>OX454320.1:37637597-42637597 GCA_949715965.1 Dysmachus trigonus
ATGCCCATTTAAATGTAATGTTTGCGAAAAACAGTTCAAATTTAAACATCATTTGACCGGCCACATGACGCAGCATTCATCCGATAAAATGTACTCTTGTAATATTTGCCATAAAACTTTCTCAATGCAAAATAATTTGAGCAAGCATAGAAAGACACACTCTAACAGTCTCGATTTCGGATGCCACATATGCGGGGTGAAAATGAGGCAGAGGCGATATCTTCAGGAGCATATGAAGAGAGTGCATCAGACAACATTGATTGCTGCCACATCAACGTAGAAAGGTTAGAATTATTGTACAGATAAATTTGGTTCTTAGTGGCTTTTAAAAATTTAGATATTTAGTAATTTTTCCGAAAACGTAGATTTCCTTGAGGGATATTTGCATTATGGTAGAAACGGGGATTTTAAAACCGAATTAAGATTTTGTTTAATATAAAAATATTATTAAAGAAATAAAGACAACAAACTTCAGATTATCAGTGTAACTTCTAAGAAGCCAGTATCTTATTTAAAAATAAGGGCGATTTCCAAAATGTATCAAAACCGTTTCGGTGCACAATTCAGCTTCGTAGACTATTACGCTGAATAAGGTAACAATGCAGTTTTGATACATTTTGGAATTCGCCCTAAATATAAATAAAAAATTCATTTCTATCTGCTTAGCTGGTTAGAGTGATAAAAATAGTTAAGGCTTTTCTGCGGAGGATAATTCGTTCCACATTAAAATAGTAAAACAGAATTGCTTTCTTTAACGTTACTCAACATATTTATTTTTTTTTTGCAGTCGTCAATGCCAGCATCTAATAGTTATATGCCTTGGATGCAATAGCGAAATGATAAATGAGCTAAATATCACAGAAGCACATGTACAAAATTGTGGAAAGGATCCTGAAATTCAATGCAAAGCATGCTGCATGCCAGCTGTAAGTTTCTTAGATGAAATTGAATGCCAAATTTGTGGTAAAACATTTTTAAATAAAACAAACCTACGGAAGCATACTGCAACACATCAAGAAATCACGTGTTACGATTGTAATAAGACCTTTAAAAATGAATCCAGTTTAAAAGCCCACAGGAAATTACATCTAGGACTGAATCAAAATTTTGTCTGTCCTGTTTGTGGACTCAATATGAACCGAAAGTATAATATGCTTATACACGTGAGCTCCCACAATGCCGATTTTCCCTGTAAGATATGTTGTGCCAGTTTCAATAGTGTGGCCCTCTTAGATCACCATAAATTGACTCATTCAGCAGAAGAAATTGAAAACTATAGCCAACTCGAATATAAAGTGGAATGCAATTCATGCGAAAGGCTGTTTGATTCACGGTACAAATTATATATGCACACTTTGGCGGAGCATAGTACTGAAGAGAAAAAAGTAATCTGCCACTGCGGAAGAATTTTCGAGACTGAGGTGATGCTAGCAAACCACCAAAAAAGCCACACTGATGCAATGTATGCTTGCAATATATGCAACAAAAAATTTAAACAACTTAAAGGATTAGAGGAACATCAAAACACCCATTTAGACAATCGCCCATACCAGTGCGAAACTTGTGGTAAGAAATTTAGATACAGCAGCAATCTCTCACAGCATCGGACTATGCATAAAGGTGTTAAGAATTTTACTTGCCCTGATTGCGGGAAAAAATTCCTGCGCTCGAACACCTTGGCGACACATCTTAGATCGCATAAAAATATTCGAAAGCATGTCTGCCAGCACTGCGACGCCTCATTCATTCAATCAGGTTCTCTGCTAAAACATAAACGAAGTATGCATCGTTCCTGTGATCGATGTGGAAAAATGGTAGGAAATAGGACAGAGTGGCAAATTCATGTTTGGAAAAAATGCACAGATACAGCGGAGGATAGAATAAGTTTTGAATAAAGAAACTGATTGGCTGTGATGAAACTAACAACTAGGATAAAGTCAATCTTCAGTTTTATCGCTGTAAGGTATTCTAATAAATTTGTTGAACAATTAAACAAAACATATTAAGTTTGTTCAATTAATAAGGGATGAAGTCATAGTGAAAAATAGTGGGATATAGAAGAATCAGTTTTAGCAAAGATAATATAAACTACAAGATGCACAATGAGCGCTCGCACTTCAAGAGGGCCTGGGTCGTGATATTGGGACCCACAACATGTTGCGGTAAAATTTGATTCTGAGAACATGTTGAAGATGAGCGAAACAACTTTTCTCTCTGTTTTGCCGTCGTTGTAAAGTGGTGTGCGCCGGAACCTTTTGCTTGTGGCTTACGGTTGCGTGCAGCCTGGATCCGTCGCTCTTACGAGCGCTCAAAACTCGATATGGCTAGCTAGAAGTAGAATAAGCGGGCGGCGGGGCGGGATGAGCGGAATGTGAGCACAGCTGAGTGTTCGGAAGAGTTCGGTTCCGTGGAATGAGGTGAACACCCTACGCCGTCACATCTATTAGCCTGGTTTGGGGTGGGTGGGTAGGTGCGAGTTTCGCTGAATTTGGTATGACAGCAGCACAGGACTACCCTGATTGTGTCTTTCGAGTTATTAAGGATTTTCGAGATTTAATTAAGACTGAATTTTTGTATTGCGTATTTAGGGATTTGGTTTTGTTTTTCTTTGTTTTTACGTATATAATCGTAAAAGTGGATTAAGATGTAGCCTTAAACATTGTGGGAAGTCTCGGAGAACTCATCAGGGCCTACGAATTTTTAAATTTCCTCCCACAGGTTCAATTTTGGGTAATATTTGGAGAGAATCTTGCAGTTTCGTAAGTAATTTGGAGGATATTTTTATGTGCGAAGGGTACTTCGTACCAGAATATATAGGGGAAAAAAAATAAAAAAAGATGCTATCCCATCTATTCATTTGGACGTCTCCGAAGAATATTTAAATCATACTGATTTGAAATCACCTTCAAAAAAAAAGAAAAAGGGATTCATCGGAAGAATCTCTAGTTGGTTTATGTGAGTTTTGTGAGCATAATGTAAGAAATTCTGATTTTTATATGAAAAAGTATTTTAAGTTGAAAACAGAATTAAACCAAACCAAGCAAAAATTAAAAGAATTAACAAGGAATGAAAGAAAATGTTTCTATTAGTTACGCCAAATTAAAGAAAAGAAATTTGGAACAGAATAAAATTAATAAAACGAGTGTGAGATCTTATATCAAACGATTGGATATTTCAGAAAATGCCAAAACATTTTGTACTATGTTGATTCGGGAGAAGAAAACTGCTAAATGGAATGAAGATGAGAAAGTTTTAGCTCAGAATGTGTACTACCTGTCACAAAGTTCTTGCAAGTTTCTGCGAAATAGATTAGGCTTAAACTTACCCCACGTTAACTCTTTGCACAATTGGGCACCTGTAAAATACTTACAACCTGGTTTTAACAATACTGCTACCATTTTGTATCGGCCAATAGCATCAAAGGTCCTATTTTGAAGGAGATTATAATGAAAAATTTACAAATGCTTACAGAAATGGGATTTACAATAAAAGCTATTGTTTGCGACCAAGGTTCAAATAATCGCAACTGCTTCAAGGCTCTAGGTGTTACTTCTGAAAATCCATTTTTTGTATGGAATGATCAAAAAATTAAAGCTATTTACGATTTTCCACATTTGTTAAAATCGCTGAGAAATGTTTGGCTTACGCACAATTTGAATACTCCTGATGGAGTTGTTTCATTTGATGTTGTGCGGGAAATATTTGAAATGGAAAAAAGAAAAGTTACTAAAATGTGCCCTAAGCTGACAGAAAAATACGTTGCACCAAATACATTTGAAAAGATTAGAGTTTGTTTCGCAGCACAAGTATTTAGCAGAACAGTTGCTGCAGCAATTGAAACAGCTGTGCAAAGTAATAAATTTAGTAGAAATTCGAATGATACTGCAATCGCAACTGCTGCCTTTATAAGAAGAGTGGATAAAGCGTTCGATTGCTTAAATAGTGGATTGCTAAACGATAGTAACTTGTATAGATCGGCCTTGAAGAAAAATAATACTGCCCACAATTACATTGGGCAATTTAAAATTTATATAGCCAATGTTAATCCGATTCCTCAAAAACACAGAGTTTATTATATTAACGGTATTACACAAACTCTCACAGCTAGCTTGCTTTTAATCGAAGATATAGCAAATAATCACGATCTAAGTGCAGATTTTTTGCTCACTAAAAGACTTAATCGAGATATTGTTGAAAATCTTTTTGGAGTACTGAGAGCAAAAGGTGGAAATAATAAAAATCCTTCCGTTTATGAACTTAATATATTTACTTAGTTTTTTTCAAAAGTAATTTTGCTATTAAGAAACAGCATTTTAAATATTTCTTAAAAGTATATGGGACATTCCATTTCAAATCACCGTTTAGAATCGACCGATTTTTTAATATATTTTAGTATCTACTGAGAAGAGCTTCTATAACAAATTTTAGATTTTTTGTTTAACAAGTAAAAACTTTAATTCTCATTTTTTTATGAAGAAATTTACTTATAATTTTTTGTTATCATTTAAAAAAAAAGAAGGATATTGTAAAAAGAAAAATTAAAGGCTCAAACAATCAACCATCAACAGCAACAGCTCATCAGTAATCAAAATATAGCGCATACGCTATAAATATAGCGCATACGCTATAAATACTAATCAATAATAAAAAAAAAAACACCAGTTTTTAAATATTCCTTAAGGAGGACCACCAGTTATGAAAAATTGGCATTTTTTGGGTAAGTTAATGGAGGGTAGGAAGATTGGGGAAATTATATACATTCAACATACTTTCACTTGAAACAAAAGGGGCCATCCATAAATTACGTCACACGAATTTCATGACTTTTGGAGCCCCCCCTCGTCCTTGTCACAGGTGGTCACATTTGTATGACCCCCCTACCCTGGTGTGATGTCACATATTTTGAATTTTAAATTTAAAAATTATTAAACTAAAACAGCCCTTTCAAAATTATTTATGTAGTCGTATTTCTTCTATTCAGAATCTTTTTTCATAAAATCATAAATAGATAAAACATGTGATATATTTTACAAAACATAACAAATTAAATTTAATCAACTTGTGTCCTAGAAAAATACTTTATATTATTTCCATATTTAGGGGATGATTTCACTCCCTTAGAGAGCATTTGTACCTTGCTGAGCGTTCTCTTTTTTTCAAAACGGGCAAAAACTGTTTGTACCATATTTTTCCTCAATAAAAAAGCAAAAGTATTTCATATTCAGAATTTCCAAAAATATTTTACAGTATTTTTTGTTTAGGGGATGTATTCACCCCCTTAGAGAGTAGCTGTGCTAGTCTGGGGTTCATTTTTCCTTCAAAACTGGCAAGAATTGCCAATCACTTATTTTTGATAACTCGAAGTACAAAAGTATGTTACTTTTAGAATTTTAAATAATATTACAGATTATTCCAATATTTGGGGGATCATTATACCCCTTGTCAGTGGCTATAGGTGGATTTTTAACCCTTCTTTATTGAAAACACATCACACTGCATATTTGAGATGGATTTAATATAAATAATCTAATAAGAAACGTCTTTGACGACTAACATATTCTTCCTACAATAATCAGGTTTTGAGATAGAGTAACCGCCAGCTCAAAGAATATGGTTTCGAGAAAAATGCAATTAAAAGTTCAAGCGCACGAGCTATATGCGTTGGATAAACTAACTTCGTTATTTTTATGAATTTAGACTGGACATTTTTTTACATATTTTTGAAAGCATACACTTTCGCAAAATGCAATAAAAAAATCGAACTTCTTCAACCCTTCACAGTGGTGTTCCCCTTAAGCAGAATATCTTGACCTGCTGCAAATGTACTAGTCTAAAATTTCGTACGTTACCGTAGTTATTAAAAAATCAACTATAAATATTTTACACAAATTCCTCGCGCTTCCCAAAAAAACAAAAAAAGGTAATTCATCCACTCCTCAGGCAAATTAAACTCAAAGCGCCGATGCTAAGAAGATTTTCATAGTGACCTAATTCCCACACAGTACTCAGCTGTGCCCGAATGCCTCACCCTCTTATTCTATCTTGTGTGTCTCATATACCATTAAATGCCTTGTGTAGCTCAAGCAGGCGTACATCAGCAGCCCACGCAATTTCGAACCCTGCGCGCATACACAAATAAAACTGAGAGAAAGAACAAAGTGACAAAAGTTGCTTCGCTCGTTTTCAACGTTTTGTGATGCCAGCAAGAAATTTTACTAGAACATGTTCTGGGTCCTGATGTGAAATGCAAAGAAAAAGCAGAACAAGGGAGGAGAGTAATTTCACGCAACATTTTTGATATCGCTGGACTTTGAGTCTACGAAAATTTCTTGATGCCATCTCTTTACACGTGATTGTGCATCTTGTAGTTTATATTATCTTTGGTTTTAGTCATATTTATAAGTATATATTAAGTTAAAAACCTTTACACTTGCAGACAAAGTGTTTAAATTAAAATTTACTTGGCTAGGCCTAGTATTGTATAAAAATTCTAAAATATAGTTTTTTCTTTGGTATATGTATATCTTTAAATTTAAATTATTATATACAACTGAGGTTTTTAAAGGTACAACGTTTTATGCATAAAGATTTTAATTTTAAACACGTTTACTCAATCGATTGATTTGGAATGTTAGCAGTATATTCAGCACATACAGTGCTGTGCAAAACATTTGCAACTAAAACCCCAATTTTCTATGTCTTACTACAACAAACCTTAAATTCTTAAAAACAAAAAAGTTAATACAGTATTTTATTCTTTATTATATCTAATTTAAGAATATTAAAAAACTAAAGGTAACTAATCAATAAAAAAGGAGAAATATTCGTTTTTTCATACTAAGATACAAAACTGACTGTGCAAAACATTTGCAACTCCTTGACATTAACAATGTTGGCGACTTTAAATATATATTATCATTAATATTTGGTTGAATAGCCTTTATTTACAATAACTGCTGCACATCTTCTTGGCATAGAATTAAATAGCGACTCAATATGTAAAGAAGTTATATCATTCCAAGCCTTTTTTATACCATTAAAGAGTTCGTCATGGTTGTTGTAAAATTGACCCCTCATATTCTCCTTAACCAGTTGCCATAGCTCTTCTATGGGGTTGAGATCTGGGAACTGTGCGAGCCGTTTCAAAACTTCAATGTTTTGCTGCGAAAACCAAGCCTGAAGAAGTCTAGAGGTGTGCTTGGGATCATTGTCCTGTTCGAAGCGCCAGCGCAGGGGCATTTCTTCCTCTGCGTAAGGGAGCATAACATTTTCCATAATGTTTTTGGAGTCCTCCGCTTTCATTATCCGTGGTATTTCATAAAGAGGTCCCACGCCCTGTGCTGATAAACACCCCCAGACCATTGTATTACCACCTCCATGCTTCACAGTTACCACAGTTTATCGCGGATTTAGTCGTTTGTTCGTCAGTTGTCCTACTTTTTGCCCTCCATCTAGCCCCACTAAGTTAAACACTCATCCGAAAAAAGGACAGTTCTCCATTTTTCTAGGGGCCATTCTAAATGACTTCGAGTAAAGACAAGTCGAGCTCAGCCATTTTCTTCCGAAAGTAGTGGCTTTTCGCTGGCCTGTAGCTCTTAAGATCGGTTTCTATGGCTCGTCTTCTTACTGTCGAAGGATCCACATCCAGGTTTTATTCGAAAGGCCGAGATTTAATTAAAATTTAAATTCTACGATCCTCAGCCTTTGTCGTTTTTCTTGGTCTACCACCCTTTATGAATATTTTCAATACTCCCAGTCTTTTTAAAACTGCTTATAATTCTGGATATGGTGGATTTAGCTATTTTATATTTTTCACTAATGTCTTTTTAGGTTATACCATCTGTGTGAACAAATATTATTCGGTTTTTTATTTCGTTGTAAAATTAATTACCCCCATTTTAAGAACTTTTAGTTTAATTGCGTTTAAAGGAAAAAAAAAATTTTAATAATACACTTCTGCGCATGGATCTGACCAACAGATTATCGGAATAGAAAATTATTATTATTATTATTTTTTATTAACTATATATAGAATAAAAAATAACAATTAACTAACAAAATACTGCCAATTCTCATTTATTCCGAGAAAAGTATTTGTTGATATATAAAGTTGCAAATGTTTTGCACAGGCAAAATTGTTACGTTGAATAAAAAAATGGATATTGCTCCCTTATTATGGGATATTACAGTCTGGTATTGTTATATCTGGAAACTAGACATAATAAAGAATAATGCTCTGTAAAACTTTTTTTGGTATCAGTGGTTTAGGAAATGTTATAATGATCTGTAAGAAACTATGATTTTAGTTGCAAATGTTTTGCACAGCACTGTAATATTATTTTCTGTATTTTCGTGAAAAATTAGAGAAATTGCAGAGTCGTCTTTGTTTTGTTTTAGTGATTAATTGTTTTACGGTAGTGCATATTGGAGGATTTGGTAGGTATAAAAATGAACAGATACATAAAATTTCACGGAAATTGACTATCAGACGTAGGAAATTTTATATTCTGCATAAGATTGAGCAGCATTCGTTTTTTAAATTCAGTCAAATTTCTCATATCCGGTAGAATAAATTATTTCCATTCTCTTCAGAGACACTGGCTTGACTTTTTTTTATTATTATTATTATTTTCATTATTCTCCTCCTCTCTGCTTTGGCTCAAATATTTCCACAATTTCACTATGGAAAGCTGTGTCGCCTTCGTCCTGTTTTAGTTTTTGTATCGTCGTGGTCCAAACGGAATAAGAAGCATCAGTTGAACAAAGTTCTTCACCTTCTAAATCGAGCGATGGTTCATCCTTTATTATTTTGTTAAAGCCATCTTCTATGCTAAATATGAAAGATTTAGACTATTTTATAATTAATTTGCTTGTAATTTTAATATTTAAAATTTTGACTTGAAGCTAGGAAGAAGAAAATGTCTGCATGTATATATTTTATAACCTTAGGTGTATTATTTCTGAATTCATTTTCTTTTAGATAATTTAAACATTTCCGATTCGACTACCTGATCAAGGTGGAGAATGGTGACAGGGGAGATTTATTCATCTCTTCTGTCTATATGGCACACGACAAGCCTGCTCCACCTAACGAACTGGTCGACCTGGCAGCAGTTATTTCTTCGAGGAGAGCTTCTCTATTGGTGCCAACGCGCGGCATACTCTATGGGGAAGCTCCGAAATTAATGCAAGAGGTGAGTCACTCTTCGATTTTATTATCACTTCTAATCTATCGGGGTGCAATGTTGGCTCGGCTCCGACCTTTTGTTTTCCGAGCACCGATGGATTCGCGGGCTGGGAAGAGGTGCTCGATGTCACACTGCTTACTGACAACAATCTCTATAAGGTGGAAAACTGGAGGGTGTCTGATCTGAAATCGTTTTCGGATCATAATTGGATCCTCTTCAGTTTGGATCTCAAGATTGAGACTCCGCAACCTTTTAGAAACCCCAAAAGAACCGACTGGAAGAAATTCAGTCGTATCTTCCAAAGGAAATTCTCCAAACTTCCGCCTCAGCTGTTTGATTCAGCTCAGGAGCTGGATGCGAGCATCGGTAGTTTCGAGAAAGCCTTGAATGCTGCCTATAAGGTCTCGTGTCCAGCTAAATATAGTAAAAAGACCTTGTCTAACCTAAGGAGGATGACCAGAGTAGTCTTCAATATCTGCCACAGACATAACTTCTGGCAGCCCTACAAGGACTGCCTTAAAATCTATAAGAAGGCAGTAGCATCGGCCAAGAAGGAGGCCTGGCGTGACTACTGTGAGTCTATTGAAGGTGTTAGGGATACAGCAAGGCTCAATAAGATTCTGTCTAAGGAACACGTCTCTCCCTCTTTTTTGAAGAAATCGGATGGTACGTGGACGGAATCTGCCTCTGAGTCTCTGGAACTTTTAATGGACACCCATTTTCCGGGCAGCTCAGATAGCTGCAGGGATTCCCTGAGGGCGCAGGACAACAGACGTATGTTCCAGGATAAGCTCGAGCTTATTATCAACGAGAGAAGCACGGTGATGGCATTAAACAGCTTCTCTCCGTACAAATCGCCGGGTCTGGACGGCATTCTGCCGATTATGCTACAGGAACTACAGAGCATTGTAGTTCCTTGGCTTGTCGTGTTTTTTAGAAGCTGTATAGCTCTCCATTATGTCCCTGACTCGTGGAGACGGGCACGGGTTGTTTTCATCCCAAAAGCTGGCAAGCGTGGCCACGAAACAGCGAAGGACTTTAGACCGATTAGTCTTACTTCCTTTGTCTTAAAAACACTAGAAAGAATTCTTGACGTACACCTACGTCAGACTCTAGTCGAATCTCAGCTCAGTAAATCTCAGCATGCATACCTAAAGGGTAGATCTACCGAAACGGCTCTACATGAGGTAGTGCGTACTATTGAACACTCCCTGCAGTACAAGCAGTACACCTTGGCTGCCTTTCTAGACATAGAGGGAGCTTTTAACAATGTCCGTACGGAAGCAATCCAGGAAGCCCTCTCTACACTAGGAGTGGAGGAGGGTCTTAGCGACTGGTTAGTCAACTTGTTGCGTACCAGGATCATTCAGTCGGACCTCGGTAACAGCCAATTAACCAGATTTGTCAGTAGGGGTACTCCACAGGGTGGTGTCATTTCTCCCCTACTATGGCTACTAGTAATGAACAAAATCCTGGCTAGCTTAGATAGAGACAGGATTAAGATAGTTGCTTACGCTGATGACTTAGTGATTCTAGCATCAGGTCTGTGCCCCTCCGTGTTAAGCAGTATCATGCAGGGGGCTCTGGTTAGGGTTGATGCATGGGTTCAAAGCTGTGGGCTGGGCATCAATCCGAGTAAGACCGAATTGGTGCTGTTTACCAATAAGTCCAAGATCCCAACCTTCAGGTTACCTGTACTTAACGGGTTAACTCTGTCTCTATCCCCGCAGGCAAAGTATCTCGGCGTAATACTTGATACTAAGCTCAGGTGGAGACTTAATATCGATGAGCGAATTAGGAAGGCCTGCATAGCTTTCTACGCTTGTAAAAAAGCCTTTGGTAGAGGGTGGGGGCTCCAGCCGAGAATGGTCTGGTGGATGTACACAGCTGTTGTGCGTCCTATCCTCACTTATGGGGCACTTGTCTGGTGGCCCTGTCTAGACAAAGCTTATATTCGGAAGAGTCTGGGAAGGGTTCAAAGAACGGCATGTGGGCACCCTGGGAGCCATACGGTCCTGTCCGACTGAGGCTCTTAATGTGATGTCGCACCTCTTGCCCATCGAGCTCCATATCAAGCACATGGCGAGCTGGAGTGCCGTGAGGCTTAAAGAATCGGGTTGTTGGAATGCAAGGCCTTATGGCCATTGCAAGATCCTGGGCCAACTGCCAGAGGATTTGGCAGTTTGCCGTACGGACTACATCGTCCCTAGGCAACCTGGCGGGAAGAACTTCAAGGTGAGGTTCCCCACTAGAGGGGAATGGAGGGAGAGCGATTTGACGCAAACCTTCCACCATGTAATCTTCACAGACGGGTCCAAATCCGCGAAAGGAGTCGGAGCCGGCATATTTTCCGAGGCACTCGATGTTATGGAGTCGTTTCGCCTCCCTGAGTATGCTAGCGTCTTCCAGGCAGAGGTTCTCGCGATCATGAAGGCCTGCGACGCTTTAAGCAACCTAGCACCCACACTAAATTTAGCAATCCTGACAGACTCGTTAGCCGCTATCAGGGCTCTCGACTCGGCTAGCGTTTCATCTGAATTGGTAAATCGCTGTCGTGAGCGCATAGTCTTGTTAGGGCAACGCCATAGCATCACTCTACTCTGGGTTCCCGCTCATAGGAACATAGAGGGTAACGAGCGAGCGGACGAACTGGCTAGAGCAGGTGCAAGTCTCGATGAATCCTTTGTGGAGACAATTCATGCTCCCCTGGGATCCGTCAAGAAGAAAATACAATTGCACTTTCTAGCTTTAGCGAATAATAGGTGGGCAAATCTGGGAACATGCTGCGTTTCCAGAGCGACCTGGCCTACATACGATCTGAGTAGAACGCAGGAGCTTCTCAAGCGAATTCGTGGGGATATTGCCAGGGTGGTGGCGGTACTCACGGGTCATTGGCCCATAGGAGAACATGCAGCCAGACTGGGGATCCCTTTTAATAATCACTGTCGCAGTTGCAAGGATCCCAATGAGAAAGAGACTCTTTCTCATTTCCTATGCAACTGCCCGGCACTAGCTGGAGCAAGGCACCGGGCGTTAGGCAGGCACTTTTTCGCTGACGTCGGGGTTTTATCTATGTCCAAGATCAGGGAGATTGTTCTCTTTTTGAACTCCACAGGCTGGCTCTGATCTTTTGACATTTCTATTTCCGTCAATACAATGGTTTATTTTGGGGATTTTGTGGTATCAAAACGGCGCACCTTAGCGCTAATTGGACTCCGGCGAGGGGTGGGGGTCGCCACCTTAACCAACCAACCAGAGTACCTGATATTGTGCCTTCCTTTCTCGATTTGTTTGATTGGAAAAAATATCAATTTATTATTTTAAGATATTTGGACATTCACTAGCTTAATATAAATATTGAAACACATATTTCTGATTCATACTATTTCTAACTGAAAAATAGAAATATCTGTTGGAAGATTGACAATTATGTGGATAGTTTGTCTGCTCGAAATATTAACCATATCAACCATGATCATTCAATTTAAAAAATATGTTTAATTTTTCAACTTGTTTCTATCTTTTCAGTTCATTTATTAAGTAAGTTTGAAAATTTTAATTTTACAATTTTTTACGCAGTCGGGTTTTTTGTTTTTTTTTTCAAAATATTTTTATTTTAGCATTTCTCATTCCAAATTCCATGTAAACATACAAGTTGTATATATTTTTTCATAAATAGCCTGTATGAAACCCTTTATTTTGATACCCCACTCAATAGGTTTTGAGAAATTTTTTTTTTTTTTGAAGACATAATATGGCGCCAAAAATCGGCCGTTTTAATTTTCATAATTTTGATATACCCAGTGTCACTCTCACAATTGAGACGAATCTAAGGACGCCTCTCAAGCTAAAATCCATTAAGCCGTTTAGGCTACAGAGCGTGCCAAAGAAATATACATGCATACTCGAAAAACATAACCCTACATCTGGCAGTCGGGTAAAAAATATTTTTCTAAATTACGCTTGTAAGCGGGTTTTTCTGCGTTAAGTAACGTATTATAAATAAAAATATAAATAAAAACATAAATAAAAAAGCATAAATAAAAATATAAATAAAAACAATCCGCCATAAATTCGAATTTGTTATTATTTTTGGCAATTTTTCACTTCTGCTCCAGATTACAATAGGTAAAAAAACGATTTTTTTAAAATTAGGCTTGCAGAGTGGGGTTTTCTGCGTTAAGTAACGTATTTTAGCATAAATAAAAATATAAGTTAAAAAAGTCCTCGATAAATTCGATTTTTTTTTTATCATTTTTAACAATTTTTTACATCTTCAGCTCCAGCTACTATAGGTAAAAAAAAAAGATTTTTTTAAATTAGGCTTGCAGAGTGGGTTGCCTATGAAACTTACAAAACAGCTTTCCTACACAAAAATCTAAACACAAGAGAAAAGAACAATAATAAAAAACATGGCAGTCGCGGGACTGGCCGATGGAAGCTTTGCTTTTCAAAATTTTTTAAATTGTGAAAATTTAAAAAATTTTGAAAATTTAAAAAATTTTGAAAATTTAAAAAATTTTGAAAATTTAAAAAATTTTGGGAATTTAAAAAATTTTGAAAATTTAAAAAATTTTGAAAATTTAAAAAATTTAAAAAATTTTGAAAATTTAAAAAATTTTGAAAATTTAAAAAATTTTGAAAATTTAAAAAATTGTGAAAATTTAAAAAATTTTGAAAATTTAAAAAATTTTGAAAATTTAAAAAATTTTAAAATTTAAAAAATTTTGAAAATTTAAAAAATTTTGAAAATTTAAAAAATTTTGAAAATTTAAAAAATTTTGAAAATTTAAAAAATTTTGGAAATTTAAAAAATTTTGAAAATTTAAAAAATTTTGGAAATTTAAAAAATTTTGAAAATTTAAAAAATTTTGAAAATTTAAAAAATTTTGAAAATTTTGAAAATTTAAAAATTTTGGAAATTTAAAAAATTTTGAAAATTTAAAAAATTTTGAAAACTTAAAAAATTTTGAAAATTTAAAAAATTTTGAAAATTTAAAAAATTTTGAAAATTTAAAAAATTTTGAAAATTTAAAAAATTTTGAAAATTTAAAAAATCTTGAAAATTTAAAAAATTTTGAAAATTTAAAAAATTTTGAAAATTTAAAAAATTTTGAAAATTTAAAAAATTTTGGAAATTTAAAAAATTTTGAAAATTTAAAAAATTTTGAAAATTTAAAAAATTTTGAAAATTTAAAAAATTTTGAAAATTTAAAAAATTTTGAAAATTTAAAAAATTTTGAAAATTTAAAAAATTTTGAAAAATTAAAAAATTTTGAAAATTTAAAAAATTTTGAAAATTTAAAAAATTTTGAAAATTTAAAAAATTTTGAAAATTTAAAAAATTTTGAAAATTTAAAATTTTTTGAAAATTTGACGTTTTTCGTTACTTTTTTTTAGAGATGCCACGAATAGTAATTTGGCCGAATACCGAATACCGAATGTTCGGCGAGGTTCTTGGCCGAAGCGCCGAATATTCGGCAGCCGAATATTCGGCCACACTTAGTACTTTCCGCGGGCTAAAAAAATATCTTTGTGAGTAATATTTTGAGTTCTTTTTTCATGATTTATTTGGTAATCCTTATTATATTTTATCATAAATACGAAAGTAAATCTATTTATCACGATTTCACGCCAAAACTGCTCAACCGATTTAAATGAAATTTGGTACACAGATACTCTAGAGCCTTAGAAAGGACATGGGCTATAATTTACGCAGACGAAGTCGCGGGAAAACAGCTAATAAAAAAATAAAAAAAATAAATTGCTATTCGGTATTCGGCCGAATGGTTAACCATATTCGGCCGAATACCGAATAGCGAAAAAAGTGGCCGAATAGCCGAATACCGAATAGTTGCCGAATATTCGTGGCATCTCTACTTTTTTTCGTTACCTTATTTCGTTACCGTCGGAAAAAAAATTGTGAACGAATCTCCCGCACAACGTCCCAAAGGAAGCAAAGCTTCAAAAAATTATTAGCCTGCACAACACACGAAAGAACTATTGTAAGGAGAAATGCTAAATCCACGCTAAAATAATTATGAAGCAAGAATATCAGAAACGTCCGGATGTGGAAACTGCCTGCACAATTGTAAAATGGATTTCTGGCGGAAAACGCAAACGCACTGATATGGTGGAAGAAAGGCCACAGATCGGACGAATGAGTGCGCGATTTGAATTGATATGCATAATATTTATGGTGCTATTTATGCTGCTTGCAGTGATTCAAACTTTTTGCTTTTACATGTTTTCAGCACAGACAAAATCCTTAAACTCCAGTCAATATGACTGAGCTTTCCGTAATCTTCGCCTTGAATGTTACAGAACATAACTTTCCTCCATATATGTTGCTTAACTGTATCTTAATTATTGTCTGCTCTAGTACTTTACCCCTTGGTTGGTAAGTGAGCAGGGATGGAAGTGATCGATACGACTGCAAAGTCATAATGAATTAGTATAGGTTCATTTCACAAGACAATTTTTGTTCTTAATTTCCCCTTATTTTAAATTTTACGCCTACATACATAGTATTTTTATTAGAAGTAAAATTTTATTAGGCTGCTGCCAGAGTGTTTGTGAGAAGCAGAGCAGGACACATACATAAAGCTAGTTAATATACCAGAGAAAACTTTGCGCATACATTTCCATATATTCGCTTGGTGATCTCAAAGCAGACCGATTGCAGAGCTCAATGCGATAAAGCGGATCTTGGTGCGAGGGAACTGTTTTTCTCAGAAATTTTATTTTATACCCACAGATTATCAGAATGGATGAAATTGCAAGATTAATAAGTGAAGTTTTTTCTCGTCCGGTATTGTGGGATAAGAAAAATAAAAATTATTACAATAGAGTTCAAGTCGAAATAATGTGGAAGTGTATAGCAAGTAAAATGAAAATGCCAAGTAAGTTAAATGAAAATCTTTTCATTATTAATAAAATTGATGTTGGGCCATCGGCTGGTTTCTTTTTAAAAATTCTGAATAATAAACACTCTTCAATATTGTTCAAAGTTTGTTGATTTATCGAAAATAATAAGCCTACTGATTAGTTATGGAAATTATTTCATTTAAATTTGTAGTTTATTTTTGATGGTTTAGGGCCCTATTTCACGAATAGCTCGATCAATAGTTTGCTTAACCCTTTGAAAAACGTATTTTTCTAGCCCTCGAATTTTATGGAAATTTTTATACAGTGGTTTTTGAGGTTGCTGAATGTGAATTTAGCATGAGATTTTTAAAATTCAAAATGGTTGACTCAATATGGAGGTCAAAAATGAAAATTCCTATATATTAATTTTTATTAAAAATTCAAGACTTAACATTGGTGTCAGTCATATTGGAATCGGTATTTTTAATTTTGAAATTCTGACAGGAAATTCGTAATCAGCGACCCTCATAACCCTTACAAATAAGTTCCTAGATAAATAAAACTAATATTTGATCTAGTTAGGAATTTATTCTAAAAAAATGTATGGTTTTTGTTATTAAAAACAATAAGTATTTCAACATTTATAATCATTTTATGATTATTGAGATCTTAGGAAACTAGAAATAAACAATTATTGCTTATAAATAATAAAAAACGAACGGAATGTTTATGGGTCTCTGGATGACCCGCTGTGCTTCAAAGGGTTAAGTGCCCGACTTTTTTAATTATGAGCATAACAGCCAAAAATCCAATGGTACCAAATTGAAGCTGCGCGGCTTCCATGGTCGATCTTGATCGCAATTTCTTTTCAAAATTCGCACTGTTTTGGTAACATATGACTCACTTCGGAAAAAAGTTTTCAATATTTCCCAACGTCGTTCATACGTTAAGGTCCCCACACACCGGTGCGAAATATTCGTTCGAGCTGCGGAATTTTCGCAGCGAATTATTCGCAGTAGTTTGTTTACATAGCGTCTAATGTGATTATTCCCACCGGCACGTCGCGAATCCGCTGTGCTAGCGATTTTGCAGCGAATAATTCGCCGCGAATCAGTTTCGCTGCAGTCAGCGTTTTTATCGCCATCGGTGCGTATTTCGTTCAAGTATTGACTGTGTATTTATTAAAACCGGTGTGTAAAAGATGGCAAAGACTGAAAAATTACTAGAAATTGTTAAAAAAACATCGTATTTTATACGATTTATCACACGAGGATTATAAAAATATTCGGAAGAAAGACGAAATATGGGATGAAATTGGGAAGGAATTGAATGAAACCAGTAAGTATAAATTGTAAATTCCTTAAAAGATAATATCGGCCCATCCAAGGCCCAATTTCAAGTTAAATTTAACATTTTTGCTCGCATTTACGAATTAAAATAATTGACAAACTTTTCTCTTGTATCAAATGCTAATCTTGACGCGCGTCTTGGGTCGTTATTATAATTAGTAAAAGCGTTTAATCCAGGCTCTGGAGACTCCAAATATTCCCAAAAATCATCGTCGCACTTTTTACTTATGAGAAAATTGTGTAAGATACATGCTGTTTTTACAATTAGGGTTGTAGTGGTCACATTGTGGTGGCATTTTCTACCACCCTTCTTGCACGACAGAGACTTACATTAAAGTTCTCTTTCCGACAATCTGTCCTTGATTGTCTATATGGAAAGGGTCTAATTAGATATTATTTGAGAGGAAAAGCCTCGTCTCCAATCAAAACGTGTGGGCAAGGTTCATTTTGGCCAGGTTGTTGTGGTCAGGGACTCTAAGTCCCTCAACATATCACGCGAATAAATTTTGCCGACGCCTATGGGCTCAGGCTTCGGGTGGCCCCCTAAATTTTGGCCGAATTTACACGGCGGCGATGGCAATTCCCGCTCGCAAAACCGTTCTTTGGGTTTCGGGCGAAGAATTTTGGTCGCTGCCAGGCAGCAAATTTGCCCAAAAATTCTTCGCCCGAGGCCCGGGGAACGGTACAAGAAGAGCTGAAATCCTGCGACCGAGCGAAGGCGAGGCCACCAAAAGTTCGATATTTCTCGGTCGCATAGAAAAATTTCCAGACCGAGCGCGGTGCAACCCAAAAATTCTCGAGTCGCGAGGGCCTTCATGTATCCGCGCCGTGAGCGACGGGCTTGCCTTCGCCTCGGTCGCAATTGTTCGCGCCTCCTGATCCGTTGCCGGCGCCGGGCGGCCGGCTCGCGCACTCCTCGATGCTGGCCTGCAGCTAGCTCTGAGAGTGTGTGAGTAGGCAGCTCGGTTTCGGTTAACGGATCGGGAGAGGTTGGGCCGTGGGAATCGGCATGTGGCTCGAGAGTGAGGTTTTGATCGTTGAGCCGGGCGGACCGCAGAATTGGAGTTGCTAAAAGGGAGTTTTTTTTTGGGAAGTGTGGAGCGGGCCGGACTCTTCCGGCGTCAGGACCGGGTCGAGGAAAAACGGTCGGGAATTGCTCTTTGGCCGGGCGGACGGAAAACGGCTGAGTTGACCGAGTTCGGGAATACGTGCGGAGTTTCCTCGAGAAGACCTTGCAACGTGAACACTGGGGAAAACTCGGGAGATTTTCGATGACGCAGACTAATCGGCGCCCGTCCTCCTGACCAGCCCACATTTTTTTTTTGGTTTTCTTCGAATTTCCCGCGACTCAAGTGCATATCCCCGCGAAAAGGAATAAATCACGAGGGATCAGGCAATTATTAGTGGATTGTTGAACATAGTTACAAATCGAGTGCGTATACTTACCTGACGTTGCTCCGGGAAAAAAAAAAAAAAAAAAAAAAAAAAAAAAAAAAAAAAAAAAAAAAAAAAAAAAAAAAAAAAAAAACTGAAAAAGAAAGGAAAAATAGTAATTAGAGTGTTACGTATATTTACCCATAAAGGGTTCGTACCTACCTGGAGCCGCGGTGTTCGCCCTGGAAGAGAGAAGAAAATAATTTGTATTGGATCCTCTATAATAATCCAAAATTTGGTGAGCCAGTAAAGTGAAGTCGATAAGCGCTGAAAGAAGGAAAGAAAAGAGGAGACGTGAGTCACAAAGTTTATCATAGTGGTTAGTGGCATTTAGCATAACCTCACCTACTGTATTATCCCCCTGCTATGTAAGAAAGTGTAACAAATACTGTAAGTGTAAAGACATTAAAAGCTTATCTGGGTTGATTAACTGTGTACAAATTTTGGTGAAGAAGATCTCCTTAATTATGTTTAAATATAGAGGAGCGAAGTGGAGCTTGAGTTAACTGCGAATAGACCTGGTGTTGCGAACTTAAACTCAAAGTTGATGCCAGGTACAATTGACGAAAATCTGCAGTAATTTGAGCGGTGTATGCACCACATCGGGGCCAGACGAAGAGGCCGGGTGCCAGCATTAGCAGCATTTTTGGGTCATCATAGTCTTCGGTTCAGCCCTCTCATCAGCGACATCAGTAGCAGCACGGCGGCCGCCCATCATATGCAGCACGCAACTCATTTGACTACAGGCTTCCTCAACATGCAGTTACTTTAGTAGTTAAGGTATAAGCCAATTTTCTAGAGGTAAGGTCATCGGCATTATATTTTTTTTGATTGATTGTATGTACAGATACGAAAGCCTCTAGGCGCTAGGTTAAGTTCATAGGAGTTAAGTTTAGGGAGAGCATTTAGCCCTATAAGACTGGTATTTGTAAGGACTCAGGTCTCCTTCTTTGTTTTGTTTTCTTCGTTAATCGCGAATTAGTTTTGAAATATGAGTATTTACATTTACCCTGTCTATTAATACTCTAGATCTTTTTCTTTTTCTCTTTGTTGAATCATAAAACAACTGAAAAATTGTAATAGTCTCCGCAGTTTCCTTCTTTTTCGGCTTTTGATTCTAATTACTTCTAACAGGGATGAATGGAAGATTAAATTTGTTTGCATAAGCTTGTTATAAATTAGAAATAACCGTTGACTGTACTATAAGCGATTTATCTAAACGAAACAAAATATGCCGTGCGTTTAACTGATTAGTCGACTCCTTTGACCTCCTTCCCCTCCATGCTCTTTTTCAGCCAGTAGTTTCGTAGTCTTGTCTAAGGGACCTCCCCATAAATTTTTCGGCCAAGGGGAGGTCACAGGGTGGTTGGGGCTAGGCCAGGGGGGGTCCAGTCCATCAGAACCCCCCCTGAGAGTCAATCACGGGCAGGTACAGGGGTTCCGCCCGCACTGTCCTTTTCCGCCCCTTTGACCTTCAGGTCCGTCCGTCTTGCGAGAGAAATTTTTCGTTATTGCCGGTGGCCGTTCCGGTGGCTGAAAGCGGTTTGTAGGCAAACCCCCCCCACAACTACCGCAAATGCTAGCCATGCCAGCTCTCGCGGCCGCATACCGCCGGACGGGGTGCTTTAGCCGGGCCCCCGAGGCACACGGCCGATAACAAACATGGCGCCCAACGTGGGGCCTTCCCTATCCCCTCCCTTTGGAGCTAAAGGCTCCCCTATTTTTTTACTTACCTTTTCCCAAAAATCCTTCGAGGCCCTATCGGTGAGTCCCGTGGCTGGAGCTTACCCGAGGCCTCTTGAGAATTGCGGACGCTGGCTTCTTCAGCCAGCAAGCCGACTCGAGGTCTCGGGGACAGCTCTATCCTAGGGATGAGCTGGTAGTGGGGGGACCTTATCAGCAGATCCTGCTGGGACTGCGTGGTCGAGACGTCCGAGGTCCTCCTTGGAATTACAGGGGTTGGCTGTTTGGTGGGCCAGCCTCCTGTCCGGGAGGAAACCTTGGTCGTCCTCTGCCTCGTAGTCCCTGCCGGTGAAACTGGTAAGGGCCCTTCCCTCAACATTTCCTTTCGCGGGCTGAATGCTCGGCAGCCTGTGATTGACTGTCAGCTTATTTCAGTAACGTAGTTTGAAAAGTTTCCGTGTCTTTACGGGCTGAGGGGGGGAATGAGAGAGAGTGGGGAGAGTCAAGGGAGTCCTTTTTCCATGATAGTACAGTTGATCTGGAAATATCAAATTTTTTTTTTATTCAGAACGGTAGCTCGCAAGGTTACGCAATAAAATATAAACCGGCGTGGAACGGGACAAATTTTCGCGCGACGCGCCGGAGTGCCCATACTTTAGTCGTTTTCCTTAATTTCTTTTCGTCTTTTCCGGCTTAGATTTTCTTTCTATATATACGTTCTTTTCCTCACGGTTGGTTTAGTAGTAAATATGCCGAAACAGACGGGATCCCCGACCAAAAAAACGTACAACACGCGCCAAACGGCGCGTCAACTTTTCTCTCCCAGTGCTCCGGAGCAAGCGGGGGCTGCCGGGCCGACCAACCCGAGTACTGAACAGGGAGCCTATTACCTTCCACCGTTAGAAAGACTACGGGACCAGACTGCCAACGCTCATACGCCAGCCCAATCGTTAGAATTGCCTTCTGAGGCCTCGACCTTAATACAACAGGACTCTAACCAGTCAAGAGCTCCTAACTTTCGGCAATTGCCTCCCAACGCCAACCCAGATTCGGGATGGGTTCCCACTCAATCGTTGCTTATCGGCTTGCAACAACAAATCTCTAATCTCGTGAGAGAGGAAGTTGCGAGGGGAGTGAAAGAAATAAAAGAGCAAGTGTCGAAGCCTAGCTTCACCACTTCATCGCCGTCGGTTGCCTTGCAGGCTCCTCCTCAAGTTCGGCCGGAAGGGTTCAGTTTGCCGAATCCGGTATTTAATAGGCCACCGCCACCTATCTTCGACCCTTCGGGGCATCATCATTCTTCGCATCGTCGCTGTAGCAGTCCAATTCGGAATTGGAAGCTACAATATGATGGCGATAATAAACGGTTGAATGTGGAAGAGTTCATATTTAGAGCCGAGACCTTAACCCATAATACCCTTCGTAGCGACTTTTCATTACTTGTTCGTAATTTTCACCAGTTACTGAGCGATTCCCTAGTAAATTGGTATTGGACGTTTTTACGTAGTACCGTCAATCCAACCTGGGAACAAATTAAAGTCGCATTACGAGCTGATTGGGGTGACAGGTCGAGAGATGTAGACATCCGCAGGCAAATGCTGAGCAGACGGCAGCAGCCTCGCGAGACTTTTGTTTCTTACTATCAAGCTCTGATATCATTCCGTAATCAACTCAGAAATCCGATGTCGGAAACCGAATTTGTCGAGACGGTGAGGGCAGGTTTGCTCCCGTACATTCAGGAGCAGATCTGTCTCCACCGTACCGACACAATTGGTCAATTACGGGCATTGGTTGCGGAGGTTCAAATTACTCGGGAGCGGTCTCGGGCGGCGCTGTTGCCGCCTGCCCAGCATCGTGCTCGCGTTGAGGAGACCAGTTCGTTGTTAATAGATTCAGTAGACGTTACCGAGCCGGCCCTTGATGCTGTCGGAAGTGTGGCACGATACCAGCCACCTAAAACCAAATGCTGGAATTGTGATGCCGAAGGGCATTTTTATCAAGACTGTGACAGGGAGCCAACGGGCTTCTTCTGTTACGGTTGCGGGCGAAAGGGGACAGTCAAACCTCGCTGTCCCAACTGCTCACAAAAAAACAGGACTCGGGTCGAGAGCAACACCACCAGTTCTCGACCACAACGAGCGATGTTGACAGCTGTGGCAGCGGAAGAGACGCTTCCCTTCCCTCCGCAACCCTAATTCGAAGCCCCGAGGTTTCCCCAGTCACTGAAGAATTACCTGCCGTATCCGAAAATCCTGCTCATTTACCTGATGTGTCGAATTTTTCAAAACCAGATGTCATCGATATAGTTACCATTGAAGATGGGGTTGACACTGAGGACGAGAGTCCAGAGCCATATAGTACTCCCTGTCGAGCAGTTGCGATTTTACCGAGGCCAGAACAGCCTATAAAAATTCAAGTTCTTCCCGCTCCAGTCGTTTACCCACGTAAACCTTTCCATCAGCGGTTGAAGGAGTATCGAGCTGCTCGGGAGAGAATATTCATGTCGGCTCTCGACTCTCTGAATCATTCGGAATCCAGTGTGCGAAATATAAAAAAATGCAAACGCTCGTCACTTCGTTTACGTTCCTTTTGGCGACGCGTGATGTCAAATCGTCGTAGACTAGCTACCGCTTTCGTGTCGGCTCACAAGGACGTAAGGCCTTATGCCGAAGTCCAAATTTTAGGAAGAAAACTGACCGGTCTATTAGATAGCGGGGCCAGCGTGAGCATACTTGGCCAAGGATCAGAGAGAATGTTGTCCGAAAAGAAAATTACTTGGATAAAATATCGCTCCGCTATCGAGGTGGCCAACGGGGCCAAGCCCGAAGTACACGGGCACGCTGATCTGGACGTCACTTTTCGTGGGCAAACCAAGCCTATACGTTTCTACCTCGTTCCCAGTCTGACACAAGCGTTGTATTTGGGTGTCGACTTCTGGAAGGCTTTTGGTCTAGCTCCCGATGTGTTAGGGTCCTTGGCGTCGTTGGACACTTCGATCGCGGAGACGACCGACTCCAAAAGTCATGTCCTCCCTCCTGCGGATCAACGTCGATTAGAATATGTCAAATCCCTATTTCCATCGTTCGCTACCCTGGGGTTGGGAAGAACCCACCTTCTCGAGCACGTGATTGATGTCGGTGAAGCCGCCCCAATTAAACAACGTTTCTATCCCGTATCGCCTGCCGTTCAAAAACTGATGGACGCCGAGCTGAGCCGAATGGTCTCGCTTGGGGTGATAGAGGAAAGCCAAAGCCCGTGGAGCTCCCCAGTGGTATTGGTGAGGAAGCCCGGAAAGGTCAGGCTGTGTTTTGACGCCCGGAAGGTGAACTCAGTGACGAAGAAGGATGCCTATCCTTTACCTCAAATCGATGGCATCCTGAGTCGCCTTCCGTCGGCTAAATTTATAACCAGCCTGGACTTGAAGGATGCTTTCTGGCAGATACCACTGGAGGAACACTCCAGAGAGAAGACCGCGTTTACGGTGCCTGGGCATCCCCTCTATCACTTCACAGTGATGCCATTCGGTCTCTGCAACGCTCCGCAGACAATGTGCAGGCTAATGGATAAAGTTATTCCGTACCACCTTCGTGATAATGTCTTGGTCTATCTTGATGACCTCCTAGTCCTATCCGAAGATTTTGATACCCACTTAGAGCTGTTGTCTCAGGTGGCCAGTTGTCTCAAAAAGGCAGGCCTTACCATTAATGTAGAAAAAAGTAAATTTTGCTTGAAAGAAACCAAATATCTGGGGTACATTGTTGGAGAGGGGGGCATCAAGACGGACCCAGACAAAATCGCAGCTATCATAGATTATCCGTCACCTAAAACGCTTAAACAGGCTCGTCGTTTTCTCGGTATGGCCGGTTGGTATAGAAAGTTCATTCCGAATTATGCAGACCTGACTTCGCCAATTACAGACACGTTAAAAAAATCGAACAAGTATACGTGGACTGCCGAAGCTCAGGCTGCTTTTGAAGAACTAAAGAAATTACTTACCACCGCTCCATTACTGTCGAGTCCTGATTTTTCTAAACCCTTTATCATTCAGTGCGATGCGAGTAGTCAAGGGGTAGGAGGCGTGCTTCTTCAATTAGACGACGAAGGGAGAGAAAGACCAATCGCGTATGTCTCGCAGAAATTAAATTCTGCTCAACGTAACTATACCGTAACGGAATTAGAATGTCTGGCGGCAATCATAAGTCTAAAAAAATTCCGCGCTTACGTTGAATTGATGCCGTTCAGGATTATTACTGACCATGCTAGCTTGCAGTGGCTCATGACCCAAAAAGACCTTAGTGGTCGTCTGGCCCGTTGGAGTTTAAAATTACAAGGCTTCAACTTCAGTATAGAACACCGTAAAGGAACACTGAATGTCGTGCCAGACGCCTTGTCTCGAGTCCACTGCGAACAAATTGATGCTAGCTCTCTAGAAAACCCGGGTCCAGAAATTGATCTTAAATCACCTCATTTCCAGTCCTCCGAATATAAAGATCTTATCGAACGAATTGAGAAAAATAAAGACCGTTTCCCTGATTTAATAGTTCGTGACGGTTACGTTTATATCCGAACTCAACCTCGATCAGGTGATCCCGTTCAAGAGGAAGAGGCCTGGAAATTATGGATTCCCAGTGCATTAACTAACGAAGTAATATCGCGAGCTCACGATCCACCTTTGGCAGCTCATGGCGGGATAGGCAAAACCCTGGAGAGACTTCGTCGACATTTCTATTGGCCGGGTATGACTGCCGAAACCCGTGCATATATCCTTTCTTGCGACATCTGTAAAGAGGTGAAACCCTCTAACACCACTTTACGACCACCCATGGGCACACAGGCCAAAACTGAACGGCCGTGGCAGAGAATTTATCTCGACCTCCTGGGTCCCTACCCTAGAACAAAAAGGGGTAAAGTTTGTATTTTGATCGCTCTCGATCACTTCTCTAAATATCCTCTTCTTAAACCTCTACGAAAAGGCAGTACCTCTAACATCTGTATGTATGTCGAAGAGCAAATTTTTCACCACTTCGGAGTTCCCGAAACCGTGGTGACCGACAATGGAACTCAATTTCGTTCTGCCCAGTTCCAGAACCTCCTAAAGAAATATGGCGTGCATCATCTTCGTACTGCCGTCTATTCGCCTCAGGCCAACGCCTCAGAGCGTGTTAATCAATCCATCTTGGCCGGAATACGAGCATATATACGAGATGAGCACACCAGATGGGATGAGAAGTTGAGTTGCATTGCCAGTTCATTACGTAGTTCGGTTCATCAAGCCACAAAGTTCTCTCCCTATAAAATTCTGTTCGGTGTCAACATGATAGAGCATGGGTCCGTCTATGCATTGCTCCGACAACTATCAGGGGTGAACGAACCTGTTGATGTGGACACCTCCGATAAACTTCGACTGATTCGTACCCAGGTACAAGAGAATTTAGACAAGGCTTTTGAGAGAGGAGAGAAGCAATATAATTTGAGAACCAAACCAGTTGAGTTCAGGGTAGGTCAAGAAGTATACAGACGAAACTTCCAGTTGAGCAACTTCGGGAAAGGTTTCAATGCCAAGCTAGGTAAAAAGTTTGTCAAATGCCGGGTACGAGCTAAAAAGGGTAATTCGCTCTATGAATTGGAAACCCTTCAAGGCAAATTAATAGGTACATTCCATGCAAAAGATATAAAACCGTGACCCCTACCCGGACTTTACTTTGTGTGTAATTTTAATATTTCTAATATTACAGCTAATCTGATGTTTCACTTTGAACCTCCACGGCGGCAATCCGTAGTGGAGTTTCACTCTCAGGTTCTCACTCGGTAGCCCTAATAAGGCATCCGGCCCGCCTAACTGGTACCAGGTTGTCCCTAAAACCGCCTCTGCTCGGTTATGCGGTGGACATACCTTTTTATCACCCCCTTCTCCTTTTCCTCATCCTAGTTAGAGTTCCCTTTCCCTAACCCTATCCCATCCACTACCTTACTTCAAAGTTTCTCAATTTTATTCCCCCTTCTTATGCTGAGAGGCCCTGTCTGGAATTCTCTTGGTCGAGGCTGCTCCGAGGCTTCTTGAGAATTACGGATGCTGGCTTCGTCAGCCAGCAAGCCGTCTCGAGGTCTCGGGCTTCCTCTTCCTTGAGGGGTACAGGCAGGGAGGGGCTTTGCTTGCCCACACCGCGGAAACCGGCGTTCCGGAAGACGTCCGGAGAGCTCCCTGGAATTACAGGAGTTGGCTGATGGAAGAGCCAACTACCTGTCCGGGAGACTTCTCCGTTCGTCATCCGTCGCTAGGTTTTCGAGGGGTGGGCCGGTACGGCTCCCTTTCCCCGAAGTGTGTTTTCTTCCCACACGGTGTCACTAGATCTTAGGCTCTAGCTATTCCGCTCTTATTGAATTTTCTTCCTTTACAAAATATCCCCACATACATGATGTACATCCATCAAGTTTCATCACTCTTCATTATCATTACTCTGTGTACTTAGGTGCACTCACTATCTGTATATTTTAGCTTATAACTAAGTATATCTATACCCTCGTACGCCGTAGGCACCCCTCACTCTTTTGAACCGAGGATATAATTACCTCACTTTCACCACCTCTCCTTTATACACAACACTCACGTCAACCCATTATGTCTCTTCCAGTTGTGTTGGTAAGTTAACGAGTTCTTTTCTATTGGAACCGTACCTGGTTTGAAAGTAGGTTTACCTTTTCTCTATACTCGGTCATCTCACTATCTAAATTTATCACCCTAATGGCCCATATATATATCTCTCAACTCAGATACTAAGCCTTGATTTTGTGCGTCAATAAAATTCAGAATATTGGTATCTGTCTTTCCTACCCTTTTCCTGGGGAATGGTTTCTCTCAATAATTTAAATTGATGTACCCTCAGGTTTATCTTATAATTATCTCCCCTTCGTACCTACTCATCACTTTGTCTCTTAAGCACTATCACCCGTTATATTGCTTTTGTATCATTGTTTCCTGCTTGCTACATTGGTCACGAATCTTGTCGACCTGTACGGTCTATATAAGTCTAAACCGGTATTGTTTCTGGCGTGTCAATGACGTGAAGGAGATTTATTTCTCTTTCTCACCCTGTACACCTTTTTGTCACACGCTTATATTAACCTTTTAAGCTCATACTTCGGTCTTTCTCTCTCCCAGTTTTGCATCGCTCCCGCCATGGGCTGCAAAAGGCTGGGCCGCACTCACTGCGATAGGTACTTTTGGTCTTGGTACGGTATATGTTACGGTATATGTTTACACCTTCGGATACGGCAGCTATATCAAACGTGTCATCGGTCACTCTAATCATGCTCTACCGCTCGAAGCGGCCACTTACTCTAACCGTTCTCTTCTATATGATGCTCGACCGTTTGCTCGAGACATCAGTCTTCATTTTCCCATTTAGTCACAACTTCTACCCTTCCCATTTTGTCACAACCCCTTACACATTTTTGTATTGACTTGGAGCTCCTGTACTCCAACTGTCCCATCCCCTAGTAAAGACTGCACGTCAAGGGATCTGACAGGGGATTCCCTTCCTGTAGGATTAAGTTTTTCTAACCCACGTTTCACAACAACCCCCACCTTCGGATGCCCGTGAACAGCAGCGCCCTTTAGTTGGCATCTGGAGGTACGCGGATCCGCGGAGCGGGTGTTCATCTTGGGACTGGGATGACCGCGGGGGTTGGTTTACAGCCACCATTTTCATTTTTTTTTGTATTTTGGAACATCTTTGAACCCATCCCCACGAGCGGGGCTGGCCCGAAACGGACTCGGCAACTCTCTCGCACTGACAGAGAGTCCCGCCTCCCATTAAGGCTGGTCCTTTCTGTCAGTGGGAATGAGTGGTCAAGTCAGCCTTTGAATCTACCTGACCTCTCGTTAGGGTCAGGGAAGTTCAATGCTGACATCTGGCCAGCCGACTCCGTCTTGGGCTAGTCCTAAGCGTGGGTCGAGCCACATGTTGGGCACCCTTAGTTTTGAAACACCTTTTGGCCCGGTCTCCCAAGTCTGGACTGGCCCGAGATGGGTCAGCAGCTCCCCCCCCTGTCAGGGAAGCCTGCCTCTCATTAGGGCTGGTTTCCTCTGATAGTGGGAGTGAGTGGTTAAGTCGGCACTGGACCAACTGACCTCTCATTAGGGTCAGGGAAGTCCAGTGTTGATTTTGGCCGGCTAGCTCAGTCTCGGGCCTGATCTGGATCAGGGATCGACAATCTAGGCTAGGACTAGAGTCCGACCATTTTTCAGCTCCTTTGGCCTCGGTGGCGAGTCCAACGGACCTGTGCTGTTGTGGTCAGGGACTCTAAGTCCCTCAACATATCACGCGAATAAATTTTGCCGACGCCTATGGGCTCAGGCTTCGGGTGGCCCCCTAAATTTTGGCCGAATTTACACGGCGGCGATGGCAATTCCCGCTCGCAAAACCGTTCTTTGGGTTTCGGGCGAAGAATTTTGGTCGCTGCCAGGCAGCAAATTTGCCCAAAAATTCTTCGCCCGAGGCCCGGGGAACGGTACAAGAAGAGCTGAAATCCTGCGACCGAGCGAAGGCGAGGCCACCAAAAGTTCGATATTTCTCGGTCGCATAGAAAAATTTCCAGACCGAGCGCGGTGCAACCCAAAAATTCTCGAGTCGCGAGGGCCTTCATGTATCCGCGCCGTGAGCGACGGGCTTGCCTTCGCCTCGGTCGCAATTGTTCGCGCCTCCTGATCCGTTGCCGGCGCCGGGCGGCCGGCTCGCGCACTCCTCGATGCTGGCCTGCAGCTAGCTCTGAGAGTGTGTGAGTAGGCAGCTCGGTTTCGGTTAACGGATCGGGAGAGGTTGGGCCGTGGGAATCGGCATGTGGCTCGAGAGTGAGGTTTTGATCGTTGAGCCGGGCGGACCGCAGAATTGGAGTTGCTAAAAGGGAGTTTTTTTTTGGGAAGTGTGGAGCGGGCCGGACTCTTCCGGCGTCAGGACCGGGTCGAGGAAAAACGGTCGGGAATTGCTCTTTGGCCGGGCGGACGGAAAACGGCTGAGTTGACCGAGTTCGGGAATACGTGCGGAGTTTCCTCGAGAAGACCTTGCAACGTGAACACTGGGGAAAACTCGGGAGATTTTCGATGACGCAGACTAATCGGCGCCCGTCCTCCTGACCAGCCCACATTTTTTTTTTGGTTTTCTTCGAATTTCCCGCGACTCAAGTGCATATCCCCGCGAAAAGGAATAAATCACGAGGGATCAGGCAATTATTAGTGGATTGTTGAACATAGTTACAAATCGAGTGCGTATACTTACCTGACGTTGCTCCGGGAAAAAAAAAAAAAAAAAAAAAAAAAAAAAAAAAAAAAAAAAAAAAAAAAAAAAAAAAAAAAAAAAACTGAAAAAGAAAGGAAAAATAGTAATTAGAGTGTTACGTATATTTACCCATAAAGGGTTCGTACCTACCTGGAGCCGCGGTGTTCGCCCTGGAAGAGAGAAGAAAATAATTTGTATTGGATCCTCTATAATAATCCAAAATTTGGTGAGCCAGTAAAGTGAAGTCGATAAGCGCTGAAAGAAGGAAAGAAAAGAGGAGACGTGAGTCACAAAGTTTATCATAGTGGTTAGTGGCATTTAGCATAACCTCACCTACTGTATTATCCCCCTGCTATGTAAGAAAGTGTAACAAATACTGTAAGTGTAAAGACATTAAAAGCTTATCTGGGTTGATTAACTGTGTACAAATTTTGGTGAAGAAGATCTCCTTAATTATGTTTAAATATAGAGGAGCGAAGTGGAGCTTGAGTTAACTGCGAATAGACCTGGTGTTGCGAACTTAAACTCAAAGTTGATGCCAGGTACAATTGACGAAAATCTGCAGTAATTTGAGCGGTGTATGCACCACATCGGGGCCAGACGAAGAGGCCGGGTGCCAGCATTAGCAGCATTTTTGGGTCATCATAGTCTTCGGTTCAGCCCTCTCATCAGCGACATCAGTAGCAGCACGGCGGCCGCCCATCATATGCAGCACGCAACTCATTTGACTACAGGCTTCCTCAACATGCAGTTACTTTAGTAGTTAAGGTATAAGCCAATTTTCTAGAGGTAAGGTCATCGGCATTATATTTTTTTTGATTGATTGTATGTACAGATACGAAAGCCTCTAGGCGCTAGGTTAAGTTCATAGGAGTTAAGTTTAGGGAGAGCATTTAGCCCTATAAGACTGGTATTTGTAAGGACTCAGGTCTCCTTCTTTGTTTTGTTTTCTTCGTTAATCGCGAATTAGTTTTGAAATATGAGTATTTACATTTACCCTGTCTATTAATACTCTAGATCTTTTTCTTTTTCTCTTTGTTGAATCATAAAACAACTGAAAAATTGTAATAGTCTCCGCAGTTTCCTTCTTTTTCGGCTTTTGATTCTAATTACTTCTAACAGGGATGAATGGAAGATTAAATTTGTTTGCATAAGCTTGTTATAAATTAGAAATAACCGTTGACTGTACTATAAGCGATTTATCTAAACGAAACAAAATATGCCGTGCGTTTAACTGATTAGTCGACTCCTTTGACCTCCTTCCCCTCCATGCTCTTTTTCAGCCAGTAGTTTCGTAGTCTTGTCTAAGGGACCTCCCCATAAATTTTTCGGCCAAGGGGAGGTCACAGGGTGGTTGGGGCTAGGCCAGGGGGGGTCCAGTCCATCAGAACCCCCCCTGAGAGTCAATCACGGGCAGGTACAGGGGTTCCGCCCGCACTGTCCTTTTCCGCCCCTTTGACCTTCAGGTCCGTCCGTCTTGCGAGAGAAATTTTTCGTTATTGCCGGTGGCCGTTCCGGTGGCTGAAAGCGGTTTGTAGGCAAACCCCCCCCACAACTACCGCAAATGCTAGCCATGCCAGCTCTCGCGGCCGCATACCGCCGGACGGGGTGCTTTAGCCGGGCCCCCGAGGCACACGGCCGATAACAAGGTAAAGTTTTCGGTCCAGGAACATTCATTAAATTCATCTCAAACTTTTTTCCCATATTGGAAACCTCGAAAATTCCACCATCGGTATTTTTGTCGAAACCTCCAATATCAACGCATATGAATTTCCGCTTTGGTGTGCGGATGCACGCGAATTTCGCTAACGCGACAAGCGCGAAATTTTCGTCGCCGCAATCATTGCGAATATTTCGCGCCGGTGTGTGGGGAAATTTAATCTATTCATTTCGTACTGCGTAGATATGGTACTGTGTTTTTGACAATTTTTTGAACGCGAAAGAGCTGTATGCGTCAAAATAACATGTCATTTAAAAAGAAACCAACTGATGGCTCACGCTTTATTAGAAAATTATATTTTTTATTTTCTTAGTTTCTTAAATATCGTTATTCTTAAAAATGCATCTTGTTAAAAATCTTTTCTGGCGAATGTATTTCTACATATACTCTTTCTCCAACATCTATCATGCAAATAATTTAAAGACTTAAATGGTTAGAAATTGTGTAATTAAAACTACGGGAGAAGAAATATTTAGGAAGAAAATGAAGGGTCCTGTTATGGAAGTGGAATTTTCAAAGCTGACAATAAGATGATAAGAAAATTAGTATTTTCGCTAGTCGAGTTGAGCGAAATCGACTTCCATAATAGTATGACCCAAATTTATATTATTATTTTTTGAGAATAAATTAATATCTTCTGAGAAAGTGCTTCATAAAATTTTAACAATACACTACACACTCTATATTATGTTGATGAAATTTTCCATCTTTTAGAAGAGGACTTAAAAAAAAAATGGAAATATCTTCGAGATCAATACAGGGCTGAGTGGAAGAAAATTATTGCAAAATGCGGCAGTTCAGATCCTTCCGAACCAGAAATTGATTTATATTATAGTTGGCCATACTTTAAATTATTAGATTTTCTTAGAAACCAAATAAGATGCCGCAGATCTCGTGGCAATTTGAAAATTAAAAAAGGTATAACAGTCTCACAAGACGAGGAAACCTTACAAGAAAATCCAGAGACAGAAAAAATTCTCGAAGAAAGCGAAATTCCAGATACTTATGAAAATTTTGAAATAAAAATTGAAAACCCAGTGGAAGAAAATACAAATAGTATAAGTTTGAATAGCGAAATGTTATTAATAGATATTGAAAAACGGAAACTGGATTTTTTAGAGAAAAGTATTTCTAATGAAAGGGATGAAGATAAAGCATTTTTCGATAGTCTAATACCACACGTTAGAAAGTTGGAACCAGCTAAAAAACTGCAATGCAGGATGGATATACAAAATATTATATACAAATACGTCTATGAAACTTCCCAACAATCTGAGATCAAATTCAGTACAATTTTCAACACAGAACAACAGGAATAGCCTCGATTATTGTATTTATTCTTGAAATGCTTTTACTTTTATGATTATACTTTTTTACTTTTGTATTATTTTTAAATAAATGTTTTTAATAAAAATTTTCCAATAAAAGTGTCGTTTTCTTATCTGATAAAGTAATTTATTTTCGAGGAAATATAGGTTTTTATAACAAAGTTTGCCTACCTTTTTTTCAGTTTGTCATTTTTAGCCTAGTTTTACTTGCTCACAACATTCAATATCAAACAAAAATTCGGCTTAACATTTTATTGTGGGATTCCAAAATAGACGACATTTCTCCTTATCTTCTAATGTTTTTTAACTTCAAGCATTCAAAGTAGTGGGTTTTTAAATAAAATAATAATGACATGGTTCTTAAGAGAAACGAACGAATAATTTCGATTCGTTTGCTAGACTACAGTATAATGCAAAAATTCTTATAAAAAATTTTGCATGAAATTCAGAAGTAATAATTAAGTAATATTGAAAACCAAAGTGGCAATATATTATTGGGATGTTTGAGTTATGACTTTCAATGCCATTTTATTTTATTTCATCTACTAGAAAAAAAAAGCAGAAAATAGTTCAGAAGTTGATCAAGTTTAGGATGATAGAAAACTGCGATTGTAGCCCTATATTATCTCTTATTTTATTAAATACTAAATAAAAAATAAATTTCTTTCTATCTTAAAGACTTTATTAAATAGTGACAAGTTTTGGCTTAAACATTTGAATATCTCATCGAACTGAGGACTTCTAGATGGACAAATATAATACTTTTCGTAAAATTATGTACAAAAATTAAAAATATTTAAAAAATAATAAAAAGTCACAATTGCCTTACGTTGGATCAAATAAAGTCATGAATACTGCGGGTGGGATATTTAACTTAAAATACAGTAGAAATTCGTTCCTGGTTTATCGTTTAAAGTACCTCAGAAACAGGGATTCGATTTTAATCCTAAATCTAATGCTACTTCAAACAACTACAATGATAAGTTTTTACAAAATCTGGAAACTTTATAACTCGGTAGTAAATAAAATAACTACTGGCTACTAAAACTTGCCGCCGTCTCTGTGTTTTTTTAAATGGAATCTAAATCTGGATTTGCACTGAAACTGCCTGTGACAAACTTTGCATTCAAACCTTCTTATGTTGAAGTGTGTCAATTTCATGTGCGTGATGGCGTGGCAGGTTTGCCGGAAGGTTTTTGTACAGAGCAAACAATGGAATGGACGCTGACCAGTGTGAGTGCGACGATGCACACTCAACTTCGATGGCGATGTAAAAATTCGGAAGCAATATTTGCATTGATACGATCCTTTGCCTATTTTCGATTCCCTCGATGTTGTCACCTCGTCGAATTTATTCAACTGTTGCCGCAAAAGACTCTGAAGATAGTGATGTTTGTTGTGTTTTTCTAGCATATGGATTGCGATCTTTTCATCGGCGGGAAACGTAATATGGCACTCTTTGCATGTACGAATTATTTTTATTGGTGGCCGAAATCTAATGGGTTCCAGCAAGTCTGCATGTGAGTAATACCTTAAATTAAATACATTAAGTATAATTTTTCTTTTTATGTAAAAAAAAAGCGTACTCATCACTGCCTTCAATTGAGAACTCCGCCTGATTTGATGCTCTATCCTGAAAATGAAATGATAGAAAATTAAAAAAAAAATTAAAAAAAAAAAATTAATAAATAAAATAACTTTTTACCTGTTCGTCTACCATTTTCATAACTTTAAGTAAGTCCTCATCGTCGTTTCGTTTCATTGAATTTCTTGTACGGTAACTGAAAATAAACATTATACCCGGAAAATTTTATGATTAATTCTGTCTAAGGCCTTGTTAAAATCTGTGTAAATGCAATCAACCTGGTGTGCGTTTTCCGGGGCAGACGTGCAAAAGTTAGTGAAGTTTGTTATAGTATATTTTCTTTTAGTAAAACCATGGTGGAAAGAGCCCAGGAAGGGTTTGTAGTGAAAACTTAAAAAATCGCACTCCACAAGGCAAAGATAAATTAAATAAATAACACAATACAGCGACAATAGATAAGTTGCAACGTTTTACAAAAATGGACGAAATTCCATCATCTTGATCCCTTCCTGACCAAATCGTCAGCAATTTCATTGGCTTCAATGTCGCAGTAGCCTGGGATTCAAGCAATTGTTATGTACAGCGATATGTTCTAGCGAGCATTTACATTCGTTTAGGAGTTTCGAGGTCTACATTCGACACCAGAGCCTTTATTTTTCTAGTGAATGTTTCTCTCAAAAGATTATGCCTAAAACTTCAGCTTGGAATGTGAATAATATACAAAATAAAATAAAATATATACAAAACAAATCAATAAATCTAGTTAATCGATTTCGCCTGTGAATGGCCCAAATATACTTTCATCTGTAGTTAACAAATAAAGAAAATCCTGAATCTTCCAATATCTTGAGTACTTGTGAAGAAAAAGCTTAAATTTATAACAAAATACCCTCCTACTTACCCTTGTGTCGGTTCACTGGTGTCCAGGAAGTTATTTGTAGAGTTCGTGGCTCTGCTGTCCTAAGGGGTGAAAAAGGATTAAGACCTTCTGCGGCATCGGTAGGACCCTGGGGATTTACCTGTTCGTTGTAGTACTCCTCCTGTTCGTAGGATTCATACTCGTCGTACATTGCATCTTCTGAATGGTCCAGATTCTGAGGTTCTTCCTTGACCTCGAAGCAGGCACTCCTCAGCTTGCGGTCAGCTTCAACGAAATTTTGGTAGAAATCGTCCCAGCGCAGGATGCTGTCGAGGCAGGTCATGCAAATCTCCAGGGGCATGCTGTCGGATTCAGTCACCTGGAGCGGCAGCAATCAGTTACACTGTTTTAAAAGAGATTAAAGCACTCTTACCTTTATGGGCAAATAAAACATGAGCTTCATAGCAAAATTGTTTGAACCGCCGCAAAAGATTGAGATCAGCGGCGAATCGGATTTATCTGCACAGAGACGGCAGAATGACCCGGCGTACCCATCATCGTGCAGATTAATGCTTCCCGCGTTCTTCAAGTTCATTTAGACCAATTGTTTCTGTGCTATTTCCCGTGTAAAAGACCTGTTTACAAGTCGCCAGGTGTAAACACTTCCCGGTGCAAGCGGACGATGCCTCAAACAAACACACAAAAGACAGTTGTTTCGTCCAGTTCGAAGCTGTCGTTACAAAGTGTCGACAGCGTTTGGTTTTGCTCAGCTGATATTTGACGAAACAACTTTAAAATATGCGTTTTATATATTCTAAATTGGTGTTTAAATGATTATTCAGTTAAAGTTAAAGTGAGATTATAAATCAAAGGAGAATTTTTTACTTTTCACTCATCAAATTTCTAGTTTTAACAAGAGATTTTCGGTGCGTTAACTTGCCCCCACTGGCTGTCAATCAGCCACCTCGCTTTCGAAACTTTTCTCCAGAACACCGCCAGTGCCATCTGCTTGAGTTTGTTTTCATTGAGAGTCGTCAGATTTGTGAGGATTCTCTCTGGAACCTTCAGCGTGAACGGACGTATAGCGACAGCAGACAAGGACTCTACAGGAAGTCTAAGCAACTCCTAATTTTGCAATTGTGAGTATAGTGACTAAATTAAAACATTAGATACTCAGTGGATCTAGCAGTGCAAGTGCGTTCGCTATATTCATCAATCAAGTGCAGACGGAATCCTCTTCGAGCGTGCTCGTGGCTGCGGCCACGGTTGCTAGTTGCTAGCATAAATATTTACTTCATCCACTAGCTGGGGGCCCCATTTTGGAGCCCTCCTCAACTATATTCAGTGTAGCAAAACTTACTCAAAAACCCACTCAACTCTTCTTGAGCGACGCTGTTAAAGGCGTAATTCATCATCATCCTTTAGTAACGGACATAACGGTACTCTAAAGGCCCAACTATAATGTGCATACCGTTCCGTGTAGAAGCATATGCAAACTTGCGATAACACACAAAACCTATCTTCAAACCATAATGGGAATAGTCGTCCGTTTCGTCAAGTTTCGTCAAGTTTCGTTTTCCATATGCAAGGTACGATCTAGAGCGTGCTTTGCATATGCAAACTGACAACAACCGAAAATGAACGAGAAAGTGAGAATTATTTGAAAATTTAATTAATGGTGTGCAGAGATTAAAATAAAATAAAATAAATAAATCTTTTAATTTACTTAATCCTTCCATTTTAAAACTCAAAAAGGCACAAAGAATTATTACACTGAATATCTGACAGCTGTCGAATATGCATAAGCTTCCGTTCGTTGACTTTTGATAGCTTTCCGTACTGAACGCTATGCACATTATAGTTGGGCCTTAAAGCACACATACTTGCGCGGCACGTGGTTGCAGTGAATCGTGAAAAAGACGCCAAGGCTTATCAATTCGTGCGTTAATCCACAACCCTGTGGAATACGTAATAACCCAATATTCAGTGTAAGTGCGTAATATCATATATCAAGTGCAGACGGAATTTAATCCGCGCGTGCACGTGGCTGCGGCCACGGACGCTTGTTTAAACCTTACCTCACCTTGTAGTTGAGGGCCCCACTTTGGAACTCCCCTCAGTTAAATACAGTGAAGCAAAACTTTTCAATTACTCTTTAATCACGCCTATAAGGCGTAACTTTTATTTCCTATACATTTTTTTTTTTTTTTTTTTTTTTGGGCCCTAAACGGCATAGTCATTATCATTCCCTCTGTAACGGTCATAACGGTACTCTAAAAGCACACATATTTGCGCTGCACGTGGTTGCAGTGAGTCGCTAAGAAAAAGACGCAATGGCTTATCAATTCGTGCGCTAATCCACAACCTTGTGGAATACGTAAAAATCTCAATATACAGTTTCACAGTTAGCAATCTGTAAGTGCATGTGCCCTTGGATAATCATCGGCGCAAGTTGCAAAATTTAAGCTACACGCGCCTAAATTGTTATCAACCATCATCAACTCCATCGACATCAAATCTCTTCGAATCACCGAGCTGTTAACGACTCAACGAGCTATTCCTCTGGGATCTTCAATGCAGCAATCATGGACTGGAACCTGAGATTCTAAAGTCAGTTCTACACAACGATTAGAAGTGGAACCACTTTTGCCTTCTCTAACTGGAAAGCGTCAGGCATTCTTTGTTCGTAGTCTACCCTATCAGCGTCTACAAATCACATCTGCGACACTTAAGTATCCATTTAATACTGACCATTATACTTTTTAAAGTATTTCTCCCCACCAACAGTTTTAATCAGTTACTGCACAATTAATTCAACATGCCGTACAACGCAGAAGGACACCGAGCCTAGTCAAGCTCTGATCTATAACTGCTCAGCTTCTTACCTACGGAAGGACACCGAGCCTAGTCAAGCTTCTGCTCATCTAAATCAACATGCCGAACAGCAAGAAGAAGAAATACAGTCAGAAATCATCCCTTATCCACCAGTCTACTAGGGGGAATATCACTAATTCTCCCACGAATGAATCTATAAGACAGACCAGCGACCCTACTCCCAGAGCACTACAGTCAACGTCGTTACATCAGCAATACGACATCGACGATCAAGCGAGTGACACTTACTCTTCGGAAATTCCCACCGCCCAAGAAGAAGAAGTACTCATGCAGGCGAAAGCGTCATTTTACAACCTCTCGACATCGGGTGCTCATCAGTCTAACAAACGAAGAAAACCTCTTTCATCAACAACATTTTCCAAACGTCATGCGAGCTTCAATAGCAATTCTCAAGCAACAACAAGTCTATTTGCTCCCCTCTTCGGGGAACTAGCCACCGATCTGCGAAATGATCTCATCCTCCCATCCTCTACTCGTCACGCCATTAATCATTCAGCGGATAACATCACCTCTTCCCCCAGCTCTAAAAAACAACAGTCAGGCGCCCACCATCCGGCGGAACCATTGAACCAGAAGACAGCGTACAAGCAAAACCAACAGTCATCTCAAGCAGCAGCTACATCATCAACTAACCATAAAGATAAGTACCCAAACATTGACATAAATAAGTTAGCCAGACATAAATTTTGCCCCCCAATATTCATTAAGTATACTAACACAAAAAAAATAATAAACTGCATCCAGGCTCTCTCTACTAGTAACAAGGTCTTTAAAATTGTAAATTTGCCGAACAGTACAAAAATTTTTATAGAGGACCCTGAAGTCCACGCCAGATTTCTCGAGCTGATGCGTAAAGCCAACTTAGAAGGTCACACCTTCACGCCTTCGCAGTTCAAACCGGCTAATATACTACTAAAGGGAATACACCACAGTTACGAACCTGACTCGATCTCACTGGCTATAACCGACCTAATTCCACACATACATCCGCCTAAAATTTCTCCTTTTAGTACCCCTAAATCCAGACATAATGACAGACCCCTCAACATTTTCATTGTTCATTTCAACAGCGTCTCAGATATGAATGATGCTATCAAATTAAATTCTATCCTGCACCAAAAAATAACCTGGGAAAAAATCAAAAATCAAGGACCCACACAATGTAAAAACTGTCAACGATATGGGCACATAGCCGCTAATTGTACCTACAACTACTCATGCGTGAAATGCGACCAAAGTCATGGTCCTGGTGAATGTCCACGAAAATCAACGGATAAATCCACGGTCTTTTGTGTGAACTGCAAAAAATACGGACACCCAGCCAATTACTTCGGATGCCCATACCGTAAAGAAATCATCGACAAAGCTAATAGAAACAAAATGGTCAGGGAACAAAATAAAAAAGCACTACAAAACGTAGTATCAAACACTATTATAAATCTTGAAGATCCACATTGTTACCCGCCTCTAAAAACCAACCCTCTACGGTCGTACGCTAACGTAACCAGTGAAAAAACTCAGACACATCCAGTAAACTCGTCTACTAAGAACACAGCTGATGAAATCTTCAATTATGCGGAATCAAGATTTGGACTTAACAGCCTAGAGCTGCTGGCCAAAATACACACATTTATACCCAAATTCCGGGATGCTAAGGATCACGCAGGCAAGGACCTCTTACTTATTAATTTCTTAATAAATCTTTACCAGGATGGGAAGTGACCTGAACATAATGGCACTCAACATCAATAGAATCAGTACCAGTTTCAAAAGGAATGTTGTCAGAGACAGGCGTAGTGACCTGAACATAACAGCACTCAACATCTTCTGCCTCAAATTCAGTTTCACAAAGAAGGATGTCATAGACTTGCGAGAACATCTTCCCCAAAACGCCATACTATATTATGCCAACTATCGCCCATCTAGTTGTGTCTCTAATATCAGCTGTTTGAATGAGAGTAATCAATCTACATCGCGTGTCATCATAGCGGCCTATGCTCCAAGATCTCACCACAATTGGAAATCCCTAAGTTCTTGTCACCATCAATCAACTTCATAGCAGCCATGATCTACACCATTCTCGGAGGAGCCTACAATGCCAGATCACCTTTATGGAGAGTTACGACAATCAACCACTCTGGAAGAGCAATAGCAACTTGGTACAACAATAACCCCAACAACAGTCCTATCGATCTCCCTTCCTATAATCCTCAGCCTGGTTCAATAGCTAATAAAATAATAGTCAGTGGCCAACAGATCTTTATAATAATCAAATCTCATAACTTTATAAAAGCTCTAATCAACTATTTAATTCTCCTTCCTTAACTCATTTTATAGCCTTATCGAGCTTTATACCATAATCCACAGTCGGTTTAATAACTAACAAACTTATAGACAGTGGCGAACATTTCTTCTCTATCATCAAATTTCTTAAATCTTTAATTTACACACAGTAATTCTAAGTTGGCAATACCCACAGCAAAGCGTGAAAGCGTTTATACTTAGACAAAGACGTAGGCTCTGAGCTTTATTTATTTGTAGTATATAAGTTGTTATCTAGTTTTAAGGTAGTTTTAGGTACACAGATACACAGACATTGATTCACATATATGCGCGAATATGTAATGTAATATAGAATCATGTAAGGCACAGTCAACGGTTAGGTCACCGAACGACAGCCATTGTAGATAGGTTTCGTAGTATCCATCTCCCTTGTTATCATTGTAGTATCTAAGAATTCATTGTCAAGAAGTCGCAAATAAACTGAACTGAACTGAACTGTCGTCAGATTTGTGGTATTTATTTTCTTGTGTTTCGTGTGGTTCACCGGTGTTTTAACTAATTTTAAGGGTTTACCTCGTTTAACGTGAAGGTGAGTTCATGCCTTCCTTAAAACCAACCTCCTCCGGCGAGTGGAAATTGGTTTTTTTCACGAAAAATTCATGCGTTGTTCGTCGTAGCCAGTCGCCATAGTGCGAGATGTCAAAACTTTCGTCAGATTATTGTGTAATAATATGCGGATAATTACACCGAAATTGTCAACAAGCGAAAGGTGGCGAGCGGAAACAATTCGGGTTTCTGTTTGGGGCGCTCGGAGGCCTACTTCGAGGCAGCGAGGAGCACCGTCGCACGAAACGAAGGCCTCCGCGGTCGGAATGCGGTGGCGGCGGCGAGTCCACGATGCTTCGGTAGCTCAGTGCTAAAGAGAGCCAGGTTACCATTGCCGAGGCCGTGGGTTCGATTCCCACTGGTCTTTGGCCATTTTGGGGAGGCCCATATCTCAGCCAGTAGCTTGGCGGGACACGTGGTCAGCCCTACTGCTGAGGCCGTGGGTTCGAATCCAACTTGGTCAATTGACCACTCTGGCTCATTCTCCCAGACCTAGATATTCCTTTCCTGGACGTAGCTCGCACAAAAGACCTCTTAGGGTCGCATAGCTCTTAAAAAAAAGGGCTATATTAAGAAATTATATTTTTTAATTTCTCATTTTCTTAAATATCATTATTCTTAGAAATGCATCTTGTTAAATATGTGTTCCGGCGAATTTATTTCTACATATTCTCTTTCTCCAGCATCTTTCAGTCATGAAAACAATTTAATCTTTAAAGAGTTAAGAGAATGAATAATAATAAATAAATAATAACACAAAATTCTAACAACACACACATGCTCTACATTATGTTTATGTAATTTTCTATATTTTAGAAGAAGACTTAATTAAAGTGAATATATCTTCGAGATCAATACGGGGCTGCGTGGAAGAAAATTATTGCAAAATGCGGCAGTTCAGATCCTTCCGAACCAGAAATTGATTTATATTATAGTTGGCCATACTTTAAATCATTAGATTTTCTTAGAAACTACATAAAATGCCGCAGATCTCGTCGCAATTTGTACAATTTTTAACACAGAACAACAGGAATAGCCTCGATTATTGTATTTATTTTTGAAATACTTTTATGACTATACTTTTTATAATTTATAAATAAATGTTTTGAATAAAAATTTAAAAGTGTTGTTTTCTTATCAAATAAAGTAATTCATTTTCGAGGAAATATAGGCTTTTATAACAAACTTTGCCCACTTTTTTTCAGTTTTTGTCATTTTTAGTCCGATTTTACTTGCTCACAACATTCAATATCAAAAAAATAATTCGGATTAACATTTTATTCTGGGATTCCCAAATAGACGACATTTCTTCTTATCTCCTAACGCTGTTTAACTGCAAGCTTTTAAAGTGGGCGGTTTTCAAATAAAATAATACAGGCATGATTCCTATTAAGACAAACGAAACAAATCATCTTGATTCGTTTGCTAGACCATAGTTTAATGCAAAAAGTCTTATAACCATTTTTGCACGAAATTCAGAAGTAATGCTGGGACATTCCGGAATGCACCACAACATGAAGAAAGAGCAATTGCTTTACTAAATTTACAAAAGGTGACACAAATATCGGGAAGAGTATTTGGACTACCTCCTCCAGCAAAGCAGAGATCATCTGAATTTTCCCAAGCTGCAGTTTCAGCATTAAGCTATCCAGGATCTTCTCGACAAGGTACTAATCTGCCAGAAGTGTATCCTGAAACGGAAACATATGAACCGAGTTTCAACAAGGAGGTCTCCACCCTGCCACCACAAAATCAAACATAGTTATAAAAGGCAAGCCGGCATCCGAAAAAATAGAAAAGTACTTGTTGAGCACCAAACGTCTTTATTAGAACATATCCAGAATTCCATATTTAAACATTTATAATCTCTAAATTATTAAAATGCCTTTAAACTTTTAATTCACTGTTTAAAAGCAAAGTTCTCTCCTTGTTAGAATATTAGAGCCGATGACGTTTGTACTGGGACAGTTCCAATTTCACCTGTTCCAAGCGAAATATTTTTGTTCGATTCATGTGAATCTCGGAATAGGCACATTCACATGAAACGAATGTTATGTGGAAATTGCTTTTCATGTGAAGCGGATCTCAGAATAGACCCCAATGACGAAACTATACATTGAAATATAGTAGCGCCTGCTTATTCTCCTATTGCGCCCTATCACTGTGTGATTTTCGTATTTCAATATTTCAATTTAATCTTTTGCCTTCAAAGCGATTACGGGGCCCTACTATAGGGTATAGCCGGATAAGTATGCTGAATTTGCCTCCACGGCGTTTACTATCGTCACTTTGAGGATCATTTTGATATCAAATAACAATAATTCACCCCAAATTTCAGATCCTAATGTTGAACAGTTTTCGAATTATTTAAAAAAAACCTTTTTGGTTTTTTCTTTTCAGTAGTAAAAATAAAAATTAACAAATGGAGGTTTTTTCTTAAAAGTTTGGGAATATAGGACATGAAATGAAATGAATTATTTCCAAATTTAAAACCAATTAAGAAAAAAAAAACTTAGATAGAAGTGAAAACTTGAACTAATAAAATTGGAAAATAATCAAATTTAATTAATAAACTATTAAAATTGATAACATTCGACAGTTCTATTTTTTCATTAAAATTGTATTCTTTTTCAGAAGAATTTTGTTTTGTACTTTGAAATATAGAGGGGACAACGGCAGTGGTTGTAACTCTTTGATGTGAACGTGGGGCCACAAACTAAATTCGTAAATTTCCTGCGTTCTAAGGCTTGGAGGCTATGAGCAGCCATTGATGCTAAACTACAATGATCACTTTTTACAAAAATTGAAAACTTTATAACTCTTATAGTAAATGAAATAACTACTGGCTACTAGAACTAAGAATCTAAATCTGGATCTGCCTCTGATAAACTGCATTCCAACCTTCTTATGTTGAAGTGAGTTAATTTCATGTGCCTGATGGCGTGGGTGGTTTGCCGAAAAGTTTTTGTACAGAGGAAACAATTGAATGGACGTTGGCCAGTGTGAGTTCGAAGATGCACACTCAGCTTCGATGGTGATGTAAAAATTCGGGAACAATATTTGCATTTGTACGATCCTGTGCCTATTTTTGATTCCCTCGATGTCGTCTGCTTGTCGATTTTCTTCAACTGTTGCCGCCAAAGAAGCTGAAGGTACTGATGTTTGTTATGTTTTTCTAGCATATGGATTGCGATCTTTTCATCGGCGGGAAACGTAATACTGCAATCTTTGCATGTACGAATTATTTTGGGTTCCAGCAAGTCAGCGTCTGAGTAATCCCTTAAATTAAATGTGCTAAGATTAATATTTCTTTTTATGTAAAAAAACAAAAGCGTACTCATCACTGCCTTCAATTGGGAGCTCTGCCTGATTTGATGCTCTATCCTGAAAATGAAATAATGATAGAAACTCTAAAAATAACCCAAAAATAGAGTTATTTAACCTGTTCGTCTACCATTTTCATAACTTTAAGTAGATCCTCATCGTCGTTTCGCTTTATCGAATTTCTTGTGCGGTAACTGAAAATAAAAAAACATTATAGTGGGAAAATTGTCGGTTTTTTGATTATTTGGTGCATTTAAGAGCTACTTAAGTTTTCCTTTTTTTTTCTACATTTAACTTAGTCGCAAAAATAATCCAGTGAAAGGCCGTTTAAGATTTTACAGATTTTAAGAAGTTGTGAGATATCATCAATAGATAAAATAACGAGTAGTGGTCGTAAGTGACTATTCTGCGGGACTCCTGACGTAGTTAATATCTGGATTGAGATGGCACGAAAAAAGAAACCTGATTGTCCTGACGAGCAAGTATGAACGAATCCAGTTAATAAGCAGATGTGAAAAGCCCAGAATTTTAATAATTTAAAGATTATTATGGAATGTGAAAGCCCTCCTGAAGTCAATATAGATGCAATCTCTGCAAACCTTTTTGGAAGCCTTCAGTAACAAATAGAGCGGAAGTAGAGTGATCCTGAAGAAAACCATGCTGATTTGTTAGATTAAGTTATGAATACTGCGGGTGGGAGATTTAACTTAAAATACAGTAGAAATCCGTTCCTGGTTTATCGTTTAAAGTACATCAGAAACAGGGATTCGATTTTAATCCTAAATCTAATGCTACTTCAAACAACTACAATGATAATTTTTTACAAAAATTGGAAACTTTATAATTCGATAGTAAATAAAATAACTACTAGCTACCAAAACTTCCCGCCATCTCTGTGCTTTTTTTAAATGGAATCTAAATCGGGATCTGCACTGGAACTGCCTGTGACAAACTTTGCATTCAAACCTTTTGTTGTTGAAGTGAGTTAATTTCATGTGCCTGATGGCGTGGGTGGTTTGCCGAAAAGTTTTTGTACAGAGGAAACAATTGAATGGACGTTGGCCAGTGTGAGTTCGAAGATGCACACTCAGCTTCGATGGTGATGTAAAAATTCGGGAACAATATTTGCATTTGTACGATCCTGTGCCTATTTTTGATTCCCTCGATGTCGTCCGCTTGTCGATTTTCTTCAACTGTTGCCGCCAAAGAAGCTGAAGGTACTGATGTTTGTTGTGTTTTTCTAACATATGGATTGCGATCTTTTCATCGGCGGGAAACGTAATACTGCAATCTTTGCATGTACGAATTATTTTGGGTTCCAGCAAGTAAGCGTCTGAGTAATCCCTTAAATTAAATGTGCTAAGATTAATATTTCTTTTTATGTAAAAAAACAAAAGCGTACTCATCACTGCCTTCAATTGAGAGCTCTGCCTGATTTGATGCTCTATCCTGAAAATGAAATAATGATAGAATCTCCAAAAATAACCGAAAAGTAGAGTTAGTTAACCTGTTCGTCTACCATTTTCATAACTTTATGTAGGTCTACATCATCGTTTCTCTTCATCGAATTTCTTGTAGGGTAACTGAAAATAAAAAAAACATTATAATGGGAAAATTGTCGGGTTTTTGATTATTTGGTGCATTTAAGAGCTACAACTATAACTCATTCCCTAAGTTTTCCTTTTTTTTCTACATTTAACCTAGTCGCAAAAATAATCCAGTGAAAGGCCGTTTAAGATTTTACAGATTTTAAGAAGTTGTGAGATATCATCAATAGATAAAATAACGAGTAGTGCTCGTAAGTTACTATCCTGCGGGACTCCTGATGTAGTTAATATCTTGATTGAGATGGAAAGATAAGAAAGCCTTCCTGAAGTCAATATAGATGCAATCTCTGCAAACCTTTTTGGAAGCCTTTAGTAACAAATAGAGCGGAAGTAGAGTGATCCTGAAGAATACCATGCTGATTTGTTAGATTAAGTTATGTATACTGCGGGTGGGAGATTTAACTTAAAATACAGTAGAAATCCGTTCCTGGTTTATCGTTTAAAGTACGTCAGAAACAGGGATTCGATTTTAATCCTAAATCTAATGCTACTTCAAACAACTACAATGATAAATTTTTACAAAATCTGGAAACTTTATAACTCGGTAGTAAATAAAATAACTACTGGCTACTAAAACTTGTCGCCGTCTCTGTGTTTTTTTAAATGGAATCTAAATCTGGATTTGCACTGAAACTGCCTGTGACAAACTTTGCATTCAAACCTTCTTATGTTGAAGTGGGTCAATTTCATGTGCGCGATGGCGTGGCAGGTTTGCCGGAAGGTTTTTGTACAGAGCAAACAATGGAATGGACGCTGACCAGTGTGAGTGCGGCGATGCACACTCAGCTTCGATGGCGATGTAAAAATTCGGAAGCAATATTTGCATTGATACGATCCTTTGCCTATTTTCGATTCCCTCGATGTTGTCACCTCGTCGAATTTATTCAACTGTTGCCGCAAAAGACTCTGAAGATAGTGATGTTTGTTGTGTTTTTCTAGCATATGGATTGCGATCTTTTCATCGGCAGGAAACGTAATATGGCACTCTTTGCATGTACGAATTATTTTTATTGGTGGCCGAAATCTAATGGGTTCCAGCAAGTCTGCATGTGAGTAATACCTTAAATTAAATGCATTAAGTATAATTTTTCTTTTTATGTAAAAAAAAAAAGTCGTACTCATCACTGCCTTCAATCAAGAGCTCCGCCTGATTTGATGCTCTATCCTGAAAATGAAATAATGATAGAAACTCCAAAAATAACCGAAAAGTAGAGTTATTTAACCTGTTCGTCTACCACTTTCATAACTTTAAGTAGGTCCTCATCGTTGTTCCGTTTCATCGAATTTCTTGTACGGTAACTGAAAATAAACAAACTTATAATCGGGAAATTTTATTGTTCGCGCAATTGTCGGGGTTTTGATTATTTGGTGCATTTAAGACCTACAACTATCTCATTTCCTAAGTTTTCCTTTTTTTCTACATTTAACCTAGTCGCAAAAATCATCCAGGGAAATTCCGATTAAGATTTTACAGATTTCAATGACCAGGTACCCGGTTATCCATTTCAGTTTCGCAGGTAGAATTTATTAACTTTTTCTCAAAAAAATTTTAAGACCGTCCGAATCCCCAAAATTGAAGTAGTTTGATACCCAATTTTCGTCAAATTTTTTTATAATTAATTATTTAATAACAGTTATTAACTATCAAACTTGATACCTCTTTCGTTCAATAACCTGGCACCCAGGTACCCACTACAGTTATTATGTATGAATACCGGGTTTATACACACTAAAGAGACTGTTTATTAAAGTATTGAGGTAATTTGACTTTTAAAAAAATAATAAACAATGTCGTTTGTAATTTATTTTATTTAAACAATTCTTATTATAAAAAATAGCAAAGATAGTAGGTAAGAAAAACATAATTCCGTTTATATTTATTTTAGTAAGAATTTTTTTTTTAGTTATATTGTTTACTTTTTATAATAATACAATGCCACACAAGAATAAAAGTACATTTAATTATTTCGCACACTCTTTACATGTCGTGGTTGTAATACAATGTTCATCACAGATAGGATTCTCACACACCGAACATATTTTTCTAGTTTTGCGACGTTTTTTAAATTCACTTTGAAGACAAGTATAGCATACACCAGTAATCCTTTTCCTTCCGGTTGAATCAAGCTGTGTCTGGGGTGTTGATGATCCAGATGTTTTTGGCTGCTCATATGGATTGATAGCTCGACCAAGAAAAGATTCAATCGCCACTTTCGTTGTGAAATGCCTCATGATTTGTGCATTCTGCGAACGACTTTCAATAAACGTTGTACACAGTTCTCTGCCCAATTGCCGATAAAATAATCGCCGTTCATACGACTTTTTAGCAAGCATTTTATTATTTTCATAATACAGAATATATGCTGCAAGGCAGGCGACATCGAGGATATTATAGAAAAATGCTAGAGGCCATCTTTGAGTAGATCTTTTTGTAGTATATCTACCAAGCATTTTATCCATTGTGTCCACTCCAGCTTTTGACCAGTTATAAAACTCAATAATTTCGGGTTTTTTCTTTGCACTATCACTAATTTTTGCTTCATGATGCATTGATGATAGCATAATTACTGCCTTCTTTTTCTTTGGCACATAACTGCACAAGGTTACTTTCTCATGAAAGCCAAACACAGTGGATAATTCTTCTCGCGTTTTCGATTCAACCATTGCTGGTGGAATATATGCCTTAGTTTTCTCCAAAGTGCCAACAATTGTCAAGTTCCAGGATAGTAAAGATTTTGCCAATGGAAGAGTAGTGAAATAATTACCCATTGTAATGTTTCTACCGGATCCTTTGTACGGTGCCACCAAGTCTTTGACAACTCTCTCACCAACGTTTTTTCCATGACCTTCACTCGATTTCCCAGTGTAAAGCTGTCCTGTAAGTGGATACGAATTTTCAGCATCACATATCCACCATATTTTGATTCCATACTTAGCTGGCTTTGATGGAATATACTGAGTGAATCTAGTTCGACCACGGTATGGATAAAGTTGCTCGTCGATTGTCAGGTATTTTGTTGGCTTATAGTGTTTTGCTAAATTACTATTAAGCATTGTCCAAATGTCTCGTATTGGAGCAGCTTTATCAGTCTCCATACGCTGAGCTCGAGTATTGGCATCATCAAATCGAATAAAACGAATGATGTTCCAGAAGCGATTGATGCTCATTGCTGCACGATATAATGGATATGAATATGACTGCCACATATCCATTGTATTGTCAGTATTTGAGTTGTTGGCGCCAGAGGTTATTAAAATAGCCAAGAATGCATAAAATTCCTGCAGCTCAAGATTTTTCCAAACTAATTGTTTTTTCTCCAGATTTTTTTCATTATACGCTGCATATGTTGAAATTGCTTTTTTATTAGTATGGCGTATAATGATATCTGCCATTTCTGGAGTAAAAAATAATTTGAAGGTGTCGAGAATAGATAGCATGTTGGTGTTCCTATGAGGTCCACATCTCTCTCGCACAATATTACGCGTTCCAACTTGGTGTTGACTTGGTGGTGTCGCAGCCCACTGAGTACCATCTTTTGACGTCATTCCTGACCCCGTCGCTGCTACATCACTTTCTGCATCTTCATCTCCATCTTCTTCATTCTCACTTTCTTCATCTTCATTAAGTGCAATTTCATCAGCTATTCCGAAAAACATACATAATTTATAAAATATGATACATCAGAATTATTGACGTACATAATAAAAAACAGAAATGGATGGTTATTACCTGTATCATCACAATCTGAACCTGCAGCCTCATTCCGTGGAAAATATTCATCGTCGTCACTATCCGACACGTGGTCATCGTCAGATATTTCGGCTTCGAATGTTTTCTCGCAATGTTTTCTTCTCTGAGAGCGAGTGATTCTATTGGAAAGAGTTTTCACTTAATTATTTACTATTTATTTAAATATTCAAAATTTAAAATCATTTACTCGAAACTCAAACAAGTAAATCTCTCCTTACCGTTGAAAACTCGATCATCCATCGTATTTATATTCAATACTATTATTTATTAATAATATTAATTTTATTAATTAATTTTGTATATTTCACTTCACTTTCACTGTAAATTTTGTACGTTTTTAGTTGTAAGTTAAGGTAGTACAGATATCTAACGTCTGTTCACTACGCTTCTAAAATTACTATTGAGTCCTATTCTTCTATTGTTCGGGGTGAAGGGGCAGGGCATCCCAAATACCAGAATGTTCGAGAACCATAGGATCTCCCTATTACCATAGTTATTTCACATGCACGGAGCCTACTAATAACTTTTCTACCTGACACACTATACGTGAGTACCCGGGTATCCGGTTATTGAACGAATGGTGAAAATTTGGTCATTGACCGGACGGTTAATGTAAATAATGAAAAGCAGTGGCCCAAGATGACTACCTTGAGTGACGCCTGATGTCTTATTTATTTCATAAGAAAGAGCCTTACGGCCTAATAGAAAAGAAAAAATCCAATGAACAAAAGAGGAAAGAAATCCTAATTTAAAAATTAGAATTTGATGATTAATTCTGTCTAAGGCTTTTTTAAAATCTGTGTAAATGCAATCAACCTGCTGTGCATTTTCCGGGGCAGACAATAAACTCTAATAAATTTCTTGTAGTAGTAAAACCATGGTGGAAGGAACCCAGAAAGGGTTTGCAGTGAAAACTTAAAACATCGCAATCCACAAGATAAAGATAAATTCAATAAAAAACACAATACAGCGACAATAGACAAGTTGCAACGTTTTACAAAAATCGAAGAAATCCCATACTCTCGATTCCTTCCTGACCAAATCGTCAACAATTGCATTAAGGAGTTTCGAGGTTACTGCATTCGATTCTAGAGCCTTTATTTTTCTGGTGAATGTTTCTCTCAAAAGATTATGCCTAAAACTTCAGCTTGGAATATGGTTATGAGGGCTACCTCCACTTAATATACAAAGTAAAATAAAATATATACAAAATAAATCAATAAATCTAGTTAATCGATTTCGCCTGTGAATGGCTCTAATATACTTTTATCTGTAGTTAACAAATAATGAAAATCATGAACCCTGCAATCTCTTAAGTACTTGTGCAGAAAGAGCTTGAGTTTATGACAAAATTCCCTCCTACTCACCCTTGTGTCGGTTCACTGGTGTTCAGCAAATTATTTGTAGAGTTCGTGGCTCTGCTGTCCTAAGGGGTGAAAAGGGATTAAGACCTTCTGCGGCATCGGTAGGACCCTGGGGATTTACCTGTCCGTAGGATACATAGTCGTCGTACATTGCATCTTCTGAATGGTCCAGATTCGGAGGTTCTTCCTTGACCTCGAAGCATGCACTCCTCAGCTTGCGGTCAGCTTCAACGAAATTTTGGTAGAAATCGTCCCAGCGCAGGATGCTGTCGAGGCAGGTCATGCAGATCTCCAGGGGCATGCTGTCGGATTCAGTCACCTGGAGCGGCAGCAATCAGTTACACTGTTTTAAAAGAGATTAAAGCACTCTTACCTTTATGGGTAAATAAAACATGAGCTTCATAGCAAAATTGTTGGAACCGCCGCAAAAGATTGAGATCAGCGGCGAATCGGATTTATCTGCACAGAGACGGCAGAATGACCCGGCGTACCCAGCATCGTGCAGATTAATACTTTCTGCGTTTTTCAAGTTCATTTAGACCAATTGTTTCTGTGCTATTTCCCGTGTAAAAGACCTGTTTACAAGTCGCCAGGTGTAAACACTTCCCGGTGCAAGCGGACGATGCCTCAAACAAACACACAAAAGACAGTTGTTTCGTCCAGTTCGAAGCTGTCGTTACAAAGTGTCGACAGCGTTTGGTTTTGCTCAGCTGTTATTAGACGAAATAACTTTTTATATATTCTAAATTGGCGTTTAAATGATTATTCAGTTAAAATTGAAGTGAGATTAAAAATTAAAACAGAATTTTGTTTGTTTCAAGCATCAAAATTCTAGTTTTAACCAGAGATTTTCGGTGCGTTAACTTGCCCCCACTGGCTGTCAATCAGCCACCTTGCTTTCGAAACTTTTCTCCAGAACACCGCCAGTGCCATCTGCTTGAGTTTGTTTTCATTGAGAGTCGTCAGATTTGTGGTATTTATTTTCTTGTGTTTCGTGTGGTTCACCGGTGTTTTAACTAATTTTAATGGTTTACCTCGTTTAACGTGAAGGTGAGTTCATGCCATCCTGAAAACCAACCTCCTCCGGCGAGTGGAAATTGGGTTTTTTTCACGAAAAATTCATGCGTTGTTCGTCGCAGCCAGTCGCCATAGTGCGAGATGTCAAAACTTCTCTTTCGTCAGCTTATTGTGTAATAATATGCGGATAATTATCGCCGAAATTGTCAACAAGTGAAAGGCGGCGAGCGGAAACAATTCGGGTTTCTGTTTGGGGCGCTCGGCGGGCCACTTGGAGGCAGCGAGGAGCACCGCCGCACGAAACGAAAACCTTCACGGCCGGAATGCGGCGGCGGCGGCGAGTCCTCGATGCTTCGCCGAGTCGTAGGTTAGGTCAGTTTCACTTTCTGTTTACTATCGAGCGAATGATGAAATTAGATATTTTGCTGCTCTGGCGGACAACACGTGATAATAAAATCGCCGGAATGCGTGCGGACTGGGAGACGGCGAATCCAAAAAAAAGTTTTGGCCTATCGTCGAGTTTTGCGCTGATAAACTAATTTTTAGCTAGTATCCATTATCCGGTCAGTATTTAAGCAGCTAAAGAAATTACAACGGAATATTGAAGACCTACAGGCAGCTGTGTGTGTTGTCATTCCCAAATTTGTTAACCCCTGACAAGTAATCAGGGAATTTTTGACCCATTCGCAAAATCCGCAAAACAGGTATTAGAACCTTCGACAAATGATTCGGATTTTTGGACCTTTTATTTATTTTATTTTTTTTTCGAGAAATCGCGCAATCTTTTATTTAAAAAAAAAAAAATTAATTCGATAGGTCAATTAGGAGAAGAGATATATTAAAAAAAAAAAAAAAAAAGCGTGACTGGCACTTTTTACCCTCATTACCTGTAAGGGACTAGCGAAAATAAGTTTACCTGTCAGGGGTTAAATATAATAAATACTTAAGTCTAGTCTCCCTTGAAAATGCTTAAGGGGGTAGTACACTTCTTAAGGCCTTTTTTTTTTTAAAGATTTTGTTTTTTAAAGATTTTGTTTTTTATAGTTAATTTTATTTTGATTTTGCAAACTTTTTATACATAGTCGTGCCATAAGTTCTGTCCCAAAGGAAAAATGAAAAAAAGCTCATATAAGAAAAAAATAATTAAATTTTATTTATTATGTTTAGTAATATACTTATTCTAATTTACAGTAATGCAGACAATTATTCGAAATGCCCACCCTTTGCAGCTACACATTTTTTTAAACGTTTCGGCCATTCATCAATCGCAGTACGCAACACATCTAGTGATATTTCCTTCGCTGCTTTCATCAAACTTGCTTTTAATGACTCAATGTTTCGATGTTGAATAGAGCAGGCCTTCTCCTCTAAAATATTCCATAAGCGGTAGTCCAAAGGATTTAGGTCTGGGCTACCAGAAGGCCAATCTTCATCAGAAATGAAGTCAGGAACATTCGATTTTAACCAGATTTGCGTTTTCTTGTCTTTATGAGCGGGTGCTGAGTCTTGCTGAAACACCCAATGCTGACCATGGTACATCGTTGTGTTGAGCGGCTTCACCATCTTCTCCAGGATGTCACTTTGATAGTTCTTTGCCTTCGTTTTCACGCCTTGCTCACAAAAATGCAGCTCCGTAGCACCGTAATAGCCAACTCCCCACCAAACCATGACTGAGGCGGGATGATGGCTACGCTCTACCTTGGGTATCTTCTCAGCCGCTTCCTTAGAGCTATGCGCGTACACTCTGTCATTCTGTCGGTTAAACTTCTCTTCAATAGTAAAAAGTTTTTCGTCTGAAAAAAGTATTTGTTGGTATTTTTTTCCCGCGTACTTCTTCAAGAGACTTTTAGATCGCATCTCTCGTATCGCACGAAGCTTGTCCGTAAGCCGCTGCCCTGTTGACCGTCGATAAGCACTAAGCTTAAGCTCTTCCTTGATAATACGAGACATCGTCCTTTTGGGTATTTTCATCTCCCGTGCCATCACCTTTTGTTTCCGGAGCGGATTTCTCAGTATGCGGTGACGCATCGCTTCTACTGCTGCTGGTGTACGAGACGTACGAGGCCTCCCGCTCCTGGACCTGTCATCGACAGAGGAAGTCTCACGGTATCGTTTGATAGTACGATGCACAAATTTTATTGTAATTTGTAGTGGCTGAAGAAGCTCAAATATCTCCTTTGCTGGCTTGTTGCACTTAAATAGTGCAATAACGGCGATCCTGTTCTCTTTAATGCCCCACTCCATGTTGCTCCTTCGAAATCCAATGACAAAATGATATTTTTTTAACAAAGCGGGAAGTATTTAAGCTAATTCGCGACAGGTAATCGGGATGCGTCGTGAGCCTTTTAGTGGAGGGGAGGGAGACAGAACTTATGGCACGACTATGTATATGATACAACTAACATTCAAGAATATGAGTTTTTTTTTTTTTTTTTTTTTTTTTTTTTTTTTTTTTTTTTTTTTTTCCTTGATAGGGCCCTCATATGGCTGCCTGAAAAATGTTGGTAAAAAAGAAACAAAATGGCGGACTTTTTAATTTTTTGGTCATTTTTTTTTTGCAAAAAATTGTTTAAAAAAAGGGTTAAACATTAACCGATTTTCAAAATCCTAGTTCGGGCGAGAACTATACATGTATAGAGTATCCCATAAAAATTTGAGCCCGATCAGACCAATAGTTTTTTCAAAATCATGTCGGCCAGGTCAAAAAACGTGATTTGAGAAAAACGCGTTTAAAGTTTTTATTCGATAATTTTAAGGTGCGATAAGCGTAAGGCACCGCTACAAATGTGTCTATAACTTTTTTTATATATCGAATTTCTCAAAACGGTTTTGGGAGAACATTTCTGTGATATATTAGAGCACATTTATGAAATAAAAAAAAAAAAAAAAAATCGATTTTTTCAAAAAAAAGAAGTTTACTACCCCCTTAAATAAAACATTCACCCGTATTCTTTGAGTCGTTTTCATACGACGTGACAACCCAATACACTATTTTGCATAGAAATTCAGCTTTAAAAATGTGTCTCGGCTAGTCGTATCGTAAGAAAACGACTAGGAGAATAAGGGTGTTCTAATTTATTTTTAAATAAAAACTAAGAAAAACACTTGGAGCTAATTTATACAACCTTCTAGTATACAAAGAGTATTATACAATTCCAAAATTATTATTGTTAAATGGAAGAATGCAGCGATCTTCATGAATTTCCTTTAAAAATTTTGTCAGACAGGCACCATTAGAATTTGTGGATTGTCAGGATTATCTAAACTAAACAAATCAAATAAAATATTATAGACCAGCAGACAGATGTGTTGTCATTCCGAATTTTTGTAAATAATAAAAAATACTAACGACTTTATTCGGGCATATTTTCAGGGGAGTTTAGATTTATAATTCACTTTCACTTCTTTCGTAAGACTGTATTAAGCGATGGTCAAAGAGTACTTCTAACAAGACGGGACACTCTAATACGCTCATGAAATTCCAACCCATATGCAATTTCTTAAAAATACACCTAAGAAAATTGTCCATTAGATAAAGCAGGTCAGGAGTACTACGTCTGTAAATTCTTATAAGAAATATAGCGAGAAATTGTTAGCAAAAAATTCTCACAAACAGCATTTACAGCATAAGCAATAAAGGGACGCATTTGTTTTTTTTTTTTTTTTTAATATATAATACATTTTAAAGGGGACCTGGAACGATTGCATTGGCATTGGTCTCGCAATGTTATAGGGAAACGGCGAATCGAATTAGGAGGAAGAGGCAGATATCACACACCGAGTATAAATAAGGATGGGATTACCTACGAAATTCCCACACACAAAATACCCAAATAATCCCTAAATCCAATTTAATTTGCGATTTGGGGATTATTTGACTAATTTCAAGATACGTATTTAGATAAACATATTATATTTTCGACACGTCTACGATCAGCACATTGGATAGAGTTGTTTTGAATGCAGAATACTGTAATATTTTATTGTTAATGATAATCAAAACCATCTACAAAACGGCAAAATGTGCAAACCGAAAAAAGTTTAACACACTTACGGAATTTAAGAGGCTGTAAAATCGGTCGAGGAAGACCACCAACATTTGAGATGTTAGACCCATTAAATACGAAAAACATAACGATATGATGCAGTTATTGCCTTACACGAATATTTTAAAACACTTCCACACAATGAGCATTAATGGAAAGCAGTATCTAATTTCAAGCCGTATTAATGATAAACTTATCATTAAATAGCTTAACAATAAGAAATATTTTTAACGTTTAGAATAAAAAACAATATTCTATTTTATGTTATAAGTTGAAAATGACGTTTTTGCTTTGACACTTAATAGCTTATCTTTTAAAGGAAAAGCACTTGCTTTAAAATGCTTCTTTTAGATTTACTCGCAAATTTTTTTTTAAGCCCATAGAAGCCATATCTTTCTTCTATTTGATTCTAACTGAGCCAACTGCGCAATTTAGCAATTGCTCTTATTAACCTGAATGGAGCTTGCGATTGCAGAAGCCTTGAAACCATTTTTTTTTTGTTTTGGTTTTTTCAAAAGAACCGTAGAGATTTTGGAATTATATAATATAATAAAACCTTAATTCTAAATTTATAAATCTCTTGCATAAGAATGAATTACGTGATTTAGTACGTAATTAGTAAAATTCCATATATGAAAATTAGCAACAGCTGCTGTTGAACTGTTGGAACATTTAATAGTATCTAATAAAAGCTCTTCACAGAAAAATATTTGTGATTTTGTTGTAGTATAGAACGAGGAACCAAAGCTTAAAAACTTTGAATAAAACAATATTATTTCCCCGTAAAGCTTACAAATTTCTACTTTTTCTTAAGGACTTGGGACGGAATTCAAAAAACCGAAACCAGTGAAAACTTATTTCGGAATGAAATCGAAATGTTTAGTTTAACACCGAAGACAGATCAGTAGCATTTCGAAGCACGAGCAAAATGATAAAGTATAAGCTTCCCGACAAGGGGTTGGTGTCGCTTCCAGAACAGGTAAAATATTGGAACCGGTTACACAGAACCTCTTTTCCGCTACTGTTTTTAAACCAAAACCAGTTTCTTTATAATGCGTGATCTTACTCTTAGCAGTGGTTATAACAAGATAAAATCAACATAAGAATTATGTCGCTTAGCTAAGAAATCTTTGTATCATAAAAGGAACTCTAACGTTCTATGGAAAGTCTGAAACACATCAAATTAGTTAAAAATTTTTAAAATCCAATCAATAGTTTTTGAGAAAAGTGATATATAAAGTTAATTTTTGTATTTATTTCAAAACAACATACTTATCGAATGAGTGATATTTTGGAAAAATGAGTAAGAAATATAACTATGTAGTAATTAAGTATTTTTATTAATACACTCTTCGAATTCTTAAATTAAAATAAAAAATCTTTAAAAGCATCGACCGTATGAACTCAAATTCCTATTTTTTATTTTATAGAAATCTTAAACACATGTTAGTTCGATATATTTAAACCAATTTTCAAAATAAATATCTGATTTTAGGTTCGTTCTATTTCACGTAAACACTCTTATAGAATCTTGGGAATGTTGTCAAGTCATGATAAAAAATAATTAATAGTATCAATTTTAAGTAAGAGACAATTTAAGCAATTCTGAAATAATAATTTCTTTACGAGTTCTGAGAAATTGATGATAACATTCATGTCCTTGTTTGTAGTGTTGCATTCATTTGAGAATATTTAGTTTCTAATGTATCAATAGGAGATTTAAGTTACAATGTCAACTTATTAACCTTACAAAGCCAGTCGCACAGAGTCAGCAAAAATAAAATAAAATATGTTTATAATCCTCCTATAACGCGGTGTTCTTATAACACGGTTTCCATATACTCTTATAACGCGTTTTTTGTACAAGTTAAAAAGTTTATCTATGACATTACTTATTCGATATATGTATGTATATTAGGGTGATTGAAATTTTTTTTCGTTTTCTTCAAACAGGTTCAATCTTTGCTAGGATAGGAAAGAAAAGTCCTGGCCCAATCTCAGCTCATAATATCAATATTTACTGGTGGCTCATTGAACTTATTAGTTTTCCATAAGAATAACATGGGAAAGAATGCATCACTAGACATTTTTATCTGTATCTCGTGAAAAAATGATCATACATGAATGGGACCAATTTTATTAGAAAGAGTATATAATTTTCTACGAAGAAGTATTCTTGCATTTTTTTCGTAAAGTTAACACAATATTAGTTTATTAGCCGTCAAACTCGAGGCTTAAATTCAAGATTGAGGATAAAAACGATTTTGTGAATTCTTCAATGAAACTATGAATATTATTGATTAACCTATTGAACCTATGCTCTTTCTAATAAAATTGGTCCCATTCATGTATGATAATTTTTTCACGAGATACAGACAAAAACGTCTAGTGATGCATTCTTTCCCATGTTATTCTTATGGAAAACAAAAAACTTCGATGAGCCACCAGTAAATATTGATATTATGAGCTGGGGTTGGGCCAGGACTTTTCTTTCCTGTCCTAGCAACGATTGAACCTGTTTGAAAAAGAAAAAAAAACGAAAAAAATTTTTTGAATCACCCTAATGTATATATAATTTATTTATTTCTGAGATTCACATAACGTGGTTTCTATATAATGCGGTACAAATTAATCTGATTTTATATTAATTCTGAGTTTCTTATAACACGGTTCCATATAACGCGGTATGAATTACTGTAGTACATAAAATATTTTTGAAAAAATGATACATTTCCTGAGATATTAATTTTATTGCTTGAAAACTTTTGTTAAAAGGGTCTAGCCGGTTAAGGAGGTGAAAAGTGCCCCCAGCGCTTTAGAAAATAAAAAAAATATCCTTATATAGTACATCTTTGCTGAAAATTTCAGACCCGTAGACCCTCAAAAAAAAATTAAAACGTGATTTTTAGTGTTTTGGCGATATCTCGGCTTCTTGTAGACGTAGAAAATTTTTTTTTTCTCAAATTATAGGGTCTTTTGTCAGCTACAACATGGAATTTTTTTCGAAATTTTTGGCGGGGAATTCAAATTTTTATACAAGTTCGAAATTTTCAAAATTCAATTAAAAAAAAAAAAAAAAAAAAAATAGAAACGACGAAAAAAAAAATATTATTCTCTGGATGTCAAGCTATATCCATGAATTATTTCAGATTTTTAGATTTGGTGCAACAGGGTCAAAATATCGAAAAACCGTTTTTTCAGCATTTTTCGGTATTTTTACCTTTTTTTAAGTCTGAATATTCTTTAAGTATGCATTTTTTTAAAGTCATTTCCATGTAATTCAGCCATGATGTCATGCCAGTCCCAATCCTGGAAAAATCGCAGAGGGCAATCGTTTCGGTTTCATTTTGTTGACTCACTAATCTTGTCTTTAGGTAGAAAACCGTTGATAATATGATCTCTTTGTGAATTTCAAAAATTGCTTGGATGATTTCAAGTTAGATAATGACTTAAAAAAAATGCGGATACTTAAAGAATATTCAGACTTAAAAAAGAGGTAAAAATACCGAAAAATGCTGAAAAAACGGTTTTTCGATATTTTGACCCTGTTGCAAATCTAAAAATCTGAAATAATTCATGGATATAGCTTGACATCCAGAGAATAATATTTTTTTGTTCGTCTTTTCTATTTTTTTTTTTTTTTTTTTTAATTGAAATTTGAAAATTTCGAACTTGTATAAAAATTTGAATTTCCCGCCAAAAATTTCGAAAAAAATATCATGTTGTAGCTGACAAAAGGCCCTATAATTTGAGAAAAAAAATAAATTTTCTACGTCTACAAGAAGCCGAGATATCGCCAAAACACTAAAAATCACGTTTTAATTTTTTTTGAGGGTCTACGGGTCTGAAATTTTCAGCAAAGATGTACTTTTTCATGTACTATATAAGGATATTTTTTGTTTTTCTAAAGCGCTGGCGGCACTTTTCAACTCCTTAACCGGCTAGACCCTTTAAGTATAATAAAAATAATTTAACACGTTTTAGGCGTCCAATATTCTTATTATTATATATAAGTAAATGTATATGCACGAGTACTTGAAACTTTAAATGCATTTCTATCTAAATTCTTTAATTATCTTTAAAATGAATTTATTTTACTCCAATTATCTTCAAGTTTAGGCAGTTGGCACCATTTTTGCTTGTAAAAGCAATTAATTTTTACATGTCATGTTTTACAAAATTTGATTTCATATTTATAAATAAATTTCTGAATTTTTGTAATTTTGTAATTTTTTCTTTTTGAATTTTTTATGAATGATTGCTTTTTGAAGGTCCTTTCGAGTTCTGATAAGATCATTGCTTTTTTCAAACGAGTACTTTCTTCAAAAATATTCCGAGGAAGAGCAAGAGTTATTCGTTTTTTTTAAACTGAACTTAATCCAAGTGTAAAGAAATCATACAAAATTAATTTATAAATGTATTATATAAGAAAATATTTTCGCCTATTTTGTTATAAATTGTTTTTGAAAAATTCTAATAGTCTGCACAAAACTCACGACAAACTTAAGATATTTATAGGGGTTTTTTTTTGAGTATAATACCCAAAGAAAAATAATTGTTTTTGCCGTACATCACTGATCAAAAAGTGAAAATCAACGTGTTAACGTGGTTTTTGATTTCAGGGGCACTAGGTATAAAGATGAAAGGAGGAATTGGTCTACATTCCTTAAATTTTGTTTTCTTAAATCTTGAAATTTTGTCTGGTTTTTTATTATTCTTTATTTAATTTTTTTCTGTCTATGAAACTGGTTGCATTTATTAAAACCTTTTTAAAGCATATAATAAAAAATACTAAAAATAAGAGAGCAAAACTAGTAAATTCTATTCTATACCGGGTTAAGGGGGTAAATACAATTACACGGGCAAAAATTACGCATTAGAAAACATTTTTTTTTCACAAAGAAGGTTTAATACCATCATTATAAAACATTGTACACTTGTTAAGGTATAAGGAATGAGGAATGTAAACTAATTTTTTTTTTTAATTTTTGAAAACAAAATGGCGGCTGTACGCTGGCGTGAAGTTGACCTTCAAAAAAAACTGCAACCACTCTGGACGTCGTATTATTGATCTGTAACAGCCCATAAAAAAAATGTGGCTTAAATATACATGTAATTTGTCGGTAAGCCTCAAAAATTAAAAAAAAAATAATAATTCTGCGTTTGGTAGAAGTTTTTGTAAAAAATCGATAATTTTCACTATTTTTTCAGCCATTTTTGCATTAATAATCCAATTTTGCAACAAAAAATTCCAAAACAATTAGGCTTACAGACAAGCCTAAGGTATAACGAATAAACCCTAAAAATGTCAGCTAAATTGGACAAGTAGTTTTCGAGTAATCGTGGTTGCAAATTTTAAAAATGTTGTTTTTAGTAAAACGAGTTTAAAGTTTTGAAAACCTTCTATGCGCTGAACAAAGAATTCTCGAAAAATGAAGAAAAAATATATAAGGAGTTCGATTTTCGACCTGAAACTTTTTCGAGCGTATTCTACGGGAAATTTCCTAACTTTTTAGAGGAACAAAAAAAAAAAATCGATTTTTTTGACCTTCTAATTGTATAATAATTACGCATATTTTTTTATCGATTTCGATAAATTAAAATGAGTATCAAAAGAATGCAGATTTTCGAGGAAAATATCTAAACTCTTAAATCATTTATAAGCTAAAATTGCTTGCCAACAAGAACACTTGACGTATTCGCGTTATTTAGTTACCGCTTACGTAATGACAATCGCAACTTGTTAATATTTTGACAGATGTTTTATACATATGTTTTCTAATATCTTTTGCAGGGTTTTTACGTTTTTTTGTTTTTTTGATAATCTAACGGTTTAAATATTTTTTGTTAATTATCTCGACGATAATTAATAACATTTTTAGCTGTCTTCGAAAACCGAAAATGGTTCGACAGAAGTCTGCAATAATAGGCTGGTTTTATTTTCGATTTTTGAACCCTCTGTTCCCAAAATTGAATTGCGGGAACTTAGCTATTATTAATTTTATTTGTAGATATTTTTCTGGCAAATTTTGTCCTTTCTCTGCTCTTCTTTTACTTAGTAGTCCAAGTTGAGTTTAAGTATGTTATAAGGTATCCCCTGATATTTGATTATACTCGTATGTATCTAAAAAAAAAAATCTCAACGGCTATCCCTAGATTTACATATTACTGTTTAATGAGTAATGATTTATTTTAAAAACAGGTTTTCTTGTTTGTTGTTTACAGTTTATTTATTAAAAATCCCCAAAATACATATACAAGAAAAAAAAAAAGAAATAAATATTTTAAAAAAGCCAATGATAGCAACTCTTAAGATTTAAAAGATTTGAAGAAAAATAACGTGATATTCAGTCGTTTTTGTTTAAAAAAAAGGTTCCCAAAAGAAAAAGAAATGATAGCTCTTACGTGTTACAGCAAATTGGATGTAAGATTATGAGACTAAGTTCTTTGGTATTTCATATTTCGTTAGAGTCATAAAATATAATTTTATTGTTATTCATAATACCTTAATTCTTTAGGTCTTTTTGTATAATTAATGGAAGTTTCCTTGTTATGATTTCGCATTGTATTCATGTCGACCTAATACTCAACAAATTGGAAATTTTTTAATTACTTTTGAAAATATGAATTGATTTTGATAATAGAGGCTTCGTAAATATTTTTTATTCTAGTATTATTTTGTACAATAAATTAGCGGATGCTTGTATTACTTAGTAAATTAGTGGATAGATTAGTAAAGGGTTTTCCAATAAGAGGTGTTATTTTGATATTCATAGGAAAATGCCATTTCTTGAGATAAATGATCGGATGTTTATTTCATTATAAAGAGGAAGGTATGCCGTTAATAATGGAAAATAACATCAGCCAAATGATCACCACGACCACGCTTACAGGACCATATCCTTTTCATGAAATTATCCATAACCAAATCGCAAAGTGGCTGCCCTATGTCCTCGATAGCCTCACGAATATTCCATCTTTGAGGTCTTGAATCGATGTTGGGCTGTTGGCGTAGACCTTGTCTTTCACGTGGCCCCAAAGGAAGAAGTCGCAAGGTGTCAAATCACAAGATCTGGGTGGCCAATTGTGATCGCCTCTTCGAAAGATAACACGGTCCGGAAACTTTTCCCGTAAAAGATCAATGGTTTCGTTGCTTGTGTGGCACGTAGCGCCGTCTTGTTGAAAGTAAACGTTGTCCAGATCAATACCATCCAAATCCGGCCATAAAAAATCATTAATCATCTCTTGATAGCGCAATCCATTCACCGTAACTGGTGCTCCAGTCTCATTTTCGAAAAAGTAAGGTCCAATGACCCCGCCGGACCATAAACCGCACCAAACAGTCACACGTTGAGGATAGAGAGGCTTTTCAACAATAACTCTTGGGTTTTCCGAGCCCCACATGTGACAATTTTGCTTGTTGACGAAGCTATCGAGGTGGAAATGGGCCTCATCACTCAAGATGATTTTTCGATGAAATTCCGGATCATTTTCATGCATTTCAAGGACCCAATCGGCAAAGTCACGTCGTTGTTGATGATCGGCCGGCTTGAGTTGTTGTGTTAACCGAACTTTATAAGCCTTAAGACCCAAATCTTTATGCAAAATACGGTGTAATGACGTTTTTGGAATGCCTAATTCCAAAGAACGACGATGAATGGACAAACCTGGGTTTTCTTCAACACTTTCGGCTGTTCTTGAGCGACGTGCACGGGTTTTATTCTTCACATCACTAACTTGTCCCAACAGCTCGAATTTTTTCACCAATTTCTGTATTGCGGTCCGACAAGGTGCTTCACGACGACCCAAAAATGTTCGAGTTTTACGAACCTCTCTGCCAAATTTTCACCATTTATATAGAGAATTTTAATAATTTCAATGCGTTGTTGAAGCGTGTATCGATCCATTTTTATTTATGGCGCGTAGTTTCTTCTTGTGAAATGTCAAAAAATAACAGCTCCAAAAGTGACATCTACCGAAATGGCGGGCTATTCAAAATAACACCTCTTATTGGAAAACCCTTTAGAATGTAAAAATGTCGAGAAATCGAATATTTAGTAGATATTAGCTGCGCTTATTTCGTCTATCCAGAACAATAAAACATTTTGTATTGAACGGAACCAAGGAATAGAAAGAGGAGAGAATATAAATTAATTATTCTTTTTATTTATTATAAATATTTTATATATTTTTTTTTTTTTTTTTATATTTCAGAAATATATATAATTTTAAATAATGAGTTTCTAATAAAAACTTAAAAGGTTGGATCGACTACATGTGTGCCAAACGTATAAATTGTGTAACTTGAGCCGAACGTGCTTTGTATGTATGTTTTTGAATTTAAATTGAGGACGCTGATCTTCTGTTGCTTGATGGTTTTTTTAATTATTGACCTAGTGGCTTGATGCTTGAACTGGTCTAATGTTATCGATTTTTTTTTTTCAAATTAATCACGAAATCGCTTTGGCACAATAAAGTTGCCGATTCTTGCAGAATATCATTGGGTAAAAGGATGTTTCGTCCATAGAGGAGTTCAGTAGGAGTGGTTAGGAACTCTTCCCTAAGTGCAGTCCTTAATACAAGTAGGACGAATGACAACATTCTACAGCAACATTTGTTTTTATAGGTAATAATAGTAGTTTTAAGAGTGCGGTGTTACTTTTCTACAAATCCATTGGATTATGGGTGATATGTGGTCGTGCGTTTGTGTTTAAAACCCGTATTATTTGGAAAGTTCCTTGAAGAGCGAGTATCCAAATTGTCTACCTTGATCTGTAACGAGATACCTAAGCTTGACTGGGGCCCACACAGCACAGGTTTCAGCTGAAATATCAGGTAAGGGTATTGCTTCAGGCCGTTGAGTGAATCGATCGATTACTGCAGTGAAACAATATTTAAAACTTTGAGACTATGGAAGAGGATAAATAATGTCAGTAAGAATTTTCTCAAATCTATTTGAAATAACCGGAAAAGAACTGAAGGGAATTTTAACATGACGAGAAATTTTGTTGAGTTGTTGAGGTCGTAGTTGTTTACCTGGATCAGGGTAACAAATAAGGAATAAAAAGAGAAGATAATATAAATTAATTACTCCTTCTATTACATTTATTATTAATAATTTATATATTTTTATTTCTGTGATATTTTTTAAATAATGATCTATACAAAAACTTCAAATCTTGAACTGGAAAATTGTTAAGTTTTTTTAAAAAAAATTTAAATCTAGTGTATGTTTTACATGAGAAATTTCTATACAAGGGTTAATTTCTTTATGTTCTGGATAGACGAAAAAAACGAAGCTATTTATCTAAACTATGAAATACATATTAAATTTACTTTTAAGAAATTCTTTGTATATGTAAAGAATATATCTCGATGTTAACTTGGAAACAAACTTTTAAAGTAAGCGATAAAAAGAAGCATCACTTGTCGGTGGTAATAAAACATAAAGACAAAAACGATTAAGAGAAAATAAAATACTGTAATAGGTTGCACTCATCTTCTTGTAGAGAGTGAAGACGTCCTTGTCATGAAAGATTAATTTTTGTGTGGAGTCAGCAGAAAATGTTGCCAAAATGTGTGTCTAAAAAAGCGACAAAAAACTCGTCAGACAAGATTTTTTTTACGACAAGACACTAATCACTCACCAAAGAAACATTTTTGTGTGTCGTTAATTTCATTTTCTCATCATTCTTTGAATTTCTTTCTTTTACCTTTTTTTTCGATTTACATCCGAATTCGAATCGTAGCGTTTTTTTTTTTTTTTTTTTTTCATGTGTTCGAAAATTTTTAAGATATATATATTTCTTGGATTCCTTAGTGTGAGAGGTAGGGTTTTTTTCCCCATTTTTAATTTGTTTAATTTCATTTTCACTCTGTGTTATTATTTGCATTATTTCACCTCCGTCAATGGCTGGGCTTGGTAGAAAATGGAAATAAATCGCTGGCGGAATAATCAAAAAACGAACAGGCAAATCGCAGAGATAAACAGAGAACGTGATGCAGAGATTTAAAAATATAAATACATACAAAGATCCGAAGCGGAAAGGTGTGTGCTCCACACCCGTGATCTATAGCGAGCCAAGAAAATGATCATGCGCTGAAATGTGTCAATTTTTTATCTTTGACACGTATGTAAGCGGCGTGCGCACATCGAGCTAGAGGAGCAAGCAAGCGCGCGGTGCTTAAGTCAAGTTCAGGGCCAAACTTTACGAAGACTAAATTAGAATATGGGGGCGCAAGAGCAGTGATACCGTCTTTCTGCGGCAATATTGCACTGGAAGAGGCGAGACAGGCATAGGGTATAATCGAAAAATGTTGCCATATTAAACGCGGGGGAGATAATCACCGGCCACAGGACTGACGATATAAATGAGAACATAATTTCAGATTTTACAGAGCTTTCGTTGATTTGTGATGTGTTGTTCGCTACGATCGCTGCTGGCTACATATATAAGAAAACAATATAGGAATTTATGACGATGGATGGGGCACTGTGTTGTGAGCGCAGGATTTTTGCATTTTTCGTTTAGATCGTTTCAAATTTACATTTGAATAGAGGGACATCTTTCATGATGTTTTCGCTTTCCCTTGAACTTGCTAAAAAAAAAAAAAAAAAAAAAAATTGCTTAAAATAATCGGATTTCAGATATCAAACAAAATAAGAAAAAATATGATGCTTTTCTGTTTTATTTTGTTATGTCGTATTTTTTATTCACAGCTTAATAATACTGTTGTGAGGAAAAATTTCAAGGATTCCATTGACGTTAAGCGTATCCATAAAGTTTATAGAAATGCACAACATACGATGGTGTCTGATGGAATTTGTCTGGTTCGATAAAAATCAATATTACTTAGTTGCATAGAACTGAATTTATCTGAATTGATATTAATAGCTCGAGTAAGTGTGTCATACTAATTTGATCAAGTACTGGTCCTTATACTTGTGCTTTCGCGCGAGTCTCCTCTAATTTTGTTACCAATTTCAGAATTGTGTGTGCCTTTCTTTTGCGACGTCTTCTTTTCGGCAATTGAGTTCGATAAATAGATTCGATAACAAAAAAAGAACACACGCTTCTGCGATTAAATGCTTCAGTTTATGCAATACAGGTAATATTTTTGGACGAGGGGGAAGTATAAATTGTCCATTTCGTTTAGAGAAAGTATAATGTTTGTTTACCTATCCCAGAAATATGTTCTTATACTTATTTTGGGATATGTAGTCCAGGTTTTAAATATTATGTTTGGTACTTTATAGCAGAGCTTAAGAACTGAAAGAAATTATTGAGTCTGTTAATTGTTAGAGCAAAAATAAGGAAAGAAAAGACACTTGCTGCGGGAGTAAAGGATTATGGACGATCTACTTGCAAAAATCCTGGTATAACTTTGAAGCCACAATAACAATTTCAGTAAATTTTAGTAGAAAACTTACGACAACGAACTTGCTTTACTACTCTGAAAACCGATAAACGTTGCACTTCATAAAGGGTATTTTTTTTTTTTTTTTAAAGCTTAAATAGAACTTCTGACAGCTCTATGTGATCTGAAAATCGGTCTACGGTTTGCGAAACTTATAGACGACTTTGTGATCTTTATAATGATATAAACGTCGTTCATTTTTGGCTTAATGGGTTTGTTAATTAGCAAATTTTTTACTTCTGGAGTGAGACCAATCCGAAAAATATTCCACAGCACTCACTATATCCAGAAAAATGCATCGTTTGGTGTAGTTTACACGCTGGTGACATCATTGGTCCTTATTTCTATAAAAATGAGACAGCAGCTCATGTGACTGTCAAGATAAATCGTTACGTTACCTGACCATGATCAAGTTCTTTGAAAATATAAATGAAAATGTTCCTGGCGAGATGTGGTTTCGACAGGATGGCGCTACATGCCACACAGCATCACATCTACATGAAATACATTTGTGTTCATAATTTTAAATTTTTGCCCGCCTCTGCCTTTCCTAGAACTGATTATAAGCTCTTATTGAATTTTCTTAAAATAGAAAAGTGTAAGCACACATATTTTACATTTACCTACACTCAGTTTTCTTAATTTTTTGGGTAATTTACCCTTGAAATTATGTGCTATTTTAAATATTTTAATTTCAACATATTAAGCGGAAAAATTAAAATCTTAAAATTTTAAATCGTTGTCCTCTTCAATATCTGGTTGAATATCATCACTTTTGAATGCCAATGAAGAGTTTGTAATATGATTATTTAGGGTGATATTTATCTTCAATTCAACTATATAATATAAGATTTGTGAGAATATGCAGTATAAAGCAACAATTGGATGTTGAATATTATTAGGGTAATAACGTCTTGCAATTGAAATATACAAGTTGTTTGGAATGAGTTATTTTCGCTTTTTGAGCAAGATATGAAAATCCCTCATTTGCGCAATTTTTTACCTAATTCCTGATACAATATGCAAATGGTTCATTAAAACTAAAACGTAATCTGACACCAGCGGCGACCACTTCGTCTTTCCACTTCGCCAGTTTTGATGTGTGTTTCCCCATGCGCAACTTATTGCAAAGCTTTGGCTTTTAATTTTCCCTGTAAATTGGATAATTCCGACAAAACATATGTAAACAATTACATAGAGGACATATAAATGATATAATTTCAAACATGTAAAGTTTTTTTTTTGTCCGAAGTGAATTTTCAGTGAGAAAAAGACTAGGGGGCGAAACTGAAAATAGACTGAAAATAATACGAAAATTCTGTCACAGCACAGGTGAAATGAAAAGCGGAATGTGGAATTCTGTGGCCAAGTAATCGATCGATACTTTAATCTCGTTGTGAACAAGTTTTGATCGATGTTTTACGATATTTTACAACTCACATAATAATCTTAATGCTCTGAGAAGAATTTACAATTTTTTTATATTTTCACACTATAAAATTTGATCGAACCGATAGCGGGTAAGATAACTTCAAAAGTTGTTGCCGCTAAGTATTTCACGGTCATGTTGAACGGATTAATCGTATCTTAAGATTTTCACTTGGGGGTCTGTTGCTGCATAGCCTTTTTTTTTTTTTTTGTGTAAGATAACGTGAACAATTGATTACACTCAATGAAAGATCATCAATTGGTTATCATATTCTTTTATTTTTTATTAAGTGGACGTTTTTTTGGTCGCACTTTTCACCAGTATGTGTTACCCTCTCTCTGAGCAATGAAAGGTCTTCAAATATTTATATTTATTAAATTTTCTGCCTTTAGTGAAAACATCTAAAGAAAAATATTTTAATTACTTCAGTAGCTTTTTTTTTCCCGAGACTCTAAGACGAATAAAATTTTACCCCAGAACAGTTAAAATCTGAAAATTCTTTGATTATTCATTGTTAATTCAAATCATTATGTTTTGAGCATTTAATTTTAATTTTCTTTACATCGTCAGTTTTATATAAAGCTACTAAAGAAAGCGGGTCTCAAAATTGAACCTTGAGGAATACCTGAATTTAAAGTCAATGGATGGTTACGGGGAAAACCATTTATATTAGATATGTCAAGAAATCCTTTATTACTGTGAATGTTGAGAGATGAAAGTATTCATGGAGCTTATAATAATATTGAATCCAATATCAAAATTCTTAATACAGTCTCAATGCTGTATTACTACACTGAGAGGAAAATATGGAATAATATATAATGGAATTATAGGCAACCATTAGTTTGCTAAATTTCAAACGGTCAAGCTTACCAAACCTTTCACAAACATAGGTTAATAAGAGGAAGAACCAAGCTACGAGCAAGAAGCATCTGAAGAACTGGTGTAAAGCCGGCAGTCTCAAGCCTGAATTTGTTAAAAAAGAGGTATGTTGACTTCTGCATCTTGATTGAGCAAAGCAAAAGAGTAAGGGACCTAAAATTGAATCTTGGGGCACCCCATTAGTCATAGGCAAGAAAGTGGAAATTTTCTCACTAGGAAAAAACGGTTTGAATCTTCCGTCCCTTTTTGTATATATAATAATTGACCTTTAAAAATCCCTCACTAAAAATTAAATTTAACTATTCCATTGTATGTAAATATTTTAATCGATTTGACCAAAATTGAAGTAAATATCCTTCAGTGTCTTAACATATTTCATTCTAATTTACTTTCAGATTGGCATGATAAATAAAGATGATGCCGACTCATAGAAAGTAGCGTGGTACCCGCAAAATAAAAAAGGAAAAACCGCAGGTGGGGTGAGATATAAATTGCAATGCAAACGAAATTTTATATTATCCCAAGAGGAGGGCAAAAATCAATTCACCAGCAGACAAGAAAACGAGTTCTGGCATAAATTTCCGGTCATATAAAGAAGCAAGAAAGATACCAAAAAGCATCACAGGTAAGTTAAATGATCACTAACTAAGTACGCATGTTCTTTCGATTCAAAGAGACTGCGAGGCATCTTGTGTATTTTTTTTTTGTAAGTGACTTTTTAATACGTTGCTTATTGCTAAGCAAGACCTATGCTGGTAAATTTTAGGGTAGAGAGCTCTTTTGAAGTTGCCTGCCCACTGAGGTTTTATAAAAAATACAAATTCTGCTAAGTTGTATAAAAAAATGTAGGAAGCTAGCTGTTACACGTGCAATTGATGGTTGGGTAAAGGTAAAGTAAGGGGATCAGAACAATAAAATGGGAGATTAGTGTCGAAATGAATCATTCTCTGAAATGAAAAAACGCTATAAAGAAAACATAACACGTGGCTTCAATTGATTACGTTCAAATCTTGAAGCGTGAAATTGTTTTTAACGCGGATAGTTGAGAATTTTAAAAGAATTTTGGACACCTTTTGTCTGGTCTGTTTTCGTATCAGAGGTTTTTTTTTTCTTTTATAAAATTTACGTAACTGATTGTCTGGGTTTTATTTGGTATTAAATAAACGAAGCAAAACTACGGGATCAACCCAATAACTATCAGGGAATCCCCAAAGAATTGAAGTTGCTTGAGCGTTAATAGATTTACTTATTTACTTTAAAGTTTCTAACAAAATAGAAAAAAAGAAAATTGGAAATTTTGGAAAATATAAATAGCCAGTTTTGTTGCTTTATTTTAGGTGTTTTATTTCTCCTTTTAGAATTTCTATGAAATCCCCTACAGGGAAAAAGTATTTACTTCATTAATTATATAAGCTTCTAAATTGTTTAGAAATCACCTAAAAATAGTTTGTTATTGTATGCATGTTTTTTTACTCTAACAAAATATCTCAAAAACATCTTTAACTTATAATTACATCATGATTTTTATGTAATGGAAAGATGCGCGCTAGGTAGGATATAAGTTTTTTGACGTATTTTAATTATGATAGTATTTATATGACAAGAAAATCTCACTTCTTTATTTTAAATTCTATTATGATTGAAGGAATATGTTCGCTTATCATTCCGTAGTTGTAATAATTTGTATTACTCTTTTTGAGGAAGTATTTAGAATCACAAAAAATCTAGTAGAACATTATTTATACAAAATAGCAAAGAAACATTTGGAATTCCGAAAGGATCTTTATATTAACCACTTTTTTTTAAGGTGTACATTGTATAGATAAAATACCTGATTTCCATAAATATTATTTATATTTTACTCTTATATACTTACAGTGAAATCTTCATTTAATACAATTGAAAAACCTTACATGTGTAAGGTATTCCCTGGAAGTCATTCGGTGACGTAACCGTTTTATTTACTCTACTTTTTATCTTATATCAAAAACAAAAATATTTTCTTAAATTCGATAGAAATAGACAGTTATTGACGAACCCGATTTTAAAAATTTTCATTTTTCAAAAAATTGCGACTATTTTAATGTGACGGTATGGATTTTCTGCTATAACAATTGACCTTTATTTATTTATTAACAAAAAAAACTATAAAAAGAAAATTCTATAATAATTGCTAGATAATAGTAAAAAGAAAATTTGTATAAAATTTGAAGTTAATTAGTTCTCGATATATTATGATTAATTTTTTAGATAACGTTGTTTTGAGAAAAATACATATTTCATATTTACATTGGATCCTCTTCTTACTCCAGTCCTTTTGATACTCTCCAGCGCAAACTAATTCTCTTGAGCCTTTAATTTCAACTTTTTTAATAAAAATCACTGCACAACGTTACTTGAATCGTAAGTTTCATCAAAAAAGCAAACTGTTCAAATCGATCAGAAAAATGCGAATGACTGTAGAGCTAGAGTTATAGAACTATGTAAAAGGTGGTTTAATAGGGTCAGAACACCTGATATTATTACTATTAAGTAGACAAATGCAGAAATAATATAATTACCAATTCCACAAAGCAACTAAGAGTGAATACACTTACAAAGGATAGATAAAGAGTTCAATTTAATAAGGAGAGTATATTTAAAGTTAGCTACAGTGTGCGGAATTTCTATAAGCGGAGCCAGTTTACATGTTTAAAGAAAACTACTTTTTATTTTTCAAAACCGATTATATTGCATAAATTTTCCATTGGTAAATATTAATTAAATAATATAAAACATTCATTAAAGGAAGTAATTACTTTATAATAAAAATAAATATAATTAAAAGTCTCTTTTGTCTGCGCAATTTCTATAAACTCACTTTATATTATAGTCTTTATTTTAAAAGCTTAATGAAAAGTAAATTTTTGTATATTTTCTAAGTATTGTGTTTTATCTCCTTTGTTAGTTATAACTTGAAAAAACCTGTTAGACATCGAATTTATTAACTTTTTAAACAAATGTTCATCAATATCATTCCAGCATTTCAAAATATCGGCTTTCAGCTGAGATAACGAAGAAAATTGTCCACCATTTGCGTAAACTCTTCGTGCCATGATTCCCCGAATGTTCTCCATTGGATTTAAATTCGGATTACGTGATAGCCACTCCATTACGGGAATAATTCTTTCACTAAACCATCGTCTTGTTTTGGCAGAAGTATGCACAGCGGCGTTATCCTGTTGAAAAATCAAATCTTTTTCCATATTGTCTTCTAAATATGGAATAAGAGATTCCTCCAGCAGGTCTGTATATATGGCAGAGTTCATTCGGGTGGGAACAAAGCGTAAATATAACTTCCCTTGATAAGAAAAGGCACCCCATAACATTAAACTACCAACACCAAAATTACTACTTAGACGAGGCGAATCGGGCTTCCTTAAATCATGTCAATAATCACTCAACCCATCTGGGCTATCTAAATTAAATTGTTTTCCGTAAGAAAAAATAACGTTTTGCCACTTTTCGTCCCAGTTCATGTGACTTCTAGCAAAATGTAGGCGCGCATATTTATGATGCTGTTGCAGTTGGAGAGATTTGGCCGGTTTATTATATTTAATATAAGTAGTGTCCTTCAAAATTTGTTGGTCTCTTCTTCCTTTAATTGGGAGTTGTAATTCCGCTATAATTTGATATGCACTTATCTTTTTTTTCATAACTACTTCTCTTATGTTCCCAATATTTTGATTGGAAACTTTTGTGTTCCCTGTTGGATGATCCCATAATCCGTTAAGTTTGCCCTTTTTAATAAAATTTCGCACCACACATTCTGAACGTCCAATTCTCCTTGCAATTTCTCTTATACCAAGGCCAGTTTCCCTAGACGCACGGATTCTGACGCGATCATCGTTGTCAAGGACCTTTTCTCGGGGCATTACAATAAATCTTAAGAAATAACGGCAATTATACAGAATTAAGCTAGAGTTGGAAAATAAATATGAAACTCACATGAATTGTTTCCTAAAAAGTTGCAAAATTACTTTGCGTTTAACTAGTAATACTAAAAAAAGAAACTGCGCACTCTAAGATCAATTGTGAAAGACTGATCTATTGCATTCACGCATTTACTTATATCTTGAATTGTTTAATTGCTTTTATGAATAGTTATAAACTTTAACAATTGTGCCTGTAAAGAAACTTTGTTACTATATCGTTTTATTTCAATGAATTGTGCATTTCACTTGAAAATCAGACGTGCGCTTATAGAAATTGCGCTCACTGTAGCTTTAGACGACCGAATTGAAATTTGTCATGGTTACGTTCAAGCCGGACTGTAGGAGAATAATAGTATATAGTGAGTAAAGCTCTAGGTGGTGAGAAAACTATTTTACTACTTCTGCTTCCATATGCAGGAACACGCAAGTTTAGATTTATGATAAATTTAATAAAAGAAATAAATAAAACTTATACAAAATGATTATATCATTCTACGTTAACATGTCAACTGCGCGAATTTTGGTATGACATTTTAAGAGAATATAATTGAAAAATTGTACAATTGGTAGAAAAATCCATTTTCTGATCCACCTAGGACCTAGGTGTATGTAGCGCCTTAAATTTAATAAAATGATTCCAAATTGTCAAACTTCGTATCCCAAAAATCAACGAAAACTATCGAGCGGGATTAAAAAATCTGCCAGCATTAGGAATTGTCACTTATTTCATTAGATTAGTGAATACAAACGCGGTTTCTGAATTGCGTATTTTACGAAAATCAAAATGGGAATTTTATAAAACTCGCACCAAAACTAAAGCAATCCGAAATATATTATAATTAGTTCTTACTTTCAATTCATGAATTATTATAATTTAATTTAGAATTAATGTATCCAGCAAGAAGTGAATTGTACAGGGTGTCTCAGAATGAACACAGAATTTAAATTTGGCGCCATTTTTGTTTTATTTTGCAGTGGTTCTGGTTTGTTTATATATGTCACAGAAGGCAGCTGCAATTGGCCAATTTGGATCACTACATGAGCTACAAAAGCAATGCATTATTATTGTTAAAACCTATTAGAAAAATAATGAAAGTTTTGTTGAGATAGTTCGCAAACTTAAATCGAAGGTTTTTGTGGACAAGTCGAATTCAACTGCTGGTGGAAAAACGGTTGACACCCATTAAAAATATTGAGATACTTTATGTGTTGATAATAATATAATAATAATATAATATATAATAAAAAATATTATCTTTGTTCTTGCAAATTTTTCAACTTCATAGTGCATTTCATACTTCTGAAATGACCTATCCTAATAGTCTGGAATGTGAACAGGTAGAGATTTCTAGGTCTAGTTGCCAGTTCTAATTTCAATCTCAGAAGAGAAAAAAAAAACAAATTTACTAAAACTTGAGGATTACACAACCATACAAGAATTGTTGTTGTGACTTTTGGTTGTAATAAAGTAAATTGGTGTAAATTTACTGACATCTCATAGCCACGTCCGAGTAGAAGACGACAATTTTACCCCTTTTATCATTGAGCTCACGTTTCCTTTTTATTACATACTTACCCTTACCTTTCAGTAGCACAATTATCCTACAATCTAGTTGTTAGTTAAAATATACCCGCCTCCCCCAAAAAAATGTTGTTCTAATTGAAACGAAATCGTACACCACACCTTTGCTGGGCTGCCTACCTTCAATTTAGTATCCATACTCAATAATAATATTTACGGCTTCTGTTCGGTCTCAGGCAGGCCTCTACGCCTATGTGGAATTAAACATTTTTACTCTTAGAAAACACATTTTGTAAAGCTTCTTTCCACACATATGTTCCACGAGAGCATATAGCCGGCCTGTGTACGCGGAGCTCCAGAGCTATATATATATGTGTAGATATATAAACAAAGCTCAAATAATCATTCGCGAAAAAGAATTCTTTTAGTGTTAGACTTGGTGTCGGCCAGATAAGTTTGGTTTCGGGCCAAAAAGTAAAAACGTCTTGAGAGCAAGCGGGCAAAACGACGATATACGAGAAGTAGTAAAAGTAAAATCGGCAACGAACATAACGAGGGGACATGTAATTCTAAAGATTGTTAAAATCGTTTTACTATCCTTAAAATATTTTAAGTTAGACTGTTGTTCGAGTAACGTATTTTTTTCCTCCGATTAGTAGTCCTTTTCGTTTGTTGCTGCCCAGTGAAAACTCGGCTGAATATGGTACTAGCCAGTTTTGTTTATGTTTATGATACCGGCGTTCCAAGGATTCCGCTGTTAACATAGATAACTTGTGATAATTTTGTTGTGCATTATGATGTTGATTTTTTTGCAATATTTGTACTTTGTAATCGAGACAAAGTAAGAAGAGTTTTTTTTTTTTTTTTTTGTTTTTGTTTTTTTATACTGATATCTTTCATCAAACGGAGTTACCATAAAAAGATAAATTATCTTTGAGAAAAAATACACTATACAGTGATATGTAAAGGTTTTTACTATAATACACAGTGTGAACGGCTCTAAAGACTTATTTTATGTGAATTTTTATAAATGGATAAAAAATAATACGACTGTGATAATAATAAAAAAAAAAACCGCCTAAAGTGTCTTTAAATTTTACATTTTATGAAATTTTTAAGCTGGTTCTCGTCTTTTAGTGTGGAGATTTTTTATTAAAAATAGGCAAAAATGGATGGCTGGGTACAAGATATGGTATGTAAGATTTATACAACTTTTCATTTTCTTAGCTATCTATGTAGATTCGGTTCATTACTTGTTTTACGATTTGTATAATAGTAAGGTGGCTTTCACATATTCTGCTATTGCCTCCAGTCGATGTCTAATATCTTTCCCTTTTATCTCTTTACGGATGTTGTGGTTACCAAACTCAATTGCATTATCATACAAATGCAAAACTTGTTTCTTCGACTCACTTAGGATTTATTAAAAAAGAATTCCATAGTTGTTTTTGTTATGCAAATCTAATTATGATTCGGATTAAATAATTATACTATCGATAATAAACACAATTAGTTTATATTCTTTAAATTTATATTTATTAACTTAGAGAATTGTGCTGCGCCGTGTTTTTTTTTTTTTGTATTTTTTTCAATAGATGGCAATTGTGGTTTATTGCCAACATTTGTTTGATAATTGCACATTAAGTTCACCACATGTGCTTATCGTATGCAAATTAATGTTTTTTTTATTACGTTCTAGTGTTATGTTTCATTTCACGTATGGTTGATAAGTATCCTAAATACAAATGCTGGTAGTGCTGAGAGATAATGTTCACAAAGAAGATCATAAAAACTTTATTTCTAGGCTTTTAATTGTATCTTATCCATAGAAGTAAAGCTTTTAGCCTGGATCACGTCATTTACATTATTCTTTATGAAAATGTCAATTGTTGAAAATTTATTTTTGTAGACTTAAAATAAATTTCAACTTAAAAACGAGAGATTTTTAGAGTAATAAAATTGACTGTATTTTTAAAGTTTTTCTCCTGAAAATTAAACTAAAAAGAAAATTATTAAATATTAACCCTTAGATGGGACACCTCTGTTACGAACGTAGGACTACACATGGGGTAGAATCTACCCCAAGGGTTAAAACTTGAAATAAGGTGGGAAGTACTGACTTTTTAAAAAAAAGTGTAGAGACATTTTTTTATATTATCATATTATTTAATAATACTAGAGCTAAAAAATTAGATTTGAAAGGCATAAACGTTTGAAAATGTTGGTTATTTTATTAAAAAATTGTTGGAATTTTTGCTTTTGAAAATGAAACAAAAACTCGCACAACTTTTTAAAGCTGAAGAAAGTTAGTACTTTTATGTAATATAAATGGTTCTTATCAAATTTTCAAAAATTGTTATTATTTTGCAATCTGAAGTGTGGAGGTTTGCAATATTAGAAATACGGATGAATGTTTTGTAAAAATCACTTGGGGTAGGTTATACTCCTTGTGGCGCGTTTAAGGGTAAATTATCATTTTTCGTTGTTAGTTGCAATTGGAAAATGTTTAATTACTAATAGAATCCTAATATAAAAATCGATTATTAATTGAACATTGCTAGTATAGTTCCTGGATTTAAAAAAAATCCCAAAGTAAACATACATGGAACAATAACGAAAACAAAATATATATAATAGAATATAATTGGATTTGCAGTACCTAATTAAAAGAATAAAATAGCATTTATGTGCGTCCAAAGTACATACGGAATATTTAATTAAATTTATTTTTCACAAACATTTTGTGATCGTTTTAAAAACCATTAGTCTCCAGAGAAACAGAAGATAACTCACACAGTGAATTATAAGATTAATTTATTTAAGTAGCTTAAGGTTATTATTAGCCAAAAAACTTCTGAAATTTAATACTGTGTTATATATTTTATTTTTAATTATTGTAGAACATTTAAATCTGTCTATAGCATCAGTCAAAATTCACATTTCTAAAGATAAGATTAGAATTGTATTGACTTTAGGTGAAATACAGGGTGTTCAGAGGTGGGAAGTCAATACTGCAGGGGGTGAAAGGTCAGACCGAGACAAACAAAAAATCGTATGGGTGGGGGGGGGGGGGTGCACCGTTTGGCAGTTACAGGGTGATTCGTAAATCAGGATTTTGCCTTATATGGGAACCGCTCTTGTATTTTTATCTTTTTTTCTACGCATCGCAGTGGCCCCAAGCTGATTTCCAAAAAAGTTTACACCACCCCCCTATCCCCAACCCCTTGGCCACAATCCCCCCTGGAAGTTGAAAAAATTAACTTTTATTTCACGATTTTTCACTTTTCGCCCCACTTTTCTCCGAAATTCATGTTATTAATATACCTACTTTTTATTTTTTTTAAGTTGCCTATCTAATTACCTTTCCAAAAAGGTGCAACATGCCCAGGTAGAAAGGGGTTGCAAAAGTCCTGAAATTAAAACATACTCACAGGTACCTAATTACTTTATTGCACCATAATGAAAAAAATCGTTAAGTAAACAATTTTTATGACAGCAAGTTCGGAAATGTTTGTTTAGGAAACACAAGTAATACATTTTTATTTTTTCAGCAAAACAGTAGTAAAATAATAAATGTAATCTCGTTAAATAGTGTTATTAGTTTATTATATCCAGTATTGACTCCTAAGTATCCTGACGCTCCGTTTCTAATACCTCCTATGAATTATGGTATAAAAATGGGTACGTTTGAAAGGACATTGACCACAGTTGAAGAAGTAAGCGATAAGAACGGGTGTTTAATAGAAAAAATTAAGATAAAATGGCAGAATTCAATGTTGACGAGTATGCCGATATAATTTACGTGTACGGTTTAGTAGAAGGAAATGATAGTGAGGCCGTACGAGAATACTAAAGTAGATTCCCGAATCGGCGGGTACCCAACAGAAGGGTATTTTCAAGGACTTTCAGAAGGTTAAAAGAAACCGGAAGTGTAACCGCCCCCAGAGCAGAAACGCGAGCAGGAAAATCGGCCGATTCAGCGGACCCCGACCAACAAATCCTCAACATCGTCAGGAACAGCCCTGTAATAAGCATCAGGCAGGTCGCACGAAGGTCAGGATTGTCTTCAGGGAGAGTTTGGACCGTTGTGAACCGAGAGGGATTACATCCATACCACCATATCCCGGTCCAAGGACTACAAGAAGGAGATTCCGAAAGACGATTGCAATTTGCACTTGGCTGTTCGAGTCTGACATCGAAAACAGAAGGTTTCTAGACCGAATTCTGTGGACGGATGAATCGCAATTCACCCGGGATGGCATCACAAACTTCCACAACCTCCACACCTGGTCAGATGTGAACCCACATAGGACCAGGTGTCGGTCCTTCCAGCAAAGATTTAGTGTCAATGTCTGGGCTGGCATCATTGGCAACCAGTTGATAGGACCCTTCATCTTGCCCCAAGTGCTGAATAGTCAGCTATACTCGGACTTTTTGGATAATACCCTTCCGGATCTGTTGGAGGACATCCCGCTGGCCACCAGAAGCGCAATTTATTTACAGCTCGACGGAGCACCTGCGCATACTGGGAACATTGTTAGGGCAAGGTTTAACGAACATTACTCAGAGCGCTGGATTGGACGAGGTGGGCCGATTCCTTGGCCTGCTAGGTCACCGGACCTTACTCCATTGGACTTTTTCTTATGGGGAATGATGAAAGATGAAGTTTACTCAAGACCAATCAACACCAGAGAAAATTAGTTACCAGAATTGGAACTGCAGCCACGAAAATACGGGAGAGGCTGGCTACCATAGACCTCAAACGTGAAATAAAACGAAGACTACTTGCATGCATCGAAACTAGCGGAGAACATTTTGAACAGCTTTTAAAGGACAAACGTTTTAATTGTAATTAGTTTTTAAGCGAACAAAATGTATTTTTTAGTAAACTTAAGTATAATTTCTTAAAAATCCGAATTATCATGATATTCTGTAAAAGGATTTTTGTAAATAAATTTTCGTATCCTTTTCCTATCTGGGCATGTTGCACCTTTTTGGAAAGGTAATTAGATAGGCAACTTAAAAAAATAAAAAGTAGGTATGTTAATAACATGAATTTCAGAGAAAAGTGGGGCGAAAGGTGAAAAATCGTGAAATAAAAGTTAATTTTTCAACTTCCAGGGGGGATTGTGGCCAAGGGGTTGGGGATAGGGGGGTGGTGTAAACTTTTTTGGAAAGGGCTTCCAAATAGTGATTTTTTGAAATCAGCTTGGGGCCGCTGCGATGCGTAGAAAAAAAGATAAAAATACAAGAGCGGTTCCCATATAAGGCAAAATCCTGATTTACGAATCACCCTGTAACTGCCAAACGGTGCGAGATGCCCCCCCCCCCCCCCCCCCCCACCCATACGATTTTTTGCTTGTCTCGGTCTGACCTTTCACCCCCTGCAGTATTGACCTCCCACCTCTGAACACCCTGTATAAGAGAAAGTGGGAGATAGAAATGATGATTTTTAGGTTTATAATACACGAACATTTTGGAAAAAATTTATATTCTCTCCATAAAAATTTTAAAATATCTTATGTTAGATTTACGCTGAGTTTATTTAATTCATTTAGACCTAAGGGTACGTTTCCAATGCTAGCGTAGCGCAGCGTGGATTTGTGTTCCCTTTTCTACTCGTGCATTTTTACATATTCATCTCTCCTTCTAATCTACGCTGGCGCTGCAATCTGAAGTTGATTTATTTCTACTCCAGATTGAAGCTCTTCGAAATATGTTCGAATTTTGTGTTAAAATAGTTTTCAATAGATGGGGTTTTTAAAGCTCTTGTGATTCCCTTTAAATAAAACATTTATTTTTGGCCAAAATGAAGATATTCTAAAACTAAAGTATATTCTTATAATTAATATATCCCTTTTGCATAAAGATTGCGTGAAACAAGTTATTAAAAATGCCTTTTAAATATTGAGAAAAACAGGTGGGGTTCGTGCATTTGAAATTCTGATTCGAATATGCTGAGACGTCGTAAGCAATGCACAGCTGATTGTAGTTTGTTTATGAAATTAATGAAGGGGATACATTTAAGTTAATTGAAAATGTTCCTTGTGAGATTTGAAAATAATAACACAATATTATTCGTCTGCGGTTATCCATTTTGCATACAAACTTTGCTGTCACAAATCGGTTGTTTAGTTCCTTCCATAACGAAGTTCGAAATTCGAAACTCACGCTACGCTCGTATTGGAAACAGGGCCAATCTGCGCTGAGCCTCAGCGAAAGCACACTCCAGCATTGGAAACGTACCCTAAAGCATAAAGAAAAATGATGTATGAAATTAAAATTTACCAAAAGTTAATAATTGTTCTATTAACCCATTAACGCCCAGGTGATCAGAATTTTTACTAAATTTTCAACGTGTTTATTTATTATGTTATCGGACCAAAAAAATAATGCAATACCTCTATTCCTACGCGAAATTTGATGCTCTTTCAGAATCTGAGCTCAAAATTTCGATTAGACACAGAGAAAAAAAAAAAATATGGTCGATTGAAACGTGAAAAACGTGAAAATTTTCGAAAAAAATTTGTTTTCGCATTTTTTTTCACAATGATACCGCAAAGGTATCAAATTTTAACTATGATCAGAGGTGATCATGGCACTCGAACATTAAGAGGAATTTTTTTCAGAAAATTTAATCGACGCGTTTTTTCAAAATGGCGGCGAGAATGAAATTTTTTTATAAAAATCTTAATCTATTGTTTTCTTAAAAACTATAAACTTTAGAAAAAAAATTCTAAGAACAAAAATGTCTTAAAATTAGTCAAAGAACACTCTCAAATTTTTCCAGAATTTTTGGATACAATTTTTGATTTTTGAAAATGTCAAAAAATCCAAATTTTCAAAAATACCTGAAAAATTTTTCAAAAAATTTGAGAGTGTTCTTTGACGAGAAGATAATCGACTTTGAGACGAAAAATGACCAAAAAAAATCGGCACTTTTTTGAAAAAACCCAAAAAATATTAGGGTTTTTGAAGTTTTTATGCAAAACAAATGCCAGATTCTGAAAAAGCACCCCCAAAAACCCTTTATATACGATTTGGGAGAAATTCGCCCCAATTTGCTATCCGAATCGTACAATTGAACTTGCGTGCACAAAATCCTCGTTTTGCGCTTTAATGGGTTAAAATATCATCAATGTGAGCATCGAAACTCAGTTTACTATCAAAAATTACCTCCAGATCCTTGAACTGGCGCACTTTGAACAATGATTCCGAGTGCAGTCGATACAGACATGGTGTAAGAGACATTTTAAAGGAGTAAGTCATTTTGAAACACTTATCAACATTAATAAACAATCTTCTTTACAATTAATCACTCTAAAGATTTTGGGATCTGCTGCGTATAAAGGACAATTAAGATTCTAGATTTGGTAGTCACGTCGATCCAATATGAATGGAGTATTATTTTTTATATGAAAACTTGTTACTTTTTGACAGCGTATTATTTTTATAAGAAAATGTATTGAAAGTAAACGACTCTTGATATGGAGGTATATCAAAATCATACAACTCTTATTAAATTTATATTTTATTTGTAAGGAGGCACATCGAAATCATACAATTTACGTATGAGCTTTTTTAAAATATTTCCTTTGGTTTGTCAAAGATTGGCAAAGATGATGTTATATCTTATAAAATTAATAATATATCCTAAAAATACTATATTTTCCGTATTGAATTCCGAAATTAATATGCTTGGCATATATTTTTCATATTAAAAAAGGTATCAAAACAATACGAAAATAATTGATAATTTCTATTTAAAAGGCAATACATTTCTTTTACTTATGAATTGGTTATTTTTATTATTAATTTTATGTGTGTTGTATGGATATCATAAGGAAATTAGGTAATCGAAAATTTTGTTTGGAATTTTATATATTACGCCTATCTTTTAAACGGGCTTGTTATGTGGAATACAAAAATATTTTCTTTTTCATAATTTTAAATAGCGTATTAAAAAAGATATATTGGAAAATATGCGAAAGTGGAGCATTCCCCTCGCCCTTCCGAAACTACGAGAACTAAATAAAAAAAAAAAAAAAAAAAAATCAGGGAATACAACGTCTTCTTTGAAGTCTACAGATAAACTATAACGAAAGTCCTAGGTCTTATATATTTCTAGAAATTCTAGTACGAAACAATCTGCGCGAGTCGAACTCGCATTTGACAAGTTTTTTTTAATTATTCATTGTTTTTTACCATAAGATAAGATCTTTTTATTTTTTATTTTGTGTAACTTACATAAATATGTTATTTGATCGTTTCGAGTAGTTCTGTTAAAAGTTGTGCATCGACCAAACTCGAAGGCGTTCAGATCCATTTAGATGTAAACGAGCCTTCTTGTATTCTTTCAATCGTACCGCACATTGGAAGCTTCAAAAGGTAGTTCGCTAGTTTTATTTATTTATTTAGCTTACATACAAATAAGCTCTTGCATAAGATCATTGCCGGCGATCTATCAATTCTCTTTGACGTCATTTTGTCATTAATTTTACGGCAGGCGAAACAGTCTGAGTCATAAAACATGAAGGCAAAACAATTGTGATTGCTGGAAAATGATGTGCGCATAATCGACTTAGACGCAGATTAACATCGACCAAATGACCACAGATTTATGCTATCTACTGCTGCTAAATTTCCTATTGTTTTATATGCTTTTGTGAATATAAACAGATGATCATTTCCGAAATTTAATGCGATATCAAAGCTTTCTAGGAAATATAATGTTTTTGTTCTTGCGGATCCTTTTTTTTTTTTTTTGTTTTTTGTCTTTTTAAACATACTTTCAACTTGATCCATATCAATTTTTGGGATATCTCTTATTACAAATGTTTATTTTACCAAACACGAACACTTCCTGGCCTTGAATTGAATTCGTTTGAATATTTTTTTTTTGTTTTGTTTTATATATTTGAAGTCTCGGATGTCAGCAAATTTACGCGTTGGCGACTTCATCGCTTCTTCATTTTTCAATTAATTTGGCACAGTAATAGGCGGGTATGGATCGAATTAATTAATTAATTATTTTCAATTTGAACGTGATTACCAAAGCGATTATATGATTAAAGTTGTCTGATGACAAGCAATTTAGAGAAAAGTCGTTTGTTATGAGGTCTTAAGTTATACGTATTGATTAATTGAAAAATTATAAGTAATCTTGGAATGTTTCTGATGTCTTTCGTGTTTAATATTTGCAGTTTGTAGTATTTTATCTGTCTGGAACAGTATCATCAAAAGATCGAACTTTCAAATTTTAAAACAATATATCGATATCTAAATATACTTTTATAACTTAGAAAAAATATAATTTTCAAATGATAAAGGTTACTTTTAATATCAATAAAGTTGTGTTTTAAAATCATATGGTCTATTTTCAGTTCAAACAAGTTGAAATATTTAACTTAAATAGGTCCAGTTTTTAAATTGAAACAAATCATAATTTTCACTTTACCAATTCCCAATTTTTTAAATGTGTTAGTAACTTTCTATAATATAAGAGTTAAATATTTTGACTTGCTTGAAATGAAAAAAGGACCTTTCATTTTAGAAATAACTTTATTGAATTGAAATGTGATCTCAATGATTTGAAAATGGTATACTTTAAAGTTAAAAAAGTATATTAGGTAAGTTATCGTTTGGAGTCAAGATTATCAAATTATCAAACGGATTTATCAAACGGATTTATCGGGTAAGTAGGTAAATAGGAAGCAACACAAAAGGATACCAGTGTTACATTTTTTTAAATACCGTGGAAAAGTTCACAACAAATCGAAAATTCGTCTTGAGATTGTCGGTAAAAGTGTTAGGTTAGAAGCGATTTGCTAAGCAACTTTTGGCAATTTAATAATTATTTGAGTACATTTAAGGACATTTAATTGCTAAAAGTGGCTAAGCATCTCGCAAAAGTCAAGCCGAAAGTGCGGGCAGTTGTATAGAGTGCAATAATGACCGGATTTGTTGACATTTTTCTAGAAACAGACGACTTGCTTTGCGCCCGGGAAGCCCCGGTTTTACAACAACTAAAATCCAGGGTAAACTCAGGGCTAATGATGAATAGCAATTTATGTGTTAACAAATGCAGTATTTAAAGTGGAATTAACCCGTGCTGCGAGCGCAAGAAGTTAATTTTAGCATTTCGATGTTGAAATTACCAAAAAGTAGTTGTGACAATTCTCCTTTTTAAAATAAGCTGTTCGTTCAACTGACAAGGCCTGGGGGGCCCCATGTTTTTGACAATTTCAGGGCGTCTCTAACAAACCTTCAAGTTCAAATTTATTCCTTACAATAGATTGCCCTTACATCACTTAAAAATCTATGAAAATAGCGCAAGTTAACTACACTGGACCGCCTAAGAAAAGAGTGAAGCTGTCACTAGAGCGCTGAAATCAGCTGAAATCTGTCAGACCACTTTGCCCTATCGTTGTGTGCGTGCGCCGTGCCAGTTCACGGCTTGTAATTGTAGAAAGTTTTGTACAATCTAATGTTTTCGAACAAATACGATTATACTATGTATGTATTTTTATAATTTATTTTAATCAAACCATTTTCAGTCAGCCCCTGAGGTACAAGGCTTCAAAATGTGTAAAAATGAGTTATAAGACTGAACTACTGATTGGGATCTTCACAAATAATCTACCTATCAAGGACTGCACTTTCTATTCCAAAAGGAGGAAATTTCATAATTGGTTATTTATGTAAATTTTTATTATTAACACGAAATATCGAATAGTTTTGCGGGAATAATGCTTTATGATAATAATTTTCCATCATGTTACAATGAATTCTCCACGTTTTTGGCATTGGTCCTCGTTGCTCATAAATTTCTAAAATCGATGAGGTAGACAATTGAGCTTTATTTACGAGTTAGGCACATTACATCATAAGAATATGGAATTTTTTAACTACTTAAAACGTTTTTGTTTATACGCTTACACGTGGAATAGAATTGCTTATTGTTTTTATTGAATTAAATGAAAGAAGCTTTCATTTCTCTAGTTGTTACTGTTTCAAATCAATTCAAAAAGACATAAGGGGAGAAGGAGACACCTCTCGTACGTAAAACGACAGGGTCGAGAATGTCTTGCAGTGTTTGTATTGCAGAAAAATAAGAGATGAATTGGATTTCAGCGAAAGATGTATGTTCCAATCAACCACAATAAAGATTTAATGACATAAGAGCACTTAAGCTTGTGAATTGCAATTTCTAACACACGATCGTGATACTCTTCTTGTGCCTGTTGTTATATGCATTCGATTATATAAGAATTTATGACATGATTACGGAGAACAACCAATCTGAATTTGAATTTCGATCATACTGATGATGTGATTTATGTTACTCGAAATTTCATCAGTTCTTAGATTGTTTCTTTTCATTTGAAAAACAAAATAAATTTTAAATTCACGAAATGTAAATTTGTTCCGATATGCTGTGGTTAAGAATTAGATAGAAACTTCGAGTTAAAAAACAGTCCAAAAGTACAAAATTGGGATTAGTGGTAGTGATTTAATGATTTTTTAACATTGCGAATTCCCTTTTGCCTTTTTTTTTTTTTTTAGACCTTTTACTCTGCGATTTTAGATCTCTTGAAGTATTTGAATAGGACTTTTTTTTTTTTTTTAAGATTTATGTATTATACAGTACTGAATTGTTGTCTACAGAAAAGGTAAACTGTTTTGGTTTTAGACTAATGTAATTTAAAATAGGGGTTAGAGTTCCACCAATGCTTGGACGAATCAAAATTTACGTCGTTCAATTTTATTGAATTATTTTACATACCGTCTGACTACTGAATCTTCACAATGATAGAATCAACAGAATTTGTGGTGACGTATCCATCTATTTTATTTAAGTATATGTATATCTGACTCATATATAGTTTTTTTTCTTGATATCTATAACTAGACCCGTGTTGCATTCCAACCATTAAGAGTGATGTGTTGTTTTAAATACCAGTTCCTAATCTTATACCTAAATGAAAAAGGTCTCATATTTAGAATTATATAGGAAGAAGATAGCAAAATCAACTGTGTTGAACTGTGTTGCAAAAATAACTCCTAAACGTATGCAATGAAAATAAAAAGTTTATACTAACGCACATTTGAAGTAAAGTGAAATGGAGTTCTTCTTAAAATATGTTGAAAATATGCTTCAATATCAATATATTAATAATCGGATCAATATGTATTTCCATGTTAAATTCATCCAGATCATGACTCTTAAAAAATAACTTAAATCATATAAAAATCGAGTTTAAAATCCAGAAATTCTTTTAAAATTTCAAATTGAAATGTTTTGAAGACAAAGCTCAAAAATGTTTATATCTAGACCTTGAATTTGACTAAAAATAGATGTTTTGGATTATTTCAAATAATGAATTAATGCCATGTTAATACTTCTTAATCTACATGTACGCATTGTTTCCGGCTATTAATTACTATTATGAGTACTTAAAGTATATAAAACGACACGCGTTGTTTATTAAATTGACAAAATAAAATATGTGCTTTTTAGGAAATAATCATTTTCCGTCTTAATAAAAATATACTTCGTATACTCCCCTATAAAAAAATTGCGTATAATGTTTGCCTAAATTTGGCTAAAAATTACTGCGTTATTAAGTGGAAGTGCAAGTTAACCTTGAAAGTCTATTGCACCAACAGATAATTATTTTTTTGTTCGTTATCTTTACGATATACAGCTCCAAAATACGTTTTATTACTGCTTCCAGTGCATATAATAATGATTGAGTTGAAGAGATATTTATCCACTTCAAGTAATCAGATTTTCGCAAGTATTTCCCTGTAATATGATTACCTCTGCCTTATTTCTTTTTTTTTTTATATCATAAACAAAAATGTAAATATATGGTAACTTTCATTTTCAATAACACTGATAACAAAAAAAATGTCAGCGATTAATTCAAGTGCAAAAAAGAATTTCATGGTCAAATTGTTTTGGAAAATGCACTCTTATCATACATTTAACTCTGGCCGCTGTGAGATTAGGTGGCCTCGTCTAAACGATATTATCAAAGTCATATATATATACTTTTTTTTTTTTTTTTTGTAAGCTATTTAATTATGTTATCTCATTGTATTAGGTTGTATTAGTGGATGCTCCCGGTGTTATCAGAATTTTACTTTTGTTTGAATAACAAGGTAAGCAAATATCAACAAAGGCTTCCATTTTTACCAATACTCGTTATGATTGGTGCAATATTTTCTGCCTGATTTATTTTTATTTTTTTTTTGTCTAGACTAGATTTTGTTTTTTAATACAAAACATGTTTTATAATTACTTCAGAGAAAGGGCAATTTTATCGTTTGGATAGGACTAGAGATATTGCTGATTTAGTTGACTTTGATTTAAACAAGGTGGACTTTTAAACTACATACTGATATATTTTGATCTTTTATGGACCTTGAAATTGATTAAAATTAAAGATTGCAATTTTCAGCTGATCAACTCGTTTATGAGAAGACATTTTAAGATTATACACTGTCGTTCAAAATTAAGGGACCTCCAAAAAAATCGGATTACTGTACGGTAATTAGTTTAGAAGTAATAGAAGCATTTAAAAATGACGTTTTTGCTTTGACAGCTCATAACTCAGTTGAACAAAATCCCAGGGGTATTTAAAAAAAAAAAAAAAATTTAAAGTAGAAAGTACCTGCTTTAAAATGCTTCATTTGGATTTACTCGAACATTTTTTTTTCAATGTACATAGAAGCTATTAAACTTCACAAAAAATGAAGGACACTTAATATTTCTATTTTTTGACTCTTAACTGAGCGGTAGGGGATGATTCGATGCGCATAGGTTTCAAATTAGAAATCACAAGCTTCAAAATGAGCTTTATTCAACCAAATTCGTTCATTTTTCACAAAGGTACAGCGATTTAAAAATTAGGACAATTCAGTTTTCTGTTTTTTTGGTTGATCCCTTAATTTTGAACGTTAGCGTAATTTTCTACTTTACAAAATTTTAAATAAAATGTAAAAGCATAGTGGTTGCAATAATTGAATAAAAACTAGAATTAGAAATGTGATTGTCTCTGTTCTGTTATGGGAGCATATATTTTAGTGAAGTTGATACATGAACAAATGTAACATAAAAATGATTTCGAGAAATCACTAAATGTATGTATATATTTTTAAAATATTTAAGTTTAAAAATTAATATCTTCACACTGAAAGAAAACATTAAATATAATGCCTTAAAAAATAGGCAAATCACATATTTTCTGTTTTTCAGCCAGCTAAATCGTTTCGCCCATTTGTCTATTTGGAATTAGGTGACTTTAACTGAGAATTTTACATTGGATTTAGGTAAATTGTCCATAGAAATTAGGCAAATATGGTATAATTTGTAAATATTTCACCTGAGTATTTTAGACTAGCTTTTTAGAGATTTTTACAAAATTTTGACAAATTTACCACAATTTTTAGGTCATTCTTATACACATTTTGCATGCAAATATTCTACAAAATGCAGACAAATTTTCTGCAGAATGTAGAAAAATTTTATAAAAATTGCAGACAAATTTTCTACAAAGTATAGAGGAATTTCCAATACTACTTATATATCGGTGACTTTTAGGTAAATTCACTACACATGTAAGCATATAAAATAAAAAATGTAGATGAGTTTTTTAGAATCTGTAATCATATTTACTACAGCATATAAACAAATTTTGCATAACAATAGTTAGAACATCTATAACAGTAGGTGCTTTTTAGGGTTCCGTAGCCAAATGGCATAAAACGGAACCCTTATAGATTCGTCATGTCTGTCTGTCTGTCCGTCCGTCCGTATGTCACAGCCACTTTTTTCCGAAACTATAAGAACTATACTGTTGAAACTTGGTAAGTAGATGTATTCTGTGAACCGCATTAAGTTTTTCACACAAAAATAGAAAAAAAAGCGGCCAAGTGCGAGTCCCCATACTTAGAACTGAAACTCAAAAATTTTTTTTCATCAAACCCATACCCATGGGGTATCTATGGATAGGTCTTCAAAAATGATATTGAGGTTTCTAATATCATTTTTTTCTAAACTGAATAGTTTCCACGAGAGACACTTCGAAAGTGGTAAAATGTGTGTCCTCCCCTCTGTAACTTCTAAAATAAGAGAATGATAAAACTAAAAAAAATATATGACGTACATTACCATGCAAACTTCCACCAAAAATTGGTTTGAACGAGATCTAGTGCGTAGTTTTGTTTTAATACGTCATAAATCGTAAACCGCAATTTACCTTTCATTCAATCAACTCAAATAAAAAAACAAGCCTATATGGGCTCGCATATAGTTAGATCTAAATCCCATCATTTAGGTACCTAATTATAATGTTTACTTATCAATAACTTAATTTTAAAAAAATACACTATTATTAAAACATTGATCAAAGTTAAAACGAACTACAAGAACTTTTATATTATGTTACTTGCTGCTACGGAACCCTTCATGGGTGAGTCCGACTCGCACTTGGCCGCTGTTTTTTCTAGATTTCGATGAGAAAGGGGTATAAAATCAAATGGTTCCGAAAATGTTTGCTGCCCGAAGGTTCCTTATAATTTTAGAGTATCTTCAGGTCATTTTAAAAACAATAATCTCATAAGCCATAGTTCTAATAGTATAGGTGGAAACGTTATTAATGATAGACAATTTCCCCAATAGATAATTTCCTACCAAATTGTAAAATGACTAAACACAGCTATTGATATAACAACTTTACATTTTATTTGCTTATTGAAATAGGACAAACAAATATTTTTATAAATAATGTTTCCACATTTTTAGATATTGAAAAGAGTGTTAGGTGAAAAGAAAGTTCCTAAATAGCTAATATATTTGCTACTATAGATTATTAGCTGATTCATTTATTTTTGTGGATTTTCCACCAAAAAGGAAATCACCTAAACCGAATTAGGTGAATTTTCTTAATCTGTTTTCTCAGTGCAGGTTAGCTGAAACAAAAGCCGGGGCAAATGCAATATAAATTCTTGCATTAATTGGAAAACAATAAATTACAGGATATATCGTAAATCAATCCTTCTCTAGGTAAATTCTTTCGTCATACGTACATACCAGGTATTTTTCCTTTGTCGTCTTGTATGGCTTGCATTTTCTTGCTATTGTGCCACAATGTAAGAAATATTGTCCTTCACCAGACACCCACCTGCTAAGTTCTATTTCGTTAAGCCCCGACGAAAGCAAGAGAAAATTCATCTTTATCACGAAAAATTGCCCAAAAATACTTGACCTTGGCAACCAAAAAATCTAGCCATACTATACAATGCTTGCGTGCATGTCGCGGTTGTTGGCATTTTTTCTCATGTTTTCTTCATATAACATTTTCTTCTCATTATTTGCCGAGGAGTGTGCTGCGTGTTAGGCTGGCTCCTCGGATATATTTTTCTCTGTAGTCTTACACTTTTTGGGCCCCGAATATTGGTGGTATTTACAAGTGACTGCCAGTATAAATCTCGTCTTCTTTCCTTTTTTTTTTTTGTTATTCTTGTGAGGGCAATTTAAGAAATTCGTCTGGATAAGAAACCTTTCTTCTCTTTTTTATTTGTTATTTTTATTATTATTTCGTTGCCGACTGGCTGTTGTGGTTTTTCTGTTGACACTTATTTGCCTCAGTATTTTCTTTTTGTTTGTTTGTATTTTGTGGCTGTTTGCCTTAGAAGTGACGGCACAAAGTTCTCTTTTATTGCTGAGTAACAGCTTTAATCGATTCACCTTAGGATTCTGTTGATGGGGTGTTGCTGCCACCAGGACTGGTTATGTACGTAACATACAACTGCTGAATTTGTTTGTACTCTGTCCCAAATCAATTGTTTTTCAGGTATTGTTTTCTTTTCGCTAAGTGTACATTATCCCAGGTCTTTTGTGTACGCAAACGAAGTTTATTGGAATATTTGAAATTGATATTGGGCAATGATCTCTTAAAAATTCAAGGTTACCTTATCTGGGGAACTTTTAGGGGACTTTATGAAGGCTTTTACGTATGATGACGAAGAAAATACATTTTTGTAGATTAATTAAGAAGAAGAATATTAGATGTATTGGAAATAGTAGAAATAATAGACATATTTAATATGTTATGTTATATTTAAAGCGGAAATTATACCAATTCCCGCAGAAACTGTGAAAAGAATAAATGTAATATAATGATAATGTTAAATAAATATGAAAAGTAGAAATGTGGATAAATTAGAATGTTCGTTTATTTTTTACTAGCTGTCTTCGCTATCATTCTTTTAAAGAAACCAAAACTTAAACATGACAGAGTGCTAGAAAACTCGAATAAGAGGAAAGTCTTGTTCTAAAAAAATTCTTCAAACCAAGGCCTAAGATATTCGAGTCCAGTATCCCTATCTTACATTTAATAGTACGTGTTATATTATGTATTGTGTAATGTGTCATCTGTCATTTTCTGTGTTACGTTATGCGTCACGCGATGTCATGTCATATCTTGGCATGTCATATGTTAAGGGGAGGTTCTCATCTAGAATCTTGAAATTTTCGATTTTTTTTTTATTTCATATTATTAAAGTTTAATATGTCTAGAATGTTGCTTTAAAATATTTAGTCGATCCGAGCACGAGAACGGATTCTACAGCCCATTGATTCTGGCGGTGTCATGATCGTAGCGGGGCCGCTCAGCCTGTGCCGTGCCGTTCAATCACGATTATCTCGGAACTTTGTTTTTCAAGATTTTTCAAATTTGCGTACAAGATAACTCAAAAACGGTTCAACCGATCAACTTCTAGTTCCGTGCATATTAAAGTAAACAATTTTCTTCATAGAAAGAGCGGAGCACATTTTGAAAATTGTAACATTATCTCCTTTTTGTAAGTGATAAACTATGAAAAAAAACGGCCGAAAACGGCCTTAAAATTTCAAAATCGCGCCATTCCGTCAATTTTAAATTTTTTTTGAAAGTCGTCCGCTCTTTCTGAGACAAATTTATTCTAGTTTATAATAATGTCATCATTATTTGATTTCAGACCAATCTGCGACCCCTAAATTGTACGCAGCTGGGCCATTTTCGAAAAACATGCCTCCGGAGAAGTTGAATAACGGGCGCCATTTTGTTTTTTTTTTGAATAAAAAAATTTTTTCGTACAGATAAATATACAATAAAAGATAATGCCAAATATCATTTCCCTATGTCTTGTCATTTGCCTTCAAAAAAATCACGAACTTTACCTACTTTTTGACGTTCTAGATGAGAACCTCCCCTTAAGTCTATCATAAAACAGTAATGTAAATTAGTGTAAAAACTTTAATTCGTGTTAGTTTATAGCATATATCCACCGGGAAGACGTTGAAAGAATTTTTTTAATCGGATCAGTAGTTCTAGATAAGACCTCTGACAAGCTTAAAAATTTTCAAACTTTACCTCTTTATCATATTAGTATCGATTATTTCAATTTTATACTCTCCATAACCTCGCCTAGATATAACTAAATTTCATACTAATCTTTTAGCATTGTTTTGATGTTTAAGCAAATTCACAGTGCCATATTTTGCGGAATGAAGATCATTTTCAAAAACAATGATCCCTGGAGTGACAATGATGTCTTGCAACAACTGTTCGATAACAATTTCAAATTTTTAAAAATATTTGTTCAACGGAAGATACTACGCAATGCGTTAGTTATTGTAAGGAGAATTTACGCAGAAGTTGAACTGTTTTTTTTTTTTTTTTTTTGTCTATTTTAAATTTTTTTATTGGTAAATCTTATCACCGGTTATTATCGAATACAATTCATAACAAATTGGATCAACAATAAATGTTCTGATGATCTAACATGTAAATCAATTTAAATCGTATCGTTATCTCTTTTATAACTGACTTATTTTTATAATAATAAATTCAGCCAAAGGCTATTCACAATAATTCAGTTTCTTACAGTCGTCTGTCTAATTCAGCTTAGAAAATGAATTGCTGAATTGCGCAGTCAACTGAAAATTGAGTTATTGAGAATTGTCGAGTCGATACGATTCACACTTGAGTAGTTTTCTTATACAACATTACTTTCTTGTTCTGAGACCAATTCAGAAATTCTTCTTCTAGGGCCAATTCAGAAATGCTTAATTCAGCTTAAGAAGATTAATTGCTGAATTGTCCAGTTAGCTGAAAATCGAATTATTGAAGATGGTCGAGCCAAGAGTATTTTAACTGAGTAGTTTTCTAAAAGAAGAGCTGGTTGTTCTAGGGCCAATTCAGAAAAACGACGTCGAACAATCCGCCAAGTGTAATATTCATAAAGTAGCATTTTAAAACAGTATACGTGATGAATTACGTTAGTGAGTCCTTGATTTTAAAGGTAATTGCCTACTCGTAATCTACATGTTATAAATATTATGTAAAATCAAGAAATTGTATTAGCAAAATATGTTATGACCTAACTACCTTGCGTTTTAGTCTAACTATCAGACAGAGTGTCTATCTTGATCTCCCACGTACTATAGATATAATTAGTAATACTTAAAAAATTATTAACATATACATATCGTAATAGAAGAGTAACCTATGTCATTCTATTGTTTTACATTGGCGATTTCTCAACAATTCAGTATCATCAGCAGGTCTTGTTGTTTAAATTCATTAAAATATTCAAATGATCTAATGACAATTCGTTTAAGGGGGGGGTATAGTCAAACATGCATTTTTTGGACCCATTTTTAAGATTTTTTTTTATCGATCTGGTAAAAGTAAGGTAAATGGGCGAAGGCCTACACTAAAGAACAACTTTTTAGGAGTATTCAAAAAAAATTGTTATTAAAAAATATTGAAAATTGAGTTTTTGACATGAATTGTAAGTTGACGCTCCGAAAAAAAAATTGATTTGCGGTGAGACACATAACTAATAGCTGGATCATCTAAAACAAAAAAACCAAAAAGATTTTGTTAGTTAATAAGTTTCTTGAGGTAACGCTGTCGAGTTTTTTTATTTATTTCGATTATTGAATTTTTGGTGTGAATTTAAAGTCAAAAAAACTAAAAAAAAGGAAATTTTTTGTTTGGAATTTTTGTTTTTAATCGGGAAAAATTCTATTAAAAAAAAAAGAAAATAGAAAAAAAAAATATCTCGACAGGGTTACCTTGTAAATTGTCTACAGAAAAAGTGTGCACAATTTCAAAAGGATCGGTCAAGTAATTTTCGAGTTACGTGTCTCACCGCAAATCGACTTTTTTCTTTCGGAGCGTCAATTTAAAATTAATGTCAAAAACTCAATTTTCAATATTTTTTAATAAAATTTTTTTTGAATACTCTTAAAAAGGTGTTCTTTAGTGTAGGCCTTCGCCCATTTACCTTACTTTTACCAGATCGATAAAAAAAATAATCTTAAAAATGGGTCCAAAAAATGCATGTTTGACTATACCCCCCCCTTAAGTATGCACTTTGATTCACCCACCGTCCCCAGCCGGGGCCGTGATGCTCACCACGTCCCTCAAACGAAAGAACTGAATGCTATAGCTGAATCCATTCTACGCAGAGCTGAATAACGAGTTTGATTCGGACTGAAAAGTTACATCTTTCGTTGTGGCCTGTTACGTGGTGTACGATGTCGTGGACATGTGGTGGAATAAAATAAAAAAAAAAGTTGTGTCGGGAAAAAAAATTAAATAAAAAAAATAGAGAAAAAAGTATGGTGTAAGCCCAGCAACAACAAGAAAATACAAAAAGTATAAAAAAATGAGAAAAATAAGAGAAAAAGCGCGAAAAACGCAACAAAACTGGTTTGCCTTGAACTTGGCCGAGAGAAGCTTATGTAAACACAACCCCAGCCTCATCTTAGGTGTGTGATTTCGAATGCAGCCTTGTCTCTTCTTGCTTGCCCGCGCCATCCCGATGCTTTTGCTGCTGGCTGATATACATAATAAAAATGCGATGATTATACGACAGACTAATGCGATGTGGCGGCTTTATGCTTAGTGGCGCGCGCCATTTTAATGCCATTGTGTTTGTGGGTTAAGTATGATTCATTCCGTGTTGGAATCACTGAGAAATTCTCTCTGCATGTTCTTTTGGTTCTATTCCACTCTGTATGTTTAGTTTTCTTATTTTTTTTTTCTTGTCCTGTCAAAAACTATTTACATTTTTGCTCACAGAAAAAATTCAGTAGTAGCACTAAATTGTGTAATCGGGGCTTCCGCCTTCGATCACTGATTGCATTCTGTAGAGGGGCTCGACATTTATCAGTGAATACTCATATTACAAAAATATTGGGGATTTTGTTATACAGTTCAAAAGGTTTAGAAAATTAAGTTAACATTTTGTCTATATTTATACCTATATAGTTATATTTTTCACACTTTATCTTTTTATATTTACATTTTTGAGCAGGATTACAAGTCCATCTGTTGGTTTCATTTTAAATTATATGTTATTTTGACACAGACAGCTCTTTGGCGCTCAACAAATTGTCAAAAACACAGTATAATATCTCCGCAGTACGAAATGAATAGATTCTCGCTTGAACAACGCACGTTAGGAAATATTGAAAACTTATTTTACAGAATGAGTACTATGTTGCCGAAACCACGCCTGCTGTATGGAATTTTATACGCAGCTGCGATTTGATGTTGTTGGACTCTTTTTTTCGTATGCTGTAAAAGATCGATGTTATGCTGACAATCCAGAAATGATTCAGGCTCTTAAACACAATATTGATCGACCTATTTGTGAACCATTGAAAATCTGCTGCAAAATTGGGTTGACAGAATGGACTCTTGCTAAGCCCAATGAAATCATATTGCATAACTAATCGGAAGTTTTACTCTTTTCAATAAACGAACAAACTTTGAAAAAATAGTAAACAGTATTTAGTTTATAGCATTTTTAAAAAGAAGCTAGCCGATAGTCCACACTATAGAAGAATGATTAAATTATGGAAATCAACTGATCACTTAACTTTCTTTTAAATGTTCATCAAATGTATAAGTAATTTGTGGGCAGTTCATTCATTCTAAAATCAATTAAAATTTAAAATCAAAATTAAAAACGACATTAGACGCGCTCTTTTAAACCAACCAGTACAGCCTAGTTGCAGATTGTTCTGCAATACAAAAATAAGGAATTTTCGGTTGACTTTGATTTGACTTTGATTTTTTTTAAAATCAATTATTATGTAATGTAACCATAAACAAAATTTCTGGCGGCGGGGAACCCAGTATCGAGTTTTATTGACTATAATCGCAAAAATTGAATTATGAGAATTGTTTATATATTATCAAAAATGTACGTTAAATCACATAAACACTTGCAAAGGTGTAAAATGTAATTAAAAAAATAAAAAAATCGAAAAATTCTATAAAAAGAAACTGAAAACCGAACCTTTAATAATGCAATAATATCTAAAGAATTAAACGTCCAAAGTTAATCCAAAATAATTTTTAGTAAGGGGATATTCATTTAAGTTTATTATAAAACTAGCTGTGCCTGCGACTTTCTTCGCGTGGATCTGAAGATTTGTTCAAATATAGCTTCAAGTATATTTCATAATAATTACACTATCAAATCATTTTGTAACTGTTGCGTACTGAAATCGATCTTTCAACTGTATGAGAACTTGGAATTTGGAACACGGTGGATGGAGATAACATTTATCATGATATTACTTATTAAATTAAACCACTTTGCATGTATAAATTCTGATAGTATATTCCTTAAAATGCCTTTTGTATTAATTTTCATTAAATTCTCTCGCCTTTGGGAACTTTTGGTCGCCATATTAAATCCGTCATCTTGAAATTAAAATTTCTGATAGTAGATTTGAAATCAGTGTCCTCAAAATCCTGCAAGTACCAATTTTTATAATAACCCCCCATGAAGTTTAACATTTTTTTTAGTTTTTTGGATCTAAATATTATCCAGTTTATTTTATATATCAGTAAATGATTTAATGTACAGAGTTTTGACTTATGAATATTTAATCCTTACACTGTGACACTTCACTTCGTGCAGACTGTAGTTTAATCCTAATCTATCCTTACTAATAATGATAATGACTAAGCCTCTAAGACGTATAAAACAGCAAAGTTTCATTAAAATCTGTCCAGTAGTTTTTTCGTGGTTCGTACACAGACACGATCCTAGCTATAATTTTATTAAATATATATATATATATGGTATGTAGATAAAGATTGAATAATCTATTCAAGTAACAACGTTAAAGTCACAAAAGTGCTGTTTAATTAGATTGTTTAACATAGCTGCTTATTTAATCACAATAGGATTAGTTTTTCGTAATTAGCTCTAATTAAAATTTCATCAAAGATTAAATTGTAAAGATTTCAAAAGCTGAGTTAAAATAATCTCAAGGTCTTCAAGAGCACACATGTTAAAAATTCACAATCATTTAGTAATATCACAATATAATTTTGTATTGACCTAGGTCACAGATGTAAACGATTATAACAGAATAAACTGTACGAATTAAAAATTTTCAAGGCCAGGGCATTGATTCGTTGTTGTTTTCTGAGATATAACAACGAAATACATTGTTAAAATCTGTGAAAATAGCGGAAACTAGTTTAAATTTTTTTTTTTTTTTTTTTTTTTTTTTTTTTTTTTTTTTTTTTTTTTTTGTAGTATAATTTTTTTTTATTTAGTTGAACTCGAGATAATGAAGTCATGTGATTTAAGCTATTAAATAATAATTTTTTATATTGCCGTATCAAGATTTAAAAATAAAAGCTTCACCTAACACTGCGCATTTATTGCTGGGAAAGATTTAACGAGAAAACGATATTGGAAGATTTCTTCTTCTAAGAAAGTTACCAAAATTTAAAAAAAAACCTATTCAGCATTTTGACACGATGACTTGTTATAATATTGTTTTTTTTTTAAGAAGTGTTAGAAAACTAATGGTGTTTAATCACCAATGCTGTAAATAGCTTATTGAGCAATATAGGAATTATGAGTGTATAAAACTCAGAACTATAGAAAGCTTTATAATCAACGATTCGTGGTATTTTATGTTAATTTTTTTCCTAGTGATCAAAGATTGGCATAAGACTTTATTGATTTTATTATAAATTCTGAATTAAGTGTTATTAACGACTTTTAATGCTTCCTTCCTCTATTATATAAACTTACAAAGTTAATACATGTAAATGGTACGGACGAAACAATTGTTCTTGTTTTGCTATACAATTTTAAGATGAACAGAAAAGATTAAATTATTAATTAAAAATATAATTGAACAATTCAACAAATAGTAGAATTAGTAGGCTTATTTGATTATAGTTTCTGAAAAAATCATTTAATTTCAGTAGTATATTAATAATTTCAACACATCCAGTGAAAATTTGATCATTTTTCAAATTTTCAATGACAGATTTGAAATTAGCGATTCTCAAAATATGTGAGTGCTAACTTTTATCGCATTTCTTTGCATCATTGCAGTAGGCAGAAGGTGCTCTCCGGCTACATCAGGGTTTGAGAATTCAGATTCAAAGCTAATGACATTTCGTATTGTTATAAAAACTGAACAATTATAAAAAATTTGAAATAATTCGGTTTGGTGTAAATGTGAGAAAAATTAATTGCCAGATTTCTATTTTAATAAGAGTACAAATATACAATATAAAAAAATATTCCACATTTATCTTATTGACTATGTTTCTCTTCACTGAAAAAAAAAGTATGTTTATTTGATTCCACAAGAAAGGCTCATTTGTTAATTAACCTGTTACGAAGGTTTCTGTAATAGAAAACCTTATAATAACAATTTTCAAATATGATTTTGAGACGATTTCGAATACGAGTACGAAATATGTTTGAGGTTGTTTTAAGAACAAATTTAGTTAGTACTAATAATTTTCAATTTTAGTTTAATGATAATCAGAAGTGATTTAGTGTAACTGAACTAATTCGGTTATATCGTTTCAACCAGATATAGTATGTAGTTTAAATAACAAGATGTTTTATAATGTGTTAGGTTAAAATCAAAAGCAATAATAGTTAAATGAACCACGAAATTAGTTGTTTGAACAAGATATTTCTTTTGGTTTTAATTATAAGATAAACAATGGTGTATCAAAAAGTAATCAGATTGCAACCAGCATTCGGGTTGCAGCAGTTCAACAGTGAAGGTGCATAAGTTTTTTTGAAAATATTGTTGAAAGTTGTTTGTGGTTAATTTGAAAAATATCAGGTAGATTGTTTGCATAGTTTTGTTTAAAAGCCACTTTTTTGTAGAATGTAAAATTTGCGTTTCAAGTTGAACATTGAATTTATGGTAAAACTCAGCATTAAAGAAGCCATGTCCGCTAAAGTTTAAGAAATGTTAGACGAGAATAGAAGAATTTCTGGAACAGAGATAGCCAGAAATTTGAACGTCTGTTATAGATCAGTTCATGCGATTTTAACGGATCGTTTGCTACTTTCAAACAACTTCAGCGCCTAGAACACATGATATAAAGAGCAGAAGCATCTGTTTTGTTTTTGAACATGCTGCAGGCAGATCCAGAATTTTTTTTCCAAAACAGTGGTTGCCAAGGGGATCGAAAAAATTCAATTCGGGGAGATCAGTTAAGAAATTATGGTCACAATTTTCTGGGATGTTGAAGGAGTTATCCTCGTAGATTTTTTGGAGCAAAGGAAGACAGTAACAGCTACTTATTTTATTGAAGTACTACAAAAATTTAAAGTTGCAAAAATGGAAATTTGCAGCGTGTGTTGTTCCACCATGATAACGCATCATCCCATTCCTCAAGGTAATCTAAGGATCTTTTAAGGGATTTCAGTTGGGAAATCTTATCTCATCCACCTTACAGTCCAGATTTGGATCCTTTTGATTAATTTTTATTCCCAAAATTAAAAGAGGACATTAAAGGTGTTTGAGGTGATTTAGTTCGAAGGATGCTGCTTTTTACAGCAGTTCGATATGAAAGATTCGTATGTTGAAGATTATTGTATAAAGGCTATAGCGGGATAAGGTGGTGAAAATTGCTCCCAGCGGAATCGCTACGACGGGTGGTGCTTTCGATAGGTTGTGTCAAAAAATGCCTCCATGCCAGTTTTTAGCCCTCTAAGTCTACAGTCACCGGTGAAATCGGTTTCGACCCATTTCTTCGAAAATAAATTCTTACGGCCGCAGTTTTTATCCAAAAATTCTGAAAATTTCCACAAACCTTTATTTTTATGTTACCAATAATCGTCGATTTTTAAAGATTTTTACCTTTAAAATTGGGGTCAAGAGAGCCATTTTAATTTTTCAAATTATTTCTAGGTTAGGAACCCTATTTTTCGCCAAGTTTTAAACCATTGTTTTTTAAGTCTTTTTTTCCGTTCTTTCGAATGGCGGAATCAAAATATCGAATTTCAGGGTGCGTCATTCCGAAAAATCGAAAAAACCGTTTTTTTTTGCATTTTATCCACTTATTTAAGGCTCAACCTCAAAATTCAAGGGCGCAATACTTACCCATACAACCAAAAATAGTCCAGGAATCATTTTCAGTTGAAAACATGATTGGTAAAAATGACAAAAAACTTAGTTTTTTTGAGTTTTGAGACGTACTAATCGATACTAAAAGAATGTTTTCACCTAAAAATAAGTCCTAGAGTGTGTGTGGTCATATGGGTGAGCATTGCGCTCTTTAATTTCAAGGTTATGTATCAAATAAATGTTTAAAATACCGAAAAAAAAAAGTTTTTCGATTTTAAAAACATAAAAATCGATCCTGCAATCATGTTTTCAACTGAAAATGATTCCTGGACTATTTTTGGTTGTATGGGTAAGTATTGCGCCCTTGAATTTTGAGGTTATGCCTTAAATAAGTGGACAAAATGCAAAAAAAAACCGGTTTTTTCGATTTTTCGGAATGACGCACCCTGAAATTCGATATTTTGATTCCGCCATTCGAAAGAACGGAAAAAAAGACTTAAAAAACAATGGTTTAAAACTTGGCGAAAAATAGGGTTCCTAACCTAGAAATAATTTGAAAAATTAAAATGGCTCTCTTGACCCCAATTTTAAAGGTAAAAATCTTTAAAAATCGACGATTATTGGTAACATAAAAATAAAGGTTTGTGGAAATTTTCAGAATTTTTGGATAAAAACTGCGGCCGTAAGAATTTATTTTCGAAGAAATGGGTTGAAACCGATTTTACCGGTGACTGTAGACTTAGAGGGCTAAAAACTGGCATGGAGGCATCTTTTGACACAAACTATCGAAAGCGCCACCCGTCGTAGCGATTCCGCTGGGGGCAATTTTCACTACCTTATCCCGCTATAGCCTTTATATTGAAGGTTTAATTTGTTCAGTCCGGTTACTTTTTGATACACCTTAGTATAAGTAAAAAATTATATTTTTGCTGTACTATTTATTGGCTAATTTGCATTTTTACTGACATAATTACTATCAGATGAATTAGGTAATTTAAATTTATAAAACATGATGATGTTTTTATGGTATTGGCTGAATGTAATAAATGAAATTCTATTGTTAACAAGTAATTTTATAATTTCAACTATTTGGTTGAATGTGTACTGCTTAAAGTCCGTATAATTATTAATAAATGCTTACGTTATAAACCTTGTTATATGTCAAAGCTACGAATGTGAAAACCAATTTTTCCATCAACAAGCCAATTCACTTTTTTCTCTGTTCCTTAAAATTTCAAAGGAATATAAATATATATTTTTTTGGGCGGAAAATTTTCCACACTTCTTCTGTTTGATTTTCCTGATAAACCTAAAAAAAAGCACCGAAAAGAAATCATGCTAACAGCTGAGAAATGCACAAAAAACAAATGAGTAAAAAAATGTTTAAAATCCCCGAAATCGTTTTGGACTGTGTAAACATACATAAATTCCGTCAATTAGCGATGTTATGTGGCAAAAAATAAAATAAAATTGATACCTGTATAAAGCTCATAAATTTTGTTGTAGCGAACATAAACAAATTCAAGTTGCAGTCCAAGTTTATAGAAGCGTCTTTTCTGTTGATTTTATTTTGGTAGTAATTTGTCCTTCGGGATGTTGTTTATCTGTTTATAATATTATTATTTTTTTTTTTCAGTAGCACATGCTCTCAAATTGCCCGCCAAAACGCCGGCGGAATATTTGCTTAATTTTTCTTGTATACCATATTGTCAGAAATTGTAGTTAGTGTAAAGCGGGTTGCTACACCCAGGCGCTGAATTTGTCGGATGGAATTAAAAAAACAGGCTTCATATTCTTTCTGGAGATTAATTGCTGAACTCTGGGTGAATATTTGACTTAGTCTGTATCAATAGCACCTTCTGCGAAGAATTTTTTTTAGATAATTCCAGCAATAATGGTTTGAATTCGGGCTCAAATGAGTGCGCAGCTGCAAAAGCACTAATACAAATGTTAGGCACTTAACAAAATTTACATTAACAATGTGGTGTTTTGAAAAAAATTTTAATTTATTTTTTTTTTTATATTTTTTCATATATTTTGTATTTGGGCTGAAGGCAATGAGCCAACAGAGCAGCAATAAGTCTGGAAGTTTCAGAACATGTTTTCCTCCCCTGCGTCGTTTGTGTTATGTTTTTTTATTTCTTATTCCCCTGACAGACTATCTATTTTGGCGTCTTTTGAGTAATCCAAAATGATGTTTGCTTACAGTCGTTCATATAACTTTTTATTTTTATTTCGCACGAACGAAAAGAAGAAAAAATTGAGATATTTTGTTGCTGATCCAAGCCAGACTCACTCTCGCTATTTCGGCAAATGTTCATGAACTTGAAGAAATTTCGGCAGAAGTCAAGGCCAGGCCGGGTTTTTTCTTTTCAGATAGCGCAATTGTTTGGTACTTAAATGCAATTTCTGCGACGAAGGCAAGTCGCGACAAACGTCGCATACACATCCGCATACACAGCCACAGTAGCCGTGCGTATGTATATGTGTGTGTGCGTTTAGGCTGCAAGCTAATTACATTTTTCATTTGTCCAACGACTGGCCCGGCTGATTTTGTTTTTGCCGATTTGTTCTGGCTATTAGACGACGAAAAAAAATATTTACACCCACTTTTCGGGGAGAAGAAGATTGCCAGACATTCATTTACTTTTTTTAATTTTTTTTTTTTATCCTCTTGAAGAAGACCTTTTTGAGGAATCGCAAATTGCTTTTTGCCAAAAATTTATCTTAATTAAATAGCCAATGTCTTACACTTTAGATGGAAAACAAATTAGTGTATTATTGTCTAAAGATTTTATCGAATTTTAGTGGATTTGAAATTTTAAGAGTACATTTAACTTATCTGGTTATTTTTTAACGTGACTATAGATGAGGGCTGTTTTTAAGAATTCAGGTTTCTACAGTAGTCTGCTCAATTCAGCTCAACAAAAGCAATAGCTGAATTGCGGTATTAGTTGTAGAAATTGAATTTTTGACAATAGCCATACATTTGAATCTAATTTAAGCTCTCTAAATCATGCGTGTAGCCAGTGAGGGTAGTGGTGCGCGCCACTCACCAGAAAATCCGGTGCCCTCCCAGAAAAAGATAATCCAATATAATGAAATTAAAACCTTGAATGCCACGTTTTATTCAGCTACGCATTCAGCTATTGGGTGCCGGTCCCGGGAGACCGTCGTGGCAGTCAACGTGCTGAATTCAAATAACTAATCGTTAACACGTTGGCTGTTGGATAATTCATTGATAGGTATAGCTGAATTAAAGCCTGAATATGATCGTGGCAGCCAATATGTTATTGCCACATATTCACATTGTTTTTATCGAACCGTTTAATGGGAAAAGAAATCAACTTTTTATACTAATAGTATTCAGAGCAGGCAGATTAGTCAACCATTTACTATTTTACATATGCTTTAAATTTGAACAAAGTCAAAGCCAAAAATTTTTTTTCCTTATACTTTCCAACATTTTTACAAGAATTATAATAAACAAAAAAGGCTTTTAGACTTTATTGTATATTGAAGCTATTTTTAACTTATTAATCAAAACAATTATCGGTTCATTCATATTTCTTTTTAGTAGACCGTAGTATGTGTCATAAAACTATACTAAAAGATTTCTTATCATATATTAACTATTACAACACGGATTATCGCAATTAGGGTATTTTTAGATTTATTTATTTCGTAGCATTTTAAATATGCCCATGTTCCGAGTTTTTGGACCTTAATTTCAGTTTTCTTAAACAATGGAGATCTTTAAGATTTTGTAATTTTTAGAACTGGTTAAAAATCGTGAGATTTGTCTACTAGAAGTCTACTAAGGTCAAATATGTGTCTCATTATAAGTTTTCAAATATAACAAGTCTCATCTACGCCGTTACAAAAAAATTACCAATTCTCTTAAAGATTTTTATGAGATTATAAAGAGAACATTTTAACAATTGTATTACCCTTGGCAGTGGTTTACATACATTTTAATTTCCTTAATCGGCTTTAAAAAGATTACATTCCGTGCATTTGAATAGTTTTTAAAAATTATTCCTTGCAAAAAAATGACTTGAACTAATCGGCAATTTACCTACTTTAAAAAAAGATTACAATTTTGAAAATAAAAACTTATGAAATCCTTTTATGTTGTTTTCAGGTCTCAATGATGACAGACGGCTCGATTACTCGGGTTAAGCAAGAAATTGAGACATCGTCATGCTGCAGTCCAACACCGTCGACCGGGAATCAAGGTCAATCGATGGTATACAACAATTCGCAGGTTTGCATGTTACAGGCTTATTTAAAAATCCATGTCGATAATTACCAGGCTCCTCTCCCATGACAGGCATCACCAGGCTCCCCAGACAGACAGTTTTGCAGCTCGACAACAACAACCTTAGGCGAAATCGGTGGTGACTCAAGCAATCAAAATTCAATTAGGGAAGACCTACCGAGGTACGTATTATATATATATAAAAGTGATTTCACCGATTCCTTAAGCGGGGAATATCTTCTTGACAAGGAAAATTAACCATTATTTAGAATTTTTTATTTACTTGATTCTTGCAAGTCAATTAAAATGTTTATATTTTATCTCAACGAAATAATAATCAAATTTATGAAAATTATATTTTTAATAATTATGTACAATTCATGTCCTTCAACTTGAAATCTTTTAAGTTTACTGTTTATTATTATTATTGTACTAGCTGGCCCAGCAGACGTTGTACTGCCCTTTCCGGTACATTTTCATTATGCCCTATGCGTCGACCAATATTTGATCGTGTTCTTTCTTTTCGCATGTTTCTACAAATAATACCATTAATATAAGAAAACAGTGTTTCCGTTCCATATCCCTAATTAATTTATTGAACAAACTTACACGTTGTTTAATATAAAGTAAACCGTTTTACACTTCACAAATATTGGAAAATTACCCGGTTTCATACTTAGTAATTAAAGACTCCTCAAATGTTCTAGTTTGTTATATCCTAGAAATTGATTCAACCCAAAAACCCCTTTATGGATCCGCCATCTTGAATATTAAAATCTTGATAATATTTAAAATTAGTGGCATTAACACAATTATTGTACCAAATTTCATTAAAACCCGTTGAAATCGAGAAATTTTTTTTATAGATATTGGGTCTTAGATCTAGAAACTTTGATAATTCGATAATGATCAAAATTAGTAGCACCAAAAAAATCGTACTAATTTTCATGAAAATCCGTTGAAGTCGAGAAATTTGCATGACCATATTGGATCCACCATCTTGGATTTGGAAATTTTGATAATATTTAAAATTAGTGGTATCAGAATAATCGTTGTATTAATTTTTATTAAAATCTGTTGAAATCGAGACATTATGGTCTCCATATTGAACCCATCTTGAATTTACAAATTTTAATAATATTCGAAATTAGTGGCCTCAGAATAATCATTACACCAATTTTCATTAAAATTCGCCCAAATCGAGAAATTGTTGGTCACAATCTTGGATTTGGAAATCTCGATAATATTCTAAATTACTTGCCTCAGAATAACCATTGTACTAATTTTCATTAAAATCCGTTGTAATTGAGACATTTTAATCTCCATGTTGGATCCGCCATCTTGGATTTGGAAATTTTGGTAATGTTCTAAATTAGTTCAATAAGAATAATCATTATTATAATTTTCATTAAAATCCGTTGTAATTAAGACATTTTAGTCACCATGTTGGATCCGCCATCTTGGATTTGGAAATAATATTCAAAATCAGTGACCCAAAAACAATCATTTTACTAATTTTCATTTAAAGCTGTTGGAATTGAGAAATCTTGGTCGCCATATTGGGTCCGCCATCTTGGTTTTGTAAATTTTGGTAATATTCAAAATCAGTGACCTCAAAATAATCACTGTACTTATTTTCATTAAAATCCATTGAAATCTAGAAATATTGGTCGCCATATTGGGTCCGCCATCTTGGATTTGTAAATTTTGATAATATTCAAAATCAGTGACCTCAATTCAATAATTGTACTAATTTTCATTAAAATCCGTTGAAATCGAGAACGCGCGAACGGACTAACTCGTGAAGTTAAAATAATCGTTAAGTTTTCTGAAATTATCCAATTTTCTGCGCAATTTTCGTAACTTTCCTTTCCGTAAGAACCTTCTACAAATTATTAGAAAACTTTAAAAAAAAAAATAATGAAATCGGTAAAGTCGTTCTCAAGTTATTGCGTGACCAACAGAAATAGGGGTTCATTTTTATATATATAGATTACTATTAATAAGTAGTCAAGTACAGAAATAATATAATTTCCAATTACACCAAGCAATTAAGAGTGAATATAATTACAAGGGCACCAAAAGCCAGTAAGTACTGGTGTTAGATTAAGAGCCTAATTTAAGAAGGATAGCATGTTTGAAGTTAGCTAAAGAGCAGTTTAGAGGACCAAACTGAAAATTATCATGGTTACCTGACTATAGGAGAGTTATAGTATACAGCGAGTAAAGCTACATACAAGAACACAAATTTAGATCATTCACTAGGATAATATTTAGGTATTTGTGATAAATATAGTATAAGGTACACTCGTCGATATACAGTCTCGTATCAACAAGTGGGAATAGGTTAAGTATTGATAGCCTATGAGGATAAGGAACATATGGCTTATAAAATTTTCTTAAGACTGCGATAGAATTTCTTCTGTACAGATTCGATTTTATCAATTTTATTTTGATGACACGAAGACCAAACTGGCGAGTAATATTCAAGAATGCTTCCCACTAGAGTCAAGAATAGCAACCTCACTGTAGACAGATTTTAAAGATAGGTAAAGATAAGTAGAATAAAGCCAACAAGCTTAGTGGTATCACAGATGTGAGCATCGAAAATTAGCTTATTGTCGAAAGGGACCCCGAGATCCTTAAACTCAGTAATCTCCTGTATAAAATACATATACGGTTAAAATAATGAAAATTCATTTGAGGAAAATTTCAAAAGCCTCATATCGAGTGTAAACATTCATACCTTGAATAAATAGATAGGAAAAAAGTATAGTATCTTATAGATAGTATTATAAAAAGAAGCGTGTAAATCAGTGTTAGTTGGAAAGTGGTAAGGGAAAGGAATTTTATCCTAATGTCATCTATATCCCAGCTTTAAGAAGTTTCTAAACGGGAAGAATATTATTTAAATTTGAACAAATGAAGTGTTTATACGAAACAAGGTAAAAATTAATGCTAGCAAATAGATAGATAATAACATTCAGTAAATTGTATTTGTTATAAATATAATTTAAAAAGGACTGATTGCATGGAATAAATCCGTATGTTTCAGTTATTGAATTACATATTTTTAATTATCTATACATTATCTCTGCTGATTTTCGCACTCTTACATTGCTAAATAAAACTCGATTCATTGAAAAGTAAAAATCTGTATTGGGAAATATTATATGTTACATTATTTATACAATATAAAGGCATAATTCTTTACATATGTAGTTCTGTGATACAACGTAAAGTCAGGGAAAAAACTTGTCTGGGAAACCTGTCAGGGCAATTTCGTCTTGATCACTCTGCAAAATGTTTGTTCTACATTCTGTATGCATACCAATTTAAAGCGAATTGATTCAATGTTTTTGTAGATATCTCGATTATCATCAATGATTTTTCTTTTTTTAAATATAAGGATTATGTTCTTTTAGACGGCCATGTTCAAGCTTTTTATATTTTCGTAAATACCACGAATCTCGACTTGAAAGTTTTAATATCTTAAACTAGCATTTAATAATAAAATATAAAAAATTAATTTCATTGAATCAGAAAATAAAATAGTAATTCATACCTAAATCTACATTTTTGTGCATCAAAAATAAAAGGTAATAATTAAACATTTTTTTGTTAATTAAAGGAGACTATGTCTTGTGTGTGGGGATATCGCATCGGGATTTCATTATGGTGTAGCGAGTTGCGAAGCCTGTAAAGCATTTTTTAAGAGGACAATTCAAGGTGATCATCCTTACGGCTAGCTCTAATTAATATCTTTGTTAACAATAATTTTTATGTTTAGGAAACATTGAGTATACATGCCCCGCCAACAATGAGTGTGAAATAAATAAGAGACGGCGGAAAGCTTGCCAAGCGTGTCGCTTCCAAAAATGTCTACTAATGGGAATGTTGAAAGAAGGCGTACGCCTAGACAGAGTTCGAGGCGGTCGACAAAAATACAGGAGAAATCCTGTTTCAAATCCATACCAAATGCAAGTAATGTACCAACCAACAACCTCTACCCTCGAAGATATAAAAATGTTAGAAGTCCTGACCAACTATGAACCGGATCCACTATCTGTTGGCCTTGTCGGCATGGACCTGCTCAATAGAGACTGTGATGACAAATCAGCTGTCTTTGAAGACAAAACAAAATTAGCCGCCGATTCTCATGAAATATTGAGCATTATGAGTGATCTATACGATAGAGAGTTAGTCGGTGTTATTGGCTGGGCCAAACAAATTCCAGGCTTTACAGAACTACCTCTGAACGATCAAATGAAACTCCTTCAAGTATCTTGGGCGGAGATTCTTACGTTGCAATTAGCACATCGTTCAATTCCATTTACGGGGAAGCTTTACTTTGCTACAGATTTTTGGTTAGACGAAAGGACGGCCAAGGAATGTGGAGCAACAGAGATATACTATCATGTGAGTTTGTTTATCGAATAAATTTTTTAAATTAATTCTTAATTATTATTGTGTTTTCTTATAAATACAGTGTGTGCAAATAACTCAGAGACTGGAAAGGCTGTCTCCCAGAAAGGAGGAATACTATTTATTGAAAGCTTTAGCATTGTCCAACTGTGATATCCGATTGGACGATCAGTTTATGTTAAGGAAATTTAGAGACTCTATTTTAAGTGCGCTCAACGACTGTGTCTATCTACTTAGGTGAGTTATCATTTTATTTATTCTGTAATGAAATATGTTCTAATGGCAATCTTAATTTCAAAGCTAATTTATTCTTAATTTCTAACCTTAATGGTTTTTATTAATATAAGACATCTACGTACTATATACGATCTGCGAGATTGTGTTTGTTATTAATGGAGAAAATGAAGAGCAGACTCTTAGACTTATATCCCAATTGAAACGACTATCAGCTCAAGTTTATTTCCGGTGGATATTTTAATGTTTTACTCAAATTTATTTATTTATTCTGATTAAAACGATTAAAAATGCGCCACCTAACACATTTATGGTAGACAGTGCTTTACCTTGACCTATCACATCAGAGAATTTTAATATTTGTAATGTAATCGGAGGAATTACATTAAAGCAATTGTTGTTTTTGCTTATCTCATTCAAACTTTTTTTTATGGAATCTTACATCTATCGTAGCATCTCGAATATTTTGCACATTGTTGAGAGTATTATTTGAATGTTTTGCGAATATCAGGTTTCATTCATTTGGTATAATATCAGAAGTTTTAAATTGTTATAAAACAACCTCCATATATATAATTCATAATTAATTTTTGAACGTGAACTGTAAAAAATTAAATTTTAATAATGTGTGTACATTAATTAAATTATATTTTCTAAGTTTGTACGTGTGTTAATAAGTAAGTTTATTTTTTAATATTATTTTGTGAGTATGTGATAAAGTGAGTGATAATTTAAGAAGAAAGGCATGCTTATCATGGGATTTTCAATTTGTTTTGAGTGTTACAATTTTCGGAATTTTATACGTAAAAACAGCGAAATCCGAATGTTGTATTTATCAGTGTTGTTCAAGAATTTGCCGCAATTTTTTCTGTTTCTTATAGGAACGAGATAAATAATTTCTTATTTAGCTTTCAACGGATCAATAATTTTTAATTTTAAGTTAAGAATTTAAGAACTACTCAAAAAGTTATAAATGTAGAGAGCTAGGATAAGTTGAAAAAGAATTATTTTCACTTTCCTATAACATACAGTTTAATTACGGATTTCGAAAACATTAATTAATACTAATAAGTTTTATAATTTTTCGAGCGTGAGTCTGTACTCACATGGTATAATATAATAGGTATGAGTGTGTGTGTGAGTATTTATTATGTTATTATAGTAATCGTGCTTATCATGCATGCCTTAAAACCCACAGCATCTTTAAAACTTACTTAATTTTCAAATACCCCACTAACAAAAACCACTTTTGATTTTTTGATTTCTTCACATATGTAATGCATTTTTTTTTTTTTAAATCAATACTTCAGACGGTAACGAAAGAGAATCCTTATATATATATCTATATAAATATACTACATATGAAGGTTTGTTTGTTTGTTGGTCAATCACGCCTAAACCCTTGCATCGATATTATTAATTTTTTGTCCGATAGTAGTCAATATTTCAACTTAATATACAGGGGGTTCAGAGGTGAAAGGTCAGACCGAGACAGCAGTGAACTTGCTGCCATAAAAATTGTTTACTTAAAGACTTTTTCCATTATGGTGCAATAAAGTAATTAGGTACCTGTGAGGATGTTTTAATTTCAGGACTTTTGCAACCCTTTTCTACCTGGGCATGTTGCACCTTTTTGGAAAGGTAATTAGATAGGCAACTTAAAAAAAATAAAAAGTAGGTATGTTAATAACATGAATTTCGGAGAAAAGTGGGGCGAAAGGTGAAAAATCGTGAAATAAAAGTTAATTTTTTCAACTTCCAGGGGGGATTGTGGCCAAGGGGTTGGGAATAGGGGGGTGGTGTTAAACTTTTTTGAAAGGGCTTCCAAATAGTGATTTTTTGAGATCGGTTTGGGGTCGCTGCGATGCGTAGAAAAAAAGATAAAAATACAAGAGCGGTTCCCATATAAGGCAAAATCCTGATTTACGAATCACCCTGTGACTGCCGAACGGTGCGAGATGCCCCCTCCCACCCATACGATTTTTTGCTTGTCTCGGTCTGACCTTTCACCCCCTGCAGTATTGACCTCCCACCTCTGAACACCCTGTATAGTCTAATTTTTTGTTGGATAATATATAGGGTTTCAAAATGACGGACCCAAGATGGCGGTTGAAAATTTTAAGTTTGGTACGATTTTCATGAAAATTCGTACTTATGGGTTTTGGGGAATGCTGATTTTAATATTGGATCAAATATCGCGACCAAAGTTTCTCAATTTCAACGGATTTTAATGAATACAAAAACAATTTTTTGATCGCTGATTTCGAATCCGTATCTTATAAAAACGCTTAAACGCTTTCATAGATATTTTTCACTGCGATGACCGCACAGTTTAGTTAAAACTTTTTTTTTTTATATTAGTGGTTTAAAGATTATATTTATATGGCCTTACAGATTTATCAGATTTTCAGTTTGCAAATATAAGAATCACATCTTAAACTTTATTAAAATAACTTCGTCAAATAGGAAGACAAAATTTTACCATATCCTGGAACAAAAACCACATCCTTTAAACTCAACTTCTTTGAGAAACTTTTCAACAAATTGGTGCTTTAAAGAAATAAAATACTTTTGTTTATACATAATTACAAATTACAATTAAATTTTTTCACATTCCAGGCACAATTCAGCTGTATCACACCAACAGCAGTTGTTGCTCTTGTTACCAGCACTTCGGCAGGCCGATCAGATTATCCGCAAGTTCTGGGTGAACATATGCCGGGAAGGGAATGTGACAATGAACAAACTATTCGTGGAAATGTTGGAGTCTGTTTCAAGATAAAAACTAAAAGAAATGCTGTTCTTTTCCAATGGTGCGGAAAGTGGGAACTAAAATTTATAAACGAGAGTCATTTTATTTGTTTCCTCCTGTGTTGTAAAATAAGGAAAGAAATGTGTACAGCAGGCACCATTAAACATTGATCTATCGTATTCAATAAGAACAGTGATTTCACATTCTTTTATAAATTAGTCCAAAAAAAAAAAAAAAGAACTGAGAAAAACAGCGATATAATTGCAGCAACTGAAAGTGTTAGGTGTCTCGTTTTAGTTCACCAAACTTTAAAAGTTATTCAAGTTAAAAAAAAATACAAATCAAAATATAAAAAATCATATTTTTTCCTTTCTTACTTATCTTTTTTTTATTTTGTAATAAAGACAAATGTTAATTTTCCCAAATTTTTTTTATTTTATTATCAACCTGCATTTGTATGTATATCGATTTAGCTGTTTATCATTTCATTTTCTTTTTAATATTTGTCGTGTGATCCAGGGGTTCCTTGGCTGTGTACAATTAATTTGTTTAGGTAGTGTGGTTTTAAGTGCGAGAGCAGTAAATCTAAATCGCATAGATTCTTAAGTAAAAATTTTCTTATATAAAATTTACATAAATGTTTCTTTAGTAACTTTTAATATAATGTTGATGGTTTAACCCATTTTTATTTTTGTTAGTCGTCTTAACTACTTTTCTTATTAAATGTTTTTATTTTGCGAATTGTGCGAGGAAATTATTTCATCCCTTGCGTATCTTCATTTATTTTATTGTGATAGAGAATTCAAAACCTGTGCAAAATTTACGTGAATTTGGGGAGCTGTACAACAGTTAACATTTTTAAGAGAGTTTTGCATATTCAAATAGAAATTTACATACAAGATCATGCAGAAAGAAGTTTTTCACAAAATTCATTATGAGTACGATAAAGTTTTGACACAAGAAAGTGAAGACTTTTCCAACTCTATTGTAATTAATCTATTCACAAAATTTAGAGCTTCTATTATAGAAGTTGGTTTCGTTCGACTTTATTAACCCTTTCAGACACAAAAATCAGGCGTTTGAGATAAAAATCTGAATTTTTGCTTATACACAAATATGACACTAATAAACACGAATATGCAAAAACAATTAAGGTAGGATGCCTCACCTGGCCATCAGGTGATGTCCCATATATGGGACATGCCTTTTTTTGCGCGTGGCGGCCAATCAAAACGTATTTTTTTACACTTTTCTGCATAAATTGTTTAAAAAATAGTTAAAGAGTACTTACCGATTTTTGTTAAAACTCGATCTTAAAAAAAAAAAACAACCTTTATATGAGCACTAAGGACCACTTGTTTACTGCCGCACAATATAATTTCACAAAAAAGGCACTGAACCATGTGAAATGGTCAGAGTTCGGTACAAAACTTATTTTTGTAAAGTTTAAAAGCTACTTTATTAACAGAGTTGCCAACCATTGCAGATTTAATATTGGTGTCTACGTTAAATAGCTTTAAAATCAGTAACAACTTTTGTCCAATATATTGGACATTGTGTCTGAAAGGGTTAATAGAAAGACACTAATTTTCTGAGCTACTTAATTTTGGAAATGTATTTTTTTCACTATAATTTTGTTTTTAATTAAGCTCTGTCGATGTTATTTTACTCATGAGTTATGGAATTTGATCGATCCGGTTTGTTATCTAATTAAAAGTGGGAGTGCAATATAAGATGCAGAAGAAGGTTTGGGATCTAAATTGTTGACAGATATATACTAACTCATTTACTTAATTAAAATACTGTAGAATCTAGAATTTTGTTGGGACCTAATTTTTGTTTAAAAGTGGTAAGTAAATTTGAGTGTAAATTTGAGTCTTTTGAATTTATTTAGATTTTATTCTAATTTTCCACAAAGCTAATTTCCTATTCAGAATCTAGTAAAAAATTAAATTTCTCAAAGTTTGGGTTGTCTCTTGTAGGTATCAATAAAATTTTGCTGTTTTTAAATTTTCGCGTATGTAATAAATAAAACTGCTGTATATGTTCATATTATTTTACATGGACTTTGGCTAGTATCAAAAGTTTGTCTTTCAATTAAAGATTAAGAATTAAATCTTCAAAGTACCTGCATTTTCAACGTCATAAAAATATTATTATATAGTAAGGATTCACTTTCTCACGGCTTATGCTCACATGTTCTATCTTGGAGTTAGATTGTGGAGCTATGATAAAAAACAACAATATTTGGCATATCTTAACTTAAATAAATGCCTAAGATCTCTTATTAAAAGTTAATAGAGATAAGAAGAAAATAAAACTCGAATGTAGGCTGTCGTTTATCCGATTCATTTCTAAGTGTCGTGACACTATAATCAATTTATCTATGATCTTTCCTTGCTTTATTAATCAACGAATAAAATAGTGGTTTATTTTTTTGTACTAGCCAAGATATATGTAAAATAATAGCTTATAACTACATTTTAATAGACAGATTCATTTTTGTTGCTCGCCAGTGTATTTAATTGATTTTGCTATATTATTATCTATCACAGCGTAATACAATTTACTGCTTTCGCTTTTAAATATGAATTTCCATTGGTAAATTTATTTCTTCTAAAAGCCCTGAATCACACAAACATCATTTATGAAAAGATCAACGTTTTCGTACAAAATTAAAGATGAAACCATAGTAACCTCATAATTAAATACAAAAAAAAATAGTACAACAATAGAAATACAAAATAAAGGAAATAAATAACAAGCATTATATTAATAATACATATATGAAAACAGAATACGTGTGTTATTTGTAAAATATCCATTTATCGTTGAACGAGACTATTTGCTTTTATAGAAAAATAGAATTTTCCGTAAATCTGTCAGGTAAGTTACTGAGTGATCAGTGAATTATAGTAACTTACATGCTGAATCTTTGAAAGCACCTATAATATTTGCAGAGTTTTTTGAATTAAAGTCCTTTAAAATCAAATTTATTCACATAGGATTCAGCAGAACCGAAAAGGTGGAATACTTAAAATTTTGACTTCTATATATAACTTTTAACCAAAATAAAAAATATTATGAAAATGTAGTATGAGATTTCAAAAAACTCTGCAAAGTCCGAGACCAATTACAAAAAAATTTGAAACTTATGTACAATTTCATTAACTAACAATAAGTAAAGAAGAGTATTAAAACTCAAAAAAATATAACTACATCATGCGAACATAGAAATACCTCACATTTTCAGGGAATTTTGTTAAGTGGCCAGAGAAATTATGGAGTATTTATAAAAAATATTTGAAAAAAAAACCAAACACTTATTACCTACTGCTACTAATAAAAGAATTTATAAAAATGGATATAAAAGACGAGACGAGAGGAAAAAAGCGAAATGAAAATATTTATTTAGTACGACACAAAACGATTTTGTAAAATCATCTTTTCTGTTAAACGAATTGTAACAAATTCTAAATTCGTTAAAACTTTAAAGTTAAAATGCAAAAAAAAAAAGGAAATTCGATTTAAATGTTAAAAGTTAACTTTCACAAAATTTGTTTTCTTTTTTCGTTTTATTAAAGAATATGAAATTTCGATTTTATTAATAAAAAAAAGAAAGATTGTAAATATGTTTCGTATTTTGTTACTTTTCTAGATTTACATGGATGTTACTTTAGTGCAAAGATATCTAAGCTTCTTGTTTTGTTCCAATTTTTATTGTAAAAGTTACATTTTGAAATTTAAGCGTTTTGCTTTAGGGAGCAAATTGCATAACTATTTATATAAGGAACATTAAGATTACACGTAAACCAAGCAAGCTAGATTTTAGGCATCTTGTACTCTGTATTATATATATAAAAACAAATTTAAAAAGAAAGAAAGAAACAATTAAATTGCATAAACATTTTTCATTACACTACACCCTGGAGTGTTTTATTTATTTTAGAACTTGTCTCGACGTTAAAAAGTTTATTTTATTTTATTTTATTATAGGTAAAATAACGACGGTCAACAATTACAAGAAACAAAAGTGTATATCGAAACGATAGAATACAAAATGTTACTACTATATATTAACTTATGGAACTCAGATATCGTTTATTTGACTGAAAGTTATGTTCTCATAAGGTGGACTTAATAAGTAGTACTATAAGAAAATCTGATGTAAGTTACTCCACTTGCTGCAGCATAGAAAGGTATGTATAGACGATTAAATTACATCAACAATTATTCGGAGCCTATAATACATCTAAAATACCAACGATATCACACAGATGAAGTTTACACAAAAGCTGGCCAAAATGTTTAATAATGGAGTTGCTCAAACTGCAAATTAGTTTTCAAATTTATCGATAAGATATACCATATATTGGTGACCGGTAAAACACTTGCCACTTTTTATTTAGGTGGACATTCTTATTCGAAATTGGGAAAAAAAACTTTTATAAAAATTTTTTTTATAAAAATCTATGATAATTGTGGGAAAACTTTTTTTTTAATACATTATTTTGCAGAACTTGAAGAATATAAAAAAATTAGTTTTAACCACTTTTGCTTGTTTCTGGCGGCGGTAGAGGGCGCATTTCAAAAATCACTTTTTAAATGGTAGGACACTTTGATTTTCCTAAAAAAAGTAAAAATCAGAATTCAAAATGGATTCTATTCTCTAGAGATTCAGCTAAGGGTTATACCTAAAAATTTGTTTTAAACATTTTTTTTATCACTATTTAAAATATTGCGAAAATATTGAAAAAATGGAAATTTTTTTGGGGTGAACTACTCTTGTACAAAGTGTAGATTTGTATATAAATAAATTTTTAGAGGTATAACCCCTATACGAATCGAATGCTTTTTGGTTTTTTCAAATCGAATAATTAGAGCCTAATCTGTACTACGAGTTCAAAAAATGTTTCGAGAAGATAATTTTAAGGTACTGCTCAGTACCGGTCTTTGGGGGGGCAAGCTCGGGCGGCGCCCAAGGGCGGCGGTCGATTTGGGGCGCCAAATTAATCAGGAAAATATTGAAATTTCTCAGAAGAATAAGTTTGTAGAACTTCAAAATTGAGCAAAAATATATGTAAGACGAAGGCAAGGGAGACAAACATGCGTTTTGAAGCATTTGTTACTTCCCGCGGTGTTTTTCTGTTCCCCTCAAGGAAAGTGGCAATTTTATGTATAAGTATCGTAAAAGCAAAACCCCCACGAATAATATTATTAATACAAGCTGTCTTAGTTCGATGATTGCTTTTTATGGCGGTATAACCCATTTATTCTGCTCCACAGGGCGAATCTGCTAATCTATCGTTTTTACGAAAAAGTGATGTTCTACTAATACAAGGATAATATACAAAATTATTGATATTTAAATATTTACAATAACTAATCAGTCAGTTTTTTAATTGGTGTAGGCAAGGCAAGTTTGAAACCTACAGAATTTGGGTTTATAAACTTGCCTTGGCTGGCACCGACTCCAAAAAGTAACTGATTAGATATTGTAAATATTTAAGTACTATCAATAGTTTTGTATATTGTGCTTGAATGCTCTTCTCTTTAAAGTAATAAAAAATATTATTTTTAACTTTTTAGTTTAAATTTGTACGTACAGGCAAAGTTCTGAAGTGGTTTTTTATTTTTTTTTTGTAAATTTTGTTTTATTTTTCAATTTTTAGCTGACGGGAAGTGGTTGAAATTCAATAAAAGGGATTCATCCCCTAAGTTTCCACCTTTAGATGAGGGATATTTTCTTCAAATTTAAATGGGACCACCCTTGAGAAATATTCTATTTAATAAAAAAAGAATTATTAGAATCGGTTCACAATCGGCGAAGATATCGCATAACTTACACAAAAAAAGAAAAGAAGAAAAAAAATAAAGTCGAGTTGAGAACCTCCTCCTTTTTTTTGCAGTCGGTTAAAAATAAAGAATGCACAACTATTTGATCTAAGGCCTTCTTTTTTAACACCCGAGTAACATTTACGATTTTTCCGTTCGAAGCCTACGCAAAGTGGAAATTTGTTTTGAGTGATGGTTACAAAGTTGACACTTTGCGGTCGGGACTGCAGAAAAATTAATTTTTTCTTATCAACATTTGTTATCTTTTTTTCTATGCAGGCTGATAATATTTTATTTTAACGATGGAAAACGAGACCTCTACGAAGGAACATAAACCTTTTGGTTATGAATACAGAAAAAAAAAAGCATCAGAACCAACTATTCAAAATGAAGTTAGATTTGAATCGCCTAAACCAATTTCGGATGGAAATAAGTGGAACATAGATGAGAACGAGCCCAAGCGGTAGATGACGGAACTTGTGAAAATATAGAAGAATTATCTAAAAGATTTTCGGATTATGCTTTATGGCCAGTTCATCGTACCAAAAAAATCGTACTTTTTTTCCACTTGGGGGTATTTTTAAAGCTATTATTTAACTTGACCATGTTGTCCGTCCGCCTGTGCATTTTTTGTGTAATTCAAAATTAGAAATCGAAGTTTAACTAAATATGTTCAGATAAAAAGCCAAAATCTTGAAATTTTTCACACTGCTAAATTGTTGATGACACTACAAGTTAAAAGAAATTTTGAATCTGCGATAATTGTTTAACTTTTTATTGCGCTACTTATAAAAGCGTGTTTTTTAGTTTTTTAAGCCATAATTTTTAAATTGTTATAATGTTAAACTTATTTGGATACTTTGTCTTTAAAAGGGGCGCCGAGGAAAATTTTGCCCTACTAAACGCAAAAGCCTAAGGCCGGCACTGGTACTGCTACAAATATATATCTATAACCTTTTTTTTCTATGTTGAATTTCTCAAAACGGGTTTAGGGAAGTATTTCTGTGATGTTTTAGGAGATATGCAAAAAAAAATAAATCGATTTTTTTTTTCAATTTCTAATGAGAATGTCCCCTAAAATGCAAAAGTGTGTTGAACTGTTGATGTTAAAATTGTGATATTGTTTTAGTGAATATACAGGGTGTTCAGAGGTGGGTGGTCAATACTGAAAGGGGTGAAAGGTCAGACCGAGACAAGCAAAAAATCGTATGGGTGGGGGGGGGGGCATCTCGCACCGTTTGGCAGTTACAGGGTGATTCGTAAATCAGGATTTTGCCTTATATGGGAACCGCTCTTGTATTTTTATCTTTTTTTCTACACATCGCAGTGGCCCCAAACTGATTTCAAAAAATCACTATTTGGAAGCCCTTTCCAAAAAAGTTTACACCACCCCCCTATCCCCAACTCCTTGGCCACAATCCCCCCTGGAAGTTGAAAAAATTAACTTTTATTTCACGATTTTTCTCCTTTCGCCCCACTTTTCTCCGAAATTCATGTTATTAACATACCTACTTTTTATTTTTTTTAAGTTGCCTATCTAATTACCTTACCAAAAAGGTGCAACATGCCCAGGTAGGAAAAGGATACGAAAATTTATTTACAAAAATCCTTTTACAGAATATCATGATAATTCGAATTTTTAGGAAATTATACTTAAGTTTACTAAAAAATACATTTTGTTCGCTTAAAAACTAATTACAATTAAAACGTATGTCCTTTAAAAGCTGTTCAAAATGTTCTCCGCTAGTTTCGATTCATGCAAGTAGCCTTCGTTTTATTTCACGTTTGAGGTCTATGGTAGCCAGTCTCTCCCGTATTTTCGTGGCTGCAGTCACAATCCTGGTAACTAATTCTTCTCTGGTGTTGATTGGTCTTGAGTAAACTTCATCTTTCATCATTCCCTATAAGAAAAAGTCCAGTGGAGTAAGGTCCGGTGACCTAGCAGGCCAAGGAATCGGTCCACCTCGTCCAATCCAGCGCTCTGGGTAATTTTCATTTAACCTTGCCCTAACAATGTTCCCAGTATGCGCAGGTGCTCCGTCGAGCTGTAAATAAATTGCGCTTCTGGTGGCCAGGGGGATGTCCTCCAACAGATCCGGAAGGATATTCTCCAAAAAGTCCGAGTATAGCTGACTATTCGGCACTTGGGGCAAGATGAAGGGTTCTATCAACTGGTTGCCGATGATGTAATGTGTCCCCGTCTGAAGGGCCCAGTTAGGAGCATAGTCTTGGGAAAAAAAAGGAAAAATGTGTGCCCCTAAGCCTGGGTTATGACCAGACAACATCCAAAAAAATTATATATGTACGGGGAAGAAAATGAGGGAGGTAGTGAGATGGTCGGGCTCGGGCGCGTCGGGCTGGCTAGCACGACCTAGCTCGTCGGATTGGGGGGGTGGGGTCTTGAACCGCCGATCTCACACCGAGTGAAAAACATGGGTCACGCGCCATGGGGGTGGGAGAGAGGGGACCAGAGCGTAGAGGGGTCAGGATCAAACATCAGGGGTCAGCCTTCAATTATAAAAACGTTAATCCATTCTGGAATTATGAAACAGTATTTTGTATTCAATCAATGGGCAAGTTACTTGAAGAAAATTCACAATTTTTTTTTTTTTCTTTAAACTATGGATATACAACTATACAACTATACAACTATAACCAGATCACACTACCCTTGAGCACCTGCGTTCAAGAAGGGAGAAAAAAAAAATCCCCTTTTCTTTGGGTTTTGTTCTTCGACTTTTTTTTTTTTTTCTTTCGTTTTTTTTTTTTTCTTTTTTTTTTTTTTTTTTTTTGTGTCTCGGTCGATTCACCCGCCTTTCTCCCAGCCCAGCATCAGATATTTAACAGGGAAAAAAAAATCAGATTACTAAAAAGGGTACGTACCTGGATCCTAAGGAGATCGATCTTCCGAGGATTCCTGTTGCAAAATTTAAAATAGATTGTGGAAATTCGAGCATGGCCTGTCTGGAAAGGGGTCCTTGGGGAAAATCACCGACCAGCAGATCGCAAATTCGTTAGTGGGGTCTGGTTCTGAGTCACGTTAATTTACAAGACAATAATAAAAATAACAGGCAAAAAAAAATGATGCGGCTACTCTGGTGACATCCTGAAAGGGGGGGCGAGACGAGATGTAGGCCAGGGCTCAGCTTCCTTCAATTCCGAGTGGCTTCGTCAATGCGCCAATTCAAAAAGAAATGAAAACCTACGGGTCACCGCCTGGCGAGGTGCAGACCCTGCGGGCGGAGGAGGGATGTTGCGATCTTCGCACGGTGGCGATCATCCAGGGTGACTCGTAAAGGAATCAGGAACTTTTCCTAAACGCCAACCGCGATGAGCAGATCACTGGAAAGGCACGTGGTAAATTTTCCACCGCCTGTGGTGGTTCCGTTAGATTAGCGGTCCGGGCGATGCACAGCAGTAGCTGAGGGGGGGTTGTGGCAGGAAAAACACGAAACTTGCGCCTCCGAATGGTCCTACTTCCAGGGCTCCGTATGTGGGGCAGCACAACCACGTGGGCGACGTTATCTGGACGACTTCCCAGATCCTCCGGCGGGCAGCGTCACTTGGTGGGCCGGTGGGCCGGAGGGCGACGTATTCCTTTTTTTTTTTTCTTTCGCACTTTCAACAAAATTGCTTTTTTTTTTTTTTCTTGCTGGAGAATTTAGGAGAGTGAGTCTCCGCACTCGGATTTACAGTGAAACTCAAATGATATATTTTTTCTTACCTGGACCTGGCTTCCTACACTATTGAGACTTCACTTCGGGTGATTATGTCGAGTAGAGCGTCGATGGCCGACTGACGGCTGTCAGCCGGATAGCACGTTGGACAGGAAGGAGCCACTGTTTGTTTGCAGCGGTTTCCTTTTTGGTTACGTACTAAGGCTGAGGTCACCGCAATGCATTTAGCTTGAGTGGCTTAAGCAGCGCCCATTACAAGGCTGGCAGCTTATGAGCGGTCTCACCGTGAAGAAGATGTCAGAAAAAGGCGTTATTGACGTAGGTCCTTAGCGTGATACACTCCTAGTGAACGTCCGGCGAGGTCTTCAAGTTCGTAACGGCTATTTCCTACGGCACGAATTATGCGACCTTTAGCATACTTGTTCGCCAACTTGGCATTGAGTCCTTGTGGCATGTTGCTCAAAGGCCATAACCGTCGGTACACTTCCTGGCCCGCTACATACTTTACCTCTCTACATCTCGTATTGTAGCTTCGTTCATGGCGAAGGTGAGCCTCCTGAAGTCGTTCTTGAACTCTGTTGCGGATTAATTTCAGCTTGTCACGCGTTGGCAGGGCCATCGCTGAACCTTCGGTTATGCTTCCTAATTTTTTCAACAGTGGGTAGACAGTGCCATGTAAAGCCATGTGTTGACCAAATACCGTGTAATAGGGTTCCGTATCGATTGACTGATGGTGAGAGCTACGCAAGGCACAGGCGATCTTTGGGAGATGGATATCCCAGTGTTTCTGGTCCTCTTCAAGATATGCTCTGAGGGCTGATAGCACAGAACGGTTAACTCGTTCTGACGCGTTTGGATGAGGTGAATGTTTGGCGGTCTTCAAATGTTTGATTCCATAATCGGATATGAGTTTCTGGAAGATCTGCGATGTAAATTGTTTTCCATTGTCGGTGAATATAGTTTCAGGGACTCCAAAGGTGGTAAAAAGTTCATCCTCCAAGTACTGGGTGGCCAATTCTGCTGTCTCTGCTCTGAGGGCTTTCAAAAAAACAAATTTACTGAAATTGTCTAATACAACCAATATACACGTGTTTTTTCGGGGTGTGCGGGGATACGGGCCCATAAAATCGACATATAAAAACTGAAACGGCCGGTGTACCTGCATTGGACCGCCCATCGGTGGTCTCTGCACTTGGGTACTAACTTTTGTTTCTTTGCATGTAGGGCACGAATCAACGTATTTACGTGTTTGAACCACCATGCCTGGCCAATAATATTTCTGACGTAGCCGATGTAAAGTTTTGTGGAAGCCGCCGTGGCTCATGTGTGGTGGGTCATGAGCAGCAACTATTAAGTCGTGGGTCAGCTCACGGGGAACCCACAATCTCCAATAAGGTTCATCCTTGGCTGGGTCGCCAGTACGGGGCTCGCGTCGAGCGTACACATAGCCCTCGGAAATCTTCAGGTCTGGTAAGCGTGTGCTATTCTGTTGGATGGTAGTCTTCAATTTCTGGTATTCGTCGGATGTAAAGTGTGGTGAGTCTAGGTCAATGTCAAGGGGCAAACGTACTGCATCTTTTAATTCTTCCATGTGGATACGTGAGAGTGCGTCGGGTACGACACTCTGGCTTCCTTTGCGATGTTCAATGGTGAAGTCAAAACCTTGCAGTTTGAGACTCCACCGTGCGAGGCGGCCGGAGAGATCGCTCTGATTCATCAGCCAGCGGAGGCTAGCATGGTCTGTTATGATGGTGAATGGATGCCCTTCCACGTATGCTCGGAACTTCTGCACACTGAGCAACGCTGCATAACACTCTAACTCGGTCACACTATATTTCCTTTGGGTCGTATTGAGTTTCTTAGACATGAAGGCGATCGGATGTTCTCTACCTTCTTCGTCCTTCTGAAACAACACACTGCCGACGCCGGTGGTACTTGCGTCGCACTGAATATAAAAGTGTTTCTTATAGTCGGGAGTATATAGATCAGTTGCTTCAGCTAGTCCCATTTTTAGAGCATTGAATGCTTGCACTGCTTCCGGAGTCAATGTGAAGGTTTTCGATTTTTTTAAGCAGTCAGTAAGGGGTGCAGCTTCTGCAGCATAATTGCGGAGGAAACGCTGATACCAACCAGTCATGCCTAGAAATCGGCGGAGCTGTTTAGGTGTTTTTGGCTCCGGAAAATTGACGATTGCCGTTATCTTTTCGGGGTCCTTTTTCAGGGTTCCGTCCCCAACAATAAACCCGAGATAGCGCACTTCGCGAACGCAGAATCTACTCTTGGAGACGTTTATCGTGAGGCCTGCGGCTCTTAAGCAAGCTGCTACCTTATTCAAAATCTGGATGTGTGAGTCGAAATCAGCTGATACTACCAGTAGATCATCAAGATATACAAACACATGTTCTCTGAGGTGACCTGGTATTACCTTGTCCATCAAGCGACACATTCTTTGTGGGGCATTACATAGGCCAAAAGGCATCACCGTGAATTGGTAGAGTGGCCTCCCTGGCACAGTAAATGCGGTTTTCTCACGGCTATGTTTTTCTAACGGTATTTGCCAAAAAGCATCCTTTAGGTCTATGCCACTAATAAAGCGTGTATCTTGAAGTCGTCCCAGCAATCCGTCTATGTACGGTAGAGGGTAGGCGTCTTTCACCGTGACTGAGTTAACCTTTCGAGAGTCCAAACACAAGCGATTCTTCCCAGGTTTTCTTACCAGCACGACAGGAGAGTTCCAGGGGCTATTTGACTCTTCGATTACTCCCATTGACAGCATTCGGTCCAACTCGTCGTACATAAGTTTTTGGATTGCTGGTGAGACGGGGTAATGTCTTTGCTTAATGGGCAAGGCACTTCCAGTATCAATAACATGTTCCTCAAGGTGTGTTTTCCCTAAGCCATGTATCGAATAATTCGGAAACTTAGCTACGGTTTCGTCTAATAGATACTTTTGCTCCGGACTTAGATGGTGTTGTCCTTCCGACTCGTGATTAGGCATGATGGATAGTTCGGAGATGAGGTGTGGAGCTAGGCTGAACTCACGCCAAAAGTCTATTCCCAGGTATAGCTCTTGTGAGAGGTCCGGGACAATATAAATGGTTATTAATTTGGAGCGACCACGGTAAGTAATCGTTGCTTTAATGAAACCTGAAATTAACTGCCTTTTGCCGTCAGCTGTTTGCACGGTCTTATGAAGCTTTATTGGGGCTAGACCCGTGGCTTGCAAAACTTTTTCAAAACCTCTTCCCAGGCAAGTAATACTGGCACCGCTATCTAAGAGTCCTAGAATAGGCGTACCGTTCACCTGCACTCTTAGATAAGGTCGTTCATCTCCTGGGAGGCTCAACACTGCTGACAGAATCGGTTTCACCAGTTGTTTCCGTTCTTTTGCGAGCCGACGAACTCGCAAAAGTGCTTTATACTTGTGAGATGAATGCTGGCTACCTAGGCTCGAGTTAAAAATGCGCTTACGAATCCTTTGGTAATTTAACCACCTTTGATGGAAAGTAGATGAATAAGGGGTCTTGTCTGAGGTCTTTGGAGCTACTTCGCTTCCGTGACTAGCTGGGGCTGGATCTGAATTATCAACAGACCCACTGCTTGACAAATCTAGGGGTTGAGGATTAGTTGACAGTATTTGATAAGTGAATGTAGGAGGTGTAAGAACTTTCACTGAAGTTGGGTTGGGGTTTGAGATGTCTCTTCCATTATGGCCGGATGACGAGAGTTCGGGCGACACGGTCCGGTGTGCGTGGAACCCGCTCCCCGGTTTCCCGAACATTTTAGACAGCGCGGTGTAGTGGTGTTTGGGGTTCCGCATTTATAACAGAAAAGCTGTCTCTGTTCCTCTGGGCACAATTGGAAATAATGTCCCTGACGACGACAGTTCCAGCAAAGCGGTTCTTTATCCTTAAGATTTATTGCTTCTACCGATCCTTCAGCTAACATGGGTTGCACGCCCCGTAACTCACATCCCAATTCATGAACCTTTGTCACATTGTGAGAATAGGAGGTCCGTTGATGAGCCTGCAATCGCTCGGCCTGTATGCAGAAAGTCCTAAGTTCATTCAGCGTAGCTGCGGGTTGTACGTATACTAGGTGAGCGAGACGAGGGGATAATCCATCCTTAATGACGCTAATCAATTCAGATTCCGCCAATGGCGCAGATAATTTATACTGCAACCCCAATACTCGCTGCTCAAAATCGTTGTATGACTCTTCCGGTTGCTGTCTAGCGGTCATAAGAGCCTGCAAAACCATATGGTTGGTTTGGAGAGATTTGAACCTATTATTAAGACTCGTCTTGAAAGTATTCCAATCGAAGTTACGGTTTTGTTTTCTAAATACGGACCAAAACCAGCTTTCCGCTTTTCCTTTGAGAAGGAAGTGCAAATTCGAACATAATTCTATTTCGCTCACACCATTAGACTGAGCCACGCACTCAGTGCGGTATAAAAAATCTTCTACTGCGAATCCCTGAGGGTCTCCAGTGAAGTGGAAATTCCAGGTGGTTATGACCGATTTCTTTGCAGGTGTGAAGGTCGATGAATTCCTTCCTGGCGAATTAAAAGGTCCATGTGAGGTGTCACTACTATTGGGAACCGAAGGTGAGTGAGCTGATATGAGGCTTGGGGCTGAAGGAGCCATCCAAGTCGATCTTGAGCCATCCATTGGGGGTAGTTCAACGCTTCTGCTGACAGAAGGCCTCGCTGCTCGGGGGTCTCGAGACGTAGACTGGTGTGGTTCAGCTATAGGCCCTTGGCTGCGTAAGCCAGTCCTACTGCCTCTCTGATTGCCACTCTGACCTCGGCGGTTGTTGCGTCTCGTATTGTTAGTTCCTACTTGAAGAGAAGTGATACTTCGTTTGATACTCTCCAAGTCAGCGCGTAATGTATCTATCGACTCGTTGAGACGGTCTTCATTGCCTAGTACTGCGATTCCGGATGGACCTGGATCGCCAGTGGGAGCTGATCCGTCCCCCGACGGTCCCGACTCATCGCGCGGCGGTGTTCGATTAATAGGCATGGTATATGCTTGTGACCACACCCTCTATTTCTACACACCCGCTGCCCTCCCGTTTAGGAGAAACCACGTTGCAATTACAAAAAAAATTCTTTTTGGATAGAGAGACAAGCTCAAATAATGTGGCTGTCCCAACCGAGTTTTAGTAGTACGTTGATATTGCCGGATAATATTAAAGTATAGTATTGATATTCGGAAAATAGTCAAGCCCAAGAGAAAAAAAAATTAAATTTTATCAGGGGCAAAAAAAAAATTCGAAAGACAAAAAAAATTGCAAAATGTATGAAAAGAACTAAACGAATCTAACATGGCTGTACCTGATTTTGATCCTGATTCCCGCTTGGGGAACGTACCCAAACTACGTGACCCGTTCAGGGGGAGGGGGGGGTCTTCAAAATACCACGCTTGGTCACAGGAGGGGGGGAGGGGGTTTAGGTTTTCGTCACGTAGTCAATATCCTCTAGGAAAATCTCGCACTTTCTCGAGCTATATTCAAATACGGCGCGCAGAGTTTAGCGCTTTCTAAAATCACAGGTGATCAGTGGTGGATTTACCAGCAGGCTGAGTAGGCTGGAGCCTAGGGCGGCAGATTTTAGGGGCGGCAAATTTAGGACCAAAAATGTTTGTTTATATAAATATAAGAGATAATAAATCGAAAGACTATTCAGAGTAGACTGCACAATTTGTTTTAAATAACAACAAAAAATGAAAACCAGAATTAATAAAGAAGTGTATAAAGAATAAATAGAAAAATATTTGAAATTAAAATTGCAACACATCTCACAATTCCCAAAGAAAGTCATGTAATTTTCACTATACTGTCTGACAATCCGCCATTTCATTTGTAACAACCCAATACAATAACATATTTTCAGTTGTAACATTATGTCGTGTAAAGACAGAAGAGAAGCTGACCAATAATGAAAACCTGCAACACACGCAGGAAATAGGCTACAAACTAAGATAACTGTGTATAGTTTAATATCAGTAAAAGGAAAAAAGTTTTCAGAAAGCTTTTTCATAAAGATTTGCTATGGTCTAAAAGAATCAAGATAGTAAGATTGTTACTATGCAGAACTTCCAAAATATATCTGTTGTCACATTTAACACGGCCATTTAACAACTATAGAACTTACGAAAACCCGACTGGGACACAGACAACAAGTTTTTAATTGTTATGTACGGAGTCATTTGCATATATAACAATTTCTCAAATATTTTACTAAGGAAGCACATAATACTAATAGTTCGTTAATCACTAAGTCCACAAGGAAGCGCTTTTTTTGAGCACAGGTATTACAGTAGCTCGCTTCCATAGAGTAGGAAATTGTGAAGTTGGTAGACAATGATTAATAACGTGCGTTAAAACCTTTGCAATACCATAATCAAAATCGTTTTTAAAAACCGAGGAGACTTTTAAAAAAAAAGATTCAACTGCGACGCCGGTAGCACTCTGGATTTGCATCCAAAAAATTGTTAAAATTTTTTTTAAGTGCTTTATGACTTTTGTTTACATGTACACAAAATCAAATTACATTATATTAAAAAATTGTCATGAAAACAAAATCCAAAAATTACCCCTGATTTCATACACACAAGGTAGTATTACCCCTTAAGGAATTCGTCATATTTTGTTAGAGTTGCCTCAAAGAATTCACATTAAGATTACCACATATAGTTACATTTGGAGTGATTAACACGATTGTAGATAGGGATTAAATGGAGTAAATTCGATAGGTGGACAGTAAACACCAAATTAACCCATTTACATCATTAAAGCCAAATAAACTTTTTTAACTTTCTGTTTGCAAAACATGATTTGAAACCATATTTAAGAATTACTACGTGAAAACTAAGAGGGGGGGGGGGGTCTAGGCATATACTACGGGTGGTTACCGAGGGGGGGGAGGGGGTTAAAAAGTCGCGAAAAATGGGTTACGTAGTATGGGTACGTTCCCTTGGTTGAAATACTGGAGAGGGGGTATATAAAAATACTAAAATAGGAGGGACGGTTTAGGGAACGACAAAAAAAAATTATTTTATTTTTTTTTTTTTTTTATAGTAAGTCTGTGAGTATTGAGAGTTGCGTGGAGGGGGTTAATCTACCACCTCGGAAACCAGGCAAGTTATCCGGGCCGTGCCCTCGATTAACTGATCTCTGTGTAACCGATGGGTAGCACTCCACCACCATCCGCAACTATGGTAGTTTCAAGCATCACCGGGCACAGTGGGGTGATCGGACCACCGCGTCACTGGATCTCTGGCAATGCAAGCGAAAGCGTAACTATTTGTTTCTAGGGTAAGAGCTAGGTATTACTAAGTAATTAGAATAACCGCAACACTTACAGGCAAGGGCCTTTAAGTGCGATCTGGCATATCCGTGAGCTTAGCTGCTCCGCCCACGAAGAACTCACAGAGATAAAGGCAGGGAAGAGGGGAAGAAGGTCTGCTTCCATTAGGGAAGCGAAGGTGCTAGTAAATTGCGGCCGTGTAGGCCTCGTGGAACCAGGACTAGCTTAATAAAAACTTGAAACGAGGAAATCTGTGAACATTTCCTGGCCCCACGTTGGGCGCCATTTTTGTAATGTGTCCCCGTCTGAAGGGCCCAGTTAGGAGCATAGTCTTGGGAAAAAAAAAGGAAAAATGTGTGCCCCTAAGCCTGGGTTATGACCAGACAACATCCAAAAAAATTATATATGTACGGGGAAGAAAATGAGGGAGGTAGTGAGATGGTCGGGCTCGGGCGCGTCGGGCTGGCTAGCACGACCTAGCTCGTCGGATTGGGGGGGTGGGGTCTTGAACCGCCGATCTCACACCGAGTGAAAAACATGGGTCACGCGCCATGGGGGTGGGAGAGAGGGGACCAGAGCGTAGAGGGGTCAGGATCAAACATCAGGGGTCAGCCTTCAATTATAAAAACGTTAATCCATTCTGGAATTATGAAACAGTATTTTGTATTCAATCAATGGGCAAGTTACTTGAAGAAAATTCACAATTTTTTTTTTTTTCTTTAAACTATGGATATACAACTATACAACTATACAACTATAACCAGATCACACTACCCTTGAGCACCTGCGTTCAAGAAGGGAGAAAAAAAAAATCCCCTTTTCTTTGGGTTTTGTTCTTCGACTTTTTTTTTTTTTTCTTTCGTTTTTTTTTTTTTCTTTTTTTTTTTTTTTTTTTTTGTGTCTCGGTCGATTCACCCGCCTTTCTCCCAGCCCAGCATCAGATATTTAACAGGGAAAAAAAAATCAGATTACTAAAAAGGGTACGTACCTGGATCCTAAGGAGATCGATCTTCCGAGGATTCCTGTTGCAAAATTTAAAATAGATTGTGGAAATTCGAGCATGGCCTGTCTGGAAAGGGGTCCTTGGGGAAAATCACCGACCAGCAGATCGCAAATTCGTTAGTGGGGTCTGGTTCTGAGTCACGTTAATTTACAAGACAATAATAAAAATAACAGGCAAAAAAAAATGATGCGGCTACTCTGGTGACATCCTGAAAGGGGGGGCGAGACGAGATGTAGGCCAGGGCTCAGCTTCCTTCAATTCCGAGTGGCTTCGTCAATGCGCCAATTCAAAAAGAAATGAAAACCTACGGGTCACCGCCTGGCGAGGTGCAGACCCTGCGGGCGGAGGAGGGATGTTGCGATCTTCGCACGGTGGCGATCATCCAGGGTGACTCGTAAAGGAATCAGGAACTTTTCCTAAACGCCAACCGCGATGAGCAGATCACTGGAAAGGCACGTGGTAAATTTTCCACCGCCTGTGGTGGTTCCGTTAGATTAGCGGTCCGGGCGATGCACAGCAGTAGCTGAGGGGGGGTTGTGGCAGGAAAAACACGAAACTTGCGCCTCCGAATGGTCCTACTTCCAGGGCTCCGTATGTGGGGCAGCACAACCACGTGGGCGACGTTATCTGGACGACTTCCCAGATCCTCCGGCGGGCAGCGTCACTTGGTGGGCCGGTGGGCCGGAGGGCGACGTATTCCTTTTTTTTTTTTCTTTCGCACTTTCAACAAAATTGCTTTTTTTTTTTTTTCTTGCTGGAGAATTTAGGAGAGTGAGTCTCCGCACTCGGATTTACAGTGAAACTCAAATGATATATTTTTTCTTACCTGGACCTGGCTTCCTACACTATTGAGACTTCACTTCGGGTGATTATGTCGAGTAGAGCGTCGATGGCCGACTGACGGCTGTCAGCCGGATAGCACGTTGGACAGGAAGGAGCCACTGTTTGTTTGCAGCGGTTTCCTTTTTGGTTACGTACTAAGGCTGAGGTCACCGCAATGCATTTAGCTTGAGTGGCTTAAGCAGCGCCCATTACAATGATGCCAGCCCAGACATTGACACTAAATCTTTGCTGGAAGGACCGACACCTTGTCCTATGTGGGTTCACATCTGACCAGGTGTGGAGGTTGTGGAAGTTTGTGATGCCATCCCGGGTGAATTGCGATTCATCCGTCCACAGAATTCGGTCTAGAAACCTTCTGTTTTTTATGTCAGACTCGAACAGCCAAGTGCAAATTGCAATCGTCTTTCGGAATCTCCTTCCTGTAGTGCTTGGACCGGGATATGGTGGTATGGATGTAGTCCCTCTCGGTTCACAACGGTCCAAACTCTCCCTGAAGACAATCCTGACCTTCGTGCGACCTGCCTGATGCTTATTACAGGGCTGTTCCTGACGATGTTGAGGATTTGTTGGTCAGGGTCCGCTGAATCGGCCGATTTTCCTGCTCGCGTTTCTGCTCTGGGGGTGGTTACACTTCCGGTTTCTTTTAACCTTCTGAAAGTCCTTGAAAATACCTTTCTTTTGGGTACATGCCGATTCGGGAATCTCCTTTGGTATTCTCGTACGGCCTTACTATCACTTCCTTCTACTAAACCGTACACGTAAATTATATCGGCATACTCGTCAACACTGAATTCTGCCATTTTATCTTAATTTTTTCTATTAAACACCCGGTTTTATCGATTGCTTCTTCAACTGTGGTCAATGTCCTTTCAAACTTACCCATTTTTATACCATAATTCATAGGAGGTATTAGAAACGGAGCGTCAGGATACTTAAGAGTCAATGCTGGATATAATAAACTTATAACGCTATTTAACGAGATTACATTTATTATTTTATTACTGTTTTGCTGAAATAATAAAAATGTACTACCTCTGTTTCCTAAACAAACATTTCCGAACTTGAATCATAAAAATTGTTTACTTAACGACTTTTTCCATTATAGTGCAATAAAGTAATTAGGTACCTGTGAGGATGTTTTAATTTCAGGACTTTTGCAACCCTTTTCTACCTGGGCATGTTGCACCTTTTTGGAAAGGTAATTAGATAGGCAACTTAAAAAAAATAAAAAGTAGGTATGTTAATAACATGAATTTCGGAGAAAAGTGGGGCGAAAGGAGAAAAATCGTGAAATAAAAGTTAATTTTTTCAACTTCCAGGGGGGATTGTGGCCAAGGGGTTGGGGATAGGGGGGTGGTGTAAACTTTTTTGGAAATGGCTTCCAAATAGTGATTTTTTGAAATCAGTTTGGGGCCGCTGCGATGCGTAGAAAAAAAGATAAAAATACAAGAGCGGTTCCCATATAAGGCAAAATCCTGATTTACGAATCACCCTGTAACTGCCAAACGGTGCGAGATGCCCCCCCCCCACCCATACGATTTTTTGCTTGTCTCGGTCTGACCTTTCAGCCCTTTCAGTATTGACCACCCACCTCTGAACACCCTGTATAGTATTAAATCGTTATGGATTCCATTCCAGGATGTAATAATCCTTTTATTGAATGAATACACATGTAAATTACTTAGAATTATGAAGATACAATGAGTCACAGCCATTATCACTATCTTTATTTAAAGAATGCTCTGTTAGACACAAATTAGGACCATATTACGATTCTCATAAGGTCACATCAATATAAAATAAAAATAGACTGCAAAATCGTTATGAGGAATTTTGAAAACGGAAAACAACATAAAAAAATAGAGCAAATTATTAATAGAAGTGTAAACATAGTTCAGTATATAATAAAACTTTATAAAGACGAGAACAGAATTGTGAACAAATCAAAAAAGGCTCATAATATAAATCTTAATAATCATGACTAAAGGGGGATAATGAAAAAATTAATCAAAGTTCTAAGCTAAGTGCGCCAAAATTAACTCATGAGGTGAAGAAATATTTATATAAAAGTGTAAATCCAAAAACTGTAACAAGAATGTTTAACCCATTAATGCCTGAATAACAAAAAATTTTACGGTAACTTCGAGGCCCTAACTTTTATCGAAGGAGTGGCCATTTCTCATCGAGACCAACTTTTTTAGACGTATTTTGAGTCGCCCGACACGTTCCAACAAAAAAAGTGAAAAAAATTATTGTTTTTTTGCAATATTATGAAAATAAATTACCTTTTCCACGTCACTTTTTTTCAAGCGACTGATTTAGTGGGGAAAAAGCAACTTTATACTGCAATAAAGTGCATAGAACGTGTTATTAGTACTTAAACTTCAAAAATATGCAGGTATTTTTGTCGTTAAAAATATTAGACTGCATAAACATTGTAAATTATCTTCTACGCATATTTGCGTTACTTTAGATCACTTTATTTATCTCACTATGTTCGAGTATTCCCAAAAATTTACATACACTAGTTTTGAGGGTCACTGATTACGAATTTGCTATCAGATTTTCGTAATTCAAAATGGCGGATCCAAGATGGCGGACAATTTTTTGCAAAATTTTTCAATTTCTTCGAAAAAAAAATTGGGTATCCGGAGTTTTTGGGGGTCACTGATTACTGATTAAATGCAAAAAAACGACTTTGGATGTGAGCCGTTTCTCACGCAGAAGGTTAATTATTTTAATTTTTTGTTTAAATGAAATATAATTTAGTTCTGTAATTGCTAGAAAATAAATATATATACGTGTCACCATCACACGTGAGTCATGGTTTTCTTTTCTGTAATTAACTCATGCTTTCTAATATAATAATTTTAAATAAGGCTCATGATTATTTGTCAGGCAGTTCACAGCAAAGTATACCAATTATCCGGAGAGAATTAGTTAATATCATCTGAACCTTACATTAAAAGTCTAAGAAAACTATCTAAAAATTAAACACAATCTTTTCCACAAGATACTATAATGTTTCTCAAAGAATTCCAAATCATTATTTAAATTTGTATATTTAAACGAATTAAAATTTGTATAATTATTCGTTATCAAGAAGGTTTTATTATCTATATATATAAAAATGAACCCCTATTTCTGTTGGTCACGCAATAACTTGAGAACGACTTTACCGATTTCATTATTTTTTTTTTTAAAGTTTTCTAATAATTTGTAGAAGGTTCTTACGGAAAGGAAAGTTACGAAAATTGCGCAGAAAATTGGATAATTTCAGAAAACTTAACGATTATTTTAACTTCACGAGTTAGTCCGTTCGCGCGTTCTCGATTTCAACGGATTTTAATGAAAATTAGTACAATTATTGAATTGAGGTCACTGATTTTGAATATTATCAAAATTTACAAATCCAAGATGGCGGACCCAATATGGCGACCAATATTTCTAGATTTCAATGGATTTTAATGAAAATAAGTACAGTGATTATTTTGAGGTCACTGATTTTGAATATTACCAAAATTTACAAAACCAAGATGGCGGACCCAATATGGCGACCAAGATTTCTCAATTCCAACAGCTTTAAATGAAAATTAGTAAAATGATTGTTTTTGGGTCACTGATTTTGAATATTATTTCCAAATCCAAGATGGCGGATCCAACATGGTGACTAAAATGTCTTGATTACAACGGATTTTAATGAAAATTATAATAATGATTATTCTTATTGAACTAATTTAGAACATTACCAAAATTTCCAAATCCAAGATGGCGGATCCAACATGGAGATTAAAATGTCTCAATTACAACGGATTTTAATGAAAATTAGTACAATGGTTATTCTGAGGCAAGTAATTTAGAATATTATCGAGATTTCCAAATCCAAGATTGTGACCAACAATTTCTCGATTTGGGCGAATTTTAATGAAAATTGGTGTAATGATTATTCTGAGGCCACTAATTTCGAATATTATTAAAATTTGTAAATTCAAGATGGGTTCAATATGGAGACCATAATGTCTCGATTTCAACAGATTTTAATAAAAATTAATACAACGATTATTCTGATACCACTAATTTTAAATATTATCAAAATTTCCAAATCCAAGATGGTGGATCCAATATGGTCATGCAAATTTCTCGACTTCAACGGATTTTCATGAAAATTAGTACGATTTTTTTGGTGCTACTAATTTTGATCATTATCGAATTATCAAAGTTTCTAGATCTAAGACCCAATATCTATAAAAAAAATTTCTCGATTTCAACGGGTTTTAATGAAATTTGGTACAATAATTGTGTTAATGCCACTAATTTTAAATATTATCAAGATTTTAATATTCAAGATGGCGGATCCATAAAGGGGTTTTTGGGTTGAATCAATTTCTAGGATATAACAAACTAGAACATTTGAGGAGTCTTTAATTACTAAGTATGAAACCGGGTAATTTTCCAATATTTGTGAAGTGTAAAACGGTTTACTTTATATTAAACAACGTGTAAGTTTGTTCAATAAATTAATTAGGGATATGGAACGGAAACACTGTTTTCTTATATTAATGGTATTATTTGTAGAAACATGCGAAAAGAAAGAACACGATCAAATATTGGTCGACGCATAGGGCATAATGAAAATGTACCGGAAAGGGCAGTACAACGTCTGCTGGGCCAGCTAGTTAAAAATATTAATTAGAGCTATATAAGCAATAAAAATTGATACTTTGCTTTCACATAATTTTCCCCAGCTTTTGCGTACATTTTTTTACCTGCGTACGACTAAGAAGCTATTTTTTTTTTAAAGAAATCGATTTGTGTGTAATCACTTCCCAAAATATTAAAAAATCTCGATTGCTTAATTGCCCAATTACTGCCATCTTCAGGCCTATAATTCTTTAGGGACCAAAAATTCATTAAACATATGTTTTTAAAAAATAATAAAACTAATCAACTTGATTTGATCGCCATCTTATTTTAATAAATCAATTTAAACAGTTTAATAATGATTGTTCAACAACTTAGATATTAATTTTAATATTATCCACTTTCTTATCTTGTCCATTTGTATTGATATTTTCATTTTGCTAAAAACATTTAATAACCCTTCCCTGAGTTATCACTTACTTTTATATTAAAAAAAATAAAATAAAAATAAACGACAATAATTCTAAAACTAATCACTTTTAAATATTAAGAGCAGGTGAATAAATAGTAATTGTAAAAACGGGCGTCCATCATTAGAACAACGATTAATAAATAACAAAAATAAAAGAAATTAAGAGTAAAAAGGTAATAAAAGTAATCATAAAAAAGAGTTTTTGTTTTAAAGTACACGATAATATATAACAAAACAACTAGATATTTTAATTTTTCTTCGTAAAAAAGTAAAAAGATTTCATCACTTACAGCTCTTTAAGTTTTTAACGCCGCATAATGTTTTGGTCTATCCGAAAGGATAAACTTTATTGTATACAAGTTATATTCATATCTACCATTTCCTTAATTGCATTTAAATTTGCTAGGAAATTTTAAAAATATAAAGTCTTATGAGTTTGAGATGAAAAGCTATAGCTCAAATTACTTTCTTGTAGGAAAAATTCTCAAAAATGTACAAAATTACCAGCTTTAGCTGCATGTTTTATGGTCGGACTATTATATATTACATTTTTAGTGTATTTAACTCACATTTGTTTACTACATAGTGAAAAATTCTACACTTAACACAAATCTGATAAGAATTATTTAAAACGTTAAACTTCACTCCTTTATTTAAGTTTGTGCAGACTTTCTCAATTGTATCCTGAACTACAAAGATTACTTTCCAAAAATAGTCGGAGATAACAAAAATATTATTATTTTTGAATATGTGTCGATGAAAAAAATGAGTAAAACCTCTAAATACTCAGTTTTCACTATCTGTTCAATGTTCTAATACGTTTAATTTGTTCTAAAACCTTGATTTTATTCTAGTATATGTGCTCTAAGAGTTGAAAGAAAACTACTTTTTCTAGTTACTTGCGAATAAAAAGCTCGGGCCATATTTACTTAAAAGTCAAGGTTTCATTTTTCATCAACCCCATCGCAATTGCGAATTACACCGAATATCACTTCGACTTTAGCAATCTCTTTCTACGAGTTCTGGATCAGTATTTAATATCTCGATTTGATGCCAGTCATAATCGATATCGATAGTTTTACATTCCGCAACTTCTAGTAGACCAACAAAAGTAAAACAACATAAAGTATTTTTATGAAGACATTTAACCTTATTTCACTCAACAAATCATTCAAATGAAAGAGATAATTTAAAAAAAAAAATTTTTTTTTTGTATGATATGTATGTGGTTAACATTAGAGCAATAATATCACGGAAATTTCAAAGAAATACATAATATCTAAGAAAAATTAGAGTTTGAGTATAATAAATACTATTCATTGTCTTCAACTCTATATAATGCGTTAGTTTTTCTAGACGATTTTTTTTGCAATCATTTAGGCTACTACAATTAACGACAATTGAATAGATACGACTACTAAAAGGATCTGTGGATCCTTATTCAATTCTTTTGTATGTGCCTATCAAGCAAATGATAAAAGATGTGTTCTAATTACAAACTGTCTTTAAAAGTAGATCTTTTCAAATGTGTAGCAATATTATCTTTTAGGTACAGAACTCTTTACTATGATTCACTTAAAATATTCCAGAAAATGACAAAAAAAAAAAAGAGAACAAATGTACAAACTATAAAACCTAATAAAATCGTACTGATTAAATTAAAACTCTACATCTAAGTTTCAGCAGTAAAAATTACAAATAATCGCAACTAGTTACTTCGTATCGTATGTATAATTGTATAAAAGTGAGAATATAAAAATAAATAAGAGTACAAAATAAAAAAAAACAAGCAACACGTATAAGAATCATTTGAGTTTATCGACTTCTTTCAATTATGTCTGTCGATAAATCCAAAGGTTTAAAAAAAGGGTATAATGCGGTTTAACCGATGCATTTTCATTGTTCAATCCAATGCAAATTTTCGTTGCATTGTTGAATGACTGTTTAAGAAAAAAAATATATATAACAAGAACAATTTCGGAGAATTAGCTACAAACAGCGCCCAAATTACGATCAATATTAACGTTACCACCTTCAACAGGTGGTTTTGTATTATTATTTTTACTGTAATCATTGTTGTTGTTGTTATTGTTGTTGTTGTTATTATTATTGTTGTTGGTATTGCTGTTGTTGCTATTCGCATTGCTATTTATTAGATTTTGTTCAAGTATGGAATGTCTTAGGCGTAATAAAGCTGTCTTAGCGTCATTTTCAGCCTCTTCATCAATTGTTGAATCTGTTGGTGTTGTTGAACTACAATCCTCTTCACGGCGACATTCCCTTGATGTGGTTTCTTGTTCCGGTTCTTTTTTAATAGTTTGAACTAAATTAAGGGCTTCCTCTTTTACTAGTTCAGGCAGTTTTATCTTGAAATTATCGTTTAATGGTGAATTTTGTTCTTGTTGCTGCTGCTGTTGTTGTTGATGTTGCTGTTGTTGATGTTGTTCTAGTTCGGCTAATTCTCGATTACGTTTTTCTCGTAAAATATCCTGATTATATTGCATGAGCATTTTCCGTTTGGCAAAGTATTTATGATGTTTTCTTCCATCGAGTATTTTACTGCTGCTGTTCGTCTGTTGGATTGAGTATTTTTCAGGTAATGTGTTGTTATTATTGTTGCTGGCATTGTTTAAGAAAGCTTCATTGATGGCTGCCTTTGAACGTATGTGGTCTCGGAAGCTTAAAAAATTCGGACTTGGTATTGGTGGATTGCACGACGGTGAAACAGGAGTTGTGCTCGTGCTACCCAAATGTGATGTGCTTGTTGGTCCATTAATGTTGGAGAATAGAGAGGATGTTGGTGTAGTACTTAGTGGTGGTTGGCCACCATAACGAGTAGGATTCTCATCTGATGATTTTGGTAGTCTCAAATCTTGCTCCATTTCAGTTGTACTCTGCGAAATCTATTAATAATACATACATTAAAAATAAATTTATACATTAGAATAAATAAAACTTCTACCTCGCTGTGTAGTCCCTTGATTTTCATAGCTTCGGCAGTTTTCAAAAAGTTCGGCAAATCTTCATACTTTACATTGACCTTCAACGAAATTTTGTTTGCAATAGTTAAAACAGATAACCAGCATAAGTATTATATTAAAGCTGTGTACTCACCTGCCCACTGTACATAAAATCGAGGAGCCCAGCCATGTGATTACTGTCCACATCTGTCATAAAAAGAATTGGATGACTGCAGGGATGGTCCAAGAAAATTTTCTGAAAATAAGGACTACATACGGAAAGTACCTGCAATTTAAAAGATTTCCAAAATTTATATGTGATTTTAAATTTTTATTTCTTATATTCTACCAATTTATGAGCTTTAAATATTTTCCCTCCTGCCGCTATCGTAACGTCGACCATTTTTTCATCTTTTTGTAAGCTATGAAATCCCTTACACATGTTTCCGTGGAAGTTGTTCCAAGACAGTAAGTACTAGAAATGTTTAAGAGATGGTAAATGCTCTAATTTATAATGGCTTAATTTAAATTAACTTGATCTATGGTATGATGCTCTGGTGGTTCCCTTTGTTGCTGCTGTTGTTGCTGGTGCTGTTGTTGTTGTTGTTGCTGCTGTTGCTGCTGTCGATGCTGTTGCTGTTGCTGATGTTGCTGCTGTTGTTGTTGCCTATAATCCTGTTGGGCTTGTAATTGCTCTTCTTTTCTTCTCTGAAGATGATCTGGACTCATAACTGACTTTCGAGACTCTTCACTATTATTATTATTATTGTTTGCATTTGGGCCGGATTTACTGTAGTCGTTAATCGACACTTCGGGGTGCATATCTTCGTAATCTTCATTTTCTCTCTCTTGTTTCCTTCGCATTATTTCTGAAATGTCCATAAATGCTCCTGATGTTGCTGCAGCTATGGCTGATGATATGATTGGATCATCTTCAAAAACGCTATCGTCTATGGTTTCTTTTAGAGTTTTTGTTGATGAGAAGAGACGAAGTGTCGGATCATTCACTTGATCGCTAAAGTATACGTCCATTAATGTAAAAAATGGCCATTCTCGCCGTTTTGGTTCCTCTGATAATTTTATAGCCTAAAAAGGATAATTGATATTAGTTAGATTTACTATTCAATGCATTATGAAATAATTTCCTCTATCTACAAAATTATTTTTATAACAAAAAGGGAGAAAGTGTAGCGAACCATGTTCACTTCCACAAAAAGATATCCACGAGTTTATAAAACATATTTTTATAGTAGCAGCAGATAGTAGGTTTACTCTTATTTTCTGTTTAAAATATAAAGGGTGGGCTATTTACTGGTTTCTTTTCAAATTACATCTTATTTTCACATAGACGGCTCTTTTGCGTTCAAAAAATTGATAGAACCACAGTATCATATCCCCGCGGTACTAAATGAATATATGCATATTGATAACACAAGTCTTCGTCCTGTGCGCTCAAACGAGAATATTGCCACTATTGCCACAACTCGTCACAGATCTCAGCAACAGAACATTAGCCGCGCTAGCCTGAATTGAATTTTGCATAAATACCTCAGATTATTCTTTTACAAGATCCAACTGATTCAGGAATTGCACTTGTGGAAGTTGTGGTCCCAGCAAGATGACGCTACATGCCACACAGGCCCTGCAACAATCGATTTTTTGGACACTAAATAAATAAATTCAATAATTAGTCATTGGCCGTTTTGGAGAAGTGCCATATGACTACCGCTGCCATTTGTTAAAGATCGATGTTTTGCTGACAATCCAGAAATTATTCAGGCACTTAAGCACAATATTGATTGAGCTATTCGGGAAATGAGCTGCAAAATTGGGTTGACAGCCAAGCCATCTGAGTCAGCTATTTAAATGAAATACTACTCGGAAGGTTTACTCTTTTCAATAAATCAACAAACTTTGAATAATGTTGAAAAATGGTTATGTTATAGCATTTTTAAAAAGAAATCAGCCGATGGACCAATCTTTATTATCTTAAATTTGATACTATATCGCTCATTAAATACAATAACGTCATAACACAAAAATTGTCATTTTTCATAAAATGCATTTCAAAGATTAGGCTCTTTGTTATTTCAGTAAGAAATAGTTTCAAAACTACCTCTCCCTTGTCGCGAATTATGAAAGCTCAGATATGACGTTTTTACAGTTAAAGTACAGTTAAAAGTATATACGAAATTTAGTCCACCCGTATAAGTAATTCAACAATAATGATTTTTGAGTTATGACGTTATTGCATTTAATGAGCGATATACACATACTAGAAAAAGTCTGCGTTCACCCGCTGTCGATCGGATAGTAACGTCAAAAAATCAAAAACGAACAAATATTTTCCAGATTTTAATTCATCTATTTATTACATATTTCTTAAGCATTAGACACATACAAAATCATTTATTTCGCTTTCACAGTTTTTTAGATAACGGCACTTTTCACAAAAAACACACAAAAATGGGACAGAAAAAGTCTGCGTTCACTTGTAACAAAAGTGATAAAATATAAGATAATGAAAAAATTCGAAGTTCATTAGTAACTGGTTGGGTATCCTTGTTTCTTCAGGACCTCTTGGAGTCTTTTTGGCATTGAATTGACAAGCTTCGTTGTCTCCTCAGTACTTGTCTTCTCCCATTCCTTTTTGAGTGCAGCTTTCACCATTTCTTTACTTGTAATTGAGTGTTGATGAACCCTCCTTTCTAGTGAATCCCATAAATGTTCGATGGGATTAAGGTCTGGTGATTGTGGGGGTGTATGTAGTTGTTTCGGGACATTGTAGAGTAAGCAAAGCTTTACAATCTCGGCTGTATGCTTCGGATCATTATATGTTAGAAGCAAAAATCCGTACCTAAACCGAGGTTTCTGGCACAAATTATTTTTTTAAATGTCGAGGTATTGAAATTTATCATTGTCGATTCAATAAATTCCATCTTCCCAGCGCCATTACTCGCCATACACCCCCACAGCACTACTCCACCACTACCATGTTTTACAGTGGGAAGCAAGTTTTCTTTTTGGAGTGCTGTTCCTGATTTTCTCCATACCATTTTGCGCCCTTTTATACCGAAAATGCAGAATTTGCTTTCGTCTGAGAAGACTACATTCCTCCAAAACTCTATTGGCTTGTTTATATGCTGCTTGGCGAAGGCAATGCGTTTTTGTCGGTTGACCCGTGAAATAAACAGCTTTTTTCGAGCTACCCAACTGTGGTATCCATACTTATTGAGAATTTTTCTCGCAGTATCAGGACAAATATTTTTGTTATACCTTTCCTTGATTTCAGTTGCTATTTGGGGAGCAGTTAGTCCTGGATTTTTCTTTACTAATGACACTATATGTCGTCTTTCCCTGCACGACAACTTTGATGGGCGGCCGGAACGAGGCTTGAAGGTGAATTCCCCTGTCGATTTGAAATTGTTTATGACTCTTTGAACTGACGAATATTGTCTCCCCACTATTTTCGCTATTTCTCTGTAGCTGTTCCCATTTTTCCATAATTTTATTATGATTTTTCTTTCACCTACACTAATTTCTTTCCTTTTATTTTCCATGGCAAGAAAAAATTTAATTCACAAAATAACTTCTGCAAAAAACTACTTGATCATCTGATAAACTAACTAAGAATGAATAATAAACGCAATAAAGCCTTATTAAGGTCCTTTTGAAGCGGTATATTTCGGGGAATCCCAAAATTCAACAAGTGAACGCAGACTTTTTCTGTCCCATTTTTGTGTGTTTTCTGTGAAAAGTGCCGTTATCTAAAAAACTGTGAAAGTGAAATCAATGATTTTGTACGTGTCTAATGTTTAAGAAATATGTAATAAATAGATGAATTAAAATCTGGAAAATATTTGTTCGTTTTTGATTTTTTGACGTTACTATCCGATCGACAGCGGGTGAACGCAGACTTTTTCTAGTATGTGTATATACATATATATAAATCTAAGTTTACTTCGTTTTTAAAAGGGGCTTTGTATTTTAAAAATATGATTCTTACAGTTTTAATAGGAACAAAGCCGAAAAATCATATGTGGTATAATCAAATTCTGACCATTTTTTATGAAACTTAACCATTAATTTTATTTTGAATTCAATTTGATTGATTGTTTTAAACCGAAGAGAGCAGATTTGCGTTTGAATTAGTATATTAAATAAATTTTAAGAATGGTTACAGTATTCCAAATAATGAAAATATTTTTAAAATTTTACTGGTGTCGATTCATTATATCTCGACGTGGAGGTGCCTGTTAACTGCAGACAGTAATTTATTTAAGGAATTGGCTGTGGAAGAAACTGTTTTTGGATCGGAATCAGAGTGGAGAACATTAAACCAGTATAAAAAATTTCAAGCACTCATCTTTTTTATTCAATTAATCGAAAAATTCATTAATGTCTTATTTTACTTCTTCGCATCAACATAATGAAAGTAAGGTCCGATACCCGACCTTTACTGGTTTACTTTGCAGTTGCCAAAAGAAAAAAGGTTTTTAGCCAGAAATGAGCACACACAAATTCTCCCCGGTTTCATATGAGAAACCTTCTCAAGAAATTTCAGTTTGCTTTGGACGGAAAGTGCCTTCAGTGAAATTTTCACCGGAACGCAAATTGAAAGAGCATCGTTCCGTGATCTTTCAACTTTCAAGAAAAATCTTTCACCCATCTCACGTGGAAAGGCGTGTCAAGGCTGAATTACAACCTCTGGGAAGATATCTTAATATTTAGTGGATTTGATTTGGAGCTATTTTGCATGCCGTAGATAATCGGTAAGACGAATTTAATTTCCTGGGTTTAATGGGATCGATCTTTGAGCTGTGAAATTTTGTTTTATCAATGAGATCAAACTTTGGTTAAGAGACTGATCTTATTTTCATATTGATAATATTTGAGTTTTTGATTCTGAGCAAAACTCTACTGTCTTATGGGAAATTTTAAAATTCCTTATCGGGTGAAGAAATAAAACTGAAAACAAAATGACAAATTTACCAATGGCAATGGCATCGGAAAACGAACTGAAAATGTACAGAAAATTAACTGAAATTCCACTGAAAAATGTGGACTGAAATCAGGCGGAAAACGGACTGAAATTACACTGAACAAATTCTAAATATCTGCACTAACGCATGTATACTTTATACAAAGTTTTTTTGTTTCAATTTTAAGAAATTTGAATCATAATTATAAATAAATATTTTTCTAATATTTAACATATTTTCACGAATGTATGTACTAGTCAAAAATTAATTACATTAAAGCAATAAGTTCCATAATGCTTAACTGATTCATTACTCTCCTGGACTAAGAAATTTCTCAACAGCGAAACGAAAAACATTTAAGTCTAGCAATTAACAAGTTCAATATTTGAACAATTTGTAAGTACTATAACGAAAAAAATGATAAGTTCCAAAGTGGGAAAATTTCGGTTTGTTTTCTCTCTGAAAGGAACTCAGACTCTTTTCCAACTGAAAAATTATATCCGCCTCATTCCAGTCTAAATTCTGTCTTAACTTTCTCGATGTAATATGTTTTCAGTCTATTTTCAGTGCAAATAATAATTTCTACCTTATTTCAGATGGGATTTCGTCTAAAATTCAATTTTTCAGTTTCTTTTCAGACCTTTTCGAGTCTTATTTCTTCACCCGGGTTAAGATCAATCTTAAAGTCAGTCTCAAAACTGATATCTATCGAGAACTAAACTTAATATTATAAAAACTAAAATGAATTCCAACTCAAAGGAATTACTTTTTCTTTTACAGATGAGATGAATGCAAAAGTGAGATCAGTTTAAAAAGTGGGAACCAAACTCAAGTTCTCAATTTTATGAATCCGGACCCATTCATTCTTTGGTGCTTATGCTGACGTCAGAGGCGGGCAAAAGATATGCGATCACGCAAAAACCTATTCGAAATTTCTTAATTCTTCGGCACGAGCACCTCAGCCTCGTCTTTCCTTGACAGTGCCCCGAGTCGGGTAAAAATTTCATCGAGGAGGCCAAAACCGCAGCAGCGAAAAGTTGTTTGAAGGTAAGTCGAATGAGCCCCGTGCACGGCCCCAAACTGAACCCAAAGTACTCCGGGGGGGGGACAAATTGGCCGCAGAAAAGGTAAGCGGAGCCGCGAGAGCCAGCTGCCTTCTTGCGCCTCCTCGGCGTCTCGGGTACCTTCTTAAGGTGATAATTCAAGACGCGTTTGTTCGTCTGTTTGCCGTGCTCGCCTGCTTCTGGGTTTTCGTCGAATTGACCCAGTCTGGTGGGGTTTTCACCGCAAGAATCACTTTCTCCTCTGCAGAAAACGATCGAATAATCGTGCGAGCAGCACTCAGTTGTAAACTTAATTTGCTTCTTTGCTTTTCTTTTCTTGTTGCCGAATTTATTTTTTATTTTTCCGTCCCGTCGTATGTTTGAATTTCATCCATTCTGAAGAGACTATTCTAAGCCATGAATTTGCATTTTGTGAAGCAGAGTCGGAATTAACATGATTTACCAATGGGGCGAAATGTTTGGGAAGTGGTTCATGGACTCTTAGAATTAGTTTTCATTAGTGAAGACGTATCTGGAATGTTTTTGATTTGCTTTGTAATAATAGAGCCATTTCTACAATTGTTCACAGATAAATACGAAAAGAAAGAAAAATACTAAAAGGTATTTGCTTAAGAAGAAATGTAGCTCTCTAAGAGAATTTTTGATATTATCTTTTCTCTATAAGTTTACTCAAGAGAAAACTAACTTTTTTAAAAGAAGTGGAACTACATATAATCTTTTTGCTATAAAATGTTCTTCAACTTTTTCCTTTTCCTTACTAAAATATAAGTCAACTATATCATCAAAGTTACGATTCTTTATAAAATTAGCTGAGTTACCCGGCTTTGCCCGAGCGGAATCATTCTTCTACCAAACAAAACTTAACCTAAATCCAAATTTAAATTGTGCTCAAAAATTTAAATCAAAGGAAAGATTTGCCCTAAAAACTGCTTCAAAACAAGGCCCAGAATTCAAGGCCAAATCTCATATTTTTCCATGTCTTGTGTGATATAATGTTATATATCGTATAATGTATCATTTGCCATGTCCGTATTATGTCATGTGTCATGTTCCGTGTTACGTCTTATCACATCGTTTCGTGTCGTATCATGTTACGTGTCACATAATATCATGTCGTTCCGTGTCGTGTCATGTAATGCAACATGTCATATGTTAGTGCTCACCGAAGCAAAAGAAAGTTGTAAGCTTGCCAATGGTGAAAGCATATTCTTAATCGGATCAATAGTACCACAGATAATCTCTGACAAACAAAAAAACAAATTCACAAACTTTACCTCTTTATTATAATATAGTATAGATAATAAAAAAAAAGTATTCGAAGCTACACCGTGATAAGAATTACTCAATTTAAAAAGTTAATTTTGAGGCAATGTTTATGGTTTACTATTTGCTCTAAAGTGATAATATAGTTGTTAAAATAAAACCATAAAGCTAGTGGAAATGTTTTTATTACATTTCTTTCATACTTTTATTATAATAATTTTAATAATAATTAGGTGTTTTCCATGCATTGAACTATTTTATTTGCATCTATCTCGTGGGTTCGGATAACTTTTAATGACATATTGATCTGTTCAAATTTGAATATCTAATATATAAAATTCTACTGTCACAGTGTTAGTGGCCATACTCCTCCGAAACGGCTTGACCGATTTTGATGAAATTTAATATATATATTCAGTAGGTATGAGAATAGGTTTATAACTAATTTTTATACGCCTAGATGTTAAGGGTGGGTCACCCTAAAAAAAATTTTTTTATTTTTTGGACACATTTTTTTTTTGTAATTTTTTTATGGTGTGGCATTAAAAAACACATTTAGTCCTAAATTTTTACCCTTCTACCACCAACCCCTACTTTTTAATAGTCTAATATATAAAATTCTTCTGTGACAGTGTTAGTGGTCATACTCCTCCGAAACGGCTTGACCGATTTTGATGAAATTTAATATATATATTCAGTAGGTATGAGAATAGGTTTATAACTAATTTTTATACCCCTAGATGTTAAGGGTGGGTCACCCTAAAAAAATTTTTTTTATTTTTTGGACAAATATTTTTTTTGTAATTTTTTTATGGTGTGGCATTAAAAAACACATTTAGTCCTAAATTTTTACCCTTCTACCACCAACCCCTACTTTTTAATAGTCTAATATATAAAATTCTTCTGTGACAGTGTTAGTGGTCATACTCCTCCGAAACGGCTTGACCGATTTTGATGAAATTTAATATGTATATTCAGTAGGTATGAGAATAGGTTTATAACTAATTTTTATACCCCTAGATGTTAAGGGTGGGTCACCATAAAAAAAGTTTTTTTATTTTTTGGACCAATTTTTTTTTTGTAATTTTTTTATGGTGTGGCATTAAAAAACACATTTAGTCCTAAATTTTTACCCTTCTACCACCAACCCCTACTTTTTAATAGTCTAATATATAAAATTCTTCTGTGACAGTGTTAGTGGTCATACTCCTCCGAAACGGCTTGACCGATTTTGATGAAATCTAATATATAAAATTCTTCTGTCACAGTGTTAGTGGTCATACTCCTCCGAAACGCCTTGACCGATTTTGATGAAATTTAATATATATATTCAGTAGGTATGAGAATAGGTTTATAACTAATTTTTATACCCCTAGATGTTAAGGGTGGGTCACCCTAAAAAAAGTTTTTTTATTTTTTGGACAAATTTTTTTTTTGTAATTTTTTTATGGTGTGGCATTAAAAAACACATTTAGTCCTAAATTTTTACCCTTCTACCACCAACCGCTACTTTTTAATAGCATTTTTTATGTTTTAACCCCGATCGATAGCAATAACTTGAGAATGACTGTACCGATTTCATTCATTTTTTTTTTTAAGTTAAGTAATACTTTTTAGAAGGTTCTTACGGAAAGAAAAGTTAATAAAATTGCGCAGAAAATTGGATAATTTCAGAAAACTTAACGATTATTTTAACTTCGCGAGTTTGACCGTTCGCGCGTTCTCGATTTCAACGGATTTTAATGAAAATTAGTAAAATTATTGTTTTGAGGTCACTGATTTGGAATATTATCAAAATTTACCAATCCAAGATGGCGGACCCAATATGGCGACCAAGATTTCTAGATTTCAGTTGATTTTAATGAAAATAAGTACAGTGATAATTTTGAGGGCACCAATTCAGAATATTATCAAAATTCACAAATCCAAGATGGCGTATTCAATATGGCGACCAAGATTTCTCGATTTCAATGGATTTAAATGAAAATTAGTACAATCATTGCTTTGAGGTCACTGATTTTGAATATTACCAAAATTTCCAAATCCAAGATGGCGGATCCAACATGGCGATTAAAATGTCTCAATTACGACTGATTTTAATGAAAATTAGTACAATGGTTATTCTGAGGCAACTAATTTAGAATATCGAGATTTCCAAATCCAAGATTGTGACCAACAATTTCTCAATTTTAACGGATTTTAATGGAAATTAGTACTACAATTATTCTTGGGCCACTAATTTGAATGTTATCAAAATTTCCAAATTCAAGATGGTGGATCCAACACGGCGACCAAAATGTCTCGATTTGGACGGATTTTAATGAAAATTGGTATAATGATTATTCTGAGGCCACTAATTTCGAATATTATTAAAATTTGTAAGCCCAAGGTGGCAGGTCCAATAGGGAGACCATAATGTCTCGATTTCAACAGATTTTATTGAAAATTAATACAATGATTATTCTGATACCAATAATTTGAAATACATATTATCAAAATTTCCTAATCCAAGATGGCGGATCCAATATGGTGATGCAAATTTCTCGACTTCATGAAAATTAGTACGATTTTTTTGGTGCGACTAATTTTGATCATTATCGAATTATCAAATTTTCTAGGTCCAAAATGGCGGACCCAATATATATAAAAAAAATTTCTCGATTTCAACGGGTTTTAATGAAATTTGGTACAATAATTGTGTTAATGCCACTAATTTTAAATATTATCAAGATTTGGATATTCAAGATGGCGGATCCATGAAGGGGTTTTCGGGTTGAATCAATTTCTAGGATATAACAAACTAGAACATTTGAGAAGTCTTTAATTAGTAAGTATTTACCCGACGTCGGATGAAACCGGGTAATTTTCCAATATTTGTGAAGTGTAAAACGGTTTACTTAATATTAAACAACGTGTAAGTTTGTTTAACAAATTAATTAGGGATATGAAACGGAAACACTGTTTTCTTATATTAATGGTATTATTTCTAGAAACATGCGAAAAGAAAGAACACGATCAAATATTGGTCGACGCACAGGGCATAATGAAAATGTACCGGGAAGGGCAGTACAACGTCTGCCGGGCCAGCTAGTATTTTACATAAATTTTTAATATGTATGAAGATATAGTGAAAAAGTAAACATCAAATACGCCAATTTGTAGTAGTACAAAAAATGTTAAAGGGACCATTTAAGAAACTGTGAGCAACTTCACAGTGTTCTTAATTATTAATTATTTGTATTTACATGCGACAAATTCGAACACAATAGGAATTGTATTTAGTTAATATTTCTATGTGATAAACAAAGTAAAAAACCGCCTTTAAAAATTTTCTATCCTTTGATTTCGCCACGAAAAGAGGATTTTGAATATTAGTGTTTTATTCCAGATAAAAGAGTGAACATTTTAAAAGAGTAATATTAAAAAAAAAATTAATCGTATTATTATTACTTTTAAGTTTATTGGAACTTCCAGCTTTAAACCTCAAAGTTTGTTATATATTGTAAAACAATAGACATTAAAAAATATGCTTTCAATATTTACACTGAAAGTAAGTAAAGTTTAATTGATGCCTTAAGCATTTAAAATAAAGATTTACAGTAGATTAATTTTCTTTTTTAATTTATAGGCAAATTTAAAAAACACTAGATAAAATAAAAGCCTTTGTAACAACCGCAGAAGCTCGGAACGGATGAAGGATATAAGTTTCACCTAGTGATTAACTAGCAAATTTTAGACAAGGAAAACGACAAATCCAGACGATTTAAGGTCTTTAAAAAGGGATTTAAAAACTGGTCTTGTTGCATTTTATAAGGTAAATAAATGTTACAAGGAAAATTAATAAATGATTCAATATAATTAAAAACTTTTTACAATATATAATAATTCGAGTAAAATAATGCCTCTCGTCTAAGCCAAAAAATAAAATCACTAAATTTTGAAGTGATATACGTATTCTGCGAACAGCATGAATTAACGTAACAATCGAACAAAACATAAAAGTTTCGGAGGCAAATATTCATTGTAATTGAATTTAAACTAAGAAATTGTTTGTGTCCTTCTCATTTTCATTTTCACTTATCAGTTCAGAAAATTTACAATTTTTCATTAAAAATACATATTTCGTCTAAAAGTAAATTTCCAAAAATTTTAATTTCGTAATTTACTAGTAAATTTGCTTGATTAATATTTTACAGGCATTGGAGACAAATTCCTTAAAGTGGGAAAGTTGAGTGAATATCGCAGTAAAATTTGATGCTGGTAATTCCAAGAAGAATATATCAATTATATCCTACCATACAATTACAATAAAAGGGAAAATTTAACATATTTCAGAATTTGTATTGTGTAATATTGCAACGATTCTCGATGTTAGTCTCTTTTAAGTGTACATATTACTACATTCATAATCCAAAAACTACTAAAAATTTGCTACTTTACTGATAAAAAGCGCACTTCGTCATTCGAGGAGTAAACCTAGACATTTTTAGAGTTCTTTTAAAATTACGACGTTTTTAAGTTAAATGGAAAGAAGCTTTTCATATTTCCACTCACTTGTCTACTTAGTATGTACTATATATACAGACACGTAACATAAAAATAGCGGAAAATATAGTTCAATATTTGTGCAGAGCGAAAGTTATTTCCTCCTTTTTCTGCTCTAAAATTTAATTTTTATTTTTGCTGAATTGCAGCTCCTTTTAAGAAAATTTAATTTAATTTCAATATCAAAATTATATTCAAAGCTACTCCTCTTGAATAAACTTTCGTGTAGATGTTCCGTGAAGAATAAATAATTTTGCGCCATACAGGAGTGAAATTATAATGCAGATAATTAAATCTACATTCCAATATATCAATATTCAATACATATGAGTACTTTTAATCTCTCGCTGTGACTATTTATAAAATTAATTTACCCAATCGAGCTGTATTATTAAAATTATTGAGTGTTAATACCAATTTCACACATTGCTGTATCATTATTATTATTCATTGTAAATTTCAAACATTTAACGTTGGTTATTTTTTAGATTTGAATGTAACAATTCTACTGCACAAAAAAAAAGTGAGGAGTAGTCAAATTCCATTTTCTTAATTTCGATTGTCTACTGTTTGATATATGGAATTTTTCACTCATTCTTATGTTATTTTTACTGTAGATAAGATAACGAAATTCCGTTGTTCTTTGAACCTTTATATTAATAGATTCTATAAATTTTATCAACCCACTTTTCTCCATTTAACACGAAAGAATATTGTAAAAAGAAACATTAATTTTTTGCTTACCAAAACTGCGGGTAAAACTAGACAACTTAAATAAAATAGAAAGTATTCAAATTTTGGGATCCCGCAGTTCTTCTCGTTTTTGGCTAATCATGTCATTAAGAATTGATTAGAGATTCGTTAGGACTATTCTTCACAATTCGGCACTCTATACGTCGAAATTGCAAGTGAAATCTAAATGATCGTTGGAAGGAAAGAAAACTTAAATAAAAACAGCTCAATTTAAATTCATCAAAATTCTTTTGCACCTGAAAATCTATCGAGAAAGAGAGAGCTCAAGACGGTGACTTATGTGACCGAAATGTCGAAACAATGTTTTTTTTTTTTTGTGAAGCGGCACGATCTTCCGGATTTGCTCTATTAAGCAAATGACTGAAAGCAGCAAGGTGCGTTCAGATTAAGCAGAAAGCCGAAAATAAGATTCATCGGTTCGCTCTAGAAAGGTGAATCGGTGAATCGGTTGCCTAATTGCAGACATCAGTTATACACACTTCCTTACGTTCTCCCATTGGCAGTTGTGCTGATCACCTGGCCAATTAACTGTGCGCAGTGGATTCATTGGACCTATACTGGGATTTGGAAGTAATTTACCAAAATATATTTACTTTTTTTTATCGAAGGTGCAACGGTCTTCTGCTCACCGATTCGTTTACTTTTCAATTAGCTGTGAAAATTACCGACTGCCGTAACAGGGGATTTCCCTTTCGATCATCTTCATAAGCCGCGCTCTGCGTAGCAAAGAGCTACTTTTTCTTAAGACGATAAAAGAAAATAGCCAAACGGGATCAGCGCCTACGAGTCTACCGAAAAAGATGTGTACACCGGCGAATGCGGGTCACTCAGTTATGATTTTGGATTTTGCTATCCGTTATGGAAGAAAGCTTGGGGTCCAGTAGAAGTGATCTTAATCGGGTGATCCGCAGTGACTTCATCCGAGTTCTTGCACCCAAGAAAAACTCAACTGCTACGATCATCTTCGTGAACGATCTCAGAATTCTTCAGAGGGTAATATAGCGCTCAGAGAAGCACGTGGACCAGATCAGACCCAGTTCCACGGTCTTGTTGAGAGTTTTTTAGGTCAAACCTTTTTCGTGCAGGAATTGCGCGTATTAAAGTAATGCGTCTTTTTCATCTCGAATTGTTATAAAAACCCAGCAATAAATTTGAAATTCTGATTTCATTCCCGAAATGTGTCAAGTGAATCTCGCCTGTTAGGGCTTCTTTCTATACAGACGAGGCAGAGACGAAATTCAGAGTTTCGGATAATGTTAAATTCATGATCTGCGAGTTATGCGTTCGGCCGATGATCGGCTCCAGCCGGATCTTCAAATAGGCCAGTATTGTATTTCAAATGCATTTTACAGGTTCAGAATCTCAATCAAGTATATATTTTTTCGTTTTTCCCGGCTTAATAGCATTTGAGCCATTTTGAGATTTAAAGAGACGTGAATTCTATGAATTATATACGAAAATACATATAATTTAAACTGTTTCAAGAACATTAGATGCAATTTATTCAGTAGTAATTCGTTAAGAATTGTTATTTTATGTCATTTAATTATAAATGAAGGCAAATCCTATGAAGGTTGGATATAACACAGAAAATATCCTTAAGATAGACAACGCAACGAGAAATAACCGGTCTTTAATGGGTATAAGTTTCCCACTCATATACTAGAGTAAAATTTCGATGTATACGATGTGATTTAAAAAATTTTCCAATTTAGTATATGTTCTGCCGAAGCAAGAACATTTGGCAGACCATTTGGCTAAGAACTCTATCACACTACCCTATGATAATACATTTCGATATTTCCATCTCGACCTCAAAAACCTTATAAGAAGCAACATAGAAAAGAAATGGGAAGAAGAATGGAACCAAGTACCTGAAACTAACAAATTAAAACAAATAAAAGAAACAACAAAAGAATGGAAAAATCTAAATCTCCTAAACAGAAAAGACTCAATTAAAATTACAAGACTCAGAATAGGCCACTGCCTTATGACCCACAGTTACATATTCAAAAAAGAACAACCTCCGAAATGTTCCTGCAACCAAGACCTCACAATAAAACATATTTTTGACTCCTGTAATGTGTATAACAATAAAAGAAATAAATTTAATATATCTATGGCATCCCTTAAATCTCAATGTATCAATGAAATCAGACAAATAATAATGTTCCTTAAAGATACAAAACTTTATGCCAAAATTTAAGCTTACAACAATTTTGCTTTTATAAGTATTTATATGGAAATAGAATGTTTAAGGATTATTATTAATCATACTATACCTAGAATATTAGAGAAGTTAAATGAATTAATTAAATAGATAGATAGGGCCTCATAAAACCTAATTGTATTGTGTTGGTAGGCCTATAAAACCCAATAAAAAAAAAAAAAAAAAAAAAATTTCCAAACCAGATATGGCGTCCAAATTAAAAGGAATTGAAAAGTTGTTAGGAGATTTTGGTATTAATACAAACAAAATCTATTCCATGACAACCGCCAATGGAAGGAATATGGTAAAAAAGGAGAGTTATTAATAAAAAGGTTTTTGAGAATGTCATTCATCCACCAACAAAATAGACGAGATTCAAAAGAGGTGGTTCTTCGACTTCAACTCGTTTCCATAATCGATTAATTTGATTTGATTAATCGATTAGTCGATGATATTTTTTCTCATGATTAATCGGCGATTATTTGATTATTTTGAGAAGTAGCAAATGAATACTTTCTATATTTGCAAGCGATATATGCGATTATTATTATGATGTGTGACCTTTTTTTGGTTTGGTCCGACGATTTCGTTGAATTATTGTTAGTGCACGTAATGAGTCAATAACCCTTACCCTTTATTGAGACATATCTGATATGAAACATGCCAAAGATATCGATCGCACCATTTAAATGAGAATTTGTTCAGACCGCTGCAGTGCAGTATTCTGTTGTATATATCGCGGTTAATGTTTGTCTTTAATATCATACCCTTTACCCATTCCTTAAATAATTCATTAAGTTATAAAAAAACAAAGTTTTGATAATAGTGTTCCTCCTTAATTAAAATATTAAACAGAAAGAAGGAAGAACTTTGAAATGGAAGTGTGCTGAAGAAATAAAAGTTACCAGATCAAAAAAAGAAATTTAAGTTTTAACATATTATATCGTAATCAATTTAGCATGCATTTAAATTTGAATTAACATGATTTCTGATTCCAAATCAAAGTATATCCTCTAGTAAAATTGGCATGTATTCTCGTTATTTCAACAATTCCATAGTATTTGAAATTCTAATGTTGTATGTATGTATCTACTTCATTATTTTGCTTTTACATGAAAAAGGGCTGGTTTTTCAATAGTCAGATAAATTCGTTCTTTGAGCAAATCAACTTGTCTGTAAAGTAATATTATTTTTCAGTTTATTTGTGAATTTTTGATAACAGATATATTAAAAAAAAATTTATTTAAAATCAAAGCTACGTTGATAATTGAGACGATTTTACTTAACAAATAAGTTCATCTGACTATTGAGAAATTGGCCCTAATAATGATAAATAGATCAAAGGTGTATTATAATCATATTAAAAAAAATTATTATTTCAGAAAAACCTTTACACTTTGTATGATAGTACTTAATTGCTGCGTTTTTTTAATGATCTGATATGGATCAGGATTTTTGCATTGAATTGCATTTTTTAAACCGTGACCTATAGCGAAGTTGTTTAAATCTTCAATAAATTCATAAGATTTCCATGATTTTTATCCATCCACATTTCAAATCTTGAACTTAAATAATTATTGGATTGTTTGACACAAGCGTCATTGTAATTTGATTTTCTTTTAATAAAATTCAAAATTTTTGCTACGACTAACTATTCAAAAATGTCCATTCAATCCAAAAGTCCAAAACCAAATGAGATCATTAAAAAAAACGCAGCTAAAGTCTTCAAGATATATATTTTTTTGAATATTCAGAGTAATGCCTATACATATATATATACATATATAAAAATGAAAGTTTGTTTGTTTGTTGCTCAATCAGGCCTAAACGCTTGCATCGATATTCTTAATTTTTTCGGTTTCAATATGGCGGATCCAAGATGGCGGTTGAAAATTCTAAATTTAAAGCGATTTTCATGAAAATTAGTACAATGATTATTCTGAGACGACTAATTTTGAATATTATTAAAATTTGCAAATCCAAAATAGTGAATCCAATATGGCGACCAAAGTTTTTTCGATTTCCACGAGTTTCAATGAAAATTTGTACAATGATTGTTATAAGGCCACTAATTTGAATATTATTAAGATTTGGAGATTCAAGATGGCGTATCCATAAAGGGGTTTTCAGGTTGAAACAATTTATAGGATATAACAAACTAAAACATTTGAGAAGGGTTTAATTAGTAAGTATTTTCCCGACGCCGGGTGAAACCGGGTTACCCATATAGTCTAGGATAGTACACATTTTTCGGATATATGCATATTCATCGATATACTTCACCATTTGGTGAATTATTAACGATAGTGGATTGCAAAAAGGTAATATCTTTCCAAATTAATTTTTATATTCTACATATCTCTAACTTACTTTTCTTTCAGGGTATATGGATTGATGTATGCAATTAACTTATATTATATAACTATAACCATATTAGGGTAACAGTGACAACCGTTAAAAAACATTTCAATCTTGTCGGAGTATAAAAACTTGGAACACAGTTGGGAAGTATGCATAATACATTGAATAGTGGAGGACTACATCCAAGGCAGCAGCAGCATTTGCCTGCGAAAGAAAGGTTAACGAATGCTGTGTCTATCAAATGACTAATCCAATTTTGAAACTTTACTACCACACCTTCAAATCAACGCTGCGAACATGTAGAGTTTAATTTTTTATAAACTCAGCTTTTAACTAAACCCCATTAAGTAATCACCTGTTAAAATTTTCATATCGACCACGATCACTTTTAAAAATCGCCTATAATATCCTCTACGAATTGTAGATACCTTCCAGTGATTAATTGTGTGCACGTCTACCAGTAGGCAGTTTGAAAGAAAACTCCATAAATCTACGTGTTACCAGTTCGAATCGAAAAGAATTCATCAAGCATCCGGAAGTTGTATAACCAGCAAAGCATGTCAGTAACCCACCACCATAGCTAGAGCTAGAGGCTCGTCTGAAGTAAGAAAACAATTTTTTTCCAGAATCATTTTTATGTTAGTTTTCATCTCTCTAAAACCGAAAAGTTGTTTTTATTGTAGAAAGTAAAAACTTTTAATGTCCAATGTGTGTGCGAGGAACTCCAAAAAACATTCTTTGCCAATGGCCCGTCCTGGGACACAAAACCAGAAGTGCTGGTTTTATAATTTTAGAGAAAGTAGAAATTTTTGTTAAGTATAAATTCTAGTCAAAAGCTTGATTCATCAGCGATGAGTGGTACTGTCTTTTTTTGTTGTTGTTTTAAGAGGTGACTAAACGAGCATGCAAACATGAAAAAAGTATTTAAAAAAAAAAAAAGCCTCAGGAAGCACAAAAAAGTCGAAAGTTTGTATATATATACACTAGTCAATCGCAACTATAAACATTCTTTGCATAAATTGCTTTTATAAGACACTGTACATGTGTGACTCAGGTGGGTTAGCATACTAAAAAGAAGACAGTAAAATTCAGAATCGCTTGTTTATTATGGCAGCCTCTTGAATGTGAGCGCTTGAATTCTTTCCTCAGCTTTCACTTTTTACTTGTGTGAGCCTTTGAGCAGTAGAAGTAAGAAAACAACGAAAAAATAAAGCATAAAACGTAAAAATTCGTTTTATATATGTGAAATTATGTCGACGACTTCTCACATGTTTTTTTTTTTTTTTTATTGTACTGCTGGCGCAAGCGCAACTCGCTCAGCAGCCCGATGATAATAGCAAAAGTAGAAAATATAGTTCAAAAAACAAAGCAGGCGCCCGAGCATGCCGCGAATATTTAAATTCGCTCTGCACTGTGCGCTGGGCTTTGATGTTGGCTAGATACCACTAAAAGGTAGGCTCATCTTTGAGATTCGTCAGAGTACGAAAACGACCACCCTCATATTCTTCGTCGTTGTCGTTTGCAACATTCCCTAGGCCGCGCCGGGTCTATCTTGGCTTTGGGACCCTCCCGAGCTCCAACGAGAGAAATGCGTGCTTGAGACCTTACCTTTATGGTTTAACCAAAGTAAGTCGATGCAGAGACCGCCTTACCGGATTCGTTTCTATATCTTCTACTGTTCCGCTTATGTTGGTGCGGATTAAATTTGAGGCCTACCGCACCGAGGAGGCTGTTTTAGAGATAAATGATTATCGGACGCACCACCGGCTGAAGTTAGTAGCATTTTCTAAATTTCATCAGAGACTTCTCGACACACCGGTCCGAGATTAGCAGAGAAGAAAGAAACAACTCGATCGCTGGAGCACCCTGGCGCACTCTATGGCGTAGAGATGAAATCTTAAATGAGATGAATGAACGGCCTTTGGCGCTTTCGTAACAACTTGTTTATTCGAACTTTCTACCGGAGATTGGAACTTTGTTGTGTGGCGATAATTTCTTTCGTAGGGGCCCCAATGCTGCAGCAGATGCCGCCGCCGCTGCCGCTGTGACTATTGGAAGAATTCGCGATTTTAAATTTTGATTTTGTATATTGTTTTGTTTTTTTTTTTTAATTTTTCTTTATTATTTTTTTTTTTTTTTTTTTTACCATCCATCCTTAGCTCTAGCCCACTAATGGCATGGCCTGTCTCGAGAGTTGCACAATTTTCATGTTAACAAAAGGCACAAAAGAAGCCAGTGAGCTTTATAAATCGGACCTATGCTATTATGCGGTTTCAAAAGGAATTTCATGCGTCATAAGCTTCAAGAGAGGCACAAACACGGCACTAAGCCGTTTAATATATGAGAAGGTGTAATGTGTGAGGAAAAGAAGTTTTTTGTGTACCTGCCGACCTTTTTCTCTCTATGCTGCTGTAATTTTCAACTCAATTTCGTTGAAATAATTTTGTCTGTGGCTGTATGTGAAAGTAAAAATGGAATTCTGTCGAACTGCCGAGAAGTAATACTCGAATTAAAGTACCCCTCGCATACATGTGAAAGGAGTTGGTTGATGTTTAGAATGAGCAAGGTCTTTCTTTTCTGCATCTCATTGAATTTTTTCTGCACAACGACATTTCCTCAGCAAGAAAGTCCTTTCTAATTATACTATGTTATAATACATACACATATTATTTAGAAGGAGGAACTTGTTACGGTCAGAGCTATGAAAATTCAATTACATTAATTGAAGTACTTGAGTAATTGATATGTTTAATTCCTTATGACTGAACTTGAAAACATTTTAAATTCCATTAGGAGTAATTGTAATTGTTAATTGATAACACAAGTTTACAAATTTTAACTTTGCCCTTCATACGAAATGTAATTATTTCCTTCCTTTAATGGAAACTAATTAGTAATGTAAAATCGGTTTTTTTTATCACATTAAGTTTTCGAGAAAAATAGGGTTAAAAAATGAAAATAAACATATTTTAGCCACATTTGGAAACAAATTTAAAAACAACCGAATTTCGTAGCAGCTTGAAATGTAAGACAAATCAAAGTTTGAATTCTAAACTATAGTTTTATATATATGTTAGGGGTTTTCGGGATCGCTGATTATGAATCCGGCGTCCGATTTGATCAATTTACATATCCCTACTCCCCACTCTAGCTCCTCCGCTACAAAGACTTTATTTTTTGGCACACTTTTGTAGGGGGTAGGGTGAATGCATTTATCAAATCTAACCTCAGATTCGTGATCAGCAACCTCAAAAACGCCCTGGATTTTGTTTATGACAAAAAATTATTGATTTTCAAAATGATTATTGATTAGCAAAATATTGTATTGAATTTAAATAGAAGAAAATGTCATAACTTTATCTTTGCAATTTTACTGAAAATCGTTATTCTATAAATATTGAATTCATTCTTTTTTTGTAAAACGTAGTCGATAATTTTGAAATTTAATAATTACAATTTACTTAACTCTGTATACGTAGATAATTATGATTCTGGTGGTTTATTTACTTTTGGTAAAGTGATAACTTATAGCTGAATTGTGAAGAAACAAATCATAATATGTACATAATTGGTCTATAAGCTTTCACATCAAGCAGAGTGGCTTGACAGTCATAATCTTTATTAATCCTAGAGTATAAGATCCTTCAAATGTGATCCAATTTCTTATGCATTTAGAGACTCCTTTAAATTGTAGGATTTCTGGTGTAAGCCCTGTTTTTTATAACGATATGCTTTCACCAAATCACTTACGAACAAGAAAGATCTGATCTGAATTGATCTAAACATAAGTAATCAAGGCCATTACAACGTACCCCATATACTTGCAAAATTCACATAATGTGTATGATTTTTGTGGTTTGAAAAATTAATAATTTTGGCAACTCTTAATTTTTATTTTCACTAAGGTTTCGACCTTAAAAACCCTAACCTGAGATTGTTAAACCTAGACACTTACGATACGGTTTTGTCATTTAAAGTGTTGTTATTACTATTGGTTCTTTTAAGATTTATTTTGGAAGACACCACATATTAAATAAATTTTGTATAGTATAAAACTTGCAGAATCTAATAGAAAATTAATCTGAATCAGCGAAGCAACAAGTGATTGTAGTACTTTTGGTAAATATTAATATCACTAATTTGGTTAATTTTATATACGCATCTATTTCACTTTTTATCACAAAACTATATGTATAGACGAAAGAACTTAAATTCTGAGAACTTTGTGAACTTGAACAAATGTCCCTAAGAAAGATGATATTAAAGAATATTTTATTTAGTACTGTTTGGTTGGTTTCAGTGGCAATTCGCACTATTTTGATACAACACAATCCTATAAATTGAATGCTAGTGAGTATTAAGGAGTTATAGAGCTCAGAGCCAGCCTTTTCTGTTGTTCAAAAAGTGAACAATTCATCAATTCTAGCTTGGGATATCTTCCTGAGGTCGTCGATGCACTACAAAAAACCTAGTTTTGTAGACTACTATTACAATTAAATTTCGCAAGTTGGCAATTTTACAACATATAGAAAAAAGTGTGGATAACAAAAATACCCAACCCAATTCACAAACGGTTTCTCCATAAAATTTACTCACATATGACAAAAAAGTCGCACATTTGGTCAAAATATATTGGAGATAAAGTCAAGATTTTTTGTTGATCATTTAAAATCCCCTTATTTGTCACAAATAATACCAAAAAGACGGAATATTTACTACAATTTTCTTTCCTCAGCTTATTATGATCAATTGCTGAATTGTGCGTTCGATTTTAAAAACAAATTTGTTGATCCCAATCGTTTTCTATATAATATATATATATATATAATCAATATTTTTATTAACCAATGTTTTTCCTTTGCAGATATTTTATAATTGTAAGAAAACGCATCGACTAAGGGAAAAATTATAATTTTTTGTAAAATTGACCAGTATCAAATACCAGCTAATATAATATAAGTAAGTTTGAGTCTGTTTTCTTTGGAATTTTCTAATTGAAATCCTTTTATAGATATCAAACATTACTTATTTAGTTAGTATGATATCTTCAGACAATTCCTTTAAAAAAAAAAAATCTATCAAATCGTTTAAACTTTGTGAATGGAAATTCAACCGGAAATTATATATGAACGGAAGTTTGAAGAATGTTCCTAATCAAAGATGCAGCTGAATCGAATAATGCAGGGGGTGAAGATACTATTGAAGGTCTTTATAATACCAAATACATTAAAATGCAGAGACGGGAAGAGTACGAGTTTGAAAATTAAGATTTATGTATATACTTCGTCTAGATACGAATTTGTTTACATAAACAATTGTGAAAATGTTGAATGAATTTCGTATTGTGCAAAACCTAAGAATGAGTTCTACGATTGATTACAATTTCAAAGATTCCGTGCTCGAACTGCGCCATTAGATCAGTGGATTAAGTTAATTCAACATATTCATTGCGCCTGCCCGTCCCGATCTGTATACCCCCGAACAATGTGCATCGTAGAATGGAAAAATGCCTTTCGTCTTAAGTATTGTTTCTAACCGGCGGCAGTACTCTATCACTGGATTTTCGTCATGGAAATGTGCCAACATCAGAATATTTGCAAATTTGTCCAGCCTGCAAACGAATTCGTGGGAGACCTTCAGATTTTTCTGCAGTGAAAAACGTCGCATGATCAGTGATCGACTCATGGATCTCTGACGCTGATCCATATCATATGCAGGAAGTAATGAACCTCTGAAAAGAATCACCATTTCCCGAAATATGTAGATTTATCTGGTCTAGTCGTCTTTATGAAAAGAATCTCGAAGGAGTCACCTATGCCCAAAAAGATCACGTTGCCGTGAAGGCTTGGTTTAGTTTTTGGTGCATAAAATCCGCATCAGAGCAGTTGTGAATAAAACATTTCCCCTGGCGTGAATTGAGCGCGATATTCCCTCGGTTATGGTAATAATAATAATCCAACAACAACAACAACAAAAATTGTTTCGCTCGCGAACAAAGGGAAAAGTTCTCACCATTTCTCGTCAATTAGAAACGTGCGAGAAAAATGGAAGAAAAAATCTATTTTTCTTTTCTGTATCTTTTTATTTTCTTATCAGCTCTCAGGTACGTGCCACAAGGGTATAAGCTTTTCACCTGAATTCAATGAATGTTGCAAGTTTGTGTGCAGATGTGCATATTAAAAAGTCTAGAGCGAAAATTTTTTGTTTCAGAAACTGCTAAGGCGGCTCTGCAGATTGGAGGAAAATATAAATAAAATGCTGAAAGAGTGACGGACCGGAGTTACTTACTTTGTATTCCTGCAGCAGATTATTCCACTTTTTGATGATTTTCGACAATGGCAGCGGTACGTTCAATTCTCGTTCGACGACACTGAAAGTAAAGTAAGTGAATGTTTTAGTTTATCTTATCATAATTTTTTTTTGGTATTTTCAAATATCAATTTCGTTTAGGCTTATTTTTTTCCCCATTTCTTTATCTTATATGAACTGACCTAGTTAAATTTTGAATCGTAGTGAATTCAATTAATCCACCATGATTGTGAGTACAAAATAAGAAAATGATTCATTTAAAGAATATGAAATCATAAAAAAAATACATCTACTAGTGAAATTATTATTGGTAAAATAAAAAAAGGGTTTTCTTAGAGATTGAGACTCGAAGAAACTCTGCAACGTAACACCGAAAAAGGAATTAAATTATATTAGCTGCGTTTGTTTTTTTAAATCTGATCTGGATCTGAAATTTTGCATTGAATTGAATTTTTTAAACCACGTCCTATAGCAAAGATTTTAAAAATTACAATAACTGCATCGAATTTTTACCCATCCAAACTAAATAAAATATTTGATTGTTCTGAATAGACGAAAAAAAAACGCAGTTTAAATTTAGATTTTTTTTTTTTTGGTTTTGGTTCCTTTAATATTTTCTGTTCTTGTGGTCCAAATTCTTTTTCAAATTTTTTATTAGTAATTGGAATTTACAGAACTTTATAGAATACATCTTTCTGTCGATTTACACGGTTTTTAAATTTTAAACAAGGTGGATTATTTTTATATTTTTAAGTTTTCATTTGACAACTTTTTTTACATAATATCCAGCCCAAAAATGTTAACAAAAAGAAATGAGAATAGGAATTTCACACCAAAAAATACAAACTATTTATTTTCTTTTAATATTTATGATGGAGCATATCATATTACATTTTTTGTTGTCATTGTTTGTTGTTTATTATGGAAGATTAATAATTCATGTTTTTTGCTTTTCATTTTATAACAAATAAATTTAAATAGTATGTATGGGGCGGTTAATGTTTGGCATGTTGGTAAAAGTCAGCTGATAGCTGTCGAACGGGAAAATAAAAACACTTTGACATAATAAATTGTGTTTTAAAGTAAATTCTTGCTTGTCATTACAACCTTTTTAGGGTTCCGTAGCCAAATGGCAAAAAACGGAACCCTTATGGATTCGTCATGTCTGTCTGTCTGTCCGTCCGTATGTCACAGCCACTTTTTTCCGAAACTATAAGAACTATACTGTTGAAACTTGGTAAGTAGATGTATTCTGTGAACCGCATTAAAATTTTCACACAAAAATAGAAAAAAAAACAATATATTTTGGGGGTTCCCCATACTTAGAACTGAAACTCAAACATTTTTTTTCATCAAACCCATACGTGTGGGGTATCTATGGATAGGTCTTCAAAAATGATATTGAGGTTTCTAATATCATTTTTTTCTAAACTGAATAGTTTGCGCGAGAGACACTTCCAAGGTGGTAAAATGTGTGTCCCCCCCCTATAACTTCTAAAATAAGAGAATGATAAAACTAAAAAAAATATATGATGTACATTACCATGCAAACTTCCACCGAAAATTGGTTTGAACGAGATCTAGTGCGTAGTTTTTTTTTTAAACGTCATAAATCGTAAACCGCAATCGTTACCTTTCATTCAATCAACTCAAATATAAAAATAAAATAAAAACATTTAATTTCATAAACATAACCGTGAACCATTATTTTCTAATAATAACAAGAACTTTTATATTATGTTACTTGCTGCTACGGCACCCTTCATGGGCGAGTCCGACTCCCACTTGGCCGCTTTTTTTTTCTTATTTATCACCTCAATTCACGTATTTAGTTTTAAACACAAGTGTGGACACAAAACTTTGAGCTTTCACTGGAATTGTGTTCTGAACCGTTCTTTTGTGCTGTTCTTGTTCTACTCCTGATAGCGAGCAAAAAAGAACACAGCTATTGTTGAGAAACATAGCCTTCGATCATGTTTGCCATGACATTCTTTTAAATAAAATAAATCAATATGACTTGTAAGGGTCTTTTTTGTCTTGAGTTTCGTCCTATTGTTGTAATTTTGTCCGCCGAGCGGCTGGCCGGCAAAACTACACCATCTGCCTTCGCCACAATTCAGTGACTAACGGACAGACAGACGGACGTAGGGACATTTTTGTTGGGAATATTACTCGTCCACCGAAGTAGACGAGCCCAAAAAAAGATCGATGAGTGTTTCGATCCGAGAAGCCAAGCTGATCTCGTCAGTATGGCGCTTGGCTTCTCTGCCATAGACACTCACAAAGGAGGGATTGAAAGCTAATCCCTATATCTGCCCGATCACAACTTAAAGTGTGAATTATAAGCGAAGGCAAATTCTGTAACACTATTTATTTAATTATAAAATGTTGGTTGTATTCTCTGAATGTACGTCATTTGAGTTTGTTCCGTTGTCTGGTGTTCCATAAGGATCTATTCTCGGGCCGCTACTCTTTTTTGTTATTTAAAAACGACTTGACCATGGAAATTAGTTCTTACTGACTCTGAAAAATCACTTGTATTGCGTATTTACAGTCTCAATTCTGTGATCTTGTCAGAAGTTAACCCTCAAGAGAAGCACTGGGTATGGGATACCCAGGGATGAATAGAAAGTGTTTGTCCATCATAAATGGTTACGTTGAGAGGATGACTCTGAGTGGGAGAAATTATAACATTCTCTAAATATAGTCTATGTCTATAGACAGTATGAAGTCTGAGGTTTAATTTAAAAAGAAAATTTATTAAATCGGATAATTGAATCAAAAGATATTAATTATCAAAGGTATACGGGTATGGCATACTCATGTGCTTCTTAATTGAGAAGCCGCTATAGTGCTTCTCTTGAGGTTTAAGGATCTGAGTGTGATCTTTGATAATAGGCTATGTTTTAACGAATATTTTGACGATATATACAAAAGATCGTACAAGCTAGCAGGATTTATTTTACGCACTTATGCTAATTTCCAGACAGACTTTCTATTCTTAACCTGCAATTTCTTGTTAACAGTAGACTTTATATCGATGATTACGTACTCTAGCGTATATTAAACGGACTACTCCAAAAATATACTTTCGATTAACTAAGCCTAAGGGTATGCATTCAATACCATCCAGAGTCTCTCTTCACCTGTAACAATATAAGCAAATCTTACAACTCACTTTTAACCGACTTCTAATTGTCGTATCGATTTGGAACTTTGCAAAATTATGCAATTCTGGTGACAATGCAATAATATGGTACTATCGAGGTTGTGATATGATTGAGGTGGAAGGTGGTCATAGGGACTCCCCAATAACTAACATTAATCCATCAAGTTTGGGCTCGTTTGACTTGTCTTAGTCAATTAATTACCTACATTACATTTTGTTCATTATGACTAGACCGGTATATAAATGCGCCCCTGCTTTTAAATTTAAATACTTTTAGTATGCTACTCATAATTTTTTTTTAGGTTTTTTAACTATAATTTTTTACGCCATCAAAGAATCCACGATAGAGACCAAATTTTTCCTATGTACTGCCAATTTAGTAGATAAGATAAACGAGTTTCATTTAAATTTTTTGTCAGTTATTGTATAATTGGAAATATTAATTTCTATACAAAGCCAACTGTAAATAAATAAACAAATGTATTGCTTAATGTTGCCATAAAAATAAATTTTGATAATTTTGAAAGCAGTTGTTTATACCCCATCTATTATCTATTTCTACCATGGTTTTTCGTATACCTATTTAGGCCAAAATTTTTCATTTTTATTATTAGAAATAAAATATAATAAATACCACTTGCCTGCAATAGATATTTCAACAAATGTTTCACTATTGTGGATATTTATGAATTAAAGTCACTCCGAAGTAAATATCAGAACTTATCGCTGTAATGATTTATAGTAAAATGCAAAATTGCAAACAACATCCAAATATAAATAAAATTATTATTATTATAAGTGATCTACGATTATAAAATATTATAAAATACTTTAGGGTATCAAAAGACACCTCATGGTAGAAATAGGTATACAATATACGTATTTTATATCCAGAATCAGAATGGTGGAAAAATACACGCATTATTAATTTAACAACTATTATAAAGAAGCTAAAATTTTAATTGAGGAAAAACAATTCAAATAATGTTAATAATTTTAAATTAATATTTTAAAATGTGTCTCCTGACACCTTCGGTAGAATTAGTGTTAATAAATAGACAACATTTTATTTTCTTAATCTCACTATGTCTCTTCTTCAAAAGTTACAAAACTCAATATTTAAGTACAAATTAGTTAGTTAATATCGTAAATAGGACTTTGAACTTGTAAATGAAAATTTTACATAAACCTGACTGGTTAAATAGCAGGTAATTTAGGTTACTAGTAAAATCAATGCAATTTGAAGTACTCGCAATTAATTCTGCGATCATCTGCTAGCTGTCCACATCAATCTTACTAAATTGACTAGCAAAATCAAATCAACATTGAATCCGTTATTATAATTTTTCGCCTTCAACAAATTACTACTAATTAATATAAAATAATACAGTCAAGGCCATCTGAGATGGTATCATCTATCTAATCGGTCACTTTCTCTTGCTCGGTGGCCAGGTGGAAAAAATTAGTTGTTGAAACCAAAAGGCTTGTGCGTAAATTATGTCACCACCTAACGAGCTCTTGTCTCAAACATTCCCTGCAAAAATCTGCAAAAGATTTCAGCTTAAAAATGTTTTACGCAAAAAACTAGAAAATTTCACCCAAAAAGCCAATTAATGTTGCCTATGCTCTCCGGCTTTCGTGGTATAAAGCTAAAACTATCAGATTTCTAGAATAAATTAAGTTTTGCCGATAAAAACAGCTGCGATAAAAGAAAAAAAAAATCACACAATTTCTCCACGTTGGTGGAAGAGTGCAATAATCCAGTCCAGAAATAAACTACAGCGAAAAAAAATTGGGTGAAGAAATATGAGTAAACAGAGGTATGCTTCTTCGCCGAAATGCGCAGAAAACCTTTAGAAAATCGGTTTCGATCTGAGTTTCTTTTGAAGAAGGCCTTAAAAGCCCATCTCTCTTGTCCCCCTTCTTACGCATCGGCGAATGATGAAGATCGGACGATCGAACAAAAAAAAAAAAAATGAAGAGCCGCCTTTACCAAAAATACTAAAGTGAAGATCTCCGAACGATGGTGAAAACAGGTGAAAGAATTGAACGTCAGCGCCAGCAGCAGGCTTTGGTCCGTGTTTGTTTTTTCGTTTCGAACATTTAAAGTAGTTTAGAGGCTGATTGTGTTTCGACACGGTATTTCGAAATTATTTAAATTCAATCGATAGAAGATTGCATGGACATTTTTCTGTTTTCGCTTTTTATCTACGTCTATTTTTTAGGTAAACGACAATTTATCAAGTGGTGCAGCAGCTTTGAAGAAGAATAAAAAACTAAACTATGAAAAAACTTCTTGTATGGACCGAACGATTTATTAGAAATATTTAAAAAATAAAAATGTTTAATAGTTTTTTGTATATTCTGTTATATATGAGTATATTATTCACTAAAATAGTTAAAAACGCTTTCATTTTCACTTTTGACTATTATAAATCAGATAGGAACTGAAACAACCTGCCACTGTATAATTTTAAATAATATATGTTTTCTTAAATTTCCTTTTTGTCCTAAATTTTAAGACGGTTTTAGATTTCATTATATTTATAAGTCTTCTTAAGTATTTAAATGAGAAGTGTTTTCTCAAAAATTTAAGATTGCAGTGGCTACGAAGGGGTAAAGCCGACTGCGCCACTGTTTTATATACATAAGTATACATATTATATAGTACACGGAAAAAAATATTTGTGTAATTGATTAATTGTTTTTATAAGCTCTATCGTATAATTTCTTCTATTCTAAATTTTATATAAAAATAGTAAGATCGAGATTTATCAAAACAATTTATACGGAAATATTTTGAATTTAGCTTAAAATCTTATAAATTTTGCATTTTATATTAAAACCAATGAATTCAATCTTACAAATATTATCGAACGATAATGAGTTATTAATTTTATTCTAAATCAGTGTAAATTCGACTAATTCTTCACAACACCAAATTTTTATGTATTTATTTGTGTAGAGTTTGAAAAAGATAAATGCGTCTTTCTCGGAACCATTATTTACGAGTTTGCTATTGGAAAATTTAGAGTTTGTTAGTTGCAGAAATTTTATCTCTATCTCACAAACTTGAAGCAAATTTAGTTGGAAAAAAAATTGTTTTTGAACATGTTTTATTTATTTTGTTGTAATTTACGCTTTTAAGCCATTCAGAATATCTCAGTCCTATGAAGGATCATTATCGGCAATAGTTCAGCTGGCCACGCAGATTTTCTCGTTTATATGGCTAAGCCTTAATTTTTCAAATTTTAAAAAGTAAAGTAAAAGGAAATGTTTTTAAGAAAGGGTTTAAATTCGTTTGAATTGACTAGATATCATCAAAAGACGGACTCACATATTTTTTTTTTTTCATGCTTTTCAGAATCTATTAAATGAAATAGAATTCCATGATATACTCATATTGGACTTTCTAAAGGATATAAATCTCAATGAAAGATTTCATATCCAAGAAATACTATATGAGAGTATATAATAAAATCCTTTTTTCAATTCAAACTGTTTTATTTTCATGTTGGCAGTTGCTCTATCTGACATTATAGTCTGATCTTGGATGCCACGTTTTCGTAATGCAGCTAAAAGTGGTGTAGTACCATGAGATTTAGTTCCTGTACTGCATCTTTCGACTTTTATTAAGGTGTTAAACCCCCCCCCCCCCCCCCCCCCCCCCCCCTCCCCTAGTTGGGCTCGACGAAAATGACGTAATTTCCAAGAATTTTCTTTACTGGTTTAATAAATATTTATTGAAATGCTCGAAACAATATCTAAAAAAAGATATATTTTAAGGAACTTGTACAATATTTTTTAATGAAATATAAGGAAATATGGCTCTTTTTCATTTAAAATCAAAATTAAAGGAGATTGTGTTAGTATATTGCATTATGGAGGGAATCATAATACACCCCAAAAATAATTTGTTCAAATAACTAATTTGGTTTGATTATTTTTGATTTTGATTTTCACTTAACAAGGCTTTTGATAAGCATGAAGAAGCAGAAGTTTATTTAAAAATCATAAAATGATGTCGTCATTTAAACTACATATTTGGTTGCAACGCAAGAATTAGTTCAGATAAAGAGGCTCATTGTTACAATAACTTACGAGCAGGTATAAATTTGGAATTCCTGAGTTCTAAACTGCCATTTTTTATCAAACTAAGTTACACTGTATATGTAACGATTATAATTCGACTATACTCTTTCAAATAAACTAGTCCGCAAACTTCTATGTGTATTAAATAATTTTAAAAAGGTTTTAATTAATAGCAAAAAGCTAAAGGGATACGAAACTCTATTTGCAATTTTCCTGAAACCCCTGGACCATGTTAAGTTATAAAGAACATCTGGTCAAAATTAAATGATTATTTCTAAGAATCATGCATTGTATTTATTGTAGATGAAGCTAGGTGAAGTCTGATCTAGTTGTTTGGAACTGAATATTCGTGTTAGCTGAATTAATAACGCCTCATAGTTGCATCAACTATACTTGTACATCGTTTTTTCCTGCCTTTTGTTATAACATTGATTGGTAACATAGTTTGTGAGAAAGTTTGCCCACCGCAACGAAATTTTTAAAAAAACATAGTTTTGATATAATCGTATTTAAAGTTTCGAGCGGAAATTATTTCCATAAATGGAAAATTAAATTAAAATGTGACAATCCAAAGAACATATTATTAAGTAGTAAGCTCCAAATTAATGACGTAGAAAACTGTCACATTAGACAAAATTTTAATACATAAAATTCACATCTCGCAAGCGATACATAAAACAAACATTTTAACCAAAAAACTATATCCGTTCATAAACAGAAAATAAACCTTAAGCTTGGCCAATAAAGAGCTGATATGTAAAGTAATATTTCACATGATTGTGCAAAATCACACAAAAATAAACTTCAAATTGCCCACAATAAACTGCTTAAGATTATTCTCGATCTACCTTGGCACTTTTCAACTAAAAAACTCAATTTAATATCGGGTTCATAGAAGACAAAGTTGAAAAAATAGCCAACAAATTGTATGTTAAATGTGAATATAAACCAACCCCTTTATTCGGCAATTTGTCTAGATAATAAATATAGTGGCATAAGTTTAATATAATGTAGTGTGATTAGATTAACTTAAAAATTATTTGGTGTTTATATAAGTTTTTTTCCTCACCATCAAGAAATCATAATCTCATATAATTGTAAAGAGAATTATATGTTATAAAAAAACTATTTAAAAACAAGCTTTTATTATTTAGATGTACTAAAACGAAAAATAACTATAGTTTTTTCATTGGGGCAATATTGAATGCTATTTATAAGTGGCCATAGGTCGTGTGGAAGATCCTAATAAAATTAGTATCAAAGTTATCACTGAAACAGATATAATATATTGTATTGAATTTATTGTCCTAAAAGCTTGTCGTGCGCGAGTAGTTAATACAGGCATTAATTTTGTTTGACAGGGATTATAAGTATTTAAATATGATTTTTTTTTTTCAATTCACGCTTATAAAACAGTAAATTCAGCATAATATATTATATTTGTTTCAGGGAGGTTATCGTATTCTACTTGTCAAATCCTTTCATTTGATACTCATGTGAAGGCTATTATAAAGAAATAAATAATCCACCATCTTGGAGCGTCCGCCATATTGGATTTAGAATGATATTAAATACACTATATTGTAGTGTCACCAAACTTATATACGTGTGCAAAATTTCAAAGCTCTAGCTTAATTAGAACTAGTTGAAATTTTAATTGCAATATTTGACCTAAACATTACTAAACAAGTGAAGTTAAATAAAAGCTTGCAAAATACGCTGAAATCTTAACTCGAAATATTTACTCTTTAAAATAGATGCCATGATATTCTCAATAAAGTTATAATAATTACAAGTTTCGCGCGCATTGGCTCTTAATTTGTGGTAGCGTTATCTAAACGCCTATAACTTTTAAATGAGTGTTTCAATTCTTTTGAAATTTTGGGGAAATATTCTTAGGATGACATACTTTAAGATAAATATATATAATATATATCTGACTAGACGTAACTCCTCAAATTAGTTTGATTATATAAAAAAAAACTACTAACTTAAATTGTCTGTAGATATATTTTTTAGTTAAATAAGAATTTATCAAGCTTTGTAGGGGCGTTGAAGATAAATAGGAAAAAAAATAAAATGAATAAATAAAAAATCGAAATGAAAAAAAAAAAAAACGATGTCACATTCTCGAGTGAAATAGAAATTTTTGTTGTAAGCCTTCGTAGAGTGCGTTCGCAAAAAATTTCTATTGCTAATAAATACGAATGCCAACAAAGCGTTCGTCGGAGAAAAATGACGGAGATAATAATAACAAATCAAAAGTGGCGAAGCAGCAGAAATATAAAAAAAAAAAGAGAAGAAATAAAAAACAACAAGCCAACAAGCGGCGATATACTTACGCCCATGCATATTTTGAAGCATTCCGTTTGCCAGTAAACAGCGGAGAAAGTTCTGCACGTAGTCGGATCAACGTCTTCACTTTGTCTGCTTCCCCTGCAAAGATATCAAAGAAGGAATGAGATGGAGTTCGGCTCAATGCAAAAAGAAGAAGCTTAAAGAGAAGAAAATCAAGTTAGATCGCATTTGGAGTACTACGGATACTATGGCTAGAGTGGTGCAGACCTCGTCGCAGCCAGTGGAGCAAGTTTGCTTCTCACGATTAGGCTTGGGGGACCGGACGAAGAATCCAAAGCCAGTGATCGAAGATGACGAAGAAGCCGCTGAATTGCCTGGCGGTATCTTAGTGTTGCTTGCTTCGAACCGATCAGAGAAAGAAATTATGGGAATAAAACAGCAACAACAACTACAACAACTACAACAACAACTGGCACAAATTATAAGTTGTGAAGCATACAAGCTGAAAACGTGAAACGGAACGAAACGAAAATTTCTTCCTACCTTCTAGCCTATAAGACGAGTAAGCGAGGCTTAAAGAAAATAAGAAGGAGGAGGCGTAAGAGGAGTGCCACTGGTGTAAGCTTTCTTCTTCTCCTTTTCTATTCTGAAAAAGTGGGTTATCTCAAATTAGAATCACACACCATACGGTACTTTATTTTCCTTCTTTCTCTCTAGGCCTATATTCTTCAACCTCAATGTCTTCTTCATCTGCGTTGTCTTGGCGCGTTCTTCATAATTCTCTCTGCTGCCGGTGATCACGACCCGTGAAAGAAGAACAAACAACCTAGACACAGATTGCACTGATATCGCCCAGTGTTTCCACAGTATGTTTTTCAAAATCGGATCCAAATTGCAAAAAATTGGTATCCAGAAGTATTCCAAAGCAGGTCCCAGAACATCGATTTCGAAAGAATATCGACTGTTCGATCGAACAATTATATCATGATTTTTTTAATTAATTTTATTAATATATACAACAATGAAAACGGATTAATTAAAACGAAAAAGGACAAACAATATCACTGATTGATAAGAATCTTATAAAATTATAGGGGATCTTAAAACAACTTTCTTCGTTTAATTTTTTTTCTCTCATTTACTCTTTCACTAGCCAACTTCTTTACAATTTTACACTAGATACCCATCAAAACGAAGAGCAGCTGAGAAGAAAGCCGAACATAAATTGAAGGCCCTAAATTTGGAATAATTATATTTATTCAAATTTATAAAATTTCAAAAACTACTGCTTCCCTATCGAAATGATTGTCAGATTTATAAATTTGTATCGGATTAAGGAGGTAGAAGCGGGAAGAGTGGTTTTGAATACGTTATCTTCAACTCCTATAAAGTAGAATTTTCATACTATATTTGGATTTGTTATCATTCTTATGGGGAGGAAACGCAATTTGAGGTCTGAAGAGAGAAATGCGATTCTATAAGAGCTATTGAGAAACTTCAAAAATTAAAGACAAAATAAAAAATACAAATTTGTGTATGAACATTTTTAATTAGGTCCCATTTTCGAGAAAAATAGAGATAAAAATTACAAAAGATCGTTTTTCGACCATTTTTGAAAAATCATTAACAAATAACGTATTGCCATGGAAATTGAAAATTTGAATTAAAGTTATTTTATAAAAGTACGAAAGACTTTCAAATTTTTCGAAACATGCCATTAAAATTCACTTTCTTCCATAAACTGATTTTTTCATACAATAGATAGTGAATGAAGAATTTCATCTGAGTCAAGTCCATAGCTTAAGCTTGCATTTAAGTCATATTTCGAACTCCTAAAACAGTTATTTTTTAATGTTTATTCAAAAATGACTAAAATACGATCTTTTGCACTTTTTAACTCTATTTTATTCTGAAACGGAAGCCAATTGAACATTTTCGTTTGCGAATTCATATTCTACGGAAAAAATCCTATAAAATGAATCTAGATTTATTTGGCAATAGAAAAAAATATAAAATTTGTTGCTCTGTATTATTTCTAAGATTGTCGTAGACACAAGATAGTCTAACATTGGATGAATCCTTTTCAGAAAAATTTGTTGTTTCCCGTACTATTTCTGTAAATGATATAGATTATTATAGCGTAGAAGCTATTTAGAGCAAAAGTATAACAATGAAAAAAGTGAAAATTATTAAGAAAATTTAGAAGTATCTAAATTCCAAGATTCTAAAGTCCAAATTGACTAATATTGTGTATAACGTTTCATTTCCAGCTAGATACCTGGCGATTATCGTTAGCATCAGCGTCTCCACAAATTGGCTTCCAAACGATACGATTGAGTTCATGTGGAAACACTGATCGCACTTCATCCGTTGGCGCAATCTTACAAAACTGGAGGCTCCCACAAGCAACGGGAAGATCTCGTTTTGGGGGCACCCCTTCATCCCGGAGCCCACATCTGTGTTCCAGACGGGGGCCACACCGCTAAATCGTCATCGTTATCGTCCGCCGTCATGCCATTGATGATCGTATGCATGAGGATCGCCCGTACGATGATCGTAAGAATGGCGGCAAAGAACTTTTTATCCGCGCAGAAGCAGATAAACGGAACACATGAGGCAGATGGCGCAAATGGCGGATGGATGGGGTCTTAAGGCAGAGCGCACTGCTGCTACGCGGTGCGGCGGCGCGGCAGCACGGCGGCCCTACAGTTGACCCACATTTCGTGAGGAGTAAAATTTCTCTTTTGGCCTTGTTCTCTGGTTCTATCTTTTCTTCTGCAGCACAGCGCGTCGTGCCCCACAGGCCGCAAATATATGGGTGTTTAGATTGGCCTGGCGGTTTTCTGTTACGATCCGGCTTGATGCCGTCGTTGCCGCCGCCGCCGGCGGAGTCTCGATGCTCGATGCTGTGTACCTCAACTTTTGGTGATGCTCCGATGGCCAACATTAAGAATCCACACATCAATGGAAAAGAGGAAGACGTAACGGAACTTGTTCTTGTCACATTTTATCAATCTTGAGAAATTTCTTTCGATTCGAGCTGCCGCACGAAGAAAAGAATTTCTTCATCTGGCGGTAATTCACTTATTATTATTATTATTGTTATTTCTCTCTTCTTATCGTTTCTTTAAGGATTATCTGAATATTTCACTTAACATTTTTTCTTGACTCGGGAATGCTCGTGGGCTTTTAGAGGTCTAAAGGTAAGTAGGCAATTGTCGTGTTATTTCCGCTTACCCATCACAAGGTAAACCGATGTTTTTGTGGAATTTCAATTGTGGTGTGGATCGTGTGGGGATGATCGATCAATCCGTTCATGGGACACTCACAATAAAATAAGAAAAGAAGCACTTAAATTCGAGAAAATGTACAGGTTTATCGATAAATTGAATAATGAGCTTCGATAAGAAGTCCATTAGCTAGTCATACCTTCGGAAATATAAACAGTTCATACACATAATTTTATGTTCATTATCTAACCAACAATTTTTAATATTGAGTGTAACATTTTACGGAGAATACGTCACAAACATAAATCTTTTGTTCGAGTATTCTTAGTATTTTGTAGACTAGGGATATTAAATGTAAGCATATGTGCAGTAGATAACTATAAAAAAGTTACTACGACATTGGCAAAATTGACTAAAGGATAAAAGTAGAAAAATATTAGGTAACTCTCAAAGGTGTTTACAAACCGAATTTGGTTTCGTCGATAGGTAAATTTTAGGTTAGATTGCGATTTTTTTTCACTGTCTTCCAACACAGCCACTGACATATAATATAATGAACTACTCAACTCGTCCTATATAAAGTGCTTAGACAAGAATGTTGCACATTTCATTCTTTCTCTATATCAAGAAAAATAATACTGCTGTAGGAACATGGGCGATATCATAGACAAGAAGTTTCATGTAGAACAACTGAAATAAATAAAAAGCATTTTTGAAAGCTCTTTTCCATGCGATGCCTCCAAACTTAAAAATGTTTTGAAATTGCATATCATAGTTATCAAAGTTCGCAACATTCTGGGATGTGGGAAATTTCTAAAATGTTCTTTAAGCAGGATAGATATCCAGATAATAATCTAGATCTTCACTTTGTATGAAGAGATCTACCAATAGTTCATTAAAAAAAAAACCCAGTTTATATACAAAACATCATGAGTGAGAGCTTTTTTTTTTATTATAAGTAGCAAATTATTGTTAATAACTTCATAACTTGAGGATTCATTTCTCATCGATAGATGTATTTTTTTTTTTCATTCGAGTCTGGGTCTGGATTAGTATTAAATGAAAGAAATTATGAAGGTTAATTACTGGGTTAACGATTTTGAAGACCAGGAATTCCTGTTTTTGCTAATCTAATAAGAATCTTCTTTGAACGACAACTTTTACCATTTCCAAAGAAAATTCAAAAATTGTTCATTTTTTAAAGCCAATACACTTCGAAAAAAAAAACTGCAAACTCTTTGATCAGCTCCCGGATAAATATCTGGGTTAAGGTGTTGTCCCTGAATTTCCGTTCTAGCGTGGATCCAGACTCAGACTCGGATAAAAAATACAGCTTTTAATGTACTTTAATGAGGAACTTTGTTCGGAAAAAAATATCTCTAAATATCAGATTGTTTAATATGTAATAAAACTTTGAACTCTACAGCACATAGGTGTAGAAAAATAGTTGAACATTCAATCCAAATTGCGAATGATGAACAATCAAAATAACTTTTCAGATAATTTCAGATACCATCTTAGTTAAATTTGAGAGCTAAATTTCTTTAAAAGTTTATAAATTATAACGGGTAAAAGAATTACTTAAAATAAGTTAGGAATTAAAATTACCTCTTTATATTACACATTTTGAATTTTAAGCACGTGATTTATAAAGTTTAAGTTTCATTTCTTGATTGGTAGAAGGTTAACTTCTTCTTCTGTACTGAAATGGATTAAGATGCTTATCATTCTTTAAACTCGTTTACTTTTGTGAATGTTAAATGTATAACACTGCGTCTGATGGGAACAAATTTCTCTTGTTTCCAGCCTTTCTACTTCCTTTCTAGTTAGCTATACTTGTTAGTGTCAAAGGGTATTCCAAACAGCTCTGAATATATCGTGAATAACGCATATATTCACATCACTACAGATTTCCTTTTAAGAGGTTTATTATTACCAATTGATCATCATTACTGTCTTTTGTCGTAGTAAGCTTAATATAAGATCTTTTCGCGAATTGTCTTACCGCGTTTTCAACAAATGGATTAGACTTGGCAGTTAAATGATTTGTATATGTTTCATAAATTTCAGGCTAAACTTTCAGCAGTGCGTGGAATAAAATCACTTAAACCTCCTCTACAATATATAGCATTTACATTTCAAATGCAACCATATCAATAGCAAAAATAACCGAATCAAATTCAATTACAACAAATTCAAAATCAAGATCAACCAAATCAAAATCAGGAAACGTTGAAATGGTTGTTATTGAAGTTTATATTTGAAAAATTGTTTAGTTATTTTAAAAAGTTCTTGATTTTGATTTGATTAGTCCTGATTTTGATTTTGTTGATTCTGATTTTGATTTTGTTGTGGTCGAATTTAATGTCATTTTCGTTGAATTTGATTTGGTTGTTGATATCGTTGAAATGGTTGTATTTGAATTGTAAATTCTTTATATGAATACTAGCTGGCCCAGCAGACTTTGTACTACCCTTTCCGGTACATTTTCGTTATGCCATGTGCGTCGACCAATATTTGATCGTGTTCTTTCTTTTCGCATGTTTCTACAAATAATACCATTAATATAAGAAAACAGTGTTTCCGTTTCATATCCCTAATTAATTTATTGAACAAACTTACACATTGTTTAATATTAAGTAAACCGTTTTACACTGCACAAATATTGGAAAATTACCCGGTTTCACCCGACGTTGGGTAAATACTTACTAATTAAAGACTTCTCAAATGTTCTAATTTGTTATATCCTAGAAATTGATTCAACCCGAAAATCCCTTTATGGATCCGCCATCTTGAATATCCAAATCTTAATTCAATTTAAAATTAGTGGCATTAACACAATTATTGTACCAAATTTCATTAAAACCCGTTGAAATCGAGAAATTTTTTTTATATATATTGGGTCCGCCATCGTGGATCTTGAAACTTTGATAATTCGATAATGATCAAAATTACTGGCACCAAAAAAATCGTATTAATTTTCATGAAAATCCGTTGAAGTCGAGAAATTTGCATCACCATATTGGATCCGCCATCTTGGATTTGGAAATTTTGACAATATTTAAAATGAGTGGTATCAGAATAATTATTGTATTAATTTTCATTAAAATCTGTTGAAATCGAGCTTTATGGTCTTTTCATTAGTGGTCATTAATCATTATACCAATTTTCATTAAAATCCATTTTGATCGCCGTGTTGGATTCACCATCTTGAATTTGGAAATTTTGATAACATTCAAATTAGTGGCCTCAGAGTATTTATAGTACTAATTTCCATTAAAATCCGTTAAAATCGAGAAATTGTTGGTCACAACCTTGGATTTGGAAATCTCGACAATATTCTAAATTAGTTACCTCAGAATAACCATTGTACTAATTTTCATTAAGATCGGTTGTAATTAAGACATTTTAATCGCCATGTTGGATCCGCCATTTTGGATTTGGAAATTTTGATAATATTCAAAATCAGTGACCCAAAAACAATCATTGTACTTATTTTCATTAAAAGCCGTTGGAATTGAGAAATCTTGGTCGCTATATTGGGTTCACCATCTTGGTTTTGTAAATTTTGATAATATTCAAAATCAGTGACCTCAAAACAATCATTGTACTAATTTTCATTTAAATCCGTTGAAATCGAGAAATCTTGGTCGCCATATTGGGTCCGCCATTTTGGATTTGTAAATTTTGATAATATTCAGAATTGGTGCCCTCAAAATTATCACTGTACTTATTTTCATTAAAATCCATTGAAATCGAGAAATCTTGGTCACCATATTGGGTCCGCCATCTTGCATTTATAAATTTTGATAATATTCAAAATCTGTGACCTCAAAACAATAATTATACTAATTTTCATTAAAATCGAGAACGCGCGAACGGTCAAACTCGCGAAGTTAAAATAATCGTTAAGTTTTCTGAAATTTTCCAATTTTCTGCGCAATTTTCTTAACTTTTCTTTCCGTAAGAACCTTCTACAAAGTATTAGAAAACTTTAAAAAAAAAAAAATGAATGAAATCGGTAAAGTCGTTCTCAAGTTATTGCGTGACCAACGGAAATAGGGGTTCATTTTTATATATATAGATAGATTAGATATTCAAATACGTTCTGAACAAATTTAGGAGTCCTCTTGTTTGTCAGAAGCAATTAATACCACCGACACACTATACTTCATTATGAAGTATAATTTCATACTATACTTCATTATGAAGTAGCCAAGTAGCACGAGCTACTTAATTTGTTCGAAAATGATGTAAATGCTACTATTACTTGTAGTTTTTCTAAGCCATCTATTTGCGAAAGTCGTTAAATAGAGGGTTTTTTGACATTCAAAATAGGAAAACACAGAATCAGCTGTGAGCACGGCACTTTTTTTGGATGAAACTAGTCGGAAAAGATTTTCACACGTCAATTCTAATGAAGTAAAATGCTGTGTGTCTACAAGTCATTAGAAGTAATGTCATAATAACGTCCTACTTCATAATGAAGTGTGTCGATGGTATAATATTTATTTTATTTCATTTTAAATACCAATTGTTTCCAAATAAAAGGAAAACAAGTAATTTGAGAACAAATCTATTGGAAACATGAGTTAACAGAAAGTAAGATATACAAAACAACAGTTTAATATATAATCATTGATTAAATATATAAATATATTAATATCAATTTTCGATAATGGACGGCATTATCATCGATCTTTTGAGCTAAGTATTTGAAATGTGAAATTCTTATTCATAGTTTTCCGGCCGGCTATCTCAATCAGTGGAGTTCTTTTAATCAGTTCCATTTCAAGTATAGGCACTAATATTCTGATGACTTTGTTTAGTATTTATCAATTAATCAAACCTCTAAACAGGAAACGAAGAAATCAAACTTTAAAAGAATAAAAATATGAAAGCAATTTCGTAAGTATGGGCGATCTTTACTTCAACAATAAGAAATCGTTAAAATTTAAATAAAAGTTATAGCTATTCATACTCTTAGAATATATAAGGGATTATGCAGCTACGAATTAAAAGAATAAATATGAAAATCGACAAAATATGTGTAACATTTTCCAGATCAATGCCTTCTGAGTCATAACGACGATAGATAATATGCAAATTTTACGTCTAAATCTCACAAAATGTTTACCTACATGGGCAAAGAAGAATAGTTTTTCCAATGGCAAAATGAAGAAGTAATAATAAATGTCATAGGTTCAACTATAGTCATATAACTGTTTTTACTATTTTATTAAAAAAACAAACTGGGACATTGAGATGATGAATATTTTATTATGCCATTTTGGACCGGACTGAAGGCTCTGAACGTTATTTTTAATGTGAAAATACTATGGAAAACTTTTTTGTTGAGTATTAAAGATAAGTTCTACGTTATTTATTAACCAGTCATTGGTAGCATTTATACTGCTATTGAATCCAGATAATTGAACAAAAACTGTTAAATTAAACAATACTATTTTTTAAACTTTTATTTTTAAAATCCAGTCTGTTATTCAGCATTAATTTATATATATTAAGATCGTGATCAGAATTCAATTGATATATAATTTTATTAAAAACTATAGCGAATTGTGAACTGAATTAAACCTATGCAAATATTATTATATTAAAATTAGATCGCATCATTGAGTTTTATAAATTGCCTTTATATTTAAAGAAACGAAAAGAACTAATTTTTCTAACTATATGGATAAGAAGCGATCATTTTAAAAATGAGAACATATCGCAAAATTGTTCTACTTATAAAGCAAATATCATATATTTTCGTCTTCATATTGGTCGATTTCCGAACCAGATAAACAATTTTAAATTCTTTACATGCACACAAAACAATGTGTTCTTTCAAATTAGAGAAAACGTTAAAAACTCATTAAATCTCAATTGAAGTAAGAGAAGAAAATTGCAAGAAATTTCCCAGGGAATGAAAAAAAAAAGAGAACTCATTACTGAATTTCCGAACATTAGCACTAAAGCACCAAAAGAGTCTCTAGCAATTGAATTGAAATTGCTTCTTCTTTTCTGCGCCAGCAAATTTCTTTCACTTTCTAGAAATGTTGTGGCAGAAAGGTAGAAATCGATGAAGAATTCGATGATCTTTTCTGAGGTGTGTATGTGTTGGCATAAAATTATAATAAAATAAATAATAATGGTATTAAAAAAAACCATTCAGAATATCCTAAAACGATTGATGTAAAATTATGAAACATAAGTTTTATACTATGTGTATAAGATATTCAAAAAATTTCCATGCTTATTCTTTTTAGTATGCTTGACCAAATTAATATGAATTCACTTTCAAAAAATTTCTTCTTCATTAGTCTTTTTCCACTACATACACCAACACGCAGCATAAAGAGTGGCATATACTTTATAGGTGTGTGTACAAAAGCAAACATGTTCAACATACAACGACTTCACCACTAGGATGTGTAAAACTTTCACCAATCGTCAAATAAATGACGTCGTATGACGCAAGCAGGTAAGAAAACATTCTTTTAACGCTCAAAACTTATTATGTTATCGAATGACCGACCTTCACTTAATTTCATCAGAATATTTTTAGATAATCACCAATATTTATTTAGGTCTTCACTTGATACATTTTGTGATTGTGGTGCGATTATTAATAACAAAAAAGAAAAAAAAAATGAGAAATAGTATAAAAAAAAATGCCATGCCATGTATGTCTTGTGCCGTGAAGATAAAGAGATGCAAAAATATCGTCATGGTGATGCTGTAGAGGAAAAGGTTTTTTTTTTATAACAAGCGAAATACTTGTTAGTTGTAAGATATATTACTATCATCGCACAATGCCATCTCGCCATGTAACTCTCATGTTTAAATATTATTAACTCGGGGGAAAAGAAAGTAGAACACCACACCAGAAAGAAGACGAAACGAAAGAAAACTGAAAGAAAATCAAACAAGAAAAGAAAGAGACTAAGGAGTTGTTTTAAAAAAGAGAGATGCAATGAAGAAACATTTTTTGTATTATAAATACTTACAACAATATCTTGTTGAATATTGGCAATTATTATTTGACTGTTGTGCCATTTTGTTGATAAAAACATCCGTCATTATATTTTATTAAATGTTGCTTGAAATGGTATCCTCCTTATCCTTTTTTTTTTTAAATAAGAAAAATAATATGTAGTTCTTCAAGATGCCCCAAAAATATAGATATATTATATATATCTTCACTTTAATAACCGATTTTCTCGAGCACAGTGAATTGAATCATGTGTTTCGATTCCGGTTGTAAGTAACGACAAAAAAAAAACACAAAACTTTCTTTTCTTTTACAAAAAATAAAAATAAAATTCCTTCCCCTTCTGCTTCTTCACTTTATGAATTCTGTTCACCACTATTCAGCTTTTCCGTATCTTCAAAAGGGAATTGTCGTTAAGATTAACACACTTTTTCAACACACCTGACTATTAAATGCAAACACTTTTCAATACCCTTTTGTGAAATTTTCTTCAAATAGTGTTTCTTCTAAATGAAGATCTTCGCTGTAATAGTTTTATATTTAAAAACAAAAAACAGACAGATTGTTCTGCTGACTTGTACTACTGTTCACCGCACTAATATAACTCTTATCCCTGTGCTATTTGCTTTGTTTTTGTTTAGTTTTAAAGTATTTTGAAGATAACGAGGAACAAACATCTGTTGCCATTGTTTCTATCACCTAGAGAAATTGCAGAGCTTCGTACATAGAATGTTCACATACGTTTTGTTTCTAAGTATTTTGCAATTAAGTCTTCAAATTGACCGAAAATCCAGAAGACGCCACTGAAGAAATGGATTTTTTTTTTTGAAGAATATAGGCACTACCGTATCCTGTCCCAAATCATATTGTCCGTTTTATTTTATTTATTTCAATTCCAGATAATATCCCCGATTGCCACTATTAACTATGTTTTTGAAAAAGTCCCAACAGAAAGAAGCACACTTTTCGGCCGTATCTTTCGCTGCACTGTTCTTCTTCGTTGTCGTCTTCAGGTATCACGACGACGTTACGTTAACACCGTCTGATTCTCACCGTCGTACAACTCTGTCTGGTTATGGTCTGGCTCTGGTGGTCTCAGTTTGATACTATCATCAAGCTGTGAGTATCGCTTATGTGCTGCACGGGATAGGTAAGTTTACCTGGTGCTTTCGGCGGCGTCTTGCCTTCTTTTTCGGGCTATGACTTACGGATTTTCTTGGGATTTCTTTTCTTTCTTTACAATTCGAATTTTTTAACCGTATTTTCTTTTCTAATACCCAACCAGCCGACAACGACGAATGACGACGATATGCTGCTGCTGCTGCTGCTGCTGCCGCTGCTCCTGATCCGGCCGATGTTCGTTCTTCATCCTCGTCACACCTTTCGTTCGAAAAATTATCTATTTGTGCTGTAAGTTGGAGAGATCATCGAAGCTTATGGTGAAGATATATTTCAATACTGCACGTTACTGACTTTGGTCGTGTCTTGTTCGGCGATGGATTAGACCGATGATGCACCCGCTTCAAGGCACCTGAAGAGAACTTTTCATTCAATAAAAAACAAACAACAAAAAGCTTATGTCGATTATCGAAATCGCGCATCGATTAGTTGTCCGCTGCCCTAATGTTTATTTTAACTTTCGAACTTTCGATCCTATTGATAAGATGCATTCCAGTAGCGGCGAGTTCTGCTTTAAGAGGGTACTTATCGTTTGGCATTGTGTTAGTTTGACATTTTTGAATTTCTGAAATGATCATATTCTGAATGCATTAAGGCAATTTATTATTTATTTGATTATCAGCTTAAAATACAAATTACAAACTACAAGATTCTTATAAAAATTGTATGTGGAGCAAATATACATCGAGTTGAATATTGTAGACTAGAATGAATTTCATCCTGATTTCAATATGCTTTTAGGTCATTTTCTTTGGCTATAATTCTAATTCTAGTGAAAAATCAGAAGAACTCAAATTCTTCTTTAATCATTAACATATATAAAGTTTAAAAAAATACAGCACAAGTTTGAATAAGTGAGGCTCCGAAAACAGACTGAAAAATGTATCAATTTTTTCTGTGTTAAATGGGTAGTCGGAAAATAAAATGAAATTCGACTGAAAAAACTGAAGTTATACAGAAAATAGTGTAAAAATAAAATAACTATAAATTTAGTAATTATACACACAATTATTTACACTTTATATAGTATATAGTAATTTTTGTTATTTTAACTCTAATAAATTTCAATAATAATTATAAATAAATTTAATTCTAATATTTAACAAAAATTATTTCTTAAATAAAATTGATGAAAAAATCAATAAGTTACATAATAAGTAACTAAATTTTTCAATAGCGAAAAAAAAAAGCTTTTAAGCCTAGCAGTTGACGAATTTCTAAGTATATTATTTGAACATTTTCTAAGTGACAAAAATTCGACTTAGTCAAAAAGTTGAAATATTTCATTCTGTTTTCAGTATCTTGCTGGTACTTATCAAAAGTAAATAATATTTCAGTCTGTTTTCTAATACAGCTATGCTAATATAAAATTGTCAGTCTCTTTTCCGACTGAGTAAATATTTCCGTCGCATTTCAATCTGCATTCTGTCTTAACTTTCTCGATGTAATATGTTTTCAGTCCAAATAGTAACTTCTGAATTATTTCAGATTGGATTCCGTCTAAAAATCAATTTTCAGGATCTTCAGATCTTTTTCAATATTATTTTTTCACTCGAGTTAAGCCATTACGAGATTTAAGCGATTTCAGGACCTAACACGAAGAATTAGATGAGGTTGAAGGTACTGCAAGCTTTCTCCAGTTATTATAGAACAGTTCAGTTTGAACTATTTTGTTGGTGTTTTCAGAAGTAACACTACACGAGTATATATGTAGTATAATTTAAATTCACTTTTCTTAACAACCTTGAATTATTACTTACAAGGAGAAGGCACCTACTCGTCATCACCGATTTCGCTCAAATTTATAGCACATGTAGGGCTTGGCTACAAAAGAAAGTACCCGAAGTGGGAACTCCAGATGGCCACGCGTTTAGAAAATAATAGTACACAAAAATTTTCACGCGGCTCTAAATTCCATTCATTGTAACACTTTCTCAAACTGGCGGCTAGTGTAGTCGTTAACACTTGTAATTGTGATTTAGTGGCCACGGGTTGAAATCCCTGCGTGCGGAGGCTTTTTTTCCGGATCTTTTCGCAATTAAGCGAAGTGATAAATTTTTTATTTTTTTTTATTTATTTATACACAAAAGGCATAGATAAGGGAAAAAATTGGGACTGCGGACTTTTCAGCAAAGGATTGTAATTAAATCGTATACCAAAGACAGAAAATTCAAACTTTTATTATTTTTCATGATGATGATTTACATTTGTCGGGGTGATATTCATTATAGAAGCATCTAGCACAGGTTATAAACGCCGCATTTTTACAATTACAGCGTTGTTTCAACGTCTCCTGAAAGTACATTTTTATTTATTTAACTTAGCTTTTAACGTAAAATTTTATAATTCAATTTTAATCCATTGTTATATATATTTATATATACTGATGAACTTCATAAAAGTTTTCTTAAAAAAATTATATGCAATTTTTTTGTATAACATTAGTATATAGTGAATTTGAAATACCTTAAGGGTTTTCGTGGGTTTTAAATTATGAAAAGATCTATTTCTTTTTGACGTTTTTTGGTGGTTTGATACGTAAAAGTTTGAATATAATAGTACGTTTTTAAGAATAGCATTTGAACTATATTCTATGAAATTTTTGTTGAAAAATATCGAAAAATGGCCCGCTGAGAGCTGGTTTTTTCGAAAACCTCTTAAAAATGCGATAGACATCATAACTTGTGCTAGATTTATTTGAAACCAAAAAATCTAATTTTTTATATTAGTAGGTATATGAGTTCAGTTCGGGAGTCAACGAAGGATTTGTAAAAAACAATACATATTGCCACGTAAAGTAAGTTGTGATAAATGAAAAACAAAATCCTTTGTTGACTCCCTAGACAATGCTATTGACAAGAAGTGTGCAAAATTTGAATAAGATCAGTGCATTAGTTTTGAGTAATCGTGTCCACCCGACTTCAAAAATTGAGAAAAACGTTTTTAAATTTTAAGGTACTAATAAAAAGGTGTAAAATGTTTCATGGAATGCAGTTCAAATGCTATTCTCCTTTATACTTAAAAGATTGAATGTAATAGTACTTTATGTTAATACTTAATGTTTAAAAAAAAATCGATTTTTCCGAATTTGAAACCCACGTAACCCCTTAAAATAAGATTCTATTACAGAAACTCACTTTAGGTTTCTCATTGGTTTTCGCTTCGTTTGGGTTGAAATTTTAAACCGCAATGATGAGGAGCTCGGAAAGTATTAAAATTTATTAAGCTTTTACTTTGATATTGATTTATTTAAAATAATCATTACTTTTTAGATTTATCAAAGTTTAAAACAAATAACAAAGTCTTCCAAACAGAGGACAGTATTATGGCTCCAACTACAATTCATGCAAAATATAATAACCCTCAGGAAATGCTAATTTTGGTAAGTTGGTTTTAACGACTTGTTATGATTTATTTGTAAAATTATTACAGAGAATATGATAACATTAAAACTAATTTTTCTAGAAATTAAAGTAGTGTTAAGATTTGCCGTTCTATGACCCAACATTCTATTTTTAACCCATTGGTCTCACTAAAAACCTGGAGGAGGAAATAATAACTAATATTTTTTTTTAATATTTACCCCACTCTTTGCGTTTGGAATGGCTTAAGTCAGAGACAAATTTGAACAGCTCATTTTTTTTAAAAAAAATATTCGAGTTTTCTACGATTTCAAAGTTATATTGTGAAAATGTTTGTATGGGGAGGTTGAATTGTTATTAATGAAATCACTTACTATATAGAAGAAGGTATTATTAGGCCAGTAAGTTATGATAAAAGTGCAGTAGTTTTTTTAATAATAGCATTTTAATTAAAAAGGGCGATTTTTCGTTCAAATATGTATTTATTTTTAACTTTAAAAAAAAAGTCCAATTGGCGAATTGTCGGAAAAACCCCAGGAAGCCTAAAATAAAAACTACAAGCGCTACAGATACACCAGAAAATTTGAAGGAAAGAGTAAAACGTTGATTTTATGAATATGTTAGTATTTGAATATATACATTTATTTTTTTTTTGTTAAATACATATACATATTTTTTTTTTTTATTAAATATTGTTATGGAGATAATAAAATAATAAAAGATTAAGTTCAAAATGTTGTTAAAACTTTTTAAATAACTTTAATAATTCATTTGTTGATTTATTTTGAGGCACCCTGTAAACCAATTGGACTTTATTTTTATCGATTAAGGGATAATACTGTCAAGATTTATTTTACAAAGTTTCATTATAATATCTTTAACACAACAAAAGTTACAGATTTTTGATAGCCAGCAAGTCGTTTTGGCCCACTGTGCGGCCGACCGAATACAAAAGAAATGTTAATATCTGAACTCTAAACAGAATTAAAATTTTACCTTACACTAACTAACCATTTTAAATTAGAGCCAACTTATCTTATTATACCATATAGTATTTCTTCGCTACAAATTCTTTAAACCCAATTTAATTTGCATTCTAAAGCTAACTTTTTCAGTAAATATTCCAAGGAAATTTCGATTTTTAAAGACCGACTAACACTAGAAATACAACTTCATTGAAGGTGCACACTTTTACCTAAATGATGAGAGTTAATTTGAGTCACAGAGCAACCCACTTACTGCAGCATCTAACTGTGCTAGCGCTAAGTCTTCGGAAAGCTCTGGGATTCTCTTCGGCTGAGGTACGTCATTTGGTTATTAGCTTGCAGTATGAAGGTAGAAAACGAGGAAATTTATAACAGTAAACACCATATGGGTGCAGACAGCCGCACTGTGACTAGAGCACCACTCTTGCCATGGGAGCTATCCCACAGATGCTTTTTTTTACTTCTTCAAGTTTGGTAGATTTACTGCGCTTATCTAGAAGAGGGTACCTGCGAGGAGATTTATGAGTGAAATACTTCCTTTGCATTTGAAGTCAGTGGTTTGCGAGAAGATTTGCTATTATATTATTATTAACTTTTACATATAAAGAAGACAGCGAAAAGAGATTTTAAACATTTGATAAATAGAACCTAACCTATGACAGATCCTTGTGGGACCCCGTACAGAGGAATAAACTTAATAGACATACAATGCCAAATGAGTGTTACGTAAACTTTGGAAATTTATAATAATGTAATGTAGAGTCATATACTTAATATTATTGTGTAAAATAATTTGAACCATACCATCCATCTGAATTTAAGTAGGATAGATATAAGATTAAACTTATTTTTGATTTAAAGTTTTCATGGCAATAGATTTAACATGTATATGTACATTTTCTGTGCAAAGTTAAATGTAGGACATTCTCTGTAATTGTTCTATTTTTGAAAGTGTGTTCATTTAATAATTCATTCAAGCTAAAACCATATTCAAATAGAAACAATAAACTATTGAGGTCATTTCCATTGTAGACTTTTCTTGTTCCTCTTTACATCATTTCACTGTCAGCTATATAATGCGAGCTATAAAATTCTATTTAGGTAAAAACTGAAAATCTCATTAGTTAAATATAAATAAAATGAGCTCACAAACAAATTATAGAACAAATGAATTTTCCCCATGATAGAGCATTGAGCTCTTTGTTCTACATAGCGAAAAAAGTTTCATATCAAGTCTTTATCATGGGGCAGAAGCTTGATTAGAGCTCATGATAAGAATCCACCATAGTCTAAGGCAAAAAAACAATTTTGTTCTTTCAAGAAATTTACTGCTCAAAAACATTGACAAGAGTCCAACTTGTTATCGCGTCATCTTTTGTCGTTTGTTCTTATCACGTTATCAGCCGCTAGTGAGGTTATCTTTCTAATTCTAGGTAACCGTGTCGTATGAAGTTGCAAATAAGAAGTTTTATAGCTGACATATATTTACCCTTCAGGCTTTTTAAATTATGAAACAAGTTTATTGAAAAATTCTACACTTCTCGAAGTTACGTTTTCAGTTAGAATCCTAAAGTATTTTTTTCATATTTACTAGAGATGCCACGAATAGTAATTTGGCCGAATACCGAATACCGAATGTTCGGCGAGGCTCTTGGCCGAAGCGCCGAACATTCGGCAGCCGAATATTCGGCCACACTTATTACTTTCCGCGGGCGACAAGTCACAACTGTCGCTACAGAAAATGTTCGTTCAGATGAAGGTGTGGAACAGAAAAATTCTGTTGCAAATGAACTTGATTTTTACATGGTATCTGTTCGTTTAGATCGGACAGCAGACCCTTACAAGTGGTGGTCAGCAAACGCGAAACAATATCCAACCCTTTCACAATTTGCTAAGATTTATTTATCATCTCCCGGTAGCAGTGTGTATAGTGAGCGGCTGTTTTCGGAAGCAGGTATAATTTATGAGGAAAAACGCAATCGTCTGCTATCAACAAACGCTGAAAAAATTGTTTTCATTCATCATAACTTACCACTGGTAGATTTTAAATATTAATTTGTTAGCTCTTTTTTTTGGTTAAATAAATATATCTTTGTGAGTAATATTTTGAGTTCTTTTTTCATGATTTATTTGGTAATCCTTACTATATTTTATCATAAATACGAAATTAAATCTGTTTATCACGATTTCACGCCAAAACTGCTGAACCGATTTAAATGAAATTTGGTACACAGATACATACTCTAGAGCCTTAGAAAGGACATGGGCTATAATTTACGCGGACGAAGTCGCGGGAAAACAGCTAGTAATAAAAAAATAATAAATAAATTGCTATTCGGTATTCGGCCGAATAGTTAACCATATTCGGCCGAATACCGAATAGCGAAAAAAAGTGGCCGAATAGCCGAATACCGAATAGTTGCCGAATATTCGTGGCATCTCTAATATTTACTAGATGTGCTTATTCATTTTTAAATTTCAAAATCATTTACCTAGTTAAAGTTTGCTAATGTAAAGCTGTTTCGGGCTGATTATATTAGTAAATAGAGAAAAATGAAATATGTATTTAATCTGTGAAAACTTCTAAAATAATCCTAAAGTACTTAGGTTTATTAAAAGTTTGAATGTAATAGTGTTCTACAAGGCATCTTTTTAAAGTCAGCGACTTGTATTTCTATGTAAGCTGTAGTCATCATAAGACTGCCTACTCTTTTAAACATACTGACACAAGTCTCAATAAAGTTTTTGTGAATCTGCATTTGAAATTTGTTGTTTTTACGATACTTAATATTCGATATATTTTTGTAGGATTATATAAAAATCAGGGACCGAAAATAACAATTATTTTCAATTTTTCCAACCAAAAAATCATGTAGACAAATTTGTGGGAAAATTGGTTTAAATGTAGCATTATGATTCTTATGGCCTGAGCTTTAAGAATTTTATGTGCTTTTTAAATTTGTGATTTTTTCGAAAAAGATCAACAGAAAAAAATTATTTTCGCATTTTTATTTTTAAAATCAAAAATAAAAATCAGATAATGATTTTTATTTTTAAAATCAGAAATAAAAATCAGAAAATGATTTTTATATTAAAAATCAGAAATAAAAATCAGACTATGATTTTTATTTTTAAAATCAGAAATAAAAATCAGAAAATGATTTTTATTATAAAAATCAGAAATAAAAATCAGAATATGATTTTTATTTTAAAAAATCAGAAATAAAAATCAGAAATTGATTTTTATTTTAAAAAATCAGAAATAAAAATCGGAAAGTGACTTTTATTTTTAAAATCAAAAATAAAAATCAGAAAGTGATTTTTATTTTTAAAATCAAGAATAAAAATCAGATTATGATTTTTATTTCTAAAATCAAAAATAAAAATTAAAAAATGATTTTTATTATAAAAATCAAAAATAAAAATCAGAATATGATTTTTATTTTTAAAATCTAAAATAAAAATCAGAAAAATGTTTTCCAGAGGTGTCCGGCATGATCAATGTTTAGTATTGGGTGCATTGCTATGACATTCAACAGATAGCGCTCCCATTGCCGTAAAATATTTAGCTTAGCGCGTTTTTTTTTTTTTAAATAAAAATCATTTTGTGATTTTTATTTCTGATTTTCAAAATAAAAATTATTTTCTGATTTTAAAAATAAAAATCATATTCTGATTGTTAGTTTTGATTTTAAAAATAAAAATTATTTCCTGATTCTTATTTTTGATTTTAAAAGTAAAAATCATATTCTGATTTTTATTCTTGATTTTAAAAATAAAAATCACTTTCTGATTTTTATTTTTGTTTTTAAAAATAAAAATCACTTTCCGATTTTTATTTCTGATTATAAAAATAAAAATCAATTTCTGATTTTTATTTCTGATTTTTTAAAATAAAAATCATATTCTGATTTTTATTTCTGATTTTTATAATAAAAATCATTTTCTGATTTTTATTTTTGATTTTAAAAATAAAAATCATAGTCTGATTTTTATTTCTGATTTTTATAATAAAAATCATTTTCTGATTTTTATTTCTGATTTTAAAAATAAAAATCAAAACATAATTTTTATTGTTGTCCAGAAAAATAACAGTCAGGAAATAATTTTTTAGATCTGATTTTTACCGAAAATATCATAACGGTTACGGTCCCTGATAAAAATGTCGAAAATTGGTTTAGATATAACAAAATATCATGAAAAGTTCGTAATTTTTGGAACCATATCCAATTTATTTATGACTAGCTGGGTTATCCGATTTCACCCGGCTTTGGGTAAAAACTTACTAATTAAACACTTCTCAAATGTTCTAGTTTGTTATATCCTAGAAATTGTTTCAACCAGAAAACCCTTTTATGGATCCGCCATCTTGAATATCCAAATCTTAATAATATTCAAAATTAGTGGCCTTAAAATAATTTTCACTAAAACCCGTTGAAATCGAGAAATTTTAGTCGCCATATTGGGCCCGCCATCTTGGATCTAGAAATTTTGATAATATTTAAAATTAGTGGCCCCGAAAGAATCGTAATAATTTTCATTAAAATCCGTTGAAGTCGAGAAATTATGATCACAATATTGGATCCGCCATCTTGGATTTGTAAATATTCAAAATCAGTGACCTCAAAACAAACATTGTACTAATTTTTATTAAAATCCCTTGAACTTGCGAAATCTTGGTCGCCATATTCGGTCCAAAATCTTTAAAATCAGCATTCCGCAAAACCCCTAAGTACCAATTTTCATTAAAATCGCTTCATATTTAAGATTTCCAACCAATCTTGGATCCGAAATTTGAAACCCTATATACTATCTGAAAAAAAAATTAGCCTATATGTTAAGTTGGAATATGTACTACCTTCCAACAAACTTTCATTTTTATATATGTATACATATATAGATTCTTTTTTATTATTGAACTAAGATTTATTATTATTAACCGACGAAAAAACGGAGAAGGTTTTCAATTCGACGCGTATATTTTTTTTTTTTTTATGTATGACCACGCATAACTTTTTACGGAGTAGTCCGATTTTGATAATTCTTTTTTTTTTAAGTAGATTTCATAATTCTTATCTGAGGCTAAAAAGTTAACGTTACAGATCTAATAAAAGTACCTTAAAGGTTTCGATTACTAAGTATATTGCGACGAGGTTTCCATAAAAGAAATCTATTTTTAATTTTATCGTCAGTTGTTCGCCCTGAAATTTTGTCTAGTAATTTTGTATCAAAAATAAAACAGCGATAGCAGAATCGAAACTCATCACAAAGAAAGTAGAATAAAGAATTTTGCCCCTTACATACAATAGCTGAAATCAAAAACATTTTAATATCTAAGTATTAGTTATCGATCGGACGTAGAGCAATAAAAATCGTCCCCAAGGTGAATAAAGCCCCACTTTAAGGCAGTCTATGAAATGACTGATAGCACAGAGTTTATCGCGTTCCACCTTAATAATACACTTTAGGTGTAAATTATGAATCGAAAGAAGTGTTCTGAGTCTGGTGAAAGCTTGTTTTTTTTTTTTCATTAATATTCTTTTCTTTTAAGCATGATCAACTTCTGAATCGTGATACATCAAAAAGAGGCAATCTAGAAGAACCTTCATGTGGGCTGAAGTGACCTACTAAAGGTTCTCGAGGCAATCTTAAGCGAGACTGTTTTTCATTAAGATTCAGTTGTTGGAGAACCGTTACATGCATAAAAATGTCTCTTTAATATAGGTTCAGCCTATAGACTATTGGATAAAATTCAAATTCCCCGCAATTAAGTTATCTAACGAAGCTTCTTCTTGGCCCGATACAGCGGTTATATCGTAAGATGCGTAACATACGTGGGACTTGATCGGCACGTGAAGAAGACGAAGACGAATTTTAGGTTCCATAAGGGTCTTGGGACCAGACAAGACAAGACGAAACCAAGCCAAGACAAGACTAGAAAGAGGGCACTTCGCCACATGGAACTGAATTAACCCAAATAACCATCGAAGATTCATTCTAACAGTACCTGCACAATGGATAAAGATTCACGACCAGACCTAAACCAGTTTTCTGGGCCCAAAAGGTTTTCCGAATCGATGTCGCAGCGAAGGGAGCTCCACAGTAAGCCCCTCTGGAGTACCAGCGCCAGAGAGTATTTTTCGCGGAACTTGTGGACTGTTGTCGCCCAAAAAAGTCTCCGAAATTCGGGCCAGAGTCTCTTGTTGTGGCTTATCTTGTCTTGTCTTTTTTGGCTTGCCAGTACATAAAAAAAAAGCAAACGCGAAACGAAAGACGAAAAGAATTCACTTCGAAGAGACTAACAATCGTGCCGTGTCCGGATCCGCTGTAAATGGAGACCTCGATGGAGCTGGGCGACGACGCGCGGCTCGCTCTGTTGCGATCACTTGTGACGCGATCATCGTTTAGAAGTAATTTAGAATGAGGTCGAGTGGAGAAAGCCGCCCAGGGAAAGTGAACTTAAAAATGTTAACTGTGTCTTGATGTGGAGCAGGCGGCCCAGGCGGACCGAGCGGACAGACGTCGGATCGGATCGCGATCGGAGGCCCAGCGAAAAAGAAGGCATTCCTTGTGAGCCGCTGTATCACCTGAATGATCACCGGGCTCATTTGGATTTTGATTGCTCTTATTGTAGCATGTGTCGTTAATCTTGATTTAATTTTCTCGGCGATGGCTCCGATTCAGTGCCTGTGCCTCTTTTTCGAAGGCTGCTGCTGCTGCTGATGATAATGATGACGAGCAGTAGTTGCTCCCTTTTTCATGTCTCATTGCCATGTGAAATTCTTTCTTTCATGTTCAAAAAGGCAAAGCCAAGTGTAAATATCCGTAAAAACAAATTAAGTTAAAAAAAAAAAAAGAATTTTTAAATAACAATCTTTTAATTTACTTAAATGAAATTAAAAAGGAGAAAGTATTGTCATCGAAACAAATGACATGTACGCAAAATTTCAGTACACTCGAATCGAGACCAGAAGTATTTGTAGTCTATCGATCGATACTCCCAGATGATCCTATAGACAAGGGCTAATATTTCATAGTCATCGAAACCGAATGTATATCAAAATTTCAACTCATTTGGATAACGAGGAGTGTGTTAAAATCGATGTTGAAGACTTCATTTAGAGCTGCATTTTTTTAATGATCCTAATCTCGAATTTAAATACATAGTATTAAACTGAAATTTTAGAATATTTATTTACAATATTTGCAGTAAGACATAAAATGTCTATTAGATACAAATGTACAATACAAAAAGAAAGTAAACAATCGAACTTTTAAAGTAATAATAAGAAGAATTACCCATAGTTTTCAAAAGCTGATTTTTCAATTGAGGAATAGATAAATCAAATTCAACAATTATCACGATGCAAATTAAAGTCTTGCAAGGTGCGTAATTGGTTTCATAGTTGGCTCCATGGAACAGACTCAATTCGATCTGAGTGGAACATATACGAAGGTGACCAAAGCGGACTAGCATATTCTAATACAGGCTGAACAAACATGATGAATAAAATTTTTGTAATATATGGATCCCTTAGATTAGACCATCTCTTGATGATACCCAACGATGAATTAACTAGCTTTATTAATAATAATATTAATAATAGTCAAAAATAAATTTGCCATCGATTAAATAACGAAAATTAATAGAATTCTGTATCCTTGAAAAATACATAAGAGTGCATTTACTTACATTTAAAGGCAACACATTCAAAGAACACCATTCAAAAAATTTAGTTAAGTCTTCATTGAGTAGCAAGCAGTCTTTTGAATTGTTAGTACTTCTGTAAATTTTAGCATCGTCAGCATAAATAAGAATATTATCTCAACATTTTTAATTTTGCTAAATGAGCATCAAATTGTATTGACTTACGCCCATTTGCGTCAAAAGTTGAGTCCAATATATTTTTCAGTTCAAGATTTGAAGTATGAATGGGTAAAAATCGTGGCAATTTGATGCATTTATTGCAAATTTTAAAAGCCTTTGCTATAAAATTGCAGATCCAGCTCAGATAATTAGAACGTTCCATGTTATCCAAAAACCGTGTTATTATAAATCAAGTAATCATATTTAATTGAAAAACCCGTGTACAAAAATCTGATAAAAATATATAAGTTCTGTCTGATATGATACATATATACGTGTCCATATATGTACAATAAAATCTTTAGCCTTAAAATCAACTTTTATAAAATTAGTAACATATTGCAAAAAGATAAAATAAAAAACTACTTTCTATCAAAAAAATCGTCAAAAGCTTTTTTTTACTTGTAAGATTTTCATGAACCGATTCGAAAAAACTGATTTTAAAATCGTGTTAGAATAAATAAACCGTGTACTTAAAGACGATTTTTTCTTGATCCGTGTTATTTCAAAATCCGTGTAAAAATAGAGTTGGCTGTTGTGTTGATCATTTTAAATTTCTAAGGTTTTTAAACCGATTGGATAAATCTAATTTAACAAAACCTAAGAAGTAAATAACAGAACAAAGTGAAAATAGAGTTTCAGAAAATTTGTGTGTTAGAAAATTTTAGCTTTAATATTTACTTTTAAAAAGAACATTCTTTTTCATATACAGGGTGGCCCGAAAAGTGACGTCCAAAGAAAAAAATTAGATACGTCATATCAAGGGGTATCCGAATCACCCCCATGTACGTTCCGCGATTTTTTGTTGTTTTCAAGTTACGAATTTTTTTTATGATTTTCAGAAAAAAGTCGGCCGGATCGGTTTAATATTTTTTTTTAATAATTGTGTTAGGTATTTTAATATATTTTTTTTGTGATTACTACTCATGAATTGTACTTTCAGGAATAAAAAAATCAGTTTCGTTACACGAACAAAAGTTACAAAAAAATTGTCAAGAATGAAAAATTTACATTCGAGCCAGTCAGTCTTGAATTTTCAACTTTAAATTAAAAATCTAAAGAGTCCCATAGTCTAAGGGTCCCATAGTTTCTAGGTAATTTTAAAAACTCCGCGAGACTCTAAGCTTTCATAACAATCCAAAAAAAATTGTACCTAATAGGGTATAATTCGCTACAATCAGCCCTCAAAGATCAAATTCGTACTTGACCAGTCTTTTGTTTTATTACTTACTATGCGATGGTTCGATCAGGTAATTATGTATGTTAAATGCACTTTGGAAAATTGATATTCTTCTCTTCCTTGAGATCCTGTAAATATAAACCTAAAAAACCTACATATTTTTTATTGATACTAATTAAATAAATTAATAATTAATAGCAACATTCAATTATTCATTTTTCATTATTTAAGAAAAATAAAATGTACGACCAATAATATTTTTTACAGAAATAAATTCAATGAAATCGTGTTATCCGACTGTCCCAGTCTATTAAAAGAGGTTAACGGGCTTGGAATATAAATTCGGAAATGTTGGTAAAATCTCTTTTACTTTTTTAAGAACTGAATAAGTTTTTTTCTTCAAATTTTAGGAAAAAGAACAATTTACATATAAAAGACCAAATTATGTACGACAGAAACCGAGAGCGATTTAAAAAAAGTTAATATAAAGTTCATTCAAATACATCAGATAAATATTTGAATCACAATGAAGATCCTCATGCAAAATAATAAGAGTAAGTATGTAATATCTGTAGACTCCTTTGTTTCAATACAGTAGCTCTTTACATCAACATATACAATATACATGCTATAATTTTGAACAATAGTGAGTATATATGATGTATAATGTAATCAACATATACAATATACATGCTATAATTTTGAACAATAGTGAGTATATATGATGTATAATGTATTTTTAATGCAGATCGTTCGAAAAATAAGTAAGAAGCAGATAATCAATTCTTTGAATCCTGAACAATTTTCTTTTCCTAAATTGCCTTAATAGTTTCACTGTCATGGCATTTTATTTATTAAAGCCAGTTAATAATAACAAAGTTGCACGATATATTATAAAAGAAGACAGAGGCCATGTCCGCAATCTCGATCTTGATCAAATTGAGATCTAATAGAACTAAATTACAACATTGATCTTCCTCTTAATCTTCATCGAAATTGAGATCAATATGTCCTGCGTATTTAAAGCCTCAGAACTCACATTGCTTTATGTACATAATTTAGTGCATATCCAAACAACTTTAGATTTAATTTGGACCTGAACAGTTTTGTTCTTTAAAAAGAACTATTTTTAAAATTCTTGTGCAGCTAAACTAGAAATCAAAACTAATAAAGAAAAAATATTTTACAAGAAAATTGAAATCTGATCCTGTGGGCAAATATAAAAAATTCATATTTAATACAAAATTTTTATTTATAAAATTCGACAAACTTCTTAAATCTTAAGATAAATCTTACGAATTTATTTATAATGGGGGGGATTGCCAAAATCAAAGATAAATGCCATAAGAGAGAAAAAGAGATTATCCTAAAAAAATGTATAAATTTTTCGATATTTCGTCTGTATATATATAAAAATCCTTATATTTTCCATGTAACAGTATTATTAAAATTTTGCAATAATTTCGATTTCAACCACTCACTAAATAGTGATCGCTTTTAATAAATTCTCAACTGTGGATTTGTTTTCTTATCAACAACAATTTATTTTTATTATAGATATGACTTGTTGGCCTTTGGGTTCTTAGCGTCTTACATGCTATATAGTATTGCTGTTAAGGTAGAGATTGCAATAAGTTCTATTAAATGTAAATGACTAAATATCGGTCGCGGTGAGCTATTTGTCCATATCAGTCCAGGAAAGTTAATGTCGGGATTATGGGCACCTGTGAAATATGTGAAATTTTTTTATAACATTTTTTTTTTTTAACTAAATTATAATGTACGAAAACTATATAAACATTTACAGTAAAAAAGAACGAAAACTTGAAAAAATAAATTACCTCAAGCTATTGCGTTTTTTGTAATGGAGGAATCGGAATAACTGGCTCTAGAAACAAAAAAAGAAAACGAAACGAAAATGTAATTAAAATGAAAATAAAAGTAAAACATAAAAAGCTGCAAAGAAAGTGGAAAACTGTTTTGAAGCGAATTTCCCTTTTGTTGGAGCAGAACTTTTTCAATTTTTACGTATTGATAGTATAAGATTAAATTCAACTAATAATGTACTTTAGTTGGATCTAATTTTCTTAAATCAGAATACTTCAAGTTTAATTTCAAAGCGTTATTTGCCGGTGTCAACTTATTCTAGTTAAATCCAAAGATCCACATTTTATAGAAGAGCTTTTGATCAATAAGAACGTGAATTAAAGCCATGATCGAATGGACGAACATTTTGCATAGATTTAGGCTTTCTGTTATACTGGCTTACAAATTTCAGAACAAGCTTTGAAGGCGTATGACATTAAGAAATTTTGATAAAAATTTCATAATTTTCTGCACTTTGCAATTTTTTTGATGTTTGTGCTAAAACGAGTTTTCGCTTCAAAACGCTATAAAACACTCATTTAAGACATTTTTAAGACAATAAACGCTTAATTGCTTTATTCCATGATTACGATTAAAAATATTGCTACTAAATGTCGGTTCATGTATTCTTTCTTTATAGTTCAATTGTCGCTTAAGTTTAAGAATGCCCAGATAAATATAAAACCTTAAAGGGCGTCCGTTTGATGGGTTACACACTTAATATATTTTTTCTTTACGTTATTTCTTTACATCAACATCTAAAAAATGATCGAGTTTTAAATCTTTAGGCACCGTACTATATGGACATTTTGAAGTACAGGGTGTCCCATGGGAATGTGTGAAAACTAATTGCTAACCTTTGCGATCTTCCAAGGGACCCTACGTTTTAAAAATATACACCAGAGGTCTGGTAATTTTATTATAGCTGTGGCAGAAAGCGGGCAGCATTAATGAAAATGAGTGAGCTAACCTTTTTTAAAAAAAAATAGTGTAAAATCCTATGTAACGTTGATTTAAGGGGCAGCAATGTCAATAAAGAAAGATAGATAGACCTGTATTTCTTTAAATCTTCCCTGAACGGAGAGACGTACAAAGATATGAAGAGTACAGGGAAAGAACGATCAAAGTCACTTGAGGAGTTTTAGGAGAAAAATCAAGTTTTAAGTTAGAAGACTTATAATTTTTGTCAAAAGTACTATGTAAATGTAGCTCATTTTTAGGGGTTTAGAACGTTGTTAGCCTTTTTTATGATTCGGACCAGATAAGTTTCGCGTCTAAGGAACTAGATGACGGTACTAACTCAAAACATGGTTTAGGGTGACTTTGATCGTTCTTTCCCTGTACTCTTCATATATTACAAAATTACCAAATTCTTCCATCGTGCGAAGAAGAGAGGTCTCGTTAAATTTTTTTATTTTATTCAAGACGGATCAGCACCTCATCGCACACAAGAAGTATGTGAAGCCATCAATAAATTGTATGGCGTTCGAGTTATTGGTATAGGGTACCCGCGCTTTGCTAAGGGAAAAGGAACAGAATAGCATGCTTACTCGTCAGATCTCACTCAATGTGATATCTTTTTATGGGGCTACATTAAAGATCACTGCTATGAAAATAACCCAAAAAATATAGAGGATTTAATTAAAGAAATCAAAAAATTCTTCAATGGAATTTCAAATGTTAGAACATGTTTTTAATAATTTTAGAAAGCGTTTGGATATTTGTGTGCGATGAGGTGCTGCTCCGTCTTGAATAAAATAAAAAGATTTAATGAGACCTCTCTTTTTCGCATGATGAATGGATTTGGTCTCTAACATCTCTTTCTACGTCCTCTCCGTTGACGGAAGATTCAAAGAAATGCATGAAGATACCTTTTATGTATTAATAATTCACGTTCTTCACTGTATTTTTAAATTAATGTTTTGTATTAAATAGGTTTAATTTTTTTTTATAATAAAATGGACATGAAATGAAAATGACGACTTTCCTCTATTAAATAGTATTTACATTTTACCGATCTCTCCATTTGTTAAAAAATATTGGCTCTTTAGTTTTCACACATTCCTATTGGACACCCTGTACACTTTCCCTCAATTTGTTAAAAAATAGTGATTTATTATTTTTCACACAATGTTATTGGAACACCTTGTAGATTCTTTAGAATTATTTGAGCTTGAAAACAAAAGCCCTCTTGTATAAAGCCTTGTACGTTGACTTCGTTATTTGTATGAAACTAATTTTAAAATTGTAGAACAATATTCTTAAAAGATAAAATGTAAAAAAATCCATGTCTTAAAGCCGTCAAGCTCTACGGTTTTTATAAACCATTGTGCGTATATATTATACAAATGCATAAATGAAGCTGTTACGATTTGTTATTTATTATAACTTTTTATAAAATATAAAACAAAATGTAAACAATAAAAAAAGTAGACACTACTTAATAATATTACTTACGAAAAAGATGAATTCTAGCTTCAGATTGTCCCATTTTATTAGTCGCATTGCAATAATAATCTCCGTAGTCCTTGTCGTCAACCGATAAAATTCGAACAACCGAATCTGTGACCTCAAATGCTGTAGCAATATTTGTAATTCTGAAACGAAAAATTGTTAATGTGTTAATTATTTTTACATAGTAAAATTAGTGAATATTTAAAACCTATAATTTCCGTTGCTAACCAACTGGACACCGTCTTTGTGCCACGTGATTGCTGGTGCTGGATATGCTTCAATTTTACATTCCAATTCAACTCCGTAGAATTTGGCTTGAGCAATTTTGGGTCTTGGTGTTGAAATCGTTGGTGAAAACTCAACTTCAACGGAGACGGCTTTTTGATCTGGATTTCCGACAGAATTGTCGGCTACGCAGTAGTAAACGCCTCGATCCAGCCTATGAGCTGGCTTAAACTTGAGCGTGCTGTCCCTGCAAATTTATAAATATCATACGAGATTAGTTCCCGTGTATCACCTGTGTTTCACGCAATTTTCACACTTACTGGTGTATATGCCCTCCGCCCGGCATAATCGCATTGTATTCGCGTTTCCAGCTGATTCTAGGTCGAGGATAACCATCAGCTGCACAGATAATCTCGCCGTTCTGGCCCTCGACGACCTTAATAGACTTCTGTGTAAGTTTTTCCGAGATGATGGGAGGATGCTTCACCAGGAGATTAACACTCTTCGTAACCTTCTCGGATGCTGAGACAATCACCTGACACTCGTACGTCCCCATGTCGGTTGCTTCCAAATTGGTGATTTTAAATGAGTATGTTGTTGTCGATCCATTCTGATTCTCGCTGAGGGAATACCTCGGGTCCTTGAGGGTTAGGGAGTCCTTGATTGCTAGAACGACATCCTTTGAAGGGTGGTCCGGCTGTACTTTGCTCCAGACCACTGAAAAATCATCAGCATTGTCCACGGCACACTCAAACCTCACATCTTCCCCGATGTCCTTCACTTGTTCAGGTGAGATAAATGATATAACCGAGCCGCCGAGTGATGAATCTGTAATATGCAAGCGCATCAACAGTCAGCATATGTTCCTGGAAGGAAGGACGAAGAAGAAGGACCCTTTGAGGTGCAATCAGGCGGGATTTCTCCGGCGCCCTTGTCTCGACTAACTTTCTGAAGAGGGCTGAGAAAGTCAGAGAAGCGCGCCATGGAGGAGCTCCGGTATAATATCTCGACTTCCAGTCAGTCGGGTTGGTGTTCCCGGATCTCTATAAAGAACTTCCTCCCACCTATCCCCGAAAAGTGCACTCACATCCCATATAAACTATTAAGGAACGAAAAAGTGTATGTGGCTGTGTGCGGAGGTGTAAAACGTGCAGACTTCAATTCAGCGAACTTCACCCGCGACACGGCGCCGGGTATCACCCAAAGAAAATGAGTTAAAGGGTAAAAAAGTCTGGAGGTGGTGTTTATTTTTGTCATAGGCGGCGCGGCGGTGGCAGCACTCTCACCCTTTCGTAATATCACTTTGCGGCTTCCAGAGCGTTCTTGCATGGGCTCCCTCTGAACGCTCCCTGGCGTTCCTCACTTCTTCAGGGAAAACTTTAAAAACATGTCCCTTCTGGGCATTGAACCCGGGAGTAGTGCTGGAGACAAGGACGCGCCGGCGGGGCTACGTGTAATGAGCTAGCGTAGATTTTCTAGTTTCCTACTCTTAAATGAAATTCCTATTGTAACCGTTTCTCGCAAAAGGTATATATAGTATGCATTTCCGTAGAAAAACAAACAACAGCGAATTGAAACGATTCGAATCAATAGAGGGATGCTGCGCCACACCACGCGGAAAAATCACTTCTCCTGTGAAAGCCAATGAAGCGTAGATGAGCTCTTAACATTAGTAGAAACTGAGAATGGCTACTGCAGCATTTTATGTAGCAACGAATTGTTTTATTTTATGGCAGCATCCCTTTAAACCATGAAAACTCTTTAAACCGAATTGTGGATTGTCTGCAGCGCAATATCTGAATCTGGAGCAACTGCCATTGACGGACATTTTATAGGGCATAACGCAGTCAATGCAGCTGCGAAATCATAATCTGGATCTCTATGAATTATGCTTAATGAAAACAAAATATCCACTGCGTATAAATTTATCAAAACAGAATTCTCTACTGTGGAACTTTCATACTCGTGGTTTTTGCTATGGTATAGCTGAATTAAAGGCTGAATATGATTCTGGCAGCAAATGGGTTAAAAGACTTAAAAACAGGGGGCATTACGTTTTAAAGTGTGGACTAATTTGCATCACCCTCTTTTTGCTGTAAAGGGTAAATTTCTCGAAGGGTGGAATGAAAAAATATGAAAAGCCTATGGAATGGTAAAGAAAAAAGTACATCATAATAAAATCAAAACTATGTGGGGGCCCCGGGTGAAAATATATGACGGAAAAAGGACTGAAATAAGGCGGAAGTTATTATTTGCACTGAAAACTGACATGAAAATAGACTGAAATCATATTACTTCGAGAAAGTTAAGACGGAATTCAGACTGAAATGAGGCGGAAATATTTTTTTTTCAGTCGGGATATAGACTGAAAATTTTATATTACCATAGCTGTTTCGGAAAATATACTGAATAAAGACTGAAATATCTTTGATTGAAAAGTAACTGAGAAGGAACTGAAAATTTCAACTTTTAGCCTACTGAAGGAAGAAAATGATGTTCTTAAATTCGGTTTATACAGTTAGTTTTTTTCCCGTTAAGTAACGTGAATTAAGTTAATGCAAAAAACCCTAGATAAATGCTGCTTTTCTACGATTTTTAATAATTTTTCAGTTTTGCAGTTCTGGCTTACTGAAGGTGAAGAAATGATTTTCTTAAATTCGGCACGTAGAACTAGTTTTTTCGTGTTAAGTAACATGGATTAAGTTAAAGTTAAGTTAAAGACAAACGCAAAAAACTGTAGATAAATGCAACTTTTTTACGATTTTTAACAATTTTTCATTTCAGCAGGTCTGGCCTACTGAAGTAAAAAAATGATTTTCTTACCCCTGTAGCGGGCGCGCCCCGAGAACTCCCCTAAGCAGGCGCGCGGCGGTATTTGGACCGCCTCTATTTTTTTGTTTCATATTTTCGTTATAATTCCTCTTTTACCTCTTAAGTTATTCTGAAATGACTTCCTTACACATTTTAGCATATTGTTTGGTAGAAATTAAAAAAAAATTAATGAAGTTTATTTTTGAATTTAATTTTAACATCCCACCTTTTAGAGGAGTCAAGGCTTTGTGTCTCTGGCGGTCTAAATACCGCCGCACGCCTGCTACAGGGTTAAATGTGGCTTTCCGGAAAAATACCCTTTAAGTAGAGAACTGTAAAAAAGCATCTTCGAAAGTCAAATTTGGTCCGGAAGATTCACGCTTTAGTTTAGTTTTAACGATCCAAAATTGAAGTCTTCTTAATCACCAGTTCAAAATGATGTATTCAAAATTCATGCTCACAAAAATGAGTACATAGAATTTTTAGGATTGCTAATTTTAATGCAAACTTACAGTGCAATTTCTGTTTCGTAAAACTCAGTAATGAATCAGTTTTGATATTTCATATCCAATTACTTAAGGTGTGATGTTGCTAATAAATAATTAAAATTCTAGTAAAAACAGGGTACACAATTAGTAAGATACTGCGCGCGACCATATTAAATGATCATATATTTATTTAATTGCTTTTAACCTTTCATCCGCTGCTTGTATCTCATTAACTAATGTGAAATCGAAAATGTTATGTGGTAATCTAAATGTTAAATTAAGTGTATATTCCTCTGTATGTAATAAATAACAAAACTGAAATGGACTTACTAAAAAACTCGATTTGATTACGACATCTGTTCCTAATAAAATAAGTTACGTAAACTTTCCTTCTCATCGTCTTGAAAGGTCTTACCGGGAAATTTTAATTAAATAGTTGACTGTTAACATGCTTATTTAACAATTAAAAAACTTGGGCTTTCTCAGCAAGTTTGTGAAAGTAATTAAGACGTTATTATATAGAAACCCTAAAGACATTTGAATGAAGTAATAAAAATCTTAAATCCACCGAAGGATGAAAGCGGTTCAAAGAACTTGCACTTGTTGGGTGTTTTATATTTAAAATAAAGCCAGGCTCGTCTTAGTTTACCAATGAAAGCATAAGAAGGAAGCTTATAGTTGCATAAAGGCTTTTACTTCCTACTCTCCGATTCTCTAGTATTTTTCAATTCAATTTTTCAGTTGCTTTTAGATTTTTGAATAGCAATTTCATCTTAAGTCTTAAGAACTTAAGTTGACATAAAAATTTAGCTTCGTTTTGGTTGAGAAAATTTCTTTGAGCATTGATTAGCGCTATAAAGTTAAGTCTACCCATGGTTCATTGGTCCATTAGGGAATTGGTGAAACGATAAGCTGCTGAAATTTAAAGTAATTTGGAAGTGCTCTTAGATGTTGTTTTAAAATTCCATTTGTAGTGGAGAAAATCTAATTAAAAGTTGGAGTTCAAAAATATTAAAATATTTTTGTATATAATATCATATAATGAAATACTTAAAATTATATATTTAAATTGTAGTTTTCTATATTCTGCTGAATGTCAGGCAAATATGGAAAACTATAAATGCATAATTTTCAAAATCTATAAAACAACATATATATTAACTTTCGAAATTCTAGTTTCTAGTTCTCATAATAATAAATATACGTTATTGCAATTTTATATTCAACATTTTCAATGCCGTAACCAATCACCAAATAAACTCAAACTAGTAAGGTATCTCTTTTGAATTGTAGTAGTAGTAGTATATTTATTTATATTATTTACAGTGGCTATATAAATAGGGCTCTTATATTTAATGCGGACTATGGAAATTCATTAATCTAATAAAAACCAAGTAAGAGAAGTTAACTTAAAACTTATATCTATATCCTAATCCCAATTACACTATGTTATCACTAATAGACAATTGCCTAACTAAGGGATTGTCAATATAGTTACAATAAAATGTTTCAGCACCATTCCTTAATTTGTTGCTAATTAATTCTACATCAGCTAATTTTAATCTGTGTAGGGCAGTAGTAGAGAAATACCAGGTCAGATTAAAAATCATTTTAATTATTTTATTTCGTGACACTTGAAGCTTTTTGATATGAGTTTGTGCACATTGAGACTACACAGGTCTGTACAGCATAAGTGCTTGAAATATAACTTTATATAAGGATACAAAACTTTTATTAGAAGATTTACTTTGCAAAGTTGAGTTTTTTTTTAATAAAAAGTGATTCCTAAATATTTTACATGCTCATTCCAGACAATGTCCTAATTAATCCTCAAATTACTATTCGATAGGTAAGATGAACTTCTTCTCTGAGTAAGAAACATGGGTTGCGTTTTCTTCCAATTATTGAAATATTCTTCGAGGATATTTAAACTATTTTGTAAATTCCTACAGATTGATATAATCATCTGTATCATCAGCGAATATAGATGAGTGACGATTGGTTATACTTGCTTGAAATCAGCTGTATAGATGTTGTATAATATAGGTCCTAAGACAGATCCTTGAGATACCTGAGGTCACATATTGTTCAGTCGAAGATACTGTCCCAACAAAAACTTTAAATGACCTATTTTTAAAAAAATGTCTTACTAAAGAAGTTAATGTAAGAGGAAAGTTAAATTTTAACATTTTATGTACAAGACTGTATAATTTATTTATAATTTGATTAAAAAAAACTCTATTTCTGAAGATGCAGATCTTGCGTTGTCAATATATTGAAAATCACTTTTAAATAACTTATAAAATATAAGTGATATTTATACAATAATAAGAAGCGTTATATTTTTGTATTATAAAGTCTATAGTCTAAATAAAATAAGCTTCTTTAAGGGAAATTATTAATTTATAATTAATACTACTTTAATTTTTTTTAGGTTCATATTTCACTATTGGAAAGTCTCAGAGACAGTATGCGGTTTTGAAGGAAAATACACTTACTTTGAACATCGAATTAAGCAGAAGTAGTTTCAACCCAAACTTATTTAACACTAAAACTACCGGGGTGCAAGCTTTTAATTTTAACAATTGTCTGCACCTTTAATGCAATATGCTTTCAACTTGGAAATAGTAATTATAAAAGGAAAAGGTTTTTAAATATGTTGACATTTTGAAAGTAAATAAGTTTTGGCATCAATTTTGAACAATATAATTAATTTAAGGAAGGAATTGAGTATCGGTTAATTTTACTGGTCTTAGTAGTTCTAGTGTTCATTAGTTATTACTTCAGTAGCTCATAATTGTCTGGATTAATCAGGTTATGTTAAGTAATTAAATTATTTTGTCTGCGTTTGAAGGAAATTGTGAGGATTTGAATTATGTAAATTTGTAATATAATTATATAACATAAATTTTCAGATAGTGTTAAGGTAAATGTGAAATATTGTTTGTTTGTTTGTTTTTGCTGTCCAAGGTATTTATGTTATACTTCTAGTTAGCTGAACATTCTGAATTTCCTAAGTAATCTACTTATAGTATTATATTATGTGCATTTATTTTCATACTTCCAGAATTTAATAAATAGGTAAACGAAACAATAAATCTTTCGATCAACAAACCGTAGCCTTTTTTTTTAAAACAAAATGTTAAAGAACCCTTCCGTGTTTTCTCTACTAATTAATGCTTTTAACAAATATAAAGAGTTTAAAAATTCACAAGAAAGACCAAACAGGCAGTTTCCATTTCCGCAGCATTTCACTCATATTTTTCATAATTTTTTGGGGGCAACCCCGACAACCCTTTCTTTCGTTTCAGACGCAAAGTGATCAAAGGGAACTCCGTCGTACACTTGACATATTCTTTGATGTTTGTTTTCATAATTGCACCGACTCTGAACCAAGTTATGAAGTCTGAAGAGGATGCAGCTTTTATACGTTACTCCGAAAATTAACTTGAAGTAGTAACATTTTAAGGAGGGCTCCACAATATCGTTGGGCTTTTAATTTTATAATTCTCCCCTAGAGTGAAATTCCTGACAGCCAGGAAGATCAACTGAAGTCACCTAATGCGGTGGTTATTAGCTTTTAAGTTAATTTTCAGAGTGGAAAATTAATTCCGACCACTTTTTATGTAGGTTATGAGATGTGGGAAAATCTCATATAACCAAGTTTATAGTATGTATAAACCCCCTCATATGGTCATACAGGTCTACACATGCCTTTGAGGTACGTATATCCACTTATGTACGAATTCATCAGGTTATCGATAAAACAATTCTTTTTCCTTTCAGATAGATGCGTTTCATGGTACCATGCGCACTGTATCGGAAAAATAGAACATTTCTCTAAACAGATGAATACTATGCTTACACCAAAGAAGCATCCGTAATATAAAATGTTTCAAATGCACGCCTTTTGTGACCAAGTGGAGGAAATTTTTCAGTATTTCTTAAGTCTGTCTTCGCACTTCAATCTTTAACAGGGTGGCTAGAGAACTCGTATAAATTGTGGGTTACTCCTTTTCCTTTTCTTCTTCCTGGAAGCGAATAAAAGGACTATTTCAATTGCCATCAGATTTTCTACTTGGAATATTCTGGCGCTATTTATTCCCTCGACACAAAAGGACGACGATCCAATAAAAGGATGTATTAGCAGCCATCTGACGTATACATTTTTGGTTTGATTTGATGTGTAAAGGGACAGAGAGACCTTGTCGATTGTAAAAATATTTGCTATACCAACTATTGACATTGTTTATTTGACAAAACGGTGCCAGACCGTATATTCCGACAACAAATTTTCAAATTTTGCTAATGTCACTAGTGGCATTCCCCAGGGCTCTTTGCTGGGCCCGTTGTTGTTTTTGTTATTTGTGAATGATTTGAGTGAATCTATCAATTTCTGTAAATTTCATATGTATGCAGATGACGTCCAGTTGTACTTGTCCTGTCCTAAAAATAATCTCGACGAACTTGTTACAAAGATGAACGACGACTTGCGATCAATCTCTGATTGGGCTCTGACAAATAATCTGATTCTCAATCCGAATAAATCCCAATCCATAGTTATATTTAAGAGGATCATGGATAAGAGCTCGTTTCCAAAAATATTTTTAAATGGAGAACCTATCCCTTATGTGAGTCGCGTTAGGAACTTGGGCGTCACTTTTAATGAGGTTCTTTCATGGAATGACCACGTAAGCCAAATTTCTTATAGAATATACAATGGGCTTCGCTCACTGTGGCACTCTGCCCATTTTACACCAATTAATATTCGCATAAAACTAGCGAAAGCTCTTCTTCTGCCGCATATCACTCCTAATATTCCTGTTTTTGGTGGACTTGATAGCAAATCTTTGAGACGACTGGCATTGACGGTAAATTCAATAGTGAGGTATGTGTTTGCGCTACGTAAATTTGACCATGTTTCGGTGTATGTGCAGAAGTTTTTAGGCTTCTCATTTAAATCTTATTTAGACTTTCATACCCTAACCTACTTACATAAGATTGTCTGGGGTAGGTCTCCAAATTACTTGAAGTCCTGCATTAGCTTTCTGTCAACTGGTCGTACCTCTCAACTCTTAATACCGCGTTATAACTGTTTAAGCAGTGAACGGACATTCTTTATTCGTGCAATCAGGTTGTGGAATGCCTTACCGGATACTGTCAAGGGAGCGCGAAACCCACACACTTTTAGGAGCCGACTAACAGAGCACCTCACTGATTAAAGAAGACAAATAAAAAACTCATAGAGCATGTCTGGCACTCATTTCTTTTCAACCTTTTGTTGTTTGTAATTTTTATTTTTTATTTTTTTTTATTTCGTTCTTATTACTTTGCAAATTCATTATTAATTTTTAAATTTTTAATTTCCAATTTTGTTAACAAGTATAATTTTATTCTTTCTTTCGTTTTAAACTATAATATCAACACTACCCCACATACAAATGTACGCTAAAGAACAATGTTTTTCTTATGTACTATGCAAATAAATTGTTATTATTATTATTATTATTATTTGCGTTTTTGGTATTTTGGTATTGTCAACTAAGTAGACCGTGAAATTGTTTTCCTTTTGGATGAATTTTACAGAAGATCTTGTTAAGAAAAATTTGACTAAAAGGATTTTTGTTTCATTTCTGAAAAAATATCGTTTTTTTTTTTTCTTTTTTTTACATAAAAAACTCCTCTTTTTTCTCTTTAACATCACAGAAATACTGTCCTATAACCGTTTTAAGAAATTCATCCAGGAAAAAAGGTTATATTAATTAGTAAAAGATTAGTTAGAAGAGTTTTATATGCAAAAATTATATAACAAAAACTTTAAACGCGTTTTTATCGAAACTACATTTTTTAAATTGCCCGCATCTGTAACACGAAAACTACTCAACTGATTTTAATAATTCAAAATACATTCCATTCGCTATGAAAAAACCAGTAACTAAACTTTTAAAAATATTATTTTACATACCCTTAATTTTTAATACATGGGTAGTTTACCCCCAAAAAAAGATTTTTTTTTTAATTTTTTCAAAAAAATGATAAAAATATTAAAAATAAAATGTTTTTTAAGGTTTAGTTACTAGTATTTAGTCTTATGAACGAGATCCTGTTGGAATTTTTACCCTATGTGTTACAGGAAGTCCTAGAGAAACACGACCGTTTTAAAAGTGACTTTTGGAAAACGGCCTCTGCAGTGAACAAGACATACTAAAAATGCAATTTTAATTTTGTTTAAATTTTATATTCTCCATATGTTCTACTATAATATTTAAAAGGAATTAGTTTGATAAATATAAATGTTTTAAAAAAAAAAAAATAATAATTAAAATAAGTATTTTTTTTTTAAAAATGAAACGAAAAGTCCCCTTAAATGTGTTTTATGAAAAAAATGAATAATACTTAGTTTGGCTAGAGTTTAATGGACTTTATGTGTCATAAAATTAAGCAATACTTTAAAATAAAAGAATCTTTTAAAAAATACGTTTCAAAGAAGTAAAGCTAAAAAATCAAACAAATTATAAAGTATTAAGCAAATCTGTATGATGCTAAGAAAGGATTTATGTATTTACATCGTCCACGTGAATCGTCGATAATTTGGGATTGAAAAGAAATTCTATTAATATCTGCAGACTTGGTTCAGCGTACAATTTGGCGTTAAGTGCATTCCTTCAATTTCGCAATTCACGATTCAAATTATTCCCAGAAATATGTAAGTATATGATAAATTTACACCATATTTTTTTGTTACCATATCTTTTAAATTATTTTAATATCTTAATACAAATATTAACTTTAAAAGATAAAGCCATATTGCCTGTTGGAAACGATTAGGTTTTACACTATGTACAATGTAGAAACCTCAAATTTTGTTTGAAAAACAAGTCAATCAATTGATTTCATTAACTTTATATAACTATCAAGTATCAAATTATAGGACCAGATTGTGTAGATATAGTATAATATAGGTTTTGATAAAACGTTTTGAAAACATTTACTACTTACAGTTTAAATAAATATTTTCTAATATGATTTGGCGACAATATCGAAAATTATTAATTTAACTACGTTTCACATTAAACTTTGGAGTTAACAATTTCCATCGTTAATTTGAAATTTGAAACAACATTTTAAACGTACTCAAAACAAAACGCTTTATTTTCGTTATTGTCTATAGATTTGTTGTAACATTAAAACTTAACTTTGTTGAATGTCTTACTTAATGGGTTCCATAATTGTTTCAAATAAAATATTATTAAATGTACAACAATTTCCAACGAATTTTAAAAATGTGGTAATAAAAAACGTGCATATTTGATTCTACAATACGATAATTTTCACATCTTTACATGGTAAAACATTCTGTAAGAATCCTTGAAATTAACGATTTAAATTGACGATGGGCTCACATCTGTTTTTTGAAATCGCAGTTCTAAGAAATGAAAAATGTTCATATTTTCAGGACTTTTGCAAAATTACTTATAAAAAGAAAATGAAAACATTTTTAGATGTGATGTAAAGATTGCTTGTTAATTTTTCACTACAGGTAATTATTTTTGTTTTTTTTTTTTGAAGATGATGCTCGTCTATCAAAGTAATCGAGATCAAAAACAGCGAAGGAAGGAAGAAGATTTTTAATATAAGTACATATTCGTCTTTTTTGACCGCAAATTAACCTTCTTACAAAGATTTACAATTTAAGCAAAATAATTAACATAACTTTCGAAAAAATAGTACGATTTCTACTATGAATAACATTTTGATTTTTTTAATTTAAAACAAGTAAGCAGTATACATTAAAACATATTTATAAAAACAATTGAGATTCGCGCAGTAGATGTAATTAGTTATCTACAAAATAAGCCAAAGACGAGTTCAATTGACTTGTTATTTATTTTTATTCTTTTGTTTAGACAAACTTAAAAAAACGTTTTTAAAGTTCTTTGCGCGCCCACACTTGCTTGAAGCTTACTAACTTTTGGAGGCTGTTACTCGAAAAATACATACATTAAATTTCAGTTTGAAATTTTAAGATATATTTTGGAATTACTACCGATTTCGGCTATTTTTCAGTACGCAACAAAATTTAATGTTTTATTTCTCACTGAACAATTCATATATCAATTAGATTACAAATTCCCATCACTTCACGTTTTTTTGATAAAAGTATTTTTGAAAATTACAAAAGACTGTTTTTTACTCATTTTCAAAAATTTATTAAAAAATTAGAAAACGTGAAGAGAGTTCGTTATATATCTCAAATGAAAGCCTGAATCCTTATCTAAAGATTAGATGATCAGTTTTTTTTCCAAAAAACTGAATTCCACTGATCTCGTACTTTGGTATAATAGCCAAAGATTCAAACTTTTATTTGAGCTACGTTTATAATCCATTATTTTTAAATATATTCCAAAATATGGACTTTTATACCTTTAGAACCTGTTTTTTTGTTTTCCAAATTCTATAAAAATGTTATATAACTTGTTATTTTTGTATAGTGAAATCAATTTATTTTTTATCCTGTAAACCAGATTCTCCCCATAAGTGATACAGAGCTTGTAATTTGCCCTCAATTCAAAAGTGAATAATTACTGCTGCAACGACCCCCACTAACAATTCAATTCCTACAATGAATAGAGTAAAAAGTGCAAATACCAACTTCGCTTGTACGCCACTTTGAGCAGGAGCAGAAAGAGCACTCCTGCGACATAAATTAGCGGGGAAACACTTTGATCTATGCAAATGCTGACCGATCATTTGAGAAGTGTTCCAGGAAAGTGGCGAGGGTGGGCACCGGCACTAAACACCCCATCGCCGCATCCTGCAGGAGCAGAATTAAATTGACTTAATCCAACCCTTTGCCTGAATTCGAATGCACATTAGATGCACACCGTACAGAAGATACGTGACCAGATCCCGCCCCCAAACTCCAGTTTCCACTTCTTCTACCCAATAAACCCATATTTCTGCAGCGACTCTTCCCGAGTCCTTTTCGTGCCGCACTTGCACCCCTTTTGGCACCGGCTGCTGAACCCAGTTGACCTGCTGAGGAAAGGAACTTAATTTTCCGCCTGAGGAGACCACTTCAGCCTTATCAATGGAAATCATCCACAGGCCGCAAGTATAATTCAGCTACAGTCTGGAATGGCTGAATAGTGATTTTTGTCTCTTCTATTTTAGGTCTATAAATGGGATTGCGGAGAGATAGTCGTTAATTTAAGCCCAGTCTCCCAATCGATTGCTGGTTGCAGCAGCGGCAGAAGCCCCTTTATCCCACAGGAACAGTCGTTCAGCCCCTCAACGCCTCACCTGCCCCTTCCTCTCTTGCTGTGTTTTCTGGATGACTTGGGCTCTAGTCAGGCAGCAATTAACTCCGCAACCTAACTCGAACCTTCGTAGTGTTTGTAAACAAAACTCTGATTACCTAACGATTACCTCACCCCGGGAGTCCCACACACATCCCATACACAATGCCACCCGTTCTCGCAGGGGCTCCGTCGCCGCCAGGGGGTTCAATTGGACGGACGGCTGCTGTAACGCGCGATAAAGTGAAAGTGCATCAGCCGCTGTCGCGCTCTCGGTCAAGTTCAGGCACTGCGTCGTCGACGAGATTCGATAGTGCGGTCGCGGGGGTTGATTGACCTGAAGGGGCCAATTAAGGGGTCACCAGAGGGCGGGCGAATCGAAATAATAATAACATGAGACTTACACAAAACACCACTGAGGAAGAACCAACACAGCCAGATCGAACTCAGCGGTGGTCGCGGCATCCTATCCAGCTTCCGAGGTACTTCCGGTCGCGCTAAACCGCCCTTGGACCGATGGACCCTGGATGCTCCCTCTGAGCCACTGACTGGTGAAATTTTGAATTGATAAATTGGACGCGCCACTTAGCTGAATAATAATATTTTTCTTTGTTTATCAGCAGATTTATCAAGAGCGACCGACAAACAAATTCTACTACCGACTTCTCGCACTTGGGACTCGACTCGGACTGATCTCGAGTCGTACTGGACCAAATAGCATCCGCAGCATCCCCCAATACACACCCAGAGAGAGATGAACAGTATAAGCAGCATCTCTACATCTGTACCAGAGCGCGCACGTTTCGAAGCCAGTGAAAGTCTTTTTTATATCAAGCACCGTCACTACCACCGCAGACCGGTCCAGAAGGAGGGTTTTTCCGCGTGGCGTCTTCACACATCTGCAACCAAGCACCTTCGTGGTGTGCGAGCCTCAATGGATGATGCTCGGATGCTGAACACATGTCGGAAGATTTGAATGGACCAAAGCACGTTTTCTCCCCGGGGTGGGCTTTCCCAACCCCCGATTCAACGAAATTTACTTGGGTATGGTGTGAATTACATGTTTCAGGGGCTGCTGCTGTGATAAGGTATTCTGTATTTTTTCTGATACTCTCCGAATTGCTCAGGGAATTTTCAAAGGTATTGCAGATATTTTAAAGTATCAGCAATATTAAAAACATTCATTCAGCAACTCTCTTAAATGGATGTGTTATCGCAATGCTTAGAATGTTGAAGGCATACAAAGTTTATTTCCTATGATTTGGCAAGGTTATCATATCACCGTACAGTCTTGCCAGATAAAAGCTGGCGAAAAGGACGAAGAATCGAGTTTAGTAAAAATATCGTTAAATAACTCACCTACTGTACTTACTATCAATTGTTATAAATACCTCAAATTACATATATTTACAATACGTACATATATTAACCAGAATTGTAAAGTTATCATTCCATTCGGAATTAATTCCAATTCAAATCCTGAAGTGATCATTACACTAATTATGGCAAAAATGAGTCTTTAACTACAATGTTTCGACTTCTTAATGACCGCGCTAATTTTTTTGAATTTGGGTTACAAAGGTCTGAGCTGAAAAATCGGATTAAATATAGGTCTAATTGACCATATACAGGGTATCCAATAGGAATGTGTAAAAACCAATGCATCACTATTTTTTTAACCATTTATTCAAAAATATTGTGAAGAACGTGAATTATTAATGATATATATTTTTGAAATGTGAACCATCTACGTAAAAAGTATCTACCTGCATTTCTTTGAATCTTCCGTCGCCGGAGAGACGTACAAAGGGATGTTAGAGACCAAATCCTTCATCGTCATGCGAAAAAGAGAGGTCTCGTTAAATCGTTTTATTTTATTCAAGACGGAGCAGCACTTTATCGCATACAAGAAGTATTTGAAGTTACCAATAAATTTTATGGCGATCGAGTTATTGGCCTAGGGTAACCACTTTTTATGGGGCTACATTAAAGATCACTGCTATGAAAATAACCCAAGAACAATATAAGATTTTATTAAAGACATCAGGAGGATCGTCAATGGCATTTAAAATGAAACATTAGTGCATTAAAAACATGTTTTGAGCTTTAGAAAGCACTTCGATATTTGTGCCAATTTAGATGGTTAAAATATCGAAAATATAAATCATTAGTAACTCACGTTCTTCACTATATTTTTAAATTAATGGTTTGTTTGAAATAGATTTAATATTTTTATAATAAAGTGGACATTTAATGAAAATGTCGACTTTTCTTTATTAAAAAGTATTTACATTTTACCGATCTCTCCATTCGTGAAAAAATAGTGACGAGAGAGTCAAAAGAGATAAATATGTACAAACAAATATATTGCGAAGGTTATTTTAAATAAAATCTTCTTGTTAGAAATATCTCACAACGAGAGTAAGATCATTATTCAAATCAAATATTGTCAAACCTGTCTTATTCTCCTTTTATTTGTATTGTAGTCATTCAAAAGTACAAATATACAGAATTATTCTTCGTATTTCTCTAAAGCTAACAAAATAAAGCAAAATAACCGATTCGTCATTGAAACATAAAAATCTAAAAGAGGTCATTTTTTCTATTGCTAACTCTAACATGAAAAGCAAATTGTCGGCATGGTACTTTCTGCAAGAGTCTAGAATCTCAATCAGTTGTTATTCAAGAAATATTTAAAATTCTTCAGGTTTTCATTTTTGTAATCATTTCAATCAGCAACAAGAAAGAAAGAGTTGCTAAATTTAATATACTCCAAGTCAATAGATACCTGGATAAGATGGCAGATCATCATTGTGTTACTTGTAATTCTCATATCCCATTAGGATACTTTAAGATACATACAATTATAACTCAAAAGTTATAGTGTAGCATTTTAGAAATAGTCAAGTTGGTTTACTAATTTAGTACTGATTTAGTAATTTAGTAATTTTAATATAAATTTTCTTTTACACACAGAAGAATGTTTGATGTCTATAAATTAGGGGTGGTGTTGCGACCTATTAATCAATAATTTGACGAATATGTACCAGTATTTTATATACGTATTATACCTTAAGAAAAAAATTCCCCCCTGGTATAAAATTTCAGTTTACCAAACATTAAGAAAAAATTATTGTGAATCTTTGAATTTAGGGCTTTTATTTTTGATTTGAAGTAAAAATAAATGCTTACAAATCACCACTTTAAAATCTGAGTCATTCTCCTTTCAATTTAAATTGAATTTATTAAAATTTAAATTTCCCAAGCAATATATCATTCACCATAGCTTCCGCTTTTGCAGTGAGTGGAACGAAACTAAATATCTCAGATCTAATCAAATGCCTTAATTAAACGATATCTAAATCTTTGCTGCGTTTAAAAAATGCTAGAAATAAAGCTCACAAAGCTTATAAAACTATCAGTAATGAAACAAATCTTAACAGGTATAAAAGTTTGCGTAAAGAATTTGAAAATCTGCATCGTTTCTTATACAGGCAGTATATTAATTCCATTGAAAGCAACGTTAGGGCTGATAGTAAGGCATTTTGGAGCTATATTAATAACAAGCGCCAATTATCTGGTTTCCCAAATATAATGGAATACGATGACATTAAATCTAATAATATTGATGAAACATGTGAGTTATTTGCTAAATTCTTTGAATCGGTTTATTGCAATGATATATGTTCTAATAATTATCCTTTGATGACTAACATTGACAGTTTTTTGGATATTGGTTCCTTTATTTTAAATGATCAAGACATTATAGAGGCAGTGAATAATCTTGAATGTAATTATAGTATGGATTCGGACAATATCTCGCCTGCCTTTCTCCTGTCGTGCATACATTCAATTACCGAACCCTTAACGATAATCTTTAATTTATCACTCCGTGAAGGCTATTTTCTCGATTCATGGAAAATATCAATAATTAAACCGATTTACAAAAATGGTGCTAAGCATTTAATAAAAAATTATAGAGCGGTTTCCTTAATGAAAACAATTCCGAAATTACTTGACAGTATTATTGCAAAAAAACTTTCTTTCCTATGCAGAGCAATAATTTGTCCACAGCAGCACGGATTTGTAAAAGGTAAATCCACTGTTACCAATCTAGCACTTTTCACAAATTTTTGTACTAATGCCTTAGAAAAAGGCTATCAAGTTGACGCAGTTTACACAGATTTTTCTAAAGCTTTCGACAAAGTAAACATAAATATTTTAGTAAAGAAACTTTACCATATGGGCATTCACTCTAATTTTCTCCAATGGATTTCTTCGTATTTAACAAACAGAAAACAAATTGTAGTAATTGATAACGTGCGTTCTAGAGTTATTGCTGCTAATTCGGGTGTGCCACAAGGAAGTCATTGTGGTCCGATTTTATTTATTTTATTTATCAATGATATCGTCAATTGTTTTTCGTATGCGAATTGCCTTATATATGCAGATGACTTAAAATTGTTTTCTGTCACAAATGATTTTAATGATTGTCTAAGGTTACAAGAGGACTTAAATAAGTTAACCGCATGGTGTGTTAGTAATAGGCTTCAACTGAACATATCTAAATGTCGGGCAATTTCATTTTATCGTTCAGCAACTTACTTTGCATTTAATTACTCCATAAGTGGTCAGCTCTTAGAACATGTTAATGAGGTTACTGACTTAGGAATAATTTTAGATAGGAAACTCTCTTTTTCTAAACATATTAACCATGTGATATTTAAGGCGAATAAATCGCTTGGATTTATTAAGAGAAACACCAAAGAATTTAATAACATTTTTACTTTAAAAGCTTTATATTTGTCTTTTGTGAGACCACTTATTGAATATGGTGCTATTATATGGAGTCCTACGTATGCTGTACATATTAACAGGATTGAAGCGGTGCAGAAGTCCTTTACCAGATTTTTATGCTTTAAATTAAACTGGTGGAAATTGACTATGCCTGATTATGATTCACGACGTTTGTTATTTGGTTTATCAACTCTTCAATATCGACGTGACTGTAGCTGCGCTTTGTTTATTAAAGATTTATTGTGTAATGATATACAGTGTCCTGAGTTATTGAATTTAATAAATTTTTATGCTTTGGAAAGACCTCTTCGTTCAAGAAACTTGTTAATTGCTCCGTCACATCGTACAAATTATGGTTTTTATGAAGTAATGACTAGATGTATAAATAAGTTCAATTTGTTTAATATTCACTTGGATTTCACGATGTCTAGATTAGAATACAAAAATAAACTAGCATATTTAGAAAATGTAAAGAATTAGAACTGTTGTGTTTATTCTAGTCTGTAAAATTAGTATGTAATTGATAGACTGAAATAAATAAATAAATAAATAAATAAATATCACCAAAAAGCGTAGGTCTGGAATAATGAAAAGATACGCTCCGGGACAAAAGAGTGTCGCGAGATTGGCATTGGGCAGCGTTTCAATTTGACCATTTGCCAGTTTGAACTGTGCTCATTGACTCTACAATAAGAACGCTTCTCGGTGTCAATTCGATTGCAAATGAAACATTTAGCCCGGAATTATTAACATAAAATGTGCCAAACTATGGATGCTATCGATGGCAGGCGGGTTATTTTGAAATTGGCACTCTTTATACACTCGTACTTTCCCACAGGAAGTGTTTCAGCTTAAGGGGAATCATATTTTGTCAGACATGCTGTATAAATTTTATATACAACATAAATAATATAAATGCCTTTATATGACTGGATAAAGCCCCCAGCTCTGAATCATACAAATTGTTTTTTAAAGCCATTATTATGGTATTGACCACTAGCCATAGTAAAAATGAAATTGGAGCCTGTAAATTAATTTTTAGGCGTTGTCCTTTAAGGAATTTTTAATATTTGGTTTATGGAGTGAAAACTATAGATTTTTATTTTATAACAAAACCTAAAATATTTGTATTGTATATAACTGCTAAGCATTTTAAAAGTAAGGATTATTTATTGATAGAACTTAATTATAATTAAACAATTTTTGTATCTAGTACGAATTTTATGTTTGAATAAACCAGATCCTAGTTCATTTAGATATTTTAATTTTAGTTCAATTTAATTTTTCTTCAATTTTAGTATAGAATTGTTAAAGTAAAGGAAATGCATGTTAATTTTACTAGAAAACTTTTTTTAATTTTTAAACAGAAATTTAGCCGATTAGACTTTTAATTCACGTCAAAATGAATGAGAGAAAAAAAGAGAGTTAAAATAACATCATATAAAACCTTTTTATAATAAGAACTTTTAAATATGAGTTTGAGGTGATCTCTGAAGTATGTTTCAAGTTATTTAAAGATCAAATTGAATTCATGGGAAAACACTAATTAACTCATAAAAACACTGATTACTCATTAATTTTTCATTATTAGTATTTTTAATTTCATTGTGAATTATTTGGCCCCGAATCGATTCATTTGCTATCGAGATGAATTGTTTGGTATCGAAATCTATTTATTTGGTATCGAAGTTAATTATTTGGGCCCCGGCTTGATGTGGTATTTATTCATAAAGGCAATTTACAACTTCGCCTACCGAAAATTGAGTTGCTCAAAAGCCAATGCAGTAAAATCTAGGGCAAAAAAAAACTTAAAAAATAATTTTTAAAAATAAAACATTGGTTTTTAAAATTGTTGGTTTATTAATATGAACAGAAAAGTATGTATATAAAGTCTTTTTCCGTCATGTGCCGTGGTGTTTTCAGCAGGGTGTTCATTAATTTTTTTATTTTTATTTTTTTATTTTAACTCAATAATTCATCTTCTTTTTGTTTTGTTTTTTTCCTGCATTTTTTGTGTTTATTTATTTATTTTTGCTGAAAAATATTCAATAGTCGCGTATTTATTTGTATGTGAGTACGACACCACGATTTTTGTTGAAAAATTTGTTCAGGGCTTCATCTTAAAAGGTATTCTTGCTTCTTATTTCCTTAAGAAATACCTTTTCAAATGAAATCAAAGCTAGAGCCGAATCTACCTTCGAACATATTATTTCTCGAATTAGTCTTTATTCGCTTAAAAGCAGAATAGTACCGAAATTAATTATTTGGCCCCAGAATCGATTTTTTAGTATCGAAATCGATTTATTTGTTATCGAATCCGATTTATTTGGTATCGAAATTAATTATTTAGCCCCCTAGCCGATACATTTGGTATCGAGATCGATTTATTTGGTGTCGAAATGAATTATTTGACCCGAATCGATTTATTTGGTATCGAATTGAATTATTTGGTACAGAAATTATTTATTTGGTAGCGAAATCGATTTATTTGGTGTCGAAACCGACTTTTGTGGTTTTGAATTCGATTTATTTGGTATTGAAATAAATTATTTGGCCCCCGAATCGATAAATTTCGTATCGAAATCGATTTATTTGGTGTCGAAATTAATTATTTGTCTCCAAATCGATTTATTTTGTTTCGAAATCGGTTTATTTAGTGTCGAATTAGATTTATTTGATATCGAATGAGTTATTTAGTATGGAAATGAATTATTTGGCCCCGAATCAATTTATTTGGAATCAAAATCGATTTATTTGGTTCATTTCGATACCTCTACTAATTCTAATAATTCTTCCGTCTCCATCATAAGATTAATTCCAGGTCGCGAAATACGCGGAAAATAAAAAACTTGAAACATGTATATAAAAAAGATTTTTACTTTATAGTTAAATGAACCACGAATTTAGTTGTTTGAACAAGATTTTTACCATTGTTTTTGTTTAGTTTAGTTCTATTTGGACACAGGCACTTATTTGTTGTGCCTTTTATATTAGCAATAAAAATAAAATCTTTTATGCTGTAAAGAAAAATTAAAATTTAAGGACCTAAATGAACTTGAAAAACTGAATTTTTAACCTAACAGTCGATCAGATGTCGATCGTAAATTTTATTTTCTACGTTTCTCATGTCTACAGGATGTTGATTTATATCATCATAGCTTAAACTTTTATTAGTCTCGTTAGTCAAAAATTCTGAGATAATTAGAACATTTATTCGCTTGCTATTTCTGCAGAGATTTAACAACAAAATGTCTGTCGTTAACGTTCAGACGTGTAAATTAGTGTGAACAACCTGAAGACCCCAATTTAAATATTTCCGTGTTTATTTAGCCATGAATCACTCTTATCACTCGCGACATCGAATGTGATAACAAAACAATCTCTGTCTGCTTACATTTGCTATGTTTATTTATTTATATACTATATTTTGATTCTCTTAATTTAAAGAATACATTTTCTGGCGCTCGAATTCCACCTAAAGGTTTCCATCTGATCCTAATTACACTCTCGCCTGACCTGTGAAAGCAACAATTTAAATTTAGAAAATAAAAAATTTCGTAATATTATTTCGAGAGGGAAATTTTCTATTTTTCTCACAACCATGTGTTCATCTCCTCGCTACATTCCGCGAGATATGTAATCAACAGCATCTTAAGATTGTGCTGTCGTCATAATGCGAACAAATCGCGGAAAAACGCGCAACTTCTAAAGATCAACCGCCATCTGTTTTTCCCTAAGAAGAGGTAACGTCCGGCCGTTCTATGCAAATTCCAAAGTCAGCCGCTGATAATCAAATGATAGCTTTTATGGGATGGGTCATAAATATAAGAATCAGAGTTCTCAAGAAGTAGTCTTAAAAAAATTGAAAAATAAAAACTTTAGAGAGGAGGAAAACTTGCTCTAATTTTCCCTAAGCTTTTGTTTCCTCGCGGAATCGCGTTTTCTAGTTTTGATTTTGATTTCGACGCGTTAAGACGCCAAGTTTTCCCCGCCCTGAGTGTAATGTTGAAGCATCTTAAGCACCCGTAGGAGACTCTTTCTTGAGGAGCTTTTCTCAAGCACTCTGTCTGATCTTTTATCAATTGCAGCATCAGTGCAGACCATCGTTGCAGACTGACGCTGTAAAATTTCTGCAGAATTTCGTTTTTCCCACAGTGTTAATTGAACGTGCAAAAAGTGAAAACGGTCTACGGTGGTGGATCCAATTCGAGGTGCGCGCTTTAGTCACTTTAGTCATAAATAAAACCGCGCAAGACGGACCTTTGATCTTCTTGACTGACTATCTACCTCGCGTATTACTCGATCGCCGAAAATAAGCTCTGAATCAAGGACAGAAACTGGGGCAGTTTCTAGTGATTTTTGTGAATTAAAACTAAAAACGAAGTTTTATAGAAATTACACATACACAGTGTGTTTTTGTTTTCGATTACAATTTCGATTGGAGTAATTAGCCCAATTGTGCTGAATTGGTTCGATTAGCAATTGCCTCTAGACCAGAAGGGGGCTAATTTCTTGGCGGCTACTTGGCGAAATCAGTCTCGGTGAGGCCTGGGATGTTGTAATGCAATGTTTTTAAGTGGGCCCTAATTAAAATAAATTGCGCAGATAAATTGAACATATTTAGCTTAGGACGAGTTGCTTTTTAACTGACCCCAAAAGGCCATGCTTCAGGAATTACATACTAGATAAGCGGATTATGTAGCTACTTTCTTAGAATCGTTCATTCAGTGGAATTGTTAATTAATTGAATAATTGCACTATTACAATGCAAAGCAATTGAAGACGCAAATAGTGTTGAGAAAACATCTCGGACGAGGCTGTCTCTCACGCCGTTTAAAAAGTTACATGATTTAGAAATCTATAGTATGTGTTTTAGAGACGTTAAACAGTCTTAAATACGAAAAAAAACCTTTTATTACTAACGTAAACTTGTAAAAGAAAACAACATTTTATTATCTAGATCTAGATCTACTTTATAGTAAATTTTTTTAATATGAATACGATAAAAAACAAAATAACAATTTGATATATTAATAATTTGGACGAGTTACTGAAAACCAAAAGCAGTAAAACAGAGTAGTTTATCGCATGTACAAGAAAAAGAGAGTAACCAAATAAATTATTTTAAAGTTTCTTAGCCAAATTTTGTACCAATTTTGTTTGCTCTACGATTAGGAGATTTACATTTTTTTTATACTATATATATGTCATTCTTGGCAGTTTGGATGATCAAACATGTAGGATATTAAATAAAAGGTATACATTTTCAAAAAAACTACGCTTAAACAGTATCTTTTAGCAAGAGGTATGATTTTTAACACATTGACTGCCATGGTCATATTCAGCCCTTAATTCAGCCATAGCCAACTACGAGTTATCTCGTGGATGACAGTCAATGGATTAAATTTGAATAAAATATTAAATTTATTTTAAATTGTTTAACATAGAAAATAGTAATAAAATAAAACCTATAATCCTCCTTAACTTCTTTTTTGGTCAGAAAATTGAAATCGGTGTGCAAAACAGTGCGAATAATGAGGGACATTAACGCGTTAAGGCTCGGTCTCGCGCTAGCACGGGTTTCTAAATAGCTGAATGCCACCTCTTGGATAAAATAAAATGTGTTCTTAGGTGGAAGTATGTACATTCATTCCACTCATATAGTTTTGCTTTAATGCTAACGGACGATTCCAATATCTTAATCCCACTTCTGTTTTTATGACTTTGAAGTTAGACTCGATCTCGCCATTCTCATGTAATTTCTTTAGTTTTTTTATTAATATTTTTCCTAAAAATTGATTCATTATATTGATATATTATATATATTAGCGTATATCACATATAATTTATTAGCAATCCTTATATAGTTTTTAATCCATTAAATTACTACTTTCTGCTTTCAATTCGTAGGTATAAACAAAACAGAAATGTGTTTATATAAAATACGTGCTTTCTTTAATTTTAAAAATCGACCAATTTTATCTCCACCATAAGCAGTAACAAGAAAGAACAAAATCTTTTCAATTAAGCTCGTTTAAATTTTTATAATGCGCAAAAACATTTTTTTTAAGGTAGAATACGATCGTGAATATTTTTACATCAAACAAACAAACAAACAAACAAACAAGGTGTTAATTCTTGTACCTTTTGAGATAACACTCTTTACTATCTTTTCCTGTGTGAAATAGTCGCGTTTGTTCATTCAAAATTTATTTAGAATTTAATTTATGGTAGCCATGAAAAATATTTGGAGAATAGTTGAGCTATAGATGAAGCTAAAGAAAGCGCTGCAAGGTTCTCCGTTTATAAATTTAAATCCTCCGAAATACATATCATTGAAGCTCCGTTCGAACGATTTATATTTAGAAACAAAAAAAAAAAAAAAAAAAAAAATTGACAGCTTAAAAAAAAATACTGGTATAGATTAATTAAAGTCTCGATCAATTAAAACCATACAGTACAAATCGCATCAAATTGTTGACGAGAAAAATATTTAATCGGTGTAATTGATAAGAGACTACCAAAAGAAGATTTAAAATAAACCTACCAAACATTTTTTGACAAGCAAGAAGAAGTTAGTTTCAGTATAAAGTATTTATTATGTAACAAGTACAGTGCCGGATTAGCCATGTAGCAGGAGGCAGCAAATGCTACGGGCCCCGCGCTTTGGGGGGCCCCGCGCCTTCAGCCAAAAAAACTACAAATCAAAAAAATGTAAGTCACACACATAGTAGCAATTCTCAGTGAGCGCTGGCAAAACCCGGGGTTTCAGCGTGAAAAAAACACTTATTTTTCCGATTTTTTTTTAGAAATATGGATTGAGCAAAGTTATTGAAACCTTTTGTACATTATTAAGTATAATGTTGAGAATACTCAGTAATTTTTTTATGCGAAAATATCGACAAACAAGCCGGTGACGGAGCTTTTCCAAGAACGTCTTTGGAAATAGACGATTTGCTGTGTACACTGTATCTCAGCTGGAAATTATCCGAAATTAAGAACCTTTAAAATTTAGTCAGAGTATCATTCAATCCTCCCCCCAACGTTCTCTGATTAATATTTTTTTCATTTTTAAATTTTTGGTGGTAATTTAAAGTAAAAATTGCTATTTTTTACGACAAATTTCACCATTTTGTAAGTGGAAAACCCCCTTAATGTAAAAAAAAAATTTAAAACTCAACGTTGGGGAGAGGTATTTTATAAATAGAAAGTGTGTACTAAGTTTGAAATGAATCAGTAATGTAGTTTTTAAATAGCAGTGTACACGGACTTTTAAAAAGTGGTTTTGAAAAAGCTCAGTCACCGGCTTGTCTGTCGATATTTTCGCATAAAAAAATTACTGAGTATTGCTGAAATCATACTTAATAATATACAAAAAATTTCAATAAATTTGCTCAAACCATATTTCTAAAAAAAATCGCAAAAAAAGGTTTTTTTTCCATGCTATATGTTTTCCGAGGGTTTTGATACAAGCTGTGAAGTAGACCTGCTCACTACCACATGTATAGGGTGATGTAGTCCGATGATTGCACAGAAATAACATTGCTTCTTATGGCGGTATAGAACATTCACGCTCCACAGGGCGAATCTGCTAAACTATCGCTTTTACGAAAAAGTGATGTTCTACTGACTGTAACTTGGGAGGAATACCGTTCTTATGGTACCAAAATCATTATAGGGGTAAGAACAAAATATTAAAGATATTTGAGCTCAAAAGTTACTCTTACTGCCCATCGAACAAATTACCACGGAAAGTCGTGCTGTCAAGTCGACCTGCCGGGCGCTCAAATTTTCTTCTCAAAAAAAACACTGCTGCATGGTGGACAGTTAATCTTTGGAACGGTAAGTCTGAAACATAAAATTCAAAAAGAGTTACAAAAAGGAAGTGCTCTTACGTGATAGTTTACCAGAAAAATTGAAAAATCATTAAAAATAAAAAAATGGCGGACATTTGAAATTTTTTTTCAAAAATCGCCTTTTTTTCAGACTCAAAAATTTTATATATTTTTTTTGTGGTCAAATTGTGGTAAACTATCACAAAGGATATAAAAACGAACAAAATGCTTCAAAGTTTATTAAAATCGGCCCAGTAGATCCGGAGATTAACTGTCCGCCAGTTAAAAAAAACCTAAACTCGAGAAAAACCCGTGTAAAGCTGCGTGAACACCTGCGGCGAGCCGAGAGCGCGCTTCAATTGAGTCGTTATATCTCGGCAATGATTTCGATTTAATATTTTAGACAGTTATTATTGAAGGTATAAAGAATCTAAAAATGTACAAAAAAAAAAAAAAATTTTTTGAAAATTCTAGGCGGTAATAGTACCTTAAGGAACACAATGGGGCAAGAACGTTTGAATGACCTCACTATAATGAGTATAGAAAATGACCTTATAAATATTGATTTGACGAGTGTTATTTCTAAATTCGCTTGCGTTAAATCACGAAAAGGCTTTTCCTAAATGTTTTGGTTTATTTACATCATAAATTTTAATAGGTAATGCAACTCAAGGGCCCCGCCCGTCACATTTGCTACGGGCCCCGCGCTGGCTTGATCCGGCACTGAACAAGTAGATTCAATTTTCAAAATTCCAAAGTTTTATACTAGGTTATTATAATTTTTGAAGGGATTTATAAATAGGTAATATTACTTTTGATAGTGTACATATTTTATTAAGGGATATGCAAACATTAACTTATGTATTGTATTATAATGAATGTACATAATAGTCTTTCTAAAATTATAGGGTTAATTTAAATCTCTCAATCTCTATATATTTCGTAAAAAAAACTTTTTTAAATGTAAATCTGTTTAATTTTTTCATTCAAAACAATGATGAGGTCGTTTCGTCAAAGCTGCGAAATTCGTAAACATTCAGGTGATATTACAATCAGGCCTTTGCGCAAAGAACAAACAACAGAAAAAAATTTAAATAGCCTTATAGAAATTCGCGCTTGAACTACTTTTCTTGAGCGATTCCTACGCAAGAAAATCCCAAAGCTGACTCCACACGTGTTGTCGTGTGGATAATTTTCCTCATCGCTGGGCGTAGATAATTAATCGCCACATTTGCGGACACGCTTGATTGGCCGTGAACAACTGACGACCACGTTAGCTGGCGTGCTCTAAGAAAGCGTAATAAGACGTCGCATAAGTCGACTTGGCGTGCGCAGACGTCGCGTTGACCGCCTGCTTCGAAGAGTATTGGCGCGTACTATCAAATCAAATAGTCCACGCGCCGCCTATGGTCACTAAGAATTCCCCAAACTTCCTCCTCTTCGATTTCCTCCTGAAGAGACCTCTTCGAATCTTTCACAAGAGCCCATTCAGAAGCTTCAATGGGGCCAATTTTGCAATACAATGAGCGATTCTTGTCGTCGGCGCAGACGTAGGTAGGCTCTGGTCTTTGTATGCTAGTTAAGTTTCTGAAACGAAGATTCTTCGACTCAATTATCTCATAGTTTCAAATTTAATTAATAATTGATCGTTGGGAGTATACAGCGGATGCTATATTTGGACAATTAGGTATACATATAATCACCCACTACTAATACAATCCACTAGTGTGAAGTGTCTCAGTATAGGGCTAGATACTAGATAACTTAGATTCCAAACAGACAGATCATTTCTATCGAATTTCTTCCATAGATTACAAATTTGCAAACGAAAATGTTCAATTAGGTCTCGTTTTCGTAAAAAAATAGAGTTAAGGAGTACAACAGATCGTATTTCGACCATCAACGGATCATCATAGGAACTTGTAACGAAGTTCAAATCAAGGTTTGATTCTTACCCGACCAGAGATGAACTAGGGATCATGCCCAGATTTAATATCCCTATCCTTTCCCTTAATACGTCATATCAGGATCTAACCCTTTCAGGGTCAGCCCTAGTTTGTCTTATTCGGTCCTAGTGTGATCTCCTGATTTCAGCTTTTTTAGGATCAATACTAATTTATCTTATTCGGACCAGATTTGATTCTGATTCCGGTCATTTTAGGTTCAACTCCAATTTATCTGATCAGATCCTGATCTCCTTATTTGTACCCATTAGAGTCAACTTTTGTTTATTTCAACCGGTCCTGATGTAATGTATTGAAGGTTTCAATTTAATCAGGGCTTGATATAATTGTTCGACTTAGGATCGCTTATTGTCAATTATTGCTTGATATTTTTCATTACTAATTGTGCTACCACTACCTGTTAAAGTAACATAACCCGGCCCCAATTAAATTACCTGATCCGGGCCAAATAAACTTTTTTAATCAGGACCCAATCTATCAGCCGAATGTTTGCCGGGCCAAAAATAGCGTTACATACCTGATCAATCCTGTTCAGGCTGTCTGCTCTAGTAAATCCCAGTCTAGCCAGATCCGGCCCCTAATCCAGCCCTAGTTTCTTCCTAGTCGGGTGAGCTATTATACAAAAATATAAAAGACACTGACATATAAGAACTGGACTGTTAACCCACGTCTGAAAAACGAAACCATTTTTAGCACAGGCTCAATCCTCATGGGGCAAATCATAATATTAAAAATGCCTGAAAATACTGTACAATTTGTTTAAACAGAAGCAAATAAAAAATAATTAAATTTTCACGAACCGATTTCTCTTATATAACGATCAATTTTAAATGTTCTTCACAAAATTGTTCCTCACGACAATCAGCTGGGGACTTATGAATAACAAAGATAGATATAAAAATCATTGTTTCTGCCCTTGTCTAACCTTCACATTTCGCATATATACCAACCAAATCTAAAATGGCGTAGCCATCTGCCAGTCATTGTAAAACTATTCTAACAGCTGATTTCAACTGAAAATAATTTAAGATATCTTGTTGATATTGGTGATGAGTTATGGGAGTTGGCGGATAATTTATAATCGCTGTCGTGAGTGCAAGTGATAAGAATGTATTTACTTTTATTTCTCGATTGGGGGTATCAACAAGATGTATCACACGCGAAGATACTAAAAAAAACATAAAAAGTGAACATACATAGCTCCACCTTCATTTGACTATTGGAATGATTTTTTGTAGATTTGTCTGCCTGCAGGACTTTTGCTAGAACGAGATAGTTAGAATTCGGTCAAAATATGGTCTTATTTTCGAAGTGAGTTTTTGTACGAGATCAGCAGTCCAGTTATATTGTCAGTGATAAAAGACTTTAATTTTTCGAAACATTCCATAGAAAGTAAATTTTTATAGTGAATAAATATTTCACCTAGCACACCTTTATGATAAAAATGTTCTCCAAGATGCTGAAGATGGTCTGTAGAATAGTGCTCCTTGATATCTTTAGATTAGTATTCATTCAGGCTTTCATTTAAGGTCAGTAAACTTTGTCAACTTCAAAAAATCATTTTTTTTTTTTTTTTTTTGATGTCGAATATATTGGAGCATTCTGAATTTATTTTTTTCGACTTTATTCGAGCGTACCTCGGAGCACAGTCTCTAAGAAAAAATGTTTAAACGCGTTTTTCTCAAAACCACTTTTTTTCATGCCGTGCCAATTATTTCTCCAAAACTACATGTATGGGTATCGTGTAAACCTTTAACATGTTAAAAATTTAACTTTTTAATATTTTTTTCAACCGGAAAATTATCCGAAAAAACGAATTTTTCGAACACTTTCTTTTAAATCTCCCCTATTTCTTTTGCTAAAATAATTCGTGTTTTAGATTTACACAATAGCCCTTGGCATAAAAAAACTAAATATTTTTGGTTTGTGTGTTTTATATGCTTCATTTTTTCTGAATCGTTGGCACCGTTATCATTGCTTTTTTTTTTTGACATCTGCGGAAGTGCCGCCATTTTGAAAATATATGACATATTTCATATCAATATCTTACATAGAATTTTCAAAAAAGGCTCTTATTTTTGGGTGTCAAAGTGTACTTAAGTCATATTACGAAATTCTCTGTTATTTTGTAAAATAAAAATAAATAAAAAAAATTTGCTAAAATACGCAATACCTATGCTACTCTAATTTTTTCGAAACGGACCCATAATAGGAGATTTTCATTTACGAATTCGTAATCTACGGAAAAAAATATCCTATAGAAATGAAATAATACTTATTCGGAACCAAGAAAACATATAAAATTTGTTGCCTGTGCTATGAATGAATTGTCGATTTAGATTTTTGAAAATTTGAAGAAAAGATTAAATTCAAACATTTTTTTTTAAATCGATAAAGAAAAGAGAAATTGATTGGGTTTTATTACGCATTAAGTTTCAATCCGTACAATTTAAATTTTATAATTCAGTTGTCGATTCAAACTTCTGAATTTACAAAATATGTTCTTTATTTTTTATATGTATTTTCTTTATTTATGATAAAAAGAAATAGAAAAAAATAGTATCTCTTTTATATTACTTAAAGTAAAAATTCGTCACTAAAAAGATATAATCATTTATATAATATAAATCATATCAATTGCAGATATGTTTTAATTATTGTGCGAAATTCCCTTTTTCATTGTAACAAAGAAATATAAACTTATAAGCTTTGAAAGGCTATTAAAAATTTATATTTGCTACTTGAAGCTAAAAATTCAAAAAATAAATCGACTTTAAGTAATTAAACTCTTTCATTTCAAACTCACAAACTATAATAACGCATTATTCGAGCCCTCGAGGATTGAAATTAAAAATTAATTTCCCAAAAAACGACATTATAAATGTTCTTAAAATAAGGAACTAGGAGAAAATAGTTCTTGAATGCTAGAAATGTATTTCCTGACCTTATATTTTCTATGTTTAGGAAGTAGTTCTGTATAATTAAGAATAATTCGCTTTACCAGAAATTAGCAAAAATATTGTTTTCGTCATTATTTGCAATGATTAGAACCAATACCATAAAAATTACATTTTGTTTTCTATGATTTATGATTATAGAAATATTCAACGAAATAATTTAAAAATTTCCAATTACATATATAAATATTTAGCAATAAGCAAAAATAATTTTCTAGTATCCAAGCAATCCATGTTATTCATGAGCCAGCAATTTGAGAATATATTTTCCAATTTCTAGCCCATGAATTACCGATTGCTTGAGTAATTAGACATTTTGCAAGACAAATTATCTATATATAGGTATTCATAAATGTTTGCCTGATCAATTATTGATTATTTGGGCAATGGAAAATTCTAGAACGATGATTATTAATTTGTTAATAGTAGATAATCGCAATGTTGTTATAAAAAATTGTTTATAAATTGAAAAATCGGAAACGAAATATTATTTTTTTGTCGATCTCTGTACCAAACATACTTGTTTACGCTTTTGTAAAAAATTACGTCTTTCGATGAAAGGAGATATTAAACAGACATTTGTTTTTAGTCGAATGAAAACCGGATTTTGAGCGCAAAATTGGTACGCAGCATCGAATCAAGAGTCCCACAGACGAAAATTAGGACAACAAGCAATGGGGACATCCTACACCTCACGGAGCGGATTCTGCCTAATAGTATTATTAACAGGTGAGTAAATCTGCCTACAGTATATCAATTTCATTTCAGCTGTGTGCATTTCACACTAGCCCTGCTCAGCCGATCCTCTAACCTGCTGAAGAAAGTGAAATTGAAGACGCCTCTTCAATGAAGGTGCGAGCGCGCTGTCGTCAGCACATCACGATCAGATTGCGCAATCGATAGAATATCGCTCTCGAGGATTTGATTGATGTTTTTCAGATGCGGTTTGCGGTGGCGCATTTTCTTCACCCCAACCGCGCAGCCTCAGATATTTGTTGGCTTTTGTGTGTTGTTTTCCGCGCCGAAACGCGCACTCGTATCGCATCAACTCGCTGCGGTTAATGTCTGTGTCGCGATTGTAGTCCAACAATTGGACCGAAACCGTATCAATCACTCGGAGCGATACCTAAAAAATTCTTGCCTCCATAACGAGGTTGTTTGAATCTAACTTAAGAGGTCATTACAATGAAACAGCGGAAAAATAAGGTGACTTTTTGAATATTGCTTCAATGGTACGGTTTTTTTTTTTTAAATAATAGTAATTCAAGAAGAAAAATTTTGTTCAAATTTAATTACCTTTTCGAAGGTGATACTTCTTGGAACATGCAAGCGATCTACAATATTAAAATAAGATAAAATATTCCAAAAATCGAAAATTGCTGTTTTTTTTAAAGCTAAAGTCTCCAGCAATTTGTATCTCTAATTTTCAATTTCAATTCCTTTAAAATTCTGTATTTTACATTAGCTACGTTGTTTTCGTTTAACCAGAACATAATGAAAATATCCCTTAAATTAAAATTACTCATGAGTAAGACAAGCTGAATTTTTGTATTGATCTGATCGGGATCTGATATTTTGCATTGAATTTAATTTTTAAATCGTGATTTATAGTAAAGGTTTCAAAATATACAATAACATCATCAAATTGCCATGATTTTTACTCATCCAAGACCCAAAACTTTACCTGAAGAAATTATTGGATTCATTTTTTTAGACAAAATGCGCATAAATCTATGCAATGGAAACATAAAGAATATTTAGCATATACATAAAAAACAAATATCAAAAAATCACCTTTTTTCAGTTTCGTTATTTTAATGATCTTGATCAGAAAATTGGCATTGAATTGAAATTTTTAAATTTTGCCCTATGAGTAAAACTTTATGTTTTTGCTAAAAGAAAACCAAATTGCATTGATAAGCAATTTGATAAGTTTATTGCAAATTTTAAAATCATTGGTTTGATAAATTCAATTCAATGAAAAATTCCAGATTGAAATCAGATCATGAAAAATACGCAGCTGCCTATCGTTCTAAAAGTGGTTGCTCACTACATATATTATTAAGCAATTATTCATATTTAAATATTTGGAGTTTTCAGTTCAAATTATAGTCAATGGGCCCTTAAGCTGCGACGTGGTTATTCAAATAAGCCTGGCTTGTTAAAAACAAATTAAACAGAAGTTAACACCTCCTAAAATAGAAGTGCGCTTTTAATATTTATTAGACTTACCACGCGAAAACTACCAGCCTCTCTTCCCACGTGAAATCCATTCTCTTGACCTTCCTTAATATTAACGACTCACAAATTCTAAAATAGCCTGTGATTAGACACGTGACTTTTCCACGACTAAATTTAAAATATTTCTATCTTCAAATAAGTGAAATCAATTCTATTCTAATTTTGACAAATCTGTTGCGGCTACGTCCCAATAGAAGTTGATGTTTCCTCGACTTTTAGTTAATTAGGAAAAATGGAACAGTGTTGTGACAGGTGGACAATTTGACTCTGAAAAATACGATCCTCAAGAAAAACATATACCACACGCTTTTTGCGTGCGGAAGCTTTCTGTTTTTCTATTGTGTTTTGTGTTTAAGATGAAAGTCAAGGCAGTTTCATGAATTATTCACCCACCTGAATTTCTATTTATTGCAAAATTTTATGATCATTTTTATTATTTTCAAAGTGGGGGTATTTTAGGAACAAATAAATCTTGTGTAATATATACATAGTTCTTTATTTTATGTCTGTAATAAAACATTTAATTTCATTAAAAAAAAAAAAAAAAATAATAATTAGATCACCTTTGAATTTAAAAAAAGGGCTTTTCATGAGAATTTTGAATTTTGAAATAATACAATAAATGAGCAGTTGTTTTTGAAAATGGCATAATTCCATTTTTTAGAATTTTCGTTTAAATCAAATAATTCTAGTATCACATCAATAACTTTTTATAATAGTAAAGGTATAAAAAATTTACTAATAATTGTTAGTCTTTTTGAGAGCTATATTTATGTCCAGAGAAACAAAGAGTAATTAATATATAAATCGGTTTATTTCCACTACTTTGGATTTATCGGGGTTTTACTCAAACACTTTGTATTTGTTGTAATATTCATACAAATGTAATTGACAATTGTTTTAAACAAGAAATTCTTATATACACCCATGGACAACTAATTAGAAACACATATATGATGTTGAATTGAGTTGAAAATTCTCAATGTTCTTGTTTCATATGTACAAAAAGGAGCTAAATTAACATTCTCTGACTTACAATTTATTAAAACTTATAGTTAAATTTCAATTGTTTTTTTCAACATTTTGAATACAATGCCATAATATTTCCAATACATACATTTCGTCGGACAACTAATTAGAAACACTCGTTTTGGATAAAATAAAAATTGTTTTTTTTCCAATATTTCGTAGGAAAACCTGTTTGTAAAATATTATATCTTCGCACCTCTTCTTTATTGAAAGTATAAGTCGGCTACATATCTTCACAGGTATATTTCCCCATGCTAATTTAATTGCAATAAAAAGTTCGTCAAAATTTTTGAAGTTTTTTGAAAAAACTGATTTCTGTACGTCGCCCCACAGGTATTCAATAGGATTGAGGTGCGCATTTGATGCAGGCCACTCCAGTACACTAATGAATTTGGCTTGAAAAGAGTTGTTGGTATGCTTTGCTGTGTGCTTAGGATCGTTGCCCTGTTGGAATGTCTAGATCATAGGCAAATTTCCCGCAGCACATAACAACATTACGTTTTCAAGTATGTCGACGTACTTCTCCTTCATCAGGATGCCTTCTATGCTATGAATGGGACCAATTCCATACTAGGAGGAGCAGCCCCACACGATGATCGATCATCCGCCATACTTTACAACAAGAGTAGTATACTTCGAATCAACTGCAGCGGCTTTAGGTCGTCGAACAGACTTTCTACGATCTGGACCCGTTCTATTAAATTTTATTTCGTCGCTCCCTAACACATATTTTCATTGGTTTGTTGTCCAGGCCAAATGACGCTTGTCAAAACTCAATCCTTTTTTTTCGGTTGCTTGCAGACACTAATGGATTCTTCCGTGAAACTCTGCCGTGCAACCCAGCCTCAGCCAAATACATTCTAACGGTTTTCGCTGAAACTGTCGTTACGTTATCACCGAAAATGTTGCGGTGGATGTCAGTAGAATTCTTTCTAGTGTCCTTTTTCGTTTCTCTGATGATTTGTCGATCAGCTCAGACATTTTCCGGGATCTTAGAACATTTTCTATTGTTCCGTGTACTTGGAAATGTTTTACTGCTCCATAAACAAGTTTTAAAGAGCATATCAATTGGTTTGCAATTTGGCAATAAGACATTTTTGCTTACCAAAGACGCACTACTTCCATGTGTATGGAAGCGTTACAATTTTTTTTTCTTTCGCATGTTTATAAACAATGTATTGACAAAAATAATGTCTTAACATGAATATTTAATGTAACTTAAATATTTACCAATGCAATTATTCAGAGAAATCAATTTTTGTTTAATAAGATGGAAAAATGAATACTGTTTCTAATTAGTTGTCCACGTAAAATAGCATTCACGCAAAATGACACACCACAGGATGTTTGTGTGGGCACGAACTACTACTAAAAGTTCAGTTTTTAATTCTTTCTTGCTACGACCGCGTGTCACCTTTCAAATGCAACTTAAAAGCTCAGAGCTTCATTTCGAGACTAATTTTCTAAATAGCTTGTAGGAACTTCATTTTCGAAAAATGAAGATGAGAGCACTAGAATTTTTCAAGATTTCTAGCTATCACACCCTTTAGTTTTTGACTCAATAATTAATAAATTCATCAAAATGTGCCTTGTTTTCTTCACGATATTTTTTTTCATTATATTCATTATGTTTTTTCGCTTTTTGATTAGTTTTGAAGAAATTCATATTTAATTTGACAAATCAAATGCTACTTACCAACTTGCCGTGTATCACGCGGATTTCTTAAGTATCATTTGAAAATTATTATTTCGTCCGTGTGTCGTCGGTATTAATCATCATTAATCATTAATTGTTTGTTGGATGTTTTTTGGCATGGTCGATTTAGCAAAATTCTTAAAATATTATTTTGAGCAACTTGAATTTTATTTATGTGCGTTTTGTCACTTTGAAACTATCACCTTAATTTCGCTCTCAGTGTGGATCTTTTGTTTATAAATAGGTGCAAGGTTTTTATACTAGAAAGAGTCATTAAAATTAAGTTGATGGACCATATCGAAGAAAATAGCATTCTTCCCAATCAACAGTTTGTTTGGAAGAATCTACTGAGGTAGATTCAAGAAGAACTTGATGTCCAGTCTGCCTTTGAATCTGTTTTGCACGATTCTCATGTAAAATAAAACGATAAATTTCGGTTTCCCTCCTGCGCTTGTTTTAAAAATCGGAATTTCCTGCATAGTCGTAACTTTAGGGCTTAAATTACGAATACTTTTCCACCGAACGGAGTTCCCCAAGGTTCGGTTTATGAACCAATTTTTGTAATAAATGTTTTATACGATTGATTTTTCAGAAATCTAAAACAAAATTATAAATGGCTATGTCTCTGCAACAGTGATACTATTCTAACTTAATCTGTTGTAGTCTACGAGTCTATGAAAAATACGATTTGATTTGAATAGTTTCATTAAGTTTAGATTCTTGAAATAGAAAGAACCTACATAAAGTTATTTAAGAATAATTGACTTCAATATCGTCCTCCGCTTGAAATATTAAGAAGTTTTAAATTTATTTACTTAGGTAGAATACAATTCAAATGATAGTTAGAAACAAGCCTCCTAATGTAGACTATAGCAGCTATATGCAGCTGCTTTGGAAGAATTGCAGTATAAGAACTGATCTTTGTCTTTTTGAATCAAATAACTAGGGACTAAAACGGCGAAGAAACCAAACAGAATAGATCTTTCTTTGATATAAAGAGTTGATTGCATTAAGAGCTTTGATGTTCATCTGAATTTTCTACGTAGTTCCATAAGAAGAGTTTAAAAAAAACTCCATGCAAAATGGAAACCTAGAAACAGGTAACATATGGAAACATCCTGTCTTGAAATGATTTAAAATGGAGCAGTACAAACAATTTTTTGTAAGATTCGGTTTTTCTTAGAATTACGTTCAATCAAAATTGATTATCTTAGCAACCCATGCATAGAAAAATCGCATTGTTTATGCTGCAAACTGAGCACAATTTATAGCCTCTGAAATTGGCCTGAATTATTTTTTTTTTTCGTTCGACTGACATCGACCTTGCACAACACGTTCAGATCCATTCCTATCCCATTGCGAACGATTTGTTTATATTCTTAGAGCTTTATTTAATCGAATTCCGCGCTAGATTTAAAGATTTGCGGCAGATCTCGCTAGTTCCTCTCCTCCCGATGGTGGCAACATTTAGTCACCAGAAGAAGCCAGCACAGCACCCGCTGAGTCGGGCGGAGCCCCATCTTTCTACTTTGGGACTTACGTCCGCGACGCAGGGGGCCAACCGATTTCTTGATGGCGCGCGGTGTGCTGCTTGAGCGCCAAAATTCTTCAGGGGTAGGCGTTTAGTCTATTTTTTAATCGTTATGTAATTCGCATCTATTTCTGCAGTCAGACACGTGCGTTGAGCGAATTTATTAAAAATAAAAAATAAAAAATTAAAATAAAAAAGTGGCGCTTGCCCAATTGTTTTTTTTTTAAATTTTTGTTGCTTCTGTTTAAAATGATAATGGATTCATGTTTACTAGGAAAAGTTTTTCAAACTGTTTGATGTATGTATCTGCTCGTTTGTTTCTGCCAAAATGTCGTAATTTTATAATGAAAAATAAATGTAATCATACTTGAAAAAGATGAATGACTCCGAGTGGCTTTAATATGTCTTTAAAACTTGGAAAATGTTATCCGGGTTATTAAACTACTCCCACAATTTTGGCAAAAAGCAAAATGATGATGTTAAATCATATTTGTTGAGTGACGAATAGTGCTAATGATCAAAACTAATAGTTTAAAAATTAACGAGACAGTTTTTTCTGTAACATATTATATCGAAAAAAAAAATATTTCGAAAATATTTATTCCAACTGTATAGAAAAATAGGAATAATTATTTAATTATTGAAAAGATAATTGCAATATATTAAAGTGTGTTTATATATTTGAAAAATAATAAAAGATTTATTTATAAATTTAACAACGCATATTACAGACAGGCTTTCGAATACTCAAATAAATGATAGAGTTTGTAAAATGTTTCTGTTCGTTTGCCATCTATATCATTGATTTCGCTCAGGAGGAAGGCCATTAGTAACGTCGTAGCAGTGATCACGGGGCGTTGCCTTATAAGCGGACATGCCAGTAGGCTCGGCGTACCCTCAAACGACTTCTGCAGAAGTTGTCAGAATGTAAAACCATTTTGTAAAATGAACAATTGATACGATTTTAGAAATCAGCGATCTCAAAAACATAAGTAATGACTATCCGCATGCACTATGTTTGCAAAGAAAAACATTTTTGTTGTAATGGCGGCCATATTGTATCCACTATTTTGTAAAATGAAAAACTGATACGATGTTTAAAATCAGCGACCTCAAAAACATAAGTAATGACTATCCGCATGGACTATATTTGCAAAGAAAAACTTTTTTGTTGTAATGGCGGCCATATTGGATCCGTCATCTTGAAAATATTTGTTACTAAAATTTGTATGTACTCTGTTATTGTTGTACATTCCAAAGATATAGTATGAGTAACTTTGGAACGTCATTCCTAAGAATAAATTAGTACTAAGTTTATGAAAAATTGGACAGGCGATGCTTCAATTTCAGGCATCTTTGGGCAGCCATATTTAATTTTTGGTGAACATTTTTTTCAAATCTGACCTCAGATTCGGAAAGAGCAGATCTTTTTACTTTAGAAAATGTTTTTCTTTAATAATATTTAGATGATCTTAGGTTTTTTATAGACGAAAAACCAATCGACTGTGAAATGCCCGCTTTGTCGTTAATGGGTTCCGTAATTATTTCAAATAAAATATTATTAAATGTAAACTGTGATAATCAAAAACGTACATATTTTATTCTACAATACGATATTTAAGGGGTTTAGAAGTTATGGCGGAATATACAGACAAAATTCTAAAGTTTCATTATTATTATTGATTGATATCTTAATATTAACTACCAGCTATATTTACTAACATTTTAAAATATTATTTCAGCTGCTTTAACTGCAAAATCTTCAGGACAAGTACGGGGTATTGAAAGAGCGTCATGTCCACATTACAAAGTAATTTCTTTTAATTTTATATCGCAAAATTGTCATTCAAATCTTTCACAAAATTACCAGAACCAGACTGTTGAGTTGCGGAATCGGCTGCTTCTTCTGCGACAAGAAATGCTAATTCGTGCAAGTATAAAAGGTCCTGAGATCGATGCCTACATCATGCTGTCCTACGATGAGCATCTGAACGATGAAATAGCCGCCCATGACCAGCGAATGCAGTTTTTAACTGGGTTTACGGGTGCGATAGGGCTCATCGCTGTAACCCTTCAGAGCGCTGCGTTCTGGACAGAGGATAGATACTTAGAGCAGGCTAATGGGGAAATGGACTGTGAGTGGGAGATTTATCCTTTAAAACATCGAATATCTGTGACGCAGTGGCTGGCTGTAAGAAACAATTTTATTACAGTATAATTTAGAATTCTTATTTAAGTACTATACACCCTGTAGACAAGACTGCCAGCCGACAGCAGAGTTGGGACCCATCCTCACATTGTTCCGCATCATGTCTGGAAGAAGTGGGAGGCTCAACTCCTTGATGTGTCGATTAGTTTAGTAAAAGTTAATAATAATCTCGTTGACCTGATATGGAAAAATGGGAGACCGCCTCCATCTCAGATCACAATAAAAGTTCAAGAAGTACGATTCGCTGGAGAAAGATGGCAATCAAAGGTCAAGACACTTCGCCAGACCCTAAAGGAGCTCCATTGTGATGCGATGATTGTGACATCACTCACTGAAATCGCCTATCTGCTGAATATCCGTGGCCGCGACATTCCATACATTCCCGTCGTTAAGGTAAGTACTTCAAGGCGTTGAGCAGGAACACTTTCGAAAACTTCTTTAGTGCAGGGATATCTTTTAGTTACCCATAACCAACTAATTTTCTACACGGATAGATCTAAAGTGCCTTTGGGGGTATTCTTGCATCTAAAAGGAGACCTGTGCCACAATGATTTATGTGTAAAGTAAGTCATTTTAGCATTCTTTAAAATCGTATTCTTTAAATAAAAATCTTTTGAATAGTATCAAGAATTATGATGAGGTATGGAGAGATTTGCGTACGTATCAACAAGTTTGGAGAAAGATTCTAGTACCAGGACCATGTGTCTTCGACAGAGGTGTCTCAGAAGCGATATACTCAGCAATATCACCAAAATTAATTGTAGAACGAATATCTCCAATAATTTTTATGAAAGCACAGAAAAACGATGTCGAGCAGGCAGGAATGCAAACTGCTCATATTCGCGATGGAGCTGCAATGAGCGAAGCGATGTATAATCTCGAGGAGAAGTTCTATGACCAGAAATGGACCGAATTAAAGGTCAAGTATGAAGTAGATCGATCCAGACTTTCCCAACCACATTCCAAGGGATTGTCCCTACGAACAGTTGTGGCGTTTGGGGAGCACAGTGCTCTGCCGTTTTATACTCCGAGTAATGTAACCGATATTGAAGTAACTGATAAGAATATTTTGGTAATCGAATCTGGCGGACAGTACTTGGAGGGCACAACCGACGTCTCTAGGACATTTCATTTTGGTGAACCAACTGATGAACAAAAACAAGCCTATACTAGTGTACTGGCCAGTATAATTACACTATCAAAATTGAAATTTCCTGCTAATTTACATCCAGCGGAAATTGATGCACTGTCCAGGTAATAGAATATAGAATAAGCTATGATTACGAATTATGCGTTATTATGATTAGAAAGTGGTACTGCAAAAAAAAGGGGTTTTTTAAGCTTAGACCAATGTTCAGGGTCAACATAAGGTATAAAGGCTTCTGGACATTATTCACTGTCATTAGATTACTGAAGCAATATTCGCTTAGGTTATTCGACGGTGAAAACTAAATACTACCACAGAATAATAAAGACACAAAGTTTCATCTAGAACAAAGAAGTGAAAGTTCATTTCCATGCGATTCCTCCAAACTTAAAAATGTTTTGAAAAGCTGATGAAGGCATGATTATATACTATACATTGATTTTATTTAATTAATATTCCCATGCTTCTGCCGCTGCTTTGTAGTCCTTTTAAAAAGACGTTTTGCTTTTGTAACATTTTTCTTCAACTTAAACTGCCCTATGGTATGCAATTTCAAAACATTTTTAAGTTTGGAGGCATCGTAAGGAAATGAGCTTTGAAAAATGCATTTTACTTCTTTTGTTCTAGATTAAAGTTCTTATCTTTATTTTTCTATTATACTACTACAAACTAATAACTCATCGAATTTCCAAATTCGATTTGGTAAAACTTTACCTAATAGAAAGGGCAAAGTAAAATAAATTTGTTGATATTGACTGGACTCATTCGGACATTGTACTTCTTTGGACATCAAATTTTGAAATAATGTTTACTCAATTAATTAAAAAATTCTATCTATTCATTATCATTGAAGTCCAAAAATGCAAAAATCTGTATATGAAAAAAGTCAATATAAAACTATTTACTGAAGGTTTTATACTCAAAATTCACCCTTTTGGAAATTAAATTCATTCTTTTGAAAATTAAACATATTTAAATAATAGTTTTAAGCGATTTTAACTCCTCATATTGTTGCCTAATCTATCTTTTGGTTAATCTGCAATCGAATTTAATAAAACGTGGTCAAAACTTACTCTTTTTATAGTTCATCAACAATTGTATTTACGAATTTTAGTATAAGAAAATTCAGATTTTAAAGCGAAATTTTGTGAAGTAAGGTTGTTTTTGCGAACTCCTTTTAAGTGATTTCAATTTTAGTTATATAATAGATACAATTTTTCAAAATTTCATGTTGATGTTGAGTAGTTTTTGAGAGAAATCGGTGACCACTTCGAATGATACTTACAACAATACCGCGAATATTCCCGTTAAAAATTAATGTGTACGCTTTGAAATTCAAAATGACGCTATCCAAAATGGCGTTTGAAAGTCGGAAATTTAATGACATATAATATTTTGACTATTAAAAAAGAAGTTCTTAGTGGATTTAGAAACTTATACAGGGAGGTTTTTGAGTTCGCTGATTGCGGATCTGAGGTCGAATTTAATTTCAAAATGGCGGGCTCAAGATGGCGAACAAAGGCATTAAAAGTTTATAAATCTGAGCATAAAATAGCTCTAGGGGGTTTTCGGGTCCAAAATGGCGCACGAAAAAATTAAAATCACATGGATCTGAGCACAAATTTGCACTGAGGGGTTTTTGGGGTCGCTGATTACGAATTTGAGATGGGATTTCAAAAAATGATAAAAATGAGCGGAAAATAGTAAATTTAACGATATGCTATGATGTTTTTGAGATATCTTTGCAAACTGGATGAATTATTGTTATATATGATTTATATATATAGAATATACAATATATAATATATTCTAAAATCACTTTAGGGAAATCGCTTTAATAACTCCTGAGCCGAACGTAAGGGTAATAATGCATTATTATCTCCTGACCTCAAAGTAAGGGTCATAAACTATATTAACTTCTCTACTACTTTAGCGACGTCATAAATTCCTCAGTACAAGTTTTTGCTCAGATTCATGTGACTTGAATTTTTTTATCCGCCGTCTTGGGTCCGCCATTTTGATTTTTTTAAATGCGATCTCAGATTCGTAATCAGCGTCCCCAAAAACCCCTCAGTGCAAATTTTTGCTTAGATCCATATGATTTTAACTTTTTCGTCCGCCATTTTTATCTTTTCAAATCTGACCTCGGATTTGCAATCAGCGATACCGAAAAACCCCTAGAGCTATTTTATGCTCATATTTGGAAATTTTAATGCCTGTGTGCGCCATATTGAGCCCGCCATTTTGAATTTCTTAAAATTGACCCCAGATCCGCAATCAGCGAACTCAAGAACCTGCCTGTATAAGTTTCTATATAAATACATAAAGAACTTTTTTTTTAATAGTAATAATATTAGATGTCATTGAATTTTCGACTTTCAAACGCCAAATTTGTTTGAAAGAACACGATTTGTGTTAAAAAAAAGCGAACATAACCTCTGTAGTTCCAATTTTTTTATGATATTCTCAAAGTTCATGAAATTTTACATCAGTATTGACCAATTCAGAATTTTTATGTGAAGGTTTCAGTAGAATTTTGGGTGGCTGAAACAATTTATGAAATTGCGTCCGTTTGGGCCTTAACAGGTTAATTGGCTAATTTCCCTACAAGTTGGCACATTTAGTCTAGATTTTCGAAAATGGTACAACACATGCAATTTATTTACGTAGAGAAAAACAAAAGGAATTGCTTTTTTAATAAATATAGACGTTGGTTTTTAAGATCACTGTCACTAGTCTTCACAAAATCAGTGAATAATGATTTTTAGAATTTTATTGCAATGCAATGTGTTTCCAGAACCCCCAGTTGGGATGCAATGAGTGACTATCCTTATGGCACAGGTCACGGAATTGGAGCATACTTATCGGTCAAAGAAGGTAAGGAATACATCTCAAAATATTATCAAGATTTTATGAAAAATATTTCTTCTCTTAGCTCCAATCGATGTTTCTTATACCAACGATAAAAAGTTTACTTTTGAAGAGGGCTATTTCTTGTCCAACGGTGAGAATTATAAAATGTTATCCTATTATTTTAAAATAGTGTACTTATAGAACCGGGGTACTATAAAATGGGATCTTTTGGAATTCGCCTGGGAAATGTGTTGCAAGTAATGGACACTGGCTATCGACATCCTTCCGGTGTAAAATTCTTAGCATTCTCGGAAATGACTCTAGTGCCTTATGAGCCAAAACTTATTGATAAAACGTTATTAAGTGCACAAGAAGTGAGCTATAAATATAAAAATATTAACGCATCATCGAAAATATTTATTTTATCGATCTCATTTAATTTAGAAACGTTGGTTGAACGGGTACAATGCAAAAATACGACGACTTGTTGGTGACGAACTGAAAAAGCAGGGAAACATGCAGGCCTTCTACTGGATGATGAACAAAACGAGACACATTCGAGAATTCCTTCCTGAGCACGAGTATCGGTTTAAAGGCGGAAGTCCGCAGTTAAGCTTCAGCATTCTTCCCTGCATTTTGCTGTTTATCTGCTCTCGTTTTCTGCAATCTGTGCTGAGATAATCCTTTAAATAAAAACACAAAAAGGACTCGCCTTCGTTACCACTTAAGAATTAATTTGTATTAAAAGAAACAAGTGTTCGTACGAAAAGCTTTAAGTATTCGCTAATCGTCTAAATTTTAATATTTTTATAAATCCACAAAAATTACTTAAAATTAATTTGTATACGTAACTACCTTTCGTAAGCTAATAAATGTTTAATTAATTCCAACTTTTTTTTCTTTTTTTTTTAAAGTATACGATTCAACACATGTCAACCGATTCTATGAAATGTACTGATCAACGTTTCTGAAGGAAAATATCAGGACAGCTTGTTTAACCTTCTATCTGTCGATCATAGTCGAATTTCTCTGGAATGGATATATTGGAACTCAAAAATATTTTTTGAATATTTTAGTATTGCAGGGTGTCCAAAACCACCCTTTCACACACACAGCTTTCATTTAATACATTTTTTTTTTAAAAAATTACATTTTCGCGCTCTAAATGACCTTTGAAATTATTCAAACCGGAATTGTCATTCTACGTCATAAGTTGTGCAGGCTGGGTTTAAATGGGGACTTTATCGCTTCCGTCTCCTGTTACTGCAGAATTTTTAAAAATCGTAAAAAAGCGAGATTTATCTCGGGGTTCCTGCTTTTACCTATTTAATTAACTTAAACCATGTTAATTAACGCCAAAAAACTAGCTCTATAGATCGAATTTAAGAAAATCATTTTTTTTACCTTCAGTGGGCAAAAGCTGCAGAATTGAAAAAATGTTAAAAAGCTTAGAATTTGTCTACTTAATTAATTAAAACCACGTTACTTAATGCGAAAAAAAACGAACTCTATAGACCGAATTTAAGAAAATAATTTTATTAGGCCAGAACTGCAGAACTGAAACATTTGTAAACCTTTGAGGCAGTGGCGGATTTACCAGCAGGTTGAGTAGGCTGGAGCCTAGGGCGGCACATTTAGGTTTTATGTCTTACAGAAATTAAAAAATTCATATACCTTCATACCTAAACTAGTAATCCGTGGTTTCGCCAGCTGTCGCCGGCAGGACTATCGGGCGCAAGCGATAATAAATTGAAAGACTGCACAATTTGTTTTAAATAACAACAAAATATGAAAACCAAAAGGAATTAAGAAGTATATGGATATTTCTTATGAAATTTCAAAATTTGAGATATTATTGAAATTTTTTTTTTTTTTATAAACTTAGATATTTTTTTGCAGAGATCAAAAAAGTTGCTTTAAGAGATCTATTTAGGAGTATTGGTCTTCCATAGTTTTGTATATAATATATATGTATTGTATATGTGTAAACTCCTAAATGCAGTGAGGGAATGACTGTGAGGGAATGACGAATTTTAACTAAAGCTACAAAAACACCGGCACATAATCTCAATTTGCTTGTCACATTTCGAATATGCATTTTACTCCCAAAAACGCATAAAAACAACAAATTTTATATATATATATAAATATATTGTATATTAATACATTCATGTGAAGTGAGGTAATGATCGCCATAAATGTAACTCTTAACAATTTTTCACAAAATATGTTTTTGCATAAACTCACCTACGGTTGAGAAAAAATCGCCATCTTGAATCATTTGAGAATGTTGCCAGTTACTAAAAACTTAAGGTTGCGTTCCTAAATATCATTCGATACGTTCAGAAATCGAATATTCGTTATAGGGTGAGGGAATGATTTTATTTGGCGGGAAATATTTAAAATCGAATTATCGTTTTTATAAATTCGTTGTTGTAAGATGGAAGCTTTTATAGACAATAACAAACATCGTTCTAATATATTAGCATAATTTTATTATTAAGAATATTGACATATTTGAGATGAATAGGCATTTTACTAATGTTTTTGAACTAAGGGACAAGGTGAGAGAATGACTTTCATGGTAAAAAAGTAGCCATATCTTTTTTTTTCTTTAGAGGTACAAATACGTTTTCTTTTTAAACAATAATGGTATAGACAGCGTGCATTGAAATAAAAAAAAGATTTATGTAGTTAATGCATATGACTCGGCACTAATGACTTGGGAATCAAATTTCGAAATTTGATGAGAAATACCCATATAAAGAATAAATAGCAAAATATTTGAAGTTAAAATTCTAGCACACCTCACAATTCTCAAAGAAAGTCATATAATTTGCAGCAAATCAAACACAGAATCGCCAATTCCAATTCAAATAGGATGAAAGCGTCAAAGTAAAGCTAACTCTATAAAAGTAAGAATAAGAAAGAGAGTCCTTCTATCCTCTCCTCGTACGATAGTGCACAAATCATAAAGTTACAATTTCATTGACAGAAAAATTGTAATTAATATGATTTTGAACTACCTGGTATCGAATTGTAGAGGTCGGTAGGGGCGGCAAAATTTGAATAGTTTACTGGCGACAAATGTGTAAATCTGCCACTGCTGGTGATTGAATATGTTATTTATCCATATGCATTATGCATTCCCCAATTTTTAACCACTTATGTATACCTTAACCGCTTATATTCAATAGGAGACAACAAAAGTTGGGAAAAAATCGACTTTCTTCTAATTATAAATTTTTTAATTACACAGGCCTGCGATAGTTTTCCTCTTACAAAATAAAGTAGTAATTTCGATAGGATTTATTCTGTAGATCACGAATTTGAAAACGAAAAAGTTCTATCACGTCACGTTTTTGAAAAAAAAAAAATTGTTTTGAAAAGTACAAAAGACCATATTTTGGCCACACTTGCAAATTAATTAAAAAATAATGGATAATCACAGGAGCTTCTAAAGTAGTTAAAATAAAAGTATGAATCTTTAGTAATTTTTTTAAAATACGAGAGGATTTAATACTTTCCGAATTATTCCGTGGAATTCATTTTTTCCCCATAAGCCGATTACTTGATACAATGGATACTGAATGAAGATGATTGCTTGCGCAAGCTTATGAAAATCTTATTCCCGAAGACACTTTACAAGTCCTATAGATTTGTGGTTTTATATACATATATATATTGTATAAGGATTCAGACTCTCTTTTGAGTCGTGTTACGAGCTTTTTCCATATTCCATTATTTTTTAATGAATTTTTGGAAAATGGCCTAACGCTATTTTGTGCATTTCAACCCTATTTTGCTAAAAAAACGTGATGTGGTAAAAAAACAACCGAGTTCAGATTTGTAAATAGGAGGTCCCAAACCCCCATAATCGGCTATAAAAACCGAGAAGGGAAAAAAAAGTTTTTAATTCGCAGGCCTGTGTTATTCCTGTGCAGTGAACCGAATAGAACGGTTTTGTTTTTTCTGTAACAGTCACAATTAGGGCTTAAAATCTCGGAAAAGAATAATTTGTTTATGGTATTTTGTGGAAATCTTCTTTCAATATCGACAAATATTTTTTTTTTAATAACTCAAGATCATCGATTTTTCGACTCATGTAACGAGAGGACTCGCTAAAAATTTAAACTGGGGATTCCCCTGTTCGCATTCTGGTAGGCGACTTTGACGCTTTACTAATGTGCCTCTGCTTATCTAGTTCATTTGTGCTAAAATGGCCTTTGTAGCTTTTATAAGGGTGTCCCGACTAAGTGCAAACTAGCACCGTGGTGAAAGCCACCCGGCGCGAGCTTTAAAAAAGTCCAAAATCAGCCGAGTGGCGCGGCGCCTCGGAAGTTCACCGCAGTGGAAACGGGCAGCAGATGTCGCAGGATGCTCGCTCGGGCGCTGCCGGCGGCACACGTGTTCCTGTCAAAGTGTCTGACGGCCGCGCGAACTGTTTCTCCGGTCCACGGCTCCCCAGTTGGCTCTCAATCGTTCGCATCGCAGCAATTTTGGCGCTTCGCTAGTCAGAAGATGTCCGGGAAGTACTCCACCGTCGAGAAGGGGGCGCAGAACTCCACGGCCTACAGCATCTACTTCAGTAAGTGACCCCAGTTCGCCGATTTGAGGTTATGCAACCGCCGCTGCGGGCCCGATTCTTATCGCGGCGGTCGGGCGCGAGGTGCTCCGGTGTCACCGGTGGCGGGGGCCCTCAAGTTGAGTGATTCGCTGATAAGAAATCATTGCTCTTTGCATTCGTCGCGGAGAAGTGATGTAATTGAAACTCGGGCAAAGACCGCAAGCTGAAGAAAGTAGGCCTGTTTTTAAGAACTCAGTTTCTGCAGTACCCCGCGCAATTCGACTTAACTAGTGTAATCGCTGAATTGCGCAGTTAGCTGCAGAAACTGAATTCCTGAAGTGGCTTCAGATAAAGGTGAAAGGCCGTTTCCAGAGCAAACAACTCAGCTCGAGAAATCGCGGCCGCAAAGAAAGACGAAGGCCGCTGGACTCGATATACTTTCACTGGGAATAACTTTTGAATTTGAGACTTTTAGATAATGTATCGCTTAAATCGAAGCGTTCGCAAGCAGGCACACTTGCGATAAATGTTCGCCTAAGTTAAGAAAGAGGTCTTAACCTTGAGACAGTTCCGGCTTCCCATTCTGCCCATAAGCTGTTAAGTGGTAATTTCTCGTTCTAAAATTTAAAAAATCGATCCACGCATTCATCGTTATATCGCTGTCCTGGCCTCCTTCGAACGAATAAGCGATTCTCCGTACAGCTTTAAGCCTGCACTCGTCGCTAAATATCTGAAAACAAATTATAGGAAAATTCGTTTTTTTGGTATTTTGTTTCTGAGTGATAATTAAACCAGGTAAATGCTTTAAACATATCAAATATGTACTGGCGATGAGCTGTTGCCCACTGCGCATTCTCGCAGTGAGTTTTGGTTTTTTCACTGGTCGTCTTGCCTTAAGGACAATTCTTCGGTCAGTTCGAGATGTTGTTTTCCTTTGACCGCGACAATTTTGACGCTTATGCTCGATTGTCCTTGATTTTCATCCAACGTGTTCGATATTCTCATTACTCTTTGATGAGATACTTTCTCTCTTCTCGCGTTTTCGCCAAAAGAAAGTTTTGCAGTCTTTAACAGAGTAATTATACCTGACTTTTTTTCATTATTAATATCCTTGCACTTTCCCATTTTGGTTTTTTCCAAAAAATTTACCGAAATTCGCTGCACTTTTTAGAAGTCCACTATTTTCAGCTCAATTATTTACTACTCCCGCTTTTTCAAAATAGGTAAAAAAAAAAACCACTCTTTTTACTCACAGATAATCACTTGCCAAAAAAATCCCAAATAATCATGAATTTTGGGTTTTTTCGGCTGATTTATGTAGTAACACAAATCTCACTAAACACGCCCATAAAGATGGAAAGGTCAAAAACCACCCCGAAAAAGGGGTAAAGGGCTTATGGTGTAATTGTGCTCACGTTATGTTATGTTATGCGCCTCCACTAAGAATAAAATAAAATGAATTTTTTGTTTGTGGAAAAAGCCGCATTTTTATTACGCTGCGAGTAAAAATTTCTGAGGAATGATAAAAATTGTGAGTGGTCCTAATTCGATGAAATAAATCAAACAGGCACTTTTTTTTATAAATTAATTTGATTAGTTTACTATAGAGGTCCACCAACACTATATAAGATTAAGTTTTATGAGAGCCTAACTCCCGACTTTAAAATTATATCTGTTTCATTATTTTATTTTGCTTCCCTAATATTCTAAGATATCATGGTTAAGAACAAACCTTATCTTAGTATACATAAATACCGCTTACATTTTAGCGTAGTTTTGTATCTTTAAATCATTGTATTCATTGTGTCGGTTCTTTGATACATTCAGATTTAAGAGATACCTTAATTTTATTTCTTTTATTATTACACCTATTGCAGGGATCAAAAATATGTTTGTTTTTTTTACCGCAGATGTGGCAGATAATTTTTATACGATGTTTTTTCCCGTATAGCGATTAATGGTATTTGATATTTCTAGAATAAGATTCAGGCTTTGATTTGAGCCATATTACAAACTTCTATGACTATCTGTTATTTTTTAACGATTTTAGAAAAAATTCAGTTTTCTGTACTTCTTCATATATGAGCTGGTACTTGTTCGGAAACAGAAAAAAACATTCAATTTATTGACCCGTGATAATTTGTCTCTTTGCCTTCTCATGTGCAGATTCTTTGGGTATACTATTAACTCTGATTTTTAATTTATCACCAACCACAAGTAAATTTGTTAATCGTGGAAAATATCCACCGATAAATACATTTGTTAATTACATTTTTTAAGAGTCGTGCTCAGCATTTGGTAGAAATAATGGAACTATAGAAATTATAGAATTCATTGACGAAAACAATTCCTCGACTTTATTGTGGCTAATAAGTTAACTTTTTTAGAAACATAGTTCAGCCAATTTCGAGATAATTAATTTTTTCAATTTTTCAAAAACTCGTTATAACTACTGTAAAAAAAAAACCTTTTTTGACATTGATATTTCGCATTAACCACCCACTCTTATCCTGCTACAGCCTTTACCCAAAAATCTGGGAAATGAAAATTAAAGAGAGAGATTCAAAGAAAAGGTTCAAATTTACACCTTACCTTCGGTTTTAAGAGACTCTAACAAATGAAATTAAATGTGAATAGATTAACAGAGTCCCCGTTGAAATATCCTACAAATTAAAAAGTGTGTAGATCGCTAAAATTTCAAGGACGTAAATATATAAAAATGTATATAGAATTGCTGCATGAGTGGTCTATTTAAGGTTAAAGGTTTCAGCTTAAACTAAAAGAACATATCTACCTAATAATGAAATGGGTTTAATATGTATGTCCTCAACACAAAATTGGTCGCTTTCGAACGCTGATACTAGTTTTCTATTTGACAAACCTTTTATCTTTGTGTATCGAGTTGAAAGGAGATTATGTAAAAGTGCAAATCAAATTATCTTCTTATCAAACTGCCCTCGTACTGAAGAAACGACTATCCTATAATTAAAGTGGTATGAATTAACTTAACTATTTTCCTATTTTTTATTAATTCAGAAAACGAGGCTGGAAATGCCATTTCACCCCTTCATGACATTCCACTTTTCGCGAATGATGCTAAGACCGTGTACAACATGGTTGTGGAGATTCCACGATGGACCAACGCCAAAATGGAGGTGAGGAAAATAAGAATAATAAAAGGCTTCATTATATTTCATTATGATCAATTTACTCTAACGACTGAGCGAATTTCTTCTATTTACAGATCAATTTAAAAGCGCCACTCAACCCCATTAAGCAAGACGTTAAAAAGGGCAAATTGCGCTTTGTTGCTAATTGCTTCCCCCACAAAGGTTACATCTGGAACTATGGCGCTCTCCCGCAGACCTGGGAAAATCCAGACCACATCGAGCCGTCCACCAGTTGCAAAGGTATGGCCTATTAATTTTAGTACAATGATTGTAATTGCTTAGAAAATATTTACGAAAGGTGACAACGATCCAATCGATGTCCTCGAAATTGGGTATCGTGTTGCTGCACGTGGGGAAGTCCTTCAGGTAAAAGTTCTTGGCACTGTCGCTCTCATCGATGAGGGCGAAACTGACTGGAAAATAATTACGATTGATGTAAATGATCCCTTGGCGGACCAAATAAATGATATCGGTGATGTAGAAAAATTCTATCCTGGCCTTCTCAGGGCTACCATCGAATGGTTTAAGGTAATCTACAGTTGCTCCTATTCGGAACTTTTTATTAAAAAGGAACCAATCTTATAGATTTATAAGATTCCGGATGGAAAACCTGAAAATCAATTCGCATTCAATGGTGACGCTAAGAACGCCGCATTTGCTACAGCCATCATTGCCGAGACTCATAAATTTTGGCAAGGTCTTGTACGGAAGGAACTTGATGGTGGTTCAATTTCTTGGTAAATTTCAGACGTAAAAAATTGTAAACTTGCATTTATTTATGTTTTATATTAAACAGCGTTAACACAACAGTCAGCGACTCCCCATTCCTAGTCCCTCAAGAAGAGGCAGATAAAGTCTTGGCTGAGCCAACAGAGGACGCTGAAATTGAAGAAGTCGGAGATATAAGTATGATAAATATTCCTCCGATTTTTTTTACTAGAAAACTAATATATATTTTTTTCGTAGTCGATAAATGGCACTTCGTTCATTTGAAGTAAAGTGGATTATAAAAGGGAAAATGGTATTGGAAAACGAATTATTTACGTTTTAAGCTGATAATAATTTATATCTTTTGTGAATTCCTTTTTACCGTAAAATTTCGTTTTTATAAGTCGCGATTTTTTGAAGGTATGAATATGTTACAATAAAGTATGATTGCAAGATTTTTTTGTTAATTTATTAACCACAACTCTGAAATAATTTTATATAACGACTTTACAATCATCTTTTTTATCGAAATTCTGTGTTAGAAACAATAGTAACAAAATAATTTTTTTTAAGGATATATCCCAAGGTAAGCAAACTTTCAAAAGCATGTTCTTTTTTATAATTATAAAATATTACGGCGCGAAAAATAATTAGAAAAAAATAAACTAATTGCTACTCTGGGTTTTCAAAGAGATTTTCTTCCCCTATACCACGTATGGTTCGTATAAGGAATATTCAGATATTTTATTAATTTGCCTTGTTTCACTAACTATAGTCGTTTTTAATTTACCTCAAATTAGTGACATATTGGAAACACATCTCAATTTCTCAAAAATTTTTTATTAAGTCAAATTATTTTGAAAAATAGTGCTCTTAACCTTAATCATTACAAATAAAAAACTTTATTAAAGCTCTTTACTATCGGACTATTTGGGTTCGAGTTATCGTTTGGAAAAGTCGTGAAAGTTTTTCTGTACTTTAAAAAAATGCCGAAATGCTGGCTATCTTGGAAAGTACCCTTAATTTGAACCGTGGGTTTTTTTAGGGGATGAATTCTAGTTTTGTTACAAGAATCTCGAAAATTATCAATTATGAGATAAATTGTTTTTTATAAAATTTTACACAAAAAAGGTCCCCTCGACTTTTTTTCGTAGAATTCGCCGTTTTTAAACGGTTTTATATTTTTAGTGGGTTTAGAAACACATTTTCCTAAACAAGTGGTTCTTATTTAATTATACAATCGTTATTCAGGTTTTTATACGCCCCACGTTTTTATTTTAATCTGTAAAAATCACAGAATAACATAGGGGACGTATCACGCAGAACGGATCATCCGCATACCCAAAATTGGTGTTAATGAACATTGACGTTCGAGATAACTAAATGTTCGTCTGGACAAGAGCTTTCGAAAAATTACTGGCGAAACTCAAAATTCAATATGGTGGCCGGAAAGCTGGTAAAAAATTGAGTATACGGCAAAAAAAGCTTGTAGAAAAAAATACGTGACCGATCCGGTCGTTTTTGGCTTAAATTGTAGCTAAAGACCCTATAAAAGCTAGTGTGGTTGAATGAAAAAACCTAACATGGCGGTCGAAAATTCAATATGACGGACGAATTTTTAGAAATCAACTACTTTCCACCAAATTCGGTATATGGGGGTTTTTAGGGTCGTTGATTACGCATGCGGGGTTGGAGTTACAAAATTCAAAATGGCGGATCCAAGATGGTGGCTTAAATTGTCAAAAATGAGCCAATTTTGTTCAGTATACAGGGGTTTTTGGGGTCGCTGATCAAGAATCTGAAGTCAGATTTGCAAAATTCAAAATGGAGGATCCAAGTTTGCAGACAAAATTTCTTAGTAGAAATGACTACTCTTTGACGCAGAAGCAACGACGTGGACGTAGTAGTTTTCTGCCCCCTTTGGGATGCTTGTTTTTAGTGAGTCCCGATGCCTCTCAATATCAATTCAAATTTCGGCGGTTATTTTCCAAAACCTCTTGTCCAGACGAACATTTTGATACCTCAAACGTCAAGATTCATTAACACCAATTTTGGGTATGCAAGTGATCCGTTCTGCGTGAAACGTCCCATGGGACTAAACACAAGTGAGTCGTTTTGAGAAGATTAATTACCGCATTAGTTTTCACAAATTGCTATTGGACCTGTATATTTTTGAAACGATTCTACAAAGAAAAGTCTAGTGGCCTTTTTTGTATAGAATTTTATAAAGTAAAAATTATTTCCTAGTTGTTTTCATTGAAAAATTGATGATTTTCGAGATATTTGCGAAAAAATAGAATTCACGCTCTAAAAAAAAAAAAAATTCACAAGGTTCAAATTAAGCGTGTTTTTCAGAATATGCTTACGACATCAAAATAAAAGTCTCCACATTTTACAGTTTATTACTCCTTAAAATTTAATTAATTTTATCATTTGAAGAGTCCAGGGAAAGAATGATCAAAGTCACCCTAAAACCATGTTTTGAGTTAGTACCGTCATCTAGTTCCTTAGACGCGAAACTTATCTGGTCCGAATCATAAAAAAGGCTAACAACGTTCTGAACCCCTAAAAATGAGCTGTCATTTTTTGGCAAAAAAGTTATGTTTGATCAAAGTCCACACCGTAAAAGTTAAAAAAGATCAAAGTCACAGACCCTAAAACCTCTTTGATTCATTTTGATAAAAAATCCCATAAAATTGTAAGTGTACGGACGCCATATTTGATTCACTACTTTGGAACCCAATACAAAAAAGTACCTATACTGTTTCCTCTAATATAACGTACTTTTTGGCAAAAAATCAGAAATAACGCATAACGCATTTAGTTGTAATTGAGGTTCAAACTATCCCAACGAATGACAATTTTTCCTTCACAAAAGCAAAGTTTTAACAAAACAATGGCACTTTTACCTTCCCTTTGGACACAAGCAACCAGAAAATAGCATTCATAACTCATACTCAAAAAAAAAGTGTAAAATTTTGTTGACCTGTGTAATTAGATGACTTTGATCCTTTTCAACTTTTTTAGTCTTGACTTTGATCATTAACCTTTTAAGGACGGGAGTGGTCGATATATGGACCAGCCAGAGGACACATAATATTTGATGTTTTTCATGGAAAATGTTATGCGCTAAACATGGGAAAAATAGTATAGAAATTCCTGGAAGCATCCTTGACCTTGAAAATGGCGGTTTTCAATGTCAAATTTTTTCTGCTATTTAGCCCTGAAAGTTGGCATACCTACATTTTTTGATGCGCTGAATATGGGAAAAAGAGTGTAAAAATTCCTGGATGCATTCTTGACCTTGAAAGTTGCTATTTCAAAGTCAAATATTTGTTTGCTATATCGCTCTGAAAGTTGGCATACCTACCTTTTTTTATGTACTGAGTACGAAAAATATAGTACCACGAATCGCGAAACTCATCTGCAAGGTGAATTCAAGGTCAAAAATTGAAATTGTCATGATTTTCCCGTATTCAGCGCATCAAATTACCTAGACAAATATTTTCAAACCGTCGCGCCAAATTTTTTACATGGGACTTTCCGTTGCGGACGGGCCTGGTCGATATATCGACCAGCAAGGAGGGGGGGGACTCCACATAAGAAGTTCATTGAATATATTTATAATATTCATGTCTAATAAAAGGTCAATTTTAACGTAATTTTCCCCGTCCTTAAAAGGTTAATATAATTTGTATCTCTGACTTAATGAAGATAATTTAAAATAATATAACTATAAATATATATATTTTTAATAAATATTGTTAAATAGTGTTGCAAATATGTAAGCCATGTTGTTAAGCTAAAACTACATTTACATAGTACTTTTGACAATAATTATAAGTCTTCTTACTTAAAATTTGATTTTTCTTCTAAAACTCCTCAACTGACTTTGATCGTTCTTTCCCTGTGCTCTTCATTTGTAATTGTCTGAAAATGAGCTTAAATGTAAAAAACGTTACGCGTGATGAAGAAGATTTGCCACTGTACCCGAAGCATTTTGAGAGCCTCTGCATTGCAAATTCACCACTTTTCCGGTGTCACTAAATTCACCAAATCAGCTGATTCCACCTTTTATAAACATCGGAAGTTGTCAGTTTCGTAAATGTCCCGTCATGTAATTTTTGTTTGGTGCCCTAACAATTGGGTGACGGAAGGAGTTCGGTGATTTATGTAATTCGTGAGCTCCAGAGCGAGTTAGTCACATCAATTTAAAGTTCATTGCAGCAATAGTTTTCTTCTAGATTAATGTGAGTAAATGACAATTTTTTATTTAGCACTTATTTTCTTTAATCTCACCGAAACATCTCAATTTTTAAGAAATACTCAAAATTTTTGCTGTTGGGACATAAATAAATCAGAGATTATTAAAATGAAAGTGCGTTCCACTCACCGGTCCACGCACAGCCTTGCGGAATTGTTGCGTCCTCAGCACGGCTCGACGAAATGAGAATTTTCTTTTTAGACGTCCTTCGACTTTCGGACGTTTTTCTTGGGTTACCTGAAAATTTATTTGTATAAAAAATCTTATTGCATGTATTTATGTGACTTCCGGGCGAAGGTCTTTGCACCAATTTAAAACCGAAGACGAGCGACAGGATGGGCACTCGCCCAAAACGGCGTTCTGTCGCTGGACGTAAAGAGACCCATTAAAAATCCGCCCAAGTAATCGTCGTCACCTTCGTCGCAAAGATTTTCACATCCTTTGTACCCCAAGAGCGTGATATAAAAACTTCAGAAGTTCTTAATAAAAATTCCCCTGTTATTTTTAGCCGAAATGCCCAAAAATACTGCGAAAATAATCTGCGAATCTCTTCCGTGCGGCTTCGCGCATTTCAGGTGAAAATTTCTTAGCCGATAGTCGAACGGGGTCAGTTCGCTCCGTTCGCAGGGTCCCATCACACGAAATTCGTATAGAGTCCTCCTAAATCGGAGTCTGAGTGTACCCCCGACAGACAGACGGACAGACACTGGCGTATTTTGGCCGTTAAAGAACTTGTGCGAAAACTAAGTCTAAATTAAGATTGCTAATTTTGTCGGCGTCGCATCGCGATTTAGGCCCCCTTTGGAGACACTCTTTGAGGAAGTTGTGCAGCGAATTGCAATCTTAGCGGGGACTATTTTAGAATTATTTTGAAAATTCGCCTGCTGCAGTGCGTGGTGACTGTGAAAATTCGAAATATTCGCATCTGCTAGTGCTCCTCTTCAGAGAGGAGCTCCCATTTCCCGCTGCCCGATCTTGTGGGGCTCTGATAGTGGACGACGGCTGCATCTGGCCGAGCGACAGGTGAAACTTAGTTGAACATTTTGCACGTCCAAGTGCGGGTGGACTCTTTTCTCTCGAGAAATTTATTGAACTTTCGCACTGAGAAGTGAAAAGTGATTAAAGGAACCTTACCACAATTTTGTGTCCAATTGGCTGTTGTCCCAATCATTGCGGTATTTAGAAGTAAGTTTAGTATTTTTTTATATTTTTCGGATAGTTACAATTAAACTGAACTTTGTTTGAACCTGGAAAATTGTGTTTCGTTTAAAGGTGAAGTGATTAAGATTTCTTGGACTTGCCTACAAACCTGGCTTAAGATTTTTTCAAGTTTAGATTAGGGCTGGTTGAAACCTAGTTCAAATCTCCAACATCGATACAACTTAAATAAATTTTGTTAGCATCTATATCTAGCTAGAGCCATTATTCGTCCCCGAAAGTCTTTATTCTGTAAATTTCCTCAAAATCTTTACGGCTGTTTTTAAGATAATATTATATTATATATAGAATGGAGAGTACTCTCGGAAGATTTAACAAGGAAGTTGGTGGAATCTCTACACGAAAGAATAGCTGACATCAAAAGATGAAAGAAGTAGTCCTACAATTCAGGTCTGGTCTCCTTACTACCAAACGCACATTAATAACGTTGAGTCTGTTCAACGTAGTTCATTAGATTTGCCCTGTCGGATTTACCTTGGGTCGTCCTGATTTATCTTCCTCCTTATGAAGGCTGACTGCAGTTACTCGACATGCATTCCTTGTATACTTGTAAACGTCGTGAAGTTTGATATTGACTAGCCATCTCTAAAAGTTAAATTCGTATTCATACTATTAATAATAATAATAACCGTCGTAACCTAAGGAATCCAAGTCTTCTACGAACCAACAGTAGTAGAACTAACTATTGTATCTATGAGCTTATTCATCACCTATCAACAAGCATGTTGACTTATTTAATGTATTAATAAGCATGCGTTCAAAAAATCCTTGTTTAATCGTCATCAAACATAACATCATATTTGATGTGTGATACGTATGATTTTTTATTCTGCATGTTGTATGTTGCTCTGGTTTTACTAACAGAACCAAATGATAACAGTCCCACATTCATGCAGCTCTGATGTTTATAGCTTGTACTAAGCTAATGGTTCATAATTTCTGACATTTGTTTAATTTGTTGTGCATTGTCGCTACTGTTGGCGACGAATTAAAGCTTGTTTAACAATAATAATAATAAAAGTTTGTTTAAGAATTAAGGACAACTATAAATTTAATATAAATTTAACAATAGTTTCCAATTTCTGGTATTGCGTTCTCATTTATTGCACTTTGCAATATTAATTTTGGTCTTTCAAACAGTTCAGTGAACTACATATGTATCTTTGACTTCTGGAATCCTCATTGTAAATTATTTTTGGAGAAAAACATCCTCAAAATAGAAAGCTATATGATGATAATTATAACGAAAGAAACGAAAGATGTGTTGTATTTGAAATTTAGCACATTTAGTTTCTTAAAATGAAAAATATTGTGGAAGGTTAAGAAAAGTAAACATAAATAAGTAAAAATATCTTTAGGACCTTAACCCCTGACTTTTTAGGATCAATTCTACTTGTATTGAATTTTTTTTTTTTTTGTATCTTTTTCCTTAAAGGGGTTTTTTAGTTTGCGGGTCTGGATGACAAATCAAAGAAAATATTGTGCTTTGCTCAAAAATTGTTTCATAACTAAAATTTTTAAAGTATTCGGGTTCAGTGCATGTCGACTACTATGATATTTCGAGTTTCGGCTTAAAAACTTACCAAGATATTTTTGAAAGTATATTCTTTGTGAAAATGTAAAAACAAATTTTATTTTTTAAATTCGTTTCCAAATAATCCCGGAAGAGATTCGATTGAATGAAAAGTAGCAAATTAATTGAAAAGGCAAGAAAAATGTTGAAATTCCGGAATAGACTTTACTTATTTATTTGAAAGACTCTTAAAATAAATAATAAAATTTAACGCCCAAACATTACAAGTTTCAATGGTCTTTTCTTTAAACTTTTCAGATTAAAATTATATTTGCTTTCTTAAAATTAATATAAAGTCGCTCTTAAGAATTACGATCGAATGTTGGTATGCAGTTGCATTTTATTACTTACAAAATTTTACTAATATAAAAATAAAAAGTTATGGCAAGATGCTTTTTCAAAATCCACGGAAAATGTGCATATCGTAAATAAAAGAGCTTCAAGAGAAGACTAAGCTATTATAAATATCTTGGTTTTTTGCTTGCCCTTGGTTAGTTCTACATTAGAATATATAATATATCAATCATTTAGTGTCCTTATTGCAAAATTCATATAATGAAAATAGAATCTGTAAAGAAAGCATTTGCAAGATTTGCTATGTACAAGTTAAATTTTAATTATCATAATATGCCATCTTATAAAAGTAGATGTTTGCTTATCGGACTATGTGAACTAAAATTACGACGTAAAGTTATTTTTGCTACATTTTTAAAATATTTATAAATATGATATCAAATCATCTGAATGATTGTAGTTAATTCATTTATACGTCCGTGAAAGGCCTATTCGTTCTCGAAACCTGTTATTTGCGCAGCGACATAGAACTAATTATGGCTATTATGAGCCAATATCTGAATGCATCCACTACTTTGACAATTTTTTTTCCATATTAGCATGACAAGATAATTCTTCAAATCTACTATTTTTAAAAAATGTAGCTTACAGGAATGACTTTTACTAGTATTTGTTCATAACACTTAACTTGATGTCCTAGTCTGTAGATAATTGTTATCGGTAGACATATATGCAAATAAACAAATAAAGACTGAATTAGGTGTCTTGTTATAAAAAAAAACCAAAATCTGTATATGAAAGATTGCAAGGTTGTTTTAAAATAATAACTAAAATAATAATAATAAAAATTAATATCACCAGGCGCGTATCTGCAAAGTGGTTTTTCTTGGCTTTCGTTTAAAAATAAGTACAATTTTTTTTCCCACAATTCTCAACTTGAAAAGTGATTATAAATTGTGCTAATAAACAATGTAAATGAGAAATTAATTGTGAATTAACAACTGAATATAAATTTAGCAATAAGTGACCACCCGCAAGTTTTGGTAAGAACTGGATCCGATCTTTAGTATTATTTATATGTTTATCTAAAGCCATATTCTTTTTTTTTTCTAAACACGTTTATTGCTAAAATACATACACATATGATATACTATAAATTGCTACCTAATATTTAAAAGATAAAAAATTTAACAATACAAATTTGAGAAGTCGAGGTAGTTCTTAATTTAATCTCGTAGTGTTTAATGCTGCTTGTTAAAGAAAAATACCGTGCTCTTAGAAGTAAGTGACTTTAGTTTTCGATAACTCCATAGTAGGGGCTTATTTTTTTATTTATTTCCTAATACATATATCTATAATACGAAGAATTTTATTTAGATCAATATTTTTAATAAACGTTCACTTTCGATAAGTTTCTTTGGCTGTCAAAAGCAGCTTCCTATTTGTCACGTTCTGCTTAAGGGGACTGTCCGATTTTTTAAGCCAAAAAATAGGTAATTTTAATGATTTTTTTTCAAGAAAACTACTGAAGGTATGGCAACGATTTTTTTTTTTAACATTTTATTGATCCTTCGACTACATTAGAGAATTTTGTTGAGTCACTCCGGAACACCCCCCCCCCCCCCCCCCCCCCCCCCCCCCCCTCCAGCTCTTCAAAGTTTGCCGCTCCGTCCGCTGGTTGCGCGAGTCTTTTTGCCTCAGGTGAACTAAAATGAAAAATTCATAAATTTATTAAAAATTTACACTATTTAGCCCATTGTGATAGGGACAGTTTTTAAAATGGAAAAAAAAATACAAAATGGCGGACACTTGAAAAAAAAGGTCGTTTTTTCGTCATTTTTTTTTTAGTTTTTTGGCAATAACTTTGAAAAAAAAAATAAAATAAAAAATGTGATTCTACCACAACGGGCGTATATATTATAATAATAAGTGTGCCAAGTTTCAAGATAAAATCATGAGCCGTTTTCTTTTAATTAGCGCAACCGCCATCAATTCCGACGAACGGAGAAATTCACTGTCAAAGTTTAAAGTGCATTTTGGCTAGAAAAAAGTGTATTTTCTCACGAAGAAAGTGGTCCCCCAAATCCCCTCCTAACGAAAAGATGAACAAAGAAACATCAAAAATACCTACCACCTTATATTTCATTCATCAATTCAAGGACACAAATCCGAACGCTATTCACACGCGTTTCATAGCTCGCACCTGCTCTCCGGCTCATCGACTCAGACGGCCGCGCGACGGGAGGCACACCTCTTAAATGACCTGTAACTTTTGAACCGCTCAAGATATCGGTTCCAAATTTTTACAAGTTATTTTTAAAAGTATAAACTATTGATTAAGCGAAAAAAATAATCGATTTTTTGAAGCAAAAAAATCGGACAGTCCCCTTAAAGTAGAATTTCTCCCCACGACAGTCTCAAACATTTGACGAAAACCTCATACCTAAAAAGATTGTCATGAGTAGTCAAAGTCTTAACAACCTAATTTTTCAAACACCGCATTATACTAATGTGATCGAAAAATATTAAGGCTTTTTAAATAAAACACATACTGTTTGGCCCGGCGGAATTCCTTAACAGCACACCACGATAATAAAGTCTTACTATGTTTTGGTCACAGCAGTACGTAAATCTAAATATTCTAAATATTCACCATTCGAACATTTATTGTTATATTAAATGCAAGTGACTTAATTGGAAATTTAGTCAAATACTAATTCCCCCACCTAAATATAAATTGTGATAAATAATTTAGTCACAGGTGACCAAAAATTGGATATAATGAATAATACACTGTCTAATAATTGAAATTGAGCCAAGTAGCGGCCACTCACAAAATTCTCTTAGTGCAGATTGGCTTTACTATTCATATTTAGTTTAGATTACATAAAATTTCTTTTGGGACCTTCGAATAAACGAGTATATGAATTCGCCTTCAAGGTAACGAAGCGGAAAGATCGTTCATTCGCCCGATTGACAAAACACTGAGAAAGAAACAATCTTCACAACAACTGAGCTCTTTATGAATTTATTTCACCAATTTGTTCGAATATAATGGAATTAGTAAAGCAATTAATTTTATTTTGTTTTACATGCAACTTAAATATTTTGGCAAATATTGCTTTATTAGTGGGTATTTCAAGAAAATATTTGTGTTTATGATATTTAAAGTGTAAGTATGTTACTTAAACGAAAAATCAATCGTGATGTAAATATATAATATTTATAATATCACTGAGGCAGGATATTTCAATTAAATTCTAGCAAATATTTTAGTTTAGAAGAAGCATATAAAAAAATGATAATTTTGGATAAGAAATATATATAAAAAAAGGTTTCTTCCTATTTCAATCATAAAGAAAACTTTTATTAATCAATTACAAGGCAGTTCCTTTCTAATATAAATACAAAATTGCATACGTATCCAGGAGATTCGATAAGGAGTATAAAATACATTTATTTTATTTGTTTTTCTATTTTATTAGTATATCTTTCATCGTGTTTTATCTAAATCCCATTTTACCTCTAAATAATGCGGAATTTAAATTTTAATTATTCATTTTTTGTCTTTTTATAAATTGGTCAGTGGTGATTTTTTATACTTATGGTTCGAATATATACTTTTAATTAACTTACAAAATTCTAATTAAATCATAAGCAGTTTATAAAAATTAAGAAAATTATTCAGTTTTTAAGTTAATAATATATCTTACTTAATCCCGGTATAAACTAAGAAAAGACTCCAGCAATAGTTTCGAAAATTATAATTAACATTTAAACTTTCGATAAAACTAAACGATAAATTTCACTAGAACTAAAATATGAGGATCGTATTTTTATTAAATATGTGCACATATGCCAGGCAATATCGTAGTCTCGATATTAGCTATAAACTTATAAAAAAATAGACCAAAGTGATTTTTTTTTAAAAATTCGAGCTCTAGGAGAAATTAGAGCCTTAGATAAAGTAAGGGTTGGGAACAGACAAAGGTAAACTGAAAACGTCATTTGAGTTTTCTGGAAACCATATTTTCCTAATTAACGATTTGCTCCAAATAGAAAATCTAATTATTTATTCATAAGTCGACTAATATTAAATTCTGACAGACTTGAGGAAAGAGAAAATTAAATTAATTATTTAATTAAACGATTTTTGAACTTTTTCAATGCGGTAGCGATATATTTCGTATACGCTGGACACCATACAACAAAAGAATATTCTAAAATAGGCCTAGCCTTTTTGCAGTATAATGTGACTAGTGTAAATTTATTTTAAAGTCTTTTGTATTGCATTTTACAAAGCCTAAAGTAGTAAAAGCTTTAGAAATCGTCCGCAAACATTAGATACGTTTGGTACGTAGAACAAAAAGAAGAGGACTCAAATGACTTCCCTGAGGAACACCTGAATTGATTAAAATAACCGTTGATAGAGCATTGTTTAATCTAACAATTTCAAACGAATAATCTGCGACCACGGAAAATTGTAATATTATACGTTTTTTTTCAAAAAACCAAATTTTTCTTTGAAATGCTACGTAGCGATTTGTTTGTTTATTCTTTTATTACTGATAATAAATAATCGAAAGGTTATTGATGTACCCGTTTAAAATTACTAAAAACTTTTGTTTTTCTGTCTACAATAAATTGCACATAAAAAAATGCAAAATAATAAAAATTTGGCACATAGTATATTCAATATTTACTATATTTCATCTTTTAATTTGTACTTTGACAATAATATTTTTTAGAAAAGAACTCAACTTTTCCCTTGTAATAATATTTTGTTTACATTATGCTTTTTCTATTTACCCACTCTATCATCATGTCATATCAAAGTCAATGACGAAATAATCATAAACACAATTTTTCTGAGAACATTAAGAAAAGACGCGATCAAATATTTCAACATAATAAAGTTTAGTAAATAACTTATCTTGCGGTTAACGTAAGCAAAAATTTACTTCAATAAACCCCCGATGCCTAAAATGTTAAATCTTAAAATCTTAAGTAAGATAAATAACTTTTTGATTCACGTCAAAATAAATAATTCAAATATAGTTTAAATTCGTTCCGAGGCGATTAACTCCATCCGGATTCCGATTATAATCAAATATTTAACGAATAATATTTTGAACATATGCGAAGAATGCAATGATTATTTTCTTAAATTTTATATCCTTAAGCCTTTAAGTATAAAATTTAAAACCCAAATAATCTTATCATGATAAATTCTACGGGTTTTTAGATAAAATTCGGTAATTTTAGCATATTTTTCTAATTGAGTCCATGATATCACATTATTATATTTGAATTATTGCTAAAATGTATGAATGAAGTTTTATTTTTGCCAAAAATGTTATTTTTAAAACTATTTCGTGTGTTAATATCTACAAAATCATCAGTTTGGCAAACATTTCTATGACGCTATTCATCCGATACACACGACAAACTTTTCTTGATGATGTTTATTTATTCAATTCTTGAGAATCGTTTTCATCATCGTTCGCATCTTTTTAAATAATTACAGATATCGTCGAATAGTTGAAAATCAAAAATCGATCAACATGGATGACGGCGACACCAATGTTGTAGAGCTCTACATCTACGATCTGACGCAGGGAATGGCTTCTATGATGTCACAGATGCTCTTAGGTTTGTTTATTTCTTATTTATTCTTTTAAATCTTTCTGTGATGTTATTTTTAGACGTTTTTAAAGAGAATTATTTTGTCTAAAGTTAATTTCTTTATTTCAGGTCGTCACCTGGAAGGAATTTGGCACACGGCTGTTGTTGTCTTCGGTAAAGAATATTTTTACGGGGGTCAAGGTATCCAGTGCTGTCCACCGGTAAGTCCAATGTTTACAAAATTACTCGATATTATGTACTTCTGTTTTGTTTACTTAACTGAGGAATTTTAGTTTCATACAAGAAACCAGAGCTGGCGCAATTAATTAACAATCCACACGCCAAAATAATATATAATCGTGTGTGAATTCAATTAATTCGCGAAGAGATGCTCGTGGAAGAAAATAAACTTGGTGTAAGTGAATCCACCCACGATTTCTAGGAATAGCTGCCAAAACAACACAGAGGATAGAAACATAAAAACTTTGTAAAGTTATTAAACATTTTGAAAATCTCATCCTTTGTCAGTTAGGCAGGTATATTGTTTGTGTGTATTTTTTTCGGCACCTACTTTCCAGTAAGTCGCATTTAATTTCGAAAATAAACTTTGGCTTTTGGTTTGGTTTCGAAATAAATAAAAATTTTCCCGAGCACATGATTTTACCACGCCACCACCAACGCTGAGCTGATTTGAGTGATATTTTCTGCGTTTCTAAGGTGTTAAGGAATTTTATGAATTCGCAAAAGAGTAGATTTTGACATTAATGTGGGATAAAGACGAGTTGGGTTAGAGCAATAATACCGTAAATCACTAAAATTAAGGAAGATTTCATCTGTCTGCTAGATATTTCTATGTGAAAATTTTACCCAGATAGCCACCTACCAGTTTATTGACTTTTGGAATGAACAAATTTTACAACAAAGAAAATGTCCTGATCTGTGTTATAGATTTTTTTTTTTTTTTTTTCAAATCTGCGACTTGGTTGTTGAATTTCCGCATTTAGGAAAGACTGTTTTTATGTTTTGTTTATTCCTATTCTTAATTAAATAAGATACTTTATTTACTGGCCAACAGCGAATCTTTCAATTCATTGTTTTCTAGGTGATTTCAAGTTGCGTGTCGCTTAGTGCCTGTTTCTGATTAGTTAATGAAATCAAGTGCTCGGCGTTTTCCGGATACTTTCTCTATTTGCCTAGATTGCACATACACTCCGCGACACATGATTGACCTCACCCTCATTCTCCCAGATCTTCTAACAAATAATTCTGAGAAGTGTGACCTCAATTGCCTATTTAACGCTGGAAATTCCTAATTTATTATGCAACTTTCTGTCGCATTCGATGCGTTTCGCCTTTTCACGAATTTTTACCTGAAAAGTGGTGTAAAAACCTCCGACACATGATTTGCCTCATCTTTTTTTTTGCAAAGAAATTCAAACCAGTTTTAGGAGAATGCTTTTGAGTGAAAAGAACAACTTTAATGTTTTTCAAATTTATTTAATAATGTGTATTATCACCATTTTAATTTATTATCTCAGATATTTTCTTTGGTAAAGAATCGTATAAATTGTTTATTTCTTCTAACGGAATATTATTCCACGCTAAAATTATTGCTGCTTTTAAGGTTTCTACGCTATCAAATAGACGGCCAGACCCAAGATTGTCCTAGTGATCCATCCCCATAAGTTTTCTATAATATTGATAGCCTTTGATTAACAACCCGTGCTGTGTGGATTATCTGCATAGTTTAAAATATTTAAATTTTGCTAAACGGAATTCAAACCAGAATAAGAGTTCAAACAAAGAGTTAGAAAGATTTTTTTTTTAAGTGGCTCTGGATTTCCGATAGGAATAACTGTCAAATTAGCTATCATTTGTTGTAGGTGTCAATATCATATTTGTTCGGTAAGGTCTAATCATCATCATAAAATAATCATGGAAAGCTGTACACCGCAGCAACGATTCCAAATCGTGGAAATTTATTTCCGAAATCATGGTTCAGTTATAAGAACTTATAGAGTACTTCGGATAATGTGTAATCGTCAATGTGAGCGGTACAGATCAATCATCCGCAGCTTTTTGTTTGCAAAACTTCGGGAGATTAATGTTGACGACTTGGTGGTTTTAACAGGACGGCGCTACGTGTCATACAGCGATCAAAACAATCGATTTATTGAAAGGACGGACAATTTAGCGAAAATATGGCGGATATACTCCATGCCCATGCCCCAAATGCTCGAAAAATGATAAAAAATTGCTGTAGTGTTCGTATGCCCGGAATTGAATTCAAATATTAAATGTTTAAAAATTATATTTCGAATAAAACCAAAATTTATGGACGCTTAATTTTTATGTGTTTTATTTAAATTCAAAATTAGTATGCGCTTAAAAAAACACCCTTTATATGTTTGATGTTAAAAGACATAGCAGGAAAAATGTGCAGAAACCGTATAATTAATCTTTTAAATTCTAGATTTTGATCTTACTATAGATTTTTTATTAGATTTTGATCTAAGTATAGTAATTTACAACATATTTTGACATTCAAATAGAAAACAAGTTAATGGCCAATTTTCTGTAAAACTCGTAGGTTTTTCCGATTTCAGTATCAAAATCATCCCTTGATTTCTATACCAATGTTTCTTCAAACGAATGACTTAAGGCTATATTCTTATGTATATTTTTTTTAAGTAAAAATATTGATATGTGTGAGTCTATTGAAAAATTTGTCTTCAGAAAAAAATACTTATTAATGTTGGCCGTGATTGCTCTCTTCTTAATCAAAAAGAAATTTTGTTTTATAATTTAGTCGTAAAAATTATATCGTTCACATAGACTACGGATAAAACATGATGTGTATGCTTTTGGTGTGCTAAAGTGAATAAATATAAACATTTCTTCCAGAGTTGAGCATGAGATGAGATGTAGTTTGATGTGGCTATCCTAAAACACACTTAGGCCATTATAGGCCCATTGTGATACCACTTTTTGAGATCAGGCTTCCTTGTGGGAATTGAACCCAACCCACAACCTCTAGCGTCCTACTGACTCGCATCCAACGAGTTGCGTTACCTACCGAGCTATTGAGGCCCCCTAGTGTTGGGCATTAATCGAATAATCAAAAGTTGTAGAAGATAATGCCAACATTTGTCATTTAAAATTCCAAAATGCATTAGAAAATTCAGGGATATTGCCAGTAAAGACGCGATATCCACTACAATTTTGTTTTCGTAAAAGAGAGCTTCAGTCATCTGCATTATGCTAAATACCCAAAGTATTTTATATTTGTTTATTGCTCTTCAGCATCAATTGAACGCGCCTTTTCATATGCTACCATGATGAATCTTCCGAAATCAAACTTTTGAATCATATGTTTGAAGAAAGATTCGTATTAAAAATCAAAAATTATTAATAAAGGTTACTTTTTCACTAAGATTATTTAACATTCGAATAAAGAATAATATACATTATATAATAATTCGTTATTCATTAATAATAAATGAGAAAATTCTTCTTCTTCATTATTCGTCAATCGAATAAACTTTGTCCAACTTTGATTTCTTCCAAAGTTAAATGTTTCATTATATAGTATGTTTATTATTAAATAAATTTAAGAGAAGTAGAGAATTTGTAGCCAACATAAAGCAATTTTAAATATCACCAAAAATTCCTTCTGACTGGCAGTTCTTTTCTCATGGCATGTACGCCGAAACTTTATGCCTCGACAGACTCGATGGCATGCCTTTAATTTTGTGCTGCGTATGGAGTGAACTTATTTTTAGATTAGTATCCAATTTAATTTTGCTGCAAAATAAAATCACCAAAGTCAGGAACTTTCTCTTTTGAATACAGGATAAATTGTTAAAATCATTTTGAAACATTTCATATCGCTTCATCCGAAAAGCCGACATAAGAAAGTTCTCTCTCTATGCAAATCTCCCATCCCCCTCTATAAATCTTGAATCTGGTATCTTTTGATTTTTCGCTCTTGTCTCCGACTCTGACTCACACGATCAACTAAAATTAAACACAAAATTTCTCGAGGAAATTTTTGATGAAAATAAAATGCCGACGAAGAAGCAACACGTTTTTCACCAACTCTAGTTTCCATTCAAAATCCTCGCTGTTCGTCAGTTCTCTCAGTTTTTCTTTCGGTCGTCACAGAGAAAATTTTTTTCTCGATCGGTTGAGAAGCGATCGTCGTTGAAGATTTTCTAAAATCTGAACACGAACGCACCCCAATCTGATAAATTTCCGGGCTATAATTTGTAAGTGATTTTGAAGTGAGTTTGAGATTTGTGCAATATTTGCTGATGATCGAAGTTTTATTGCAAACTATAAATAAATTCGCTTCTGATTTCTCCTGCATATAATATATCTTAAAAATAGACAAAAAATGAAGAAAAACGAAATTTAAGTGTCGTAGAGTGTCGCTAAAATCTGTTCTATGTTATATTCTAGGGTGGAACTGTTTTGGGACGTCCTGGAAAGGTTGAAAAGATTGGTGAAACCTTTATACCCTTCCAAGTTTTCAAGGATTATATTCGAGGACTAGCCGAAAGTACTTTCAGGTGAGTGTAAGATATTATTCTAATTAAGAATGCACTAACTACTCCAGAGAAGTCCCACTGTCGGTCGTCTATTTTTATCTGTTGGAATGCAATCCCGATTCTAAGATTTCAGGTGGGATGTTTCGGTGACTATTTTTGAGACGTTTTTACTGTTGTTTCCTGCTGTGATATGATGAATCGTCGTGAAGTTGCAGACGATAAATCTATTTGTACTATTCACAAGAATTGAATTTGAACACTTCTTCAAGTGAAGTAATTCTGTGCCCTAGATTTTTTGTTCGTTAATGGTAATTTCTTTGGATGAGTGCCAGCTGTGCACTCGGTCGTTGACCTTAACATTTTAAGTTTTCGAAAACTATCCAAAGGTGCATTGTCTTTTCGAATCGAATTAGGTTCACTCTCAACATTTCTAGTCGATGAAATTACACGGCCACTGCTAAGTGTTTCAAATATTTTCTTTATTTAGAATGAACATCTTAAAAAGTAACCGGTTTGGAGACAGACTATTTATTCAATTGCGGCGTCTAAATAACACTTTGTATGCCAAATTTCTTTATAACATTTTTCATTGTTAAATCATAGTGATGACGATATCTATGAGTTGTTTTCAATTGCATCACGATTGTGTATCTGAACTGCTATTTATTGAAAATCTCTCTGTTTGGCGATGCACATTGCACGTATTTCATAATTTGAATATATTGTTTTAAAATAGCAACATAAATGTTTACGATTAATTTCTAGAGCAAACGTTTTTATGAGCATAACCAATTCCAAAGTCAAAGTAAAACGCAGAGACAGAAGCAGAATAACAAGAAAACGTACATAAAAATTAGAATAGCATAATTTGAAACATTTAAAAGGCACTGGCTTTGTGTAATTTTGCTTTTTAATTCTACTTTAAAGCTAAATGTTTGTTGAAAAGATTTTTTAAATAGATATATAAAATTTGTGTATTTCATATTGTTTTCCAGAGGATCAAACTACAATCTTCTGAAGCACAACTGCAATACATTTTCACAGGATTTGTGCCAGTTTCTTTGTGGCACTAGCATTCCAAAATACATCCTAGATTTACCACAAGAATTTCTGAACACACCCTTAGGACAAAGCATAGCACCACTAATAGGTAAGTAATATTTTTTTGTTAAATAAATAAATCATCAGCTTAAAGAGAAAATAAAATTCCAGAAAGTATTAGTGCTAGCACAGAAACCTCCAACCGTTTTTCATTTGAGCCACAAATCACACCACGTGAAGTGAGCCCTGGATTTGAAGATTTAAATCAAGAAATTGAACAAGCTCGTTTGCAATCACTTGCCCTAGAAGAGCGTCGACAATCGATTCGAGCAAAAATTTCAAAGCGTGAAAAGAAAAAGGAAAAGAAACGACGAAAGCATCACCATCACGATCAAAATAGTTCGAAATCTTTAGAGGCAGAAAGTAGCGAGTGTTGCACAAATAGCACCATGTCAGAAGTTGAGCAAGAAGTCAATGGGGCTGTAAGTGGGGATCCCATCCCAAGTGAAATGCTTCCTTCGGAAAGTCAGCTGGAAGAGGAAGCTAAAGAAAGGGCTGAGGAAGAAGAGAGGAGGAAAAATCGTGAACCTGCCCTTACTTTCCCAGATATTGATGTAAGATTTATTTAAAAGGCATTGACAAATATTTTATAAATAAAATAATTATTATATATAGGCTAAAGTTGAATTAGAAGGTTTGGTAAAACTACTTGACGGTAAACTAGACAAGGAAGAAGAGGAATCAATTGAAGAACTTCATCAATACCTAATACAAGGTGAAGGATCATGGGCATTAGGAGACAATTTCTTAACCTTTGTTGGTGAGGTTTAATTTATAAAGTAAACGGTTAAAGATAATACTGATTATTATTTATTTTTCTTAAATATTAAAGGTCGTGTTCTTAGAGAGGAGAACTTCTCTACAGAAACTCGTGTTCATTTAATTCGTGCTTTAGCGTCTGCTGCGCTAAAGGATGATATTATTTTGCTCCTTCACCAAGACAGAAAGGATCATATTTTAATTAATTATGCTCAAGATATTGACCGACATACACCAGAAGAACAGCAAGCATGGGCTCTTTTTGTAAGTATTGAAAGATTTAAACAAGTACAGTACGTAGTATAGTAATAATAATTCATCGAGCATAAGTAATATTAAATTATAATCCTTTAATTATTCTCTTCAATTTACCAGTTCCTCACAAGTTTTTGAGCTCTACAATTTCAAAAAAATTAGAAACAAGTATACCTCTATTTAATATCTAGTCCTTGTAGATCAAACTATTCCCACAAAATTAATTTTAACCTTCCTACTTTTTTTGACAAAATATAGATAAGTATTTCCCTTGAAAAGGGTTATTTTTTCCATATGAAATTCGCATCTTATAAGTCTAAAGTTAAGTTAAGGTAGTTAGTTCCTAATTGTTTATTATTGTATTTTACAGATGTGCAACTTGTTTGAAAATTTGAGTTCATCAGAATGGCTTTTGTACATCTCAGAGTGGACATATAATAATCAACCAATTTCCAACATTAGAGGAACAACAAAAGTCGCCGTTCATTGTTTACTGGCATCTTGTCCAACACTGAAGGATATTGGAACCTGTATAATTTACAATTTGGCCATCAAGGAGGTAAAAACTGTGGTCTGTATCGCTTTTTTCTTACTTTATTTAAAAAAATATCCTTAAAATGTTATACATATCATTTGTGATGTCCCCTTTTTAATTTTATTATCGCTGCTCTCGCGTTCCTCAATCATTCCATTTATTTAATTTTGGTTTTGGCAAAGCGCTACCTTTTTCTTTTTTAAATATTATTATATTATTGGTTTAGTCAGTTATTCTGCAGAGCACTTTGTTTGCAGAAATTCCATCGAGCTAAAAATCTTCGACATATGTTACCTAAAGGCAGTAAATCTCAGGTATTGGCAAAATGTCTTTTCTGTCATTAACAAAATAGAGCTTAAATTGAGCTTATTAACAATCGCCGAGCACTTGGCTTCTGCAAACAATTGCTTTGTTCTTTATTATAATTATTTAATACACACACACACACAGCTAAGATGAATTTTCCGTGCGTTTATATGATGGAAAAGTCCTAAATGTCGTCGCATAAATAAAACACTCACCGCCTCATTTCTGTTATTAAATTCGTGTTTTTTTGTTGAAGAGTTTCGAATTTAATTTACGGCCACATTTCAGGTATTTGACGATGTTGCAGTCGAACTTACAATGGCAATCCTGCAGTTCTTGAATTCACAACCATCTGAAGATCATCTGTTTCGCACTTTAAAGGCACTTGCCCGCTTCGTGACGGTAAGAAAGCGGACTAATTGAAAAATAAAATTTTAATTAAAAAATATATATATCACCAGGTGTCTCCCGATGTTCCTCAATTCATCCAAATGATCGGACCACACCCAAAAACTTTCAAAGGGGCCAGTCAACGTATTGACGAATTAATTGAGCAAATCTCGAGAAAAGTACAATAATTTGCGAGATTGTGGATGTTCTCTTTTTGTATTTAAGGAAAATATTAGCAATACGTGTACAAACCTAGGGATCTAATTTTTAATGTTGAAAGACTACACCAACGAATAATTTTGCATTTCACATCAATACTTTTGTGAGTTTCTCTTAATTTTTCGTAGGGCTCAATTCACAGGTAATTGGAATTTAAGACAAATAATTAATTAATTTACTTTTGTGTTGCAAACGTAATTATAAATTCTGATAAAAAATATTAAAGTTCTGTATTTATTACTTCGTAGTAATCAGAAATACAATTGTTGAATGGTTTTATAACTGCATTACTTCTGCGATTTTTCTCAATTTTAATTAAAATTTTATAATGAAATAAATTTGTTAAAAGTGAAAAGGATGTTTTCTCACTAAATACCTGGTATAATAAGTACTATAGCAATTTATTTGTGATTTTATTGATAAAACGATAGTAAATTTTGTTGATTTCATAAATTCGTCTATTTTAGTTGAAGTAGTAGTAGTTAATTAGTATTTCTACTTACCAATATTATATTCCAATTTTTACATTTCACTACTGCAGCCATTTCATTTACAAGAATTTCCCTCGTGCGACCATTATCAAATTATTCACATTTAAAGAAAACAGGATAGCGAAGAATAACGTAAATATGCAGACAAATGAAAAGACGATATAGCACACTCAGTATTTATCTCTAAAAGTTACGTTTTAATATGCATGTACTAAATAATTTTAAATATCCTATTCTAAGTTTCCTTTAGAAAAATTGATTGATCGTGAAATTTGGGAAATTAAGTATAAGAAGATTTTATATAGTTTTCAGAAACATCAAAGACATTTCTTAGCTCAAAATGCAAAATAAAACGGGGGAATAAATATAGAGAAATAGTAAGTATGGTAAATTTTTAAAAAATGGAACATATAAAGAATAAACGTGTTTTTAAAGAATGGAAAATATAAAGCATAAAGGTGTTATCGAAATGACCAAATTGGAAAAATTAATATTTTTTTTGAATTTCGGCTATTCCCTTCTTAAAATGATGAATATCTGTGCAAAATTTGAAGACGATCGGTTGAATATCTTTTTGTTAAAAACATTAATTTTCAAGCTCAATAAATAAGCATACAAAAAATAAAGTTGATTGTTTTTGTAGTTTTTTTTTACACATCATTTCAAAATTAAGATTTTATTTTGCATTTTAACAGTAGAGTGCCCTCTTAAGGCTTTCGGTTTTCATTCTTCCGTACTAGAATGGATTGTTTCGGGCCGAGTAATTGTAAGTAGTCGAGGGTATTTGATATTCTTTCAGGGGTGCCACAAGGAAGTCAGTTTGGGCCTCTTCTGTTTTTTATACCATATTTATCAATGAAACGTCCACTTTTGTCTCTCATTTACAAGGTACAAGTTGAAATTAATAATTTCTTGTCTTGTCCGTTTGTTATTTGTGAACTCAATGTGCATTTTGATTGCAACATGGATTTTACTTATCATATTGATCAGACAATTGCAAAAGCTTTCAGGATTCGAGGCTTTAATAAGCACAATTCTAATGATTTTAGTGATGTGTTTACTTTGATGTCTTTATTTAATGCCTTGATTCGTTAAATCTTGAATATGTTTCGATTTAGCTGGTCTCCTTCCACCGTCTTTCATTCTTCGCGTATTGAACTGGACTAATACCACTACTGAGGTAGTGTTCTACAATTTATCTCAATAACCTATGAAAATTCCACAGTACCTCAACTTCAAAGCCCGAAATCTCAAGAAATATTTATGTTAGCGATTTGGTGTTCCGAAACTTTTTTGTAGGAAACTGAATTTCCTACAAGTTTGTCATTTACATTTTTTCTTTAGCTCTTGTTATTTACGAGATAGGGGCAAAAAAACGAGAATTTCCTGAAAAAATTAGGTTTAGTGAACCGTACTATATCGCTGGTGGAAGTTAGGGTTATGCCGCAGTGGACACTTTTGTAGAGCATTCAATTCTGAAGAAACCCTTTCATTGACCAAGATTATACCATAAAATGCCTCTGAGCTGTACAATTTTGAAAAAAAAAACAAAGTTTACGTGTATTTTAAATGGGAAATCTTTGCACGCCTTGGTCGAGCAATTAATATTAATATTAAGGGCTCAAATTTTCAGGGAATTTTCTGTTAGGTATTTCCCACAAAATTACGAGGTGGGAGTGAGAAAAAAAAAAATAGTCACGAAAAAAAGCACCCTAATAGTTATAAATGAAATAAAAGATTATACGTTATAAGAATTCGGGTAAATATAAATAAAGCGAACTTGTTGTTTTTAATTTGTAAATCAATTTCTAAATGTAGGTCTAAATGCCTCAGATGACGTTTTTGTTTACTTCTAGTAGTTCATATTTAATCCCAAACCGATTAAAAACAATCTAATCATCAGGTTGATGTACCTGATTTATTGTTTACCAAGTAATACCCTCAAGCCCTGCCCTACTTCCTAGAGTAATACCAAATAGCCTCTTCAATATTATTGCTACATTCAACTAGGTAATTAATTGCCACCATAAACGGCTTTACATTGAGTGTTGTTCGTTATCACTTCCGTAGAACTGAAGTAATCCTTAAACAATTTTTTCGAATATGGCGAAACCGCCAGGTATGACTCTATCGCTTGCATTATTTTACAGAAATCCCCCGCGTTTAGTACGAAAGTAGACGGACGTCTAAAAACATTGATTAGTTAATTGAAGACAATTCTATGAATAAGACTGGTTACATTTTGAGATAAGAAGGAGTGTGTGCAGTGCCATTTCAAGTGCATCCGATGTAGTCGAGAAGTGTTTTCAAACAAATCGAAAATTATGTAAAATAAGAGAGGAGATCTTGAATGAATGTATCTGGTTTATTCTTCACTATCACGAAGACAACTCCTGCTGCGAAATAATCCAATCAGCGTCTTAATAGTAGCACAATTCATATTTTCTTAGATAATAGCATCTAGTACGTGATTAGTTCTTTATTGTGGTTAGCAACTTTTAGTTTCTCGGAGACGTTCGGCATCTAGACAATTCAATTATGAGATATACGCCTAGATAGCCCCAGTTTATAGTCTGGTTTATACCTCATATATGATGAAAAAATGTTTTGGGAAGATAAGTCCAATTCAAAAATAACTTAAGATCAAGGTGATAAAGAATTTATTAGTGATATACTCATATCATAAAGACAAGCTTGGTTGGTGACTGGTGACGTCCACTTGTGTGCACTTGGTCATTAATTTAAAAGTGTCTCGCGAGGAACACGTTGGACTTAACACACAATTGGGGTCTCACTGTTTACATTACCGCTCTGCATCCAATTTGAACCTCGCACTTCGATTGTGATTAGGATTTAATTCAATTATCACTCTCTCGGAATGTTTTCTTATACATCATCTAGCTGGTAGTATATCACTTGAATAAAACAGCTCCCGTCTGGCAGTTAATCCTGAATACTATCGGTAGACAGAGGGCAACGGAAGTGTCGGTCTTTTCATCTTCTAAATTATTTTAATCGAAAAGTTATAAAATTTTTTTCCCTCCCTCAAATGGGTTTCACTGGAAATATGGATGCTACAGAAGTTGATCTAGAAACTAATAAATTGCAGCCACAGACTACGACTGTTGTTATAGAAAGATCATCTCGTACCAGAAAGGCGAAATTAAAAAAATGGTTAATACAACGATTTTACATCTGTACCTGGATTGGATCGTATAATCCTTCATTTGCTGTTAACGACTTAATCGCCGGGATAACACTCGGTCTTACGATAATTCCAGAAAGTATTGCCTGTGCCCTACTAGCAGGATTACCCTCTCACTATGGATTATGTTCGGCTTTTATAGGTATTATAATTACTATTATTATTAATTGAATTCTATTTTTTTTAAAAAAAACTATCAATTCCAGGTCCTTTCATATACCTAATTTTCGGAACTGTGTCTAAGGTGCTAATTGGACCGACAAGCTTAGTAGCTCTAGTCACGGTCCAATTTACAATGGGAAAACCGATCGAATTCGCTTTCATCCTTACCTTCCTGGCGGGGGTGGTGGAGCTCCTAATGGGCATCTTTCGATTAGGTAAATCTATTAATTAAATTACATTTTCTCCCCGCAAACGCGTGTGTTCACTTACCGCAGATCTGGCCGGCATCGAGGCGGCTCTCATGTTTGTTTTACAAATTTACAATCTGACGATTGTGTTTCGTGTTGAGTGGTGTTCATAATTGTTCTAATTAACTCGTGATAAGTGACATATCAATTCAGACGCGGAATATTTTTGCGGATATATACTTCTCTGTAATTTGATGTCTGATACGCACATTTTATCACCTTCGGTGTTTTTTGGTTAATTTTTTTATTTTGTTTTTTTTAATGGCTGGAAATTAAGTAGAAGGCGATTAATCAAATTACGGCTTCCAATCGGTTCGTGGGAAAATACACATTAATTGTGTACGATTGATTAATCGAAATGTTATAAATAGAAGCCTTTTATCAATTAAGAGTTCAATGAATTACTTCGTTAAGGCAATTATTCTCTTATAATTGAAATATGATTAGTCGGAATCTAGGTTTCTAGCAATAGAATTCATTTCAAAAAATTTCCAAACTAATTTAATTTCCCGTCAAAATATAGTAGGAATATATTAGGCTATAGTTACAAAAGTGAATTAACTTAACGACTTAAACTTCCCATCCCAATGGTTGCATGTTTTCATTGGTTAGTCTAAAAATTTTTCTCAAGCTTTTATAAAGCTTATTAGTGCTCCGTACCTCAAAATGAAAAAAACGGAACCCCTATAGGATCACTTTGCTGTCGGTTTATTTGTCCGCCAATATCCTTTTTCTCAAGAATAGCTAGTTAAAATACAAATACTAAAGTCTACTGCCTCATAGTCCTGTAAAAAATTCAAGTTTCTTCAAAGTTTATTTTCATACTGACAGACTAACTCACTGACTCACACATGAAAATCCACTTTTCATTGACCTAGAATCTTGAAATTTGGCATGAAGGAAGGTCTCATAGTTTTCGCGCGAATTTCCAAAAGTTGTTCTACGAACATTGGTCAATTTCCGATGCCGAGAAAACCTATAAAATTCTTAGAGCTAATTTTTTAACACCCTATACAACAGTATGGAACCCTCAGGGTTCGAGTCCTACTCGCACTTGTCCGTTTTTTTTTCTAATATACTATTTTATATTCTCTCCGAAATATTAAATTTGAACTATAACTTTGTATCGGAGAAAACTGGAAAAAGTCAGGATTTATTCTGAAGGAAAAGTAGCCACAATGGCTAAACTAAATGTTCAATCAAATAATCTTTGGATACTATCCCCATTATTTTTTCAATTGATGTCTAAAAAACAAAAATATTGATTTTTCAATTTGAGATATTCTAATTCGTCGCACGTGCGCTTTCTTGTTTGGTTTAGACCAGGGCTGCAAAATTAAATTAAACGTGCAATAGTTTCAGTGCACATAAACTAAACAAGTATCAAACGGAGGGTTTCTGTGCACATAAACTTATCAAACGTAAACCAGTGTATGTTTCAGTGCACATGAACTAAACAAAAATGTACCTACGTTTCTGTGCACATAAACTAAACAAGTATCAAACGGAGGGTTTCTGTGCACATAAACTTATCAATTTCGTTTATTTGCTTTTTGGGTATGTGTGCACACGCCAAGGAATAGTTTCGTTTCGTTTCGAATTTCTTTGCAGGGAGTTTATTAAACGAAACAAAGCGAATTTCCTAACAACGAGGTTTATGTACAGAAACTGATTTTACACTGCACTGAAACTGTATCAGTATGTATTGTTGTATTTATGATATTGTTCGTGGGGGTTTTGCTTTTACGATACTACATACATAAAATTGCCACCCAAAATCCCCCAAGGAGGTACACAAAAACACCTCGGGAAGTAAAAAGAAAAAAATACTTCAAAACGCATGCTTGTCTCCCTTGCCTTCGTCTTACATATATTTTTACTCAATTTTGCAGTTCTACAAACTTATTCTTCTGAGAAATTTTAATATGTTCCTAATTCATTTGGCGCCCTAAATCGACCGGCGCCCTCGGGCGCCGCACGAGCTTGCCCCCTTCCCCCTACCCCTGCACCCCCTCCCCTGCACCCCTCCCCTTTCCCTCCTCCTTTCCCCTCCCCCTTTCCCCTCCTGCCCCCCCCCCCCCCCCCCCCCCCCCCCCCCCCCGCCCCGCCACCAAAGGCCGGTACTATGTACAGCTCAGAGCTGGCCTCATTCTTCGCCCCGGCTCTACTCCCTGTCTTTGATTTTGGGACGTGTGCTGATCGAGGCGCGGTTGCTTTTCCGGTCACATTTGCAATCACGCATGCCACCCTCGTTATTACGAAATTCGCTTTGTTTCGTTTAATAAACTCCTTGCAAAGAAATTTGAAACGAAACTATTCAGTTTCTGTACATAAACCTCGTTATTAGGAAATTCGCTTTGTTTCGTTTAAGGGGGGGGTAAGGTTAATTCGGTAAAAAAAAGGCATGTTTTCAAGATTTTTTTTTGGCAATACAGATGGTGTTAGTTTATTCAGTCGATCCATACATGATAATGTAACATTAGAACAATATTCTCCTAAATTTTAATTGCAAAATATCAAAAATTGAGCGAGTGACAGTGAATCTCCGGAGGCGCCTCGAGAAAAAGTTGTTTTGCGGTGCCCATCATAACTCGCAACCAAATCATCTGAAACAAAAAAATCAAAATGCATTCGTTAAAGGAGATGTTTGTCGAGGTATTCACGAGAGGAATTTTTTTTTTTTCGATTTTTCGATTTTTCGTAGCACTTGGAAGCCAAAAACCAGATTTTCGCTAAAAAAAACGGCTAATTTGCTGTTGTAAAATTAATAATTAATGAAAAAAAAAAAAAAGCTCTCGACAATACCTGGGGAATTATGTGAAGAAACACTGTGCAAAATTTCAAAACGATTGGTCCAGTAGATTTTTAGTTATGGTGGGCACGGACTTCAAAAATGACAAGTCTCAGAAAAACGCTTTAAAGTTTTGCGTACTGAAGTATTCAAGATAAAATTCGGACGCTGAAATACTCATAACTTCGTCAATTTTGCCCCGATCGACTTGAAATTTTAACACAATCTTCTTGAGATATTATGCATTCGATTAGAAAAATAAAAAAAAAAATCGAAAAAAAAATTTTAATACCTTACCCCCCCCTTAATAAACTCCCTGCAAAGAAATTCGAAACGAAACGAAACTATTCCTTGGCGTGTGCACACATACCCAAAAAGCAAATAAACGAAATTGATAAGTTTATGTGCACAGAAACCCTCCGTTTGATACTTGTTTAGTTTATGTGCACAGAAACGTAGGTACATTTTTGTTTAGTTCATGTGCACTGAAACATACACTGGTTTACGTTTGATAAGTTTATGTGCACAGAAACCCTCCGTTTGATACTTGTTTAGTTTATGTGCACAGAAACGTAGGTACATTTTTGTTTAGTTCATGTGCACTGAAACATACACTGGTTTACGTTTGATAAGTTTATGTGCACAGAAACCCTCCGTTTGATACTTGTTTAGTTTATGTGCACAGAAACGTAGGTACATTTTTGTTCTTTCAGTTTCGTTTATTTACTTTTTGCAGCCCTGGTTTAGACAAAGTTGAAAGTCGTGCACATGAGTTAATGAATTTTTGTCTTGTTAGTCTATATCACACATGAATATGCGTTATTATTTTGTGATAAATTTTAGAACATTAAATACAACTATACCAGAGGTCTTAACCAGTAAGTTAAGTGGATTAAATTGATGAAAGGAAAGGTGAAAACTCTGTAGCTATCAGTTTCCGTTGAATCCATTGCACTTACTAAGTGAATTACTCTTCCTAAATTATGCCAATCAATCAACAGCAACAGATGAAGTTGATTTTTTAAATAAAATGTAACGAAGGTAGATCAACAAATATGATTTGGTTTTCTTTTGTACTCTAAAGTAATTTAAAAGTCCTCCTTAGACAACATTTAATTTAAGGTTCTTATTGCTCCATTAACAATATTAAGTTCCATTCTAAAGTTTTCGGTTATTTTGAACTTTAGATGGGTCCCTTTTTTAATCTGGTATATAGTAACTTTTATTTCCGCTACAAGCTTCTTTTGAAAATATAATTATGTCTACTTAATTAATTAAAACCACGTTGGTTAACACAAAAAAACTAGCACTATAGCTCGAAATTAAGAAAAACATTTTTTTACCCGAATTTAAGAAAAACATATTTTTGGGTCAGAGCTAGAGAACTAAAAAATTGTTAAAAATCGTAGAAAAGTAGCATTTATCTCGGGTTTTTTTGCATTTGTCTACTTAATTAATTAAAACTACGTTACTTAACGTGAACAAATTAGCTCTATAAGCCGAAATTAAGTGATGAGGAAATTATTTTTTATATTTAAACGATTCCTAGGATGTTCCAATGCAATATAGTGCACTATTTAAGAAGGTTGTCTTTTTGTTTGTAGGATTTATTTTCGACTTCATCTCTATGCCAGTCATCAAAGCATTTACCTCAGCGACTGCAATCCTTGTAATTGAATCGCAATTAAAAGTCGTCCTTGGAATAAAGTACCTCGTCCCAGGATTCGTGAATTCACTTCAGACCCTGGCCTTTAAACTGGATGAAAGTCGATTAGGAGATGCGGTTATGGGAGTTTCCTCAATATTTTTCTTAATTCTTGTGAAGGTAGGAAGTTTGTGGTATCTACTTAACATTTAATTAATAAAATAATATTTTCAGCAACTAGAACGTATTCCATTCAATGACTCATCACCAAAAGGAAAATTTTGGAAAACTTTTTGCAATTACATCAGTTTATCGAGGAATGCTCTAATTGTTGTTATAACCGCAACTATATCTTTTATCTGGGTATCGAAATCAGGAGAAGGTTCAGTACCTTTTCGACTCAGTGAAGATGTTGTTCCAGGATTACCAAATTTTACATTTCCTAAATTTTATATTGAATCAAACAATCGAACGTATAACTTTTTCCAAATATGCTCCGAACTTGGAGCTGGAATATTTGTTATACCATTAGTGTCCGTTTTAACAAATATTTCTATTGCAAAAGCACTGAGTGAGTAACGATTTCTTGAGATAATTAAAATAAATTGTTTTATTGAATAACTTTTCCATTTTAGCTCCCAAGGGGCTTGTAAATGCCAGCCAAGAATTAATGACGTTGGGACTTTGCAATATTATTGGATCTGGTGTCCAATCCATGCCAACCTGTGGCGCCTTTTCAAGGGCAGCTATTAGTGCTGCTAGTGGCATTAAAACATCGGTAGCTGGTTTATATTCAGGTAATTACTTAAATATTTATATAAAAAAAGTGCTGTACTTATTAATTTAAAAATTTTCCTATCAGGTGTTCTAGTAATATTCGCGTTGAGTTTGTTAACGCCTTATTTCCACTTTATACCTGAAAGTACTTTGGCGGCGATTTTAATGTGCGCAATTGTAACATTAATTGATTTTGAGCTTCCAATTCGTTTATGGCGTGAATGTAAAAGAGATCTCTTCACTTGGTTATCCTGCTTCTTTGTATGCATCATGTTCGGAGTGGAGTGTGGTCTATTTTTCGGAATAGGAGTTACTGCTGCTCATCTTTTATATTTGTGGGCAAGGCCAGAAGTTGTTGTTAAATTAGATCAGGTATGTAGTTTACTATTCAAATACTTTTTAATGTTCAATTGAAATTTTCATTGATAAACATGTAGATGGACCAAATGCAATATGTTCGAGTGACACCCAACAATGGCGTGTACTTCCCTGGAATTGATCATCTGCGTGAAAAGACTCTTAAGGCGTGTATTACAGCAGATTTTCAAGTTCCTGTTGTTATTGATTGCAAAAATATCACCGGTCTTGACTACACTGCTGCGCAAGGCATTTCAAAATTGGGGAATGACCTGGATGAAGGAGAACGTGCTCAAGCTCTCATATTGCATAATTTGCATTTAAATTTCCAAAAACTAATCGACACTGGAGATAATATTTTCTTTACTGAAACGGAGGAGAGACTTAAAGAAATCCTGACACAGGAATCGTTGAGGAATGGAGTGATAAGTCTTAAGGATCATGTCAGAGCTTCTATTGATCTAGGGTATAAAATTGAACCATAATACGTTGCTGACTTACTTTCAGTTCATGAGTTTTTTGCTCATAATTATTGCAGTATTATATTTCTGTACTAAGTATTGTTGTAAATTCGAATGTTGTTTAATATTCTACTCTTATTTCTCTCAAATAACAGCTAAGTTTTATTTCAAATATTTATTTAATTTTTATTTTTAATATATGTTAGTTGCTAAGGTGGTTCTACTGTAAATGTTATATATTTTTAAGTTTTTAACTATTGTAATCGGCGAAAACAAGTTAATTTCAACGTTGCTCCTCAGTTACCAACAAATAAGAGGTCATATTCGTTTTAGTTTTACCCTTCCGTTTGATGAATTTTTATTTTTTGACTTACAGAGAAAAAGACTCTCAATGAACAATTTTGTTTAACTTTATAAATTCGTTTTGGATGGTCTTTCGTCAGTGATTCTGGTTACAATTTAATTGTACTTTTCAAATCAATAAAATGTATTTTTGTGAATTTAATCCTGATCATGATGAAGTTTCGCTGTGGATCAGTTTTTTAATATAAAAATTCAACAAAACAGCTTCTGGTTGAGATGTTATTTTTGTTAAAATCTCCAAGTTAAAGAGCTGAACAGAACCTGGAAGAAACATATTAAAAATGATCTGTAGATCTTGTTATTTACAAGATAAGGGCAAAAAAACAAGAATTTCATGAAAAAATTGGGTTTAGTGACCCGTACTACCTTGCTGGTGCGAGTTAGGGTTCCGCCGCAATGGACACTTTTGTAGAGCATTCAATTCTGAAGAAACCCTATCATTGACCAAGATTATACCATAAAATGCCTCTGAGCTGTAGAATTTTGAAGAAAAAAAAATCAAAGTTTACGTGAATTTTAAACGGGAAAACTTTGCACGCCTTGGTCGAGCATTTAATATTAATATTAAGGGCTCAAATTTTCAGGGAATTTTCTTTTAGGTATTTCCCACAAAATTTCGAGGTGGGAGTGAAAAAACAAATAGTCGCGAAAAAAAGCACCCTACTTTATATATTATTATTAGTCGAGTCCAAATAGCAATTGATATCAAAAAATCTACAGTGTGCGCAATTTCTATAAGCGCAGCCAGTTTTATTCATGTTTGAAGAAAACTACTTTTTATTTTTCAAAACCGATTATTTTGCATAAACTCCCCATTGGTAAATATTAATTAAATAATATAAAACATTAATTAAAGTAAGTAATTACTTTATAATAAAAATAAATATAATTAAAAGTCTCTTTTGTCTGCGCAATTTCTATAAACTCACTTTATATTATAGTCTTTATTTTAAAAGCTTAATGAAAAGTAAATTTTTGTATATTTTCTAAGTATTGTGTTTTATCTCCTTTGTTAGTTATAACTTGAAAAAACCTGTTAAACATCGAATTTATCAACTTTTTAAACAAATGTTCATCAATATCATTCCAGCATTTCAAAATATCGGCTTTCAGTTGAGATAACGAAGAAAATTGTCCACCATTTGCGTAAACTCTTCGTGCCATGATTCCCCAAATGTTCTCCATTGGATTTAAATCCGGACTACGTGATGGCCACTCCATTACAGGAATATTTCTTTCACTAAACCATCGTCTTGTTTCGGCAGAAGAATGCACAGCGGCGTTATTCTGTTGAAAAATCAGATCTTTTTCCATATTGTCTTTTAAATATGGAATAAGAGATTCCTCCAGCAGGTCTGTATATATGGCAGAGTTCATTCGGGTGGGAACAAAGCTTAAAGATAACTTTCCTTGATAAGAAAAGGCACCCCATAACATTAAACTACCAACACCAAAATTACTACTTAGACGAGGCGAATGGGGCTTCGTTTAATCATGCCAATAAGTACTCAATCCATCTGGGCTATCTAAATTAAATTGTTTTCCATAAGAAAAAATAGCGTTTTGCCACTTTTCGTCCCAGTTCATGTGGCTTCTAGCAAAATCTAGGCGCGCATATTTATGATGCTGTTGCAGTTGGAGAGATTTGGCCGGTTTCTTATATTTAATATAAGTAGTTTCCTTCAAAATTTGTTGAACTCTTCTTCCTTTAATTGGGAGTTCTAATTCTGCTATAATTTGAGCTGCACTTAACTTTTTTTTCATAACTTCTTCTCTTATGTTCCCAATATTTTGTTTGGAAACTCTGGTGTTCACTCTTGGATGATCCCATAATCCATTACGATTGCCCTTTGTAATAAAATTTCGCACCACACATTCTGAACGTCCAATTCTCCTTGCAATTTCTCTTATACCAAGGCCAGTTTCCCTAAACGCACGGATTCTGACGCGATCGCCGTTGTCAAGGACCTTTCCTCGGGGCATTACAATAAATCTTAAGAAATAACAGGAATTATACAGAATTAAGCTAGAATTGGAAAATAAAAATGAAACTCATATGAATTGTTTGCTAAAAAGTTGCAAAATTACTTTGCGTTTAACTAGTAATACTACAAAAAGAAACTGCGTTTATAGAAACTGCGCACTCTAAGATCAATTGTGAAAGATTGATCTATTGCATTCACGCATTGCCTGATATTTGGAATTGTTTAATTGCTTTTATGAATAGTTATAAACTTTAACAATTGTACCTGTAAAGAACCTTTGTTACTATGTCGCTTTATTTCAATGAATTGTGCATTTCACTTGAAAATCAGACGTGCGCTTATAGAAATTGCGCTCACTGTATGCGCCTGATCTGTTTAAAAATGTTAAAGTGTAGGATCCGTTTGAAATTAAATAATAGTAATAATAATTCAAAAATATCTCATCTTCCCCAGACTGTAAGAACTGAAAACAATGCAATATTGTGGTGTGTATAAATAAATCAAAACTAACCAATTTTATAAAATGTCCAAAATCTTCTAGAATAAATTAAAAAAAAAGTAAACTACTTAGAATGATGTCCAAAACAAAAAATTTTTCATATAAGATCAGCAACACCGAAATTTTGAATTCAATTTCCATTGTTTCGTATCTAATTGTAAGACTAAAATTCTAAGTAATACAGTTTGTATAGACCTCTCAAAAATACAAAGAATTGCATTCCTACTTTGTACTGACTTAGTTAAAAAACTCAACAGGTTTTTTAGTACTTAAGTAAGTCGTCACTCCATTTATAATTTTCTTTGTTAAAATTTTGAATGATAAATTACTCATTTTGTTATTACTCCACCGGAAGCTGCAGTGGCAACTTTTAACTTTTTTTTTATTGCGCTTCAAAACTTCTTTTAGATATTTAAATTTGTGTGAGCTTTTTAACTTAAGACGATATGCAATGGAACTGCAATGTAATGTATACGACTAACCTTTTGATAAAGTTAATAAATATTTCACCTTAGGCTTTAAACTCTAAACTCAGTAAAATAAATGAAATGTGAAAAGCGGGTAAATATTAGCGCAAAAATTTGATAATAAAATATTTCTAGAAAACAAAACCATTCAACATTAGCGTACTCTTATCTATTCAGTTAGTATGCTTTCTAGACTGATTGAGAAATTTTTTTCGGCTGCTATATTATTTATATTTAAATATATGTAGAAGCAATAATGCAATTAGCTTCTGTAAAACGTGCTCATTGAGTTAATCAAACCGGTTATAGTTTATTCTGATAATGTATTCAATTTGTTTAAACTTCTCATTGATCACCCCAATTTGCATATATTTGAATATCTATTCAAAGTAAAAAAAATATTTAACATAGTTTTATGAAACTTGAAAAAAAAATGTTATTTGAACTAAATATCTCGTTAAAATTATGATTCCTTCCATATCTAAAAATCGTTAGGTAAAAAAAGTTAGATAACAACACCAATAAATTCGCAAATGCAAAAAAAAAAACAAACGTTGATTTCCAAAAAAATTATCTTTGTAATTAATCGTCGAACAGTCGTTATTTTGCGTTGTAACAAAATAAGATTTCATCAAGTTAATGGCGAAAACATCCAGTTCAAATCAGACCATTTCGAGGCGCAGAATATCCACGAGGTGATCTCACAAAACTATCTTAAGTAGAAAAAAGGCTTATCACGAGTATTTGCGGATTTTATAGAAGGATTTGACTGCGACGTCTTCACGATTTTTAGAACACTACGGAAGAAAATGGATATCCCAAGCAGCCTACCAAAAATATCTCGGAGTGTGGCAAGTTTTCCTTAAGATACTGCTTAAATTTTGTAAGCGGATTGAAGTGGCAAATAATCAAAATATAATTGAGCCTCACTGCGGCCAGATTGTGGCATCTTTCCATCTTATCTGGATGCTGTACAAAGATAAGGCAAAAGTCCACACGCAAAAGCCAAACGATTATCCAATTTGGCTGTTTTACGTGCATTTATGACGACGAATGGCTCCGCGATACAGAGATCTCGCAGAATCGTGCACTCGTGAAGATAAAGACAGGTCGCTCTTATCAACGACAAAAAATAATAGGAGCAGCAAATTTAAGGGACATCATCGTCGCAGTGTTATCACATATCAGCGCAACACCTGTGCTGAGATGATCGCGCGTGTGAACCTCTAAATTTGTACCACCTGGAAAGAGCATAGCTGTCTTTTGTTAACACACAATTTCAGCGAGCAGTTCAACGAAATTTCAGTCTTTGTCACCAATTTCCATATCCATCAATTTGGGAAAGTAAGTAAGGAAATTATTTTTTAATTCAACTACAGAAAAAGGAGTGGTTAGGTGGTATATTTGTGATTTAGTTTGTTCCAAGTAAAGTCTGCACTACGGGACCAATTTAAAAAAAGTGTCAATCGTTTCATCTTAATCACGTGAGTGTCACAACCTATACATGTCGATATATAATAAAATAAAAATATGATTTAAATATAAAGTATTAATAAAAAACCAGCAGGGCTGATCCAATAAACGATAAAATAATTTAAATTAAGAGATGTGTATAATAATTAAAAATAACTATTGACATAACAATCTAAAGCCTGACTATTTTTATGAATAAATAAGTGCGATAAAAAGTTTAAGAAGGCAGTGCAATATAACTTATATAACTAGTTTATTTCCTATGATTTTGCCCGATCCCCAGTAATGCCTGTTGGGGTTGGACACGAAATCCTCAACGAAAAAATTCAATTTGAGAGCAGAACAATTTTAGAATAATTTAAAAAAATATATTAACGCATTGAAAATAATTGTTGGTTACTAAATATAATATAAACCCCACTTATGAAGTATTAACTTTATTTATTACAAAAATAAATACCAAAGAAGATAAAATCAAATTTTAAGTTGCCTAATTTATTTTCATTAGAAGTCTTTCTACGATTATAATTGTCAAATTTAGAGAAATTGTAATCCCAATGTAAACAATTACGGAAATTACATTCACGACTCCATTTTTTGGATTTCGTCGTTTCTGGATTTTATTGTTTTTGGATTTTGTCGTTTCTAGATAAATTTCGGTAAATTCTTCTGGATTTTGTCAATTCTGGATATTGTATTGTCTTTATAAATTTTGTCATAAACTCTACATACCTACTATGTTCTGCTGTTTGAGAAATCAAGAATGAATTATGCATATTGAATTAAAATAATTGAAACGAAGAGAAATAGTGCGCTTATCTTCGAATATGTTTAAAACTTTTATAGAAATCCATAAAATTAAAATGTTTGTCTTGTTTTTGACCCTGATTTTTCAATTATATCTTAAAATTTCGTCAGAGAAAGGGAAAATTGAAGTACTCTGTCTCCGTTAACATGTTTTTAAGGTTAATTTAAACTGAAAGTCTCTTCTGGTTAATCTTTACGTTTATATGTTTTGTTTATTAATCCTTAATAAACTGAAAAATTTATAAAATATTACACGCTATACTAAATTCATTGTACTTATTATATACATATTAGGGTGCTTTTTTTTCGCGACTATTTTTTTTTTTTTCAGTCCCACCTCGAAATTTTGTGGCAAATACCTAAACAAAAATTCCCTGAAAATTGGAGCACTTAATATTAATATTAAGTACTAGACCAAGGCGTATAAAGATTTCCCATATAAAATACACGTAAACTTTGATTATTTTTCTTCAAAACTCTACAGCTCAGAGGCATTTTATGGTATAATCTTGGTCAATGGTAGGGTTTCTTCAGAATTGAATGCTCTACAAAAGTGTCCATTGCGGTGTAACCCTAACTCCCACCAGCGAGGTAGTACTGGTGACTAACCCCAATTTTTCCGTGAAATTCTCGCTTTTTACCCCTATCTCGTAAACAAAAAGAGGTACAGAAAAGGTGAATATGATAAACTTGTAGGAAATTCAATTTCCTACAAAAAAGTTGCGAACACCAAATCGCTAACATCGATATTTCTTGAAATATTGGGCTTTGAAGTTGAGGTAGCGTGGAATTTTCATGTATTATTGTGCTAAATTGTAGAAACACTACCTCAACTTCATAACTGTTACTACACTTTTTTTTTTGTTATTTTATAGTATTTTGGTAGTAAATTCATAAAGTGGTTCCTTGTATAAGGATTCAAAAATTATTTTTATCAGAATTTTGTGTAAAATACACGGCGAGACAAATTATCATATATTATACAAAATACACATAACACTGGTCAACAAATTCAATGTTTCTTTTTTTTCCGAACTTAACTTCTATAGGATTTGTTCCGTATATTACAAATTCGTAAATGAAAATTCTCAATCAGCTCCCGTTTTCGAGAAAAATAGAAAGGAAAATTTAAAATATCGTATTTTTGCCATTTATGAAAAATCGTCAAAAAACAGATGGTCACTAGAACTTGTAACATGGCTCAAATTAAAGCCTGAAACTTATTCTAAAAAATATCAAATATCACTAATTTCTATAGCTTTTCTAAACATTCTCCCGAAAAAGTTTTTCATTAGCGTGTATTTACATTTATATAGTCTTCATTCAGCATCTGTTCTATGAAATAATCGCTTTGGTGAAAAATTTGTTTTTCGAACATTTTTAAGTCCTTTAGTATTTTGAGATAATAGCTCAAGGCTCTAACTTTAGTATTAGCCACGTTACCAGCTTCTATCGTAATCTGCTATATTTTAATGATTTTTCAAATATGGTCAAAATAAGGTCTTTAGACTTTTTCACTCACCTATTCCTTGAAAACGGAAGCTGATTGAACATTTTTATTTACGAATTCAAAATCTACGGACAAAATCGTATATAAATTAATTTGCCACTTGTTCGGAAAAAAATTTGGTGTTGACCAGTGTAATCTTTACTTAAATTAAGTAAGAAATTCAGCCAACAGTTACTGATCATAAATTTATAATTATTATTGAATAAGACGCTTAAATTAAATGTATGCTTAAATTAATACAAAACTTATGTGTCCATATTCTTAAAGAACAAAATTTCCCAAAATAGAGAAAAATAAAGATTTATGCATTAGGATTTAAAATCATTTTCTAAATGAATATTTTTATAAAAAGGATTAAAAGTGTATAATTAAATCTCGTTAATTATTCTCCTGTTTTTTAATTAATTTTTTATTATGTATAAATGAGAAGTAGCTTAACGGTCTGACTTAAACATTTATTTCTTAATTTTAATTATATACGAAAAAAAAGGCTCAAAATTATTAGTATTAAATTAATATTGTTATAATATTATAACCGATAATTGAGACTGTTAAAAAACCCTTTAATTTCCACTTTTTCTTATTATTTTGTATAGATTTCCATTTGAAACTTGTTAAATATTGCTAAGGTCACTGTTGAATCACGAAAGATTTCTGTGGGTCAATTTTCTAGAGAAATATAGTAAACTTATGTATTTTGCCTATGAGTATAGAAATTTAAACTTCTCATTTGTTATCTACGCAGTAGGGTTTAAGATTTGGGGCTTTTCCAGCTATTCCAAGAAAATGCGAGTAGATTTCGGAGTTGGTATTGACAGTGATCGCTTGCTAATTGGAAGCTAAGGTAATCACGAACAAATGCTCCACCTCCACCCCGATCTTAGTGACAAATTAGCGGGTAACCGTCGTTTTATGGCGGCTATCATGAGCTTTTACATTTATTGCGATCAAGTGATCGTTACGCTGGCGGTTGGTAATTGTGTCTATCTATCGCACTACCGCCGAACTGGCCAGTATTAATCGGAAGATGCAAACGGTCACTGAAATTGCCTCCAGTGTTGATCCCAACAGTCCTAACGACGGATCCGGACCAGAGCTCAATAGCCCTGGCGTCGTCAACAAGGCGTTCGGTACGACTTTCTTTATCAGTTTAAGTAAACTATGATTTGTGCTGATTTGTACTACCAATTTGTTTTTTTTTTTTTGTTTAAACTAGTGTCTGTGTTTGTACTCGGATTTAAGAGCATTCTATTTGCGCTAAAATTACCATCATAAAAGTTTAAAGGGTGTAATACCACGTTTTAGTAAACTTCCATAAAATAATGTATCTAAATTTAAATTTTTATCACTCGAGGTATTATAATTAAATCAGTTTTCAAGGGCAGTGTGTGATTATTCTTACTAAATTTTTTCCTACATTCTCAGACGTGCAAATTAAACAATTAAACTGTTTAAACAGCGGAAGGTATAAATTTATTCAATGCGCGTGTTGTGCCACTTTAATTTGGAAAATGTGTTTTAATCTAGAGTAATAAATCAGAAAAAAGATTTTGAAGAATAAAATTAATAGAGTGTCTGTTTTTAGTTAAAATTCTAAAATAAAGAGATCTTTCTTGGGATCGAGGATTAATTAATATCTCTAAAATTATAACAATTTCAACATGGTCTTCCATGTCCTTCTTATATTTTATATTAACTTCCCAATTTAATATAAAATGAATTCTCGAAATAATTGTAATTATGTATAACATTAAATATTCAATTTTTAGTAAACTTCAAGGATTTAAAGCAGACACCCAAAATAATGATTATTTCTGAAAATTAAAACAAAAAACTCATAATTTTATACTAAGCTAAAATCATCTACTATATCTCACTTGTAGTCTTACTTAAATTCAATAATAACAAGTCTTAAAGGTTAAAAGATAATAACGATTATGAAAATGAATTAAAAATTACTTGGTAATCATTATTTTGTAATTTAAACTTAGTTCATAATATCATTACAATCTCTAGTTTAAAGTCGTTGGTTCCATTGAATTAATGCACTCCGGAAAAAGGCAATAGTAGTTCCACTATTTTTGCTAATAAAACTTGTTCCATAAAGATTAAAAATGGTATCAAAATTAAATACGAAAAATTTTGAAAATGTGAAGAATTTTAGAATATAGTATGCCAAAAAGTGAAATTGTCCGATTTTATTGGTGCTCTTTATAAATCATAATTTTATGTATAAAATAGAAATTCTATAGTAGTTATGAAATTATAAAAACAAACATGGAACAACTTGTAAAACTATAAGTCCTCTATTTCCCTTTATTACGAATTAAAATAGCACTCGAGCATTGTTATTAAGTTATCATACCGGGAATTAGGTGGCAGTTGTTAATAAATGTATAGTTAATTTTACTCCTTGACTACTTACACATTAAAATCACATCATTCACGTAATTCATTTCTAATAGGAGTTTTGATTAAAAGCTTATAAAAATTATTAATTAATATTCACAATTCAAAAATGTTACTAGTTTTATCTTTTCAAAATCAGTTTGGTTAAATACGTTTTTACATTGCTAATATTATCGTAGAAACGAATTCGTTATCCTCATAAAATAAACTTGAAGTAACAATAAAAATAAACATCACTGCTATCTGGAAACTCAACACCTTCTGTATTTACTACACTTTATGTAAGAATTAAATTTAAAAGAATGACCTTTACATGCATTATCTTATTTACAACGTAAACACTTTTAATAATAAAGAAAAATACATTGTTTTGTTATGTAATGCATATTAATAAGTTTATTTTTAAAGATAGAGACTAGGTTATAAGTGCCAAAGGGCTTATTTAAAGATTTTTTATCTGAATCTTAAGAAAAGATGAAAAAAATTAAATTTTAATTAATGAAAATATGTATAACTTTTAAACAAATCAAAACTATGTCACAGCAAGAAAGATAATCCCTCAAAGGATTTATTAGGCACGAAAACGAAAAATATATTAATTTGTAAACCGTTTTTGTTTTTAAATATATACTTTTAATTATTTTAAAAAGGCCGCCTAAATTTATCTTCTTTTACTTCTTCTACTTCTATTACTCCGCAAAGGATTACTTTGTTATCAACATAATCCCTTAATAAAATTCTGTTCATTTTTTGTGCTAGCTCGATATGTTTTGAAGATACAACCAGAAATATATGTATTTAAAAACATATTAAAATATTAATTTTTATATTCATAAAACAAGTCTTTACAATTGGATGATTTAGAAAAATACATTTATTGAGTTATTTATTTATAAAGGAATGTGAGAAATTAAAAACATACAAAAATGAAAATCATTGCTAAATATTCAAAATTTACTCTCAAACTCTTAAAGGTTAAAAGAAAAATGATAATACCACAATTACCAGAAAGTCATACCAAAATATTAACTTTAAGAAGCTAGATATAAAATAAAGCAATGTTGAGCTCGTATTATATATTTTTTGTTTTTGAAAAATGCCACTTATGTAATCTCTCAAAAAGTAAATAACTTATTTACGAATTATCTTATATTTATCTCAATTAAATCATATTTTTCAGCATTAAGCGTTATTATCATAAAGACTTTATTTTTGTTTACCAAATATTCTTATATTTTTATTGTTCGAAATGGCTCAGTAGTTCAATTTTTATTCAATATGAATTAATTTAAATTGTTTTTTTCTTTTCAAAGAGACGTTTACACTACCATTTAAAAATTTCCGTCTGTTCAATAGGTCGCAGAAAAATGTTGTTTATTTTGCAATCTATATAAAAATTATTGTATCATTTCCCCAACCAATTTTAATATTTTATTATCTTTGCATCATAATTTTGTAAACATGTGGAAGAAAACAATTTAATAAAATGATTCTGTACTGAATTAAGAATAATAAAGAAAAGTGTAAATAAAAACAATTATTTAAAAAAGTGAAAGACCTAGGTCTAGGTGACATTCAATTCCTCCTATCTTACTTAGTTTCATTTCACCAGAAAATCGAGTCTGCTTGGTGACGAATTGTCCTGAAATATTTTTGGAAAGCAATAAAAGACGGAGTCTCGTGTTTAAACATTAAAATCCAAAAATCCACTGAAAATAGGAAGCCAAAAATAGTTTGCAAATAGTACGTCAGTATCAGGGTTCGTCTCAAAATGTAGTATCTAGCCAGAAGTATCTTATCACCTTATCAATGGGAGAGATTATGCATACAAGGAAACGTGTCCAGTGCCAGATTTACCCTGACATCCGATTAATATTTGCTCAAATTGTTTTGCTTACTGCATTTTACGATGCAGCACCTCATCAAGTACTTCTGAATTTTACGACAATCTCGATGTTTTCCAGTTGAGACCCCAGCGAAGATAAATCTGAAATTAAGTAGGGGTTAATACAATCTCTAGGTGATTTGCATTTTTTACGAGGGAGGATTTTCTGCAGCATCTTTGCTTAGTGATAACCTGATAATCCTCCCAATTAGGTAACCTGCGTTTTGCAATAGATTTTCCCACTTTATAGACTGTAAAATATAAATTAGGTTGAAAACAACCTCTTCGGATAGATATGTATATACTTGGTTTCTAAGAAATATTTACATTTGAAATGTGGTGTATATTTAAATGTTCCTTATCAGGCTCAAAACATTTCTGATAGCAACAATATTTATTAACTTTTTATGCCGTCTACCATTTATTTACATTTATTTTTAAATTCCGGAGTCTTGTTTGGAAATTTTTATTAATATAACCCTCCGGGCGGATTATGTTAACTACACTTAGGAAAATTAAAAAATTAAATTTTATTTTATTATACATTTTTTCTAATTACCGTTTAATAATAAAAAACATCATGATGTGTTTTCTACATTTTTGATTATTCATCTACGATTGATTTAATTGGAACTTGATTAATCTATAGAAAGTGTTTAAATATTTAACAGTAACTCGGCAAATTGAATCCATTCACACCAGATGCAACAAGGAAACAAGTTCAATATTTTTTGGATTATATTTCGTAAAAAAATTCACTTTGACCCAAAGTAGTTAGACATTTTTAAAATAATTTTCACGATTTTATTTAAAAAAGAATTGATTCATGGGATTTTATGACTGAAAAAAATTAATTTAGGACTTTTATTTTCGGACTTCAAGAATAAACATTCCCAGTGTATAAATGTTATAAATGATATGTAAAATAAAATCGAATATTAACCATTATAATATATAATAAATCGCTAAATAGGATATACTGTATACACCTAATTTTCGAAAAACTAATTTTTTCAATAATATAATATCTATTTTCGATCCTTGATAAAAATTAGTAGGTAGGTTTGACTTTAATATCATAGAAACACAGAAAAATATCACATTGTAAAATCAAATATGTGTGTTTTTCATCATCACGTTTTTAAAATTGATTGCGGATCGTTTTAAACTTAATAATAGTTTATTTAAAACAACAATGGAACCCATTAAGTAAGACTCTCAACAAAGTTAAATTTTAATGCCACAACAAATATGGACAATAACGAAAACAAAGCATTTTGTTTTGAATTCGTTACAATGTGTTTTTCAAATACCGGGAATAATAGCAACTGGTCTTGAATAGATGTTAATATTAAACGGAGACGAAAATGAGAAATATTTTATTTAAAGTCATTACCATAAGACAATCCGTATGTGACGATAAGTAATAAAAACGACCAAAAATGTGAACAAAGTTTATACGTGCGTTAAATTTAAAACATAACCTTTGGACAATATATAACAATGATGAATAATTGCAATAATTTATACATGAAAGTATTTGAGGTAATTTTAAGTACACTGGCTATTTGTACCCATGCAAACTATTTTGGGTTTTGTTATATTAATAATTGCATCAATATGAACATATATTTCATCCATTGCAATATCCTGGATGGTAATCTTTGTTTCATATCAATATTAATTCATAAATGTTTGTAAAAAATATAAAGCATATATGTATAACTTGCCAGGTTTAACAATGTCATTTAACTTGTAAAATTTGTATTGATCTTAAGGCGTATACAACTTTAGATATATTTTTAAAGTTAATTTCAATTACCTCGTATATACTATTGTATAATACAACAAAAAATAGTATTGGCTATATTAAGGTTCCTTGAGGCACTGCATGAAGTGGTAATTTTAATTATTTCCAAGCTCTAAAATGTTTTGATTAAAAGTAATGTTTATGCAACTTATATTTTACATATACAAATAAGTATGTATATTTTATATATTTATTTTCGTTGAAGAGAATGCGTTTAAAAGTTTTAATTATGAACAAGATGAACAACAAAGGAATAAAAACGAATTGGTATAACTTTGACATCTTTTTTTGAACTATAGAGAATTCGAACAATAAATTTGAATAATAAAAGTTTATCATACTCTTGAGGACAAAACAAATTTCTTTAGACAATTCCATCTCGAGATATTTACAATTTAAACATAAGATTTTCAATGAAAATCAACAGAGTGCATCATATTTGAGAGAAAAGCATAATTAAATTAATTCTAACATTGTTTTGTTGTACCTGACACTGTACACCAAATAAGTGATTTACTGGTAATTTTCAATGCTTTTTTCTATATTAAGCAGAATGCTTCCCGTGTGCGTGATTTGCCGTGACTTTGTAATTTTAATGTTGATTTGGAATGTCCAGCAATGATGCGGTTAAGTGCCTCTGAATGTGACCTAACAAAGTGCTTTGTCCAGTGATTTGATTATGATTTCGTCCACAACTTGAATACATCATTTGAATGTTAATTTTTCGCAATTATTCAAATATTACGAGAAGTTCATGATTTATTACTTTTAATTTCAGTGTCGGACTCTGAGGAATTGAAGGCTCTGCACAAATCCACTGCAGTAAATATTTCTGTGAATGCTGTCAATTTGGAAAAACCGAAAAAGAAGCACTGGATTCTTCGACGGATCTATATTTTGACTTGGATTCGATGTTACAACAAGCAATTTGCAATAGCTGATCTTATTGCAGGTGTGACTATCGGATTGACCATTATACCTCAAAGTATTGCCTACGCGGCACTAGCAGGGCTCCCTTCGCAATATGGACTTTATGCAGCTTTTATGGGTAAATATTCCCTTTTTCTTGTGTGTAATATTAAATTAATTTATCTAATTTTTTAAATTCAAAGGATCTCTCGTGTACGTTTTCTTTGGAACCATCAAGGAAGTGTCCATCGGGCCGACCAGCTTAATGGCTCTCTTAACTCTGCAGTACACGTACAATAAGCCGGTTGAATTTGCTATAATTTTAGCATTTTTAGCAGGTGTTGTGGAGTTCTTGATGGGTCTTCTAAAATTAGGTGAGCCACCTGAAACGTTGTTCTTAAATATTAGTAAAATATTTACAATTTCCCAGGTTTCATCGTTGATTTTATATCGGATCCAGTGACCAGTGCCTTCACATCAGCCACCGCGATCATCATTATTGGATCTCAAGTTAAGAATCTTTTGGGCATCACTTTCGCATCAAAAGGTTTCACGGATTCCATGATTCAGCTGGTTCACAAAATTACAGACACAACATTAGGCGATGGATTGTTGGGACTTTTCTGCATTGTATTTTTAATATCTTTAAGGGTAAGTAAACTTTTTACATTCTGAAATATAATTGAAAAATTGCATATATACATATCATCAAAATATTGTCCAAAATTAAAACTCATAAAATCTATTTCTACTAGTTTGTATTTCATAGCAAACTCCAAAGTTATAGGCTTCCAAGATCAAGACCTAATAAGATAATAAATAGTTCATTATTCAGCGAGGTCTTAATTTTTTAATTAAATTGCACGACATTTTTTAATTAAATTGCATTTTTATATCCTGAATAATAATTTGCAGATAATACATATTAACCCATTAATGCGCAAAACGAGGATTTTGTGCACGCAAGTTCAATTGTATGATTCGAATAGCAAATTGGGGCGATTTTCTTCCAAATTCGTATATAAGGGGTTTTTGGAGATGCTTTTTCAGAATCTGGCATTTGTTTTGAATAGGAGCTTCAAAAACCCTATTATATTTTGGGTTTTTTAAAAAAAAGTGCTAATTTTTTATGGTCATTTTTCTTTTCAAAGTCGATTATCTTGTCGTTCCTGCTATCGAATGATAATATAACCACCAGAAATCGCGGTCCGAATGTCTAAACTTTCTCGAACCATGATTTTGAAAGTTTTTTTTGCTTTGGTTTTTGCAAAATGGCCATTTTGTACAGCAATGTAATAAAAAATTTCGCGATTTTGTTACACGAAAACTTTACAACAACAAAAATTATAGAGAAGGAAATGCTTCAAATTAGCCAAAAAATACGTAAATTTTTTCAGAAATTTTTGGACTACTTAAGGTTTTTTGGATTTGGCCAATTTTTGAAAAATCCAAAAATTTCCCGAAAAATTCGGAAAAATTCACACGTATTTTCTGGCTAATTATAAGTACTTTTTGCATATAACATTTATTCGTATAATTGATCCTTTTTGAGTAAAAATATCACCAAGTTTTTTTATCTCAGGGTCCTTCAAATGTAATTTTCTTCCAAAACTCGAAAAAATAGAGTAGTAGTAGTATATGTAATATCAAAATGCAATGTTGATTTGGTTAATAAATCTTTCTAGCTAAAATACCGACTTTGATAAAAAAATCTAAATAAAAATTAAATCTAAATAAAGACCACTTTATACAAGTGAGGAGTGAAAATTTTATAGCATTGTATTTTTTCCTATTTCGAGGGAGCCATTAATTACACAGCCACACAAAAAAAGAAAAGTGGTCTGTACTTTACATGCGATATATGGTTTTCGATGTATTTTCGCGCTCTGAGCACGAATCTGGAGTCAGAATTGAGCCATCACATCACAGTTAATTCCTAACCTCAAAAAACAGGTAAAAAATAGCAAAAATCCGGATAAATGTACAAGGAAAAACACATGACTTTCTTTTTTTCATATTCAGATGTGTATTTTTATGTAACAGAACCCCGTGAATCCAAATCCACCGTCAGAGTTGAGGTAGCACGTCGTGTTTATTTCCTAACCTCAAAAAACCGGGTCAGATAATATCGATTTCCAAAAGTCAACCGATTTACGCTAATTTCGGTGTGTGGGGGTTTTAGGGGTCGCTGATCACGAATCTGAAGTCAGAGTTGAAAAATTCAGGATGGCGGACCCAATATGGCAGACAAGATTTTTGAAAATCAACCGATCTACACCAAATTTGGTATGTGGAGGTTTTTGGGATCGCTGATCACGAATCTGAAGTTTAATTTGCAGAATTAAAGATGGCGGATCCAATATCGCTGACGAAATTCTCGAAACCAACCGATCTACGCCAAATTTGGAATGTGGAGGTCTTTGGGGTCGCTGATCATGAATCTGATGAAGTTATTTATGGTGGCAACATCTACTAGAAGAAAAAGGGTAGAAAGACATATTTCCTCAAATGAACGACCTTAAAGTAGACTTTGTGACCATAAATCAATATCATATTCGTCATCTGCGACCTCTAAAACCCCCACATACCAAATTTGGCGTACATCAGTCGACTGTTGAAAATCTCGTCCGCCATGTTGGATCTGCAGTTCCGCAAGTTTGACTTCAGATTCGTGATCAGTGAACCCAAAAACCCCCACATGCCAAATTTGGCGCAGGTCGGTTGGTTTCGAAAATTGCGCCCGCCATATTGGATCCGCCATCTTTAATTCTGCAAATTAAACTTTAGATTCGTGATCAGCGATCCCAAAAACCCCCACATACCAAATTTGGTGTAGATCGGTTGATTTTCGAAAATCTCGTCCGCCATATTGGGTCCGCCATCTTGAATTTTGCAATTCTGACTTCAGATTGGTAATCAGCGATCCCTAAAACCCCCACGCACCGAATTTAGCGTAAATCGGTTGACTTTTGGAAATCGATATTTCTGACCCGGTTTTTTGAGGTTAGGAAAAAAACATGACGTGTCACCTCAACTCTGACGGGGGATTTGGATTCACGGGGTTCTGTTACATAAAAATACACATCTGGATATGAAAAAAAGAAATTTCTGTATTTTTCCTTGTACATTTATCCGGATTTTTGCTACTTTTTACCTGTTTTTTGAGGTTAGGCTTTAACTGTGATGTGATGGCTCAATTCTGACTCCAGATTCGTGCTCAGCGCGCGAAAATACATCGAAAACCATATATCGCGTGTAAAGTACAGACCACTTTTCTTTTTTTGTGTGGCTGTGTTATCAACTGTATTTTTGTCGCCAAGAAATAAAATAAGCAAGTGTTTTTAATTATTAAATGTGAAGAAGAAAATTTAACGACAATGGAAAACTTCTGCCTTTATTATTCTTGTATTGTCTAATTTGACTAGTGTTGTCTGCATTTTCAAAAAAATTCAATATCTATTGTCCTGTATATCCGTTTTTACTGATTTTCACTCCGACTTTCAATTGATCGGGTAGCTCATCAAAGAATGGAGTAAAGATACCTAGCTAATATAATTTAAAGGGCTTCGTTTAGCATAGATACAGAATTTCTATAAGAATGTATATTAAAATATTATGAATACACTGAAAAAAATATGGTACGATTTTTAATCAAACAGGTTCTAGTTCATCTAACTATTATAATTCAATGTCAATTTTGCAATACAATTGTTGAATTCTCTGATGCATGTTTGAGATTATTTCCAGAATAAACAGAGTTAAGCCTTCAAGAAAAAAGATTAATTAACTCACAAAAATACCAATTACTTATTAAATTTTCATTATAATGGCGTTTTTATAAGTTCTAGTTAGTTCTCCTTTAATTGCGATTTGTGTTCATGAGTTGTTTTTCCATGAGAGCAATTTACAACTGCACCTGTACTAATAATTCTCAATATTAATTTAATTTTAATCATTCCCAAAGCTCTGATCGACTAGCGGCTAGCCTGTTTGGTAGATGGTATTAAAAATTTTAAATATACTGAGCATAGTTACACCAGCAATCTTGTTAGGTGAAAATCAAAAGCAAAAATAGTTTGAATAAGATTTTCTTTTTTTTTTGGGTATAATACAACTCTTATATATATTTATTTAAATTGTCTAGAATTTCATATTTAATTTTTAGCTTATATATTTATCTAGTAGAGATTAATTTGCAGTGCTTAAATTATCCCAATTTGAAATTATTCCTTTATTTCCTCTTCCAGCAAATTAACCAAATTCCTATGAAGACAGACACAAAGGGCAAGCAAATGCTTAAAAAAGTTCTATGGTACATTAGCATATCAAGAAATGCGCTAGCGGTGATAACAACTGCAGTGATAGCCTTCATATGGACGTCGAAAGCCGATGGGAAAATTCCTTTCCGACTCTCCGCTGATGTCGAGAGTGGAGTTCCCTCCTTCCAGCCGCCACCATTTGAAATTGTTAGTGGAAATGTGACTTACACTATCGTTGATATCTGCTCCGAATTGGGCTCAGGAATTATTGTGGTTCCCTTGGTGGCCGTTCTTGCAAACGTGGCTATTGCTAAGGCTTTTGGTAATTGAATTATTTTACTGTGGCTCAACCGTCATGTTATAATTGATATTTTGTTCAATAATTGCAGCTACTGGAGGAACTGTCGATGCGTCCCAAGAAATGTTAACCCTTGGACTGTGTAACTTAATTGGATCTTTCTTCCGATCCATGCCAACTTGTGGAGCCTTCACAAGATCGGCCGTAAGCCAAGCAAGTGGAGTTAAAACTCCCATGGCTGGAATCTATTCCGGAACCCTTGTAATTCTTGCTTTAAGCCTCCTTACACCATACTTCCATTTTATACCAAAGGCCACTTTAGCAGCCGTTCTTATATGTGCTGTTGTTTTTATGGTGAGGTTAAATTATTTTGAATTTTTAAATTTCAATCCAATCTTTATATTATGCAGATCGACTTCAAAATTGTTTTAAGACTATGGAAAGAATGCAAACGTGATTTAATTGGATGGTTCGGCTGTTTTATAGTATGTCTAGCGGTTGGAGTAGAAATAGGCCTATTCTTTGGAATATTGCTCAATGTGCTTCATCTACTCTACAGGTGGGCTAGACCGAAGACACAAGTTAAATTGAAAGAGGTATGAATTTTAAAAATTTATTTAATTTAAAAAAATATAAATATACATATTTAGTTAAAAAACTAAAGCCATATCTAACACATTTATCTGTTGCAATTATTCGATTGTTTAGAATTTAGAAAGCTTAAACTTTGTTTGAGCCAATAAAATCAATTCGTTTCTTTCAATTTAAACAATTCCCAATTCAGTAAGCCTACAAGCAATTGAAATGAAATAATTAACATAAAATTTGAAACAAATAGTACAACGAAAGGGTAGTTCAAATTAATATTATATAAACAATTAAGGTTCATGCATAGGATGTACTAATTACTAGCAGAACAATCTGGAGAATTTTTGTTGATCACAAACTGAAAACAAAAACGTTTTGAAAAAAATATTTTTAAAGTTTATACTTATTTGTAGATCGCTCACTCTAACTCGAGAATATTTTAAATTCTTAAGAAAATATGTTGGCACACTTTTTGTGATCCTCTTTGCAAGACTTAACAAAGAACAAGACCGCATTGAGAAATTTTTGCTGACTGAAAAATATTTTATTTCTATTTTTAGTATCCGTAAGGACGTTCGCTAGTTTTAAAAAGATTACCCTATCTTCAATACGGGGTTTAGTGAAAATGGACAGAACTTTGTAAAATTTTAACAAAGTGTTTACTGATTTGATATTAATTGAACTTATACTCCAAATTTGAAAGTGTTTTGTTCTATAGTTTTTGAAACATTGTAATTCAAAATTTGATTCCTATACACGGGCTCTTATGGCGATCATTATTACAAATACACCTTTGGTTAAATATAACTTAAAAACAGTAGTACGAAAATTATTGAAATTTAGAGCATAAGTGTAAAAATAGTATATAGGTAATTATAGTAAAAATACCTACCAAATAATATGGTAAAAATTACCACTCTACAGGAAATGTAGTTTATCTTTTTGTAAGACTTGTTAAAAAGATTGATTGTTAAAAATCATTTCAAAAATTTGAATAACTTTTATTTAATTGATGATTTCTTTAAAAATACTTAAATAATTAATTGTTTTATTATTGACTAATTAGGAGGTGTAAGTAGCTGAAAGTAATTTACTCGCTTTACTTAAGATCTACTAAATACGAGTAAATAAGTTATCCGAAATATTTGCGATTGCAAGAGTCTTGCCAACGAGACCAAGACCAAGTCTGTTATAGTCTTAATTTTGGTCTTGTTGTTTAAAATTAAAAAAAAACTTGTCCCTTTTTCATACCACTATAATCATACATGAAATAAAACTATCAATAAATCTCTTTCTTCTTTTTAAGATCGACAACATGCAGTATATTTACATTGCTCCAGATTCTGGAATATTCTTCCCAGGAGTAGATTATCTGAGGGGAAAAGTGACTAGTGCTTGTGCAGCGGCTGATTATCAAGTTCCCGTAGTAATCGATTGCAGCAAGATATCTGGATTGGACTACACGTCGGCTCAAGGCTTCCACAATCTAGCCGACGAGCTCGAAAAGAACAAAGTTGTTCTTATTCTGAAGAACATGGAACCTAGTCTCCAAAAATACATCGATAATTCAAATCAGCTTCTATTCTGCAGCAAGGAAGCTGCTATCAAGGAAATTCTGACGCAGGAGAGCATACGCAAAGGGAAGATCCCTCTGGAAGAGTACATCCGAGCGTCAATCGATCTAGAGTATAAAGTAGAACCAGATGGAAATGCTACAAAGTGTTAAATTAGTATAATTCTTTTTTATTATAAATCATTTTGTATCGCATTTTTGTCTAGTTTTAAGTGTAAATAGCCCACCTTAATACTCACAGTGATGTACCTTTTGTTTTAAGCTTTTCAGAATTACCATATCACAGCAAATAAATTAAATTTTAAATTTATTTTGAATTTGTATAAACCCATGAAAATATTTATGGTGGTCTGGAAAACATTTCGCTACTATCCTACACTAAGAAAAGTTTTTTGATAAAATCTACTACTACTATCCTAAACTAAGAGAAGTTTTTTGATAAAATCACCATAAAATGCATGTGATTTTTTAGAATTTCTTGAGATCTACATACACTATGTTTAAAAATAATCTTTTGATCCTAAATCTGTAATTACTCAACTTCAAATTTCTGAAAAATGATCAAACGATTAAATGTTGAGATGATTATTATATAATCAATTAAAAATAACTCTTTTAAAGAGCCGAAAAGAATAAACATCATCAAATAGTATTGTAATTTTTAATTGTCGTCCAAATCATATATACTTGCCAAATTTGAGCTAAATCAGGCAAAAGCAAGTGAGTGAAAAATCGATCATAAGATTTCATTGTTAGACAGAAATGACTAAATAAAAGCATTTAAAAATGAAATAATAATAAATTATTTGTTTCTTGATTTATGTATTTATATTGTCGAACTCAAATATAAATTATGTTTTTTATTTCCTATTTGTTTCACGTTAAAACTTTAAAAATGATATTTTTACTCGTTGGTATAATAGAACAGCATACCACTTTTTATGTGAAATATTAGCAATTTAACAATTTTTCTTCTAGATAAGAAGTTGCACATTTCAGTTTAAATTCCACTATCATTTTGAACATTTTTATTATGGAAATAATGGTTTTTTTTATATAGAACTAGCAGACCCGGCCACGCATCGCTGTGGCTAAGTAGCTATAATACGTTGAATTAATTCTATCCTAATCTTTTTAATAAGTACAGTCAACTCAATATTCACCGATAAAGACAAAAACCTTTTAGCTGATCTAAAAACTTATGGGATAGAGAGTGGACCGTTACGCCAAATTTAAAAGTTTTCAGTAAAGAATTTAGGAGAGGTAACATTTTTATTTTATACATCTCATATTTGACTATAGTATGTATTAATGATTCATTCATTAAGTACTACATATAAAAACATATAAAATAACATATAAAAATTGAATTTAATGAATGAGGTAGATAACGTTAATTTATAACTATTTTTAATAATAATTTACATTTTTTTTTTTGAGGTCAGACTTTTTTCGCGGTATTTTACTAAAATTAAAATAAAAACAATTAATAAATATATTAAATTAAAAAAAAAATAAATAAATTAAATAACACATAATAAAATAACTAACAATTAATTAATTAATTAATTGATTAAAAATTAACAGATTAAATAATTGGAATAAAATACAAATAAAAAATGGAAAGCAAGAAAAAAATAAAAATACTTACATGTTTGAGAATTTATCGTAACGTTTTCTTCAATGTTATGAAAATCAACCAAAAAAAATTTTATACAAAGATTTGTATTATTATTTGATCGTTGCAATTAATAATATACAAAAAATACACAGCACAATTATAACACAATACACAGTAAAATTATAAAAATGATACACGAAGTTTGAAAAAGCACGCTTATGTCGTAAACATAAACGAATATGTTGATAAATCGAAACACGACGCCATCTACTGGATCCCTACCCACCCTAAATATCGAAAAATAATTAAGTGTTGTGTCGATAAATTAACTTACACCGCCATCTGTTAGAAACTTATGGAAATTACAAATATTACATTTAATGTGCATTAAAAAAATATTGAGCTCAATAATCGAGATAAAAACTATGCTATCTTTTAAGTTGGACCAAACTACGCACAATAAGCCAAATTTTATCAAGATCGGTTGAGTAGTTTCGGATTTTATCCCGGACAAACATCGTAATACGAGATTTATATATATATAAAGATAATGAGAAGAAAAAAACGATATAAAAATTATATACTTACATAGAGTATATAGCAAAATGTGTGGGGTTCCGCTAACTAACCCCAGGGTCGCGGAGAATATTCACCGTGTCAATTCTAACTATAACTATACAACTTTTTCTGCAGCAGCCTGCTCTAGACAGTTTCCTCTCCTAATGCGATCAATGGTGAACCGTGAAAATGTTGTGGGGTTTGGGTTCAACCCCTGTTTTGAGTCCTAGGGTTAAGATGAATAAACGAAATACTAAATTTTACTTTTATGCATTATTGAAATAAACACCCAATTGGAAGATAGTACTGTTGCAACTTGAGCAAACTATTTATCAAGTTTATGTCAATTTTCAGATTTAAAAAAATTCATCATATGGTACATACTAGCCGTACCCTGCGCACGTTGCTACGCCTCTCCGAAAACAATCGGTTTTATGCGAGAATGTATAAATAAAATATTTCATTACCATTAATCCAAACGTAAATAGATTTTCAGTTATTGAGGTCATAGAATCATTTCCGTAACTAAACAGCATCTATCTATCTATCTTCTATCTTTCTGTCTTTCTATCTATCTTCTATCTATCTATCTATCTTCTATCTATCTATATCTATCTTCTGTCTGTTTATTTGTCTATCTTCTATCTATATATCTATCTGTCTATCTACCTTCTGTCTGTCTTCTATTTATCTATCTATCCTCTATCTTTCTGTCTTTCTATCTATCTTCTATCTATCTATCTATCTTCTATCTATCTATATACAGTAGAACGCCGATTATCCGAACGCCTATTAACCGAATCACCAATTATCCGAATCGGCCCTAAGCGTAATATAAAAAAATTGAAACCAAGTAATTTTTCAATAAAAAAAAGTTTTGTTAGCGGTTTTGAGAACTTTTTCTCAATTTTTTAAGCCAAGAAGAGAAAATTAAATTATTAGTCAATACTACATCCCAGCTGAAATATGTGTTTTACATAAAACTCTGTACGATATACTATATTATACTGCGGAAAACATTGTAAATTTTTATTAAAAGCAAATAAATAAATAAATAAACAAGTTTTGTGGGGACGCAAGAATACAAAAATGCGAGTGGCAATTGCGGTGTTCAATATTTATAGTCAGAGAGTTCGTTTTTCTTTATTACCAGTCTATGTCCGATTATCCGAATTTTCGATTATCCGAATCGACCCCGGTCCCAATTAATTCGGATAATCGGCGTTCTACTGTATATCTTCTATCTATCTATCTATCTATCTATCTACCTATCCATCTATCTATCTAAATCTATCTATCTATCTATCTATCTACCTCCTATCTATCTTCTGTCTGTTTATCTATCTATCTTCTATCTATATATTTATCTGTCTATCTACCTTCTGTCTGTCTTCTATTTATCAAATATATCTATCTTCTGTCTTTCTGTCTTTCTATCTATCTTCTATCTATCTATCTATCTTCTATCTATCTATATATATCTTCTATCTATCTATCTATCTACCTATCCATCTATCTATCTACATCTATCTATCTATCTATCTACCTCCTATCAATCTTCTGTCTGTTTATCTGTCTATCTGCTATCTATATATCTATCTGTCTATCTATCTTCTGTCTGTCTTCTATTTATTTATCTATCTATCTATGTATCTATCTATCTTACTATCTATCTATCTACCTACCTATCTATTTAGCTTCTATCTAACTTCTATATATCTATTTATCTGCCTTGCTACGCTTCCCTGAAAACAATCGGTTTTATGCGAATTCCTATGTTACTCCCCTTTGAATAGAGACTACTTAGTATTTTCAAGGAGATCGGTTCAGTGGTTTCGGAGTCTATAAAAGGCGAATAAACAAACAAATATTTATTTATATATATAGATTGAAAAAGTTTAAAAAGGAAAACACGATCTAAAAAACAACGTACAACAACGGAAGCCCTCAAAGATGAATAATTTTCCCCGTTTTTTCCACATTTTCCACTGATTCTTCGCTCCTATTGGTCGCAGCGTGATGTTTTGTAGCCTAAAGCCCTAAAGCCTTCCTCGATAAAGGGACTATCCAACACAAAAAGAATTTTTCTATTCGAACCAGTAGTTCCTGAGATTAGCGCGTTCAAACAAACAAACAAACTCTTCAGCTTTATAATATTAGTATAGATTAAAACGATTATTTTTCTTCCGTATATTTTTGTAAATGTACAAACAGCAAAACAGATTTTCTGATGACAATTTGAACTATTTTAAATAAAGCATTAAAAACCATGTGTAATTTTGTTCTGCAACAAATGTGAACTATAATAAGCTTGTGCACTTATCGCAATTCCACACTTAAATTCACCGTATATTACCTTGTTAAAATTTCTATAATAAGCGTCTCCTAAACTTTAATTAAATTAAAAGAAAAAAACACAACAAATTCCTGAAGGGCAATATTTGTTTCGGTATACAGTGCAACCTCGATATAACAAATCGGAAGGGAACAAGTAAATATTCGTTATATCAAGTAATTCGTTGAACCGAGGTTTGTTATGTTGAGGTTAGGCTGGTCTAAAATTCGTTATAAAGAGGTAAAAAAAAAAGTTTTATTCACCTCAACATTACGTACTCATCTTGTTATAGCGAACAACTTCTACTAATAAATGATAACACATTTTTATCAAATTACTGTATGTATTTTCTATTTAAAAACAATTAGGTAGGTAACAAAATTTTTTTTCTTACATTAATAATCAAAATTAAATGCAGTAAAATCCGTAAAAGTAGGTACATATCTTGGTGGGTACATACATTATGTAGGTAATTTAATGTTAATTTCAAAAATTCGCACAACAATTTTTTACAGTTGGCACTGACGACGCTTACGACGTGCAAAATAGAATCGGATCTATTTTGCACGGCGCGTAGCTCGTGTCGCGTCAATGTGTTTAGATGTGGTGTGCATTAGGGTGATTCAAAATTTTTTTTTTCTTTTTTTTTCTTTTTCAAAACAATCGTTGCTAGGACAGGAAAGAAAAGTCCTGGCCCAATCTCAGCTCATAATATCAATATTTACTGGTGGCTCATCGAACTTATTTGTTTTCCATAAGAATTACATGGGAAAGAATGCATCACTAGACGTTTTTGTCTGTATCTCGTGAAAAAATGATCATACATGAATGGGACCAATTTTATTAGAAAGAGCATAGGTTCAATAGGTTAATCAATAATATTCATAGTTTCATTGAAGAATTCAAAAAATCGTTTTTTTCCTCAATCTTGAATTTATGCCTCGAGTTTGACTGCTAATAAACTAATATTGTGTTAACTTTACGAAAAAAATGCAAGAATACTTTTTCGTAGAAAATTATATACCCTTTCTTATAAAATTGGTCCCATTCATGTATGATCATTTTTTCACGAGATACAGACAAAAATGTCTAGTGATGCATTCTTTCCCATGTAATTCTTATGGAAAACAAATAAGTTCGATGAGCCACCAGTAAATATTGATATTATGAGCTGAGATTGGGCCAGGACTTTTCTTTCCTGTCCTAGCAACGATTGAACCTGTTTGAAGAAAACGAAACAAAATTTGAATCACCCTAGTGTGCATAGTACCCTATGCTCGATAAGCTTTGTCGTTGTGTCGTCGTACGCTAAGAGTCATACATTGGTGGGAAATTTATATAAAGGTTTTGGGTTGACAAAATTCGTTAATTAGAGGTATTTATACTTTTTCTTGATAGTCGAAAATTCGTTATAAAGAGGTTGTTCGCAAAAAATGTTCGCAATGTAAAGGTATATTTTACATTGACTCTTATGGACAATTCAAGGGGATTACGAAGAATTCGTTAAATCGAGGAATTCGTTATATTGAGGTACGTTATATTAAGGTTGCACTGTATTTGGTCATTAAAAAAAAAATATTATTTAACTACAACAAATACATTGTTTGAATCTATTTCAAATCTTTAATTTAATGGCATTATAAAGTTTCAAAAAAAAAAGAGGTGCAAAAAAGTATTTTCAGTAACAGCCTTTGAATTCGTGAAATAAAACCTGCTAACATTTCTTCAGGTCAAGAAAAAGTTCAAAGCAAAACATGCACTAAACAGGCATTTATTCTGCATTTACAAATGTTCAAGAATCTTAAACATACAGGACAAGGAAGTAGTCAAAAATCAGTGCTACTTGTTGCGGTTATTAAATGACCCTGACCTAAAAAAAAATGCTGCATAATTTCCCTCAGAAAGAAGTGTTTTTTTCATTATTTTCTACTTCCAACATAAAACAAGTTGGATAACTTGGAGTGACTTCATGCAATTTCTCCCATGAAGGTCACGATCAATTTCTTACCCTTGTTTTGGGTCCACGACCTGCAGCATGCACTCATCTGGGAAACGTGCGCTTTATCTTGTAAATGCAAAAATTGCATATAATAACATATATATATATATATATAATTTATTACTCTGCGTGTCACACTCATTGACGCACATTTGTGACAACCTTTAACCCGAAATCATCAGTCAGGTGGAAATGTGCTCGATCATTGAACTATTCAAAATCTTAACCGAACTGAAAAGCGAACACAACAAAGGCATACCGTTTTTTTCATAAGTATTGTGCAACACGTGAAGTAGAAATTCACTACTGACGATAATCTTGGTAAAGGAGGAGGGGGTAGTTCTCGCGAATATATAAATATTACTTTTTTCGAAATACTTCCACATAACGACTAAAAGTGATCGTTACGGCTGATAATAACTTTTAGACCCCGTGAGGCGTTTTCCTCAGTTTGATTTTAAACAAAAGGTGCTAAGAACAACGCAACTGTTCGCAGTGAAAATGTTGCAACTTCAAAGAAATAAGGTGACTACAAACTTTTGTGATAGTGCTATCAATTTATTTTTTGTGTTTGGTGTATATAAAATAGGAAACGGATAAAGTGCAACAATCCTTTTTTTTTTTTTATAAAAGGGCAATAAGAATTAAATAATTATCGTCGTTATTATCTATTTCAACATAAAGAATACAACAAACTGAATCCTACATTTAAATCAATAGAAAAGTGATCATTTTGTGAGAGGAATTATAAAGTCCGAAAAGTGTAAATCATTCTAAAATTTGAATACATCTCATACAATAGTTACTCTATTAAAAGATCACAAGAATAATTATAAATATAATAAATAAATTTTTCTTTTGTTTAACCAGTCATTATTCAATAATAAAGAAAATGATGACTATCGCATGAACTCTTGGTATGAGGGATAAAATAAAACTATCTTACATACAATAATAGAAAGGTAACTCTAGTAAAAATCCTTAATGATTTCAAAATCTTAAAGCAGTTGAAAAACATCTGTCAGGTGATACATCATTTTATATTATACAGAAAACAAAGGATTATAATAATTAAAAAAACTAACCACTTTAAATCAGTTAAACAATTTTATAATTTCTTAAATTTTTTCCGAAATATTTTTACTAAGACAAAGCAAAAGAGATCTGTCTTGAAATTTCTACAGTTTGCCTTTCTACTCTATTAAGAAACGTATGTTGATGGAAAAAATAATAAAATAAATATTTGCAACTTATGATTGTGTGATTAATATAATTATTTGCGCTATTAGCAAACGAAAGTGAGTGTTATAAAATCAAAAATCGACAAAATCTTGTCTTTAAAATCCATAATAGGGTAAAACACCCCGTAGTCAGCCTTTTAGTGAGGACTAAAATTTGATTCAAATGTATTTTAAATATTTAACACTATGAATAAAAACAATCATTATTCTCAGAAAGTTTGTTTATTAAATGTACTAAAGAAATTAACAAAAAATTATATTTATAATATAATTATATAAAAAATCAACATTAAACAAATTATGGCACTTTTCACCAGTAATCAGCCTCATTTCTCCACAAGTCAGCCATGTCTTACCCTGTAGTCAGCCTCTGATTTATTCTTGCATATTTGGCATACAAATTCTTTATTATATACAGGATGATTCAGATCAAGGTGCCGCTGGGTATACCACGTGATTCCTTGAGGTGAGCTGATAAAAAAAATCGTTTCACATACCTAATCGTTTCAGAAATTAAGGGGAGGTTCTCATCTAGAACGTCAAAAAAAAAGGTAAAGTTCGTGATTTTTTTGAAGGCAAATGACAAGACATAGGGAAATGATATTTGGCATTATCTTTTAATGTACATTTATCTGTACGAAAAAATTTTTTTATTCAAAAAAAAAAACAAAATGGCGCCCGTTATTCAACTTCTCCAGAGGCATGTTTGTGTACAATTTGCGTACAAGATAACTCAAAAAGGGTTCAACCGATCAACTTCTAGTTTCGTGCATATTAAAGTAAACAATTTTCTTCATAGAAAGAGTGGAGCACATTTTGAAAATTGTAACATTATCTCCTTTTTTTAAGTGATAAACTATGAAAAAAAACGGCCGAAAACGGCCTTAAAATTTCAAAATCCCGCCATTCCGTCAATTTTAAATTTTTTTTGAAAGTCGTCCACTCTTTCTGAGACAAATTTATTCTAGTTTATAATAATGTCATCATTATTTGATTTCAGACCAATCTGCGACCCCTAAATTGTACGCAGCTGGGCAATTTTCGAAAAACATGCCTCCGGAGAAGTTGAATAACGGGCGCCATTTTGTTTTTTTTTTTGAATAAAAAAATTTTTTCGTACAGATAAATGTACAATAAAAGATAATGCCAAATATCATTTCCCTATGTCTTGTCATTTGCCTTCAAAAAAATCACGAACTTTACCTACTTTTTGACGTTCTAGATGAGAACCTCCCCTTAATAAGAGATTTTTGTAGTTTTCACTATGTCATTTTCAAATGAAGAATATGCGGATATGCATTTAATTTGTGTGGAAGCTAGAAGAAATGGAGAATTAGCCAGAAGGCTGTATCAGGAATCAGATTCTCCATTTCATCTAGCTTGTACTGAATTATTATGCAAAAGTGTTCAGATTTGAATAAATACCTTTGCTCATAATTATAAAATATCAAAAATACTGAAATTTATTCTTTAATAAACCTTCAATTCCAACTAAGGTCAATTGAGAAATCATAACACAAGTTAGTAAAATAGTTCTAAAATATTGCTTAAATCTAAGTTATTAACGGGCCAGTCAATTAATTTTTTGGGTCCATTGTAAATACACTTTATTACCTTTTTTTGGAAATCCGTTGCAGGTAGACGGCTACGGATTTTTGCGAAAGAAAGGCTACATCGGGGGCATTGTTAAACAGTAATAAAATTACATTGAGGTACCAAAAGAAAGATACTTATTACAGCTTTCAACTTACCACAAATAACCAAAATAGGGCGATTCACAAGCTAAGAGCAATAATTTCCATCAAAGTCGAAAAGGGAACGATTTTTTTTATCAGCTCACCTCGAGGAATCACTTGGTATACCCAGTGGCACCTTGATCTGAACTACCCTCTATATTTTCATATAAGTCAACCAGCGAATTCAGTACATTTCAAATGATACCATGCAAGGCAACTGTCACATCCAATATTCGCTAATTTAACCCTAATTAAAAAGGCTTTAAAGTACTATTTTGTGCAACAGAACTAACGGCTGACTACTGGATTGGAAGACCCATTGGTCGGCCCCTGACATGTAATTACATTTGTACGCGGCTGACTACTGGTAAAATACACTTTTACGAAAAAAAACCAGTAGTCAGCCACTTATGGCTGAGTACTGGATCTACCTTAAAAATTCGAAACCCAGTAGTCGGCCATCTAAATTATAACATATTAAACAAATAAATTGCATTAATAGTTAATTTTATCACAAAATAAACATTTTATTCTAACACAGTATAACAATCCACCACAAATTACAGCAAATACACACAAAAACTTGCCGAAAACTAGAACACGTTTCCTTTAGAAAAAAATTGTTACAGCGACGGGTCTTTGACAGCAGTGCAAATAAACGAAAAATTTCAACACTATTTATATGGAAATAAAGTCTGTAAAGGCTGAGTACTGGTGCGGGTTTTACCCTATATCATAAATATATAATAATTCCATCGGGACAACCCTTGATTTTATACTTCCTGAAAAGTTATTTCATATTCACTTATACAGGGTAAAAATTTAGCAATTAGAAATACATTATATACGTATATAAATATATTTAAAAAAAAAACATATTTATCGTTATCGTATATCAGTTAAAAATATTGATTACTAGCTGAATTTAATTCTGATCTCGTTGGAGAGCCGTGTTTTTTTGGCTATTAAAGGCTTCCCTATTTTCGAAAATTTGAAAAAATATCTTTCACTTTTCTAAATATTTGTTAAAGGAATTAAATATGATGTTTAGAATTATGTTAAAGACCTTCTTAGAACAAAAATCCTTTTTTAACACGGAAAAGTTTATTAAATTGTTAAATTTTTTATTTTTAGATAAATATCCGTATGGAAAACGGAGTGTCTGAATTACATACACATAAAATTAGTGATTACTATAAAGATGCTGTTATACTTATTACTGGTATGATTAAATGAAGAGTTTTGCATAGAAAAAAAAAAAAAAAAATTATAAATTATTTCAATTTTTAAGGAGCAACAGGTTTTGTTGGAAAAGTGCTTGTGGAAAAATTCCTCCGAAGTTGTCCCGAGATAAAGACACTTTACGTACTTATACGCGTAAAAGACGACAAAAACAGTGAAACGAGATTCAAAGAATTTGTGAAAGAACAAGTATTTTAATATTAACTTATTTTTCAAAAATATCCACTACATTATGCAATATTTCAAATTTAGGTTTTTGATAGACTAAGAAAGGAAAATCCTCGTGCTTTTCTAAAATTACATCTAATACCAGGCAATTTAACTCTTCCATATCTTGGTAGGTATATTCAACTTACTCTTCCCATATTGAAAGTTAATTTATCTTGCATCTTAGCACTAAGTTCTAAGATTTAAGACATCTTTTATATAAACTACAAAACTACATAGCATGTGGTTCAATTTTGAATGGTATTAGACGATTGTTTTTTTAAATAATAAAATTTTTACTATCATAAAGGACTTTCGGACTCGGATCGTCAATTATTGATTCAGAATGTGAATTTTGTAATAAGTAGCGCAGCATCCGTACATCTTTCAGCTCCACTTGGTATAAACGCTCCATTGAATGTGCTAGGAACAGAGAGCGTTTTGGAAATAGCCGGAAAAATGTTAAACCTAAAAGTAAATAGATGCCGATGTGCTTTAATGGATTTATCTAATCAATTTGGACGATTTTCAGTGTTTTACTTACATATCTACAGCTTATTGTAATCCGCTTGTGGATCGTTTTGAAGAAAAAGTTTATCCACTCAAAAACTTGCCAAAAGAAGAGATTTTGGAAATAATAAGAAGATTATCTCCAGAGATGTTAAATCGTATTAACGACCCTATTGTGGTAAGTAATTTATTTATAATTATATTAATGTATCTCAAATTAAAAAAAAAAAAAATCCTCCCATTCCTAAAAAAGAAAAAAAAGAAATCCTAATTTTTATTCTTGTTTTTGTATTTTCAGGGGCCATACATAAACTCTTATATATTAAGTAAAGTGATATCTGAACAACTCGTATCTGAATGTAGTGAAAAATTCCCAATTTGTATTGTCCGTCCATCGATTGTAACAGCGTCTCTTTTGGAACCTACTCCAGGATTTGTGGATAATTTTCAAGCTTTGAACGGATTTATAGCAGGTGCCGGACAAGGTCCTATGTTTTTTATCCATGGCAAAGCAAGCGTCGATATAGACCTAATTCCTGTCGATATCGTAGCGAAAACAATAGTTATGGCAACACGAGATACAGCTTTAAATAGGTATTTATTATTTAACAAAGCAAAACTTGATTACTTACTAAATCATAATATGTAATAAATTTTCAGAAACACTAAAGTTCAAGTTTACAATTGCGTTTCTGGGAATATAAATCCTCTACGTATGAGTTCATTTATTAAGCACCTGAACACAACAATGATTCAATATCCGAATAAATTAAATCGCGCTTATCCTCGACTTTACCTAGTCGACAGTCAGCTTTGGTATGTGATATGTATTTTTCTGTTTCACACTTTACCAGCACTTATTATTGACTTTGGATTAAAAATTTTGGGATTGAAACCAAAAATGCTTCGTCAAGTCGAGAAGATAAAAAAGCTAACTATGGCGAGTATGTTTTTATTTCAATAACGAAATCAGAACTGATTGATTGATTACTTTTATCTTCCAGCTCGTTGGGTTACCACAAGACAGTGGAATTTTAAAACTGATAACATGGAAGAACTAATGGATAACACAAACAAATATGCTGATGGAGAAGACTTTTGCACTAATTTTCGCAAGTTAGACTGGTTCTACTACAACAAACTTCTTGTGTATGGTCTAAGACGATATGCTCTCCTCGAAAGTGATGAGACCTTGAAAGCTGCAAAAATTAAAGTCTGGAGGTAAAAATGAAAAATGCTACAAATTATTCAAATATTTAAAAATACCTAATTTTTTCAGATCGCTTTTCATGGAATTACTTTTTTATGCAGTGCTTTTATTATTTATAGCCAAATGGTTCAAATGGTTTTGAGTGAAATTATTTTTTAGAATATTCATTTTAATAACTTCTCTTAAATAAAAACATTCATTTTACATTTAAATAAATCTTAGCTTACCTCCTATTTATTTTCAGCAGAAATTCCTTTCGTCTTTTTAATGAACTCGAAACTTCGTTAATTTCTATTTGATTCCTTTAATGTTTTCAATTTAATTTAAAATAGTGTTTGTTTTCAGAAAATAAATGAATGCTTTTTCTGGAATTGGTTTATTTCTGTATGAAGAGAGCGTACTTACAGCAATAGCATTAATTTAAAAAAAAAATACTTTTAAATGCTTGTGATGATACAGTGAATTATGTAAAAGCAATATAACAAGTTTAAATCCACCAATTTGCATTTAATATTTATTTCTTACTTTAATTATAGAAAACTGAAGATGAATATTTATAATGAACACTCAGTTGTTCTTATATCCTTATTTACAAAAACAATCTCTTCATAAAAATAAATGCAGCAAGCATAATTCCCAACTGGACAAGAGTTCGTGTCCAGAAAAGACTACAATATAAGAAAAAAACTTTTAATAAAAATACAAAATAATTAAATAATTTCAAACATACATTGTCACCTTTCTTCGAGCCCTTTTTAAACTTTCCTCTCCATCTTTGAGTATGTATCTTCTGATACCCATCATATAATTTCGAATATAATCATCATAATCCAAAGTACTTAAGTCACTAGAAAACATAAAACCATCTTCAGTCGTTTTGATATCGTTGAACAATCTCTTCTGATTTTCATTTTCAAAAATCCATTCGTGCAATGCAAAGAATTTTCCTAAAAGAGTATTTTTGTAATTTATGGAATTTTTATATATCAACACATTCTTACCCGTATGACAAGCACTTTTGAATTTTTTTGCAATTTTAAACATAATTGGTTTTGAGCCTTGGTATCTCATAATCAAGTCAAAGATCAATGCGGGCAGAAAATGAAAAAATATTTCATAAAGTTTGTGCATGAATTCATTTTTTCTGTAACTAAATGCAGGATAAAGCATTAAATATTTAGATGGATTAATCCGAGCCCATTTCAGTGTGTGAAGTCCTAGATTCTTCCATGATATAGGATTAATTTGACCAGATGTACAATTGTACACTTGAAATTGTTTTTGTCTTAAAGCAATTATTATTAGAAATATATTGAAAATATACCATTATTAAAATTTTACCCAGATCCTGAAAGCCAAGCTGCACCGATGATAGTGTTTACCACGACATCAACAGGAATAATATCACAAGTTAAATTCTCATCTCCAAGAATGCTGCTGATCGTGCCTCGCCCAATTTCCATCATAATTCCTGTGATTCCTTGAATATTATCGACCCATCCAGGATAAGGATCTTCTATAGCACCAGTTACTATAGATGGTCTTATTATGGATACTGGGAATCGCTTGCTATACTCCATAACAATTTGTTCAGCAATAGATTTCGTCAAGGTGTAAGTATTAGGATGAGGTCCCTAAACATAATAAAATGAATAAATATGAGTAAAACTAGAATTAGATACTTGTCACTAAAAGTTCTTACTCTCATCTGATCTGCAACTGGTTCCAAAATTTCAGATGGTAAAAAATCGACACACCTCAGAAATGCCTCCTTGTTCATAGGAAGAATTGGAGGATAAACCGTCTCACCAATATACTTTCGTCCAGGATTACAATACGCGGTAGAAATGTGTACAACACTCTGTTGATAAAATATTGAAGTAAATTAAAATACATTGAAAATATACATACCTTTAAATTAACCATTTTAGCGCATAAGTCCATAAGTCGCTGAGTTCCAAGAGCATTAAGATTAGCAGCATCTTTCAGACCTTCGTTAAATTTAACTGTTGCTGCACTATGAAAAACCATAGTGACATGATCAATAAGAAATTCACGATCAGCTTCATTGAGTCCTGTGTTTTAAGGTGTATTTAAATTTTAATTGAAATTTATAAACTAAATAGAAATACCTAAACAGGGTTGCGATACATCACCAGAAACACATAAGAGTTTATCTAAAGAATTCGGCTTTTCAAGACGCAATCGATCAAATACATGATGTTTAATAAATTCTTTATATCGTTGTTCACTGCTTAATCCGCGTTTTGGTCTTAAAAGAATATAAATACCTCTTATACCATCACATGTTCGTAAAAGTTTTTCTATTAACGCTTTTCCTAAAAAGCCAGTTGCTCCTAAAAATAAAATAATTTCATTTAAAATTACTTTTGTGGTGGGAAATAATCATAATAATTATATACCTGTGATAAAAATTACGGCGTCATTGTAGAAATTTCTTATGCTGCGTTGATTTTGAAATACACTTTTATTGTTGTTTATAACATCATCACCGACCGGGACTTGGTTTTTCAGTGAAGAATCTGGGTTTATTGCTTTATTAGTTATGTTATGACGATTATAAATAAAGGACGTCATTCTCGTGGAACGTGCTGAAACAAATACTGGAAATAAATATGTTCTATTATTTCAATTTACTAGTATTTGTTGTCCGTTTGTGTTTGTTTGTCCATCTTTTTCTCAGCAACGGAACTGAGGAATTAATACCAAATACTAAAGTCATATTTCTGTAAAAAAACTAAATTCTCTAACTCTCTCTAACTCTCTAACTCAATGCAGTAAAAAGATACGGCCTTTCAAAATGTATTTTAATACTGACAGATTAACTCACTGACTGACACATAAAAACCTATAGGGTACTTCCTGTTGACCTAGAATCTTGAAATTTGGCTCGAATAAAGGAAAAAATCCGAAAATAATTAATTTCTAATTCTATGTAGAAAAGGGTCTAGCCGGTTAAGGAGGTGAAAAGTGCCCCCAGCGCTTTTGAAAAACAAAAAATATCCTCATGTAGTACATAAAAAAGTACATCTTTGCTGAAATTTTCAGACCCATAGACACTCACATAACCTCAAAAAAAATTAAAACGTGATTTTCAGTGTTTTGGCGATATCTCGACTTCTTGTAGACGTACAAAATTCTTTCAATTCTCTCAAATTATAGGGTCTTTTGTCAGCTACAAAATAATATTTTTTTTAAAATATTTGGCGGGAAATTCAAATTTTTATACAAGTTCGAAATTTTCAAAATTCAATTAAAAAAAAACAAAAAAAATAGAAACGACGAAAAAAAAATATGTTATTCTCTGGATGTCAAGCTATACCCATGAATTATTTCAGATTTTTAGATTTGGTGCAACAGCGTCAAAATATCGAAAAACCGTTTTTTCAGCATTTTTCGGTATTTTTACATCTTTTTTAAGTCTGAATATTCTTTAAGAATGCATTTTTGTTAAGTCATTTCCTACCTTGAAAAATTCACAAAGAGATCATATTTTCAACCTGGCGTGACATCATGGCTGAATTACACTCACCCCACCGTTCATTCATATTTGTCATGCACACTGTTCATTCACGCATGTTTGAAACTGAGCGGAGTAATAACAATTCCAAATAATTGCAATATATTTCTTAATAAAATACCTCAGAAAGTAACAATGTTGCCCCACTCTCTTCTACACTCACTTATAATATAAAACTGTATTATACAAATTAATACGTATAAAAATAAATATAGGATCACCTGAAAAAGAAGAAAAGTGTGAAAACTTACATGTATTATACCGAACCTGAAAACATAAGACAATAGATAAAAACCCGTATTTGAGATATGAATAGGATAATTAATCTTCATCATTATCTTCTTCAATAACTGGTTCAACACCTTCGGTTTCAAATATTTTCTTCAATTTAAATTTTTTAGTTATATATCATGCATGAGATAAGTAATATATTACAGCTGCTACATGCCAACAGGAACCGAGGGGGTATCCCACTCTAGAGGCCCTTGAATTGAACGTTTTTTTCAGGGAGTTGAACAAGAATATATATAACATTTATAGTTATACATAATAATCCTTTTATTATCTGATCTTTAATGAACATTTTGAGAAAAAAAATTTTTTTTTTTTATTGAGTAGTTGGGTCAGGGCAGGCCTGCTACTGGGACTCATACCTTAGGAACGGCAGCTCATGGTATGCGCCATAACAGCCAAACAAATAATCCGAAAACAATGAGGTTGCACATTAGTACTCTTTATATATGTTGCTATGGCAAGAGTGTATCACATTTTGAAAAAAACACATTTTTCATTTCTTTAATTTTTCCTACTATTCGTTATATTTTTTAGTTGATTTTTTACTGTTAAAACATGGGATATAAGCTATGTAGATGTAAAAATGCCTGATTTGCTCCACTTAGGTTATAGAAGCAAAGCTAACACTGCTTTAACCAAAATCTGAATTTTTTCGGATGAATGGTTTTCTCAGAATGCTGAACACCATTCATCAAAACGGTATTTTGAGAAAAACGGCATTTATGTTAAAGATAAAGGCAACCAGGAGTGGTGTGGAGCGCCAGCTGCGCACAGAATTGCCTGTAGCAGCGCGGGCTTTTCAAATTTCGCGACAAAAGATAGCTTAAACGATTTAGAAAAGAACACAGAATTTTTCAAAACTAAAGAATATTCATTTGTTTAACATTCTAGGGTGGGATACCCCCTTAAGCCATTTACTGTAAGCTCGGGAAAATCTAAAACGTATGTTGAAGTCAAACGAGTGAATAAAGATTTTCTTCTGCTCTAATTGCTATTTTGTGATTCTACAGCTACAGAAAAAGTTTTGAAAATATTTCTCACTGGTACGTATCAAACGCAATAGGCGATTTTGTATTTAGCAGAAATGCTAGATGAAAATGATGAAGTCAATCCACAGTATTTAAAAAAATCAAAAGATATAATTAAGATACAAGTTCGTTCCGGGCACATTAGCAGTAAAACTTACAATTGTTATATCCATTATAAACCGGAATCAATAGTTTATAAAAATATTCTCAGATACTATTGGGAATGTGCAAATGGCTTAAGAACAGTCTGTTCCCGTAAGCTGTAATATATTACGATTTTTTCCGTAGATTATGAATTCGTAAATGAAAATGATCAATCAGCTCCCGTTTTCACGGAATAGGTGAGTGAAAAAGTCAAAAGAACTCGTTCAAATATAACGGATTATTATAGAAGCTTGTAACGTGGCTAAAACTAAAAAAAATTAGAACCTTGAGCTATTAACTCAAAATAGTAAAGGTCTTAAAAATGTTCGAAAAATGCCTTGAAAATCAAATGTTTGACCAGACCCATTATATCATACAAGAGATGCTGAAAGAAGACTATAATAAATACACGCTCATGAAAAACTTTTTCGGGAGACTGTTTAGACAAGCTATAGAAATTAGTGGTATTCGATATTTTTTAGAATAAGTTTCAGACTTTGATTTGAGCCATGTTACAAGTTCCAGTGACTATCTGTTATTTTTTTTTGATTTTGCAAAAATGGCAAAAATACGATATTTTGAATTTTCCACTCAATTTTTCTCGAAAACGGGAGCTGATTGAGAATTTTCATTTAAGAATTCTTAATATACGGAAAAAATCCTGTAGAAATGATCTGGTATTCTTTCGGAAGATTGTTGATGTTATTGAAGAATATAGTGATGCAGACTAATTATCCTATTCATATCTCAAATACGGGATTTTATCTATTGTCTTATGTTTTCAGGTTCGGTATAATACATGTAAGTTTTCACACTTTTCTTCTTTTTCAGGTGATCCTATATTTATTTTTATACGTATTAATTTGTATAATACAGTTTTATATTATATGTGAGTGCAGAAGAGAGTGGGGCAACATTGTTACTTTGTGAGGTATTTTATTAAGAATTATATTGCAATTATTTAGAATTGTTATTACTCCGCTCAGTTTCAAACATGCGTGAATGAACAGTGTGCATGACAAATATGAATGAACGGTGGGGTGAGTGTAATTCAGCCATGATGTCACGCCAGGTTGAAAATATGATCTCTTTGTGAATTTTTCAAGGTAGGAAATGACTTAAAAAAAATGCATTCTTAAAGAATATTCAGACTTAAAAAAGATGTAAAAATACCGAAAAATGCTGAAAAAACGGTTTTTCGATATTTTGACACTGTTGCACCAAATCTAAAAATCTGAAATAATTCATGGGTATAGCTTGACATCCAGAGAATAACATATTTTTTTTTCGTCGTTTCTATTTTTTTTGTTTTTTTTTAATTGAATTTTGAAAATTTCGAACTTGTATAAAAATTTGAATTTCCCGCCAAATATTTTGAAAAAAATATTATTTTGTAGCTGACAAAAGACCCTATAATTTGAGAAAAAAAAGAATTTTGTACGTCTACAAGAAGCCGAGATATCGCCAAAACACTGAAAATCACGTTTTAATTTTTTTTGAGGTTATGTGAGTGTCTATGGGTCTGAAAATTTCAGCAAAGATGTACTTTTTTATGTACTACATGAGGATATTTTTTGTTTTTCAAAAGCGCTGGGGGCACTTTTCACCTCCTTAACCGGCTAGACCCTTTTCCAATTTCCGATACCGAGTAACCATACGAAATGCTTAGAGTTAATTTTAAATGTTAATTAAACACCCTATATAATAGCGTGAATCCTACTCGCATTTGTCCGTTTTTTTTTTTTTTTAATATTAGAAAGCTCTGAGTTGTGCACGCATGAAAACATTCACCTTATAGTTTTTTCTACATAGGCATTTTTGAGAGTGAATTTGCACTTCACATAAATAACTAAATATAATCTATTATTAAAAAATAAAATACTAATTAAGCAGTTAAGGTTTAAAATTAATTTTATCCTTTCTTGTGATGTTATTTAATTATTTAGGACGGCTTAGCTTAAAGTACAAAAAGGGTTTTTTCAAACTCCCGCAAAAGGTTTCATAAAGTTCGGCCAAGAATTGAATTTCTAAATAAAGGACATTTTACGTTTTAATTGAAAAAAGGGCATGTTTAATATCATCAATTTTTAGTAAAAATGGTAAAAGATTGGTTGGTTAACCACGTTTTTTTGGGCAAGCGTTTCATAGATGAATGTTATGAAAAATCAAAGTAGAAAGAAATTTTCAAAGAATAAACACAGATTTTACTCAAATATTTTTAATTACCATTCTAAAAATTCTTATTATTATTCCAATTTTGTATTGTAATTATATTCCGATAATGAAAAGCCCTAAATATGAATTTTATTATTCTTTTATTTAGTTCACATTTTCTTTATTCTTTTATATATTTTCCAGAATGTTCTTCAATTGATTTATTCCTTCTTAAAAGTTGTCTATCTATACTATATAAAGTAGACTCAACAACATTAGTGAAAAGTATGAAAAAATGTATAAATATAATAAGTCTTATAGGTGACATAACTCGAAAACAGGATAGTAATTGAGTTAATAAAACTTCCAAATGTTTAATTAATATCATGTCGAATTTGCTACTCTTATTACATCTAATTGGTGGCTATTTTGAAATCATAGTGTGTAATATAAGAAAACCGGCTACATAGCCACCCATAACAAAATCCACGCGATCACCGCAGAAAGTGCAAAATGCAATGCGATGCAATTGCATCGTGCATCGTCAGAGAGATGTGAAAGTGATCTCGCAACTTCAGAGGCTGAAGCTTAAACTAGTTCTTTGCGCAAATCTTTTAATGAAAGAAAATTCCCTGACCTATCCACAAAGCATAGCCTACCGCAAGTATTGAGCAATCGTCGTAGTCTATTTAACCAAAAAATTAAATGGAATAAGTAATGCGACACTTTTCAAAAACCGATGTTTTACTTACACTTCTCACCTAATGCTAATAAAATGTTTTTGATTTGGTTTTAATCTTCTTAACACTTGATAACATTTCCGCATTAATAAATCAATTCAATTTTTTTGCGAGTATAAATAAGATTGAATTGAGTTTTATACCCCGAAACTGAGTAGTTGAAGTGAAAACAGAAAATTCTGGTCATGGAGGTGATAGACACCGAGTTATGCATGCACTCAAGTATTATATAATCACTTTTCACTTACGATCGTAAAGAATTCAGGATGATTTCTAGGAATTTCGGTGTTTTTTGAGCAGATGGCAGTAACCAACTAATTTTTATCACTATTAACTTTTTACAAAATACAACTTTTCCACGAAATAATCTCCCAATATATAGTATATATATATTTTTTTTTTTTTCTGTCAAGAATTAATTTAAAATTTTAGTTTTCTTTTTCAAATTTTATTTAATTATTTTTAATATTATTTCTTGTTTCCGAACAAAGTTTCACTTTTTCATAATTTTCCACAAAATTCAACTTCCTTTTCGATTCGTTTTAAACTATCTCCAGTAACCGTTTTAGATATACTGAAAAGCAAATTTCTGCAAAGACGTAGCCGAAGTTTTCATGAAAATTGTTAAATTCCCCTTTCTTCGAATCGTCGAAGAAATGTGAAATGGTCGGGGTTTTATTTCTCCCTCTACAAAGCCTTTGATTCATCTGGAGGGATGAGATATGTGAATGTGATATGATGAAAATTAAAGAGTTGGTGCGGTTTATAATCACAAGCAATTTTCTGGTCCCAGCCGCAGCATACCGGTTGGTACGAAAATAATCATATGTCGTAATTTTAAGATTTATGTCTTGTGACCATTACTTTTCAAAGGACGTAATTAATTTTCTGATGATTCTACTGAAGAAAAATGTACTTATTTTATACGTATACAAATTTGAGGATTGATGAAAGATTAGCAATCAATTTTATTTGTTTAAAATTATTTAAAAGCAAAATGAGCGCCCTAAGCTCAAAGTATCAACCTAACATCCACTCCGGGACGGATGCAGGAAGATACAAATGCAGTTTTATACGCTATCGTAAATCTTTAATTGCAAAAGAATATAAAATTAACTATATAAAAAACAAAGTGAAATAAATTTTTATCAAATTAAACGACCGTTCGTAATCTAGTTGGAAAATAAAATGTTTATCCTAAGACATACGTATTTAAAATGTTGTTCCTACTTTACGATGTTTATACAAAGTTTAGTACATGCAACCTATGTTTTTGTAAGATTTAAATTTTAGTAAATAGCTTAAATATTAGCTAATGATTTCATAAAATTACATCATTAACCTAATTACAATAGATCAAACATTTTAGTTCACCATAAGATCATAAAGGCCGATGATATAAATTTTTTGTTAAGGGGGTAGTACACTTCTTTTTTTTGAAAAAATCGATTTTTTTTTTTTATTTCATAAATGTGCTCTAATATATCACAGAAATGTTCTCCCAAAACCTTTTTGAGAAATTCGATATATAAAAAAAGTTATAGACACATTTGTAGCGGTGCCTTAGGGGCCATCCATATATTACGTCACACGTTAAGGGGGAGGGAGGGGGTCAACGAAGTGTGACATCGTGTGACAAGGGAGGGGGGACGAGTCATAAGCTTTGTGATGTCACATGTATAAATCTAAAGTATTAAAACTCTAAACTTCCTAACGGAAAACTTTAAAATATTACCAGCTCCATCAATATTATGTATTATAATATATGTATGAAAAAAATAAACAAAATATACAGGACGAAGTTAACACCTTATGGCGAAGTTTGGAAAGTAGTGACAATGTTGAAGGTGAAGTGAAATCGAAAATCAAAGAATTGCATATAAAATTGACGAAAAAGAAAGCGACACTTATAGATTTTGTTTCAAAAATTCCTTCGTCCTCAAAACCACCAAAACAATTAGAGTCCTTTGCGTACAAGTAAGTTCGAGTTTTATATTATTTTAATATTTCGTTCTCCCCCGCTAAAAATATATTTAGTCTTCCGTGGCAAATAGAAAAATGGAACAACCTAGTCGGTTAAATTCAGTTGTTACTCACTCTTACTGAGATTAAACAATTTAGTACAATTTTAGTAATGAAACTTTGAGGGGTTGTTGGGTATGGTGTCAATACAAAAATAAGCGCACCTTATCCGCAAAAAATCCTATGTGTCTCTCGCGCATAAAAAATTAAAAATAAATAGTTAATTGTGAAAAAAATAAGTTTAATTTATGACATCTTTTCTGAGAATTCGTGAGAAAAATTCAGTTCTTTCGCATTAATTTGTTTGCAAATTGAGCTATCAACACCTTATTAGACACGTCTTTCTGTTATCTACAAAAATATGTAAGATTTCATATCAAAATATTAATAATTGTTGTAGTTATGGCCAATTATTTATAAATTTGCAGTTTTAACTTTGAACATTTATAACTTTGGAAGTTTTAAATATTAAAGAATGAATTTTGCTACAGTTTCTATAGTTCTTTCCTTTCAAAACTTGTTCAAGCTTTGTTGCGACTTGATTCGATGAATAGTTTTGATTTTACAGCCGTTTATTTACGCGAGCGCGCCGCAAACATCGTATTTTGTTTATAAAAAATAGACGCACAGGGTTTTCTGCGCAAAAGGTTGCCTTATTTCTTTATTGGCATCATACCCAACAACCCCTCAAAGTTTCATTGAGTACCAAATTTTTTGATCTCACCCATGTATGTCTGTCCGTTCTCGAAAGATACAAATAATTTTGAGAGAGCTGTTTTAGTTTAATAATTTTAAAATTTAAAATTTGCAAAATATGTGACGTCACACTAGGGTAGGGGGGGTCACAAAAAAGTGACCACATGTGACAAGGACGGGGGGGGGGGGGGGGACTCCAAAAATCATGAAATTCGTGTGACGTAATTTATGGATGTCCCCTTACGCTAATCGCACCTTAAAATTATCGAATAAAAACTTTAAACGCGTTTTTCTCAAAACCACGTTTTTTGACCTGGCCGACGTGATTTTGAAAAAACTATTGGTCTGATCGGCCTCAAATTTTTATGGGATACTCTATACATGTGTAGCTCTCGCCCGAACTAGGATTTTGAAAATCGGTTAATGTTTAACCCTTTTTTTAAACAATTTTTTGCAAAAAAAAATGACCGAAAAATTAAAAAGTCCGCCATTTTTTTTTTTTTTTACCAAAATTTTTTATCCTAGTTCGAGTGATAGCGACTGATCTATATTTTAATATGCACATTGAATTGTTTGTTTCAGACGTTCCAGAGTCGAGATATCATGTCGGCCAGATTAAAAAGGGGTCACCTTCAGGCAGCCATATTAGGGCCCTATGAAGAAAAAAAAAAAATTTTTATATTCTTGAATGTTAGTTGTATCATATATAAAAAGTTTGCAAGATCAAAATAAAGTTAACTATAAAAAAAAAAAATCTTTAAAAAAAGGCCTTAAGAAGTAACTTAAGTACAGTAAATCAACACACAAATTTTTGATAACATTTTACAGTGTCATTTATATAACAAGCAAAATTGCGCAATAGGTTAAACAGGTAGATAGTACTACAACTGGTAACAGGGAAAAAATCCAATACGCATAAAAATGGAAAACTAATGCAGCGTAATAAAAATTCAAGCAAAAACGTAAATCTATGCGGCCCGGCCCTTGGAAGTCAGAATGGAAAAACGTAAATTTATAAAATAAAGAATCATTTAAAAGTCCAAATAGTCGGAGAGCTGTTCATTTTCGATTATTTTCCGATGTTTTTAATAATGTGAACTAATTAATTTCGTTTTTCTTGTATAATTGCTTTCAATTTAAGTATTTAATAAGAAATATTGAAAATAGAATATGTTAAATTAATTCGATAATTAAGCTGAAAATATATTTCACAAACGCAGAGAAAATATTTTCTATATATTTCTTAAAAATGATCGCTTTTATTCGAAATTTACAAAACCTCGTAAAATTGTTGGCTGGGTTATTACAAACTTTTTTCCGCTTGCACTATGGTTTAACTGTGTTAAATTTCCAAGAAATGTTCTCGATATCGTTTAACTTTTTGCACTATTGTTGATTTATATATTTACCTAATTATTCGGAGAAATTATAAAAGCCAAAATCACAATCTTATTAAGTCTGGCGAATTGGAAGTGTGAATTAACATTACCACTAAAGATCAAAAAGTTTAGTTTTAAAAATAAGAACCACAGAACCGCACGTTTTCGAAGCTGATCTTAAACTGAGAATAAACAAATCTAATTTAAAGAATTTATTCTAAGAAAAAACAGCTTCTTCCTTCGTAATAATTGTTATCGCTTAATAAAATGCAAGTGCTATGGAGCACAAGCTTGTCCTAAAGTTTTGGATACAAGGTGCAATTAACCTTTTTCTATATTACTTCAAAACCTCTCTAAGATTATTTAAGACAGAGATAATGTTAAGCTGTTAGCAATATTATGCTTGACGTATGTAATTGAATAAAGAAGACAATCGCAATTAAGTTATTTACACTCTTTACAATACCACACAGATTTTTTATTCTCAGTAATCTGAAATGAAAACAAATAATAACGAAAACAACTGAGCATTACTTAATTTACTCAGCAAACACTAAATATTTTGAAACTGATTAACATTGCACAACCACCGTCAAAAGTAAATTCAATTAAAAGCAGACTTTTATGTAAAACTAAAAATTTACCAACTTTTTCAATTCTAAAAATGTTGTGTTATATGTACGAATATTTATCTTTATCAGAAACCTTTTCTTTCTGCTATTTTTATAAGATATTAGATAACTCTCAAAGCGTTTTTTTTAAGTTTAAGAAACGTTTACGAATTTTTTCTTCTAAATTATTCCGCAATTATTTATATATAATTGATTTTTTTCAAATTTTATGTTTCCAGATGATAATATCACAAAAATAAATACAATAAATTATAATTTAAAATATCACAAATGGTAGCAATGCCAACACCATTATAACTTAATTACTTATGACACCGATTTTTGGATGCACTGATATACAATTTCATTTTAAAGAAAAACATTTATCTGATATTTTATTCAATTTTGCGAATAAAAATTAAAAGCAAAAAACCTTTTTAAAAAAAAGCTTTTATTTAAATGCTCTAAAAAGAAAAGAAAATTTTCCTTTAAAATTTTAACTATGAACTTATAGCCTCATTATACAAAATTTATATGATCATAAAAGCTTGTCGCGCGATTTACTTGTGTAAATAAACTAGTAACTATTTAAGGGGTCACATACGTACAGAATTTTCAGAAAATCGACTTTTTTTTTTTACAGATTATTATTCTCTATAGTTTTAGGCGTATTTCTGTGAAAGTCGATTGTAAAAATTCCACATAGATCGAAAGTTATTATAGAAAACGTGACTGCCTGATGTGAGTCTGATGCGCGAAGGTAGCTGTCCCTTGTTTGAGGCAGCTGGCCGTTACTTTCGGAGCCTTTCAGCCTGTCGGAAAAAAAGTAAACAACAATAATTGTTTACTGACAAGGAAGGCATGCAATATAAAGCTGGAATGGGAGATTAGACGTAAGTTAACAATATAAATTAAAAAATTCATAAAGTTCTTGCTTTAGCTGCGCGCGACCTCGAGCGAAACGCACTTGAAACTTTAAATGAGTTTTTCTCAAAACTATTTTTTCCGGCATGGTTCACATGATAACTCATACAGATTTTAATATTTTGTTATGCTTTTTTTTTTTTTAATATTCAGAATTGTTTTCTCTATAGTCTGTCGAGCCAGATATTTTTTAAACTGCCGTAAATTGCCAAATTTTCCGAATTTCAAAAATCCGGCTCGACAAACTATAACTACAACTTTATTTTACAAGAATTTTTTTACGTTTTGCAAATCCATCAACATTTCATGCAGAAATGATGTAAACCATGGACCAACTTTTTTTTTATAGAGCTTCGGAAAAACAAATTTTTGTTGTTGTAATTTTTGAAAAAAAAAAAAAAAAATTTTTATATATTACATACTAGTAAACAATGTGTAAAAGTTATTTTTCTTAATTTCTATTGCTGTCCCTTCTAAAAACAGTTTTATTTTTAGCGTATTTTTGGCGCTGTTGTACGTATGTAACCCCTTAATTGAGTAACTTAATCAGCTAATTTTAATTTTTTTAAAATTTCAGTTTAATTAAATACTTATAGGTACTTACGCAAACCTCGCGACAAGCTTTTATGATCATATAAATTGTCTATAATGAGGCTATAAGTTGATAGTTAAAATTTTAAAGAAAATTTTATTTTCTTTTTAGAGCATTTAAATAAAAGCTTTTTTTTAAAAAGGTTTTTTGCTTTTAATTTATTTTTTACTTTTTAGTTATCGCTGGCTAGGTTTCTGAGTCTGTTCGTCTCATTCAACGCATCATTTTTGCAAGGTCGTTTGCCGGTTAATTTCGAACAGTCTAGCTCTTCAATAAGGAGACCTTCTAATGATTTTAGCCTACTTAAGGCCACGTATGTTTGACCAGCAGCAAAGAGCTTCGAGCCTAAGTAAACAACGGCGTGGTCGACAGTACTACCCTGCATTTTGTATACTGTGCAAGCCCAGCATAATACAATTGGCAGCATTCTTCGTTCTGCGGTTCCGTGACTATATTTTGCTGGAAATTGCACAGACTTGGACTGAATGAGGTGAACACCGTCTTTACCGAAGTCTATACGGACGGATGGTATATCAGTTTCATACATTTGTGCTCTTCGGAAGCAGGGCCATATAATTTCTGTAATATGTCCAATGGCACCATTCACCAGACCTTTGGACACATCTACATTGTAACGCAACATCACCTTGGCCCCAACAAATATTTCTAGCTCCTTAGGTAGCCCTCCTGTCTTGTTTATATCTGATGGTATAATATTATTTAGATCTAAGTTGTCAGTTTTTCCAGCATTTTTATTCTCAGCGAACCCTTTCATTTAATATCCATACTATAGGAAAGCATAAAAAACTTCAAAAGTCCGCCATATTGGATTAAGAGTGATGTCAGAATATTTTTTTAATTATTCTCGGCAAGCCCTTTCATTTGATACCCATATTGCAGAAGTGCATAAAAAATAACTATTCCGCCATCTTGGATGTTCCGCCATATTGGATTTAGAATAACGTCACATTATTTTTCGAGTTACTCTCAACAAGCCCTTTCATTCGATACCCATATTGTAGAAGTGCATAAAAAATAACTATTCCGCCATCTTGGACGGTCCGCCATATTGGATTTAGAATGACGTCACATTATTTTTCGAGTTACTCTCAACAAGCCCTTTCATTTGATACCCATATTGTAGCAATGCATTAAAAATAACTATTCCGCCATCTTGAACGGTCCGCCATATTGGATTTAGAATGACATCACACAGTTTATCGTGTATTGTCATCCAAACTAAACGTGTACACAAAATTTCAGCTCAATCGGTTGAAGATATCTGCTTCAAAATTGAGTAGCAAGATTCCACCTTAACAAACATACATACATACATTGCAAGTTAAATAAAAGATTTTAAAAATTAACAACTTTCAATTAAAGAATTATAAATCATAAATTATTAAGAGAGCAAAATTGTTCGTACGGGAGTACGAAAAAGCGCTTTTCCCACTTTATTAACATATCACGAATTTTTGCTCAAAAAGTGCTAATACAACCAGCAAAGTTATATCTTAATATTATAGCTAAATAAACATTTAAACAACGTCTACAATACAAGCTTATTTACGAATTTAAAAATAAATTCTACAATTTATTCAGTTACTCAGTTTTCCAAATAAAGGGTTCAAGGCGATTCTCGACATCTAAATAATTGTTGAGAGCCTCCAAACTTTCAATGTTTTGATTGAGAAGCGTATTACATCGAATTAACTGTTGTGATATTGAGCGCACCTTCGAGAACTGCTCAGCATAGGCAGCATAAGCCTTTTGTTTTTCCACATATGCTGCGAAAAGCTTTGAAATTGTATGATCAACCTAAAACGGAAGTTAAAAATAAAATTCGCCTGGAAATTCAGCGTCTTTCAAAGTACCTCTTTAATTTTAGCCATTATTTGATTCTGATCAGAAGCAACTTGAGATGCACACGTATTGAAATGAGACTGCATTCTGGCACAAATGTTTTGAAGATGTATCGGTGGTAATCGGTTCAGAACTTCAGGATCTCGTCCAGAATGTGACGATAGTGTTTCTCGCATAACTGGTAAAAACATTGGAATATTCTGGAATAAAAAATAAAGAGTTTTAAGGATCAAAGATTACGCATTGTTTCTACTATTATAACAGAACTTAATTAATTTTCTTGCTTCTATATAAAAAATGTCCTTTAGATGTTATGTACGCGACAAAAAAAAAAAAAAACGTTTTTTGCAAACAAATGCATACATTTTCAACTGTTCACACACACACCAAATAAAAGTAAAGGAAAAATGAATAAATACGTTCGAAACAAATAAAATAAAATGTAGATTATTTAAAAAAAAACCCACATTTTAAAGAACGATCAAAGCATAATTCTAATTATATAAAATTATAAATAATTGGTGCACTATCGGCTAATTTATTTTTAAAAATGCTTAATATTTTTAAAAGTTTGTTGATTTATTAAAAAGAGTAAACCTTCCGATTAGTTATGGAATATCATTTAAATAGCTGTCTCAGTTGGCTTGGCAATAGGCCTTCCTGTCAACAAAATTTTGCAGCACATTTTCGACGATTTCGGGCCCTATTTCACAATCGATCAATATAATGCTTAAGTACCTGAATCGTTTCTGGATTGTCAGCATAATACTGATCTTTAACGACACGTCACAAAAGAAAGTCCAATGGCATCAAATCGCAGCTTTACGGTGGCCATGACACATCCTGAGCGAAATTTCTTTTCAAAATTCATACTGTTTCGGCAACACACTCACTTTAGAAATAAGTTTTCAATATTTCGCAACGTTGTTCAATTGTAAATCTATTCATTTTGTTACGCGGAGATATGAAACTGACTTTCTGTAAATTTTTTGAGCGCGAAAGAGGTTTCTGCGTCAAAATAACATATAATTTAAAAAGAAACTCACATATGGCCCTCCTTATATAATATTAATTTTAGTTGAGAAAGATCAGAGCATTAAAAATTGGCTTTAAGTGTCGTTATTTTTGAAAATAATATAAAAAAATGTATTCGATAAACAATTATATAAGTACTTCGAAAAAAAAGTATATAAATATATTTTGATAAAATTGTTTTCCTAATTTAAATTTTAAATTAAGAAAATATAAAATTCTTGTAATTTTTAATACGCTTAATTTAAGAATGAATACTTTTCACGTATGAAGTAATTTTTTTTAGGAGGAAAATAAAAATATTCTCTTCAAGAACATTTCCTACATATTGTGATATACTGTTCATTGAAAACAATTTATAAATTGTTCGGTCAAGTTAATATAAATTTTAAATTTCGTATTATTATGTAAATGAATTGATTACACAAGTCGACACGATTTTTGATTCTGATTAATATGAGGTCATTCTTCATTGCTTTCGTCTCACAAGTGAAGAAAATCGACATGATTTTTAAAAAAATTTGCTTTTGTGCCCAGGACAGCAAATTTAAAATTACCGACCATCAAAATTGTTATGTTTTCATTTCCTTGTAAATCTTTTGGGGGTGGACATTTTTTAAATTTTTAGTTGCTATATTAGATCCGCCATCTTTAATATATATTTTGATAACAGACTTAGTATCAGCGACCCTAAAACCTCTTTGATTCATTTTGATAAAAAATCCCATGAAATTGCAAGTGTTCGGACGCCATATTTGATTCACCATTTTGGAACCCAATACAAAAAAATACCTATACTGTTTTCTCTAATATAACGTAGTTTTTGGCAAAAAATCAGAAATATCGCAGAACGCATTTAGTTGTAATTGAGGTTCAAATATCCAAACGAATGACAATTTTTCCTTCACAAAAGCAAAGTTTTAACAAAATAATGGCACTTTTACCTTCCTTTTGGACACAAGCAAAAAGAAAATAGCATTCATAACTCAGACTCTAATCTAAATCAAAAATCCGAACTAAGTGAACAAACAAATTAATTATATACAAGCTCATATTCGGAACTGTTTATACTTATGGTCAAAACGCATATAAACAAACTGCAAACAACTCAAAACAAAGTACTAAAAATTCTGTTTAACCTGTCTAGATTTTTCCCCACACGTGAATTACATCAAAAAGCAAATACCGATCTTATTACAGACGAAGCAAGTTAACTACTTAGCAACTTTATTCAAAGTACCTTCATTATAATATAATTTTCTAATTTCAAAAATTTTCCTCCAGAAGTAATTTTATGAAATAAAAAATGTGCAATATAAATAAATTAAATAAGCATTTAAAATTCTTATTTTTAAACGAATTAAATATTGCGGTTAAAGTTTTGTACTAATCTATATATATAAAAGAAAGTCATGTTAGTTACACTATTTATAACTCATTATAAATAGTGTAACTAACACGACTATTACGAAATTAGTACAATGATTATCTTGAGGTCACTGATTTTGAATATTATCAAAATTTACAAATCCAAGATGGCGGACCCAATATGGTGACCAAGATTTCTCGATTTCAACGGATTTTAATGAAAATTGGTACAATGATTATTCTGAGGCCACTAATTTTGAATATTAGCAAAATTTCCAAATCCAACAAGGCGGATCCAACATGGCAGATCCAACATGGCGACCAGAATGTCTCGATTTCAACGGATTTTAATGAAAATTGGTACAATGATTATTCTGAGGATACAAGTTCCGAATATTATCAAAAGTTGTAAATCCAAGATGGCGGATCCAATATGGCAACCGAATATCTCGATTTCAACAGATTTTAATTAAAATTAGTACAATGATTATTATGCAAGATGGCGTCCAGAATGTCTCGATTTCGACGGATTTTAATGAAAATTGGTACAATGATTATTCTGAAGCTACAAATTTCGAATATTATCAAAATTTGTAAATCCAAGATGGCGGGTCCAATATGAGACCAAATTTCTTGATTTCAACGGATTTTACTGAAAATTAGTACAATGATTATTCTGAGGCCACTAATTTCGAATATAAGCCAAATTTCCAAACTCAAGATGGCGGATCCAATATGGCGACCAACATTTCTCGATTTCAACGGATTTGAATGAAAATTGGTACAATGATTATTTTAAGGCCACTAATTTTGAATATTATTAAGATTTGGAATTTCAAGATAGCGGATCCATAAAGGGGTTTTCGGGTTGAAACAATGTCTAGGATATAACAAACTAGAACATTTGAGATGTGTTTAATTAGTAAGTATTTACCCAACGCCGGGTAACCCAGCTAGTATATTATAATCTGCGGATGATGAGGGAAACGGATCGTTATATCTTCTAAAGTAAGTGGAATATCGGAAATATGCTTTTATTAATATAACCTTGAGACTATAAAAAGAGAAAGATATTTAATACATTTAATAGAACAGTATGAATATCTGATTAGGCATCTTAGTTATAAAATTTGATTTGAAAATGCTGTTGGAAAATCCAGTCCAATTATTGAATTTGTATTTGAAGACTTTAAATTCAATATAGGTAAGTAAAATCAGTATAAATTTATTATATCGACTACGTTTATATTCATAAATTACAGTGAAAAACATAACATAAGAAATACAAGGTTCTCAAAATATTCAAGAGTTTTTATTCAATGTGAAGATATAAAAATAGTATGAATGGTATCAGTAGTAAATAACAAGTTTCCTTGTTTTCGCAATATTTATATATAATATTTATATCCCACAATAAGAGTATTTCATAAAAAAATGGTAAGAAACTTAAAAAAAAGCTTAACTATGTAGGTATGGGATAGGAAATTGTCCACTTATATAACCAAATTTGGTTCTGACTAATGTAGCAATCGGCATTTGTTTACATTTTTTGCACAGTCTGCCAATTTTGCAGAAAAATAATTGAGCCAACCTCGCTAGGCCGCTTCGCAAAATCCCAACTTGTAAGTGAGCATTTTTCGCCTCATGTGGGAAGTGCAACCAAGGCTACTTTACAGATCGCGTTTAGTCCAGCTAAAAGATCCGATTATGAAACTTACTCAATGCTCACTAAATGTTAAATAGGTTTACCTTGCCAGGTGGTTGTTGCTTTTTCTTTCCCAACGCATTTAGCTTTTTTATTGGTATTAGGTAGGTGGTTGGATTCTGTGTCCGACTGTTTCTCTCCGCTTGCACACCTCTGTCGCGATCGACTAGTTTGTCTTGCTCAACTTGGTACAGGTGGTGTGTTCGTGCGGCTTTGTCACAGTCTTCATATTAAGACCAGACACTTCCAAATTAAGTGAGCTCTTAAAACACTTTAGTTTTAATAATTTTTACCTAAAAATTATTTCTCGTTCAGTTTTCATTCGTGTGTTAAGAGGAACAGTAACAACAGCCGTCGGGGTTTATTCTCAAGTTGGTTCGGTTTTGTTTTTACAAGGATAAGATCAAAGTGCTGATAGAAATACATATACAAGATGATAAACGGAAAGTTTTTTGCGGGTCTTCCACCAAAGATGCTCAATCGCAACACTGCTGCTGGACCAAATAGGCAACAAAGTAATCTCTTTTGGCCTGATGAATCAGATGTTGATTCTGCATCCGAATCCAGATCAAAACAACGTCACAGGACAACGCAACAAAATTCTGCGGATTCGAATAGTCCCTATAACACCGATGTTGATACTAAAGAACTCTTTCAAAAGCAGCTAACCTCGAAAATTGGATTTTATGATAATATCGAAGAGGACACATCTAACAAAAATAATATAAAAACTTCTATAATCCAGCCTACATTCGAGGAATCACCAATACAGAGAAATAAAATTGAAGCTTTTACATCAAAAATTGAATTTTACGATTATGCTGATGATATAAAATCGAACACACCAAAAACGGATAAGAACTCCAAGAAAGATGTCGAAAGAAACTCAAAAAATTCACCGAAAACAATCGATAAAAGAATTAAATTCGTTGATAAAGTGCCAATTGAAACTGAAATTACTCAACCAAAAGGAATATTGAGAAACAATGAAAAATTGGTAAAAGACAAAACATCACAAGATCAGGCTCGAAAGAGATTGATCAAAAAGCGGAACCTAAGTAAATCGGTGGAAAATTTATCTTTTCGCTCACGAGATTTCAGCGATGACGACGAAGATGACTGCATAAAAGTAATCGAAAACGATGTCAAGAACGTCGCGATCAATGATCGCAAAATGCAAGAAGACGAGGGAAGACGATCATCGCGGAAAGAGGAGGTCATAAACCATCGATCGAGTCGTTCAAATATAAAAGTGGATCGACCACAGACCCCTGTAAATCATGACAGATATGACGACGGTTTCGACAGTCCAGAGGAGCAAATTGATGAGAATTTTTTTAGGAAGACCGATCGAGACCACACTGTCATATACCATGAGGTACAACTAGACAGTGATCGCGGGGATTCGGACAGGGGGAATTCAGCTCGATCTACAGCTTCCCGTCCACCCACTCACCACCACCATTCTCGATCTGACAACTTCTACGGATTAGAGAAGTCCATAAACAGCCAGAATTCTCCAGCACGTTCTCAGCGATCCGATCAGCCGCCCCCAGATCAGGTACAGCAGCCGCTGAACAATAATTTCTCGCACCGGCATCTGAAGAGCAGCATCTTTTTTGGCAATGACACTGAACCTTCAGCCGAACGACCTCCAAAATCAGTTCGCAGCTCAGCGGTCATGAGGGTCTCAGTCGGACTGCCGGACTAACATTGTCGCGATTTAATTTAACGTGTACTTAAACCAGTTATTTTGATTATATATATGCTCAAGGCGCACCGAGCGTTGCACCTACGACATCGGAATTGCGCGGCATGTAGAAATTCTTCTTAACGCCGTAACGCTGGTGTTCAAATTGTCTCATTATTCGTACTAATCATGGCGCTATTAGCTGCATAATGGACAAACATCCCCGTGATATATTCATTGATAATTCTCGCTATTAAGTAAGAGAAAACTGAACAAAATAAAATGATTAATTCCAAAAAGTACTTTGTTATTCTTTCTAAAACTCAAAACATATGTATAAGTGGAAACAGCCTGCAGGTATTACGTACCACAGCGCAGGCCTTGCTAATGCGTTTCATTTTTCATTTGCATAATTTGCATTCTATTCAAGGAAAAAATAGTTTGCTTTAAATTTACATTGTCTGAAATCGAACAACTGGTAGGTATATTTTCACTTAAACTTGCATAGCATTTTTAGTTTTTACATTAAGAGTTCAAGAGCACGATTGAACACTTATTTTTAAAAGTATAAACTATATCTTTAGTTTTATAGAATGACTGATGATTTGGATATTTTTTTATTTGAAGTTAATTATATCACTTAGTTTAATGTGATCCAAAACAACGTCATTGATTTTTCCAAATTTATACTATTTTAGCTCCATATCTTAAGATGCAGAGAAGAGAGATATCTTCCCAAATTTTTATTTAAAGAGTATAGCTACAGATAAGTAGAGTTATATTGGAAAAAAATTTTCTTTTTCAATATAGAAAAATACAACAAAGAATCACACGAATTTTATAATACTACGATATATTCGCATTTATGCAGTTATTAGAAACTAAAAACACATTCTACATTTCACTATTTCTTTTAATTTTATGAGCTTATAATATCAGAAATTATATAAAAATATTTAATAATATAATAATAAAATAATTATAAAAAATCTATTTGCAAACATGTAATATATATACAAATTTTATTTCAGAATAAAATCATCCTTTTATTATCTCCTTTATTTTATTTCATACCGACTTAGGGAAAGAATTAAAAATTGTTATTATTTATGAATTATTTTGTTATGTGACCAGGCAAGAAAATTGCTATGTTTTTATTAATAAATTCCTTTCTCGTGAGATCAAAACACGGGCATCGTCGGATGCTTTGGAAAAGTTGACCAAGTTGCAAACAAATATACCAAGGGTTGAGACGTCCCATAGGGTAGTCATCTCGGGCTATTGCTTTTTGTTGTTTACATTAATGAGATCTATTAATGCACGAATTCTTTGCTATACAGATGACGCCAAAATATTCTGTATTGTATTAAACACAAGTGAATGCGAACTTTTAAACTCTGGCTTAGAAACATTTTATTATTGGTGCTCTATTAAATATAAGTAAATATCGTTGTTATTTCTCGTAAACGGTCACTTGTTAATTTCTGTTATAATATTCAATATACTGTTATACTCTTTAATTCATCCTTAACCCAACTTGACAAAACCAATGACTTCAGTGTATTATTTAACTCCCGCTTATCTTTTAACGATCACTACGATGGTATTATTGCCAAGGGTAATTTCGCTTTGGGTTTTGTAAAGAGATGGTGTAAGGAGTTTGAGAATCATACTGTAATGAAACTCCATTTTTGCACTTTTGTTCGTCCTATATTGGAATACGCAATGCAAGTCCGCTTTGGTCTCCTTTTTATGTGGTTCGTATCAATCGCATTGAAGCCGTCCATCGTAGTTTTGTACATTACAATCCTTAGGCGCTCCCACCTTATGAAAATAGGCTTTGACCTTTCCCTTGAGGATAAGCGTAAGCCAGAAATTCAGGGCAGTCTCGTCTTTTCAACAGCAAATTCAAGCTAATTGATTTTAATTTAACTAAATGGAATTTAATAAATCAGCTTCGTTAAGGTTTAATATATCCACCTATTGTAGTAGTCACTTGTTGATGAAGCTTTGTATAAATAAATAAACTCTATGAGGCATAATATTCTTCTCGGCGTAAATAAACGTTAACAAAACACGGTTGTGCAAACATTAACATTATATAAATCGAAATAAATAAAAATATTTCAAGAAATTCGCAGTTTCCGTTTATATTAAATGATCGCACTAATTTAGCCATATGTGCTAAAATTAAAATTTACAAAAATGCCAAAAGTAAAATGGAAACATTTGAATGTATAAAATGACCTTGCTTAGTGCCGTATGTAGCAATTAGCAAAATCAGTACAAACTTGCTGTCTCTAATGATGTCGCCCATTGACCATTGTTGAATATAAGACAACAATTGAACTGGACTATATCACATCCAGATATAACGGCGGAAAGCATTTTTTATACAGCCTACAGTTTAAATCTTGCGAATATTAATGAGCTTTAAATCCACATAGCATCTAATAAAAAACCTCAATTTACACCTACTCTAACTTACAATTATTTTCTTTAGTGTAGTTCCACTTAAACGGCAGTGCGCATGAGTCATCTTATTAACATACAATAGCAGTCTGTCTATGTTTTTTTTTCCCTACAGACTTACCTGTAACCTGAGGATGTCCGGATCTTTGTCAGGCCCTGGATCTTTTGAGGCAGACTTCACAACGACGATTGTATGTGAAGCAGTTGATGGCCTGGTCTTCACCTTCAGCATTGGTTTTCGTGATGAGCCCGCAGAAATTGAATTAGACCGAGCGTTGCGAGAGCCTAATTGACCTTTGTTGCGAATTTTTGGAGAGTCTGTAGGAAAAATTTAAAAATTAAAATATTTATTCATTCATTAGAAAGTTTTGCCATTATTTTTTCGCACCTCCTATAGGTCGGTCGGTGTAAGAAATGTATGGTAGGTCTGAATCTGAACAAACACTTATAGGTGGTGAGGCGGGTCTAGAGTCTGGCGAATGAAATGATCCATCATCTTGTAGCTTTTTACTTATTTCTGATACAGCTATTGTATTTCCGCGTTGTAATCTCGCTGCACTACCAACACTCCGTCCATCTATAGGACCCGAAATTCCACTCTGATGGGACTGCTCCGAACCCATAATTATATCTATAAAGAAAAATTAATAATTAAAAACATGTTCCTCACGAATACTTTTATAAATAATAAGTAGATAAAAAGAAAATCTAAACAGCTGCTAACCCACAAAGGTGTCAACGATATGTCTTGAGCTATTTACTTAGCAAACAGAAGGTGGCAAGGAAAGTGATACATTACAAAATTACAAGCTTTACCATGTTCACTACTGTCTTTTACGGTCTATTTTCGTCGACTGACTTGCTCCAAAAATCCCGCTTGAGTGACTATAGAGTAGAAAAATTCCCAACAGACGGCATAAACCCGTACATATCACAGCTTCCTGAGCTACCGGCCAATTTCTCGAAGAAAGGTAAAAGGAATTCAGTCAAGGTTTAGCCACTTTCCAGTAACAATGAATCTTTAAAACTGTCCGGGTGCATTATGAAGGTTATTAGTGCAATTTTTTTGCTGTGCTCTCAAATAGTCGCAACTAATTCTGCAGCAGAAGAATTCTCACAGTCAAAAAATAATACATTAAAAAGCCGGAGTGCGGAAATAACTCTAGTTCAGAGATCTACCCCATCTAGATCGATCAAAAATCACTATGAAATTGATTACAAAACGCTATACAATTTACGATTTGATCCAATGTCGCTCTACCGGGCAACGACTAGAAATTCTCAAGACAATGACTCGAACTATGATTTTTCTACTACCACTCAGGTAGCAATAAGTGCACCTAGTGATTTCCTGCAATATTCTATAATTAATGCAGATAGTGAAGATTTTGTGAACGGCTCTCCAAAAAATAATAGCAACGTAATGAAACCACAAGAAGGGAAAAGTGCTTTGTCGATTATAGGGAGTCGCTTAAAGGAGTTACTTTTTGGAACAATTCCAGTTAAGAAGAATTCAGCTTCAGGAAAGGGTTTGCTGAATCTGTTTGATGTGGTCCAGTTCGAAAATGTCCAATGTACCGGAAGTATTAAAGGCATTCGGTTTCTAAATGGAACTTGCTATCATCATTTCGAGTGTATTAGTCAAGGCGGTGTTCCTATGGGATCATGCGCTAATGGATATGGAGTTTGTTGCGTATGTAAGTACATCTAAAAACTATTATTTGCATTATATTTATGATGACAGGCTATAAAACAATAAAACAAAACAATAAAATTAAATCCCGAGGGAATACTTCGAGCTGTAGAGCCTTGAAAATAAAAAGGTCAAAGTTTCTAAGGTTAATTTCTAGGATTTCAGATTCCTCAGGTGTTTCTGCGCTGAAAAGACTCTGAACAGTTCTTGATACCGGTTATCATTTGCTACCAAAAATTAAAATAAAAAATAACGCAGTTCTGGCTTTTTAACTGCGAATTTTATAGGGAAGCGGACAATGAAGAGAAGATGAAATACTTCCCTGACCCCAAAGCAACATCCTGATTGCTGAAATATTTTTCACAGGCATGAAAAATACGATGCTATTTAGATAAGCATTGAAAATATTCGTGAAGATGATAGTAATCATAAAATTATAAGTGTAGTAATTTTGATTGAGAATTGAAAGAATCAAAGAGTCTCATGAGTGAAAAATTGAAATAAGAGTAACCGCACTTAAAAAATTGATTATAAACAATCCAGTAACGCTAATATGCTTTAGAAAGAAAAATTGAAAATTAAATTAGTTCATAAGGCCCTTATTTTAAAACCCGGGCATGTACTTATTTTTACACTCTATTTATTCTAGTTAAATATGGTTGCGGAGAGGCTACTAGACAATCGATTAGTTACTTTGAAAGTCCAAAATTTCCTCTACCAACATCGGATCCAATAACTTGCATATTTACAGTAAAACTAGCCCATGACGTAAAGCAAGTTAGACTTGATTTGCTATTTTTTGAAGTAAATTATATTAATATTTAGTATCAAGAAAAAAATATAATAATTTGATGTTCTTTAGCTACGACGACCCATTGAAGGAGATTGCGTTGAAGATCAATTTATTATTTCAGGACAAAGCTCAAATTTCAAAATACCAGTCTTATGTGGTGTAAACACTGGTCAGCATAGTAAGTTGTTGAAAAAATGTTATAAATTAAAGTATTCAAGTCTAACCGGGCTTGTCCTCTTCGTGTCATATTTGAAAATAATTCAGATTTCCTCTAAAGATCAGTCTGATTTTTAAAATGTTTAAATTTTAGTTTACGTAGATGTCCTTAACTCACCTGAGCGAAAACTTTTCATTTCTGTATTTGGTCGTGTTAGGGGAAATCGCGCATTTAGCATTAAAATAACGCAGGTAAGTTTATTTCATTTTGATAGAGAACAAAAATATAATTAACTTTTAAAAAGTTGCGCACAGAAGATCTCGCTCCCGAAAATTGTCTTCAATTTTTCACAGACCAATATGGATATGTAAAATCATTCAATTACGAAGATCTCACCAATATTGTCGAATGCCAAGAAGGAAGCTATCTTGTAAGTACTTTAACATAATAAGAAAATAATTTATATATTAGTTTTGGATCATCCAATGTTTTTTTTAATTGAAGAGTTACACAATTCAAACACAGAAATTAATTTTTGAAATCTGTACAAAAAGATGCGACTTTCGAGTTTGTACAAACATTTTTTTAATAAGCTTAGCTTTTAAGAAGTATTAGAAATAAGCAAAAAATTTTTCTGATTTTTGATATATTTTCTGGAATTCGTTTTAAAATTTTGGTTTAAATTTTGCGGCAGTTTTTGAATTTTCCATCACACAAACGGTCAAAAAGCTTTTTTCGCTAATAGAGTCTTGTCTAGAAAAATTGACCTTTTATTATAATTTATAATTTTAAAGTAAAGCCACCTAACATGACCCAGCACAAATTCTAGGGTCCTCGGATAGAGAGCCGAGCTGAGCCAATTCCCCTGATTAGGATATGTATAAGGTACCGAAAAACCAGGCCCTGTAAATTGCCACAAGAATAAACCTATTTAATTTAGATTAAAAATTATTTTTATACCGCGGAGAACATTTATAATGCGAACAAAAAGATTGGCTGTAAAGAATTTTGGTACATATTCCCACGACCTCTTTTGGCAGAATTACACAAGGAAAATTCCTCCCAGAACTTTTATAATCCTTTGTATTTATTATCATCTTTTCTTATTATTAAAAAAAAAATACTCGTTTTAAACGATTCTTTACTAAATCTTATAACTCGCGGGAAAAACAATATAAATTCTTCTCATGTAATCGCGAAAATTATTTTTAAGTGAGTTAGATTTTCGTCCGTAAGTAATTCATTTACGATTTAGTTATCGCGATTAAAAAAGAAGAATTTATTTCGTTTTTCCCGAGTGTTTTATGATTTAGTAAAGAATCATTTAAAGCAATTCACTAGCAAACAGCTGAATCATTTTCGATTCTTTTTCGATATTTACTAATTATATTTTCGTTTAAAATTATTATTTTTCGATTCATTTACGAATCGTTTGGTTTTCTGAGAATGTATGTCTTCTAAAAGAAAGTGACTCATGTTATTCTAAATTTATTATCTTTATTCTCTCTAAATCCTTCAACTTAATTCTGATCAGAATAGAGCGTTTTCTCATTTGCTGCGCCGAGTATCAACAATAATTAAAAGCAATACATTTAAGTATTAAAACGGGCAGTGAGGTAAAGGCAAATTCTAGAAGCAAGCTAAATAAAAGAAAAACGTTCTCTTCAGATACAATCTCTTTCAAAATAACAGAACGACTACACCGTATAGACAGTGAAGAGGGGCAAGGGGGCGCAATGGGTTCCAGATCACTCGTGAAAGGTCGATATCTTAATCGTATGAACAGGATGAATTCAGTAAAATTAACTATAGGGCCAGAGAGATGAAGCAGAGTGCTAAATGTTGATTCTAGCTTCAATCACAACATTAGCCAGTTCATTAATTTTATCTAAACTGAAGAGTGCAAGAGCCTTAGGCCTATTCTTTGAGGTTCTGAGTATTTAGATATCTGTTCCTAACCTGTGCAAAATTTGAGCCTAGTCCCCATTTCGCCAATCTCACCTTATCATAGCGTCATCAAAACCAAGATAGTTGGTTGGTTGATTATATTTCTATTACTATTTTCCGATAGTGTGTTTTCTAGTCAAAAACGTGCCAGCTGTCCTTGCACCACAAGGTGTAATGAAGTATGTCTGAGGCTGTGCAAGCCCTTATTCACGGATTTCTTTCTATTCTCTTTGTCGAATGCTTCACATCTTCAATATTTGCACCATGTTCAGCAAAACACCACAAAACAGGCATAAAAGCACAGAATCCATAAACTATTATTTTCAAAGTTAGGAGGTTTATATATGAACAAATGTCTAGGCAGAGAGCTCAGTTTGACAAAATTATTTATTTATTTATTTATTTTATTTTATTATGTTTCTTTGGATGGCATTCTTAATGTATAATTAAATCTATCTCCTTATTAATTTGTATTTAAGAAAATAAACAGTCGTCTGTAGTGAAAGAGCAAAGCTTAAAACAGTTTCAACAGAGTATATAAAACAGACCAAAGATGAGGTAAAACGGCTCAAACCACAACTTAAGGTATAAAATCAATTTCGTTAGCCAATGTGGAGAGAATCAAATCCTTATTTCTGCTTCCGTAAGAACTAAAAACCCTTTAAATGACTCACTTTATTCCTTCGATGTCGTTGATGACCACAGCCTGCACCAGAAATAATCGTTGACGTTTCGTAAACAGAAATCAGCTGGCAGCTGCAGTCACAACATGCGGCGAATTCACTTTTTTACCCTGCCAGTGCTGTTAGCTTGTATTTTCATAATTCCTAATATTTTTCAGAACAATCTCAATTACGCAATTTGCGTGAAAAGGGCTCCGGACAAGTGTTTCATATCTTACTCAAATGTGTTCGGCGGGGATGAGTTTCCCTTTCAATTAATTAACCTAGATGAAGGTAAATAATATCAGAGATCGGCAGAAACATGTTATTTCGTTTTCGATTTTTCAACAATTTTTAATTACAATATTGCGATTATCAACTATTAAGAAATTAATAATCATTGTTCTAGAGGTTTTCCAATATGGGCGCATTCAGGCCAATCAAAAAGGAAAACAGCTTTGGAGGGTCGCGTTGGCTTTATTTATAATATTTTCAATATGGTATTCAAAAGAATATCACGAACATTTTTCGCATCGTGACCATATACAGGGTGTTCAGAGGTGGGTGGTCAATACTGCAGGGGGTGAAAGGTCAGACCGAGACAAGCAAAAAATCGTATGGGTGGGGGGGGGCATCTCGCACCGTTTGGCAGTTACAGGGTGATTCGTAAATCAGGATTTTGCCTTATATGGGAACCGCTCTTGTATTTTTATCTTTTTTTCTACGCATCGCAGCGGCCCCAAACTGATTTCAAAAAATCACAATTTGGAAGCCCTTTCCAAAAAAGTTTACACCACCCCCCTATCCCCAACCCCTTGGCCACAATCCCCCCTGGAAGTTGAAAAAATTAACTTTTATTTCACGATTTTTCACCTTTCGCCCCACTTTTCTCCGAAATTCATGTTATTAACATACCTACTTTTTATTTTTTTTAAGTTGCCTATCTAATTACCTTGCCAAAAAGGTGCAACATGCCCAGGTAAGAAAAGGATACGAAAATTTATTTACAAAAATCCTTTTACAGAAAATCATGATAATTTGAATTTTTAAGAAATTATACTGAAGTTAACTAAAAAATACATTTTGTTTGCTTAAAAACTAATTACAATTAAAACGTTTGTCCTTTAAAAGCTGTTCAAAATGTTCTCCGCCAGTTTCGATGCATGCAAGTAGCCTTGGTCTTATTTCACGTTTCAGGTCTATGGTAACCAGTCTCTCCCGTATTTTCGTGGCTGCAGTCCCAATCCTGGTAACTAATTTTGCTCTAGTGTTGATTAGTCTTGAGTAAACTTCATCTTTCATCATTCCCCATAAGAAAAAGTCCAGTGGAGTAAGGTTCGGTGACCTAGCAGGCCAAGGAATCGGTCCACCTCGTCCAATCCAGCGCTCTGGGTAATTTTCATTTAACCTTGCCCTAACAATGTTCCCAGTATGCGCAGGTACTCCGTCGAGCTGTAAATAAATTGCGCTTCTGGTGGCCAGGGGGATGTCCTCCAACAGATCCGGAAGGGTATTCTCCAAAAAGTCCGAGTATAGCTGACTATTCAGCATTTGGGGCAAGATGAAGGGTCCTATCAACTGGTTGCCGATGATGCCAGCCCAGACATTGACACTAAATCTTTGCTGGAAGGACCGACACCTGGTCCTATGTGGGTTCACATCTAACCAGGTGTGGAGGTTGTGCAAGTTTGTGATGCCATCCCGGGTGAATTGCGATTCATCCGTCCACAGAATTCGGTCTAGAAACCTTCTGTTTTCGATGTCAGACTCGAGCAGCCAAGTGCAAATTGCAATCGTCTTTCGGAATCTCCTTCCTGTAGTGCTTGGACCAGGATATGGTGGTATGGATGTAGTCCCTCTCGGTTCACAACGGTCCAAACTCTCCCTGAAGACAATCCTGACCTTCGTGCGACCTGCCTGATGCTTATTACAGGGCTGTTCCTGACGATGTTGACGATTTGTTGGTCGGGGTCCGCTGAATCGGCCGATTTTCCTGCTCGCATTTCTGCTCTGGGGGCGGTTACACTTCCGGTTTCTTTTAACCTTCTGAAAGTCCTTGAAAATACCCTTCTGTTGGGTACCCGCCGATTCGGGAATCTCCTTTGGTATTCTCGTACGGCCTCATTATCATTTCCTTCTACTAAACCGTACACGTAAATTATATCGGCATACTCGTCAACACTGAATTCTGCCATTTTATCTTAATTTTTTCTATTAAACACCCGTTCTTATCGCTTGCTTCTTCAACTGTGGTCAATGTCCTTTCAAACTTACCCATTTTTATACCATAATTCATAGGAGGTATTAGAAACGGAGCGTCAGGATACTTAGGAGTCAATACTGGATATAATAAACTAATAACGCTATTTAACGAGATTACATTTATTATTTTATTACTGTTTTGCTGAAATAATAAAAATGTATTACTTGTGTTTCCTAAACAAACATTTCCGAACTTGCTGTCATAAAAATTGTTTACTTAACGACTTTTTCCATTATGGTGCAATAAAGTAATTAGGTACCTGTGAGGATGTTTTAATTTCAGGACTTTTGCAACCCTTTTCTACCTGGGCATGTTGCACCTTTTCGGAAAGGTAATTAGATAGGCAACTTAAAAAAAATAAAAAGTGGGTATGTTAATAACATGAATTTCAGAGAAAAGTGGGGCGAAAGGTGAAAAATCGTGAAATAAAAGTTAATTTTTTCAACTTCCAGGGGGGATTGTGGCCAAGGGGTTGGGGATAGAGGGGTGGTGTAAACTTTTTTGGAAAGGGCTTCCAAATAGTGATTTTTTGAAATCAGTTTGGGGCCGCTGCGATGCGTAGAAAAAAAGATAAAAATACAAGAGCGGTTCCCATATAAGGCAAAATCCTTATTTACGAATCACCCTGTAACTGCCAAACGGTGCGAGATGCCCCCCCCCCCCCCACCCATACGATTTTTTGCTTGTCTCGGTCTGACCTTTCACCCCCTGCAGTATTGACCACCCACCTCTGAACACCCTGTATAGTAAATAAAAGAGCGCCGAGGTGGCTACCCTGCGGGACACCAGCAGCTCAGTAAGGACACCACAAAAAAAGAAAAATTCAGTGCGTTGAGACACATATGAGGAAATCCAAGAAATAAAATTATTAGAAAAGCCCAGAACGCCTAATTTATAAACCATGAAACCATATTAATATTCCAAAAATTTAAATAATTGAAAATTTTTTAATTATTTAGTTTAATGTTTTTATAATCATAAATCATAGCAAAATGTAATATCTATGGTATTGGTTATAATCATCGAAAATATCTACGGAAATAATATTTTTGCCGATCTCTGGATGATACATGCGAATTTTAGCCAAAACCTTCATACTTTTAATTTTATTTATTTTAAGATGGAATGAGCTTGGTTCCGGCGGGGCAAGCGGGAGTTACAATTTACAACTGTCCTGATGATTTTATTCTTATAAACGCAGTTCGACTGTGCGGAGATAAATTAAACGACGGCAGTGTCCTAGAGGATTTTACGCAAAATTCGCCAGTTACGGACTTTAGTAATGGGCCGATGATTCTGCAGGTCCGAACGAATGGAAGAGTAGTTGGGCGTGGATTTAAGTTAGTTTATTATCAAGAACCTTGTAAATGAATTGTTATTCCATTTATTTTCGTAATTTAATTACAAAAAAAAACCCAATTCGCTGCAATCTGTTGCATTTTTATTTAAATTTTACCCAGCCCTGCTTTTGAGCTTGCGCCTCAACTGAGCTCTGGCAGCACGTGCTGTTTAACTGTCAAAACCATGTGTCGGCGCATTCGCCCTTCTGTCACACGCGTGCCAGCGACTCGGGGAAAACAAACAGAAGCTCAACATGTAAATTCAGAAGTAAAAGAACCCGGTGACTGTGACTGCATATCAGCTTATTAGAAAATTTTAATAACGAATGTTAAGCGCGGCAGATGTATTTGCCATAATCGCCGGGCAAAACGAAAATATCTCGCCGCTTAGTCGCGCCGTGCACCAGATGAGGGCCAGATGACCAATAGGCGGATTTTCTTCATAATTGGAGTTCTCCTGCTGCTTGTGGTCGCTGTGTTCATTGTGAATTTATACTTTTTGGCCCGTTTAAGTGAAGATGATTTGAATAAGGTGAGCAGTGTCCGGGCCCTGGAGAATGTTATCCGGAGCCGGGTGCGGCACCTGAAGCCCGTCTATTTGAACAGGAATCCGCGTTTTTTCATGTATCGCAACAAGCTGCTAAGAAACTTTAAGCCAGCACCCTATGAAAATGCCTCTGTCATCTGGGACATCGTCAATTGGGTGGGTGGATCGATTCGGGGGGGCGCGAGCAGTGCCCCAAATTTCTAAGTCCTAAAACTCAATTGCCTCTTGCTCTTTTTCAGTGGCCTAACGAGAACGAGATCTATCCAATGTACGACAGCTCCATGGGACAGCTGCTCCTCTCGCTACGCACAGAGCCAATTACGCGAGCACAAAACTCCCCAAGGGGGACGCAATTAAAATTAGTTCTAAAATTGGCAAATCAACAGAAAGTTATTTTTAAGCCCCAGTGGTACGGCCGCGACGAAATCATCGATGGCCCTGTTTACGGCGGAAAGGACAGACACACTGCTGAGGTTTACGCGTTCTATTTAGGCGCCGTCCTAAACTTTCGCTGGACACCCATAGCTGTTGGTCGAAAGATTAATCTTAAGGATATTTTCCAGAAGTCCGATGGGGAACTCAAGAGAACCATGCTACAAAATGGTGAGTTAAGTTTAGGTTTATTATGAATTTTCCCTATGCTAAAAATATCCGCTGAAGCATATATGTGCGGTTGCAAGGGCCTGAACTTGTGGCTTATTGCTGTTTGTGCTTTATAAATCGTCTCGTGACCGGGAGCCGCTCAAGCTTGCCTATTCCTCGTTCCTGCCGGGTCCAAATTAATGGTAACGAGAACGATATTACCCAAAAGATAGATGGGCGTGAAATATGCGACACTCGCCAAGAACGAGGGCATTAACGTGAGTGAGCAATTCCCTCGTAGCGCTCGTTTGCGTCGATAATAAATTGTTGGCAAGCAATTTCCTTTGTTTTGCTATAAATTCATCAAACTCTTGTTTTCGCGTCAATACCGCGGAAAATAATTAATGATCTAACTGCCTGCCGCCAGCCAGCAAATTATGCGCTATTGATTTTGTCAATTTATACGAATTCTAAAAGAGTTTCTGGGCTCCAGGTACTCCAGCACAGTGACCCCATTTACGTCATGAATGACTATATAAAGAATATACTTAATTTCTCACTGATTTCAATTAATTTTTCCTAGAAAGCGAAAATGGGACTCAGTACTGTGTCTACGGAAAGTGCCATTATTGCAACGAGGAGGAGGCTGTGTGTGGCGACGAAAATAATATGATTGAAGGAGCCATGCTCTATCTTATTCCTGGGGCTATATCAAAGCAAAGATCTCCTTGGCAAAGAACTTACAAGGATGGAGTCAGAGCGCAATGGGAGGATGATATGAGTTACTGCTAGTAAGTATCAAGACAATAAATCAACGCGTAATCTCCTCGTAAATGACTGTTTTTATTTTTGGTATTTCCAACTAGCTGTAGGGTCCGTACCTGATTTGGTTACTTTTTCAAATAGTGGCATTTTATTAGGTATTTTTGGACAATTATAATTCGTGCTAGAAAATAACATAACAATGGTTCCTGCAAAATCTTATTTTTGAATTAAGTGAATTTTAATTTTAATTTAATTTTTTTAAAAAGGTTTATTTTGAATCAAGTGTTCAATGTGACAAATACAATTTTTTCACATTCTCGTCCGAAGGATTATTTTTTACCAGTTTTTACCTCATTGGAGAAATAAAAAGTCTTTTTACCAATTAACACCTCGTAGGAAAAAATAAAATTTTGCACCGCAAAAATAAAGCGTCATAAATAACCATAAATACGAACTATTTTCGGTCTTCGCTTTTTTATGAAATTAATTTATTCTAGGAATAAACAAAATTTGTTGTTTTAACTGCAAGAATATGAACTATATAAGGAAAACAGAATCGTTTTCATTCCAAATAATCTTTTGAACCCCAAATCAATTTAATGATTAAGACTAAGAAAACATTCTACTTTTACAGAAAATATAAAATGCGTTCCAATTTGAAGCTTGAAATACAAAATATCGCGGATCTGGTTTATTAAGGATTCAAGTAATAGAACTTGGAACAAACATTAAATTCCTCTTTGAAAATGTGCTCCTAAGCACGCGAGTTATTAATTAATTTGTATAAATAAATTTCTTTTAGCTGTTCTTTCCTCCTTCCTCTTCTTACTTCAATGCTTGGGGTAAAAGTTTTCTCTTTATGTTTCGGTTTAAAATAAAAAATAAAATATTAATTTAAACACTGATGAAATTTAATTAATTTAAGCAGTAATTTTTAACTTTTTCCAGTTCATTAAAATACAAATTGGAATCTACACGACTGCTCGATCTTATTGATGCATCAATTTTTGACTATCTGATACAAAACGGGGACCGGCACCACTATGAAACACGAGGAGGACGCCTCATCCTTCTTGATAATGGCAAATCTTTCGGGAATCCCAGTAGGGATTTCTTCGATATTCTAGCGCCACTTTATCAATGTTGCATGTATGAAAGAAAATTCTTCGGTAAAATTAGCAAACTTTTTAAATTCTATTATAGTTTAAGGAAAACAACTTGGGATCGCCTGCAAGTTTTTTCTGGAGGGACCTTAACTGATCTCATTGACCGCATGACCAAAACCGATGAACTATATCCACTTATTAGCGAAAAGCACAGACACGCTGTCGAGCGGCGACTACTTGTTGTCTATGCTGTTGTTGAATACTGCCTTGAAACCTTTGGTGAGAAAATCCTAAAGTCGTGACAAGTCCAGCGATTGTGATTTATCTAATTTTAATCCTTATTATACTTCAAAGACGTTAAATATAAATGAAAATTTAGTTTTTGGAAAAAACTTTCTTTTCATTTTACTTCTCATACTTTACCTTCCCTCCTGTTGCCTTTCTTTGAATTCAGTGCTTCAATTCTTCCTAAAGGATTTAAGGGTCGGATAATTTGGAGCTGATTATAATTTACATTATGCCACTTGAACATCTGATATTCGAAAAAAAACACTTTATACATAATTATTACTGCATATTTTGCCATTTCTAACATAGTAAACAGTGTAAACTTACTATTTTATGAAGAAATATGACTTCTAAATTTTTTCTAATTTTACTATTTATTAAAATTGTTGAAAGTTCGGATGTCAACATCTCCGAAGAATTTAATTTTGTGGCTAAAGTTCAGGACATAATGTTTGAGTCCCATAGTTACAACTATATTAGTTGTGGAGGAATTATTCTCTCAAACGAGAAAATTCTAGTTCCGTTAAAGTGCATTCTACATTTTGGAAGTGTTTTTACTATACGACGTATTCAAATCGAAGTTGGTACAAAGAGTGCTTTAAACTGCGATGGGCTTTGCCAAAGATTTAGGGCACGAAAAATCTACTTTCACCCAAAATTTTCGGAAGACCCAAATACATTTAATCTAGCGATGATAGTTCTTAAAGAAATAAAATTTCATCGCACCTTACAGCCGGCAAATATTTCAACCGTCGAAGACATGGAGGCTTTGAAACTTGGAGATTCTTGCTTGATTGCAGGTTGGGTTTATCGATATCAGAACGACACTCCCACCACATTGCAGACTGACTCAGTTCAAATAGCAGAACCAAAAATATGTGGAGATGTACCGGGATTTAATGTTGAGCACATGATATGCGTAAAAACTGAGAACAATTCGGATGTTGCAAGGGAAGCCCTAGGTGGCCCTTTAGTTTGCAATGGAAAAGTTGTCGGAATTTTAACCTATTTGCCGAGTTATGGATTTGAGAAGTCTCATTTCGCTTACCACAAGATCGATACATATATGGACTGGATTTTGTCACCTACTCATATCATAGTTACTAAATTTATATTCATTATCACACTTCTTTCGTTTGCGCTGTTGTTAATTACGTGTTCGTGTTCATACTTTTATATTTTCTGTTACGATCTGTATGGTCCAAATGTTCAAACAGCTGGAATAATTGGCCAAATATAAAACGACCCTTACAGTGTTATATTATCTGACTACTCCTTAATAAAATACAAAATGGAATAAAATTGCGTAATAAAGCAATTTTAAGTTAAATTGTGGAAATTATTTTTTAAAAAATTTAAGAGTAATCTTATTGCAAAGAATCGCACAAGTAACTAAGATAGACGAAGTGATTGACTGGCTGTGGTCTTGTTATGCTTCCATCGATTTAATATGAATATCTCTTTAAATCTTGAAAGACAAATACAATTATATTATTATTAATTATTATATATGTCAGAAATAATAAGTTTTTATAAATGAACCAAAAATGTAATTTTAGAATTTTTAAATAGATTTACCAGCAATCTTGGTAGGTGAGAATCATAAGCAAAAATATTTAAATGAACCACAAAATTAGTTGTTGGAACCACTTTTTTTTTTTTTGGGTATATAAACTAGTATTATTTTTAATTTAATCTGTGAAATGAGAGTAAAGAGTTGAAGTCTGGGTTATTCTGAAATACATGTTTTATTATTTGTATTGTAGAGTGTTTTGCTAAGTTTCAAGAAAATCCAACCAAAAAAAATTTTTTTTCAATACAAACTTTTATATTTATTTATTTTTCAAAAAGACCTGTTTATTTAGTACTTTTAGCAAGTTTTAAATAAATAAATAAATAATTTTTCTCCATATAAACTTTAACCCCTCTTATGACCCCTTAGAGATTGAGCTTTGAAAAATCTCTTAGTAAGTCTCCACATTATAAAATAACTACTGACCAAATTTCATATACATAGCGTCAGCGGTTTCAGCTCGGCGATGATGAATTAGTGAAGATATGTTACTTTATATATGTAGATAGATTGCAAAACTGCGATCTGCCTCCCATGAGATAAAATATAGCATTTAGGTTCTTATTATCCGCGATATGACGCTCATTTTGCAGAAATACGTCTATAAAAAGAATTATCAGCAAATAGCTTTATGCCGTTGCTAAAACTTTTTTTAATTTCAATTCTACAACATTATTTATCTCTTAACTGGCTAAAAGGCAACAAATTATCAAGGAACACGCAAAAAACAACTTATACGTTTATAAAGCAAGAACATAAATACGTCATTCATATTAATAAACAAATCAACGAGAGGGAACTTAACAGAATATCGGAATATAAATATTTAGGAATGGTAATAGATGATCAGCTTAGCTAAGAACAGAGATTCCGGATATAATACAAGGAGAGCAATTATTGGAAGTTATAATGCACTAAAGAGTAACAAACATAAAATATGATCCAATTTACCCTTAAGTTAAGTTTTATTTTTAAAATTTGATATTTAGCTTATAAAAATTTCTGGAAATCGATCTGCAGAGCTCTAACACTAGATTTACCGGCGCGAAAAATTGTAATTTTGATAAATTTTCGGCACCTTTAAAATCATATGCTATCAGATTTAAATTAGTAATTATAAATGGAAAAAGGTTTTTTATATGTCGTAATTTTGAACCTTAATAAGCTTTGGCATAACTTTACAAAATTTAATAAATTCAAAGAATAAATTGAGTACCAGTCAATTTGACCGGTCTTGGTAAATCTAGTGTTAATTCGAATGCCTAGGCAGCTCGGAATTAGGTGAATGTTTTCAGGGACATGCTGAAAAGTGCAACATAAATCTATTTTTATACTTATTATAAAGTTTTTATGAATTAAATTAATTAAAGATGTAATAATTAACTGCAACAAGCTGTTTATTACTTTTCACAGTATAATTATAATTGTAGAACAATTACAGACAACTTTTCATTTTCAATAAATTCAATAAATTTATGGCGCGTGCAAATTACCACTATATTTAGTCAATGGTAACATACCCCACTTTAAAGTGACTATGTGCAAAATTGTTAAGGTTTCTTATTCACTAGCCGTATCTAGACTAGAATTTATTAGGGTCGAAAAAAAATTAGAATTTGTATGTTCTTATTACACAATAATGTTTCGAAAACATCCCCCCTGAACCATTTAAAGTTTCAATTAAAATATACCTCCACCTTGGTCATTTTAATGAATTTTGAATTGAAATACAGGTATCCCTCGAGATACACGGTACTTGAGTTGCACGATTTTCGAGTTACACGGAAAAAAATTGCGACGTTCCCTCAAGTTACACGCTATTTGAGTTACACGGTTTTATAATAATTTTCATAAAAAGGGCAAAATAATAAGGATGTATCATATATTCGTCAATGTTAGCTATCTGCGGAATCCTTTCGCTTCCTGCTCTTGAAAAGTGGAATAAACAGGTCACTAACAGTAGTATATACTAAATCTGAGTTTTCACTTACACGGTTTCGAGTTACACGGAACCAATTAATCGTGTAACGTGAGGGACACCTGTATTTAGAAAATATCTGTTGGAATATTTAAAGTTTAATTATTTTTTGCAAAAAAAACAATATCGTTTTTTTTATTTAGTTTTTTTTTTTTATCAAGGTATTTAATTTAAATTATTGGGTCATATGAATAAAAATTGACTACTTACCTGATAACGCTAATACATATCAGCTTTTTGTTTGCAAATTTTGTTGCGATCAATGAGTATTACTGAGTTTTGTAATGCTTAACAAATTTTGAAGTGCGACATAAATCTATTATTATTAAATTATTCGAGGTAACTTGTGTTTAGACATTAAACATTGTTCCTAATGAATATAAAAAATTTAAATTAAATTATATTGAGGATTCCAAATCTTTCAATTTTACGAAATAAGAGTGTTACGGATAAGAAGAGCGAACCTGATAAATTACCATCACTTGATTTTACAGAGATTTAACGACCACCTTTAAAATATTTTGAAAGTGGCTTAAGTCCAAATGATCATAAAGACTATTTTACTTTACAAGAATATAGAAAAATGACCTTTATGATCATTTTGACTTAAGCCACTTTCAAAATAAACGGCTCATATAACTATACTAGTTCATATTTTGAATTAATCTTGGAAATCCAATGAAATCTTATTACTAATTTGGAAGCAATTTAAATTTAAAATCTGTAAATGTAAACTGTGAAAAACCTACGTTAAATAGAATATAACAAGCTCCATAAATCGAATAGCTAAAGCAAAATGATAAATTGATTGTGTCTCATTATCTTTTTAAAATGAAATGTTCCATCACGTCTCTGTTGTATAAGAGCTGTTTTTATGATATAAACAAAAACCTAAGAAGAATCATCTTCAGTAGCTCGTGCGACGCATAATCTCTTTAGATTAAAGAGGCGCGCCGCGAGCTACTCAATCAAATCTAAGCTCCCTTTTTTCATTATTCATTCTTAAAGTTAGCGCCTAATGCGCTTAATAAATGAAGATATAATGTCCATTAGACTTGGTGCGAAAAAGCCTCCATCCTGCTACAGAGCTATTTCTGGTCTGGACTGGCAATTTTCATTTTCTCTACAGGCTTAATGAAAGTTCTATGCAAACCAGAATAAACTTAACCCGATCTTCAGTAAATCAGGTTTCTTATCTGCTGCAATCATTTCTTGCTAACTTCTTTCCTGATCACAGCTGAGTAACTCAAACGGTCGGACGCCTTACAAGTCCGTTGACCAAGATCATTCATACTTGACCAGCTGTACGAGGCGACGCTACGCGATCGCGACTTTGATTAATTAAAAAAGTAAAGTGATCACCGACAACTGTGAAATTCGCTTTCAACAGCACACCGCGACGATTGATCGTCAGGCGGGTAAAATCGCGGAAAAAAAAAATTCATCTATCACATTTCAGAGTCGGACCGGATTTCTTTAGGTGGAAGCTGCAGAAGAAGACGACAACGACGGAATCGGTCTGCTGTTTATGCTGAGCTCTTTGGTTTTGGGCTGATCATTCTTGTGGGAATCGTCGCGATCAGGCAGTACCTGGTGAACTTGGAAAGATACCCGACGTGAGATATAGAAATCGTCGCGAAGATATTAAATTTTATACCGTCGGTGAGGTCCGCGCGTACAGTGTGTGCTTTATTAAAGTTCAGTTCTTTAAGTCCAAGGTGCATTCATATCACAGCGGATGTGTATGTAAAAGTGCAGCTGCCTTCCACGTGAATATTGAACTTACACTCCAGGTGATCTTGACTCGGTGGCCCAGATATGCAATTCGTCAGGTAACTGAAAAATATTTAATATTATAGTATCGAAAAGTGCATTTTATATGTAGTATCGGCCATTGAAGAGATCATTCAGTGAAATGATTATTAGTCAAAGAGAAAACATGTTTGCATCCCAAAAGGTGCACTATTTGCACCACTCACTTTCGTAGTAGATTTCTGAGATTTTTGGGGACCCATTATAGCGGTAACCTAGTCACCTGGATGTTAATCGCTGGTTAACGCGATGCCAGACCGCGTTCCAGTATTCACAAATAGATGGTCTTTTGCCGGTCGACAGTGTCGTCAGATCGGTTAAGATGTCTCTTGTTTCTGATGACTCGCCTCAAGCGGTTTTCTTATGGGCTTTCTTCGCGGTATTTTGATTTTTTGCCGCCTTTTTTTTTATATCTACAGCATGGTTGAGTGGTCTCTGTAATTGAAGAAGAAAACAGAAAAGTTCATGGGCACGTTCATACAGTGTTAAGTCACTTAAAGACACCGAGCAAAGTTCGACTCCGTAAGATGTTTTGCTTACGAATTTCAATGTAGGCGAAATTTTATAACTTTGCGATAAACAAAAATGATTTGCTCTGAAAGTTTCCGGTGACTTATTATTCTGGAGATGTTTTTTTAAGACCTACTTTTGTACATTGACTCACATTAGATATGGTTTATTTTGAGAATTATTCATAGGAAAAGAATTTTTATACCCTCAAGCGAACAAATAGCAAATCAAATACGCTAGATTTTGCACATTTACATGCAACTGACCTCTTTAATTTACGAGCTAAACTTCCGTTTATATCTTTAAGGGGCAACACTAGTGTGAAATTTTGGATTTTTTTTTTTTTTTTTGTTTTGTTACATACAGTAGAATCCGGATATAACGACTTCGTTTATAACGGCCAACCGTTTTTAGTGACAAAAATGCAAACTCAAGTTAGGTTTCATATAGACTTACTATGAAAACATGTCCGTTTAGTACAACTCCGATTTAAGCGACCTATTTTGACAAAAAATCGTCCGCTTAGAACGACGCGCAGTGTTGTTTACAATACCTACCCGCCTATTTTTTTGCATTTATTTTTTATTTTTGTATTTGAAAGTACAACTCATCAAGAGTACCCAGTAAAAATTGTAGGTCGATTGGAGTAAAACTACCGGAGATACAGTGCCTCGACTTATAGTGGTAGCAAACAACTCAATGATCTATTAAAACTTTAAACGCGTTTTTCTCCCACTTCGAATGGTCAAAGTCGCTGGACACTGTAACTCAAAATCTACTTGACCGATCTTCTTCAAATTTGACACACTCTTTAAGTACATAAAATATGAGGTAGTGACGTCGAGATAATGTTTTTTTTTCATTATAATTAGTTTTACTATGGCTGATTTTTACCGCTTTTTTCTTTTAAAATTCGTTTTTTTTTAATTTAAAATTCGTCAAAAAAAAAAATACAACGTCATTACCTCGAGAAGCTCATAAACTAACCAAATATATTTGATTTTTTGATTCATGAGATAATCCAGTAATAAATTCTGATGTCCATCGCAAACTGCTTTTTTTTTTTAAGAGTATCCAAAGATTTGTTCTCAATGGCTTACTTCTTAATAATTTAGGCTAAAAATTTAACTGAATATTCTTGAAATGATACTTTATTATGTGTATAATTTACAAATGAATACACTTTACCTCCTCCGCCCTTAAAGTTATTATTTGTTTATCTATCTATTTATATTATTATTTCATAATTACAGTAATATTAATACATAAAAATAAGCTTAAATTCATTCATCGGTGTTCGTTCGTTTTGTGCGTCGTCCGGTTAGTACGGCTGAGTGTCGCCGGTCCCTTGAGGGTCATTATATCCGGATTATACTGTATTTCGATACTATACCTTTAAAAATAACATACTAATTTCAAGTGCATATCTGAAATAGTTTTTGAGTTACAGCCATCAGAAGAGCAGCCGCTCATCGTATCGAGGTATTGAGAAATGTATGAATTAAACTTTAAACGCGTTTTTCTCGAAACTAATTTTTTTACATTTGCTGCAGTTGTAACTCGAAGACAAATCATCCGATCGATTTGATTCTTATTGCAACTTCTTTTATACATGTTTCTCCATGCCATAAACCTCCAGTTTTCCGGATCGAATAAAAAATGTCAAATCATCAAATTTTCGCGCGAAATTTGAATCTTTTTTTTAAACTCCGCCATTTTTTTAAATTTAAATTTTTTTTTTCGATCGAAGTTCATGCCACGGGAAATAACTTCTAGTTTAATAAACTTTTTGGTTTTTTTTTATTTCACGCACTGTGAAGGTCGCTATCACTGCAGCAGTGGGGAGAGTTTTTTTGGAGCCTGAATTTTCAATTTGTTAGTCCAAAAATTTTATCATGTATTTACTATATATCCACAAATATATCCTTAAAATATTAATCATTCCATAAGCAGTTGTCTTTAAAAAAATTCCCAAAAATCACCTTTTTCTTCAGGCGGTCACACTAGTGGTGCCCCTGAAAGAATCAATTATGCAGACCACATTCAAAATTTAGGAAAATTAAAGCCTTTGTTATTTATTTTCTATCATTACTACGAATAAGAGGCCATTTCCATTTTAGGGATACGGATACTTTATGCAATATATTCCAAATTGAAAGATATTTAGTCCATAAACAAATGTTTTTTCACCTTTTTACTTCTTATTTTCTACTTTCAATAAATGGCCCTCTACACATAAGAGACTTATGAAAAGTCTTCGGTTTAAGTTTGAATAGACTCATTTTATTCATTGACCCTATTTATGTGCACATATTTGGGAGAGCTAAGATATCACACTGAGCACATAAACATGTTGTAAAGTAACTACTTTAGCTGAAACATGTTAATTTAACAAACACATAAACTAAATTCAAGATGTCACAACACCTTTTGTCGAATATAATAATATAATACAATTATATCTTTATAATACTTTTTCTGTTACTCTACAAGGGTCATGCTGAAAATTTCTAGATATAAAAAAAATGCAAGATATTTTTCAATTATTTTATTATAGTTTTTCAATATACTCTCTCCTAAACTCTATACGCTTGCACTTTCGATGAAACCACTTATCAAATTCATTTGACCAGCGTTCCTTTGGATGTTCCCGTATTTCGTCTTCATGCCGCTATGATTACACTATCATTTGATCTTTGGAAACAAAAGGAAGTCGCAGGGAGCTAGGTCGCGAAAATATAGTTAGCCAGGTCATTCTGCTTTACGTCGTTTTGAAGTCGTAGAAAATCATTGCTCGAAAACCACGTCGTTCAAGTTGCATTATTGGCACAAACAAACACAGCGATGTTTCAATCTCAGTGATAAAAAACCAATTCAACTCCTTCAACTCCCGCGAGAGGAAGACACTATACAGCCACCAAAATATTTAGCGGCAGGGCCAAATTTCGTCCCAGTGGTGTAGTTACAGGGTGTCTTAAAATATTCAGCATGACCCTCGTAAATGCACACAAGTTTAGATGTCATAGGGTTTGACCACATGCAAACGAGCACATAAAGAGGCCAGTGCAATTGGGGTATAGGAATGATCAAGGATGGTATTTTTTAATTTTCTATTCCTTTTTTATGTGTCTCTCGGCATGGTATAAATACTTATTAATCGAACATTTATCTAATTCTAGTTTGATATATCCTAGAAATTGTTTCAAATAATTCCAATTAGGGCCGTGCATTGTATCCTGAAAACCTCTTTATATAAAATAATATTCATATATATTTATATATTAGATCCACCATCTTTAGTTTCCGAATCCTCATAGACGATTTGAAAACAGTGGCTCCGAAAACTCCTTTGAACTGATTTTCGAGAGATTCTTTGTATTAATTATCATTGAAATCTCTTAAAATTAGGAAATTGAATGCGTTATATTGTATCTCGAAATTCCGATAGAACATCAAAAATAAACGACCAGAAATCCCATGAATAGCAATTTTATGCCCCCATATTGAATTCGTCATCTTTAAATGGTAAAATATTGATTCGAAATCACAGGTAATTTCGAAATAGATCGTTATATTTTTTTTTAAACAAATTTTCATTAAAATCCTCCAAATTACAAGAAATTTTGGTCGCCATATTGGATCCGCTAATTTTCACATTTAGATATTTGATTCCAAATCAGTCGCACTAATATAACTTTTTTTTTTATAATTTTATTAAGATTTATTCAGGAAACGAGTTTTTCATGAATCTTCCTCTGCCATATAAATGAAATGGACCAACGGTATGTAGGAGTGGAGTGGTTTTATACAATTTTTCTTGAAATTTTCTTGAAAATGTGACGAAATTTATTTATTATTTTTTTCGAAATCAGAGAATATTAATAATAACATACTTAGTAAATTTTTTAAGGGAACTAAAATCTTGTGAATTAGTATTTAAATATACAAATAATAGGGTATGACCCAGCATCACAATTTTACACAATTTTAGAAAATAATATAAATACGATATATTAAATAACAATTCTTTAACATACCTATTCATTTAAAGAATGCTGGATTTGGTCTCATCTAAATGGCAATATTTTGCCATATGCCTTCTTCTAATTAACACAAAATCAAATGGAGAAACGGTCATTAATAGTTTAATTAATCAAATACTCGCAAAAACCACCGAAATTCCAGAGATGCCTACACAGCCACCATGGAACCCGCTGTCTTGGATAAAACATAACTTCCTTGAGGATCCCTACAATCCGGATACAGATCTAACCACAGTAAGCGTAATCGCAATTAAAAAGGGAATTACGATAACTAATGTCTCGAAGTGTTTGTAGCCAGAAATAGCAATTAGACACGGATATCCTGCCGAATCTCACATAGTTAAAACAGAGGATGGATATTTGTTGACGATGCATCGAATTCCTTGCGGACGGTTCGGATGCCAATCGAAAGGCGGCAGAGGCCGAGGACAGCCGGTATTTTTGCAACATGGACTGCTCTCAAGTTCTGCTGATTGGGTCATTAGTGGCCCTGGAAAAGCTTTGGGTATTTAGAATTGAATAAATGAATATAATTTATCAACAAGGAATTTATGCTTTTTTTAGCTTACATTCTGGCTGATATTGGTTATGATGTCTGGCTTGGAAATGCCCGAGGAAACACATATTCTAGGAGGCATGTTTCAATGAGCAACGAAAATTCAAAATTTTGGGACTTCAGGTAAGATTAAATATATATAGTATATTATATATGTGTAAATGTGTATAACTAATAAATGTCTTCACGTAGCTGGCATGAAATGGCAGTTTATGATATTCCTGCTGAGATTGATTATATTTATTCAATTAAAGGTAAAGTAATAAATTAAATGTTACTAATTATTAAAAGAATGTAATTAACATCAGATGAAGAGAGCTACATGAATTTCGTTGAAGAAAGAAGTTCAACAAATGATTTGCTGTACATAGGACACTCCATGGGGACGACTATGGCATTTGTGTTACTTTCAACTCGTCCAGAATATAACGAGAAAATTTTAGCAGCATTTGCATTAGCACCTGTTGCTTACATGACACACGTTAAAAGTCCTCTAAGATTGCTCGCACCATTTTCAAAAGATATGGAGGTAATTATCAACTTATTCCAAAATACAAAATTTCAACATTTCATTTGTTTTGTTTTTTCATTTATTCATTGAATTTTTATGCGTTACTTTACCAGCCAAGTCAAAAGTACGTTGAAATCCCTCTTAAATATTTGTCTAATTTACGAGTTCCTAATTGGGTCGATATCATCGCAAACAGAATATTAAATCATGTTTCCCTGAGAATTTTGGTGAGTTTTATGTAAATTAATAGAAAATGCAAAAAAAAAAAAAATGTTGGTCATCTTCTTTGAATATCAACGTGGTGGTAGGTATTCTGTTTCAATTTTTGTAAATATGAATATTTTCTTTTTTTCCCATATGCAATAATTTCCGATTTATATTATGCTATCTTTATTCATATGTAAATATTTTCTATCAGCATTTCCCATTAAATCCAGAACATATGCTACAATTTTAGCAGTCTGAGTGGTTTAATCCAAAAAACCATTGGTCATCTGGGAAACCAGTTAATTTAGTTGTTATTTAACCTAGAATATAACAGTTGGTTACTCAAGCGCATAACATTTTAATGCCGAATTTTCCACAAGAGTGAATTCAATTAAATGTTATTCCATTTTTATGAAGGCACAGACCGAACGCAAGTTGATTGCCAGATATGTTACTCTTATTGTTAGATAATGAGCACTGATAGATGTATTATAATTATTGAAAAAAAAAAAATTTTATCATTTATTCTCAAAAGAGTATACGTTAAGATTTTATTACCAATACGTGGAGAGATTTTTGGTATAATTGGCTAACTTCATGGGACAAAAATCATTAAAATAATTGATTCGTAAATATAACACACGTTTGAAACAACACATATTTTCTTATTACCGAATTGTAATTCCATTCTAACATCAAAAGGACTGATTTTATTTACCTTGCTAGTGATACTAATGAAGAGATTGACGATTGATAGTATGTGGAATTTGTATAACCATATCCATTATATAGTTACATAAGTAACTTTGATGTAATTTTTGAATACTTTGCGCAATAACACTGATACTATTGTGCTCAGTATTAGTATTGTTTAATATAGAACGACAATTAGATTTAGCGTCAGAGAATAAGGGGGCAAACATTTTAAGCTACACCCATTATTTCTTACTGTCTCATGAATTTCCCGCGTTTCGTGAATACGAGCATTGTCCATAATTAATTGTGGATCGTTATTAATTTTTTCAAAAAGCTCCCATAAGAATATTTTACACCGATGGGCATTTACGATTACTTTTTGATGTAGAATACCCCTATTGTTTATTACCGCACTTAACGTTGCCCACTCGTAACTCCAGTGTTTTAGGCTCATACAGGGTGTCCAATAGGGATGTGTGAAAACTAATGGGTAACTATTTTTTAACAAATACTTTTTAATAAAGGAAAGTCATTTTCATTTCATGTCAATTTTATTATAAAACAAATTAAATCTATTTGATAAAAACCATTGTTTTAAAAATATAGTGAAGAACGTGAGTTACTAATGATATATATTTTCGATATTTTAACCATCTAAATTGGCACAAATGTCCAAATGCTTTCTCAAACTATTAAAAACATGTTCTAACGTTTCATTTTAAATGATATTGACGATCCTTCTGATGTGTTTAATAAAATCCTCTATGGTTTTTCGGTTATTTTCATAGCAATGATCTTTAATGTAACCCCATAAAAAGTAAATCACATTGACTGAGATCTGACGAGTAAGGTGACTAGTCTATTCGTTTTTCGCTAGCAACGCATGGGTACCCTAGGCCAATAACTCGATCGCAATAAAATGTATTGATGGCTTCAAATACTTCTTGTGTGCGATGAGGTGCTGCTTCGTCTTGAATAAAATAAAAAGATTTAACGAGATCTCTCTTTTTCGAATGACGAAAGGATTACTTCTCTCCGGCGACAGAAGATTCAAAGAAATGCAGGTAGATACCTTTTATGTAGATGGTTCACATTTCAAAAATATATATCATTAATAATTCACGTTCTTCACTATATTTTTAAAACAATGGTTTTTAAACCTTTTTAATTTTTTTATAATAAAATGTACATGAAATGAGAATGACGATTGTCCTTTATTAAAAAGTGTTTAGATTTTCCCGATTTCTCCATTTGTTAAAAAGTAGTGATTCATTAGTTTTCATACATTCCTATTGGATAATTTGAACATTCGATCCATCTCAACCGAAACTAATTTAAGGGTTTCAGTTCACGTAGACTGTTAAAAATCGTCAGGAATGAAAAAGATATATTTTTTTCTGTGAAAAACTTGTTCATTTTGTTTTTCATTGTAATTTCGGGATCTCTTTCTACTGGTACTTCAATATATTCCATTTTCAAAAAAAAACATTCACTTTTCGTCTAAGGTTTCATTTTATTTGAGAATAGTTTCATGTTGTGCGTCTTTTTCATGTGGGATTCGATAGTTCAAGAACCTTTTTCTCGAAACCCTTACCCAAACTTAACTAGAAGAAATAAGATTCATAATACAGAACCCAAAACAGCAACTCAAAATAGATTTGCCGTGCGTTGAAACTGGATTTCTGGAGCACGACCTCTAAGAAAACATTCTTGCATACAATGTAACTCGTACACGTTCCTAATAAGAACGTGATTTCTAAGATCATTTCGTTATATTATACTTACTTTAGTGTAACGAAAAAAGATGGAAACTGTTTTCACAAGCAATTATTGAACTTAAATGTAAATAGTATGGAACAAAGGTTCCAACGACAAGTTATGAGAATTAAAAAATAATAATTATATATTTATTCTTTTAGATGATCTTGAAGTATTTGGGAGGAAATGAATTTTTACCGCAGAACAAAATTATTAAACTACTTGCAAAGTTTGGGTGCGAATTAACAGAGGTGGAAAGGTACATCTGCGAAAACACTGTCTATGTTATTTCTGGATTTGATAAAGCACAATTCAACTCGGTAAGTAAAATAATCTTATTGTTAGTTTCCTAATCTAAAAGTATTATGTATTTTAACCCATATGTTTTCAATATTTAGACCTTAATGCCAGTCATTTTTGCCCATTCTCCTGCTGGGACATCAACGAAAACTGTCGTGCACTACGCCCAAGAAATACATGAAGGTATTTACTTTTTAAATTAGTACAAGTTCTAGTGAAATAGTGCTTATTTCAATTTTATCCTGTAAGATTTGTTTGCTTAGCGTTAAGAATGTATGAAATGCCTCTTTTTTATTTCAGATGGGAATTTCCAGCAATTTGATTATGGTAAAACTGAGAATATGAAGAGGTATGGGCAAGAAAAGCCTCCATCATACAATACTACAAATATTCATACACCTTTCGCTCTATTCTATGCTAAAAATGACTGGTTAGCAGGACCGAGTGTAAGTTATTATTTGTCCGCCTTGATAATGTTTAAATTGTGGAAATATTAATGCAAACCATCCTTTTTTAGGACGTTGAAAAACTCTTCAGCAAAATGCAGAGGACAACAATAGGAATGTTTAAAGTACCTTACGATAGATTTAACCATGTTGACTTTCTGTGGGGCATCGATGCACCGAAATTAGTTTATCGGAAATTGCTGGAACTGCTAAGAAGATTCCGATAGCTTTTCTTCGCGCTTAAGATTTGTGATCTATGCCATAACTCTCCTTTAATATTAAATATATTTGTACAAAACAATGCTGGGGAAATTTTCTTTCGTATGATAGTCTCTTGAGTTACTTATTAGATTAAATTAAAAAGAAAAATTACTTATTAATAAATTATAATAAGATTGAAAAAAAAACTGTATGTTTAAATTTTTATATTAGGATTTAAGACTTCACTGTCACTAATTCGTTCAAGCGAGTTAACATTGAAGAATTTGTCTTCTGGTAATTATAAAAAGAATTAAACACTTTTTTCAATCAAGCAATTTCCATGGAATTCATATAATCGTCTTGGCCGTTGGTCACTGTTTCCGTTTGCTCTTCGTCATTCTCCATATTCGGTACAGAGTGCCCATTAAGTTCTAGTTCTGCTTTCTTCCTTTCCAAGTCCTCTAAAACCTCCTTAAGCTTAGCATATTTTGCCTGTAATTCATTCTCTCGTTCCATCTGCCTTTTAACGTCTTCTGTTAATGACTGAAAATATTATATGTTATTATTAATAATAATCTTTCCAAAAAATAAATTATATTTTACCTCTAACCGCTTCGGTATGGCTACATTTTCTTGCTCTGCTAAGAATTTAAAAGTCGAAAGTGCTAAATGGTTTTGCTCGATTTGTTCGTAGGTGTCCTGCAATTGCTTAATAAGTGCTTGTGCTCTGGCCTGATATCCCCCCGTGAGCACTTTTAGTTTCTTCTCAATCTTTCCGCATCTTTTAGCTTCCTTAGCCATATGTTTACGGTTTTGCTCTAACCGTTTCTCTGCTGATTCTAATCGGTCCTTTTTACTAGCAAGATTAGCACGAGTGTATCGATTTTGGCTAGGCAAATATAGTACTTGACTGAGACATTCTTGCCACACTTGTGAGTAGCTCTCAAGCGACAAATCTCCGTGCCCCATTCCCTGTTTAACAACTTGCATTTCTTCTTCGAGCAATTTTTTAGACATCTCAAGTTCTTCCTGGTTGAATTCTTCATAAGGATTTGATTTAAAATAGTTTTGTAGCTGTTCTATTTTGCTTTGAGCCTGACCAGACACTGGATCCTTAACAGAATCGTACAAAAGCATAGTAACCATTTCGTGTTTGATAAGCTCTTCAGCCCTTTGTAATTCAGTTAAACCCTGTTTCTCAGAGGGTGGGCGAAGAATTTTTGTGTTTACTTCTGTCGGCCTTGGCAAGCTTCTCTGTATAACTTGCGATCGCTTTGCAAGTTCTCGCTCTCCTAAAGATTAGTTTTTTTTAAAATATTAAAATAAAATTTTCCGGTTAACACTTACGTTCAGCTCTAAGTTCAGCAACAGCTCTTGCATCTACATCCGCTTGATCTTCTACGATATTTTCGTTTGTAGGCTTTTCTCCACTTTCTTCCTCTTGGTCAGGGACCACAATTTCATAATCATTACGTGGTGCTGGCAATGAAGCTAATCCTTCTTTTAAAGACAACTTTAACTGCTTCTGGTAATTTTTAAATGCTGCAGGCGTTTCGGTAACGCCCAGACTGTCCTCTGGATTAATATTGAGCTTATCACGAACCAAGCTTGGTGTATGTGAACCGGTATGAGCTCCAGGAGTTTTTCCCACCGGTACAAGAGCAGAAGACATAGGGGTAGCAAATCCTCCAGGTGTGCTTGCATCCCCATGAGAAGACCTAAGAAAATTATTGTTTAAATTTGTTTAAATGCTTTAAATTAACTTACCTAAAAGGAGTTGCTAGAACTGTATTTGGCGTAGCAATAGCTACATTTTTTGGCAGCGATCCTGAAAAATCTGATTCATGAAGAGGAGTATTAATACCGCCCTTAAGAGGTGTATCGACGTGGGTTAAAGCCATCATATTTTGGGCCTCTTGCATTATTCTGTCAGTGAATGGTGCTGGTGTTCTCGGGGTAGCTGCTGCTTGTGGTGTAATGCTATAATCCGTAAGTAGAGAATCTGTGGTTTCTATTCCACTCTCTGAAGCAACTTCTTTGGCAATTTCGCTTGCTCGTCCAAGTTTAACAACTTGTTGCAATTCCTAAATGATAAATTATTTAAAAATTAGAATTTGAATTTGAGTTAAAAAAATAAATCATCTTAATTACATTTTTGAGGAAAATAAATCGTCAAAATTATCAGAAATCTTCAGCCTTATACAAAATTTTTATCTTTCATAGTATATAATTGGATTCTAGGGAAATTTTAAATATGTATAAACTTCAATAAAGCTCAGTTTACAAGAAATATAGCCCATCAATACTAGTAGAACAACTACACTGAACTTAATTAAATGGGAAAACAATGAAACTTTTGAGCACTTTCTTTATTACTATTTAGCAATAGCGTAGCATTGATTGCTGCAACTAAAAAATTAATAAGATTCCATTGACTAATCAAGTAAAGCTTAATAAACCCAGCGAAATTTTAAACTAACTAAAACTAAATACTACATATTACTATAAATGGTCTACAATCCCCTAAGAATGAACCCAAATCGAGAGCGAGAACACAAAAACTTACTTGATCGGAAATTTGCGGTTCTGGTAGTACAAGTTTAGATCTTTTCCTAGCTGGTTCTTGATTTTGGAGCATAGCTAAGGGCATATCATTTTCTTTTTTCGATTTTAGCTTTTGTTTATCCTTCTTCCTTTCTCGCTCTTCCTGCTCAACCCTTAGCTCTCCATCCAAGTCCTGTTGGCGCATTTTATTGAAATCTGGTTCCATCTTCTCTACAAGCTCTTCGGATGTATCATAAAATCCAATAGCTGGCCGCTTTTCGAAGGGGATCTCAGCATTATAGTCAATTCCCTTCAATCTCTTTCTATTTCCACATCCAATTCCAGCAGCCCGTAATTCCCTGCGTTTTTGCAAAGCGGCCAAACGTCTTGCTTCTTCTAATTGCTTTTCACGTGCCTTACGCTTTGCCTTTTTGCCCTGAGTGTTTGCCAAACGAGCACGAGCTTCCGACAGCATCTCAAGTTCTAGATAATATAAAAAAATTGTAATTTGAGGTTTCTTAAAGAAAAATGCCGTTAATTCATTACCGTCTTCGTCCATATCTTTTGGATCTGGTCTAGCAGGTTTCGTTTCAGGATTGGGATCAATCTCTCCCGGCTTAAGTTTCCGAGGATCGTCAACTGAATCATCGCCCTCCTCCTTTCTCTGGGCCTGATCCCTGATATTAAAAGATTCATGCTAATTGCTTGCTAGGTTTGGAATTAATAGATTGACTTACAGAAGATACTCATATCTCTCCAGGCACTGGGCTGCCGTCCTTCCAATTATTGGGGCGATCGTTCTCCACTGCGTCGGCATCAACTTGGCCAGATGAAGCAATTTCTCATCCTCCTCGCGAGACCACTCAGTTTTCTTGATGCTCGGATCCAGCCACTCGTACCATCTGGCCTTACATTGCTTCGCTGATTTTCTGTGCAACAAGGACGCAATTCGGGACCACTGATTTTTCCCATATTTCATTACCGCAGCTTTCAGAATTTCATCCTGCGAAAAATTTGTGTTTGCGAACCAAGTTTCGGGGTCAGGAATTGTTTCGACTCACCTCGGTGTTTCGCCAGACTCCTCCTTTGATCATAATACGCGGCATGGCTAGCCAATGGTCTCAGATCTTCTTTTGAAATAAAAAAGGACTTCAATTAGGCTCAAATTGTGAGCAAAAGCACTATTTAAACAAATAAACCGACCGCACCAAGCTACTTGACAGTTGTCAACAGTAGCCGTCAATAATTGCGTTTTGATTGGTTATGGTGTCGATCCTGCATATTCATGATGCTTTCCAAATCCAATTTATATGACTTAAAAATGAAGCGCGAAATTTAAAAGATAAGTAGTACGATAAATTACACTGCTCGACATTTAATTTGTATCAGAACAAGTCATATATCATCATTTTCTGTAGCTACGAACTCGCATACAAAAATGTCCAATCACGTTATGTTTTTGAAAAAAATTGGTTTGAAAAGTAAAAAAAAAACCATTTTTAAAAATTCATTAAAAAATAAAGGAACATGGAAAAAGCTCGTAACACGACTCAAAACAGAGCCTGATTCCTTATCGATATGAAATACCACTTATTAAGTGGTATTCTGCTTGTCGTTTATTTACAACAAGAGTCGTCAAAAGTGACGATTTTTGTCGTCACAATTTGCTTTAACGACAAAGTCAAAGAGAAAGGAAAAAGATAAGATATAGGTAATTTTTATATCTAAATGTGTTTGATTTTAATAATTTAATATATTATATATCATTTAAGGTAAAAATAACAAATAGAATGAGTCCCTCTGCCTTATTTTTCTTTGTTTTTGCAATTGATTTGATTTGGCAGTTATACCCTATGAAATGCAAATGGTATTTTCACCTATTTCTGGGGCCTTATTATGAGAAACAAATTGAGTCACTTCGTTTCGTTTGCTATGGCTGAATTTCATGTAACATTTTTTATAAGAAATTTGGTATTTCGTTCAGCTATGATAAACGAAACGAAATGAATAGCTTCGTTTTTCGTGAAGCCCCTGCGTTTTTTAGAGGGCTTTGTAAGCCCAGGACGGTTCCTAAGATGTCGTTTTAGAGGCTGTTCTGCAAGACGGTACAAGTAAAAATTAAGGTAGCGTGACTAAAAAGAAAGACTTTTTTTTCCTTGGATCTTGTTATTTCAAAATCATGTAAAAAAAACCGTATAAAAAAGAGTTGGGTGTATATCGATATCTCAGCTGCAGACATTCGACAATTCTCGTGTTGGGCCCAGTCCAAGCCCTAGAATGAGTATCTCGAACATGAAGCCATTTGTTCCATTCTCTCTCCCAATGTACCAAGCTAGTTTTGGGCTCAAATTACTTAAGCTAAGTATCCAGAAAATTAAAATATTAGCTCCTTAATTCCTTTTCAATTTGAGCAACCTCAATTTACTCATAAAAAAAATTCTAAGTGGCTTACCGCGAGCAAGGCAAGCTATGCTAGTTTTCGACTCATATAAGTTGAACCCCATTCGTTTTGAAAATGAAACCATTAAATCAAATCTTTGCCTCGCTTTCAGTTACCTCGATTTGATTATATGTATTAGGAATTTTTATTATATGTATTAGGAAATTAGAAGGTTGGGTTTATACTAAGTTATCACAAAACGGACTGAAGAAGTATATCTAAATAACACTAGGCAACATATTTTATATTTTTTCCTCCAACAGAGCAAGTGATATATAATTTCTTTACGATTTTGTCCATAGATTACGAAATCGTAAACGAAAACGTCCCATCATGTCACGTTTTTGAGTAAAACAGGTTTGAAAGTATAGAAAATCGTATTTTGCCATTTTTAAAAATTTCATAAAAAATAAACGACGATGATAAGAGCCCGTAATTTGACTCAAAAGAAAGCCTAAATACAACTTTTCTATCGCACTTACTAAACATCCTGGGAAATATGTTTTTAAAAACCGTGCACTAGTTGTGATCTTTATTTACTATCTATTACGTGAAATAATCACTTTATGGAAAAAAGTGAATTTCATATAAAATTCTGGCAAGTCCTAAAGTGAGTAGTACTTTTTTATAATAGATATAGGTTTAAGGTTTTATATAAGCCGTGTTACAGGCTCCTATGACAATCTGCTACTTTTTAATAATTCTTCAAAAATTGCTAAAATACGGTCTTTTGTACTTTATTAACTATACATATTTTCGCTTTTTCGGTTGCAAAATTGGTATTGCCCTGTGATTACAAATTAAAAGTTAAATTAAAAGTTTTAATTATTTTAAATGATCAATAATTCCAGATACTATTTAGTGCAACATCGTCGTTACTTCGGCGACATTTTTACATCTTTTATCAGTGGAAATTTATATAGTATAACATAAAATTTATTTAATTGAGAGCGATATTCCTTTTGCAAGTTGCAGAGCTTCTAATAATACTTAGGTAAGCCGAAAGGTAATAAAACGTCTCCTAATCACGAAATAAATCTTTGATGATAGAGTGAACCGACAACGATTTATCTATATTGTCGCTATGTTAGCAAATGAACTCTTTGAAAAGTGCTCGGTGGATATTTTTACAAATTCCTTCAAGAGGTTCGCGGTGTAATTAAAAAATTAGCCGACAAGTTTCAAATACATCTTCGCCGTCGACAATTGTTTCTGCTCAGTTCGATTGACGTAGAAAATATTTGAACAGCTTTTCGATCACCAACAGAGTTCGCATTGTTTCAGAGGGAAGGTGGTGCAATCTACATCTAGCCATGTCTGCGGCGCTATTAGAAATCGCCTTCTTCACTATATCCTATTGCTCGACGACTTTTTCTGAGCCAATTGTCGGTGGAAGACTCATATCAAAAAATGGTATTTAAAATTTTAAAATTTTTCTAACGTATTTAGCTCAATATTTATTAATTTTATAAGCAATTGCGGAATATGCGTACGCCGTTTCGCTTCAAGAGAAAGGAGAAGAAAGTGAAAACTTTCGACATTTCTGCGGAGGCTCCTTGATTTCTGAAGATTGGATACTTTCGGCTGCCCACTGTGTTCATGAAAAGTACTTTTTTCTAATCTAAAATGTTTTTTTTTTCACATGTATTTTCTGTTTATAGAAATATAAATAATATTGTTGCTGTTATTGGCGAAGAAAACTTGCTGTCGGAAAATATTAAAAAATATCCAGTCGTGAAATATGTGACGAATAACTTTTTCCAGTGAGTACATTGTATTTGGTTAATGGTGAAAAGTTATGTTCTTTTTATCATAATTATAAAACGAATTGCTACATTTTGGTCTTTGTTCCGCCGAATGAAGCTAAATTGTTTGAAATTTTCATTATACAAAATATGTTTGAATAGATAATTTTGAAAAGGTCGGAAATCCACTAGTTAAAATTATTAAAGTGATGAATGATGTTTAAGTTTCTTTGGAACGATATTAATTTGAATCATATACATATTTATTATTGTTTTGCTAAATTTTTAAGGATATGATGATAATTTTTAAAAATTACCGATTCATCTAATGTTCAGTTATAACCCACGTGAAAAAAAGATGGAGGAATATTTATATTAAGGGGTTAGAGCACCCTGACGCTCGAAAAAATAGGCATAAAAATAAAAATAAATTTTTGACTCGGCCATTAAAAATATGAATTATTCGTTATTTTACATATACATATAATAGATTGATAAACAATTTCCAATATTTTCAAAAAAAAAATAACATTAAAAATGGTGGAGATATGAGTCGCTCAGTGGGACCCTCTTTTCAAAATCCTTGCTGACGGTGTACATCCTCCGTCCAGCATTGTCCGAAAAAAAAAAAATTTTTTGGAGAAAAACAGCTGTTTGGAAAAAAAACTCGAATTTCCATCAAAATTTTGAGTTTAAAAAATGTATAACTTTTGAATACGGAAGGTTGTTGTTTCTGTTGTTTTTGCGATGTCCTCCGTTACCTGAGTTACTGTTACTTTAATCTTTCCAAAAGAATTATATTTTTGTTAAAGATAGATAGATACGTAACGGTCCGAACGCTACTTGAGTTTCGGGTCGGCTCATTTTCGCGCTCATTTCTAATTGCTATAACTTCGGTAATAATTTGAATTTTGAAATGTTTCAACGCTTAAAATATTCTTAGAAGTATAAACAAACGGTTAGACCTAGGGTCACCAGGGAATAATCCTACAACTTCTGTTTGGAACACTTTTACCCAAAACCCACCCTGACGAGTTATTCTGCAGTCCTCGTATTTTGATCTTTCCATGATATGACCTTCACAGGTCACATTTCTAAAGTGATCAAGATCACACTTGAACGTAAAATTTCCTGCAATTTAAAAAATCCAATTGGACCTTGAAATTACCTTGAGGACCGAGGTCAAGGTCAAATCTAAGGTCACCGTTTAATTGCCAGGGAAAAATCCTACAACTTTTGTCTAAATTATTTTTCTCTGTGATGCCTACTTTTCAAGTTATTCTGCCGTCTCGGTACTTAATTATTTTACCTGTAAAATCAATTAAATAAAAATTAGTAACATATTGCAGCATATTGCTTTTTGAAAGTGTTTGTATCGAATTAGTTCTTCTTAGAATCATGAACGAAATTCAAAGAAAGTGATTTTAAAATCGTGTTAGAATAAATAGATCGTGTATAAAAGGGGGACGATATTTTCTTAGACCGTGTTATTTCGAAATCGTGTAAAAAAGAGTTGGGTGCACTAAAATGCAGACTATTAACAATTTTAGTAGTAAGTTGTATACGTAGTTTATAAAGTAAGTTAGCAGGGTATGAAATGGTTTTTGAGTTCATCAAATAATTTCTTAGTTTCCATGTCTTTTAAATACAATCTCTTTCCATAAAATTTGATAACTATCTTAAGTATTATTTATTATTTATAACTAATATTGCTTCATCTGAAATATTTTAGACCTTTCCTACTGAATGATATTGCCTTGATAAAAATTAAAAGACATCGAAAATCGTTAAGCAAAGACAAAAATGCGTTTATTCATCTTCCAATAAATGTGAAGGAGCCTTTGGAACGTAAGTAGTATCCTAATACATATTTTGAAATTATACACCTAAAAGTATCTATTTTATAGCCCAATTTTGTGTTATTTTGGGATACGGAGCGAATAAATATGGCGGAAATATATCAAATATTCTATATGCTGCAAATGTTACTCTACTATCGGATAAAGAGTGCATAAATATTTTAGGTAGAGTAATGGGACCAAAACCAGGTGAAAATAAAATATGTGCTGTAGGAAATGGTACCGATACCTGTCAGGTTTGTAATAGCATTAAAAAAAAAACCTCATATTTAAAAAAACCTATTTTCAATTGCAGGGTGATTCTGGTGGTCCTCTAATTTGTTCACAGAATGGAAAGCAATTCATTTATGGCATTGTAAACAATGGTCTCAACTGTGGCTTGAACGGCGTGCCCAGCATTTATGCGATTGTTGGAAGGTATTTGGATTGGATTCAAGAGACGATGTCGTTAAATAAAACCAAACTTACTTAAAGAGCTATTTATTTGTCTTCTCCTCATGTTCTACATGATCCTCTAGTTTTCCAGAATTTGTTTCTGGAAGAGTAAGCATTAGTAAGCCGGCTACTAAAATGGAGCCTCCGCATATTGTGGTTGGAATGAACCATGCTAGTGAACCCTGAAAATAATTTTGAAATAAGTTAATTAAATTTAGAATTTAAAAAGAGATCAAGAGAAACTTACAAGCATATCAACTACATAAGGAGCTATGATGGAACCAACATGAGCCATTGTTGAACTCGTTCCGAGAGCTGAATTTCTTATTGTTGTTGGAAACAATTCAGCTGTATGTAGAGTCACAACTGAATAAACGCCACTTATACCAAATCTGCCCAACATTGCTAGTGCCACAAGCCATGTTTTATTTTCTTCAAAAACATATTATAGAGAGAACGTTAGTATTAATTTGCAAATTCTTAACTTCTTTTAGAGTCAATAGTTTAGTGGATAGAATTCTGGGAAAAAAGTCTTCATCGTTTGTTTTGTATCGATTTTCAAACCTACAATCGATTAAAAGATGAAAAACTTAAAGGTTTAATAGTAAAATGAAATTTACAATACCTTTAGGATTCATAAAAACCGAAAATTTTGTATATAACATACTTTTTGGATCTTTTTAATTTAATCCATTATATTCGTTTTTCTGAATCCTATACTGCTGTTGTATTTTTGATGAAGTTATGACTCACCTTGTGGTACAGCAACTACACCAAGTAAAGATATTGCAGCTATACCAAACATAGTAACAGCTGTCTGTTTTCTGCCAGTAAACCTTAGAAGTACCATCGGAAGGATGTAACTTGGAATGTCGACACATCCAGTAAAGGCAACGTAAAGGTATCTATTTGCAGCGAGGTTATCAGCATTTAAAGCTTTAACAAATATAATAAATTAATAAACACTACTTATTCGTTAGCAATAATAGCTACCTGTAACGTAGTAACAAAGCGATACAACACACCACATAAAGTAGCATGTGAACACCATTCTTCGTATTCTGGATGGCCCATAAAGTCCCCGAAACTCGTTAAAACAGTTTTTAATTCGATGTAAAAATTGAACTTCTTCTTTCTGCAAATGATTGAAATACCAAAAAGGCTCACAATTTGAATATCCACAAATTACCTTAACATCTTGTTCTTGAGAAGACAACGGTCCTTTGTATTTTTTTTTAAACACAATTTTAAATGCTTTTTCATCTTTGTCTTTGCTCAACAGCCACCGTGGTGACTCTGGTAATAAGCTGAACATATTTTTATTATATACACTATATTGTGTAAAATGTATTTTGATATTGTTACTCACTAGCAATTTATTATAAGTAAAAATGCTGGAATGGTCAATGCAAGTTGAAGGTACCTCCATGGACGTATAAGATACGCAGCAAGAGAAAGGAAAAGCATACCTATCGGATAGGATGCACTGAATGCTATGCTCATCCATGACCTGTGCTTTACGCTAATATTCTCACTCACTGAATAAAAATAGTAAAATATTCAACTGCTTATTAAAATGAAATTCAAATATTACAAAGAGCAAATGCCGGATAAAATAACCCAGATGAAGCTGAACCCAACGCCATTCGTCCAATGAGGAACAGAAAATACCATGGAGCTGCTGTCGTGAGTAAGCTTCCAATAATGTAAAAACTGGAGCCAAGCATAAAACTTGTTTTCCGTCCATATCTAAAAGATTAACATCTCCAGAAATATGTATACAATATGTAATATTATTAATAAAATACTTGTCTGAAAGTATCCCAAAGAAAGACGCTCCCAAAAATTTACCAATTGAAATCAAGACTTGGGTTGAAGTCCTTAACACAGCTCTCTCACAAACAAGATCCCACTAAGCCAACAGTATGTTTTAAATAAATTTAACACTCTTAGACAATAATAGTAGCATTTTACCTCTGGAACTATAGATGTTCCCATTTCGTCATATTCAAAGGCGGTATTTGGCAGCGATTTGCACGAAATCTCTTCGGGTCTGTCCAACATATTTGTGTATTTCAAGGCTTCCTCGTAGCTCATATTACTGAGTTTGGAATAGTCCCAGTTCCATACCGTGCACCCCTGGCTGGTTAAGCCAGACGCTGAGATATTTCTTATCTGCCTTGTTGTCCATTCACTTCCTTCGAAGTCCTTTATCCCACACCACATATCGTCCGGAATATGGCCAAGGAATACATAACTTGATACATGAAATCCATTTAGAATATTTGGAAGTACACACAGAAAAAATAATGACCTGAAAATGAATTACAACATTAATTAAAAAGTTAACTGATCTTGGACATTATATTTGTGTTTGTGTTTTAAAATTGTTTAAAGAAGAAAATTTGATATTTTTATAGTTTAATATTATTTTCTTTAAATTTTGAGAAGCTGCTTGTATATGATACAGTTTATAAGGATAGCAGCTCTTGAGATAAATTCATTTCATATTTTCAAATTGAGAATAAGCCCAGTATGTTTATAAATTTTCCTCATATATTTCCCCATTTCCATTCATTAGAGATAATAGCTGCATTCGTGACATTATATCTCATCGAGATCAGATAGCGAAATGCCGAGAAAACAATAACACAAATATCACGGATCATTATCTGATCCACTTTGACAAAATCAAGACGACTTTTACTTGTAATTGACCTACTTTTCATAATTTAAATAAATTTTTAAGCTAAAAATCAACAACTTGCTAAGACACATTTTAATATTAGAAGAAACACAACTTTATCGGGAAATTCTTTAACTACAAGTTATTATTATTATTAAGAAGAAGATTTATTTATTTTATTTACTCTATGGAATAAAAAATCTTACAGATTATAGAGATACATATACTTAGTGAATTACAATTAATAGCTTAGAAACTAGTGAATAAGAATAATATGTTTTAAATTCATTTCTAGACATATCAAATTCAAAGAAATCACAATGCTTATTAAATAAATATATAGCATGATTTAATAATTAAAAACTACTATAATTATTCCTAATTAGACTTTACAGTAAATTTCTTTTGTGCGTATTCAAATAAGAAACATATAATCCAATTAATCTTAAAAGTTCCGGGCAATTTATGTGCGAATTAAGTATATCTTTAATAAGAAGAACACGAGTACAAATGCGCCTTTGTTCTGGTCTTGTTCTAGTGTACTTAAACCAAGTAACATACATCTGGTGCCATATGATGGCAAGTCATTTAAAATCTGTAGGCAATCAAATTTACAAAAAATGAATCTAGTGAAATATCTTTGCACATATTCGATTCTATAAATATGTATAGAGTAATACGGGGACAAAATAGCTGAGGCATATTCGAATGTAGATCTGTCCATAGTCAAACCCAAAAGTCGAAATTTTTTTTTTGAAAAATTGGAAAATTGAAGTGAAAAAAGAGATAATGAAACTGCATATTTATTTCTTAGTCTTCAAAAAATAGAAAACAATTTTTGATTAGATTTTTCCAGACTGTTTTTTAGCTGCTGGAAAAAAAAATCACGGTGTACGCGATTTTGAGTCACTGGGACGTCTGACAAAAAAAAAAAAAAAAGCGTTTTAATTGGTATGAAAATTTCTAGGGATTGAACCAAAAGGAAAAATGTTAATCTAAAAATAATAAAATAGCGGCTTCTTTAAAAAAAACCCACATTTTTGCCCCGACAAATCTGATGAAAATCGGAAAATTTTCGGAAAATCTTCTTTCATCAATCTTTGGAAAATCATGTATCAAATAACATATCCAAATTTCAGACCAATCGGTCCAATAGTTTTTTGTACTCTAAAAAAGTGGTTTGGAGAAAATCACGTTTAAAGTTTTTAAAATATATTTTTAAAGGAAAATCGTACATAAATTGAATCTGCAATGCTTGCATCGAAACCGAATTCGACTATTCGATATAATGAAATCTTTATTCCTATCAAAATCATTAATAAACAAAATATTGATTTTTTAAAAATTTGGGTGTGTCAAGTCCCTTAAATGCATAGATTCTATATGCTTAGAAAAGGAAAGCTTATTATTCATTATAACTCTCGTTATAACTCACTCGTGCAACGGAAATGTTCTAAATATTGTCAACAATATACGACAATGATCGAATAGTAGCATAAAATTATAGCTCACTCACATATAGAAAGTATTTGTTAACGTACGTGATAACTACTACCTATACATGTACAGAGAGCTGACAGAGACCTTGAACAGATTTGTGGGCAAACATCTCGTGGATTTTGCAACAAGATAACCAAATTCGCCTGATTTGGCTCCCTTCGACTTCTTCCTGTTCGGTCGACTAAACAAAACCGCTCTGGGAAACGCGTTTTAGCAGCCAAGAGGAGATAATGGAGAAATCGAAGACGACTTTGACGGCCTTACCGAAAAAGGAGTATCAAAATGTTTCGAGGATTGGATCACGCGCTAGCATGAGTGCGTTGCAATTGATGGAGAGTACATAGTAGGGAACAGTATCTATTTTGCTAAATAAACTTGTATTTTAAGTATTCTGAATAAATTCCTGAAACTTTTTGATCAAGGTGGTATTTTCCGCTCTTATAACTCCTATCACATATAAAAAGGAATGTTAATTGCTTAATTATATGTATTGTTCCTCTTTTTCATGTAAATACATGCTAGATACTTCGGGAAATAACAACAGTATTTATGAAGTATAAATATTTATGAACCCAATTAAAAGATTTAAATTACATTTGTTTTGTAATTAAAAAGTTTTTCATGGATAAAAAATATTTAAAATTCATAATGTAATTAAATCCTACAGTAAACTAGTAATTCATTAAAATTTAAAATGTTGTTCTAAAATAATATGTAACGCGAACCAATTATTTTTCACAGTAAAACAAATGCCATTGTTCGTTTTTAGCTTCTGTAACAACTATCGCGAACTAGATAGATATCATAACTAAATTGTTTGGTAAAATAATTCGTACAACTTCTTAACAACTACAAATTTTTACAAACACTCATTTCACCACCAATATCCCCTGTTATAAGAAAGTCCTAGCAACAAGAATTATAGTTCGCGCAACAAAATAGTTCATACTTTGCTATTTGAAAAAGGGAAAAAATTTAAGCAATACCATTAATGTATAATAAGAAGAGCAGTGGTCCGAGATAACCACCTTTTAAATTTAATTTTATATTCGTTTAAGGAAAGCACTCGCAAAGGATATTGCTTTTCTCATTTTACAATAAGTTACTTAAGAGACACTGGAAAATATCGTAAAACAAGTTTTTGGATTTTAATTTTCCAATATTTAAGAAAATATAATAATTAAAAAATTAAAGAATTCACGTTCTAAAAATATATTTGTAGATCAGACTGTTATGAATACAAAAGCTAATCGAATGGAGGTTTTAAAAGTTATTCCTACAAGTTCTCTTGATTAATTGCAAACTTCATACTTTTGTAATAAACCCTACATTTTTCAAATGGACTATTTTGAAAGAAATGATTCTCAAACTTTATTGCTTCTTTTCTAGAATAGTGTAATTTTTCTTATTTTGTAAATCGTTATTCAAGTAACGAAAAATCTTATGTACTATACGTGCTTTTCTTTACGACGCACCTTGTAAGTGTTTAATATTTACGGCAAATATTGACCTTGTTGTAACCCTTTAAATTTAAACAAAACATTTATTGAATTATTTTCATACGTTAAGAATTTATCAAAATTTCATGAGTTGTCTTAATAAATTATGCGGGATATACCAAATCTATATATTTTTTTTTTTTTTCACAGACAAATAATCTCTGCGTATCTTTATTTATGGACGCTAACGTAGTACAACTGCAAAGAATGAATGAAACGCGCGTAATTGACGTAATAAATATTTAAGTCACGCGTTCACTTTGAGAATTCTCCACACACGTCGTAATGTTAATTTACCTTGAATACGGTTCCTTCTAGGTTAAGTTCATGTTCGACTGGACGCCCTTGCCAGCAAAGCCTCGACGAGACAGAACTCAGTATTTCTCGAATAGAGCAGGTGATTGTTATTGATCTGTTCATTAGCGAATTTTTCACGAGTTTTACTAACTAATTTTATTTACATTCCTTATATATACGGTAGGTTTTCAATTTTTCGAATAATATCTCGAGGGAAGTGTTATCAGTCTCCTATTAACAATATTTATGTATTCACTGAGGATGATACATCGTTTCGAATATAAATGCAATTTATTTCCGATTAATAAGCCAAGCCACAGGAAATAAATTACGCAAGTCAATTACAGAAATCATAGAAGATCTTTAATTTTTGTTTTCAATGTTTCATAATGAAAATTAAGGGAAGCTGTAATTACATATTCGTATGATCTGCGATTTATTTCGTGCAGCTTATTTTGCGATATATGTAAATTTTCCCGTAAATAGAAAATTGTTCATCATTAATTTGTTCAGACTATACTGCCATCTTTTGTTCACATGAAAATAGTTCATACATTTTCTCCAAACTGCAACTAGACCTTAATAAAATACATTATTATTTTCACCAATGGAAAATTAAACTTCAATCCAAGCAATACCCAAGCCATGTTTAGGAAACTAAATGTAAATGGGTCAGAACTGTCTGTTAATAAAAAAAATATATACAGCCATAAAAACAATTTATCCATTTACAAAAAAAAATCTACATTGAACCTGGATAATAAAATCATACTTTATAACGTAAATTTTCAAACCCTTATGCTCTATGTTGCTCCTATTTGGTTTTATTGATCAAAGACACATTTAACACAAAAGAAAATTCTTAAAACGATGTTCAATTTATCATGGCACTTTTCTACCACTGAGAAAAAGATTCTTGACAAATTCCTTTAGAAATGGATACGGAATAAAGTAGATAGTAAGTTAACACGTTGACTGCCACTCCAGTCTCCCGGGACCGGCACGCAATAGCTGAATGTGTAGCTGAATAAAATGTGGCATTCAATGTGTTAATATAAGCTTTAATTAGTTTGTAAGAATAGTTTTTAACTCTCTCACTGGGTTTCTTCTAATTAGTTTTTCTCCCAAATTATATAATATTTACTCTTCTGTTTAAGCCATACTAAAAATATTATAGAATGAATGGACTGTAAATTCGAGTACTAAATTAATAAATTGTTTGTAATTTGTAAATTAAATAAAATAAATTAATTTTCCTATATATGCTTTATAAATAAAAAATTTTGTAAGTGCACCAACTAATTTTAGTTGAACATTACAACGAAATTTTCATATGGGACCCTGACTTATTGTTTTAATTTTTTCAAAGAAAAATAGCAAAATTCAAATTAGAATCCACATACACATTTGCATGTCTCGGAAAATAGGTCAACTGAGTGCGATCAGACTACAATTTGAGTTAGACATGGGGCAATTATTTCATAAATAAATCAATCCGCGGAGAGTACATTAAAAATTCTACAATTAAAAGAACCACGGAGACACGCACTTGGGCTAAATGAGTCGCACAAAAATCAACGGCAGGATGTAATTCGTTTGAATATTTGTGATACATTTCTTAAGCACAGAATACGAAATTAACTTCATAAAATGAAATATTCAAAAACATGTGAGGACTGTGCTTGCAAGGTCAGATCAGGTCAAGAAAGAAATATATACATATATATTTTTTTAACGCGAAGTCAACCGGAAGTATTTGTCTGCGTCCACATGCATTGATTGTGGGAACGTTTAAATACTTAATTTTTGCATTCCAAAATTTATGCGCTGGCATTGTAGGTGTAACTAATACTCAGTTAAAAGTTTTAAAATGTCTGATGTAATTACATACTTAAACGAATATCTGAATTGAAGGAATAATAAAGTTAACTAATAACTACAAAATTAATACGAAAGGTAGTGAATAAATGAAGACGAAAATTTCAAATTTTGTGGTTAATTATTTCCACAAAGAATTATAGCTAAACAAAAGTTTCCTTAAATTATTAACAAAATAGAACGGATTTGATACAACCTTAAACACAGGTATTATAATACACGGAAAAAAATCTTTAGATGAAATACCGAAAGATTTAGTCATGCTCATCTAAAGTTTTTAGATAAAATCGAAATTTGATTTTTTTAGATGTATAGATAATACTACCCCAAGTACATGCGCAGTGTGGATTACGTAGCAAAATAAATTAGTAACAAGTAATATTTTATTATTAGCAATATCAAATCGACGCAAAACTATTTTTCTTCATAGTATATTGCACAAAGTTCAGATAGTTCATCCAGATAACCTCTCCTATTATACTATAAGAGTGCAAATAAATGCAATTTCAAACATATTATCTGAATTCGCGGTTGAATCATAAATTAAAAAAAGAGATAATCAATTACAATAGCCCAAAAACAAAAAATTACAATGACTTGACCTTGACTTGAGGTTTGACTGACTGATAATGTTATTAAAAATATACAGACGGTGTAATTTCAGTGGGTTATTAACCTTTTAATAAGGGAAACAAAAATGCCTGAATGATAATGAATATCTTCTAAAGTTAAGTCATACAGTTAAATATAGGTACTGACTTTGAATTCTTATAGCAAACACAAAATAGAGGCTTATAAAATTTTAGAAAATACCCTCAATATAAATTAAAAAATTTATATTTATATATAACATATGGTATATATTTAGTTGTTTGTAAAACATTTTGGACTGGTTTGCTGGACTTAAATTTGTTACGTTTGTATATGAAATCACTAAGCAGTATTATGTTTAGGGCGCAAAAAAAAAAATCAACAAAAGAATTAATTATTACGTACTTATCGCGTGCCATTGCCTTCACTTTCAGAGATCTAGAGCGTTACTGACTCTCGGATGCAAATATCAAAATGGTAAAATATAATATGTATGTTATATTTCTGAACAGAAAAACAAACTTTTAGATTAGTGACAAAAATAACGATTTGAGAAAATGAATAACAAATTTCGTATTAAGCCATACAGAGTCCAAATTGTTACGCACAGATAAATTTTGGCTCTTTTGTCATTATTTGGAAATAAGCAGGATACTCTTTAAAAGATATGAAATTTAGATATAAATTTAACGGATTCAAAAAGCAACGTATCGAGAAACACATTAAAAGAGTGACTACTTAAAAGGATTACAGTCACGCTTCGCTAATATTTCAGAATTTTAATATTAAACTTTCAATAAGCTAAAGCGGTATAATATAATATTATAATAACTAATTTTTGCCCAAAATCGAACTACGATAGTTTGCTTTCATTGCTAACTTCTGACTGAAGATTAACTACTATGAATTTAACCTGTAACTTTCACACTTTTCGTAAATTTACAAAACAATTACAGTAGAATAATCTCGACACTAAGAAAATTAAAAGAAAAACGAAAAATGAAAATATTATAAAACATTAAAATATTTTTTTTTTTTCAATACCATTTTATTAAATGATTATCTATCTCCGAAAGTAAACTTAAAAAATAAAAAAGTTACTTTATTTCTGATAACACTTAGAGCAGTCATCTAAGCCAATTGATAAAAATTTATGGGCAAGCATTTCAAGTAAACTATTAAAATAATCACAATTAAGGAAAGATATTAAAATTTCTTGAGAGTTTATCATTATGGACAAGCGAAACGGAAACAAGAACTTTCTATTTTTAAACATTGGAATTTAATATTCTTTTCAATGACCTCTTGAGAGTACTTATCATTTCAGATTTAAAAGAAAGACGTACAGTGTAGAAATCAACCAAATCACCTAAACTCTAACTCTGACCGAGATTATTTCGATGAACTAGGTCTTATCGTGAAAAATGCACACTCAACTTTGAAAAAAAGTAACTCGAGAAGAGTACTTTTAAATGAAAGTGATCTTGAACTAATTATAGTTAGTTGACAAGTGTAAAATCTTAATCATAAGAGAAAACCTGTAGTAGCCATAAATTGACACCTTTAAGTATTACAAACTGGAACATTTATGGGAGTTTTATAAATATATGGTACAATGTCTGTCCATTGAACTTTATTTTCGATTTAAATAAGAATTAAATAATCAAGTACACAGAACTATAGTATGTAGGCACATAATGAAAAACGTGAAGAACAGACAGTGGATCTTTAATATTTTGATTGTTTATTGTCTGCATCCAACAATCGTGTTCCTTATTTGAATTTATTGAATTTAAAATTATAGCACGAAACTTGTTTAATTTATTCAATTATGTATTGCACTTGTATCTCCATGACTTCTTATTTAAATAAATAAATATATAATAATATATATTCTTCCGGTTGAAAAGTGTTAATTTTATGAGAAAAAAAAAAATCTTTGTTATTTAAATATATCTATTTAAAAATGAGAATTAATACAGCCAAAAAGAATTTCTAAAATGCATTCATTTTGAATTTTATTATATTACCTAAATAAGTGCTAAATTTGTTGATAAAAGGTATTTGTTCAGCGCTATTATATTAATTAACGAAACAGGGAAATTAAATCACCTGAACGTAATTATCACGTCCAAAAAATTATTCACGAAAATTAACTACTCATTAAATTGTTAAATGGTACCTCACAGTGGTAATATTACATATTTAAGTAAATAATTTAGGTAAAAACAAGGTGTACTATATAACTTTTACAAAAACTTTGTTTGCTATGTAGCCGGCAGCTTTTGTATTATTTTCGGCATGAGTGCACTCACAGCAATAATTACGTAGTACTCATGACAATGAAATAATATTGTTTTTTTTTTTTTTTAACCACAAGCTACTATTTACATTGAATAACTAAATGATGCGGAATTTATCCAGAAAATCAATTCGATGAGCGTGACTGGTTTTAAAAGAGATATTCACACCATTATTGCAATATAATTTAGGGAGTTCACGGAAATTAAATTGTTTTAAAAATTCTTTCCTAATCTTTTACAAGAAATTATACATATATTAAAAGAATTAAAAATTAATATTAATAATTCTTATAGAGAGCAGAAATATTTTTCATATATTTTAATATTATAATTACGTAATGATTTAGTTTATAAAACTACCGACATAGGTTTGTTTGTGGGTAAACAAGAATTCTTCTCTCAATATAATTTATCTTACGCAAGTTGACGGGTTAAGATAATTGTAAACAGAATGTTGATACAAAAAATTTGATAAAATCATTAATTGAGTCTTAGTCGTATCTCTAGAATGTAATTGAATATCCTTACGTTGAATTGTTTTTGATTTCAACTTGAGATTACGTCCACAGAATTACGTAGTAGTATGGGTCATAAATTATGGGAGTTTAACAAAATTTCACATATCAAATATAGTTTTTTATAAAAAGAAAAGCCACATGGAAAATAAAAGGAGAATTATACATATAACAATTCAAATGAGAAGTGAATATTTGTAAGATATATCTTAACATTATTGAAGAAAAAAGTTTAATATTACAACAATAGCCAAACAACAATGTTTACAAATTAAAATACTTGTATTGCATGAATTTTATGGCGAATACTCCCAGCAATCACTTTTATTTTTCTTGGTTATTCTGAGAAGCTTAAAGTAGCTATCACACACAATTCGATAGCTTTATATAAGCTTCCGTTAAACAATTTTATCTATCATAAATAAATAATCTATTTGCACTTTTAATGGCTAGTTATAAAAAAATTTAAAACTTGAAGAGAATTAAATTTTTTTATTATTATCATATGTCTGGACATTTTCCTATCAGCATATTTAAGAAGTGGGGGTTGAACTTACAATGTCGTACCTTAATTCCTGCACCTAATAGCTTTAATTCGTCTCGTTACGTTCCCTTCACTTATCAAATCATAAACCAAAAATTTTGATAACATTTGGTGGAATTTTACAGTGCAGTTTTGTACGCCTTGAAACTAGTTCAACGAACTTTTGGCTATTATTTAAAATCTGTAACATTCTTTTTGCAAAATAAATGCTGAGTAAAGATTTTAGACATAAGTGATAATTAACATATTTAATTTAGTTATGTTTGTTCCAATTCGTTCTCAAGATATTCTGATATTACATGATTATTTCTATAAATGTTCGTTTTTCCCTTTTACCACAAAATAGTGTAAGGATTTTCCTGTAGTATAAAGATCCAACACTATATATACTATTTTCAAAAATAATGGCTAAAATATCAAAGGCTTTAAACACTACTAGACTATAAAATAAATTTCTTCAAGGAAGTTTATATATTCTCTATTTTCATTTTTTAAGATATCTTACTACTTAAATGCATTCACAATCTACCCAGAAAGATGTAGGGTAGGGAACATTTAACCTCACATCGAATAGATACAAAAAATCCAAAAATTGTCCTTCAATTCCCTATAGAATAATAAGAAGCTATATTAAAATATACCACCAATATTTCATACGAAAGCTTTAATGTCTTTTGGTATAAATCACGTGAATAACCGTCTTAAACGGCTCCAAAAACTACACTGCAAAAATAACTACTATTCTAATAAAGAAAAAATGATTACATGACACCAAAAAACGCAATTATGTGACTTTCAAAAACGATTACAAAAATATTTTAGGAAAAAAAGTCTCCTTGCTGCATCTAATTCAGACAGGTTTTCAAATAAATTTTATATTTGAACAATCTAATTTTTCCTTTTACATTACGAGTTTTTGTGTCGAGATTTATTTCTTATACTTAGTTGATTTTTTCATGTGCACATTTCCAAAATTTATTTATCATTTCAATGAAGTGTACTTTACTGACTTCAAAATGTTTGGAGCCGTAAATGTTTTTAAGACATTTAACAGAAAACGAACTTACTGGAAGTATATCGATAGTTCTGGCTTTTTTGTATTTCCCGAAAGAAATATATTGTGTAGAAATTAATCGTCTTGAAAATTTAATAATTCAATTTAAATCTCTCCCAAACTCCATTGAATAAAAGTCCCAAAAAACTGTGTTGAGACTTTTACTTTCTGGCTTCGAAGAGATTTGAAAATTCCAGCAAGTGACATTCAGAAAATGTTGCATTAAAAAGTAAAGATATTCAATTTAATAATTCTTCAATAGAAGGCAGATTGCCTCAGTGAAATCATTGATAATTTGAAACCGTTTTCTATATTTATGATAAACCCAAATTCAAAATAAAACCAAAATATGCTATAAGCAATTTGTACACTATAATAGTATGTTTAATCGGTGAATAGGAGTTCCTCTTTTTAAAGATTCATAGTATCCGAGGACATTAATGTTAATACATGACGAAAAAACAACAAACAACAACTAAAGCAGAAAGAACACTGTGATAACTACTTCTTTTAATTTTTCTAAAACAACTAGTATTGAAAATAGTGCATACATGGGTATTAGAGAATTCAAAATTTGATTCTACACTCACAAAATCATTATAAGTGTTCATCATATTTAAATGAAAATTTCATTTCAACTGAACTTGATGTCTTTCACTGCGTGTAAATAAGAAAAGAACACTTTACTAATTGTACTTCCTTGAAACTAATGAAAAAATTGAAATCTTACTACGCAACATACAACCAACGGTAGCGAACATATTCTAAAGTAAAACTTTACGATTACTAATTTTAGTTTCATATAAAATTATACCACGCAGTTTCAATTTTTCAATGAAACATTGAATTGCAAAAGGACTAGAATTCTAAGTAATAAAGTTACGCACCAAACCCAGGTTCCACCAGTGCCTATTCGTTGTAGTTCTTCTGAAACGATCTCCTTTAACGAATTATTCTTATTCACTTCAGCCTCAGGCTCCTTTTCACTGGTCATGTTTTTGATATCACTTTGATTTCACTCGATATTCACAAAACACAACACTTTTTCGGCAACGGTTTCTTATTTGTAGACAAACAGTAGAAAAGGAGGCTACTCTTCTATTCTTTTACTTAAACGAGCCTGCCAGTATCAAATGCAGTAGCGATTACATCCGACGATCACCTAGAGGCTAATAAAGTTTCAGATAAGGCCTTTGGCTTTTATATACATAGAATTTTTGCTGCGGTCGTCCGCAGCATGTGTCAACTGTTTTCAGATCCAGATACTGATGCCACATGTGATGATCGCTCGAATACGACATCTGTACATAGTGTATCGCTGCAGCGCGCGTCTTAAGGCCTACTAGCTACTACCCGATCGGCTGCACCAGCCGTCCACTACGTCTGAACTCGACCGTCGTCGATCGGGACAGGCGCCTCCGATTTCGACGACAATGGCGGTGGGAGATTCGACGATAATTTTAGACAGAAATCTCAGCGTTCTGGTGGTCTGGTCACATGCTAGGAAGCTAGGTTCCAGTGCCACAACGCTCCATCATATTGTACATGAAGTGCGTTTTTGTACCACCCAGTTATTTACTCTAAACCACAATATGTATGTATATACCAACGAGCACTAAGTAGTTTCATTAAAAGTCTTCTCCTTTTCTATGGTTTATTTTATTTATGCCTTTTTTGACCGAGTCATGGAATTATCGAATAAGTGGAGCATTTTTTGGCTACTTCGCACTCCGAAAAGAATTTAGGACGTTCTAAGTAATTTTATTACAGGAAACAGATTTAAAAAGATTCTATCAACAATAGGACGGAAAAATTTGAAATGTTCGCATTTCATTATCATCTCGTTTATGTTCAATTGAAAAATGAAATTCTATATGAAACACATTATATTAGGTCTGCAATTGAAGCTTTTATAAAATATGTGATAAGATACATATTTCGAGGTCATCAATCTTACAAATTTCTGTGTTTCACTTATCTTAAAAATTACTTTATTGATATTGATGTAATTGCTTATCGATAAATTGTAATCGTAAAAAACCGTGATTCTAGTTCAATTTTCTTCAGGGACCCATTCAAAAAGTGAAATTTTCGGAAATTAGTTTCATTTGCAGATACATTAATATCAGAATATCTAGAATATATGATATCACCGGTAGTGATGAGCAAAATCGGAATTGGTCTTATAATCTTGGTTTCGATCCTGCAGAAAGTCCAAGATCAATACTATTTCTGTGGTAGCAAAACCAATATCAACACTCGACTTGCAAGATCAAGACCATGTTTGCGAGACTTAACCGAGAATAATACCGATACTGCGAGATTTTTGCTGACTGAAATACATTTTTTTAAGGACGATCGCTAGTTTTTGAAAAAAAATTACACTATCTTTAACACGGGAGTTTAGTAAAAAATGATCAGAACTATTATGAAATTTTAACAAAATATTTATTCGTTTTTGTATTAATTGAACTTATACTACAAATTTCAAAGTATTTTGTTCTTGAGACATTGTAATTCAAAATTTGATTCTTATACACGGGCTCTTACGGCGATTATTATTATAAATGCAAGTTTGGTTAAATATAACTCAAACATAGTAGAACGAAAATCATTGAAATTTAAAGTGTAACTGTAAACAATCTTCAAGAAAATAACACGATAGATAGGTTCCTTGAAAATGAAATGTAGTGTTAAACCGTGTTATACTTATGAGACTCAAGATTCAGTACAAAAAGAGGGGTTACATTCCAAAGACTTGTTCAGAGCAAATAATTTGTTTTAAATTCCATATAAGCAACTTAAATTTTATTAAAAATATAAATGTATGTATAACACAAAGCGAAAATAAATAAAAAATCTTATTTTCATTTAATGTAATCTTAATGTAATAAATTTCTTCCTCATCACTGTTCAGTACAATCAAACGAGAACGTTTTTTCGGTTGAACGATATCACCTTCACTTTCTAACCGTTTTTCTTCATTTAGATTCTTTGCACCTCCTACCCTCTTTTAAAAATCTTTAATTTTGGTTTGTTTCCTGTTTTTACAAGGTCGTTGTAGATTTCATGGTATGGAGATAGACAATTTTGCAGCTTTTTTATTTTCGGCTTCTTATAGCGCAGTGGTCTGCACTCAAGAAAAATGACTGAAGGTTTTTATCTAAACTTAGGCCGTCTTGTAAATTTTTTAGTTCAACTTGCATTTCGCTCTGTTCCTTTGTTATAGTTTTTCTACCTTTAAGAGCTTTTACCCCTCCAAAAATTCTTTTTAATTATCCTCTAGCACCAACGCTCATATAAAATGCAGGTGAGCCTCATAAGCCTTCCCGTCTTTATTCTAAGGTAATTTAGTTTTTAAATGTGTTAAAAAAACAAATAATTTTAGGTATCTACTGCTGTAGAAGTACAGTATTATATAAAAGTTTTCGTGACATATTAAATTTTATAAAGCCTTGAAAATACGGCATCCAATTTATGAAAATAAAACTTTATAAAAGAACTGAAAACTAAAAATTAAGGAAGGAAAACTATAGTAATTCTGTTCACTCCTCGTGGGAAAAGTCGGGTAACATTATAGATGGCAAACGAATAGAAAAAATTTAAAAACTCAGGAAATTTTAAAGCAATTGAGTATTTTATTATTGCAGTGGCAATATTGAATCCACCATTTGGTAAAATGAAAATCTGATACGATTTTTTAAATCAGCGACCTCAAAAACATGTATAATAACTATCCGCATGCACTATATTTGCAAAAAGAGAACTTTTTGTTGTGATGGCGGCCATATTGGATCCGCCATTTTGTAAAATGAAAATCTAATATGAAATTTCAAATCAGCGACCTCAAAAACATAAGAAATGACTACTTGAAATGGATTAAAAGGAGCAAAAAATCGGAGGAAGATACCTCGGACGATAAGTTAATAAAACTCTTATTCAAAATATGGATTTTACAGTGCTTACCCTTTGATTTGACGTTACGCTACGCTATGTGTTTTTGCGAGATGGACTGGTAGCAACTTGAATGATCTCTTAAGACCTCTGAGTGCATTATCTAGAAGTAAGCATGCGCACTGATTAAAAAAATTATAAATTATCAATTACATACTTAGAATTTCTGGATGAGAATTTGTTCATATATTCACATGTTCTGAACAAATTACAATCCAGAAATTCGTACTTACAAATTCAAGTTCCTAAATATTGCTTACATACATATGTAATATTTCGATAAAAGTATAAAATAGCCTTTTTATGTTTTTTGTCAAATCTTATTATATGATGTTTCTAAACGCTGAACAGATAACAACTTTCTTCTGTATGATATTTTGTGTTCATTGGTGATACATTCAGCCAAATTGTTAAGGATTCTTTATGAGGAACGGTTTAAAATCTGTAAAGGATTATATTAAAACATAATTAAAATGTTTAAAAATAAAGCGGTCTATTTAAAAATCATTAGCTAGCATATTAACATTTTTGAGAAACTTGGACGTAATGAACTGAAAGTATAATAAAAATATAAGTAGGCGAATATATTTCTTTGACATGATTTTCAAACTCCAATAAAATGAAAATGGATCCACATCCAGAAAGTAAAACAGATTATCAACATAAACAATTTGAAGATGGAGATCCACCGATCGATGTACTCATCGTAGGAGCGGGTCTCTCAGGTTTAACGTCGGCTTTTAAAATTTTAAAAAAGGAACCTTCCTTACGACTTTTAATTGTCGAAGAGGAAGACAGCATTGGGGGCGAAGTCAGAGGTTCTGTTTATGGAAAAATCGGAACAAAATGGGTTTCACCAGATCATTATCACATACTTGATTTATGTAAAGAATTAAATGTAGCTACAAAAAAGAGACACATCATGCGTGCAGATCTTAAGCGATGCTGGGAAATTGACGGTAATAGACTTATATGGTTTGAAATTTCACGGATTTTGGATGAAATTGATTTAAGAAGTCAACTCTATCGACCTGGAAGGTATTTTTAGTATTTACTAGTCTAAATTTTATTCTTTCTAAACTCTTAGATGGGGCGATGAAAATAATTTAGATACTATGGAGAAATTCATTTGTTCAAGGCTCTTCTTTGAGGAGTCAAGACAATTTCTCAGATTTATTATAAAATTTCATGTGGGGGTATGGCCCCAATTTGTTACAGTACCACAATTTTTATCGCACTGCTATCAAACTGGAGGTATTGTCGATTTTCTCAAAAGGTATTTTTAAAGTGCAAACACCCAACATTCGAAAATAAGCATGTTTTTCATCTTCTGTATATCTGCTCTTCGTAATGTTGTAGTAAATAGGTCCATGTACGTGATGTTTTGATAACACAGGTCAACATTTTATCTAGGCTTGTGCACGGGAATCGAAGATGGTATCCTAGGGTTTTTGGGGTCGCTGATTACGATGAGTGGGTCGGTTAGGCTCCATCACGTCAAGTTCAAGGTCATTTGAAGGTCAAACGGTCAAAAAACCTTCCAATCCAAATGAAAAAAATGAACAATTTCAATCTGCGAAATGCACAATTGTGCCACAGAACCAGAATACCTGTCTTAAGATGACCTTGAATGACCTCGAGGATGCATGCAAAGTAAAAATGAACACCGGATTCGGATTCAGCGACCTCAAAAACACGTCTATGAATTTTTTTCAGATTTTTAGAAGGTTTTTTTACCGTTTGACCTTCAAATGACCTTGAAATGAGGTCGACTGACCTCAGATTCAGATTCAGGGTCCTCGAAAACATACGTATGAATTTTTTCAGATTTTTCGGATGGTACTTAGCATTTTTCTCAAAACTCCTTCAAATGACCTTGAATGACCTCGAGGATGCATGCAAAGTAAAAATAAACACCGGATTCGGATTCAGCGACCTCAAAAACATGCCCATTAATTTTTTCAGATTTTTGGATGGTTTTGTGACCGTTTGACCTTCAAATGACTTTGAACTTGACGTGATGGAGCCTAACCGACTCGCTCATCGTAATCAGCGACTCCAAAAACCCTAGGATACCATCTTCGATTCCCGTGCACAAGCCTAGATAAAATGTTGACCTGTGTAATTGATTGGATATCTAGTTGAGTACACTAATAAAAAATATTGCAGTAAAATTATCTGTTGGTGATTTGGAAGACTATTAAAAATCAAACTAAAATAACGAAAAATAATTCATATTGATATTTGACTACATCGAAATTTTAAATTTTTATTATTATTATTCCTATTAAAACGTAGAACATGCTTATTTCCAATTATTCTAGATAAATTCAATACTATTTTTTCTCAATTTAGAAATACATTAAATGATTTTACTCCACAGATACACAGGTGAAGATCCAGATTTGATTGAAATCAATTCTGATGAGCTACTTCGCAATTTACAAGATCAAATTAATCCCATTTATATCTTTACGCAAAGTAAAATAGTCAGAATCAATCATTACAAGGACTATGTTGAAGCTTGGGATAATTCCGGGAATATATTTCGTGCATCAGTGCTAATATTGGCCATTCCGTGGATAAGTATCTTGCGGATGAAAATAACTCCAACTATTCCCAGGGAACTTCAATTACCACATAATGTTAAGCATACCGATAGATTCCTCTATACTTCATATATTGCAGTATACGCCGACGGCTACTGGAGAAGAAAAGGATTTTCGGGAAGCTTTCTCAGTCACACATATCAGTTGACAGGATTTGAAATTAATCCAGTATGTTTCTCTGGTCTCATACTTCACGAAGATCGAATATTAGATTTCATCAAAGAAAATGTGTTGGAAAGGTTAGCCATGTGTTATGGCCCTGAGATGCTTACTCCTCAAGCGTGGGTGCACAAAACATATTATCGAGATATCTACGTAAATATTCCAGAAACAACGCCATGGAACCGAATTATATGGTCTTCTAGTTGGGCTGCAACACAGGCTAGGGGCCACGTAAATGGGGCTGTCCAGAGTGGACTTAGAGCTGCATTACACACCCTACTTACTTTAAGACCCCAGAACGTTTGTTGGGAAGATATCGTAGAAATTCAAAGAGCAAGTGCTGTGTACCCAAGAGTATCATCCTTTCAAATTTTCAGAGCATCACTCAATTTGTACAACACGGTTTATTATTTTACCTTAACAGTAGCAGTATTGTCAATTTTACACACTGGAAGACATCTTTTAAATAAATTTTTGAGATAACGAGATCAATTTATGCAACTTATTGTACTTCATATTACTCAGTTCCTAGAAGCATGCAATTGTTTATTTTTTAGTTTGTGTCTTAGCTTGCGTAAAACTCTGAATTACACATCGGCTTCCAAAATCTAGTACACGATTTGTATTGTATGCCTTCGCTTTTAATCGATTAATAAGCCAAAAAATATGAAATCGTCTAGCTCAGAAATTTTAGGTAATACTTAAAAGGACTAAGAAATCTTATTGATAACACCGCAACTGTGCGCGAATTTGCTTAACATAAAAACGTAACAAACAGAAAATATAATTCTAAACATTCAATCAATTGTTAATAATTTATCACGTAATTTTAACTTTTCCTATTCTACAATGCAATTGCAAAGCAAATTTCTAGACACATTTTTACACGCACGACTAGTTTAAAAATGCGCATTGACTTTAAATGATTTTAGTTATTATTTTTCTTATAACATTAAGTTCTTGATATAATACATAGGTTGTCTTCTGCTTTCTTTTGCAAAAATAACTCTTTCTATATGTCGCATTAAATTTACCTTATTTTAAGATATTGTAAAATAAATTCATTAATATTAATTGACAGAGCAATAAAATAATAATAGTAATAAAGTCAACAATATTGAAATTACCATATATTTTTGAAAGGTACAATTTACTTTACATTGTGCTAATGGTCAAATCTGAAAAGTTTTAGGTAAATGCTAGCTGAAACAAAAGTTAGACTCTTACCACAAAAAGCAATACAATATATAGGAGTCAATCCCCACTATCAGACCGTAATTTAACTACAATTTTAAAGAAACTCGCTTAGTAGATATATTATAAACTAGCTGACCCAGCAGACGTTGTACTGCCCTTTCCGGTACATTTTCATTATGCCCTGTGCGTCGACCAATATTTGATCGTTTTCTTTCTTTTTGCATGTTTCTACAAATAATACCATTAATATAAGAAAACAGTGTTTTCGTTTCATATCCCTAATTAATTTATTGAACAAACTTACACGTTGTTAATATTAGTAAACCGTTTTACACTTCACAAATATTGGAAAATTGGTTTCATCCGACGTTGGGTAAATACTTACTAATTAAAGACTTCTCAAATGTTCTAGTTTGTTATATCCTAGAAATTGATTCAACCGGAAAACCCCTTTATGGATCCGCCATCTTGAATATCCAAATGTTGATAATATTTAAAATTAGTGGCATTAAATAAATCGAGACATTTTGGTCGCCGTGTTGGATCCGCCATCTTGAATTTGGAAATTTTGATAACATTCAAATTAGTGGCCTCAGAATAATTATAGTACTAATTTCCGTTAAAATCGAAAAATTGTTGGTCACAATCTTGGATTTGGAAATCTCGATAATATTCTAAATTAGTTGCCTCAGAATAACCATTGTACTAATTTTCATTAAAATCCGTTGTAATTGAGACATTTTAATCGCCATGTTGGATCCGCCATCTTGAATTTGGAAGTTTTGGTAAAGTTCTAAATTAGTTCAATAAGAATAATCATTGTTATAATTTTCATTAAAATCCGTAGTAATCAAGACATTTTAGTCACCATGTTGAATCCGCCATCTTGGATTTGGAAATTTTGATAATATTCAAAATCAGTGTCCCAAAAACAATCATTGTACTAATTTTCATTAAAACCCGTTAGAATTGAGAAATCTTGGTCGCCATATTGGGTCCGCCATCTTGGATTGGTAAATTTTGGTAATATTCAAAATCAGTGACCTCAATACAATAATTGTACTAATTTTCATTAAAATCCGTTGAAATCGAGAACGCGCGAACGGTCAAACTCGCGAAGTTAAAATAATCGTTAAGTTTTCTGAAATTATCAAATTTTCTGCGCAATTTTCTTAATTTTTCTTTCCGTAAGAACCATCTGTAGTAGATAAGTGGTATGAATTTGTAGTAGATAAGTGGTATGAACTTGTAAACCCGTTAGAGTTAAGAGTCACTGGAGCAGTCCCGAATATAATCTTGTTGAAGCAACACCTTCGTTTCGTTTCATTAATACATGGCGCAGCCGGTGACCGAACAGGAAAATTAAAGTTGAAAGTTAAAAAGATAAAAAAGTTTGTGAGTTAATACACATATCTGTTAATTAGTGGAACAATTGACTTATAAAATTTATGGTGAAAGCAAAATCAAATCCTAAAAGTAGCGGTAGCAGAGAATTCAAGAGACCACGTGGGCGTCCAGCAAAAGACGTAAGATTTGTCTACATACCAAAAAACATGGATTATGTTAAAAAAATCGACGAGTTAAACCTGCAGTCTGGAAATTTAGAAGAAAATTGGAAATTATTTTGGCAAAATTTTCAAATTTTTGCTACGGCAATAGAGCTACATTCAAAAAAGGAAGAAGTTCAAGTTGCGGTCTTCCTAAATGCAGCAGGAAAAGACGCTACAGAAAAGTTCTATACAGTGATAAACCTAACGAGCGAGGAAAGAAAAAAATATGATAAAGTTACGAAGGCGTATGAACAGTTTTGTAAAGGAAAAACGAACGAGGTGTATGAGAGTTTTTTGTTCCACACACGTACCCAGGAGAGGGATGAACCGTTTGATCTGTTTCTAATGGATCTAAAACGATTGGTGAACAATTGCAATTTTACGGATACCGATAGGATGGTGCGAGATCGAATAGTCATCGGAACTCATGACAAAGTACTTCAGAAGAAGCTCTTGGAGGTTGACCAGTTAACTTTACAAAAGGCGATCGACATGGCTAGGTCAGCTGAGATATCATCGAAGCAAGTCAACGTGATGCGAGATAAGGTTGGAGGTACTTCGATAGACACGGTGAAGAACAATCGGGAGCCACGTAACGATACTAAGCATTTTACACCTTTCAGAAATTCACATAGAGTAAAAAATGTAAAACCTAATGTAACTCCTTTCAGAAAACAAAAAAATCAAGGAAGTAGTAGTAAAACACATGACGTTGAATGCAAATTCTGTGCAAAAGCTCATCAGAGAGGAAAGTGCCCTGCTTTTGGTAAGCGCTGTATATTATGCAACGGGTTTAACCACTTTGCTGTAGTGTGCAAAAAAAAGGCGGTGAGTGAAATTAGTAAAAAGCAAAATTTAGAAAATGAAAACAAAAATGAAGACAATTTTTATATTGACGTAATTACAAAAAAAATAAATAACGTAAGTTCGTATGAAAATGATTCTTGGATTGAGAAGATTAAAATTCGGTCACAATTAATTGCATTTAAATTAGATACAGGTGCGCAAGCCAACATTTTACCGTATCCTTATATCCAAAATATGAAGAATATTTCTATTGAGCCAAGTACGATAAAGTTAGAGGCCTATAATGGATCCGACATAGAAACTTTAGGCGTGTGTAATTTAGAGTGTATAGTAAGAAATTCAATTGCGAAACAAAAATTTTGGATAACAAAAAGTAACACTATGCCAATATTAGGATTGAAATCTTGTGTGGAATTAGGGTTAATAAAGAAAATTGACGGTATAAAACTGAGCAATACAGAAGATCTGTTAAAAAGATTCCCAACACTTTTTGAAGGTCTAGGTACTTGTTATGAAAATTTCCATATCGAGGTACAAAAAGATAGTTCTCCAGTAGCTAGACCACCGCGAAGGATTCCACAGTCTTTACAGATACCTTTGAAAAAAGAATTAGCTAGACTCTGCAAACAGGACATAATTGAGAAAACAGACAACGCGTGCGAATGGATCTCCAATATCGTAATTGTAGAAAAGGCCAATAAAAAGGTCCGTATATGTTTAGATCCAAAATATCTGAATTTATCGATAAAAAATCTTTTTTATGAGATTCCGTCACTTGAACAAATTAAGCCAAAGTTTGCAAATAAAAAATATTTTTCGGTTTTTGATATGAAAGAAGGTTATTTTCAGATTAAACTAGATGAAAGCTCGAAAAAACTTTGTACGTTCAGTACCCCTTATGGATGCTACTCATTCAAACGTCTACCTTTCGGATTAAAAATAGCACCGGAAGCATTTCAGAAAATTAACGAAGAAAATTTTAAAGGTATACCAAATGTAATAATATATATTGACGACATTGCTATAGCAACTGAAACAGAAGAGGAACATGATAAAATAGTGGAAATGGTAATGAAAAGAGCAATAGAGAAGAATGTTAAATTTAATAAAGAAAAAATTCAGTTGAAAAAGAAGGAAATAATATTTTTAGGACATAAGATTTCTGATCAGGGCATTTCTCCTCACAGTGATAGGCTTAGGGCTATTGAATATTTGGGGCCCCCAAAATGTAAAAAAGAAGTACAGGTGCTTATGGGTTTCATAAATTATTTAAGAGACTATCTTCCAAATCTCGCAGAAATTTCGACTCCTTTGAGGGAATTATTGAAAAAGAATGTTAGTTTCCAATGGCTCAAAATACATGAAGAAAGTCTACAAAAGATTAAACAAATGATAGAACAGGCTCCAACATTGAAGCCCTTAAAAAATTACAACGTATGAAGCTTAAACTTGAAAAATATGACTTACAGTTTAAGTACCTACCGGGAAAATTTTTATATGTAGCAGATTGTCTTTCGAGAAATTTTGGAAAAAATTCGGTTGAGAACCATATTGCAGGTCTCAATGAACTAGTACATTCGGTTAATATTAGTAATGAGAAAAGAAAAGAATTTAAAGAAAAAACGTTTCAAGATCAAAATTTAAGAGATTTAATTGCAGTGCTTAAGAATGGGTGGCCTAAAACAAAGCAAGAGTTACCAGAACATTTAAAACAATTTTGGAAATTCAAAAATGACTTAATAGTAGAGGATGGCTTAGTATTTTTTTTAGATAGAATTTTTGTTCCCGAAAAATTGAGAAAGTCGGTACTAGAGGCATTGCACAAGTCTCATTTAGGATGGGAGAAAACAAAGAGCCGAGCATGCTCACTAGTATACTGGCCAACACTGAATAATGATATTGAAAATCTAATAGAAAAGTGTAAAATTTGTCAAAAATATCGTGCTTCAAATACTAGGGAGCCACTAATATGCCAGGAATTACCAGAAGCTCCGTATCAGAAACTAGGTATGGATTTGATGGAAAACGGAGGACAAAATTTTTTAGTAGTAGCAGATTATTTATCAAAATACCTGGACATAATTCCTATTAAAACAAAGACCGCTAAGGCTATCATAAATAAGCTAGAAGTTATTTTCTCAATACACGGTAATCCTAAGATAATTGTCGCCGACAACATGCCGTTTGCGTCGTATGAATTTAAAAAATATGCCCGTTCTATTGATTGTGAAATTATTACTACCAGTCCATTATATCCGCGTTCTAATGGCTTCGCAGAAAAGTTCGTCGGTATAGCTAAAAAATTAGTGCAGAAATCACAAGATTCCAAAACTAGTATCTGGCAAGCTCTGTTAGAGTATCGTAATACACCTATTAAAAATTCAATGTTATCCCCAGTTCAAATTCTCATGGGTAGGCAGACTAGAACACTGATTCCAGGTAAAGTAGAAAAATATAAAAATGAGCAAAATACCGGTAAGATACAACCGATACTGAAAAAAAATAATATCAAAAACAAAAACAATTATGATAAACACACAAAAGCGAAACCCGATTTTGCGAAAGGAGAAAAAAATTTGATAAGGGAAGGAAAATGGTGGCTGCCTGGTATTATAGAGAAAAAACATAGTACCCCAAGATCGTACGTGGTCAAATTTGAATGTGGCAAAATAGTAAGAAGGAATTCGATTGCTTTAAGGAAACGCTGACGTTATAATTAAGGGATTGCACACGTTGCATTCAAAGTCATGTGAAACACTAAAATTATTGTATCCATTAGAGTTAACAGAGAAATTAAAAGTAATTATATTTGAACTTGTTAAAGAAAAACTTAGATTTTGGAGTAGACTAAATAACTATAGCATACACTTGTAAACATAATTTGTGTAAAATTGTATCCTTCCGCAATTAATGAATTTGGTCTTAAAGAGGGAGATGTAGTAGATAAGTGGTATGAATTTGTAGTAGATAAGTGGTATGAACTTGTAAACCCGTTAGAGTTAAGAGTCACTGGAGCAGTCCCGAATATACTCTTGTTGAAGCAACACCTTCGTTTCGTTTCATTAATACACCATCTACAAAGTATTAGAAAACTTTTAAAACAAAAATTAATGAAATCGGTAAAGTCGTTCTCAAGTTATTGCGTGACCAACAGTAATAGGGGTTCATTTTTATACATATATTTATATATATAGATATGTATAAGATAAAAAAGCTACTTCTTTGAAAATTGAATTTATTGGTATGAATAAATGTTTTTACATACTTTTAAACGAAAATAAAAATTGTATTCACTTCATTTAATAATATTTACTCGATTTTTCAGAGAGTATATGAAAAAAATGGGGAAAAAACGATTAAAATAAATATTTGAATAAATCGCAGAAGTTACTTTCAAAAATCACCACAAAGGCAAGAAAATTATTTACAAATTCAAAAATAAACAACTATCCAAACTAAATATTTCGTAAAAAAATATCAAAGTGCAAAGTGGTGCACCAAATATTTACTTTTATTAATGATAGGAACCGCTGAATTATATTGAGGAGCTTAATCAGTTTTACATTGTGTTAAAAGATAAGAAATTGCTTTGTTTAAATATCAAATACAACAAGTTAAATTCGTGAAAACAATTTTATTCTACTTACTTCTGCGTCAATATTGTTATATGACAAACAATTTCTTTGACGTAAATTGTTACTACTTTTAGAGTAAAATTATCAAATGGTACATACTCTATGAAGCTTAGTCTCATTTTTAATAGCGAGCAATTAAATAATTGGATGAAAAGCTTTACTTTTGAATGAAATAAAAAGATTATTATTTAACCCTATATAACTAAACATTTGTCTAATAACTTTCTTTGCCAATTTTGTGATTTCGGGATGTTGCCGTAGAGCTTACACAACCTCACTCACAGGAACTCCATAACTAGTAAAATTGAACAATCCGAAAACGATAAACACAAATATACACTTGTTACTTACTAAAAGTGTGTCAAACAAATGCTAATTTTGTATTTTCTGTCCATCTAAGAAAAGCAGAATGACAAACTACTGATACTAATACATCTACCAAGATTGCAAAAACGCTAATATTTAGGACTCTAGACGTAAACTTTAGCCAACATTTTCGCAATTTTTGACCTTTTTTTTGAGATACAAATTTTTTTCTAAACTTTCCTATAATGTAAAATTAAAAGTGGTACCCTGTGCACGTCATACAATTCCAAACTAATATAAGTAAATAGTTAAGAAATGTATAACCAAAATTATTTGAAAATAAGGGTCAAAATAGACCTACAAACAAGGAAGGCCAAAAATTGGCCTAATTAGCTCAGCTCCTTTACGAAAAACCAAAATTGATAATCGTTTTCTTCTTTCAGAATTGAAAAATGTAACAATCATCCAATAACTTTCATCATATAATCTTTAAAAAAAAATTCAAATTTAAAATAAACTCATGCTTTGTGTTATAATTTATAAGTTAATGAAGATCACTTTGTTGTTGCCTCTGCTTGTTCCGATAATTTTTGTTCAAATTCTGAGGATGGAATGAATAGTTCTTTTCAAGACCAATTTGATACCATTAAATATTGCCGGTTTATATCAAGGGAGAAGAATTTTCATTCATAAAGTACCTTCCATTGCTTACTTAAGTAACTTACATGACTCTAACTCACATATATAGTACTAAAGATCTCTGGAAATACCATATATAAATTAAAGGAGAAAGAAAAAATTTAAATTGAGTATTTTCTCTTTAATTCAGACAAAAATCGGAAATTATTATTACTTTATTGCTTGCATTTGCCAAGGGGTTTTTCCAATATCGCTAATAAGAAATTCTTTATTGGCATACCTCTGACGGAATGTAGGATTTTCTTTAATAATTTCTGCCAATCCTGATATCTCTAGCGTATCTTCAATACGATATCCATGCCGAATCCGGAGATAATTGTGCAGAATACAGAATTAACAATAGAATGTGCTAACTGCACACTTGTTCGAGTATAAGATGGAGTTTGAAATATTCTCCATTTGCTTATCAGCATAGCAAACGCGCAATCAACATTTCGCCGAACTAGTTTTAAAGGATAGTTCAAAATCAGCTTCTTCGTTGTAAGAAACTTGCTTGCATAGTGTTTAAGCCAGTTTCTTGACAATGCAAATGTTTCATCTGCAACAAAAACATATGGCAGTGAAAACTGGATAACCTCCAAGGGCTGTGGCTGGGGAATACGTGAAGTTCCTTCGGACATTCTGCGATATAGTGTTGAATTTTTAAATACAGCAGAATCGGAATCTTTTCAAGGCCGTATCAACATATGTGAAACAATAGCTTGAGTCCACAAGGGCGAAACGGACGATGTATGAGATCTTTGTCATTTTTAGGTGTTTCGCATCTACCGCACCAATGCAGTGCGGAAAATGTTTTCAACTTTGGAATCCTTCTGCTATTTGATACCATTTTTCTTCGGTTAGCTCGGGAATGAGTTCACCTCTCATTTTACTCCATATTGCAGTCCAAATGTCGCGAAAAAATTTACTGGCTGTTGATCTGCACAATAATCAACAATGTCAGATAAATTGTTCCCTTGAGCAAGATATCTGAAATTTTCAAAGTTTTTGTTTTCTTGCATTCAATTTAAGAAGGTAGAAAATCAAATTTTTTATAGCATTCTCGAAAATGTTATTGTCGTTGAAACTGGCATAATTAACGGACTTAAAGGAGGCAGTTCAGATCAGTTTCATTATTTTTGGTATGGATTCAAATTTGCCAAAATTCAATGAAATTAAAAAAGTTAAGATAATAGTCTTAAAGTATGTTAGCAGATCTTGTAATTTTCATTGATGCTTGTTCAAACATTACAAAAACATGATGATATGCAACTTTTTTATTTAAAAAAAAGAAATATTTCTGCTATTTAATTACCGATGTTGTTTTTAAGAAAATATTATTAAATTAACCCTTTGCTTTCGGAGACTTTGCGAATGCAATAGCTGAATGGTGCCTCAGAGGGGACATCCGTGCGCAAAGGGTTAAATATGTACATTTCGTTGATGGTATCAAAGCTTTTGCAAAGCAAATTTATTAACTTTGTCTGATATCTAAACAGCAAATGTTTTCTTAAGGGGGTACATGGGTTTCAAAATTTGAAAAAATCGATGTTTCATTTTAAAGTATATCATAACAAGAGTATTTTCTCAAAGTTTCAAATCGATCGGAGCAAAAATGTAAGAGAGCGAGCGATTTCCCCCACTAAGCTCTACCACCTGCCCGAACCGTATTTAAACTTCAAACGCGTTTTTCTCGAAAACACATTTTTTAAGTCGGTAGTCACGATTACTTAAAAACTATTCCACCGATCATTCTAATATTTTGCATACTTCTTCTACATAATATTCTCTAGGGGGTGACCGAAGGATTTTCTTTTTGGTGCATTACAACTTTACTTATGTGGCAAAATATATCGATTTTTTATACCGAAAAATGATTTTTTAGCGCGCAACGCCGCCAAAAATTCAAATTTTTTGACAAATCCTTCGGTCACCCCCGAGCTATACACGTATACAGTAAAACCCGCTTAAATGCACATCCAATTTGTCAGAAAATTTCGTGCACTTAAACGTTTTTAAGATAAATGCACATGTTGTGCATTTAAGAGAGCTCGGATTACTTTTTTTCAGTTTGATTAATTACATAGCGTTCTGTTTTCGTCTTTACAAATTTTACCAAAATTAAACAATTACAATCCGCAATTTGCAAGGTCCACCCGCACTCAAAAAGACTGAAATGTCAAAGCAAAGACTAACGAGAAAGTGTTCTTCTTCTTCTTTGCCTTTAAATGGTAACCACCGAGGGGACAATGTAAAAGTACTACACTTCTACAGATCTGTTCATTTAAAATATGTATATTGCATTTATCCGGTTATTTTTTAATTCAAATAGAAAATTCGTGCCTGAAATTAATGTGCAAATAAGAGGTTTGTGTATTTAAGAGGTGTGCAATAATGCGGTCTTTGTTTCTACACATTAATAAGGCAAAAAATTCGGTGCATTCGCATCGTGTGCAATAAAAGGAATTGTGCAGTAAAGCGAGTTGCATTTAAACGGGTTTTACTGTACTACTTTCAGATAACTCTAAAGCAAGATATCATGCCTACCGCATTTTCACCAAGTTTTCGAAAAATAGCCACCAGAGGGTCAATTTTCAAAATTTTCAAACAAAAATTTCACAAAATATTGTTCAAATGTTGCTTTTTTCAATAAACAATAGTTTCAATATAATTGTATTTATTTCACCATTAAAAAATGTGTCCAAAGTTTAATCATTTAAGACCCATGTACCTACCCCCTTAATCGTGCTATTTATCAGCGAATGATAATTGATTTATTTTCAGTTTTATTTAACCCTTTACGATCAGCATATTTCTCTGTTGCGAATTCCAGCTTGTCGGAGCAAATCTAGTTTTTTGAAGATATTTTTCCATAGGTGATTTATAATAAATATATAGATATTAGAAAAACAGCGAATATTTTGAGGCTGTTATGTTTTGTTTAACCCCTTTATCGCACCAAGTTATTAACCAACTCTAAATAATATTTATTTATTACTAAAAATAACTACAGATACTTGTAAAGGCACAATGATATCCAAGCTAACTTGCTGAAAAGTATAAATTAAAATAGGAAAATGCAAAAATTCTGGCAGTGAGACTGCCGGTTGGAGTGATAAGAGTTAGTATTAGTTATAGTGCATAAAAATAAAATAGTTTTTATTGTTGTAATTTTCCAAAGTATGATATTTGTTCTGTGTATTACAGAAGAAATTATATAACTATCAGTACACTTACTTTCAAGATCAAGTACAGAATATAAATTAGAATAGTCATATAAATTGTAATTATTCACACTTATATCATAAAGTTCAAAATCGTAGCCGCCATCACTCCTATTCTAATTTTCTCCATTTTTTGGAATCAAAATGTGTACTTTTAAATCTTACTAGAAAATCGAATTATTTTACACTGTGACTACCGCTGAATTCTATCGGGTGCTCGATAAACAAAAACTGATTACACATTTTTACGCAATATGCACAACTATACTATAGGATATCCAAAGAAAGGGAAACTTTTTTAAAAATAAAGAGTAATTAATATTTACGATATCTCTTGATCATGAACTAAAACATGTTCACACAAAAAAAGATCATGCCATAATATCGGCGACACCGATTTCGAGGACAAAATGGAAATGCCGCCACTAAGGCGGCACTGATCGCAAAAAGTTAATACTCTAAATAAAAGTAAACAAAAAGACTAGATAGATACCTCATATATTAATAGAATTATTTATGTAATTTCCACTTACCTTAAATTCATAGATAAAGTTGTCTTCTGGTGGTATTGGAGCTCGCATTACTGTAGTCTTCCTAGTTATATGAGTTTTTAATTTGTCCAATAATTCTTCCAATTATTTTGATATATTAAAATAATCAAAATATTTCTCAAGAGATGTTTGATATAAAAATTTCCATTAATATATCGGATGGTATTTATAGAAGGGATCCCAAACCTTCGCAATTTTTTCTTCTAGAAATATAGTATAAAAAAGTAATATCGTTTGTAAGATCCATTTTGCACTTAAAATAGGTTTTTTGCGACAAAAAACTTATAGACTGGATCCAAATCCTCTTTATGGAAATTCTAAAATGTTAACCTAATTGTAAAAAAACATTATTAAAGCGATATTATTCTGCTCGCATATTAATTATATCATATTATACTATATCATCTTCTGCAGGCATGGTAACATTGTGATTAAATCTTTCTACTTTTAAACACATTGGCTGCCAAGATCATATTCAGTCTTTAATTCAGCTATATCACAAAAAGGTTAGTTGTGTGTAGTTTCTAGCTTGCAATTCAATCAAGAAAACTAGTCTAGTCTAAATGGAACAGCTGCGCTTCAGTAGCGTGGAGTAATTAAGAAGAAAGTGTTTAGAGGAAACAAAAAAATTAACCCAATTAAACGGGAACAAGTAGCACATATGGATGTTCTAAAAGGGGAAATTCCAATCTAAACAATGTCGAAGCGGCCACAACATGAAATACATAGGTATTAATTTTCTATATATCTGTTGTATATTTTTACGTCTTACGCTGTACGTTGCTATAATTGTAACATTTAGATTTAACTTGATAAATACTCATTACAATAAAAAGTAGGGGAATATATAAAAATTTAAGCGATATATAAATGGGGTAAAAAGTAAAAGAGCAAAATAAACACAGCTTAAAAAATATAATGTCAATCAAATTTTGCCTTCTCAATTTCTAAATCCCTTTGTATTCTTATCAGATTCAAGCAATTAAGAGAACGTATATTATAGATAACTGAATTGTGTTGTGATATAAATTAAGCCCTAAAATCAGTCAATTTATGTTGAGTTTTAATAAAATAATGAATTTAATAAAAAAAAAATCGTAGTTTTTTAGTAATTAAGAAACGATGAAAAATTTTGGAAATAAAAAACTAATATCATCTAAGATGAAATTGCAAAAAATATCTAATGTGTATATAATTTTGTAAGCTCTAAAATTAATTTTCAAACATTTAATTAAACTCAACAAAGAAACGGACTTAATTCTTCAATTTTCTTCTTTCGAAAAATAAAACTTTCGTCGTTAAAGTCGTTCCGGTGAAAGCAAATTTTTCGAAAAATGCAGCACCTCTTTAATAAATTTGTTGTAATGTTGTAATTGTAATATCTATCTACAAATTTTACCAGCTTCCTGTAGAACATCCACAATTTATTGAAAACTGATATTTTATAATAGCTTCAATCTTTTAACCATACTATTACTCTTTTTACACCTGTGTCACCAATTATGTTCAAAAATTGTGAAACTGAGTCTTAAGAATTTTTTTCGATCTACAATTTTGAAGTTAATCTTAATTTAGAAAAAGTATAATATTTATTCACTTTATTACATGACAGTTCAATTTTATTTCAATTCTTTCGCATCCATAAATCCATTTACAAATTTTGGTACAGGTACACATCTTAAATGATTTATAAAAATAAAATTACACTAATATTAAAAATAACATTACCTACAGTAAGAAAATTTAATCTAGAAAGATGCGAGTAGCGAAACATTCGTTTGTATTATATTTTAATATAAAAAATTAATATTGTAATACTTTTGTCAGGATCATTCCTAAAGTGCATTAATTTTGTTTGCTAACATTGCCATTCAGTAGATGATTTAGTTTGTTGTCATGAATCGGGTGAAGTTCCTTTCCTTCAAATTCTTCTAAATTTTCCTTGTTCTTCTTACGACCGAAGTTCTCTCCGTCTTCAATCGTTTCCAGCATCGGTTTATTAAGAGTTTCTGGTAAAAGTAGAGATAATAATCCCCCTGTGAAAGCCATCGCTCCAAAAATAATTAGAGGAAGAGGTTTCCAGATATCTCCTAATAAATTAAAATATGGCGCTAGAATACCACCTATACGTGCTATCATGGAAGCAGCACCCAAACCAACATTTCGGATTACTGTTGGAAATTGTTCTACAGAGAATATATAAATTGTTCCATAACTAGAAGTAATAGCTAATTTTCCCATCATTGCGAGAACAATTATTAACCAATTATGATTTTCAGGAACGAAAATTGTAAGTAACAGCACAACGCCAGCCACGAGCATGCATCCGCACAAGATATTTCTGCGTCCCCAGCGATTAAGAGTAAGTAGCAAAAAAATATAAGCCGGAATCTCTACAGCACCGGATATAACGAAATTTACTAGATCATTGCCACCCAAGTTGTTGGTGTTCCAAGATAATCCATAGTACGTTACATTGTTTACGAACCAGTCAAAGAATATTAGTAGAGTCTTTCGTCTGAGATTTGGATATCTGAGCAAGTCAATAACAGAAGGTGAGTTTGTGGGTTCGGTTTCTTGTTTTTTAGATTCAGACTCCTCAAGTAGGCCGCTTAACACATCATCTGGAATATTGACCTTATTCTCTTTCGCCGCTTTATTAATTATATCAACGGCTGCTTTCTTCCGATTCTTAGAGAGTAACCATCTAGCCGATTCAGGTATAAACCAATAGTAGCTCATGAAAAGTACCCCGGGTAATGTAAGTCCAATCTGGAGCCAGCGCCAATTTGTCAAGTAGTAGGCGAATGCGGCAGTGAGCATAAATCCTACAGAGAAAAACATCAAACATACAACGCCTGCGAATAGTCTATGGCTGGGTCCCACCATTTCCATGGAAATAACATAAGCCACCAAAAATACACCGGATGTTGAAGCACCAATTATTATACGGGAAATTGTGTAGGTGATGTATTCAGGAGCGACACCAGCTAGCACGCCAAATATTAGCTGAATAACCAAAGAAGCAAAAAATATTGGTTTCCGACCGTACTTATCCGACATCTGTCCAAAAACAATGCTGCCCACCAATACTCCAAACATGAAAAGAGAGTCCGAAGTGGCCCTAAGCCATGCCCGGTTGCACACCATGTCCCAATCCATGACCGTGCTGCTCTCGTACCTAGAATGATCGTAGACCCATTTATCACAGCTGACTGACTCTTTGGCGGGCGAACTACTGTTGAGGTACTCCTCGGTGTAATTCGCCTTGAGGTACTTGCACGTGGACCATGTCCCCGTGAGACTGTCTACTGGATACGACATGTTGAGTATGTGCTCAGGAATGTTGTACTCGACGTCGGTCCCATTCTCGAAGGGCAGTTGACACCTATACTCCGGTTTGGCGAGAAGAAAGACACCGGCCAGTTTATGGAACGCACAGGAAATAGCCGGAAGACAAATGAGGAAATATATTCGCTTTTGGTAGGGTCCAAAGTCGCCCAAGTGTGTGATAACGTCATCGAACCCCATTTCACTTTACTTCCTCTTATCGAAATAATCCACGTGTCGTAAAATAAACTGTCTTGCAGAAAAGGTGAACACCTGCGAACCCCAAAAATAGACGTTGAAGAAATTATCACAGCATGTCGATTACACGATCAGATCTCGTATCACAAGTATCTAACACCAAAGTAAACTTATCTGAAGACTTTCCGCAGGTAAAACGGCAAGTAAAATTAACATCCGATTAGCACAATACAAGTGCTGAGGAACGAATTTCTTTATCGAACTATTTCAACACTTCACTCAGTCGCGTTGTATAAAATAATTGAAGTGGCGATAAATCTAAAACATTTTTAGATAATTTACTCGACTTTCAACAATAGGACACTATCGGTTTTTGCATTGCTCTTAACAAGCCGCCCAAAATTCACACGTTATCGCAAGCCTCGAATACTTCCTACTGTGCGATAGGTCTGCCTTCCTCCAAATCTTAACCAGCTTTGAAGACCTCTGGCAAACTACTGCATATGAAGCGTTACGACCGAGTGCTTGAAACAGAAGCGCATACTTATACAAAATAACTTGCATATATATGGGTCTTTTGACCCCTTATAATTTTGGAATAGTAAATCTTGGCAATTTGAATTGCATTATATGCACGTTTAGATATAGAGTAATCATTTATACAATATTTTAGATACGAAATACTAACACATACTACCTGACCTGAAAAAATTCGCAGCTCCAGAGTTCCTAATCTAATCTTTCAGGGTCACTCAAATATCATACATTCCTCCGTCATTTGTAAATATTCTTCAAAATTGTGAGCACGTGCATATCTGAGAAAAATCTGAATAAATTCAGTAGGAAAAGGAGAGAGAATGAGCAGAGAATCCATATTAATGATCAAGATTGTTTACAAAAAAAATTTATATCTTAAACTCTTCAATATGTATGTCACACACAATGACATTTTTTAGGTTTATTAAAGTAAGAAAATAGTATTATCCTATTTGAATGTATAATGAAGATTCCTTAAATCTCTATGAGGTCTATGAGTTAAATGCTAAGCACGTTTACCGCGTACCACTCATTCAAAACTTCTCATTAAAAAAGCAGAAGCATCTGCGGCGGCGTCGCGTGTCGCGCAGCCGCAATACAATAAACGACGACTTTTGATTCCATGCTCTGTTTTGATATCTCTACGAAAAAAAGTCAAATGAAAGTGAAGTTTTCTAAAGTCTTAAATTCAATAGGAACTGAGCTGAAGTTACTTAGAATGAGGTTGTTGAACTTGATCATTATCGCAAAATTTTCGAATGTTATTTTTTATATTCTGTAAGAAAATTAAAGGAAATTATTTTATTAATAATATCTATTTAAGACCGGCGCGAATTATTATTCAAAAATCGATTTCAAATATATAAGTAGAATATTGCTTTATAGTTAGCATTTATGCTTTTTTAAACACTGCGAATTCTGCAATTTTCTAAGTTTCTCGATACTATATTGAAATTCTAATTATTTACTTCACAAAGATACATCTTGGAGTGCATAATGTTAGACCAGAACAAAATGTTGGTTTATTTTTGAAAATATATGTTATATTTTTGCTCAAATGTGGAATTCTTGTAATTTTTTTAGGTCCACTGAAAAATAAAATAATATAAAATATAAAATCATGCAAAAATGATATTTTCTCTCTACTCCCTTCCGAAGCGAGATTAAAGGATTATAACAATAATGTCGAGTACTACTCATTGCTAAAATATATACGGGTGAGTTTTTTTTTTTTTTTATATTTGGGAGCAGTGCCCATTCCTGCTTTTTATGAGAACTTAACGTATTATATAGTTAATAGAAAGTTGACTAAGTTACTAAAGCCCTATGGTTCAAAACAAATTATCTGATTTGCACGGAATTGCTAGAGGAAGTACAACATTTAAATATTCTTAAACAATTAAGCGCTGAGATATTATCTTTTATATTATTTCTTCCGTCAATTAGCCTGAATTTCTAGATTTTGCTCCAAAAATTCACAATTTTCCTTTTTTCGAAAGAATAGAAAACACATTCATTTTAAATTTCGACAGTTGACTTTTATTCGAATTCATTCTTCGTTATAAATGCATTTACAAAGCTTGATACAGGCACATACATACACAACTGAATGGAAAAAAGCTTAACCTCACGATACAAAAATAAATTTAAAATTTGAAATAAACTCCTTAAATATCAAATATACGAGTAGCAAAACATTTTTGTGTATAGTAAAAATTTGTTGCTGTAATACTTTTGTGAAAGTTATATCTAAAGCGTATTAGTTCTCCTTGTTAACATTGCCATTCACCGAGTTTTCCAATTTTTCGCTGTGAATCGAGTTTAGATCTTTCTTTTCAAAATCTTCGAGATTCAGTTCGATTTCTTTTCCCTTACGTCCAAAATTCTCTCCATCTTCTATAGTTTCTAGCATTGGCTTATTAAGAGTTTCCGGTAGAAGTAAAGATAGTAATCCACCTGTAAAAGCCATGGCTCCAAAAATAATTAGAGGAAGAGGTTTCCAGATATCTCCTAATAAGTTAAAATATGGGGCTAGAATACCACCTATACGTGCGACCATAGAAGCTGCTCCTAAGCCAACGTTTCGAATCACAGTTGGGAATTGTTCAGCCGAGAATATATAAACTGTCCCATAACTAGAAGTTATAGCTAATTTCCCCAGCATTGCAAGGACCACTATCAGCCAATTATGTTCTGCTGGAACGAAGATTGTCAGTAGAAGCATAGTACCAGCTACAAGCATACATCCGCACAAGATGTTTCTGCGTCCCCAGCGATTAAGGGTGAAGAGAAGAAAACTGTAAGCTGGAATCTCTACAGCACCGGATATAACGAAATTTACTAGATCGTTGCCACCCAAGTTGTTGGTGTTCCAAGATAAGCCGTAATACGTTCCACTGTTCACAAACCAATCGAAGAATATCAGAAGAGTCTTACGCCTCAGGTTTGGATATCTGAGCAAGTCTATAACAGAAGCTGAGTTTCTGGGTTCTGTTTCTTCTTTTTTAGACTCGGGCTCCTCAAGTAGGCCGTTTAATACATCATCTGGAATAGTGACATTATTCTCTTTCGCCGCTTTATTAATTATATCAATGGCTGCTTTCTTCCGATTCTTAGAGAGTAACCATCTAGCCGATTCAGGTATAAACCAATAGTAGCTCATGAAAAGTACCCCGGGTAATGTAAGTCCAATCTGTAGCCAGCGCCAATTTGTCAAGTAGTAGGCAAATGCGGCAGTGAGCATAAATCCTACGGAGAAAAACATCATACATACAACGCCTGCGAATAGTCTGTGGCTAGGTCCCACCATTTCCATGGCAATAACATAAGCCACCAAAAATACACCGGATGTTGTAGCACCGATTATAATCCGGGAAATTGTATAGGTGATGTATTCAGGAGCGACACCAGCTAGCACGCCAAATATTAGCTGAATAACCAAAGAAGCAAAAAATATTGGTTTCCGGCCGTACTTATCCGACATCTGCCCAAAGACAATGCTGCCCAGCAGTACTCCAAACATAAAAAGGGAGTCCGAAGTGGCCCTAAGCCATGCTCGGTTGCACACCATGTCCCACTCCATTACCGTGCTGCTCTCGTACCTAGAATGATCGTAGACCCATTTATCACAGCTGACTGACTCTTTGGCGGGCGAACTACTGTTGAGGTACTCCTCGGTGTAATTCGCCTTGAGGTACTTGCACGTGGACCATGTCCCCGTGAGACTGTCTACTGGATACGACATGTTGAGTATGTGCTCAGGAATGTTGTACTCGACGTCGGTCCCATTCTCGAAGGGCAGTTGACACCTATACTCCGGTTTGGCGAGAAGAAAGACACCGGCGAGTTTATGGAACGCACAGGAAATAGCCGGGAGACAAATGAGGAAATATATTCGCTTCTGGTAGTGTCCAAATTCGCCCAAGTGTGTAATGACATCATCGAACCCCATTTCACTTTACTTCCTCTTGTCGAATTAAAATCCACGTGGCAAAAAATTAATAGTCTGCAGAATTGTTTACACTTGCTACACCGGCGAAACTATGTACAAGAAATTATCACAGCATTATGCGATTATGTGGTCGAAAAATGCGTACTCTAATAGCACCACCGTAAATTAAAATTAGCACCCGATTAACACAGTCCAAATGCTGAATCTTACGATCCGAGAATTATTTTATCAGAGATTCTTGCAATAGCTTTAATCGCAGCTGCCACTCTTAGGTGGCGATCAATCTGAATCAATCTATAAAACACTGAGACACCAGATATTCTAGTGACCCTGATTATTTTAAAATCACGCGATTACAACTATCGGGCAACTATCGATTTTTTGCACATATACGCTCTCTCAATCGGCCGAGAGTCACACGTTGCCGCGTACCGGGAATGCGCACTACTGTTGGGACTGTTTCCTGCACATCTCCCTCATCTCTAGACGACGCCGCTAATACATAATACATAAATGGGAGAGACTAGTCCATGATACGCATACATGGCGGGTTCATTCACGCTTCGAATTTAGGATCAAATATTACATATTATCGCGTAACGCAGCTGAAATTGTTCTTAAAATAGAGAAGAACCAGAAGACTGAATTTCGCGAACTAAGTCAATCAGCGTTTTATGCAAGCAGCAAGTAAGATGACGACTGAAGAATTTTTTCCTTTATGCCACCTCACGACATGCTAATGCAATTGCTCTGAATCTAGTTCCGCGCGAAACTCGTTCTATTGCAAGCAAAGCAATTGCCCTTTCGTCTTCGCAGAACACGTTGACGCTCAACAAGTTTTTTATTGAAAGAAGGGGAAATATATGTACTTTCTCCGACTGCCGAATGAATTGAGAAAAATAAATATCTCGCACGTGCAATTATATTGTATATATGTACATTAAACGCCGGCCGGAATAGAAAACTGCAATATTTGCTCAACTCGTTCAGATTTACTTTTAGACTATTATCTCTTTCCAAAGTTCAAGTCTAAAAAACAAATGTTTAAACAAATTTGTTCATGGAATATATTTATGATTCTTTTTTTATTTTCCAATCTCTAGCTTCAACTACATAACACACCTGATGCACTACATTATTCCAACTCTGATCTTGGTTACGATAACATAATGGAACAAAGGACCCCGCACAAAATGTATGGAAAAAAACTTTCAGCCAAATTTGCTGAAACTTTGTGAAAAGGTAGTTTTCAGCATTCTGATTAAAAGTCTCAATGGGCATGAAACTCAAAAATGGACAGTTTTTGATTTATTAAGGGTTGAAATACACTGAGAGCAGCATGTTGCCAATATATCGATGGTGTCAGTGAAGACTATTTCCTGACGTCATTTTACCATTTAAATAAAACATGGGTAACATAACGCCGGGTCTTCGCTGGCACCGTCGATATATGCAACTCACATATTAATATATATATATTTTATCAACAGGGTGATCCAAAAGTATGGAAACGGTTAAATAACTGTCGAGGAATGCATTTTGGAGAAAAAAGTTGTCGGCAAAAGTTTTAGGAATTTTTCGCAGCTATTCAATGGTGACCTTAGATTTGACCTTGACCATGACCTTGAAAGTCATTTCAGCTCAGAGGCATTTTATGGTATAATCTACAGCTCAGAGGCATTTTATGGTATAATCTTGGTCAATGGTAGGATTTCTTCAGAATTGAATGCTCTATAAAAGTGTCCATTGTGGTATAACCCTAACTCCTACCAGCGAGGTAGTACGGGTCACTAACCCCAATTTGTCCATGAAATTCTCGCTTTTTGCCCCTATCTCGTAAACAACCAGAGGTACAGAAAAAGTGTATATGACAAACTTGTAGGAAATTCAATTTCCTACAAGTGTGGAATTTTCATGGATTATTGAGCTAAATTGTAGAAACACTACCTCAACTTCAAAGCCCAATATCACAAGAAATATCGATGTTAGCGATTTGGTGTTCAAGAACTTTTTGGAGGAAATTCAATTTCCTTTAAGTTTGTCATATTCACTTTTTCTGTACCTCTTGTTGTTTACGAGATTAGGGGCAAAAAGCGAGAATTTCATGGAAAAATTGGGGTCAATGACCCGTACTACCTCGCTGGTAGGAGTTAGGGTTACACCGCAATGGACACTTTTGTAGAGCATTCAATTCTGAAGAAACCCTACCATTGCCCAAGATTGTGCCATAAAATGCCTCTGAGTTGTAGAGATTTGAAGAAAAATAATCAAAGTTCACGTGTATTTTATATGGGAAATCTTTATGCGTCTTGGTCTAGTACTTAATATTAATATTAATGGCTTAAATTTTCAGGGAATTTTTTTTTAGGTATTTGCCACAAAATTTCGAGGTGGAACTGAAAAAAAAAATAGTCACGGGAAAAAAAACACCCTAATGAATACATATTAAATTTAAACAAGAATGTAAAATAGGAAATAAAGAAGTTTTTGTGTTTATATTTACAAATCGCTCATTAATATAGCAGCACACCCAGAATTTCATTGAAAATAATTCTCTCAAAAGTCATATTATTTACCTTTTTCTTAATTATTTTGTTTTCTTTCCTTAAAGATAATCATAACTTTATTTACATTAATTTAGGTAGTAGTATTGAAGCATTTAGAAACACGCATAAGTATGGGAAATTAAAAATGTTTCACTTAATCTCGTATTATTAATGTTTTCTGACCTCTAAAGGTTTCTTTCAATGCAAATCTTTATTTATTTGATTATCAACTTCTATATTGAAATAAAACTAAAACTCATCGCCGCCTGTAACAATTTTCGTTACATGATATAAGCAGTCTTATCAATAAGAATTTCCACATGCTCCTATTAAACGAGTTTAAAGAATAACTTGTGATACCAGCATAAATGAAGGCATTCGCCTTTAAATCGATTAAAGCAATTGAATTTCTCGAAATCCGCTTGTTCCCATGCTTCTCCATTTAACTTTAATCTAAAATGTTGATTGCTTCAATTAGTTATTAACTTGGATAGACAGACGTTTTTCGTTAATTAAAATTAAAAAATAAATGAAAATGTTTTGTCTCCTCGTGGCAAAAAAAATACGAATTTCGTTTAATTCTGTTGTTAGGAAAAAAAATTAAAACTGAATCTCATTATTAAGCATAAATATTCCAATCGATACAGATTGTATATTATTAGAAATCCCTTCAAAATTCCTTATTACCTGGCCTGTTCGAAACGAAATTTAGAATTTCACACGTACTCAATTTTGAAAATATCAAATCATATTTGAATTCCTTATGGAAATCCAGACGAATATTTCGTCAATGATTTTGACATAGATCTTACTTTAATTTGAAATCAACATGATCATTTTGTAATTAAATATGCTCGAAATTTTAAATTTCGTTCATGATGTGTCCCTAGTATTACTGACCTTGGAAAAACGAAAAATACGAAAACCTGCATTTTAACGCCAAGCAACCATTTATCGCTTCTTTATACATTTGTGAAAATATATCAGCGATATATCATTCTTCAAATTTTGTAATGCGTGTAATAATTCTCAACTCATCGCTCAACTCAAGCAGTGAGCCCCTCTCAGTTATTGAGTTCGCTCAACAGTTTAGCGATTGTTTAATGCTGAAAATTTGTATCACTTATACCATCAATTTTAAACATTATTACAACAGAAAAATTAAAAAAGATTAGAATTATCCAATTGATACATTCAAGCAAGAATTTGCGTCACTCTGATATACATATAATAAATTGTATTGCCTTTGCAACTATTAAAAATATATGAAAAAAGTCATAATTTGGTCATTACAACTATTTTTCAAATGAGCAATTATTATTCTAACAATGAATATTCAATGTTCGCGATAACTACTACAGTGGACGCGGGGAAATTACGTTACGCGTATTATTAAACTGTGTTTTCTGGGACATACATTATCGGACGGATTTATGCAAGTTCAAACATGTATCTAAATTACTTTAATTAAAGCTGTTATCCATAGTGAATGAATATTAAGTTGTGAAGTGCATATTTTAATTTTTATTAAAATTTTAATGAAAACATATTATTATTATTATTATTTTTTCATAAGCCTTTACTTTTTTTAAACTTTCAGCCTCACTGTTCATACATAAACAGAGAGGTAAGTGTATACTATACATTAAATAACAAATCGAAATCTATGTAAACATCTTAAATCTTACGCGTAATATGGGACTGTTTATCGCGCTGTACGAGTACCAGCCGCAATTTTTTCACTGCGTTATGTGAATTCTGTATTTTATTTGTATAATATAACTACCGACTCGCCCTGGCTTCACACGGTTTACCAACCGTTTTGCTGTGAGTGATTTTTTTGGTTGCGCATAATTATGAATCTGTGATATCTGTGGGTAAGTATTAATACTGAATTGGAGAAAATAGCTTCGCAAATAACCTAATATTTTTTAATTAATATTTTAAAGATAAAAATGGTTACTGTGAGTCAACCTTATGAAATAGACATATGACATCGCGGACTTTTCTCTATGCTTTTTGAAGAACTACAATTCTTTAGTACATTATTTTGATATATCTCTTAAGGTTTAGCCAGCATAAGACATTTAAGCGCCCGACCATCGACTTTTTGACGACTTGATTACAATTTTCTCTACTATACAAAAACTTAATCAGAATGTATTGTACATACTAACCTTCCGTAAAAAATCCTCTAAATGAAAGTGAAAACCGCATCAAACTCCGTTGGGTCGTTTAGAAGAAGTAAGCGGTGAAACAGAATTAAAGATATACCCATACCTTTTATTGAATTCTTCGGTATTCAGATAACAAACATATGTGTGTGTATACATATATCCATTTGATATTCCAAATCAATGACCTTGAAAGTTCTCAATAGCCTAATACCATAAATTACCATTTTGGTCCATCGCACTGGATACAGAATTATGATTCAGCATAGTATAAAAATTCAAATTGAAAAACAATTTTGCAGGCAGACGACAGGTCTGTGCGAATCGTAACTTATTCGCTTCCAATAATATTCGTTACTCATTAATTACTTGCTTGGCTTAGCCTTTCTTATGCCGCCTTTGACATTTAAATTTTTAACTTTTGGCTCTTAATTTTTTTCACCAAGTCTCTGGTTCCATGAAAAGTAATTTATTCTGTTTTTTTTTTTTTTTTTATATAAAATATAATCCCGATTTATAGTCTAAACCATTGATGTATTTAATTAAATTGAATAACGAGTGAAGAATATTAATAATGAATACAATGTTAGATTTTAACCAATAGTAACGAATAATCAAAAGTAACGACAAATCACAGCCCATATGACGTGACTCTACAGCACAGACTATTACAAAGATTGACCGTACAATATTCTGTCTCAGGTGTCCGCCAAATTTGAGGCGGTTTTTCTCGGAAAAGACTAAGTATTGCACGATACTATTTTGTGGTAGAGACGTATACACAGAGTACTATTACCACATGCAAGACGATCCAAATCGGTGCCCCCTAAGTCTCTTGTTAGTTAAAAACTCATTTGAGACCGCTCAAATGATGAATCCGCTCAACAACCTCTCAAATGTTGAGCGAACCCAATAATTGAGCGGACTCACTTTTAGAGTTGAACGATAATCTGCTTTTTTATAACCCTGAGTTCTACTGCTCTTTCCTAATACCGGCATCTGGCTGCAGCGAGAATGCGCCAAGTAGTTTTGAAGATACTCAGATTAAGTGATTGAATAGAGACATTGTGAGAGTGAAAGAGAGGAGGGTATATATAATTAAAAAAATATATTATATAACACCTGATTAGCTCGCTTCTTGCTTAATTAAAAGTTAGCATTCGCACTTTGCGTTTTCTTTTTTTAATGAAAATAAACAAACAAATTGTTATTATCAGTTGAGAAAATATTTTTTTAGTAATTTAATTTTTTTTTAAATCCTATAGAGCTTTATTTTATTTTGTCATTAATAAAGGAAGCGTAGTATGTTACTAGAATTGTGTAAGAATTTTATGAATTTTAGCTGATAATTAACTGATATTTGACTTTTTTTTCAAATTGTTTCGCATTTCTCGAATATGTATGAAAATTTCCCCTAGCATTTAAAGAATTAAATTTGTTTACTTGGTGTGTCGAGGGATGTAATGTGCGCTGCCATTTAAAAATGAAATAATAGTAGAGACAAAATTTCCAAAATATAGGAGTTAACAAATCGCCAATGTTTGAGAATTTTTTTCACGGGTATAACTAATCATTTAAGATTCGGATAAGAGATATTGTTTTAAGTATATATTTAACTTGTTTAATACTAATTTCTATTGAAAAATATCGAAAATTCCCAAAGTTATGAGCCTCGATTTGCCGATAAAAAAAAAACAATTCCTCTCCATTGTCCAATCGAAATTTGATGAAGGATTATTTGAAAATATATATAAATTAAAATGTAAATGTTTGTTTCTTCAAAATATTAAATCTCCAAAAGTTCTTCACCGATTGCTTTGATATTGTGACACAACGTTGCATTCGAATACGCGCGTTTTTTTAATATATCTATTTTTTTCTATCGGTAGGAAGTAAAAGCAACACACGCTATACTAAATATTTTACGGCAATGGGAGCGCCATCTGTTGAATGTGATAGCAACACACGCAATACTAAACATTGATCATGCCGGACAGCGTGCCTCTTGACAGCTGCTGTCACTTAGTATTTTCAATGTTTGTGATTGAATTGTTAAATTGAATTTTCATAGATTTCACTTTATTTTCATTTTGATTTAATTATTTCGTCTGACATTGCTTTGGGATTGAGCTGTGTCATTATAAAAATTAATGTTTGTTCGTTTTTATAGATTCCGAAACCGCTGAAACGATCTCCTTGAAATTTATACTACGTAGTCTCTATATCAAGAGGTATGTCATAAGCTTTCATGTTTTCAAATTTTCGTAAAATTTATTCCGTTTTTGAATTTTTATTAGAACTCGCATAAAACCGATTGGTTTCTGGGAAGCGTAGCAAGGCAGATTAGATAGATAGATATATAAAGAGAGATAGATAGATAAAAGATAGTAGATAAATAGGAGATAGAAAATTATATGATACCGTTTTGTTACGGAAATGATACTATTACCGCAAAAACTGAAACTCAATTTACGTTTCGATTTATGGTAAATGAGATAGTTTATTTATAAGTTCTAGCATAAAACCAATTGTAATTGTAAAATAATTCTTGAGAAAATTACCTGAAAAGCGGTTGCTACTTCCGGCGACAAATCGTTTGGAGTGGCGCATTTCATTGTTATTTTCTTCTCATGTCAGTGATCTGGAACTCAAAGTAAACCTGCAGTAATGCAGTATTGCAAATCTATTTTACATAGAATTACGTTCTAAAAGTACGAACTTACCGTAAAATTAATGAATTAAACAAGAAAACACCGTCGCATCAGTCCGTTGACATCTTTATGCTTTGTTTACACTCCTGTCCTGCTGAACACTGGACTGGGACTAAAATATTGTTACAGCGGCTTTTCTGCGCATTCAGCACCATTTGGATGAATGTTTTGGTTGATTCTTGAGCGAAACAGGGCTGTCCAAAACGGAACTTCTTTCGAATTGCACGCGATGATGTCTTCGATAAAAGCTGCAATGCATTGTCAGTGTTGTTTTTCGACAGCCGGGTGAGTGCATACGGCTGAGGTTTCTAATTTTTGTCATGTCATTAAGTTACCTGACTTTCTTTACAAATTACAGCTCAGGATAAATTAAGTACTATGTTTTTGAGATCTAGTAATATTTGCAAAGGTAAAGAGTTCTTCTTTCTTCTCTCTCCCAACCGGCAAGTATCAGTTTCCATTTTATCATGTTTTCTTTCATCCATTTAGCCCAGTTTTTGAGCCGCGATTTCGCGACGACGACTGCAAGCTACTCTCCTGCGTCGCAAGTGAAGACCGCGGTTCTAATGTTGAACATGGGCGGGCCGAAAACCTTGTCCGAGGTCGAAAATTACCTGACCCGCATTATGACCGATCGCGACATGATTCAGCTGCCCTTTCAAAGGTTCCTCGGGCCGTGGATTGCAAAACGGAGGACGGAGGAAGTTCAGAACAAATACCACGAAATCGGAGGAGGCTCACCCATTCTAAAATGGACCTGCACCCAAGGAGAGTTGATGTGCAAAAAATTAGATCAGATTTCTCCACACACTGCGCCCCATAAGTCTTATGTGGGATTCAGATATGTGGAGCCCATGACTGAGGACACACTGGCACAAATCGAGAGGTATTTAAGTCTATTTTTGTTAGAAATCAGAAGATATATATTTATTTCCAGAGATCAACCAGAACGAGTAGTGTTATTTTCGCAATATCCACAGTACAGCTGCGCTACGTCTGGATCAAGTTTTAATTCGATCTACACACATTACAAGAAAAAGTGAGTAATTGCCCTATGTATTAACACCCCTTTTGCCCTGCCGACTTAAATCGAAACGAGTTCAAATAGCTGAATATCGTGTGTATGAATTTTATGCGCAATTCAGCTATTAAACGTATTTCAGCTTCGGTCAAAACGATTTACATTTCCTAGACTTTGGGATACGATTAAATTGTAGGTCTTATTGTTTTTAGACGCCTTCTAAGTGCTTGTTTCGAAGCAAAGAAAACATAAAGAACTTGTACCCAGTACAAGTTCGTGCTCAACGAAATTCTCGCTATAATTGACCTTTTGCGGGTCGGTCCAAGGTGGTTTGTAAACGAAGGACAGAGCAACGAGGAATTTATTTCTGTTCTAGCTGATGAGAACTGCTTGCCGTACACCTGCCATTCGTGTTCTCGGAATGTCAGTGTGGAACTAAAATTTAATAGAACTTAAAGAGAGCCAACAAGTTGAATAGCTGAATACTGATTTATCTTTCTGGGGTCTTATATAGCAACCCCAGTTGAAATTTTTCTTACAAAATTTATTTTGCGCCTTGCAACTTTATGGTTATTATACTTTCTTTAATCCAAGTCACAGCGGTCGTTTTCAGTATCCTCTAACTACGATGACCTGGACTGGAAATTCTTAGAAAGTATATATTTATAAAAGGTTTTTGTTTTGATAGGGAGTTGGGTTGCTTACAAAATGCATCTATACTGTATTAATGCCTTATTCAGCTTAGAAGTCCTTAAAGCTGAAGTATGCATCGTGGAGGTTTTAATGTGTTTTGGAAGTTGCCATACATCGTATGAATAATATAGCGATAAAAGCAATTAGCAGCCTTACAAAACAAACTGCAACGCTAATAAACAACGAAATTATTGAGTATTCGTCAACTGGGATTTTTAGAAAAGATTAAAATTGTTCATAAGTTTAAACCAAATATAAAACCCAACATTAAACTAAAGGTCTACAAATCAGAGATAGAACATATAGAAAACTAGAAAATACGGCAGTACAAATTTTCACGTTGCTTCAAAAGCAACCTTTCGTAAACGTGTTCATTTTTCATAAATAACTATAATTTCAAATTATTTTACAGAGGATTACCTAAAGGCATTAAATGGAGCATGATTGATCGTTGGGGCAACCATCCATTGCTTGCTAAAGTATTCGCAGAACGTATCAAGGATCAACTGTGTAAAATAGACGAAAGTAAACGTAAGGACACAGTGATTATATTTTCGGCTCATTCGCTGCCACTGAAAACCGTGAATAGGGGCGATTCTTACCCTTCAGAGGTTGGTGCTACAGTACAAATGGTCATGAAGGAACTCGATTTCAACTACCCTTATGCTCTTACATGGCAATCAAAAGTGGGTCCACTAACTTGGCTGCAGCCTGCTACTGAAGAAGCTGTAAAAGTGAGCTAAAATGAAAAATTTTACTATCATATGTATTTAATAAAATTATTATCTTCCAGGGTTTCGTAAAAAAGGGCCGGAAGAATTTTATTCTTGTACCAATTGCATTTGTTAATGAACATATTGAGACTTTACATGAATTAGATATCGAGTATTGCGTAGATTTAGCTAAAACGGTATGAAAATTGTAAAATTATTTAAGAGATTTCTCATTTTTCTTTTTCTTTGTAGCTAAATTTAGAGAAGATACTTCGAGCGGAAGCTCCCAATGATCATCCTATTTTTATAGATGCTCTAAGCGACGTCGTCGCCACGCATTTAAAAGCAAATATTGCAGTTAATCCAAAGTTTTTACTAACTTGTCCCCATTGTGTTAATAAAAAGTGCCTTCCTAGTAAAAATTGGTACAGCAAACTTAATCAGCAATGAATAATTGTTACGGGAAATTATTAAATATATTTTTAAGCCAAATTTTAATTTTCGTTTTAATTACATATTTTGTTTTTATAAAGATTTCAACACATTAATAGACAACTTCGCTCAATTCGATCTACTTTAATGTGTTATATGGAAAATTACACATAATTCAGGCATGAAAGTAAAATCGATACAACTCGTATCGAATTTTTTGGCCTTAAATTTCGCTTTAGATCGTCAATTTTAATGGGCCGAAACCACAAAAAATGAGAATATGAAATATATAAATATGTACAACTAAATACAAATGAAATTTTTGTTGGCTAAACTTGAACTTGCTTCTTTTTTACTGTGCCGGGCTGCTTTGAAGGGACCTCCTTTGGCCACCAGTCTGGAGCTATAACCTGGCAGGGATCACCATCAATCATTAGATTCGGCATCTTTAGAACCTGTTCGATCCGGAGCAGAGCAAGGCCAGCATCATTTTCAAATCCTCTCAAACTACCAACGACTGTGCCTCCGACTGACTGAACACTTTTAGTGCCATCCTCCACTTTTTTCGTCAGTTTTAAGGGCATAAGTCTTTTGCGAATAACTCCGGTGTGATAGACTCTCGCGGTGAGCTCCTGGCCAACGTAGCAGCCTTTATGTAAGCTCACTCCATGCAAGAAGTCACAATTCGACTCCAAAGGGAAGCATTTGTTTATAGGGTGATCGGTGACGCCCTCCCCAATTCCGAGGCTGTATCTTAAATACCTGTAGCAAGTGGCTTGAGTACTCTCCTCAAGTTTGTGATGACCGAACAATTTCGATAGCTGCTGAAAAGAGTACGATTTCGGCATTACAACTCGAAATCCTAAGGATCGTAATCTCGGATCTTGGCAAGCTAGGACCTCATCGCAGCTAAACTCTGTGTTATGTAAGTCCACGATAATTGTTTCTCCACCGCCAGAAATTTTATTCAGCTTGTTTGATTGCTCTGCGCAACTTTTGGGTGATAATTGAACATTTTCCTCATCTCTCTTCGGTGGATGAAAAACCACCCAGGGCGTATATTCATTTGCGACTGCATCAACTTCTATTTTTCTTCTAACCCGAAATAGCCTGAGGTGTCTTTTGACCTCATTCATAACCGTCCTATCGCATTCCACTAAAAATACGTCCGGTTCGCCGGTTTGATAAATTAAAGTATCGTACATGACCCGGCCGGAGTTATTCAACATCATCGTGTAAATTATATTCGAGCCCCGCGCAAAATGACCCATATCGTTCGTAATCAGCCCCTGAAGGTAGGGGACTACTTCGCTTCCCTGAATCCTGATGAGACTTCTTTCGGTCAACTGTTCTCCGATCAAAGGCGATCGACTGGACATTGCCCTTTTACAGATTTCGCCGATTCGTCGGCTGAAAATCTTCCTTTGCATATTTGTGAGGAAATTCATTATTCCATTTAATCTACAAAACAATACGAATACGTTTTAATTTAATCCCTAAAGATCAAAAGTAAAATTGAAGACTTGCTTCAAGTTCGGTGGCTTACTACGATTAAAAGACGAAGCGAATCAGGTGACACTTCAAAATATTAGAGAAATTTGTAATCAAATGTTGATTCTAGAATATTCTTAAGCTGTGCCACACTAAATATTAGAAAATAAATAATTATGCACGAAAACCCTCTAAACAAAATTTCTCTGACGTTAAATCGACTACTTTGACACTTGAAGCTCGTATTCACAATCTGGTTTTTACCTAACACCGAGCTCTAAATAACAGCTGATGCAACCCATTTTGAATTCAAACGTTTTACAATTAATCTATATCTATATATATAAATACATATATATAAAAATGAATCCCTGTTTCCCTTGGTCACGCCATAACTTGAGAAGGACTTTACCGATTTGTTTCATCTTTTTTTTTTAAGTCTTCTGATATTTTGTAGAAGGTTCCTACGGAAAGAAAAGTTACGAAAATTGCGCAGAAAATTGGATAATTTCAGAAAACTTAACGACTACTTTAACTTCGCAAGTGTGACAGTTCGCGCATTTGATGAATGTGAATTTAGCAGACAGCTGTTTTAATTTTTTTGTAACAAAAGAATTGTCTGATTTTTTATTTTTTTTTTAAATTGACAGATGTCTGCTGCATATATGAAAGTTTGTTTGTTTGTAGCTCACGCCTAAACGCTTGCATCGATATTTTCCATTTTTTGTCCGAAAGTAGTATATATTACAACTTAACATATAGGCTAATTTTTGTCGGATAATACATAGGACTGCGCGCAATGACAATAGCTGAAAAAGTGCACGCCGGTTCCTTCTTCTTCCAAACTGCTAGCGATTAGTTGCGTGCCCATTCTTAACAACTATTTTCTAAGTAGGATTGGTATTGAATGTTAAAATAAAGAAGCAATCAGACAGTAATTCTTCAACACTGTCGATATTTTTAGGGTGGGCAAAGAGGTTTTCTGGGTGGGCATTGCTTTATGTCGTCAGTCTACGTATATTTTGAACAAACCAAGTATTTATTGGATTTACACCAAATATTTCTTACATTTTTATTATTAATTTAATTTATTAAATAAATATTTAAATTCAAATATTCAGCTATTCCGTATTACAAAAAACCCTGTGGTTTTGGCCCATCTAGGCAATGCGATCAAGAACAGCGCTATATACATCTTCTCCCGCTCCACTTAAGAGTGATTTTAACACAATTAACACTAAATTAAATTTAGAACATATGTCAATGAGAGCATACCATAAAGTCAGGCGTTGGCTGTCACTTTGACACATAAACTGACGCTTCTTCGATTTCGCAATTTCTACTGGGCTGCCTCAAAGTTGTTTTCGTTTCTTGAGTTTATAAACCTTTAAAACAATGACATCGGAAGGAGGAAATCCTTTGAATGCGGACACTTCGCGACAGTCTGAAGAAATGGACGAAGACTCCGGTGGGAGCAGTTCAGGTTCAGTCCGCGTAAAAGGTGTCGAAGAGATAAATTCAACCGTAAATCCATCGACTAGTGAAGAAAGCGGTAAGAGGAAACTGCCTGCCTGGATGCAATCAAATTCGGAAGTTAAGGTTGTAAAGAGAGCTAAAAATGGTTCACATCACAGAGGAAGTGGTCACGAGTCGAAAAACAGAACTGAAACTGATCAAGACTCAGCAGTTGCATCCTCCTCAAATATCGACGGTGTCTCTGAAAATGACCTCACACTTCCGCAAGGACCACAGGAAGATCAAAACAAGGAAGAAAGAAATGCAGTCGATACTTCTAACGAGGCTGCATCAACAAATGATCTTGAAGACGATAAAAATCAAGTGGAGATTAAGACGGAATGCACAGAGCCCTGCTCCTCAAACACAGTAGATGCTAGCGGAGGAGACAACGCCGAAGAAGTGGAAATCGATGAATCTAAAGTTAAAACTGAAAACGAGGACTCTTCGGAACCCGGAAGCAGTTCTGCGGTGGACAGCAAGGCAGATACTAAAGTCGTAAAGGTGGAAGCAACGTCTAGTACAAGAGACTCGTGTAAATTTGGAATACGATGCTACAGGTGAGTTACGGAAAAATATGGGTGAATAGTAGAAATGTCAGCACCTTCCATAGCCTCGTTTGTTTGTTTTTCCCTTTACTATCTTACTTTAAAGTGGTTTATTTGGTGCCGGCATAAATGCCATAGCAACCATCTCTGATGCTGATATTTCAAAAAATAATATACATATTTTTCCTAAACTGGGTGATGATGAAAACAATTGAAACATTCTTTAAATACCTCCACTTACAGAAGGAATCCCCAACACCGAATAGAAGAAGCACATCCAGGTGATAGTGATTATCGTCGTCCAGATTTTCCAGACCCACCAAAAGGAACTCCACCATGTCAATACGGAGATAGATGTTATCGGCGCAATCCAGTCCACTTCCAGAATTTTACGCATCCACCTTCAAGTTAGTTTAAATATCTTGAAATGCACTTTGTTGGTAACACAACTGTACATTTTATCTGCGCAGCGGACTTTAAGAAAAATTGGCAACTGCGCCAGAAACGTCAAAGAAAACAAAAGAAAGATCCTGATTTTGAGTACGAAGCTGACTTTATTGATGATGAAGAAGATAATGAAAGTTTGGACGATCCATTCTCTGATGATGCTTCTGATGATGAATACGTTCCAAGTGATGACTAAATTTTACCCAGTTAAAGAGTTAAACAAAATGTTGTTTGTCTAATATTTGTGCACTTAAGTTTAATGGATTTGTTTATATATTTTTTTACAGAAAAAAAAATGTTTTTATTTTTATGTAGTTTTTAGAAAAATCCTTCATCGTCATCGAAGTTTTTCTCACCGAAACCCTCGCTAACTGTTCCCCATTTGGCTGCTTCTCCTCCTCGAACTTTAACGTTATAGCAAACATTTTCAGTTTTGAGAACACTCTGATGAAAAGTGTAGATTTTTCGATTGAGTTCGCGGTTTCTACAAAAGCCTATTGACAGGAAACTGAAATAATAAAAAATTTGGACTTAAAAAGAAATATATGTTTGCGCATGGTTATTAAAATAATAACTAAAATTGGATTTTATGATATAGGCATTAGTTTAGATATTTTATTCTAAAAAAGATTAAGGCTCCAATAAGTAAACCCTATCCAAGCTAATAAACATTTGAACGAACAGAAATGCGTATTCTAGGAAATGGAAAGCCATAACATTGAATAAAAAAATTTAACTTTGGGGCTTTACAAAGGCACTATTTTTGGTAAACCTTTAAATATTTATACTTACAAGGGGAGGGCACAACTTGATAGGAATGGATTTGAATAATTTTGTATCATGTTAAGGAATTTTATGCATCCCTTCTTCGTTTACGAGATAATCAAGCCCAAACTTTACCGCGTAACTTAAATACTAGTTCAAACAACATATTTAAAAATTATTCAAATCCATTCCTAACAAGTTGTGCCCTCTCCTTGTTAGTCTAACAATGTGTACTAAAGATAGAATTAAATCTAACATTTCCTGAAAAAAATTATAAGCACGGCTTAATTTTCTAAAATGGGATTGGGGCAGTGTTGGGCAATATTTGCGGGGAATATTAGGACAAGCTCCAACTACATATTCTCAATCTCAACTATCTGCTAGCAAATTAAAAATAGAGAGAAAAGAATACAAATATGTATATCAATAAAATGCGAAATGATGTGGTTTGGAAAAAACTACCTATGACAGAGGAGCTGAAAATTTTTAAGCATAATAATCAAAAGTCTTAAAGAGGAGAATTTCATTCCAAATATTCAGAAGCTCGTTTGATTGATAAAAGAACTGTTGTATAGAATAATGTGTTTTTAATAGATAAAGCAAGACAACAAAATTTATCATTAACATTATCAGTCCTAAATTGTCTACAGGGCGCTATTACAGCATAGTGGAATTTGAATATTGCATTTATATGATGCACTAATAACGAAATTAATTAATTGTACAAAAATAGAAATTTTTGAAAAATCAAATAATATGGGAGCTTCATTTTAGAGAAGGAAATAAATGAGGAAATAAAATAGAGCTCACCTTGCATACAGAGACTGCATAATCCGGCATGATTCGAAGCAAGAATCAATATCTCCGCTGCCTAGGGAGTTTATGCACTTTCGCATAACTTCTCCGCTCATGTCGGCCAGACCCAGAATAAATTCCACTGGCTGGACGACGCAGGAAACCTTTTTGACATCGTTTGAGCCTTCTGCGTCGCTGTCGGCTTCCGACTTCACCTCGTAATTCAGCTTTTCTTGAAGACACTTCCAATCAGACATCTTCCGGCCGCTGAGGTACTCGAAGAAAGTGAAAGCTTCGACGAACTCCTGCAGGCCCGGGGAGTAGGCCCTCGCATACTGGTAGGGATCCAAGTGGCCCAATTCCTTGGCAATGTTTAAAAAGTTCACTTCGCAAAGGGTGAGCAGACGTTTTTCTGCTTCCTTAAGGACTTTTTCCTTATTTTCCTTTCTGGAAATAAATTTTTACATTTACTTTTTAAGACATTGCTTTTGTTAAGACCTTACTTGGGGTCTATAGTGTGCAAAAGGAATATAATTCGCTTGCTTTCGATGGTTACATCTCTGCCCAGCTTCACAATCCTTTCGTAGCGGTCGTGTTTTGCGTCCAATTCCTCGGCATATTTCTTGAAATTCACGAGAACTGGATTGCTTTCATCGAACTTGGGTTTTTCATTTTTATTCCCCTGATGTTTATTTTGCCTCTGATTTCTAAAACCTCTGCGGAAGCCCTCGTTTCCTGACATTATCTCTGCCTGATTATAAACTTAACTCTTTGATTATTCAACAATTTAAGGAACTAGTTCTTCGTTGGTTGTTTATTTATCAGAAAAATAAAACCCGGTCTTTCACTAACCTCTGACAAAACAATGACAGCATATGAGAAAAGAGTCAAAAGACCTAAAGCTCGGCGTACAATTACTTGACACTTGAAAATTAAGAATCGTTTTTTTTAAACACAGAACTGCTTATTTTGAGATTCGATGAGACTTCTTCAAGTCCTTTTCATAATACTACACTAGTAAGACAATCTTTACTTTATTGCGGATGCGATATCGCTTTTCGATCTCTCGTTCGTTTGGAGACCTACCACTTTTTGCCAAAAGTGAACAATTTCGAGAGATACTACAGGGTGTCCCGATTCAACGTAGGAAACGTTATACCAATCGATTCCTTGGTGTGTCCTGATCAACGTTTGTTCTGAGACCTCCCCATTAAAATGCCTCCTTCCTCCTCAGAATTGTCATTGAAGGTTTTTTTTAGGTTCGTTCACTTAAGTCCTTATAGGTCTTTGTAAGGACATCGCAGTACATCGAATAACGTCTTATTCAAAAGAGGAGGAGAGCACCTTTCCAACAATATCCCACTTGTTAGGATATGTCCAAACATGAAAAAGGCAGAGGGTCCATAAAAAAAGTAATCCTTGACATAGAAAGCTTTTATGAAAACAGAGCTTCTTTCGAGATCCTCCGCCTTTTACACGTTTAGACATATCCTAATAAGTGGGATATCGTTGCTCAATGTCCTGCGATATCCTTACAGGGACCTATAAGGACTTAACCCTTTGCACTCCTTTGGCGCCGCTAATGCGCCATCCAGCTATTACTTAAACGAAATCTTGGAGTGCAAAGGGTTAAGTGAGCGAACCTCTAAAAAACCTTTAACGGCGATTTTGAGGGGGAAGGAGACATTTTAGAGGGAAGGACACCCTGTATATATTTTTTTTTTTTTAAAACTATTGCATATCTTGTAAAGTTTTCTTATTTTTCATTGCTTTATTGTATCCTGGAAAATTCTAGAAGCAGGCATATTAACATTAGATATACAACCTATGTTCCATTAATCGTTTAAGCTACTGTGCTACATTTCTATAATCGTCTGATTGACTATCATAATTTTGCCTTAAGAGGAATAGAAGACGAGACAATTGGCGATATCGTTAAAAATATAGTTTTCATTTCTGTTTCATATTTTTGTAGATGATTTAAATTTCTGGTACACCTTAATATCTTACAGAATTAAACTTGTTAATCAAGTGCCTACTATTGGAAATCAAAATGTCAGTTCTTCATTTGCAAAAATTTTGAGCAGTTTCGTGAGCGAATTAAATTAATTATTATTATTTAAAATTTTCATGTTTACATAAATTGTAGAAAATTACTATTGAAAAGTGTTTATTAATTAAAATTTTGCTTATATGTGTCATATAAAAATAAGCTTTGGGAAATAATTCTGAATCGTTGTACAAACCGTTGTGGAAAACTATAGAATTTTGAAATTTGAAAAAAGATGGATGATTCATGGGGTGACGAGAATGTCCCGTAAAGTTTTTTAACTAGATATTTTTAAAATATATTTCTTACTTTTTATTTAAAACAGTGGCGTTGACTTGGAATTTGATGATGAATTTGGAGCAAGCCAATTTTATGTAAGATATGAGGTTTAATTAAAGATACACATACATAATTACAGAAATCAGGCAAAACATCAATTTCAAAATATAATTAAAGTTAATGATCTTCATTCTGTATCCAGATTTTGTTTTGTTTTATTGAGTTTTCTTTTTAAGGCTAATGCAATTGGCACTCTGTAAAAAACCCTATATCCAAATTTTCTGTGTATATCAACACAGAAAAATATTGTTCGTGCTAAAATAATTTAATTATATTGGTTACGTTACTGCACCACTCATGCTATTAATGATTCCTGGTATGTGAATAAACTTTTCTTAAATTTTTAACTTTGTTTAGGTATCTGACTTAGACGTGGCCAGGCAAAGAGCAAGAGAACAATTTCTACAAAGTATTGCAGGAGGGTAGTTCTATAATATAATAGATATAGATATTTAGCATCATTAAATAAAACATAAACTTTCTTTAGGGGAGATGTTCTTGAGGATGAGCAAGACGATGAGGAATTCGACACTTGTATGGGTCCAGGTGACTTATGGGTAAATAAATAAGTTATTTTATTCAAAACGTTTCTTGATTCGATAACTTTCTGATGAATAATGGGAGAAAACAAATACCAGCTCAACAAGAATTACTTTCCATATTGAGTTTATGAATTTTTCTAATTCATTTTTGCAAATGTAAGATACATATATAAGAATGTGAGTATGAGCCTGGGAAAGTAGTTTTTTTAGAGTTTTTAAAACGTTTTAGTCCCCAGTACATCGGTCTCGCGGAAATGATGAGTTTTTTTTTTTTTTATGCCAAACATGTCGCTTTACGGACATGTTGAAAAGTGATAGCTAAAGCTTTCATTTTCACAGGATTGTTAATTAAATTATTTAAAAAAAAAAGGTAAACTTGGCCACCGAAAATCGTGAGGCGTTTGGGGTAAAAAAATTAAAAAAAATACTGTAATCATTACTATCATCATTGCTATCATCATTACTATCATCATTACTATCATCATTACTATTACTGTAATCATTACTATAGAATGTATAGTGTATTATATAGATAGTATAGTAGTTATAGTATATATAACTAGTCGTCAAAGTTGAATTAAAAGAGCGCAGTTCAATTATAATAGTGACATATATACTATAACTCAGTTGAGAAGTTGGGAGTTGAGAACACCAAATTCGCAAAGATACCTGCTCGTAAGTTATTTAAATAATGAGCCTCGTTATCTTAACTAATTCCCTCATATCGTTTCAACCAGATCTGTAGTTTAAATAATATAGTTTTATGATTTTTAAAGAAACTTCTGTGGTCGTGCTTACCAGAAATCTTGTTAGGTGAAAATCAAAAGCAAAAATAGTCTAAGTGAACCACGAAATTAGTTATTATATATTATATATATTATTGGGTGTAGAATTTAACTGAATCTCATTGCCTTTACTTAATTAATTAATTCAAATTTTTATTTCTTGATATTCAAAATGGAGAAAAACTTACTCGAGGCAATTTTCATTTTGTACAAAAAATATTTACTAGTAAAATTCCGGTTTTGTATGAAAAAGTTAAAAATTTTTTTAAAATTTGATTGGTCCCCTACTGACTAAAGTTCTCAATTTCAGCCACAGCAACCACAGCAGCAACCGCAAATGCAGCCACAGCAGCAACCATGTGCTCCTGTGTGTGATTATCGAGCCCAGCCTCCTCCTCGGGTATTTACAAAATTTCAACGTCATTAATATACAGCATTTACACTTTAAACATAGCCAAAATCATGAACATGCAACAAATTCAAACGATATTAATGAAAAACCATTTACAAAATAGGGCTATAGTAAAATGATAATGGTAATCTCTAAGTTGCAAGATGCAATAGTGCCATTGTTAATAATCAACGTGGTTTTATGCAGCATTGGTCATGCGTAACCAACTTGGTATCATTCTTGAATTATGCTATTCGAGCGATCGAGGCTGGCTATCAGCTTGTTATGGTTAGTTAACTTTGAAAAAGCATTTGATCATGTAAATCACTTTATTCTTCTAACAAAATTAAAAGCAATAGGCATTGGAATAGAATATATGTACTTAAATGGATGTTGTCATTCATTTTCAATCGGCCATTGAAAGTTAAGATATTAAATCACAAATCAATAATATTTTTAACGTCAAGGTAGTAATTTGGGTTCCTTACTTTTTCTACTATGTATTTATAAACGATATTATTCCTGTTATATCTATGTCGAAATATTGGCTGTTTGCGGACGATATGAAACTCGCAATAAAGTTAAGATGCTCAAATGATTCTACAGTTCTGCAATCGGATCTTAAAAACTTAATTAATTTATGTGAAAATAGTAAACTACAGTAGAACGCCGATTATCCGAATCGACTGGGACCAGGGTCGATTCGGATAATCGAATATTCGGATAATCGGACATAGACTGGTAGGTTCAAAGTTGGCAACCAGAGACTACCAGTTTTGAGCTTGTTGAATATATAGCTTGGTAGGTATATGGTGAGAAGTATATCTATATATGTTTGTTTGGCTGGAGCTTCGAGCTCACCTCAAAACTGGCACTCTCTGACTACCAATATTGAACACGGCAATTGTCACTCTCATTTTTGTATTCTTGCGTCCCCCCAAAACTTGTTTTTATTGAAAAATTACTTGGTTTTAATTTTTTATATCACGCTTAGGACCGATTCGGATAATTGGCAATTCGGTTAATCGGCGTTCGGATAATCGGCGTTCTACTGTATATCTAAATATTGCTAAATGTAAGTGTATAACATTTCGTAGATCTTGGGTACCTCTCCTACAAGTTTATAAGATAAATAATTCACCTTTGGATAAGAGTCACTAAATTGCGTGACCTTGGTGTTAGCTCGATTGCAAGCTGTTTTAGCCATATATATTATATTATAGCAAAGACTCTTAGAAATGTGGGTTTCGTGAAGAGAAATATTAAAGAATTTCGCAACCCTTTCACTTTAAAATCCATATACATTTCATTGATAAGGTCCTCACTTGAATATGCATCTGTGGTGTGGAATTCCATACAGATCTCATACATACTGAGAATTGAATTCACACGCTTTGTGTTCCATAAATCAGAAAATTTTGAATTTCATTATAGTACCAGATGTCTATTTTCGCGTTTAGAGTTCCTAAAATCTAGAAGAAAAATATCAGAATTTATGCTTATACGAGACATTTAAATTTAATAAATTAAAATTATTTTTAGTGATTTACTATTGAAAATCCAAATATATATGCCTCAAAGATGCTTATGTGCCAGAATTCCCTTGCATATTCCATATCACCGTACTAACTAAGATTTTAGATACTAATTATACATTAGCGTATGCTGTTGGTTGCAACCGTAGATGAAATGAAATAAATAACAAAAAAAATCAAACAATAAAAAAGGCTATTTAAAATTGGAAAAAGACCCTCTGAACTTTAGATGTGGGTTCCTTACTTTTTCTACTATGTATTTATAAACGATATTATTCCTGTTATATCTATGTCGAAATATTGGCTGTTTGCGGACGATATGAAACTCGCAATAAAGTTAAGATGCTCAAATGATTCTACAGTTCTGCAATCGGATCTTAAAAACTTAATTAATTTATGTGAAAATAGTAAACTACAGTAGAACGCCGATTATCCGAATCGACTGGGACCAGGGTCGATTCGGATAATCGAATATTCGGATAATCGGACATAGACTGGTAGGTTCAAAGTTGGCAACCAGAGACTACCAGTTTTGAGCTTGTTGAATATATAGCTTGGTAGGTATATGGTGAGAAGTATATCTATATATGTTTGTTTGGCTGGAGCTTCGAGCTCACCTCAAAACTGGCACTCTCTGACTACCAATATTGAACACGGCAATTGTCACTCTCATTTTTGTATTCTTGCGTCCCCCCAAAACTTGTTTTTATTGAAAAATTACTTGGTTTTAATTTTTTATATCACGCTTAGGACCGATTCGGATAATTGGCAATTCGGTTAATCGGCGTTCGGATAATCGGCGTTCTACTGTATATCTAAATATTGCTAAATGTAAGTGTATAACATTTCGTAGATCTTGGGTACCTCTCCTACAAGTTTATAAGATAAATAATTCACCTTTGGATAAGAGTCACTAAATTGCGTGACCTTGGTGTTAGCTCGATTGCAAGCTGTTTTAGCCATATATATTATATTATAGCAAAGACTCTTAGAAATGTGGGTTTCGTGAAGAGAAATATTAAAGAATTTCGCAACCCTTTCACTTTAAAATCCATATACATTTCATTGATAAGGTCCTCACTTGAATATGCATCTGTGGTGTGGAATTCCATACAGATCTCATACATACTGAGAATTGAATTCACACGCTTTGTGTTCCATAAATCAGAAAATTTTGAATTTCATTATAGTACCAGATGTCTATTTTCGCGTTTAGAGTTCCTAAAATCTAGAAGAAAAATATCAGAATTTATGCTTATACGAGACATTTAAATTTAATAAATTAAAATTATTTTTAGTGATTTACTATTGAAAATCCAAATATATATGCCTCAAAGATGCTTATGTGCCAGAATTCCCTTGCATATTCCATATCACCGTACTAACTAAGATTTTAGATACTAATTATACATTAGCGTATGCTGTTGGTTGCAACCGTAGATGAAATGAAATAAATAACAAAAAAAATCAAACAATAAAAAAGGCTATTTAAAATTGGAAAAAGACCCTCTGAACTTTAGATGTTCGTTTATATTTCTCATTCGAATTATACAGAATTCGGATAAAAGAAATCTCGATTATAGAGGGCTTCCTATATTTGAAATTCAAACTAGCAGTTTTGAAAATAAATGCTTTGCCCAACCTATTACTGCTTATTTGTGTAATAGAAAATATCTGTCCACTTATTTTCAATTAGTTAGGTGCATAATTCGCAATACTTGACCATTATCTCATAAGCCATTATTTGGGAAATTCTAAGATGATAATTATTATTTTACAATTATTTTATAATTAAAACATTTCAAATAGACTTATGAATTTCGGCGATATTAGAAATATAAGATGTTTTTCGACGATACCTGTGATATAGTTACATTTGAAGTGTAAACTCTTAATCAGAAAAACTCATATAAATTCCAAAAATCGTTTAGAACTACTATACTTTGACAGAAGATATGGAATTTAGTGATGATGATGTATGTGGTGATTGGTCTGATGAGGATAAGTCCGCTGACAAAGTATGCAATGGTAAATTTCAATAATACAGAATGAGAAAATTTTTTATGTAATATGTTCTATTCCAACAAAAGTGAGCATAATGAGGGGCGGCAAGATGACGACAGGGGGAGTAACTAAAGAACCTGTTGTTGATGGTGGATATTGTTATATTAACATTAGTATTAATTTTAATTAATTTCATTAAACTTACGTTATTCAGAGGCACGTGAATGTCAAAACGATTTTATGGTCGAAGACCAATACTACCCTGGCTTAATAGATGATGCTGTTCATAAAAAGGTTGATTTTTATCAAACTTGTTTTGATATCTCCTATGGAGAAGATATACCTGTCGATGCTCCCGAAAATCCACCACTTTCATTGGTCGAAGCGTTTGAGTTACGAGTAGCAAGAGAGCAAGGAGCACGAAAGAAAATAATAAAAGAAACTACAGGTCCTAAAGAGAGTGCTGCACCGATGAAATCGGAAAAATCAAGCTTTATAGGGTTTTTAAAGGACCAACGGTTTGTAGCTAACATTAATTAGATAAATATCCATAAAACATTAATAATTACGAAAGTTTTAAATGTTCAAACATTGCAGGAGAATCAATCGAGATGAGGTTAAATTGGCCAATGTTGTAGATGTAGAACTAGCGACTATAGTTCAAAACAAGCCACTTAACGAATTAACAAAAGCTATAAATTGCTTACAAAAGGCACAAATTATGAATGAATATGATAAATCCCTGCAAGCTGCTGAGGAAGCATATCAGAGCGCTCCACCGGAGCTAGCTGAAACTGTAAGTATCCAAGTCTATTATTCATAGCAGTCAAACATACGAAAACTAGTTATACCTTGCAAACCAAATCAGTATCAAAGTCGCTCATCAAGAATCGACTTTTGTATTTTACATATTTCGAAAGATACATATTTTAGAAGTGTCTTTTGAAATTTCAGAAATTCATAGAATTTGCTGAATTACAAATCATCTCTATAATTCGGGTTCATATTTTAATTCTCTTATTTATACTTTAACAGGCAGCAGTACAAAAAGCAACAAATTTTGTTACTGAGGAGTTAAGTAAGAAGAAGACTGTAGTTCCTACCGGCTCAAAATCATATAGACCAATTGAAATTGTGAGCTATGTCGGCATTACAAAACCAATCCTTGAGGAACCAGAGCTTGCAGCAGCTCGAAACAAATAAATTTTTAAATAGCATATGATGTAATATGTCTCTATTAAATGTACGAAAATTGTATTTCGAATAAAATAGAGATTAGTTTGATAATTTTGGTTTGGAAAAGTTTTTTAAATGCCAGGGAATTACTGAACCTACACTTTTTTGCATGAATTAATGAACTTGTTTAAAGTTACAATTTTTCACCGTCTTTGGCCTAATTCACTATTACGGTATTGTGAGCGATAGTCCGAGTGATATAAATCCAATACTAGGATATAGACAATCAATTTTGTTTTCACGACGACGCCAAATGTGTAGTAAAATTTAGGATACAAACTAATAAACTAGATAAAAATATTCTGCATTTCTAGCAACAACCGCATTACAAATCTAGATGTTCTGTCAACAATTCTAGACTACCATTGAAATTAGACGTAAATCTAGTTAAAATGAGCCAGTAGAATTGTGGCTTTTATATTGAGATATTCAGTGAATTTAGACATAAATCTATTTAAGAGAAATTTATTGGATTTTTAGAGCTTTAATTCAAAGTCTACAGAATTCTAAAAATATGAGTTAATTTAGATATTAATCTAACTAAAATAGGTAACTATAAGTGTTTAGTGTCTACATTGTCGCTAGATTTATAACTGGAAATCCTAGGAAGTCAACTATATCCCACCAAAAACCTTCTGTAAAAAACTAGCCAAGTCTCGATGGAGCTGCTTGTTTATCTCTAAAAAGTAATGAAATCTAGACAAAGTCGTGCCAAATCTAAGGTTCCTTACTGCGATTTCTTTATTATTATAGTTAATGTTGTGTGACTTGGCCGTTGAACATTCTTTATACGTTAGTGGGTACAAGTCAATTTTGTTTACACGTAATGTTATATCTGTTGTAACTACCTATGTTTGTTAAAGCCTAGTATGCTGTTCCCAAGAAATTTCTTGGCCTATACAAAACACATGTAAAAAAACGCTCAAGGAATACTCAAGGAATTTCTTTTCTGTTTCGGCTACCAAAGCGGTATGCTGTTCGCCAAGAAAAAAAATAGTTCGGATTTCACGAGCAGATGGCGCTATTACCACGGAACTCTAATTTCCTTCAAGAAATATGTATCCGAGCACATATTTCTTGAAGTAAAAATGACAGATTTGGATTTAAACACTGGTGATTGTTAGATTGAGATTATATGGTGATTGCATTCTCTCTGGAACCTTCATCGAGTACGGACGTATAGCGACTGCGGACAAGGACTCTTCAACAAGATTAAGCATCTCCATATTCTACTTGTGAGTAGAGTGACTAAATTCAAATATTAAATACTCAGTGAACTCTAGCAGTGCAAGTGCGTAATACTATCTATCAAGTACAGACGGAATCTAATTCGCGCATGCACGTGGCTGCGGCCCCGGTTGCTAGTATAAATTTTATTTCACCTTCTAGCTGGGGGCCCCACTTTGGAGCCCTCCTCAACTAAACTCAGTGCAGCGAAACTTATTCAAAAACTTACTCAACTTCTTTTGAACGACGCTGTTAAAGGCGTAATTTCTTAGATTTTATTCATTTCCTCGGGACCTAAGCGGCATAGTCAACATCACTCCCTTAGTAACGGTCATAACGGTACTCTAAAGCACACATACTTGCGCAGCACGTGGTTGCTGTGAGTCGCGAAAAAGACGCCAATACCTATTAATACGCACGTTAACCCACAACCTAGTGGAATACGTAATAACTCAATATTGTAACTCCTATTAATATCAGTTCTGTTCATAATTTTTGTGAACGACGAAAAACCAACGGCAATAGTTCCCTATTCGGTAAATTCCTATGCAATAACAGTACTCTGCAGTTCACAGTTAGCGATTTGTAAGTGCTCGTGCCCTTGGATAATCATCGGTACAAGCTGCAAAAACTAAGCTACACGTGTCTAATTTGCTATTAACTATCATCGACACCATCGGCATCAAATCCCTTCGAACCATCGAGCTGTTAACAAGTCAACGAGCTATTCCTCTGGGATCCTCAATGCAGCAATCATGGACCGGAACATGAGATTCTAAGTGCTCACTGGAACCTTCATCGAGTACGTACGTACAGCGGTAGCGAACAGGGACTCCTCAACAAGTTTAAGCATCTCCATATTCTACAACAAGAGATACGTCATAATTCATAATGCCTAACAATGCGGCGGGAAAAGCAGCAAAGCACAAAAACAAAAGGAAAATCAACAGCCTATCCCCTAGGCAGCAAAAACTAGAGGAATCAAACATGAACTACTCTCCTAACGACCCAGCAGGACACATTAGTGATCCTAACCACCAAATACAGCAATCATCTGCAACTCTACAACACAGGGAACCTAATGAACAGGCAAGTGATACTTTTAGTTTCAGTAACTACCCTGTAGATTTCCCTTTTCCAGAGGAAATAATCTACGATGCAGGCGAGATACCAATGACACAGGAAGAAGAGGTACTCACTCAGGAGAAGGACCTCTCACACAGTCAGTCATCTTTAGCAACGTTGCAATCAGTCAAGCGGAGGAAAGCTGCCTCTACAGCTCCAACCAAACGCCATGCCAACTACACCAACAACGCCCATGCAACCGCCAATATTCTCTCACCAATTATCAACGAACTAGCCACCGACCTAAGGAATGACCTCAGCGCCTCAGCTCTGGACCCGCACCGGAGCCTACAAACAACCGCTCCAACTATGCAAACATCCAGCAATCATAAGAACCAACAGTTAAGAGTCAGCCAGCCTATAAAGTCTCCTAACCAACCAACATTGCAAAGAACTACGCCCCAGCCATCGCAAACCACTTCATCAGCTACTAACTATAAAGATAAGTACCCTAATAATGACAGTAACAAAATAGTTAGATATAAATTTTGTCCCCCTATCTTCATAAAATACACTAATACAAAAAAAATCATACAATGTATTAAAGCTCTCTCAACAAGTAACAACAATTTTAAAATTGTTAATTTGCAAAATAGCTCTAAAATTTTTATAGAGGACCCGGAAGTCCATACCAGATTTCTTGAATTAATGCGCAAAGCCAAAATCGAAGGTCACTCTTTCACACCCACTCAGTTTAAACCGTCTACTATATTACTTAAAGGTATACATTACAGTTTCGGAATAGAAGCCATATCCTCGGCTATCACTGACCTAATCCCTCATATACAGCCTCCCAAAATTTCCAAATTTAGCACCACCAGATCCAGACAAACAGACAAACCTCTTAATATTTTCATAGTCCAATTTAATAACATCTTTGACCTAACTGAAGCCATCAAAATAAATTCTTTACTTCATCAAAAAGTAACTTGGGAAAGGATTAAAAATCGTGGACCAACCCAATGCAAAAACTGCCAACGCTATGGGCACATAGCTAAAAACTGCACCTACAAATACTCTTGCGTAAAATGCGACCAAAGTCATGAGCCAGGTGATTGCTCACGCAAATCCATGGATACATCAACAGTCTACTGCGTAAATTGCAAAAACTATGGACATCCCGCTAACTATTTCGGATGCCCTTACCGAAAAGAAATCTTAGACAAAGCCATTAAAAATAAAATAGCCAGGGAACATAGTAGACTAGCAACTCAAAATGTAGTCACAAATACACTAAAAAATATCGACAACCCGCAACTTGACTTAACATTGAAAACAAACTCTCTACCCTCATACGCTAATGTTGTCAGAGGAAAATCACACATTCAGACAGGAACTACGCCAGCCAAAAGCACAGCTGATGAAATCTTCAGCTACGCTGAAGAAAGATTTGGACTCAACTTTCTTGATTTGCTAACCAAAATAAATGATTTCATTCCCAAATTTCGGTCGACATCGGATTATGCAGCCAAGGACCTCTTGCTAATTAACTTTCTGCTAAATTTATATCAGGATGGGAAGTGAACTTAATATAATAGCTCTCAATATAAATAGTCACAGATCCAATATCAAAAAGAATGTTGCCAAAGACCTGCTGCATGATTATAATCCAAACATCTTACTTCTAAATGAGACTAATCTACTTCAAACTACAAAACTTTTCTTTGCTAATTACCGAACCATCAGGAACGACGAAGGTCAAGGAGCAGCTATACTCAGTAAAAATAATATCCAAACTCAAGACGTCAGTACACAATTAGAAATCTCACCTTTACCTACAATTATAACCTGTGCCAACAAAATCAGTTGCCGGAATGCGGCCAACCGACCAACTTCCTTAATGATCATAGTGGTCTATATACCTATGAACACATCTCAAAGAGAAATCTTTAACTTCCTTCCCTGTAGGACCAAAGGGAAATAATTACAAAAAAGTGCTTCTTTAAGTACTCAATTTGTAAGACAGAGTGTTTCTCGATACGCTTATAAAAATGTGCTTACAGAATACATTGAACTGGAAGGCTGAAGGAAAGGTATCATGCAAAAATTTTCTTCGCTTTAAGTAAAAACAAAGTCGAGCAAGAACTGTTACGTTTTTCTTTGTTTTGGTCTATTTCGTAAAAATCATCGTTTGGATTGTATTTCGTATTCTTGCGTCATCTTTGTCACCGAACGGAGGAAAGTGCCTTTGAATAATTGTGTTGTGTGTCGTTCATTTAATAATTGTTTTTTTAACCTTATTAAAAAAAAACTACAGGAAAATAAGTAGGTAAGTGGAAGATTTATTTTTCTAAAATTTTTTTGAAGAACGCAGGTCGCAAGTTCAATATTTATTTTTTTTTTAATTGCTCATAATACCTAATTGTTAAGATCTTCTTCAATATTCTTATTCACTCAAAACAAATTTAATTTGCTTTTTTTCATGAACTGACATCTAACTAAATTAAAAAAAAATTGTAGGTAAAGATGTTAAGCAAAAGGCATTTATCTCGACTGATTAAAAAAGAACGTGAAAAAATTCATGCGGAATTGTTGCAATCGCAGTGTCCTGACAACATAGTTGAAGAAGAAAGAAGAGAAATTTCCGAAAATATTAGTAATGAATTTGAAGAGCAATTCATAGAAAATAGCGTTGAAGATAATGAAATTAAAATGCCATTACGAGAAAAACTTAAAAAATGGTGTATGAAGTTTGATCCTTCCAGAGAAAGCATGGAAGCTCTTTTAAAGATACTTCATTCAGAAAATTTAGATGTACCATTAAGTATGAAGGGATTATTCAAATGTCAAGATAAAATTGCGGTCAGAACTGTAGCGCCTGGATTATATTATCACTTGGGTTTAGAAAATCAATTAAAAAAGCTAAGCAATGTTTTAAAAAATTATAAAGAAGTAATATTAGATATTGGAGTTGATGGGCTTCCTTTATATAAAAGCTCAAACAAAAATGTGTGGCCTATTTTGGGTAAAGTTGTAAATATCGCAAACATTGACGTGTTTATAATTGGAGTTTACGTTGGTGACAAAAAGCCTGGTAATCCTGATTCCTTTCTCCATGACTTCATTTGTGAAACATCAGTACTAGTAAGGGAGGGACTAGTCATAAACGGAAATATTTTGAATACTAAAATAAGAGCTTTTGTTTGCGACACACCAGCGCGTTCATTTCTATGCGGAACAGTGGGGCATAATTCATTAAATGGTTGTTGCAAATGTTACCAGGTCGGTAAAAAGATTGATAAAGTGGTAACTTTCCAAACGAAAAGCGAAGAACTAAGAACTAATGAGGATTTTTCCACACGTAGACAAATAGAATTTCATCTTCCAATTTTTAGAAATATACTTAGTGAACTAGAAAAAATGGGTATAAAAATGATCACCCAGTTTCCGTTAGACGCTATGCACCTCTTCGATTTGGGAGTGATGAGAAAAATGATTGTGCGCCTTTTTAACGGGAAAACTATGCAAAAGTTAAGTAGGGAAAATGAAATAATAATGGGTCAACGATTACAGAATTTAAAATGTTTTATTCCAAGAGAATTTGGACGCAAGCCTCGAAGCTTAGATGAACGTTTAAGGTGGAAAGCTATTGAATTTCGACAGTTTTGTTTATATACAGGCATTATTGTTTTGAAAGATTTAATCCATGAAGATATTTACTATGAGTTTCTACTACTGCATTGTGCGTATAGATTACTTCTGTGCCCAAAAAGTTTTCATCAGAATCTCTGTGTAGCTGAAGAGATGTTGAAATTATTTGTGGAAAACTTCCCTGCTGTGTTTGGAGGAAACTCTGTGACATTCAATGTCCACTGTCTTCTGCATGTAACAGATTGCGTTAAAAACTTCGGATTTCTACAGAATTTTTCTGCTTACCCCTTCGAAAATTTTTTGCAAAAATTAAAGAAAAAAATTAAAAAACCTAATAGTATATTACAACAAATTCACAACAAATTCCGATATGCTGACTTACAAAAACTACCAAAGCCCACAGGTTTCATAAAAAAAAGGAATGAATCGATAATAGCATATAAAACAGCTGAACATTACCTAAGTATCTATCAACCTGATAATATTTGCTGTATACGACCAGGAATTCCTATAAAGATTACTAGCTTTGACGAAAATGAAAACTGCCTTAAAGGAGTTCAGTTACAAGAATGCGAAAACTTTTTTACTGAACCAATAGAGTCAATGACAGGATTAGGAATATTTCTTTGTAAAGAAAATATGGAAGCAAATACTCAAGTGTTTAGTATGAAGGATATACTTTTTAAATATGTTTGCTTTCCATATGAAGACAAACTGTTGCTTCTTCCACTTCTTCATGACTGCATTTAATGTTGTATATATTTGTTTTGTATTGTAAACATACAACCCATTAATTTAATAATCGTACGCACAGCATGGATAATCAGGAAAATTCACGAGGAGTCCTACGACGCATGAATGCTGTTATTGGTGCAGATATTTATAATCCGGACCCTTCCACGTATACCTGGAATATAATTAAAGACGACATCCAAGAATTAAAATGTACGCAATTTCATTATCTTGTTATATAATATTCCATTACTCACATCTACTTTTTCAGCTATCATTAAGCAACAAAATAATGAAATAACGAACTTAAAAGGTAATGCAATACGCATCTTCATTTTAAATAGTTTTACTCTCTGGACTAAATATCATAAATATTTCAGATTTAATAAAAACCCAAAACAACAAATTTGCAGAGATTTTGGCTGAGCATACTGCTTTGTTGAAAAAGTTTGTGGAAGCTCCAAATATTCAAGACAACATTATAAAAATGTTCCCATTACAAAATGCAGATGACCTCCAAAATCTTGAGAATGACCTATGCGAATCTAGAGTCGATGAGAGCAGTATTGTAAGTATTATTATTATACATTTGTTATACACGAATAATGCAAAAATAAATGCAAATATATTTACAGATATTAGCTATTCAGAAAATATTGAGCAATGGAGGGCTACAAAAAAATTTGCAATATCTTCTCAGCAAAGATATTATATTATCATTTAACTACGACGGAATTCATAATAAAAAATGTTTCAAAAAGTACGCACGGGTTAACAATATTTTTCACCGTAAGTAATACATACTACCTTTTAAAACCTACAACTAATAATATATTTTAAATTTTCTTAGAAAGTGTTAAGGAAAAATGTCTAACCGAGAAACAATACGTAATAGAATTGAAAAAAGCTTTCAAAGCCTATAAGGGACGGCATTATAAAAATACCTGCATGGAAAAAAAAAATAAAGTTGAAACAGATAAAAATGCAACATCCTAAATTTTTTATATTATATTATAACATAAGTAAAAAGCATATTTTTTTTTTGCAGCGATTTGTTTTCGGGAAATTTTTGAATGAATTTTATTTTGTTAATAATTTTGTTGAATGTATTTTAGTTTGTTAATGATTTTTTTAATGAAATTTATTTTGTTAAGACTGAAATGTAATTAATAAATATTTTGTTTATTAAAATTATTTGGGATTTTTACACTCAACCTACATGTAGCACCATACTCCAGTACATTTCCTATGAAATTCTCATAAGTGTTTCTATATGGAATTCCTGAACATTCCTTCCATAAGTACTCTAAAGTAAGCAAAAAAGGAATGCTTACTGTTAATGACATCTTGTGTAAAAATAAGCACTTTTATAAACGCATAGGTAAGCACTTCCCCTTACTAAGAATGCTTCTGTAAGTGCTAAAATAAGCCTTATGGTCCTGCAGGGTTGACACTGTCAACGACTTACACACCAAACATGACTACATAATTGCTGGAGGGGACTACAATGCCAGATCTCCATTACTCACTAAAATTTAACAACGATGTATCAGTAAAATCAAAGCTTCTCATCTATAAGCAATTAATTCGACCGATACTGACTTATGCTTTCCCCTGTTGGGCTACCATATCACCGACTACAATGAAACAACTGCTCATTTTCGAAAGGAAGATCCTAAGGATATGCACCAACAAAGGATTTAGAACACATACTAAAAAAAAATATTTCTCCAACAATGAAGTCTACAATGCAGCTGATATAGAGCCACTGGATTGCTTCCTGACTAGATTAATGAGAAGCGAAATAGGAAAAATGAGACATCACCCTAACAGGACCCTAAGTGAGATACATGACCGCAACATTACTACTTCCATCAGAGACAACTACTACCTTTCACCGTTCAATTTCCTACACCCAGATTCCTACACTGAGCTCTACTGCGCTCCGCTTCAAATCACTCCACAATTCTATATAAAATCTAATATCTTAAACCACAGAGGCTGTCACTATTTAAATAATCACCTGAATAAAAATCCATAAGCAAAGACAAAATCTCAATATTTTAACATATAATTTAACCTGGCAACTCCGCCATTAATTCAAGAAATTGAATTCACCAATACAGTCGCTTAGGCTTTATAGCTTCTTATTTATTTAGTATGTAAGTGTTAACTAGTTTTAAGGTAGACTTAGGAACAACCAAAACCCCCGGGAATACATATAAACACAAGCCGTGAAGTAGAAAATGCATACGTAGTGATGTAGTCCGAGAATCGCCGTGAAATAACATTGCTTCTTATGGCGGATGATCCAAAGTAAGCCAATCCACTCGCCTGAACTGCTAAACTATAACTTTTACGCAAAAATGATGTTCTACTAACTATAAATATGGAGGAATACCTTTCTAGTGATCTAAAAAAATTTATAGTGACAAGAACAAAATATTAGAGTTTTTTGCACTTAAGAACAACTCTAACCATTTCCCCGAACAAAACAGCAGCGGCAGGTCGACTTGACAGCACGACTTTCCGTGGTAATTTGTTCGATGGGCAGTAAGAGTAACTTTTGAGCTCAAATATCTTTAATATTTTGTTCTTACCCCTATAATGATTTTGGTACCATAAGAACGGTATTCCTCCCCAGTTACAATCAGTAGAACATCACTTTTTCGTAAAAGCGGTAGTTTAGCAGATTCGGTCTGTGGAGCGGAATGAATGGGCTATACCGCCATAAGAAGCAATGTTATTTCGGCGCAATCATCGGACTACATGACCCTATAGTTGTGGTAGTGAGCAGGTCTACTTCACGGCTTGTATTTATTATTCCCGGGGGTTTTGGTACAACCAAAACCCCCGGGAATACATATAAACACAAGCCGTGAAGTAGAAAATGCATACGTAGTGATGTAGTCCGAGAATCGCCGTGAAATAACATTGCTTCTTATGGCGGATGATCCAAAGTATGCCACTCAACTCGCCTGAACTGCTAAACTATAACTTTTACGCGAAAATGATGTTCTACTAACTATAAATATGGAGGAATACTTTTCTAGTGATCTAAAAAACTTTATAGTGACAAGAACAAAATATTAGAGTTTTTTGCACTTAAACACAACTCTAACCATTTCCTCGAACAAAACAGCAGCGGCAGGTCGACTTGACAGCACGACTTTCCGTGGTAATTTGTTCGATGGGCAGTAAGAGTAACTTTTGAGCTCAAATATCTTTAATATTTTGTTCTTACCCCTATAATGATTTTGGTACCATAAGAACGGTATTCCTCCCCAGTTACAGTCAGTAAAACATCACTTTTTCGTAAAAGCGATAGTTTAGCAGATTCGCCCTCTGGAGCGGAATGAATGAGCTCTACCGCCATAAGAAGCAATGTTATTTCGGTGCAATCATCGGACTACATGACCCTATACATGTGGTAGTGAACAGGTCTACTTCACGGCTTGTATTTATTATTCCCGGGGGTTTTGGTACAACCAAAACCCCCGGGAATAATAAATACAAGCCGTGAAGTAGACCTGCTCACTACCACAACTATAGGGTCATGTAGTCCGATGATTGCGCCGAAATAACATTGCTTCTTATGGCGGTATAGCCCATTCATTCCGCTCCACAGACCGAATCTGCTAAACTACCGCTTTTACGAAAAAGTGATGTTCTACTGATTGTAACTGGGGAGGAATACCGTTCTTATGGTACCAAAATCATTATAGGGGTAAGAACAAAATATTAAAGATATTTGAGCTCAAAAGTTACTCTTACTGCCCATCGAACAAATTACCACGGAAAGTCGTGCTGTCAAGTCGACCTGCCGCTGCTGTTTTGTTCGGGGAAATGGTTAGAGTTGTTCTTAAGTGCAAAAAACTCTAATATTTTGTTCTTGTCACTATAAATTTTTTTAGATCACTAGAAAGGTATTCCTCCATATTTATAGTTAGTAGAACATCATTTTTGCGTAAAAGTTATAGTTTAGCAGTTCAGGCGAGTGGATTGGCTTACTTTGGATCATCCGCCATAAGAAGCAATGTTATTTCACGGCGATTCTCGGACTACATCACTACGTATGCATTTTCTACTTCACGGCTTGTGTTTATATGTATTCCCGGGGGTTTTGGTACAACCAAAACCCCCGGGAATAATAAATACAAGCCGTGAAGTAGACCTGCTCACTACCACAACTATAGGGTCATGTAGTCCGATGATTGCGCCGAAATAACATTGCTTCTTATGGCGGTATAGCCCATTCATTCCGCTCCACAGACCGAATCTGCTAAACTACCGCTTTTACGAAAAAGTGATGTTCTACTGATTGTAACTGGGGAGGAATACCGTTCTTATGGTACCAAAATCATTATAGGGGTAAGAACAAAATATTAAAGATATTTGAGCTCAAAAGTTACTCTTACTGCCCATCGAACAAATTACCACGGAAAGTCGTGCTGTCAAGTCGACCTGCCGCTGCTGTTTTGTTCGGGGAAATGGTTAGAGTTGTTCTTAAGTGCAAAAAACTCTAATATTTTGTTCTTGTCACTATAAATTTTTTTAGATCACTAGAAAGGTATTCCTCCATATTTATAGTTAGTAGAACATCATTTTTGCGTAAAAGTTATAGTTTAGCAGTTCAGGCGAGTGGATTGGCTTACTTTGGATCATCCGCCATAAGAAGCAATGTTATTTCACAGCGATTCTCGGACTACATCACTACGTATGCATTTTCTACTTCACGGCTTGTGTTTATATGTATTCCCGGGGGTTTTGGTTGTACCAAAACCCCCGGGAATAATAAATACAAGCCGTGAAGTAGACCTGCTCACTACCACATCTATAGGGTCATGTAGTCCGATGATTGCACCGAAATTACATTGCTTCTTATGGAGGTATAGCCCATTCATTCCGCTCCACAGGGCGAATCTGCTAAACTACAGCTTTTACGAAAAAGTGATGTTCTACTGACTGTAACTGGGGAAGAATACCGTTCTTATGGTTCCAAAATCATTATAGGGGTAAGAACAAAATATTAAAGATATTTGAGCTCAAAAGTTACTCTTACTGCCCATCCAACAAATTACCACGGAAAGTCGTGCTGTCAAGTCGACCTGCCGCTGCTGTTTTGTTCGAGGAAATGGTTAGAGTTGTGTTTAAGTGCAAAAAACTCTAATATTTTGTTCTTGTCACTATAAAGATTTTTAGACCACTAGAAAGGTATTCCTCCATAGTTATAGTTAGTAGAACATCATTTTCGCGTAAAAGTTATAGTTTAGCAGTTCAGGCGTGTGGAGTGGCATACTTTGGATCATCCGCCATAAGAAGCAATGTTATTTCACGGCGATTCTCGGACTACATCACTACGTATGCATTTTCTACTTCACGGCTTGTGTTTATATGTATTCCCGGGGGTTTTGGTACAACAGATACACAGTCACTTATACATATAAGCGCAAATATGTAATATAACCCACATACATGACACTGTCATCGGTAAAGTCACCTAACGACACACATAAGTAGAAAGGCTTCACTGTAACCATCTTTTACCATAATCACATTGTAGTAGGTTAAGTCACAATTGTCAAGAAGACGCAAATAAACTGAACTGAACTGAACTATATGGTGATTGCTAAAATGGATTATATTGAAATCAAAGAGTTCGTGGAAAGCTCAGCATTACATGAAGAAATTTTTACTCTGTCTGAACTAAAAAAGTGGGTGCACAGCTGACTCTTTTGAGTTGTCAAAATTCCTTGACCTACTGTCAAAATTCCGTTTGGGAATAAGTGCACATTTTCCTTGAGCTGTTTTCTTGGGAACAGCATACTAGGCTTAAGCGAGATAATAGCCCATACTGGTATTGGTAATTGGACGCTAGTGTCTCATTTTAGGCTGTTGTTGATTGTGCAACACATGCATTCAGCATTGACAATGCTGACTTCTGCTCTCTTCTTTTTGGAGCGTCAAATCGACCACCGATCTAACATAAAATAGACGTACAGACGGACTTCTATCAATGATTAGAGGTCCGTCTGTACTGGAAATAATTTTTTATACTGTTTGTTTCAGGCTCGCCTATACATAAGTATTATTGAAATACGCAGCTTTATCAAGCCTACAATTGACTGGTTATTGAATCAACGTTTTCCAAGTGAAAATTTTCCATCGTCAATGGGTAGCGGTTCTGGCGACAGATTGGTGCAATGGTGTCACGGAGCACCTGGTTTTGTACCCTTGTGTACCCTTCAACGGCCAAGTCACACAACATTAACTATAATAATAAAGAAATCGCAGTAAGGAACCTTAGATTTGGCACGACTTTGTCTAGATTTCATTACTTTTTAGAGATAAACAAGCAGCTCCATCGAGACTTGGCTAGTTTTTTACAGAATGTTTTTGGTGGGATTTCACTTCTTTTTGTAGAAACGTGGGCATATTGATTTATTTTATTAGATTTTCTTATTTGACACAGTTTTTTTTCTTTTTAGGAGTAGTTTTTTTATAATTATTTTTTATTATTACAAATCTTTCTTACAAATAAACTCAACGACCTTTAGTATATGGACAACAAATCAGAAATACCGATAATATTTAGACTAAAACAATAATAACCTATATCTTTAAGACATTTTTTGTCTTAATAAAAAAAAAAAACTCAAAGAAAATATTACTCAGCCTACTCAAAAACTAAACCTAGAATACTAGAAAAGTACTTATAAACACGAACGCGATTCGAAGTACTGAATCAGGGTCACCAGGTACTCCAGATCTTCGATTATCCTAGTTTTTATAGTTTTCCCTTTATATGGCCATTAAACCCTAACTCTGTACCAAATTTCAGCTCTCTGAGTTTATGGGAAGTACTAGTTCTATTTTGATGATTATGAGTGAGTGAGTGAGTGAGTGAGTGAGTGAGTGTCATAAATGCGAAACTTTGCTTTCGCTTAACTTCGGAACTAAATGACCTACAGACTTGAAATTTTGGATTTTAAGTATGTGATTATAGCTTACTGGATGACGAAAATTTCTGCGTTCTGGTCTTATCCAGAGGTTCTCAAATAGGGGCCTGAAAATGCGGCGAAATGGTTCCAGTAAAGGATAGTACGGCAGTGTTTGCTTCGCGCTCGACTTGGCGGGGGCACTGCCGTGCCCCCAGATTTCTAATCTTGCTAGATCGTGTACACAAATGAAGCGATATATGAATATTTGGCAATAGACAAAAACATTGAATTGGTTAACCAGCGTAATAAAATGGACTTATCCTGTTATATTATGATAAATCAAAAGCTATGCTATTTACTCAAAAGCGAAATTTGTGCTTTTTATCAAAGAATAATCACAAAATAGATGGGGTAGAAATTTCATGGTGTGATATTGCGAAATACCTGGGATACATTTTAGATAAAATTCTGACTTATAAGTTACACATTTCTCAAACTATTCATTGGTTAAATATCTTAAGCAGAATATTGTATCGACTTATAAATAGAAAATCAGCCCTAAGCCTGAACAAAAAAAATACAAAATGGTTTTCCAATCCATTCTTACTAATTCGTCTCGTTTGGAGAAACTGCACTATATCACAGAAAAAGAAAATACAAATTCAACAAAACAAAATTTTGAAAATTAGGACACTCCATATAAATCAATCGAAGATATATTCTCTAAAAGCATTAATAGATACAATAACAACGAAATATATTAATAGCCGGAATTTAAATAATATTAACCTTAATAATGAAATATTTTAGACATCAGTATATCCAATATTGTAACTTCTAAGTTTACTTGTTCATGTACTAAATCTAAGTTAAGGCAATTAATATCGGGTTGGCACGAAAGAAATGAGACAGTTTGTTTTTACATTTTAAATTCTAACATTTTTATTTTACTATACATTTAGTCAATCAAATACTCGCCGTGAGCATATATGACTTCTTGCCAACGTATAGGCAAGGACTGGATGCCTGTTGCCCAGAACTCAGCGGGCCGTGAGTTGAAGAAGGTGGCTACGTAGGTTTCAACTTCATTAAAAGTGTTAAAGCGTTTATCACGCAAATCATTTTTCATGGCTCTGAATAAATGATAGTCTGAAGGGGCAATGTCTGGGGAATATGGTGGATGAGGTACCGTCTCCCACCCTAAGCCCTGCAGTTGTCGGCGGGTGGTGGATGCAGTGTGCGGGCGAGCGTTGTCATGAAGTAAAATGACATTGGCTCTTCTTCGTCTTTTTTCTTTGATAGCTGTGGCTAGTTTATCGAGCTGCGCCGCATATGTGTTAGAATTAACTGTTTCATTATGTAATAATTCATAAAACAGCATGCCCTGAGAATCCCAAAAGCAGCACAATAGAACTTTTTCGCCGCGGTTTTGATATTGCTTTGGTTGAGTTGGTGGGTCTTCCTTTCGTGGCAGCCAGAAGGCACGGCGCCTATTGTTTTCGTAGAGAACCCACGACTCGTCCTCTGTGACCAAATCCTCCAAAAACTTCTTCTGGTGCAGTCGAAGTAGTAGCGATTGGCAGACGGCGACCCGAGCGGCACGAATGGCGTCTGTGAGGGCATGAGGTGTCCATCGGGATAAAACTCTCCTATATCCGAGCTCGTGCAGGTGATGTTCTATAGCGTGATGGCTGCAATGGAGTTTTGTCGCTAATTCACGAGTGCTTGCATCTGGCTTCTGTTGCAGTTCACGGCGCAAATCATCATTATCGAAAGCTGGTGGTCGTCCCGAGCGAGGCTGACTTTCGAGGCTCCGGTCTCCTGTACTGAAGCTTTTGAACCAACGAGACACTGTTGCGTGACTTGTAGTATCTGAGCCAAATGCAGTGTTGATGTTGTCTGCCGCAGCTCGCGCACTATGGCCTAACAAATACTCGTAAAGGTATAGAGTTCGAACTTGTCGCTCATCCATTTTTCTTCAAACTGACTGAATTAATCGTGCGTGCGCTTTTATATACCCCTAGGACTGAAGTACCTAGAATGTTCTATAACATACTAGAATATGGTCGAAAACAATTGATTAGAAAAACAACATGAGTAGAGTTTTCTAGAGTGTCTCATTACTTTCGTGCCAACCCAATATTAATATAATAGATAAAGTATTGAAAATTGTAAAAATAAATTGTCGAGGACAGAGAAAAAATCACAAACTTTAAATTATTTTTCAATTCTTTATTCAATAATGTATATATAATCAATAATTATAATTTATATCACTTCTTCAAATATTTTAAGTATTTTGCTTTTACGAATGAACTTATACGGATATAACCCTATCAATTGCAACATTTAAAAATTTGTTTCTTTGTCTTATTCGAAAATTAAGAAGGAAACACTGAATATTGTTTGTAATGTAAATATATATATTTTGATATATGTTTTGACTTTCAAAATTTTATAAAAAAATTAAAAGAGAACGCAAAATATAAACAAAAAAACATAGAAAATGTTCCTTTTAATACATTCGCTTCGTGTTTCTGTATATTACTCGTTTGTTCCGTTTCACATGTTTGTCTGATATTAGTCGCTATAATAGTACATATCGATTAGAGTAGTTTTTTTTTATATTACAAAAGTTTTTCTTACGATTTTTGGAACCCTCTTCACTTTTCTGCTTTTTTTTGTTTTTTTTAATAACTACTTCATAATAACCTCAAGTGTTTTGTTTAATGGTAAAAAAATAAATATTTTTTTTTTCTGTATGTATATGTATATTTAATGAATGTTTTATCGTGTACAAAATATGTAAATGCAATGTTTTTATGTATACTAATATTGAGAGAATGTGACTTTTATTTTATCGTTTTAGTAAGAAATTAAAGTTTCAAGAATTTGTCGAAAAATTGGCTACTGTTTTAGGTCTCTAGTAGTTAAAATTAATACAAATTAAATTAGAAGTAGGATTTTCTACAAAAATTCAGAGAACAACATTAGGAAATAAATGGCAGATGTTGCAAATAATTGCGCTATACTAAATGTTATGCTTGATGACTACACTTTTAGACTTATTAAAATTTTTAACTAGAATTGAACAAAAAGAAAACAAAATTACCATTTCCCCTTTTCGAAGATCCTTACTCATAAATTTTAAAATATGAACATTTTGAAAACGTTTATGAGAAACTATAAAATTAAATTTATAAAAAATGTTTATTGAAATTTTTAAGAGATAATATGATATGATTTTCTCTTATTTTTAACGAAAACTGATCAATAATGTAAATAAAAATAATTTTTTCTTACAGCTTATTCCTAAGAGTGTAATATTCAAGCATATTTTGATAGTATAGAGCGGTCTTAATATAGTGCGGTGTTTACAGGTGTTGTTTTCAATTGCATTGGATCCATTTGATCAATATGATAAAATTTAAGGAGTATCTTCGTTGGGAGAAACTCCTATAGTAGTTGTCGATAACATAAACCTCAAATTGTATAATGTTAAATATATTTAGGTTAGATCACTGAGCAGATGCTGATATAGACATTAGTTTTGAGTAGAGTGTCGACACTTACTATTGTTATTGCTCCCAACAAAAAAACACCCTTGAACCAGTCAATTTTCGGGCTCTTTGTTTTTGGCGCCACTTTTTTTTAATATATTCCCTCCTTTTTACACTTCTATATATATTTTACAAAAGAATCAATAATTTACATGTCTACGAAATTTTTAAGGAAATTTTATTTAACACTTAAATCAATTTATGTTATAATTTTTTTTTTTAAATTACTTTTATATTCAATCCTAAAAGTAGATTTTTTCGTTTCGTTTCTTTTTTAATTTTTTTTTTTTTTTTATAATGAATGCATTGAAAGGAGTAAGTAGACAATATAGCGAGAAAGAGTAAATACTTTTTATTGATAATATCGTATGTTCATTATTTTGTACATGAAATATATTATTTTTTTGTTACATCGTTTTATATCCGCTGTTTTTTTCAATATTGCTTTGCCTTTCACAAAGTGCACGAAAAATATTTCGAAATCAAGTTGAAATAAATAATATAATATAATAAAAAACAAAAACAAAGTAGAATTGAATCCGAATCTGATTATGGCGCACTGAATGCTTTAACATTCTATAATATCGTTCTGTTATCTCTGGGGATATTTTTTAGAGATAAATTAATCAAAAAGCCATGTTTTGTAGCACATTTTATTGAAGTGGACCTATTTTATTTCAAAGAGATTTTAATCAAACCCATGGATGGTATGAAAAATATTCCTAACACCCTTTATGCGCCCTAAATCACAACACTTTCGATTGTATCGGGCACAATGACCCTCCAGCATGAGTACTCGAAGAATGTTACACATTCTAAATTATAAATTTATAATATATGTAACAATGAGATTACTCTATAAATACACGTTATAGTAACCTATCATTTTATGCACCGTTCCCTTTAACAACTTATCAATTATTGATATTTGTGTTGTATAACAACAGCAAATTTATATATAAAGCTTTCCAAGAATGTACCTATATTTTCAAAATTTCTATTTATTTAACTTCAGAATAACCAGCGTAAAGGAAATTTTACTTTTTTTTAAAGCTTAGCAAAATATTTTTAAGTTTTGATTTTTGTTTGTATTATTCCATTTTTTTATGATATCTCTCTACATTTCCTTATAGGTTTATGAATTAATTTAGGAAAACACTATATTATATTTTAAATTCACACGTCTTTTGTTCAAGGTGGCTGAAGTTTACTTTTGTTATTATTATCACGAAAAATATTACTTTCGCCAGGTTATTGTATACTTACATTTTTAAGAAAAATAACTTTCTTTATATAGTCATTTTATTGTTCTTCCTTTGTAATGCTAATATTCTTTTTATTCATCTCTGTCTACGTTATTGAATTCATTTACTGTATTCTTTATTTCTAAATGTACAAGCTTAGCTATAGGCGAACAAAAATAAATGAAATATAAATATGTAAAAATAAAAACGATTAAAATTTTTAATGGTTTAGAGTAGTTTTGAAATAATGTAACATTCTAGTTAGAAAGATATTGAAGTTATTTTTTTCGCATTGGATTTAGAATCTTTTTATTATAAATAATGCAATGTATTATTAAGGTTTTGTTCCCAATTACGGACTACACTCATTATTAACTCAATTCTAGGCGTGGCCTTTGTCCTATAATGCCTCAAATGTTAATTAATGTTCGTCTACTTTTGAGTTGCTTTGAGAATATTGGGAAATATAAGAAATATTACCAGAAAATTATCGTTCTCAAAAATCTATTATATTTGATGACAGGTTAAAAATTTGCAAATAATAACTTATTCGTATTTCCCATATGGTTGTAGCTTCTCGAATACAAGTTCTTTGAAACGAAGCTACTAATATACGAATATGAGTACTAAAAGGCAATGGAAGCGGGAAAAATATATTTCTGTCTACCCTTCCTAATCACACACTCTTTAAGGGGAAATTGTGTTTTACAATGAGTAAAATAATCGTTAATATTTTCTTCCTTATATATACATATAGATCTTCTCAAGAAGAAAATAATAAATAATCATCGAACTACTCCCACCGAATTCGCCTCATGTTTCAGAAGTAAACAGAAAATCTTAGAATGGATCTTCTGCTTATTTTAAAATCTTCACAAATTCTGCTTTAAAAATACTACTGGGTTTCACAGAATTGTTCACTTTCTAATTCATCAAATCCAATTAAATATATTTATCGTTTCGTGAACAACATTCTTAAAGGGCCCATAACTAATTGCTATGTTAAACGTACAAATTAATACAAACAAATTGTTAAAGCAATCCCTAACTAATCGTTGTCAAGAAATGTAGATATCTACATATTAGCTTTCTTTAATGGAGCCACAAAAATATGCTTTTCGAATTAGGAGCAAAAGTACGATTTCCCCTTACTAGAGATACTCAAAGCTAAGGCCATTTTCCATTTTACTGCAGGTTATAAGTACACTTTTTTTTAATTATATTCAATATATGCAGAGATCTTGAAATAAAGAAATTCTCTTTAAAAATATTGAGCAAAAACAGCGATAGCAGCATTGTTATTTCATTGGGAAGGGCATAGATATAACAGAAAGTAGTTAAATAATTATTCTAATCTTTCATGAAACAACTAAAAGAAAGGAAATTGTATTTTGTATCTTGTTGTGTTAAACATTATTTAGTTAATTAATTTACTATTACTGATATGGTTTCAATTAAGTCTCTTTACCAAAAACGAAATTTTTTCGTTTCATTACTTTTCGCGATATTTTTGTCCCTTATATAATCATTGCTTTGTGTTTAATACGCTGAATTTAAAAAGCAAATTGATAACTAGTTATCTATTAATCATTTTATTTACAATGCTAATTGCAACTACTCCAAATCCCTTTTAGTATAATTAAATTATAATACATACATGAATTAAAAAAAAAAAAAAAACAAAAAACGAATTATTCATTGCGATAAATATAATGGACAAATTTAAATAAGAGAGAAAGAATTATTCTCTCCAAAAGACGGAGATATATTTTGTGCGTTCAAAACTTAAAATTTTTTTTTTTTTCTTGGCCAAAAAATAAATTGTTTATTTCTCTACATAAAATTATGATATTTAAATAACATGGACTGAGCAAGAGAAATTAAATGAATTAAATCAAAAATAACTTACGTAAATAATACTTTGTATAAAAAGATAATTATTTTTAGGTCCTCTTTTTAATGCTTGATTGAAGCAGGAAATATGAAACAAAATAATCTCGATTTTCATTGTTTTGTGTTTTCTATTTACATAGTGGTGTCAATTTTTCAACAATTCATTCGTCCTTTTATTAGCTTCGTCAAGACGTACTTTGTTAACTTCACCCTAAATAAGAAAAAAATAAATTAATAAATTTATTAATAAAATAAAAATACATTAACAAATTATATGAAAGAAAGTAATTATAATATAAAATTAATATCTAATTAAAATATATGTTTTTTGGGTGTGCAGCGATTTCTTTAAGAACTACTCTCATGTTCCTTATAATGAAAAAATATTTTTTTTTGCGAATGAAGTATCTTTAATAAAGGCTATCATGATTTAAAAATGTTCATAAAGTTTTAATTTTGTGAACCCTTTGCACTCGAATGGCGCTTCTGGAGCGCCATTCAGCTATTGCTTACCCAAAATCTTCGAGTGCTTAATAGCAAAATGAGGAAACCAAAACTTATTATGCACAAAGTTTATTGTAAAAAATAAAATTTTCTTGCAAGAAAAAAGTACGAATTTCTCTTTGGAAAGAATTTAATTCATTCCAGCTATTGATGATGAACTGTTTACTAAAATGGAAAGCTATTTTGCTGAACATCCAAAATAGAAAGAAAAGAATTACAATATCTAGCCCTATTCGCCAATTTAGCTGTAAAATTACCAATTGCCTAAGTACTATTCATTCAACCCCAGAACTAGAGTTCTAAGCGCAGTAGCAATTACTCCTTTTAATCTGAATTGACCAGTCATATCTGCAGAAACACAATTCTCGCTCATCAGTCAACAGTCAAATGCATTATGCAGGAATTAGTTTATTCAGTTGAATTGTGCAGTCGGTTGGAACAAACAACATTTTAAATAGAATTACTCTGTTTTAAAGAATTCCTCTTCTGCATTTGCCTGCTCAATCTTAAGCTCAGCTTAACAAGAGCAATGCTGAAATAAACAGCATATAGATTTAAACACCAATAGAATGCCGTTCATGTAATGTTGTAAAGCATTCCAAAAATCGACTGCGCAATTCAGCAACTGCTCTTTTTGAAATAAATCAAGCTATCGACTGCAGAAATTGAATTTTTGAAGAAATTTGGCAACAATGTCCGAATGAATCCAAATTCATGCAGTGAGCAGACAACAAGCATATTGATAATTAAGTAGCACTCAAGGAAAAATGTTTTTTTTTTGAGTCGAGAATGAGTTGTGAAAAAGGGCTTAACTTATTTTAACTTTTACAAGTTGGCAAATAGGGTTTGATAAGAATAAAATAAATAGGGGAAAATATAACAACATTAAAAAAATACAAAATATCGTCAAAACAGTATTTTTTTTCAAATAAAAGCATAGTTATTTTGGTCCAAGGATATGAATCGCGTTCTGCATTTTGTTTTTCTACCCTAGTTGCAGATTCTTGTATATTATTCCGTTATTTTTAATTAAATCGGACTAGCACTAACTTTTCACAATTGTTACACACAATAAATCTTAAAAATATCCTCTTCGTTCTATTTTACAATTTAATTTATAACAATTAATTCTCTTTACCTAAGTACACAAAAAATGTAAACGTTTCACTTAACATTTCCGTTCCACGTAAAATTGCTTATTTTTCATCATTTTGTTAATTTAGAAAAAATTTTTAATAAACATTTAAATCGTAAAGCGTAGTATGCTGTTCGCGCTAAACGAAATTTTCCATACAAAATTCCACCTGGCGAAATGAAAAGCTAAAATTCCGCTGCGGAATTTAGCGAAGTGGTACGCTGTTCCTTCGCTAAATGGTTTGTTTCACGGATAAGCCACTAGGTGCGCTGCAAAACTCTCCCCAAGATTTTAGCTAGCCTGTGAATGTACATAGCATTTATTCGCGGCGGAATTTTGACATTTGAAGGATTTGCGGCATTTTAATTTGAATTTGAATTTTTATTGAAATTGTATTTGAAGAACGTAGAGGTAAAGCGATAAAACAAAATAGAATAATAAATAATAGAATAATAATTAATAGAATAATAAATAAATATTTGAACAGAGATTGAAAACACTGTAGACGAGGTTTTTTTTGAAGAATATTTAATTATGAAATTTAATAGCATCGCAATTTCTTCGATTTCTTCAATTTTATTTCTTTTCACTTGATTCATTTACCTTTTATATATTGACGTTAAACGCTATGTTGTGAATCTATGCTAAATCTCTACCATCAATTCTACAAACAATTTTTCGCGAGTGTTTATCTTCGGTTTTCACGCGTTTTTTTGGAGACTGGTGAAATTTTAGCTTAGCGCGAACAGCGTACTACCCTTAATTAATAATTTTCAGCAGGCCTATATACTAATCTTTGCTTAAATGGACTCTCATGCTTTATCTCTTTTTCAAATTATCGTAAGTGAGCATAGCGAAAAAATTTATATATATATATTTTTTTAAATATATATTTATGTAAATATTTATAGGCTACTTGTATCTTACCTTTTTTTTCAATAGTAAAGACAATCAAGGGAAAACTGAAATATGTTAAGGAATGGAAGCTCTAAATTGTTCTTTTCTACTATTTTCCCTAAATTGTGATTTACACACATTTCTTCTATTCTTATTTCACATTTTCTTTTCCGTATATTGTTAAGAAAAACTAATGGAACAAAAAATCATTTATCTAAATCGGATAAAGCACTTTTTATGCTGCTGTACTTATTACCGTCAACAATATTTCATCTAATTCAGCACATTGAAAAACGTGTTTACACTTCATTCTTAAATTATAAAGAGTTTGAGATCATATTTTAAAAGTATCCTTGCAGAACTAAAGACATAATAAATCAAATGGCACTCTGCTTTTTTGCAGCTCGAATGAATGAAGTTCTAAATGTTTATTTTCTTAATGATCCTTTTCTTCGATTCTTCTTGAGTGATGACTGTCTTTTTCATTTTGATATACACTTGTAATTCATCACAGCAATATGAGCCAAAAAATCTAACGATATTTAATCAATAATTAAATGTTTCATTATTGTTAATATATTCTTTGTTGTTGTTATTCTTTGTATGCTCTGTAAAGTTAAATGATAACAAGCGATTTATTTAAGGAGCTGATGAGCTCTTTGGTTTGCCACTGCTATTCTGGCCTCGTTTGATTCACCCTGTTTTTCGTTTTTATATTTTTCAATTTGTTCAGCAGGAAATGAGAATATAAATTTTTATATTGTTAAGGATTATGACACAATATTTTAGCTATGAATTTAAAATACATTACCTTGCGATTGATTCTGTCGATTTGTCTGTTCTGGTTCTCTAACTCTGAACCCATATCGAGGGCCATATTTCTCAGGTTGCCAATCATTGTGTTTACTTGTCCCATATTTTCTTCCATTTCATCTTCACGTGCATCGTTTGTGATTCTAAATAAAATAAATTATATTATATCATTTATCGCACTACAGATATTTCTCGAATAGCACCGAAAATTGCATAAAGTAGAGAATAATGCGATTAAAAACTAGAACTAGATTTAGTTGAGCTGAATATTTTTATATATGTATTGAAAATATTAAATCAATAAACCGTGTTATTCGAGAGTTGTTTGTACTTTATTATTTGCTTATTATTTCATATACCTTCCAATGTAACCGGCCTGTGGCATCAATCCATTTCGATCATCCATTACTCGTTGTGGCTGATTATTAACAACTTTGCCATCGTCGTTACCTTTCCATGTGCCATCATCTTCCTTAAACGATGCACTCCTAATAATAAAAAAGTTAAAAACTAGAGTATCACTAGCGTTTACGTTTATAAAATTTATACTTATTGCAGGGAAGTACGCAGATTCCACAGCATTTTTCCATTCCACTTAAATTTTTCTCAGCTTCTCTCATATCGGCGTTAATCTGGTCCATACCCTCCTCAATTCGATCCAATTGTTCTATACATCAGATGATAAATAATGAAATGAACTATTTTCTAAAAAATTTTTTAAAATTTAACTAAATATGTGATATGAAATTAGGAGGAGAATTGATGAGTATCACATGAAAAGTAAATGGTTCTGAGAAGTTAAAATAAGTGAATCAGTGGAGAAAAAACCAAAAAACCAAAACAAAAAAGGTTAAATCCAAAAATTACTCCATGTCCTTAATAAAAATCTAATTCAAACTGATTAAATTGTTTCTGCAAATCTGGTTTAAATAGAAAATGTCTAAATAAATTTTGTGAAATTGTCTCAATTATATTCATTGAAACTCTGAGCAATAAAGTGGCAAACGAAAGCATTTTCATGTGAAATTCAAGATGTCTTTTTAAATTAAAAACCAAAAGATGGATGGCATAGTTTTGGTGATAATTTGTTATTTTTTATTTTTTTTTAATAAGCAATTCTCAAGATAATCAATTTGAAAATGCTGATGAATTATAAAAAAAAAAGGTAAAATCAAACTGTGAAAATACTCTGTGAAACTACAAACACATGCTAAAGTCGTATTTTATCTTTTTAAATCTTTGTTCTTAGGCCATTTAATTTTGGAAAGGAGTTCAAATAATCAGTCAAAGATACTGTGAGAGCCTTGCAAGAAAGTTTTGTTTTAGCCAAATTTTAATAAAAGAGGTGTACCATTCCAACAAGATATAGGGGATAGTAGGAAAAGTAGAAGAAATCAAAATAGAAAATTGTTGTAGTGTTTTGGTTTTTAAAATATAAATACAAAAAAATATATCCTCAAAAGTTGTCTATTTTTGAACAGCATTAATTGTAAACATTTTGGAGAATTTATAGTTGTGAAATTTTTTGTAAAATATTTAATGGTAATTAGTAAAGTTACTGGTTAGCAAAAGCTGAAATTTCATTATGTATTATTTAAAAAATAGTCTTCTAGACAAAAGAAACGGAGAATATGATCCAAAGTTTCTTTTGAACAAATGGTTTTCTTGATATTTTGTACCTTTTGATATTTGAAGAATCTTAAAGATGAATTGACTGTTTTTCATTAGTTTTTAAAACTAAAAATTTTGCCCGACAGTGACTCTTAATTTTTTGAATCTTATATTTAACACATTGTTCGCTATATGACCCACATGTGAGTCATGTAATAGCTGAATAAGTGGCTGAATAATCATGGGCGACGAACGTGTTGCGGTATAGTTACACCAAATATGTCCACATTAATTAATATTATGACCAGTTTTGTTTCATTTTGTCACTACAGGCAAAAACAGATCGAAAATCTCGTATTAGAAAGAAATAGAAAGAAATCAGTTGAAATTGTTAAAATTCTCCAAAATATGTTGGCATATTCGAATATATGTACAATACAACTTCAAGAATTGAAACAAAATATAAAGTGTTTGTACTAATAAAACACATCAGAACTTACTAGATCTAAGTGTACTTTGTATGAACTGTCTAAGGTCATGGTAATATAACTATGCTAAAATAGCCATCAAACTCTAGTTTTTAGCAAAACTGAGGAACATTATGTGTACAAGACTTTAAACTAAGGCAGTTATGATTTTTCTAAACTCAATTCATAAGAGCTTAACTAAACGAGAATGAAGTGTGAACAGAAAAATTTAATTGAAAATATTAGCTGAAGGAGTATAAAAAGTAAAGAAAGAAAACTGTCTAATTAAAATTCGGGGAACATCACTTTTACTTAACATTCGATTTGTAGTTTTTTTGTACTCACGTGTCGAATTAATTGGAAGTGTGGTTGAGACGAGCGTGTTTTAAATATTTTTTTTAAATATCTCTAAAGATCTTTCATATTTTTTTTTTTTTTAATCAATATATAAATCTTTATCAGTCGAGTCTTTTATTGGTATTGTAGTTGTTGCTATTTTCTTAAAAATATTGTTGATGTTGTAGAACATTGTTGTTGTTGTAGTACGATTTTTTTTATTGGTTGTTGGAGTGAAAAGAGTTAACAAGTGATCAAAGTTTTACTGGATTAAAAGTGTTAAAATAAATTAATTATATTTAAGGTTTAATTTTTTAGCAATATATATTTATTTAAAGGACATTGAGAGAAATCAATTAATTTTTAAATTTTATATTTACTCAGCTTAATTTATCTTTCATGAAATGCTGCTTTGAATCTTGAAATGTATTTTTACAACTCATTTCCTTGCAGAATAATTTGAACCTTTCTATTATAAAGATGAGAAAATTTAAAATGTCACATTTTAAATATCTCAGGAGAATACGTATGTAATAGGTATAAAGGAAACCAATTTAAGTATTGTAATAAATTTTACAAACTAAGTTTGAAAATTAGAAACTTGTTCCCTAATAGAATATATATACTTCATAGTGAATAGTTTGATAAATGTCTGTATAGGACACATTTCAAATTTCTCCTGATCAATTCGAAGTAAAATTATCCACTTTTGCGAAAGAGTACTTCCATCAATTTGGTGGTTGTATGAAGACAATTAGTTTTCATATTGCTTGTATCTACTACTTGTGTTATATTGAAAATTTATTCGATTACTGAATTGTTGCGAAAAAGTCCGAAAAACAAAATGTGTTAATTTAAAAAAATAACTTTCAATTATCACTTTTGAAATAGATAGAATAATACAGTTTTTATATAAGTTAACCTTTTTCGATACAAAGTCAAACCTTTATCGATACAAAGCAGCATTCATAAAAGTATCAAACTTTTTGAAAAACAATTAATATATAATTAGACGGTTGTGTAACCTAGTAGAGGTAAGTGCAAGGTAATATTCTTAAAAAGAAGAAAGCTGTTGGAAAAAAAATTCCACTTGTCTTCTAAACATTCATTCGTGTACGAATCAAAATGTGATGATGCCGCTTTTAATTACTATATAGTACTAATAATAGGGAAAAACAAAATATCATTGTTCATATATATCCACATTTATTAATTATTATTATTCAGTCTGGCCATAGAAAAATAATTTTAGATATGGTTATAAGATTGAATTCATCAAAATGTTATAAATACTGTAAGAAAAAGGGAATATTGAAGTTTTTTTAAATAAACTAGCATCATTTGAAGTAGAAAAATTCGGAAGAAAAAAAACTGAATTTTCAGTAAAACCTAGAGAACAACTGAATGGTCGAAATAAAATTTAGAGGACTATGGTTAGAAGACGTATAATAAAAGCCATATATAAATCTCAAAGTGGCAATGTATCCCCACATATCATTGGCACCGTGAAAAAATCTTAAACATCATCACATTTTGAATATAGAAAACAACTAAGGAGAGGAGTTCGTATATCAGATTAAAAACTGTAGTTTTTTCTGTTTATTAATTATTTACAAGTATTGAAAAATAGTAATTCTCTTGTTACACAGACAAATTGCAAAAACTTCGTCTTTAAAAACAATATAATGTCTCCTTAAATTTTAATTTTTATGTATATATATATATATATAGAGTTTATATTCTCTTATAAATGTTTTTTTTTTCTATTTTTAAGTTGATAATCTTACCTCCTTGTTCATCCAGCATAACGATGCTTCTCATTCCAACTTCCGTACTCTAAACAAAAACATCACAAAATTCTTAGCATCCATCAGAACTAATTTTAATAAATGAGGACATTCCTACTAAATAAAATTATGTTTTTGTTTTAACATCTTCTCGATATCTATTTTCTTTATTTTCTCTTTATTCTGTTGAATTTAAATTTTAAGCCTCGGTGCACAACCGCATCAGACTGTTGCTAATAGTAGATTGTCATGAATTGCAATTAGAATTATTAAAGTTTCGCTAGTGATGACGTATTCCTTTAAATCAAATTCTAAATTAGTTCGTAAGAATTATATAAAATTGTGAGTGCAACATTCATTTGCAGCTCGACTGCACCGAACTTAGAATACATTATTTAAATATTTGATATGTTGCGCATGAAGGAAAATTCCCTTAAACAAGTTTTTATCTTAAGCCCGTAAAAGATTTTTATACTTAAGGAAGACAGGTAAGTCTTAGCACTTGGCCCTTTTTGTGCCAGGTAATGAGGTGATTGTGACTAATCAATTGTGACCAATCACCATCAAGAGCAGGGCTAAGTTTATGTAGGGTGATAAGTAATCACTAATCAGTAATCAATCATTCAATGGCTGCTGTTCGAAAATTTAAAAGATTATTCCATTGGAGGTGACCACTGCTTGTCATTTATTACCTCACACAATCTAAGCCCTTCAATTCAATAAAAAAGCTTCGTACTATTTAATATTTTAAAGCTGGGCCGAAAATTTAAACTGATGGAATGTTCTAAAATGTTTGATAAAACTGGTCAACAAATTAGATTTTTCTTTTTTTTACGAACGCGTACCAGATCATTTCGATATGATTTTTTCCGTTTATTACGAATTCGTAAATGAACATTCTCAATCAGCTCCCGTTTTCGAGGAAAATAGAGTGGAAAGTTGAAAACATCGTATTTTTGCCATTTTTAAAAAATTATCAAAAAATAAAAGATGGTCGTTGAAGCTTGTAACATGGCTCAAATTAAAGCCTGAATCTTATTCTAGGAAATATCAAACACCACTCATTTCTATAGCTTTTTCTAAATATCCTCGCGAACAAGTTTTTCATGAGCGTGTATCTATTATGATCTTCATTCAGCATCTATTGCATAAAATAATCGGTTTACTCAAAAATTTGAATTTCACGGCATATTTCGAATATTTATAAGACCTTTCGTATTTTAACATAATAGCTCAAGGTTCCAACTTTGATTTTAGTCACGTTTCAAGTTTCTATAATAATCCGTTATATTTTAATGATTTTTCAAATATGCTCAAAATAAGGTCATTTGACTTTTTCATTCAACTTTCCTTGAAAACAGTAATGCTGATTGAGCATTTTCATTTACGAATTCATAATCTATAGTAAAAAATCGTATATAAATTATTTGCCACTTGTTAGACAAAAAAATTTGGTGTTAATTATTCTCATAACCTATTTATTACTATTGATAATGTTATTATTATTATTTGCAAAACAGAAATATGTTAACTTTTATCCGCCTTTTAATTGAGTGAGCACAAATAAAGTTAGTTAAGCATTTAAGAAATTAGTAGAAAATCCACGCCACGATACGAGAAAGAATAAGCGTTTTATTATATTATTTGCGGGTGCTATTTATTATTACGTTAACGTTGCTTTTATCTATCGAAAAAAATCCAACTCATGGATATATTTTAGTTTTTCTCTTACCGCCTTGAACAACTATTGCACCCAGGGTCTTACTGCCACACTCCTCACTCTAAAAAAATTATCGTTTGTTTTTTTTAACAAAAAAAAAAAAAAAAATCAAATTGAAAACCAATTTATAATAATATATCGCTGTAAATCCTTAGCAATTTGTAATTTTAAGATTATTTACCGCTGTAGTCTCAAACTGAACATAATACACATACAACATACTTGCTACTGGTGCTAAAATCATATTAATTCGATTCTCAGGGGTTCGATTTTCGAAACAAAGTTTTTCATTAAGATTAATAGATATTTAAAACCTTATCACTACAATTGATATTTTTAATGATATATTTTGAACTCTGCATATGAAACATATTACCATAGGAGAGTAGAAAAAAGAGTAATTATTTAAATGTTTCATGTATTACATAAAATTAAGAGTCAAAAGCCCAATTATTCTATTAAACCGAATTGGCATTGGAGAAAAAATTTTCCACACTTTTGGTTACTTTAAAAAATTGTAATATTAACAATCTCCGCGATAATAATTTCTTTTTGGGCTAAGTTAAGTTTCAATTCAGTGCTGATAAGACAACCAAATTTTAAAGATCTATCACTCTTAATGAGAGATCCTGCACACATTGGTGATTAATAAGAAGAATTGGTGTAAAGCTATATAAGACAAACTGGTGATGAAATTATGAAAATATTATTAAACTTACAAGTATAATGCACTCTTACGATTTACATTTATTAGAAAATTCTACACAAAATATAATTGCTAAGAATTTATGGACTTAAATATGATTACACTAAAATAAAAAGGATTTTAAAATATGAAAATGTGTGAAGATAAGTTGGTACAATAATAGAGCTTTATACCTAGTACGTAATACAAGTGAATAAAAATTAAATGTAAGAAAACTTTTGTAAATAATACAGCAGTGGTATTCACTTAAATAAAATTTTATAGGACTTACTAAGTATTTATCGTTATTGTTACTTAAAAGTGAATGAAATTTAGAAACACACATGTCGTAATGATGCAAAATTTATTAGAAAAAGTAATTTATAAAACTCAAATCTGCATCAAATCGACGGGGATACAATTCCGAACTTGATCAGTGTTATATAAAAAAAATGCAAAGAACAAGTCAAAAAGAAGCGTGCATATAAAAATTCTTTTCTCTCTCTCAAAAAAAAAAAAAAAAACTATGATTAGATTATAAACAATTTTACAAAAAATGCATCAAAAACTTGGGTGAATTATAGAGATGGTTTCGAAGAAAACAAAAGGAAAACTTTTATTTTTTTTTTCATAAAATGATGTACAATAATTAAAAAAATATAGTGCATTAAATTTCTCTCTAAATAAATAAATTTTTGTTTAAATCTCAGATTAAATCAGATATGTAAATTTATATATTAAATAGAAAGCTTCAAGCAAAAAGCTCAGGCTTTAAAGGACAAGATCAAATTTTCTACAAAAACGTTTGTAAGCAACTTTCAAGAAATAGCTGTTATAATTCTTAAACGAAAAATAAAATAAAATAAACTTCTAAGTTTTAATAAAAATTAAGGTAATCATATAAATTTGAGAAGAACAAAAAATATATATATATATATATAAAAAAAATATAAAGAGAAATCTATTTCATGTGGATATTTAATGAATATTTATGAAGATGTTTTCATTTATGATAAATAGTTATAAATGGGGATTTATGTTATTGACTAGTTACTGTATCAGCCAAATGTAACCAAAAACGTTTTAAACCTATAAAACTTGATGAAATATAAATATTTTTTTAAATTAATGGCTGATTAAATATATTTGATCGCATATTTCCTGAATAAGAATATAGTTATGATGATTTTATGCAAGCTTATTAAAAAGAAGAAAGTTCGCATCGTTAAAAACCAAAATTTATTTGTATTGACAGCGGTCGAAATTTAATTTGAAGCTCATATTGACGATATCATCCAACATACTAACTTTATCCTAGGATAAAAACAAGGTCTGAGAAGTCCAATGATGCTTAACTGATTCTTTCTTCAATTTACTCAAAGATTCCATTCTTTGTTCTGAATATATACTTTATTTCTTCAAATAATACTTGAATAATGGCCAATTCCCATATTATGAGCAAATATCGGCTAATATATTTTCTACATTTGTATATATGATAAATGAATAATGATGCCGTGAAAGCACGTAACCGAAACCTATATTTAAATTTTAGTCATAAGATTTAGTCTCAATTAATTTTACTAAGGAAAATATGCGATCAATAATTAATTATTATTAATTATAATAAAATTATAATTTGTTAGACAAAATAACACAAAGAACATAAACTAAACGATCACAATAAATAAAACATAGCAGGTATAAATGAATAATGGTTTTTAAAAACAAAAATATATAAATAACAAGGGGAACATGTCAAATATTTTTTTTTTAAATAAATGTGTCCAAGGTGACTCACCTCCCTGATCGTCAAGAGCTACCAGGGTACGAATCCCGGCTTCCTTGCTCTGTGATGCGGCACAACAATAATTAGTAAAAGTGTGTCATTTTTGCTGTATTTCTTTTTCATTAAAAAAAAAACTAATGTTTTTGTAACTATCTTAAATAATTTCATGTTTTTTTTTATAAAAAATAAAACAAAGTTCCGCAACTTAAAATCGAAATCATAATTAAAAGTAAATGGATAATTAAGAATATCTATAAATTGTTTAATTTTTCGTCTTCTTTTGAAATAACTAACAAAAAAAAAAAAACATTTAACTAAAATACAAATGAACAATTTATTTATTTTTGTTATTAGTATTCTGTGCTTTACCAAATTGTTGTTTATATTTTAGAAATGCTAAAGACATTATGACCTAAAAGTATACGAGTATAAACGGGGTTAATAGTAGTCTTTCTTTTAAAAATAAAATTCAAAGTATTCCTTATGTTTTACTTATTATAAATTTTTGTAAAAAAGTTCAAATTTGGTGTCGATGTTTTTATCAAAATTTTTTTGGTAGTGTAATTTTAAGAACGCTTTTACGAAATGTTTCCTTATTAGTACTTAAAAGATGTTTTCCATAAAGTTGTATTTGCTTCATCCCCTTTTTTATTCATTTTGCAAAGTATTGAACCCTTGACAATGTTAACAAGCAAATAGCGTGTTTAAAATAAATTAAAAATCAAATCTCGTTCCTTCATATTTTTAGTTTATTTCGCATCTTAATAACTAAATTAAATATATCTTTTTGGAAATGTTATTGTTTGTTTATCTTGTACAGTTTCTTAGACATCTTTTAAAAATAGATTTATTATTGAAAAAAGTAAACATAATATAAAAGTAATAAGAGCAGTAACAACAGAAGAAGAAATAAACATTTTAACAAAATATGAACCAATATATTATATTTTGAAATGCAGTGGAGCAGTGTTTTGTTTTTGTAGCATTATTAAAAACGAAGTTTGTCGTTTTATTGAAAATGTTTTATTTATGTATCGAATTGAGATCATTTTCAAACTAAAATATTTGAGACTAAGATATTTGAGTTTCAAACACGTTTGCACTCCTCTAAAAAAAAAAACCGAAATAGAAACAGAATTAAGACAGAAAAGTTGTCAATAATAACAATTTCCTATTGGTTACAAATACCATTGCAATGGAGGTCATTGCCGTTTGTTAGTATTGTTTTGAAAAGTTTGTTTGGTTACTTATAGTTAAATTGAATGTGAAAATCACTTTGTCTCAACTTTTTTAAAAAGAAAGTGAATTAAAAAGAACATAGTGAACGGAAAATCTGTTCCAATTTTATTTTAAAAATAAAACAGAAACAGCATCTGATTTCAAAGATATGTAAGCGATTTATTTATGAGAATTCCCTGAGGAAGGTTAAGTTTTTGTAATTAAGCGAGGCCTTTCACTTGCCAAGTACACAAGGAATCGATTACCCAACAACTGTGGGGACATTTAATCGATTTTTGCTCGTGTCTTTGGTTAATTTGACATGAAATTAAGATATATTTGGATTTTAAGACAAAGGTAATTATATTACCTGTCGATATAAAGCAGAAAGATTGTAGCACTAAAAATTTACCTTTGTTTCCATTCTGTTTTCTTGTTTAATACAAAATATTATCTTTACAGAAATTATAAAATATGGCATTTAATTTTGCGACATCTACATTAATTCATTAAATTAATGACACTGCATTGTTCCTTATAATATGAATAAGGAACATTATTATAATTTCGTGATAGCCTTCCTTGTAGAATATTACTAAAATAAATAAATGCAAAACCTTAACATTTAATCGCAGCAATTTTGAGCATATTTCAATAAAGCGACAAACAGCGCATCCAAAATAGATAAAATACGAAAAGAAAGAATATAATAATTTTTAAATAACATTGAAAACTAAAGTTAAAAGCAAACATAACAACAATGAGTAGATAATAAATTAAAAAATTTTCACAATATTGAGGGCATTGCCACATTGCATTGAATACATTAAATATTACAGACAGATATGAAATATTCATCGCTTTTTACACAAAAAGATGTATATATTCCATTTTTGCAATACAATACAAAAAGAAAAATAAGACGTTAACATTTAAAAAATTTAAATTAGAAATGGCAAACTTTGGAAGAAGTTAACATAAGCAGATAGGAGAGTCTTAGGATTCACATAAGAGACTATGTGTATTGCAACAATTAGGTTTTTTTTTTTTTAAACATAAATATTGAGTGTGAATAAAAAAGTAGATTTTAAATTGTTTGATATTCCTTCAAATATTTAGGGAACATTTAGGGAAGTCAGCCGAGAAATTAATATGAGTTGAAAGAAATTCTTAATATAAAAAAACAATACATTTAGAATATTTACACATTCACATAAAAAGCACACTAACAATTAGTTTTAGATATTTTACTGTTTAATTTGATTCCTTTATAATGTTATATTTATAATTATTTGAATTCTTCATTTTTATATTGATTTTATGTATGTTATACATACCCTTATCGAAAATGTTAATATACAAAAGTTTGAATTAACTCACATTTTTTTTTTTTTAATATTGAAAGCTACTTTGTTATATTTTTGGGTGAAATTTCAAATCAATATCAGTTGAAATTTAAATTACATATGAGAAGTATTATAGTCTAAGCAAGATTAAGAAAATTTCTTTTAGCTCTGAAAGGAAATTGTTTACCTTACAACAGGTTTTTTTAACTAATGTATCTGTTTATATCAAGTGTGTAAAATGACTATAGGTGTTTAAACAAGTAATCTCATATTAATTATGAGTTCCAAAATTGTCACCGATTATGGGTGCATTTCTGCATTTGATTGCACAATTCAGCCAATTTCTCGCTAAATAACAATAACTCCACTTAAGTGACTCTTAAACGTATTTTATGCGTCTAGTTATAAAATCATTAATGTGAGGTTACCAATGACCATAATATAAATTCAGGTCATTTAACCAAGAAGAAATGTTAACATTTAGTTTTTAGTGGCCGTTAAATAAAAGCTGTCAAATTAATATAAAATAAAGAGAAAATAATAATAGTAATCAGAATGTAACACGATTTTTTATTAACGAGCTAACACTTCCCGCAGAACGATAACTGAACGAATTGAGCGGAATTTTATTCGATATTAGCATTAATAAATCACACAGCAGGTTGCCATACATTTTCGCGTCTTCCGTCGTCTGATAAATTAGATCTAGAGAAACAGATGCCGGAAAGAAGGAAAGGTGTTGAAAATTTATGAAATATTGAATAAATTGCTATGAAGTGGGAAATATGGTTAACAACCTTCTGAACCACCCTAATTCGATCCTAATTTTTTGATATTATCATTTATAATAGTACTGAATAATACCAGAACAATCATTTAAATTCTAAATATTTTATGATAGGACATTTTCCAAAAGTCAGTTTTCAATTTAGCTCTTTCATAAAATTTATAAAGTGTTATCTGAGACATATTCTTATCAGAAATAAAACAATAGAAGAATTCAAATAATTGTTTTACTATGTCCAATTTGGTATTAGGTACATTATTTTATTAATTCTTGCATGGAACGAGAACGCTAGCTTACTGCAAAAACAAAAGTGATTATTTCTTTTTTAGTTATTATTACTCTGCATAAGTATACAATGAACCACACATAACATGAGGTTAAACAGCTCGTGCCATTGAATTTTTAAGTGCACAGAGAACATGCAAGAACTGGATAAAATTGTGTTTTTCTTGCTTGTAAGTTTGGAAATAAAGAACTCCTAGTAGGTTCTTTGTTTTGTTGAATTATTAATTGATTTTATACATTCATGCAAACATGGATAGCGCGCGCTAATATTTATCTATGTAATATTAAAAAGTTTTTTTTTTTTTTTTTAATTTTCAAATTTGTGTAAAATAAAGAGGAGCAAAAATTGTACACGCATTATAAAACGTGGGGACAAGGATTTGTATACAACACTAAAATTTAAGAAAACATTTATCTCTTTTTCTTCATATAAATATATATGCGTTTTGTTTTTGGGATGAAAAGCAAATAAAGCAATTCGTATGAAATCAATTACATTAGTTATTTGTTTAATCGGGAAGCAAAACAGAATGTAATAACTTATAATGAGAAAACACATACAAAATGAATAACAACAAATATCAATCACAAATGAAAAGTCCAACAAAAATATTTCATTACAACTCCCCAATCATTGGGAAACGAAAAGTACATTTAAATCAAAACAATTATTATACTTCGTTTGTACGAATTAAAAAAAGAAAAATATATATATATATATTATATATATATTTCTTATTTTTTCTTTGCTACCCAGCCTTACACTGTCCACAGCAACATAGTTTACATTTAACAAACAAAATTTAAACAAATTACATTTTGATTGCAATTATTCAACTAAAAAGCTTTCTTTAGGAATTCAACTGTAACGAAAAGCAAATTGTACTCCTGTTATTATTTTTCTTATATTCATTATTTTCCCTGAATATCAAAACATATTCTTAACTAGCCCTTAAATATAAGAATTTCAGCTAAAACACGATTTCTTTTTTCAGTCTTTTGACAACAGCGGTCTTTAAAATTATATAAATTAATTAGTTTTACGCGTTCACGTCTCTTTTAAACGAAGACAGTGATCGACTTAAGAAACTAAATACTCACCTCTTCGCAGAGAGCAAGCATCCTGCGTGTACTATCCAATGACTGTAATTTTATTAGGAAAATACAAAAACGTTTAACATAAAAACTATATTAGAATTATATTAGTTGTAATTACCTCATCTGTAACTTGTTGGGCTTTGATTTGTAACTCTTGAAGTTCCGTTTTTGGAACTTCAGGCTGAGCTGGCGCTGCTGTCGGCATTCTAGAAATTTAAAGAAAAATCATGATTGCATAATTTTGAAAAAATTGGGAAATTAAGGACATTCTCCCAACGTCAGAATCTTTAATTGGAAATTTTCGATTTCGACGATAAAGATTTATTTCTATATTTTACAGGTCGTTAATTTAAAATTTAAGAGTATTTTAAACATTTCCGCGATTAGGAAAGCAAAATTCAAAGCCATATTTTCAACAAATATATATATTAATAGTGGGCCATCTGTTGTTTTTTTTTTTAAATTACATGTTATTTTGACACAGACAGCTCTTTCGCGCCCAAAAAAATTGACAGAAACACAATATCATATCTCCACGGTACATAATGAGTAGATTTACGCTGGAACAACTTTGAGAAATATTGAAAACTTATTTCCAAAAGTAGTGCTGTCTTGTCGAAACGATTCAGGTACTTAAGCACAATATTGATCGAGCTATTCGTAAAATATGGCTCCAAACTATCGAAAATGTGCTGCAATATTGAGATGACAGGATGAAGCTCATATTCCATAACTAATCGGAAGGCTTATTATTTTCAGTAAATCAACAAACTTTGAAATACATACATATACTGAATAATGCTTATTTATATTTAAAAAAAGAAATTAGCTAATGGCCCACTCTATAGATCAGAATATATTTTAAAAAACATCACTGTTAAATATTGCACGTAAGGTTTTCATAAGGTATTTCCTCAAATTCTAAAGCCTTCACTTTTTGTTCTTTTTTACTTTTATTTTATTTACATAGCGAATCTTACATTAAAGAGTTTAGGCAAAATAACTATTTTACAGAAAAATTCCAAGTACCACAACTTATTTTTGTAAGACATTTTTATTACATTGCTGTCCACTACATCATGCGGAAATGGACTTCAAATCAAATAAAAGAGGTTCATACTTATGTTTTCGATTCCAGAAGAGAAGCAAATTAAATATAATAACTTCAGTTCATAAAATATTTTTATTTATTTTATAAGATACTTGTAATTTAACTATATTTGATATTTACACGATGGAGAAAACAAATCGAAATGAGTTTGGAGGAAATAATATAGTACTAAATTAACAAAAATACATCTCATCATAATGAAAACACTAAGCAAATATTATTTTGCCGTGCTCGTGAACTTTAACCTATTATAATAAATTAGATCCAAATATCGGCCACACCATTATTCATTTTCTTAACAATGTACAGCTGCCGAAAATGCCTAAAAAAAATACACCCAAAACAATTTCTCTTCCGTCTGCCATGAGTCACGGATGTTTACTCGCAATTTCCTCCTGCTCCGTGACCTTATCCTTTTATAATTTGCGCGCCAACAAATATTTCCAGCCGTGTCCTATTTTTGCAAGAGAGTTTTCTCATTTCTATCTTTCATAAAGTACAGGAAAATCTCAATTTTTCTATTTCAACCACTTGATACATTTTTTTATTTTGTAATCCCAAAAAATTAGGATTGCACATGGGAAAAGTCATGACATTATTACAAAAGGGAACAGAAGGTCATTTGCGAACGCTGACACGCAAGGACGGAATAAGGAAGAGACAATACATTTAAAAATTTCTTAGAAAATTCGTGAGGAGTTTTAATGAAAACGAAACCTATCTACGAAGTCGGGTGGAAAATGATACCTTGTGAAAATTCGAATTTCCTTTTTAAAACGGAACAGACGCTTTTATGCAAATGGAAATTATTCTATCTGTAGGAATGTAGAACTATCAATAGCATACAAATGCTTTCTCTGAATATGCCACATTTCAGAAATGGAATAGGCAGCTTCAAGATAGAGGAGGATTTTTTTCCAAATTATAATGGGAACTAAATTAACCTACAGAAGGAAGACGGAAGGCTGAAAAGACACGATTGCAGAGTAGTTCGCTCAATGCTTAAGTGCTAAAGGGCAAATAAAGCGGATTTATGGGTGGATGCTGAAATCTGGGATCCAAGCCAGAAAAAACTGCTGCAACGAGGTGGAAGCCAATTTTAAACTACAGCCGGATTAAATCGAGGAAAAATTGCAGAAGCAGGAAAAGGAAAAGAAGTGGATTCTTTTCAAGTGGTTGATTAATTTCGTTCAAACTTTGAAATACCATCTTACTGAGAAAAAACCACGTCGGTCACTTCTCAAGAGAATTCAGAGTTGACCTAAATTTGCTAACCAACATAAAATGTAAATCACTTAGATCCTATCTCTAGTTGTCGAAAAATTAAATTTATTTTTTAAACAAACTCTAAAATTAGCAGAAAAAGTAGCATGAAGAATTTATAATTAATATTGGGGATTTTTACATTTTTTAAGTTCATTGACCACCGGTTGATTTATATTATATTAACGAACATAATGATATATTTACGAACATAATAAGACTTAAAGAGCTTTTTTTTTCAAAAAGTAGATTATTTTAAAGAATCTTGCACTAGTGTGACATTTTTAAAAAAAAATCACGAAATTTTCGCACGAAATTTGAATTTTTTTTTTAAAACTCCGCCATTTTTTTAAATTTAAATTTTCTTTTTTTTTTCGAGGTTTGTGGCACGGGAAATATTTTCTAGTTTAATAAACTTTTTGGTTTTTTTGATTTCAAGCAATGTGAACGTCTCTATAACTGCAGCAGTGGGGGCATTTTTTTTTTGGAGCCTTGGGATATTGCGAATAATTTCCTAAATTTTCAAATTGTTGGTCCAAAAATGTTATCATGTATTTACTATATATCCACAAATATATCCTTAAAATATTAAAACATTCCATGCAGTAGTTATCTTTAAAAAAAATTCCAAAAATCACCTTTTTTTGAGGCGCTCACACTAGTGGTCTTAAAATCTCTAAGAATATTTCTAGATAGAAAATTTTAAATCATTTATTAAAATGCCAATGCTAGACGTGCAGGCATATTAAAAAAAAACGCGTTTTTTGCTTGAACTAACTTATTAGAGGTTTTGTACACCAAATTCACCCTTTTATAAGTCAAATTCATATTTTTGTTAGTCAAATTCACCATTTAGCAAATAAAATTCATCCTTTTGCAAATCAAGTATTTCTACATATTTTATTAAAAGAAAATATTAAATTTAAATTATTTAATAAGAAATGATTACTTTTATAATACGAAGAGGTGTATTAAATACTTATTTCAAAGTAATTACAGCAAGAGACGAATACGGCTGTCAATTTCGATGCAGTGTTTAGATCTCTTTAAGCGAAATCCTCTGAAGTTTTTGCGTCGAATCGTCCCCGTTGATGGAACTTGGATCCGCCAGAGACCAAATGACAATAAAAAAACGGGACTTTTCCGGGAGAATCTGGTCTGAAGAAGGCAAAAACGGTCCCATCGGTCGAAAAGGTTATGGCCACCATTTTTTTGGGATTCGAAGAATAAATCTCATGGACTTTTTGGAGAAAGGAAGCACTATCACTGGGCAGTACTACAGTGAATAATTCGACTGATTTGATGAGAAATTGAAAGAGGTACGATCCCATTTGGCAAAGAAAAAGGTACTGTTCCACCACGGTAACGCACTAGCTCACACATCCGTCGCGACCGAATTGCATGAATTGCGCTACGAATTGTTGCCACATCCACCGTACTCGCCCGACAGAATAGGTAGACATTGGGAATCCTTTAAAGTTTTGAACTTTATTTCCAACATTATGAGAATGTACATGTGGCAAACAAAGGGCAAAGTGAAAATATCAATAAAACACGGCTCAACATTTTCGGTGTAAATCGGCTCAAAATGTTTTTTACATTGCGTTTATTCTTCCCAAAAATCGGTTAGTTATATTATTGCAAGTGTTTCGTGTTTTCCGAATTTCTGTAAACTTTGGATAATTTGGTAGTTCGATTTTTATTATTTTATTGTAGATATGGATATTTTCACTATCCAATAAGTTTCTGAAGCGAACGTACCATGTTGGTAGTTAAGGTTTAAGATTTTGTACCTGTTGTATAAATTTATGGTTTCGATTTTTTCGCTTAGTGGGTCAAGTCTAGGGTTTGCTTTGTTAAGTAGTAATTAAATTTTTAGATTTAATCAATACCCATTTGCACAAAAACAATTTTTTCTTTTGTATGTTCGCCAGAGGGAAATTTCATTGCTACTTACACTAACATACTACCACTTGCTACCTAACTAAAGTACTTCTTAATAAAAATTTCAAATATGTTGGTTAATTAACAAATACATAGCTCAAAAATCTGGAAACCTATTCAGATGGGGATCTATGCTTGAGCTGAAACGATTATAAGGTTGAATCATTTTAAAAGTATCACAAACGAAAAGTATGCCCATGTTTACCTTTTAGATAACTACCCGAGGAATACTATGTTCAAGTGGAGGGTGGGGGTTTTTTAGTTTCCCAACATAAAGTATGCAAAAATAGACTGCGCAGAACCCTCTATACAAGTGGCTAGAATGGTAATACATTTTCCGCCACACACTGTGTTCTATTAAATTTACTATATGAAATCAGAAGGAATATGTCGACATTGTAATTTTTCGGGAATCCTTTAAAGTTTTGAACTTTATTTCCAACATTATGAGTATGTACATGTGGCAAACAAAGGGCAAAGTGAAAATATCAATAAAACACGCTCGTGCACTAGATACTGTTTGCACCACCTCACGTGTAAACTACTTTTACTATATGTGGTATATGTCTCTCTTCAGCAGGAGAAGCTCCTGTAAATAGCGTCTGTCGAACAAGGTCACCATCGCGAATAACATATATTTGCTTCACTCCCGCCTTTGGAAAGAGGAATTAAATTTTCTCAAGAGCGCTAGACTATTCTTTAAAGTTCGGTCTTGCGTAAATTTTTATGGATTTGTCCTGAATTCAAATCAAGAGTCATTTTGAAATGAAAATTCACTGTTAAAATATTTATTTAAAAGACTATACATACTCTATAGGTAAGTTGCAGAACGAAAGGTTCAATTATTGAATAGAAAATTATTCGGATAGCTGTCCTCTCCTCTCCTTTTTAAGCGGAAAGGTGTCCCCAAAATTTCAAGAAAACTCCGAAGGCAATCCCTTGTGAATACATTTCTCGCCTTTGAAGGTTTGGAAAGTTTTTAAATATTCACGAAAAAAATTCATTGGGTTTTTAAGCCATTTCGTGTTTTTGACCCTTTTAAACGGTTTGGATAAACAAATTGTTATTTACGGTTAAATACTGTTGACTGACAGTAAAATAGGCATCAAAAGGGGTATTACAGGAAGAAAAGGCGGAAAAATAATCGGAAACCTCCGAATCAAAATAATGTAGCCATTAAGTTAGTCAACGACATTGAATAAATTCATTAAGTTTGATATCGATCAGATAAAACACCGTGTTAAGGGGTTACATGGGTCTTAAGGGTATAAAAAAAACGACTTCTTTAAAAAGTTTTATTTCAAAAACGAAAAATCTTTTTTATTTAAAATTTAAACATATGAAAGTAAAGTACTTAAAGTACTTGTAAAAAACTTGTAAAAATTTTCAGCCAAAAATATTGAAAATTTTCCATTTTCCAGCCGTTTTTCGCCGTCAACCTTTTTTTTTGCGGTGGACACGATTTCTTGAAAATAAATTGACCGATTTGGTTGAAACTTTGCACAGTTATTCTTTATAGTATTGTTTCGTGATTGAACGAAGGAATTTTCATTCGGTCAAGTCGTTCTTGTTTTATACGAAAAAGACCTTTTAAAAATAATCAGAATCGGAAAAACGCATAAAAATTTGAGACGAAAATTGATTCAAACTCATGTCAAAATGTCAAATTTCATTTTTTTTTCAATTCCTTCGTTCAATCACGAGCCAAGGGCATAAACTACAAGAAAATTTTTGAATTTTTGATTTCAGATGAATCCACACCGAAATATCATGTCCACCGCAAAAAAAAAGGTTGACGGCGAAAAACGGCTGGAAAATGGAAAATTTCCAATATTTTTGGCTGAAAATTTTTTTACAAGTACTTTAAGTACTTTACTTTCATATGTTTAAATTTTAAATAAAAAAGATTTTTCGTTTTTGAAATAAATTTTTTTAAAGAAGTCGTTTTTTTTATACCTTTAAGACCCATGTAACCCCTTAAAGAACTGCAGTTTCTGCAGTTTACTGCTTAATTAAGCATAAGAAAAGCAGAAAATCAATCTCTTCAACACGGGGTAAAAATACCAACATGTTGCTAAATTCAAGCCTTCTCCAACCGATATATGCAATTTTTATACCAATATACACTTTTTTACCACCTGATGGGACTAATATGCGCAATTTTGTTTTCAAAAAAGTAATAGGTAATTTCTATAGGTTTCTCTCCTTACATCCTAACATTCGTGAACGAAAATTGATGACTGTATTTTTCAGGAAAATATGTTTAAAAATTACAATAAACCATAAACTATAGGAGCTTGCGATTTTCAATTCTAAACTATACTTAGATATTAACATTAACCTCTAGCTATTATTTAGATTTTTACGCCACAAGTTTTTCAGAGCGTGTTCCTATAGTGATTAGATTCGAAATTCTAACCCGAACAAATTTGATTTCTCTTTTTTCCCTGTTTTCTAAAATGATGAATTATTTCTACAGATTTTATTTTTCGCATTTTATGAATCCGCAAACTAAATTAGAATTTGTTCCCAAAATTTAGTCATCAAAAGAAATGTTATTTTATTCGAATAAAACTGGATTTGGTTGGTTATCAGGAAAACATTTTATTTCTGCAATGTGTGAAAATATATATTTTTAAACAATTTATTCTTAACAGACTGAATTTATCTTTTAAAATTTTTCCAAATCCTTATTTAGTGGAGTGTTTCTATTTATGGATTTGTTAACTATGACAAAAATGCAATCAAAATCACTTATTCTATAACAATTTTCATAAACACTCTCGCTAAGATTAAGGGGAACACCACAAAACTGTGAAATATCAAAGATTCAATGTATACATATGCAAAAATATGTGAAATATTTTTAAAATGAACATACTGAAAATCGACCAAGTTATAGTAGATTTAGTGAGCATCTTTCACAATACAATAGAGCCTGTATCTATTATTATTATTTAAATTTATTAAATTGATATAATGTATTCAATGAATTCAAAAAGTGTGCAGTGGTTAGAATCCTAGTTCTTTATAGTATGAGAATTAGTTTTTAAATTAGCAAAAATCGTAGAATGTGAAGGGAAACGTTAAAGAATTGAAATACCCTTACTGAATCTTAAGCCTATTTAGTTTAAATACATGACACATTTTTTATTTTATAAAATTATTTCGAGAGGTAACCTTTTGAAATTAGAGGATTATCTAAAAAAAAAGTACTTCGAATAAAGTAGCTAATTAGCTTGCTTTTTGATGTAATTCGGGTGTGGGGAAGAACCTAGCCAGTTTAACCTTCATTTTTAGTATTTTGTTTTGAGTCCTATGCAGTTTGTTTATATGGATGTTGGCACGGTTTAAAAATAATTAATTTGTTTACATCTCAGATTTTCGAAGCATTACGGTCTGAGTTGAAAATTCCAGTATATTCCATAATAGCTCAATGGCATTTGGGAAGCCTAGGAAAATCGGACGCGTTAATATTGTACAGTAGCGGCCCAAGTATAGATCCTTATGGAACGCCAGCACATAGTGCACGCAACGAAGATCTTTCATTGCCAATACTAAAAGTCCTTTTTGTTAGGAAGCTATTAATAAGTTTTACCAGGTATATTGGAAATTTCAATTTAACAAGTCTGTGCACAATCCATTTGTGCCAGACCGAATCAAATGCTTTTTCCATATTTAAGGTAAGGAGTCCAGTAGCGTTGCCATGTGCTTAATTATTTTTAACGTGTTTCCCGATTCTATAAGCTTGCAAGATGGTTGAATGACCTGGTCGAAAGACTCACACTCCCCTGCTAGACAGGTACATACATCTTTCACAATACAATATACTATATATTTATATTTTTTTTTTCAAGAATTCTAAATTATTCTTTATCAACTTTATGTTTTATCAAGAATTATGTTGTGAAAATTTCAAACGTGTTTTTTTCAATCCTTTCCCACCAACAAATCGACGACTAATCAGTCGATTTTCAATTTTACTTTTTTAAATAATTATTTTTAGAGCAAATTTTGTAAAAATAACAAAATTGTGATCTTTTAAGTATTAAAAAGAAGTGCTTCTGTGCATGCAAAGTTTAATTTTCAATTGCGTTTTTCTCGAAACGACTTCTGCCCACCTGGCCGGTCGTAACTTTAGCTACAATTATTCGATTTTAAATTTTAAATAGCGACAATTTTTGTAATCGCAGTGGCTAAGTTTATTAGTATCCGTTTGTTTTCTTATTTAGAAAATTAGTAAAAAATTAAATTAGTATTTTCTGAGCCCTCTTAATAATAAATTTACAAAACATAAGTTCAATGTATGCTTAATATCATACCTTTTTTACCAAACCATAAATAAATAATCTAGTTACACATAAAATTCAAGAAAAAGGACCATTCTTTTTCCTCTAACAGTGGTGTTCCCCTTGAAACTATCTCGGTATTTGACACGAGTATAAGTTTCGCTTCTGAAATATTCAGCACATATCAAAAGTTGTCAACATCATTAATTTAATACTATCAGCACTGTAAGTCCATGTTCGCAGGTGTCTAATAGCAAAACCATGAGAATAGTATCGGGAAGTAGAATTCACGCGATATTCGACCAAATTATAGAGTAACAAACGCCCTTATCATCGTCATCTGAATAAATGAAAAACAATTTTAAATTCTGGCGGCAATTCCTGCACGAAAAAGAAAGTGCATGCCATGTTATTTTAGTGACCCTTATAAGCAGGTAAATGTGTAAGACATCCGTTTCAAGTTCAGGACGCTTTAAGTTATGCTTGCGATTACATTTTGTGGCCACAGCTTTATCCTTGCATGTGAAGGGTTTGGCCCCGATTCGGTGGGGCTAATTTATTTTTTTCCCCGACGTTAGGTAAACTGGCCGGAATCGGGGTGCTCCAATAATCTGATGATGATGATGGTGATGATGATGCAGCTGAGGCGGACTAAACCCGAACACCGAAATACTTTGTATCGATTCTTCTCGCTCTCTCTTGTCTCCCTGGTTTTCTGTCGGGAATTTCTGTATTCGCAATGCCACACCAACTGAGAAAATGACCGTGTCCCTGACCTACTATTATATATTATAGTAGGGGTGACTCTCGCAGCACTGCAGAATGCAATATCTGTTGGATTTTGACCTCCGGGTTCACATACATCCAGTTCAATCTGAAATGATTAATTCACTTTTCGCCCTTCACCTAAAACTTAGTTTTCATATAAAAATAAAATGTTAGAATGGTACTTTTTTTTACAATAAAAGCTAAACTAGGGCTTTTAAAAGAATTTGAATTCATATAACATCCTGCAGGATTTTCTAATCTGTTTGACAAAAACAATAACTCCAGAAATTTCCAGAGGAAAAGCTTAAAAATCATGAAAATAGAATTTCCCTATCCATATTTGGAATTATCGATTTGTTTTCGTTTCATGCATGCACAATGGTGTCTAAGGGGCTTTTGTTGCAATCGTTGTCAATGAGAGTTTCTCGCGTATTCACCCTTATGCTTACCGTACAGCGAGGACTTATCGATTTTCCTTAAATCTTTGCTACCCCATCTTTTACTTTATATTAGTCTTGGTTTTGGAAAAATTACTCTACTTTCTGAGATATTCTCCTCTCATTGCGTTGTACATTTACTTCTGTTCAATTTTTGGCGAAAGGACGAAAGGGCATAAATTTCGGGAGTAGAGGTTCATTGGTTTTATACCACTGCAAATGGGGACCCCATATATACAGGGTGTCCCATAAATACCAGGTCAGAGTGACATGGAAGATAGGTTAGCCTTAGATGTGTCGAATAAAATAAACATGACCTTAGTATAAGTTTCTTAGTTTTCGAGATATTGTCACTTTTTTAATTTTGTTTAAAATCTCTGCTTTTAGTTAGAATTTCAACCACCATTGCTAAAAATAACTTCAAGTTGTTTACTTTTTTATTTGTCAGGTATCTTGAATAGTTGTTTCAGGCATTAAAAGTAAAATTTTGCCGAAATTTAGTGTACCTTCCAAGAAAAATAACTCATTTGTGTTACCTTTTAACTCTGTCAAAATTGTAACTTTAACTTTGACAATCAGTCGTGGAAAAAAAATGTACTAAAAGAAACTGGCAAATTATCTTAAAAACTACTAAATTTAATGCAGATTCAGAAATGGTATGATACTTGGGGAATTATTTTACAAAAACTTAGAAATTGCTATTTTTATCATTAAGGGTTATGCTAAAGCCGGACTCTATTCTGAAAAATAAAACACTATTATTGCGCAATCAATAGTAAAAAAAAGGCCACATTGCATTTTTATTAGCTGCCGGCCTTTGTCTTTTGTGGCTGTGGACCTGTTATCAGGTAAACATGAATAGGACAGCTGCGACCCTTTGCTATTCCGCTTTTTCATTCATTCTTTTGGGGTATTGTGATATTGATTAAAAAAACCCAAAAACTGTTGAATTTGTTTATTATTACAGTAAATGTTCAAACTATCTGCCTCCAACACGAATACACAATCGACATCTTTTAACAAAACAGTTTTTTAATCTTCTCAAACTCATCTGAGATATTTGTCGTGACTCTGTTACGTAGTTTTTTCCGTGTGTATTGGATATCTCAGATGAGTTTGACAAGATTCGAAAACTGTTTTGTTAAAAGATGTCGATTGTGCATTCGTGTTGGAGGCAGATAGTTTGAACATATACTGTAATAATAAACAAATTAACAGTTTTTGGGTTTTTTTAATCAATATCACAATACCCCAAAAGAATGAATGAAAAAGCGGAATAGCAAAGGGTCGCAGCTGTCCTATTCAAGTTTACTTGATAACAGGTCCACAGCCACAAAAGACAAAGGCCGGCAACTAATAAAAATGCAATGTGGCCTTTTTTTACTATTGATTGCGCAATAATAGTGTTTTATTTTTCAGAATAGAGTCCGGCTTTAGCATAACCCTTAATGATAAAAATAGCAATTTCTAAGTTTTTGTAAAATAATTCCCCAAGTATCATACCATTTCTGAATCTGCATTAAATTTAGTAGTTTTTAAGATAATTTGCCAGTTTCTTTTAGTACATTTTTTTTCCACGACTGATTGTCAAAGTTAAAGTTACAATTTTGACAGAGTTAAAAGGTAACACAAATGAGTTATTTTTCTTGGAAGGTACACTAAATTTCGGCAAAATTTTACTTTTAACGCCTGAAACAACTATTCAAGATACCTGACAAATAAAAAAGTAAACAACTTGAAGTTATTTTTAGCAATGGTGGTTGAAATTCTAACTAAAAGCAGAGATTTTAAACAAAATTAAAAAAGTGACAATATCTCGAAAACTAAGAAACTTCTACTAAGGTCATGTTTATTTTATTCGACACATCTAAGGCTAACCTATCTTCCATGTCACTCTGACCTGGTATTTTTGGGACACCCTGTATATATACATATATAAACGATGAAACCCCGTATACTTTATATTGCGGGATAGAAAAAAACATTCTGATAAAACATTTTCGCTGATTATTTTATTTGCAATTTATTTAAGAATGATGATTATACATGTAAAAGGGTCATACAAGTCAATTTTTGTTTTCAACAATTTTCCAAAGTCAAGAGTAGATTATTTGGTGAAGATATAGCGTCTATGTAGTAAGTTTTGCGTCGCGCTTTTTCTTCAAATACATTTTTCAAACTAGGTTTTTCCACTCTTCAGAAATCGCGAAAATATCTCTGTAGTTTTAAGGAAAATCAAATAAATTATAAATTAAATTATTTATTTATTAGTTGTCTTTCATCAAAAATATGGATGTAAGCGATTCGTTATGTTTCTCATAATAAAATACCACGTTCAGACATTTTTATCAGACAACGTAAGTCTGTTGCGTGGGTTGTGCTATGAAAAAGCTTCAAAAACTTGCGACCCGCTCTGAATTTTAGTCCAAATTAACTAATCATGACCTCATTAAAGCGTCGTGAACCAAGAGTTTGCCAGGAGCAATTCTCCAAGCGTTTCCTGTACCTGATTTTCGAAACCAAAATAATGGTGAAAATTCTTGTCTGAACAAACTCTTTGTTAAATTTTTTAATAAAGTTATCGTTTCAAAAAGATACCATACACTACACCATACACTATTACTATGCTTGCAACTTTGAACTTTATGGATTTATACAAGAAAAACTAGTCTAATAATAGAGGTTATTAAATAAGTATTTTGGTACGCTGTAGATGGCCCATTCCGGAACATCTTATTATGAAAATAAATCGATTCTTAACTTGTTTACTTTAACGGCACTCAGAATAATCGAAAATGGAATAATCTAATAACGAATCAAATTAACTGGTCACGAGCCCGCGCCCGAAAATAACTTTTTTTTATGCATTCGGATATTGTCAAACGAATGTAATATGTGCATAAAAGCGATAAACCTTATCAGGTAAAGATATTCACTAATTCACTATTAGAGTAATTTAACGACTTGAACTCGCGACACTAGTACTTAGAACAGGCACAATTTCTAATCATTTAGATACAGAAATTTTATTTGAAAGCACTTTCGGAATTCATCTCTGTTTAAATGAGCTATTAAGTGACATAACTTCAGTTCTGAATTATGTGTAGGGCAATGATTAAATTTGTGATTTTATTCACCTATCCGGCTCAGGATCTTGGTTAAGCAAATTCTGCATAAATGATTTTAGATTTCTCATAAAAAGCATCAAATTGCCATGAATCATCCTCAAAATTTAAACCACTTTTAATGCGTGCGAATCGTAGTAATTTGATGGATTTTTGGGAAATATAAAGTCCTAGCTATAAGTAGTCACTTTAAAATTCCAATTTTATTCAAAATTTTCCAAATCTAGATCCTGAGCCAGATAGGTGAAAAAAACACACTATTTAGAGAAACTTTGATACAATTTTTAAAATTATGTAGTCGCACTTGATAAAATCTGAATGAGAAAAGAATTTTTCGATTACTATATCTCAGTAACCGATTTCTACGATTTTCATATTGAAAATATTTAAAACATTAAACACATTTTCTAATTAGAAATAACCAAGTGAAAGATCTTACTGATAACTGAACGATTCTCAAATGAATCAGTTTAAAATGCGCAAAATTTAAAAATTCTGAAGAAACTCGTTACCTTAAAACTTAAACTTAAATTAATTGTTTTTAATTAAATTTTTAGGGGGCAGAGAATTTAAGGACTTATCCGAATCCAAGTCTTCCAAGGCTAGGGTTGACTTCGTAAGGTAGACTGCATGAAATTGGTTGAAATAATAAACAGATGTGAATTTTCAGACACTTCATCCTGATCAAGGTCAGTTCAAATTCTGTTGCTGTTCATCCAAAATCGGTTCACGACTTGCACAACAAACATGTACGCATTCATATCTCCTACTCTTCTTCCACCTTCCATTATTAATTTTTTAGAGTTTGTTCCACTTGAGTAAACTTCAAATATCAAATATGTACTTTTTTGTATTCCTATTGTATCGTTATATCAAGTGTACAATTTTAATTTTTCGTAGTTGTTTCTAAAGCATCCGAGTTCTTTACACCGTTTACAACGGCATAATGGTAAATATAACAAAACGTACATATAAAATGTATGGCTTTAAGAGCTGAAAATGGAAAAATCGTGAAAATCCATCACAATTTCGGAAGGTATATGGTATCTGAGATGAATAGAGAAGAAATAAACAGGAATTAAAAGTCCATAGAATCACCTGATGTACTTTCTAACTGTGTATATAATTTGAAAATCACAGGCAGATCTATTAAAAGTTGTATCTCTTGTTCTTTATCATAGTCTGCTTTTTATACAGTACAAAATATCGTATCGTATCGTATGTTATTTTAGATCGAAATCAGATTAGTTTTTGTATTAACTTATTTTATGTAAATCCCCCAATTGCACTTTAGGGTTCAGTACCTCGAAATAAAAAAAAACGGAACCCTTTATATAATCACTTTGTTGTCCATCCTGTCTGTCTTTCCGTCAAGACCCTTTTCCTCTGGAACGGCGAGAGGTATGGAAATGAAATTAATACCAAATATTAAAATCTACAGCCTCATAATCTTGTAAAAAATTCTAACTCAATGCAATAAAAAGATACTGCCTTTCAAAGTGTATTTTCACACTGACAGACTAACACCTCAAAACCTAGAATCTTTAAATTTGGCACGAAGAAGGTCTCATAGCACAAGTAAAGGAAAAAATTAAGAAAATCATTATTGCTAATTATGCTAATTCTGTATGGGAAGTTGTTCAATCTCCGATTACGATTAACCCCACAAAATTCTTAGAGTTAATTTTTAACACCTTCAGAGCGCGAATCCTACTCGCACTAGACCGTCTTTTCTTTTATTATGTTTGTGTAAATATACATCTTAGGCTTTGAATTATCGCCATAAAACAAAACTGCAAGCCTCAAAAGCAGTTGAGAAAATTAACATTTTTTGGATGATAAAAGACAGAAGCACCGAATCGTGCTTAAGGCAGCCAGACCGTTCATAATGAGATAATAAACCTGGCGGCATCTGTTGTACACATCTTCACAAGACAGAAAAGAAAAATATATACCATTCGAAAGAAAAATTTGCGTTTGCATGCAAAGTTTACGATACACAGGCTATAAAAGCTGAAATTCCTTCAATGAGGGGGAGGCGAAGGTTTTCCACCTCAACCAGGATCACCCTCATCGCAGTTGAGTCCTATCGTGATCCGAAAGGTATAAGTCGATATTTATTGTGTACATAACACAGGAGGACGGTTGCAGTGGCTCCACAAGGTAATGGGGCTCAGCATCAGGCACCAGCAGCATTTCTAGAGGGTCACCCTGTTACTGTTCTAATGGGACATGACCCATCTAAGCTGTTGTGTGCCTTCTACCGCGGGGGAGAATTAAGGATCCAACCACACGCCTATCCTCGAACTCTCAGCGGCTAAAAAATTTTTATAGGGGGTGTCTCCTCGGAGGAGAAGGTTTAGACTCTGCTGGCATACAAGAGCACTACCACTGCTTTTCTATGGGGTGGTGGGAGGTGGTACCGAAGAAGAAAGATACTGAAGAACGTACTTAACCGGACCGAGGAAAATCAATAGCCGCGACATAGTTATCCTGGAGAAAATCACCCAAGAATCAATGAGCTTGCGCGAATCCGAGAACTCTTCTGTGGGCGCTGCTCAGATCGTACCGAGGAATGTTGGTGGGCCCTCTTTTCTCTATTTTGACGGGGACACCTTCCAGGAATTAGATAAATCAACCGCTCGTATCGCGCTTCAATAGCATCGTCGTCTCATTAGATCACCTCGATTTGGGGTGATTCATTTAATTTAGCCCCGGATAATTAGCACCACTGGGTCACTCTCAGCGGGGGACAGCTCAGCATTTCTGCATCCTCTTCAATGCGGCGGCGGACTCTGTGGGGCTTGCCCTCGACGCCCCCAACGCAGGCGGAGGGTTGGTAGTAGACATGGCGGAAGCTTTGACCCTGAATTAAAACTGACCGAGGTCGCAATTTCACGGGATTTCTTGTTTTGATAGCAAAAACACACGGGATCCCGATCAATTTTTCCCAATTAGAGCGACCGCTTGGGATTAATTTGTTACCGATGTTTTTCTTTGGGGGGGCCCACTCAAAGCCCTCTTGAGGGTGGTGCAGAGCCAATATTCAAATGACGTCATAATTTCCTGCTTTTCGTGGAAAAATGGGAGGAAGAAAAATTTCTTTTTCTCGATACTCTGCCGAGTGCTCCCCCTTACCTGGCTGCTTTTCTGCTGTAGTTCGACTCGTGCTAAGGTGGGAAATCAGCTGGAGACACCAATTTTCTGTCGCTCGGCGGCTGGATGCAAGAGAAGAGACCCAAAAAGGCGGAGGAATTGTAGATCTACACACGCACACAACGCACCAAGAACCCTTCGGCTTCAGCGATCGCTTTCAGGACTTGCTGAGAACTGTCAAACGGGGCGACTGGAGGAGGCTCGCTGCTGCGAGGCAGTGCGACCAGATGCGTTGCCATGCGCCGATGCACTTTCCGAAAATCTGTACCGCTGTGTAGGAGTGTCGGAGGGCTGCGGTTACAACGGCAGTCTTTAGGCCACTTTCTTCTAAATTCAGTTTTCCTGCACACGTTTTATTTTAGGATTAATTGAGATTTTAACGAGTCAATTCTCAACGGTGACAACAAGTCATAAAATTATTGTGACTGAAATTGTAAAATGACACTCCTGATACAAAATTTGGATTTTGGGCAAAACTATAGAACAGAAAAGGGTCTAGCCGGTTAAGAAGGTGAAAAGTGTTCCCAGCGCGTTCGAAAAATAAAAAATATCCTTATATAGTACATGAAAAGTACAATTTTGCTGAAATTTTCAGATCCATAGACCCTCACATAACCTCAAAAAAAAAAAAAAAATGAAAACATGATTTTCAGTGTTTTGGCGACATTTCGGTTTCTTGTGGATGTAGAAAATTCGTCTTTTCTGGAATTTTAGGGTTTTTTGTCAGCTACAACATATGTTTTTCAAAATTTTATGGCGGGAAACTCAAATTTGTATACATGTTCTACACTTTTAAAATTCAATTAAAAAAAAACGCGCACCGAGGGTTCCGTATAAAAATATTTTTATTATATGATGTAACTAAAAATTTACGGTTTTCGCAATTTTTCCTTTATCTGTGCTATAAGACGTTGCCTCGTACCAAATTTCAAGATTCTGAGTTCACGGGAAGTACCCTGTAGGTTTTGATTCCCTTACGAGTGTCGATAATTTGCGGAAAGGCTATAGCGGGATAAGTTGGTGAAAATTGCCCCCAGCGGAATCGCTACGACGGGTGGCGCTTTCGATAAGTTGTGTCAAAAGATGCCTCCATGCCAGTTTTTAGCCCTCTAAGTCTACAGTTACCGGTAAAATCGGTTTCGCCCCACTTTTTCGAAAATAAATTCTTGCGGCCGCAGTTTTTATCCAAAAATTCTGAAAATTTCTACAAACCTTTATTTTTATGTTACCAATAATCGTTGATTTTTATAAATTTTTACCTTTAAAATTGGGGTCAAGAGAGCCATTTTAATTTTTCAAATTATTTCTAGGTTAGGAATCCTATTTTTCGCCAAGTTTTAAACCATTGTTTTTTAAGTCTTTTTTTCCGTTCTTTCGAATGGCGGAATCAAAATATCGTATTTCAGGGTGCGTCATTCCGAAAAATCGAAAAAACCGTTTTTTTTTGCATTTTGCCCACTTATTAGTGAGCATTGCGCTCTTTAATTTCAAGGTTATATATCAAGTAAATGGTTAAAATACCGAAAAAAAATATTTTTTTCGATTTTTAAAACATGAAAATTGATCCTGCAATCATGTTTTCAACTGAAAATGAGTCCTGGACTATTTTTGGTTGTATGGGTAAGTATTGCGCCCTTGAATTTTGAGGTTATGCCTTAAATAAGTGGACAAAATGCAAAAAAAAAACCGTTTTTTCGATTTTTCGGAATGACGCACATTGAAATTCGATATTTTGATCCCGCCATTCGAAAGAACGGAAAAAAAAGACTTAAACCACAATGGTTTAAAACTTGGCGAAAAATAGGGTTCCTAACCTAGAAATAATTTTAAAAATTAAAATGGCTCTCTTGACCCCAATTTTAAAGGTAAAAATCTATAAAAATCTACGATTAACATAAAAATAAAGGTTTGTAGAAATTTTCAGAATTTTTGGATAAAAACTGCGGCCGTAAGAATTTATTTTCGAAAAAATGGGGCGAAACCGACTTTACCGGTAACTGTAGACTTAGAGGGCTAAAAACTGGCATGGAGGCATCTTTTGACACAACTTATCGAAAGCGCCACCCGTCGTAGCGATTCCGCTGGGGGCAATTTTCACCAACTTATCCCGCTATAGCCTTTGCGGCTGTATCTTTTGATTGCGTTGGCTTAGAAGTTTGATCACAGCTCTAAGGGACAGTAGACCTGAGTATTTGATATAAATTCCAGCTTGATACCTCCACGCGTTCCTGAGAAAAAGGGTCTTGACAGACAGACAGACGGACAACAAAGTGATCCTATAAGGGTTCCGTTTTTTCCTTTCGAGGTACGGAACCCTAAAAAGAGTAAAACAATAGAAACGACGAAAAATATATTATTTTCTGGATGTCAAGCTATATCCATGAATTATTTCAGATTTTTGGATGTGGTGCAACAGGGTCAAAATATCAAAAAACCGTTCTTTCAGCATTTTTCGGTATTTTTACCTCTTTTTTTAAGCCTGCATTTTCTTTGAGTATGAATTTTCTTAAATCATTTCCTACCTTATAATCATCTATGCAGTTTTTGAAATTCACAAAGAGATCAGATTATCAACGGTTTTCCACCTAAAGACAATATTAGTGAGTCGATAAAATGAAACCAAAGCGAGTGCCCTCTGCGATTTTTCCAGTATTGGGACTGGCGTAACATCATGGCTGTATAACACTCACCCCACCGTTCATTCATGCACACTATCCATTCGCGCATGTTTGAAACTGGGCGGAATAATAAAAATTCTTAAGAATTGTAATATATTTCTTAATAAAAGACTAGATTACTTCACAAACTAATAATACTGCTCCACTCTCTTCTACACTCACTTCGTACCTGTTTTTAATTATAATATAAAACTGTTTTATACAAGTTAATAAATATAAAAATAAATATTGAATATGCAATTCAGTTCAATATTATTCAAAAAGCGAATGGACGAACTTATTTGCGGCGGGATAGTATAAGCATTATTAAGTAAGCACGCAATTTTAATATAATAATAATAATAGATTTTATGACGCACTTCTCAGCATGTTGCTGGAAACATTCACCTAATTCTATATCTCTCCGGCGTTAAAATTTAGGCTCTGTGGATCCTTTCTTAAAACGCCTATATCACATCAATTTAAAAGTTAATTATCACAAAAACTGCTCAGACAGCTGAGCAGTGGTATAAAAGCAATTTGAACATATAATGGTTTCCGCAAAAGATTATTTTATGTGAATAATGACCTAAACTTAATCATTAATCCTTAACTATAGTGGTAAAAAATAGTCACACTTCTATAGTCCTGGGTCCACGGGACCCTCCTATTTTTGATTTAAAATAAAAGAGAAATTAAATTTCAATTTTCATTTTTTTTTTTTTATTAAACTTTACATTGAGACATTAACGTCCTTTCTCCTCTGCGCGCTTCGTCTTGCTGACGGATGGTACCTAGGAGCGGGAGGCGCTGGGGCACACGCCGTATTTTTTACACGCCTTCAAAGATTGAACATGGGTTCACTGAACCCACGACTACAGTTAAGGGTTAATACTAATATAAAAACATTACCTATACATGCGATAGTAAGATTATAATTGCACTCATATATTTATTTGATAGTTGATCTTTTTCTAAGGACGAAAAGTTTAGCTATGTGACAATGATACTATAAACATTCTTTCTTGATGTGTCCCACGGAAAACGAAACAATATTTAAACTTGTTCCATATGTTTTTTAGGTACTTTACATGACTCAATACGTGAGTATTATATACTAGTTTCGAAACAAAAGCATTTAACTTTGCGAACCTTCCTATTGCTCCAATTATTTGTGTGATTTTCGTTATCGACGTCGATATATGTGACTTTCAATTTAAGTTTTCGTCCAACCTTAGGCCTAAATATTGTATGTCAGAAACTCGTTCAAGCTACCTTCCTTTTATCTCAATGGATGGATTTATATCCTGTTTATTTTCCATCTCAAATATCATGTATTTGTTTTTTTCAATGTTTACTGTGAGCTTATTTTTTTGGAACCACATACTGAGCTCTACTAAGTTCCCATTTACGTTCTCCTCCAGTTCCTCTTCAGTTCTTCCCTTTATCCCAGCATATATCTTGTATTTACCTTTTAGTTGAACGTTATGAATATTATTTATATACAGTGAAACCTGGATAAGTGGGACCTGGATAAGTGAGAAACCTCTATAACTGAGACTTTTTCTCAGGTCCCGGTACCGCCACACTGAAAAACCTCCTTAATTGATATCGATAAACCTCTCTAAATGAGACATTTTTTGTAGCCTTACTAGTTTTTTTCTCTCATATTTAAAGCTATTTATTTCATTGTATAGGCCACATTCCTCTCGTATGCGTTCATTAATGTGTATTTAGTATACTTTATCTGTTTATGTATTTGTAAATTGTCTTATCTTTTCTATCTATTCTAGCATTTCAAATTTTCAGGTTCAGTATTATTCGTTACTAATGAATCATCAGTCTCAGCCAAAATGTTCACCTTGTCTATCCGAGTTTTCCTCTATAAGTGAGAAACCCGGGTAAGTGAGAAACCTCTATAAGTGCGAGAAAAATCTCGGTCCCTTCAATTCTCACTTATCCAGGTTTCACTGTACAACTATTTTACATAAACTTAAAACACCGCAAATTAGTTCGAAAGTTCTTATACCGGATGTGACAATTATCGAAAAGTACACTGCTAAATTATCAAGATGGCGACGGAATATTTTTCTCCAACTACGAGAAATTCCCCTAAAATCAAATCACTAAACAAAAATCAGCTGTCAGGAGATCGAAACGTCAGAGAAACGCCGATATAACCTCAAAAAATGTTGTTCCTACTTCGAAATTAAGCAAAAGTTGCTTAAAAAAGAAGAAATACGGGGGTAGTTTCGAATTTTTGTAAGAGCGCATTAATGCAAATACAATTAAACAAGCATAAAAGACTTAAAACGGGTTCAAAAAGCCAACTCGCGAATTTAGACTGGAACAGAGGCACCGCCGGACAGAAGATGTCTGAAAGTGTAACGAATGCTGAAGGCTCGCCAGGAAGCAATAATAGTGTGGAATACGCCAGCGAAACCGAACTGATGTCTGAGTTCTACAAATACATGAGTGAGCCCACCAACGTCGAGACTGCCGCTAATTACCTCTTCCATTCCTTGCTGGACGAAACAATTCTGGGGGTTGTTTTCGAGGTGCATCATTCCCTCAAGACTGGGGCCTCTGAGGCTGTCGAGGGCCAGCCCGAGGACAGCAAACCGTACAGTATTGTCGATCTGCCCGACTTCGGGGTCTTCGGATCGAGCACTGCCAAGAAGACGATGGACTGCAACTGCCCCAATTGTGATAGACTGGTCGCCGCCTCCAGATTCGCCCCACATCTGGAAAAGTGCATGGGTGAGGCTATTTTTGGGTTCCGCCTATTTTATAGCTCTCCTAACATTCTGTTCCATGTTTAAAGGAATGGGAAGGAATTCATCTAGAATCGCCAGTCGCCGCCTAGCGAACGCCAGAGAAGGGAGCGGTAGCTATTTCGGATCAAATATAAGCGACGATGAAGATGACGCCGACTGGTCTGGGGAGAAGCGCAAGAAGAAGCTCCAAACAGTCCGAACTAATGGTAGTAAAAAGAATGGGAAGTCCTCCTGAAAGTAAATGAAAACCTCTGCAATGCGTTCAACAACAACAACAACAGCAACAGCAACAACAAAAATTCAGTTCAACTTTAAAGCCAAAAAGCAAAATATAGAACATCATATCGCGAATTTAGCCGAGGTTTAGAAAGATGGAATAAGCGCAACTGAGCTCTACGTTAGCTGTTCCACCTCTCTTCAGTTCTTTTCCACTATCGAGACGATATTTTTACTTATTTATTAAATTTTATGAAACTAGACAACGCTCATACCGAAACTCGGGATTGCGACGCGCTACTCTATCTCAAGTTAATTGCGCAATGCAAGTTTTCTATGGGATCAGTGCAGAAAAAAATATGTGTGCTGCAATTCTAGCACGCTAACGATGGCCTCTTGCTTGTAAGACATGTCCAATATGTTTATTTAATTCCTTCAATATAAGTTTTTCTAGAAATTAATAAACTGTTTTTTTGTTTGTTTTACAAAAGCTAGATTTAAGAAAGGCAAGATAAATTATATCGAGGGCTTTCAGACTGGAGTCCTGAAAATATGAAAACATTTTTTTTTAAATTATAGTCATATAAAAAGGTCTTAATAAGCAGAATAATCAGAAAAAGAAATAAAAAATAAGTGCGGTTTTATGTGCTTGATATGTACAGTTAACATCTTGTAATTGTCTATACAAACACCCTGTGAATTTCAGTAAACTGTCTTGTGATTAAGAATCCTTCTTCCATTCCTTTTATGAGTTTATTTCTAGATTATGTTGGTAAATATATTTGAGGCGTACCAGTGATGTCGCTCATTAAAATATCGTATCGACTCTGAAAATATCGACTTTCGAAAAGAATCGGTCCGAAAACATCGATATTTTCGACTAAAATTCTCTTTCTCGAACTACATAACATTTATTTCTTGAATTAAATAAAAAGGAAATTAATAACAAACAAACAAACAATTTCTTTTTGGGGGTTGAAAAAGGTTCACAATTCACAGTAAAATTAATTTATATATAATAATCAGTTATTTTGTCTTTGTTCCACTTTAGCATCCTTAAATCGAGTTTATTTTTTAATGTGCAAAATCGAAAGTAAATATTTTAAACCAAAATTTTGGTAACTTCGACCATTTTTAATTTTTATTTTTTTTTATTTATTTATACTATAAGTTTTAAAATGTAATCTACATTAGATAAGGAGGGCGCTTGTTTATGTCGGCTGGTTTACGGGAAAAAAAGAAATATTAAGTAAAACTGCAGTAATATTAAAATGAAAGGTTTATTTTGTTTTTGTAGTAGTATTAGTAGTTTTTTTTAACTAAAGGGCAGAAGAGCACGCTTAAGATTAACGCAAAATATCGGATAAAAATATGGAATTTTATTTTGTTAAATACCGATATATATATATAATCGATATTTTCCGGCATCACTAAGATGTACTCTCTGTCCTTCTATCCATCATGCCAAAAGTCAGATTGAAAAAATTTTCTTTATTTTTAATTTTTTAATGAAATATGATAGCTGAATTAAAAGGCTGCTCGGGAAATTAGTCATTTCGCGCCTAAAAATGTTCCTAGAGATTGCGTTTTATTTTAAATACCTACTTATCGATTTTTTTCCCTATGAAAGGATACTTCCCATTGGTGATATTTATGTATCTAGGAATAACATATAAGAAAAAAATTCGAATTCAAGTCTTGTCCTTTTATAGGAACAAAAAATAAATAAAACATATAAAAAAAAGTTTCATAAAAATTTATTAGTTCCAACATTTCTCCTAACAAAAATAAAGAATTAAATGAAAAGCGAATGTAATGAAGCGATGCGTTTGACTTCGATTAGGAACGCTTCTTTTATCTGACGAGCTCATGAAGCTTCAGTCTCGCAGGTAGCACAGAAGATAAGAGAGAATTCAATGCTTCTTTTATTTTTCTGACTGGCCAGGGTTTTGGTGGCAAACTGAAATAAACGAGAAGCAAAAAAGTGTAACATACGGGTAAAAGAATTGTAACTTACCTGTATGACCAAAGTCCCAATCGTTCATTTTTAGCAAAAGCCTCAGTTTTTAGAAGGGATTTGAAGTACTTCTGAAGTTGCTGGTCATGGATCTTTCTGGGCGGATCAGCCAATTTTCCGAAACCAAGGCTAATTAAAGTTTCGGATAAGTCCACACGATCCTGATTGTAAAATGAAATTTTAGTTATATTTAATTTTTTATGGTGATTCTAGACGCAATAGTCTATTAACACCTTTATTACAAGTTTTTAAAATAAAGGATTAATTATGATAGACGTACTTTTTGAAGACAATAATTTGTAAAAATAAAAGATTCATTAAATTAAACACGTGAAGAGTGCAGTCTTTTGGAGAGCGGCAATTCCTTTCTTTAAGCGTGTAAAAGTTAAAATACGGAATAACAAGATATGTCACCAGAACAATGAAAATAAAATTTCCTGTTCCGGGAGAGATCACTTATAACGAAACTGTGGCTAAGAAATAAGCTGAGGATGTCGCATCTATATTGGATAATTTAGGAATCATCCCTTTGGTAGACTTAAGAAATGTGCAATTTTGTGATTCTTACGCTGGACAGAACAAGTATTTTACTATTATACGTTTTTTGCACCCACATGCTCATATTTTCAATCAGCTTGATTCCATAAAGGTAACGCTTCCAATCAAAGGAGATTTCTATCATGCATGGAATGCGACAAAAATATGGTTCTAATTAAAGACTCTGTTAGAATTGAATTACCGGATCAATGCAATGATCATGTGCAATCTTCTCGGTCTAAATCATCATCATTGTTGTTAAATGCAAGCAAAGTCTATTTAAAAAAATTGTCTACCAACCTGGGCAAGGTATACAAGCAAAAATCTCAACAATGCCTATTTTTGAGAACACAGCAGAACAAATCCTTGTTGTCCAACAATACAATTATCAGTGGCAAAGTAGATACGTTATGCGCTAATAGCCACAATATAATTAATCAGACATTAGTAGTTATAGTGGTTACTCGGAAGCAGAGTACAATTAGACTAAGATGCGCCGTTTTGATACAACATAAAGAGTCTCTACTTTTAGGTTATTAGAAACTGATATTTTGTAATCTCCCATAGATAAGTCGAATTCAGAGTCATCCTGTGGAATTCAGGAACTGAACTATTTCTCTGATTTCTGCTTTTGAAATCTCCTTGAGAAAATAAGGAAGGGACCAGTGTACATCGTCATAATTCTGAAGATATCTACATGGATCCGCCTTAGAATCATACCTACACACATCAGACAATAAGTCTAAGAAGTTTAAAATGTGGAATTCTGTTTTAGTAAAAGGTGACTGCCTGTTTTTTGCCTGAACTCTTCGCGTGTATTCAACAAACTATAAATGATTTCTGAAGAACTGCAAGATTCTAAAATCTTTCTAATGATAGCTAAAGGCTTTTTTAAGAGAAAGACGTACAAACCTTATTGTATTTCGGACACATTAAAAGTACTCGGCACTCTGCAAAATCTTTCGATGCTTCCAGAGGTACAAACTCGACTTTGTTCCCGACTGCGACTGTTTGCAGCCAGGAGTACCCATTTGCGTTCACCGTCACACTTGAAAGCTTTAATATTCGGGAGTATATAAATCTGATTAAATCCAGAACGGGAAAATACCCACCTTGATTGGAAGGAGTTTCCTCGAAGGCACCAAGAAGCTCAAGGGAGGTTTGTGATTAACAAGGAGAAGCGGACCACTGGACGGACTGGGCTCAATCCCCTCTATCAGTCCGTACTGCTTTATCTTATTTCTTAAGAAGTACTTCGGAATATCGGAGGGTTTGCCGAATTTCGTTACCTAAAATTGAGAAGAGGTTAGAGCCAGAGATACTGAAAAATTCCAAAACCTCGAAAGTACCGGCCGAACTCTGTAGTATGCGATCGCAAACAAAATCCCCGAAGCCGCATAGGCAGCGATCTGCAAAATGCACATTTTCAGAGTAAATATTATGTAACGAAAGATATCACTGGAATTATTACGTTTATCCGAATTTGAATCGAAAATACTCACCTCGACGCCCTTTGTGTCGTTTTCCATGTAATCACAGAATTTGTCGAAGTACTCGCCCACCGTTCTCTTGATCGCCGACATTCTAGCGCTGCTCGGAACTACTTCTAACGACTAAAAGGTACTTGTTGTTTTCCTACGGCTTTATTTTCGATCGTTACTTCATCCTTTGACCAAAATATTTTGGAGGACGAGTCAAATTGACGTTTAGATTGCGGACGTCACTGATAGAAGTCAACTTTCACCTTAATGCAGTATATCGACATCTGCTGGAAATTTTTCAGGAGTGTGGGTGCAAATAAGAAAATCTAGCAGAAAACCATCGAAAGTTTAGCACATTCCGGTTGTTAAGTATTTTCGGATATTTTCAAATAAAATCGTTACTTCAAAATTATTTCCCCAACAATTAACATTTCATTTAATTAGAGGAATTCGTAGGGGTTTTTAAATCTTTATAGAATATAATAGAACAGAATAAGAATTTATTAAACCAATATACAATAAGTAACAAGATTTCATAGATAAATTGTACAGAGATTAAAGCCTTGTTCTTTATAGACTGAAAGGCACCAAAGTTTTATGCTGAAAGGATTTCCTATCTAAGGAAGAAAGAAGAAGTGAGAGAAAAGTGGCTAAGCGACACAAAGAAAAATTGTTTTACTGAAAAAAATCACGAAAAACAAAAATAATTGAATAATGTACATAATTTATTGTTTATGTTTAGAAAATTTTTTCTACAGTAAGTTAATAATATTTTTTCAATTAGATACTGACGAATTCCCTGTCTTCTGTCGTTTTCTGGTGAAATTTCATTTTCAGGTATTTGGAAAGGCTCTACCGAAATTGAATTTGCTTCCATTTCAATATTGTCATTTTCATCGACACATACATATATTATGCAGAATGAAAGCACATACAATTAGATTTTTAACAAAATTCAAGTTCACCTGTTCCGTAAAATCCAGTAGTCTTCTAAATCGTGTATTAAGTAATCCAAAGGCATTTTCCACGACAATTCTTGCAGAGGAATGAAACGCATTGAATTGCCTTTTTTTACTTGAAATATTGCAATTAGCAACGAAGCATGTGAAAAATTCTCGTCTTTCCTCAGAAATGCTTCCCGAAATACTTGAGAACGTCTTAAAACACGACGATTCTGGTACAATAACAAAAATATCAATAAATTATTTATCGATGTTAAAAACTGCTTGCAGGTGCACGCTGTAATAGTGCTTTCTATTGAAATAGTATTCTTTATTCTGGCGTGGAGCTTTAATTTTAATATGAGAGCAGTCTATGGCTCCAAAGACATGCGGTATTTTCTTCTTTTACTTGAATTTTGAAGTCATAACCAACATAAAACCCAAGGAAGGCCATTTGATGTAGTTATGGCCGGTAGATATGGGCCATTCTCATACCCTTATGATAGAGTTCCAAGCAGAAGACTTACATACTCCAAACAGGTTTTCTAACTCTCGGACTATGGCGGTATTACTCATATACCACAAAAATATATATATTTCTTTCTCTGCTCCCATTTGAGGACGTTCTCCTTTTTTCATATTCATGATAGCTGAAGATGTTTATACTCCTCTAAAAATATATTAAACTTAATAAAACAACTACTACCAAAAATCTAACCAATTAACTGAGTTGGAGTTGACATATTGATTCGAAAATGCTCTTTAAAATCCTGATCACTATAACTTGTTATAGTTCTCATGAAATCCTCGATGTTCTTCAATATCAGAATTACTTAGATGAAAATCATGAATCTTTTTCTCTTGCTGAAATTTTTCTTTTTTTAAGTTTCGGGCTAAATTGTGGTAAATTACAATAGAGGCAACCTAAACATATAAAACGCACCAAATCGGTTCGGTATGGATCTATGGGCAGACTCAAAAAATGTCATATCGAGAAAAACGCGTTTAAAGTTTAGAAAGTCGCTCGGAGCCCATGCGCACGCTTTCGCTGTATAACGCTATAACTTTTTTTTCTATTTCCAATTTCTCAATAAAAATTTAGGAGACTATGAAGAGTCGAAAAATGAAAAAAAAAGAAAAATGATTTTTTGAAAATTCTAGAGGGTAGTAGTACCTTAAGGATGTCCCGTGGCTTAAGGGGACCTAGGTGGTCTAGCGCCCGAAAATTTGAGGCATAATTGGGAGTTTTTTTAAGGTTAAATAATGAACAACGATATTGAAACCTTTTAGGTATATTATGGAACCCATACAAAAATACTTTTTTTTTTTAAATAAAAAATTTTTTAATTATTTTAAAAATGGGGTCAAAAAGACTCGCTCCAAAAAATGGACCTGAGTGATATGGCAGATTTTGACTGTTCTATTTATCTGAAAAATAAAAACCAAGAAAATTATTAATCAGTATGAGTGCAGTTAGTGCCGGAACAGGAACAAAAAAAAAATATTGAAAATTGACAGAATGACGTGCTTTTGAAATTGCAACTCTTAAAGCAAACCTTTTTCTTACCAATTTTTAAATGTAAAAAAAAAAGTTTTTTAAATAAAATTTTGATTCTATTGTAGTTCCGGCCATAGTAACTTATGTTCTGAATAATATATCAAAATTTCAGATGATTCAGCTGAATAGTTTTTTTTTTTTTTTTTCACAACATCATGCAAGAAAAAGTAGTTTCGAGATGAATGAGTTTAAAATTTTAAGTATGGAACCGGGCCGACCGTTCGCTACGTGCTGAAAAGGCTGTAGAACCTGAAATACTGTCAATATCCTTACAAAAATGTTGACAAAAGTGAAGAAGGGAAATTTGATTATTTGCATAGAAAATATGTAATAGAAAAATGTAGCATCATTAGTTCAAAAATGGAAAAAGAACAATACTTGATCCTAGCAAGTAAGCTCGTCACAGCCGCACGAGGTATAGAAGAATTAAAATCTAAAAATTCCAACCGCGATGCTTTTCTTCCTCCATTTTTAATCATTTTCTGGTAAACATGGAAAATTGATTTTCTTTAGAAAGGTCTCTAATATAAATTTCGTTCACGTTAATCAACACTCCCTCAGCTAATTAAATAAACAAATATAAAACGTCCGAAGTAAATCTTTTTTCTTCTCAATTTTTACAATTTGTAAATCTAAATCAGCTAAACCCAAATAAATAATAGATGTAACACGTTTGAATAAAATTCCTTTTAAGTTCCAACGGTTTTAAATTTTATTTCCATAAATTACTTTAGTTAATATTTCTTTAAATAGCGTCATATATAATTTGTATAGTATAATTTTCTTGTTTATATATAAATTACAATCATCATGCTATAAAATTCAATTCATAACATTATCAAATTACCATCGTCGTCATCACTAATTAATAAGATGCGTCAAAATGAAATCGTTTAAAAACGCAAATTATTAATCTTTACTCGTTCGTTCTTTATTATTAAATATTTCAGTTACAAAAAAGTAGGCAGCGCTAGAGCACGAGACCAAGAATTTTCTAACTTTGACTAGCTCAAAATCTATTAATGTTGATAGAAAATAAATAGTTGTGTAAGAGGTAATCACAATATAATTTCCTTTTATTTATTTTTAAGAAAACTTTTCACCGTTTTGGTAGTGCGTATTACAATGCTCTAGGATTTTTGTTTTCTTATTTAAAAAAGCGTTCCTTGTTTAATATTAGCATCTTTGCAAATAGGCAAGATTGCTTACTAATGTTTGTTTATTTTATGTGGTTGATGGAAACTAAAACTACAGTCCTTTTTATACTTTAATTAATAAATTCAAGGCGCCATATTAATATTACATACTTCCAAATTTGAAAACAAGTAATCAAATATGAGCATTTTTTGGATTGATTAATTAACGGTACTCGGCTTTCCATATAAGGATTTTTAAATTTTTTAATAATTAATTATTTCGCACCTAAAAATGTTTATAAAAAGTCCAATAAAAATTCTCAAAATATTATAAACAGCTGATATAACTTTTCTACGTTTCTATAGTTTCCTTTTTCTTGTATGCTTCCTAAATGTTTGATTGAACACGAAATTTGCACTTAAAGTCGTCTCCTTTAAAAGTCAAGAATAATTATGGTGGATGTGTGGATTTTAGTTTTTTAAGGCAATTTATGTTTTATATGATCCAAGCAAATTCAAGTCCTAGCTTGGTCAACTGAATCGAAAAGACCAAAACGTAAATATTGAACATTTTGATTATTTATATGTGTACTTTGTATAGTAGTCCAAATAAATTGTAATTAACATGATGACTGTCACGAGTTCTTAATCCGTCTTATGACTGTTACCGGTCTATTCCTTATCAAAGCTCTTTTAATGTTTTATATGGAATATTGTTCTCGTGTAGATATTTACAAAATCAATACAAAAGCCTATAACATCGGTGTCTTACTCTGTAAAAATTGTTTAACAATCTGCACTTAATCATGAACGATTAATAACTATAAATTTTAGTCTATCTAGCGACGCGTATTTTTTGGGCTCTGTTTTTCCATTTTCGCTTAGCATTATAATCATTAATGGTTCTTTTGCTGGATTATAATTTAATATAAAATGCTAAAATATGTGGGGATTTTATCATATTAACAACCGTTGTATTCACACATGTTACACTTTTAAAGATCTATTTTCTTCTTTAAAATTCCGTAAAGCTAGTCACTTTTAGTTTTGTTTTCATCTTTCTATGCTTTTGTATGTATGTCTTGTTTTCCTATCGATTTTTGTGATATCCTCAGAAAATATATTGTTATATTAGATCTAAATTTTTTTTTTCTACAATATTTTGCCGTATGAAATTTTGGGAGGATACGTAGCAGTTACAAATATTTTTTAAGAAAGAAGAAATTTGTTTCAAATTATGTATTAATCTACATTTTTAGTTAACAATAGCGAATGCCGAACGGGTTAACGTTAGCATTTTTTTTAAATTCTACATTAGAGAACAGTGGATGTTAAAGATACAAATAATAACATGAAAGCTAGATGATATATAGAGCTAGCCGAAACTTATCTCAATCAAATACTGAGGAAGGAAATCAAATACCACTGTGATTTTTACAATTGTGGGTCATTTAAATATTTTTGATAAATTAAATTATCAATTAAGAACTCTGCAGTGAAATGAATGCAATGCATTATTAATAAAATATCAGCCATTATTGGACTCCGTCCGTTCTACAGGCACAATCCTATTCTTTTAAAAACCAAAGAATCAATAAAGTAATAATAAAAAAAAAAGAGAACCAAATAATCATTTAAGAGTATTTTATTAAAATCCAGGGGTTTTTTCTTTTAAATAAAGAACGATCTAAAGACTGAAGCAATATATATACAACTACGCTATATGGGGATTAGGGAAAACGCTACTAAAAATTCATTCAATCAGAAAGAAATTAGTTTCAAATTATTATACATGGAGATTTTCCTACTTATGCCTTCTGAAATATAATTTAATTTTTCCTCACTAACTAGCAGCAGTAGAGCTTTAAGAAGTGGGGTGTTGGGAATTACGAAAGTAGCGCAGTCGTTACACTGCTACTACTTGTGTCATCCCCACTTTCCCCACAGAAAATATTAGCTAGGTTGGGGCGCAACCAAAGTTGCTCCCGAAGTCCGAATCACCGACTGGGGCCGAGAGCTCTTTCTCATTTCAACAATATGTTGCTGTTGTTGTTGCTGCTGTTGCTGTTGCTGTTGTTGTGTTGTTTGCAGCTGTAATTGTTGCTGAACTGGCTTTATTTGATTCACGTGCTGCGGCACTGGTGGAGCAGGCATCGCATGCTCTGGAACTGGAGGGGGTTCTTTGGATCCTTCCTCCGATGTTTGGGATGTTACAACTTCTGAATATTCCCTGATTAGATTTGCTATCTGGAAGGCCTGATGGAGATATTTTCATTAATTTGTAAACGTTGCGGATTATATAAGATTAACCTTTACCTGAGATGTAGTCAAAATAACTTTTGACTGTTTCTTATCCGTGCCAGTTATTATCATGAGACAATTCAAGTTCGGGGAGTAAGATAATATAGAGGAGTATTCGTATGTACAGAGGGTATTCCTTGATCTGTGCTCCAAGAGATGAATTCCTTTTTGGTCCACGGCCAGCCAGAGGACTCGGGGCCAGTTGGATGTAAATGATTGCTTTTTAAAGGGAGAATAAACAAAATATTTTAATTCACATTTCCTTATGTATAGGGTTGTATGCAAAAAGAAGAGTAATTGCTCTTTTCTTAAACTATCGATACAATTGCTTAAAGTAATATGCAAACAAAAATATTGAACTCAGAGAACAGATCTCATGTTATGAACACGCTAAAAGAGAGAACAGATCTCATGTTATGAACACGTAAAAAGCAAGTAACTTCTATGAATCGTATTATCTGACCAGAAGTGGATATTTGAAGTGGAAACTTGGAATACAGGGGTTTTTAGAGTCTCTGATCACAAAGCCGACACCAGATTTTAAAAATTTTCAAATTTAAACTGACGGAAGCAAAATGGCTCAAGAAAATCTAAAAATTAAATTATTTTCAATCAAAATTATTTAACAGGTATTCTCTGGGTCAATGATTACGAATCCAAAGTCAGATTTCAAAAATTAATAATTTCGTAAAATTAATGATGACGAGTTTGAGGTTTGAGTGGATGGGGTTTTGGAAAATTAACTGATATACATCAAAATTAATTTTTGAAGAGAACTGAAATTTCGAAATCTGACCTCGGATTCATATGGGTTAGATACATATGATTTCACCGTTTCATCCGCTAAATTGTATTCGCCATTTTGAATTTTTGAAAAAATACTCGAATAAAAACTGGAAGTCGCAAAAGTCTTTTTCATGTTCACAATAAAAATCTGCAATAAAAAAAGCGGTTCCCATACAAAAAATCTGACTTTAGGTCAAAATTTCCATTTCTGGTGAAGCCGGAAGTCGCAAAATACAATGCAAAAATTCTTCTTTTTTAGTCCACAACAATTCGGCATAAAAAAAAATTTTCCATTTTAAAAAGTCTACTTCTGGTCAAAAAAGTACACTTCCGGTGCAAACCGGAAGTCGAAAAATACCGTACTGGACTTATTTTTTGGTCCACAAAAATAATCCGGGATAAAAAATAGGGGTTTCCGTATAAAAAAATCTACTTCTGGTCCAAACCGGACCATCAGGTGGTTCCCTCGAAACTCTGAACATTTTGTTAAGGTTGTTGGTTTGTTGGTTTATTAAGTTATGAGTTATTTGAGGTGATAGATTCAAATGACACTCTTTATAACATCATCAACATGGCAGAGTTTTTATCCACTTTTGCACCTTCTAGAAGATTATATAAAACTAGAAGGTGTATGTATCTCTTTAGCACATTTACTAAAAAAGTGATCAAGTTGTTTGTTTCTGAAAAAACAGAACCCTCACGAACCTACCGGAAGACATGATTATATCCCTTGCACCAGACTTGATCTACCTAAATTGTAAGAGCTTTCAGATCGATTTAAAAAGAAATGAGTTCGAGTAAGTGAGTATTTTATATTTTTTTGCATACAAAATTAAATACGGGTTCACCGTTTTTGATCGATCTCAGAAGATGAAATAAAGCTAGATAACTCAAACTCTCACTTTTTTGGATACGACTCATAAAGACATAGTTCACGATAATCGTGATATCTACTGGACAAATTTTAATCAGATCAGTACACCTCAAAAATGCTTACGATTCTTAAAGTAAATTTCAAATGACACAGAAAGACTTCTCCGGTGGAGGATCAATTAGTACACTATATCTAATTATCCTAACCCAATTACATAAATCTTTTTTTTTTTTATCATACTTACCATTACATCGAAAATAGTAGCCCTATGCAAGGGCCAGCTCTGTATCAGGTTCAAGAAAGATTTTTTAGCTTCTGCTTGCGTCATTCCGCGAAGACTTTGATGATGCATGGCAACAGCTTCATGTGGAATATTTGGTACAAAACGTGGAGGTAAACAGTGACTAGCAATGGGTCGATAATCGTGAATAACTTCTGAACAGTCTCCCAGCTCGAGTTGTCCTTGTAGAGCCGTCAGCATAATCGCTTCCATCTCAGTAATTGGAAAACGTTCTGTTCGTAAGCCATGCAAAACTTGATGATAAAGCAATTCCTTCTCAACCGGATCATCCAAATTCATGTAGTGATCAAAGAAGAGATGCTTTTTGAACAGGAAAATATGATGCTGTCTACGACACACATTTGGAAGGCTACCTTGGGCCTAAAAGGAAAGTAATGAGGAATTTTCAATTTTTATTCGAATGCCTCCTACCTGATTTTGTTGAACAGCTTGAGCCGCTGCAGTTCGATACTTTTCCCATTTGGACATAACATCGGCAACTTTCTCATCGGGTACTAAACTTCTTTCAGAAGCTCCAAGAACTTCGTATATAGCATAACCTTGAGCATTTTCCTGTAGACCGATTTTTTTCTTAACAATTTCCATCACTTCACGTGCTGTAGAACTTGGATGGAATTCAACTGAATGGTATTGACCGTCCATAAAATGGAATCTTGCATAAATTGGACGTCTATTAATAGTGCAGACTATTTCCTCTCGACTGGGTGGCCACTGACGACGACGAGTTCCCTGAGTTTTAAATAGGCACTAAAACGAAGAAGGACTTTTTATAATATTCTTTTTACAAATAGAATTATTGAACAACTTACTCGTTCAGCAAATCTGGCATATTTGCCCTCTTCGGTGATGTAGTCGCTGGCACATCTCTTTAAGTGGCCTATTAAATATTTCCTAATTACTTTAAGTGGTGGAAGAATAACGCTGCAGGCTAGAGAAAGCAAAGCCCAATGTCTCAAATTAACTCTAGAATTCGGGTCAGGATGATCAGTTGTTTGCTTAATTAGCTGAAGATAGAGCTCGTTCAAAAGGGACTCTTTTCGCATGCATCGATCCATTATGGATTGAATAAGAGTTATATGCTCGTCCTCAGCTCGTTGGATGGAATCACCTTAAAATGCATTTATTATTTCTATGATGATTGAAAAAAAAAAACAATTTCTTACCATTCTGACCAAGACCTGCATACGTTAAAATTGCTTGGAAGACTTGCATCATTGCCTGTTCCTCCTGATCAGGCACCTTACTTAAACTCTGAGGCAGTGGCTGTCGACTAAAAGCCCAAAATGCATGTGGAAAACCTTTGTAAGTTTCCCCATGATCTTGTACTGAATTTCCATGTTCAGCTCGTAATTTTTCTAGACGATGTTTTGATAATCGACGCAGGGTATTTCTTAAGAAACCACCACTCGAATCTTGTGGTTTCCGAAGAATCTCTGCATCGATCAAATGTCGTCGACAGACTACAACATTATGATGAAGCCTGACACGATCTTCGTTTGTTATACCCTTAGATTTTTTGGGCTGTACCTCATTTTCTGTGATCCAATTTGACAATGGTGGGAAATAAGAGACAATTAGAGAACCTATTTCATTTTTCTGGGCTGTTTCGAATACAAAACACCTTTGCTGATCAGTGGTGGTGTTCGTTTGTCGATTTAAAGTGATTGTTATGAAACTATCACTTGGATCGAGCATTATGGATTCAATGTCATAGTACCGGAACTCATAGAGAACAAACTTATCCTCTGTTTTGATTAGCATGATACCCTCACAGTTTACTCCCAGTATCAAGCTGTTCCCATAACTCCAGTAGCCTCTGTAGGTGACTGGGAACATTGTGGTTCCATAAAGGGGGTACTGCATCACACAGCTGAGATATAACACTTTGGCTGTGAGCTCTGATCTACCAGCACCATACTGTCGATGGGCCTGTGCTAATATCGGAACCCAAAATTGCTCTTCTCGGGTTTTCGATATCCTTTCTGGTAGGTAGTTACCAACATCAGTGTAGTACTCTGGCTTTGGTTGATTCGATGGATCTCCTAGGGCCACTTGGGCCTGCAGACCAGCTAGTTGAAGAGCAACTTTTTCACTAACTGGGAAATCATCACACTGCAATAAAGTACATTTGTGCAGGCAAATAAAAAGTGTAAAAGTTAGTGCAAAGTACCTTAACAACACTATAAACAGCTTGCGCATAAAGCATATTAACTTCCACTGGATCTTGGGATAATTCTCTTGTACTCTTGAAAAGACGTTTTTTAAAGACGAATCGATTCTCTCCAGATCCTAGGGTTGCTGCATTTCTTCTCATTGTTGAATTAGTTGCTTGGATTTTAGTTTGTTTTCTGAAAAGAAATATGTATTTGTATTAATTTGTTTTTGAAGTTTGATACAATTATATCTCTTTTAATTTTAATTTTATTTTTCAAATGCAGATGAAGGATCTATCATTATTCATTTCCTTGATATTATTTTTTTAAATTTTTATTGTTTAAGTAAGTACATATACTCTTTTAATTTCAAGAAGTACCATTTTCAAATCAGACTGGTCGAATTTCAATTCAACAAAGTCGCTTTAAACATCAAGAAGTCTATTTTCATTTCAAATTAGTGCGAATTTTTAATACTAATATTTCCAAATTGTCAAATCAAACTAATTCAAAATTTCAACTCACCCAAGTCTAAATTTTTAACTTAAAATGTTTTACTTTAACTCGAAATGTATTCATACACCACATACTATATTTAAATGGAAGTGAAATAATTATTCTACCGAGAGGTGGTAAACATATATTAGCAAAGGATGGTAGAATTTAATCGTTCTATTACGCTATTAGAAATTAAAAGAAAGTTGGCCACACAAAATAATAATATGTGACAAACCAGCATCTTTAGTGGCTTATAAAAATTCAAAATTACTTTAAAAATGGCCCGTTTTGAGGTAGATAGAACGAACGCTACAAATAGCTTACATCGATAAATACTATACAAGTATATCAGAGAATTTAATATCTCAGCACCTATAAACAGAAACAATTTGATTTTCATTGATGAAATGGTTTTAATTTCCACCTTCGCAGAACAAAAGTAAAATCCACATGCAGATACTCCAGCCACAGTTCAATTTTCCAGAGTAAGATGTTGAAATATTACACTTGTAGCTGCAATAACTAACGAAAAACTTATTCACTACATTCATTGATTACATTATCAACATGTTATTCTTCAAAACATATTTTCAAAAATTAAAACGCACGTCAGAAGTGTTCTTGCTGATCCGAGCTTTAACTCCTCTCTTTAAGCACTTATTAGAAATAGTTTACAAATAATAATAAGACGCCACAATCACAATCATACAATGAAGTACATTTTAAGTTAAAAATCTGGACTCGTTTGAAGTGAAAATTTGGACTTGTTTGAGTTGGAATTTTGGACTAATTTGATTTGAAAATTTAAATTCGAACAGACTGATTTGAAAAAAGGTATTTTTTTTAAATTAAAAGAGTAGTTATATTTAAAAACTTCAAAATTTACGATTTTACATAAAAAATTTGTTCATTCTCTTTTCCGTTGAATTTAGCATACGTAAAGTTGAATAAACATTATTTGAAATTCAAATCATCTTTACGTGTATAATTGCTATTCATGAAGCTTTTCAATGTTATTTTGAGTGATATGTTCACAAAATAATAGTTTGCTAATTTGATATTATACTAAAACTGTGAAAAGTTTAAATAATTCAATATTCTAGTGCCATGATCAGTATATATATAGTTTAATTTACTTTAATGACACATTAAAAATAATTGAAAAGTGCTAGCATTATAGACACAGGACGTTCGTTCTAATTTCAATTATTGCGTTATATTACCTGATTTTTGTTAAATTTAATGTCGAATATGTCTCAGATATGCTATTTAAAATTATGAATTTTTTTTTTTTTATATTCTACATTATATGATACCCCCGAACATAAATTATTCTTTTTAGAGAGCTGAAAATTCCTTATTCAAAAGACGTATGATAAGAAGTAGGAAGAACTTCCCAAAATATATGAATTCAACTATTTTTTACCTCTTCTTATCACAAAAAATAACAGCTTTTGTGTTAGAGTGGGACATTTTCTTAAAACTTCTAAGCAGGAGATCTGCATATGAATACTTATTATTGAAGAAATTCAAAACTTACATTTCCCAAGCGGCAATAATATCATACAAATAATCATGCGACTTTACATGTTCCTCTCCATCCGGCCGACTTTGGTATATTGCCCAACCATCAGTATTACATAAATTTAATTTGTCTGCCAGTTTGGCTACAGCATCACTTGCAGTATCTGTCGGATGGACATCAATTGCTTTGGTTCGACCATCCAAGAAGAAGAAACGACAAACAATTGTGCCCAATCGTCGCATTGCCTGTTCATTTTTATTTAATTTTTATTTATCATTGCGATTCATTGTAAACATTTATACTTACAGCAACTTCAACACTTGATGGTGGGAACATGCGCGGTGATACTTTTGTACATTTACAATTATCCAAGCACCATTGAGCGTATTGTCGCAATTTTCCATCCAGAGACTCTAAATTCTTTTTCAAAAAACTTACAAAGTACCTGAAAATATAAAAATATTATAAAGGGCTCTGAATAGAAGAATTAAACTTCGATTACTTAAAGAGCAGTTTACTAGGCTGGAATGCTACTATGGTCAAGCAGAGAAGTAACCACACTCTATCAGTCCATTCTGAATGCGGATTATTTGTAGCTTGCCGCATACATTGGACAAATATCTCATCACGCAGCTCTTCACGATCAATTCCTTGGCCAATTATATATTGAATGACTTGCAATTCACGTTCATTATTTAGCTCTCCACGAATATACTTGCAAAGATCCTAAAAAATATATTATAATTAGATTTTTTCAAAATGCAAAAAAAAAAACGAAGGATATACCCGAAATATATTGCAGGCCACTACAACATTTTCTGGATCGTACATGTGAATATGCGAGGAGGGAATGGAATTGCCACGATAATAAGTAATCATTTCATATTTTGGCACCAGATCTGTTGACTTTTTGCCTTTTCGAGTTAACGTGGCCATAATGGTGCCTTCAGGAGATCGCTCATGAGAATTAAAATAGTTTTCAGCGAACTCTAGAATATCGTAGTAGACATCGTCCCTAAAAATCAAGAAATCTCAGCAATAGTTTCATTTGGATAAAACCTTATTCTGGAAAATGAGGTCAAATGAATCGATTCATCTGTTATGGCTGACTAATGCATATAACTTCTTATAAGAATTTTTTATCTAATTCAACTTTAAAAGAGGAATCGTCTCATTCCTTTAAAAGAGGAATCGTTTTCTTATCTCTCAATTCAAATTAAAGTTCCCGGATTGATAAACATACCGAAGAGCATCCTTTTCTTTTTCAGACACATCGATTTGTTGCATTTCCTGTAGTTTCTTCTCCACCCTGTGTTTCCTTCTTTGTTCCCTTTCAGCATATGGATGTCCACCACCCGTTGAAGAGGCTCTAGAACTGGGTCGACTATGTTTTGGTGATGAAGGACTCATGGGGCCACTTGATGCTCTTTGTGGACTCGCAGATCGAACAACATTATTAACAGCAGGACTTTTCGGTCTGAATTTATGCTGCTGACATGGGCCTCCAGAGCCACTTGTACCATTTTCTTGAATAAGAGAAGTCGTCATAGACTCATGGACGTCTGGGACTGGTGGAAGCTCTTTTGGTATCACTGCTTCATAGATTGGCTCATCACCCTTTTGTACTTTTGTCGATTTTACAACATTCGCCGGAGGATGAGCTGTTCCATTCATAGTAGGTGGCGGGGGTGGAGGCATTGTCGGCTCTGGCAGTGTTGGAACTCCTTTTGTGGGTGGAGTCTTAGTTGGTTTTTCGAGTGTCAATCCTTCAATCTCTTGTTGTATAACATTTTCAAGCTGCAATAAATATTATGTGATATTTTATCGAACTTTATCCTTTTGGTTTGTTACCTCTATGTCCATATCTTGCAGCAGAGTGTCCATTTTTTCACCAATCTCATTTAATACAGGATTTGATGTTGAATTGTTGGGTTGTACCTCACTTAAGAAAGCAAAAAGATTGTCCAAATCTACAGATTCATTACTCTGCTGGTGCGTGGTTCCTACAGATGGAGCATGCCCGTTCATCATAGGCTGAGTAGGTGGAGGAGGTGGTGGTGGCTGATTCAGCTTAGTGTTGATTTGCTCAGCCATTTGGGATAGAGCGATAATCTCTTCCTGGACCATCCTAAAATGAATATTATTCGTATATTTAAAATTATATGAGAAAGTTTTTTAAAACGTATAGTAACAAAGGTTTGGATTTTGTGCAGGAATCTCTTAGGGTGTAAGGATTGAGCCAAGGAGACAAGACAACTGAAAATTGATTAATTTTGTTAATTAAACACATTCAAAAACTCCAACATTAAACATTTTACTACTAATGCATTCAGTCTTAAGAGAAAATGTTGTGTGTTCTTACCGGAAGTCTACTACTTTTACTTTTCTCTGTTATATCCTTACCTTAATGTATACAGCCTATTTTTTTATCTATTTAATTACGGATCTTTAAGAAGGAAACTAAAACTAGTTTATAACTTTATAATTAATATTGCATTTCTTAAAAAAAACATGAAATTTTGAAAGCCATGCTCTATCAATAATACGAATTTAGAAAATCTTCAAACATTTCTGTTATGTAAAAGAAGTGATCAGACACTAAAGACATTGCATTTTTTAATTTAATTTGATTTTCTGCCTGCTTGCTAACCTCTGTAGAACTTCTTTGATAGTACTGAGTGCAATAAAAAACCAATTTAGCATGCAGTGCATTATTCAATTTTTAAAATAAATTGAGCAAACGATCAATGATCAATACGAAAAAAACGCTAATGCAAAAACAAAACTAAACACAGCATTCAATTGGTGAGAACTTACCCTCCTTGATCGTCATCGTCACCACTTCCAATATTCTGCATGCTTCAAAATTAAAATCGTTTTTTTGTTTGTAAAAAATCAAATTTTTTAGCAATTTTGTTTGTAAGGTTTACTCTCTAAACACAACTTTATCACCCACAAATAAAGCAATAATATTCAATGACAAACTAAACGAAAAGGGGGTCAAATCAAAATCAATCCTTCGTTTGCGCTAAAAAGGTACAGAAAAGCGATGGAAAAAGGAGAAAAACTACATGAGACGATCAAAATGATGCCCTATTATTGGATACTCTTGGTAATGTGTTTTAAAGAAACATCTCAAAAATGCTGTAAGCGGTTACAAAAAACAAATCCCCTTTTTTGGATGAATTCTATGGTAGAGAACTGATTAAAAACTAATGCATACCTTTCGCACTCTTCAATTGCCTTGCGCTCTTCTTCGGAATTCTTTGCATCCTGCTCCCGTTTTTTCCGTTCTGCTTCAAGCCTTTCACGTTTGCGCATCTCTTCATCAACCCTGCGCATTTCTCGTAGCGCGGCAGCAACCTATTTTTGAAATGAAACCGCCATATTTAAATTAAACTACCTCTATAGGTTATAATTACATACCTCTCTTGCAAAAACACCTCTTAGATGGCTTTGAATAACAACAGCAGCTCTCCTTTTCCTTAAAAACTCTATCCTCAATTTCCATCCTTTGTAGGCGTGTTGAATTTTCAAAGCCGCCCCACGCGTCTGTATATACTTCTTTTCTATTATATATCGTTTCCAATTCTTCTGAATAACCAGTGCTTTCGAATTAATTATCTGATTGCGGGCATCTTCAAGTGGCTCATGAGCTCTACTCCTCAGGAACACTTTGGTTTTACCAATCTGCCACTCGGTGTCAGGAACCTTAAGTTCTTTTATCACAGCCATAACTTGCTCACGAGTCGATTGAATACCCTTTTTTCTGGTTAAACATTGATACTTCGATACGAAGTCGTCAAAGCTCAAATGAATGGGGTACCCTTCGCGTCGTATACGTATTATATCTAACATCCCTAAATATCTAAGTTGGTCTAGGACTAGTTGATCATTATAATCGTTTGGTAATTTGTGCGCATTTGGTTTTATACAACGGACGTACCTGAAAGATTTTTTTTTTTTTTAATTTACCCAATAAAAGTTCAGAACATAATAGATTAAGAATAAGAAACGTTTTTTTTTCTACAGTATTTGCAACGATGCGTAACCTTTTATTGAATTTGGTTTAAAACGGAATTGAAGATCTTACAACAATTCATTACTTTGCAAGTTTTTATACCCCTATTAAGATTCTCTGATTTTGAAATAATTAATAAAGAAAATTGCATCACGTCATACTTACGAGAAAAATAGGGTTAACAATTTAAAATAGACGTATTTTCGTAATTTTTGGAAATTTTTCAAAAAATAACCGAATGTCGTAGGAGTTCGAAACATAGCTTAAAGTTTGGGGGACAGGTTTTTCATTAGAGTTCTACTCCTGCATAACGTTCGGTCATTTCACTTATATGGCAGAAGAAAAGGTCGTTCCCTAAGCAAATCTTAATAAAATTTAGAAATAATTGATATTTTAAAGCTATTGTTTAGGATTCAAGCCTATGGCCTAGTTATTTTTTAAAAAATATCCAAGAGTGGCTAAAATATGGTTATTTTCATTATTTAAATAACGTAACGTGATGAAAACACAACAATCTAACTTTAGTTATCAGTTTCCATTAAAGGATTGAAAACAAATCAAGAAAAAAGTTAAAATGAGTAAACTAGTTACTTTTGACGCTGTTTGAAACACTACACTATTTCCAGAACACTGTCTTATTTCTTAATTTCTATCTAAATAGACTATGAACACTTTCTTTAGGAAAACGGCCCAATTCAAAAAGTCATCTTTACATTATTGCTACTTAGAATTGAAAATAAATGAAAATAAGATTTTTATTTAGATTTATTCAATTTGTACATTTAATTTCCTTTAGTGTAGGTATACATAATACATGTTAAAATTAAACATTCGTGACTTTTTAAAAACATTAAAACATTTATTTAATCGAGACTTTTTAATATTTTTAAAATAATTAATAACTATCGTGATTTATATCAGACTGCTCCATTAAAGCAGCATCCATTAAGTTCTCCGTATAGATCATATTTTTTCGTTGTAATTGTAATTTTATGAAGAGACTCTAACAAGAATTTTATTTTTAAATATGAGCGAAAGCTAGTAGCAACTTTATGTTTCAATATGTTGTGAATCTGAACTTATAACTCAAATAAAATTGCTACTATCTTTCGCTATTCTTTTTTACAGGAAATGCTGAACAAAAGCTGACTTTCAGTTATTATTTTAATTACAAAGACGCAATAGATAAAATTTTTATTTTTTGATATAAGTAAAGATGACTTCCTCTTTTACCTAAATATATCGATTTTTTATATGATGGGCAGATTTTCTATAGAAATTGTACCTCCTTCTTTAGAATTTCGAGCGTACATATTAAACTATTTTTTTATTCCGTGAAAAAGCTTGACAGCGCTTGACAAAGAAGTTTTAATAGTTTGCTCATCCTTTACTTAATTTTTGGGCGACAGTCTATCTTATTTTTAAAAGAAAATATGTACACAGCAAATACTAATATAGAAAAAATGCTACCAGTTCTTATTCTTAAAGGGTTTGAATCTTACCATGGATTGGTACTTTGTAAGACATCTACAAGGGCCTGCAGCTGAAATCTGAAAGTATCACTGACCGTCAATTTTCCTTTCGATGTCCCTCTCTGCACTGTGCCAACAGTATTTGTTATTTGATTTTGTGTTTGTATTGACAAAAGGTCCTGTAAAGCTATCTCGTCTAATTTACCTTCTATTTGCTAAACAATTTTAACTTACCTGGTAGGATGAGAGATCCTGCACAAAGGTGTTAGTACTCCTGCTCATAAAATCAAATAGGACATCCTGTTGGACATCGCGATTTTTGTCTACGAAACCCTTAACCGTGTAGAGAACACATCCTGCATAGTGTTTGATACCAAATTCAGACTCCCAATGACGACGGTCAGCGCCTTTTACATATCTCGGATTAGGTTCGAATTCGGCATGTAGATTTGTGAGATAGGCTAGATCCGAACCCTTAGGCATGTGGCATTGTTCGGTTAGAAGTTTTAGAATGCAGCGCGGTGGTTTCTCTATCAATTCCAAGCATAAGGTGTTGTCGGTGAATTCAATGTGCGAAAATTGAATTTCTTCTTGTTTGTACTATTTAAAATAAAAATAAAAAGATTTATTTTTATAATGTTATCAGTCCAAATCTAATATGAACCTTGTTACTTACAATTTCCTGTTCTAAGGCAAAGACATAATGATTGAAGAATTTGTGAAGCTTTTCATTAGTGTAGTTGATGCACAATTGTTCGAAAGAGTTCACATTGAAATTCTCAAAGCCAAAAATATCTAAAACTCCTAGGAACCGGCTGGAATCCTGTCCTGGATTTATGCATGTATTTATTTGACTAATAAGCCATGCAAACGTCCTGGAGTACAATGCCTTTGCCATTGCGTGTCGATTCTCCCGCGCCTTTAGAAAAACAAGGAAGAAAACAAAAGAGCTCTGGTTAAGTACTTTTTTCCTTGACGACATTGAAAAAGGGAGGAAAAAAGGGAAGAGTATTGTTTACCTCTTGAACCTTCAGAGGTATTTCCGTGATATTCCCCCTGACATTGATTTGTCGCACCAGACAGACCTGTTGGACGTCGTTCTCCTGCAGACCTAGAAGATCTGCAACTATCGACACAATTTCCTTGTCAGACTCAGTGAGTTCGCACCGTTCTCCATCGATGTCCTGAAAGTCCAAATTCCCCAGCCATAGAATGGCACTTAGAACCTTAAAGATTCCGTCTATTATCGGCTGAGGAATTTGCAGTACCGTGAATGCCAGCCTTAGGGCTTCAAATCGCTTAGATTCTGAAGCAATTTCAATCTCCATACTACCGGAGGCATTTAAATAACGATAGAAGGATGGCTCCTTTAGATGCAAAGATGCCGCCAATTCTTTGTTAGTTTCTCCCTCTGCGACCAGCTGATAAAGGACATGATAGTTCCTTTCGCCAGGACTCTGATGTGTTATCCTCGACTGCTCCAGAAGGTAGTCCTGAATTATGCACCCTTTAATGCACCATTTTGCATCGAAGCAGACCTGCATAAATTTTCCAAATCGCGAACTGTTATCGTTGCGAATTGTTTTCGCATTACCTGAAGGTATGAAATTCAGGTTAATTTGAAGCCCATTTGAATGCTAAAACAATTTTATTTTATATTTTTATTTACCAAAAGCTTCTAGTATTGTGTTAGCTTCGAGAATCTGCTGCTGGACCCAGGTAGATACATCACAGGTGACAGAGCACAGGTACTGCAGCACAAATTTGGTCGTTTCCGTTTTACCAGCGCCAGATTCACCGGATATAACGCATGACTGTTGTGGTCATTTGTATTATAATTGCATGAATAAAAAGAAAAACAATTTTAATTACTTATTTTGCATTTAAATTACCACCCAAGCGAAAAACAGTGTTATTTTCATGCATAAACAAAACAGAGCGTGGAAAGATCAGAACAAAAGTGAAAGTTATTATCACCTCACTGTGATTTATTATTCTTATAAATTAAATTTCCTAAAAGTTTTTTAAGCGAAATAATGTAATCTGTTAATTTTAAATTATATAAAATATATAATTCGCATTAACGAAATGAAATAAGCTGGGCTTTGTGTTTTTCAAAATATTCAGTAGCTTTATTCATTTTTTCACTAAAATGTTTTATTGGATTTAAGGGACTACTACCGGTTAGATTGCAAAAAAACAGCATAATTTTCAATAATTTTTTTCTCAGCTCCTTTATTATATATCAATTTCAAATTTTGCATGGTGATAATAATTATTTCAAATATTACAAAAAAATTTTTTTCTTATTTTTATCATTTTTTTCCTTGTTTATAGAGGGCGCCGAAGTTGGTAGCTCAAAAAATGACTCGTCCCATGGCGGACAACTCATCTCAGAAACGAAGAGTCTGAAACAAATAAACCAAACGGCATTTTATTAAGGAATGTCCCTTACGTAGGAAAAAACCAGAATATGTCAACAAATGATTAAAAAAACAAAATGGCGGACGTTTGAAATTTTTTTTCAAAAAATCGCTTATTTTTTCACTTGTTTTCACTTGCTACATTTTTTTGGATTGAATTTTGACTAATATTGTGGTTTTTTCCTGTGCAGAATACTCAAATAAAGAAGCACTCCAAATTTGAGCCCAATCGGTTGGGCCAATTCGGAGTTAGTGTGTCCGCCATATGATAAAAGGTCATTTTGAGAAAATCACGTTTAAAGTTTTTGTTTTACTTATAAATATATAATAGGCGGGCACGCTTAATTTGCTGTAACTTTTATATTTTTGGGAATATCAAAATAAAATGTTGAGACGTGATTTCTGAAGGTATATTGAGTTGAAAAATGTAAAAAAAAAAAAATTGAATTTTTCAAAATTATAACCGGTAGTAGTCCCTTAATAAATTCCGAATACTAATTTTTTGTAAATTTTGCATTTATCATATTAATAATAATATAATACATATACGCAATGTGTGGACTTACTGATCATCATCTACTTCCAGTCAACTTTAATATTTTAGATATGCTCTGTGTAAAAGTTGGTTATTCGAATTTTATAAATACATATGTATAAATGCAAATTATAAACTTGAATATTGTTTTTAACTTTTCATTTATTTTCTGTGTAAGTGAGCTTTTGCCTTTTAAAAATGTTGTTAATCGCTTCTAAACTATTAACTATTTATTTATTATAAGTAGTACCCAATTTTATATTTCTGTATGGACTGAAAGTAATTAAGATTTCAAGGTCTGCCCTACTTTATCTTATTCGAACCAGATTTGGCCGTTCGATATCAAATTAATCGATTAATCGGTCATATGATTAATCGGGACAAAATAATTGCATCGCGATTAAATCGGAAAGAAATAATCAATTAATATGGGATATGATTAATCGTCAGTGGTGTATAATATAATACTGCCAATACTGTAACATAAATGAAGTGAGCAAGCGCAGAATGTGTAGATCTTTCAAAACAAATTACGTATTATGACAGGAACTTTATTCTTTATTATTAATCCATGATTGCAAAAATAACAACTTTGAGAACTTTTTCGTGCTTGATCTATTTCCTTTTTCGGTGGCGATAGATAGATAGACAGCTTTGGAAAATAATCGTTCCGACGGTACTGATATAATGACAGTATTTTATAATTTGGGGCATATTGCCCTCATTTCCTCCCAAGCATCTTTTCGATTTTGTTTCAGTCTTATCACTGAAGACCTTAAATAAAAAGCTAATTCGTCTTGCGGATTACTCAAATTATTGTTATTGTCATTGACTCATTGCTTAGTGGACGCAATAGTTCAATGGAATCGTCGGACCAAAAATAAAAAAAAGTTTTATATCATAATAGTATCGCCTACAAAAGAAAGCATTCATTTGATATTTCTCAAAATAATCGAATAATCGCCGATTAATCCAAAAGAAAAATATATGATAATTCGATTAATCAAATCAAATTAATCGATAATTGCACTCATTTGATTAATCGTTGCCATCTTTACTTTTAGGGTCAGACTGAGTTTATCTTATTCGGCCCTTTTAGCATTAACTACAATTTATCTGATTAGACCCTGCTGTAATTTCCTGATTTGCAATCATTTACATTTCAACCCTGGTTTCAACCGGACCTGATGTAATTTATTGAGGGTTTTAATTTTATCCAGTCCTTAAACTTAGGATCGGTTGCATTTATGAAGTGTTATCGAGCAATAGTTCCAAATTTATCATTATGCTATCAGGATCTGATAAAATAACCTAACCCAGTCCCAATTAAATTACCTGATTCATAAATGGCTTTATATACCTGATTCGTGCCTACTCAGGCTGACTGATTAGGGTTCTATTAAAAATCAGGCTCGCCAGGTTACTAAGACATATTGTTTGCATGTTTTAATGTTCGTTTTTTTTTTAAATGTATACTTATTATATCAACATGATTTTAATTATATTTTTGAGAAGGATTTTGCACTGTACGCTTAAATTACGGACCGACAAAACTCTATACAAATTTTCAAATAATACATGATATGTACTTTATACATACATCATACACATTGGTCTTTGGTAAAATTTATAAAGTTATATATCTCTCAGTATTAATATATACATAGTAAACCTTCACAATCCACTATATGTAATTACGTAAATTTCCCTTAGATTCAGTAATAAAATCCAAAAATAGCAGTGACTCTGCTTCTGTTTCAAAGTTAGGGAAATTACACAGGAATTTGATTGATATCAGTGCCACACTCTGCGTCTTGAACAGGTAGAGTTATTAAAGCCCAATAAACTGCGGAAATTAAATTCGAAGACCATAAAAGCCCGTAAACATGTAGGAAATTGCCGCAGAACGGGAGGGGTTGCTTAACAACCAACCACCCACCTGGCGGCCGCATAGTTCGTTCATGACTATTCCTTTTTCGAGTCTCTCCCTTCTGCCGCGTGGAGGCGTGTATTCTGGTGCCTTATGAGGTTTTCTAGGGTTTTGTAGGGTTGTCTTCTTACCTGATTTGCGTTGGTATCCTTCATATTCCTATAGCCGGCCTCCGCAAGTGCAAACACGTGAGGTTCCAGCGTGCCCAACTTCTGGCCGTGGTACTTGAAAACATGCTCCTGCAGTGGAAGAAGGAAAAATCGTAAAATAAGGTAAGCGATGGACTACTTTTATACACCACTAGGACGAGTGGGCTGTTAACCTTTTTTAGACTGGGATGAAGCACAATGGGACATGTGGATGTGGTTCAAGTTTTTGGAGCTTTTTTTTTTTTTTGGTTAGTGAACTTAATTAGACACGCCCGACCACCTATTGTTAAAGTGGGCCTCATTTTTATGGGCACCGGTGAGCCGTTTTAATGCTGTCGTTGACAACAGATGAAAGAGGCTTTTGATTAGAGGTTTTTGGAAGGATATTTAATGGTATTTTTAGGAGTCATTTGTAGGAGGAATTTCTTTATTTCGGGTACACAGATAAAAGGGATATGAAATTATACAACTTAAGATTATAAACTTTATTAATAAATAAAAAAATAAATAAATAAGAAAACGGCTGTTCCTTAGCGAAAGACCTCAACTATTTTTATATAGAGTTTTTCGTACATAAAAAATGTATTTTTTATAATTCTCTATTAAATAGTTTTTCTTAAAATAGAAAAAAAAAACTAATATAATTTTATAACATGCTTCAGTCCTTAAAATTTTAGATGCTGTACTTATATATTATAGGTGCTATATATAGTATTGTTATAGATGTCTGTAACTTCGTCTTATTTTTAACCGACTTCAAAAAAAAGGAGGAGGTTCTCAATTCGACTGCATTTTTTTTTTGTGTATGTCACGCGATGTCTTCGCCGATTGTGAACCGATTTGAATGATTTCTTTTTTATTGAATATGATATATCTCGAGGGTGCTCGTATTTAAATTTGAAGAAAATATCCCACCTCTAAGGGTGGAAATTCGGAGATGAATCCCGCTTATTGAATTTCAGCCTCTTTTCGTTAACTAAAAATTGAAAAATAAAATCATTTTTACAAAAAAAAAAGAAAAAATCGACTTTAGAAAACTTAAACTAAAAAGTTATAAATAATAGTTTTTATTTTTTTGTACAATTTTTTCTTTATGAACGCACATGAACTTTTACCTGCTAACGTAAACAGAACTGTTGGGCTAAATTTTTAAGTTACTTTTCATTTTTTAGGTTAAAAAAACTGACCAAAGCTAAATCTCGATTTATAGTAAATATAAAAAAAAACTTTGTATTTAAAAGTTTAGACTGGAGTTTTGGTAAGTTTTTTTTAGAATATGAGCCAATGTCTTGGAATGCACACACCTATGCAGTAATTCTAAGATACTTTTGGTTTCACCTAACCAACAACGAAGTTCCAGTTGAACAAACTGACTGTAGCATATAATTTACCCGCCTCCTTTTAAGATTTCCTGAAAAGCTGTGGGTAATGAAAGTCATTTCTAAATCTTAAATAGGTCAACCAATTCGTTGCCCTATTTTATTTGTTTTTATGAGGTGTGCCGGCATATAAACCGTATTTTCCCCTCTTCCTGGGAAGGGCGCGTCAATTGTTGTTAGTGGGCAAATACATAGGTTTTTCCCTTCTTGCTATCCTGGCCAGATGATATTCTAAAAATAAACACGCGACAACCGTACTAACTCTCAGGGAAGAAAATAAGCAGCCGCATGTTATAGGACTGCAGGGATGATTCCTTAAAGCTTAATGGTAGTATATAGCTTCAGACACATATATACACGGCAGGGTATATAACAGGTTACAACAAATATTTCAAAGGAAATAGCTAAAATCTCATCTGTGTGTGGCGTGCACTTTACCGACTTGGGATACGACATTCCTTCATCCGACATAAATTCATTATTTCCTAAATCGGTAGCTTTCCCCGTGATTGTTGGGTGAAGCAATTGAGGTCGAAGCCGCTCCCGGTAGAAGATTGCTGACTTAAAAGGACTAAGGCTGATGGGGAAACACGCTCTAATTAATAACTCCGCCTTTACGATATAGCCTGATTGTTTTCGTGAAAAGGGTTTCCCCAGGAAAATGTCCTTAAACGCCTTACACGTGCGACATAAGAAGCATAGTTGCTCATAAATTAAATGGGGAATAATTTTGAACACTAATACATACTCATACTCGAATGCCTAATATACTAATTTCTTACTGCATATTCGTCAAAGTTCACATAGCTTTAAAAACTGTCGACATGACATTTTTAATAGTAAAAAAATATTTAATACATATATATAAATTATTAAAAAAGAAAAAAAATATTTAATACATATACAGGGTGTTCAGAGGTGGGTGGTCAATACTGAAGGGGGTGAAAGGTCAGACCGAGACAAGCAAAAAATCGTATGGGTGGGGGGGGGGGCATCTCGCACCGTTTGGCAGTTACAGGGTGATTCGTAAATCAGGATTTTGCCTTATATGGGAACCGCCCTTGTATTTTTATCTTTTTTTCTACGCATCGCAGCGGCCCCAAACTGATTTCAAAAAATCACTATTTGGAAGCCCTTTCAAAAAAATTTTACACCACCCCCCTATCCCCAACCCCTTGGCCACAATCCCCCCTGGAAGTTGAAAAAATTAACTTTTATTTCACGATTTTTCACCTTTCGCCCCACTTTTCTCCGAAATTCATGTTATTAACATACCTACTTTTTATTTTTTTTAAGTTGCCTATCTAATTACCTTTCCAAGGAGGTGCAACATGCCCAGGTAGGAAAAGGATACGAAAATTTATTTACAAAAATCCTTTTACAGAATATCATGACAATTCGAATTTTTAAGAAATTATACTTAAGTTAACTAAAAAATACATTTTGTTCGCTTAAAAACTAATTACAATTAAAACGTATGTCCTATAAAAGCTGTTCAAAATGTTCTCCGCCAGTTTCGATGCATGCAAGTAGCCTTCGTCTTATTCCGCGTTTGAGGTCTATGGTAACCAGTCTCTCCCGTATTTTCGTCGCTGCAGTCCCAATCCTGGTAACTAATTCTTCTCTGGTGTTGATTGGTCTTGAGTAAACTTCATCTTTCATCATTCCCCATAAGAAAAAGTCCAGTGGAGTAAGGTCCGGTGACCTAGCAGGCCAAGGAATCGGTCCACCTCGTCCAATCCAGCGCTCTGGGTAATGGTCATTCAACCTTGCCCTAACAATGTTCCCAGTATGCGCAGGTGCTCCGTCGAGCTGTAAATAAATTGCGCTTCTGGTGGCCAGGGGGATGTCCTCCAACAGATCCGGAAGGATATTCTCCAAAAAGTCCGAGTATAGCTGACTATTCAGCACTTGGGGCAAGATGAAGGGTCCTATCAACTGGTTGCCGATGATGCCAGCTCAGATATTGACAGTAAATCTTTGTTGGAAGGACCGACACCTTGTCCTATGTGGGTTCACATCTGACCAGGTGTGGATGTTGTGGAAGTTTGTGATGCCATCCCGGGTGAATTGCGATTCATCCGTCCACAGAATTTGGTCTAGAAACCTTCTGTTTTCGATGTCAGACTCGAACAGCCAAGTGCAGAATTGCAATCGTCCTTCGGAATCTCCTTCCCTAGTGCTTGGACCGGGATATGGTGGTATGGATGTAGTCCCTCTCGGTTCACAACGGTCCAAGCTCTCCCTGAAGACAATCCTGACCTTCGTGCGACCTGCCTGATGCTTATTACACGGCTGTTCCTGACGATGTTGAGGATTTGTTGGTCGGGGTCCGCTGAATCGGCCGATTTTCCTGCTCGCGTTTCTGGTCTGGGGGCGGTTACACTTCCGGTTTCTTTTAACCTTCTGAAAGTCCTTGAAAATACCCTTCTGTCGGGTACACGCCGATTCGGGAATCTCCTTTGGTATTCTCGTACGGCCTCACTATCATTTCCGTCTACTAAACCGTACACGTAAATTATATCCGCATACTCTTCAACATTGAATTCTGCCATTTTATCTTAATTTTTTCTATTAAACACCCGTCCTTTTCGCTTGTTTCTTCAACTGTGGTCAATGTCCTTTCAAACTCACCCACTTTTATACCATAATTCATAGGAGGTATTAGAAACGGAGCGTCAGGATACTTAGAAGTCAATACTTGATATAATAAACTAATAACGCTATTTAACGAGATTACATTTATTATTTTATTACTTTTTTGCTGAAATAATAAAAATGTACTACCTCTGTTTCCTAAACAAACATTTCCGAACTTGCTGTCATAAAAATTGTTTACTTAACGACTTTTTCCATTACGGTGCAATAAAGTAATTAGGTACCTGTGAGGATGTTTTAATTTCAGGACTTTTGCAACCCTTTTCTACCTGGGCATGTTGCACCTTTTTGGAAAGGTAATTAGATAGGCAACTTAAAAAAAATAAAAAGTAGGTATGTTAATGTTAGGATGGGGTTGGATTTTTAGGATCAGCAAAACACGTCCATGCGGTAGGAAAAACTGCTATTTATTTATGGAAGTAAAAAAAGGTAATGCCACATGTGTCGTTATACAATAGTTCAGTTTAAGTGGCGCTAGCGTTGCGAAAAAGGTTATACTTTACTCCAACATATTCCCCCTCAACGCCAGCGACAATTCAAAGAATACGTATTAATTTTGAGATATTTTAAGGTGATTTCAAATCTAAAGCCTTAATACAGTTATTATGTTTAACGGCATTTAACAACTTCGTGAGTATATCTGCTTTCATTCCTTTAGTGTCTATATACTTCAATTCTATTTCCTTCTTTTCATACATATCCCTTACAAAGTGTACTTTAATGTCTAAGTGTTTCATTCTGCTGTTATTAGTATTATTTTTGATGTTGTTTTGTGCACTGAGATTATCGTTGAATATTACCACTGGTTGTTGAATGGGCCAAGTGATCTCAATTTCTTGTAACAAGTGTTTAAGGTGCAGTACCTCCTTGGTTGCTTCAGCAATTGCCGTGTACTCGGCTTCTGCGGAGCTTAACGATACTGTTTGTTGTTTCTTACTACACCAAGTAATCAAACCGTTGGCTAAGTGAACAGTATATCCGGTGTGAGATTTTCTATCTACCTCGTCTCCTCCCCAATCTGCATCCGTGAAACACTCCATAGCATTCCTAGTTTTATTGTATGTGATTTTGAAGTCCATTGTAGCCTTAAGATAGCGCAAAATTTGTATAGCCGATTTCCAATGTACTTTATGCGGATGGTTTGAGAACTGCGCCAGTTTATTTGTGGCGTATGCGATATCTGGTCTTGTCCACACGGATAAATAATTTAAGGAACCGATTAGAGACTGGAACATTTTTTCGTCAAATTTATCACAATTACTACCTCCTGGACATTTTTCAAACTTCGTTCCCGGATCTAGAGGTATTTTTGCCGACCTACAATCCTCGATGTTGTACTCGCTCAGGATATCTGCTATGTACCTTTCATGGCTCAGGCTTATTGGTCCTCTGGAACCATCTCGTGTAATTGTGATATTCAGGTATTGATTTATGGGACCTTTATCCTGAATCGTCAGCCTTTTAGATATCTCTTGTTTTATGAATGTCATGTCTTCTTTATGATAACATGCCAATATTAAATCGTCTACGTACACGGCCAAAATTATTAGGTTATTGTTCCTTCTCGTAATAAAAACGCAGTTATCTGCTTTGCATTGCCGAAAACCGATGTCTTTCAGCACATTTTTGAGCTTCTCGTTCCAGACTCTTCCTGCTTGTTTCAGGCCATAAATTGATTTTTGTAATTTACATACCTTATTGGGGTTTTTGTGGTCCCCAAAACCTTCAGGCTGCTTCATATATACCGTCTCGCTCAAGTCGCCATGAAGATACGCCGACGTTATATCCACGTGATGTACCAGGAATTCCATTTCAGCAGAGAGTGCAAGCAGCAATCTTACTGAAGAAGCCTTAACGACAGGAGCCGCAGTATCGAAATAGTCTATTCCGTAAGACTGAGCGAACCCTTGGGCCACCAACCTCGCCTTGTAGCGTACGACTCGCCCGTTGTTGTCTCTTTTCTTGGTGAATACCCACTTACAGCCCATGACTCTTTGTCCTTGAGATCGTTCTGCCAATTCCCACGTCTTGTTTTTGATTAAATTGTTGTATTCACGCTCCATGGCCTCCTTCCACTCTCCAGCTTCAGAACCGGACAAAGCCTCTGTTACCGATTTGGGAATGTTGTCGTCCTCAAGCTGGAGTTTAGCTACCTTGTGCTTGTATAGCTTCTTTGGACGGCCTCTTCTTCCAGTGCGAACTAACCTAGGTCTGCCTTTTGCCCTTTCCTGATCGGGTAATTCGGCATTATCCTGGTGAGGTGATCCATCGTTGCGTCCTTTGGGGCTTTCGGTGTCGACAGTTGAGAAGTATTGTTCTTCCTCTGCGTCCCCGCAATCTTCTTCTTCGAGCTCCGAAGTGTCCTGATCATCTTTTTTAGGCTCCAGTAGAAGCTCGGGCTGGTCGTTATCTGAAATAGTTTTGCCTAAATTCGAAAGTGTAATGTAGTTGGACTTACGGAGCGGAAACTCATCCTCGAAGAACTCAACGTCTCGACTTATGACGGTTCTTTGTTTTTGCGGATCGTAAAGCCGGTATGCCTTCGAATGCTCCGAATAGCCGATCAACACCATTTCTTCTCCTTTAGGGAAGAACTTCGAATTCAATTGTCCCTTTGTCTTCACTATAGCCTTTGCTCCGAACGGACGTAAGTGTTTCACACTTGGCTTGTGTTTACTCCATAATTCCTGCGGGGTCTTGTCACCGATGGCCTTTGAAGAAGACCTATTTCTAATGTACGCTGCCGTATTAATGGCCTCTGCCCAGAACCTTTCAGGGAGCCCACTTTCAATCAATAAGCATCTCGCCATGTCCATCAAAGTCCGATTAACCCTTTCGGCTACACCGTTCTGTTGGGGCGTGTAGGGGGTACTTAACTGGTGCTTAATTCCATTTTTAGTCAAAAAATCGGTTAGTTCCTTGTTCGCGTATTCTTTCCCGTTATCGGAGCGTAAACACTTTATGCGACTGTTCGTTTGATTCTCTACAAATGTTTTAAATTCTTTGAAGGTGTCCGTAACCTCGCTTTTGTTTTTTAAAAATTTTACGTATATTTTTCGCGAAAAATCGTCCACAAACGTTACAAAATATCTCGCACCGCCAACGGATGTCACGCGCATAGGTCCACATACGTCGGAATGTACTAAATCGAGTGGATTTTTTGAGAAGCGTTCGGACGATTTCGGAAAACTTTTTTCGGTAATTTTGCCTTTGACGCATATGTCACACTTGAAACCCTCCGGAATCGAGAGCCCGCTGAGGCCCTTCACCATGTCATCTTTAGAAAGTTTGATCAGGCTACTACCACTTATATGACCGTATCTTTTATGCCATAGCAAGAATTCTTTTTCAGTTTGTTTAACTTTTACCGCGCCGATACTTGCTTTTTCCATATTGTCTGTTTGCACCACAAATAAACCGTTTTTTCGTTCCGCCTTTAAGATTGGTCTACAATTGTCGCGTTTTACGATAGCTACTAATTTATCGAATTGAACTTTGTATCCCGCACTGTTTATTTTTGCTACCGAAATGAAATTCCCCCTTAAACTGGGGACATACAAAACGTTCTTTAAGGCTATCTCTGAAAACGCTGTAAGCAATTTTACAGTCCCCGTCCCGCGCACATCAGCTGCTTCACCAGTAGCACTTACTACTTTTTGAGTTTCTTTTGTAGAATTGTTCATCATACAGAATAGGCTACTATCGTTGCACATGTGAGCTGTTGCCCCGCTATCCAAGTACCAGTTCGTTTTGCAAAACTCGGATCCGATCCCATGAACAATGGTACCGAATGATGCTGCTGACTTTTTACTTTGTAGTTTTTTTTGTTTGTCTTTTTGTTTACATGTTGCAGCGTAATGACCCTCTTTGCCGCAAATATAGCAATTTCCCTTAAGTTTACCTGACCTTGCGAGATCGTGCTTTTGCCTGACGCCTAGGACACTTTCGGCAGCTGAGACACTCGGAACGTCCCTCTCTGTCAGACGATTGCACTCTTCCAAAATTTTAATTTTCAGCTCACCAAGCGATGGCAGATTATCCCTACTCTCGATAGCCACAGTAAAACCTTCAAAGGATTCTGGGAGACTGCTCAAAAGAATTATACAAATAAGTTCCTCCGGTATGCTTAATTGTATTTCCTTCAGCTTCTCTGCGAGCTGACAGAATTCCAATATTTGACTTGGTACCTGATGACTCGAGCTCATCTTAAAACGCGCAAGTTTCTTAAGTAATATTACCTTTCGTGCTGGTCCTGAGGGGTTATGAACTTTATAAAGTTCGTCCCATGCATCCTTTGATGTCGTACAATATTTCACATGTATGAGCTCAGAGGGTTTGAGCCCCAATATGATGGTCGACAACGCCTTTTCGTCCTTTTCCTTCCATACCGCGATTTTCCGTTCCTCTTCGGCATCATTGGAAGTCCGTGCGGGAGATTTTATCGCTCCAGAAACGTAGCCCCAGTAATCGTTCTGGATTAGAACACTTTTCATCAGCATCGACCAAGAACTGTAGTTCTCACTGTCTAACTTCTCGATGTTGCACAAGGAGTTCATTTTTGGTTTTTATTTGAGCTCTTCACTGTTGAGGATCTTTTCACCACTAATTTCGCAATAACTTTGCTCAATCCGTTTTAAGCGCAATATTAAAGAATCCCTGGGCCCATAACCTGTTAGGATGGGGTTGGATTTTTAGGATCAGCAAAACACGTCCATGCGGTAGGAAAAACTGCTATTTATTTATGGAAGTAAAAAAAGGTAATGCCACATGTGTCGTTATACAATAGTTCAGTTTAAGTGGCGCTAGCGTTGCGAAAAAGGTTATACTTTACTCCAACAGTTAATAACATGAATTTCGGAGAAAAGTGGGGCGAAAGGTGAAAAATCGTGAAATAAAAGTTAATTTTTTCAACTTCCAGGGGGGATTGTGGCCAAGGGGTTGGGGATAGGGGGTGGTGTAAACTTTTTTGGAAAGGGCTTCCAAATAGTGATTTTTTGAGATCTGCTTGGGGCCGCTGCGATGCGTAGAAAAAAAGATAAAAATACAAGGGCGGTTCCCATATAAGGCAAAATCCTGATTTACGAATCACCCTGTAACTGCCAAACGGTGCGAGATGCCCCCCCCCCCACCCATACGATTTTTTGCTTGTCTCGGTCTGACCTTTCACCCCCTTCAGTATTGACCACCCACCTCTAAACACCCTGTATATAAATTATATACATTATTTATTATATATTTATATTAGGGTGCTTTTTTTTCGCGACTACCCTACCATTGACCAAGATTGTACCATAAAATGCCTCTTAGCTGTAGAGTTTTGAAGAAAAATAATCAAAGTTTACGTGCATTTTATATGGGAAATCTTTATACGCCTTGGTCTAGTACTTAATATTAATATTAACCGTTTGAGTGCGGGGAGCGCGATAGCGTCCCTCTAGTTATGTACCAAAATTGCGGGAAGCGCGAAAGCGCTTCTCTTGTTTGATATTAAAATTGCAAAGAAGAGACAGAGTTCCTATTTGTTTCTTCAATTTGGCTTAAATTTAATCTGGTTGCACTAGCGAAGCATTTGATTTCTTGGTTTTGAAGTGAAAATATAGTAGTGGTTAATTTTTTTTTTTTTTATATATACCCAAACTCATCCGCATTTTTGGCACACACACAAAATTTGTTCCGCACTCAAACGGTTAAAGGCTCCAATTTTCAGGGAATTTTTGTTTAGGTATTTGCCACAAAATTTCGAGGTGGGACTGAAGCACCCTAATTTATATATATATAAATTCAAAGTTTCTATTATTAAAAACTATTACTATATACTACTTTTTAGTTTTATCGTATTCTATTTGCAAAACCCTTTCCTTTGATATTCATGTCGAGAGGGTTGTGAAGAAAAAAGGAATTCCGCCATATTGGATTTAAAATTATATTAGATACACCTGCATTGTCACGAGACATAAATTTGTCAAATTTCATCAAAATCAAAAAATCCTATTATTATATACATATAGGGGTTAAAAAAAAAAAAAAATGAATTAGTATTAATCAGCCATATCTAAGACTCTTTAACTCGATTTTTCTTGAGATACTTAAGATTTACTACTTTTTTGGTGCTTAACCCTCTTTGTGGGGCTGAATTTTCATCAAATCCAAGGGTGATACCCCCTTACGTGTTTTTTACTACTGTGATCAAAAAGTTAAGCCAATTTTGAATTTAATAATTGCGCGGGTACATCGATTCGAGCAAATCTTCTTGTTATTAGGTTGGCGGCACTGTCACTCATATCTGTGTACAATTTCACGCCAGTATGTCATTTGTTTGGTTAGTTTCGTTGTGTTTCCTGAGCAAATAGAAGTGAATTTTTCGATTTTTACAATGTGTGATTTTATTGAGCAAAGTAGTTGCATTCAATTTTGTTTGCGGAATGAAATTTCTGCTGCAGAGAATGTTACAGAAGTCCTTCGGCAATCAGGTTTTGTCTGAAAGACATTTTTACAAGTGGTATAAACAGTTCAAAGAAGGTAGAGAAAGCGTTGAAGACAAAGAGCGTCCCGGACGACAATCAACATCAATGAATAAACAACATGTCAATGGAATCAAAGATTTCGTTCTCAAAATTCGTCGGTTGACAATTAGAGACCTTGCTGATACTGTATTCGCCCGATTTAGCTTCATGTGACTTCTGGCTATTCTCTAAGCTCAAAAGACCGTTTCGGGGACACCGTTTTGAATCGACTGATGAGATAAAAGTAAAATCGAAGAAGGAACTGAAGGCTATTCCAATCATCGAGTTTCAGAAGTGTTTCCTCGAGAATTGGAAAAATCGCTGGCATATGTGTATTGTATCGGGCGGGGACTATTTTGAAGGGGATGATATATATGAAGAATAAATAACAATTTTCAAAGCAATAAACAAATTAGCTATAATTTTTTATCACAGTACATAGAATGATTCTTATTACATACACAAAAATGTGCTTTTTTAAATTGATAGAAATATTTTTTATTTTTTATCCACTTTAAAGGGGTTGATTACACCCCATCTATAGGGGTAGTTTTGTCTACGTCTTTACAATCACTTGAAAATAATCAATGAATATTATTTACATACAATATTAACCACTAAAATAATAAACAATTAATCTTTTTCTCGCACGTGCGTTATGTAAAAATAAGGGAGTAGTTAACCCTTTGTTTAAGGGGATGTTTAGATTCAAGAACAATAAATATTTCTTTTTGCATAAGTTCATGACCAGACAAAAAATTTTGATTACTTATACGTTACATTTAATCAGTTCCAATCGAAGAACCGGAAAGGCATACATAAAAAGATAAATAGAAGCTTGTGGAAAGAGAGACGTAATGGTAAATTTCAGGATATCATTTTAAAGCTCTTAATTTGAATATGTATTATTAAACCGTCTTCATTTATTAAGATGTTTCCAAAAATATTTTGCTGTTACTGTGCCCTCGTATTCTATATTTCGTATCCTACTTAATCACTAATATAAATATAATCGGAAACTATCCGGTGGATACAGATAAAAATAACAATATAACGATAATACCACTAAACTACAATATATATTTGAATTCTTGCTGAAAATGCTTCACTTCAGTCACATATCCATTCGTTGTTGAAATATAAAAAATTTTATGACTGCACCCAGCACCAGTCGCAAAGTAACTTAAGTTCATAATCTGATTTCAAATCGATTATGACGTAATTTTACATAAAATTCAACACAAACTATTTTAGTAGTCCGTCCTCCAGATTGAATCACATGAAGGAAAATTATCGGATTTATCCCTGTTTCTCATAAAAGATTTCAACAAAAGAATTTAAATTTTTATTACAGCTCGAATGTCATTAATCATTCATGGGAAGTAATTTCGAAGGGAAACTTTTTAAAAGTGTAGAGCTAAGAAATACAGTAACAGAAACAACGTAAAAGTTAGATTTAAATATTTTCACGCTTTAAGGTAAAGCTAATGAAAATTGTATGCAGCTCAAATGGGTTGATAACAACGTAACAAGCTAGTTTGAATGTTTAAATGGCGTAAGATGTGGGGAAATGCTTTTAATTGATAGACACGCATATCAGATAAAAAAAATAGTCTTTTCTTTGGAGAGTTTACGGTGCATGTATTCGTAAGAAAATATTTAATATTAATTTATAAATTAGGGTATGTATTATAAAAAAATTATGAAAAGGTGCTAGATGACTGCCTTTTATTAAATATTAGTTTCATTAATTTTGTAAAAATTTACATTTTAAAATACATGTTAGGTTTTTTGCATTTTCTATTTAATTAGTTTAAACCAGGTTACTTTACGCGAAAAAATTATTTATATAGGCCGAATTTAAGAAAATCATTTTTTACCTTTAGTAGGCCAGAGCTGCAGAATTTGAAAAAATTGTAAACAGTGTAAAAAAGTGGGGTTTATTTTGGATTTTTTGCATTTGTCTATTTAATTAAATTAAACCTCGTTACTTAACGCCAAAAAACTACCTCTACCGTATAGGTCGAATTTAAGAAAATCATTTTACACTTAGACACAGTGGTCCATTCTACCTACATCTCATAAATACTTCCGAGCGATTCTCTGGAGAACAATCTTAATTCATTTGTTCGGAATTTTTTCGCAGTTTGAATAAGATATTTACTTTGAAAAATTCCACACGACATTTCTTGGCGCCACAGTGGTCGGCACATTCGCAATCGCAGAGTGTCAGTAACTCTAAAATTATCATATCCCCTAAATAAAAAAAAAGCAAAACAAATGTAACGATTGCAGCAAGTTGATAAAGTCCATAAATGTCCCAAATAGGCATCAAACTGGAAGTTGCTTCGCCCGAGACCATAATGGGAATCTGGGAGCATAGGACGTTCCTCCTCATCGGGATGCAGTTCACAATTTCACGAGTGCGTGAACACACTGAGAAGTATGGGAAAACGAAACAATGCTGCGCTGAGCCGATGTAGGAAGGAATCTGAGGTTCTACTTGAGCAATCTGTACACCATACACTTAAGTATTAAGACTACTGGCCGCCCTTCTTCATCGCGCCGACGACTCTGAAACTGCCGACCAGTCTAAGTGCTGGTAAGTTCTCGTGTAATTTAAATTCATTGTGGTGCTTCCTTTCGAGCGCTGTTCACTTCCGTTCCTATTGGCCGCGATGTGTGCAAGACGGGCTTAAACTAAAGCCGGTGACGTGTGTTCCCACTATCAATCACCGCCGCCGAGACCGAGAAAGAGTTCGAGTTCTTGATCATCTCCCTGACTGGGGATGGAGGTCATGGGTAGACGCACTTTTATAATGCGACCAGCAAAAGATGCGTTCTTTCGCATCTTCGCGGGGTCTTTCACTGATTTATCTCTTGGTGCAGTTCTCCGTGAGAATGTGACGACAAGAAACATTTGTTTTTACGGTTTGCATTGTCTTCTCTACATTGTCTATCTCCAGATTTAATGGCGAAAACGTTTCGTGCAGACGCTGCAAATTTTCTGCATTCTATTAAGCGCCATTATTTCTTTATGGATGATATTCTGCTTTGACATCGTCTAAGTTTTGTCCAGGCAACGATTTCATAGAGGCTGATTGCACATTATTGTTGTAGGAAGACCACACTTATTCTTAATTCGAGAAGCATTTAAAAGCAATACTTAGGTTATTTTCCTGAAAGTAGTCTCAAATTTATTGTGGGTAGTTGGATATTGCACGAGTGATCCATTTCTTGAAATAAGATTTTCACCAAATGTTCCTTTCAATAAATCGATTGTTTCGGTCGCTGTATGGCACGTAGCGCTGTTCTGTTGAAACCAAAGATTTGGAAACCAAAAGTCGTGGATTATTCCTCTTTACTGCTTTGATGGACGATTATTCGGATTATTCGATTAAGTTACTACTGAAATCTGATTTCGGAAATAAATTTCCAGAATTTATAATCATTGCTGCGGTGTTTATCTTTCCATGTTAATTTTTTAGACCTTACCGAATAAAAATGATATTGTCACAACAAATAACAGTTGTCCCTTTCGGAAAGTGCATCTTCAAAAAAAAAACCCTTTAAAACAAAATACTTATAGTTATATAGTGTAAGTTTAGTGTGGACAAATGGATATAATATTTCACAAAATGGTACCGTAGTTCAATCACTCAACAGTGATTTTATAAATCTTTTTTTACTCTTCATGAGTTGACAAAGACAACATAAGTTTATTTAAATAAACCTCCTATTATATATTTCTAATTTTAAAATATACCTACTCGGATAAACAAATAGGACTTTAAAAGACTGAAAAGAGACTGAAGTTTGAGTTGAAGTTGAGAATCCAATATGAAATAAGTCGGAAAATTTTATTTAAACAATAGACTTACTGAAAACAGACTGAAGATATATTACATCGAGAAAGTTAAGACGGTATTCATACTAAAATGAGACGGAGATATTTTTTCAGTCAGGAAAAAGACTGCAGCCAGATAAACAATTTTATATAAGCATAGTTGTATCAGAAAATATACTGCAAAATCAGTAAGAAACTGAAATTTTTCAACTTTTGTAGATTTTGACTTACTTAAATTTTTCAACTGCTTACTTCACATTTTTTCTTTTCGCTATTGAAAAATTTATAAATCCAGAAGAGTAATGATTTGATATTGATATTTTCAGTATAATTTTAGTTTTCCCTTTGTTTCATCATAAGTGGACTGAAAGGAAACTAACTGAATTTGAACGTAAAATATATTTCAGCATTTTTTCAGACTACATTTTTCAGTCTTTCCTATCTTTTGTTTACTACCCCAATTTACTTTCAGTTCGTTTTCGGACTGCCCTTTAACAAAGAAAAAATTGATACATTTTTCAGTATGTTTTCAGTTTTATTTTTTCATCCTGGAAAACATCTGATCTTATCAACGTGTTCAAAAGGAAGTCGAATATTCTTTTGAAAGCTACCTACTATAATTTTTTTTTTATTTAACAATGACCGCTTTTGCCCATTAAATTAAATACATTAAAATAAGTATTTGCAAAAACTCATTACTCATAACATAACCTTTAAGCTATAAATAGGGGTATAATGAAAAGTATGCGTTATAGACTAGGGTATTCTTTTATAAAATGTAGGCAAGATTAAAAAATACCAACGGCCTTATTTTTTGTTTATGTATAGATAAATTCAGCCGTACGATATAAAAGCAAACAAATTTAATTCATAGAATATTGCATTCAAATATAATTCAGTCGTTAACTGCTAAAAATCTAAAGAATATCTATGTTCCAGTAAGCTGCATAAAATGGAACTTTTTATAAATTTATAATATAATATATATTGCGTTTTTAATTAACAAGTCAGCATTATTACGTTTTTTTACCTAAATCCGACTATTTCCCTTTAAGGCAGCGCTATATTGAATCAATTCCCTCTTCACCTTCTCCAGTCTAATTTTGTTCCAGAAAACAACACTTTCTACGTCGATAAGGTAATGACCTAAATTATGTTCCCATTTTCGAAGACCAGTTGGGCTAGACGGAAAAAAATACATATTTCGAAATGACCGACATTTCTTCATATTTTGTTCTTGTACTACATAGTTCTCAGTGAAACCACTCCAAAGCCGGCTGCATTTCTAGATTTTAGGTAATAAAGCAGCCAAACCCACTTGAGAGGAATGGTTTCTTATTCTGGATCATGAAAGAAAGTCTTTGTAAATGTTCGGAGTGAAGTGCTTTCGTTTGATTTTATCTCAAATGGGCCATGTTTATTTGAGATTATTGCAATTTTCGTAATTTGGTTAAGGAAATAGGAAAGGAAAAGTGCTGTGGATTACTGATTATAGGAACGGGTGTTCTACATATCTTATCGTAAAAAAAATTTGCACAAAAAAGGGTTTACTTACCGTCGTGTAACAGTCTATTTCTTTGTAGGGGTTTACAGCTACCAATATTGATCCAGTGTATGTCTATTTAGTTTTAGGTTAAGGAAAATATTTCAATCTTTTAAAAAATAAAAAAATATTTAATTTCATCAATTCATTTTTAATTTGTACTTGTTAATTTATAAATGAGAAATTCCAATAGAAATGATGAAGCTTAATTCAAACCTCATTTTTATTCAGGATTGCGACACTTCCCTGGCAAGTCATTACAGAATGTATTACACAAAAATTTAAACATTTAAGTAGCTGAATGTTTATTTGAAAATTGAAAAAGAAAAATAAGTTTTGAAATGAAGTTGAACAAATTATTTTAAATATAAAGTTCACTGACTACAGCCAGCGCCCGGACTAACTGCGTTTTTACATCGGAGATTTTTTTATAGCACCGACATACATTATCTAAGTTAATGGGCTTCTGGCGCCATAGTTCCACTAACGTCGATTAGAGTTAATTATTCTTCTTATCTGCTTTCTTAGACAACCATTCAAGTTTAAATTGTGTTGCACTTAACCATATTTATTTATTTATTTGAAAAACTTCAATTCCATAGGCTCACAATAAAATACTACTTAATATAATAGTTAATATGCACTTAAGACAAACTATAACTATAAAAAAGCTGAGAACAGAAGAAGTTACTATGGGGTTATTCCACGTCGGTTGTACAGTGGATCCCAGGTTGAGTTTCCGATTTGGCTGAAAATTTGCACACTTATTCTAGACTACGAAATATTAACATTCACAAGTGCGGCTTATATGGGTATTTGAAGTTTTAGCCATCGTCTCTGGTTTTGTCGACTCGTTTGCTTAGTTTAAATGCATTAAGATCCATTTGCTCATAAAAAAAATATCAGCTATATCAGAGAAGAAAATTTACAGCGATATTTTGACGATTTTTTTGCAATATTCACGTATTTTTCGCGTATTTTTATATGTTTTCCGCGTATTTTCACGAGTTTTTGGCCTTTTTCCCATTTCAAGGCTCACCATTATGTTGGAATGAATTTCTGAGTGCAAATTTGAATTCTACGGAAAATTCTACACCGATATCAGCCTTTCCAAGGTTTTTTCTGTGCATTCCCACTTTAATACAGAGAAAGTAAACAAAATATCCCGAAAATAGAATATCAATAAAATCGATAAAAGAACCAATAATTCCCTATAAAATGAAATAACTTTTCATATTCATATCACAATATAATGTTATAGTTATCTGTAGGTACTTGTAAATAATGCTTACGATATTTAGATTTTAATTAACATTATTCATTTATTTTGAATCATAATATACAATATTAGAATTTACAAATTATACCTAGAAATATTATTTAAATAGTTTGTAAATGTATGGCCTAACTTTATTTGAATTCTATTTTGTTTCTGTACAGTCTCAGGAACTATAATAGTTGGGGACTCACAAATTCATTTCAACATAATGGTGAGCCTTGAAATGGAAAAAGAAGCGAAAAACACGTGAAAATACGCGAAAAATACGTGAAAATACACGAAAAACACGCGAAGTTTGCTAGAAAATCGTCAAAATATCGCTGTAAATTTTCTTCTCCGTGCCTGCGGGCTATAGACATCTTTTTAGCTAGAAGAACATCCATTTTTACGTCTTCTGTGAAACTAAAAAAAAAAAGGTGTTTTTGAGGAATTGAATTTTCAAAAAAAAAAAACCGCTTTTCCATTTTCCAACTTTCTTGCCAATTCTAACGGCGGGATTGTATTAAGCGGGAAATTTTATATTTTAAATGATATGGCTGATAATTGTTTTGAGCAAATGGATCTCAATGCATTGAAAATAAGCAAATGTGTCGAAAAAACCCGAGACGATAGCTAAAACTTCAAATGCCCATAGAAGCCGCTATTGTAAATATTTTGTGCTGAAAATTTGCAAATCATTATATTTCGCAGTCTAAAATAATAATTTTCAGCCAAATCGGAAAGCCGACCTGGGATCGACTGTACAACCGACGTATAAAGTCTATGCGAAGCTATAGAACCAATTCTTGAAAAGTAACTTTTCTTAATTATTAATGGATAAATTCACCGTGCCATACCATAAACCTCATTAAAAATTGGGTCGTTGTTACCATAGCTTAAAAAAATTCTCGTAGCATAAATATTTAGCATAGTAAAAAGGTCAGGAACCATAATGCGATAGCATAAGATATCTCTTATAAATAAATAAAACCGCCGCGATTTTCCTCCTGTATTCAAGTCCAAGAAGAAGGAACCTAGATTTGTAAGATGGAGTGGAAATTTCCGAGTTCAATTTTTACAGTGCGAACCTTGTAAAGGGCTTTTGTATTGACTCCACGTGCGGGGAATAAAGTTCTGAATAAAGAGACCACACAATCGAAGCATACTTAAGAATCGTTTTTTCAAGATGAAAATCCTTCAAGTTCCTCTTAATAAAATCTAACATCATAAAATCTCTTGAAATAATATAATCAATATGGTGAGTGCAACCGAAATCACGAATAGTTTCGGGGTAATCTACAACAAAATTTTTAATCAAATATTGGAAAGAAACAAGATTTTTTAACTTGTGAAAGGAAAACATTTCAAAGGCTTTAATTTAGTTCATCAATCGTAACCTATAATCAGTTAACAAAGAATAAACAGTGGTCAAAAGAAAAACATAAATAGGCATCATTGATGAATATTATAAAAAGAGAGCCTAAATGGCTTCCCTGTGGAACACCTGAGAGAAAATCAAACGCCTTTGATTGCACAGAATGAATTAAAACAGCCTTTTTGCGATTAGTGAGATATGATAATGAGTGAAGATCAAAAACTCTCAGCATCAGTTTAGCAATCCCTTTACAATTACAAACCTCATTACAAGGATCAGTTTTATAAAGCGGTTTAATAAAATAAAATTTCCAAGAGTCCAAAAATAGACCCAACTTCAAAGAAAGATTAAACAAAAGGGATAAAGCGAAGCACAAAGAACCTGCATAATTTTTAATAAGCATATTAGATGTTAAATCTGACCCGTAAAACTTATAACTATTAAGACTACAGGCAGCGCTAAAAATTTCCTCAGAAGAAAGGGTTATAAATCTCAAGTTAACCGAACTAGAAAGATAATTAGCATAGATATTACAATCCCGATTTCTTGGAAGGCCAGAAGTATAATTTAATTGAAAAACGTACAGCTTTCTGCTAAATTAGTTGAACTCTTATTCTTCTTATTAATGAATGTCCAAAATGCCTTATTATAATATATAATCTTAGGATTTTGAAAGGAATGCTTAATCTCATCTAATTATATTGATTCTTTTTAACATTATGTCTGAAAAAGTTCGGTGATCACTTAATATATACAAACATTGTCAAACATTCCGCCCACCGACCCTTTTAATAGTTTTAGCGGCGGCGACTATTAAAAGGGTCTAAGCACTTAAGTTCGAAGAGAGAACAATAAACAAACCTACACATTTTGGTCTATATTTGTGGTTTCGTTGAAATTATCCCTTATGCAGCCAGACAAAGTCATCACCACGAATTGGAGATTTTATTGCTTGAATCGTTAAAGTTAACAGCCAAGCCATAGTTTGCTTGTTGTAACTTAATCCCCACTGCGCCCTTGCTTGACTTAATCTCAATGCACAAGCAACGTTATTTACTTCAAGAAGAGAATAAATTAATCCTGTGCTAATCGAGAAAAGTACAATGAGATGATTGCATGGCTCATTTGCTTCTAATCCAACGTTTTTGTCAAGCAGCAGTAGAACGAAGAAAATAAAAATGTTCTCCTCTGGTCTAGAAAATCTGCGCCCAATTCACTGCAGTTGTAAACATTGGAAGCCAGACACTGTACAAGAGAAGGTACAAATAAAGTTCAAGTCGATGTATATCCTGCAGAAGGATTTGCTTTCCATGTTCGTATATTTCGACTGGCGCAAAATTGCATTTCCGTGTCCCAGGGATATTCTGGCAAAGTCATCCGCCAGACGATATTGCACAAAAGCAGTCAACAAATGTAAAAAAGTGCAACTCCAAAAAGTTCTAATCCAGACGGAATGCGGAAGATGACGCCCTCCAACTACTGGAAAGGATATAATTTTCTTTGGAATCGTCTGGTTTGCACTGACTCCAACCAAGCCAACATATCTCAAGTTTTCCAGGATTCAGTTAATGAAGTTGACATGAAATTGGCAAAGTTTTGATCAAGAGATTTTTTTAAGAGTCACGCCCTGTAGGCCTAATGAGCGTTGCCAAAAATTTAATTTTTTTTTCATCACTATGCTTTAATATAATCATCAACATTTTATTAATAAGACTTGGACTTTAGTTGACAAGGTCTAGAACTGTAATTTTTTGTTTCTTTTTCCTTATATTAAGAGAAGTATACAAATGTTTTCTTTAGTGAATCTATTACTTTATATAATTAATTTACGGATATGAATTATTAGAAAAAGAATTATCTGGTTTTAACTTTGTTCGGAGAAATTATTAAATGTTTGGACGATGTGCCTATTATTTTGGCAACCACTGTATATAATATTAAGCAAATCGTTCGTAAGCCATCAAATATTATCCACATTTGAAAAATAATAATATATTTTTTATTAGTTTCTCTATGAATTATATGCTGAGATAACTTCCAAAGAATTATATCCTATTTTCAGAGTTCAACAACCGTTCTAATCTAGACGGTTTTAATACCTAAATATAACTAAACGTCCGGAATTTCATCGGTGGTTATTAGATATAGCCACTTTTATGGTGCATATCTGCCACTGTCTGTTCTGTTCGAGCTCGACGATTCCATTACCGAAACCTAAAGAAGGTAAAATTATGCTTAAAAGCCTCTCTAAATTTAGAGCTGCATGCAGTGCCCTTAGTGATATGTTTCCCTATTTCAATGCTATCTCCGCCCAGCATAACTTGACGATTTTATTTGTTCGCAGCAAATCCGAAATTCTGAAAAGAGCCCAAAAATTAAGCCGTATTTGATGGCTGACTACTCCTGCCTCTCGTTGGGATCCATATAGAGAAAATGAAAATCCATATATACATTAGCACGTGGGTGCAGAGCACCGGAAAACTATTTCTGATGAAAACTCGTGTCTGTTTTTCCAGCCTTCATAATTTATGACCTGCTCGGCTACAAAGCGGCAAAGTGAAGCATCAAATTTCCCATGTCATGAATTTGCCTTAAATGTTAAAAGTTTTTGTGTAATTTATGAAGCCAAGGTAGATAACTTGCAATTATTGTATTTTATACACATTGAGAATTGTATCAAATTAAAGATAATAAAAATATCTAGCTTATTGAGTTATTCCCTAGACAGACAGCACACTAAATTAATAATTAGTAAATTATTCATTTAGAATTAATTATTCATTAGTGGAGTGGTGACACACAGCCATTCTCAAATGATAATATATTTTTTGTTGGCAAACTACTATTGGAAAAGAAAGGAAAATTGACTGAATTGTAGCGCTTAGTTTAGCTCATATTTGGGTGAAATTATTTATTTTTGGCGTGTAGCTTCTTAAATTATTTGCAATTAATACATTTACTTAAACTTAATTCCTTTTTTATTTTGTAAATTTTGTAAAATGTTTGTAAATATTCTTACCATAAATTGAGAAATTTCTTTTCTTTAAATCTTCCCCATTAGCAATTGATTTTCAATCAATCAATCAAAATGAAAGGTTTTATGTGAGAATTTATCCGTAATTTAGTGGCCTAAATTGATTGTGCTTATTACATGATAATAATGAATAATTAATACTAATAATTAATTTATGTATGCTGTTTGGCTAGGTCATTATGTAAAAAGTAAATTATAAACAAATTTATTTTACTAAAAAGTGATAAATACGACTTCTGTAAATTTCGCCACGAAATCTAAAACGCGCTGACGCGTTCCGTAAATCTAGTGTTAAAAATACGACTTATAATGAAAAATAATAATAAGAGATGGTTGGATGAATTGATCAAAGTGAATATTTGATAAGCATGTCATAAAAGTGAAATACTGAAAACGAGATGAAAATTCTTTCAACAGAAAAATTGCCTCGACTTTGTGTAATACATAATATTGATTTCTTTTTTCAAAAGGATACATATATTTGGTCTCTCTGGTACCGGACTTTTAGATTTCTGTTAATTCCATTCTCATCGATATCAGAAATGGCGGTCATGTCCGGAACGCCTTTATCCGAAGTTGAGCTCAGACGGCCTGTAAAAAAATTGAAAAAAGTGAGAAAGTGATACATTAAATATTTCTTTACGAATATACATTTTTAGCTAAAAAAGTTTCATCGCAATATTTTATTAAAGAGGCATTATCTTCAGATATAGAAGAAAATACCCTTAAGACACCCGCATAGCGAAATTATGCAGGATAACTTTCCTCATTTCTCTGGATAATTGAATAACGAATTTCGACTAAGAGGATAAAATCTTACAAAAACTACTTCAAAAATTTAAATACACTTGAGATAAATCATTCTGTAAAGAACACTGATTCAGTGTTGATCTAATATTCTGAAACCTGACAAGGGCCTGTACTAATGTTTAGAGCTGGGTCGGAATCAATCTTTTAGGAATTAAATTACCAATTCCCTGGAATTGTAATTTGTAACTGATATGTTGAATTTGTTAGTACTGGAGTTGAAAACGTTTTCAATTCCATTAGGGGGAATTTTAATTGTTAGTTGATAATGATTAACTAGTTAGTAATAGACTTGAATTATTCGTCGGTTCCATTACAAGGAATTGTACTTGAATTATTCGTCGGTTCCATTACAAGGAATTGTACTTGAAATTTCGTTTTTCTCCATTCTAAAAAGCAATTTAGAAAGCATTTGGAAAAAAGGAATTTCTGTCATTACTATTTGAGGAATTGAATTCCGAATAAAGAGACACAACTAAATAAATATTGAGTACTAATAGATGGAGAGTTCTAAGTACTACTAACGATGACTGTATTTGATGTTAATAAATTTGTATTTTTTAATAAGGTATGAAAATAATTTCATAATCAAAGTGATTAAATTCGTCACAATAGCGAAATATTGTATTGAATTGAAATAAAACAGAAGAAAATTTCATAACTTTTTCTTATCTTTGCAATTTCAATGAATTTTAAAGCATTCCCTATTAGTAATTGATTACATTCCAAATACTCAAATACTCATTTTTAGAATGGAGAAAAACGAATTTACAAGTAAAATTCCTTATAATGGAATTGACGAATAAAATCTATTACTATTGATTATTATATCAATTAACAATTACAATTACTCCTAATGGAATTGAAAACTTGTTCAACTCCAGAATTAAGTAATTCAATATATCAATTACAAATTCCAGAGAACTGTAATGATAATGTAATTGAATTTACCTAGCTCTGCTAATGTTCAAGTATTCTCTAGTACCTAGTATCTTACTGCAAAGACATTTCAGTATTCTTGCTTAAGTTTTCTCAAGCATTCGTTAGAACAATCAAGTACGGTCGAGTATTATCGAGTACTGTCCAGTTTCGACTCGAGTAAAAATGGAAATATCCTGAAGATGCCAATTGCAAGCCTACATGCTGAACTTATACCCAAGGCGAGCCGAAAAATAAACTCGAAACTAGCAGGACGTCTATTTTGGAGCCTTAAATTGTGGAAATTTAATGTTCAGTTGCTTATATTTAGGCGTGCGCCAATCAATTTTCGTATGTGTTTAAAAAAAATTGTCAATGACTGCTTAAGGCTATTTTAAGTCCAAAATTTTTATAATATAGGAAAAATATTTTTTTTTTGATATTTCCACAAATACATGCGTAATTTAAAATAAAAAAAAATAAACGTAATAATTCCTAGGGTTTGTAAAGCTCAAAAAACAACACCTGCGCCTGATGTATATCGTTAAAAAAGAAAATTAGTTGCCATCTACTTATTCTACACTTTCTTTATTAAATCTGGAAGTTTAAAGAAATGTATATAAAAAATACTTATTAGAAACGTATGATTATCTGTATATTTTTTATATAAATTCACAGGATATATACTCTTCTTTCAATATAGTTTTTCCGAGAATGATTTTATTCCATACATCTGAAAATGTAATGTTTAACACTAGAACTACCAAGACCGGTCAAATTGACCGGTACTAAATTTCTTGCTTGAATTAATCATATTTTTTGAAAATATCTCTTAAGACTACAAGCTTGAGCGCCGGTAGTTCTAGTGTTAATCGATGTATAATATTTTATAAACTCTTTCTAGTGTTTTATAATTTAACAAATCGGCCGAGTTCAACATAAGATGCTATCGTATTGTGTAGTTTCAAAATGTAAATATTTCTACGATCCTGCTTTGTATTATAGTTTCAACATAACATAAGATAAAATCTTATGCATATGCGCGTTCTGTCCGCAGGTGTTCCTGGTTTAACTTCCAAAAATGAAAAGTTTCACCTGCTTTCAGGTTCTTGGATTCTTAAAAGAAGTCTGGAAATCCAGAAAGAGCTCACCTGTTCAGCAGCTGAATTACATAGTAATTTACCACAGGGTAAACGATTAAATTCTTCAGGATTGTATGCAAGCCAGTTTGGTGAATTTGCCTGCCTGTAAAGCAGTATTAAAAGCAATAGAAACTATTCGAATTATTTAATTGCCATGGATGAATGATTCTTCGCAAAAGTTCGTTTCGGGGTCTGGTCTGGCGCTGCATGGCGCATATTGTGCACCTTCAGCCGCACATGCAAATATTACCTGAGTGGGAACAGTGTGCACTATAACAATGTTGCAGTGCAGGCATCTTTGGCCGCTGCTCCTGTGCCTACTAGGGTCTAGGACCGTGTGGGAACAGGATAGACCGTGTGGGAACAGTGGCCGTCGTAATCACATCGCATTTGCATGAAATGATAGGCCTCTGTTAAATACACCAATGCACATATGTGTATGTATAATGAATGTGTTCACATATGAGCCGTTTCTGGTGTTTGCTCTGCGGCTGTTGAGCCATATGTAAAGTGGCTGGCTGAGCCGGAATGACGTCGCTGTTCCCGAGGTCGATGTGCTCCCAGGGTTCCTCCTTTCTTTTAGGGACTCACGAAATATACAGCCGAGCGCATACAATATACATATTATATAAAGAACACGCCGCAATTTCTGTGGCATTTGCATGCAACTCATTTAGTCTCAACAGGATAATTGTCAAAAACGTGTCCTACTGGGTAACCAGGAATTCCCCCTTCTAGCCATATTACAAAAAAAATGCAGGCAAAGCGAAATAAGGTGGCATGTAGAGGGAGCAAGGCACTGACATATAAGAACTGGACTGCTGATCCCGTACAAAAACTCACATCAAAAGTAAGACCAAATTTTGACCGAATTCTAACCATCTCGCTCTTTCTTAAGCCCGCAGGCAGACAAATTTACAAAAAAAAATGGCCAATAGCCAAATGAAGGTGGCGCCATGTATGTGCACTTCTTTTGGTTTTTTCTAGTATCTTCGCGTGTGATACATCTTTTTGATACTCCCAATAGATAAATAAAAGTAAACACATGCTTTTTGCACATCACTTTTACCCACGACAGCCTTTACAAGTTGCCCGCCAACTCATCATTTTCCGTTGCAATCAGCTGTTAGAAAAGTTTAACGATGTCCAACAGATGGCTACTTCATTTTGTGATACAACTTTTAGCTTGGGATGGTATAAACGAGAAATGTGAAGGTTAGACAAAGGCAGAAAAATAATTTGTATAGCTATCTTTGTTTTTCTTAAGTCCCCAGCTGATTGCCGCGAGGAACATTTTTATGAAAAAACTTAAAATTGAGCGTGATATGAGAGAAATCGGTTCGTGAAAGCTCAATTATTTTTAATTTGCGTCAGTTTAAACATAATTGTACGGTATTTTAGGGCATTTTTAATAGCATGATTTGCTCCATGAGGATTGAGCCTGTGCTAAAAATGGTCTCATTTTTCAGACGACGGTTAGCAGTCCAGTTCTTTCATGTCAGTGGAGCAAGGGCTAATGAAAGCATAGCGTGTGCCTATTTTGCATTTTTAATGAAGTTTTATGCCTTCGTTCATCCTTCGCTCACAGCAGCCGTTTTATAATGACATACTTTTCCGATGGGGGCATGAGCAGGCGAGATGGATTTTGTAATCAGCTTAGTCGCTACTTCGAGGTGTTAGTTTTATAGCCAGTGCGCTGATTTTGTATCGATTTTCCTCCTTCCGCAATCTTAATGCCCAACTTCTCAACTGACTGCACGAATTTGTTCAACCAAATTGGTACGGACTAGGTATTCGATAGCACACAGGGCAACAATAAAACTGGATATAATCTAGTGCATTTTATAAAGCTCCCGGTAAAAGATACCAGTTAAAATTAAAAGGGAATAAGTCGAAAACAAAAGGCATTTATTTTCCATAAAATCGCATAACATATGACATTACAATAAACAAAATACAGCACTTGATAATACCATGCTGTAATCTATACATACTAATATAATAGTGAGGTGAAGTTTGTGAATTTGTTTGTTTATCAGGGTTAATCTCTGGAACTACTGATCCGATTAAAAAAATTCTTTCATCGCTGACAAGTTTATGTCTTGCTATAAATTAGCACGAATCAATATTTTTAAACTGATTTACACTACTTTTTTATGATAAAAACATATGAAAAGACGTGACACAACACACGGAAGAAGATGAGATTTGTTACACGTGACAATATTAAATGTAAGATAGGGATATAGGCCCTGAATTTGGGTCTTGCTTTGAAGCATTTTACAGGACAAAACTTTCCTTTCACTTGAGTTTTCGAGCACTCTGTTACGTTTAAGGTAAGTTTTGGTTTCTTTAAATGAATGACTGCGCCCGGGGTAACGTCGAATAATTCTAACTAGTAACGTAATGGCACCGAATACCGGCTTTAAGGATTGACTACATTTATTTATTGTTATTGAATTAATAGGAACATTTATTTCAATTGTGTTAGTGGTTTCAATATGAGAAAACGATTCTGAACGATAATAAATTATTCCCGTTCGTTTATTTTGTCGTTGGTATATTTAAAATTACTTTTTAATAAAAAGCTTGCCATTGTTGGACTAGGACCCTAACTCTGGCCACTATCTCGTACTGCAATAATCTTTGAGATTATTACATAACTAAAGAATATATGAGTCTAGAATAATTATCAAAATCATAATTAATTATTGAGATGATACAAAAACATTTCTCATTTTTCAAGTATCGATTTTTAGGATTTCATCGATCTATTGAAGCCAAATCTAACCTTCGACCACATTAATAATTTTTTTTCGCTTAACAATAAATAATTTTATTATTTTTTTTTAACTAATTACAAGTACAGTCATTAATTTATATATTTTACTAGTAAAAATGAATTTATATTTAGTTTTCGCATAGATATTTATTAAATAACCAAGTGGCCGGATTTAGGTAGCCGGCCGGTATTCGGTGCCATTACGTTATTCAATAAAATATAGACGAATAAAAGCAGAATTTCTACAATCCTTGTACTTCAGCATACTTACCAAAATACAAAAAACGTTGGCCGTAAAATCAATCACTTATTTCTATCTATTTCATTTTTATTTTAAACATTAGTTTGACTATTTTAGAAAACTAGAAGTGAGTAATATTTATAATATAAAAATGATAATAGTATTATAATTGAAGTTAAACTTGTATTAGACGCTCAAAGTAATACTATGAAAATAAAAAGTGTTTAAACAATTCCATAGGATGTAGTAAGAATTAAAAATATAATTAAATTAAATACTTTTGGATTATTCCAAAAATATACAGGGTTTTCGGAAGATAATTTTTGCTTCTCAGAAGAAATTAGATAAAGCAAGAAAAGGTTAGAAATTGATTAATTTTTTACTTTTTCAATTCACCAAAATAATTCCTGTTCATAGAAACGTATATAGAAATTAATTCATTCATTTTTAGGATTCCGTACCTCGAAAGGAAAAAACGGAACCCTTATAGGATCACTTTGTTGTCCGTCCGTCCGTCTGTCTGTCTGTCTGTCAAGAACCTTTTTCTCAGGAACACGTGGAGGTATCAAATACTTAGGTCTACTGTCCCTTGGAGCTTCTTCTAAGCCAACGCAATCAAAAGATACAGCCGTTTATGCCGCAAATTTTCGACACTCGCAAGGGAATCAAAACCTACAGGGTACTTCCCGTGAACTCAGAATCTTGAAATTTGGTACGAAGCAACGCCTTACAGCACAGATAAAGGAAAAATTGCGAAAACCGTAAATTTTTAGTTACATCATATAATAAAAATATTTTACGGAACCCTCGGTGCGCGAGTCCGACTCGCACTTGGCCGGTTTTTTTTTCTTACCTAAGCAGTATCATTATTTAAAAAAAATTTTAACGTTTTTATTTCAATAAAGCGTATTAAAAATTGCAAGAATTTTGTATTTTCTTGATTTAAATAAATTTATATTCTTTTCTTACGAAGTATATAATTTTTCACTGAATAAATTTTGTTTGAGTCGGAAAGAATTGCTTGATACATGAACTTTTATTAAGTACTGATAACATTTTTCTTTCCCCTTAAATATATCTTTCAAAATTAGTGAATCCATGATGTCGATGACAGTGAACTTATACCACTTTCAAAAATACGACTCACATAATTTGTTTAAAACCAACTTTTATTTCCCTGATCTATCTCAACTAAAATTAAAACTATATAATTATTTGTTATGATAATAAATAATATACTTTTATCCATTCTTAAGCCGAGGGTTTTTATATTTTGAAGCAGTCAAGATTTAAATGTTTTTTTTTTTTTTTTTTTTTTTTTAAATAACATCAAAATACCCATGACTTACAACCACTTTTTTGAAAAATTATTCTGAAGATTTTTCAGTTTAAGATTTGAAATGCATGGATGAAAATCATGGCAATTTGATGCAAATTTTCAAAAATATCAAATCTTTATTCTGGGTAGCTGTTAGTAACCTTACGTTCAATAAAAAATGTTTTATTATTCTGGATAGACGAAAAAGGCACAGCTATTACTAAAATCAGCCACCTACTGAATACAAAATTCTTCAAAAATTTGCTTGTTGTATTAAATTAAAAACAAATAAAAAATTAGGCTGATATAAATCTACAAATATTTAAATAACTTTCTAAAGCGATAAACGTTCGTATAGTCAAATTAAAATAAAATTCGTGTTACATGTATATAAATGTATCACATTTTCAAGAGCTTAAATGGATGTCATGGAATAATTTGCTAAAACAAAAAAAATTTCGATCTGTGTAAAAACTCAAGAGAATTTATAAAAACATTTTCCGCAAACCCAATCATCATAATTTGCTCCAATTCCCTCAACACAATTGAAACATCAGCAAATCAGAGTATCTTAAAGCTCTTGTAAATCCCCAAAAGCCCTGAATGACTAATGCGCGGCCGTTTAAAAAAAATTGCTCTCTTCGAGGATATTTCCCCCCGCAATATATACAACAAAAGTCAAACAGTACGCGATTCAAAGTGGCTTTGTCATCAGAACGACCTGGCTGGCGGTGAAATTGCACCCATCACGCTGTGGGTGCTATTCTTTATCGCAAAATAAAAAAGTCGGCGCTTTCTACCGGTCACCTCACTTTTACCAGAAGGTAGTAGTTAGTTTTAACGGCTGGTGATTTCCATTTATTAAAAGAAATGTAACTTCACGATACTTCAGGTATACAAAATTTTCTGCCAACCGAAGTTAAAGGGTATTTGGTTTCATGTACTTAGCAATGCCCCTGATTTCAGTTAAGAAGCCGGTATGGTGCGGCAGACTGAAGGTATAGTCTATATAATTCGAGACACACAGGAAATCTGATACACCCGACCGAACAACTTAAAAGGGGTAAAATCTTCTACACCTCTTGGCCTTTTTCTTGACCACCGGTCAAAACGTGTCGCATGAGTTTTAAAAGAAAAATTATGAAAAAATAAAATCATTAATTTCCTCTGAAAGTGATATGTTTGTGTAGGAAGAACGATTATGTTTATGGGTTATTTAAACTGTAAGAACGATAAGCCAGACGAGTGTCGACAGTCGAGTACGTTTAATAGAATGGAATTTCTAAAATTGCAAGTATTTCATACTAATTCTAGATTTGTGAGTCAGCATTATGCATGCTCGTTTTATTTAATTGCTAAAAGATATTTCCTGTCGTTGTATAATGAGAAAAAAATGAATATATTCATCTCAGACAAACACTAGGCTGACCGGAAGTGAGCTCTTATGTTCAAAGGATGGAAAGAAAAAGCTTCCTCGTCGGCGGCATTGGGAGAATCGTTGCTAAATAACCAGCTGCGGAATATGGCCGTGAATTTTTCTACTGTAGAAGTAAAAAAAAAAAAATGTTATTCATATCGTCAACACAGGCCTTATGTAATCACTGACCTGAAAATACAGACCTCAAGCCATTCGAAATAATTCTCCATGGTAGTGATCGGTTTGTCGTCACATGTTATCCAAATTTTAGTCTGTTCCCACAGCGCAGTCCCAGTTAAAGAGAGACTCAACAATTATGTTATTGCATTTTGTCCATCCCGCGAGGCACAACTCCACGTGAAGTGCTTTGTTTGCACCCTGTTCGCATGAATCAAAATCAATATCTTCTCTCTCCCAAGAGGCTAGAGATTTATGATGACTCATCCAATTGAAATTTTCCAGGTAATTCGCACGACAGAGGTAATTTCTATAAAGTTCGCTGCGTCAACATGTGGCTTAGCGCTTCACCTCGTCAGACTGCCTGACCCGTGCTTGATCGTTATGTGAGCCAACATAAAGCTATTAAGACGCTGGAATGCTGGTGCCCAGTCGATGTCCATTCATCTCGGAAATATTTCACGCATTTTAGTTCCCAACATACATATATATGTATGAATACATTATGTACGTGAGTACGTGCATAGAGGTGCTGTGGCCGATCGACCGCTCGACCGCACGAAAGTATCATGGCATTGTTTATTTGAACTCCAGAGATAGCTAGCCAGCACAGAAAATACACTTTGTATGTTGGTGCATCTTGAGATCCCTGGGCTGATGATTGAGCCCACGGATGAAAGATTGATATTGCGGTTCAGAGGGCAATTTAAAACTATTGAGCATTTCAGGAACAATTTGTCAAATTTTAATTTTTTAAATTGATTAGATCCTCTGAGGGAAATGAATCTGTGAGATTTATAGTCATTTCAAGTAGATGCTTTGTCATGCTTTGCCTATAATTTATTTAAAAAGCGATTTGCTGCGATAATTTCTCTTAAGTATGAGTCATTGACTTGCGGATACAAGTTTTTTAGTATACTGATATCATTCTTTTAGTGAGATCAATGCCTCAAATACTAACATCGCAATAATTGCTTAAAGTCAAAATAAATGCAAGCAAATCTTATTTTAACACTTAACTGACGGCTTGTTTTTGCTCTATCGAAATTGCACAGTCGAAAATTTTGGGGATACTTTTTAAACTTTATTCCGTTTAACCCTTATTGTCCCAATTTGTCCGTCAACTTTATCCTCGGACAATTTTGTTATTTATTTTTAAAAAGTTCTGAAAATTCATAGCCGGGTATTTTCAATAGAGCTCCTATTTTTGAATTAAAAAAAATACCGATTTCTGAGAGTCATTTTTATTAAAAATTTAAATTTCCGATATGTAAAAAGTTTTGGTAAAAAGCCAAAACCACAAAATGTTCAATTAATAAAGTTATTAAACCCAGAGGTATGTTTTTTATATTAAGAAGTTGTAAACCACCATTAAAATCACCATTTTTACGCTAACTCGCTATCTTATGGATTGTTCTGAAAAAAATTTGTTTTGGTTTTCGAAAACAGGTGAAAATGGGAAAAAAATATAAAAGAAGGATAAGAATCTCAATTCTTTTGTTATCTAAGGTCAAATTTCATCACAACCCCAAGAAAAAGCCCAAAAAGGTTACTTTCGGCAGTAATTTCAAAAACACTGTTTTGAGAACTAAAGAGTTATGAATAAATTAAATTCTGAAAACGAGAAACTATAGTGGCTTGAGTAAAACTAATGCTACGGATTTTTGAATTTTCAACCCTTACTTACCCTCTGCCACCCTTTTACACTTACACCACAAAGAAAAGGTTGTAAAACTAGAATATATAAAAATTTTAAAATTGCGAATTTTTGGATTAGCGAATTTTAAGTCAGATGTCAACATTTTGAATTATAAAACTTACTAACTAACGATATTTGTATAAAATTTGTATATGCGTTTTTTGTTTGCAATAAAACTTTGGGCTATTATGTATTTAACACTACATCCAAAAAAGTAACTTGTTCAAAAAACTAATTTCACGGTTCAGTTAACTATTTTTGCTTTTGATTTTCACCTAAAAAGATAAGCATGACAAGAGAAGACTAAAAATTATAATACCATCTTGTTATTCAAACGATATATGTATCTGATTGAAACGTAATTACGGAAATAGTTCAGTCCACAAGGCCTATTGTACATTTAATAAGAAGGGTAGTCGATCAGAGTTCTTGTATTAAATGCAAAGGCAACCAGATATCTACATTACGAGAAGACTGAAATTCTAAAATGAAGAATGATTGAGATTAAATCGAGATTGATAGGTGAATATGTAAATTGTCCAACTAATGGAAACCAACCAAAACACTAATAAAAACTTTAATGAGAAATTAATGATTAATCAGTGTTCTCATGCGTTAATTAGCATTTTTCCATGAATATTTAACTCAATTTGTTTTTTAAACAACCTCAAACAAACTACAGAGATCACCTGAAACTCATATTTCAAAATTCTTATTTTAAGAAAGCTTTTTTTCTCAGTATAGTTGCAACGATATTGAAACAAACATCGACCATGTTATATTATGAAGGATATCTGATCAATGTATTGTGAATTAAAAGTTAAATTGACACGATTTCTGTTTAATATTTTACAAATAAATATTCTAGTAAAATTGACAAGCATTCCTTTTATTTCAACAATTCTATAGTAAAATTGACATTAAAATATTTAGATGAGATGGAAGAAAAGGAGCTTGAGAGATAAGAAATTGACAATGAGATATCATCGTATTATTACATCAATTAAATTTAACATATTTCCCTAAAAATTAATTAATATGACTTCTGTATAAGTTCCGCCACGAGATCTGAAAACCGTCAAATTAACGGGTTCCGTAAATCTAGTGTTAAAAGCTGTATTTTTTTAAAGATATGATTAAAGTTTGCATTAAATTGAATTTTTTAAACCGTGACCTATAGTAAAGATTTTTAAATTTGCAACAGACACCTCAAATTGCACATAATTTCTACTCATTCAAACTTTAAATGCATACCTGAAAAAACTACTGTATTAATTTTTTTACGCAAAATGTGCATAAGTTAATGCAATTTTATATTCTTAAATTCAAAATTAAAAAGTATTACAATGAGTAATTTATGACAAGATTTCAATGTAATGCAAAAATTCTAGATCCAAAGCGGATCATTACATAAACTGGGAAATAAACTAATAAAAATTTAGTTGATAGGAAAATTAAATCGAGCTTTATTTGAAGAATTTCTCATATAAGTTTTTCTGTTTCTGTTCTTGCTTTTTAAAATTTATATTCCTTGTTGCGGAACTTATTTTATTTTTCGTAAAATTGAATTTTTCTTCCCCAGATGCGCCTGTAAACTTGCCACACCTTCCACCCACTTAATTTTGTCGATTCCGACTTTTCAAAGGGCAAACATCATCATAAAAATTGTTTACCCAAACAGAGGACCCATCTCAGCCGGGCAATCCATTCATGCGCAATCATCATTGGCAAATTCAACAGGTTCGGGGATTGGAGACAAAAACCCAAAGGTGGCAACTAATCAAAAAGAGCCCTTCTCCCAGCCAAGGGCACTAAAAGGACCTCATTTCCGTGCACCAGGTGTTTGCATCACCAATAGAGCTCCTTAATTGACACTCGGCAGTCGGCATATCTAGCGCTGCTCCCCAGGGCACACTCGATGAAAAAAAGGATTATATTTTGTAAAGTGCAGAGCTCGAGAATCAATAAAATTACACTTATCCTTCTTCCTACATGCCATTCCGTGCTCTAAGCCAGTGAAAGTAAATAGAAGAAATTCTCACCTCAAAAAAAGGTAGAAAACGAAAAGGAATCGGGCTCCGCGATGACTGAGAACTGGTTTTCGTTTTTTCCCTAGCACACGGACCAGATAGATATAGAGCTCTGTCAGTCAGTCGTCTTTATCAAAAGACTCGGTGGAAATAAAGTGCATATAATACGAAAAAATGAGGACTTTAGCCAGTTGGCTGGAGAGTGGAGGAGGGAAAAAATAAATGCAAAAATGCACGAAGGAAAACACAGCAAGAGCAGCTGGCAGTCACCTACCCACACATTCTGCTATGCCACTATACACAGCCGTCTGACACCGACACCTATTTGCACAGGACAACAAGCAGGCACACGCACTCGGCAAAAAGTTTTGTGTGTCAAGTAGCACCACCGCAGCACAGGGAGCATTGCATAGGGACAGATGGCAATGTGTGGGTTTAGAAGGGTGTGTTTTTCTCGAGGAAAATCCTTTTATCCTTCTAATAAAATTTTTTAAAATTATTAATGAAATAGGTTATCGTAGAGGACTACGAAACCCCATATTTGTTGAGAATATTTTAAATCACCAGAATAAATATCATAATATAGCAAAATACTAAGCATGGAGGTCAGAATTACTCCTAGACTTACCCTCTAAGAAAATTGGAACAGCCATGTTTAGGGTAAATCCGCAAAACACGTTTATCCTCACAATTAGACTCACTAGAAACACAGCATCACCATCAACAACTGATTATAGTGGCTTTCATTCACTTCACATTGAATATTTTATCATTTTCCCTTATCACTTCTGGCACTATTCATCCACCCGACCCGAACGAAGCGATCCAACAAAAAGCCAACACCACCTCTACGGCACTGGAACCCCTCAGTTCAAAGGACTTGCAGGGATGGTGGTAAATTTTGCAAATACGAAAGAATTCCTTTTTCTACTATATATATCTACACAGTGGCGTTCACTCTCGTGTATGCGTTTTCAACCCTGCGGCTGATGAGATATTTTATTTCAGATATACTACCCGTTTCCGACCGACAGACAGAATCTCCACATGACCAAACGAAGAGGAGTCTCCTACACAACTGATGAGCGCGGATCGTGAGGAAAACCAGCCGCGAGTTTACAGTTAGCTAAGCTAGTCGAAAAACCAAGCTTGCCCAACAAGAATCCAATAGCAGAAAATATATGTGAGAAAAGCTTTTACCAGGGGAAAAATATTCTGAATCATTGGTGGCTACAGCTGGCTAACTCTCTTCTGTGTAACTTCTCTTTTACCAGCAGTTCTTAAAAACGGGCTTATGATGCTGGTGGCACTAACAATACAACCTCAAAACACGTCAGTACATACCTCAGATTGAAGCGTCTCATAAGATTTCAAAGTTCTGTTGAAATACAAAACTGCACTCAATGCAATTCAGCAATTGGTCTTGTTAAGCTGCATTAAGAAGTCGACTGCCAAAACTGAATTTAGTATTCATCAAAATATTTAACAAGCACAACTTGTTGAGTCATTTATCAAGAAAATTAGAAAACAGCTATGGAACGAGCGCCTTAGGAAACATTTTATTTTGATGTGCATAAGCCTTTAATAGATAGATAAACCGAAATAAATTTTTGTACATGGATAGGGCTTAAGAAATACAACGGAAAATTTATAAAAGAGGAAAATTCTGCGATTTTTTCCTCTAGACTTTTCTGTTTTTTGCCTAGAATCATCTAGTTATTTTACTTAGAGTCGATTTACTCAAAAATCGCGATCCGGGGAGCCCTATTGTAGAAAATAATTTATTTACCTTGAAGAAATCCAAAGCAAAATGTTAAAATTGAAATTCTACGATTTTTTCCTCTAGGCTTTGCAACATTCTCTTATTGTCACATTATTCTTATAAGAATTATTTATCGATTGAACTATGACTGTTATATATTTTTTTTAAACATTACTGTCTCGGCTCATTTTGTGAAATCCGCGAATTTCCTATAAGATCCTAGATTTATTCGGCCTATTAACTATCTTAAATATTTTAAAATTATTATCTCCAGCTCGCCTTTAAGTAACCTTTAGTTGTAGAATAATATAAAATTACCTATTACATCTTAGTAGATATTACCTTTTAATGATAGATTCTCACAATTCAAAACAACAACAATTTCTTTGATACTGCATCATGTCGCAGTAGTATTAATTTTTTGCTCTAGCCTAGTTTTGTTTATAATTTTTTTCTTCTTTGAACTTCTTTATATTGATTCTTTGCGAAAAACACTTTATTTGAAGAAAGTACTATTTATTCTTCTTGTTATTCTTAGGAGGTTGGAAATCATCCTATTGAATCTGTTTTTTTTTTTATTTACAGCTTTAAAGAATTCTGTTTCTATCGCCATATTTTTCTGTATAATTCCTTTCGCATAATGTGGCTTTATTCTAATAAAGAAGCACTAGAAACCATTATAAGAAAAATCAACTTTCTACCTTTAATTGCTCATTCTATTTCTAATTCTAATTCTACCTTTAATTGCTGAATAGAAAAAACATTCTAATCAAATTTATGTTTATATTCATTGGGGTGTTTGTCTGTTGTTACAAATTTTGTTCTTCAACTTCGCGGGTGTGACTTTTTAAAATGTGCTATTACAAATATAATTAATTTTCTTTTGAATTCCACCGCTGAACTTTAAGTATAGATAAACAACACTCGTGGACGACGAAGAAACGAATGAGCTCCGTAGAAGAACCCTAACATATTGCATTTTTGAAATATTTAAAAAAAATTAAACAAGTACAATATTCTTAAAAATATTCGATATATATATTTCATGGTCTTACAGCGCTTACCACTAACAAACCAGTAAATATAATTAATATAAGGAAAAGTTCGTTTTCTGGTGATTAGAGCGAAAACAGACTTTTTGAAACTTAATACCCTCCTTTCGGAATATAATTTGACCAATGTTCTCAATAAACAGGACATCGAAAAGGCAGTAAAATATTATTATGATATTATGTATTGTTGTTTTTAATATACTAAAACAGCAACTAGGTTTTCATTCTGAAAATAGTAATTTATACCATATAATTTTTCATAATTATTAGAAAATAATGTCACTGAGCTACTGCGGCACCGATAAAGAAATTTCCTTTCGATAAAGATAAAAAAGTGGGCGATTTTAGGGCAAGTCAGTTTTCCTCCTTTAACCACTATTAGCTGCTTTACAGGAAAATTGCTACAGGACGTTGGGAAACTCATTTAAGCGGACAAAATTAATAACGCTTTCTTTTCGACAAACAGTTAGCAATATCTACCCAACATAAGTATTTCCGGGGGTTTTGTATCAACCCACGGGATTGCATGTATGTAGTTAACACGTTGAGAGCGGCACCGGTCCCTGGGGACCGGCGCTGAACTTTTGTCCGGGAAGGCGCCGGTCTCCAGGGACCGGCGTTAGACTTTTCGTTAGGCCGATATCGGTCCGGTGGGATCGGCAGTATTAAAGTTAAAAGATAAATGTCGCCTGAATGAAATGTAGTCAAATATAGTTTTAATGAGCTTTATTAAAGCATTCTAAGCAAAAGTATGGCTAGGATTTACACATGTAACAAAATGTAACAACCTTTTTTGTTAAAAGTCGCGGATCATCTTACATTATCGCACCATTAGAGGAGCGCCCACTCGCTGCCGGCAGAGCGGAAAGATCAGAAATATTGGCGCCGCGCTCAACATGTTAAGGACTCACTGAATATTCGTTACTCATATGTAGTTATTTCTTGTGGAGGATTGATGGAGTTGTCGTCCGGAGGAAAAAAGGAAAATAATATTGTAAAAGACGAAAAAAAAAACAATTAAAACTCAGAGTAGTTTAAGGAAAAATGTATTCTTGTTTAATTTGTTTCGGGATTATCATTGCCGCGCATGGCATTCCCCGAATAAACATTTCCCCGAAAATTCATTTTTTCCATACTTGTAGAGGTTTATTACACTATTATATATTCAGTTTATTATTTTCCTTTTTAAATATTTACATACAATCTTACAATGGTTTGGCCAATAGCTTTTAGATAATTTATCGTTTCATGAGTATCATCATGCATTCGTAATATTTGTCTATTTACTATTTTCCTTATACAAACTGTCTGTATTATTATATATGTAGATATATTATTTTCGAGCGCGTGAACGTTCGAGTAAATGGTCATTCGGTGAAATAGTCGTTCGGGTAAATTGAAAATTTGGAGAATGGACGTTAATCGGGGATCATAACCTTTTATTATAAATTAACGTGCGAAAATGCTTTGCAGTATTGCAGTGCAGCCAGCCGCTGACAACTTTAAACTCTTTTTTTCTTAATTTCATTGTTGAAACTACTAAATTTATGGCAGCTACTTTCTTATCCATAGCATCCGCGTGCATAAAAATATAACACTAAAAACTAAACTAGGTGTAAAAGGTCCTTCATTCTTTGAATTGATTTCTACTAAAATAGTTTTAATCATTACCACTTAAATTACATTAGTTAATTACAATTAAGAGTCAATGTCTAGGCAATAGTCCACCAGTTTAAGCTAGGGGATTCCCCACTTTCGATTTCGAACAGTAGAGTAAAAGAGGGTTGTCCAAATTTGCAAATTAAGCTTGCTTTTGGAAATAAAGCAAACTTCATTCGGTTTAATTGACATTTTACCTGACATTTCGCTGTGTTTTTATACGCGTGTTTTTTGCCGGTGGCGTGCCGCTTTTTTTTATTTTAACGAGTTGTAGGCTATCGCGATAGTTAAATTATAAAGGAAACGTACTACGGTATCTCGCGCAGTGTAAAAAATAATATCCTAACATGGATTCTGATTTGTACGATGAATTTGGGAACTATATAGGCCCGGATTTGGACAGTGACGAAGAGGACGATCAAAGTGTCTATGGTCAGCAAGACCAGCAAGATGAGCAGGATGTGAGTTTATTTTCAGCTTATACCTAGAGCAAAATAACAACTTTCCTACCAGGATGACGCCATGGATGAGGAGGAAATTGAGCATGATGAAGAGAAAGATTCCCACGCTGTAATACTCCATGAGGACAAGAGATATTACCCCACCGCTGTCGAAGTCTACGGTCCTGACGTTGAAACAATTGTCCAAGAGGAGGATGCTCAACCGCTGGATAAGCCTCTTATAGAACCAGTCAAGAAGCTCAAGTTTCAGATAAAAGAGCAGGATCTTCCTGAGACTGTCTACGAAATGGAGTAAGGACAGGCAGTTGGGTAATAATTCACAAATGCTTAAAATTACATTATTTTAGGTTCATGGCAGATCTAATGGATACCCCGCCGCTCATTCGGAACGTGGTCTTAATTGGGCATTTGCATCATGGCAAAACAACTTTTGTCGATTGCCTCATTCGTCAGACCCATCCGCAGTTCGATACGATCGAGGAACGCTCCCTCAGATACACGGACACCCTCTTCACGGAACAGGAACGGGGCTGCAGTATTAAGTCGACACCCATCACCCTCGTTCTCCCAGATATAAAACAAAAAAGCTACCTTATGAACATCTTTGATACGCCAGGTAATTTTTTGATTATTTTATTGATTCCGAACCCAATAAATGGACTTTTTTTTTAAAGGGCACGTTAACTTCTCTGATGAAGTCACAGCCGCAATGCGCGTAAGCGATGGAGTTGTGCTCTTCGTCGATGCGGCTGAAGGTGTAATGTTGAACACAGAAAGGCTTTTGAGGCATGCTGTACAGGAAAGAATGTCGATTACAATTTGTCTTAATAAAGTATGCTTCTATAATATTTTTAAAATAATAATACTCCCAAATGATCTGTTTATCTTGCTAGATTGATCGTTTGATTCTGGAATTGAAATTACCACCGCAGGACGCATATTTCAAACTTAAACACATAGTGGAAGAAATTAATAGTCTTCTAAGGTAAGTGAATTTTCTAAAAGACTCTGTGGCTTGTTCTATTCATGATTACTACGCAACAAAATCTAATGTTACATTTTTCACCGAATAAGTTATATATTATTTCTATAGATTTTATTTCCCGTAAATTACGATTTCGCAAACGAGTTTGTTCCACTACGTCGCTTTTTTAAGAAAAGTATATTTAAAAAGTGCAAAAGACCGTTTATGACTAATTTTCAAAAATTCATTAAAAATTAGGAACGTGAAAAGAGCTCATAATATGTCTCAAATGAAAGCTTGAATCTTTATATAAAGATAAAGTGATCGAATTATGGAAAAAAGTAAATTTCGCGGATTATTTTGAAAAATATTAAATCCTCTCGTATTTTGGTAAAATAGGCAAAAGCTTGAACTTTTATTAGAGCTACGCTATAAGTTCTTAAGTGAAAAAATTGGTGTTGATCAGTGTTATTTTAACTCTAGATAACTAAACTTTAATCAGTGTTACTTTGTAACTAATCATTCGGCTCATAGACCAAGAATTGAATTCCTTTATTCATTTCAAGCAAATCAGCGTAATTTAAGAGAAGTATTATTATATTTTAATGCAAAAGTAGAAAAATAACCTACGTTTTTCAGACAAATTTTGTGTTTGTTTGAAACACTTTATATATAATACTAGCTGACCCGGAAAACGTTGTTTTGCCATATTAATTATTTCTAGTAAAATATTCACTAGAAATAATTAATATGGTAGTTAAATAAAAAATAACTAACTTATTGTAAGTACATATAGGGGGATGGGTTCTATGACTGAAAGAGGAATGGAGTGCTGTGGACGATAACGGCCTAGAGAACTATCTTCAGCAATTATTAATAAAATGAGAATAAATAATGATAGCACTGCAAATAGATGATAAATTTACTATGAGAATATAACTAACATGAGAGTTGCACTGAGAAAGTAAAACGTCACTGCTACGATCGATGCACAAACAATAATAATGGCCGAAAACTGTGTAGGGAGTGAGAGAAAGCTTATTGTGTGAGAGAGACAGGAGACCGGCTTCTTTCTCATCTCTACTCCGTGCTGTTTGCTGAGTGAGAGGTGACACCTGTAGACGCCTGGCGGGGATAACTGATCGATTGATAATTGATCAGTTATCGACCACTGAGAGAAGAAGATTTCAATTTTAAAGTTGCAATATCGACTGGACGACAATCGATTATTACAATCGCACTTTCTGTTTTCACTGGGTTAAATACATAAACATTTATCGTAAGAGAATTATTAATCAATTGCCATCTTGCAACTGCGCATCTGTGGATGAAAGTAAAAATACTAATATCGCTATTAAAAAATAGGGGTTGGTGGTAGAAGGGTGAACATTTAGGGTTATAAGTATTTTTTTTAATCATAAAAAAAAAAAAAAAAATTGTCCAAAAAATAAAAATAAAAATTCTGGAGACGGCCACCCTTATCACCTAGGGGTATAAAAAATAGCCTACGACCTATCAAATAAACACAAAAAATTTCATAAAAATCGGTGATGCCGTTTCGGAGGAGTTCGGTAACAAACACTGTGACACGAGATTATTATATATATAGATATAGATATATATTTATGTATATAGTCATAAAGTAAAATATGATATCACAGATACAAGGAAAATTAATAAAATCCAAACTCTGTATTTAAGTATTAGGACGAAACAAACATTTTGTAGATTGCTGGCAACCAATAAATAAATAATAAATACATAGTTATGAAGCTACTGTGATTGAAGTTGTGTGAGCGCTATGAGAAAATCTCCAAAAAACTAAAGTTTAGTTATCTAGAGTTAAATTATATAAAGATTATAAACACCTAACTCCTCCGAAGTTAAGAGAATGAAGATTAACCTCTAAAAAGACTAAATATAACCAGAAATTTCACTAAACAAGAAAACTAGAGAATATTTCCATGGGTTTAGTTGACCGAATAAAAATTTTTAAAAAAGGGAGGAAACGATTTATCTAGGAATTTATGCATTTGTCTACCTAGTTAATACTTAAGTTAAAAAAAGTTAAAACTTAAAATAAGTTAAAACTAGAAAAACTAATCTTCCACAAAATATCTTGTTACGCGTCGTTAAATAAATTTATCTTACTCTTTTGCATTTTTTCAGTATTTATACGGAAGGTAACGAGTCAATAATTGTGTCACCTGTTTTGGGAAATGTATGTTTCGCCAGTTCCCTTTATGGCTTTTGCTTCACTTTAAAATCGTTTGCAAAGCTGTACGCTGACTGCTACGAGGGAGTAAATTACAACGAATTTGCAAAGAGGCTGTGGGGAGATATGTATTTCCACAACAAATCGTATGTAAAGTAGTTCTTAAAATTGGATCTACTTAAGTAGATGTTTTTTTCAGACGAAAATTCACCAAAAAACCTCCACATAATTCGGCACAAAGAAGTTTTGTTGAATTCATTTTGGAGCCAATGTATAAACTTTTTGCTCAAGTAGTGGGCGACGTGGACACAACACTTCCTGACACTCTTCATGAACTCAGCATTAAAATAACTAAGGAGGAAATTAGGAGTAATATCAGGCCACTGTTGCGTCTGGTATGTAACAGATTCATGGGAGATTTCAGCGGATTTGTAAATATGTGCGTAGAACATATCAAATCACCGCTCGATAATGCAAAAACAAAAGTAGACCATATATATACTGGTCCTAAAGAGGGACTTCTTTACGATGATATGATCAAGTGCAATCAGACAGGAAATTTGATGGTTCACAGTTCTAAGATGTATCCAACAGATGATTGCACATTCTTTCAGGTACGATTTTCTTTCCACGAATTAAATTTAGCGTACGAAACAGGTTCATATTTCAGGTATTGGCTCGTGTTTTGAGTGGTACCCTACATGCAGGTCAAGAAGTACGTGTGTTAGGTGAAAACTATTCTCTTCAAGATGAGGAAGATTCGCGAATTCTGCAAGTAGGAAGATTGTGGATATATGAAGCGAGGTACAAAGTTGAACTAAATCGTGTCCCAGCCGGAAACTGGGTGCTCATAGAGGGTATCGATCAATGTATAGTAAAAACATCAACTATTACGGATATTCATGTATCAGAAGATTTGTACATTTTCCGACCTCTAAAGTTTAACACACAAAGTATCATTAAGATAGCTGTGGAGCCTGTAAATCCTTCCGAACTTCCCAAAATGTTGGATGGACTGCGAAAAGTAAATAAATCTTATCCACTGCTTTCTACAAGGGTCGAGGAATCTGGGGAGCATGTTATTCTTGGAACAGGGGAACTTTATCTGGATTGTGTTATGCATGACCTTAGAAAAATGTATTCTGAAATTGATATTAAGGTTGCAGATCCAGTTGTTGCCTTTTGTGAAACTGTTGTAGAAACCAGTTCCTTGAAATGTTTTGCTGAGACGCCGAATAAAAAGAACAAAATCACAATGATTGCAGAACCTTTAGAGAAAGGTCTGGCTGAAGATATCGAAAACGAAGTTGTTTCTATTAATTGGAACAAGAAAAGGCTAGGAGAATTTTTCCAAATTAATTACGACTGGGATCTGCTTGCAGCGAGATCTATATGGGCTTTTGGACCAGACAATACAGGGCCAAATATTCTAGTCGATGACACCCTTCCGTCGGAAGTTGACAAAAATTTGTTAAACTCTGTAAAAGATTCGATTATTCAAGGATTTCAATGGGGCACAAGGGAAGGACCATTATGTGAGGAGCCCATAAGAAATGTTAAATTCAAAATATTGGATGCAGTGATAGCTAATGAATCTTTGCATCGTGGAGGAGGACAAGTTATACCAACTGCCAGAAGGGTAGCATATTCAGCGTTCTTAATGGCAACGCCCCGTTTGATGGAGCCCTATTTATTCGTGGAAGTACAAGCTCCAGCTGATTGCGTTTCAGCTGTATACACTGTTCTCGCGCGACGAAGGTAAATTTTTACGATAAAGAGTAGAGATAAGTTTTTTTAACAAATACTTTTAATTATTAAAGAGGGCACGTTACACAAGATGCTCCCGTGTCTGGATCTCCTCTGTACACAATAAAAGCTTTCATTCCGGCTATAGACTCATTTGGTTTTGAGACAGACCTGCGTACTCATACCCAGGGTCAAGCTTTCTGCTTATCGGTGTTCCATCATTGGCAAATAGTACCAGGAGATCCGTTGGATAAAACGATCGTAATTCGACCACTGGAACCTCAACCAGCAACTCATCTTGCACGAGAATTTATGATAAAAACACGTCGTAGGAAGGGACTCTCAGAGGACGTTTCCATAAACAAATTCTTCGATGATCCAATGTTGTTGGAACTTGCCCGACAAGATGTACTTCTGAATTATCCTTTATAAATTTTATCATTAAAGTACACTTTTACGCTAAAAAATATTTTCTTGGGGTGTAAATAAAGAAGATCTTACATGATTTCTATCAAGGAATTAGGGAATTTCTATATTTTTTGTACCGGATTTTGACTTACGGAAACAGTCATTTTTAAGTTTTTCTGAAGAGTGTGCTTTTTACTTACCTCATAAAAACCGAATTCTCAAAGTAAGTGCCAGTGGTATATATTTCTAATTTAATGGATTTGTATTGATAAAAATACTATAAGAATTTTAGTAACATAATTAGAATTTTATTAAAATTACTTTTGTCTTAAAAATATAACATATTTCTACTAAGTTTCAGACTCCCATAACAAAACACTTCTTTTCCTCTGTGCCATCTTATGTACTCGATGCATGTGCTGAATTTTTTTGAAATGTTTCGTCAGTTCGTCAAAATCTATTTCTGGATTTTGGCTTTTCAGACCTTGATTTGAACTGAAATAAAAGTATGTATAGATTTTTCTTCCAAATCTAAATTATAATGTTCAAAAGAAGATTTTGTTTTTCTTTTAAATTCAAAAATTTAAACTTTTGTGTGGAAGTTGTCAAAATGAATTTTCTAAAATTTTATTCGGGAAAGTTAAATTAAAATTTCATTGTTTACTTACTCAGGTAATTTTCCCCAATAGTTGGGCACGCACTGAAGTCTATTTTTCAGAAGATTGAAAGATTCTGTTTGAGGCAATAGCATTAAAATGCCAAATAAGGCATGAGCCAAATATTGTGAATCCCTACAGCCGTTTGCTTGGGATACCAGCGTCAACCTGAGAGCTAAAAAAGAATCTATTACTAGATTGTATTTAAAAAAAAATATTTAATTTAGTTACATGCGTAAATCGGACTTTCTATGAGTTGAACCAATTTATCAAGCTCTGTCAATAGTTCAACAGTGATCTCGATGTCGCCACTAAGCAAATTAAATTTTTTAAGTAAATAAATGTATCAAATATAAAATGATGAGACTTACAACATAACTACTAAATCAGATACATGCTGATAGCATTGCGCTATGAGACAAAGAGATAGAGTCGAAACAGGACAATGTACCCAACTTTTGTATAAACATTTGAAGAGCTGTGCAGATTTCTTATTCGATATATCTCTCAAAGAATTACGAAATTCAAATAATTCCGATGAGGTGAGAAGAATCATATTCAAGATGCGAACCATTGTCGAAGCAAATTTAAGATTTGATATCTCTTCTAAAATAATTTCGGCAAATGTACAGTAAATATACTCGGCGTTCAGTAATACACATAGTTGTCTCACGATTAGACTACCCCGATTCTCCATAAACTGCTTCTCTTCAATAAATAGGCTAAGTAAACTGAGAAGAAATTTGCGATAGTGAGTTTTATTGAAGTCTGCGTCTGCAATATGGAATGAATTAAATAAACGAAATACAATAGCATTAAAGATAATAACTACTTTCTGTCTGTGAGCTATTAACGATTTCTGCTAACACAACGAGTCCTTGTAACACCACCTCATCTGAGTTATCCGATAAAATTCCCAACAGGACTGGAAATAGGCTTGTCGCATGAACGGACATCTGTAAGAGAAATTTAAGTAAGTATTTAAATTAAATGTTTTCATCAGAATCTACCTCGCTTTGAATCTCCACGAAAAGGTGATGAATCCATTTAAGTACGGCGACTTTTGTGTGAACCGAATTGTGAGCCAAGTATTGCCGGAGCACCTCCATTATTGGACTTAATTTTAGTTTTTCGATATTCTCTTTTTTATTATCCTTCTGAGAAATTAGTTGCAGTAAGTTATTGTTTACTGCCTCTGCACACTCTTTTATATCTATAAAATGGGATCAATAAATGTGAGTACAGATTTAATGTTTCTAAGGGCATACTCTTAGAAGACGAGATATTACTTAAGAACTGTTTTAACCTGCAACAAGTTTTCAGATTAGAACTCTTTTACAAAGTTTCTTAAATTTTTACAGAATTAGCTCTACATTTGTTAAAAATAAATACTTTTGATCTCGTCTTCCAGAATACTTAAATATTAAATCATACGTTTTCTAGAATCTCCTTCGTATGCCAAGCAAGGCAATATTGCAGTAAATATTCCACTTGCAAATGGAAGCATGTCGCATCCTGATAATTGTACAAATTCTCTTATCCAATTTATAGCTGTTGACTAACAAATTCAGAGTATTAAGCAGTAAAAAGTGAATTACATATAATACCTGAATTAAATCGTTAGTAGACTGGGCATGAGTAATAAGAATATTTATCGTTTGTTCCATATTAACGGAAGATGGGTCATTTCGGATTGATTTCAAAAATTGAGCAAGCAGAGTTTCACACCTGAGAGAAAATATCGATCAAGTAATGCTATTTGCTCGAGTAATTAAGACTTACATTTTATGTATTTCCGTCATATTATCTTCTAGCATAGGGAAGAGGCCATCAAGTATATCCGTTAGGTACACGACCATGTTGATTCCAGGTACAGCGTTTAGAACAGATATCCATGATATCACGTACTGTCGCGCGAAAGTGTTGTTCAAATAAACTCGTTCTCGTATAAGTGGAATGAATGAATCGAGATCAAATGTTTCAGAAGATTCTGTTACAATATCCTGCCATAAAAGGAAACTAATTAAAATAATATAAATATCGTTTTAGACTACATTATAAAGCCAAATTAATATTAACTTAAACAGAAATAGGTACACTACTCTGTTTTGAGTTGCAGAGAAAAAACGTCCCTGCGACGACGGCTGTGAGATTGTATTTTGTAAATATATGGGAGTTTTCGGCAAAAAAAATATACCTGGTTACCAGAAGAGGCTGCTTTTGTACGATTCGACTGGCACCCGGCCGACAAGGTAATTGAAGTTTCAAGCCTCTTAGTTCAAGATTTTATTGGGACCCGCATGAAATCCCCCAGCGACAAAGATGTCCTTCTTTTTACCTTTTCCCACTAATTTTAACAGCACGAAAATAGTTAGATGGACAAGATCTATATATCTTCTTATAGTTACTCCCTGCTTAGGGATACCTGAAAATGCCCCATGGGTTTAACATTTTACCCATGAATGTAAACAGGGCATGTTCGGAACATTTTTAGGAGCACTTGAGATACTCCCAAACTGACTTAATTTGAGTATTTTGGTGGGTCTAATTTTGCTGCTATTTTCCCCCAAAGCCAATTGACTCAAAAAGTTTTAGAATACATGAAAGCTTTCCTATAGGCCGATAATTACTGACTTCATTCTTGTTACCCCTTTTGTGAAAGATTTTTGGAAGGGTATTGTTAGAGCAAAGAAAGTATAGTATAAAGAACTTTCATACCAAACAAAAAATTGTGTACGAAAATTTTCGACGGGGTCGCTATATAAGGACCCCAGAGAGAGAACTCAGCATTCAGCATATCGTGAGCTACGTGTGTTAAGAAGCTGTTCACTTGCTTTTCGAGTTCTTGGCTCTCTTTGAGTTCACTCAAATTTTAGTTCATACGCTTGGACTGAACATTCGCAGAACGCGGAATGTATGTGAGCGGCAAGGGGTTCACAGCAGCTAGAACACAAATAGCTCCCTCGTCGCTTCGCCTTTCGATTCGTTCCATGGCATTTTTATTCACTTTTTGCCTTTTCCATGCTAAAAAACGCAGCAATTGCACTATCGCAGTCCGCAGAATCACAGTGGTCAGCTCAGCACAAGCTCATTTTCCCTTCAAGAACCCCGAGAGTTTCGTCAAACAAGGACTTGTACTGGGTGCAAGTTCTTTATGTTTATACTTTCTTTTGTGAGAAGCAACAAATTCATTAGATTGATATCGTCGTTGCGCGTGCAATACCGCGTATCTGCGTTTTCACGATTTTACAGGAGCAAGAAAAAACTTGCAGCCAACTCCAAGCAAGCAATTGTAACGCGGTATTGTTTCTATGTCAAAAATGGGGTTTCTTATAGGCTAATTTAAATTCTGTGAGATCTATAAGGAGCGAAACCATGTTAAGAATCCGTAGGCGCGATATTTCAATTTTGCGCTTTTTGCTGTTACGCGGTATTGCACGCGCAACGACGATATGTTTGAAAACATCAGTCGGAGTAATGCATATACAGATTAAGAGGAGGTTTAGAGTTTTAATGCAGAAAGTTATTGAAGAGTTGTGTTTTTATTTACAAAAATATCCTTCTCCTAATTAACTTAATAAAATATTTATGTTATAGCAAAGATATTCTATCTTAAATACCTTTAGCAATCTATCTAGTAACTCGCTTCCGTCCTTCACAGCCTGATCTGGGTCAGTAACGAGTCGAGTTAAGGCTGAGAATATTTCAGGAAACAGAGGAATTATCGCTCCCCGTGCCACCTTGACGACATTATAAAGAGATTCGCATGCGAAGAACCTGACCCTCAGATCTTGATCGGAAAGACAGGCCAAAATCGGAGTAACTAGCTCCTGGATGTAGTGCTCCGTGTCTTTCCCTAGGCCCAAACTGGTGGCTGCCAGAGCAATTAGACCGCCTTTCCTTCTGTTCGGATCTCTAGATGAAGCAAAATCATTCGCTAGCACTTCGATAAGTTTTCTGATCTGAGCCACATTTTTCTTGTTGTTAAACTCAGCGGCGATCCTTAAAGATGGTGATTTTATTAAATGCACAAGGGCTTAAGCAGAAAAAGTTGTATTTCTTACTTTTCAACTTCACCAGAGGCTAGTTTCCTTTTATCGTACATCTTATCACCTAACGCTTTAGCGCATGATTCGCTTAATGGTGCGTAAGATGAATCCATTTTAAATAAATTCGTTTAATTTAAGGAAAACACGAAAAATTCGAATCACCTCCTTGCTGATAACAAACAACGCCCGGCTTTCTGTCACTTTGACATTTCTTTTGCCCACAAAAAAGTCATGTAATTTTCCAGTTGGCTGCCATGCTAATTAAAAACGAGAGAGAGCTCTAGTACGGCACTCGTCCACAGCGGCGTGCAGTCAGTAAATTGGCGAGTTCGTTGTAAACATAAAAATCTACTCCAAAACGGAATACGTTCCAGACGATCGATGTCAAGAAAATAAGAAGAAAATATAAAATACAGTGTCGGCCATTATGGCTGAGGAACTGATGGTTGTTTTAAAGCGAGGCGAGAGCTCCGGTTTCGGTTTCTCATTGCTGGGCACAACAGGACCGCCCCACGTTATCTACGATATTGTCGAAAATTCTCCAGCGGCCGAGTGCGGAGAGGTGAGTAAACAAATGATGCGAGAAATGCTAAATCGGATTGATTCAGTGGCCAACACCTGTGTCAGAGTGAAGATTTATAAGCGACCGAGCCTGCCTAGGTGGAGCCTGTCCGACTTAACGAGAACTTCGACGGGCGGCCAATTTACCCAGCAGACGAATAACGCCCATTTGATTGCACATTTTGTACACTTTTTACCCCGGAACCCTGAACAGGCAGAAGTGGAGCACTCCCTGCACGTTCTGCGGCGACCCGAAATCTGTCCAAATTTCCCTTCCAGAGTGAGCAAGATTTGTCCGCTTTGAACTGCCTTCAAGACTTTTCCGGCAGGTTCACTCCCTGGGGAGATATTTGTTGAGTTGGTTTTTGTCGTCCGGCAACTCCCCACCACCCGACTTGCCCTAAAAAATCCCCACAAATTAGTCACATACGCGCGACTGGCCGCGAGGAAAAAGTAAACCGCACTAAGCCTCTCAATTCCAAGCTAAATACAAAATCCCCTTGCTAATCCTCGAAATGCCCCTTCAATGCCTAAGGAGCGCACGAAATTTACCTAAATAGGCCCCGAAGCTCCACCCACGCAAGCAATTACAAAGTTCTTTCCTCTTAGGGCTTGAGCTGGCATCATCTCCTTATTTGCCTCTCACGTCCAATTTCTTTATAGGTCGAGGCTGGGGACATTATTTTAAAAATAAATGGCACAGATGTACATCGGTACACAACAAAAGAAGGTATTAATCTCATATTTACGAGTTATAATACATTTATATACAATTAATTTTCAGTTTTAAAGTGCTTACGCCTTTCAGAGGACCTTGTGACTCTACAACTTAAAAGAGGTAAGCAAAAACTTACAGGTAGAACATTAAGTTCACTAGGTGTAAACAATTTTGTGGTTAAATAATCGCATTGAATCGATAATGGGGCGCCGCAAATATAATCACCGACCGCAGCGTTGGTTTCTTCAATACTTTATTATTTTTCTTAAGAAAAGTATCTGAATTTCGAAAAGATAATAAAATGAAAAGACAAAACACCAACAAATGGTAAAATTCAATGGAAATCATGACAAATCATGTCCAGCTCAGGCTTTAATTAAACTAAAGAAGACGGACGAGTGCGAATGCCTCGCGATCTAACGATTTCGCATAGGGTGTATTAGCTCTACGAATTTTGTGGGGTGATACCTAGTAATATCGGGAATGGGACAACTTTCATCGTATAATTAGAAATTAATGATTTTCGGTTTTTCTCATTCTGTCAAATTTCAAGATTCTACTGGTATATATTGGAAAGGATTTAGGCTCTCTTTTCGTATTGCGAGCTTTTTTCAAATTCCAATTTGAACTCTCAACACTCAACTTTAATTTTCAAATTAACGAATTTTTAAAAATGGCCAAAGTACGATATTTTGTATTTTTCAAATCTATTTTGCTAAAAAACATGATGTGATAGGACATCTTTGTTTGCAAATTCATAATCTCCGGAAAAAATCCTATAGAAGTAATATATGACTTGTGTGCAATACTAAATATTAAGCCTTAGCGGTCGGCAGATTTCGCTTTTGGGAGTACCAGCAGGTCGGAGCAAATCTAGCGTTTCGCAGTTACTTTTCCTTACAGGATTTAAAGTCAATATATGGATATTAAAACACACAGAATTTGTTTTAAACTGATTTGTTGTGTTTAAAAATGTCCCCGCTACGGGGACACCGACTTCTAAGACGATTTAAAAATGTCCCCGCTACGGGGACACCGACCGCAAAGGGTTAAATGTTGTCGACCAGTGTTCTAGTCAACCGGAAGTACCCTATAGGTTTTTATGTGTTAGTCAGTGAGTTTGTCTGTCAATATGAAAATACACTTTGAAAGGCCGTATTTTTTTATTGCATTGAGTTAGAAACTTGAATTTCAATCATGACTTTGAGGCTGTAGACTTTAGTATTGGGCTAGCCGTTTTTGAGAAAAGGGTACTTTTGGGCACAATTTCTCGTGAGTATGTCGGTTATGATCTTTAATCCCGACTTGTTGAGCGTAAGAAGTGTCATTGTCCTTTGATTGGAGGGGTAGATAAATCTTTTCACTTTACTTAGTTCCATAATGTAAGGCTTTATTATTTTCTTTCAATAGCCTGAGAAAAGAGTTGTAGTAACTCTTGGCCAGATCACAATAAGGTTCTGGTCCAACGAACGCTCCCTTCCTGGCGAGTTCATGTGCTTTCTCATTGCCAACTATTACTTCGTGGCCTGGCACCGAAACTATGGTAAGCCTGTTTGAATTGGCGAGTGTTCTTAACGTTGAAAAGCAGCACCGTGTAGCTAGAGAACGCTCTAATTACCCCACGCCCGAAAATCCGTCGCATCTAAAGCCGTCTATATACTATACAAGGACCCCCAATCGGAGGAAGTTTTTATTTTCATTCCACCACTGTCGGAAGAATCAGCCGAACGTGTACTCTGTCAATGTCCAGCCTTAGGTCGACAAAGGCTAACACACTTCGGAGCGTCCATTATCGCACCAGCAGATGTGTCAAATGCGACTCCCCCCAGCACTATAGCTGATCTTGATATAAAAGGGGATTAGCACAATAGACCTCATAGATCGACTTGCTATTGAGAGATAGGAATCTAGAGTTTAGTAGGGACACTTCACCTTGGGCTAAATCAATTCCGTGGCGTTGAGATAGTGAACAATGTCACCAATCCACTTTCTGGACAGCTCCTTGAGATCGTCAATAATATGATTACCCAGTGCACGATGTCTAGGTCCGGCGAGGGCTGAAAATTTGCACAGAAAATGGAAAGGAGAATCCCTGTATCCTAATAAGGAAAAGGATTAAATATAAGTTCATTCATCAAAATCGATGTTATCTCCTTTCAAACGAGATCATCGCCGTCGAGAGACTCCGACCATTTCTGAAGGGTTCATGCCACTTGAAAACCTTTGAACGCCCCAGAAAATCATCGCCAAAACACTTTTGCAACATTTGCATATATAAAGTGATCGAAATAGTAAAAAAAAAATGCATTGAAAATTCTCTGTAACGATAAACTGTCGACCTTCGTTGGTTCTCAATAAGAACTCATGTACTGTACAGAACAATGATTATTATAGGTTGCAATGGACACCATATGTTAACAGCATTCCTAGAAGTGCTTGTGTGCTTCTTTTTTTGTGGCATTATTATTTTATTATTATTATGTCATTCAGTCGGCCGCATTATCAGCGATCATTAGTCAGTACTGTAGCAACCTGACAATCGTTTACTAAACGGCTGAATGTAGAGTGTAAGCCAGATTTTCGTATAACAGGAAATTTGGTTACTCAGTCCTTGTAATGCAATTCTGATAAATAACTCGGCAATATCACAAAGTATTCACAGATATTCTTATCTTAACTGGGAAAAGAATGCAGTAGACCTTGCTGCTCCATAAAATTAAAGCTTTAACGTTCTACTTCGGATCAGGAAATAGCTAAAATGACTAGTTTAATCAAAAATTCTATAAAATACGCACCTTTTGATTAACGAGAAATAGTCATATCAAAACTTTGCAATTTTTCTCCAATAATAAACAAAATTCTTACTTTCAAAGCTGGAGAATACCTACCCTACCACTCATAATGAACGTACAAAAATATTTGTATATGAGTATTTAAACTTTAATATCACTAAACTGCTACTTGAAATTTGCAACTGCATAGAAACATGCGTAGAAAATATGCATTCATCGATGCAATTTAAATTTTTGTAGCTCTTAAATAAATGAATGAACTACACAAAAGTTTGCATTACGGGTTTGATATTTCCAAACTAAATTTTGCATACAAAGTCAGAAATGCTGTATTGTACTAATTTTTTGACCAGCAAATTATCTACCAGCAACTACTTTGGTATGCAGCTGTGTCTCTAACTCTGCATGTTTCTGCTTTACTTTCCCTCAGACCCCAAAATAAAAGCCCACATTAGGGAGCATCTAGCACGAGCGAGCAACCTACATCAATTTTCTGATTCAGATCCTGTTAAGATATACGATGTGAAATCTAGCTGGAAATCAGAATCGCCTATAAATGAATATACAACCGATAATGCATCTCCTCCAGGGAAGGCGTACAGTCCTTCTCAGCGAAGTTGTACATCAGAACCAACTTGTCGCCCATCACGTATACCCACAGCTGTACGGAGTCCACCACCCAAAAGTGTCCCACAGTCGCCACAATCGAAAAAACCTAGGCCTTCTTACATTCCAAAAGCAGCAAATGGAAATAACGTAGTTAACAATGGCCAAAATCAACCCCCACAGCAGCCAATTATAGCACAGCCAGTCGGAAAAGCCCGTTTCGAGGCATACATGATGACTGGCGATTTGATTTTGAATCTTTCTAGAACGCCTCAGAGCAGCGCCTTAATTACATCACACATCAAGAAGGTAACAACTAGCGGATAATTTCGTATAGATTTCAACAAATTCTAATACTTCAGGTGGACAGTCTACGGGATCCACCATTGAGGGTAGTTCAGCCCAATGGAGCTCTAGCACCTCGTGCATCTGGAGAGTCTACTCCATCATCCTCGCCTACGCAGTCTACTAATTCTGATGTAGTTCATTTACTAAGTAAATCGGAACAAAACAGAAGAGGCCTTTCCTCTCCATGTACTGACAAACTGGAAATAAAAGATTCATCAGATGATACTTTACACGCTAACGATGAGGCTGAATTCCTTGAGAATAAGGAAGGTTCCTCCAGAAGGGACTCAGAGGCAGACTATGATGAAAGTACTGCTCATATTTCACCGATCTCCTCATTCAGCAATAAGGACGGTATTTCGGGAAATTTCGATTCTGTAAACTATACCCAAGGGTATGCTAGAGCTGAATCTCATAATCAGCAAATTTCATCATCATCCTCATCAACGGTTAAGAGCGAAATTGTAAGTTCGCCTGATACAAGTTTTTCGGTGCCAACTTCACCGATTTCATTATCTACCCCACTGATCGATGTGAGGAATGCGGCCAATTCAGTGCCCACAAGTCCTGAACAATGCGTGCAAGATGTAATTCGCCGTCAACATAACGGTATTGTTCGTAAATGTGATGCGGCAGGCTTTAGAACAAGCAAATCTGAAGATCACTTGCAGCATACGCAGCGTGATGGAATAGGCGCAGTGATACCGATCGACATTGACGAGGACGTCAACAGCTCACTCAATACTTTATTGGATACCAGACACGATTCTGAAGACTCCCAGGTACTGCTTTTGTTTTTGTAATAACTGAATATTTAATCATGGTTTTGAGAAAAAGTATTTTCCACCAAGTTATAGGATGGTTGTCCACTGGTTTTAACGATAAATAGTTTAAGCTTTTATGCAAAAACGTAATATAAATATTTATAAAAAACTGAATGGACAAAACTGCAATATTACAGTGTAAACATAGTACAAAAATTGGCAAAACAAATAATTCTGCTTTTTTGTAAAAAATTGAATGGCACTTGATTCCTTTTTAAATTTTTTTGGAATATGATAGCTGAAATAAAGGGCTACTCTGAACAATAGCCCTTTCATTTTTCGTGAAAAGGGTTATTTTTTCATATACAAAATTCGTATCTTATCAGTTAAAAGTTGACAACGCAATTAATTTAGATCTGCCCTCGTTGGGGTGCAACAAATTCGAATTCAGCAGATTTCCAATTTTTACATTATCAAATCTTAAGGGTTTACAGATGGATACAAAGGATTCTTTTAGAACACTAAACAGATATATCAATATAACAATGCGCTCTGTTATTTTTAATAAAGCTATTGTTACATTAAACGCAACAATTTCCATTATTACTCTAGGATTCGAATAGAGACCGAATCGTATGGACATACAATGCTCCGGTCCCGCCTTTAAATACAACGACATCACCAAATTCACACTCTAGTTCAGTTAGTTCTTCACCGCAGAGATCTGATAGTCCAGCGTCTCCAACGTCTGTTTCCAGCTCAGTAATGTCATCGAATTCAGGATCAAAGGGTGGAGGCGGTATGCTTGGCAACAATAACGCCTTACTCCAATGTCCGCTTAACGGAGATCAAAGTGTATCAGAAGCTGTTTCAAATATCTCCAGTCCTGACTATCAAGATGACGATAACTTGCTTAGTTCCAAAGATTTGGCAGGAATGGCTTTAAGCGATCCAAGTGACTCTGACTCAACGATCCTCGTATCCGAGGCCATGCAACGAAAGCGTGAAATGTCGGAGAAAGATCATAAAATTGTAATTCAAATTAAGAGCGAAAGTAGCTTCCGTAATCCAGAATATGCTGAGCTAAAAGATTCTGAAGACGAATTAGCTACGATTACTGAGGACGCACCAACCATCTTAATCGGTTGCCAAGATACGAAAGAATCATCGCCACCTGTCTCGGACGATGGCAGTGATGTGGAATCTTTACATTCCTACCACTATTCTCCTAAAGCTGTCGATATGCCCTCAGCTGTAAGACTTGCTAAAAGACTTTATTCGCTTGACGGTTTTAAAAAAAGCGATGTATCCCGCCACCTCAGTAAAAAGTAAGCCAAGTAAGATATATTCAATTTGTAATTTAAGTTTACATTTTATTTTTTTCTAGCAATGATTTCAGTAGAGCAGTGGCTGACGAGTATTTAAAATATTTTTCCTTCGAAAAGAAGACATTGGACCAGGCTCTAAGAGAGTTTCTCCAACAGTTTTCCTTATCTGGGGAAACGCAGGAGCGTGAAAGAGTTTTAGTTCATTTCTCCAAAAGGTACTTGGACTGCAATCCGGGCTCATTTAACTCGCAAGGTGATGAGGCTAGCGAAATTCTTTACGTAAGCATTTCTAAAAAATTGATATGTATATATTTTTTCAGATGCAGTTCATACGCTTACTTGTGCAATTATGCTGTTGAATACGGATCTACATGGACCGAATATTGGAAGAAAAATGACTTGTGCCGAATTCGTAGATAATTTAGCTGAGCTAAATGACGGCGAGAACTTTCCTAAGGATGTTCTTAAGTATTTATATCAAGCAATTAAGAATCACCCACTGGAATGGGCGCTGTTAGTCCCTTTTTCCAGATATTACGAGTGTATGAATTATTCGGTGTATTCTTTATTTTAGAGACGATGACAATGCTGAACTACAGAAGCAGCGAAACGACTGTAATTTATCTGCGAATCAAATTGGCTCTAATCCATTCCTCGATACACCTCAATCATCAGCTGCTATTGAATACAAAAAGGGCTATGTTATGAGGAAGTGCTGTTACGACTCTAATTATAAAAAGAGTAAGTTTAGACAAGTTTCGTATACATCATTTGGGTACATTCTTTAAATACTAGAAAGTATTTCTTCTAGTTTGGTAGAATTAAAATAAAGAATAAAAATTTAGCTTATCTTCATTTGTCGCTTAATTAAAAATTCGATCCGACTAAAACGTTGCACTAAAGTCAACAAACACGTTTTTCATCTTAATATCAAAGCAATAACAACGCTATTTTAAACAAAACGCTTAATCGAATTTTGGCTTTTTATCGATCATTGCGCTTATGTGTCCCATATGTATGTTTACTAGATTTTTCAGTGTAGCTTATGACGCAGATTGTTGTGGTTTTATTTTAGCACCTTTTGGCAAACGCTCCTGGAAGATGTTCTATTGCACATTAAGAGACTTGGTATTGTACTTGCATAAGGATGAGCATGGATTTAGGAAAAATCAGGTAAATAAGACGCATTAAATATATTGAATAGACATGTAGAATTTATTTTCTAGATGTCCGATAATGTCCATAATGCGATTCGTATTCACCATGCGCTTGCAACGAAGGCCACAGATTATACGAAAAAGCAACATGTATTCCGTTTACAAACCGCCGACCAATCCGAGTTTTTATTTCAAACCAGTGATTCGAAAGAACTGCAGTCGTGGATAGACACGATAAATTTAGTTTGTGCTTCGTTTTCTGCCCCGCCCCTTGAAGGAGGAGTCGGGAGTCAAAAGCGGTTTCAGCGGCCGCTATTGCCTAGCACCCATACGAAACTGCTTCTTGTAAGTTTTTGAATTGAAAATGTATATCTTGGGTAAAGTAAAAATAAATAGCTTTTGATTCTTTATAGAAAGAACAGCTTTCTTCACATGAACAGCAAGTGGTGCAGTTGGAAAATGCATTATGTGAACACAAAAAGAACCCCTTGCCACCTAAAGGACTTCCATTGCAAAATTATAAAGAGAAGGAGGCTTACCTGCAGTATGAGGTGAATTTAATTAAAATGTATCTCTTTTCAATTCTTCTATATATTGGAATTCTTACAGCTTAAGAGATATAAGACCTACGTAAATGTATTGAATGCCAAGATGATTACAGAGGAGCAGCTAGATCTGCAGAACTGCCTCTTAAATTCGGATGAAGCATTTTCAAACCAGAGGACTTTGATAGGCGGTACGGCTATGAATGCAATTCCACAGAATAGTCTGCTGCAGCATCAGACTCAGCAGCAACAGAATAACAGGTATAGTTATCGCGCTGCCATTTACCGTACTGACGGTCAGCAAGATCTTGGCTGACGGGTAATGGGGGTTTTCTCAGCTTGTGTGGTGTAAGGTGGCCCTTTGCTTTCTGATAAAGAATTTTGTTCACAGCAACAAATGCTTTTTATTGCCAAAAAAACAATGCCAATCCTGTTTTTGTAAACGCCTAACGCTTCTGTGGAACGATTTGGGCGGAGTCGCATGTTGCTCGTCCAGTCTCCCATAAAACCTACATTGCTCTAACTTGGTGGAAGTCGTTAACATCTAATTAAAGTTTTTTTTTTTTTTTTTTTGTAAATACATCAATTATGTAAAATGCATGTTAGTTTCTTTATAATTTATTTTTATACATAAGTGTAGACTGTCTTTCATAAGTGGACTAATATTTTTTTTTTTGTACTCTAATGTAAGCTGATAGGTTTTGCATTGCGGACCTTATGTGGGTACCGTCTATTTATAATTATATTATATATTAGGCAGCTGACGCCACAAAATCTGTGAAAACTCTCTCAATTCAATGTCGAGCTAAGAACTGACGCGACAGGCGGTGAACGTGTTAATTCGGTTTGTTTTACTTTACTTCCATGCAGACAATGGGCAGAAGTTCGTCTGCACGAAGTCCTGCATCGAATGATGTAGTTCGTTTGAGGAAAAGCCGCATCTAAAATAACACTGTGGCCCCGAACCGATTTGTAATTGCATGAAGGGCTTATTATAAATAGCACAAAACGCCGCTTGAACGCATGAGCCTTCCCTCGAATGTGTGCATTCAGTCACTAATGTTAGGTGTAGTACAAGCACAATGTAGTTTCCACCTTGCTTTAGAGGAATTCAGGGCACAAAAAAAAAAAAAAATATATATAGTAATAAATGCCATGTTTTCTCCAGTGCAATTTGTCCCCATGTTGTTTTGTTGCCTCCTAACCGAAAAGGCTCATGCTGTGTTCGCTTCAGGCATCGGAGCGCCTCTAATAGCTTTAAAAGAAATTTTTGAGATTTTGTAATTCTAACGACTAGAGACGGATACTCCTCAAAAGCATCACATAATGATTGCTTTAGAATAGTATGTTCCCTTGGTTTCACAATTGACTCTATCGATTAAACTGATTACAGATAATTTAATAGTTAGGGCTGTGAGATATTATTATAATTGATATGTTACTAATTCTGCATAGTTCAATTCGAAATTGAATCAACGAGTATAGCTAAAAACTAAGTGTAGCAATGACTCATAACCGAAACACTTTCATATTGTGCTCAGATCAATTAGCATTTACTGATATATAATTCGATCACTGATAATATGCATTTATTGTGAAAATTTATATTTATTAAAATTATACCAAAACTGTTCATTGTTGTTATAATTTCCCTTGGAAACTCTCACTGTTTGGCTTTGTAATGGGTGCGGGCGCTGCGAGCAAGGAGGCGAGTTGTGCACTTTGTAGAGGTTTGCTTGTTGTTTTGGCTGCAAGGAAGGGTGATTGATCCCCTCGAAATGTCCAACTTAAAATCGCTTACTGATTATTATCTTTACAGGAGGACAGACTAATTTCAGGTGGAACAGGAGAATATTCCCTACTGATTCCAAGTAATATGAATTTTGAAATTACGTCGACCTCTGCTGCTATAACCCTTTACAATGTCCTCAAGTAAGTATTAATTGAATTCAATCGTCTCACTTGTTAAATAAGATTATCGCTCCCCTTTTTAGAAAAAGGAAAAAAAAAAAAAAAACAATGGACGAACGCTGCAACGTTTCTTGCTAAAATACAGGTGGGAGTAATTGCCGAATTGATTTCTGTTTCGATCGAATGTGATGTGGTAGATTAACAAGACCGAACTTCAAATATTGTAACTGAAGATTGACTTACTGCTTTTTCACTTTGTTATTTATTTTAATTTTTATTACTATTCCCTAAGTTAAAGTCAAGTATTATAAGTGCGTTAATACTTTTGTGTATTATACAAATAAATAACATATATTTTTAGACCAACTTATTATTTTTCCTACTTAATGGAAATTGCTGAGAACAAACGTAACAAACGTAATAGCATCTTCATATTTTCTGAGCAAAAAACAAGCAGTTTCAATTCTTTCAAACTTGTATGAAACAAAATATCATTTTCATAATACAATTTTCATTGGTAAAACTCCTGAAAGCGCTTCCAACACGGGCCTACCAACACTGCACTTTTTATAAGCATAAAAGAAGATGTTGAGTCAGCATTTAGCTAAAAAATAATAACCTGGTATTTTGTTTAGGAAAACGTTGATATTTTGGGCTACTTCCTGGGCGCTTTTGCCGTTAATTTTCAAGGAGTAATACTTTTGGGTGCGCTTCTTCAATTAAGCCGAATTCCGCATTTTTCTAATATCAGGTAAGTTAATTTTTCAAACAAAAGGGTAACAAGATCTTTTTTCAATTTTACTTTTACATTCAAATTGGAAAAAAACTAAAAATAATATAGTAAAGTAACGTTTATTGACAAATTATAATAGTGAATGTAACTGGTTTAATAAGTATCACTGACCTACTTTGGTATTAGCTTATCTGCAGTGTGGTTAAATCGAAAATGATTGGCGTCTTTTTGTATCTCTTATCAATTGCAGATCTTATTTTTATTTGTCCCATATTATTTTTACATTTTACTTTGTCCTTAATCTGAGGTATTTTATTTAAATCTTTAAAAAAATACTAAGAAAACTAAGAGCTTTTTAATACCGGTTGAAAATTTGTGTAAACGTATTTTTGTACTTGAAATTTAAATCTGATGGACCCGCTCCGGGCCTGAGTCTTAATTCATGCTGCTAAGGTCGCTAGTTCGGCCTGGCTTTGGACATATTTATTTTCTATAGCAGTGGGAAAACCAAACCAATATTTCCGTCAACTTTGTTACTACTTAAAATTTATAATTTCGGTTGGTTTACATAACTTTTTTAACTATTTTTTAATACAACTTCTTACAATTGAGGAATGGCTCAGGCCCACGATTGCCCTGAACATCTTTGTAAATGTCTACGAGCATTTTGTTTTAGAAAATATAAGGCTACTTAACAAGATATTGATTGATTGATTATTCCAATCCTTGTGCTCGACGCACGGCGACAATCTCGTCCTGTGAAGACATCGGTGAATACCCGGACGGTTGCATAGTCATAACAGCCGTTCCTGAACTAATTGTACGTAGTACGCTAGAGTATCCGGCGAGATCTGCTAGTGGTGCGCATGCATCTATGATCTGTAAAATAGAGTTATTTTAAGTCCTCAGAATTAATTTATCTTAGCACCCTTAGTTAACTTACTTTATGTTGTTTTCCTCTTGTTGCAACATCGTTAATAACTGCCCTTCGTCTGGTCAAATCCCCCATAATTGCAGAAATCATTTCTGTAGGGGCCAAAATTTGTAGTGCCATTACAGGCTCAAGTAGTCTGGTACCCATTTGATTTAAAATCTACAAAAAATTTATATAATTTTTGATTTGAAAGAAAAACAAATTGAAAGAGGACTTTTTGAACGCAATGTGTTGCTGCTGCCGTCAAAAAAGAATCTGCTGTTCCTCGCCCAATAGAAACATTGTGTAGTTTTACTTCTGTATTAACAACTTGTCCTCCGACTCTAGGACCTCTTTCTAAAGCATTAAGTGCGCCCTTTTTAATTGCCTGCAGAATCCGGGGACGAAGATTACTTAAGCTCCCTGCATTGTCGGGAGAATTATCTAAACTATTCAAAAATATAATATACCAAAAAGCAAAGTAATATGATTTAAAGAAACGCTTACCAAAAGCTTGAAGTTTCGCCCTCCAAAAGAGTAAGGGTTATAGTTACCGATTGTTTATCCCCAGCGATTTCTTTTTCCATAACTAATGTTTCTGTGGACCTTTCCGTGATAAGTTCTTTATAAGCGATTTGTAAAGGACCAAGATCGGCATCAATTTTATATTCACTAAGAATTCGGGATTTAACAACATCCATATGTAATTCACCCATACCTATAAAATAATTAAAAAATAATAAACGTAATAGTTAAGTAATACTTAATTGTATTACCTCCAAGAACTGTTTGACCTGTTTCTTCATTAAAACTCACTCTCAAGCTAGGATCTTCTCTTTGAAGCTGCTTCAAAGCTTTTTCTAAGGGATTTTGTTGGGACAGACTTGGAGGCTCAATAGAACAAAAATACACGGCATCAGGAATTTTTGGTCGCAAAGATAGCATGTCGTACAAAAGCTGATAATCATCAGATTTATCCTTATCTTCGTCCTTTTTTCCGAGCATTTGTTTAAGCCGTTTATTTGCATTTTTAAGTGAAGTCATGTTACTGATTAGTAAATCTCCAGTCTTTGTATTCTGTGGAGATATGAAGTACAGATTTTAAAAGAATCAACCATTATAATATAATACATATATAGAAATCCTTTTTTAATTTACCTTGAGATCTCCGCATACAACAACATCTCCAGTTTGAGCGCTTTGTATTAATCGATATTCGTCCGCCAGAGGCTCATATAATTTTTGTAAAATTTCTGGTGATCCATCCGGTGAAACTAATCGCATACCCTTTTCCATAGTACCTCTTAGAATTCGAACAAGAGTCAGTGGACCTTTATGTTTATCGTGTACTATCTTGAAAACTCGTCCAGCAAAATCAGATCTAAATTGTTAAGAAAGGATTACAGATGTTGAAATGCTTGCTTGCGTTCCACTATAATAATTCCATATTACCTATGAATGTATTTAAAAGTAAAATCTTACCCGAAGCAGCTATATAATTGATTCCTTTCCATTGGATGTGGTAGTAATTTAGTCACTGCGTTCATAAGTGGCTGAATCCCAATGTTTTTGTAAGCAGATCCCAACAATACGGGAGTAATTTGCCTATTACAAGTTGCTACCCTGATTGCTTTCCATATTGATTCAGTGGATATAGCATCGAATCCATTGGAATTAATTACTTGTTCTGCTAATTCATTGTCAAATTCACATAATTTATCTAATAGCTGATTTCTGAGATCAATTGCAGTTTCCTTAAGATTATCACTAACAGGGCCCACTGAATATTCACGGCCCAAAGTATTTGGAAGCCAAGTAATTTCTTCTAAATTTATGATATCCACAATTCCTGAAATATTAGAAATTTGCATTTATATCTTTACAGAATTAGTAAATATAATTTACCTAAAAGGTCATTATTTCTCTTCAGAGGCCACTGCAAGAGAATCGTTTCCGTGCCAAGCTTTTTGCTAATATCAAGCAGGCACTCTTTAACATTACTATCTGATCGGTCCATTTTATTAATAAAAATAATTCTAGGCAAATTATGTCGATCAGCCTGGCTCCATACTGTGAGCGTTTGGGCCTCAACTCCCGCCGAACCGTCCAAAACCACAACAATTCCGTCCACGGCGTACAACGCTTGCTCTACTTCCATTGTGAAATCAATATGGCCAGGAGTGTCTAATAGATTTATTCTAAAATAATTCATTAGCTTTCCTGCAATTTTGAAATATCTTACCTGTGATCTTTCCATGGAAATGTGACGGCTGAACTGCAAATGGTTATACCTCGTTCACGTTCTTGCAATAAGTAATCGGTTATTGTGTTCCCGTGATGCACCTCACCCAATGCTCTCGTTCTTCCGGAGTAAAAGAGCATCCTCTCAGTGGTCGTTGTTTTACCTTTTTTTTTAAAAACTACTTTTAACCAAAAACTGGCACTGTCAGCAGACAAAATACAGAGGTGTCGATTTTTTAAAGGAATATTATGATAGCCAAATTAAAGGTCTAGTCAGAAACCTATACCTGAGAAAGTCAAGTTCTGAAAAGCTTGTAGCTTAAAGTATTACTTAAAGCTGTACCCTGATTATATGCTTCCTGCAAAGGTAGAAATGTTTTCTTAGCCTAAACAAAATTTTAGCAACTAGGAACGAATTCACAGTTTTTGGCAAACAGAACAAACACATAACAGCAATATTTTCTTCTTTTTTATTTTGTATTTTGATGAAATATGATAGCTAAATTAAAAGGCCACTCAAGACTCAATATTCCTTTCAGCACAGAAAGTCCTAAAAACCTAAAAATTCGCCTGAAAAAAAATTATCAATTTTTTTTATACAAATTTCGAGTTTTAGACACTTTGATTCAAAATAATTTCAAAATTCCTGCAAATGTAGATATGATTTCTCAGCCAGGGCAAAATTTATACATTTAGAAATTTATTTTCTGTTTGGGGAGCACTTCCTTTAAGAGGGTAGTTTTTTCCACGTAAAATTCGCATCTTATCAGTTAAATATTGATTAATGATGTTGGGGTTTTCTGCTTCGGGCTACTGAGGGCAAGGAAAGCCGTTTCCTTTAAACCTTGCAATTCGATAAAAGGATTGAAAATTGGCACGTTTTCGAAAAATCGTATGTTTTTACAGTAGCTGTCAGCACTGAAAAGTCAATGTCTTTACTATATTTTTGGATGCCAAAGAGATGTGTAAGCAGCACTATTTCATTGACCACAGTAATTACAAAAAGACGGGTTGTTTCTTCAGTACCAGAATTACTCACAACTGAACCGATTGAATTCATATTTTTGTGACCCGCAGAAAACCACAAGATCTAGTATTTATCATAGCTGTTTTGAAAAATTCAATGTGGTTTTAACATCCTTAAATAGGTCATCATAAAAAAAACTAGATCGAATTTTCAAAAACTCTTTTTGGCATTTAAAAATATAGTAAAGATATCAACTTATCAGGCAAAAACCTAAGTACTGAAAACTTTCCGTAGTCCTTCGATTTGAGAACGGTTTCTAAAGTATTTTGTAGCAGGGACCAAAGGAAAAATAATTAAATATCTCGCATAGTCAATAAACACTTTGTAAAAGGAAAATCTTCGGTTTTGAAAATAAAAAGCATTTAGTGTATGGGACGACAAGATTTATTTATTTATTTATTAGTTTGGGTACAAACTTTTACAACTCAAGAATTCATTAAATAAAATTCAATAAATTCGACAATACATAAATAAGTAATACTATCTAAACTTTGACAGTTGGTTCATTTATTCTTTTATATACTTAAAAAGTTTACGCTTGAAACGGAAAATTCTGGTTTCTTGTCTAAGGTCATTCGGAAGTTCATTAAAAAGTTCCATCTTTATACCTAAAGGGAATTTTGAGAAGTACCTAAGTTGTATTTTTCTAATCTAAAATCATACTTCTCAAAGAATAATTTGTCCACTCACTAACATATTTTCGATTCCCCTTAAGGGGACCTTTACTTTCAAAATCGAAAATTTTTTTTTTTTTCATAAACATAACATCACACAAACACTCGCCTAAAACCGTTTTAAGAAATTCGTAAAAGAAAAAAAGTTATACCTATATTTGTAACGGCAGCTCTACGCGTTTTATATGTAAAAATTATATAACAAAAACTTTGAACGCGTTTTTCTCGAAATCACATTTTTGAAAATGGCCGCATCTGTATCTCAAAAAGTATTCAACCGATTTTAACAAACCAAACGCCATTCGATTCGTTATCAAATATACTAGTAACTAAACATTTAAAAATAATATTTTACTCCCCCCCCCCCCCCCCCCCCCCCCCCCCCAACTTTTTTATGCGGAGGTTAGTTTACCCCTAACTTATAGTCGTTTTTTAACTTTTTTAGAAAAATGTGTATAAAATGATATTTTTATTAAAAATAAAAGGTTTTTTAGGTTTAGGTACTAGTTTTGTGTCTTATGAAAACAATCCACTAAAGATTTTTGCTCTATCTGTTACAGGAAGTCCTAGAGAAATAGGGCCATTTTAAAAGTGCATTTTGGATGACGCCCTCTGCAGGCATTAAAATAAACTAAAGTTGCATTTAAAAATTCTTTTTATATTTTTCATAATCTTACCAATAATGTACAAAAGGTTTCAGAATAATAAATATAATAGTCTTTTCAAAAAAAAATTTTAAAAAGTGTGTTTTTTGTCGATTTTGAAAGTAAAGATCCCCTTAAGTACCTAAGTAATAATCCTCGTTTTAACTTGAAGCTAAAAGTAAAAGCGTATTATACTTGAAACGCTGTAAAACAGACATTCAATCCAAACGTAGGGAAGAACTAAGTAGTCTTAAAATCAATTCGTTTCCATATCCTACGTAGAAAACCAATGTGTTTGCTATTTTGTAGCAAAGATTGTTTACATGTTTCTGATGTTTTCTGAGATACTTAACTGACTGTTTTCAAGATACTTAATTTCGTGCACTAGCTCTATAACTTCACTATATACTTTTAGTTCAACTTAGTCATTCGAGTTGGAAATAACTCCTTACAATAGCGTATCGTCAGCAAATAGTCTTTCGATATCGTAGCGCGTATTTCACATCATTTACATATATGAAGAACAGAAATATCTCCATACAGAGGCCTGAGGTACATCCAGATCCAAACCTATAGGTTGGGACATCGCTTCATTTACAGAAGTCGTTTGTGTTCTTCCAATCAGGTATGATTTGATTAAATTTAGTTTCATCAAAATCTCGAAAACTATGCGATAGATTTCTCCATTACCCTTGTTCCTTGCTATAAAGTGCTTTAGAAATGGTCCTCAAATCGAAGGATCGTGGAAATGATAGGGGGTTCTATCATCGTTCAAGTGAAGAACGAACATACAGCAGTTACATTCTATAATATTATAATAATTTATAAATTATGCTGGTAGGTAGATGAAATCCGGGCATCATAACCTAAACGACTTAAAATGAATACCACTCACCCGCATCGATGTGTGCTAATATGGCAATATTTTTAGTCTTCTCAGAAGAATAACACTTCTTAATATTTAAAAAGAGACCGCGGCTCACTTTATGTAAAATATACTTAGGAAACATTTCAGAAAACCGCAACTTGCCGGACTCAAAATACAATTTTACTTGTTATGGCACCGCCGTCGTTATGAAAACTTCCATTGACAGCTAAACAGCTGGTGAACAGCTGTTCACAAAAACAAAACATTAAAATGACCTCAAATAAACAGATTAAAGGAACGGCTTAGGTATGATTTTAAAGGCTTTTTATAAAGTTCTACTGAGTTTTAACTTATTCGAGATATTCCTTATTTAATCTAATCGCGGCTTGAAACTCAATAAAACAACTTACTAAATATATAAGCTCTAATTTGTTGAAATTTTCGTCAAATTCGTTAAAATCGCTGTTTTAGGAATTAAACGGACAGAGCTCTTATTCCAGTTCAGTGAGTGCTGTCAGGAAATTAGCAAACAGGGACAGCTGTTCCTGGCAGTTTCGTTTTGAAGCAAAAGGAGTTGTTTAGTCGCGTTCGAGGAAAAGCGGTGTAGAATGGAGAGGAAGCGACGAGCCGCCGCGAGGCAACCTATCATAGAAGTATCATCAGGAAGCGAGGATGAAGAGGTACCTGCTAAACAACGAAAAACCAGGAGTAATTCTTCAATTACTGATAAATCGTAAGTTAAATTTCCTCTCTTTATATTTATAATATAATATAGTTAATTAAAACCAATATTGCTTGTTAGGCATAAAGCGCCAGAAGAGGCAATTAGGTGTCTGTTTTTTCCAGAGATCTCAGCTCGTAGAAACTCTAGAAGGCTGGGATTTGCTTAAATTCCTCGGGCTGGACCCTGTACCAAATATGTCCAAAATAAAAATTGTAGCTTTACCCCTTCCACATTTTGTCAGCAATCGCCGATATCTCCTTATAATAATTTTTTAGTGGCTTCTCGTGTGCAAGCCGGGTTGTGGAGATTTAAGCTTCTAAATATTCTAAAAGTCTAGGTGTTGATTTAAATTACTCAGATCGATTCGCAGGAAAAATGTTTCAATAGTGCTTTATCCATATACTATATCGTAAAGTTGAGCTCGTCGACTTAAAAAGGCGTTAAGTCTCCTGTCCGATGAATATATCCTATGGGTAATAAAACTTTGATCTGATTTGTTCTAAAGAATATCCGAAGGAAGCCTCTTCAGGCAACTTGGCATTTTCTTTTCCCAAATTGCAACAGCTCTCTAAGTAATTCCGAGAGAGGTCCGCAGAACAAGGAAATCTACCTCTTTCAATAGGTTTTAGAGGTGTGTTAGGGTAATGAAATTTACCTGAAGGAAATTATTATAATGATTTTCAAAGCGAACAATTTTACGAGGGTTCGTAAGTTTCGAGTAAAAACGAACGTTTTTAAAGTAGGATAGAAACATGGTTTTATGGAGAAAGGGTATGGACGAAAAATAGTTCATCTTTTAGAAATATCGCAAATTTTTCACGAGTACATGTATAGAAATTATTTCCTGATAAATTATATGCTCCTTAAGTACTTGAATTCGTTAGACAGGAAGAGAATGTTCGTTTGTTTTCATCTATTTTATTTTCGCATAATCTACCTCGAGAGGATCTCTTTTGTTTTTGTTCGTGGAACATATTTTCAGTTTAAGTATCGAAAAAGTGAAATAAGATTAATAGATGAATATATCTTATTTTCATTATTTCATATCAAATACCTGCACGAAAAAAGAAAATAATAAGTTCATATTACTTAAAGCACCGGCAAAGAATCGAAAACGAATGGTCAGTCAGACTATTTAGATTTTCGCAAGTGCATCTTTTTAAATGTTTCTTACGAAATCGCAAAAAATTTCCAGAAACATAAATGCATTTCTTTTTATTTACTAGCGAAAACTAAATATTAAATGTATTACATTTTCGTTCGTAAGTAATTTATTTACTATTAATTTTTCGCGAGTAAATAAGGAGAATTTTACTCATTTTTACTGAGAGTTTTACGATGCAGTAAAAAATCGTTTAAAACGATTCGCTAGCGATAGTCCAAATAATTCTTTCTGAATTGCAAGGTCAGTGTTTGCCCGGCACTAATTAAGGCTTTGAGCTCTCCTAACGGATTTCATATGTATATGCGGCAGTTCCAAATAAGGACTAGAAACCGGTTGTAGGCCAAAATCGGTAGACAACAAACTTGTATAAACAGCACAAACTGGTCTGGAACATTTTTGTATATGCACGCAAAGATAAATCAGGCATGGTCCAGCTTCAATTAAGGTTTAAACAGAAAAATGTTTCGCACTTTGGGCTACGTGAAATTACCTTTTAGAATTGTTTAATTAATATTATATTGTTCAGTAAAATATGTTTGAAATATTCGTTTTTTCTCTGTTTTAAACAATGTTCATGGTCATGGCAGCTAAACCCAAGTAAAAAGCTGTAAAGTGTTAAGCAGTCTTTAGAACTATTTTTTTGCTTAAAATAACGGGTTTTCTAATCAACTAGATAACTAATAGGTAGCCGAGAGCAAAAATGGAAAATTGAATCTTGAGCCAACTAAATAAAAAAAAGCTAGAATAGCGAAATAGATTCGTTCATCTTAAATTTTGTTTACGATGTAAAATTTGTAAACATTTTGAGACTAAAAAAAATAATAAATGATAAAACTCGTTATCTCAGAAAGATCTCCAAGACCAAAAGAACTTCTAAGACTGAAACTAGAAAAAATACGGGAAAAAAGAGTAGAGGAAAACCGTTTGTAACTAAGCTCAATAACAATTGTTCGGCTGATGACACAGAAGAAATTGCAAGCAGCAGTGTCAAGCAAAAGGATCCTATTCAGAGGAACGGGAGCAGAAGTAGTAAACTTTCATACTACATTAAATAAATGGTTAAAATACTCTTCTTTATAGATGAATCTGAGTGGAAAATTGAATTGCTTTCTCAGCTAACAGACGTTGACCGACAGTCTGCTAGAAATATTATAACTTTATTTGAGGATGAAAATACCATTCCATTTATTTGCCGGTACCGTAGAGATATGATACCAGGGGGAACAACGCCTGCAAGTTTGCGGGAAATAAAGAATACTTATAATAATCTAGTGCAGCTTAGAAAAAGAATTGATACAACAATAGCTCATTTAGAAAAAGATAACGTCCTCACAGATGAATTACGATCTGCATGTCTTTCTGTTCAATCTGTGGAAGAGCTCGAATTTTTGGTGAGTTTAGAGAAACTTGCTTTTTTTTTTTTACAATTTAAAAATTTAAATTTGTATAAATTTGTTTTAGTACGGGCCTTATAAGCCAGCAAATAAAGGCACACTGGCGGAACGTGCAATTAAATTTGGCTTGGACAAACCAACCCAGCACCTTTTGTCAGGGCGCTCACCTAAGGTAAGGTTGGAAGAATTGGTAAACAGGTCAGAAGTTGACTTGGACACAATGGATAAAGTTTATGAATGGATTTGCCATCTACTTTCTCACACTTTCAGTAAAAGTACTGAAGTTCTCAGCGAATTGAGACGACTGTGAGTAATATTTAATTCCATATTGTTAAATCCTATATTTTATTTCACACGCAATAAAAAAGTATTTTGCTTAATTAATTACTTCATGTAAAAAATATTGATTCTGATAAATTGCATATAGAACTATAATATAATAAATTTAGCCGCAGTGTTTATAAGTTGAGCCAATTGCATAAATTTATTATTAATAAAGCTAATTTTGCAGGCAGAAAATGGAACGCATTATGCTAAAATGTTCAGTCGCTAAAAAGATTGAAGAAAAAGACGATGCTCATAAGTATAGTCATTACTTCAATTTTGAGAATGATGTAAAATATGTGAAACCACATCAAACTCTCGCGATTCTAAGGGGTGAGAAGGCAAAAGTTCTGTCTGTAAAGATAATAGTATCGGATTCAATAAAATATCGTATGAAATTCTTTATTGAGAAAACATTTCTCTCGCAAGGTGCCCATTACTCCTTGCGGACCTCAATATTTGAGAAGGCTTTTGATGAGTGTTACGCAAAAAAATGTAAATAAAAATATATTTTGTTTTATAATTTAAATAGTAATTAAACAATTTATTTATTTAGTACAGCCGTATATCAGTCGTCAAATACGTTCAAATTTGGCCGAGAAAGCCAAATCAGCTGCCTTGGAAGTATTTGCTAAAAATTTAATACAGCTACTGTTAACATCGCCTTTGAAGGGGAAGAAAATTTTAGGGATAGATCCTGGTTTTACCGGAGGATGTAAACTAGCACTTATATCAGAGACTGCCGATGTTTTGGAGACTGCCGTAATTTATCCTCTTACAAGAAAAGCTGGAGAACCGCAGAAATCGGAAAAATTACTGAGAAATATGCTAAAACAGCACAAGTATATATTAAATTAATTAGTAAAAAATACATGTATAATCGTTCTGTAGTTGCAGCATAATTGCTTTAGGAAATGGGACTGGATGCAGAGAGACGGAGGTTTGGCTTGCAGATTTGTACGAGAGAAAAGTATTCGATAGGGACCAGGTTAGATATAGCATTGTCTCAGAGCAAGGTGCTTCGGTGTATTCTTGCAGCGAAGTGGCTAAAGAAGAATTTCCTGACTTAGATATTAATCTTATTAGCGCCGGTAAGTTTTAATTTCACACTATCGCTAAGCTTTATTTAAAAGAAAACAATTTTAGTTTCCATCGCTCGAAGATTAAATGATCCACTTAGTGAGTATGTGAAAATAGACCCTCAGCATATTGGAGTAGGTATGTACCAGCACGATGTAAATGAAAAGTTACTAGCAGATGCATTAAATGAGGTTGTAATGGAGTGTGTCAGTTTCGTCGGTGTAGATATTAATACAGCTGGAGTATCTATTTTAAAGTATATAGTGTTAGAAATATATTGTAAGAAATTCGTAAAATCATTTCCTATTTTCTAGACATATTGCTGGACTGACTGCTTCTCGTGCCGAGAAGATTATTGAATATCGACTGAAAAATGGACCGTTTCGAAGTAGATCTGATTTGCTTAAAGTAAAGACGATAGGCCAAAAAACATTCACACAATGCGCGGGGTTGGTTTTTTTTTTATAAACACCTCAACAAAAGGAATAAAATTTTCTTTCGTATTTCTTTAAAGATTTATTAGAATCGATCCAAAAAGCATAGGTACAGAAGTCACAAATCTACTGGATTGCACATGGGTACATCCTGAGAGCTATGATTTAGCAAAAAAGTAAAAATTGTAATAAAAGTGAAACAAAATAAAATATTTTATTTAATATAGGATTTTACGAATGTGCAAACTGGAGCTAAAGAAAATAGGACAAGAGGAATTCATAGATGTAATTAAAGAGTATTCTGGTTGTGTTAATTTAGATAATTTGGAGTTAGAATGGAAAACTCCTAAGGAACGGGTAAGAATTCGCATTTAGTTGTATGAATATTTTAAACTTTATTTATATTCCAGATAAAAACAGTTTTTGACGCTCTACAAAGGAAACTCTTCCAGGACTACCGTTCTGATATTAATAAAAAACCTCTTTTTAAGCAAGGCATATGCAAGATGTCTGATCTAAAAGAAGGTGTGATAGTTACAGGTATAGTGCAAATATAAGTTTAAAGTAATATTCATAATGTATTTAGTTAGATTTAGGTTTGCGTCAATCAGATTTTTCTTTAATATAAATATGAGTGCTTTTTTCCACATAATTAAGACATATTGAATGTATATTGATTTAAGTAATTGTTAAGCGTTATTTTAATAAATTATTTAATATTACAGGGGCTGTTAATAATATCACTCACTTTGGTGCATTTGTGGATATTGGAGTCGAGCAGGATGCACTAATTCATACCAGCAAGATGAATGGTGCAGTATTGAACATAGGCGATTGTGTGGAAGTTAGCATAATTAGTTTAGATTTACCCAGGCGAAGGATTGGATTGAAGTTGGAATCGACTTTAATCGTTTAGTATTTTTAAGTTAATAAAAAGATGAAGTTTTTTTAACAACTTGTTTTATTTTACTTCAAATGAACGTTTCTCTTCTCTGAAATATTTTCCGCAAGCATGTCGAGTAAAATTTCCACTTTAATTTTGGTAAGATTGTTCTGTTCCTCGAGGTTCTTAATTTTTCGTTTTAACTGAGCAACAGCTTCGGTATTCGGATTATCGCTAGAAAGTATCCAATTACCATCAGTAAAGAGAATTTCTTGATTGCCTAAAATTAGAGATGTGCTGTGAAAATCGTTAAGTTCTTCTTTAGTAGCTGGACAATGACGATATCTTTGTGATCGCAACGGAGCTGGTTTTGGTTCAAACTTTTTGCTAAAAATCGGCATTTTAACTACGTTTTTTTTAAAAGTATCCTATTGAACTGGTTTTCTTTTAAATAACCATAGCAACCTGAGCCAAACAAATTTCTTATTACCAAAAATATATGTGTTTGTTTTGCTTGGAAACCGGTAAACTGGTTATTTAAGGAATCTGTAGTGACAGTGGAAAATAATAGTATGTGTGAAAATAATTTTATCATTAGTAATCCTAAATCTTTTGAAGAAATTGTGGCTGGTTACGATAATTTAATCAAAATTACACAAAAGGAGCTCGATATTTTTAGAGTAAAACGAATCCAATTGATATTTGTTTAGAAGAGTGCTCAATAAAATTTTTAGAAAGAACAATTTACCCTGAAGGAAGAAATCGCCAGGGCGCTGAAGCAAAACAACGATGTTCCGACGGTTTCTCCAACGTTGGAAAATGCTGAACAAAAAGAAACTGCACAGGAGCACATTGAGTTGACGAACGATGCAATCAGTAATTTGAGGCGACAAATAAAACATTTGAGTGAAGTAATAAAAATCTCTTTAATGGTGCTTTATCTATGCTTATTCCAAAAATCTATATAGGAACGAGATGCCATTCACACCCTCTGGACAACTTCTCAGGACGCTATATTAAACCTAGAAAAGGAGATAAGCAATTATCGAAGTCAGTTGCTTAAACCAACTCCAATTACTGAAGTATATCCATATTTATAGACCAGTTAGGATCTGAAACTACTCGCCTTAATTTCTTAATAGACAAAAGGTATTAAAATTATAATAATACAGGGAAATATTTATCATATTAATTTATATTGCTAAGGTTGTTTGATCGATAGCCTTCTTAAGCTGACCTCAATTCGACCCGTATGCATGTTTTTATAGAATGTGTTAAGTAGTAAAATGATATAATGAATTTTCTTGCAATTTGTGTACGACACGGTTTCTTGGATTCTTTTAATACTATATTTCACTGAGAGTTTAGAAAAATCGGAACAGGACAGTGACCAGTTTAAGAAATATAATATGAAGACACTGTAAGACCAATTCGGATAGATATAAATCCTATGTAGTCAGGTGGATTCAATTTACACTGACTTTTCTAAAGCCTTCGATCATGTTTCACATGGAATTCTTTTAAATAAAATAAATAAATATGGCTTGCAGGGGCCTTTATTGTCTTGGATTTCGTCCTATTTATCTAATCGTAAATTGCGAGTTGTATTTTCTGGGTGTTCGTTATGTGAATTTGTTCCGTCGTCTGGTGTCCCACAAGGTTCTATTCTCGGACCGCTACTCTTTTTGTTATTTATTAACGGCTTGACCATGGTCATTAGTTCTGACTGTCTTTTATATGTTGACGACCTCAAAATCTTTTGAGTGATCCACTCTCAAATTGTCTGTGATAATCTGCAGACCGACCTCTTCGCTCTTGGAGACTGGCGGAACGCTAACTGCCTGTCTATAAATGTTAATAAGTGTTTAAAAATGTCAATTACGTAAAAAAAACACCCCTGTTGCATGATTACAGCCTGAATTCTGTGACCCTGTCAGAAATTAGCCAGTTTAAATAAAATATAATAATAGGCTAAGTTTTGACAAGCATTTTGATGATATCTTAAAGAGATCTTACAGGCTAGCAGGATTTATTTTACGCATTTCTGCTAACTTCCATAATTTGTCCACATCTAAATTATTATTCCTAACAATTGTTCGCACCATTCTCGAATATTGGTCTGGTCACCTTAACACCATAATAAAGTAGATAGATTGCAAGTTGTGCAAAGGAAATTTACTCGTAGTCTCTTGAGTAGACTTCAAATATCATTTTCTTCCTACTCGGATAGACTTTATATTCTTAACCTTCCATCTCTTGCTAATAGAAGACTTTATCTGCGCGATGAGTGCGCGCTCTATCGTACATACAATGGATTACTCAAAACATCACTGCTCGATGAGTTGAGCCTAAGGATACCTACATTCAATAGCTGGAACAATAATATTTTTATGCCACCCAGAGCTTCGATAGAAGTATACTTCAAGTTGGTCCTCTGAACTGTAATTTTAGCAGATTCAGACAGATTGTCCTTGAAAAGCTGAACGATTAGTCAGATTTCATTTAAATTTGTATACCTTTCTTTGTCAGCTATTGTTTATTTGGACATTTTAATTTCTGTACTAAGGTTACTATAAAATAAATAAATAAAATAAAATAAATGTTAGAAAATCATGGATCAGTTTCGCACCAACAATTCGAAACACTTATTATTTTAAATCGTTATTCTTATAAAACAATTTATGTTCACTGACAATACCTGAAGACCTTTAAAATTAGCTGAAAAGAGTATCATAGCTTACAAAATAGTGGAGTAATTGAGAAAAAGCAATCATATTTTGCTATAAAAGGTTTATAATTCCAAGTGTGTATCATTAATTACTTACTTATTCCCCTTTGGATAAAAGTTCATTATGATCGATGATATCAATTACAATAGAATATCTGTTTTTAGTCTTAAAATTAGACAAAGGGATTAGTTAAAATAAACGCACTGCTCAGATCCCGACTGGTCAAATTAGTCAAACATTACTTCAAGTATATTTTAATTAGATAGCATCTAAGTACAACGATTCCATCAAAGTCCTAGAAAATACTATAAGAACTCTCAGGAGAGAGCTAGGAAAACAGACTGACTTGAATAAGGATCTCTTTGAAAATAAAAAAGGAATCGAAAAGCGATTGAAGGATTTAGAGGAGAGCTATAAAGGTTGGTGGCAGTATAAAAACTATATAAAATTATATGAATCAATTAATTTAAACCCAATATATAGAACAGCAAATAATAGTTAAAGAAGTGGATAACCTGCAAATAACGATTAAAAATTTAAAAAATAGTTTAGAAGACAGCCTCCGCATAAAAGCCGAATTAGAAAGATTGCTTCAAGTAGCTAATGAGAAGATCAATGATCGGTTTGTTCGCGAAGAGGAGGCTCTCCAGAAAATGCAGGAAGCTCTTTGTATTGCAGAACATGCAATATTCGAAAAAGAGGAAGCTCTAACTAGAGAATGTGTTGCTCGTGAAGAATGTACCGATCTTGCGAAGACTATTGGGCAAGTTATGGAAGATGCAGCAAATAAAGTCGACCGAAATTATGAACAGATCAAAGGACAATATGAACAGGAGATCGCTGGCTTAAATAAAACCAAACAGGAAGTAATAAAAATAGTAATTTTATTCAAATGCTAATTTGATAAATCTAGTTGGAGGTGCTATTAGAAAATCAAAAGAAGATGACGCACATGGCTCAGGTGCGTGCAACAACCCTGGAAGGGAAACTGAAAGAAGTTGTCCAGGAGAACTCGGTGCTAGAGACAGACTTACAAGTGGCAACTCAAGCAATCGTAGTATTATTAATAGGAGAAATTATTCGAACAATATCCTATTGCACAATTTCAGATTGAAATGGAGTTAAAGATAGAGGCGATTGAACATCTCGTCGGCAAAGAAAGGATGCTGAAGAAGTAAGAACTCTATTTAGCTATAAACGAAATTTCCTATTCTTACAATACTTTACAGGTTTTATGAGAATAAAGACGACGAGTTGCAGATATTTTGGAATAACAATAATATACTAAAGCAACGGTAATTTTTCGGTTTGTTTAAAATTCAATATTTTTGAGGATCAATTATTTCAGATGGAAAGCTGGCGTCGAAGAGGTAACTAAAAAATTTAAGAATGAAATTGCTGCTTTAAACAAGGAAAATACATCGTTAAAGGTCGAAAATCAGGAGTTAAAACAAAAACTGAATATGAACTAGTATTTATATTGTTTTGCAGTTATAATTTATATTGTAAATTAAAACATTTTATCAGCATCAGTTGATCTTTCTACCTGGAAAAAGACTAGGAAACCAGTAGCTTGTTGTTTCGTCTTGACTATCAATCCAACAAAGTCCCTCGCCTACAATTTTTTCTAGCGCTTGATCGGTTCTAAATTTAGTCCAACTGAAAAGGAAAGATATATGAAATCATCATTTCAAACACCATAAATATGTACAGTCCTTTCGGCTTAAACAAAAAAATTATTTGGAATTGGTTTAATTGAAATGGGAAACTTAAAACAACGAATTCAATATGGTAATTGCTAATTCTCAACTATAATTAATTTCCATGGAAATGGCTATATAGTGTTTTAAAACAGTTTTTGAGCCAGGGAGACAAACGATAATATTTTTAAGCATATAAAAGTAATATTGTAAATTATTAAAAAACTAAGCTGTACATATAACCATATTTATCCGATCTCAGACTTCTTATAGAATCTAATAGAGCAGAACTTAATAGTCAAAACGATTTCATCTACTTTTTAAATTGAACTTAGGAACAACCTTTTAGAGATAATTTTTGTAGCTGATATACTTTAAGATGGAACATATAAAAATTTTTAAAAGTGAAGTGAAAAAGCTCATTTTACTTACAAATTAACAAGGCTGCAAATTGTTAAATATTAAGACAATATAGAGTTTTACGGAGAAAACTATGGTATATAAGCACTGTGTAATGTCTATTTTCTTTCGCAAAACTATATTTATTCCATGAGATATTTGGTATTTTTAAGGTAGACGTTTTCCTATCGGCAGCCAGAAGTAAACTAAATAATATCTGAATTTCCTATTTGGAGGGCTGTTAGACGAAGTAATCCTGTCCTAAGTATACACAAAATTAGAGTAAATTCTCACTTACTGGATGGAACAATATTTAAGATATCTTAAGTAAGCCGATCGTGAATAACTATTCAAATTTAAAAAAATTTAAATGGTGAAAGCTTACCCTAATCGATCCATGAGGATGTCTACGGTTACACATCCCTTTTCCGTGTTAGACGCTTCTGTTAAGATGGTTGTCTCCTCCAAACTCAACTCCCCGGGAATAGACTGGACCATATATTTGCCCTTCCCAACGGAATATACCTCAAACCTAGGGTTTAAACCCACATTTATCTTTGGAATAACTTATAACTACTACCAGTTTTACCCGTTTCCAAACATTTTAAATTTGCTAACAGCCATCAGAATATCCTCTTTTGAGATTTCCTGATGAATTGCTTTTTGACCTCGGGCTGCGATCAAACGTTTCTGCAGTTCCTGCAATTCCATTAAACCTCCTGTTGGCCAAAGTAAATATGTATATGACTGTTTTCAAGCCCCGTTTACAAGAAATGCTGCTTCTACTCTCTACTGCTCAATTCAGCCATTGGTTTTGTTAAGCTGAATTGAGCAGACGACAGCACAAATTGAAGACCATTTTATTTAGTTCCCAATTTCTTGCTCAATTGCTTACCGGTCTTTTGGTTTGCAGCCAAACACACTTCAATGACCTGCACGCCCAGCTCATAGTAGAAGTCACCGATCCCCAGGACGCTCCAGAACCCCTTCCCAGATGCCAGGGGATCAACGCCGATCGCTGCGCACATTTCCTGGAATTGGCGTCGGAACTGGGCGTTCTTGCGGATGTCCTGCTTGTGCTTAATTGCGAAGTCCTCCAATTTTTCTCGGAATAGGTTCATTTGCTTCGTCATCTGCTCCAGTTCATTTTCTTGGATCACATTCCCTTTATCTTTGTACTTTTCAGCCTCCAGCTGCTGTTGCTGAATTGCACCCAAACCAGCTCTTCGGCGCATTTTATCTAAGTATCTTAAGAAGCCTATATATCTTGAGGACGATAACTACTAAACCCTCAAAACAGACCATCCACAGGATTTACCGAGAAGTTTTCAAATTTGACTCAGCTGACTTTGACATAAAAACAGCTGAGTTGAGTCTTCTCAAGTCTCAAACAATAACAAACCTAGGCATAAGGCACACTTGTGAATAAGACCACGACTGAATCTCACGAATCTTTCCTCCAATATAATCTTTATCTATAATTAAACTCATTGAAAAAGGGAAATTATCCCGGTTTATTTGCATTTGCTTATTAACTTGAACTAAAACACGTAACATCACGTGACAAAACTATTTCTAGATGTCGAATTTAAGAAAATCATATTTTTACTTTCAGTAGGCCAGAGCTGCAGGACTGAAAAATTGTTAAAAATCGTAAAAAGGTGGAATTTATCTCGGTTTTTTGCATTTGGCTATTTAAATAACTTAAATCACGTTACTTAACGCCAAAAAAAACCATCTCTGTAGGCTGAAAAATTAGAAATTAATTTTTTTACCTACAGTGCAAAACTGAAATAATGTTAAAAATCGTGATAAGGTGGAATTTATCTCGGTTTTTTGCATTTGGCTATTTAATTAACTTAAATCACGTTACTTAACGCCAAAAAATTATCTCTGTAGGACGCAATTAAGAAAATCACTTTTTAACCTACAGTAGGCAGGAGTTGCAGAACTGAAAAATTGTTAAAAATCGAAAAAAGTGAAATTTATCTCGGTTTTTGTGCCTTTGGCTACAATATTTAATTAACTTAAATCACATTACTTAACGCGAAAGCACTAGCTCTATAAGCTGAATTTAATAACATCATTGTTTTAGGTCAGAGCTGCAGAACTGAAGAATTGTTAAAAACCTCTTTTCGTTGTGATGTTGATAAAATCGGAAAATCCCAATGACGTCAAATGAATGATGAAAACGTAAACCAGATTTCTATGGTTGATATTTCCGAGCAGTCATATGCCTTAAAGGCAAATTTGGCTAATGTTTACAAATAAAAACTTCCACGCATTCCAGAGTTCGCTCAATAATGATAATGATTAAATGGACCTTCATTTAATATTTTATTTTAAAACCAAATTGGTTGCGTATGCCATTCGAAACTCAAAATATGGCTAAAGAAAAACTTAAACTAATTGTAAGGTATAAGGTATTTAAAACCCACCAAAGTATAATTTTAGAATATATTACAATATGTTCCATTTCTGAAAGAAATCAAACAATTCTTATCTCTTATAACTTTATAATTCAAAGTTGATTACAAATGAGTAATAATTTTGTTTCATCATATTTGTTTACTCTGTAAAATCCAATGGTCTAAACAAGGCTCTTTTTGCAGGTTTTTAGTTATAGGTCTTGGGGTTCAAAATAATCCTCTAAGACATACCCTGATTTTAGTATATCTTAAAAAATATACATTTTTTCTCAGCGTATAATTAGGAATTTTGTCTCAATTAAAAGTTCAATACTTGATCGATTTTGTTGGAATTTCGTAATTTTAAATTTTGAGCTATAGATCTTCCGACATCCTCCTTCGAGAACATTTGAAATTGGATCTTCTATAAAACAATTATGTTGCTGAAAATATGCTAACATAGATTTACAAGCAGCTATGAGAACCTATCTTAGCAAAAAATACATTTTTATATGATCGTTTAGTTGTTTGCAATACATTACTATAATAAAAATGTTTTCATAAAAATACTATGTTTTAGTCTGCAAGAAAGGTCTAATTGAGATTTGAATGAAATTCATAATATTAGTTGTTAACTAATTATTTACCAAATATTCTTTCTGATCTTATTGAGCTATGTACACAATTCAAAAGTGTATTTGCACTGAGTATTCCTAAAACAAATATGTACACACAAAAAACGCCTTTTCAATCAATAAATACCTCACGTGCTAGCATATAAAAAGACTGTTGTGAATTCCAAAATGTAGATCTAAAAATTAAAAAAAAAGCGTACAGAGCACACGACTTTTATAATCATACCAAATTTCATTTGAATGCTTAAGCTGTTCCGGAGATAAGATAATGGGGTAGGATAGACTTCGAAATATATTGGCAACTGAGATTAGCGATAGTAGTTCCTTTTTTCTATGTGATGCATAGAACTCTAAAAATAAATAAAATCGTCAAATTATTAAATAAGTAAACTCGTTTTATAAATAGACATTATTTACTACATTTAATTTCTCTTTCCTCGGAAAATTCTATCTCATGAAACAGGTATTAATGTTTAAAATCGGTTTAACCCAAACGAAGCTACGGCGGTGAATCAGCGGAATCTCCCTTCACATCAGTGGATTATTTGAAAGGGCATTCATTATTTTATGCGTAGTAGATATTTAAAATATTTCCGATTATTTAAATCAAAAACTCTTTCCTTCGATGTAGATCATTTTTAATTCACCAGTGTTAATTCCTTATCAGTAGCGGTTGAATGAAGTCTTTATGTGATTTCACATATCACCGATAATGCGCATATCTACAAATAAAGTATAAATACAATTTCGAAGCAAAGTGTCGTGGGATACCAGATTGAAAACTAGTTACTTTGGGCTCTTAGCGGCGATAAGATGCTTTCTGAGGCGGTAGTTAGTTTAGTGTTAATTTTAAGCTCAATCGCAATTCCCGGTGTAATAAGTGACTTTGAAAGTTCAATAAATTCAAAACCAGTTCCTTATCGTCTTCCTTATGACACAAAGCCAATCAGCTATAAATTAGAAATTACCACAAATGTTCATCGGAACGATTTTAACTACAGTGGTTCCGTTGATATCCGTTTAATCGTTATTAATAGAACCGATCGAATCGTCATTCATGCCAAAAATCTCAACATCGAGACGTTCAGCTTAAAAGAGATCTCTACGGATTTAGTTTACGAAGATCTAGATTTGGAGCTTAATAAAGATAACTGGTTCTTGACGATCTTTTCACCGAACAATTCATTGAATCTCAAGCCAGACTCTGAATATCTATTAAAATTCAAGTTCAATGGAACCTTAGGAACGGGCAGTTTTGATGGATTTTATAGAACGTCATATAAAAACGCAAAAAATGATGATATGTAAAAAAGAATTTTTTTTTTTATTCATTCATAAGATACTCCTTGTGACGTAGGCATTGATTTACAGATGGATCGCGACAACTCAATTCGAGCCCACATTTGCGCGAAAAGTATTTCCGTGCTACGATGAGCCGCGCTTTAAGGCGAACTTTACTTTGACGATTTCTCATGGCAGCAACTATTCAGCGATATCAAACATGCCGAGTGATGGGGAACCCATCGAAAGGTCAGTAAATAACCGATAAGGCCACAGCATTGACCCATTTCTTGTAACTAGATCTAGTGTGCGCACCTACTTATGTTTTATTTTCTCAACACAAAATTAAATTATGTTAATTGAAACATCTTGTTTATGAAGTTAGACTCAGAGAAAAATAGAGTAATATTAATACAAAACGTATATATCAAGTATTTTAAAATATAAATTTTAAGTGCTCTTGGACGTACTAAATCGAAGTATGGGATTATTAAATGACGAACGAGAATCTTAATATAAGAATGTGAAGCGTTCATTCAACTCTGAATAGCTGTTTGGTCTCCAATCTTATTTTAAGTATGTACAGGATGGCCAATAGCAATGTGTGAAAATTAATGAGTAACTATTTTTTAACAAATGGAGAGATTGGTAAAATGTCAATACTTTTTCATACAGGAAAGTCGTTATTTTCCTTTCATGTCCACTTTATTATAAAATAAATAAATCTATTTAATACAAACCATTAATTTAAAAATATAGTGAAGAACGTGAGTTACTAATGATATATATTTTCGATATTTTAACCATATAAATTCACACTAATATCCAAATGCTTTCTAAAACTACTAAAAGCATGTTCTAACGTTTCATTTGTAATGCCATTAACGATCTTCCTAATGTATGTATTTAATAAAATCCTCTATTGATTTTGGGTTATTTTCATAACACCGATCTTTAATGTAGCCCCATAAAAATAAATTACATTAAGTGAGATCTGACGAGTAAGGTGGCTATTCTATTCCTTTTCCCCAAGAAAAGCGTGGGTATCCTAGGCCAATAACTCGATCGCCATGAAGTTTATTGATGGCTTTAAATACTTCCTGTGTGCGATGAAGTGCTGCTCCGTCTTGAATAAAATAAAAAGATTTAACGAGACCTCTCTTTTTCGCATGACGAAAGAATTTGGTCTCTACCATCCCTTTGTACGTCTCTCCGGCGACGGAATATACCTTTTATGTAGATGGTTCACATTTCAAAAATATATCTATCATTAATAATTCAAGTTCTTCACTATATTTTTCAATTAATGGTTTGTATTAAATAGGCTTCATTTTTATAATAAAATGCACATGAAATGAAAATGACCTTTCCATTATTAAAAAGTATTATATATATTTTACCGACCTCTCCATTGGTTAAAAAATAATGACTCATTAGTTTTTACAAATTCCTATTCGACACCCTGTATAATTTTAAAAACATAGCATTTCCATTTCAAATAAATAATTTTCTTCCGGTTCAGAATAAACCTTCTCCTGACAAATTTGATCATTTTTTGATAACTTTCCTGGTCAAAGTAATCGTTAACTCTTCAGTTACTAAGTTTATTAAGAAATAGAAAAAACTAATCGAGAGCAGGATTATTTTAAATTATTTTAAATTAATTGCAATATATATAGAACTTTCTTGGTTGTAGTTGTTGTATGTTCATTTAAATTTCATCAAATACTACAAGATTTACTCCCTCAAACCGAATAGTATATTAATCCTATGCATATGAAAAATTAATTTATGCACTTCATGTATACTACATATAACCATCTAAAACTGAATAAGGGATATTTGCTTTAAGGTGTTAAAACATAGAAAACATAAATCATATATACATATTTTATTAATAACTGTATTTAATAAAGATATATCTCAACTTCAAATTTCATAGATAAAAGAATACTTAGGCCGTTTGCGAATTCGCATGCACTTTGCACTTTTCACTAACTCTTCGGACCGCCTCGCTCTTGATACTTTTTTTCGCGCTTCTAGGCTGTTCGAATTTAAATATATAAATATTAAAATATATTTTTGGAGCGTTAGGAATTCTGCGAATTTTATTTCTTACCACAATATTGGCAATAATTTCATTCTCAACGGTCAAAATGTGGGCTTATTGTTGCAAATAGCGAACACAATATCTAAGAAATCCGTTTTTAGTGTACTTTGGAGAACACTTCAAGTTTGATAGATAAAAAAGTGCTAGTGCAAAGCTACCTGCACATATTTTCGAACGCCCTACACATTAACATTTAGTGAGAAAAAATAGATTTAAGGGCATGTGAATTCGAAAACAACCTTAATCTTTTACAATATTTCATGTAATATTTGCTTGTTTTGCACATTTATTTTGTCATTACTAACAGGCTTTAGATGCAGTGGTGGGATACTAACATACTCAATACTTTTTATATAATATTAATTGAAGCAGTTACCTGTATGAAAATTAATTTATTTATTTAATTTATGGCAATGCAATTGAAGTAAGAAAATCCACTTCTGCCAGGATTATCGCGGTTGCAAAAATAACTATTATTTTTTCCAAGTTGCCAATTTATAATTTAAAAAAATGTAGTAGTACAAGTCTGGCATCTGGGTATATCTTAGTATACACTATTTTGAATACAAAAAAAAAAAAAAAATGCCAGACGTTTTTTTCGGTTATAAATACCTGTAAGGTGGGTCTAAAGGTGCTAAGATGGGTAACACTGTATTGAAATCTGATGGGTAACACTGTATTCAAAGAACGAGAAATTATATTTTCTAGAATATTTTCAGTAGAAGTCAGCTATGAATACAGTGGTCGATAGAATTAGAGACAAACTTTGTGAAGCACACAAGGTATGACACCACAGATTTTCCAGTGACAAAACTATGCTGACGAAGCGAAATATATTCTTTAACATGATTAAAGATTTTATTTTTGACAATACAGTCTAATAACTTTGGCAATGTTGGTTATATCTCTGTAGTTTTTTACATCAAATTTTTGCCCTAATTTAAAAACAGGCATAATTGTAGAAGTCTTCCATACATCTAAAAACCGACCGGAACTGAGTGATTTATTGAAAAGAATAGTTAATATAATTTGAGTCAAATTTATAAACCTCCACTCCATAGGCAAGATTTGTGAAAGCAATTCATTCCTAATTAACGAACGAATGTGAAGGCAAGTTGCTTCTACTAATTTTTTCGTACTTAGTTTAACAGCGGATATAACATTCGATAGTCGGACGAGCAAACAACAAACAAGAGTGTTTTTACTTGATTTATGTAGAAATATGTTAAAATTAACACCTATATTTCTTAACAACAAGCATTTTTAATTTAATAAGTTATTCGAGTGACGATCAGAGAATTTAATTTCCCTGAAATATATAAATCAGATCAGATAAACTGCGTCTAGACTAGGGATTCGGGAAATGTGATGATGCAGTACACTTAGTGGCTGTTAATTACTAAAGCAAAATCACCAATTATTGAAATGCGAATGGAAGCTTTTGTATGGTATGTGTCCAATGTTGTATAAACGGGATAATAGTATATTATGAAAATATTATCCGCTATTTCAGAAACCTAATGGAAAACTAATACCTACTTCTAACCATTTAAGTTCAGAGAGAAACCAAATTTTTGTTTCTTTTAAAAAATAAAATAAGTGCCGTCATACTACTGTTAAAAATGCAGAGACAATTAAATGATTAGGTTATGATATAGCTTACTTAGAATTTAAAAGTTCAAGATTACAGATCGAATAATGGTAGAACAGAATGGCTTTAGTTATGAACGGAAATCTAGTAAACATCCAAATGAAAGTAATTCAATATAACAGACAAAATTATTAAAATTACGAAATGCCTGTTAAATAATTTCTACGAGTTTCCATGGTCGTTGATTTCAATTTATATGTTATCTAAATTGATAAAATAAAAATATCGGATCCAATAATTGCAACAATACATTATATTAGTTAAAGAATTCAACTTGGCTGACCTACAAATATTGTATAGATACTTTATCTTATATCAATGAAAGTTTCTCAACAAAATTAATACTTTCCCGTGTTTATAAGGAATTTAATATATCGATAATATCATTTTTGAATCTGATGATCGTCCAATTCAAATTACCAACTTCAACATTATTATGAATTCTGTACAAGCATATGAATAAAGAATTGAAATAATTTGGAAGTAACGCGCTATGTGGCTAATATATAGTATGTATGAACTTTCATATATAAGTGTGCATGTTCCTGATATATTCATCTTCGTTTGGTCACACTTTCCTTTTTATTTTAACTTAATATTCACTTGACCTTTGAAAATATTTCAAACCGAGACAAGATTTACAACACATCCATACTTTCGACCAAGTTAGCCAACAATATTGTAGATGAGTGAAGAGAATCACTTCCAGCACCAAAATATAATTATTTCTGTTGTACATATATACTAATCTAGTTCACTTAAATGCAAATAAACTTTTATACATACAACCAGAAAATAAGAAAATACTTTGTCATGTATAGTTAAGCCTCTAACTGAACAATAGAGTGAGAGTAATGCCATGCCAATAATGAGATTCGTAATAATTGAGTGGGCTTGATCTTACAATTTGACAAAGTGTGTATTAATAAAAAAAAAAAAAAAATTTACTTTAGAAAATAAATATTATTTGTGAAATTTGAAGCTACTTACAATTGAGTTTTATTTTGTACAACACTCAATATAATTTAAATTCGTTATTTTTACATACATACTATATATAGATCCTAGTCTAAATTTATGAGAAGTTGTGAATTGTCTTTAAAAAAAAAAATGCACTATCTCCGCAAACATTTGTAATTCATAATTCTGATTAAAAAGTTGTATGGCATGCTAATGAGTATCTGACGTAACGAAAAAAAAAATCTACAATCTCTTAGCGTTTCTTAAAAAGATTAATAAACATTTTCATGGAAATAGTACAAAGCATCATTGAAAAGATAATCTACCAATTCATTATAATTGAAATCATTGACCTACAAAATCCCCGTCGTTAAGCGCGTCTAGAAGCTGAGAAGAAAACACGTTGCATTAATAGTTTTAAAAACCCTCTATTAACTTCAATGAAATGGTTTTTTAATTGTAATTATCTATTTACAACTTGAATCATATCGAAAGTACAAAAAGGAATTTTTTAAACGAAATTTCATAGAAATAAAGTGAACCCATGTTAAGCAATTTATCTTTTGTAAATCGGAAAATAGATCAAATATTTTCTATAGACTCACTGACTAACCTGAAATTTCTACTTTCTACATACTACATATTTATAGGTATAGATCTAAAAAAAGTGTATAAAGGTGGACGACATCACTCTATTTGTATGCATTATATTCTGTTAATAGATGATAATAGTTAACAAAAATTCATGGATAAAAAACCCAAAATATGCGGATCTACATATTTCTTCATTATAAAATTCAGGTTTTGCTCGAGCAAATAAATTAATAAAATAGACCGTCTACTTACTTCAGTAAAACACTAACAATAATTAAATCGACAGAATATTTTTATAATAGAATCAAATCGTTGAGGCAATTACCAAAATTAACTACCTCATTCGTTTGTAGATAAATAACAATAAAAATAGACATTGAATCGATATGTGTATTTTTGAACCGAATTTCTCCAATTTTGCTTATATTTATAAGAATACCATAATTATTAAAATAATGATTAAGTCCTACTTTTAGAGAAGATGGCACTGTAACAACGAGATTCCTCCCAAGTCCACCAATGTCTACATACAATGTAGGCTTTGTTGTGCATAACTACGAAAATATCTCATCTACAGAAAATGGGATATTGCAACGTGTTTTCAATCCTCCAGAAAACAAAGACAAAGGACAATATGCCCTAAAAGTGGCGGTCAAAACACTGAAAGTTATGGAAGAATACTTTAATATCAGCTATCCTCTCCCCAAATTGGATCATATAGCTGTGTCGAAACGATACGGCGAAGCTATGGAGAATTGGGGACTTATTGTCTACAAACCATACGTACTTTTATCGAATTCTTTAACTCTCGATAAGGAGAATCTCCGAGATACGGAAATAGTCTCACATGAAGTGGTTCATCAATGGTTTGGAAATTTAGTTACTATGAAATGGTGGAGCTATCTTTGGCTAAACGAGGGAATTGCTACATATTTCGGAAATAAGGCATTACAAATGGTAAGTTGAGTATCTCATAAATTTTTCAATGATATTGGACTTTAAATAATTCTTTAGATCTATCCTGATCAAAATGTTACCAATTACGATGCAGCAATAAGATTAGAAAGTTGTTGGAGATTGAATTCAGCTGCTATTACGAGAAATGTGGAAACTGAGAAACAAATCAAACACGCCTTTAGTCCTGCTACGTATGAAAAAGGTATTGTTATATTTATTTTTATTAATTATATCATTTCTATAAGAGTGACCTTTTCAGCTGCTTATGTTATCCAAATGTTTGAACATTCATTTACCGAAGCAATATTTAGACAAGCATTGTCGTTATTTTTGCACAAATTGTAAGTTTTGATTAGAAAAATTTTAATTTTCAAAAGACTTCTTCTTCTTCTTTTTTTCAAGTCAGTATTCCGTTGCTGAGGAAGATGACTTTTTTGAGTGTCTACAAGAAGTGACGACAGCAAATTCAGTTCCTTTCTTTAAAGAAGATGGCAAAGTAAAAGAAGCCATGTATAATTGGTTTCATAAAAGGTCATATCCAGTGGTTACAGTTGTAAGAAACTACGATAATGGTAGTTTTATATTAAAACAAGAGCCACATTCGAAAAATGAGGAAAATGATACTCTTTGGTACATTCCAATAACTATAACTATGGAAAGTGATTTAGAACCAGAACGTACAACACCTGATTTAATATTTCCTAAAATAAAAGAATTTTTAGTGGATGAATCAATTTTGAAGAAGAATCTCAAACCAGAAGATTGGATTGTTCTGAATAAGAAACAAATTGGAATTTATAGGATTAATTATGACGAAAAAAACTGGGAACTTCTTACAGAAGCCCTTAAAAGTAATCCGAAATCAATACCTCCTCATAATCGAGCACAATTACTTCGAGATTCGGTCCACTTTCTTCTGAGGAATCAACTGAATGCTTCAATTGTCTTCAATCTTCTGTCCTATCTAAAGAATGATGATGAAATATTTCCATGGTGTGAAGGAAATAGAGTATTAAAACAAATCCTCTTTGAAGTTGAAGATTCGATTATCTACCAACAATATAAAAAATTCATTGTGGATGTTATTGCAGTCATTTTCGATACAATTGAATCAACATTATTGGAAGGTCGTTTATCCTTTACCGAATGTATCACAGATATTTTCGAACTATCCTGCATAGTAGAATATGAAAAATGTCTGAAATATGCCAAAAATCACTACAACGTTTTATCGAAGCAACGAGTTGCAATGAATAAAGATTTAGCTAAACTAATTATTTGCGAAGGCATTAAAATTGCATCTGAAGATGAATTTATAGCAGCTTTAAAAAAATTAGACAAACTTACCGATACCGAGGAACGGCATGACCTAATAGATTGCCTTGCCCAATCCAAACAAGCCGATCTAGTCAATATTTTACTAAATAGTACTCTAGATACAAATGAAGTATATACACCAAAGGATAGATCTTTTATAATATATAGTTCTGCTAAGAATCCTCTAGCATTGTTGAATACGATCAAATTCCTAAGAGAAAATCATAAGCAACTTCAGAATATTACGAGGGATCTATGGACCGAAATTTCATTTCTTCGACATAATATACGAACACAAGAGGAGCAAGAAGAGGTAAGTTTTTTTACATTTATATAACAGAAAAACCTCCACTATGCGCTGAAAAATAAAAAATCATTATGTAAAAATCAATGAAAACTATCTTGTATAATTTTTACATTCTAATCTAATTGTGTAACTACTCTCGGTGATTAATTTTCAACTCAAAGATGAGCAATAAATGTTGAATTTTTTCGTTAATTCACTTTTAACCCTTATCACTTCTACCGGCAGTAAAATTGCAAAATTTTTGCATTTTCTTCTTTTAATTTATACTTTGCTGCAATATTGCTGGATATCTCTGTGCCTTTCCTAATATCTATAGTTATTTTTAATAATAAAGAAATACTTTAGTCAAAGACCTTTTTTATGATGTTTTATCGTTGTGCTTCACTCAGTGTGTTCCTTTCGCTCCCGCGAAACGAACTGCGGCTTGTCAACCGTGGATTGACTCTTCGCTCAAGCATTTGAAGAACCGGAAGAATAAAGCGTGGAAGAGGTTTTGCTCCTCAAAGAGCGATTCCGACTATGCCACCTATTCGGACCTTTACGCTCAATATATTGCTGGCCTTGAGCAATCTTACAGAAATTATCTGTTTAAAATACAATCGTCCCTACATGACGAGCCTAAACAGTTCTGGAAATTCGTCAATTCCAAGCGTAATTCGGATGGGTATCCTTCCTTACTGAAACTTGGGGACACTAGCAGTGACGATCCTCTCATCACTGCTAATCTCTTTGGGGATTTTTTCAAAACTGCCTTCTGTGATATTAACTGTGATTTTAATATTGACAATTTTACTCATTTGACAGAGCTTTCGCTGACTTCTTTTCAGACCAAAGACCTTATTCTAGACACTGAGTCTATCCTTAAGTACATCTCCACTTTGGCAGATAGTTTCTCTTGTGGTCCTGATGGTATTCCATCTACGTTTTTTAAACGCTGTAGTTTGTCTCTCGTCCCTATTCTATGTTATTTATTTAACTTATCTTTATCTTGTGGTGTCTTTCCTAGTCAGTGGAAACCCTCAGTTATTATCCCCCTTCACAAAAAAGGCAATAGGTGCGATATTTCTAATTACCGCCCTGTTGCTAATCTTTCTTGCATCGCTAAGATATTTGAAGCCATGGTTTGCAATGTGTTGTCATTCCATTGCAAACCCTTTTTGCAATCATTTCAGCACGGCTTCATGAAACGTAAATCCACGACCACTAATCTGTTAGAGTTTACTAACTTTTGCACTTCCTCTATTGAAGCTGGAATGCAAGTTGATTGTGTTTTTACCGATTTTAGCAAGGCCTTTGACAGGATTAATCACAAGATTCTCATCCACAAGCTTTCTCTTCTCGGTTTCCCATCTATTTTCATTGATTGGATTCTCGTATTTGTCTAACCGTACACAGCGTGTACAATTTCGTGATGCTCTGTCTCACGAAATAAACAACACTTCTGGCGTTCCCCAGGGAAGCCATCTGGGACCACTGCTTTTCCTTATTTACATCAATGATGTATCTCTGATTTTAAAAAATTCTAAAATCCTCTGCTATGCTGACGATGCCAAAATTTTTCGCAGAGTGTCTAATGTAAGGGATAGTGAAATTTTAAATTTTGACTTAGACATCTTTTTCAAATGGTGTTCTATCAATTACCTCCCCCTTAATGTCACTAAATGTACTTCCATGTCTTTTACCCGTAAAAAGATCCCCCTTCACTTTACTTACTCTATAAATGGATGCTCCCTCACCCGAGTTGACACAATCAGGGATTTAGATGTCTTTCTCAACTCTCGCATGTCCTTCGAAGGCCACATCAATGCCATTGCTGCCAAAGCTAATGCTACTTTGGGCTTCATTAAGAGATGGTCCAAAGAATTTGACGATCCGTATATTACGAGACTGCTTTATTGCACGTTTGTTCGGCCCATTCTAGAGTATCCTAGCCCCGTTTGGTCACCTTTCCACGCGGTGCACATCAATCGCGTTGAAGCCGTTCAGTGAAGATTCATACGCTTTGCTTTACGTGGGCTTCCCTGGACCAACCCTGATTCTCTCCCACCTTACGCCGATAGGCTAAATCTCCTTTCTCTGCCTTCCCTTGAGAAGAGAAGGGACATTTCCAGGACTGTTTTTGCTTTTGACTGTATTCAAGGGTCAATTAACTCTCCAGAATTGGTTGATTCCTTTAAAATAAATGTACCCTCTCGCTCCTTGAGGAATTACAACTTTTTCTACGTTCCGCCTCACCACACAAATTATGGTTTAAATGTGCCGGTTTCATCGATGTCTCGACTTTTCAATCGCAACTTCGATCAAATTGATTTCAACCTAACGAAGCGCCACATTAAAGGTCAGCTTTCTTAGGGTTACTTTTGTTTTTTATTTTTATCTTTGTTTTTATTTTTTATTTTTATTTTTATTTTTATTTTAATTTTTCGTTTATGTAAAAAATACTTTTTTTTGTAGTAATCAGTTGTTGATGAAGCTTTGATGAATAAATAAACGATAAAATTCTAATTGATGAGTTAATTTAATAAAAAACCAAATTATCATAAATTTTTGACTATGTTTAATTAGTATGTCATCAGCATACACAAAATATAAATAATAAAATACGTGATAATTTTACTTTCATAAAATAAAATAAGTTAAATTATATACATTAGGTATTTATCATAACTTTGCAGGTAGACATAATACTTTAAACAATATTTATTTGTATTTATTAATATCCTTTCTGCCAATTGTATATTTTGCAATATTAACACTAGCACGCTGAGCCTGAACCATGATTAAATGAAAAAATCTCTGATTGCAATTCTTCTTTCTGATTTTAAATATACAATACAAATTAATTATTTTGAGATAAAAATGAAAATTTTCTGTGGAGGGCATTTTTAAAAAATTGACTTTTCATCTTTCGCCAAAATCACAATATCACCAATTTGAAATACAAGTATCATGAATCATGAATTAATCTGAAAACTATTGCTGTAAATATTTAATTTTTAATAGAAATAGATAACGGAATATGATAACATAAATAAAGAAGAAAACATCGTATAAATATATATATAAATGTATTCAGTATTATTATGAACAAATGATCACAAAATCATTGCTGCAAACTGTCAATCTTTATTTCAATATTTATATATATAAGTGGTGTGTATATATATTAGTATTATATGTCTATGAGTAATTAAGTAGTAATGTTATGATAATATAATTTTTTTATTTATATTTACATATGCGAACTATTATATTGGCATACTGTGCGCAAAAGTCTTTTTCCAAAATCTGGATAGGTTGTCGAAATTTTGTTAACCTCCCAAGTTGTTTTAAAATCGAAATGAAAGGACTCCATGGCCTGTTCACTAAAAAATCCTAATCGCATATTGTTTTTTTTTTTTTTTTCATAAAACTGCAAAACGTGAAAAAACACTGCGTGAACTTTTGGTGTAATTTTAACTCCTAAACCCACGTAACGTTTTTTAAAAGATTCTATATACTTTTTGTAATCTTTTTCAAGATGGATTCCAAAGCAAGCTGATACTACATTTTTAAAGTCACTAAACGCTTGGACATCTTTCAGTAACATTGCAAGCTTTTGCTCAAGTAAGTGTTTCACAAAATTTTGGAAAAGGATCCCTTATGATATAGGGGATTAGAATTATAGGAAAGACTCCAATATGTACTGTTTATTACGTTAACCTATTGGAATGAGAATTAGTGAATGCGGGCGATGATTATTTCGACCCAGATTACATATTCCAACAAGACAATGCGGCAATTCATTCTGTTAGACTGACGAAAGATTTCTTGGCTGATCACAACATTCCGTTATTGGATTAGCTAGCCTTTAGGCCGGATCTCAATCCGTTTGAAAATGTTTGGGGACTACTGGCCAATAATGTTTACAAGAATGGACGTCAATTTGAATCTGTGAAACATCTTAGGGATGCCGTAATCAGCGAATGGAACAAAATTGACCAATGGTATCTGCAAAATTGAATTAATTCTATGTTCAGGAGACTTTTGAACTCAGGTGACATCACGCATTATTAAATGTTTCTGATATAATTATATTATAATTTTATATGTTATACATTCAATTCTTTGACGAAATTAACATTTTGTTTTTATAATAAGTTCGTTTCTACATTTTTGTGTAATACGCTATTTTTTTCAGTGATGTTAATATTTGAAAGAAAAAAAAAAATATATATGGGGAATTCTTTTTCAAATCAGCCACCATCTAGGCCATTACAATTTTGGGGTAAAAAATTTTTTGAGCACACCAAAAAATCTGTTAGAAAGTCTAGTTTTTAAAGCCGTTTGGTGTTTTTTGAAAAAAAAAATCTAACCTCAAAAAAACTGTTTAAACTGAGGCACCTCACAAAAAAAAGGCCATTTTTCAGTCAAAAATGATTGAGAAAATTATAATTTTTCAATAATTTTAACCAAATTACTCAGAAAAAGTGTTTTGGGGGTCGCTGAACAAGAATCCGTTGTCAGATTTAAAATTCAAAATGGCGGATCCAATATGGCGGACGAAATTTTTGAAAATAATTCCGATTTACACCAAAATTGGTTTAGAGTGGTTTTTAGGGTCTCTGATCACGAATCCGAGGTCAGATATGCAAAATTCAAAATGGCGGATCCAAGATGGCGGATGAAAATTTTGAAAATCAACAGATTTACGCCAAAATTGGTATAAGGGGGTTTTTGGGTCTCTGATCACAAATCCGAGGTTAATATCGGAAATTAAAAAAAAGTTAAAAACAATACAGAAAATCTATTATTGTACTGATGGCGCTAAGCAGGATGAAAATTTTTATTTAGTTATCTTACTTTTAATAAAAGGAAAAACAAGAAAATCTTAGCCCACGTGAAGTATTAGTAATGTTTGATTTTTCAGAAAATTATGCGTTCGTGTGTCAGGGTGCTTCCCAGGCATTCCATTTCAACAACAATCAATGTACAGTGGTACCTGTGATTTTCTATTACAAAAACAATAATGAACTTAAACATCAGAGTATGGTTTTTTGTATGATAGCCTAAAACACGATACTGCCGCTGTATATGCTATTCAGTCGCTACTGATACCGGAAATTAAAAAAAAAAGGTTAAAACAATACAAAAAATCTATTATTGTACTGATGGCGCTAAGCAACATTTTAAAAATAAATATCAAATAAGCAATTTGATTAATCATTTTAATATTGAAGCAGAATGGCATTACACAGCAACTGCACATGGAAAAAGCATGTATGATGGAATAGGTGCTACTTTCAAAAGGTCAGCCTACAAAGCCTTACGGCTAAACCATCTGAAGCAATATTAACTCCCAAAGCACTATTCAATTGCGCAGAAAAACATTTCGATAAAATATCTATTTTATATTTTGATAAAGTAGATATTTCATGACAAAATGAGGCGAAAATTGAATCAAAGACATCTTAATTGCAAGAGTTTTTCTGAGATTTCAAAAAACCACGGTTTTATAGTACAGAAAAATGGAATTGTTTTAATTAAAAATTTTTCTAATGATACGGAAAAAATGCAGATCACTGGTCACCAAATCAATAAAGTGATTCATTGGAAAATTTTATTAAAAGTAAGATAACTAAATAAAAACTTTCATCCTGCTTAGCGCCATCAGTACAATAATAGATTTTCTGTATTGTTTTTAACTTTTTTTTAATTTCCGATATTAACCTCGGATTTGTGATCAGAGACCCAAAAACCCCCTTATACCAATTTTGGCGTAAATCTGTTGATTTTCAAAATTTTCATCCGCCATCTTGGATCCGCCATTTTGAATTTTATATATCTGACCTCGGATTCGTGATCAGAGACCCTAAAAACCACTGTAAACCAATTTTGGTGTAAATCGGAATTATTTTCAAAAATTTCGTCCGCCATATTGGATCCGCCATTTTGAATTTTAAATCTGACAACGGATTCTTGTTCAGCGACCCCCAAAACACTTTTTCTGAGTAATTTGGTTAAAATTATTGAATAATTATAATTTTCTCAATCATTTTTGACTGAAAAATGGCATTTTTTTACGAGGTGCCTCAGTTTAAACAGTTTTTTTGAGGTTAGATTTTTTTTTCAAAAAACAGCAAACGGCTTTAAAAACTAGACTTTCTGACAGATTTTTTGGTGTGCTCAAAAAAATTTTTACCCCAAAATTGTAATGGCCTAGGGGGGTGGCTGATTTGAAAAAGAATTCCCCATATATATATATGTATGTTATCATTTTGATTTATCTATTTCTATTACAAATTAAATATTTACAGTAATACTTTTCAGATTAATTATTCATGATACTTGTATTTCAAATTGGCGATATTGTGATTTTGGAGAAAGATGAAAAATCAATTTTTGAAAAAAGCCCTCCACAGAATATTTTCATTTTTATATCAAAATGATTCATTTGTATTGTTTATTAAAATCAGAAAGAAAAATTGCAATCAGAGATTTTTTCATTTAATCATAGTTCAGACTCAGCGTGCCAGGTTTACAGAACGCGTCAATTTGACGCATTTCAGAATTCCTGGCGAAATTTACAGAAATCGTATTTATCAATTTTTAATTCATCTAATTCATATTATAATACGACGATATATTCTTGTAAATTTCTTACCTGTCGAGCCGTTTATTTCTAATGGAAATATATTCTAAACTTATTTTTTCGGAATCTCTACAAATTATACAATAAGTGTCCGTAAACCTAGTGTTAAACATTAGTCGTCAGCGGATCCCTTACATTATTTGCTAAAAATTGTCTATTAGAAACGTGTGTGCTGTATACGTAAAAAATATTCAAGCTAATTTTTAAAACTTAAACTATGAAGAAGACAAAGTCTATTTAAAAGTTTTAAATTTAACTCAAATATACTATAAATTGAATTTTTTAAAGAATTAATCCTTAGCACTGCACATAAATAAAAAGTTCATTAAATCAGAATTATAATAAGATTGAAATTGATTGACGGTGTCTTATGAAACTTTATTTATATGTATATGTAGACCGTGGACTGATTCTGATCATAATGCAATAGTTTTTTTAATCGAAGAAGTATTTTAATGCAATATATGAAAAAAAAACTATAATATCGCAGAAATGTGCTAATCACCATAAAATGTTCTGCTAAAGAAATGCATAAAATTCGTATTTAACGATCTAATTAGTACTGTAACAAATCTCAAAAACAATACAAATTATTGGCTCATACACAATAACCATAAAATATATACGATAAATTCTCATTTTGTTTACCATTATAGCGATTTAGTACGCGTTGTTGAGCATTAACGGTGTGGCACATTTATTTAAACTAGGAATTTTGATCGTGACTCAAGAATATTTAATATATTGTAAAATGTTTAAATTTTAAAAATCTAAATTAGTTATAATTTTATTTAAAGTTCTTTTATGTTTATCTTTTAAAAAACTTTGTGAGTTAACACCCAAATTCACAAAATTCCATTTCCTCATTTTAGTTAAGTTTTTAATTAATTTCATATTTTACAGTACCTTGCCCTATTAAACGAGGTCAAATACCTAGGAACGATAGAATTTGATAGCTCGGATGAATTATTCATGAAGGATTATCCAGATTTTCTTGATCACCAAGAAGAAAATATCAACCAATGGCTGCACAGCTACTTCGACAACAACAGTAATAATTTTCCGAAGCTATTGCCAATATCGTTGCATGCTACAATTGCACTTATAGTACTAATTCATCAATTCATTGGAATGATAACTAATCAAAATGTTTTCTATTTGCCTTAGTTTAATATATTTAATATTTTACTTAGAAACAGTGCCATAAACGAATTGTATTTAATTGAATCTTATTCTGTTCTAGGTCAAAACCCATCGAATGAAAATTTTATTTGAGCAGTTCTGAGCAAAACCTGTAAGGAATTCTTTGAACTTAAAGAAATAAAAATGAATTGTAATAAGCATATCATTAAAAATTATGTACATAAAAGAAAGGCTATTTTGTTTAATTTTTGAAACTTTATTTCTTACTATATATAAAACACTGTACTGAATGAAAGGGAAGGTTCTTAATTACACAGGCCAGCGATGGTTTTGCTTTTACAAAACAAAGTGGTAATTTCGATAGGTTTTTTTCCGTAGATAACGAATCGGCAAACAAAAAAGTTCTATCACGTAACTTTTTTGAAAAAAAAAATAGGTTTCAAAAGTACAAAAGACCGTATTTTGGCCATTTTTGCAAATTAATTAATAAATAAACAATTGTCGCAGGAACTTGTATATTAGCTCAAATAAATTTAAAAAAATAGTGTATACTATTTTGTGCATTTCAATCCTATTTTGCTAAAAAACGTGATGTGATAGAAAAAAACCGAGTTCAGATTCGTAAATAGGAGGTCCCAAACCCCCATAATCGGTTATAAAAACTGAGACAGTTTTTAAAAGTGTTTAATTTGCAGGCCTGCGTTATTGATACCAATATGCATCATTATTATTGTAAAACGTCCATAATTTTTTTTTAGAATTCGAAGGAGTTTAAGAGTTGGGATTTTCAAATATTCGACAACTGCAAGATTATTATAGGTATTTTATAATTTATATATGTAGATAAGAAACACTTTTTAAATTTTAGCTGAATTCAACTATGAAAACGTAAAAGAAGTTACTCGCTAGGAGATTTTATGAAAATCTCTGGAGTTTAGTAGACAAAACTATGTACAAGGGTTAATTGTTCCATATCTATTAATTTCAAACAATTTTAAACCGTTACATATGCTAAATAACAGGTCAAGTGCAAGTTCGATTCGCGCGCAGCAGAACTCACATATTTTCTAGAATTTCTATAGTAAGACTTTCCTAAATACTCTATTTTCGCATATTTTTTAGAATCCCTTTATAAATATGATATTGAAATTGTTGAGTGCCTAATTGTTCTCCTCTTTAATTGTTATATGAATTTTTGAAAGTGTTAACTAGTTCAAAATATGTGGATTAATAAGATGTGTTACCAAAGTTCAAGTTTCTAAGTTGCTTCCTCATAACTGGGTGCCTTAAATATTGATACTCATCTTTGTGTTTCCATTGTATTGCATTAATTAATAATAATATAGTTTAAAATAGTTTAAATTAAATAATTAGCGAAAATTCATCTCAAATTCGGAATGGGTTTGGACACTTTAGAATGTTTTGTTGTACTCCCATTCTCATCACCTGTTTGAACCATTCTTCATAAATTTTTCGAATTACTGATTTGCTGAATGTCCATTTCTCTGCTAAATTAGCTCAGACTCAATCTATCTTTTCGCAGAGTTCTTGATGTTTTTCATAAATATGTCCAAGCTGAGGTTCTCTACAGTTCATGCCAAGAGTATATGAACCAAATTAACAAATACAATTTTAACTAAAGCTTCATTCTCTCTCAATTTTGATATCACGATTATATTTTAATTTGAACACATGGAATATATGTCTATTTATATTTTTTTTGTAATTCTGTAATTTTATGAAGGGAACAACTATTACGTGGTCTATTTAAATAAAAATTATATTTACTGTTTGTGCAATACTTTAATAATAAAAGTCTTTATGAAACATGTTCGAAACTAAGATAAGTTGAATCTATTAATAAAAGAAGTGAATGAGGGAAACTAGAACCAATAGGATTGGAAGAGTGGCGATTTGGTTAGCACCATTTGCCTTTTTAAAATCCTTTAGCCAGTCTACAACATCTTTACGGTAGGTAGTGATCCATTCAAGGTTATTCTGCACATTTTTATCCACTAGTGCTGCAACATTTGGATCATATTGTGGATGATTTTTAGCCAATGCCAAAATTTGCTTAAGCTGGATAAAGAAAAGGTTAATTAAAATATATGCTCATAATAGGTGTATAATTACAAACCTTATTTGTTTGTTCGGTATTTGTAACAATTGTCGACATTTGAGTAATATCATCCATTAGAGGATTTTTCTTTGAAAAGCCCGGTGTAAGATTTGCATATGCTTGATAATTCTTTTCCAAAAATTCAAGTACTGCAGCAAAACCAATTGGACCTTTTATGTAGGCAGCTCTAAGTATAGTTATCCTTTCTTGAGGTCTCAAATTTTCTCTAAAATTGATGGAGCTTTCTAAGAATAATTTTAATTGATTTGTATTTGCAGCACATCCCAATGATGAAATAATAGTTTTTCTTTCGGCTGCATCTACAGACTTCATTAAGCGTTTATACAGGAATTGGAATTCGTCATCCGTTGCCTTTTTAAGTCCGTAACAATATATAGGCTCCTGCATATTTGGTTCTATTTCATTTTTATTATCTTTAACATAATCGCGCAATCTACTATTAGTATTATCCAGACACTGATCAATTCCTGCCTCACAAGCCCATTTAATAGCCAAAGCTCGAGTGTATTTGGTAAAATGGGGCTCATTTTCTTGATCTTTAGTTCCGAGTTTCGTGTAAATGGGCTCTACAATTTTTTTAAAGAAAAAGTGAAGTACCTCAGCGTCGTCTTTTTCTCTCAAATATTGATTGAAGGCATTCAGGGCTGAATTTGCAGAAGCCCAAGGAGAGTATTCCTCTTCTTGTTTAAGATAACTAAGAAGTGAAAATACTGTTTTTACAGGAAGATTTTTCGTTAATAGAAATCTGAAGGCATCATGCAATAATTGAGCTCTATTGTATTTATGAATTACTTTTGGATCTTTTTGAAGTGCTGCTATAATTAAATTCCAATTTTCTTCGTCATAATTTACACGATAGTATCCAGTTTGTTGTTTATTTAAAATAATCCAATCATTGCTGGTCCAATTCTTTTTATCATTCCGCGTAATTTCAATTGTTTTCTGTTCTTTACTTAGATAACCATCGATGGTTGTGTTTTTAAAGTCAGGATTTGCGGATGTAACAAAGTTAAATGGAATCCACCATTTTTTGTCATCGATGGTGGCTTTATCGTTGTTGAATGTTTGCTGAGAAATTTTGAATGTTCCTGCTGCATAGTCTCTGGTTACTGTTAGTAAAGGAAATCCTGCCTGATTTGTCCAAGACTTCATTATTTCGCTGACGGTTGCTGGCAATTTCAACTGATATTCATCTACTGCATCCTGCAACCCTTTAAAAAGATGATCTTCTTCAGCAGCTTTAAAACTCCTGAAATTGAGTGCAGGGTTTTATTTTTCAATATTTACCATATGTATCTTATCAACTACATACTTTTAAAATGATTCTGACCACTAAAATGCTTAATGTGGTAAAGTAGGTTTTACTTACATTTTAGTTAGATATTTGTTCAATCCAAATTTAAATACTTCTTCAGTAAGGACATTTTGCATCATACGCAGCACACATGCAGCTAAAAATAAATAAAATGTTATTATTGACCTGAGCATTTTACGTGTTTTTCGTTTTGTTGGTACACTAACAAGGGTAGTATCAGACATGGGAATCACAGATTCCCATCAATTTTATGTATATTGTAGAGGAGGGTCCCCTTAATAGTTTCGTAAAATGGCAAAATGCAATTCTCTTTTATTTTCGAGAAATATCAGTTTAAAGTTGTATGCGTAACTTAAGTATAAGGAACGTTTATACCGCTTGCAGCAATGGTTTCGTGGCGTAGCGGTAACGTCGCTCAGTAAGCAAGAGCGTTATCGCTACGTTGCTAGTTGCAATTCGCCACTTTGCAAAACTACATATTAAGGGGACCCTACCCTACAATATATACAAAAGTGATGGGAATCTGTGATTCCCATGTCTGATACTCCCCTTGTAAGATAAAATGTATAGCCAATATTTTATAAAGCATACCTTTTGAATATGAAATCGAATCAAATAGACCTACAATTTCTTTTGGTTTTTCAACATAATGACTCATAGGTCTTGCCGACGCTCCTACATCCGCCTCAAGAGCTCTTTGATATTCGGCAGTGATAAAGTACTCCATAATTTCCCAATCAGGGAAAACCTATAATTAAAATGCATTTAGTATATTGCATTAAGTATAAGTATAGTAAGCTTAATATATCTCGAGTGTTTGTTCAAATACGACAATATATTGCTTTCGATACACTTGAGCCCAAATTATTATTTCAAATGATAATTGACAGAAGCTTAAGATTATAAATCATCAAGAATTAATTACCTTATCAGTTCCAATATATGAGAAAAGTGAAGCGAATCCTTCATTCAACCAGATATATTGCCACCAAGCGGGTGAAACGAGATTACCAAACCATTGATGAGCATACTCATGTGCTATTATAGTAGCAATACTAGTTTCAGTGTAAACTGTTGATTTTTTACTATTATACAGTAGATACTCTTCGCGATATGTTACTAAGCCCCAGTTTTCCATGGCACCTGCTGCAAAATCAGGTACAGCAACTTGATCCATTTTTGGAAGATGATAGGATATTCCAAGATATGATCCTAAAGTAGCAAGGGTTTTTACTCCCGTCTTCAAAGCGAACTCCTGTTCTCCTTGTGATCCAGGTCGAGAAAATACACGTTGAGATCCTGCGGCGGTATTTTTGAAATCTGATACTACGAACGCTATTAAGTAGGTAGACATTGGCTCAGTTTTTTGGAAGATGGTGGTCACCATTTTATTATTATTAGCTCTGTAAATTAAATTTAACATATTATTTCAAAATTTTATTATTATTAAATATGCTATACTTAAAAAGATGAACAACAATGTTATCTTAACTTTTTAAAGCTTTTACTTACTCGATTAAAATTTTGTCGGAAACTGCCAGGAATTTTTAAAAGAGATAAAGCAGAAAAAATCGCTTAGTTTTACAGAATTTTAACCGGAAATAAGTATTAAATTATTTCTATACTTTCTTCATAATCTTTTCTTTTTTTCAGAAATAAATATACTCTTTCAAAAGACCGCAATATGGTTAAAACACTAGGTTTTGAGTTAGAAAATGCAAGGGATCTGGTCTGTTTTATTTAAATGAAATAGATTTGAATAATTTGAGATTATGTAACTACGAAAAAAAAGATCGTAGAACAACTTTAAAGAAAAAAAAGGGTTTGAAAACATGAATCTTCTAATTTTAAAATCTTAAATAAAATATTTCTACGTTCATTATAAAAGTTTTCTATTAATAAAAATAGAGAAAAGCTTTTGTCGTGTGTGCCTCCATTGGCTGAAGTAACTTTTTAGAGTTTCATAATATCTTTCTATTTATCACAAACAAAAAATGTATATATACATTTTTTTTTTATTTGAGTTTAAATCGGCTTCGTTATTTTTATTTTAATGTAATTTCTCTTGAAAAATCGAATTGATGTAACTTTGTCATTTTTTGGTTAGTAACGCAACACAGTAATTTATTTACCACATGTCCGTCACCAAAGCAAATACGACTTATTGTTAGTCATTTGTTTTTATAATAGTAAAGAAATAAAAATTATAATTTACTTACTATAAAGCCTTATTAATAACTTATTACTGCATATGTATAAAAAGCAGAAAATTCATTCATAAAGTACTTTTAAATTTCATTTCGTTCACTCTATTACCACTTCAAGATTTACACTTTAATCTTGTTGAATTCCTTCGAAAAATTATGATAATATCTCTTAATATTTTTGTATAAAACAGAGCATATAAAAACTAGCTTAAGAGAAGTTTTAATTGAAATGACCGCTAATAATATAATAAAAAAAAATCTGGTAACAAAGTGTTAAATGGTGCGACGTCACGCACGTTGTTTTATTTGTAGAATTCGTAAAAACTTGTCTTAACTGTTGAACTCATGTGAGCAATATTCATTAATCAATTTTTTAAATAATACCATAAGATTTATATCATGTTAGATATATGAAGGAAACGCTTTTCAGCTATTCTGCCATTATAAACCATATATGTAATAGAGTAGTTTTCGCGAAGTATTCGAAAATTTTATTAATTTTTTAACAAATTTCAAAATAAGAAAATTGGGTAAAGTCGCAATGAGTTTCCAACAGACATCTTATGCAGGACAAATTGAAAGTAAGAAGTAGAACAAAATGAGAATAAAACTTGTAATACTATTAAGTGATAAGAAACACTTAAGATTTCAGGTTAGATTGGACGCATGCTTTTTCACGCAATCGTATATCAATAAAATTTATCTTCATACTAAAATGTACTTCTAGCTGTTATGACGGGATAAAAAATGATAAAAACTTACAAGGTAATCTCTTTCGTTGATTTGACAGGCATATTTGAAATGGCGTTGTAATCCTTTCCATGAGTAATAGATATTTCAAAAGTTGCCTTAATCCCAGGCTCATCGAAACATGGGAATCCATGTCTGGCATCCGTTGATTCAAACTGGGTTGTTGCAAGGTATCTGCAAGTGTTATGTTGTTAAAGTGATCAAATATTCGCATCATTTAGTTATAACTTACACTTTTCGATTTTCCGAATTTATGTAGGAAGATCTATAAAATCCTCCATTATCTTCACGTAAAATTCCACTGTATGAAATTGTTAGTTCATACTCTGAATTTTCTTTTAATGCCAAGTCATTTTTTGAAGAATACACGATTAAAAATTCAGGTTCTTCCTCAGTTTTGTGCTTAATGTTATCCAATTCAGATTTACCTACTTCTTTGAATTTAACGTCAATTATATTGAGTTGTCTTTTATGAAGGTATATTTTTACATTTTTGTTAGTAACAACTGATCTTAAGCGAATCTTAACTTCGCCACTAAATGCAAAATTTTCTTCGTGGACGTTAGTTGTTATATGTATATTGTAATTTAAGGGGACTACCTTAAGAGGTAACCTATATGTAGTGTTTTCTTTAATATCACGTTTCGCTGTCTGTATAGATCCGGATTTTAATGGAAGTAAAGATGAAGCATATACACTAACTAAAATTAAAGATACAACACAAAAATAACGCAGCAACCCCATTGCTTTTAATGGTTTCGCGAAATGAACTGAATTCGAGTAATAAAGCTGCCACCTTATTACCACTTTCCGTCTACCGTTTATCACAAAATACTTACCCCATTTTTTGATGAAACAACAATTAAACTTAAGGTGTGATTAGAAATTTTTAGATAGCAAATCTATTTCGATTCAAGTAGCATGGCTACTTGATATGGCACGAGCTCACTACAAAAGAAGTAGCTAATTCTTCAATATCTTGACACAAACCCGGCACCATACATTTCTTAGAATGTTATATTTCATGATACTGAAAAAAAAAACATAATTATATCTGTCTATAATTAAGATAAAGCTTTTATTGGTTTATTGGAATCGTGCGGCTATTTAAACATTTTGTGGCGGCAATTAATTTATTGCAATTCACGTTATCATTTATATAAAATCAAGAGAATAGTATTCCGAAAGTTATTCATCATATTTTCTACTTAGTAAAATACAAAAATTTGACTTAAATAAATAGAAAAATTTAAGCCTATTAAAACATTCTTCAGATAAAGTTAACAAATTACAATGAAAATGGAAATTTCCAAGTAATTTAATAAATTCTAATAGAGATTATGGGAATTATTTTATTTTTAACTTGTTTTTCCAACATTTGGCAGAAATTGAGTTAAGATTGTCTTTCACGTATTTTAAATTAGCAATATGATTTCATAAATATACTAAATAAAAGAGCAAACAAAAAACAAGGTGCCTAACCTAAATGGAAGAAGGTGAAAATTAATTTCCAATCCCAAACTTTTGATTATTTGCGCGGAAGATGTAGGTAAGTAATTTTCCTTGCATAATTTTTCGCTCTTAAAACAACTTCATTGACTTTAGTTACCGAAAGAGAACATTTTATTTTATTAACAAAGTAATAAAATATTTAGAAAATATACAAATTTAGTTTCTTGGTTTCAACAAAAATTTCCAAAATTCTATAAAGTAGAAACATAGTTTACTAAATTTATTTCTTCACTAAATAAAAATACAAAACTCATGCAGTGTAAAAATATTAAACATTTATTTTGTCAACCATAACAAAGCAGAAATCGTACTTAATTCATACAAAACAGTTTATACCATAGATCTTAAAAAATTGCCATAATTGAGTTTAGTGCTACACAGCAACGAATATTAATATTGGGTTGTTAAGGATGAAATTTATAGAAAAAAATGCAAAGTTGGTTGATCACTTACAAATATAAGGAATTATTTTATTCATCAAAGTATGCGTCCATATTGTCTGTACACTTTTACCATTCGTAGGTACACTAAGATGGGTCAGACTCAACGGTGATCTTTAGTTCGTCATTATTGACCTTTGATTCTGGGCGACCGCGTTGCTCATTTGTGAAGTCAAAGTGGCGAACCAATTTGAGACTCTCAGCTGCTTTGTAACACTAGAGCCAAAAAATTTTTTAATATTTCGCGAACTCATACTTCATTACAGTACGAATCTCCGATCGATCCATTACCAAAACAAAATAATTTTTAAAAAAAGTTAATAATATTTTTTAGAGCTTGGAATAATTTACTGTCAAAGTAGAAAAAATTGTAAACTACAAGTTTCATCCTTAGCAACTCAATATTTTAAATTACGTAATGCAGTCCATGAGTTCTTAGCGCAACATAGAAGGAAAGGTCGGTCATAAATAGAAAAACATGTTTTTATTTTTCAATATATGTTCCCCTTATTGCCACACACTTTTCAGAAGGTCTGATTAAAGCTTCTAAGCCAATGTAAACATATGATGCATTCTTGGAGGCAAAATGGTCGAGCATTGCCTATTTAATTCCATCGTCAATGTTAAATTTTCTACCCCTTACATTAGCCTTGAGTTTTGAGAACAAAAAAACAGTCAGACGGGGCCAAGTCAGGACTATATGAGGGATGTTCAATCTCTGTAAAGCCACAATCGAGACCAGTAGCCTTGGAAAGTGAAGCAGTGTGGATTGGAGCATTATCATGAAGCAAGCTCACATCTCGGCTCTTTTTTCCGCGGTTTTTCTTGATAATTATTTAACGCAACTGCCAAGTCAGAGTAATATTCCGCGTTAACGACTGTATTCGATTCCTTAAAGTCAATTAAAAGAATTCCCTCGCAGTCCTAATAAATTGTAGCCATCCCTTTTTTTGTGCTTTGAGTAACCTTTGTTTTTGCGTTGGTTCTTCCACTAATTTAATGTTTTCTGGAGTAATCATCGTCACAGGATCTCCCGCACGAATTATGGTTTTGTTTGGGAGTACCTTGAGAAGAATTGAGGAAATAAGGTTTCGTATCACAATCACAACACCACAAAATACATCACTAACATTTATTATTTATTCACATTTAGTCTTTTAACATTAACGATTAACAATTTAGAAAACTTAGGCTTTTAACGATTTGAAGATCAGCGACAGGCGGACTTCTTTTAGTTTTCCACGTTCTGAGTTTCATTTAATTTTTTGTTACTAACGTAATCATATTTTCTGTTGAGAACTTTAATGTGAACGGAAACGGTTTTAGCTAAGTCGGGTAATTTAAGATTTCATGTGATTTAGGCAATTCGTTATAGGATTTTAGGTGTTGCATATAGATATATGTAATTCACGTGGGTCATCTTCTAATGATTCTTGTCCCCAGCGAAACAACTTAGACCAGTTTTTTATTGTTGAAAATGATGGACACGAATCACCATAAATAGCTTCTACTTTCTTTGATTTATGTTGGCGTTAAATTTTCTTTAATCAAAAACTTTATAACAGCGCGATATACAACTTGAGACATTTTTTAAAATCAATTGCCTGAGTTGTCGTTCGAGCTCAATATATTCAATTGTTGCAGAGTGAGTAAAGAATTTGTATTAAATTTTGTTTGCGGAATTAATATTCTGCCGCTGAAACTTTGAGGATGTTGCAGAAGACATTTGGTGATGAGACTATATCACAAAAAAATGATTTTAAGTTGTACAAAGACTTCAAAGAAGATCGAGAACGAGTTGAAGATGAACAACGCCCTAGACGACCATCAACAGCCACCGTTGAAAGCCACGTCAAGGAAATCAAAGATTTGGTGCTAGAAAATCGTCGACTGACAATCAGAGACCTTGCTGATGGTGTGGGATATACATTTGGATCAACCCAAACCATTTTAAAAAGGTGTTTTGTGCCTCAAACACATCAAATCTCACTTGGTTCCAAAAACAATAATTTTTTTTGAGAGTTACAGAGCCAAATCGAAGAAGGTTTTGAAGGCCATTCCGGAAATCGACGTTAACAACTGTTTCGAAGACTGGAAAACAACTTAGCATAAGGTATTGTATCCAAAGGAGATTACTTTGAAGAGGATGAAATTGATTTGGAAGAATAGATAAAGTTTTTTCATTTTATAAACAAATTCTCCTTATTTTTTATCGCATTAGTATTATATAATAGCAGGTGTCGTTAAACAGAACAATATTTAAATTATAGCGCAATTTTCTGTGCACAAACCAATAATTGAAACTTTTAATCTTTGCGATTGATAGTGACAGTGCAAAGTGCTTCGCACAGCAAAAAAAAGCTTATTTTTATTAAACTCTTGAACCTCTACGGAATGCTTTTTCTGAAGAATTTGTTCTAGCTTAGACTGAGTCCACATTTAATTAATACGACATAAGCATATTAAAAACTTAATTTCAGAATGCAAAAACAAAAAATGGAAAAATTATGGAGAAATGTTCTAAGCCATTCTGTAAGGTAACAAAATTAATTATGAAAAATTCCCATACTAAAATTGAACGATATAAGATATGTCTGTGACTAGGTTTGAAGCTGCACTATTCGCAGAAAAGTTTTCAGCAAATAGTAGCATATCAAGTAACCTTAACAATCCTCAATCCTATTAATAAATTAAACAGGGAAAATATTCAAATTATACCTTACCTGTATGTTAGAACAAAGATGATTAAAATATAATAAGTGACTCTCGTAAAAATAAAACACCGGGAAGAGATAAAATAACAAATTATTCCTTATTAGCTTTGCCTCAAGTTATCTTGAAAAAGTAATAAAATAATATACAAACATTTGGATCATATTAAAAAAATAAGCAATACAGGGTGTTCAGAGGTGGGAGGTCAATACTGCAGGGGGTGAAAGGTCAGACCGAGACAAGCAAAAAATCGTATGGGTGGGGGGGGGGGGGGGGGGGGGGGGGCATCTCGCACCGTTTGGCAGTTACAGGGTGATTCGTAAATCAGGATTTTGCCTTATATGGGAACCGCTCTTGTATTTTTATCTTTTTTTCTACGCATCGCAGCGGCCCCAAACTGATTTCAAAAAATCACTATTTGGAAGCCCTTTCCAAAAAAGTTTACACCACCCCCCTATCCCCAACCCCTTGGCCACAATCCCCCCTGGAAGTTGAAAAAATTAACTTTTATTTCACGATTTTTCACATTTCGCCCCACTTTTCTCTGAAATTCATGTTATTAACATACCCACTTTTTATTTTTTTTAAGTTGCCTATCATCTAATTACCTTTCCAAAAAGGTGCAACATGCCCAGGTAGAAAAGGGTTGCAAAAGTCCTGAAATTAAAACATCCTCACAGGTACCTATTTACTTTATTGCACCATAATGGAAAAAGTCGTTAAGTAAACAATTTTTATGACAGCAAGTTCGGAAATGTTTGTTTAGGAAACAGAGGTAGTACATTTTTATTATTTCAGCAAAACAGTAATAAAATAATAAATGTAATCTCGTTAAATAGCGTTATTAGTTTATTATATCCAGTATTGACTCCTAAGTATCCTGACGCTCCGTTTCTAATACTTCGTATGAATTATGGTATAAAAATGGGTAAGTTTGAAAGGACATTGACCACAGTTGAAGAAGCAAGCGAAAAGGATGGGTGTTTAATAGAAAAAATTAAGATAAAATGGCAGAATTCAGTGTTGACGAGTATGCCGATATAATTTACGTGTACGGTTTAGTAGAAGGAAATGATAATGAGGCCGTACGAGAATACCAAAGGAGATTCCCGAATCGGCGGGTACCCAACAGAAGGGTATTTTCAAGGCCTTTCAGAAGGTTAAAAGAAACCGGAAGTGTAACCGCCCCAGAGCAGAAACGCGAGCAGGAAAATCGGCCGATTCAGCGGACCCCGACCAACAAATCCTCAACATCGTCAGGAACAGCCCTGTAATAAGCATCAGGCAGGTCGCACGAAGGTCAGGATTGTCTTCAGGGAGAGTTTGGACCGTTGTGAACCGAGAGGGACTACATCCATACCACCATATCCTGGTCCAAGCACTAGGGAAGGAGATTCCGAAAGACGATTGCAATTTGCACTTGGCTGTTCGAGTCTGACATCGAAAACAGAAGGTTTCTAGACCGAATTCTGTGGACGGATGAATCGCAATTCACCCGGGATGGCATCACAAACTTGCACAACCTCCACACCTGGTTAGATGTGAACCCACATAGGACCAAGTGTCGGTCCTTCCAGCAAAGATTTAGTGTCAATGTCTGGGCGGGCATCATCGGCAACCAGTTGATAGAACCCTTCATCTTGCCCCAAGTGCTGAATAGTCAGCTATACTCGGACTTTTTGGAGAATACCCTTCTGGATCTGTTGGAGGACATCCCCCTGGCCACCAGAAGCGCAATTTATTTACAGCACGACGGAGCACCTGCGCATACTGGGAACATTGTTAGGCCAAGGTTAAATGAACATTACCCAGAGCGCTGGATTGGACGAGGTGGACCGATTCCTTGGCCTGCTAGGTCACCAGACCTTACTCCACTGGCCTTTTTCTTATGGGGGATGATGAAAGATGAAGTTTACTCAAGACTAATCAACACTAGAGCAAAATTAGTTACCAGGATTGGGACTGCAGCCACGAAAATACGGGAGAGACTGGTTACCATAGACCTGAAACGTGAAATAAGACCAAGGCTACTTGCATGCATCGAAACTGGCGGAGAACATTTTGAACAGCTTTTAAAGGACAAACGTTTTAATTGTAATTAGTTTTTAAGCAAACAAAATGTATTTTTTAGTTAACTTCAGTATAATTTCTTAAAAATTCAAATTATCATGATATTCTGTAAAAGGATTTTTGTAAATAAATTTTCGTATCCTTTTCCTATCTGGGCATGTTGCACCTTTTTGGAAAGGTAATTAGATAGGCAATTTAAAAAAAATAAAAAGTAGGTATGTTAATAACATGAATTTCGGAGGAAAGTGGGGCGAAAGGTGAAAAATCGTGAAATAAAAGTTAATTTTTTCAACTTCCAGGGGGATTGTGGCCAAGGGGTTGGGGATAGGGGGTGGTGTAAACTTTTTTGGAAAGGGCTTCCAAATAGTGATTTTTTGAGATCGGTTTGGGGTCGCTGCGATGCGTAGAAAAAAAGATAAAAATACAAGAGCGGTTCCCATATAAGGAAAAATCCTGATTTACGAATCACCCTGTAACTGCCAAACGGTGCGAGATGCCCCCCCCCCCCCCCCCCCCCCCACCCATACGATTTTTTGCTTGTCTCGGTCTGACCTTTCACCCCCTGCAGTATTGACCACCCACCTCTCAACACCCTGTATAATACCGAACCAACAGTTTGGATTTAGAGCTGTCATAACACTACTCAACCTATGCTAGGGATTCTCCAGCATGTCAAAAATAATTTTGAAAAAAATACCTTTGATTCAATGTTGCATGACGGTATTGTACATAAAATGTTAAAATTTGGCTTTCCTCTTGCATTAACTCCTTCAGTAAGGAATTTTGAAAAAAATATATCACTTAAAGTGTTTATTGGGATCTTCGACTGAACAATATGTGGCCTCTGGTGTATCTCAAGGATCTGTCTTGGGTTCTATACTATACAACATATAAACAGCTACACAAATTAGCTGATGTAGAATTAATTAGCAACAAATTAAGGAGTACTACTGAAATATTTTTTGATAAGTTTAACTACGTTGACAATTTCTTAATTAGGCCATTATCTACCAGTGATAAGATGATATATTGTAACTTAGGTCAGGATATTGTAGAGGAAGGGAAAAATAATTCGAACAATGTATTTAACTTTAAACAACGACTTTTAATCCAGCGAGTTCGGGTACAAACTGAAGAAACTCAATCGAATGGTTTATTCTAACCGGAAACAACTTGATGAGCTGAATGTCGGGTGCGGGTGCAAAGGCAGCCATGATTTAACCATCTTAGCGGGAGAATTCTCTACAATATAGATATAAGATTTTTGGTTAATTTCTTTTATTGGAGTTTTTCTACATTTATGTTAAAAAATAAAATGCATACCACACCAATGACATAATAATATAAATGAATGAATTTTTATATTTCACATTAAATACAAGAGTCCTATTAGTATAGAGACTACAAATGATAATATATGTAAATATATATACTATACTACTACTTCTATTTGCTTTTAAGCTTGTTTTCTTATAAATTGTATAAAAAATCTAATAAAACAGCCCTTACCAAAAAACAAATTAATATATTAATGATATTGACACTTTGTTATATTTGAATTTGCCATGAACACAATGATCTTTATAACTAATTATTAAATTCTAAGTATCTTTCCGTTTTAAATTTTGTAATTTTATTTATTTTTCTATTCTTTTACATTTTCTAATATGTTAAATTTAAATTAATGAAATGTTTTGATATACAGTAAACGGTTTTATAAACCGGTTTTTTACTGAGTTTTAGGGGAACATTTTTTTTTGATTTAGCTCTGAGTCTCAGAGAGTTATTCAAAATCCACCTCCTTCTATCAAACAATACAAAAATTATGACAAACGCCTATAACATAGTTTTTTCTAAGATGTCATTTTTGTTGTTGTACTATACATATGTACGCTTAGCGTTTTCAATCAACACTTAGTTTTTTTAGGTATGTACCTACAGTATATATTTCATTAAAATCAAAATGTGGCAAATAACAACACGAATCCTTATCGTCCAAAAGAAAAGTAGATATTATAATATAAGTTACATTATTACATTTGGGCATACTATCTAAGGATAGCATAAAATCGCAAACAAATGTTAACGACATTGAGGAAAGTGAAAAAAAAAATATCAATCGTCGAAATGTTACGTCCTCATGGGTAATAAATTCTAAGTCAATACACTCAAGAGATAAGATGTTGTAAAGATAAATTGTACAAAACATAGATAACGTAGGCTTTTCAGATTTCGAAATTAATCAGCAGTTTCTGGTGATCGAGCCAACAGAATAGACATGGCTTCGAATATAAAATTGGTTGTAATATTCATAATTTTGGCGATATCTATGGGTTTATCGTTATCTATCGTTTTAAGTGATGATAAAATTGTTGTATATCGGCTGCCAAATAATACAGTTCCGGAGCACTATGAAATTCAAATTACAACAAAATTGGAAAAGGACGATTTTAAGTTTAGTGGGATTTGTACCATTACGATCAAAGTTCTAATAGAAACCAAGGAAATAGTGCTGCATTCAAAATTAGCTGATATTAAAAAAACAGAGTTGTTGTCCTCAGAAAACGTTAATATTCCAACTAGAATAAATTATATTATTAATAAAAATGATTTTTTAAAAATTTCCGCTGGTCAAAAATTGATCGAAGGAAAATTATACTATTTAAAAATATGGTACTCCTCTAAACTGCGTACTGATAAGCTCGGATTTTATCGGTCATCTTATACTGATCATCTTGGAAGAAAAGTGTAAGCAAAATTCAATTATGCTTAGAATCTAAAGTAATCACTTAATTCATGTAGGTGGCTAGCAGCCACTCAATTTGCTCCGACTGAGGCTAGACACGCTTTTCCGTGCTACGACGAGCCAAACCGAAAAGCCACCTTCCAATTAGAAATTACGCACCCAAGCGAGCTGAGGGCAATTTCGGGCAGAGAATCTCTTGGAACTAAACCCAAGTGAGTAATAAAATGTGGCCAGTGCGTTTGAGGAATTTATTATTATTGCATATTTGATACAGTATGGATGGAACTAGTACAACAAAATTTCAAAAAACCGAACTCATGTCCACATATCTTGTGGGATTTGTGATATCAGATTTTGAGAAAATAATATCGAGAACTCCAAAAGTACTCCATGAACTTCACGCTAGGCCAAATAAAATATTGATAGCCAAAACTTCAGCAGAGTTAGCGAGCAAGTTGATGAGTAGTTTGGCGGATACTTTCGAAGAAGATTTCCCTCAAACAGTGATGAAACATGTCGCACTTCCCGATTTCTACTTTAGTGGAATGGAAAATTGGGGAATAGTCACGTATAAGGAGAGCTCGTTTCTGTACAATCCAGATAAACATTCTGTGAATATGAAAATGGACGCGATTAGCCTTATAGGGCACGAAATGGCCCACTCTTGGTTCGGCAATTTAGTTACTATGGAGTGGTGGACATACGTTTGGTTAAAGGAGGGCTTCTCAACGCTCTATGCATACTATGGAGCACAAAAGGTTTGTACAATAGGTTAGCATTGTGTCGCTTAAGCTAGGCTTAAAACTTATTTTCAAATCCTTACGATTGAAGGTTGCTTACTGCATATTCGCTTAAAATCCTTATTTATTAGTTGCAACCTATAATATAAGTAAGTAACTCAGCGCAAACAACTTGTTGGTTGTTGTTGTGAAGAGTCTTGCATCAAGGTTCTATATATTGCGATACTAAATATAAATATAGCGGCATCCAATTGAGTGAAAATAAAAAATGAAATACCACTATTAAGTATACTCTAGTTTATTAGTTTATTTAGTTGTATTATCAATTAAGTGAAAATTAAAGCCATGCATTTATTATTTGTAAGACAAAATTGTGGAAATTGGTTTCAAGGCATAATGTGAGATTGTTACTTTCATCTGTCCGTTTTGAATCTAGTAAAAATTATCTTATTTTACCCTTATCAATGCTGAACCATTTTTGATGAAAACGTAACTAGAGCTTATTTAGCACTGGTATTGATTTGAACTATCAAAAATTAGTTTTTCCCAAAATTGCCTCGTAAATCAATGAAACAATTTAAGACAAATTAAACTAAGACGGTTTTTAATAAAATCATTTTCACATAATCGCTTAATGTGACAAATGAATTGAAAATTATTTTATGAATATAAATTTGAGATTCTTACTTCAAGAATGAACAAACAAAAAAATCGATAACATAACAGTGTTTTTTAACGCCACAGAAATATTGTACTATAACCGTTTTAAGAAATTCGTACAGGAAGAAGCGATTCTACATTTGTTAAATTGCCCGCATCTGTAACTCGAAAAATAATCAACGGATTTTAATAATTCAAAATACATTCGATTCGTTATGAAAAATACTAGTAACTAAACCTTTAAAAATATTATGTTACATATCCCTATTTTTTGTATACAGTAGTTTACCCCCACAAAATGGGGAGGTTTTCACTAAGGTCATATTTTGATATTCTGGTAGGTCATTACCCAAGCTACCATCCCCTTAATTTTGGCGCACTACTTCCCGGACACCCTGTATATACCAATGCTCAAATAAGCAAGATCAAGAAAGGCATAAATATACCCATTAATTACTGATAAGTACAATCCTTTGGACATGCCGTCTTCATTATAAGTGAAAACATTTAATATTATCTGGTCTTAAAATACCTTACATTTGAGATTTAGGAAATATATCTTCGGCATTCCAAAGAAGCATTACGCTATATTCTCGACGAGGTAGAAGGAGAATTAAAAGAAGGCTCAATCGTATCATCATACCCTTTACTGAATAGGATCATGTTTCATGTTGAGATTTTTCTCCTTAAACTCCACAAGTTTACCCCTGGAATATTAAGTTTTGATTGTTTTAAATTGTAAATTCATAAAAATGTTTGATTTAACTTACATTTTCTTCAATTTTCCTACAAATCCGCTAACTGCAACAGCAGCGAAAATATAAGTGTAGAATTTTCGTGAATTTCTGTCTCGTCTGAATTTTAGAACAAGTGAAGTTGCCTGAATTTCGCATTGAATTCGATTCGAACGAAAAGAATAGGAGCTGTTTGGTTGATTTTATTCGAAATGACCCCATGCTGCACAAAAGATAAATTCGCAATGCAGCTGCAATAGTTGAACAACTGAAAAAAAATCATAAATTACAATTTTACTGATTTTGAAATAAATAAATTAAAATAATATGCAAAAATCCGCCAGCATAAGTTGCTATTCTAAATATAATCCTTTCAGCATTTCAAAATCTTCACCATAGCACTAAGGAAGGGACTCTATCTAGCAAGGTAGAAAAAAGGATTGAACACTTTTAAAAAGCCTGGGTCAATTATGGGATAAAGCTTAAAATATAAATTATAGCTGCATATGTCGTATATTAAATTTATTATTTTCCATGAAATGAGTTCGACATCTTCACAGATTGTCTATATTGGTAGTAATAGTACTTAGATACTTTAGTAAGCTCTTTATTCACTTATTTCAAAGTAGTAACATATATGTTATTATGAATGAATACATTGCACTATAGAAAATTAGTTGATTTTTAAATTCCCTAGTTTACATATAAGACAAAATTGGGAGTTGTTCTTTATTATTTTGCAGGCAAATCTTTTGTTGGTTAATTATTAGGGTTACTGTTAAGATCAATAGAAATTTTGGTTATCGTAAGAAATATTATAAAGAAATCAAATGCATGTTTGCAGATTTTAGCGAGATTGTTAAAGTTCAACAGATGTGTCTATCATCGTCAAATTTTGACCTTAGCCGTTAATCATTCATCATAATTTAAATACACGAAGTAAAACGATATATATTCCAACGATAAATTGAGCCAAAACGCTGATAATGTAAGCTCTCTAATTTTCTGAATTAATCAGCAGTCACCGATGATCGGGCCAACAGAAAAGACATGGCGTTGAGTTTCCAGTCGGTCGTACTATTTATAATTTGGATCATCTGCTTGGATACCGCACTCAGTGGTAATAAAAATGATGTCTATCGTTTACCAAATAATACTGCTCCGGAGCATTACTACATTCAAATCACAACAAAATTGGAGAAGGATGATTTTAAGTTTAGTGGAATCTGTACTATTTTGATAAAAGTTTTAGTGGAAACTAAAGAGATAGTGCTACATTCGAAATTAGCCGACATTGAAAAGATGGAATTGCAGTCTTCGAATGGTTCGGATGGCATAAGAATTATAGATAGAGAAAATAATTATAGAAATGCATTCTTAAAAATTTCCCTTAACCAAAAATTAATCAAAGGAGAATTATATTATTTAAAAATATGGTACTCCTCTAAACTGCGTAATGATAAGCTCGGATTTTACCGATCGTCTTATACTGATCATCTTGGAAGAAAAGTGTAAACAAAATTCAATTATGCTTAGAATCTTTAAGTAATCACTTAATTCATGTAGGTGGCTAGCAGCCACTCAATTTGCTCCGACTGAGGCCAGACACGCTTTTCCGTGCTACGATGAGCCAAACCGAAAAGCCACCTTCCAATTAGAAATTACGCACCCCAGCGAGCTGAGGGCAATTTCGGGCAGAGAATCTCTTGGAACTAAACCCAAGTGAGTAATAAAATGTGGCCAGTGCGTTTGATGAATTTATTATAATTGCATATTTTATACAGTATGGATGGAACTAGTACAACAATATTTCAAAAATCCGAACTCATGTCCACATATCTTGTGGGATTTGTGATATCAGATTTTGAGAAAATAATATCACGAAAACATGAACCAAAAATACTCCATGAACTTTACATTAGGCCAAATAGAATTTCTACTGCCCAAAATTCAGTGGATTTTGCTAGCACATTGTTGAATATGTTGGCGGATTGCTTCGATGAGAATTTTCCTCAAACAGTGATGAAACACGTCGCGGTTCCCGATTTCTACTTTAGTGGAATGGAAAATTGGGGAATGGTCACGTATAAGGAGAGTAAATTTGTGCACGATAAGGCTAAACATTCCGTGGACCATCAAGTAGCAGCAATTAGCCTAATAGGCCACGAAATGGCCCACTCTTGGTTCGGCAATTTGGTTACAATGGAGTGGTGGACATACGTTTGGTTAAAGGAGGGCTTCTCAACGCTCTACGCATATTATGGCGCACAGATGGTTTGTATTCGCTTATATTAGAAACTTACGACTAATAATTCTGTTTATTCTGCTCGAAGATGCGTAAATTTATTATTTTAAATGTATAACAGCGTCTTGAACTTATAAATTATATTAAAGTTTGCATGATTGCAACTCAATATTTATTAACATTGGAGATTTATGCAAGTTATTAATTTGGCCGGATTTCAAAAAATGTAATTATACACTGAGCTTATTTTTAATTCTTATAATTAAGTGAGCAGAAATTAAACTAAATTGAAATTTTGGTTGCTTTCGTTTGGCTATCTCTTTGGCTAAACTCTTTGGGGTTTATCTCGGTTTTTTTTTGCATTTGGCTATTTAATTAACTTAAATAACATTACTTAACTCAAAAAAAAAAAACTATCTCTGTAGGCAGAAATTAAAAAAATCATTTTTTTTACCTACAGTTTGCTGGAGCTGCAGAACTGAAAAATTGTTAAAAATCGTAAAAAAGTGGATTTTACCTCGGTTCTTTTGAATTTGGCTATTTAACTAAATTAAACCACGTTACTTAATACCAAAAAACTATCTCTGTAGGCCGAAATAAAGAAAATAATATTTTTTCCTACAGTAGGTCAGACGTGGAGAACTGAAAAATTGTTAGAAATGGTGAACAAATCTAATTTATCCCGTATGTCTTGAATTTGCCTATTTAATTACCCTAAACTGCTTTATTAGCCGTAAAAAAAATCAGCTATGTAGGCCTAACTTAAGAAAAGTTATTTTTTGACTAGAAAATTTCATCATAAATAACTTGGTGATATTTTTACTCAAAACGGATCCGTTTTACGAATAAATTTTATAGGACAAAAAATGCTTATAATTACCCAAAAAAATACGTCTGAATTTTTCGGGACATTTGTGGATTGTTCAAAAATTGGCCAAATCCAAAAACCAAAAATAGTTGAAAAAATTCACACGTTTACTTTGGCTAATTTGAAACATTTTCTGTTCTATAAACTTTTTTGTAAAGTTGATCCTTTTCGTGTAAAGAAATCCAAAGTTTGTTATTACATTACACATGCACCATTTAAAAAACAAAAGTTTTGAGAAAGTTTGGATATTCGGACTGCGATTTCTGGTCGTTATATGATCATTCAATAGCACCAACGTCAAGATAATCGACTTTGAAAAGAAAAAATACCAAAAAAAAACCAGCACTTTCTTTAAAAACCCCAAAATATAATAGGGGTTTTTGTAGCTTTTATGCTAAACAAATGCCAGATTCTGAAAGAGCATCCCTAAAAACCCCTTATATGTATACGATTTTGGAAGAAAATCGCCCTAATTTTCTATTCGAATCGTATAATTGAACATGCGTGCACAAAATTCTCGTTTTACGCATGAATGAGTTAATTTGAAGGTGTATTAAAGAGTAACATTTTTTCAGTATTTTTGATATTTTGCAATTACGAGCAAAGGTAATTTATCCAAATCTGGACACTTTTGCATCATTACATAAAAATTAAGTAATTAATAAGAAATGTTTGTAGTTTTCACTATATCATTTTCAAATGAAGAATTAAGCACCTTACCACTTAACGGTGACCCAGACAATTTATTTTTTGGGTCCATCGTAAATACACTTTATTACCTTTCGTTGGAAAACCGTTGCAGGTACGGATTTCTGCGGAAGAAAGGCGGGGCATCGGGGGCATTGTTAAACAATAATAAAATTACATTCCGTAGAAGAACATTTTGGAAAAAATTGGATTTATTTTTCAAAATTCTAGGTTAAAAAACGAAGATTTTCGATTCTTTTTATAATATCTCGAAGAATAGTTCGTCGATAGCAACAAGTGAGGTACCAAAAGAAAGATACGTATGACAGCATACATACGACATACGTATGACCACAGATTACCAGAATCTATAGGGGGATTCACAATCTATGAGCACCAATCTATAAAACATACTTATTCATAACATTTTATGTTAACCATTCAGGAAGTTCAAAGTCGAAGTGTTAATATGATAATTGAATTGCGTTAGATAAGATGGTTGCACATCTACTAGACCTTTCCATACAGGAAAGGAAAAATGTATCGATTTGGATAGAAATAATTGTTGAATATTTCGTCGGAGACAGTGTGAGTGAAATGAATGAAAGTATTAATCATAATTTTACCACCTGTTTACGAGACCTCGCTCAAGTGGATAATGGAAAAAATACCACATATTACTTAAGTTGTTTATCTTCGAATCTTATTAGGTCAATAACATCGATGTTATCAGTAAAACAGAATTTTGTTGTCTTGCTTGTTCCTATGAGGAATCAATAATCGAATATAGTTATAGGGCATTGATTATAATAAATTACAATGCTTTTCCTAGCTTATTTTCTGTTCTAGGAATCATATTTAATTCTACATTTTATTAATAATTTTTCGTTTTCCTCAGGCATGGCCTACTGAAAATTTTCTCGAATTATTTCTGATTCAAAAAATGCATACCGTTTTGATTATTGATGGGTCAACGAAAACGAGACCTATGACGCATTATGTTGAACAGCAAAGTGAAATAATGAAAAATTATGATAAAATAGCTTATAACAAGGCTGCATCCGTATTGCGCATGTGGGAACATGCTTTTGGTCGTGACAATTTTGAAAAAGCTGTAAACATATATTTAACAAGGAAGTAAGTATAATTATATTATTTAATAATTAAATAAATGCATAAATTACTATCTAAATCGCGTGGACTATTCTGAAATATAATATGTTTTAAATTAAGAAATATCAGATTCACTTGAAAATTATTATAGGTACAAATGTACTTTAAAAAGTGAATTTTTTGGGGCATATGTATATGTTATTAGTCTTATTTATTTAATATTTGAAGTATAAAAATTTTAATTAAAAAAACATATGTAATTTTACAGTAAATTTAAGAATGCAGATGAGGAAGACCTAATAGACAGTTTCTCAACAGCTATGACTACACATCCTCGTGATTATGTGGAACAAATTATAAAGTCATGGACATCCAAAAAGGGTTTTCCTGTGGTAACAGCAATTAGAGATTATAATTCTCTCACAATCACTCTAACCCAGGAGAGATTTATGAACAATGGTGATGTTGATAAAGCATCACTTTGGCGCATTCCAATAAATTTCAAAAAATCAGGAACAAATGACAAATTCGACAGTACAACACCTGACATCTGGATGACTGAGCGCACTCTGAACCTTAAAGGAACGATCAATGGCAAAAATATAACCCTCGACCCTACAGAATGGATAATTTTCAATAAACAACAAACTGGATTCTATCGGGTAAACTACGATGAAAAGAATTGGGAATTGATAATTCAAGCTTTGAAAGATAATACAAATGACATACATGTATTAAATAGGGCACAATTAATAGACGACTCCTTTGCTCTTGCAGCTGCTGGAAGGCTAAATTTTTCGGTGCCTCTAAAACTTATAGGCTACATAAGTCGGGAACGGTATTATGCACCATGGGCTGCATTAGATGCACATTTCAAAGACTTCAAAAGACATTTATATGGTTCAACATTGGAATCATTTAACAATTATATTCTTAACCTTGCACTTGGATATGTTGTCGAAAAAGATAAGCCTAACACCAGCAAAGGTATTGGAGAGGGATCGATAATGGAACAGTTGACCCTTAACATAGTATATGGACTAATCTGTAAAATCGATTACACCAGGTGTCCCGGGGACGGATCATTTCTCAGAGACCCCAATACTCGGTACATGTATTATTGTTCGTTAATGCACAAAAATGACAAAAGTGCATATGTAAAGATAAGAAATGTTCTGCGCAAGGAGGATGATCTAAATGTTCGACGCGATATTTTATTATCGCTTGGATGTACTCAAAATAAGGATCTTCTTTCCTTCTTCCTTTTAAGTACAATTGAAAATCCGTCCGATTTAAAGTTAACAAACGAGGAACGAAAATATCTTTTAGAGGCCATATACCAAAAAGGATATTCACATCTTGAGATGGCTATGAAATTTATTTCACTTGAATACAAACCTATTTATATGTTGCTTCCTGATATACTAAATGAGATTATTCCTGACATGGCGAAATATGTGCATACATCAACTTTAAAGGAGATTGTAAGTTTGTCACGATTATTGAATTTTACGCAACAATTCAGAAATTATACATTTTTATATTTCAGTTTGACTCAATGGTAGAGAATGTTAGTTCAGTTCTAAGAACGGACTCAATAATCACCGCCAAATCTGAAATAACAAGCCACTTGAGATGGAATATGCTGTACAGTGACGATGTTAATAGATTTATAAACAGCTCAAATGCCTTACACTATGCTTCTGCATGGACTATCATTTCACTGTGCATTTTAGCATTTTTAAGATAATTTAATTTGAACTGAATATATTTAAAAATTGCTATTTTAATTTGAGTATGTTTATATAATACATGCTTCTGTTTTTATTGTTCTTATATTTTTAATGTCTATCTAAATTTTGCAGACTGCTCAGGGAGAGTATTTTCGTTTTGTAATTAAATTGTTTTAGTAAACTATTTTAAAAATTTCTGGAGTTATTCATCCTTTAATGTCGCCTAGATAACATGGTTTTATTAGGGTAAATAAGCAATCTACTCGAGTTTCAGCATTTTGTTTCAAAAGCTTTAAAGCAACATCAATAAGTGGATACCGTCTACATAGATTTTTCCAAAACCTTTGATTATTTTAGCCGCGATATATTTTGTCCAAAATTTAAAAAAAAAAACTTAAAGGGGTTTTTATTGTCTTGTCTCTCCTCCATAGACTTAAAGTAGTGTTTTCTGAGTGGTTCCTCTTTTTGTTTTTGTTCCATCTTACGTTGTTCCACAAGGATCTATACTTGGTCCACTACTCATTATAATATTTATTAATAACTTGACTACAAAGATAATTTGTGACTGTCTCTTATACGCTGACGATCTCAAGATGATTATGACTGTAATGACGTGACCTAATCGCTCTACAAGATTGATCTAATACTAACTGCTTGACCATTATTGTAAGTAATTGTTTCAAAATGACCTTTAGCTTTAAAAAATCTCCTGTGATGCTTGATTATTGTTTTTATTCTGTGACATTTACTGAAGTTAGCCAATTTAAGGATTTAGGTGTAACCTCTGACAATAAATTAAGATTTGACGCTTCTTACCCCGAATTTGCCACATTTTTATTCAAACCATTATTATATTTTTTTGTGTTTACGAAATAATTCTTGTTAAATAAATAAATTAATTACAAGTTTATATCTAATACATGGATTTTTGATTTTCCCTCTTTTAAGCAATAACAACGCATACTCGCGTACAGTAGGTGCATATATTTGTCAATTTATTTTTTAATTTTAATTTCATTGACTTGTTTAAAAACTCTGTCTCTGTCAGGTTTAGCTCAATGCTCAATTTGATTGGGGTCCTTTAATTTAAGCTTTAAATAAAACGAATCCGCAACAAGACTGTTTGGCCAGAAAATTATAAAAAATATAAATATCAAATAATATCTCAAAATTTTCTTTATGATACCAAAGCATATTAGGAGAATTTAAAAGCATTTTTATTAAGCGAGTAAATTGAGCCCCAAGACCACCAACTTTCCTTTCTTTACCAAAAATTTTAGTATGAGTTCTTTAAACTCTTTTGAAAAATCTCAAACTATTTTATATTATTATATATTATTTTTTGTTATTATTAAGAATTTCTGATTTCGAAATAAAATAATAAAAAAATACCATCATGTTACATTTTAGGAGAATAAAATTTAAAAATATCCGTATTTTACCTATTTGTAGAATTTTAATATAATGTAATGTTGCAGCAGTTCGAAACGTATTTTAAATGAAAGATTAAATTCTAACCTATAGATTAAAAATATCAGTTAATTAAAACCTTGTCAAGGTTTGTTGGGGAGACAAGTTTTTCATCCGAGTACGTTTCGATATGCTACGACATTGTGTTATTTTTAATAAAAATTTCCAAAAGTGGCTAAAATACTGTTATTTTTATTTTTATTTTTATTTTTTATTTTTATCGAAATCTTAAAGTGATATAAAAAAAACCCAATTTTATATTAGTGGCTAGTTTCTTTTAAAGGAATGAAAAAAATACATTTGGTACGAAGTCCAAGTTAAAATTTCTAAACAGTGATCGGTTTTGTTTTTTGTAATTAAATGTGAATCCTATAATATTCAATAGCGAAAAAAACATTTTTGTGTGCCTAAAAGAGCAATAAACGAAAGAGGAAATCTTTATATTATCCATACTATATCTTTACACATATGTACGTGCATGGTATTTAGTTTATTTTATCAAAGAAGAAAAGGCCAAATAATATCACTGATTGCCAAAACACTCTCACCTGGGAGATAATCTTATATCAATACATGCAAAAAATATTACAAATAAAGAATAAAGATAAAAACGATAATGAACGTTCTCTTAGAATCTAAAATGTGAAATCCGCTGTAGTCGGCAGTGATCGAGCCAACGGAAAAGACATGGCATTTTGTGAACATTCGGTCGTGCTATTAATAATTTTGGTGATATTCTCGGATATCGCAATCTGTGACAATAAAATTCTATACCGGCTGCCGAATGATACTGCTCCGGAGCACTATCAAATTCAGATTGCAACCAAATTAGAAAAGGACGATTTCAAATTTAATGGAATTTCCACGATCACGATTAAAGCTTTAGAAGAAACTAAGAAGATAGTCTTGCACTCAAAATTAGGTGATATACATCGAGTAAAAGTGTTGTCTTCTGAAAATGAACAGATTACCGCCACCGTCGAGTATACCGTAGCCAATGAGTTCCTAACTATTAGTGTCGAACAAAATTTAAGAAAGCAATTTCTCTACACCTTAAAAATATGGTACTCTTCAAAACTTCGTATTGACAAACTGGGATTTTACCGAGACTCTTACAATGATCATCTTGGGAGAAAAGTGTAAGTTCTTTGTTATTCCTAATACTTGCAGTAAAAATAAATGAATTTTTAATTAATATAGGTGGCTGGCAGCCACCCAATTTGCTCCGACAGAAGCTAGACATGCCTTTCCATGCTACGATGAACCAAATCGAAAAGCTACATTCGAATTAGAAATTACATATCCAAGCAAACTATCAGCAATTTCGAATAGAAATGCTATCGATACGATAATAAAGTAAGTACGTAATTTATCGGTAGAATTGATAACATTTATAAATGTCTAATACATAAATCATCTTATCTCAAATACAGCACAGATGGTACAAGTACAACAAAATTTCTAAAAACTAAAGAAATGTCCACATTTTCTGTTGGGTTTATGATATCAAATTTTGAGAAAATTATAGCCCCAGACTTCCTTCATGAAGTATATACTAGACCAAGAATACCATTGATTGCTTTTAATTCAGGAAAACTCGCGACGCACTTGTGGGCCAATCTGAAGACTTATTTTAAGGAAGAGTTTTCTGAAAAGGTGATAAAACATATTGCGTTGCCCAATTCTCGTTTTAGTAAGACGGAAAATTGGGGATTTTTAACGTACAGTGAGAAAGAATTTCTGTTTAATTCAGAAAAAAATACAAAGGAAACAGAATTAAAAGTAACCAGCTTAATTGGACAAGAATTAGCGCACTCTTGGTTCGGAAACTTGGTTACAATGGAATGGTGGACTTATAGTTGGATAAATGAAGGATTTTCGACTCTTTATGGATATTACGCTGCTGAGATGGTTTCTTGGTGTTTTAATTATATTCATTTTATTTATGATCTCTATTCAATAGGGTTGGCCTTATTCTAATTTTTTGGAGCTTTTCGTGGTGCAAAAGATGTTTCCAGTTCTCAAAATCGATGGGACAGAAAACACAAGACCGCTCACTCATTACATAGAAAAACCGAATGATATTTTAATGAGTTATGGTAAAATAAATTCTAATAAAGCGGCGTGTGTTTTACGTATGTTGGAACATGCTTTTGGTAGAACTACATTTAATACTGCCGTGAACAAGTATCTACAAAAGAAGTAAGTATGATAGTATGTAAGAAATTTGTTTTTCATATCTATCCTCAAAAAAACTTGAATATAAGATTAATGTTACGATACCGTATCGTAAAAAATAAATTTATGAATATCATAGTCATTCAAAAATTCATACGCAAATTTCCCCCTTGATATGATTGAATTTATTATGTTTTATAGAGGCAATTCTATCATTACTTCCGGGATTATCGCTTATCTGCGCTCGGATTGAGTTAATAAGTATGAGTGAAATGAAGTATGAATGAGTTTATCAAAATTCGACAACCAGAAAGAAAATTTATACTTTTTCACAAATTTTATACGCGATCAGAATACCTACTTAATTATTTTTTAGTGATTAATCTAGTGATAGCTTATCTTGACCGAATTTTCAAAACACAAGTAATTAATTAATTTTTATATAGAAAATTCGAGTTTAATCTCATTCAAATTGAAATCGAGCTCGGTTATTCCACATAAAAATTGATACTAAACTTTTGCTCAATTAATTTGAAACACAAGTAACGAGCTTTTCAGCACATTGTATTGCATTTTACTCTAGTTTGCCATAATATATGTATATTAGGGTGCTTTTTTTTTGCGACTATTTTTTTTTTTTTAGTCCCACCTCGAAATTTTGCGGCAAATAGCTAAACAAAAATTCCCTGAAAATTGGAGCCCTTAATATTAATATTAAGTACTAGACCAAGGCGTATAAAGATTTCCCATATAAAATACACGTAAACTTTGATTATTTTTCTTCAAAACTCTACAGCTCAGAGGCATTTTATGGTATTATCTTGGTCAATGGTAGGATTTCTTCAGAATTGAATGCTCTACAAAAATGTCCATTGCAGTGTAACCCTAACTCCCACCAGCGAGGTAGTACGGGTCACAAACTCCAATTTTTCCATGAAATTCTCGCTTTTTACCCCTATCTCGTTAATAGCAAGAGGTACAGAAAAAGTGAATATGACAAACTTGTAGGAAATTCAATTTCCTACAAAAAAGTTTTGAACATCAAATCGCTAACATCGATATTTCTTGAGATATTGGGCTTTGAAGTTGAGGTAGAGTCGAATTTTCATGGATTATTGAGCTAAATTGTAGAAACACTACCTCAACTTCAAAGCCCAATATCAAAAGAAATATCGATGTTAGCTATTTGATGTTCAGAACTGTTTTGTAGGGAATTGAATTTTTTACAAGTTTGTCATATTCACTTTTTCTGTAGCTCTTGTTGTTTACGAGATAGGGGTAAAAAGCGAGAATTTCATGGAAAAATTAGGGTTAGTGACCCATACTACCTCGCTGGTGGGAGTTAGGGTTACACATGGACACTTTTGTAGAGCATTCAATTCTGAAGAAACCCGACCATTGACTAAGATTATACCATAAAATGCCTCTGAGCTGTAGAGTTTTGAAGAAAAATAATCAAAGTTTACGTGTATTTTATATGGGAAATCTTTATACGCCTTGGTCTAGTACTTAATATTAATATTAAGGGCTCCAATTTTCAGGGAATTTTTGTTTAGGTATTTGCCACAAAATTTCGAGGTGGGACTGAAAAAAAAAAATAGTCGCGAAAAAAAAGCACCCTAATGTATATATATATATTTTTGCAATTATACAGATAATTAATAATTAATGTCGATATTGTCACAATCCATTATTTTTACTAATAACTTTATGACGATGAAAAATCAATACTATTACATATTGATCTGGAAGAAAAGTACATAGATAGCTGCTAATATTTCGAGTTTTATCAGTTCCAACTTAATTCAAAATACACCTTTCTCTTGATTTATAGAGTAAATAGGTTTCTCAGAAAACCGTGTAAATCGAAATGGAGGTTTTTGTGCATAAAACAGTTTAAATCAAAAATATATTAAAATGTGCATAATTCAGTCGTTTATTTTAACATAAAATAAAAGTAAGTAACTGAATTTAAAAAAAACATAAATCTTTAAAAATTTAATCGAAAATTGACTATAGGAAAAGGTGGTAATATGGCCCCCTACTTTGTTTTTACGTAATAAAAAAATATTAGACCATAACTTTAACAATAACTTTATGCCAAAATATCATGAACACATTTAGTAAAAGCAATTAAGGTCGGAAATGTAAATAAAACCACAGAATTCAAAAACAAATTTATTTTTCCAAATAATGCAAAAATCCAGCGATATAAAATTGTGTGGGTAATATGGCCCCCCATAATAAATGCATAAAAGGACAAAAAATATACCGAGCATACAAAATTCCTATTGGTTTTCTGAGAGCCAATCGATTTTTGTGCCTGTTTAGAAATGATCTAAGCATAACCATGATCAACCAGCAACACCATCTCTGAATATGTTTGGGATACTATTTTTCGTGGCTAACTGATAAGCCATTCTTGTCCATACGTTTCAGACCATAGTATTTACTTCCCATTAGCAAAAGGTAATCAACCAAATTCTCTTCTAAATGAGGTTGTAGTATACATTTTCTACCCAATGGTTTCTGCACTAATAAATTCAGTGCTTCCTCTGCATCTTTGACCAGCCCCCTCAATGTCTGGTACTGAAAAATGTCTGAAAGCCTTCTTACACGTACACCACATAGTTTTACTTCGTACTGCTTCGACTACCCTTTTCGTGAGATCTGCATCTCATGTCTTCCTCTTTTTTTGTATGTTGGGAGAAATATTCGTTCGAGGCATCTAGTAGTATCAATAAATATACTAGTTAATAACTGTTTTCGTGCATACACTCAATATGGCCCCCGGGGCCATAATACATACAACAACAGGGGGTCACATTAGAGCTATGAGCTTAGTTTCAATAACAAATCAGGAATAAGTTATTAATTAAAATATGATCTGTTTACCTTGAAAATATTGATAGAGGAATTGATGCACTTTCCAATAATTGCCACAGTTTATTTGTCTCACGCTTTTACAATATTTTACAACATGACCTTTCGGCAGGAAAAAAATTTCTTATTGCAGGACATTCACAAAAATGAAATAAATGTCAATAATTAGCGACAGTAGCAGTCTGGCTACTTTTGAAATCCTCTTTTGTAACTGTTTGATTTAATACGATGTCTAACTCGCAGGTAAAACCTCCGCAATTATAAATTGGGCTGGGGGGCCTACAGGGGCCATATTACCACCTTCTCCTCTATTATTATTTTCTTCTTGATTGGTATTATGTCATTTTCATGATTCGATAGTACTTAATGCGATTCTGCTTCGACTCTAGAGAAAAAACAGACAATTTCAAATCGGCGATACTCGGTAATGAAATCCGTAATTAGTGATTGTGTTTTGTTTTTGGTTAAGTCTTTATAGACCTCTTCCTATTAAATTAAGCATTTATTAATATATTGATGTAATCGAAGAGCTCGTTCAACTTTCGGGTTATTTTGTCAAAAACTATTACCTAATTTCTATCCTAAATAAACTCTTACTTACAAGGGGAGGGCACGGTGTGGGAAATTCACTTCGGGACGAGATTCCGTGTGGTAGTAGTTTCCCATAAGAGTATATATCTTTTAGGGTTTGCGTACTCTTATGGGAAACTACTACCACACGGAATCTCGTCCCGAAGTGAATTTCCCACACCGTGCCCTCCCCTTGTTAGACATTTTTTATGTATTTAGAAAATGGCATGCATATAAAATGTTTTAAATTTTTAAAATTTTTTAAATCGTTTTTTTTGTTAAAAACCGTGTAAACGCGAAATCGTGTAAAAAAAGTAAATTTACCGTACAAATCGGGTTATAGGTGCAGTGAAGCAGTATAAACGACATAATTTGTATGTACGGAATTGCTGTCGTGCTCGAATTTAGTTTTTAACAAAAATTGAAATCGTAACTCATTAATAACTATAAATAAACGTTTGATTTCTGCTTCATTGGTATAGAATCAATATATATATAATATACATATATAATATACTATTTGAAGTTTCTTTAAAATAATTATTAGTAATGAAGTAAATAGTAATAATTTAAAATTTTCTGAAAACATCGGTTTTAATAAATCAAACAAAAATATTTATAAGTGAAAATATAAATAAAAATTTTTCTTTTATAGAAAATACAAAAATGCAAATGAGGAAGATTTAATTGACTGTTTGTCAGAAGTTATGCCTGAATACTCTCGAAAAAATTTTGAGGATATCATTAAATCATGGACCTCACAAAAAGGATATCCTGTGATTACAGTGATCAGAGACTACAATGCTTCTTCAATAAAAATAGAGCAGGAAAGGTTTATGAATAATGGTGATCTGGATAAAGTGTCTCTTTGGCATATTCCCATAAATTTTGAAAAATCAAACGCAAATCTCAACTTCAACAAAACAAAACCTGACATTTGGATGACTGAACGCACTCTAAATCTTAAAGGAGTTTTAACAAATGGCAAGAACATTTCACTTGATCCAACGGAATGGATAATTTTCAATAAGGCACAAACTGGTTACTATAGGGTCAATTACGATCAAAATAACTGGGAATTAATAATACAAGCTTTAAGAAACAATTATATGAAGATAAATGTATTAAACAGGGCACAATTAATAGACGATTCATTTTCTCTTGCAACTGCAGGCAGATTAAATTTTTCAGTCCCACTAAAATTGATAAGCTACATGAGAAAAGAGCATGCTTATTCACCGTGGGGTGCATTAAATGATCATATTAAAGATTTAAAAAGACATCTATCTCGCACAAAACTGTTTGTGTCTTTATCGAAATATATCATCCAAATAGCAAAAGCACAAATAAAAGAAATAAGAGATACAAATGGTGGAGATTCATTGATCAAATTAACCAATAAAATGGTATTAAACCTTATCTGTGAATTTGATATTACCCAGTGCCCAGTCGAAAATGGAGAATATGCCAGAAATCCAGAACTGCGCGATTTTCATTATTGCCGTAAAATGCACAAATATGGTAATAAAACTTACGTGGAGCTTAGAAATATTCTTCGCAAAGAAAATGATCTTCACACACGGCTTGACATTTTATCGTCTTTTGGATGTGCTCAGTCAAAGGGGCTTCTATCATTCTTCCTTTCAAGTGCAATAGAGGTGCCATCCGACTTGATGTTGACGAACGACGAACGGGTACATCTTCTTAAAAGTATCTACCAGAAAGGTGAATGGGGTCTTAACATAACCATAGCCTTCATTACACGTGAATGGCAATCTATAGATTCTATACTTCCTGAGTTATTAGACGAAATTGTTCCTGACCTGGCCAAGTACGTGAATTCGTATGCTGTGAAGAAAACGGTAGGAACATATTTAAAATAAAACTGTGGAAGATTACTTTAAATATGTTAAATTTTTCAGTTCTTCTTCATGGTGTCCAAAATTAAGATGTTAAAACCGACAACGTTGATCAAAGCCAACGCTGAAATAACAAACAATCTAAGGTGGCTCCTCTTGAGTGAACGTGATATCGAAACATTCCTAAAAAATTCAAGTTTTAATTATATTGCTTCTTTATGGATAGTAATTTTTTGTAGTATTTTTGCATTTTGGATATAATAATGTTTAAATTTTATTAAATTGTTAAATTCTGTATTAGTAAATATTACTTACAAATCAAATTTATTATGAGTGTAGTTTTATTAACTATTACTGACCTTTGACGAGTTTTATCTAATATGCAGATTTTACGTTTGGGTCTTACCGCCCTTCAGGCCCAGAATACTATACTCGATGTTTATTCATATTCACAGTGATTGCAGTCTTCATTCTATTGAAATGTCGTAATTCACGGTACCGAAGAAAAAAAATTAAATAAAACTTGCTTGGACCCCATTAATTTCGGCATCAAATGACTTGGGGTACCCATAGAATGAATTTATAATGTAATTAACCCTTAGCTGGCATACTCCACTTCCGTAACATAGCTGGCATATGGGGTAAATAATTACTCCAGCCAAAAATAACCGGTCATTTTTTAATTCATAGGTGTATAATCAACATGCCTTTTTATGGTAGCAAGGTTGGGGCAAGGATCAAAATTCATATGCGGCTTTCAAAAAAATCCTTTTTGCCAAATTCCACGATAAATCATCTTTTTCATTTAAAATTACTATATTTTTGAAACTTTCTTTTTTAAACTTTAGGTTTATCTTAAAGACTTGTATTTTAATGATAAAATAACAACACCGTGGTCAGTCTTTGAAAAAAAAAACATATTTATTTTGTAAAATTACAGTGACAAAAATAAAAGAAAAACAAAAATTTAAAATAGGAACATCGTTTGATATAAAACGGTTTTTTGTGTTTATGAATAGAAGATCCCAAAAGACTTCTATTTTCTGCAGATTCAGAGCTTCTCCAACTAATTCTGCGTCAAACTCCGCTTGGACGTCATCTGCGTTCAGCAAACTGAGTTTTCGATAGAAATCGAGAATAACTATTTTCAGCTGATAGAGATATTCGAGCCCGTTTCACAACGATACCTCCCCAACGATTGTTAGGATATGCCCAAACATGTAAAAGGGACGTCTGATTAAGGATCCTACTTTGGCCTCTTATATTTTCTAACGTATGCGAATGTGGAACTTAAAATATACATTTTCTTATTACACTCCAAAAACGCTGCACATTAGTATATACAAAAATCACATACAGCATATGGCCCAGTTTAGAACAAAGTTCTTTATAAATAATTGACTATAAATTTGCTAGTTTTTACAATTTTCCAATAAATATGTCTGAAATCGAAACGTAGTTGAAAAAGGAACCAAATAAGATATTAAAGTTAAAATGTATTAATAAATGAGGTGTAAAATCATTGTTATGTAGTAAAAATATTCAAGACATTTTGTCTGTTTACGAAAAAAACAAATATTCATTCGTATATATTTATAAAATGGGACAAAAGTGATTGCAAAGTAAAATGTAATGTAGATATTTAATATGTTTGTAACCTTTTTCCTTCTTTTCTAAAATAAATTATTTATGATTATGTTTGTGAAGTGTTTAATTTTTCTAAAATGCTTAATACCCTCCAAGTAAAATATACATAATGTTTTTCTAGAAATCTCATTTGAAATAAATTATTTATGCAATATTGAATGAGGAATATTATAAGATGAAAGTAAAGTACCTCTCATCAATGGAAAAAGTTGACCAACAAAATTCTAATAATTCACACGAACATTATAACCAACTAAAAAGTTGTAAAAAAATTATTTTCAACCATGTATAGAATTCTAAATTTTTTATACAATTTTAACTTTAATGTTTTATTTGGTTCCTTTTTCAGTTACGTTTCAATTTCATACATATTTATTGGAAAATTGTGAAAATCTGTCAATCTGTTACTGTTACAGTCAATTATTTATAAATTAATACATATGAAATATGCACATTCTTTCATAAATAACAGACTATAATTTTGTAGGTTTTTATAATTTCCCAATGATTCTGTAGTGAATTAAAAAAGGAACAATGTATTGAACACGACTTTGATATAAAATGTGCGTTAATTGATTTTTTAAAACGAGAAGTATTCGGAAACGTTGATTTCATGCATATTACAGTCAAGTCTCCTATAACGCGGTGTTTTTATAGCGCGAATCCCATATAACGCGGTGTGAAAAATGCGACAAGTTCTCCTATAACGCGGTCTCTTTATAACGCGTTTTTGATACAAGGACATTCCAACAACTCAAATGGCTTGAAAAATTTATCTATGGCACACATATTCGATGTGTTAAATTTTTACATGTACATAGTTAACATTTGTGGTGTATTCCGCTGTTTGTCAATTCTAGTATTCATTCAAACAAAATTTAAATATGTAAAAATCTACATATTCATTGTCATTTCTATTATAAAATTTTATTTATTGACCGTATCAGTCGCAACTTGTTACTTTGAGAATGCAGTTTTTATATTTATTTATTTATTTCTGAGATTCCATATAACGCGGTACGAATCATTTAATTTGTATTAATTCTGAGTTTCTTATAACGCGGTTTCCATATAACGCGGTATAGATTATTCTGATTTATCTTATTTCTATGTTTCTCAAAAAGCGGTTTCCGTAGAACGCATATCCTCATTTGAATTAATTTGAAGTCTCTCATAGCGCGGTTTCCATTTAACGCGGTACGAATCAATCGCGTTATAGGAGACTTGACTGTATATCGAAAAATGCGTTTTATGTAGGTATTTCAAAAATGTGTGGATAGTCTGATTTTAATTATATTATAAAGTTATTCTGTGGGTATCCCCCAGTCATCTGACGGCGAAATTATTGGGGTCCAAGCAAGTATCATTTAATTTTTTTCTTCGGTACCGTGAATTAGTATCGATAATTCTAATTGTTAACATTATTTGTTTAAACTTAGTTTAATGTAGTAATAAAAATAATCTTCTACCTAAAGTATTTATTCCCTGCATGATGCATTATTCTATATACATAGTCTCTTAAGGGGTTCAAGAATTTTTCTTGAGATTTTTCAAGAATTTTTCTTGAGATGACATTTTAAGTTATTAATGTAAAAATTTGTACACATATTATGGTAACTCTTGAGTGTATTTTAATATTTTTTATTTGAAAAAATAATTATTTTAAAAGCTGCTACAACCGATCTCCGGGAGTAACTCTAAAAAAAGGCGTTTTGCTGTGAGCACGAGTCTCTGGACTGGATCATCCGAAATGGAAAACCCAAAAATATTTCGTTAATATATTGTTTTATCTTCTAATTGAAGGAATAAGCAAAATAAGAATTTTTGATAAAATGGCGGCTTCTTAAAAAAAATCGATTTTTAACAAAAATTTTGGCCTTAAATTGTTTATAAAATGGAAAATATTTATTGGTGAGAAAAAACCTTCGATTAATTACTAAAAAAAAAATATACTTAAAAAGATTGTGTTAAAATTTGAAACTGATCAGTTCAGCCGTTTCCGAGAAATCTTGCTCACCGACTTTAAAAACACAGTTTTGAGAAAAACGCGTTTAAAGTTTCAAAAGCACCTTGCATAGTAAAAAAATCATTACAAATATGCGTGTAACTTCGAAAATATTCATCGGATTGACATAAAATTTTCAACTTAAATATATGTACTAGGGTGCTTATTTTTTCGCGACAATTTTTTTTTTTCAGTCCCACCTCGAAATTTTGTGGGAAATACCTAAACAAAAATTCCCTGAAAATTGGAGCCCTTAATATTAATATTAAGTACTAGACCAAGGCGTATAAAGATTTCCCATATAAAATACACGTAAACTTTGATTATTTTTCTTCAAAACTCTACAGCTCAGAGGCATTTTATGGTATAATCTTGGTCAATGGTAGGGTTTCTTCAGAATTGAATGCTCTACAAAAGTGTCCATTGCGGCGTAACCTAACTCCCACCAGTGAGGTAGTACGGGTCACTAACCCTATTTTTCATGAAATTCTCGTTTTTTTGCCCCTATCTTGTAAATACCAAGAGCTACAGAAAAAATTTGAATGACAAACTTGTAGGCAATTCAATTTCCTCTAAAAAGTTCTAGAACATCAAACCGCTAACATCGATATTTCTTGAGATATTGGGCTTTGAAGTTGAGGTAGTGTTTCTACAACTTAGCTCAATAATCCATGAAAATTCCACACTACCTCAACTTCAAAGCCCAATATCTCAAGAAATATGGATGTTAGCGATTTGGTGTTCAGAACTTTCTTGTAGGAAATTGAATTTCCTACAAGTTTGTCAGATTCACTTTTTCTGTACCTCTTGTTGTTTACGAGATAGGGGCAAAAAGCGAGAATTTCATGGAAAATTTGGGGTTAGTGACCCGTACTACCTCGCTGGTGGGAGTTAGGGTTACGCCGCAATGGACACTTTTGTAGAGCATTCAATTCTGAAGAAACCGTACCATTGACCAAGATTATACCATAAAATGCCTCTGAGCTGTAGAGTTTTGAAGAAAAATAATCAAAGTTTACGTGTATTTTATATGGGAAATCTTTATACGCCTTGGTCTAGTACTTAATATTAATATTAGGGGCTCCAATTTTCAGGGAATTTTTGTTTAGGTATTTCCCACAAAATTTCGAGGTGGGATTGAAAAAAAAAATAGTCACGAAAAAAAAGCACCCTATGTACATTACGAAAATAAAATAAAAAAAGGTCGATTTTCTGAAAATCCTGACTGTATAAAACCCCTTAAACGAACTTGATATTATATATGATATTACTAACAGTGTATTTTTTTTTAAATACAATATAAATAATAATGATTTTTGAGAATTATAGAAATGGAGTATACTTTTAATATTGTAATTCAACTTCAGAACGTTTTGTCTGAATTTGAAATGACAATTTTAAGCACTTAAACTTTCAAAAGCTGATGCACTAAAATACTACTTTACATTTATTTTATATGAAAAAAGTACTTAAAATAAAACTGATTAAAATACAGAATATACAGAAATCACCTAGACCTTGTTTGGAGAAAAATTCGTACGACCAATATAATTTGAGTTATTAAATTTAATAATATGCAATATATGATTAAAATGAACAGTATTTTATAATTTAACAATCCCTTTTATAATTATAAAATAAAACAGCATAACTCATGAAGTCCAAAGCTCCGAAAATTGAGTCACCAAATGTTGGTTTACGTGTTCCAGAACCCATAAATTTTTTGGGTTCTGCTTCAAAGAATTATCTAAATTACCTGTAAAGCTAAATAAATAAAATTTATCTAATACTTAACATACGGAGAATTGATGTTTCATATAAAAAGTGAATCATATAAAACGTTTCTGGTTAAATATGATAATTACCAAACTTCCTTTGATTTTCGAGCACATACTAAAAAAATAATTTTCTTACAGATGTTTATCGTTTTACTTTGGCGATACAGAAAAAAATTTGGGAGTGTATGTTGATAAGAAATACTTAATTCTTTTATCAATACTGATATCAGATTAAGTACTAAACAGCTAAAAGAGTGCATTCCGCAAATTTTTCATCGGCCAGTAGTTATTAACAAACCCTTTGAATAAGAATTGGCTTCTTATCTTGCAATAATGTAGTAAAATACAGAACAGAATTACAAGAGGATGATTTTCGTTTTAGAAGAGTTTATACGATCTCTATCAAAGTCTTACAGGAAACCAGTGAAATAGCTTTGCATTCAAAATTAGCTAATATTGGAGGGTTTGAAATGTTCTCCCCGTCACTTGGTAATATTTATCCTCCTTATAATTACTCTGGAGCAAAACCTAAGCAAAGGAGAATAGATGAACTTAAAAATAAGTACTTTTTGGAACTTCAAACAGACAAAATTGGCTTCTATCGGTCTTCTTACTTCAATGAATATCGTAAGCAAATGAAAGTATAATTGTAATATTAAATTAAATAAATAATTAAAATATTAACGTAGATGGCTAGCTGCCACAAAATTTGCTCCGACTGAAGCAAGCCATGCATTTCCATACTACGATGAACCGAACAAAAAGGCAATAATATCAAATTGAAATTCGCCATCCAAAGAAATGAAAGACATTTTCAAATATACAGACCTTTCCCACAATGTTGAACAGTTAGTAATTAACGCAAACATTATTACTTTTTACTTTAAAACCATATTTTTTAAATGATATTTGCACTTTGTAAAATGGTACAATTTTAGTTACAGCACGGATAGAACAACAATCACGCAGGTTTATAAAACCCAACAAATTTCGATATATCTAGTGGCATTTCTGGTTTCAAATTTTAAAAATTTGTAGTATGGGTTTTTTAATTATACGGCGAGCCATACAATTTTCCCAATTTTTACTTTTCATCAGAAACTTCTTTAAAACTTTTATAAACTATTACTAACCAATATCCTTCCCGACGACAACGACGACGCCCCATGTTGCCCTACTATTCATAATATGGAGCGCAGATGGTTTCTTGATATATCTTCATTAATTTTTATTTATATATGATTTCATGAAATTCTTGAAAGGCAGGGTATTACATGACGGAAGGTATGACAAAATTGCTTACGAAAAAGTTGCATGTGTTATAATACTATTGGCAAATGTTAGAAAAACTAGAAGTAGTATCACCTCATTCACTATATACATATGTAATTGCAATAGGAAGAATTTCTCAAAACTAATTTTATTTCTATAATAGCGATCATTATATTTTTACTTATACTTTTCAATGGAAAATAGTATACAAAGAAGTTAAAAAAAAATTTAGTGTAGTATCATGTTTGTGATTTTATTTTAAATCGTTTGTATCTTTAGTATTGCATTTATTTATTTTACTGTTTTAACCCTCGTATATTCTTACTTCACAGCAAATTTAAAAGCGTCGATAAGGGGAGTTTAATTATAGCGTTTAAGAATATCTCGCCTTACGTCTCCTTGGAAGACATTGATAATAGGATAAGATTATGGACATCTCAAAAAAGATACCCCATTGTTACAATAACCAGAGATTACGAGTTATCGTCAATAACAGTAACTCAAGAGAGGTTTATGAATCTTGGAGATCTAGATAGACTGATTTATATTATTAATATGACGTAAATCAGGGATATAGCCAGTTGGAGGGGGGTGGGTAGTTATGATGAGTGCAATGATGATATGATGGGCGTAATGATGATATGATGAGCGTAATGATGATATGATGAGCGTAGTGAATTTTCCTAAAGTATTCAGAGCATAATTTATAATTATTACCGGAGACAAGCTCGAGTCGTACTCATCACGGGATTTCATACAGTCTAGTGATATTCTCCTTCAAGAAAGTTTTACCTGTAGAATTTAGTCGAATCGGTTGATTTAAAAGCGATTAAAAATGATCAAACGATCGATTTCAATGCCAGTGAAACCTCGATATATTGAGGAAACACCACATTTGGAGAGATCCGAAGAGAAGGAGGAATTGTATGTCGAAGATGATGAATCTGAAAACAATCAACCCTTTTTTGAAGAGTTTACTTCAACTGCACGTGATAACCAGAGCAAGGGATCCTCCTCCCATGATAGTGTACACAAAAGTATGTTTTATTTGAGTGATCCGTCAGAGATCAGTGAAGCCACACCTCCATCGGATAAAAAAACCGAACAAAGTAAAACGGAAGAAGCTGAGACTAATAGTGTAGAAGTTGTTGCTGAAATCTACAACCAGTAATTTGTGGAAAAATGCAGTGATCCAAAGTTATTATTTGTAATTTGATTATACTTACCATATATACGTATTTTTCTGATATCAATGAATAAATAAAAGTGATGAGCGTAATGATGATATGATGAGCGTATTAATGAGCGTAATGACGATCTAATGAGCGTAATGATGATACGATGAGCGTATTAATGAGCGTAACGATGATATGATGAGCGTAATGATGATATGATGAGCGTAATAATGATATGATGAGCGTAATGATGATATGATGAGCGCAATGATGATATGATGAGCGTATTAATGAGCGTAATGATGATATGATGAGCGTATTAATGAGCGTAATGATGATATGATGAGCGTAATAATGATATGATGAGCGTAATGATGACCGTAATGATGATATGATGAGCGTAATGATGATATGATGAGTGTAGTGATGAGCGTAATGATGATATGATGAGCGTATTAATGAGCGTAATGATGATATGATGAGGGTATTGATGAGCGTATTAATGAGCGTAATAATGATATGATGAGCGTAATGATGATATGATGAGCGTAATGATGATATGATAAGTGTAATGATGGGCGTAATGATGATATGATGATCGTATTAATGAGCGTAATGATGATATGATGAGCGTAATAATGATATGATGAGCGTAATGATGATATGATGATATGATGAGCGTAATATTGGTATGATGAGCGTAATGATGATATGATGAGCGTAATGATGATATGATAAGTGTAATGATGATATGATGAGCGTATTAATGAGCGTAATGATGATATGATGAGCGTAATGACGAAATTTTGAAACTTAACTAAAAATTAACATGATTTTTTAAGAACAGAAAAGAATGCATGGAGCATGAAAGGGTTGAACAGTCAGATGTGTAAAACTTCCGCTCTTGTTTGTTCTTTGACAATGATGGAATATGTTAAAGACCTGTTTGTATCTTAGGGAAATCATTTTTTATTCCAATTTTTCAATTTAATAAAATTAACTAATTTATTTTTATGAAAATATGTGCAATTGTTCGACATATTCAGTTGTGTTCAGTTGAGTTGAGTTTTATTTACATTTGTAATTTTGTAATATTTAATTCTATAAAAGTATATTCTTATATATACAAAAGGTAATAATTGTAAATTGTTTCTCTTTGACATACAATATAAAAACTAGTATAATTTCTATATCGATTGAAGTTTTTAAGCATAATCAGTGATGTTTTTCTTATACCACAAAGGTAGGTAGCATTTACCTTTCCATTTAAAAAAGCGCTATGTCCTACAAAAAAAAATTGATGTATGAAAAAAAAAAATGCCTTCGAAATGAAAAAATAGAATACTTCAGAATACTACATCGCAAAATTCATTAACAAAGGTAACAAAATAATAGGTCCTCTCCACTAGGCAATAAATATTGGCTCCTTTACTCAATTTGATGAGTAGTGGAATATTATAAATAGTACATTTTAGATGCGATCAATAAACTCGTTTAGCACTAATTGATTTACTCAGATTGTAACAGATAACTCAAGAAGTTAAAACATAGTTTTTAAAATTAATAAAAAATTAAGGGTTTTAAAAACTTAGAGCTTTTATTTCGTATTTTCTTAATAAGTAGTATGGATATTTTTATATTGAAGATCAAAAGATTAAACTTTATTTTAAATAAATACTTTAACACTATTTAAAAAAAATTTCAATTTAGTTCAAAAATTTAAATTACTTACCACCCTCCCCCCCCCTCCCCCCTCCCCCTTCCACTTTTTACTTTGAGGCTACGGCCCTGACGTAAATAATTGCCATTTGCTCGTCGTTTAGGCCGGTGGATTACTTTTACAATTAACGAAATGAATCTTAATATAAGGAAAAAAATACTTACTCTTGTAATTTAGCCCGCCTTCGCTACAATTCGGCGAATTTGTAGACGAACGGACAGCAGACAGACTGAGAAACATGTTTTGTTGACAATGTAAAAGATCGATGACTGTTTCGATCCGAGAAGCCAAGCCTCATCAGTATGGCACTTGGATTCTCTGCCATAGACACTCACAAAGGTGGGGATCGAAAACTAATCCCTGTATTAACTCGAAGTGTAAATTATAAACGAAGGCAAATTTTGTAATAGTACTGAAAGATTCGAAAATTTCTTTTCAAAGAAAGAAATCCTCGTCAATATATTTTGTCTGCATTTAGATGTACAAGCGAACAACTTCTGTTGCCTTTATTCCTCTAAAGTATTATTATAATTTTTCTGATCTAAGGTTGAAGACTCTGAACGAGATTTCGTCCTATTTCGACCGAATAGAGTGCCATTGACGTTTTGCCTGGCTTTTTAGATTAATTTTCCAATTATTCCAAATGTAGCGATATACAGGGTGTTCAGAGGTGGGAGGTCAATACTGAAATGGGTGAAAGGTCAGACCGAGACAAGCAAAAAATCGTATGGGTGGGGGGGGGGGGGGGGGGGGCATCTCGCACCGTTTGGCAGTTACAGGGTGATTCGTAAATCAGGATTTTTCCTTATATGGGAACCGCTCTTGTATTTTTATCTTTTTTTCTACGCATCGCAGCGGCCCCAAACTGATTTAAAAAAATCACTATTTGGAAGCCCTTTCCAAAAAAGTTTACACCACCCCCCTAACCCCAACCCCTTGGCCGCAATCCCCCCTGCAAGTTGAAAAAATTAACTTTTATTTCAAGATTTTTCACCTTTCGCCCCACTTTTCTCCGAAATTCATGTTATTAACATACCTACTTTTTATTTTTTTTAAGTTGCCTATCTAATTACCTTTCCATAAAGGTGCAACATGCCCAGGTAGAAAAGGGTTGCAAAAGTCCTGAAATTAAAACATCCTCACAGGTACCTAATTACTTTATTGCACCATAATGGAAAAAGTCGTTAAGTAAACAATTTTTATGACAGCAAGTTCGGAAATGTTTGTTTAGGAAACAGAGGTAATACATTGTTATTTTTTCAGCAAAACAGTAATAAAATAATAAATGTAATCTCGTTAAATAGCGTTATTAGATTATTATATCCAGTATTGACTCCTAAGTATCCTGACGCTCCGTTTCTAATACCTCCTATGAATTATGGTATAAAAATGGGTGAGTTTGAAAGGACATTGACCACAGTTGAAGAAGGAAGTGAAAAGAAGGGGTGTTTAATAGAAAAAATTAAGATAAAATGGCAGAATTCAGTGTTGACGAGTATGCCGATATAATTTACGTGTACGGTTTAGTAGAAGGAAATGATAGTGAGGCCGTACGAGAATACCAAAGGAGATTTCCGAATCGGCGGGTACTCAACAGAAGGGTATTTTCAAGGACTTTCAGAAGGTTAAAAGAAACCGGAAGTGTAACCGCCCCCAGAGCAGAAACGCGAGCAGGAAAATCGGCCGATTCAGCGGACCCCGACCAACAAATCCTCAACATCGTCAGGAACAGCCCTGTAATAAGCATCAGGCAGGTCGCACGAAGGTCAAGATTGTCTTCAGGGAGAGTTTGGACCGCTGTGAACCGAGAGGGACTACATCCATACCACCATATCCCGGTCCAAGCACTAGGGAAGGAGATTCCGAAGGACGATTGCAATTCTGCACTTGGCTGTTCGAGTCTGACATCGAAAACAGAAGGTTTCTAGACCGAATTCTGTGGACGGATGAATCGCAATTCACCCGGGATGGCATCACAAACTTACACAACCTCCACACCTGGTCATAGGTGAACCCACATAGGACCAGGTGTCGGTCCTTCCAGCAAAGATTTAGTGTCAATATCTGGGCTGGCATCATCGGCAACTAGTTGATAGGACCCTTCATCTTGCCCCAAGTGCTGAATAGTCAGCTATACTCGGACTTTTTGGAGAATACCCTTCCGGATCTGTTGGAGGACATCCCCCTGGCCACCAGAAGCACAATTTATTTACAGCTCGACGGAGCACCTGCGCATACTGGGAAGATTGTTAGGGCAATGTTGAATGAACATTACCCAGAGCGCTGGATTGAACGAGGTGGACCGATTCCTTGGCCTGCTAGGTCACCGGACCTTACTCCACTGGACTTTTTCTTATAGGGAATGATGAAAGGTGAAGTTTACTCAAGACCAATCAACACCAGAGAAGAATTAGTTACCAGGATTGTGACTGCAGCCACGAAAATACGGGTGAGACTGGCTACCATAGACCTCAAACGTGAAATAAAACGAAGGCTACTTGCATGCACCGAAACTAGCGGAGAACATTTTGAACAGCTTTTAAAGGACAAACGTTTTAATTGTAATTAGTTTTTAAGCGAACAAAATGTATTTTTTAGTAAACTTAAGTATAATTTCCTAAAAATTCGAATTATCATGATATTCTGTAAAAGGATTTTTGTAAATAAATTTTCGTATCCTTTTCCTACCTGGGCATGTTGCACCTTTTTGGAAAGGTAATTAGATAGGCAACTTAAAAAAAATAAAAAGTAGCTATGTTAATAACATGAATTTCGGAGAAAAGTGGGGCGAAAGGTGAAAAATCGTGAAATAAAAGTTAATTTTTTCAACTTCCAGGGGGGATTGCGGCCAAGGGGTTGGGGATAGGGCGGTGGTGTAAACTTTTTTGGAAAGGGCTTCCAAATAGTGATTTTTTGAAATCAGTTTGGGGCCGCTGCGATGCGTAGAAAAAAAGATAAAAATACAAGAGCGGTTCCCATATAAGGCAAAATCCTGATTTACGAATCACCCTGTAACTGCCAAACGGTGCAAGATGCCCCCCCCCCCCACCCATACGATTTTTTGCTTGTCTCGGTCTGACCTTTCACCCCCTTCAGTATTGACCTCCCACCTCTGAACACCCTGTATATAAATATTTGACATTAAAATCTCTCGCGACCGCAGAATTTTGGTACGCGACCCCAAATGGGGTCGCGACCCATAGTTTAAGAAGCCCTGATTCGTAAATCAGGATTTTGCCTTATATGGGAACCGCTCTTGTATTTTTATCTTTTTTTCTACGCATCGCAGCGGCCCCAAACTGATTGCAAAAAATCACTATTTGGAAGCCCTTTCCAAAAAAGTTTACACCACCCCCCTATCCCCAACCCCTTGGCCACAATCCCCCCTGGAAGTTGAAAAAATTAACTTTTATTTCACGATTTTTCACATTTCGCTCCACTTTTCTCCGAAATTCATGTTATTAACATACCTACTTTTTATTTTTTTTAAGTTGCCTATCTAATTACCTTTCCAAAAAGGTGCAACATGCCCAGGTAGAAAAGGGTTGCAAAAGTCCTGCAATTAAAACATCCTCACAGGTACCTAATTACTTTATTGCACCATAATGGAAAAAGTCGTTAAGTAAACAATTTTTATGACAGCAAGTTCGGAAATGTTTGTTTAGGAAACAGAGGTAGTACATTTTTATTATTTCAGCAAAACAGTAATAAAATAATAAATGTAATCTCGTTAAATAGCGTTATTAGTTTATTATATCCAGTATTGACTCTTAAGTATCCTGACGCTCCGTTTCTAATACCTCCTATGAATTATGGTATAAAAATGGGTAAGTTTGAAAGGACATTGACCACAGTTGAAGAAGCAAGCGATAAAACCGGGTGTTTCATAGAAAAAATTAAGATAAAATGGCAGAACTCAGTTTTGAAGAGTATGCCGATATAATTTACGTGTACGGTTTAGTAGACGGAAATGATAGTGAGGCCGTACGACAATACCAAAGGAGATTCCCGAATCGACGTGTACCCAACAGAAGGGTATTTTCAAGGACTTTCAGAAGGTTAAAAGAAACCGGAAGTGTAACCGCCCCCAGAGCAGAAACGCGAGCAGGAAAATCGGCCGATTCAGCGGACCCCGACCAACAAATCCTCAACATCGTCAGGAACAGCCCTGTAATAAGCATCAGGCAGGTCGCACGAAGGTCAGGATTGTCTTCAGGGAGAGTTTGGACCGTTGTGAACCGAGAGGGACTACATCCATACCACCATATCCCGGTCCAAGCACTACAGGAAGGAGATTCTGAGAGACGATTGCAATTTGCACTTGGCTGTTCGAGTCTGACATAAAAAACAGAAGGTTTCTAGACCGAATTCTGTGGACGAATGAATCGCAATTCACCCGGAATGGCACCACAAACTTCCACAACCTCCACACCTGGTCAGATGTGAACCCACATAGGACCAGGTGTCGGTCCTTCCAGCAAAGATTTAGTGTCAATGTCTGGGCTGGCATCATCGGCAACCAGTTGATAGGACCCTTCATCTTGCCCCAAGTGCTGAATAGTCAGCTATATTCGGACTTTTTGGAGAATACCCTTCCGGATCTGTTGAAGGACATCCCCCTGGCCACCAGAAGCGCAATTTATTTACAGCTCGACGGAGCACCTGCGCATACTGGGAACATTGTTAGGGCAACGTTGAAAGAATTTTACCCAGAGCGCTGGATTGGACGAGGCGGACCGATTCCTTGGCCTGCTAGGTCACCGGACCTTACTCCACTGGACTTTTTCTTATAGGGAATGATGAAAGATGATGTTTACTCAAGAAAAATCAACACCAGACAAGAATTAGTTACCAGGATTGGGACTGCAGCCACGAAAATACGGGAGAGGCTGGCTACCATAGACCTCAAACGTGAAATAAAACGAAGGCTACTTGCATGCATCGAAACTAGCGGAGAACATTTTGAACAGCTTTTAAAGGACAAACGTTTTAATTGTAATTAGTTTTTAAGCGAACAAAATGTATTTTTTAGTTAACTTAAGTATAATTTCTTAAAAATTCGAATTATCATGATATTCTGTAAAAGGATTTTTGTAAATAAATTTTCGTATCCTTTTCCTACCTGGGCATGTTGCACCTTTTTGGAAAGGTAATTAGATAGGCAACTTAAAAAAAATAAAAGGTAGGTATGTTAATAACATGAATTTCAGAGAAAAGTGGGGCGAAAGGTGAAAAATCGTGAAATAAAAGTTAATTTTTTCAACTTCCAGGGGGGATTGTGGCCAAGGGGTTGGGGATAGGGGGGTGGTGTAAACTTTTTTGGAAAGGGCTTCCAAATAGTGATTTTTTGAAATCAGTTTAGGGCCGCTGCGATGCGTAGAAAAAAAGATAAAAATACAAGAGCGGTTCCCATATAAGGCAAAATCCTGATTTACGAATCACCCTGTAACTGCCAAACGGTGCGAGATGCCCCCCCCCACCCATACGATTTTTTGCTTGTCTCGGTCTGACCTTTCACCCCCTTCAGTATTGACCTCCCACCTCTGAACACCGTGTATATAAACTCACAGGAACTGAAATAAATGGTAAATTCTTTTGTCGTCATAAAACTTAATAAATTACACTAATACTAGTTGCACCTGCTAGCTGTTCGTTCCTGATCTTTACGGACGGGGCCGGGGAGTTCCTAAAACCGTTACATAACATTGTTAATCCAAACTTAACGATGAAAATTGTGTTCACTTGCTGCAAGCGCGTAAAACAGATTTAATGTTGCAATGTAATTTTATGGAAGCTAACACATGAAAGAATACAAAATGTAACAGAAAGGCTCTGCATAAAAAAAAATTTAAATAATAAAAAAAGTAATAATAAAAGAGTAAATATTTTTACCAAGGTGCTATAAAAAAAAGAGTATCAGAACACAAAAAACGGATTTAAAATGTTTGTCTGTCTGTCTGAAACTACTGAACGGATTTTAATGCGGCTCATGTAGATTAAGTATAGCTTAGAGCAACATGTAGGCTTTGTTTTATCGAAATCGGATATCGGCATTTAAAGATAACTAGAATTATGAAATTGTACTACTTTCTCATATAGCGGAGGCACCCCCTAAAAAAGGATTTTTTAAATTCAATCAAAAAGAGGTAAAATAGGGGTAATAAAACCGAATTCCACGGGGACGAAGTCGTAAGCAACAGCTAGTGTTATAATAAATAATAAAATGTATTAAAATTGAAATATTATTTATTACTTTTTACAGAAAATAGGAAATTATAAAATAAATGGGGATGGATACAATTTTTCGTTACGTAACTTCGGGGGAGAGGGTTAAAGGCTGTGTTGCAGAGCGTTATAAAGGGGGAGGAGGAGGTTAAAACTCCTAAAAATTGGCGTTACGTAATTTATGAATGGGTCCTATGAGAAAAGAAATATTTCAATCCGCTGGAACAAATTACTACAGAGGTTAATTTCGCGATATAATATGAATTCAAATGAAAATCAATAGACACAGCTCAATTCCACCGCCAATTGCACTGAAAAATAAGAAAAACAGTTAAAAAACGAAATGAAAAAATATAAAAATAAATTATACTCACGAAATGAACACGAAATGTAATATGGTAACGACACAGCTCAATTCCAACGCAATGTCACACGAAATCTATGGAAATTCAATTTTACAATGTAATTGGAAACGTTTAATATGCTAAGTGACAGCAGCTGCCAACAAGCACGCTGTCCGGCATGTGCAATGTTTAGTATAGCATGTGTTGCTCTTACGTCCAACCGATGGCGCTATGCGATAGGTATATAAAAACACGCGCATATTCGAATGCAACGTTGTGTCAAATTTTCAAAGCAATCGATAAAGAACTTCTGGAGATTTAAGATTTTGAACAAACGTACATTTGCATTTTTTATACTAATATTAAAATTTTTCAGTTTGAGCAGATGGTGAGCAATATTGCAACAAACAATTTAAGATGCAATTTGAATATATAGGTACGACGTAGAAGAATTTTTAAACTCTAGTTCATTCCACTAACTTTCATTATGGGTACATGGTTTAGTTTTAGTTGGATTTATAAATTAGTTTTTATTTGGTGGAATATTAAATTGAAATATTGTTATAAACATAAAATATCGTTAAAATTAAAGTTTTTAGTTTAAATGAATTTTTTGATTGGTTTTACTGAGAAGAGAAGCAGCTGAGGACAAAGATATCCACCCAAAAATTAATTGCTTTTCAAGAGCATACTTCATGATGTCGATAATACTCCGTAATTTTTTTATGCGAAAATATCGACAAACAACCCGGTAACGGAGCTTTTCTTAGAACGTCTTTGGAAATAGACGATTTGCGGTGTACACTGTATCTCAGCTGGAAATTATCCGAAATTAAAAAACTTTAAAATTTAGTCAGAGTATCATTCAATCCTCCCCCCTACGTTCTCTGATTATTATTTTTTTCATTTATAAATTTTTGGTGGTCATTTAAAGTAAAAACTGCTATTTTTTACGAAAAATTTCGTCATTTTGTGAGTGGAAACCCCCCTTAATGTAAAAAAAAATTTAAAACTCAACGTTGGGGGGAGGTATTTTATATATAGAAAGTGTGTACCAAGTTTGAAATGAATCAGTAATGTAGTTTTTAAATAGCAGTGTACACGGACTTTTAAAAAGTGGTTTTGAAAAAGTTCAGTCACCGGCTTGTTTGTCGATATTTTCGCATAAAAAAATTACTGAGTATTGCTGAAATCATACTTAATAATATACAAAAGATTTCAATAAATTTGCTCAAACCATATTTCTAAAAAAAAATCGCAAAAAAGTGTTTCTTTTTCATGCTGAAAACCTTACCCCCCCCCCCCCCCCCCCCCCCCCCCCCCCCCCTTAAAAAAGGGCTAGATTGATCGATTTAACTTAGAAGTACCAACAGAACAATTTTCTTTGTAATAAACTCATTTGAAATATCCACTCGTACTGAATTGCATTTCACCACTGGTAGATATCGCTCACCTCTTATTGTTCGTCAATTTAAAATTTATTTAACCTTTTATTCATATTTACAATTAATAATTTCTGCTAGACGAGATTCATGTTCAACACTTTTTTCATTAAATTATTCTTAAAGCAGAAAAACAGTTGATTGTAGAAGAGTTTTCAGTTTAACATTACAGTAAAACCCGCGTAAATGCAACCCGCTTTACTGCACAATACCTTTTATTGCACACGATGCGAATGCACCGAATTATTTGCCTTATTAATGTGTAGAAACAAAGATCGCATTATTGCACACCTCTTAAATACACAAACCTCTTATTTGCATATTAATTTCAGGCACGAATTTTATACATATTTGAATTAAAAAATAACTGGATAAATGCAATGTACATATTTTAAATGAACAGATATGTAATATCAAAAATTCATTTTCTGTAGAAGTGTAGTACTTTTACATTGTCCCCTCGGTGGTTACCATTTAAAGGCAAAGAAGAAAAAGAACACTTTCTCGTTAGGCTTTGCTTTGACATTGTTTTGCTTGTTCCTATATGTGTGCATACACACATACTTTATTTAATACGTACATAAAGACTGGATTTATTTTTGTTTTACTAAAGAAAGAATTTTATTTTTTTGTTGATTTAAATTTCCTATTTCGGTTGAATAAATGTGGATAATATACGCACATTTTTAGTTTTCTTTATTTTTGGACATTTGAATAATTTGTACATGTAATCCAAAAAAAGTAATCCGAGCTCTCTTAAATGCACAACATGTGGATTTATCTTAAAAACGTTTAAATGCACAAACCGTTTAATGCACGAAATTTTCTGACAAATTGGATGTGCATTTAAGCGGGTTTTACTGTATAACTTTTCAGCGAACGAAACCTGTAGAAAATGTCATATCATAATATATCTTTATTAGGGTGTGAAAGGGAACACTGAAACAAAAACACAATTTAATCATTTTTTATCAAAACAACAAAAAATCACAATCAGTATAAAATCTACAAACTAACTAGGGATAACAACAAATGTTAAAGTTCTATGACTAACAATAACAAAATATTATGCCTTTTTTCTCAATCCAACCACACAGAAGATGAATAAGATTAAAATCCATAGAAGGACGACTAGGAATCCATTGTAGACCTGAGAGTCTGCAATAGACCAACCTTTTTCAAGAATGTTTCTCGCAGAAACTGTCGGAATTGTGAACGGAAATGTGAGCGCTAAATTTTGTAAAATTGTGGGCATTCCTTCGAGCGGCCAGAGTATACCTGAGTGAGTGAAATTCGGTAAATTAGTTATATTTATGAAATTCGACTATTTAGCTGCTCCTATTTCATACGTACCACAAAGAATTATCATTGGATAGAAAGCTCCAGTTGCAACGAAATTGGCCAATGTATGCGTTTTACAATAGACCGATATGACTAATCCTAAAAAGTAAAATTGCTTCAATGGTACAAATATTAATTTTAAGTGTTTTATTTACCGAATAGCATTCCTGCAAACCCATTGAGTACGAGAAGTGCTATGACTGTTAAACTATTTCCACGATTTTCAATCTGAAACACTACTGTTATATAAAAAATCACTTCAAGGCATTCCAAAATCATAATCGCTGTTTGAGATATCGTGTGCGCAAGAAGCATTTCAGACGTTGAAATACCTGAAATTTAAATTAATTTAAATCCTTGAATCTAAAAAACCATCTCGTCTCTAACAGACTAAGTGCAATAAGAATTTAAATTGCTTGTCGTACGACTTAAATATAAAAATTACTATACTCTTCTAACTTAAAAAAAAAAACCGGCCAAGTGCGAGTCGGACTCGCGCACCGAGGGTTCCGTACAAACCTGTAGGTATATAAGTAAAAGTTCACCCAAAAAATTTAAGGTTTTCGGAATTTTTCCTTTATATGTGCTATAAAACATTGCTTCATGCCAAATTTCAAGATTCTAGTTCGACTGGAAGTACCCTTTAGGTTTTGATTCCCTTGCGAGTAGTTGCGAATTAGAAAATATGCGGCTTAAATTGCTGTTTCTTTTGATTGCGTTGACATAGAAGTTTGATTTTGTTACAGCTTAAAGGTATTATAGACCTGAGTATTTGATATGAATTTCAATTTAATACCTCTACGCGTTCATGAGGAAAGGGGTAGTAACTTTAAAATTATTAAAAATATATTTATTATATAATGTTACTAAAAATTTACGGTTTTCGCAATTTTTACTTTATCTGTGCTATAAGACGTTGCTTCGTACCAAATTTCAAGATTCTGTGTTCACGGGAAGTACCCTGTAGGTATTGATTCCCTTGCGAGTGTCGAAAATTTGCGGCATAAACGGCTGTATCTTTTGATTGCGTTGGCTTAGAAGTTTGATTTTTTCACAGCTCCAAAATCTGAGTATTTGATATAAATTCCAGCTTGATACCTCCACGCGTTCCTGAGAAAAATGGTCTTGACGGACGGACAACAAAGTGATCCTATAAGGGTTCCGTTTTTTCCTTTCGAGGTACGGAACCCTAAAAATGACCATTTCCAAATTCGGCTGGCCGAATTTCAATTCAACAAAGGCCCTGCTACGTAACTGTGCCAATTTAGCACTGCCAAATTAACATAGGTTTTTCTGTATTCTAAGGATTTCTATCAAACTGTGCATTATTATTATTTAACGTATTTTCAAACCCTATTTGTGGCAATTCGGAACAAGGTCGACCATCTAGTAAAATTGTCAAATTCTCCGTATAATCGAAGCTTGAGTTTTATTTATAAGCTTGCTCAATTTACATTTTTCAGTTAAAGTAGGAAAACGGAAGTATCCGGCTCTGCTACCTTAATCATAGTTTATGTGTACAAAGAGTGACCGCAAAAATCGCCTGTTTTTGCACATTTCACAGCAAACTAAGGAAAAGACATAAAAAAATGTATCAGGTATCAAATTAATCGTCGTAAAAAATCTTGCTTTTAGATTTTCGAAAATATTAAAAAATCACACCTAAATTGAGGGTTGATACCACCGTAAAAAATTAATGTTATCAAAAAATTATCATTTAGTACAAAGATGTTTCTTATTAGATTATTTATGTATATAAAATCAATCTCAAAAATGCAATGTGATGTGTTTTCAACAAAGAAGGGTTAAAAATCCATCTATAAGCGCTAAAAAGGGGTGAAATCATCCCCCAAATATAGGGGTAATCTGAAACATTTTTCAAAATTCTAAATGTGATATACTTTTGTACTTCCAGTGACGGAAAACACGTAATTCTTGCCAGTTTTGAGGGAAAAATTACCCTCAGCCTAGTACAGCTACTCTTTAAGGGGGTGAAATCATCCCCTAAACATAAAAATACTGTAAAATATTTTTGAAAATTCTGAATATGAAATATTTTTGCTTTTTGAGTGAGAAAAATACGTTTATTATGCATTTTGAAAAAAAGAACCCTCAGCAGGGTACAAATACTCTCTAAAAGGGTGAAATCATCCCCAAAACATGGGAATAATCTAAAATATTTTTCTAAAATCTAAACAGAGAATATTTTTGTACTTGAATATATATCTAGATTTTATTGCCATTTTAGAAGGAAAACAACGCTCTGCGAGGTACAATAATTACTCTCTGAAGGGGTGAAATCATACCCTAAACAATAAAATACAGTAAAATCTTTTTGAAAATTCTGAATATGAAATACTTTTTCGTTTTGAGTGATGACAAATATGATACGAACAGTTCTTGTGATTCTTGAAAAAAATAAACCTCAGCAGGTTAAAAATGCTTCTAAAGGGGTAAAATCATCCCCCAAACATTTATGCAATCTAAAAGAATTTTTTATGTTTTAAAAATATTTTTTGTTTCTTCAAATCACAAAAAATACCGCACAAATATTTCCTACATTTATAAAATAACAAAAATATTCAGCCAGGTACAGCTACGCTTTAAGAGGGTACAATCATCCCCTGAACAATGAAATATTTTTAAAATTCTGACTATGAAATATGTAGTTTTAAATTTTAATATTTTAAAAGAAAAAATGACTCTGAGATAGATGCAACTGCTCTTTTAGGGAATGAAATTTAGAAAAATATACCAGATTATTCCAACGTTTTGGGGATGATTACACCTCTTTTTAGCGCCTATATATGGAATTTTAACCGTTCTTTATTGAAAACACCTAACATTGCTTTTTTGAGATTGATTTAATATAAATAATCTAATAACAAACATCTTTTTACTAATTGATAATTTGTTGATAAAATTAATCTTTTAGTGTGATTTCAACCCTCAATTAGGTGTAATTTTTTAATATTTTCGAAAAACTAGCAGCAATGCCTCTCTTGATTTTTTACGACCATTAATTTTATACCTGATATATTTTTTTGTCTGTTCCTTAGTTTGCTGTGAAATGTGCAAAAACGGCCTTTTTTGTGGTCACTCCTTAGTACAGACTGCTACTTTAGCTTTGCCAAATTTGTGCACAGTAACTCGCTTTAAATATCAATAAGTATATTTTCATTTCAAACTAGTCCGAATTTTCAACACTCATAAGTGCAATTTTGTTTGATTTGAAATTTGGGGCTAGTTTGATTTAAAAAATTAGATTTATTAGTGTTAAAAATTCGGACTTGTTTGAAATGAAAATTGACTTCGTAAAATTTTTTTGATTGAAATTAGACCAACCTGATTTGAAAATGGTCTTTTTTAAATTAAAATAGTATAGAATTCTATATTCAAATAAGTCTCTTAAATATTTCTAACACATTTAAAAAAAAAGTATATTTGACTAAGTTTTAACGACCCAACAAAGTATTCAATGTATGGACACGAATCCTAATCTCTGTGTATTCCTGTCTATTCTTTTTTATGAAATATCTTTGCTTTTAAAAGAAGGTAATGTCCCTTAAATTACAATTAGAAATATTTGTCCCGTGCGGGGCACTTACCTGCTACTAGCGTTCTATCCCAAACACCATCCGATCTTTCAGTGATGAAAACACTGGTTGTCGTCAATGTCGCTAAAAAGAATATCATCCTAGAAAAATTTGTTTAGATAGGAAAAGGAAATGAATAAAAAAATATTAAATATATACGTCATAACAACTCCGGGTGTAATAAAACGCTGGAATTCATTGTCAATCGTTCCGTAGATAGGTTCTTCAAATTTAATCGGTATGTTCGCTAATTCTTTTGGTAGGCCACAATCTATCATAAGATCTTCCAAAAATTGAGTGTGGGCTTCTCTAAGTTTACGTTGCAGAAAATAACTCACTTGAAAATCTTGAGAAAGAATTAGTCCACATTAAAAAAAACATATTCTTCTCAAATTTAACTATTTTGTATTGTGGCAATACACACCAGACATATCAATCCTAATCCGCAATACACTTGCATTGTACGAACCCTCATCGATGAATCTTCCTTCTTCCAACAGCTTTTGCATTGATTCTGAAAAATTTTGCGCAAAATGTATATAGCCAAATATGTCCGTTTTGAGTGCAGCTTTATTTGCTTCTTCGATAGAATTGAAGTTAATCTAAGTAAAGAAAAATTTCCTGTAATCTAGCATTTAGTTAAGTAGTTATAAATTTTATATTCGGTGGTAGTTTTTCTTATCATGTAAGACTTACTTGACTTATAGCTTTATCGTCAATTTGCTGTAAAAATCGGCAAGATATTTTGTTAAATTCACAAGATGCACTTATATTGTAGACAGTTATTAAAGAATCATTAAAACACCAGCTACTATCGTTTAATTCTTGATTCACAATTCCCAGATTGATTCCTCTAGGGTTATTTCCTATAGCTAAATAAAAGCAGCTAATTTGCAACAGAGGAAATATGAACATAAAAATCAGCCCTCTGAAAGTAAAACAATATTATTATATATCATTACAATAAAAATAATGTAAATATTACGAGATGTGTCTAGTAAGCTGAACGAGATTTTTAACCATGAGTGCCTTCATCCGTGTCCGTGAGGTGAATTGAAACATCGCCTTTTTGCCCGGTGGATTCTCATCGTATTTATAGCACGATTTTGACAATAACGCATTTTTTGTTTGTAAATAACTTATTTCTACGTTATTATTCTTAACAGCATCTACAGCTGTTACTTCGTTCAGGGAATCCTTTGGGAGAGAGAGTTCGTTTGCTTCCTCAGATTTTCCCTGTCGTTGACTGAGGATTAGAAAAGCATCTTCTATTGATCGGCTTTCAAATTGTCGCATAATATCCTCTGGAGAATCTTCTGCGAGTAGAATGCCATTACGCATAAGTCCGATCTATTAAAAAATGTGTAAATTAGAAAAGAGCGGCAGTCCTTTTGTATAAGTTACAAAATTGTCCGAATCTTACGCAGTTCGCTTGCTTTGCCTCCTCTATGTAATGTGTGGTTATGATTACAGCTAGCTTACTATTTTTAGTACTCTCTACTAGAAAGTCCCAAATCCTATAATTTTATATTTAGAAAAAAGCGAATAAGTTGGTCATCCACACTTACCTTTCACGAAGAACTGGGTCCAAACCAACGGTGGGCTCATCTAGGATCAATAATTCTGGTTCATGTACCATAGCACATGCAAAAGATACTCTTCGTTGTTGTCCTCCACTGCAGTTTCCCACCAATTGCTTTGGTGGAGGTAGATCCAGAAGATCTTTAAGTATTTTATACCTATCCCGGATTTTATCATCACTCAACCCATATATCCTACCAAAGTAATAAATTGTGCCCTTCACCGTCATCTCTTTGACCAGCGCAATTTCCTATTTTGTTCTTGATTATATCAAATACGAATTATTTAAATATAATAACTCACTTGAGGCATGTATCCTAGTCTGGGTCCGGGTACACCACTTCCGGGATATCCTGGTTTAGCACCTAGGACTGAAACATTACCACTATTTAGATTTTTTTGTCCCACAATGCATGAAAGCAGAGTTGTTTTTCCACATCCAGAAGCACCTAGAAGGCCGTATCTGTAAAAAAAAAAAATTATTTTTATCCGAGAAACATTTAATATTCTTCATATTACATTGATCCCGGTAAAACTGTCATATTTAAATAGTTGAGTACAATTCTTTTATTCGAATCTGATGCATTTCCATAATACTTGTATCCGTTTCGAACCTCCACAGCAGCCATATTTTATTTTGATATTTATCTGTAGAATTAAATTTTAGGGGATTATTCAATACAAAAAACAAATTATAATAATCATAAATGTGGAATATTCATCTCTACAATATAATTTAGTCAAGTAGGAGGCGAAGATTATTTACTATCTGAAAAATGATGGAAAAGCAACACGCAACCGTTTCATTATTATTAGCAACATAATTATAATAATATTATAGTTAATTATTATTAAAGCCATAAGTTCTTTCCCATAAAACTACATAGGTAACTATTATTAAGTAGTATTTTTTACAGCTTTTTAATTAGAAAAAATAAATTACACAATATGTCCCTACAACTCACGACCGAAGCGGATATAATTGAGCTTTTTCTTACAAGTCATGACCGTAGATAATGCAATTACCTTACGGCTTAAATAATTTCGATTATAAGTGGGTTTGGCATGAAAACTTCCATTACAAAATTCGCCACAACAAAATCTCCTATTTTTTGAAAACATAAATACATTGTTGTGCAACGCTTTAACAACAAAATTCAATTAAACAAAGATCCACGCTATGCAACAGAAAAACGAGTTATTTAACTTTTAATTATTAGTGAACTGAAGTGTTGAATTTTCCCAAAACGTCTTAAGTTTTTCTTTTTAATAAAGATTAATATTAATATTTACGAAAGAGATTAGTCGTGTAAGCAATATTGTTCTCTTTAAAAACAACAAATTAATATCAATTATAACAAGTCGTTGTCTCAGGAGTCTAATTTTTAAAAATATCCCTTATAAAAGTATTGACCCTAAAAAACAACGCAATTTCTACCTTTAAGATTCATTAAGAAAATTTTATTCTGCTAATATTTTAGTCTTTATATTCTACTGAGTTTTTGAATATTTATTTATTGAAATTATACGCATTAAGGGGGGTAAGCACGTGATTTATAGAAAAAAACCTTAAACGCGTTTTACTCGAAACCACGTTTGTTGACCTGGTTGGCAGCTTTTTGGAAAAACTATTCAACCTATTGGGCTCAAATTTTCAGGGATTATTGTACACATGTGTGGCTATGGTGTGAACTACCCATTTTTTAACCATTTTTTTTACTAAAAAAATGGAAAAAATTCAAAAGTCCGCCATTTTGTTTTTTTTTAACCAAAATACTTTGTTCTAATTCACACGTTAGAAAATAATTTATATTTTAATATATTGCTCGAATTTCTATTTTCAGACGTTCCACAGCTGAGATTTTCTGCCAACCGGTTTTTTTAAGGGACCTAACTGCGGCAGCCTTATCACAGCCCTATTTGTAAAAAAATACAAAACATTTTCATTTAGAAATTTTGATATGTATATTTTCAGTTCTTAAAATATTGTATCATTAAAGTAAATTTTCGTATGAAAAAAAAAACCTTAGAAAAAACGTCCAATAAATGTATACTCCCCCCTTAAAGGTTACGAGCTTTTTATGCTTTTAGTGGAAAAGGCAATAGGAGTTTACTATCTGGTCTGTTTCAATTAAGCATAAGGCACATAAAAGCCCAAGGATTAAGCCTAAACTCTACTTTTTTTTTGTACGTCTTAATCATCTCGCTTAAAAAATTAAAATGATATCAAGATTTGTTTATATTATTATTTCACAAACATTATTTTTTCTAAACTAGCGTCTATTAGAAATAAAAGAGTTAAAAACGAGTCGGATTGTAGAGTTTCGGGTTAAAGAAATTTACCGGACGACAGAGACGAAGCTCAATTTTCAATAGTTTAACTAACGAGAAAAATAAACGCTAAACAGTTGATAGCAATAATATTGATGTGATTATACTGCTATGATCAAAAAGTAATGGGACTTTTGACCGTACAGTGCCATCTGTTGTCCGATCCTAATACTTTTTTTCTTATTGGGCTGGTAGAACCTTCTTTGACATTCTCTATAATTTGTAGCGTCATGCATTGACACTTGTAGTAATCACATCGTTTTGTTAACATTATCTTTTCCATCGTCCCCTTTATTTTTGATCATAGTAGTATATCGTTATGTTTGCTTCAATCCGTGTTAAAACCGCCGCAAAATTTCAGACCAGCATTGAAATTCTCTTTAATTACAGCATTTAAGCGCTCAAATTGTTTCTTATTAATTATTTTAACTCCATAAATCGAAATAATAAAAAATGGTAACATTATTTCCAGTGTAAAACCGTTTTTTGCTCTCTGTATTGTTTGTCATTTAAATTTCAATAGCGACTAAAATTGTCAATTTGGGACTATAGGATTAATAGACGTTAATGGTAGTATATTTAATCCCAAAAGTGTTTTTCAATGGATCAGAAAAATAAAACTGCAGTCTCGCTTGAAATAATTTTAAAACTCAAAATAAAATCGACGATGTCGCGGATTCCACCGGCTACTTCGTCACATCCACAGGATATTCGTCGATGTACATGTACAAAATGTTTTTTTAAAACCTACCCTGAGCCTTTAATGAAAACAACTACTGATTTTAAGGGGACCAGTGGTCTAGCGCCCGAAAATTTGAGGTAGTTTTAGGATTTTTTAAAGGTTAAAATAATAAACAACGATATTGAAACTTTTTAGGTATATTATAGTTCTTATGCTACATACAAAAACATTTTTTGGAAATTAAAAAATAAATGTTAATCATGTTAAAAATGGTGCTAAATAAGACCCCCTCAAAAAAATGGACCTGGGTGGTATGGTAGATTTTGACTCTTCTATTTATCTAAAAATTAAAAACCAAGAAAATTATTAATCAGTATTAGTGCAGTTGTAGCCGAACAAAAAAAAATATTGAAAATTGACAGAATGACGTGCTTTTAAAATTGAAACTCCGAAAACAGGCCTTAGCAATTTTTAAATGTAAAAAAAAAAGTTGTTGAAGTAAAATTTTGATTCTGGTTTCAGCCATAGACACTAATGTTCTGAATAACATATCAAAATTTCAGATGATTCGGCTGAATAGTTTTTGTTTTTTTTTTTCATAACACCATGCAAGAAAAAGTAGTTTTGAGATAAATCAGTTTAAAGTTTTAAGGGGGTAAATACTAAAAATAAAATCGATTTTTTTTTGTTCCTCTAAAAAGTTAGGAAATTTCCCGTAGAATACGCTCCAAAAATTTTCAGGTCGAAAATCGAACTCCTTATATATTTTTTCTTCATTTTCGAGAACGCTTTGGTCAGCGCATAACAGGTTTTCAAAACTTTAAACGCGTTTTTCTCAAAACAACATTTTTAAAATTTGCAACCACGATTACTCGAAAACTACTTATCCAATTTAGCTGAAATTTTTAGGGTTTCTTCTTTATACCTTAGGCTTGTCTGTAAGCCTAATTGTTTTGGAATTTTTTGTTGCAAAATTGAATTATTAATGCAAAAATGGCTGAAAAAATAGTGAAAATTATCGATTTTTTACAAAAACTTCAACCAAACGCAGAATTATTTTTTTTTTTTAATTTTTGAGGTTTACCGACAAATTACATGTATATTTAAGCCAAATTTTTTTTATGGGCTGTTACAGATCAATAACACGATGCCCAGACTATTTACTATGAATGTCTTCTAATGTTCTAATATATGAATTCAGAACGAGGTAAATTCAGAGAAAATAAAACAGAAAAAATAACTAATAAAAATACCTTACTATTCAGTGGAATGATTTGAGAAACTCGGTGAAACAAATTTTGAGTTAAAAGTAAAAATTTAAATGTTAAAGGCGGCATAAGAGGAGTTAAACCAAGCCAGGGATTAAGATAACGAGCAACGAATATTTTTGAATATTCAGTAACGAGTAAGTTACTATTCGCACAGCCCCTCTGCCTAAAAAATTGTATTTCAATTTGAATTTTAATGCTATGTTGAAGGAATCATATTTATATAGGTATCTAATGCGATGGACCAAAATAGTAATTTATGGTATTCGGCTATTGGGAATTTTCAAGGTCACTAATTTGGAACATACATATGTATATGTTTGTTACCTAAATACGGAAGAATTTAATAATAGGTATATGTATATTATATTATATGTATTACACAAATAAAAAACAGTGAACTCCCGTATAACGAGAATTTACATAACGCAATGTATTATTGCGACTAGTACTAGATATGATCAGGAATCTGATATGAGTATGCAAGTATTATACAATTTACTAGTTTGTATATGGGATAATCCATGTCAAGTGGATCAGAGCTGTGGCCAAAATTGTAGGTGCCCAAAAAAATCAACCGAGGGCTCATTTTAAAGCTTATGACGTCTACTTTCGAATGCCGTGTGCGCCTTTGAAAAATCAAATATGGCGGTTTCAATATGGCGACCGGAAGTAGAATGAAAATTAAAAATTTTTGGAAAAAAGCTTATAGAAAAAAAAATTTGCAAGCGACAAGACCGTATTTCGACTCAAATTGTAGCAAATGAACAGCTCTTTAAGGCTGGTGCAGTTGAATAAGAAAATTCAAGATGGCGGATCCAATATGGCGGACGGTTAATTCCAATCGAACGACTTTCAGAAAACCTTTTAGCCATATTATATTCTCATAATGTATTTTGTCGTGGTCAGCGACCCCAAAAACCCCCGTATACAAGATTTGGTACGAAATGGTTGGATTTGAAAAATTCGGCCATAAAGTGGGATTTTGCACAGCCATATTGGATCCGCCATCTTGAATTTTTTTATTCAACTGCACCAGCCTTAAAGAGCTGTTCATTTGCTACAATTTGAGTCGAAATACGGTCTTGTCGCTTGCAAATTTTTTTTTCTATAAGCTTTTTTCCAAAAATTTTTAATTTTCATTCCACTTCCGGTCGCCATATTGAAACCGCCATATTTGATTTTTCAAAGGCGCACACGGCATTCGAAAGTAGACGTCATAAGCTTTAAAATGAGCCCTCGGTTGATTTTTTTGGGCACCTACAATTTTGGCCACAGCTCTGATCCACTTGACATGGATTATCCCATATACAATTGAAATTGCATATTAATTACTAGAATAAAAATTGCTAATTTCGGAAAGCATAATGACTTAATTACAATATTTAGCATATATGTATATACTAGGGTGATTAAAATTTTTTTTCGTTTTCTTCAAACAGGTTCAACCGTTGCTAGGACAGGAGAGAAAAGTCCTGGCCCAACCTCAGCTCATAATATCAATATTTACTGGTGGCTCATCGAACTTTTTTGTTTTCCATAAGAATAACATGGGAAAGAATGCATCACTAGACGTTTTTGTCTGTATCTCATGAAAAAATGATCATACATGAATGGGACCAATTTCATTAGAAAGAGTATATAATTTTCTACGAAAAGTATTCTTGCATTTTTTTCGTAAAGTTAACACAATATTAGTTTATTAGCATTCAAACTCGAGGCATAAATTCAAGATTGAGGAAAAAAGCGATTTTGTGACTTCTTCAATGAAACTATGAATATTATTGATTAACCTATTGAACCTATGCTCTTTCTAATGAAATAAGTGATATAAATGTTTGCTTTTCCTTTTTTTCCTTTTAAATGTTACCAATGCCAGGTCTAGCAATTTATGGAATCCATTCATTACAATTCTTGTAAAAATAGTCCCAAGAACTTAGAAAATATTTCAAACGATGCAGATGATACGTATGTTCCAGCTACAGTAGCGATTCATTTTTATTTTCGGAAACGTCATTATTTTGACGTAAATACTGAGGGGCACTTCAGAATAATTGATGTAAAATTTTTAGAAGGAATAAAAAACCATTGATTACTTGGAAACTGTAAGTTCTACTTTAGTGATTTTGGTATCATTCTAATCGGAATATACGCTGCGTTTTTTTCAATCGGATCAGGATCTGGATCAATCTCTTAACATTGACATACAACAACAACTCGTGATCCACACTTTCATTTGGATTAGAATCAATGATCCGTAAGAAGTGGCTACAAAAAATTCTACGAGAAGTGCTACTGTCGGATGAATAGTTTGGAAATTTCTAACAGAGTCGCTGCTGTAGTTTTTCTTCTCTGAAATGATGGCAGCAATGAAATTTGTAGTCGATTGGTTCTGAGCACACAAAGAAAAAGTAATTTATAGTAACAAAATAAATCAAATCGTTTTTCTGATTATGGGATTTAATAAAAAACAGAACTTTGAAGGCCATTTTTGAGTTTTCTTTGACGAAAGCTGTCGTCTAATCCCCAATTCTTATTAGATTAGCAAAAACAGGAATTCCAGCTCCTCAAACCCAAAATCGTGATCCCGGTGATTAATCTGAATCGTTTTTTTTCATTTGATCCTGATCCAGAGCCAGATCCAGATGAAAAAAACGCAGCTATAGTTCCATTTCTGATAAAAGGGAAGTCACCGGTGCGCATGCGCTGTATCCGACAGGAGAAAGGCAAAACGAGACTTTTAGCGCCTGTAAAAGTCTTCAAATCGATACAGATGAAAATTACAAGTAGCTACAACGCTGGTTATAGTGTCAAAAATAAATTTTAATCAGAACAATGCAATACATTGACAATCTTAAACATTTAACAAGTTAAAATAGATAAAATTTTGAAATAAGTCTATAATGTCCACAATATTGGCCGAAACTCGCGTAAAAGGCAAAATGAAATGTAGTAGTTATGCAGCAACAGAAAGGGCATCACAGTACCTACCCAATAATATACATAATTAATACCGGAGAAGATCAGAAGACGTAGGGCATGCGAAAATTAATGTTGAAGTTATGTCGTTACTTCTCATACCACCGACCACTTCTGAATAAAATTATACTTCATATGTGAACTGTCAATGAAACGAAGCATAGTTAGAAGAATAGTTTCATAGAATTTATATGTAACAATCTATGAGTGTGACATATATTTAACATCGATGTTATAAACGATGTGGATTGAAATTCACGTCAATACCTCGAATGCGCATCCCGACAGGACACTCTCCCATCGAAATTTTTGAAAAAAATTGACTTTTTGAATTCCATTATACATATATTGTTTCAAGAATGTTGTGTACAAATTTCAAGCTAAAATCCCCAACAAGTTTTTTTTTATCATGGGTGCCACGATACAAAAAGTTCAATTTTAAAAATATTTCAAAAAATCTTACTGCTTTCCACTTGTCACTAAAATCTCTATGGCCTTATCCATAATTATAAATTTTGATTCAGTCATATTTTTGTTATGAACAATGTTATGAGCAAAAAACAGTATTTTTTTTAAATGTTAACTATAAATTCGTGTGAACAGTTTAAAACAACTGGATAAGGAGAGAACTACATTCATATATTAATACGAATTTATTTGATTTTCTTGTTTTAAATAATCCTGTCACGAGTTCTAAAGGAGCGCGTCTAACACCATTTTAAAAGGGAACTCATGAAGATCGCTGCATTCTGCCATTTAATTATAATAATTTTGGAATTGTATAGCACTCTTTGTATACTAGAAAGATGTATAAATAAAGCTCCAAAAGTGTTTTTCTCGATATTTCGTGTAGTTTTTATTAAAAAAAAATTCAAACAAATAATTTTTTATTTAATCATTTTTAAGGGAGAGTACCCTTAAGCTATGTGAAATAAATATATATTTCTAAAACTTATACGTGATTTTCAGTCGCGTAAAACGAATCCACATGGAACGGTTACTCCGCGTAAATTTACATAAAAAGCGAAGGGTGTATTTTTAATAGTACCAAAGATAATGCAAACTTTTTTCCCAATTGCTTCTCGCAGCTCTCAAGCAGACATGATCACGAATCTGATAAAAGTGACCAACAATCAGAATAAGTGTTATATAAGACGGCTGTTAAGTAACATGTCGAAGCCAAAGTAAGACAGGCGAATGCTTATAAAACAACGAGAAGGCTGCAACAACTCGTTGCCCGATGTGCATGATTTCGGAACTATTAAGAGGTGCTGACACGCTCCAATCGCATCTCCGAAGTGCTCTGAAGTCTGGGATTGCTGAAACGGGAAGTGAGTTTCTTTCTGCTTTCCGCGCTTCTGCTACCCAGGCAAAAAGATTAAGACCACAGAAATTGTAAGCCTACGTCTAAGAGGCCCAGCAGCGTGCCGCCGCGACTCCGCGCAGATTGAAACGGGCCGAAGAGGGAGCAGCAAAACTCCAAAATGACACTGCACTTCAAATGGTCGCGCTACCCATAAAATTTGAACTTACGATAGCTCGACGTCGTCGTAATAGAAAAGCGCAATGGAAAGGTATTTATTATTACACTTACTCTTCAAGAAGTGATTGGGGTACACGAAAAAAGGAAGCTGAGGTGGAAGAGTTCCATACGGAAGTTTTCAATCTCCACCAATGGGGCCCACCACTCATACCGGTTAAAGCTCCAGCCAGATTGGCGGTATGCTGCAGAGTGTGCCCGCTTTCCATTCATTAAGCCCGTACATAATCGCGGTGACCTCGATACTTGATTTTGTAATCGACGTAAGACTTATTTCGGACTATTTTGGTTAAAATGCTTACATGCATAATTCGTTAACTTTTGTAAGCGATAACTCGCTCGTAAAAAAAACGCCGGCGTGATGCGATACGGTGTGACGATTGCATAGTCGATATAAAAGAATTTAATTAAATTGATATATTGCCTCTTCTGTGAATATTTATCGCACTGTAGTAAATATGTTAACATGAAAAAAAATTATATAGTAAACTTTCTTCATACCGTAGTAAATACCCTAGTATGAAAAATGAATCTTACAAAAATCAATACACGACATTCCACACACAAAATATGTATTGCGCAAAGAAACACAAAACACTAAAAAATAATACCAGAAACAGACTGGCCGTCTCATGTTGTTGTGTTTATACTCCATTATTCAATCCCAGATAAAAATGACAACAGAAATTAATTAATAATCTCGAGAAACATGTTTTCAATTTTTTTTTTATGATTGCAAAAATATAAAAAGTTATCAACTATTGTTTAAACTATTAGCTTTTACCGAATCCACTGAATCTACCATGCAAATTATGAGTTAACATCTCTTCCCTTTTTTAGTCCTTTATATCTCTATTTAAATAATAAATGAAATGTGTAAGCCTGTTTCAAAACTGATTATTTGTTAATTTTTAAAAAGTATTAATTTTATTTTAAATGCAAATAAAATGTGTTAAGTAACATTTTCTGAAATGTTTTGGGTTTAAATTATGTATAATTGTTTATAGAATGCAAATAACCGATTTTAAAATTGGCTGACTCGAAAGCGTCATAAATTGGCGAGCTTTAACCACATATATATGTTTTTAATAAGTATTCATAACGTAAATAAATAACATTAAATTATAAGATCCAAATTTTATGTATAAGTAGTCAGACTTTCGATATTTTCGACTTAAAAAAGCATTCCTCTTTTGGATTTGAAAAGGTTTAGGGAAAAAATCCCAAAATACTTTTCCTAAAGTAGAACATTTTATGTGCCGACTTGTTTGTTTTTATTTTCGTGTAAAATTCAGCAAGATATGCTCTATATTTAGAAAATAACAAAACGAATTGCTCTAAACGAGATAGATGCATTTTTACTTATACACAGTGTATGTATTAAATTATATTTAAGCCGCTACTTATAATATCATACTAACTGTATGAAAGTCATGAAAATTTGATGCATATATTGAAAAACATCAAAGCTTTGTTCTGGGTAGCTGCTAGAGTGTTTTATTGTTCTGGATAGACAAAAACAACGCAGCTACTATGATCATAATCTATAAGAAATAAAGCTTAATACCTATAGCTTCGTTATTTGATTAATTATCTGATCTGGATCTGGAATTTTAATTTAATTTGAATTTTTTAACCGTGAGCTATGGGAAAAATTTGAAAATTCGCAAGAAACGCATCAAATTGCCATAATTTGTATCCATCCAAACTTAAAATAGATATTGGTATCACTTTTTGACCTAAAAAAAAGTTCATGCAATTTAATCCCTTAGAAAAATTAAAATGTTTTGCTAAGGAACTAGTAAAAAATTTCAATTAAAAAAATGCAGCTTTGTATTTTTTTGAGGCATAGAAGAAAAAATAAATAAAAAATACCAATTGTTCGATAACAAAAAAATCGTAACGACTTCTAATGATAAGGTTAAGAAACAATATTATTTTGGTATATTAAAATTTTATTAACTAATTGTATAAAATCTGCTATGGATTGCATGATAGATCATCGCTTCAACTATCTAGAGTCAATTTAGATTCTAAAACAAATAGTCAACGAATAAAGGACTATTAAAACAGATATTTAATTATGTATATTGGACCTTATACATATGTATATACTGTCCATGCAACACAAACAAGGAAGTCAGATAAAATGAGTCTTGTGCAATTGCAGAAAAGGTAAATATGCACAACAATCAACTGAATTTGGGATCCTATTTCCCAACCTGCTGACATCGTTAAATTAAAAAAATAAACAGATTGGATAACATTTGAGTGAAGAAAATTACATTAATCTGTGAGATATTTCGTTGTTGATCTGAAAGCAGAAAAATTGGGAGAATATTCAATGTTCTTTTATCTAGTATCATCCGTGTGTATATCTACGATGTATGCATAATGTGGACAAAATTGGTGCCAATTGACGACAAGTCGTCATACTTCGTTATGTAATGCAACCACGATTCACACAGATGGAATCGGCAATTACATAACGAACGTCTTAAAATTAATAACAGTAGTAGTAACAAAATATACCAGTATTCCTTAAACACTGCACTGCGAGTTGGGCAAACTACAGTCTCACTTCACATTAAGAAACAAGGTAAACGACAAGGCAGCCCTAAGCATCGGTCGCGAATATTGCAATTTGGGTCACTGATTGTTTCTTAACTCGACACCGAAACGAACGAGTTCTTGTGTGCAGAAAATACGAAAAATGCAACCGACGCCCGAACCTGTTCAAGTGAAACTGAATCCACCGGAGTATCTCTTTGGGGCAGACAGCTGGAGCTGGACTGTCCTCGACTGCTTCCATGTTCCACCTCCAGAAGCGCGCTTTTACAACTCACCGAACTTACTCAGGTAAAAGCATATCAATTGCTCAAAAGACCGAGTAAAGAGGAAGGAACTGTGAGTTATGAAAGCTTCATCGTCATCTATTAGGTCTCAAAAGTGCCCCCTAAATTTTGGCTTTCTTGTAGGTCCACGCTTAGCGATTTTAGCACTCTACCTTTGTTACATCAGCGAGCAAAATGTTTTCTTTTGATCCAGCAGCGAGCACAAGAAAATTCGGTTTTATTTACCTTACCAACATCTGTGTTATTAATCTTTTAACAAGATTCCTGTTGCCTTTTCTAAAAAGATAAAAATAATTGAAACAATTTCACTTTCCTTACCGTGAAAACTATGACAAATTATACATTTGTAGAATTTGAATAAAACTCTTCATACTGTGAAAAACTTATGACCGATAAATCTTTTAGTCCGAGATTTATACCCTCATATATCAACTCAAATTTATGTGGAAAAGAAAAACACGGGTCATTCCATAAATATTAACACGCTTTTTCAATTATTGTCATACATATGTATATCATCGTTTGTCTAAAGCTAACTTTAAATGCACTTAGCATTTTAACAAAAAAAAAATTAATGCAATGTAAATTTAAAAATGAAGAGTTTTCAAAAAGTACAGGTACTTTTTTCTTCTTTCATTCATTACGACCATATCAATCTCGTTCTATATTTTTTTACCCACTTCGAATTTGGAGCAATTTTAACATTATAACCACAACCATCCCTTAATTTACATGATAGATACGTTCCAAGAAAAATCAATTTGTTTATTAAAATGAAAACCAATAAACTGATTTAGTTATGCTCTATTATAAATAACAAACAATAAAAACAAAAACATGCACATATGATATAAATATTAAAAGGAAACAAGTTGTTTACCATATACAGGGTGTCCTAGAGGAATGTGTGAAAATTAATGAGTCACTATTTTTTTACAAATAGAGAGATCGGTAAAATGCAAATACTTTTTAATAAAGGAAAGTCGTCATTTTCATTTCATGTCCACTTTATTATAAATTTTTTAAACCTATTTAATACAAACCATTAATTTAAAAATATAGTGAAGAACGTTACTTTCTTATGATATATATTTTCGATATTTTAACCATCTGAATTGGCACAAATAGCCAAATGCTTTCTAAAACTACTAAAAACATGTTCTAACGTTTCAGTTTAAATGCCATTAATGATCCTCCTGATGTCTTTAAATCCTCTATTGTTTTTGGGTTATTTTCATAGCAGTGATCTTTAATGTAGCCCCATAAAAAGAAATTACATTGAGTGAGATCGGACGAGTAAGGTGGCTGTTCTATTCCTTTTTCCCTAGTAAAGCGTGGATACCCTAGGGCCTGGGCCAATAACTCGATCGCAATGAGATTTTTTATGGCTTCAAATACTTCTTGTGTGCGAACAGGTGCTGCTCCGTCTTGAATAAAATAAAAAGATTTAACGAGAGCTCTCTTTTTCACATGACAAAATTTTCACCGGCGGCGGAAGATTCAAAGAAATGCAGGTAAATACCTTCTATGTAGATGGTTCACATTTCAAAATTATATATTATTAATAATTTACGTTCTTCACTACATTTTTAAATTAATGGTTTTTATTAAATAGGTTTAATTTTTTATATTCAAATGGACATGAAATGAAAATGACGACTTCCCTTTATGAAAAAGTATTTACATTTTCCCTATCTCCCCATTTGTTAAAAAGTAGTGACTCGTTAGTATCCACACATTCCCATTGGACACCCTGTATATAGTTGTTTTGGAATTAATTATGTAATAAAATGTTATCACATGAAATATTAACACTTAATCGTCCGGCAGCACATTAACGCGTTCTTTCTGTAATATCTACTAACAGCTTCTAAAATGCGCATAATTTTGCCGGCCGTACACTTAAATTTTGCTCTGGAAGACCCTGACGGATAAGTGTTTAACACATAAAACTACTCTTCCTGCTAGTTATATACACATCTTACCATTTCTTCTGTCTGCCATTAACATCTGTAGTATATGCCCTATATAGATCGCGTAACTTCTAAACGACTTGACCGATTGAGGTCATATTTCCACAATATATATGCTAGGATCCGACAGGTGGCGCTGTAGTCCAGTTACAAGGGCAGAGCAACGTCTGTTGGCCAAGGTAGTAGGTATCTAAAATATTCGAAATAATGTATAGAAATTTCCCTTTTTTTGGAAATTATAAAGCCGTGTAAATTAAATACTATACAGATCGAGGGAGACGTGTATTATTTAATTTTATATTTGCAATAGTACTCTATACCTTAATCTATTACAACAAAGTAAAAGTTAGGATGGAAACAAACACAAAAGTATAAATGGAAATTGCCAGTTAAAAGTCAAACTTTTAAAATTCGAAAAATTCAATTTTGGTAGGTAAAAACAAAGCAAAAGTTTCACTTTTTGAAATTTTTCCTTGAAAATGAATAAAAATATGTATATACACTGAACAAAAATATCTCTAGTTGATTCAACTGTACACGATGTATAGCAGTTGCTACTAACGAGTAGGTATGATATAAAGCCTTAAAATAAGATCTTCCAAATATATTTTCGAGGTGATTTCGGATTATATTATACGAAGTAGATTTAAGGTTGCTTTAAGAAGGAAAAATGCTTTATTAGTGTTGTTGCTAGTTTTCATTAGTTGCGATTTGTGTTCATGAGTGTATTTCCATAAAGGCAATTTCCAACTTCACCTACTGATAATTCTCAATGTTAATTTAATATGAAAAATAAATAGTAAAGGTAATACTTCAAAGATATTTAATACCAAAACTCTGATCGACTAATCTTCTTGTTGTTCTCGTTGAATAAACTAATGTCATCATATCAACCAGATATGTATAATAATTTAAATAACAAAATGGTTTTATAAATTATAATAGAATTCTCTAGTTATGCTTATCAGAAATCTTGGTAAGGGTGAATGAAAAGCAGAAAACAATAATGTTTGGGTGGAAATGAATGATATGTGAATGTGTTATCTGGAAAACAAATTAACAATTTTAAGAATCTATCCTTATTTCTCTATCCATCGTTCCCTCATAAGTAACTTGAATTTTAATAAAAATGGATTTTCTGTCTCGAATCTCGATAGCAGACTCAAATTAGTAACACTTAAACCTCCATTATATTCATCTTCAATAAAATCGGAAATCTTAAATATCGAAATCAGTGACCCAGAAAAACCCTGTTATTTATTTTAAAATTTAAATCAATAAAAAAAAAAAAATCAATAAAAAATGTAGGTAATGGTCGGTAACCGTAGGATTCGGCGCACATAATACTTGTTATGTTATATTTCGGAGACTTTAAAAGAGTGTTTACATGACATTCTCTTTTTAAATTTTTATTCTTAATTTCAGCAGTTCACAAGTTTCATAAATTATACAAAATAGATTTCCAAAAGTTAGTTTTAAGCAAAAACTAAATAAGCTGAGGAAAGGACTTTAAAATCGCTCATTTTTATTTGAAATGATCATTACTAAGCCTAGCATAAGAAGAGATTAGAGTCCAAAATGATAAACGTATCTTTTGTCATGCTAAATCAAACTCCAAAAGTGAAACAGAGTTCGGACGTGATCTTGCTAAAGAGCTTGCAAACAGATTTGTATTGCGTTTAAGAAATCATTTTTCAGTAATGTTTTTTTCTGTAAAATTTAATCTGACTTTTTACTTAGCGACAACTTTAAACATAGATTTTTTGCAATTGGTAGTCGGATTAAAAAAGCGTACATGTACAAATAATTATTCAATGCATTCCTAAGATATATTTTCATGATAAAAATTAAATAAACGAATTTTCGACGATACAATTTGTAAATAAAGAAATAAAAGCAACATATGAATAACGAATTACTCAATGAGTTCTTAGGTACATGGTGGTGTTAGTGCAAAGCCCTTGGGTTGATATTACGTTCGGACATACCAGAGCGAATATTCTACACGGACTTACCTATGTAGGGCACGGACATACCCGTGCCAAGATACAACCCGTAAGTAGAAGATATGACCTCCACGCGATGGTTAATAAATTAATTGGCGATTATAACGCTAAATCATGGTACTTAGATGGCACCCCTAGTTGATCTAATTTCAGGGGACGTCACACCCAAATTTTCAAAAAATCAAAATTTTTTTTATGATCGATTTTCATAGAAAATACATTCAAGAATAAGTATATCACGATACAATTGTCAAATTCGGTTTTAAACATTTCTAGCGAAGCATATACCATGACACGTCAAGTGAGTTTTTCTTTTAAAAATACGATTTAAAAACTTTAAAACGATTATCTCAAAATGACGTTTTTAGAATTTGCGGACACGATTAAAAAAAATCTACTCGACCGATCGATTTGAAATTTGGATATGTTATTTATGATATGATTTGTCAGGGATTGAACCTACGACCAGACAAATTTTCCGAATATTTTCCGATTTCTATAGGTTTTTCCGGGACAAAAAAAAATGAATTTTTGAAAAAAATGTCGCCATTTTGTAATTTTTTTGTGAAAAATATTCCATTTAGGTTCAAATCCCTGGGGATTTTTTTTGTCAGACGTTCCATTGGCTCCCAATCATGCCCGCGGTCAGTTTTTGTGTTTTTTTTTCAAAAAAATGTACAAAGAAAAACACGAATTCAAAAAATTAAAAAAAAAATTTTTTGTATTATTTTAACGCTGTTTAATAAATATGCAAAGTTTGATTAATGTCTACTGTTTTTCCCTTCAATTATCCAATTTTTCCAAAAAAAAAAAAATTGGGTGTGTCACGTCCCCTTCAAAACATCGTGGATGTTAGGTTCATTTATTATGTTACTGGCGTCACAGATATGCAAGGTGAGCATCCTTTCTGAGGAATGAGTTTGTTACCTTATCCTGTCTACCCTTTGATTACCAATATTTTCGGGTTAGTAGGTAACTACATTTCTCAAAACAATTCTAAATAACTTATTTCTGTATGAACTCACAATTTTGCTCTGTTCTTTTGCATTAAGTAACGCAGTTTATGTTAATTGAATAGACAAATGCAAGAAAACTCAAATAAATCCAACTTTTCTACGACTTTTAACAATTTCTCAGTTCTGCAGATCTGAACTACTGAAAGAAATTATTTTCATAAATCCGGGCTTTGGATTTTAGCTTAAGTTCTAGTTATTTCTCGCTATGTACAAACGAACGAAGTTTTTTTCGCTAATTTATTACACGTGAAAGGAAGCAACTAGGATTATAAAGATAACAATATTAACGAAAATCAAACTAGCAGTAATACTTAAAAATCTTTTATCTGATAAGTTCACAGACTATGTTTACCACTTTCGATGTGCGATCCTGGCATCGCAAATGATTCCCCACTTCAGCAATTAGCTTCGCAATGAATCAAAGGAAGTCTAGAGTTTAAAATATGGACATATATTACATAAATGAAATGCTACTTGAAATATCATTTAAAGATTTTATCAAACATTTTTTAATATCTACACAATTTCAACATTCCTTAAACTCTATTTACTATTTGGATCTCCTTCAGCACCCGTAAGTTTTTTCCAAAGCAATTTACCACCCTTAAAGGAGAAAATTAATATCAAATTTCTTAGAATCCAATTCTCTACCCACTGTTACTATAGGAAGCTCTATCCGCTCATCTTTCTTAACCAGTGCTTCATTCTCCTGGAGCATAAGCCATCCGTAATGAATAGCTATTAAACTTGGTATCATAACAATAGTGACTAGGTTTCGGTTAATAAAAGAGATTTTCTTAGGATTCCACTTGCTTTTGTTAGACGTCATTTTGGTTTTTGGCTGAAGGCAGAAAATTCGTAGTCCCCGGAATCTCTAGTTCAAAAGTTTCAAAATAAAATCATTTGACAAGTGACAGAATAATACACTTCCCAACTTTTTGGAGTACTAGAATTTTGGACAAACGAATATGATGAGCAACAGAGGTCTGTTCTCTTTCTTACTGGGGTTTTTCGCTAATATGTACTTAAAATATTTACGTTTGTAGTAAAAAGGAACCTGAATACTTGACACAGTAGAAACTCTGTAACTCAAACTTCAAAGGACAGGTAAAAATGTAAGAGTTAAAGAATTTTCGATTTATGGAGCTTCTCAGTAGAAAGCAGAATGAGTAAATGAATGGTATTTTTCTTCCAAGCAATGGGTTGAAATTGAAACTAAGCAACAAACAAACAGATGGTACGTATATGTAGACCAGTCACTGACATATAACAACTGGACTGCTGATCCCGTACAAAAACTTTCTTCGATATTAAGACCAAAATCTTTACCGAATTCTAACTATCTCGCTCTTGCTTAAGTCCCGCAGACAGACAACTTTACAAAAAATCATTCCAATAGTCAAATGAAGGTGGCGCTATGTATATGCACTTTTTTTTTTTTGGTTTTTTCTAGTATCTTCGGGTGTGATATGTCTTTTTGATACCCCCAATCGATAAATAAAATTAAACACATGCTTTTTGCACTATCTTCTTGCACCCACGGCAGCCGTTACAAATTGCACCAGATGGCCGAAATTATTTTCCGTTACAATCAGCTGTTAGAATAGTTTGACGATGTCCAACAGATGGCTACGTTATTTTGTGATACAATTTGTTGCTGTTGTTCAGTTCTTTCATGTCAGTGAGACCAGTACACAATACTTTCTTGCAACTAGGGAAAATTCAAATTCTAGAAATTCGATTTGCTGAGACCTTAATCTTCACATGTGGCTTCTTCGAGATATAGAATCCGCTGAATTAGTAGTTCGAGTTACAAAACTTGATATGTATTAACATATTGTATGCGTGTAGCGGGCGTTTTTCTCGTAAATTTCGAAAAATTACTTTGGATGCAATTATATTCACTCACCGTCACGAGATGACGATTATATTAACATAATTTTTAAAAGTTTCATTTTGCGAACGTCGAATACCCGCAACTACTAAAGTGAGCTAATACTTGTATCAAAATTTCGTTATAATATAATATAATAAATTTGTTATAATTTCGTTTACTTATTATCTTTGATCGCCACATCGTCCTAAAGCTAATCTATTGCTCTGGAAATGTTTATTCCTGCATAGTACTATCTCTGTAGAAGCGATACAAACAACATACGCGGGCAAACTCGGCTCTTTTGACTCCCGAGAGCTCCTCAGGCTTCCCCTTGGAGTCAAAGCCGGCTCTGTTCTAGACCAAAGTTTGATTCCAAGGAAGCCTGGGGAGCTCTCGGGAGCCAAAAGAACCGGGTTTGCCCGGCTCTGCAATAACCCGTATTTATATGACAATCGCTCTCCAGCACAAGTCTTCTAAAACCGAATTTTTATGTGACCTGCACTCAAGTGACAAACTGCAAAAAACAAAAGTACGTTTCTGTACATATGTGTTAATAGTACATTGTAGGAAAATCATATTACTTTGAGTTATAGACTCTAAATAATTCGAGCTATAGATTTTTTTGCTTGTCAGCGGAATAGAAATGACTAATTTCTTTGTCTTAGAGGGGATTTTGAGATAAAGAGGCGCAGTTATAAGGATTCTACTGTATCAGCAATATATAAGTTTTTCTTTCATACCTGGAAAAAAGGTAAATGTTGATCAAAAACAATTTTTTTTAATAAAGTCGAAGCAAGGAACTTGGACTTAAAATTTAAAATGCTCAGGAATGCTCTATTCAGAAATCGATTTAGTAAGTTGAACAACTAAACCCAATCAGTTTGTAAACTTGTAAAACAATAGCCCAATCGGCCGTATTCAAAATATGCAAACTCAAGAACAAAGACAAGATACAGAAAAATGTCCATTAAGGAATTTGCCTTTTGCTTTTGTCCATTTCTTACTGTGCAACAGCCTTGAAGTGGTCCATGACATCATTTTTGCTAGTTACTGTACTATCACAGCCTATATTATTCACAATAGATTTCATGATGTACAACCAGCTTCTTTTTTTTAAATATAAAGGCACAAACAGTTTTCCTATTAACGTAGGAAAATCTCATAATGCATGCTTAACTTACGCATCACCACTTAATGCGTTACTATTTTAATTGAAAACGATTCCAAAGATTTACATTAATAGAGCACTAGTGGAACGAACGATCTCTAGTTGCTACATACATGTCAGTGTTTTACCTGCCAAATATTAGTGCCTACTAGTTTGCTTTGACCAAAGATGACAAAGCTGCACTGTTATTGTGGCAATTGAAATAATATATTCTGGACAATCCAAGTTGTAATGAGTGTTCCTCCAGGATGCTTCTGGTCTCTTTAGGGCTCATTTGAATGTCCCATTTAAGACATATTGAAGGTTTTCACTCTGGTCACCAGTCATTAAAATGGGGAGGGCATGTTTTTCAAGTCGAACAATGAAAAAGGGCTGGTTTCCCTAAAACCTAAATAGACATGTTAAGCAATATTTATTCAAACAAGGACAAGGCCCAAAGGCAAAAATGCCTGAGTGCCAAAACTGAAGAGTGCAGGATAAAATATAGGAAAGACTCGAAGAATATGTCGCCATTAAGAAAACAGAAAAGCGATGAAGGCAAAGAGGTCTTCAGTGACTTGAGTGGACATGGTTTTATTTTTGGTAGTACCCCCCGTGGAACAGTCACCGACAATTTGGGGATTCGAAGCGAAAATGAGAGTGATAATAACATCAGTTCCTGTTCTACACTGGATATAGACAATAAGGTAAGTGTTAAACTAGAGTCTGGGTCTTGTGGTTTTTAGTAATTGAGCGCGATGTCACTCTGCCTCCAGAGATGATGGCATCCATTGAGAATGGTGTGCGCAAGTCTTCAGCCTATAAAGCTGGATTTGATGTTTGCGGTCACTGCTGTCAGGAAGTGCACTTAATCGTTGTATTCTGGAAGGGGGTTGAAGTGCGTGTTAATTAGGAATAGCAGAGGTGCACTAAAATTTCCCTTCATAAAATGCATTGCGTTTCCCCGGGGAATCAATTGCTTACTTCGAGTAGTACAGGTGTTGGCTCCGAAAGCTCTTCACCATTTCCCCCCATCTCGCGCGCAGACAGTAAGTTAAAAGATTCTGATTTTGAAGAAGATATTTTATCAGATACTGATCGGCACGTGTCCCCATCACAAATTCCAAGAAGTCTAAGTTGCCTTTGTTGTGCTAAACAAACCGAAAGTAGTTTCTCTAAAACAAATACTAACTCTAAATACGAATATGTTCTTGTCACAGAAGCTCCGAAGTTGCAGCACAACGTTAGAAACATCTTACATTATATATAGCATAAGATGCTTACAATTGTTTTGTTTTAGGTATGCTTGAGCTCAGCAACCTTGGAAGATCAAGTAAAAGAACTCACAAATAAACTAAGGCAAGTAGAAAGGGAACGTAATGAATTTAAAAAGAGGCTTACTGATGCCCTTGAGGAAAAAGAGAAATCTTATAGGCGACTTGAAGTCATTAGTTCTGCCCATGAAAGCCGTATTACAGAAATGCATTGTGTTATTGCTGAATTAAGCAAGAAGCTTAGAAGCAAACAAGAAAGCACTATTCTGGAAGAGAATGAACACGAAGGAAGTGGTAACTATTCAAGTTTTATGTGTTGATTCTGTAAAGTAAAACTGTTTTTTAATTTTCAGACTTTAGTTTCCATGAAGGATCGGCCTACAATTCTGAGATCATGACAAATCCAGACGCAGAGTGCCAGACCGAACCACTCGACGTAGAACTGCCTAATGCCCAAGTTCTAACTGAGACTGTTGCCAAATCTAAAGTGGAAGTAAGACATCTCAAACATGTGTTTGTATAACTAAAAACAAAACATATAATTCTTAGAAGCTTATGAATTCGATTTAGTTCCACCAAGTTTAAAATTTGGCAAGATGCTATCCTTAACTATCACTCTATAACACTAAAATAACACCTCGATCTAAAATTGGATAATTAATAAGCTCACAATACCAATTTAAAATCTACCATTTAAGTTGTATAATCAACATTCTTTACCTTGTAGGCTCTACAGGAAGAAGTGTTGCATCTAAAGGCTCAAATTGCTCTTCTCCAATCACAAATTGCAAATAATTTAGATCCTACACCAGAGGGAACACAAAATGATAACGCCTTACTATCATTCGAAGAAGGTTCCGATGAGTCAAAGGAGTTTCGGAATGAAGAGAATAATTTCTCCAGTGGCGAGTTAAATGAACCAAACAACAAGAAATATATATCAGATGCAAGACTTGAGCCTTTTGTTCAACATTTACCAGAAAATGATACGAATAAGAGCGACATTTATTCTACTGGTAAATTAATTTGTTAAACGTATTTGGCACATTCTATATTTCTTTACCTTTTACAGAACTACAGCGCTGTAATACAAAAAGAGCCAAAGTAGAAACTCTCATTCCAAAAATGGCAGAAAGGGTCAAACTACGAAGAACTGTGGAAGAAATGCACATCACAGGAGCGGATATTTTGAATTTTGGGGTAAGAAATAATTTTTTAAGTTTTTTCGAGCCGACTATATAATTCAGCTGTCTTGTTAAGCTGAAATGAGCAAGAGACTATTATATTATTAGCTGTATACGAAATTATTAATTTCCTCAACCGACATGTAGATACGTAACACGGAAATAGTGGAACACATAGTATCAGATATGATTAATTGTGACAACGCTATTAGTAATTTGTCGGAAACTACACTGCTTCAAAAGGAGATCGAGAGGTTGCAACGACGTATTGAACACTATAAGCTTAGAAACACAGTTCTCAGCCTAACATTGAATGAATGCAAGGAAAATTGCGAACATCTATATTTACTTTGCGGAAAGTACGAATCGAATGCAGTAGCATTGCAGTTAGCACTTAATTGCAGTGATCGTGCCATAGAGGCCTATGATGTTATGCTTGCTTTACTGGAGAGCAAGTATGTATTAAAAGTTTTTTTAAGAATTACATTTATGTAATTTATATAAATTGTTATTTACAGATTAGCCTTATTAAAGGAAAAAAGTCCATCATCACAGGATAGTCGCAGAGCCGTAGAAGCTGTTGCACGCCATTTATTAGAACGCTTGGACAGTGAAAATAATCTAAACGAGAACAGCTTGGGCCCTTGGCAAAATACGTATGGCTTGCCTATATAATATATAATTGCTAAAACATTTGTTGATAAATTTAGTTTTAGGGTTAGCATAAGCAACGCCCAGCTAGCAGATCCATGGACTGTTGATGATGATTGTCGATTACGAAACCATGTATCAAAATTAAAAGGTAGACGAGCTGCAGTACAAAATACTGTAGTCACTTTAGAGTCACCTTATTCTCCGAATTTTGAGAAAATAATGCAAATGAATAAAGAAATGCGCCCAGATAATCATAATATGGATATGGAAATGGCCATTCTTATGCAGGTGAATTTCCTGAATAAGTGTAAATTATTTTCCCAAATCTCTATTATTTTCTATAAATTATTCCTAGGAATTGTTAAGTCTGAGAGAAGAAGTGATTGAAACAAAACAGAAAAGAGAATTCGTTGAAAAAGAGAAGAAATTGGCTGTCGAGAAGGTTATTGAACTAGAAGAAGCCTTATCGCAATTGCAATGCCAACTAGCCGACTCTGAAACAGTTCTTTCATTGGCTGCTAAAGTAATATATTTTATTTCATTTTTATGCGAAGATTTTGTTTACAACCCTTATTCTTCTCAGGACCGATCATCTTATTCCGAAGCAGAACATTCAGCTATTATTGAAAGACAACTTGTGGAAGCCCTTACTCGAGAATCTGAATTAAAAAGTCGAATACAAGCACTAATTAGTTCGGTATCAGAGTGTAAAAAATCGTCTGATGAAAAATATGCACAAGTACAAAGCAATGTTTCAGACCTTCAAAAAGCGAACGTGTGAGTGACTGATAATTAAATATTTGCATAAAACAAATAACTAAACAAAATTTGTCTCTCTTTAGAAATTTGTCGCAATCACTTGAGCAATGTAAAAAAAAGTATCAGACGAAAATTAAGCGCTTGGAACAAAAAATACTACAGATGAGCCTGAACACAAACTTAAAGCTGAAAACTCAAGACGTTCCTGAAACGTCTTTATAGACCTGTTGCATCTAGTTGGCTGAAGGCAAAAAAAAAAAAGTTAAGTACCATATCCCCATTGTAAGCCGCTTTACTGTGTACAAAATGTATTTATTGAAATAAACTTCGTTATCAAATCTTTTGTCTATTTGTTTTCTCCAATAATTTCTTTCAAGCTCTCAATATTTTTTTCCAATTCAACGCACTCCTGTTCGATCTCATAGTTCTTAGAGACCAGCATGACCCAATGCGCCTCCAGCGATCTCAACTTATCACCAGCTTGTGTTTGGGCCAACTTTCTTTGCCAGTTTACCTCTTGGATGTCCTTCTTTAATTCTTGGAGCTGCTTTTGTGCCTTCGCCTGCAACGATGTAAATATCTCGAGATAGGCCTTCCACGCTTCGCAGCCATATTCTAGCATCAGTTCTAAATTTATTGCTCTGACGGATTGATGCTCCAATTGGGCCATTGAATTTTCAATTGATTCTCCCCAGGCCGATATCTCAGTCAGTTTCCCAGCAGGCGGTGGCGGAAGCTCATACCTCTTCATGCTTAAGGTCTCCATCGGAAGTCGATTTTGTATTCGCTCAAATTCATAAGTCATCATCTTGGTCTCAAAAGCCGATGCATTCAAAGGTGGCAAGTGGTCCAAGTAGTTCTTTGTGGGCCGGTAGCGCCTGCATTCTTCCTCCACCAGAGCCAGAGCCTACAGAATAATTTGACTCTCAAAAGGGTACAGAATAATGAAAACTCATTGCTTACAGTGTCTCGAACTCCAGGATCATCATACCCGTGATCTATATAGGGCAGTGCATCCACAGTTACTTCACCGGCCATCGCTTTTATATAAAAATCAGAGTTTCTCCGAGCTCCAAAAATGTGTCAGTTCAGTTCAGTTCAGTTCAGTTTATTTGCGACTTCTTGACAATGAATTCTTAGATACTACAATGATAACAAGGGAGATGGATACTACGAAACCTATCTACAATGGCTGTCGTTCGGTGACCTAACCGTTGACTGTGTCTTACATGATTCTATATTACATTACATATTCGCGCATATATGTGAATCAATGTCTGTGTATCTGTGTACCTAACTACCTTAAAACTAGATAACAACTTATATACTACAAATAAATAAAGCTCAAAGCCTACGTCTTTGTCTAAGTATAAACGCTTTCTCGCTTTGCTGAGGGTATTGCCAACTTAGAATTACTGTGTGTAAATTAAAGATTTAAGAAATTTGATGATTGTGAAGAAATGTTCGCCACTGTCTATAAGTTTGTTAGTTATTGAACCGACTGTGGATTATGGTATAAAGCTCGATAAGGCTATAATATGATTTAAGGAAGGAGAATTTAATAGGTGATTAGAGCTTTTATAAAGTTATGAGATTTGAGTATTATAAAGATCTGTTGGCCACTGACTATTATTTTATTAGCTATTGAACCAGGCTGAGGAATATAGGAAGGAAGTTCGATAGGACTGCTGTTGGGTTTATTGTTGTACCAAGTTGCTATTGCTCTTCCAGAGTGGTTGATTGTCGTATCTCTCCATAAAGGTGATCTGGCATTGTAGTCTCCTCCGACTATGGTGTAGATCATGACTGCTATGTAGTTAGTTGATGATGTCAAGAAACTTAAGGATTTCCAATTGTGGTGAGATCGTAGAGCATAGGCCGCTATGATGACCCGTGATGTAGATTGATTACTCTCATTCAGACAGCTGATATTGGTGACACAACTAAATGTGCGATAGTTGGCATAATATAGTATGACGTATTGAGGAAGATGTTCTCGCAAGTCTATGACAACCTTCTTTATGAAACTGAATTTGAGGCTGTTGATGTTGAGTGCTGATATGTTCAGGTCACTACGCCTGTCTCTGACAACTTTCCTTTTGAAACTGGAACTGATTCTATTGATGTTGAGTGCCATTCTGTTCAGGTCACTTCCCATCCTGGTAAAGATTTAATAAGAAATTAATAAGCAAGAGGTCCTTGCTTGCGTGATCCTTAGCATCCCGGAATTTGGGTATAAATGTGTGTATTTTGGCCAGCAGCTCTAGGATGTTAAGTCCAAATCTTGATTCAGCATAATTGAAGATTTCATCAGCTGTGTTCTTAGTAGACGAGATTTCTGAATGTGTCTGAGTTTTTTCACTGGTTACGATAGCGTACGACCGTAGAGGGTTGGTTTTTAGAGAAGGGTAGCAATGTGGGTCTTCAAGATTCATAACTGTGTTTGATACTACGTTTTGTAGTGCTTTTTTATTTTGTTCCCTGACCATTTTGTTTCTATTAGCTTTGTCGATGATTACTTTACGGTATGGGCATCCGAAGTAATTGGCTGGGTGTCCGTATTTTTTGCAGTTCACACAATAGACCGTGGATTTATCCGTAGATTTTCGTGGACATTCACCAGGACCATGACTTTGATCGCATTTCACGCATGAGTAGTTGTAGGTACAATTAGCAGCTATGTGCCCATATCGTTGACAGTTTTTACATTGTGTGGGTCCTTGATTTTTGATTTTTTCCCAGGTTATTTTTTGGTGCAGGATGGAATTTAATTTGATAGCATCATTCATATCTGAGACGCTGTTGAAATGAACAATGAAAATGTTGAGGGGTCTGTCAGTTTGTCTGGATTTAGGGGTACTAAAAGGAGAAATTTTAGGAGGATGTATGTGAGGAATTAGATCGGTTATAGCTAGTGAGATCGAGTCAAGTTCGTAACTGTGGTGTATACCCTTTAGTAGTATATTAGCCGGTTTGAACTGTGAAGGCGTGAAGGTGTGACCTTCTAAGTTGGCTTTACGCATCAGCTCGAGAAATCTGGCGTGGACTTCAGGGTCCTCTATAAAAATTTTTGTACTGTTCGGCAGATTTACAATTTTAAAGAAGTTGTTACTAGTAGAGAGAGCCTGGATGCAGTTTATTATTTTTTTAGTGTTAGTATACTTAATGAAAATTGGGGGGCAATATTTATGTCTGGCTAACTTATTTATGTCAATGTTTGGGTACTTATCTTTATGGTTAGTTGATGATGTAGCAGCTGCTTGTGATGTCTGTTGGGTTTGCTTGTACGCTGTCTTCTGGTTCAATGGTTCCGCCGGATGGTGGGCGCCTGACTGTTGATTTTTAGAGATGGGAGAAGAGGTGATGTTATCCGCTGAATGATTGATGGCGTGACGATTAGAGGATGAGCGGATGAGATCGTTTCGCAGATCGGTGGCTAGTTCCCCGATGAGGGGAGCAAATAGACTTGTTGTTGCTTGAGAATTGCTATTGAAGCTCGCATGTCGTTTGGAAAAGGTTGATGATAAAAGAGGTTTTCTTCGTTTATTAGACTGATGAGCACCCGATGTCGAGTGGTTGTAAGATGACGCTTTCGCCTGCGTGAGTACTTCTTCTTCTTGGGCGGTGGGAATTTCCGAAGCTTGAAAAATTCTATCCTCAGGAAATGGAAGATCGTCTGTATATTGACTGGGACAGTAAGTGTCACTCGCTTGATCGTCGATGTCGTATTGCTGATGTGACGACGTTGACTGTAGTGCTCTGGGAATAGGGTCGCTAGTCTGTCTTATAGATTCATTCGTGGGAGAATTGGTGATATTCCCCCTAGTAGACTGGTGGATAGGGGATGATTTCTGACTATATTTCTTCTTCTTGCTTTTGTTCTTCGCGGCTTTGCCCGCGGCGTTGTTCGGCATGTTGAATTAATTGAGCAGGAGCTTGACTAGGCTCGGTGTCCTTCCGTAGGTAAGAAGCTGAGCAGTTATAGATCGGAGCCGGTGTAACTATAAGTTAATGAATATAATTAAGTGTCGCTGATGAGATTAGTAGACTCTGATTCGGTAGACTACGAACAAGGATGCCTGACGCTGATAATAATAGTTCGGTGAGTAGATCCACAGAAAAGACACTTGGTTGAATTATACTGATGGAGTAGTTAAACTGCCGTGGTGATGGTCCAAGATTATGAATTCAGACGGAGAAGTATGTCACAAGGGCTCATCGTGGAATAATCCGCTTCTGCATGTAATGTCCTGCACTGTGTAGTATTACTAAGCTTCCCCGAACGGTTTAACTCGCCCCGTCGGAAGCTGCAGCTGATATGAAGGGAAGTTAGGGATGTGATAGAGCAACCTCTGCAAGAATAGTTAAAGTTTATACTGCAAAGGCAGTAATCGATGACTAAGACTCCTTGTGGTGGGGCCTCCTAAGAGAAAAGAGAGGAATAGAATTAAAGCGTAGACTGTACTTTAGCAAAATACGCCGCACGAGCGGCCGCCTCGTGTTCACCGGTCACGGGGTACCGTTATGCCCATTTACCGTTGCGGCCTAAGACGCGCTGCCGATACCCTGTAGTCCTTCTGGATATTGGATGTTACGTTATTAAGAACGTTTTATTGAAACTAATTTAATTTATTTCTGCCAAGACAGAATATCTTGAGAAATCCCCAAATGGGACCTCCAGTCAAGTGGAGTGAGAAGGGGGTATACTTAGCCCGACTAGCGCAAATAGAAATGAAGATGAATAAGAAAATGAAATGCACGAGAGCCCAGAGGGCTTCGGAAAACACGTGTTTGCGTGGTGTGTAATTAATACTCTTCACTGTCTCACGCACTGCACTTAATTGTTTAACACTGACTTTAAGCTAAATATGCGAGTCCTTGCACTGACTAAACACTGTACTTACAGTTCGAATCCAAGCTGACTGCTCACCGGAGCTACTAGCAACTACGTCTGCTTCCTATGGTGGTTCCAGAGAGAATCCCCAAAAATGTGTCTTAACTCCAAAACAAAACCTGACAGTTCGAACTCACTAGTCTGGACTGTCAGAAAATGACAATTCTCTGCCCACTGATGTGAAGTTAGCTGCAATACGCACCTTAATGCACTAATTCTTTTTAAATTTAATTATTATCTCTTTAATTTACTAATATATTTGTATTTTATGAAATTATTAAATTGAAAAAGAATTAGCATGAATTTTTCAAAAAATCGTATTTAATCAAGATTATTGGCTTATAAAACAAACTACAATTCAGTAAAGGTTTTACTTTTTAATTATATACCAACTTTTATCGATTTGTATTGATGGCGTAATAAATATTTTAATTTAAGTTTTAATCAAATTAGAATTAATAATCTGGACAGGGTATGAACGAAAGAGTGACCGCAAAAAAAGCCAGTTTTCTCAAAAAATTATAATTTGGTACAAAGATGTTTCTTATTAGATTATTTATATTAAATCAATCTCAAAAATGCAATGTGATGGGTTTTTTTTAACAAAGAAGGGTTAAAAATCCACCTATAGGCGCTAAAAAGCGGTGTAATCATCCCCCAAATATTGGAATCTGGAATATTTCTTAAAATACTAAATGTAATATATTTTTGTGCTTCGAGTGATGAAAAACACGTGATTGGCAATTCTTGCCAGTTTTGAGGGTAAAATGACCCTCAGCCTGGTACAAATACTCTCAACAATTTTGAAATTGTAATAACGCTCGTAATTCTAAATTTCATTTATATTCTTCAGAGGGTATACAGAACAACTTCAAAAACTGCTAATAAGAAACCGATTAACATTATTCAATAACACAATTTCTGCCCAAAACTTACGAAATTATGGAAAATTCAAATACACACCTATTCCCCGATTTGCACGGGTATTTTTTTACACGATTTCGCTTTTAAACGACTTTTAAAATAAGGAATTTATAAAATAAACTACATTCATTTTCATCATATTTCATTCATCGTCTATTGTGAGAGTTTATTTTGAATAGAAATCATGTAATAACACTAGTTTACAAATTTTCACTTGTTTCTTGCCCTTCATATGAAATGTAATCTTTCTTTCCTTTAATGGAAACTAATCAGTAATGTAAAATTGCTTTTTTCCCAACACGCTAAGTTTTCGAGAAAAATAGGTTTAAAAAATGAAAATAACCATATTTTAGCTACTTTTGGAAAAAAATTAAAAACAAACTTAAAGTCAAATCAAAGCTTGAATTCTAAACTATAGTTTTATAATATGTTATTGGTAAATTTTATTAAGATTTATTCAGGAAACGATTTTTCATGAATCTTCCCTCTGCCATAAACATAGGAACGCTAATGTAAATCTTGTCTCCCCAACAAACCTTGAAAAGGGTTTTAATCAACTGATATTTTATAACTGTAGTCTATAAAGACTTAACCAAAAACAAAACACAATTACTTATTACGGATTTCATTACCGAGTATCGCCGATTTGAAATTGTCTCTTATTCCTCTATAATCGAATCAGAATTGCATTAAGTACTATCGAATCATGAAAGTGACATAATACTAATCAGGAAGAAAAGATTAATGTTTATGAAAGTGGAGACAGTAATTCAATTTTTGGTTAAATTTTTAATGACCCTGATTTCTTCTTTCGATAAAATGAATTATCTACTTACAACTTAATTATTTGTCATTTTATAAATAGACCAACATTTTTAGGTTTTTCAAAATATAAATATTTACTTTTATTTTACATCGAAATAAATGAAACATTTTAGTCTGTTTTCCATTTACGCAGTTTTATGTACACTAAATCCCGATTTCGATTTACACGGTTTTCTGAGATACCTATCTACCGTGCAAATCGGGGAATAAGTATATTTTAAAGATAAATAGACTTCTCTCGGTCTTTAACTGGTCGGCTGAATCCAAATAAATTTTGCTTAAAACAGCCTTTAGTACCTAAGCAAACTAGATAAACAAATGTAAAAAAATCCAAGATAGGTATGATTTTTCTTGATTTCTTCCAATTTTATTGAACTGTTCAGCTAGCTAACTCAAAACGAGCTAATACCAATGTTTTAACATTAACTAATATAGTTTGAACTAATTAGATACATAAATGCGATTCCGATATAGATTATAGCGTTTCCTCTATTTTTAACACCTTTGTAACTGGTTAAACACCAAGAAGTTAATTATGGAAAATTAATTTTTCAACTAATAAAATAAATGCAAAAGTTCTGAGATAGATTCACTTTTCCTTGCTCAAGTAAATATAGAAAATTAATATTTCTTAAAACGGCTTAAAATTAGACCACGGTTTTTGCATGGTTAAAAAATCAAAGATATATACGTTTATCTACAACTTAAAATCAAAAAACTGTTAAATTAAGCACAGGAATAAGAATGTGGCATTAAAGCTAATAAAATATTTATATAATATTAGGATTTTTTTCCCAAGACTTCGCCCGTACATAATTAAGTTATTTTCAAAAATCGGTTTACGGGTTGATTTTCAAAAAATAAGAAATACCTGCTTAATTATTTATATTTTGGAGTACTTTTGCTAACTTTATGTCAAGTTTCTCCATGTAAACTTTGAATTTTGAAAAACCCTTCTGAGTCAGTTTCTTTATTATAAAATATAATAAGACCAAATTTCATATTAATAAATTCAACGGTTTCGGCTCGGCGAAGACGAATCAGTCAGGGCACGTTACTTTATATATATAGATTATTATTATTATTGTTAGGGGTGACCCTCATGGTGGGCACTGCGACCAGACGGTCTTTTGTGCCGAAGCCCCTTTACAGTAAAAGACGATCTGCTACCCTAAGGAACGCCAGAAGATCTTTTACAGAAGATGAACGAGCTTCAGCCGAGTCCAGGAACTCCTGACCGAAGATCTTTCTTCTTAACCGTGCTAAAGCCGGACAAGCACACAAAATGTGTGAAGTAGTTTCGTCGTCTTCAAGACACAGACGACAATCCGTCTCATTTGACAGACCTATTTTATATAGGTGGTATCTTAGCCCATGGTGGCCAGTTAAGAAACCTACCAACAGTCTGAGATCCGCTTTACTCAAAGCATTGATTTCAGTGCAGGTATAGGGTCTGTCGAGCTCTTTAGCTTGCCGGATCCCAGGGAAGTTATCCCAGTGTATGTACTGTAGATTCCTGACCCATTCTTCTATCTATATATAGATACGTATTAGTCATTTTTAATACGCTAAGGCTCTTAAGAGACGTAAAACATTTATGAAGTTATATGAATAACGATAATTGGAATTCATAAAAATGTTCAGTATTTTGAATTTGAACAAATTCAGTAATGCTAGTCAATCAAATGTTAACAAACGCGGTATTCAAATTTAATTTAACGATTTGGCGCTATTACATATAGACGAAATAGAACAATGATTTCAAATTAACATGTTCACAAAGATTACAATTCCTAAGAATGTTAAGGAACTCTAAGGTTTCTTTTTTGAATGCCATTGATTACTTACACGAGAAGAGGGAAGAACATAAGCTAAGGTCGATTTATTGCAGTTTATGAACTTGAATAGCATAATCTCAAGGTATTTACCTTTGGGCTCTCAAAGAGTTCTTTGAATAGCTACCCTCACCCCAGTGGGCTGCAATTAGAAAAATCACGAGTTTTCTTCGTTCTACATAGTTTCGAGATGCTTTTGAAAATACGAAAAAAAATATAGCACAAAAAAATATGACTTCCATCCGAGCAGGTGGCAGCAGGCGTTGGTTTTTGTACTCTGCTCTGGCTCTGAACTCTGAAGGATCACAAAGCTCCCTTAAGATGTCTGCAACGTGCGAGGAGATTTTGGTTGTCGGCCAAATTGGGGTTCTGCGCACTTGTCGCGATTTGCCGCAATTTTGCCCTTTCGCAGAGCTTTACAGAGAGCTTGCAGCGCTGGATTCAGTAGAACCTTACGATTCAGAGGACTCAGTTTGTATAATAAATATCGAGTTTTTGTGTTCACCTGGTGTTTCTTTTATATATGTAATAAAGAGTCCCCTCGGTGGTTCTCTATCGATCTATCCTAATTTGAACAGAAGTCCTGGTTCACCCTTGCTGCCTTTGGAGATTTGAAAAAAAAAAATCTTAAATATTGCAGACCTGACATCTCTAAAGGAAAATTATGTAAAAATGATGCCCATTACCCACGGAGACCGAATTTTCAATTCGTGCTAGTGTGATGTGAATGGTGTGGTGTGGTGCATTGGTTCCAATTTAATTCAACCTCTGACTGTAGGATCTACCTACGAAAAAGAGGAAAACTCAACTATCAAACGTCTCGGCAGCGTATGAAAGTTCATAAGGTTTGTGTTTTAATTTTCTTAATAGCCCAAAGGAGAAGGTGGCACAAATCGGGGTCGCGCAAACTTGCACGTGTCGGCAATGGTAACTTTGTCCTACTTTCGTAGACTGGCGGGAATCCTTCCGAAAGTCCAGGGGTAACTTTCCCGATTGATCCCAAGCTAACGTTGTCTTTGCTGTGTTGGTGGTAAGACTTCTTTCCATGGACCATAATCTTAAGGCAAGCCTCAAGCTGAGTACTCTTCTGAATAGAAATGTGAAACCAAGGGGATAAAATTGGATTTTGCTATGCACTTCTACAGCATACATATAAAAATACTTAGCGTTTGTTCGCCACTATACCCACATTTTTTTGGAATTGATTCTGAAAATCTAGTTTTTTTATTTTATAAAAAATAGGAAGTGCTCTGTAAAATATTGAGCTATTTATGCAAATATTTTATATATGAAGGTCCTTCAAAAGATTAAAAGAAAAAAATCCACGTTTTAGCGAATACTAGCTGAGATCACCAATTTGAACCGAAGTCAAAAAAATATTTATTAAAATACATATTTTTTAATATCATAATTTCCTACAGAAAGTAGACGAATTTCTACTAAAAATTGATACTTGGTGTTGTACGAACTTGAAACCATAACCAAATTAAGGAAAACAAAGGAGCTGATTAAAATTATATAAGTTTTGTATTATATTTACGGAGAATATATAAAAAAAATACGAAAAATCCATTTATACAACATAATATTTAGTAAACCGACTAGCCCCTAATAACATAATCTAAGGTCAAGTTTTTTTATATACGGGAAACATTTTTTTTATCAACTAAAAAAAATTAGTTCTACAGTAAAATATAATTTTATTTTATTTTACATAATGATCCTTTATCCTTTGTTTCTATAATATCCCGATAATAAAAATACTACTCACTCTACAACTTAGCATCCGCTGAAGGTAATCAAAATTTAAAAATATAAGAAACGATCTTATAAATGCCTAACATATCAGTAGTATTAGAAGACGTTTTTGCTGCATCTTTAACATAAATTACATTAAATTTAACATTTCTTGCCCTCCACATGTAACATATTCGTAAAAAACCTTGTATAAAAATAATAAACGATTCTATCCTATGAAATGGCATTATTAACCTTTCGAGCGGCTCATAAGGGGTTACTTTGACCCCGCAAACAAATTTTTATAGAAAAGCGGATTTCTGCACGAAGTTTCGATAAAATTAAGTCATAAATATTACTTACTTACAGGTTTAGTAAGCGCGGAAATATTTCACATTTTTAGAAAAATGTTTGACTGTCAAAAAATTTATATTATCAAATTGTTTGGGATAAAATTCAGACCGTATAAGATTTAAGATTCATCAGAATAGTGTGCTATCGAAGTGTTAAATGGATCAGATTAGTTCAAAAATTCGAAAGTGCTTTTCTCAATAGAATGAAATATTAAAGTTTAAAAATTACTTCTTCAAACAATATAACTGAAATATTTGTACGTATAAAGAAGATCGTTGCATAAAAAGTTTATAGATAAATTGCTTTACGAAAGTATTTTTCTTTATTTAAGCCAAACATTTCCGTGTAGTATAAAAGAATTATTCAATTAAATTCAAAAATAGATTTTCGTCCCTCGTATACAGTTCATAAGAATTCGAAAAGGTCAGTCATATTATATTGAACACATAACACCAGTCAAGGTATCATAATTATAGATGTCAATTAAAATATGAATGAATGCGTAGCTGCCTGCGTCAGCTTCAATTCGATTCTCTGGATTTTTATTTCGAAATGGCTTCTAATGCATGAATATTTTATGTAATAGACAAGAACTAACGATGCAGAAAATGCTTAGTTCCTTTGCCGAGTTCAACAGTGGTATTTTACAGAAAGCAGTTACCGTCAGGAAGGGAATAACGTTGTTTAATGTTCCTCTTTTTATAGCATGCATTTAATCGATTAATGCTAATAAGCTTTTTCGCGTCCTTGATTTGGTAACTGAAACATTCTATAGAAATTCCATATCAAAATTGACATATAGATCGACATTCTATTTTGAAAACATTTCCAACATGTCTTATAATCAGAGTCATAAAATATTCATTCCTTTTGGAATTAATTCCCATCTAATTACTTTTACTTAAAATTGTTAAAATTTGTTAATTCCATTCATGTTAAAATATTAGCTATTAGCAATATATTTAGCTTGCCAAGGAAGTGAGGAATTATAATTCCTTATACATTCCATTGAAATTATCAATTAAATTGACAAGTAATTAAAAAGGGATCGACTTAGATTTCTTAATTCCTATTTTATGGAATGGTACTTAAAAAATGGTACTAATGAAGATTACAAGTCTGCATATAATCCATATTAATATTAAATATATTATATAGTAGTAACTGGCTTTATAGTTTTAAATTTCTCGGAATAAATTATTACCGCCAAAACTAATTCTATTTACATTATTTTATATTTCAGGTCTTCAAGCCTTCCTCTGCATGAACTGCAAAGAGATTTTCTGTAATAATGCATTCGCCTTATGAGTGTAATGGTGAAAGTGGTATTCAAAATCCAAACGTAATTCAACCTTTAGAGGGAAGAAATGACAATGGACACGTTGAGGAATACTTTATGTGTTCCACAGAATTTCCACAGATATCAAATTCAAATTCCACCTCATCTTCAAAACAAAATTCGCCAGCATCAACGCCGACGTCGACGATTTCTGGAATAGCAGCAATGACAAAAACAATGCCCAATACTCAAACAACAACCCAAACACCAAAAAAAATATTGGAACCGTATCTCCTTCAGTGGGAAGACATGCCACATCATTTGCAATTTAATCCTTATGTACTCACAGGATACCGTCCACTCCAAACGTTTAAAGAGTGTATGTTTAGTTTATTCTACTGGCACAACGAAACCATTAACATAATAACACATGGTAAGAGTAAAGTTCGTACTCCAACTTATATTACGTGCTCCAACGTACTTACTAAATTCATTAAGAACCGGCAACCGAAATAGATTGATTTAATTTCTACAAATAAAAACTAAGATTTAAAAAAAAACATAATTAAGGCCCTTGTTTTGGCTTTCGTTCGAAACTAAATTCGTATGTAAATGATATTTTCCAAGTCCTCAAATTCGTTCAAAAACCAATCATTTAGAAAATAACAAAGGTTAACAAGTTTCTAGTTTCATCTAGAACAACAGAACTGAAATGCATTTTTGAAAGCTCCTTTACATGCGATGCCTTCAAACTTAAAAATGTTTTGAAATTTCATACCATAGGACATTGCAGTATAAATCGCGCAGCAGCTTAGCTAATAAAGGCATATCTCCATCATATTTATAAAAAAGACGTGTTATTTTTATAACGTTTTTCTTCAAATTAAACTGCCCCCTATGGTATGCAATTTCAAAACAATTTTGAAAATTCTGAGGCATCGCAAGGAAAGGAGCTTTCAAAAATGCGTTTCACTTCTATTGTTCTAGATGAAACTTCTTGTCATTATATTTCTATGCTGTTAGGTAATTTCCATAGAATTTTTTCCGTAGATTATGAATGAGGAAATGAAAATTCTTTATTAGTTCGCACTTTCGAGACAAATAGGGTTAAAAAGCCAAAAGGACTTATTTATGCGTTTTTTGGAAAATTATTAAAAAATTACGAATTCTTTCAGAAGCTTGTTACTTCGTTAAAATGAAAACAAAAGTCATAAGCTTTTATATAAAAAAAACAACAGGCTTTAAAACTTTTCGAAATATTCCTCAAAATTCACTTCTTTCCATATTCTGATTATTTCATACAATATATAGTGAACGGTGAACCATAACTGGCACTCGCTCATGAAAAACTTGTTTCCTAAAATGCTTAAAGAGTAATATAGATAAATGGCTTTTGCTATATTTAGATAAGGATTCGGGCTTTCATTTAAGCTACCTTACAAGTTCCTATTACATTTCATAATTTTTAAATGATTTTTACAAAAAATGCAAAATAACTTTTTTTAAGTCTTTTTCGGCCTATTTTTCTCAAAAACCTATTGGTTTTGTTCAGAAGCAGAAAAAACCATTTAATTTGTTGACTAGTGTAATTTATCCAGACGTTTCCAGTGCCCTTCGTTCTGAAAAAAAGATTAAGAACAGTATCGTATTCGTAAAAATGCGAAAATCAGAATATGACCCTAAATCTTCGTACAAAGTTTCACTGGAATTCGTGAAGTCACACTGATTAAACTAAGATTTTAATCCGTATCTGCTAATTTATAACTCTATATTTGTAATAAATCTTACGGTTGAAGTTTTCGCCAATCTAAACTAGGATTTGTATATATGTATACCCGATTACGCTAACTTATCCATGGCATTCTGTTCGCTTTAAACCAAAACAAAAGCAAGGAAGAATAAGTAAGAAATCGACATATTTTTAGTCACAAATATGTGAAACCTTTATAATTCCCGAGAAATATAGTGAAGCCCTATGAATTGATGGTAATTACCAATCCCCTGCACGTTTCAGTAATCTAGTTTTGATCTTGCGATAATCAAATGCACCCTCTAACCTTCGACAAGGTGACTTTACTTCCTATGTACGACTACATTGTACATTATGTATCTTCGGGTGATTCATTGCCTCTGTCTCGGTCAGATGGTCAATTGCGAGCCACCTTCTTTGTGGGGGGTTGGATGAAAGGTTTCGCAAATTGTCCGTTAAAACACATTTTTAACCTTTACATTGGGACACAATTGTCTATTATACTTTAATCCTTATTGTTTGTGTTTAACACCTGACTATCAATTTTGTGAGGCCTTATTATAAGAAACGAAATGAATCACTTCGTTTCGTTTGCTATAGCAAAGAAATGTAAGAATTCTTATAAGAAATTTCGTATGTAATTCAGCTATAATAAACAAAACGAGATGAATCGTTTCGTTTCTCATAATAAGGCTCATGAATTTCTACTTTATTTTCAGGCGTACCTATTGTATACATACTTGCAACGGTGCCAGCGCTTATGCCCTGGGAGAGGGACTTTCGTTTCTTGTCATTCTGCCACTTATTCGGATCGGTTGCACCTTGGTGTGGCAGCTTTATTTACCATTTGTTCATGAACCTTAAAAAAGGGGAAGATGTATACTATCGCCTACTTAAACTTGATATGCTCGGAATTTGGGTTAGCCAAAGTTTTGGTAAGTAAATCCATACCTAAATAAAATTATTTAAAAATCTATTCTAATACCGACTATTTATGTTACTTTGATACAATGGAGAAAAACGAGTAAAATTCCTCCTTAATAACATTTATGAGAATTGAGTTAAAAAAAAAATGTATATAACTAGCGACATGCCATTGTCGAAGCACGACCCAAAGTTAATTAACAGGTTTTCTGTCACGCTATTGGAAAGCTCAACTTTAATAAATAATAATATCCTTTTAGAGAACTTATCTTCTATAATAAATAAATAAATAATAATATCCTTTTAGAGAACTTATCTTCTAGAAATCTCGCATATCAGATTCCCATTAAATTTAGCTCCCGAGGATTTTGGGGATCGATGATTTCAGATATGGAGATAAAATCTCAAACTAGTTATATACAGCGTGCACCGAGAAAACAGGTTTTAAAACAATCAGCTAATTCGGTTTAGATGATTTGCTTTTAGGTGAAAAGTACACAAAAGTAAATGAAACATTTAATATGATTCCGAAAGTTCACAACTGCCTTTAGGGACCCCACCTAATCCTATTAGGTGAGGAATTATAAAGTAGTGAGCTAAAAATACTTTCTTGTTCACCTAAAACTGCATCTAGGCGTAAATGAAATATCTAAAAATATGGCAAATAGTAAAATCACCTACAAAAACAGTTTCTTCACCTATTTCAATAAGAAAATAAGATATAAAGTCGTTATTTCATTTTATAATTTAATAAGTTTAGTCATTTTACAATTTAATAAGAAATTGACTATTCGAAAAATGTTCCTCATTAATAGCAATATGATTAAAACTATGGCTTATGAGTCGAACCTGGTCTGGTGCTGCCTGTCAACGTTAAAAACACTGGCTAGCACGAATAAGCTTACTATAGCTTGGGTACCAGGCCACGAAGGAATAATTGGAAATGAAAAGGCGGATGAACTCGCCAGAAATGGTGCAAAATCCGCGTTCATTGGACCGGAGCCTTACTGTGGCTTGGCCAGGAGCTATTATAGATCATACCTTAGGCTTTGGGAAGAAGATAGTAATGCCTCACACTGGATCAACCAAACCGGACTAAGGCAGGCGAAACGCTTCATCTACCCCTCCAAGCAGAGGTCGATGAGACTTCTAATGCTCAGCAAGCCGGACTTAAAAATCATTACCGACCTCTTAACGGGGCACTGTGCCCTAAGATACCACCTTAAAAAGATAAGTGTGGAGGACGATGATATATGTCGCTTCTGTCTTGAGGAAGAAGAAACAGCAGAACACGTACTCTGCCAATGCCCAGCCTTAGGTCGACAAAGGCTGGCACACTTCGGAGCATCCCTCATAGCGCCGGAAGATGTGTCGAATGCGACTCCCCAGCAGACCATAGCCTATTTCAAGGACCTGGATATGGAAGGGGTTTAAATAAAAGGGACTAGCACAATAGATCTTATAGGTCGCGTTTGCTATTCGGGCACTGGGAGTGCCCTAGACGACCCAATAACATAATAATAATAATAATAAATAATAATGGCTTATGAGAGACGTTTTGATATTCTACACACATAAATGTGATTATTGTTGTTAAAATAATCTAAAGATACTCTAAAATTACAAGCAACCTTTGGGACAGGAAACATTTTCGGAACCAGTTGATTTTATGCCCTGAGCTATGTATATATCAGCTCTTTTATATGCAATTCATGCTATTACTTTAATTAATACAAGAAACGACGTGTATAGAGCTAGTTGTTACGACGCATTTTCTGATCAAAGTATAGAAAAATCACCTATTGTTGTGCTGTTCTAACTATTTTTATGTCTACATTCTGTAGAACCGTAAGTAGACTACAGATTGTAAAAACTCATCTTAATTTTGTAGTATGCCTACATGCTGTAGTAAATTTGCCTAAAAGTTACCGACATAGTGTTGAAAATTTGTCTATATCTTGTAGAAAATTTGTCTGCAATCTGTAGACAATTTATCTACATTTTGTAGAAAACTTGTGTGCACTTTGTAAAAAAATTGTTTAATTTCGTAGACAAATATTCTACAGTATATAGACAAATTGTCTGAAGAAGAATGACCGACAACAAATTGTCGGAAATATGTCTAAATTTCGTATACTAGGATATTTGCCTAATTTCAATGAACAATTTACCTAAAGCCCATGGGAAATTCTGAGTTAAAATCACCTAATTCAAAATAGACAAATCAGAGAAATGGTTTAGCTGGCTAAAATCACCTACAGAAAATAGGTGAATTGCTATATTTTTTTAGACATAATATTTAATCTTTTGTTTGAGTGTGGATAAAAAACCGAGACTTGTTATTCGAACTCAATGAAAAAGTATTCAGAGTACGAGCTAATTAAAGTCATTACTGTTTGCTGTATTTAGTGAAGTTTTTATGAAACTTACCTGGCATAGGACTAATTGTTAAATACGGCTTCACCCAGATGCATTTCTTTAGACCTTATAATTCGGTTTAGATGAATTTTGTAGTAAAAATAAAGATAGAAATGTCCTCCTCTTCTCTTCTCTTGAAGTTATTGGCCAGCTTCGTAGCTGAAACCCATACGTAGCTGTGTATCCAAGCGAAAACGTTTTGACGCACTTATTACTTTAAAAAAAATGAAAAATATTACATTATTAGAAAATCATAATTTTAGTAATGTAGGGGAAAGTGGGGGAAACACGAACACCTAAGGGAAAACTTAAATAAAACAGTGGAATTTGATCACAGAATTTCTTTATTTTTTAATTATAAAGTTTACTTATCTGTCTATCGAATTCAGTAATCAATATTTATATTTTGAATAAATTGTGACAATATGAAAAAAAAAAAACCCTTAGTGTTCTGCTTTACTCGACATTAGTTGGGTAAACACGAACACCAAGTGGGGTAATTACGTACGAACATTAATAACGACAGTGATCACATTTATAACCCAACGATGTTGACTGTCCGTCAGTACAATTCTCGTCAGCCCATTTTTTTACACACGTAGCACATAATCCAGTCTTCAACGGGGGATCTATATATTTATCTCTACAAAAAATACAAAAGTAGTCTTCATTTTCCTTTTCGCCTTTTTCTTTTTCTCTTTCTTTTTCTTTCGTATTTTGACCCTAGACTTTTACATTCTTGAAATCGTGAAATTTTGGTCGCCATCTTGAATTTCTAAATTTAGATAGCAGATTTGAAATCAGCATTCCGCAAAACCCCTTTGTACAAATTTTCATTAAAATCGCTTCAAATTTAAAATCGTCAGCCGCCATCTTGGATGTGCCATTTTGAAACCCTATGTATTATCCGAAAAAAGTTAGCCTATATGTTAAGTTGGAATATGTACTACCCTCGGGCAATAATAAAAAAAGATGAACGGGGAACCAGCAAAAGGGAGGGGGGTAATGCCGAACGTTCGAGATTGCCCGACATGGAGTGTTCGCCTTTACCCCGCTGGATCGAAAACAGTAAAATGGAAAAAAAAATTTAGATTATATTTCTTTTGCTGATTGCGTCATTGTCATTTAGCTGATTAATATGTGAGTATTCCACTATGTAAAAGTTAAATTACTATTATAGATACAAATAAAGCAACACCAACTTTAATTTACCAAAAAAATTACATCAAAAACATGCAAAATAATGAAAAATGCATACCTTCACAAGTAACTTGCGCCCGCGTCTCCCGTATTATTGCCTGCCACTGGTGGTGGCGTGATCTCCGAAATGGAGGCAAGTAAAATATGGCTATCTCTCTCTAACACATTAGAATCATTGGATTCGTGATTACCCCTCGTTCGCGTTTCCCCCACTCTCCCCTATGTATAATGGTTACACTACTATCAAAAATACGATATCTTGTTATATATTAGGAAATCCTAATATAAAATCTTTATAAAGGTAATTTTCCGTTTAGGTAATTTCACAGAAATCTGATTTTGAAAGTGATTTGTTTACCTACTTAGTGATTGCTCGTTAAGGTAATTACCCATAAAAAAAGTGGAATTAAGCTTTTCTATTATTTTTAAAATCAGTTTCATATAGTTTTACAATCAGTAAGAACAGAAACTTTCGCGGATCTTTTCAACAACGATGAAGTCAATAATTTTTGTGGGTATCGTGATTTCGGTATTTTCAACTTTAATTCCGATAACTGAGGTACATAAATTTGAAATGCAGTTTATATTATAGAATCAATTAAAATCAAGCATTGCATTTTCAGGCAACTATTAAAATAAGATTAGCTACTTTCAACATGACTGCAAATCCCGATGATATGATACTTTTTTACGAATTGATTGACAACACAGCTATAAATGTGAATGTGACACTTTTAAGAGATATTCCGGATGATATTAAGTTCAACTTTTTCTTAAAAATGAAGATTCGAAACAGATTTCGAGATATTGGTAAAATAGTTAATATCGATTTTTGTAAGCTGATGAGCAGTCTATCTAATGATCCTCTTCTTCGGTATTTCTTTGAGAATTTAAGAAAATCGAAAATTCTTTGTCCATTGAAGCAAGGGGTAATAAAACAAATAATAAAATAAAATTCTTATACACTGCCTTGTTTTACAGGTAACATATTACATAGACGATTTTCGTTGTGATCCTCTTAATCTTCCTCCATTGGTAGGAACAGGTATATACAAGGTGTGGGGCAGCTTGGTTAAGGTCAATGACAAAAAGAGAAACACTCTTCTTGCTTTTTATGCAGACGGAATAATTGCTGGCTCATAAAAATAGCGAATTTTCTCAAAATATACCACTTTTGTTGCATACCTAAGAAATTGAACAAACCTTCCTAAGTATATATGTGTGACTTTAAATAAAAATTAAAAAATCATACCAAACTTGTAACGTTATTATTTTCCCTTTTGAATTATCCTGAATAATAATAATACCATGTACTTTGCAATCGACTACTGAATTCAGCAGTTCCTGTTGTTAAGCTGAATTAAACAACTGTGACTGCAGAAAATATGTTCCCGGACACAGCTATAGTTATTGGCACATATTTTTAAAATTTTAAGAATTTATTAGCTGTTATTTCCATTTTCTGCCTTTATGATTCGGATGTATCTGAAAACAAAATAAAATAAATATGTATAATTAAATTATATTTTTTTATACCTTCCCTATTATTTTCAGGCGCCTTACCAATGGTAACAGCGAGCATGTTTTGCTTTAGTTCGAAGTGGAAATGGTCTATTATATTGGGTTATTGCATACTTTGCCTTTGGGGACTGTATAAGGTAAAAATAATTTCAAATAATTACTAGTCAAATTAAAATTAAAATCACTCTACATTAAAAGTTTCCTTTGCAGTTTCGGAGAATCAATTAAATTTTTTAATTATTATTAAAAACGAAAATTCAACTCGAAACACTTTTATAGGCAATGACGGCAAGTTCGCCTTGGCAAAGAAGGCTATGTTTTGTGCTTCCCTTCACTATGAGGGTAGTCCTGGCACTCTTTAGGACCTTGGGATATGTAGGTGGTAATCCGGCCGCCCTAACTCATGTTTACCTACAGGCAAATAATATTGTTGAATAGATGTTCCTTTTTAATTAACTATAATTTTTGCAGGATGCGGTATCAGTGTTCGGTGGGGCTATTGGTGCTATGCATATACCAGAAAAATGGTTTCCAGGCAGTGTTGATTTGTACTTGAATTCGCATAACATAATGCATGTATTAGTTGTGCTTGCAGTATATTCAATGCATCAGGTACTTATTAATTTTAAAATATGTTTGTTAAAAGAAATTAAAAATACATTTGAGTAGGCAACAATAAGCGATTTCGAATGGATGTTGAAAGCAGAGTGCAATTTAACAAATGCTTCGAAAACAATAGATCTATCAATGGAATCGAATGCAGAACTATGACCCTACAAATTAAATATAACAATTTGCAACGGCAACGTTAATCGTTTTTATGTAATTAATAGTAATTTTAAGAGGCGCGCAGCGACTCGGCTAACGAGAATTGACAAAAACAATAAATTTAACTAGGTGATAAGCCTGGAATAATGAAACAATTACAGACGAATGCTGCGCACACAAAAGATATATATCTGTAAGTAGGGACGAAACAAATAAAAAATCACGTCGACTGTGGTACTAATTTTTAAGATTATGTAAATTGTGCTTAACTTAAGAATCGAAATGGCGTGTGTGTCACAAAGTAAGTAATAGGTCAGCAATAGGATTAAAAAAAAAAAATAAGCGTCAAAAGGTTTTCTAGAAACTAAGCAGTAGCTAATCTTTCGAAACAGTATAGAATTGCAGTATATTTAGCTCCTACGCTCTATTTTTGTAAACTCTCTTAGAGGTTTTGGGTCTAAGAAGAAATTAGCAAAACCTTTTATTCATGTTCAAATGACTAGGCCAAATTCGAGAATATAAAGAGACCATTAGTGTCCTTTATGAGTGTGAACGTAAGTCTTTTAAAACATTACAACGTTTCTCCGGTACAAATTTAGAAGTGCAGCTGATGCAAATCATTTCCCCCGAGGCAATTATCGCTTCTAAAGTCATTTGCAATTAGCTAGGCTTTTAATATTATAGACAATTTTATTAACACATTTAACTGTTTGTATTCTAATCTAATCGAGATTTTGTTAGACTAATTCTATGCGCAAATTGCAAAGTTATGTAGGAAACCAAAAATATGTGAAATAAACAAAAAAAAAGATTGTTTTTTAAGCACACAATTGTATAAACACTTTATAAGTGTTTTGGACCATTTTTCTTCGCAAGATAATTTTTAAATAATTCTGTGCATTTCATATTACAGATTAGAGAGATTATTAGAAAGTGGAAGTGGTATATACTTTAAACGACGTAAACAATAGGGCCTTAACAGTAATAATTATATAAATATATGCATGATGATAACCTTAGGCCTTAAAATATTAAGAATTACTTAATTTCTTTACAAGCACGATTTTAGCGAAACAATAAGATCTAGGAAAAACGTCCACTTTAGAAACATAGTTTAAACTGTTCTTCCAAAAAATGTCAATTTTTAATTATAATCTCCAATTTTTGTTCGACATTTAGCATTGAAATTAATTTTCTTTTTACAATAACAATGTGTTGAATGTACAAGTCATTTCAAAATTAAATACGTATACTACTTCGCCACAGAAATGGGTACGTACTTGAATATTAAACAAAACTTTGGTTAGTCTATGATTTGGTTTGCATTTATGTTCTTACAAAATAATAAAATTGTTACCAACCCCCACTTCGGTTTAATTAAAAACAGTTTAGTGATTTGTAAGATATAAGAATACTAAAAACAAACGAATAAAGGTCTAACTTCACTTTCCTCCCTTATTTGTTACTAGCGATAAATAATTAATATCTGATTAATTATGCCGTCATATTTCTCATTATTATTATTTTATATTACCTTTTTTTGTTTTAGAATAAGCGATAAAATAACAATTAAAGATTATTTCTTATGATGTTAATGTGTCCGCTTTATACTTTTACAACAAGCAATAAAATTAGTAATTGAATTTAACGAAAGAGTAAAGATAAAGACGGTATCAGAAATAAAAGCCAAAAGGGTCTGACTCAATCTCAATAATGAGATCACATCGGTTAGGAAGGTGGTAAAATTCACCTTCATATTAGATTAATTCTGTTTTGAAGAACCTATAATGCAAAGTATTACTTTGTTAGAAAAATTATAATTTTATTATGTTAACAAGAATTTAATAAAATTAAATATATTTAATGATTCATGTTTAGTGTCAAATATTATCAGATAATCCTATATTTAAAAGCAAAATTAAGCCCTTTAATTTGATATCCAACGCGATATTAAAAAACAAATTTTCTTAAACAACATAAGCCTAAGTGTAATCCTAAATAAATTAGTGCGTCCTTACCACTCCACTTTATTTAATTAAAAGCAGTCCAGTGGTTCATGAAATAGTAGAGTCTTGAAACTAAAAACAGGGAGACCCATCTACGTTTCTTCCCTTTGCTTATAAGGAAAAATTCAGCTCTTAATTATGCGACCATATGTTCGTAGTAGCAACAACAACGTAACATTTACTGAGGCTATTAGTATATGCACGTTGTTTTCTTTTACAAGAGAATTAAGAAGTGATTTTATTGTCTTTCATTTAGAAAGAATGGACTCAACAGAAAAATGTGTAATAATCTCTCAAAATGTTATATTTATTTTGTAGTATGCGGCGCCTTTTTGTTCTGGTGCGAAATTATCGAGAAAACTCAACTCGCTTGAAAATTTCTTTTACTATATAAACATTTATAATTCCTAATTTTTATTCATTTAAAAAAAAAAATATATATATATATAAATTGGGAACTCTCATACAATGCAAAAATTAAAATTAAATGAAGTCAATACTTTTAAATTTCATATCAACAAACAGTACAACTAAGCCATAAGTAAAATCAAAAATATTTATTACTTGTATTAAAACATTTCTTCTAAAATCTAAATCTAAATTTACCTCACTCAATGTAAAGCATTAAAATATGGGAATTGTGTTGTTTTAAAAATCCTAAATTTAGTATTTTTTATTAAACTTAGCCATCGATAATATCTCACCAATATATCTTTAGATGTTATTGGTTTGCAAAATAAATTGATTACAAGTGAGCGAGACCAAAATCATTAAGCAATATTATAGTTAGTAGTAACTTTGTTGTTCAAATAACTTCAATAACAAATTTGCAAAATATTTAGGGGTCTTATTGTTAAATTTTTATAAATAAAAATAATTTAGAGCATTTCGAAATTTTGAAGTTATCACGCATTCAAGATGTAGTGTAGAAAATTTCTTTTATTTATTAAAGGAAAAGTAAGGTCACCCGTTTTGTACACTAATAACAATTAGATGCAGTCGCCTCAAACTGAAGTGTTATGACAGTGTTATTTATGCTACGACCTTTAATTTATTTAAACATAATACTTGAAGCTGAATTTTTAATTAAAGTTACCTACTATTGAAGAGGAACATTGTCTTTTATTTCCCAAATTCTCATATTTTATAGATATACAACTATACAACTATTACACGTTTTGTTATTTCACATAGAAGATTTATTTATTTCATGAATGATGCTTTATTATATATTAATTTTAAAAACAGTTTTTTTTTCAGTTTTGGCGGTTGGTTCAACGAGTACATGCCTTAAATCATAACAAATAGAAAATTGAAATTACAGAAACTTAATTTTGCAGAATTTTTCAAGAAATTTCTATTATATAAGTCAAACCTTCTGATGCAGCTAAAAAGTTATGATAAAAGTGGTACTTATACGAAAAGAGATAAAAATAAAAAAAGTGTCTAGAATTCTTTCATAGCAGATTAACTGGCAGATAAATTTATTTTTAAATCTTGAAATAATTAACTAGATCTTAGAAGAAAATTAAACCGGTTCCAAAAATATATGTACATCAAAACTACAAATCTATTAAAATTTTATGCTATCAGAAATACTAATTTCTCTAAAAGCATTATCGAATATTTAAATCAACAGCATTTATTTTACATTAGAAAAGAAAAGTGTAGGATTAAAAAAAAAAATTCACTTTATTTAGTATAACATTTTTAAGTTCAAGAATTATTTATTTTATTAGTCTTAAAAAATAATATTAGCTGTCCCTTTGTGCCCACTATCAGAGTAGAATTAGAACAGTTTTTAAAAACATTCTAGAAGATTGCGTACCATATTTCTTTAAATTTCTAGAAATTTATAAGACCTTAGAATTTTGTTATAATATTCCTGTAAACTTCAAGGCGTTATATTTCCTGTTTTTTCTTTTCTTTTTTAATTTTAGGTCCAGTTCGGAAATATGCGAAAATACTTTCATTTATTTTTCAGAATATCTTTTTAAATATGGTATTCAAAATTATGAAAAAAATACTTTTGTATTCCACATAACAAGCCCTTTGAAATGATACCCCCATGATATAAAGTTTTTTCGAGTAGTTAATTTGCCCCCTTTATATGAATATTTTAAAGTGCAAATTATGTGGATCAATAAAATGTATTAATTTGCCCAATTTTAAGTTTCTACGTTGCATGGTTTCTGAGAAAATCGGCTGTGACAGACAGACAGACACGCGAGTCATATTACAGATTATTCCTTTGGAAGTCAAATTCATCCTTATGCAAATCAAGCATTTCAACATAAATATTTTATTTACACAGAAATCAAATGAAAAAAAATTAGTAAGAAATTAAAAATGTTATTATAACGAGCTTTATTAGATACTTATTATATTTAAAAGTAATTACCAATTCATTCAAGTTTGAAATTCATAATTACATAATTAGTTTCGTGGTATGTATGAAAACTATATGTAGATAATTTGTACACACAAAAACAATATAAATAACCAACGAAAAATAGTTAATCTCCTGATATAAGATATGAATGTTACCTAACATTTTTGTTAATTAACTTATTCTGTGCAAGGTAGCACAACATTTCTCGTTCCAAGATGACTATTTAAGTTTAAATTGGCATTTTAGAGAGAGCATTTTTACTGACTTTTTTTGTAAAGCAGCATGTGTGTTGTTTTGATCGATGTTTCTGTGAGTAATTGAGTATCATTTCGTTTGGAAATATTAATCTTTAACGTTATTATTATTATTATTCGCGGTAATGTTGAAAGTTCCATTCGAAGTGTTAACCACTTTTTCTCAAAAACTGCGATCAACATGGCATTTTGAAACATCACTATATACCTAAAATGTTAATCACTTAAAAGGCGCTCGCAAAAATAACCTTCCTTCACAAAAGAGTGACCGCAGAGTTAGCCTGGTTTTCCAACACCTGCAACTTCGATTGGAATTGATTAAATGTGAAGGGATGTAAACAACCCCTTTAAAGCAGTTAAAAAATAAAAATTCAAAAAATAGTTCTATCGATTTAAAGAACACATTTTTGTGTAATATGAAACATAAGAAACACACATAAAGAATTATTACCCTTGATGAAAATCCACCCCAACCAAGAGGGTTAAACTACCCCCAAGCACTAAAAAAGTAGTAAATCATAAAGTATCTCAAGAAAAATCGAATTAAAGAATTTTAGGTATGGCTGACTTCTAAGTACTATCTTAATAAGGAGGGTAGTTAACCCTTTGATTAAGGGGATGTTTAGCTTCAAGAACAATAAAACTTACTTTTATGAAGTTGTGCATTCATGAACAGACAAAAATTTTGAGCGTTACATTTTAGGGGACGCAGCCGTCCAGCTGAACTAACCACAGTCATTTAAGGGGGGAACCCAGTTTAGACCGATCGAAAAATCGTCTTTTTTTTATTGCATGAATCGTTAGTATAACTATTCAAGAATATGTGGTCAAAATTTCAAAGCAAAATTCCCATTAGTTCGAATGCAATGAGCACTTAAGTGACAGCCCGTCGGTACTGTGAAGAAGCGCACGGTAATTATAACGGAGCGGTCGCCCAGGCCCTTCTTTTCCAGCTACCTGCCTCAATACCGCTGTGCTATTGAATAATAGAAAGAGGAGAGTTTCGGCAGATGTTATTGTTTGGCATTGGGTAGAACGTTCTCGAACGTTTACGATATTTCGACAGAGCGTCGAGTCTGGTTAGTTGAGCTCCGGCTTTCGTACCGAGAGTTTTCAAACGCGTTTTTCTCGAAACGACTTTTTTTCGACTTGCGTACATTCTAGCTCAAAAAGTTATTGATCAATCGTTCTGAAATTTGGTGTAGATATTCTTTATTCAATTCCACGAAACATGAACCAAATTCGGGGATTATATTGTTATTAAAAATATATTTTTTTATGCAAGAAAGATGAAAAAATATAGTATAAAAACATGACATTGTGTTCAAACACCTCAAAAACATGCAATTTTCAATTTGTTAGGTTCATATTCTTAGAAAATATGTTTTTAATGAAAAAAAAAAAATCCTGATGATTACAGATAAAAATTGCGACGTCAGGGATGTACGCAAGCCAAATGCTCGGATGGCAATCGCCCATGGACTGCACGCGGTAATTCCACTATTTCCGGCGGAAATCGTTTGAAAAAATTTTAAAGTCTACTTGAAAACATAAATAAAATATCCTACAAGTTTAAACAATTTGTGATTATTCCTTCCTGGTTAAAAAAAATCCTGAAAAACACCAAAATTTCGACCTCATAAACTGGGTTCCCCCCTTACTGAGAGATTATAAAGCAAGAAGCTGCACTCCTTGAATTCACATTAAGATTATTTCCCAGTGAATGTAGGGGATTTTAGTGAAGAGCAAGGGGAAAGGTTCCACCAAGATATTAAAACTATGGAAAAAAGATATCAGGACCGATGGGGATGAAAACATGATGACTGATTACTGCTGATCATTAAAGAGAGAATGTAATAAGAGAGGAGTGAAGCGTAAAAGAAAACCACTTTTGAGATCCTTTGAGGAATAAAGAGTTAGATACCATAAAAAACAATGAACGCAGGAAAATTCTAGATATTCCGAGGTAAAAATAGTAATATGTAGTAGTTTTAAGAAAATTCGTTTCAGTGCAACATTTATCATTGGATAGACTTGATCCAAAACATGTAGTTATCGTATTTCTCCCCGATTTATTCATTTTGAACTTGAAATAATATTGAATCTAACTTGATGGATCAAATGATTGGATTCAAGCTCAACTGCCCGATGAATGTATAATTATCATATTTATCCCTGGTTTACTCTGGCTTGATGGCCGATGGGATCAAATGGACCTCGGGTTCGAACTCAGTGACCCGAAAAACGCATAGTTATTATATCCTTCGCTTTGACCTTGAAATGACCTTGACCCTGACCTAATGGGGTCAAACCGACCCCGGATTCGGATTCAGCGACCTGGAAAATATATAGATATACCTCTTATTTCGGCTTTACTGTCTCTTTGTAAATTTGGCCTTCAGATAACCTTGACCCTGACCTGAAAGAGATCCCGGATTCGGATTCAGCGACCTCGAAAATATATGGATATACCTCTTATTTCGACTTTACTGTTGCTTTGTAAAGTTGACCTTCAAATGACCTTGCCCCTTACCTGATAGGGTTAAACCGATCCCGGATTCGGATCCAGCGACCTTAGAAACATAAAGATATAGTAGTCCAGTCCGTTGCACGGAAAACAATTTTTTTTTGTGGGGCTGTGAAATTGACTACGTTTAAAACGCTAAAAACAATCGACTTCAATCGCAACAATCACAAATTATGTAATCTTTTTTTTTGTGTTTTGTTAATTTTCTAAAAAAGTACTACACCTATTTTCATATAATTTGCATGGGACCAACCATAATCCCTATATATATATAAAAATGAAAGTTCGTTTGTTTGTTTGTTTGTTTGTTTGTTTGTTTGTTGCTCAATCACGCTTAAACGCTTCCATCGATATTTTTCATTTTTTGTCCGAAGGTAGTACATATTCCGACTTAACATATAGGCTAATTTTTTTTCGGATAATACGTAGGGTTTCAAAATGGCGGATCCAAGATGGCGGCCGAAAATTTTAAATTTGAAGCGATTTTCATGAAAATTCGTATATAGGGGTTTTGCGGGATGGGGATTTCAAATCCGCTGTCCAAATTTAGAAATTCAAGATGGCGGATCCAATATGGCGACCAAGATTTCCTGATTTCAACGGATTTTAATGAAAATTAGTACAATGATTGTTTTGAGGCCACTGATTTTGAATATTATCAAAATTTAGAAATCCAAGATGGCGGATCCAAAATGGCGACCATATTTCTTGATTTCAAGGGATTTTAATGAAAATTAGTACAATGATTATCTTGAGGTCACTGATTTTGAATGTTATCAAAATTTACAAATCAAAGATGGCGGACCCAATATGGCGACCAATATTTCTCGATTTCAAGGGATTTTAATGAAAATTAGTACGATGATTATATTGAGGTCACTGATTTTGAATGTTATCAAAATTTACAAATCAAAGATGGCGGACCCAATATGGCGACCATTATTTCTCGATTTCAAGGGATTTTAATGAAAATTAGTACGATGATTATATTGAGGTCACTGATTTTGAATGTTATCAAAATTTACAAATCCAAGATGGCGGACCCAATATGGAGACCAAGATTTCTCGATTTGAACGGATTTTAATGAAAATTAGTACAATGATTATTCTGAGACCACTAATTTTGAATATTAGCAAAATTTGCAAATCCAACATGGCGGATCCAACATGGCGACCAGAATGTCTCGATTTCAACGGATTTTAATGAAAATTGGTAGAATGATTATTCTGAGGATACAAGTTCCAAATATTATCAAAAGTTGTAAATCCAAGATGGCGGATGGATCCAATATGGCGACCAAAATTTCTCGATTTCAACGGATTGTAATGGAAATTAGTACAGTGATTATTCTGAGACCACTAATTTTGCATATGATCAAAATTTCTAAATGCAAGATGGCGGACCCAACATGGCGTCCAGAATGTCTCGATTTCGAGGGATTTTAATGAAAATTGGTACAATGATTATTCTGAAGCTACAAATTTCGAATATTATGAAAATTTGTAAATCCAAGATGGCGGGTCCAATATGAGACCAATTTTCTTGATTTAACGGTTATTACTGCAAATTAGTGCAATGATTATTCTGAGGATTATTCTGAGGATACAAGTTCCGAATATTATCAAAAGTTGTAAATCCAAGATGGGGGATCCAATATGGCAACCGAATGTCTCGATTTCAACGGATTTTAATTAAAATTAGTACAAAGATTATTCCGGAGCCACTAATTTCGAATATTAAAATATTTCCAAACTCAATATGGCGACCAAAATTTCTCGATTTCAACGGATTTGAATGAAAATTGGTACAATAATTATTTTAAGGCCACTAATTTTTAATATTATTAAGATTTGGAAATTCAAGATAGCGGATCCATAAAGGGGTTTTCGGGTTGAAACAATTTCTAGGATATAACAAACTAGAACATTTGAGAAGTGTTTAATTAGTAAGTATTTACCCAACGCCGGGTGAAACCGGGTAACCCAGCTAGTATATCGAATAAAACAAGAATCATGAAAAGAATCGGTAAAGATATCGACGGAATACATACAAAAAAAAAACCATTCTAATTGAGAACCTCTTCTTTTTCTGAAGTCGGTTAATTAATATACTACTACGTGTAGGTACTAGGTAATCTCACGGTAAACAAGTCTGTTTTTACCGCGTAGGTACTAAGTACGTAGATAGGTAGGTACCTTCTTTTCATTCAAGCTCAAACAAATAAAAAAAACCTCTACATGAGGCGAGCCGATTGACTCAATTTGGTGGCAACATCCTAATTTACTAAATACTAAGTAAAAACAAAAACATAAAACCTTACGTCTTTTCGATAACTTGTATTAATTAGTTTTTATTGAACACTGTAATCCAATGAATGGAAACACGTCTAGTAGCGCAATGACAATAACCGAACAAGTGCACCCCGGTGCCTTCCTTGCTTGCGCCAATTTTCAACACTATTTTCTAAGTAGGATTGGTATTGAATCTTAAAATAAAAAAGTAGTTAGACAGTTACTACGTATATACTACGTATACGAGCGGGGATTCAATCCGGATTCAATCTAGATTCAATCCAGTTAAATGTCATTTAGACGCAAATCGACTCGATCCGATCCAACTTCTCAACCTGGATCGAATCGAAATCAACTCGGATCGAATGATCGAAATAGCTTTGACAGCTCAAGTCTTTGACGCTGTGTGGTGACTCACAAAAGTAACAAATCGACGCAATAAGTAATATGTGATTTACTTTATTATTATTTATTTCAAGGCAATGAGTAAGAGAAATTTGTGGGGGCATGAGGAGACCCGCGCTCTCCTCAAAATAATGCAAGAGAAAAATTCTCTTGCCTTGTTTGACGGGAAACCTTATAAAAACAAAGAAGTGTACCAACAAATTGAAAACGAACTTGTTAAAAGAGGTTATAATACCAAAAATTGTAACCAAATTGAAATAAAGTGGAAGAATTTAAAGCGAAAATATGTGGAGGTGAAAAACAATAATAGAAGAAGTGGATCCAATAGGAAATTATGTCCATATTTTGAGGAATTAGATCACTTACTAAGTCAGAAACCATCAGTGGACGTAAACTACTCTGGAATTGACACATCCAGCAGTAAGAGTAATTGTATTTTAAATGTACTTTAAAATTTATTGTAAAATTTGCTCAGGTGAAAGTTATGAAGAATTAGACACATCGCAACATTCGTTACTGGAGAGTTCGGTACAGAGTACAACGGGGGAAGAAAATGAAAATGAGCCAGGGGCGTCATGTTCCGGAAGTAATTTCTAATATTTATTATTTTTAAATCAAAAATTCCATTTTCCCCTATTTTTACAGGAAGTACAAAAAGAAGGAAAACATATAGTGGCAGAGGTAGCTATGCGAAGTATATAGAGAAGTTGGGTTCTATTATTAAAACCACACAAGAGGAATTATATAAGGATTTTTTAAAAAACCAAAAAGAATTAATAGAAAAGGAGTTTAAGAAATACCAGGAGAGAGATAAGGAAGTCGAAGAAAATTTCAAAGCGATAGCGAGGGATATACTAAAAGAAAGTACCAATATGTTATTAAATGGACTTCAAGAAATATTGGGAAGAGAAAAAAAGTCTCACATACTTAGCACAAGCGCTGAAAATACTCAAAATTAAAGAAACACACGGAATTTTCTTTCTGAATTTACTGAAGATTAGTAAGAGAAGAATTTGCTTGCTGTTTTAAGTTTTTTAATAATTCAGTTTATAGTTCAATAACAAAAATATTATTGATTTCATTATAGTCAAATTTACCAATTAGGTTTAAAATAATTTTAAACGTAATTAGTTTGACTATAATATACCATTCACACTCCAATAACAACCATATCAAAATCAAGAGTAACTAGTTCCAAATCAAGTGAAACTTATTTAAAACCTTGTACAATCAAATCAAAAACAACCACAATTTTTTTCAAAAATTTAACAACTGTTTCAAAATCAATAACAACGATTTCAATTTTTGAAAGCAACTTTTTCAATCCCAATAAGAACTTTATTGAATTTGAATAAGTTTTTATTGGGATTGAAAAAGTTGCTTTAAAAATTTAAATGGTTGTTATAGAAATTGAAATTCATGTTACTGAATTTGAAACAATTATTAAAATTTTAAAAAAGTTGTAGTTGTTTTTGATTTGGTTGTACATGGTTTTGAATTAGTTTCACTTGATTTGGATTTAGTTGCTTAAATATTGCAAGATATTGTTGTTAAAGTACATTGTTTACTGTATACGTTTCAAAAAATTGAGTACAAAGTCAAGAAGGCTGTAAAAATTTATTTTCAATACGGCTGAAGCTCTAATTTCATTATTTTCTTATTAAAAATATAATGAAAATATAAAGTATGAAGTACATAAATCTTCTTATCAGTATAATTGCTGAACTCAGAAAGTCTGTTTATTTTAATTGAAACCAAGTACCTTATAGAATAAAAAAGAATCAAATGTCTATATCCTTACTAACAAGGAGAGGTCACGCCTTGTAGGTCACCGATTTGGCTGAGTTTCCGTGTAGTTAAAGAGAGAAATTTCTTCCTTATTCCTGAATTGTGCACCCTAGGGCTTTGGACATTTATTACACTAGTGAATCTCTTTAACTACACGGAGACTCGGCCAAATCGGTGACCCACAAGGTGTGACCTCTCCTTGTAAGTATAAAATTATTTTTGAAGTGTTAAATCTTATTACTTTTTAAATAACTAATAAAAATTTTATAAAAAAATATGAGCATTTATTTTTTCAAACTTTTTATTAAAGTGTAATTCATATAATTTTTCAAATAATTTCTTATTTTATCACCCTCTAAGGTATACAGGGTGTTCAGAGGTGGGAGGTCAATACTGCAGGGGGTGAAAGGTCAGACCGAGACAAGCAAAAAATCGTATGGGTGGGGGGGGGGGGCATCTCGCACCGTTTGGCAGTTACAGGGTGATTCGTAAATCAGGATTTTTCCTTATATGGGAACCGCTCTTGTATTTTTATCTTTTTTTCTACGCATCGCAGCGGCCCCAAACTGATTTCAAAAAATCACTATGTGGAACCCTTTTCCAAAAAAGTTTACACCACCCCCCTATCCCCAACCCCTTGGCCACAATCCCCCCTGGAAGTTTAAAAAATTAACTTTTATTTCACGATTTTTCACCTCTCGCCCCACTTTTCTCCGAAATTCATGTTATTAACATACCTACTTTTTATTTTTTTTAAGTTGCCCATCTAATTACCTTTCCAAAAAGGTGCAACATGCCCAGGTAGAAAAGGGTTGCAAAAGTCCTGAAATTAAAACATCCTCACAGGTACCTAATCACTTTATTGCACCATAATGGAAAAAGTCGTTAAGTAAACAATTTTTATGACAGCAAGTTCGGAAATGTTTGTTTAGGAAACAGAGGTAGTACATTTTTATTATTTTAGCAAAACAGTAATAAAATAATAAATGTAATCTCGTTAAATAGCGTTATTAGTTTATTATATCCATTATTGACTCTTAAGTATCCTGACGCTCCGTTTCTAATACCTCCTATGAATTATGGTATAAAAATGGGTAAGTTTGAAAGGACATTGACCATAGTTGAAGAAGCAAGCGAAAAGGATGGGTGTTTAATAGAAAAAATTAAGATAAAATGGCAGAATTCAGTGTTGACGAGTATGCCGATATAATTTACGTGTACGGTTTAGTAGAAGGAAATGATAGTGAGGCCGTACGAGAATACCAAAGGAGATTCCCGAATCAGCGGGTACCCAACAGAAGGGTATTTTTAAGGACTTTCAGAAGGTTAAAAGAAACCGGAAGTGTAACCGCCCCCAGAGCAGAAATGCGAGCTGGAAAATCGGGCGATTCAGCGGAGCCCGACCAACAAATCCTCAACATCGTCAGGAACAGCCGTGTAATAAGCATCAGGCAGGTCGCACGAAGGTCAAGATTGTCTTCAGGGAGAGTTTGGACCCTTGTGAACCGAGAGGGTACACATCCATACCACCATATCCCGGTCCAAGCACTACAGGAAGGAGATTCCGAAGGACGATTGCAATTTGCACTTGGCTGCTCGAGTCTGACATCGAAAACAGAAGGTTTCTAGACCGAATTCTGTGAACGGATGAATCGCAATTCACCCGAGATGGCATCACAAACTTGCACAACCTCTACACCTGGTCAGATGTGAACCCACATAGGACCAGGTGTCGGTCCTTCCAGCAAAGATTTAGTGTCAATGTCTGGGCTGGCATCATCGGCAACCAGTTGATAGGACCCTTCATCTTGCCCCAAGTGCTGAATAGTCAGCTATACTCGGACTTTTTGGAGAATATCCTTCCGGATCTGAGGACATCCCCCTGGCCACCAGAAGCGCAATTTATTTACAGCTCGACGGAGCACCTGCGCATACTGGGAACATTGTTAGGGCAAGGTTGAATGAACATTACCCAGAGACCTCAAACGTGAAATAAAACGAAGGCTACTTGCATGCATCGAAACTGGCGCAGAACATTTTGAACACCTTTTAAAGGACAAACGTTTTAATTGTAATTAGTTTTTAAGCGAACAAAATGTATTTTTTAGTAAACTTAAGTATAATTTCCTAAAACTTCGAATTATCATGATATTCTGTAAAAGGATTTTTGTAAATAAATTTTCGTATCCTTTTCCTACCTGGGCATGTTGCACCTTTTTGGAAAGGTAATTAGATAGACAACTTAAAAAAAATAAAAAGTAGATATGTTAATAACGTGAATTTCGGAGAAAAGTGGGGCGAAAGGTGAAAAATCGTGAAATAAAAGTTAATTTTTTCAACTTCCAGGGGGGATTAAGGCCAAGGGGTTGGGGATAGGGGGGTGGTGTAAACTTTTTTGGAAAGGGCTTCCAAATAGTGATTTTTTGAAATCAGTTTGGGGCCGCTGCGATGCGTAGAAAAAAAGATAAAAATACAAGAGCGGTTCCCATATAAGGCAAAATCCTGATTTACGAATCACCCTGTAACTGCCAAACGGTGCGAGATGCCCCCCCCCCCCCCCCCCCCCCACCCATACGATTTTTTGCTTGTCTCGGTCTGACCTTTCACCCCCTGCAGTATTGACCTCTTACCTCTGAACACCCTGTATAACCCACTTTCACTTACTTGTAGGTTGAAAGAAAATATTATTTGTTGCTGAGGCAGTTTCCCTCCATATCTCCCTGTAAGGAGATTTCCTCCTTTCCAGTATGTTGTGCAGAATGCAGCAAATGCCTACAATCATGGGCACGAAACCTATATGAATATCAATACGTTTTTGTAATATTCTCCACCTCCCTTTTAATCGACCAAACGCATTCTCAACAACTATCCGGGCTTAGCTTAAGTAAGCGTTAAATGAAATCTCAGGCGTTAAGACTCCCGAATAACCCTTTATTAACCAACTCTGGATCTTCGACCAAAAATGCTCTTATATTTTTTCCCAAGATTGATTTTGTAGGCTGTAAAGTAATATCAAAATAAATACAAAAAAAAATTAATCTAGTAAAATCTCTATTACCAAAGTTATAGTTTCCATATTTTTATAAAAAAAATGAGTCTCTCAACACGAATGCATCATGAGCACTTCCTGGGTGCTTGCACGTTATATCTATAAATCTATTGAATAAGAAATTGAAATAAAAACAGACCACCAGTGTTTGGTTCGGGTTTTTTTCCACTGTTTTCCTCACATTTTCTTGAGGTATTTTAGTTATTAGTTTACTCATGATTGACATATTTCTCAAATGAATAACCCCGTTTAAGTGAACACGCATTAATAATCTTTTAAAATCTCCACTTCTTCTTTTCTTAATAATTTCTCACCGCAAAGTCATTTGCAATGAATAATTTATTATTGAGATAAAATTATTAAGGGGCACCACTAGTGTGACTGCCGGTGATTTTTGGGAATTTTTTTAAAGAGAACTATGGTATGAGATGATTTAATATTTAAAGAATATATTTGTGGATATATAATAAATACATGATATCATTTTGGCCCAAAATTAAATTAAATTAAAAATTCTGCGTGTTATTCGCAATCTCCCAAGACTCAAGAAAAAAAGTCTCCCCACTGCTGCAGTGATCTTCACAATGCGTGAAATCAAAAAAACTAAACCGTTTATTAAACTTGTAACCGTATCATGACCCTCGATCGAAAAAATTGAAATTTAACAAAAAAATTTTCCATGTTCCAAATTTCGCGCGAAAATTTGATGATTTTTGGCCTGCCAAAATACATTTTTTAATCGATCGGGAAACTGGAGGCTCAAGGAATGGAGAAACATATATAAAAGAAGCTGCAATAACAATCAAATCGATCGGATTGTTTATCTTCGAGTTACAACTGCAGCAAATTTGGAAAATGTTGTTTTGAGAAAAACGCGTTTAAGGGGTTACATACGTACAGCAGCGACAAAAATGCGCTAAAAGTCAAACTGTTTTTAGAAGGGATAGCAATAGAAATTAATAAAAATAACTATTACACATTGTTTATTAGTATTTAAACTTTATAAAAAAATGTATTCCTTTTTTTCAAAAATTACAAAATAAAAAATCATGTTTCCCGAAGCACTATAAAAAAAAAAAGTTGCTCCACGGTATGCATCATTTCTCCTTGAGATGTTGATGGATTTGCAAAACGTAAAAAAATTCTTGTAAAATAAAGTTGTAGTTATAATCTGCCGAGCCGGATTTTTGAAATTCGAGAAATTTGGCAATTTACGGCAGTTTAAAAAAAAATTTGCATTTTGTGCCATAAATTTCACACTTTAATTATGTTTATAAACATTTTTTAATCACAATATCAAAAATCCGGCTCGACAGATAGAGAACACAATTTAAATAAAAGCATAAAAAAAAATATTAAAAACAGTATGTATCATGCTTACCGTGCCGGAAAAAGTAGTTTTAAAAAAAACGCATTTAAAGTTTCAAGTGCGTTTCGCTGGAGGTCGCGCGCAGCTAAAGCAAGAACTTTATGAATTTTTTAATTTATTTTGTTAAATTACGTCTAATCTCCCATTCCAGCTTCATATTGTATGCCTTCCTTGTCAGTAAACAATTGTTGTTGTTTATTTTTTTCCGACAGGCTGAAAGGCTCCGAAAATAACGGCCAGCTGCCTCAAACAAGGGACAGCTACCTGCGCGCAGCAGACTCTCGTCGGGCAGTCACATTTGCTATAATAACTTTCGATCTATGTGAAATTTTTACAATCGACTTTCACAGAAATACACCTAAAACTATAGAGAATAATAATCTGTACAAACAAAAAATCGATTTCTCAAAATTCTGTACGTATGTAACCCCTTAAAGTTTAATTCATACAATACCTTGATACGATGAGCGGTTGCTCTTCACATGGCTGTAACTCAAAAACTATTTAAGATATGCACTTAGAATTTTATTATGTTATTTTTAAAGGTATTATCGAAATATGCAAAAATCGAGTTTTTCAAAATTTCACACTAGTGGTGCACCTTAACATAAACACATATATTTTATATCTCCACCATTTTTTCACTTCGTATATTTGCAGGTTATTTTATCCGGCATTTCGATCACATTTCAAGCTTTCAATTTTTCGATCCGGTGTAGTCATATACGCATATCGAATTTCGATCTTTCGACCCCTCGATCTTTGACCACGTTTTACTAAATTCCATAGTAGATTAACCAAAAGATCGATTAGGCAACAATATGAGGAGTTAAAATCGCTTAAAACTATTTAAATTTGTTTATTTTGCAAAAGGGTGAATTTGGAGTACCAAACCTATATAAAGGTTCTGTTTTTTCTCCCTCAAATCCCAAATATAATGTGAAATAGATTTTTAATTACTTTTTTTCATGCATTTTTAAATCTAGAGTCCACCAAAGCGAAAGAGTCCCAGAATTATTCAATATTCTCCCTTTTCCCATAAATACTCACGCTCTTACATCAATCATAAATGCCAGAAATAAGAAAAATAATTATTTTACTATTTTCACTTTTATTTTTAATTTAAAGCGCAGCGCGGAAGTTTCACACGATCTAAAAAGTCCTGAGTTCCAAAAACAGGAAAACGTAATGACGTCCAAATTCGAAACTGCCAACGTTATCTCTTTGAAAAATAACACAACTTTGTACGCACGCAGCGCCACTTGCGGCGAATAGCTGAAACTGAGCTGGCGGAGGGGAAAGCCATCTGACATCGTCTGACAATTCGAATAAAGAACGTAACGTGAGAAAAGTCAAAACATGAAAGGTCCCAGATGATGGGTTAATTAACACCCCGTCGGCGGATCTGTTAGTAATTAAATTGGTTTTTTGTTGTTAATATTTTCTTCTAACTGCCATTAATTTGTTTTGTGAGTTGTTCAATCTATAACTACTTTTAAAAATTGGTACATAGCAATCTTTGGCTTTCAGAAAACTATGTGGACTTCAATAATGAGCAGGAGCTTTTTTAGGTTCACCAGATGCAGCAAAACGTTGCAGAAGTTTCGCTATCAAAGAATTTGTAACCACAACTATAAAAGAACTTTGATTATTTTAGGTCCTTCCAAATATTCCCCTCAAATAGATGCATTACCAAAAAGACTTTACTCAGACCTTAAAAAGGAGGAATTGCACATTAAAGCCATTAAAAGTCGAGATATTCTACAAAATGCTCTTGAAAAGAGGCGAGATATTTTAATTGAAAAGAAAAACTTCCTGGTGAAGGATATCCGTGCGAAGAAAATAAAAGTTAAAGAGAAAGTCCGGGAAAAAGTCGAAGAAGTGATTGAACGTGAGAATATTTTGACGATACCGAACTTCCTTACAGTCGGCCGTGGGATTCTGGGACCCTATGTTGGTTACGTAATTATACACAGTGAATTCACCCTAGCAATGGGTCTAGTAATCGTGGCGGGAATATCAGACCTTGTTAAGTAATTTAATAAATACATACAATCAACTTCTAATTTATATATATTTTATAGTTGGATGGTCTTATCGCCAGGCAGTGGCCAAAACAAGCCAGTAAATTTGGATCTTTTCTAGATCCTCTGGCTGATAAACTTTTAGTTGGATCCCTCGTTATTTCCCTCGGCTATTGCGAGTTCCTTCCTATTTGGCTTGCAGGAATGGTGCTATTCAGGGACATATTTCTGGTTGCTGCTGGCTTTGTAATCAGGTACATAAGCCTTCCACCACCGGTAAAGATAAGATTTTTCTCCAGTCAATTCACATTTCCAAATTCCTTATTCAAGAAAACAGTGGCAAGATATTTTGATGCTACCCATGTAACCGCTCAGCTGGAACCTACTTTTATCAGCAAGGTGAATACTGCTGTTCAACTGTTAACTATTAGCTTAAGTTTGGGAGCCCCCATTTGGAATTATATAGGTGCTCTATTCACTTTTCGAGTCAAAAATGAAATAAACTAATCGATTTCTTTAGATCACCCCATTCTACATGGACTGTGGTATCTCACTGGGGTGACAACAGCTGCTGCTGCTATTAGTTATCTTACGAACAAGCAAACGTATAAAATTCTAAAGGGCTCAATGAAAAAGAAGACGTAATAATTGGAGGTCAAAAAGAACTAGAAACATTTAAGGGAAAATGAGTTAATTGCTATTATATGTCGAAAGTAATGCATAAAGTTATTACAATAAAATTTTTATTCATTGAATTTGGGGGTGTGATCATTGTTTAACAATAATTAACACTACGTTGGCATGACATTAAGTAAGCCCCTCTTTTTAAAAATATAAATAAATGGAAGAAAGATTGTATTGTTTTGTGCTAATAAGAAAATTAACATTTAGTGAACACATTACCGCATAATATTTTATTAGAGACCGAACTACCTTATTTTGATACATCTACGCAATTTTGAAGATATTTTTTTCCTTTTCAGGGTACGGAGAATCAAAAAATTTGATTCGTTCGTTTGCGAATGGATCCCAAGCGAATTAAATTTTTTGATTCGCTCACGAATTTTATTATTCGATTCTTTTTCTAATAAAATTCGACTCGCGAATTGAATCGAAAATTTCAAGAACTGAAAATTTAATTCGTTCGCGAATTTATCGCAAATGAATGATTTGGGAATCAAATTAAATACAACCGAATGCAGATACCCAACAACATAATACGCATATACTTTTATTCATAAATTTTAAATTTATTATTAAATTTAAAAAAATCACGTATTCTATCGCAGTAAATTAAACTCTTTCACTCTGGTCAAAATAGTTGCAAAAAATAAAATTTCAATTATCATAACAATATATTTCGAACTTAGCTGATCGGTTCCAAATCGTCGACGAGTATTCTGCATGCCGTAAAATGCGACTAAACAGCTAATGACACATGATGTGACATGCAACATGACATGTGACATGAAAGTTTTTTTTGCACCATGTTGTAGAGCGGGTCCGATAACCCCCCTTAGAAACCCCGAAGGGGTCGAAAAAGCCCTAGGAGGCCAAAAAATAGGCCAAAACATCATTTTTGTTTTGTTTACGAATGCCAAATTAACGACGAGTCTATTGCAAGCCGTAAAATGTGGATTAACGGCTTATGACACATGATGTGACATGCAACATGACATGTGACATGAAATTTTTTTTTGCACCATGTTGTAGAGCGGGTCCGATAACCCCCCTTAGAAACCCCGAAGGGGTCGAAAAAGCCCTAGGAGGCCAAAAAATAGGCCAAAACATCATTTTTGTTTTGTTTACGAATGCCAAATTAACGACGAGTCTATTGCAAGCCGTAAAATGTGGATTAACGGCTTATGACACATGATGTGACATGTAACATGACATGTGACATGAAATTTTTTTTTGCACCATGTTGTAGAGCGGGTCCGATAACCCCCCTTAGTAACCCCGAAGGGGTCGGAAAAGCCCTAGGAGGCCAAAAAATAAGCCAAAACATCATTTTTGTTTTGCTGGAATTTTTCAGAAAATTAGAATTTGAAAGTTTTTGAAATTGAAGATAGTAGTCAAATCATAAAACTTCAAATATTTTATTAAAAATTGCTGCGAGAGGGTTTTCAGGGTTGCTCATTCCGATTTTTCTTGGAACTCTAGATGTCGATTGAAATACAAAATTCTATGGATTTGAAAATTAGTATCTAGGGTTTTCTGTAGAAGACGAGGAGGGACATTTTTGAATCAAAGTCGGATGATCAAAAGTGGTGAGAAAAATAAGTAGGTCAAAAGATTTAAATGAAAGTTAATTCTAAAATAATAACAATAGAATTTGTTGTTGTTTCATATTGCCAGTTAATTGTCCTTTTAATTTTTTTTTCCGCATTCTAAATACGTCGACGTCTTGCTATCCTTATCATAGCAGACGTATTTAGAAAATACAAAAACTTTAAGTCGACCCATTCTTAAAATTACAATTGGTTGCACCCTGAAGATGTATATATCAGTGGCTAAACAGCTCACAAGAGTGACTGGCCTACCTACTACACAGTCACAGCTGACGCATCGCCAACAAAGAACAGCAAAAAGCACGAGAAGAGAGCGAACCGAAAAGAATGATTCTTTTCCATTCATATTCGCTCGTGAACGAAATCTGAAAAAGTTCATTTGAATCATTCTCAGGGATGAATTGAAAGCTTTAAGTTCTTCTCAAAAAATTCGCTCACGAATTTTATAAATTTGATTCGATTCGCGAACGAATGGAAAGAGAGGAATTAAATTTTTTCGATTCGCGAACGGAATTTTTCCGTACCCTGCTTTATATGTATTATACTATCCCGAAGCAAAATCGTTCGCCTACTGAACGTAGAACTAAAATACTAAACTTTAATGATATGTAACACTTTTATGGATTAAGTAAGCAAAAAACCGGTAAGTTGAATAAGCAAAGAAATTAATCCATAACAGTGTAGCACATCATCCAAGTTTAGTGTTCTAGTTTTGAGCCCAGTATGCGAGCTATTTTCCTTCAGGGTAGTATGGTATATATGGAACACAACCTTCCCTTTTCTAAAGACAACAAAATCGCAATTATCAAAATAACGTGTTTTTTATTCACGATATATCACAGAAAATTCTAAACAAGTTAATTTCGAATCCTATTTGTTACTTTTTCAAAATTATTTAAAATTTTATTCAAATGTCTAAAAATGTTTAATTTTATCTAGCATACCATATATCCGGCTAGTCCTCACTCGGCCCGATTTCGGGTATCTATGTCCCTTTGGAAAGATTTCGAGAAAAACAAAACACTGCTTTTTTTCCTGAGGAGGAAAAAGCTCTAAAGCATAAAAAATCTCATTTATTTAAAGTCTCGAATTTGCATGTCAAGTTGCACAAGAAAACCCAAACTTTGTTTAATGTGTTTGAATAACATTTTTTTGTATAAATATAAAAACAGGTTTATCAAAATTTCTCGAATCGTTTCAAAAATATGAGGTAACAGACACTAGAGCTCACTATCTGTCACCGCAGAGGCACATAATTCCTCCTTATCGACGTGAGGAAAAAATTATATTTATTTATTTAATCACGGGTATTCACCCAGCAATTAATTTACATATAAAAAATGTATTTTCGCCTAGATGGTTGAAGTAAAGATAGATCGCCCAGTTCGTAATAAAAAATGGTTGATGTTACTTATGATACACAATAATAACAATAAATTCCTTTGTGAATTGACGTGATTAAAAATTATAAAAATTATGATTTATTATCTCTACAGCATACACAGTAAAATTCACATAAATTACACGTGTTTTTTGGGATTGTTTTTACAAGGAAGAATTCAATTTAATGTTTTTAAACGTCGTTGGTGTTTTATTAATGATTTCATCTACATGTCATTAAATTTTCAAGTTATTTCTCTACACAGCAGGTCTTCATTCGACTTTCTAGCTTGCGTGCATCCTCAGGGTCGTAATTTTTATCAGAAATCAAAAACAAAGATTGTGTACATTATTAAAATGTTTCCTAAGAATATGAACTAATCTCCCGTCACAAAAGTTTAAAATTGAATATTTTGTGACTGTTTAAATTAAAAGTTATCTATTTTCACCATTTTTTTGTAGTTTTATACAAAAACAAAATAAACAATTGTTAGTTAATATTCTTGGCAATTCAATAAGGTAAACGTATAACAAATTTTAAAACAATTGGTCAATTAGTTTGCGAATATTCCTGCACGCAAATAGAAAAAATTTAGTTTTGCAGTTTTTTCGGAAAGAATACGAATTTCGTTGTAAAACTTTGAAAACATATTCTTCAAATATTTTGCTGATGATTTATGAAATAAAAACAAACAAAAATTAAATGTGCTTCTGATAATCCAAAACACCATATATACTTTTAAATATTATTTGTTAATTTGCTACTACCAGTCTACTGGGGACCTGCGTAATATAAATGGGAAGATTAGTGTCGGCACCTGAGGTCTTACCCATGAGTCTTCATTTTATTTTTCCCAAAATAATTGAAACTTTTTGCAAGCTTCCAGTGAAGCATGAACGGAAATCCTCTGTGTGATTTTATAATACTATAGAAAAAAGTCCACGTAAATCTGTAATTTGAAGATTTTGCGGTTGCATGGAAATTTAGAACCTTGGAGGTTCAATTTTTTTCCCGCTTAGCCTTTTTAAAGTCCCTTTTTATCATCTTATTTAAGCTAAATGTGACTTGAAATTGAAATACCATAAGTTGATTAGATTGAGATTATCTTCTTTCGTTTTTTTCTTCTTCTTCGTTTTTTAATATAAAATCCAATTCTCAGCACAGACAACCTCAGAACTAATTGTATTTTTCAATTAAAAGAGCTCCACAAGCCAGAAAGCAATTAATTTGTGGGATCGCAGCACGTAATTCAAATATTTCATAAGTTTTTTTTTCATTAGCATTGCTAGTCACGCAAAGATTGATATCAAAAAAATCATTTTCGTTTTATTCTGTTTACATTTGAAACAAATAAAATGCCTTCTATCGAAAGAATCAAAGGCTACTCACAGTTTAATTAGCATTTTTTGTTTTATAGTATTTTTATCGACACGGAATACGCGTTTCGGGTGCTAAATATTTGTGGATTTATATTTTGTCTATTACCTCATATCTTCAAAACCGACCTGGTAAATTTCATTAATATTATTCTCAGCCTTTCGGGGAGTAAAATTAAAAATATAACAAAACGTACTTACCCTGCACACCATATTGTTTTGCAATTTATTCTAAATTTTAAAAAAATGTAAAAGTTCGACAAGTTAAAAAAAAAACATTAAAATTGTATATATTAATATAAAAATAAACTTTAAATCGAACAATGCAGGTATTAACAGAAAAATTTCAAGGCAATCATTCCACAAAAAAAATTCGAAAAATAAGCGTTTAAAGTTCCCACTGGTAAGGTCAAGTACCGCGGATTAACCTTGTCAAGGAGAAATAACTTCGTCAATTTTAGGAATTTTTGCATCATCCTGGGAAAGATTTCTTCAATTTTATATTCTCTTCCATAACAGACGAGGGATTTTGTTTTGAAATTCAGCTCATAATATGCCCTATCTAATTACTTTACTAATCAATTAATTATATTATTAAAGTAATCACAAAGGTCATCATTCGTGTTTGCTTCCTCTTAAAAGCAAACATTTTTTTAGTGCTGTCTTGTGTACCAACTTACTGACAAGTACGCTTCTGTTTTTTAAATTAATTAATTCAAAACACGAATGCTTATTGGTCAGCCAATTCGATCCCAAAAACCTTTTGCTTCTTTTTCCTACATATTATATAGTTATATTCCTGATTTTTTGAATTTTTTCTCAATATCTTAACGCAATAAATTACTTGAAGATTTGCATAACCGTCATTATATAACACTAAATAATAAAATGCAAATCCGTTGGCAAATTTCGAAAAAAAAGGACAATTACAGAGAGTAATCCAGACAATTATTTACCTACCCATACAATGTAACGTAAATTGTTAACACTATAAAAAAGTGCTAACGTACAATTAAGCAGCCATTTAATTGGAATCCAGCCATTAAAGAAGCCTACTGATGATTTTGCCGACTCTGCTGTGATTTAATAATCCGCCGACAGTCGACTAGACAATTACCGCTTCTGATTAAATGCGCCTCACGTAAATTACTTAATCTTTAAATGCACTATGTGTCACTAAATTCGTTCATTTGCTTAATTAACATCCGCTCCTAATGAAGGGTACGTTTTATCAGTCGGTTTTACTTTGTATTACATGAGGGATTAAAGATTCATTATGATCTATTCTTTTGTGAGTATTACATAAAATCTCTGACCACCTTTAGACTATTATTGATTTTTGGCATAAGTAATCACACATGTATTTTTGAAAATTTATATAGGATGGAAAACCTTTCTTAAATAAAAACGTGATCATAGCTATTCAGCTCAAATTTATATTTACCTTTAAAGCTTCCTATGAATTTTTTACTGAACGCTTTTTGTCAGCTAATAAAAAGTTTTCATTGATGTGTTTGTAATTTAAGGGGTTAGCATGAAATTTTCAACAAATCTTTTTTTTTTTTTTTTGCTTAATAAATTGTTTATACTTTTAAGAATATTTTAAGCGTTAAACATTCCAAAATTCAAATTATTACCAAAGTTATAGCAATTAGAAGTGAGGCCGACAATGAGCCGACCCAAAACTCAGGAAGTTAAAAAAAAAGTTATACATTTTTTAAACTCAAAATTTTGATAGAAATTCGAGTTTTTTTTCAAACAGCTGTCATTTATCCAAAAAAAATTTTTAATTTTTTCCCTCCGTCACACCTTAGCTATTACACTTCTGAATATGCAATGCTTTTTTTTTTTTTTTTTTTCGGACAATGCTGGACGAATCATGTACAACGTCAGCGAAGATTTTAAAAAGAGGGTCTCACTGAGCGACTTATATCTCCGCCATTTTTAATGTTTTTTTTTTTTTTAATATTGGAAATTGTTTATAGATCTATTTTATATATACGTAAAATAACAAATAATTCATATTTTTAATGGCCGAGTCAAGGTGGTGTACCCCTTAAGGGGTTAGGTGTAGTCAGAATTTTCAAAAAATCGATTTTTTTTTTTTGCATTTTCTTAAAGTATAATATCTTAGAAATATTCTCTGAAAATTTTAAGTAAATCCGACAAATACTTTTCGAGTTATTCGATAATTAACAAAGGGTTCTCGGACGCTCTGGAACATCGGTATGCCGAAAAAACCGATACTGCACGTGTGAAAGTGGCAGATAAGCGCGCTAACGACAACACTCGAGAAGGTAGAATGCTACGTAGACAACATCAAATAGATATTTTGGAAGCTGCTACAACGGCTGAAGAACTATTATATGGCCCAGGAATAGATGACTCGGTGTAAGTAATTAAATAATACGTATTACTTTACGTAAATTGCGTGTAAAACTTCAAATGCGTCTCTCTCAAAACTATGTTTTTTGAACTGGTGGCCACTCTAGCTCAAAAACCGCTCGGTAGATTTTAATGAAATTTATACAGATTTTTGAAAACATAAAAAACTAGTGCCTGATCGAAGGATTTCTTTTTTTTTTTTAATTTCGATTTTTTATAAACAATTAACTGTAGGTTTTTTTCCCAAAAATCTGGAAAAATTTTTCCTGAGGCTGCCATTTTGTTAATATAAAAAAAAAAAAAAGCTTCGATCAGGCACTAGATTAGATATTAATAAAACTAATTTTTTTTGTCCAACTGATTTTCGATGAATATCCAAGGATAAGTGATGGTCACCGCAAGGCGCTTCGGTTGGAACTGGATCAAAACAAACAGCCATAACTTTTAAAATTATTAATTTTTTTTTCTAAAATTTCTGTCAAGTCAAGTCGAAACCTTATTTAATAATGCTATGTTTTTACTTTTATAAAATAAAATAATTTAGTGGCAAACAAAAATTATTTAAAATTGTCATTTTTTTATGCCTCTGACTACAGCTAACCCCTTAAGGAAAAAATCCTCACTGGTTTAGAACCAAAATTTATTGACTTGTACAATAAATAAAGGTCAAACTACACTCTTTAATTTGAGTGAATTTTGAGATCCTACGACACTCAATTATATTTATTTCAGAAATTAAGAAAAAAAGGAGAGAAAAATCGATTTTATAATTAAAGACAATATTATTTTAATACAAAAACCTAATTTTTTTTTTAAATTTTGTAAAATTTTACTAGCATAAATGTAAATTTCTTTATGAAGAATTCTTCCACAGTCTTTAAAATATTTGTCGTTTTATATAATAGTTTTCTTGTGTTTAAACAATTAGGTTGTTGTAATGAAATCACACACATTTTTAAAATAAGAAAGATATAATACTTATTTTGAAAATGATATCATTTTTTAATTAAAAAAGCAATTTTCTTCAAGTTAAGAAAGTAATTCCTTTTGAATATTATTCGTTCAAATTATAAAAAGATGTTCTTCATGATTAAGATACTGGGATGCTTAATTAAAGAAAATGTTATAATAAATAAACGTTTTCTACCTGACAAAAAAAGTATAGAACATTTCCATTAAATATAAAACGTACACATTTTTGTTATTAAAATGACTTTCCTTATTTTAGAAAAAATATTGCTGAGGTATTTTGTTTTATTATAAAGCAAATATTCTTTTTTAAAACTAAGAGTTTTGTGATTTTAAATTTAGAACTATTAGCAAAGGCTCACACTTCTTTAACTCTTTGGTATGGGAAGATTTTTCTCTGCGTGAAGGTTTTACTTTCTAAGCCTATTTATTCGAAAACAAGATGCTTTTAAGCATTTTCTTTTACTAACGTGCAATCTACCGAAAATATCCTACAGTTCACCTTTCACTTGTTATAAGAAGAAAAAAAACATCAAATGTTTTGCGTACCTAGTGTAGTATGTAAATAATAATCATGCTAATAGTCAGATCTCGAAAATATTAGACCATTCCGAATGACATGCCATAAAATACCGTGATCATAACATTTGAACGTAATTATAATTTATAAACATCATCAATATAAAATGAATAGGTCCACTTGAATTCACCGATGATATTTTTAATTCTATTTCTGCATTCAAATGATCAAGGCTAGTTCAGTCTGTTTTTTACTGAGCTTAAAATGTACAATAAAAATACAAATCTATCGATTGTACGGGAAATGCGTTCCAGTTGAAATAGCTGAAGCTATGAATTAAAATTATTGGGCAGATTTACAAATGTTACCAAGCAATTATGTACGGTTCGATTGAAATGATTATAAGAAATTAATTTACTGAAATAAGACAATTACAATGCTGTGGTTTTTGATATTTAAAAATCGTTGAATTACTGAAGCGAGGCTAAAAGAAGGTTTCTTGTATGCACATAGATTATTATTAAAAGAAACGGGTTAATTAAAAATATAGATATCATAGTTTGTATGGAAAACTGGCATAAACTATAATTATTCAAATGTTGCAGCCGAAAATAATTTGAGTTAAATACTGCAATTAAGTTATAGATAATTATTAAGCTCACCATAAAATTCACTTCTTGCAAGGACGGGCTATTACTTATTACAAAGTCTTATGTAGAAATTTTATTTCACCTTAAGGCTATGCCTAGTCGAAGCGACTACCTTTGTATGTTAAACAAGACCGCCAAATACCCGGTTAATTGATATCGAGTCAATCAATTGATTGATTGATTTGTTTTACAATATTTAGATCGCATGTATGTATTGTACATTCGGTATTGATCATATTGATTTTTTTTACTGTTATTAATTCAAAACATAGAAGGTTTAGAGTAATCGAAAATCGCTTTTTTTGTGAAAACTTTAGTAACGGATAATTTGCTCATTTCGTGTGCAAGAAAAAATACGATTATAAAGCACCCAATACCTCAAATGCTTACGTCACCCAAAAATTAAATTACACCTTGATCTCTAGTTTTATGTACTATATCTATAAAAAATTATATTTCTATCGCATCTGATCGTTACTGCAATGAACGATTACAACCCAGGTGAACTGAACAGGTCCACCTGGCTACATATGTAGAATAGTCTCAGTAAATTTTGCATTTTAATGACCAAGGCTAGGTAGCTCTATTTTTTGCTCAGAGCTCAAATTCTGCAATAAAAAAGCTAATCTTTCGATAATGCGGGAAATACATTCAATATTAAATAGCTGAAGCTATGGAATATAATGTATTCGTTTTTGTGATATCTCTATTAGGAAATGTGTACTTCTTGTTTCATGAACTTATAAGAAAGATAAAAATAGATACAATTTTTTTTTAAATTCTTTAATGTATACAGAAAAAAAGTTTAACCCTTTAAGATTAACTGATTTTATTGGGTAAAAATAAAATAAAGAAATGAAAATAAGAATATTATGATATATATTATTTCTTTTTGGTAATGCGGATTTTCTACACTGAGAAAGATTTTCCATATTATTTAGAAAAAAAGTTACATATAAGATTTCTCTATGGTTTTTTGCAAAAAAAAAAAACATAACACCTTTTTAGAGTCATACAGAATATCTTCTCAATTTTTAAATAAAACATTAATATGATATATCATTTTAATATTTTGCTTTTAATATTAATTTTATTTCCTCGTATTTAGAAAATAGATCTCAACGTGTAAAATTAAACGATGTTTTAAGTGAATACTGCATTGTGCAAACTGGCGTTCCACAAGGTACTGTTTTGGGCCCACTAATATATCACTGAAAAGCCCAAAATGTCTACTTTAGTACTTTATTGCTTAACATTTAAAATGTTTAAAATTTGGTGTGCCCGCCGTTATTTTTTATGACGGCAGCAATTCTGTCGGGCATACTTTGAATGCAATTATCGATGCACATATTGATTTCTTCTGCACCGTGCCATATTTCAAGGATATTTTGGACTAGGATTTCTATGGCAGGATTAGATCTTTTATAAATTAGGGATTTCAAAATATACCAAACGTTTTCTATGGGATTTAGGCCAGGGAAATTGCCAAGCCAAGGAAGGATTGGGATTTTATTTTCTAACAAAATTTTTAACAGTTTTAGCTGTATGACATGGCGCACTATCCTGCTGAAAGGTCCACCCTTCTCGTCTGAATTCTGTTGTAGTGATATAAGGCAATAGGGTATTCTTTAGGACATTTATATATTGGTCCTGCATCATCGTACCATCTACTTTATAGAGGTGTCCTGGCTCTCTCTCGCGTATGCATCCCCAAAACATGACGCCAGGGAGATGCTTCACCCTTTCTTGGATGCAGGAAGGATGAAACTTCTCTTCAGGCCTCCTCCGCACAAAATTTATTGAGGTAGTGTAGACGTGGAGCATTGTTTCATCGATGAAAACAATCTGCACAAAAATTAAAATTTCGATGTTTAAATAAATATGCCCCTAAAAAAAAGGAAAGCTATTATTCACAGGCTTCACTTTTTTCCAGTCATCCGCTGTGAAGTGTCGATGAGCCTTAGCGAAGGATAGCTTCGCTTTTTTCATTTTTGGCGTCAGTCTCATCTTTTTTGTTGGCCGCCGACATTTTAAATTGGCCTCGTTGCAACGACGTCTCAGCGTATGCTCTGAAAGCTCGATTCCTTTGATTGTTAGAATAATGCGGATTTCCCTCAATGGTAGAGAGCGATTGGCGGCAACCGTACTAATTATTGCCCGATCAGCTCTTGGGGTCCCTTGGCGCCCAGAGGTCGCCGAACGACGTGAAGGAATCATCTGGTCTTCACAATCCCGATATTTCTTCGCTACATTCACTAAACAACAATGGCTGACGCCCTTCAACCGAGCGATTTCTCGAACAGAGTGTCTTTTGCCTTTAATTAATGAAAAAATCGCTGCAATTTTTTCGGGTTTAACATCTATTTTCTTCCCCATTTTCTAAAAATTTAGAATATTTCGATATTCAAGAATCGCAAATCACTATACCCAAAATCAAGAAGAAGAATTTATCAAAAACTTACTTTTCTAATTTATTGAAGTCTTGTAATAATTTCCAACAGAAAATTTGTAAAGTAAGAATATTTTTTTCTAATTTCTGCAGAAAGTTTTTGGTATTATGAATAATAATGATGACTGAAATTTTGACATACCCAACGCTCTAATCACTTTAGACACTGAAAATCAAATGATACAACACGGCAGGCTAAGTCCTTAAATAGCCTATACTTATATCTACCTAACGGTACATAACTTCTTTAGAAGTGGCAATTTGAAAACGCCACTACATGGCTTACAACGAAATTTTGCACGTGGTTATAATGAGCTGGCCGCCTACTGTATCTTTAAAACTAGTCAATATTTTGCTTAGATATTTTAAGGGAGTATTTTCTAGGTGTAGTAGAGTAGATTTAAGAAAAAAAAAAAAAAAAAAAACGAAAAAATTTTTTTTTTCACTGGACTACCCCCTTAAGTTGAAAGATAAATTAATTTCTCTAAAATTTTAAACTACACTATGATTAATTCATGTATTATATCGCAAGAAAAGCATTTTGAAAATATTTTTGTAGATTTTAATTAACTGGATTATTAAAAGAAAAATCTTTTTCTATCATTTAATGTCGATTAATTTGCAAACTTTTGAGAGAGATAGTCACTTTTTGAAGTATCACACCAAATTTTATCAGTGTAATTTCTTTTGCGTAATGTCGCCAAATTATAATTTTATTAATCACTTACACTTTTTAAAGTCTTGTAGAGGTTTTGCGAGAATATACCATATGTACACAAACTCTAAAAATGAAAGTCATGTGTTTAAAGTTCATTGTGTAGATACTCTCAGTTTTACTTTTAATAAATCTTAGAAGTGACGAACTCTTCAGGAATTCTTCTAACGCCTTAACAGATTCATTTCATACGCCACTTCTGGGCTAGTAATGGTCTTTAACACTTTACGGACGGGTCACATAAATTTACGTTCTTCCATTCTGACTTCCTAGGATAGGCCGCATAGATTAACGTTTTTGCTTGAATTCTTATTAAGCTGCGTTAGTTTTTAATGTTTATGCGTATTGGGTTTTTCCTTGTTACCAGTTGTAGTACTATCCACCTGTTAAACTTACTGCGCAGTTTTGCTTTTTATATAAATAACTTTGTAAAATTATATCAAAAATAGTGTTGATTTAATGAAACTGCAACGCTTTGCCGATTTCCGGACAAGACAGACCAAAAACAACCGGTCCATAAAGTGTTATCTTAGCTAAAGCCCGTTTTAATTCTCATATAACTCTGGGAGGGCTTTATAAAAAAAATATTGTTTGCTGGGCTTCCAATATGTTTTAACCTAATTACTTTTCTTCTATTACATAGTAAATAAAAGTGTATTAAAAAGAATCAATATTATATAAAAACTGTTGCTCTATAGTTAACGGAATATTCTTGGATCTGTAATTGCTTACAAAGAAATTCTATAACTTCATCACCTTCGGTATAATTAATTTCAGTAGCCGGTAAAATCCAAAATCTTATTCTAGAAATATTTTGTATTTAACAAGAAAATAAGGGGATAAACGATTTGTTTCATTAATTTAAGAAGTAAGTCAAATTTTAATTAAGATTGCAGTATATTTTAGAAAGATTTAATAAGAAAACTGCATAAAAATGTTTAATGTGCATTTCTTATTGAAATTTTATGTGTTATTTTATTCAAAATGCTCAAAACAGTCGATTAGTGATAGTATAAATTGGAATTTCACTAAACACTTACTGATAGTGCAAAATTAGTTCCACTACCCCGGACTAGGTAATAGGTAAAAAATTAATTCAGTATCAATGAAATTGCAATTTAAACTATCACTGATCGTTTAGTGATGGTGACATTGAATTTGCTCTGTTACTAAATTAGTGGTAGTTGAGTTGATTTTCAATGATAGTCAGTAATAGTGGAATTGAATTTACACTTTCACTAATTGCTCAGTTTACTGAAAATAATATGTCTAGTTGAATCAACCATAGACTAAAGGCGGCTACAGAATCTGCAGGGCCGGATTTGTTGGCTGAAAAATTGGGTGTGCTCTCCACACGACACAATTTATCAGACGCAATCGAGCTTTTGTGAATGAAACATGTTTTCTTCAAAACGCTAAAAAAATAGTTTTGCATTAGCAGCGGTGGCGATGGTGATATCAGTACCACACATTTTCCTCCCTGCACCTGCTATGGCCCATGCAGGGTTACCAACTCGTGTAATATTTGCCCCCCAAAATCAATTTCAAAAACCCCTGAAATCCCCTAAAACCGTTTGTAAAACTGTAACAAAGGAAAATAATATATTTTAAAACTATTAAGTACTCAGAATAGGTTTTATTAATTATTAAATATTAAAATATTTTTATTACAGATTATTTAACATTGTAATGTATTTAATCAAAAGCCATTTAATACTTCAAGTATTGCTTCTGCTTCTTCTACAGTCTGCGAATTTTTAAAATCGCACATTCGTGCATTAAGGGGGTATCCCACTATAGAACGTTCAAAAAATGCATTTTTTTTTTTAGTTTTGAAAAATTCTGTGTTCTTTCCTGAATCGTTTAAGCTATCTCTTGCTGCGAAATTTGAAAAGCTCGCGCCGCTACAGGCGATTCCGTGCGCATCTGCGCGCTCTCCACCACTCTTAACCCTCAGTCACACAAGGCCTTTTCCATTTAGAATTCACAAAGTCGGGTATGGTCTACCCGTCCAGAGTTTGGACGTGAATACCGTATAGTGAAAGTATTCGTTAGCAATTTCGATGCTACTTTTTCATTTGTTTGGGATATTAACCTTTCGTTCCCAACATAAAAAATTATTAATTGTAAAAATTACACAGCAATAAACAAAAAAAAAAAAGCAAAATTTCAGAAAAACATTTTTTTTTCAAAAAATTATAAAACATATCAAGTACGATTTTTAAAAAGTATAAACCATCAATCCTTGTAAACAAATGTTCGAACTATCATAAAAACAGCACGACTTAGTATTTTACTCCAAAAACCATATTTTTTTTGTAATTTGAAAATGAGCAATTTTCCAAAAAAGTGGAAAAGCAAATTACAAGGCAATTTCAACCGCATTCCTTCGTGCACGGGTTTCCATACTAAAAGCAAGGATTTATTATAGTTTAATAGTTCAAGAAACACCAACTTAAATTCTTTTACATAAAAAATTATGTCTTTATACTTTAGAAATAGGCCTCCATATACGAATTTACTATCCTTAAACTGTCACAGAAAACACGCATCTTGCTCATTTTTTGATCGCTAGAAAGAAAAAAAATGATAAAATATTATTTGTATACTAAAAATATACATCAAAAGTTGATGTAATTGCTCTTTTGTACGCATTTTTACTTACTTGTCAAATTTTGATTATCGACGTTTTCTAACGAATTCACACATGGCGGGTAGAAAATACCCAGACCAATATTCGGACAAATTAAACAGTATGCTAGGTGACACTAATAACTTTGACGAAGCACTAATTAGGTACTTTGGTACCTCTACTTTTTTTACGCATGCGCTTTAGACATGTACCCCTTCCCCCTGGAAAATGTTACGCGTTTCTAAAAGGCTCTGGGTATGGTATACCCGACCTTTGTGACTGAGGGTTAACTTTAACTTAAATGCCGGTTTTCTCAAAACACCGTCTTGATGAATGGTGTGCAGCATTCTGAGAAAACCATACTCCGAAAAATTTCAGATTTGGGTACAAGCTGTGTTAGCTTTGTCTCTATGACCTAAGTGGAGCAAATCAGGCATTTTTACATTTACATAGCTTGTATTCCATATTTTAACAGTAAAAACTCAACTAAAACATAAAACTTATAGTAGAAAAAATTAAAAAAATGAATAAAATTTTTTTTTTCAAAATGTGCCACACTCATGCCATAGCCACATATATAAAGAGTACTAATGTGTAATCTCATAATTTTCAGATTATTTGTTTGGCTGTTATCGTGCACACCGTTCCTAAGGTATGAGTCCCAGTAACAGGCCTGCCCTGACCCAACCACTCAATAAACAAAAACATTTTTTACTCAAAATATTCATTAAAGATCATATAATAAGAGGATTATTATGTTTAACTCTTAATGTTTTGTATTTTCTTGTTCAACTCCCTGAAAAAAACGTTCAATTCAAGGGCCTCTAGAGTGGGATACCCCCTTAAATCAATCCAACTTTTATTTGATGGATTAAATTTTATGCATGATGAATACTTTCGTTGTAAAGAAAAGCGAACCATTAGGATTCAATTGATAATTTGTTTCGTAACTTATTTTTGACAATATTGACTCCTTCAAACGATGTTCTATTTATTATCTTAAATTTTCAGAATTGTTTTAACGTACTACGTTCTTTGAATATAAAAATCGATATTGGACTTTTCACTCCATTTGTAGAAATGGAAATATTATAAATTGTTTATGGATATTATTTTACATAAAAATTAAATCATTTATTTATTAATTATAAAATCTTTATTTATCCAACATACATAAATATTGTTACTACAGAATGGATTTTTTACTCCAAAATAAAATTAAAATGAATGCTACCTATTTAAATTATAATTTGAAATATTTTGGAGCATTCTTAAAAGACCCTTAAAAATTTCAAGCCCCTTAAAAAACCCTACATCTACATTTCGTCCCCCTAAAATTAGGGGGAAAACCCCCAAGTTGGTATCCCTGGGCCCATGACTGACGAGAAATCGGTCCAACCGTTCCACACGACTCAATTTGTAGTGTTGGACAGTTGTAGTTGTCTCACCCAACCGGCCTAGCTAGGGAGAACCAACAATATATCGGGCCAACTGCGCTATACATAAGCCAACATGCAGGGTCCCTTCAAATCGGGCCCTGCAGTTGGGTCGTCTGTAGCTGCTTTAAGAGCCAGCGTCTGCCAGACACACGTCAAAGTATAAAGGTTAATATTTTGTGTGTGTATTCTCACTACTGTAGATAAATCGATAAATGTAGCTAAGAACGTTCGGGGGTTACAAACCTTGACTAACGGTGGCTTATCCAGGTATCTCTAACTATCTATGAACTCATTCACGTTAAAGTATAAAATCTGGGATTTATATATTGTATTCAAATTTTATGAGAGTCCATCTGAAGGGTCTAACACTCCCCAGACTCGATCGGTCAAATACACCGAGAAAGTGTGACTCATATGCATGAATATATGTGAAAGAAGTTTAGTTAGTACTCTTAAATGAAATAGTAGAGTTTAAAAATATTATACATATTTACATATATTATTTAATAATGTCATTATATAATAATTAAATAACTACATGATTTCATAATAATTTGATGACATTGGTAAATATATAAATATTCTAATATATTATTTTTTAAAGGCTTTTTACAATAGTATCCAAAGGGGTCTTATATATCTGACACCGACACAGGGTCTAGTAAAATTATGACAAGAAATGACAGAACCGAGAAGAGTCAGTTTAATTTGTATGATTTCATAGAATTTGGCATATTAAACGAGGGAGGGTGCATTAAATTAGATCTTAGCCCATTCCTTTTCTAAAACCTTTTATTTTTTTTTTAAAGTACAAACGCTTTTTTCGACGCAACCTGATGTAACAAGAATTATTCAAACATATATGTAATTCAGAAAATTTTATTGTTGAAGATATTGCAAATGATTTTGAAAACCTATTTGATAATAGGACTTCTGTAACTTAAAAATTTTATCTGCGCATTTTAATGTATTTAATAAATAAATAACACCTCTGTTATTGTTAGGTGTGAAATTTATAAAAATTAAAAAATTCCAATCGCTCCCGCTCGCAGGCCTTTAGATATATTTTGCAGATTGCAGCGCTCGCGTTTCTGACTCATGAGCGAGAGCCACTTTTTTTAGAACGATTTTCCTACTCTACATACGTCGCAGTCCCCTTCCCATGTTTTTTCATGTTACGTTACGTATACTTTTCCAGTATATCAGGGAGGCTAGCCTCCTATGTCACGCACACACAGAATTCTTCGGCGGCAATTTTCCCAGGATCTTTTAAAGAAATTACGTGACGCCGTCAAGGGCTTCTATATGTGTTGTTTTGTTGTATCTCTAATCATAATTGTCGGAGGCTAGCCGCCACTGTCACGTACACACAGAATTCTTTGATCGTAGTTTCTTTTGTACAAATACGTCACGGCTCTTCGTATGATTGTTCGTTATAATTTTACTCATCAAATCGTTGGGGACTAGTCTCCCCAGAGAGAAGCATTTTTCACGAGAAATTGAAGTATTACCATTACATTAAAAATTGCTTGCGTAGACCAGCGGTCATAAGCAATATCAAAACCTCCGGGAATATTAAATACAAGCCGTGAAGTAGACCTGTTCACTACCACATCTGTGGGGTGATGTAGTCCGAAATAATGTTGCTTCTTATGGCGGTATAGCCCATTCATTCCACTCTACAGGGCGAATCTGCTAAACTATCATTTTTACGAAAAAGTGATATTCCACTACTTATAACTGGAGAGGAATACCGTTCTTATGGTATCATCTTCCTTTTGTTTTTTTGTTTAGTTCACAGTCTAAGAAATGCGAAACTTGATAGAGGAGGCACTGCCTCCTCTGACTCCTCTGACGAGCCGCCACTTGTAGTATTGCATTTTCACTACCATTAAATTACGCAATGGTAGCGGTATGGTAGTGGTATTGGTAAAGGGATTAAGAAATGAATATAATGTATTGTAAAATAATAAAGAAATAACATTAGGCCAATTCAATTCAAGTTCAGCAAATTTTGAAAATTGTGTTTTTGGAATCCTTATCAACGAAATTAATGTCCATTTTCCATACAAACTTAGAACCGAAAATGTTGAAACCGTGTCCATTGATAAAACCTAAAATAATTGACAGACTATATAAAAGAGTTCGGAAGCATTTTAATTGATATCTTTAAAAATTGGGTTATATCTTCAATTGTTCTAGTTATTAAGGTTATTTATTCTAAAATTAAACTATTATTAAAGCCCTCTTTGCCATAAAATCCATAAATTTATTCTCATGAGGAGTTTGATTAATGATTTACTGATTACGCAAATTACATGTATCTCCAACTGCATACTTAAATTTCTTACTAATTGAATAATTTACAAAACGATTACCCTGATTTATTAGTCAAAAGTCTAACGAGTTTGACGTGGTAACATAGTTATAATTAAACCGAATTAAAAGTCGATCGTATGAAAATGGCCTAAGGCGACTTATGCTGCCCGGCGACGGTATTTCTTCAGCACCTTCTTAGGCTGTAGTTTAACTCTTTCTAGATAAAACTAGAACAGTCTTCTTTTATTATATCCACTGTTTATTTTATTAAAAGTTTTTTTCTAAATATTTTATTTTTTTGTTGATGTTTTTAGGGTCATTCACTCGAATAAAGGAACCAGTTTTCTTTAGTTGTTATACCATATCACCGAATGCATACGATTCTTCTGAAAAGACAATATGCTGACTAATACAATAATTTCGCATGCTTGCACTGGCTTTTGATAATTGGGAACGGGGAAAACCCCTTAAAAAATAGAAAATATAAAGCTTAAGGCGAACGAATTTAATTGTGAGTATAGCCCCATTTAAAATGACCGCTAATTATATCAGCATACCATAACACTTTGCTTACAAATTTTCTGATTGACACTAATCTCTAAGAATATATTCAACTAATGGATATAAATTCAGTGAAGCGAAATGTTCAATAATTCGAAGCAGCATCTGAAGACATGTGTTTTGAACGTTCGCAACTGTTCACTATTTAAGTTATTTATTATACTTTGAAATACATTTCATTGTTTAAAAGAGCCTCTATTAAATCTGCACGTACTCATTAAATAATATTATTACTGCTGAAGTACAATTTATAGTTAGTTATAAACGTCCGTGATATATAGCTCCAACAGATTGACAGTATAATTAAAATGTATGGTATATAAAATAGAACAAATTAAGTTGCGTAAAAATATCTTTCATAATTATGGACTTGTGCTGAGTCATGGTCTCCTTAAAAAAAGAACTCATAAATAATAATAACTGACTATATATTGTGTGAACATTGAAGATAAAATCATTTTCCAACTATCTTCTAGAATCACTGAGTAATAACTAACTATTCAGTTAAATTTAAAAGAAAAGTAAAAGGAGCTTTAGTAATTACATTAAGCCATTACACAGCTAACTGCAATGCGGCAACTTATCTCATTTAAATTGCGAATCCATTGTGTTGTCCGGCTCTAACCAATGTCGCAATAAATCAGAGATTGCAACCGCGCACCTCTTTTTTTTATTATAAAACATGAATGGAAAGAATCTATAGTAATCGAATAATTACGCAATAAAATCCTCTTGATTAAATACTTGTAATTATCCGAAGCGAATGAAGTTAATTTAATCTGCAGAAACTTGTTTTCCAATAATATAAATTACCTAAATGATCGCAACTAGTTTAATTTTATTATAATCTATAAATAAGTTCTTTTGTTTTAACTTTTATGAATCTATAGCATGTATTAAGCAGAAATCAGCAAGAAAATAATATTTATATTTTAGATTTTCCGATTTGTAAAAAATTTATAATTACAACATGCAGCTTTTATCAAAATTAGCAAATTAATAATATTCGTTCTATAATAGAATTTCTCATTACCCAAATAGTACATATTTCGTCAATAATTTATCCTCCAAAAATTGTGATTATTCAAGCAATCGGTAATTCATGGGGCAGTAATTGAAAAATACCCTTTAAACCTTTAATATATGATATGATTCGAAACACATATCGCACATGACGTAACATACTAGCATCTACAGATGAAACAATTGTGATATGTGACGAGATACAAAACATATGTTACATATAATGAATATGCGGAAAGCATACATCACATTTCCCATATGACATGTCACATACAATGAAGAATACGATATTTAGCACATATGGTATGATAAAGCACAAATCACAAGTAACATATAGTGATATACGTTGAAGCACATATCACATGCTTCTTATGACATGTCACATACATATAATGATAAATGATATATGACGAAGATTATATGATTTTGCAATTTAAATATCACACAACATACATACATAAAATATTACATGTGACATCTAGCATATGACATCATGAAGTGACATATTACATGAAATATGATATGACATATGGCATGAATTATAAATTGGTTGAGTAATCAGAAATCTTCCACCGAAAATTACGAACTAGTTCAAATATTTTTTTAATTTCTGGCTCATGAAATACCGATTGATTGGATAATGGAAAATACATTTTTGCTAATATTATCAAATATTTATTGTAGATAATTGAAAATTTATTAATTAGTTTGTTGAATATTTCAATAATGCTAAATCATAGAAGACAAAATGTAATTTTTATAATATTGGCTATAATTATCGAAAATATTGACAAAAGTAATATTTTTGTCGAATACGATTTTCATGAGTTTTAATAACTAAGTATTGTAAAAAGTAATCGGTTTATAAATAAATAAATAAATAAAAGTGAATTCCACGGAATATTTAGGAAAGTACTAAAACCTCTCGTATTTGAATATAATGTCTAAAGACACAAACTTTTATTTGAGCCACTTTACAAGCTCCGGCGACAATCCATTATTTTAAATTAATTTGCAAAAATTGTCAGAATAGTCTTTTGTATATTTCAAAACCAAAAACGTGACGTGATAAGACATTTTTGCGAATTCCTAATCTATAGAAACAGTTATAAATATATAAATGATAATAAGACTTGTGCATTGAGATGTAAAATTGCATAGTCACTTTATGAAAGGGTCACTTAATACATACTATATGTAAATGTTGGCAGTGATGGAATTAAAAAATTCTTGACCATAGAACTATCTCTTAGAAATTAATTGTTTAAAGATAAGTAAAAACCTATTTACATAAATGAATACCTAAGTAAGTAATAAAAGATACACCTGGCGTGTATGCAACTATTTATGTACTTGCAGATAATCAATTAGCCGTTTGGATTGTGCAATAAAAAAATTAGCCTTCGTGAAGAGCTTTGTTAATGTTAATAAAAGTTAAATAAACAGAAAACCTTTCAGCAAAGAAGTTCAACAGGCCGTGAAAATTCCTCTTCCAACTTTCCTCAAGATGGAATAGCGTTGTATCTGTTAATTATTATTGAATATTCAAAGGCTCATATGATAACAATATAGGAAATGTTCATCCGATCTATATTCTTCCGTATTGATAAGAGAAATATAATCTCAAAAGAATTTTCTATCATTTAAATCAAAAAACATTGTTACTTGACCTTGACATAAAAATTTTCAGTCGAGTAGAGGAACCAAAACAGAAAGTCGAACCAATTTGTTTCAGAAATAAGTCTGTATAACCAAAAATACGATCCGACAAGGTCGAAAATCAGTTGCAGTTACAAGTGTATTAAGCGTTTAAAATTGCTTATTATACCAAGACCTTGCTGGGCATTACTTTCAGTTTTTTGCTATTTTACTCTTGTACTTGGCTCCATAAGATGATTCCCCATTCAACTTATCTTACGTCTTAAACTTAAAACATTTTCACGAAGAAAACAAGTTGGTAATTTAAGAGATTACATTTTTCAATTGTGTACCGAAACCTAAATTTCAGTATTATGAAATAACGCGGCAAAATTGAAATTTTTAGAGCAATGTTATTATTAAACTCGGTTAATAACACCAACTGGCATTTAAAACTAGCCTGACTGAGATGAAATATCAAACGAGTCTTCGAGAGACGCAATGTCTTGACTCGGAATTTCTTATAAATCGGGTGATTCCCTCGCTTCTAACGATAAATGATGAGCAAGAAAGCGTGCTTGCATAAAACTACGTCACACTGGAATATCTGGGTTTTATTCAATGAGCTCGTCATAATATGCTTACTCATTTTCGATTTGCATGTCTGAACCGGTCGGTATACTGCGGAATTTGCTCCAAATGTGATACAAGATGATCGTGAACCTTTGAGTTCATGTTAATTTTTCTCAACTTTTTTTTTTTTTTACTTTTCCATTTATTATTGTTTTCATTAACATACCAGTGAAGAGCCGAATGATTAATATTGTTTTTCTATTTATATCTGAAAAATCTAAAACCTATTTCCATTTTAGAGAGTATTTAGAAAGTGAAGATAGTTTGAAATTCACAAAAAATTAAATCTTCTTAGTAATTAAGGCTCACAATCTATTTATTTTATAACTAGCCAAGTAAAATATAATTTCCAATTACACCAAGCAACTGAGAATTGAAATAATTACAAAGGAACCAAAAACCAGCAAGTACTGGTATTAGATTAAGAGTTTAATTTAACAAGGACGGTATGTTTGAAGCTAGCTAAAAAGCAGTTTAGAGCGTCAAATTGAAATTTGTCATGGCTAGTAGTAGGAAAGTTATAGTATACAGAGAGCAAAGCTTCTATTTTTCTCTAGCTTCCATATGCAGGAACACGCGAATTAAGATCATCCATCAGAGTCGTATTTATATATTTGTGAAAGATATAATATAAGGTGCACTCATCGATATACAGTTTCCTACCAAGAAGAGGGGATAGATTAAGTATGGATAGTCTGCCAACATAATTTTCTTAACACTAGGTTTACGGACATTTATTATATGATTTGTAGAGATTCCGAAAAAATAAGTTTAGAATATATTTCGGTTCGAAATAAACGGCTCGGCAGGTAACAAATTTACAAGAATATATCGTCGTATTATAATATGAATTAGATGAAACATATTTCACTAAAAATTGATAAATACGACTTCTGTAAATTTCGCCACGAAATCTGAAATGCGTCAAATGGATGAGTTCCGTAAACCTAGTGCTAAGAGATATTAGCAATCTTGCCATAGACCAATTTTGAAGATATGTATGTAAAAGGTGCAGAGAATAAAACCAGCAAGTCTATAGGATCTCTTGGAGATATCACAGATGTGAGCATCGAAAGTTACCCCGAGATCTTTAAACTCAGTAACCTCCTGTAACTTCACCGAGCCAAAATGATATAACACTCAGCTTGGGGAACCTTTTAAAAATATAAATCATCTTAAAACACTTATTGACATTTAACAACGACAAGCGATTTAGAGCATACCAGTCCTCAAGAGCTAGTAAGTGGCGCTGAAGGATATCACAGTCTCTCACTCAATCACTCTAAATATCTTGAGATCATCAGCATATAAGAAGATATAAGACATAATATTCATCGTCAAGTCATTAATAAATAACAGAACAAAAAGTGGACTAAGGATAGAACCTTTGGGAACACGGGAAACCGGGACAAACTCAAATTACGAACAGCCAGCAACCTACATGTTGTGTTGTAAGCAATCAATCACAACGAACAACAACACAAAACACAATTTACGTTGCATAAAATTTTAAGAGAACCTGACTTGGAATTTTAAAATTTATTTAAATTTATATATTTAAGTCTAGCAGAGCACTTTGCTGCAGGGAATCTGTACAAGAAAGGGGTCCATACAAAATAGGGGTTTTTCTTTACGAAAATATGTTTTATTTTTATAAAATTTTTGATTTTGAGAATAAAATATATAGTATCAATATAAAAATAATTTTTAGTACGGTTTTTGGCTTATTGTTAGAAAATTACTGCCGCCAGGTTTTTGTTAATGATTAGGTACTATGCATGTAACATATATTAAAAATGCATAGTATAGTACATTGCAATGTTGACATACCGTATGTCGTATATAACTATAAAATATAAAACTATGAATAGTTTACGATTATTGCATAGTACCTTTTAAATTAAAAGCAGTAGCATTTCTTCGTATAAATTCTTAAACATAAATCTATTTAATACAAGTTTTCAAACAAAGTTCTTTGTATGTATAGTATTAGTTAAGTTTCTAATTATGAAAATATCATACAATTTTTTTAAACAAAAAACTGCGGGGGAGAAAATTCATTCAATATTTAATTGTTTAAATCTAGGACATATTTAGCTATATAAAAACGATAGGTTCTTATCGAGACTGATTCAACAAAAGTAAAAATAAATTCAAATTTAAGATACCTACGCTCAATAAAAAGAAACAAAAATAAAATTTGCCATTTTATTCGCTTTCAAACCAGACCGACAACATTTGTTTAGCATTTTTGGCAATATATTCTTCGATTACTTTTTTAAGTTTTTTTATCAATACAAAAATTTCCTGGCTTTCCAGACTAGGACCGGTTTCATTTAGAGCATCATAACATTTTACGAGCTTTTACACGTAATTTTGCATCTACGTATTATAAATATTTATCAGATAAATACTAAAGAATGCATTTTTCATTTGAAACTATCGGCAGATGGTTACATACCATATATATGCAATGAGTTGGTAAACATTTTCCAATAAGTAGAATTATTAAAACTTTCAAAATACGTGTCTTCGAGACTAAGTAAGAAGCATGTTAACAAACTAAATATGAGAAACTTGTTATAAAAGTTGCACAGGAGAACGAAAATTAAGGCTACATAAAGCCAGTTAAGTTATATGCTCATTTTCTTCTTGGCATCTAAAACTTCACATCGTATTGCTATATCAAAAATTATATCACAAAAAACACTACAAACGGGTTCCAGCTTTCCATCTTAAAGAAATCACTTACCTTGCACTGCTGGTCATTCACATTTAATAGCAGCAACAAGATAATGTTGATCTTCACCTAGGAAAGAACTTAGTAACCGGAATAAAAATTTCCATTCATGGCTAGGTGTTCAACACCTCGCTGTTCTTTAAACTGTCGTATATAAAATAAGGTGAGATGGTGAAATTATTAAAAGAAGGTACTGAGGTGATGAGATTATCAAAATAAATTAAAAGCATCACTACGTAATACATTTAACTCATTAGTCGAGATATAAGCTAGCCTTGAAATATGAATTAAAAGAAAAAATTACAACCCGACAAAAGCAGGTGCAATAAGCATACCCAAAACTAGTTTCCCATTTTTTACTAGCAAAATAATAATTAATGTTTATTCGAAAGCCAGAGAGAGATATTTATTAGAAGTATTCACTGAAACGAATAAACATGTATAAATTGCGTATTTTACCCATATTGAACACACACAAAAATGTTATGTGAAAAATTGGTGGTTTGAGTAATAGTAATCAATTATTTTATTAGACCGAGACCTAGACTTTAAGTTAATGCTTATTTATTGTATATACAAATCACTAAGAATATATCAATTTATATTTAATAAAAACGCAAATATAAATATAAGTGTTTTTTTATCTGATTTATCATTCAATTCTTCTAAAAGAAAGAAAGAAGGGTCATTCTACAGAAAATCATCAAATGGTCAAAGCCGCACTATTTTTGATTTCGATGAAAATTGGTGGGTATCTTTGTTTAGATGTCAGAAGAGAAAAATCACCATCATTTAATTTTTCTGATGTCTCAGCTTCGGTGCGCCACCGCTAGAGCACTCAAAAAGTGTGATTTTTACGCTCTACTACTATGCGCTGTCAAAATTGTTCTATTAGAGATATTTGAACATTTGTGGTCGCAGTTGAAAGCTACAATATAGTAGTTTTAGGAAAAAAATATGGAAATAGAAAAACATTTTTATTCGAAGTATACTAGCATCCTGAAAATACGATTTTTTTCACATTTTTATATGATTTTCAAATGGCTGTAGTATCTTTCCTGGTAAATTAAAAAAATTTAGTTTTTGTGTACATCATGTCCATATATTAAACAAAACAACAGTCCATTATAGACTCGTTCGACAAATGTTTTATATTAAAAAAATAAGCTTGAAATTTGAAAATTTCTGAAAATTGCATATTTCGAGCTTCAAAATGAAAATGTGGGACAGGAGATAGAGAACTGAAATTCTCAGGAAATTTAGGTGTAACCTTGAACTTTAAAGACCCGCTGAGTTTGCTTTGTTTTTTGCATCCCTCTAGTAATTAGGTACAGCCATTTCAATACAGCTAGTAATGCAGATTTACTTTTTTAATTAGTTTCTTTTCTTACTTCACAATACGAGGAAACAATATAATGTAGTAATAAAAAAAGAACAATGTGCAGCAGATACTCTGTAAATGCTAGCAAACAAATGAGATCAAGCCACTTTATATCCTTTTGTAGTATATCATAAAAAAGATAGTTTGATTAAGTTAAAAACATTTTGTGTAATTAGCGACTACTTAACCCATAGTACTGTAGCTTTCTATTCATTTCAAAAAGTGTTCATTCAATACATCAAAAGATATTATCCAGAATTTAAAAAAGTTAAATATTTCATCGATGGATCAGCGGCTCAGATAAGAAAAATTTTGTTAATCTATGTCATCATAATAATGATTTTGGGTTGGAAGCAGAGTGGTAGTTTTTTGCCACGGGAAAAGTCCATGTGATGGTGCAGGGGGAACGATCAAACGAGTAGTGCGGAAAGCTAGGTTACAACGAATTGAAGATCGTCATATATTAACTACTAAAGCTATGTTCAATTTTTGTTCCGAACAAATTTCTGGAATCGAATTTTTTTTTGTGTCCAATGCTGATGTTGAAGCTGCGGATAAATTTGTATGTGATAGATTCAGTAATATTGTTACAATAAAGGGAACAAGAATGTTTCATAGTTTTGTACCCATTTCTCAAAGTAAATTGAAAGTTCGTAAATACTCGGCTTCAAATAATTCAGAAATTATAAGTATGTCTAACATTTCAAGCAATATAATATCAAATATTAATAATTCATTGTTGTATTAATAATGATATTAATATTAGAGTAACAAAATAAAATTCTGATATTTGAAATCGCATTCTTCATTTACGATAAATTGCATTCTTCTTTTGGGATATAATTATTTAAATCGCCTTCTTCATTTGGGATGTTTGTATACGGAGTATCTACTACATAATGTTTTGTTTTTTATTGTTTTTGTTGTTCTTTGTTATTACTGCGTTGTTGTTTCCTCGTATTGTGAAATAAGAAAAGAAATTAATTAAAAAAGTAAATCTGCATTACTAGCTGTATTGAAATGGCTGTAATTACTAGAGGGATGCAAAAAACAAAGCAAACTCAACGGGTCTTTAAAGTTCAAGGCTACACCTAAATTTCCTGAGAATTTCAGTTCTCTATCTCCTGTCCCACATTTTCATTTTGAAGCTCGAAATATGCAATTTTCAGAAATTTTCAAATTTCAAGCTTATTTTTTTAATATAAAACATTTGTCGAACGAGTCTATAATGGACTGTTGTTTTGTTTAATATATGGACATGATGTACACAAAAACTAAATTTTTTTACTTTACCAGGAAAGATACTACAGCCATTTGAAAATCATATAAAAATGTGAAAAAAATCGTATTTTCAGGATGCTAGTATAATTCGAATAAAAATGTTTTTCTATTTCCATATTTTTTTCCTAAAACTACTATATTGTAGCTTTCAACTGCGACCACAAATGTTCAAATATCTCTAATAGAACAATTTTGACAACGCATAGTAGTAGAGCGTAAAAATCACACTTTTTGAGTGCTCTAGCGGTGGCGCACCGAAGCTGAGACATCAGAAAAATTAAATGATGGTGAATTTTCTCTTCTGACATCTAAACAAAGATACCCACCAATTTTCGTCGAAATCAAAAATAGTGCGGCTTCAATTTTTTTTAATTTTTGATGATTTTGTATGGAATGACCCAGAAGGTAAAATATTAATTAATAGTTGGGCTCTATGCAGTGGTCTTTGGTACTTTCAAACCCAAACGACTATGTTTTTTTGTCCAGCACTATTTTTAAAGAAATCTGCAAAAATTCGTGTATTTACTTTATACAAAAAAATATTTTTTTATTAATACTATAAGTAAAAAGACCGGTCGAGTTAACGTCCTTCCTTGTATTAATGATATTTTTTAAAGTTATCTCTTAAGATTAATGACAAAGCTTATTAAAGTTAAAAATTACTGGTTTTTGATTATGTAAAAACCTTTTTCCATTTATAATTACTAATTTAAATGTTAAAGCATATTACATTAAAGATACAGAAAATAATTAAAATTACAAACTTGCGCGCGCCGGTAGTTCTATTGTTAAATATTTGTTAATAGCAATTAATTTGCATGCATTGAACATAAACATTATTTTCGAAATTCATAAGTTTATACGTATATTCGAAAAAATATAGCTTTTTAATGAAAATTAATACTATAAATGCTTTGGGGACACTGACTTCTAATCTACAATACTTTAAAAATGTACTATGGGATCCCCAAATTGGAATACACTATAAAAATTTGTTTGTCAGTGTATTTGTACACAAACAAAAAACTACTGGAAAGAGTTTTATGTAACCTGGCATAATTTTAGCCTATAACCCTAGGTTAACATTTATATAAACATTTTATCTTCATCCATCACAAAATTCCCATACTGTTGAAAATTCGATTTGGGTATATTTTATATTTTAGGAATTTGAAATTTTGTAGAAAAATATTTTACGCTATTTTGTTAACTTATTCAAAAAAATCTTGAGGTCAACGCGAACAAAATCGCGGGTGCAATAAAATATTAAATTCGGAGGACAAGTTTTTCATCAGAGTGCCACTCCTATATACATATCTTTATTTCGTTTATATGTGCAGAGGGCAGATTCACAAAGAATTGGTTCGCTAAAAAAATCTTAATAAAGTTAACGTATTTGAATGCCATAGTTTAGGATTAAAGCTTTAATTTGACTCACGTTTCGAGTTGCTACGAGATTCCTTTATATTTTAAAGTCCAAAAGTGGCTAAAATAATAAGTTCATTTTAATTTCTGACTGTATTTTTCTCGAAAATGTAAAGTGATGGGAACAAAACAAATTAACATTATTGATAAATTTCCACTGAAGGAGTGAAAAAGTGCATTTTGTTCGAATTCGATCAGTTTGTCCTAACATTTTCTCTAATATTATTTAATACGTTTATGTTTCAAATATCTTAAAAAATGTATATCTTTGGGTCCATGTCTTCATCTTCTTTGGTTTGCTGCCTGATTTGAAATTTTGGAGATATTTTCCTAATAGCTATATTTAAAATTTTAAATATTATGAATCGACTCTGTTTCGCATTAAATAACAAATTAACACAATACCTACGTTCAACCAATATTATGGAGAAACGCAATTTACGTAGAAATAGATATGATTTCACTAAAAAATATAACATTTTCTCTTTGTTTCTTTGCAGGACTATAGATATACATAGTATGTGTGGACTGTGGCGCAACCTTGCCGAATACATTTTGACGGTCTGACGTTTGTATTTTCGTGTTGTCGGTGTACACAAAATATGGAAGAGTACACAGATTGTGTAAGGTAAATTTCGCCAAATTACATTGTTATTATGTACAAATCGTGAGTAATTTTTGTGTAATACTACATTAAAAAATTGTAAATTTGCATATTTCTAAAGGAACATTTCTCTAAAACTAAGTCAAATTCAATGCTTTACACATTCTTTTGGAATTTTACTTAAAATAAAGAAATATTAATTTTTTTGTCAGGAAATTTCATAAAAATAAATTATGTTTATGTGTTTTTCTTCAAATTTTTAGCATTAATATTTCAAAGAAATGCTCTAGGGCGGTCTAATTATGCTTCGTTCTTAACACCAAAGGTCAAATTTATGAATGAACAGAACTGAAATTCAAAAAGCATATCCCAAATATAATTATATTTTGCATTTCTTTATACATGGACTAAATTCTACTGAAAAGCATATTTAAATTCATATTAAACTCCTTCAAAGCTCTGTTTGGGTCTTCTTCCAATGAAGGCATTAACCGGTCTACAGGGTATTGCTCAATTCAGTGGCAGCATCGTTTCCTTTACAACCAGAGTCATACATTAAAATCTCCTCAGTTTCATTTCCGACTGGGGAGCAGCAGCGTTCAGATGTACAAATCTATTTGAATGGACCCAGCATCCAGCATAAAGATTTTTAGTTAAAGCAATTACCCAAGCTCGGTCAGTGATTGCAAGCGCTGCGATCGCAAAAGCCAGTAGACGTATAAAAGCATTGGAAGATCGCAGCGAAGCCGTTAGTATAAGACTACATTTTGCGCGCATATGAAACAGTCGGCGTTGTGAGACATAGTGCGGTCGTGAATAAACAAACTTTAGAATTCGTCAATTAATCGAATGATTGACACACTGTTGGTGCTGCTGTAAAGTGTGCTATTTTTGGTGATTTACATTATTAAACACAAAGATTCCGGTGTTGTTAGTTTGTGCAATTTGAAAAGATTGATTTGTTTTTTAACTTGTTCAATTGTTCTCGGAAATCTAAGTAAGTTTCTGAAGTTAATTCAGTTAATAAAACAGTGTTATGAATTTAGTTTATTTAAATTCGAAATTATTAGTGAGTTTTATCTTCACTGATTTTCTAATAATCAAGAATTCAACACAATTGTTAACATAAAATCCTGCTGACGTAATTTATTCAGCAATAGAGCAATAAAATATATTTAAATAAAGGATTAATCAAATGCTCTACTGATTAAAATTAATTAAATTAAAAACAACAATCCCAAATTATAGGGGAAGGTCATATAAAATAACTATCATCCGACTCTATAGTCTTACAAAACTCACCGGTTAGTCATTAGCAATATTTCTCAAGGCGTTGTTTCGGAACTCTAACACCAGTTAATTACCTAATTTATTCTGAGTACCGCGATCACAGTACAACACTTGGAAATTTTTAACTAGATTTAATTGCTACGTTGAGTAAGTTACTGACATACCTCTACGTAATTGAAAGAAGTGAAAGTTTATGGCGGTTAAATATAAAGGTAGCCAAGATAATAAGCAATTACTTATAAAAATTCATATTCCACCATAAAATCGTAAACCAGAATTTTTCCAGTAATATTAACCGTCCACTAACATCCTCCTAACGTATAATTAAATACAAAACGTTATTAGCCTATCACTTCCAATTATGATAATTTTAAAAGTATTGATTGATCACACGATAGATAAAAGATTTTTTTTTCTATTTTTCAATTGCCAAATAAACCACCCTAATTGTTAAGTAATAAAAAACCAATTTTCATCACATACTATTAAAAAGCCATTTGTTTCAATTTGACACCCAATTTGATTATTAAATGAGAAAATCAAGCTTTTGAAGATAATTTATGAGCTTGATAACTTTATCATATTTTAATTGTATATATTAATTAAAAATAAATATGTATCTGAATTACAAAGTATAATGTAAATCGCTGAATAAATGAATTTTCATTAAACATATATCTGAATAAACATACCTTTATATAATACATTATGTGGGGATAAAAATGCTGCATTAGTTAATAACTATTACATAAAATGTTCCCATAGCTGGAAATAATTTCTATTTATGTGTATTCATCCTCAAGTTGATTCGTCTCATTACTGCGAATGGGCACATCATAGATAATTCTCGATTACAATGCCCTAATGCATGTTAGTTAGTTAATGAAATAATTTGTCCATTACAAAGTTCCTCTTTAATGAGACTGTAAGCAATTGATGCATTGAACTTACAATGCTGCTTTTACGGTCAGTGGTTAACATTTATAAATAGCAACAGACAACAATTATGTGCAGCATGTGAATTGTTTTAACAAGTTATGTAATTGATTAGGAAATAACATTTACAACAAAAATTTATTATATTTGAAGTACATCTTAATTTTACTAGCTGTAGGCATTATTTTTAAGATTATATTATATTGACGAGAGTTTATTTTTTCCTGTCTATTTAGAATATATAAAAATACATTTTTACTACAAATAATCGACTTCAGAAAAACATCACACAAAAATCTATTGAGAAAGCCACTACACAGTAAAAAATAATTTGTCTGAAAAGCTCGTTATTATCAACAGATTGTAATATTTAGAATATTGAGTTATTTAGTATGTCCAATATCGTATTATTATTATTAATTCCTCTAATTCTAATATGATTGTGAACAGATATCTTTTGAAATCAGCACCAGTATTCCATTTTTTATTGATTACTTCTACAGTAAAGATTAGCGCCGACTTTAAACGATATCTGTTCATAAAGAAATCATAATAAATTAAAGGTATTGGCGATAATAATATGATATTAAACATGAAATAACTAAGTAGCCTAATTATTACAATCTATTGATAATAGTCCGTGTATACTTTTTTTTTTGACAAAAAAATTGTGATTTTATGATCTTATTTCCTCTTAAGGTGAATTATGGACGAAGTATAGATTTTTTAATATTAAAATCCCTTGTAATTATTGCAATTATTCTGTTTTAAGTTAAATCATGACAGCCTTTACATGGGTATTATTCTTAGCATCCTGTATGTCATATGATTCTAACTCCTTATACAAATCTGAGGTTACATACTAAAACCTTTTGGTGTAATTTTACTCCCTTTTTGGAAGGAAATTGAATACCTTCCATAATGGTAGTAAAATTATACTTAAAAAAATTACGAAAATGCCAGTGTAAAAATACACTTTTCTTGTGTAAGAGTATTACACCCATATGCGAGATATTACACATAAAAGACGTGAAGTTTTCATAATAAATGTGTATTGTTTACAAGTAAATTTACACATAGCAGACGTAATTTTGGAATTAAACACTCCTTTGAATATAGTATTTTTACAATGCAGTTAAGGGGACAATCTAATGAATGGTATAAAATGAAGAAAATAGTAGAAATAAGGTTATTTTAATAATAAATTCGAAATAGCTTATTGTTTGTTAAGTATTTAATAAACTCAGAAAAATAAGACATATGAACTTATGGTATATAAAAATAATATAACAAAAACGTTTTCTCGCCGTTGTATTAAAGTATTAAGATTATTATAAATGAATACATATCATATTAAATTTTTTTAAATCCCTTAATCTAGTTATTTTACCTTTAATGGAAATTATACCCTTCAAACAAAATATTTTCGACAGCACGGTTTAACTTTAAGAAATACCTTCACAAAGTCGTTGCGCACTCATTTTGATTAAATGAGAGAATTTATGTCGTAGATTTACGTCAGTTTGATGTAATTTTACATATTAACATGCACGTTTACATCAATTTGGTGTAAAATCACACAACATTTACAAAGTTGAGTGAATATCACATCCAATGCTTTAAAATTGTGTAATTTCACACTTTTTTGCTTAATTACAACAAAAATGTGCACTTTTACTTTTACGTTCGTGATATATTTTTACACGGAAAAAAATGTAAATTGTTTTGAATTTACATTCAATATCTAGAGTGAACAGATAGCGCTACTGACCATGGGAGAGATAAATATTGAGATTATTATTGATTTAGTAAAAACTACTGAGTTTAATTAAATTTAAATGAAAATAATTTAATAATATCCCCTTTCAATTAAAAAAGAATCACTTAAATCGACCGCGGAATCTCGAAGTAATCGGTGCACATTAGACTGAAAAAAAAAAAAAATTAGGCGCGAAAAAAAGCACCCTAGTGCACATACATTGGAAATCCCGAATTGAGGAGATTAAAAATGCGTGATTGACTCAGAAATTGTTAGAAATATCGATAGTAATTTCTAAGTTCCGTAGCCAGCTAGTCTGTGGGTTGCAGCACTATTTGGTCCCTCTCTCAGACTTGCACCTTTGAAAGAGATAAAATTTGATGTAAGGTCGTAGAATGATGACACTAAACCAGAAATGTAAAAAATTCTTAAAAACGTTCATACAGTGAAATATGCAAAAAAGAACGACTTCACTTCACCCATCAAGTGGGAATATCGTTGGATATATCTTTCAAATTGCAATAAAGTATTTATTGGGAATTTTTAATGTTAACCCTTAAGGCTTTAACTTTTTCAATACTTTTTTTAAATAAAAAAAACTGAAAACAAATTCAGTAATGAAGTTCTTATTAAATATTTGCAGCAAGTATACTTCCTGAAAAAATTGTAAAGCCTGTTTTCATGGAACGAAAAAAATCTTTATCAAGGTCACTACTTTCCTAGTAACTCTACAAAATCCTACTTATGCGTGTTTCGATACACACTTGACTGGTTTTTTTAATAATTATTTATTTGAAGCAATTCACAGAAATTTTTTTTGGTTGAAAAATAATAAAGAATACACTTGTTATTACCTCGCGTAGCGTCTTTTTATAGGAACAGTGAGACTGATTGATCGCCGTTAGAACATTTGATTCAAAAATCTAAAAAGATCCTACACGGTCGAATATTGTAGAATAAATTTAGCGCTTTTTTTGGATTTTATATATGTTATCACACCAAAAATATATTAGATTGTAATATTTTACTCGTATTACATTTACTTTTTAATATTTGTATGTAAATAAATTATTACGAAATTGAAGGTTTAAAGTCCTAATATCTTAGGTTTAAAAGCTAAAGTGAAATAATTTAGGAACAATTTTTTAATGCTAGGATGTAGTTTAATAAATGACAAATAAATTCTTTTTAATTTTTTATTATTGGGCTTTCTTCTTTCAACAAAAATACAACGTAATTCATACTCAATTATAAGGTAAAACTATGTATAGATCTTTTCTTTTACATAAAAACTTTCATAAGGTTGTTTATACTGTAAATTATAATACAATACTTTTTAAGGCTGTATCAATTTCATTGTCTATGGTAATTTCAAAGCCATTCAAGTGCTCATTTAATAGTTCTGTTTTATAAACCTCATACAAAATATTGGGTTGTTCGGAAGTAATTTCGTTTTTCTTTGGTGAAAATGAAAGACGATTTTCTTATAGTGTATAAATATGTTATATATTTTCCACTTTGATCCAATACCTTTTGCCATCTTTCTGGCAGTAGCATGATTCCACGCTCATAAAACTTCTCTTTGCTGACAAAAATTAATCAAAGTAATTTTTGTCGTCTAAGAATTTTTGTAGAGACTGGAACAAATAATAATCCGAAGGTGCCAGATCCGGGGAATATGGTGATTGTGATAGTACATTCCACCCAAGCTGTAAAATCTTTTGGCGAGCTACCAAACTTGTATGAGGTTTCGCATTATCTTGGTGGAACACTATACATTTTCTATTAATCAATTCTGGCCTTTTCTGTTTGAGTGAATCATTCAATTTGTCCAGTTGATGACAGTACACTTCAGAATCGATCTTGGCATTGTCCAGTAAAAGCTAAAAAAAAAAAAAAAAAACAATTCCCTTGAAATCCCACCAAAGAGCATTCCTTTTTTTATGAATATCGGTTTTCGAAGTACTTTGAGCCGGTTCATCTCTTTAACTCCATGATCTTTTGCGTTTAACATTGTTGCAGACAACCCATTTCTTGTCCCCAGTTATGATTCGCTTCAAAAATGGATCATTTCCTTGATGGTTGAGAAACGAATCACAGACGTCAACGCGACGGAGGAAATTTCTTTCTGTAAGAACATGTGGAACTCATATGTCGAGTTTTGAAATAAAACCAAGGCGTTTCACGTGATCATGAACGATAGAATTCGATAAATTTAATCTCTCAGCGATCTGACGAGTTCTTATTCGGCGGTTTGCATCAATCAATGTCTTTATTTTGTCTTCATCAGCTTCAACTGGCCTTCCAGAACGTGGTGCATCATCAACATCAAAATTGCCGGAACGAAATTTTACAAACCAGTTTTGGCACTGGCGTTCTGTCAGTACGTCTTCTCCATACACATCGACTAATTTTTTTCTTGCTTGAACAGCATTTTTACCTTTTCGATAGTAAAAAAGTAAAATATGCCGAAAATACTGCTTCCAACTCTTCATATTTGATAGAGCACCAAACAAAAACGATTACACAGAATGAAACAAACTTTTTCACAAACAAGCCTTGCTGTATTTGCTGTCATTGGGGCTTAAGTGTGAAGTTGGCTATGAAAAAATACAATTAACTCCTCTGGTCCTTCGTTAATAATTAGTTAGAAAACTCGTGTGAGCAAGTACAAAAACAAATTAATTTGTATTAAAGTTTAGACTACAATTAGTCATTTTTAATACTTTTGGATTAAATTTTAATCCATTCATCTAAACACCAAACCAATTAGATTGGAAGCTAATCCAATGCGGTTACATTACCTGTTGTCATCTCAATAGATTGGCTTTTATTATTTATATTAACAATTTGTCATATAGATGTTTATCAAATGATGCACAAAATACAGCAAATGTCTTCATTCAATAGAATTTTTAAGTTAAATGTATTAAAATCAAATCTTACTGTAATTAACACATCAATTTTAATATTGAAAGCTTAATTTTTAACCCAAAATTAATTTAATTTTTTAGTAAATAGTGTATTTGTGTTTATATGTATGAGTCTACCTAATATCTTACATTACACAAACATTCATTAAACGAAAAAACATATTTGATTTTTAGGTTTCTTAATTTTATTATTAAATAAAATAAAACAGGTCTTATAAAATAAAGTTCTTCATTCTCGAATCAGTCCATGTTATACAAAGAAATCTTCAAATGTCTTAAGTCGCTTATCAGCTTTTGAATCGTAACATTTAAACTCGTATAACTGCAGAACTGTAGAAAACTGCAATAGATTGAATTGATTCAGACTCTTTAAAATCACAAAGAAAAAAATAATCCTAAAATCTGCTAGTAGATAAATAAGATTTCGTATTTTTCCTTATTTTCAGATCCTTAATTACGAAAAGCATGGGTTCAATGCCACAACTATCAATAATAAGAGGTCAACAAAGAGAAATTTCTTCTCAACGTATTCATCATGTAATTGAAGAAAACATTTCGAAATGGGAGCACAAGCCAGCTCTTATTTTTGACGAAGGTCATGGAACATCTGCAAGAACTATAAAGTACAAAGCCTTAAATGAGTCCTCGAATCAAATAGCTCGATCAATAATTCGTGAGTCTGGACTTTATTTCTCTGGACCAAACCAAGATGGTGATTGGGTGGTTGCAGTTTGCATGAAGCCCAGTCAAGAACTTGTAAAAATTCTACTTTCGATTTGGAAGACAGGAGCGGCTTATCTTCCACTTGATGTAACATTTCCGGTTAACAGAATTCATCATATTCTCTCCGAAGCCAGACCTTTTCTTGTCGTTCATGATGATCAAGTGAATGCGGAAATCTTTGGAAACACGCCGTGCCTCAGTGTTTCGGAGATCTTAAACAGATCTGCATTTATGGAGGTGAATAATTTAACCGAACACGAAGCTCTATCTAATTACAAGAACGATCTAGCCCTCGTTCTCTACACCTCAGGCAGCACAGGCATTCCCAAAGGTAAAGAATTGAAGAGACGGTTTCAGGTTATCTTGACCTTTATACAATTAAACTGCATTATGTATTTAATTCAATAAAAACTAATTATAGGAGTGCGCTTGCCTTTTTCGATTATAATGAATCGACTTCAGTGGCAATGGGACAAATTCCCATACATGAATACGGAAACTATTGGAGTCTTTAAAACCGCGCTCACATTCGTGGATTCTGTAACAGAAATTTGGGGACCATTATTATCAGGTTAGTTTGCCCCTATATATATTTTAATCACCCTAGACCGATTCTATGCGTTTTCGTAAAAAATAGTCCTAATGAAACTTTCAGAACTTGAAGAAAAATTTTATTTTGTGCGCGTGCAGAGATCAGTTTAAATAAGTTTTATTCTAGAGGAAAATATGAAAAGTTTATTTGTTTGGAACAGAGCTGTAAAAAAAAATTCTAACATTACCATTACAATTACCAGTACAAGTAATGCAAGCTACACACGTCACAAATACCATTACCAGTACTGGTACTTCGAAAATGTAATTATCATTACCAAGTAATGATTAATTGCGTTGGTACTTCACCATTACCATACATTATTATGCATTACCTACCTAGCATTACTCAGCATTACCTAGCATGACTTAGAAATATTAATGCCAGGTAAAGCTAAGTTATGCTTCTGAAGTACGGTAATATTGAAGTACCAACTATTACTTGGTAACGGTAATTAAATTGTTTGTAGTACTAATACTGGTAATGGTACTGGTAATTTGTCTCGCTTGTATTACTTGTAGTAGTACTAATTATGGTAATTAATTCCAAGAATAATGCATTATTTAAGAGCTCTAGGATAGAACCAATATTTTTAGATAATCTATGGAAAAATACAGTAAGAAAGGCCAAGCATCCTTGATTTTGGTTGAAGGCAATTTTATCATATTTTATCAACCCTTACTTTTTCACTGGAAATTGAACTTAACGTACCGTTGTACATGTATTACCCAATATTTATTGTCCCAAAAATGTTTGTAGGAAATCCCTTCCGTTTCCGAAAGAATCTTGCTTGAATTCCAAAAGGCCCGCAGTTTCTTCGAAGATTATCTAAAAAGTTAAAAAAAAAAACATATATAAAAGAAAATTTTCTTTTTTCACCTGTACCTGAACTGTACTCTAGTTCTAGAAAAAATTAAAGTAGACATCCACGGGATCTACAGACCTGCACAAAACAGACTTTCCAAATAGCCACTTTTTATCTCCAACCGTGTCTATATAAAATTTGTATAATTTTAATTTGTTTTTCTTTTAAACAAAAAAGGAATGGCCGTTCTAATTATTCCCAAGGAAGTGACCAAGGATCCGGAGCGTCTAGTTAAAATGTTGGAAGAGTACAAAATTAGGAGACTCGTCCTGGTTCCAACGCTCTTGCGCTCAATTTTAATGTATCTGTTGATGAATAAAGCTGAAAGATTATTATATAATTTGCAGCATTGGATTAGCTCAGGAGAGACCTTATCTATCGAACTTATTCGGAATTTTTATGACTACTTTGAAGAAGGTGTTCACAGCCTTCATAACTTTTACGGATCAACTGAAGTAATGGGAGATGTTACCTACTTTACATGCCAAAGTAAACAGCAGTTACAGAGCTTCGAAAAGGTTCCAATAGGTAAGTTATTCTATTCCTGAAGATGAACAATATATTTTTCTTGATTCAAAATAAATTATCCAACCTTCCCAGTATACAGACTTTTAAAACCTTTGTATATGTCTTACAGTATAAATTGTATTTACTATATTAAAATCTTAATTTCCCAAATATCATAAGCACTTATTCAAATTACACATCCTTTTCTAGGACTTCCCATTAATAATACTGTGATATACTTGCTGGATACTGATTTTAGGCCGGTAAAAACAGGAGAAATAGGAGAAATATTTGTAGCTGGTTTTAATCTTGCCAGAGGCTACACCAATGGCAGAGATCCCCAGCGATTTATTGAAAATCCTCTAGCAATTGATTCAAGTAAGTTATTTTTATCTCTTTACGCTTTATAACTATCTAAAATTATAATTTCCAGAATATTCGCGTCTTTATAGAACTGGTGATTATGGTTGCATTAAGAACGGCATGATTATGTATGAAGGACGTACAGATTCTCAAATAAAAATTCGCGGACACCGCGTCGATTTATCAGAAATTGAGAAAATTATTTTATCCTTCGATTTCATAGAGCGTTCTATTCCACTTTGCTACCACCCAGGCGAGGTCGATCAATCCTTAGTTGCTTTCGTTACACTAAAGCAGCAAACTCAAAAATTCAACAGCCTCCAAATCGAGACATTATTAAAGCAGAGATTGCCCCTGTACATGGTTCCACAGATAATCATTCTTGACAGCATTCCATTATTAATCAACGGAAAAGTTGATCGGCAAAACCTTCTAAAATTGTACGAGAGCTCGAATAATAGTAGGTTAATTTTCTTGCAATTTATGGACTATTGAATGAATAACGTCCAACTTTTTTGTTATATTTAACTCACAGATAATACTAATCAAAATGCTGAATACGATTTTACTGGAATTCCTGATAAACTGAAGGCTATCGCTGAAGATTTATTTGATATAATCGCAAAAGTTATTGGCAAAGCAATTCGAGGCACTCTCTCAATAGAAAGTAATTTCTATGAGTTGGGAGGAAATTCGCTTAATTCTATTTACACAGTAACTTTGCTTAGAGAGAAAGGCTACAAAATTGGAATATCAGAATTTATAGCAGCTTTAAATCTAAAAGAAATTCTTTATAAGATTTCTAAATCCAACGAAATTACACCAATGGAAGATGAAGATGATGAATATGGAAGTAAAATGGAAATGAGCATCTCACAGCTTTGCTTAGAAGATAAGGAGGATGCTACTAAGTATGATTCTTTCAATATTTTATTTTAATACCATTGTAATTATAATTACAACAAATTTCTTTTCAGAATTATTGCATCAAGTTTTTATGAAAAAGCCGATCTCGAGCAGTGGCTTAAACCTGATATATCATTAAACGATTACACAGAGATTATGGAGGTAAGCAAATTCCCTCAATTTACCATTTAATAAAAGTAGTAACAATAATAAAATACAATATTTGATACCAACCCTTACGTAGCTGATTTGGGAACCCTTAGTAGAAAAGGAATTGAGCTTCATTGTCAGAGATAAGGCAGGAGAAGCGATAGGCGTAACTCTAAATTTCGATGCAAGAGACGAGCCTGAAGTGCATATCACAAACAAACTCTCATACGTTTTTGACTTTTTGGAGTATGTGGAGGGACCTATAAGGTAACTTAATATAAAAGCCTTCATATAATTAAGATATTGCATCATCTGGTTATAGCTGAATTACGTTGAAAAGCTCGTTTAATAATTCAGCTATAACAAAGTTGGTACAACAATGTATCTGGAAATAATATATTTCAAATTTAGAGATAATGTGTTGCCGAAGGGGCAAAATAAAATACTACACTCATTTATGATGGGTACAAGTGAAAAACTAAATGCTCAAGAAAATATTGCTGTGATGACTTTAATGGAAAAAGAAGTGCTGAATGTTGGAAAGCGAAAACAATTCGCAGGAATTTTTACTACCAACACAAATCCTCTTACTCAGGTAAAGTTATGAATGTTAATTTTTTATAATTTGTAATACATTTATGCTTTCACTACCTGTTTTAGAGCCCTATTACGAAAGTCGATTTTTGTCGACTCGACTAGCGAAGACACTAATTTTCTTATCATCCCAGCTTTGAAAATGTGTCTTCGCTAGTCGAGTCGACAGAAATCATACATAATAGTGCCTTAATACTAAATTAAAAACGTCTAAAAATCACATATCAATATTCTAATCCTTTAGCAATTGGGAGCCGATGTTTACAAATATAAAAGCATGCTAGACTATCAAGTGAACCAATACATACATCCTGATGGAACACGACCATTCGAAGCTGCCCCCGATTCGCAACGGGCAATTGTGCATTGGAAAGAAATATCCTCAAACTGATATTTGTAGCGCATAAAGTAGACAGTATTATTTTAGTCTAAGTTATTTATTATGTATGAATAAAGCAGTATACTTTATGATGTTTCTTCGAATTGTAAAAAACATTATTTAATGTGATTTATAATACTCAACTACAATTTGATCAATATTTTTAAATGAGTATAATTGTATCGTAATGCATCAACTTTTAAAAGTAATTTATTACAATAGAATAAGATACGTACAGATAAAAAATATTGAACAAAGTAACCGCATCTAAGTACATACATGTGGTTTTTACTTGAAAGCAATAAACTGTTATATGTTAAAGTTATGAAAATTTAATTGTTTAAATTGAATAAGTTGTCCCGAACCTTTAACTAACTTAAAATTCGGTTTTTTAATGATGTACAGTGTGCGCAATTTCTATAAGCGCAGCCAGTTTTATTCATGTTTAAAGAAAACTACTTTTTATTTTTCAAAACCGATTATATTGCATAAATTCCCCATTGGTAAATATTAATTATATAATATAAAACAATCATTAAAGTAAGTAATTACTTTATAATAAAAATAAATATAATTAAAAGTCTCTTTTGTCTGCGCAATTTCTATAAACTCACTTTATATTATAGTCATTATTTTAAAAGCTTAACGAAAAGAAAATTTTTTTATATTTTCTAAGTATTGTGTTTTACCTCCTTTGTTAGTTATAACTTGAAAAAACCTGTTAGACATCGAATTTATTAACTTTTTAAACAAATATTCATCAATATCATTCCAGCATTTCAAAATATCGGCTTTCAGTTGAGATAACGAAGAAAATTGTCCACCATTTGCGTAAACTCTTCGTGCCATGATTCCCCAAGTGTTTTCCATTGGATTTAAATCCGGACTACGTGATGGCCACTCCATTACAGGAATATTTCTTTCACTAAACCATCGTCTTGTTTCGGCAGAAGAATGCACAGCGACGTTATTCTGTTGAAAAATCAAATCTTTTTCCATATTGTCTTTTAAATATGGAATAAGAGATTCCTCCAGCAGGTCTGTATATATGGCAGAGTTCATTCGGGTGAGAACAAAGCGTAAAAATAACTTCCTTGATAAGAAAAGGCACCCCATAACATTAAACTACCAACACCAAAATTACTACTTAGACGAGGCGAATCAGGCTTCCTTAAATCATGCAAATATGTACTCAATCCATCTGGGCTATCTAAATTAAATTGTTTTCCGTAAGAAAAAATAACGTTTTGCCACTTTTCGTCCCAGTTCATGTGGCTTCTAGCAAAATCTAGTCGCGCATATTTATGATGCTGTTGCAGTTGGAGAGATTTGGCCGGTTTCTTATACACCTAATTCTCTTTTTACACGATATATACATTCCCGAGAAATACGTGTAAAAATAATCGTGTAAAAAAATACATTGTATTTATGGAAAAACAGAAGATTGGTTCCGAACTTTAAGTAATTAGTACAAACAATACGAATAAACCATAACACCATAAGTTTCCTAATTTTTGTTATAGTTTTTACGTGATGTAATATATATTTTATTATATAAATATAGTACATAAAATAAAAATGTATTGTGTGAAACTAATTTTCTTTTGAAAAGAAAAAATGTCCATAAGTCATCAATACCAAGTGGTAATAAGGTAAAAGTTCCACGACTTGTGAAGTAGTTGTGGAGTTATTAGAGGAGTAAAATGGACAAAAAGATTCCTTCCAGTGCGAATTAATCGTGTTAAATCAAAACAATTAGTGTAAAAAGAGAATGAAATTTGTTTTTTAATTCGTGTTAAATCAAAATCGTGTAAAAAAAGTTCGTGTAAAAACAGAACTAGGTGTATTTAATATAAGTAATGTCCTTCAAAATTTGTTGAACTTCTCTTCCTTTAATTGGGAGTTGTAATTCCGCTATAATTTGAGCTGCACTTAACTTTTTTTTCATAACTTCTTCTCTTATGTTCCCAATATTTTTTTTGGAAACTTTGGTGCTCCCTCTTGGATGATCCCATAATCCATTACGATTGCCCTAATAAAATTTCGCACCACACATTCGGAACGTCCAATTCTCCTTGCAATTTCTTTTATACCAAGGCCAGTTTCCCTAAACGCACGGATTCTGACGCGATCGTCGTTGTCAAGGACCTTTCCTCGTGGCATTACAATAAATCTTAAGAAATAACAGCAATTACACAGAATTAAGCTATAGTTGGAAAATGAAAATGAAACTCACATGAATTGTTTCCTAAAAAGTTGCAAAATTACTTTGCGTTTAACTAGTAATACTACAAAAAGAAACTGCGTTTATAGAAACTGCGCACTCTAAGATCAATTGTGAAAGATTGATCTATTGCATTCACGCATTGCCTGATATTTGGAATTGTTTAATTGCTTTTATGAATAGTTATAAACTTTAACAATTGTCCTGTAAAGAAATTTTGTTACTATAACCGCTTTATTTCAATGAATTGTGCATTTCACTTGAAAATCAGACGTGCGCTTATAGAAATTGCGCGCACTGTATATACCACTTTCAAGCAATATTTCACCTTTTCCCACGCAACTTCCAATCTCTTTCCATTTCAAACATATAAAAATCCATTTCAAAACTGTTCTTTTTTAGTATTAGTATTGTAATTTAACACAAAAATGCTCGTTATTACAATGCAAATTATCAGAATTCAAATCAAATTGGCCAAATCCAAAAAACTAAAAATAGTCGAAAAAATTCATACGTGTTCTTTGGCTAATTTTAAGCATTTTCTGTTCTATAAAGCCAGCAGGGCGCTAGAGGTTGTGGGTTCAATTCCCACGAGAAACCCTGGTCACAAAAAAAGTGGTATCACAATAGGAATATAATGGCCTAAGTGTGTCTTCGGACAGCCACAGTTACATCTACATCAACCGCTTACCATCAGGCACATTCTAGCGGAGTGTCCAAACTCCTCAGTCGTCTTTGGAGGAACCATCCCACCCCTCGTCGAGCTCCTGGACCCAACCCAATCGGCGACTCTGCTCGAATTAGTCAGTAAACTAAATATAAGCCAATATATTTAAGAATTAAGCAGAAAGAAAGACCAAAATTCCAATGTGAATTTATTAAGTATAACTCTAGTAAGTATTGGGACATGGGTTGGCTAGTAGTATTGTTTCCAATTTGCTATTGACTATGGATTTGGATTTTTTCGTCATTCTCAGGCATTTCAGGGTTTTTCTTTTTTTTTTGCCATTACAGCGACGCACTTTTCAGCAGTTGCTGACTTTATCTCTAAATATACTGGACCATTTAACCCTGAGCACTAAAGCTGACATGAATCGACGCAGATTTATATTTTAACCTTTTGATATTGAATGCAAATCCGACTTCGAGGCTCTTAAAAAATTGAATTGCTTGCTTTTAGGCTTAAGCTAAAATAAAAACAAGCTCAAATATCAGCCAGAATAAAAAAATCAAGAATTCACAATGCGTTACTAGAGCACTATCAATTCTGATATTATTAATATCCGTTTATGAATCGAAACTAAATTCCCAGCTACACCTTCAACACATAGTGTGAAAACATCTCTACCTTCTTAAAAAATATAATGATGAAAGAAAAGCGTAGTCTTTGTTAATAAGCAGTATTTAAATTTTTATTTCTTTGTACATACTACAATGTTTGCAATGCAATGGTATTGAATAATTATTGTATTACCATTATCTACCTAGCACATCTTAGCACAGTTTTTTTTTTTAATGTTCATATATTTAAGTTACATAGATATACGAACGAATGCTAAATAACAACAATGTAAAAACATTTGGTTTCCGATGCCCAATGCCAGCATCGAACCTTAAATAACAACAGAATTTTGCGCCTGGGTTTGACTCAATTTTGAATCGGAACCTTGCTGTTGTTGCTGATTTTGAGGGTTTTGATCTAGCCGCCTATAATTCTGGAATGTCTTCCATTCGCCTGTATTGTAGTCCAAACGGATGTGCGATTCAACAAGCATGAGTGAATAGGTTCCGTCATCTTGTTTCACTTTTTCCTAAAAATAAAAATGTGATTTTGATTCAATATTCTGTTACATACATGTTAATTTAGCATTTTTCCTTACCTCTGTCTCGCCTAGTTTAATTACAATAACATTTTCGGGATTTGGTCGTGGATTTTCACGTAAGCCTGCCATAAAGCCAAGAATTAGAGCCTTATCAGGCCGAGAAACCCGATTTGCCTTCCTAAACATTTCATGGGCTTTGATAACGTGCTCATTCTGTAATATTAAAGAAATTATAAAAATAGAGAAAAAAAAACGTCGTCAATAAAGTAAATTGTTAGATTCACACATTCAAAAATTACATATGGCTTGTACAAGACGAGTAAATCTCATCTAATGACGGAGAAATTAATTAAGTGTTGTCCTGATCAATGTTTATTAAAAGACTAGCTTCTTTAAAATGCACCTTATATGAAAATAAAATGCGGTTTTCTTACTTATATTATAGAAACAGCGAGATATAAGTAGGTCAATATATGTGTGCGAGAAAGACCCAATGATCTTAAAGAGTATCTGTCCTTCGTATTATTCCCAATCCCAAGCCGAACAGATAATAACAGTCTGAGTAAGCAGCTTGACCACAGTATTCATATCAGTACGCATTCACAAGATCTTCGCAACCAGTAATCTTCCAGTGTCAGCGCAAACTCACCTTCAAAAACATGCTTTCAGAATATCCCAAAACCCAATATTTCTTAAAAGACTTCCCAAAGAAAACTTTAATCCACAATCAATCCTACTAATTCTCCTTCGAAACCTTGGCATCGTCAAATTCAGCTAAAATAAATTCATAAACAACGTATTCAACCATTGCACTTATTAGCCAAGAACCTAAAATTAGGCAATCAACATGTTAAATGACATGGAAATTGCCCACAATAACGTGAAGCATGTTTGTTATATGTAAGCTGTCAATTAAACGATTAACTCAACTATACATATACATCAACATCAGCACTTCACCTTACTCGAGCTACCGTAACCTTCATGACCACAAGTCAGCCGTATGAGGGGGAAAACGAATCTTTACAGATTGCCTGAATCTCAAAATTTATTTTAGTTTTCATAGGAAAAAAAATTATAATATAAATTGCCTTGTTGATTCGATTGATGAGGTTCTTAGCTAAACTTCCTGTAGGAATTTTATACATGGCATTGAGCTTTTAAGCAACGTTTCGACTTGAATTAAAACGAGTTTTATAATTCCACACTTCCCACAAATCCTATTTTGAACACCAGATGATGTGGAATAAATAAATGTCACCAAAAATACATTTCACCATACTCTCAAAAAGACCTACTAAATTCAATTACTCACCGACAGTGACAATCCTTTCCTTTGCGGCTGTTGCTGTTGTTGTTGCTGCTGCTGCTGCTGCTGCTGTTGTTGTTGTTGTTGTTGCTGCTGTTGCTGCTGCTGTTGCTGCTGCTGTTGTTGCTGTTGTTGCATTTGCATTTGTTGCGATTGCTGAGCAGTAACTATATGTGGCTTATGCTGAATAATAATTTGCTGAGGACGAATTTGCGTTTGCGTTGGCTGCTGAGTAATTATAGTCCTTTGCAATTGTGTTTGTTGCGGATGCTGTTGCGAAGTTTGCACTTGAACTAGTTGTGGTTGTTGTCCGGGTCTCTGAATTAAGGTAAGACCCTGAGGGAGGGTCGTTAAACCGCTCTGAACGTTCGTTATAACAGGGCGAATGATCGTCTGTTGTGGCGGCTGTAAGTAATAATAAGAAGAAAATTATTTAGAACAATGTTTTGTAGATTCAAACTTACGTTTCCTATTATTGTTTGTACGGCCTGATTTTGTTGGGGTTGCTGAACATTATGAGATGCAATAACTACTGGCGTTAGTGAGGGCACATTAACATTTTGTGTCAGGCTATTTGTCGGTATTAAGGCGGGAATTTGTTGTGGCGTACTCTTGCTAACGGCCTGAACAGTTTGCTGAACTGGCTGTTGAACAACCGTTTGGGCAGATGATGTTTTAACCAAACTTGGAGGTCCCGTAGTTACTAAAGTTGTTCCACTCAAATTTCCTAAACCTGAGACGTTGCTCAGAGGTATTTGTTGATAAACATCACCTCCTACGCTTCTAAGTATGACGCCCTTCTGAGCTAAGATTATTGTCTTACCCTTTACATTCATTCCAGGGGTTACGACCACCTGAGCGTATTTGGGCTGTTGTGTTTGATTCGTATTTGATACAACAGTATGCGCCTGCACCTGCTGTTGCTGTTGCTGCTGTTGCAATTGAGCCTGAATATGCTGAGCTTGAGCGGCTTGGGAAGCTGGCTGAATTGTAACAGGCCTATTTGGAAGGTTTACATTCTGTATATTAAGAATTGTTGGCTGTTGCGTTGAAATAAGTGGAGGAGGATTGCTTTGTACAGTGTTCGATCGAGACGTATTCATCATCACTGGAATAGTGGGTGCTGTTTTTAATAGAATTTTCGTAGGTGTATTCTGTTGCTGAGAAGTCATTGGTGATTGAATTATTGTTTGAGCAGGCCGAGCCTGTGCAAAACTCGTCAAAGGTGGCACACTAGCTGGCGATGAAGTCAAAATTATTTGCGTAGGCTGTTGACTAGCAGAAGTCTGAACTATTGATGATGGTGTTGCCATTATTGGATTCGTTGAAACGATAACATTCGATGTTGAAACGGGTTGATTCCTTTCTACTTTAGCAGGTTGAATTAATGTTTGTGAAATTATCAATGGACCACCGCTAGTCTGGGGCACTGCTGAAATTGGTATTGTTCTAATGGTACTCGTTTGCGTTTGCTGAGTGTTAGAAACTAGCGAAGACTTTTTAATAGGAGGTGATAAAATAACTGGAGTGGAATTATTGATAATTGGTGAAGATATTTTAGGGCTATTCATATCAGACTTTACGGGAGGTGAGATATCTGTATTACTAACTGTGGTAGTTATACCGGAAGTCACAGCAGATGTTTTCAAAGTCGATATATCTGGATTAATGATTTCTTCCTTAATTGATGAATCGAAATCTAATTTAACATCTTTTTCGTCCTTTAGTGTATTTAGAATTGTAAGTTGCTCAGTCGAATTTGATACAGCCGGACTGCCAAGAGGTGAAACACTGTTTACTGTTGTTGGTGTAGTCACAACCGCCGACACTTTTGGTAAAGATTCCTCTTTAACAGTTGATACGACTGGTGTTGGCGGTTGGGTATAAACAGTGGATGTCGTCAAACCAGCCGCATAATCGGGTGTTGAAGAAACTGGAGGTGATGGTGTAGAATTGTTTGATGTTTGTTGCACTGCCGTTGCCTGTTGCTTAACCTCCATCGCCCGTTTTTGTTGTTCTTCGAGCTCTTGCTGACGTTTTCGTTTTTTCGCTGCCGCATAACCAAGCGGCTGTTCTGTGAATTCAATTAATTTAATACCACCATCCTTACGTCCGGCCGGAGTACGACTCATATTTGGTCTAGTTGTAGTTGTTGGTGTTGTTGGAGACCTAAAACCCGATGTTGGTACTCTAGAAGGAATCCCTTTCAACGGTGTTGTATCAGTCATCTTTCTAGGCATTCCACGCGAACGAAGAGGAATTGTTGGTGCCGATGCTTTCTTCAAACTTGATTGAGCATCTGCTGATTTTTGTAGTAACTCTGTACGCAAATTAGCACTTTTCGGTTTTCTTTTCAATGTAAAATGCTTAACAGAATTTGGCTGCTGGCCGACCTGAAAGTAAAATTTTCTTCTAATGGAGGTCGATCTCTGTGCAAGGTAAAATATATTTTTACCACGGATACCAGCGCATTCTTGTTAAGATATTGGCACTCTAGAGGCAGCATTCCAACATCGCAATGCTTGTTAACCATCTTCCTTAAATCGTTCACCATGTCCGTGAATATAGGACGCGTCTCCTCGTAATCTGAGATCTCTGTATTTAAAGATCCCGATGCCGGGAGAGTTTTCATCGTTTCTGCTAACATTGATACCCATAGCTCAGAGTCTAGTCCAGCGACTTCGATAATTTCTTCCAATTCAGCCTTCCACTACAAAGAAAAGGGTGATAAAAATCAATTTTCAGTTCTTGTTCAAATTCCACTTTTATCTGGCGAATATATTTTAAATGTCTATGCCCTGTAGAAGTATTTATTATACGATTTATTGAATTATAAATGCTCAAATACATTAATTTCGCTGGACAATCAGAACATATTGTTCAACTTTTATAACGTCCAATAGCAAATTAAAATCGAGCACAGTTTGTTCGACCGAGCGGAAAAGGCGCCAACTATTATCATATCTTTGAAAATGATTCGCAATCGCTTCAGGCGCGAAATAAACATTGCTCGCGGGACAATTTAATCACAAATATCAGCCATTTAATTAAAACGATTCGTACACACCTCCTCGACTAGACGGCGCGGAATGTGGAAAAAACTCAACAGAAGCTTTAGCTTAACTTGTGTCTGCAGGTCGGGGAAACATTCCTTTATGTTCCTAAGTACTTCCTTGTTTAATTGCGAACAAATTGAACCACTTATCCATGAATCATTCGATGTACCAAGTTTATTATGGAGCCACAATGATGTGTCGCTGTCACGCACATTCGCCATTTTACAAATAAACTGACAACTATGGAGAAAACTTTCGTTAAGTCGAATTTCTCAATTGAACGAACGCGTTCAGAAATATTTTCCGATAGAAGAAAATTCGCATACTTTGAAAAGTAAAGAAGCGGCTTTTTTAAAACGCATTAAGTGCTTATTTTTCCTTAAAGTGCTTTGGTATCACTTCACTTAGCATATTGTTAACCAGTGACGAGTTAATTCGCGTAATAGAAATAGCGGGAGAATGGATAAGCGCAGATTCAAAGAAATGCAGCAGATCCCCTTACAAAGATTCATCTTTTAGGCTTTCAGAAGAGGAACTAAGAGATTATGTTTTAGAAAAAATAACCACAGGAACAAAAACAACAAAAAATCCTGCCAATGGTTTGTTTTTTAAAGGAAATCACAACGAAACTAGATACATCTGTAAGACCTGTTGTGTGCCATTGCACGTAGTTGAATGCTATACAGCTTATCATACCAAGAAAAAGTATTAAACTGCATAGAAGACTTATACTAACTTTCATTTCGTTACATAATGCCAATGCGTTAAAGTTATTGATGTTTATTTATATTTATGCATTTTAATACTCGTTTATGGAAAAATAGTCGGTGGTGCAGGATAATATTTGCATAATATTGCCGGTTAACAATGTGTTAAGTATTTCGAGAAGGCAAATTAGGGAAAATTAAAATTTCCTCGGAGGGATTTCTCTGTCTCCTCTCTTTCTAAATTTTCTCTGAAGGGTTCGTGTTGGGATTCGAACCGGAATCCTTTGAGGCCAAATCCCCAATTACGATCATATTAATCGGCAGGCTTATTACGTAAAAATTTCCAAATAGCAATTATTGCGCAGTTGCAAAGTTGGCGCGACAGGTAAACACTCTGTGGCTAAGCGTTAAAAAAAATAAAAAATCGTATCATGTATGGCGATCGCTTGCTTTTTATCCGCTTGCTTACTTTACTTTTGTTGTTGAATCAAAAGAACCGTACGTTACCTACTTCGATAAATGTAGAAGAAAAGTATACACAACATAAAATATACTTTTCTAAGATAAATGAGACGTTTTGTTTTAAACTGGTATAAGAACACTTTTTTAAAATATCATTTTTACAACTTCCCTTAAATTTTAACATGTATTTAGTTCTAATAGTACTTTGGACTTTAAAAAATAACACTCAAATATAGTCAAAATAGTGAAAATCTCATGAAAAGCTCTACAGCGGCACTCATATTTAGTATGTAGATCGAGTTTTCATATTCTTAATATTAACGAAATAAATCTTGACTTACAATTGGTTTAAAAGAAAAGAAGACGCAGAGAACAAGCTTTCGGAAGCCGGTCAGACTCGGGCTGAACTGCTGAACTCCAGAGGAAGATTTGCACTTACATGCCAAGATTCCAATGGGACTTGCACAATATTCAGTATGTTTCTTTGGTGATAATATACACATAAGTTAATATAGTAGTTAACAATAGAACAAATGTAAATTCATGGAATTCTTGCTTAAAACTTAAAAGAATCTAAAAACTTCTAGTTGCTGAAGTTTCTCTTTCTAAGAGATATTCATAGATGGTCTTCCATTTGGAAGGAGAGTGCATCCATTTATGATTTTCGCCATGCTTTAACTCCTAAAAATCCTCGTTTTCAAATTTAAATTTCAATCATTTCGTTGTCAATCGCCTTACGTGATGCGAATTTTGCACACACATTGTATTTTTATTTTACCGATTGCTCGAAAGGCAGCACTAGTAACTTATAGCTATCGCTATTGCCAATTACATGATACGATTTAATAGATTTGTTCTTTGATCCAAAAACCTATAGTTCGTTATAGCGCCATGAAGCGCCCGGACAATTATCAAAATGCCTGTGGGACACCATTGCTTATCATCTGAACAAGCAGCGTATTAACCCTTTCGACAATAGGCGGCGGAAGCACCAAAAGGGTTAAAAATGAAAATTGTCATCTGGCCTTTTATACAAACATTGTAAAATAAAACAACTTTATGATAATTTTCGAGCGATTGCAATTGCGAACTCGGCCTTCGTGGCGCCACGGGTTTCTAAAAAAACATCGAACTTGCACTTGACGTTTAGAAACCAGTGCGGCTATGGCGCGATGTGGCGCCACAGAGTTGTCAAGTCAACTTATTGGTATAAGAAGAAGAAGACAAAGTGTCAAGAAGACGAGATTTGAACAGGTGATGTCTTCACCGGTACGATATGAGAATATAGGTAATATCCACAGAAAAGTTCTGCGAAATAGAGAACTTATTTAAAATTCTCACTTCCGAGGTTACGTTCTTGTTGCCTCTATCGCTTTTGACGATGCTAGCAATAAATCAAACATTATGAAGGAAGAGGTGCTTGATCCTAGTTTAAAAGATATTCTTGGGGATGATAGCGTTTTACAGAAAAGGGGAGGTTCGACTTCAAATACAGCAAAGGTTTTAATTGCGCTTACTGGGGGAATTGGGATTGGCATCACGGTGGTCTGCGCCTCCTTTGTGGCCCCTGCGCTTCGGAAGTACTGTCTGCCGTACGTCCCGGCGACCCCCAACCAAATAAAGAATATTCTCTCCTTAATTCCAAAGCATTCTGAAGGGAAATTACTAGATATTGGGTCGGGAGACGGAAGAATTGTCTTTGGTAAGATATTCGAATATGTAAAACTTATTGTAATATCAATAAACAAAATGTTTCGTCTTTTCAGCCGCTAATAAACATGGACTAAAAGAAACTCACGGCATAGAACTGAATACTTGGCTGGTGCTCTACTCCAAATTTGTCGCGCTTAAACAAAGTAGTGAAAATAAGCCCAGGTTTTACAGAGGGAATTTATGGGAGTTTAATGTTTCACCTTACAACTACGTCGTTTGCTTTGGGGTCGAACAAATGGTATTTTTTGTTGGAAATCTTATCTTTATTCTTACTTTCTTTTCCAAACAGATGGCTGATCTCGAAAAGAAAATCTTGATTGAAGCTCAACAGGGATCCAAAATTATTCTCTGCAGATTTCCTTTTCCAAATCTCATACCGGATAAAACAATCGGTTGCGGTGTAGACACTGTTTGGCTTTACTGCATAAAGGAAGAGGAAAATAGATAACAAATTACTTTAAAAGAAATAAATTTTAGATAATTGAATTTTCGGTATTTTACTTACATATTTTTAATATCTAGGCCTAGCCTAGTTACCTTCAAAATCTCTTACAATAAGCCTTTTGGTATTCAAGTTTTTAAATTTGGTATAGTTCTTAAGGCAGCGACCCTAAAAATAATCTTGTACCCAATTTCATTAAATTTCAGTGATATTTAGGAGCATTGAGAAGCCGCCCAGAATACATCGTATTGATTTATCAATTTTACAACTCTGCTTCGGCCAGATGCATGTTAAACCAACTTTTTATAGTTGATTATAAAAACTTCGTTATCGCAGAATTTTTAGAGATTTATGTAATCAACATTTCGAAAAAGCCAAGGAAATTCTATAAATATTGAATATTCAACATTAGGATTTTGTAAACCTAATATAATACGCAGAATAATAAAAAATCCATTAAGATTACCACTTCCGCTCAGAATATATTCAAAGATTAGATGACAATTCGCATAGATTTATTTATCACCGAGTACGTTCATTACATACAATATTTTTGCAGATCGTATATAAATTTCATGAGATTGAATAAACAAATGAAAATCACAAAAAAAAAAAAAAAAAAAAAAAAATCCGAAAATCACATAAAACATTGTTCACATTTCTTAATGCGTTTTGTATCCTATATTATGTATATATTTTTAAAAACACGCTATAAATTTTTCGAACCTTAAGTAACAAAATGATAATTAAAAAACTTAAAAAGCCTTTTCACTTTATGATTATAGTTAATGAATAGAAATGTTAAACTAAACGGATAACATACGTATTGCATAGTTAGTGGATTATGCTAACTAATAAGAATAAAAATTTAATAAGTTATATACAGTAATACGAATTTGAGTATAGCAGTCTTATTTAAAAAAAAAAAAGTATTGAAAAACGGATGGGTTTAGATTTTATACTTAATTGCTAAAATTGTTCTGTATTTTTGCTAAAAATTCCTACCCATATAAATACGAGAGTTAACTGAATCACGGAAAATTTCTACAAAACCTAATTTGAAATAGAATTGGAACATATAATTATCAGTTTGATTGATGCAAACGTGAACACCGAACGATCCATTAGAACGGAGCGCTGCTAGAAGTACAGTAATCAAGCGTTTGCCAACTGACTGATCAAAGTTCATTTCATCTTGTAAAATGCAACATGTCATGATAGAGGGATGATTAGCAAGCACTTCTGGGGGGCATTCATATTTAAAATTATGAAAGTGATTTATTGAATCCTTTGCCGTCTGCGTAAGATTCGGTGAGTCTAGCAGAGATAAAGGATATTTTTCGCACATTGCTGGCATCCAGCAGAGTTCCTGGTTTCGATAAAATGCACGAGTATCTAACGCTGCACATGCATAACCGACTATTACATTATTAACATTTTGTGCCACCATGCAAAGCTCTGGATTCATTGTTATAAAAGGTCCCACTAGTCGATCGGCTGGAATACCTTGTAGGTTTTCTGTGAAGAAAAAGACGTTATTAAAAAAAAAAATATGTATTACTTCTTAAAATGACCTGGGAATAAATCTGTGCAATCTGATCCATCGCGGCACGTTTTATGACATATACTATAAATCTCTTCTTCATCCAAATATGTATATGGGCGAATGGTGTAATAATTTGGTGTAGGAGTATCTGGCAGTTTATAAATAAAAAGATCATTTCCGGAATCGACAGGCATTAATCTCTGTAACAAAGAATTCATTTTAATCAATGTTATTTTAAATTATGATTTTAAAATACTTGTAAATCAGCAGTAAGTCCACCTCGGAAAACCCAGGGTTCTTGATCCCCAGACATAAATGTTTCCTTCCATCCTTTACTGAACCCTGTTAATACAATAATATGTTTATCGTCACGTGTTACATTGAAGAGTATAGTAATTTTTCATATACTTACAAGTGTAACTTCCTTGGGTATAAGAATTAATATTTGAAGGAAAATTCCCTAGAGCTAGCAATAAAATATTAAATAGAATTACACACAAAAATGGTAACCTAACTTACCAAGCCACTTTATGAAGGCGTTAAGTAATGATATTGCTCCATTTATATCCCAAACATAGGAGAAAAGGTCGTAACAAAGCTCTTTATTGGCACAGCAGGCAATTTTTCTTGAGAGCACGTTAATATCATGACATAATCTGCAGAACTTTTCTGATCTACGCATCCATTCTTGGACCTAAAATAATTTAAAATTTTTATTTTGCTAGATGCTGATAGTTTTTACTTTATCCTATTGCTTAAATATTACTTCCACGTAGAATAATTGATAAAACTACTAAACTAAAAGCACTAAATGAAATACATAATAAACTTACCTCTGGTTTGGAATTTTCATTCTTTTTTGATGAGTGTAAAAGGATATTGGCATTTGACTTAAGCCAATAGAATTCATTGAGTAATTGCACTGCACGACTCCCGTGTTCAAAAGGTAAGTAAAACAGATCACATAATAAGTATAAATCATCAGCAGTTATTGTTTTCTCACTGGATCTTTGAAATTGTATGAAATTCAGTAAAGCATAAATTATTCATTTAAATTTCAAAAGACTTACTTTTCAAAGTCATCACCCATTTCAGCATTGGAAACTAGGGAGGATTCCGAGCTTTCCACTTGCATGCTTGCAGAACAGGTCTAGATAATATTTAAGATTAACTTTTATTATTAAATTACGACATTAACAAAAATACCGATGTTGTTTCGGACATGACTACATCATCAGAAGGGCTTTTTGTGACTGGTTTAGGAGATACTTGTGAAGTTAAGCTGCTTCCACATTCCATTGGTTCAGTAGCACTACTTGGTGAAGAATTTTCATCTAACATCTGCAGTAAATCGCCTCCTTCACGTTGAGAAGATTTTTGTCCATTATCAGCATTTGTCATTATTTCTAAAGGCGATGTTCCTATATCAGCAATAGGAACATCCTCTTCAATTGGAATATTCTCAGATGTTTCTGAATCACTCTTTTTGCAATTCTCATTTTCAATTTCTTTTGATGAAGAATTCGAATTACCGTCATTTAGTTCGCCATCGTTTTTATCAATATCAATAAGTTTTGCATTCCCCTTAACATTCATTATTGGAAGAGGAACACTTGATATCGGTATCATCTTAGGTAGCTCCATATTGTTTACTGCTGAAGCGATAGGATTAGGGATTGAATCATTTGTAATCACTTTTGTAGCTGATACTAGTGAATTCATAACTGCATTGGGGATTGGTGTAACACAGGACGCTGTTACAGTACTACAAACATCAGCTAATGCTTGAAGTTGTGTGGTGTTCACTTCTGGCATTTTGGTCTTACTAGAAGTAGATGTTGTCGTAGTTGTGGTCGTCAAACTCATACAAGTATTAATAGAGGGAATAATTGGCAAAATAGGCATAACCACTAAAATCAAAACGTTATTAAACACTATATTATATTTAAATTAATGCTTTACTTGTAACGGGAGGTTGTGGTTTAGAAATTGGTCCCCACGCTACTTTCTCTACTGAAAATTCCGGTAGCCACTCAACGATTGCATTCCTAATACACACAAAATTTTTGAATATCACTATATTAATACGAATACGATTTATACTTTAATGCAATCCGGGGATGATATATATTTTTTGACAAACAACTTGGTGGATCTTCATTGCTAATGCCATCATCATTTTCTGTCTCCAGTTTGATATCTGCTGAAATTGAATCTGAACCCATTGATTACCTTGTAATATCTTATAGCTATACCTTATATAATATGTTCATAATTTTCTGTTAAAACATTTTCTATTTAAAAAGCACCAATTTATAAAAGATTTCAAAGTTGGGTAAACAATTTTTCAAATTATTTAAATAACAAAATTACTTACTATTAATTTTAGTATCTAAGCTGCACTTAGACCAATACGCCAATGTGTATATTGCAATGGTGTTCGCATGAAATTCGCAGTTTGGATTTGTTAGAACGCCTCTTAATAATGGTATAAGTTCTGGAGTTCGGCCCGAATATGGCCCCAAAAATACTCGTTTTTGATCATAATCATTCGCATGTAAATTATCCCAAATAACAGGTGGCCTTCGTAAAACTTCCGTAATTTCCTGAACCGATTCAATGCTTAATGTTTTTGAAATGACTTTACTTCCCGTCCACATAATATCTATTTCCGCGCATAATTTTGATCCAATTGTATTCAGATATTCGGAATGACTAACAGACGGTACAGCACGGGAACTGCAGTATTGTGTTGGACAGAACAGAAATCGTGGTGAATTAAGATGATTAAAAATTTCGTTTGTTACCGAAACCTATTGAAAAAAGTAATACTTATTAATGAATTTTATATATTCGTAAGGAATCCATTTTTATATATACAGCAAAAAATCCATGTTAAGCACAGAATTAAAAATTTTATTACAATTTATCAATGTTTATATAAAAAGTTACAAAGATAGAAGAGAATACATGATTTAAGGGAAAGAGCTACGCTTTTGGACAAACGAAAGAATAAAATTACAAAGCAAATGAATAGTCAGAAGGCAAAGAATTGGTATGAAAAAAGTAAATAAAAAAAGTTTTATGGGTTAACTTTAAGCAGATTATTTCATTTAAGAAGTCCTACATCCCAATAAAATTCGTTCTTTTAAATATTGAAATACTACCTATAACTGAAAATACTAATTCTAGTAAGAAGAGTTTTTTAGTCATTCATTATTTTGTGGAGCAAAAGACTGCAAAAGCATCCTAGGGTTTTCAAGTGTTGTTAATTTATAATAAATTATAGTACATATAATAATATTCTAAGTGAAAGAAGCTGAGATAAATTAAATTTGTAACAAATTGTCCATAAAGCAATCAATCCTAATCAAAAATAGAATATTCCCCTCAAAACGCTGGTAATAATTTTTTAAAAATAAACTTTTCTACAAATTTCGAAAAATTGCGGTAAACCTTATATTAAATATTTTTTTTAATTTCCATTGAAAAGCCTTAATTTGAAGCAGATTAATAAAATAGGTTTCACATTAGACTGGCATATTAAAAATAACTTCGTATGAATGAGTTATACAGCTTAACCCAGTAGGAAATGTAACAAGGGATTACCCTAAGACAGCCTGATATAACTACCTCCAAGCACTTCCAATATTCCCTCTAGCACGGGTCTGCAGGTATCTACCTTATAATCCTGCTTCCTGAGAATCGAGTGGGTAAGGAGTAAATGAGTTTTACCTAAAAACTTGTTGTGTTTTAAGAGGATTTCGTCATCGTGCGATGAGCTTGCATCTACGCCTTTTTTTCACTCTCGAAGAGAAAGTGCGCATGACAGGTTGTTTTAAATTTGATTAATTCAATGAGTGCCTCATATTTTAATAAGCTGAGCAACAGCTCAGTCTCGATTTTTACTTAGATTCAGATCAAGTTTGGTTTTTCTATATAAAAGTTGAGACAGAGCTTTTGCTCAGTTTAATAGAATAGGCCCTATTATTCCATTTATTTTGAATAACTTCTTCTATTTCATTTATTTTGAATAACTTCTTCTATCGGGGAAGCGAAACTTCTTATAATAGTCATTCAGCATAAGCGATTATGTCCTTGATTCAGAGTAACTTCTTCTATCCCTGGTTATTAGGGAAACGAAAGTCAAGACCTTGCCTCCAATCCCGTCGTGGGCAAAAAAGAAGAAGGAAAAGAATCGAGTCGGGAAGGAGTGCAAGTTGCCCGAGAAGCAGTTATATCATTTCTTTTTAGCCCCTTCTTTTTCCTACTGGGAATGTAAGGCGAGAGAAAAGTCTTTGTTTGCCTTGGAAATTTGCGTGATCCATAGTAATATGAAAGAAATGTTTCCAATCCACTTGCTGGGAGCAAATTGTGCTTATAAGAAAAGAATACACTTACAATAAATGGTTTTTGACATTACCGCAGGATTACCAGAAAGTTAAAGTATACCGAAATAGAAATTTGTAAGTACTTACTTGAGCGTTAGCAAAAGTCTGGAACACTTCCTTATCAGCTTTACACAGCTCCGACTCTATATCATCGAATAGCAAAGCGAACGCTTCACATCCGAATTGGGAAACTTGTTCTAATTTCCTTTTTAAAGCCTGCAATTCCTTGGGGCTGCTGTACACCATATCCAGTCCAGGGGAGAGTGCATAGTAGAACACAACTCCCTGTTCCCTAGCCGCTGATATAAGACCTATAAATTAATTCCAAATAACATTGGTTTTTGGGAAATAGCTTAAACTTTATATACTTGTTAAATGGTCAGCCTCCTCTACAGTGTACAGCTCTCGCCAATAGGCCCTATGCTTGTAGTCATCTTTCGGTGCATAAACATAAGAGTCCATTCCCCACTTTTTCAGTCTAAAAAGGTTAAAATTAGCTAACCGCGTTCATGCTTAATAAAATAAAAACCTACTTCCTGAAGAGTTCCTTTCTCTGATCGGTTGTCCATGGCCTTCCATAAAATCCTAAAGTGAATTGTTTTAAAATTTTCACACCATTGGGTCCCAATACAACCAAATTACCTTCAACAACGCCACATATAAAATTTCCATTTTTCTGGTCAAAATTAGAATCATTACTGCAGGATGTCGCCATCTCATGCATTTCAAACGGATTATATCAATACCAGTGGATAGATTTATATTGGTTTAGTGCCACCAAATTCACACGCTCGTTTTGCAAACAATTATCCTTCCAAAAATATCTATTGGAAGAAACAGACGCGAAACTTGCGATTCTCGCAGAAAGCGGCAGCTTGACGTATTATGTCCAAGTGTCAAAGTTGAGCTGGGTTCGAAAATTTTGTTAATTATTGGTCATAGAAATACGGAACACCTCCCGTCTGAAGAGCATTGTAAATGCAACTATTCTAATCTAGGGCATAAATTACACTGATTTTGACCATTTTCCTTAAAGGGGTTATAATAAAGATAACGATTATTTTACTACATAGTTAAATTAAATTTAAATATAAACATAGGTATAACACTTTTCAGATTTAAAAGTATTTTTGAAAATCTGATTAGATTAGCATTTTTAAATTGCGCTTTTTTAATGATCTGTAGATTTCCACATACAAAGCTTTTTATCTGGATATTTAACCAGATTAAGGGACATTTTAGAAATTTCTCACATCTCAGAATGTTGCAAACTTCACAGCCAATGAATTTTCATTTAAGATATTGTTCTTCTTGCTACATCAACATTTATTTCTTGCGATAGGGAAAGAATGAAATATGCACAATTCTATTCTAGTAATTTTATATGGGACGCGTCGTTTCGTACATTATGTTATTCGTCAGAGGCTTATTTGAAGACAGAGAAAATAGATTCAGGTCCAAACTTTATAAAGGAGCGGTAGCACCACGGACAGTAACAAGCAGATGGCTACGGCACTCTGTGCTGCAAATTTTAGATTTGGTGGGTATACAGGGTGTTCAGAGGTGGGTGGTCAATACTGAAGGGGGTGAAAGGTCAGACCGAGACAAGCAAAAAATCGTATGGGTGGGGGGGGGGCATCTCGCACCGTTTGGCAGTTACAGGGTGATTCGTAAATCAGGATTTTTCCTTATATGGGAACCGCTCTTGTATTTTTATCTTTTTTTCTACGCATCGCAGCGGCCCCAAACTGATATCAAAAAATCACTATTTGGAAGCCCTTTCCAAAAAAGTTTACACCACCCCCCTATCCCCAACCCCTTGGCCACAATCCCACCTGGAAGTTGAAAAAATTAACTTTTATTTCACGATTTTTCACCTTTCGCCCCACTTTTCTCTGAAATTCATGTTATTAACATACCTACTTTTTATTTTTTTTAAGTTGCCTATCTAATTACCTTTCCAAAAAGGTGCAACATGCCCAGGTAGGAAAAGGATACGAAAATTTATTTACAAAAATCCTTTTACAGAATATCATGATAATTCAAATTTTTAAGAAATTATACTTAAGTTAACTAAAAAATACATTTTGTTCGCTTAAAAACTAATTACAATTAAAACGTTTGTCCTTTAAAAGCTGTTCAAAATGTTCTCCGCTAGTTTCGATGCATGCAAGAAGCCTTCGTTTTATTTCACGTTTGAGGTCTATGGTAGCCAGCCTCTCCCGTATTTTCGTGGCTGCAGTCCCAATCCTGGTAACTAATTCTTGTCTGGTGTTGATTTTTCTTGAGTAAACATCATCTTTCATCATTCCCTATAAGAAAAAGTCCAGTGGAGTAAGGTCCGGTGACCTAGCAGGCCAAGGAATCGGTCCACCTCGTCCAATCCAGCGCTCTGGGTAATTTTCATTTAACCTTGCCCTAACAATGTTCCCAGTATGCGCAGGTGCTCCGTCGAGCTGTAAATAAATTGCGCTTCTGGTGGCCAGGCGGATGTCCTCCAACAGATCCGGAAGGGTATTCTCCAAAAAGTCCGAGTATAGCTGACTATTCAGCACTTGGGGCAAGATGAAGGGTCCTATCAACTGGTTGCCGATGATGCCAGCCCAGACATTGACACTAAATCTTTGCTGGAAGGACCGACACCTGGTCCTATGTGGGTTCACATCTGACAAGGTGTGGAGGTTGTGGAAGTTTGTGATGCCATCCCGGGTGAATTGCGATTCATCCGTCCACAGAATTCGGTCTAGAAACCTTCTGTTTTCGATGTCAGACTCAAACAGCCAAGTGCAAATTGCAATCGTCTTTCGGAACCTCCTTCCTGTAGTGCTTGGACCGGGATATGGTGGTATGGATGTAGTCCCTCTCGGTTCACAACGGTCCAAACTCTCCCTGAAGACAATCCTGACCTTCGTGCGACCTGTCTGATGCTTATTTCAGGGTTGTTCCTGACGATGTTGAGGATTCGTTGGTCGGTGTCCGCTGAATCGGCCGATGTCCCTGATCGCGTTTCTGCTCTGGAGGCGGTTACACTTCCGGTTTCTTTTAACCTTCTCAAAGTCCTTGAAAATACCCTTCTGTTGGGTACACGTCGATTCGGGAATCTCCTTTGGTATTGTCGTACGGCCTCACTATCATTTCCTTCTACTGAACCGTACACGTAAATTATATCGGCAGACTCTTCAACACTGCTTTCTGCCATTTTATCTTAATTTTTTCTATTAAACACCCGGTTTTATCGCTTGCTTCTTCAACTGTGGTCAATGTCCTTTCAAACTTACCCATTTTTATACCATAATTCATAGGAGGTATTAGAAACGGAGCGTCAGGATACTTAAGAGTCAATACTGGATATAATAAACTAATAACGCTATTTAACGAGATTACATTTATTATTTTATTACTGTTTTGCTGAAATAATAAAAATGTACTACCTCTGTTTCCTAAACAAACATTTCCGAACTTGCTGTCATAAAAATTGTTTACTTAACGACTTTTTTCATTATGGTGCAATAAAGTAACCTCACACCTGTGAGGATGTTTTAATTTCAGGACTTTTGCAACCCTTTTCTACCTGGGCATGTTGCACCTTTTTGGAAAGGTAATTAGATAGGCAACTTAAAAAAAATAAAAAGTAGGTATGTTAATAACATGAATTTCGGAGAAAAGTGGGGCGAGAGGTGAAAAATCGTGAAATAAAAGTTAATTTTTTCAACTTCCAGGGGGGATTGTGGCCAAGGGGTTGGGGTTAGGGGGGTGGTGTAAACTTTTTTGGAAAGGGCTTCCAAATAGTGATTTTTTGCAATCAGTTTGGCCGCTGCGATGCGTAGAAAAAAAGATAAAAATACAAGAGCGGTTCCCATATAAGGCAAAATCCTGATTTACGAATCACCCTGTAACTGCCAAACGGTGAGAGATGCCCCCCCCCCCCCCCCCCCACCCATACGATTTTTTGCTTGTCTCGGTCTGACCTTTCACCCCCTTCAGTATTGACCTCCCACCTCTGAACACCCTGTATACGTAAAATATGAAGGTTAGATAAAGACAGAAACAATGATTTTTATATTTATCTTTGTTATTCATAAATCCCAAGCTGATTGTCGCGAGTACCACTTTATTTTTTATTTGCTTCTGCTCAAACAAATTGTACAGTATTTTCGGACATTTTTAACAGCACGATTTGCTCCATGAAGATTGAGCTTGTGCTAAAAATGGTTTCATTTCTCAGACCGAGTTCACAATGGGTTTGTTCGTTGACCCAAGAACCTGTGGCACCCCAGGGCGCCCTAAGAATTGTCAAAAAACATGGGGCGCCCCAGTGCTTGTCAGTTCTACGAACAGCTTATTAAAAAGGGAAACTGTCATCTGGGTTTTTGCACAAAAATTATAAAATAATACAACTACTTCTTGATAATTTCCATATCGTAATGCTAAATTTAACCCGCCCGCAACAAGTTTAATTCCACTTTAAATACCGCGTCTGTTAACTATTAAACTTATATTCGTGATTCGGGGCCCGGATTTTAGCTGGGGTAAAACCAGGGCGCCCTAAAGTACCACAAGAATATCAAAATACACCGAACTGGCATTTGAAGTTTAAAAACCAGTACGGCCAGGGCGGACTGGGGCGCCACAGAGTTGTCAACGAACAGACCTATTCTTTTATGCTTTTTGGGGGGTACATTTGTAACGGTAACGGTGTGCTCGATATATATTCATAATTCATTTATTTAGCGTGTATATATTATAGTACAATCAAATTGGTGTCGCTATCCTAGGCTTATGTTAAAAGAGGGAGAGTGAAATATTGTAAATTTCTTACCACTCAAATATTAATTCGTTAGTTTTTAGAGGAGATATTCAAAATCAAATTCGTAGAGGAAAAATTTAAAAACCTCGTAGAGAGGTTGTGCCCATTGACGGGATATTTTCCTTTTACAAAGTGTCCGTTGACTCTGAGTTAACTGTCACTGCGACAACATCTGCATTCTTACTGGAAAGCGACACCCTTCCCTTCCCTTATCGTTTTTTTAACATTAATAGATCTACTGGCGCGCAGCCTTGCAATTTTGACAATTCTCGGCACCTTTAAAGTGATATGCTATCATATATAAATTATTAATTATAAATGCAAAACGATTTTTAATGTATTGTAATTTTGAACCTAAATAAGCTTTTTTATAATTCTTAAAAGACAACTTTGAAAAATATAATTAATTCAGTCAATTTAACTGGTCTTGGTAGTTCTAGTGTTAATGATCTATGATCGGGATCTACATACATTAAAAAAGCGCAGTTTATTAGCTATTTATTTTTAAATTAAAACAAAAAAATTCGTTGGGCAAATTGTTGAAAATTTGAAAGGGTAACTTTTTTAATAATAATTAGCCAAGTTTTTCTGATTATAAACAAAAAAATACGAAGTGATTCTTAATTAATAACAGTTTGACTATAACAGGAACAAGAATAAAAATACACATATTAACATTTTTGTTTAAAAAGCTGTAAAAATTAGAAAACTAAATATTTTAACATTAAAATATTCAAATTGTAGGACATAAATTCGCAGACGATTTTGGAATCTACTTGCCAGTAGCAAAGCCGAATATATTGATGCTATGATTAGAAAACTATTTAAAATCTACCCTGTCCTAGTTAGTTTCTATAAACACAAACTAATTAAGGTACTAGTACCTATTAGAATTTTGAAAAACCGATTTTTTTTTTCACGGATTTCGATTCGTTAGACCTTCAAAAATAACTCCCTAAAATATTATATGAAAATTCGAAACCGAAAACGAGATACATCAACATTAGTGAGCGCGCGCTCTCGGCTTCTATATGTTCTAAATAAACTTTAAACGCGTTTTTCTCGAAATCACTTTTTTTCAACTAACGGACAGTTAATCTCCGAATCTACTCGCTCGATTTAAATAAATCTTGAAGCATTTTGTTTGTTTAAGCTTCCTTTACAAGAATCGACCACAATTTGATTAAAAAATTGAAAAACAAAATTTTAGCATCAAAAAAATATCGGAAAAAAAGATCGATTTTTGAACTTTTTTTTTGAACGTCCGCCATTTTTTCTTTTTTTTTAATTTTTCAAATTTTCTGGTCGATTCTTGTGTAAGACTGCTTCCTTTTTAAAACCCATTGTGATTTTTTTGTTTCAGACTTGCCGTTCCAGAGATTAACTGTCCGTGATGGAGCACGCTTTTTTTGAGGGGTCGATTTTGGCGCTCTTTATGAGGCGCGCATGATTGGGATAATGAAAAAAAAACTTTTTTTTGTATACTACAAGAGTTCCTTGATATTATAAAAAAAGTTTGATTACCTTATCTAATAAATAAAGTGTAAAGAAAAAATATTGAAAATGTGCTTTTTTTTTAGCTCCTAATAGGTACTAGTACCTTAAATATCCTTAACTTCACAGAATGATATCTGAATGAAACTTGGCAATGATCATTTTAACTTAATTACGGTGACATGGGTTAAATTATTATTGTAATGATGATGCGTGATCATTTGCAATGTTTTGTATAAGAGGTACAATTTAGTTAAAAAGTGCAATTTTTCCTTGTGCAAATAATCTTATCATGGAAATAAAAGTAAAGGGATTTAACTATTCGGTGCATTTATAAATGCACCTATTTACCCGTTGAAAAATGCATCCTCCGAACAGATAGTGTCTGCAGACTCATATTTAACCCAGCAAAAAATTAGTACCTTAGATTTATGAAGAAATAAATAATCGCTTAGTTGTAATTCCACTATATGCACTAATAAATAAACGCATTGGATTAAACTAAATCGAACTCGGCCTACAAACCTCAATGTTTGGACAGGACTGTCATTGTAAGAAACCTTTTTGTCAGCGAGAATGCCAGTTGTTTTGATGGTTGTCGTCAGGGTATCTGATTCGTTCTCGGTTTGTTTATCAAACACGTTTGAATGAGGATTATATACTAGGTGAAAGATGTCTTCCTTTCTCATAATAAGACCATATCAAGAAGGAGATTGTTCCCACTGCAGGGAAATTATAAAGGACTATACCATGTCGTTTGCAAACAGGTCGTTCTTGTCATGTTTATTTAAAGAGGTTGTTTAGACGACTTTATTTCATTATATTTTTTGTATGAAAATTTAGTTTTCTTGCAGATCACAATCCAATGCATTGTAATCGTCTGGGCTATTCTCTTCATTTTTCTGGGTGTGCCCTTAACCCTATGTGCCTTAAGCATCCCTGGTTGCATTCTTGGCATATTTCTAGCCTCACATATCTCATGTTTTCTTAAAGCTGTGGAGCTTATTAATGTAAGTAGTATTCTTAGTTATGGACAAATGATTATAAACAAGTTTCCTTTGTCGATAGTGTGAAGCAATTAAATCAATCAATTCCACACATGGAATTATGTTGATAATTTAAATGAAGCTGGGACCAGGCTTAAAGAAGTAAGAAAAGCCAGCCTTAAGATAATGCACCTATGTATGCAAAATGCAATTGTTATATGATAACGGTGTAACTATTCGCCCGAGAATATATATTTTGTATAAGGAAAATCCTCATCAATAGGCAATTTCTATACTTAGAAGGAGAGATCACACCCGGCGTGTCCCGATATGGCTGAGTCTCCGTGTAATTAAAGAGATTCATTAGTGTAGTAAATCCCCAAAGCCCTAGGGTGCAAAATTCGGAGATAAGGTTGAAATTTCTCTCGAAAGTGTTAGGCTCACTTAGACTCACTTCACATTAGTCAAAGTTCCAAAAATTCGATCTTATGAAAGCTGTGGTGGCGAAGTGAGCAGAGTATAAGCTTCTTCTATCTTTCCTCATAAAATGTATTTATTTATACGTGTCGAATTATGTTGGCAAGAAGAACTGAACGGTACAAAGGAACAAAAGACTTCTAGAGACATAAAAAAGGTCAATAATAATGCCGGTTCCACAAGCAAAAACTTTCACAGATAGAAGATAAGATTTCAACTTATGCAATCGTAGATTACATGATAAAAGAAGATACAAGGAATTCAAACAAATACGAAGTAGTCTATAATGAACATAATGATATACAAGAGTCATGCTGATAATTTCTAGATATAAAAGAACTACGAGATATTTTTAATTTTATTATAGTTGTTCAATATACTCCCTCCTAAACTCTATACACTTGCGAATTCGATGAAACCACTTATCAAATTCATTTGACCAGCATTCCTTGGGAAATCCACGAATTTCGTACTCATATCGCTGTGGTTTCACCATCGTCTGAATACTGGTGGTCTCTTACATTTCCTTTGATCTTCAAAAAAAGTCCCAGGGTACTAGGTCGCGATAATAGAGTGGGTCGGATCATTCTGCTTTACGCTCTTTTTGAAGTCATAGAAAATCATTGCACGAAAATCACGCCGTTCAAGTTGCATTTTTGGCACAACAAACAGCAAACACAGCGATGTTTCAATCTCAGTGGTAAAAACCAATTCAACTCCTTAAATTCCCGCAGGGGGAAGATACTATACAGACACCAAGGTATTTAGCGGCAAGGCTAAATTTCGTCCCAGTGCCGTAGTTACAGGGTATCTAAAAATATTCAGCATGATCCTCGTAATTAAAGCAGAATAGAAACTTTAAAAAAACATTGGGTACAATTAATTAAGAGCAGAAGATTATAATGTAATATTTTGTTATTGTGAACTAAAAGTTAATCAACTAATAATTATTATCTCTCAAATTTATCTGTAATTTTTAGGAAAGGCCAAAATTATGTTGGGTAGCAGAAGCCTATGAGCCATTTATTCTCCAGAGTAAACCAGCAGAATTAACGTATGAAATTTTTGAAAACGAATCTCCCTACGATAAGAATTATTTGAACAAGTTTCGTCAAAAAGTAATTTGTTTTATACTTTTTTCTTAAAGATACTAATTATATATTTTAATAGTTGGTCGGTACAATAAGTATTAAGAATCACAATTCGATTCCTAATGCCGCCTTTGTCTTCAGATTCGCAATAAATCCTCATTATGCTTTTAACACAATTGCGGCCCCAATGTTGCACATTGTGGGTAAATCATGTTTCGACAATAACTACCGTACAATCGAACTAGTAATCACAGAATGGCAAGAGGAAGCACGTGATCTTTGCAATAATTTAGGGTAAGTTTAATTTCTAAAGAATATTTTTAATAAAATAATGACATTCTTGTTTTTATTGCAGTTTTATAACACGACAAATTTATCATAAACAAATAATTGGGAGCAACCTTTGTGTCACGAAGTCCCAACTATCTGCCGATCTGTACGAATGGTTTTCCATGAAAACGGAGTGAACAGGAAAGTGTAATAGTGTTGCAATTCTAATTTTATTTTTGCATTCCGCTTCTCTAAGCCAAACCTAAAGGCTATTATCTATAAGCTTTTATACATGCATTTATTTAAAATAAATTGCTTTTTTACCTTGATGTGCGGAACATTATTATCTAATGATTTTTAAAAAATTCCATCCTCTTAACATCGCAGCATCGGCCGTTCAATTACTATCATATATAAACATGAATACGTTGCAAAATTTACTAGAAACGAAGTAGACAAATTTCTTACTCGCTTCTCTTTCGTAAAATGCGCTTGCAGGGGCACCAACATTACATTATAGTTAGTCAAATATATATTGAAAGGACCTAAGTAAACAGGCAAACATTACCACTACGTTTGTTTATATTTCAAAAATGTAGAACTCTGACTGTCTGGCGCATGGTTGTTAAGCTAACACGTACTAAACAGATAACAGCTCTTACACGCCACACGGTAAGAAAACAGCGAAAAGCCTCGTATAACACGGCAACCTACACAACATACTTTACTCGGTTTACATTAATGTGTAATGTAATTTCGGTAACCCTCGTATAACACTGAACTTCGCTGACATGATTACAATAAGATTTACAACGACTTTGTGAGGACCATCAAGTATACTAAAATAAGATTTTTTTAAAGGCAGAAAACCCATTTTTCTAGGATAGAAATGGGTTCACAAAGTGATGACATCGTTCGACCGAAAAAACGCTTTCAGTTCATTGAGCACTGATGGGGAAGAAATACATTAAAATGTGTTTGAATTAAGTAAGAATACAAATTTTTTGTACACTCACGTTTTACTTGGTTTTAAAATTTCTCAGAACACATTACCCCCTTTTTGTATTCTAGACTCCTAGTCTCGTATAACACTGTTTAATACAACACTGCATTTCCTAGCAATCTATCTGTCGTTTTATAAGAGGGTTATAACAAGTTTGATGCATGGCAATTGAAACTAAATAAAAAATTCGTTTTTAAATTGGTGCCCTTACAGGCGCAAAGATCTAAAATTCCGGCTATTATGAAATAGCAAATCAGCTGTCCATGTTTATATAGGTTAGTGCGTTCATATAGACACGTATTCGCTATCCTCAATTCCCAGCATTGCACTGCATTTTGGGTCTTGAAATGTGATAAAGTCTAAGGTTTGGGACACACAACCTCTTGTTCCTCTGTAGAAAATTAATTAATTTCTATTATAAGAACCATAGCACGTAATCCAGCTATAAGCTGTCACTTCACGGAAAGTGATTTTATAATCAAGATCGCGCCCCACATCATCCGAACTTCACAATTTTCCATTTAACTACCTTAATATAGAATAAAACGAGTATTGTATAGCAGCAGGAAACTTTTTATTAACCTAAAAATGCATATTTGTGATAATAAATATATATAATTCCTTAATATTACGTCTTTCGATTAAAAAAAAAATATCTGGGCAATAATCACTTCTGATAAAAGAATAACAAAAAACCTAAAGGAAATCTTGTGTATTAAATTTGGTCTTGTCTAGAATTGCTCTTACTATCAACCAATCAATTCTATTGGATGGGAGTTTCCTAAAAACATTATTTTAATTTCGGAAATAGTTCTCATTATATAAAAATATTCTAATATTGAAAAATATAATTTTGCTTGAACATATAAAAAAAACTTATTCTAATTTAGGGAACTTGCAGCCAAAAATCCAAATATAAAATTTAATTTTTAAGTTAAAATCAGTTAATTTAGCAGAGCAGTTGTTTGGCGTGATATTAACCTCTCTTCAAAAAGTTGAAACGACGACTTTATAGGCATTTAAAATTCTTAAAATTTAAGTAGTTGCAATGGTCGATAGCAAAAGTGTTTCGTGATGTATCGTAATATTTAAGTGGATTGTTATCGCCTTTTCTCTAAACAATTTCACATTGAAGAGCGTAATTTAGCCATTTAGAACACTAGTCGTTCGAAGGTGCTTGCGTTGTATATGTTTACCATTAGAAAATCGGTGTGTATCGTGTGTATGATCAATATAATATCTACATGTTTATTTTTTCAAGCACTATTAATGTTACAAAGAAGGCGTCTGTATATTAAATTTTTTATATTTCGTTTGAACACTTTATATTTTCTTCATGAATATATCGTCAGAATCGTTAATTCCTAGCCAATAATCAGTACTGAGTGGTAAAAAGTGGAAGAATTTGAATTCCCATTGAGTTCTACTTAACTATTGGATAACATTTAAAAGCCTTTTGCACATTCAATAATAAGCACTAAATAAATATTGTTAAAACACCTCTTCCTTCTGCTAATAAAAATTAAAACAAACAAAACTGCGCAAATTCTCTCAAGGACTCCTATTAACTTCTCCCACTCTGCTGGAGGATCTATTATTTCGTTTAAAAGAGTCGTGCACGTCTCTTTATTTCGTTTCGCCGCCACTGTGGAAGTCGATAAAATTCCGCTCTATTGCATTGTAAAATATGCTCGAATTCAACATCAGATAAATGACGCTAAAAATAAGAATAGTATATTTTATTAGAAATATTAACTTTACAGTGAACCAAATTCATTTACACGAAAAGGTGTATATTTAAGAAAATATTACTCTAGTTATTTATAGATTGGTAGTCATTTTAGGAATAAGAGAAATCATTTCCGTGTCTAAAGAACTTTGTTCACTGCAAAAGTTTTAATGGAAAAACCCAGTTTCTTACCTCTAAATTGCAGCGATCTACGTCTGCTGGTAGTCTGTAGTTAGTAATTAAAAGCAAGTGATAGGGATATATTTTTGCAGGCTCGTGAACAAGCATTGAGTGCGCCATATTAGGAAGGCTACGCCTGATCAGACCGGCATTAGGGTAGTGGAAAGATGGTGCTCCCGAATAAGTGCTGGATGCTGGCAGTTCACCCCCCATCTGAAAAATTTGTTTCTTCCCTTAACATGTGTAATTAGATAAATATAATTCTTAAAAAAGGGAAAATAATTTATTTTATTATTATTTGTAAAAAAATATATCTTTAAGAGCCCTGTCTGGTATGGAGCAAGACAAAAACATGTTTCAATAATTTTCCTTAAATAATTTATATTTTAATGCTTGTTTATCTAGTTGCTATTTGAACGACGGTACCGATTATGCCATAAATTGAAAGAGATACTATATTGCTAAAAAAAACGGGAAGAAGAACGGAATAAAAGAGCTTAGTTAATTGGATTTTTCAGCTTTTCATTATTTTCTCAGAATATATTTATCTTCTACACCAGACAGTCACCTTAGAGAGGTGAACTTATCGCAGAGGTTTTTAGTTTAGAGTGTAAACATTAAACCACAAAATATGTTAAATGGGCTGATTTTTAGTGTTATCCTTTATCCCAAATATTTTAACGAGAGTTCAACAAAACTAAACGAAATATTTTCAAGTTTTGATTTCTCCCTTTTTTAAATTCAATTTACTTTAAAACTTACCAATGCCCGTCGGTCCCCTTCAGTTATAGATTCTACTGAAGCTGGGAATTAATAAAGTTCTTTTTTTAGAAATTAATATTTTTAATGCAAATTAGATTTACCATCTGATTTTCCGCAACTAAATTCTGTGCTGTGGGTTTTGTCGCCCAATCCGACAAAGGAAAAATCCTATAAACAAATTAATAATTACCCAAAGTACATTATTTATCGTAATATATACTTTCCATAAATGTTTAAATGTAGCCGAAATATCAGTTAAAACATGCACCAAACACTCATACCTTACAAATATAAAATGTGCAGCAGGGTTGAAATTGGTTTGAATGATTAAAGCTAAGCAAAATTCAGGTAATTATTAAAAGTAGTAAGACATGCACATATTCCAAATTCCGACAGTGGTTCAATCCAGTAAAAATAACAACATATTTTCCGAAAAAGAAATTTATGAAAATGGGAAGAAATCAACGAGCACAAATGAAAAGAACTTATGTTTAAAATTAAGCAACAAAAACTTCTTTCCGTGCATAACGTCTGACTGATGAAGGTGTATATAAGTATATCATGTTTATTTCTTGTTAAGTCTGACTGTAAAAACATTTTTGGGATGTTTTAATGGAAAGAACTATACGGTTCAGTTAATTACGTAAATAGAAAGGATAAAAAGTAAGCGTTTTACCTTTGATCTGTGATCCAAAGAAAAATAATAAAAATTTGAATATAATTTTTCTCTTTAGCAACAAACTAATATAGCAAAATCGTGTTAATTGTTTTAGGCATAGTTTTTTGTTTATATATAAAATACAGTGATATTTTGATTAGTAATACTACTTCATTTTACAAAAATACATTAAATACAAAATATGCAATCTGAATATTACGTTTAATTATTATAAACTTGGCACACTACATGCTCGTTAAGCGAGCAATAACGAACTGCTCCTGTTTTTTCTAAAGTAATCAACGCAGTCAGAACATATGCACTAACTCAATTTAAGTTAATTTAAGAAAAAAAGGAAAAAAATAATCTCTTTAATAAAGATTTAAAACAAAAAAACTAAGTTTTCTGAACATAATTCAATTTGTGCTAAATAATGGTGTGGAGTAAACTGAAAAGTTGATTAAATCATTCGAGAGGAAAGTAATTATGTACATTAAAAGCTTACAGGAGCAACTTGTGCAGAACCAGTAGTTGTAGCAGAGCTGAAAGTATTCGAGCGAGGAGCCAAGCCGTATCCGGGTTTTGGAACATGACGAAGTGAACTCACCACTATTTATTTATTATTGTTTTATTTAAATGAGACATAGAGAGTCAGTGGCGTTAGTAGCAACCATCCATCAAAAGGTAATTAAGTAAGGCAGCATCAAAGTAAGAAGAAAAAAATTCATTTTAGTACTTCAGACGCATTATGTGCAGATAAATCAAAGTCGGTATGTTATTATATTAGGGAAATCTCTAGATTTCTATTTGGCGACTATCACGCAGTGATATAAAGACCCTTAAGCAAAAAACGAATCACAAATCACCCAACTTCTCTTTTTAAAGCGAAGGATGCTCGGAATGTAGAACTTACAGAACTATAACCATTTCTTATTGTAGACGGTAGGGTTGATGTTTTAAAGCCGTATCCTGGTTTTGGAGGCGATCGGTAGGAATGTATTGCTATTTACGGGTTTGACAAAAATTCAGGGTTACTTTAACTCAGTTGAATACGTAATTCTCCAAATAATTTGAGGGCACTGATCATATTGATCAATTAATAAATAAAATATTACCATTATAGCTCGGTGCATTTCCAATAGACTTTCCTATAGAGCCCCTATAACTGGTTGATCTGTCGAAAAAGTCTTCATCGTAGAATGGTTTCTGGTGATCTAAAGTGCGTGATGGTGATGCTCCAACAGGGGATTCATATCTGTAATTGTTTAAATGTTCACCTAATCTGAATTTGTGAAATTTCTTACTCACCTTAATTTATAAACAGGTTCTTTTGAAGCAGATGGTGTACGTGAAGCATTTCTAGGATCCAAATGATGCTGTTTCCACTTTTTATATTTAGCATGCTCCTTCAAATCCTTTAAGATCACCGATCCTATACCCGAGTTCAACTTTTCTAATTCTTCTGCCTCGCGCTTTAACATACTGAAAATTATTCCAATATGTTTATAAGGCTTATTTTCTGAACAACATATTTATAGTACTCACGGATCATCTACTTCTCCATTCTTTGCGTCATCAACTTCATCTTCATCATCAGAAACGGGAACGCCTTTATATGAGTCGGAATATCTTCTCCTTCTTTCGGGATCAGTATATGGATAAGGAGGTGCAGGAAAATCATCACGTTCTATTTTTGGCTTTTCACCTGGTGGTGGTTTTTTAGCGGCAGGGTAATGAGAAAGTTCTATTGGTTCCTCGTTATTCATAGCTGGGCTTTTCGGTCGTGGAGTTTCTGAACGAATTGTATCGACTAAAACTTTCATTGCACTCTTGTTTCGGGATTGCGGACGAGATGGTGGACGACTTCCTTGTCCGCTTATTGGCCTGTGAAAATGAGGGGACATTGGTGCTTTATCATAAGGATCGATAGGTTTCCTCAAATAGTGCGGCTCGTCAGTAAGGTAGCTGTATGTGTAAATGCGAGAAATATCTTCGCAGCCAAAGCCCTGACGCCCGTATTCGCGCAATATTAATCCTGGGCTAACAGTTCGATACTGAAAGAAAAAAAAACCTTATTGATTTCAAGTGTTCAACGAATTTCATATATGAAAATGATTTTTCCCAATAAAAAATAAGAAAATTTCTATGTTAAACCATTCACATGAAACAAAGCAGTCAATTATATATGCAAAACTAACCTTTCTGCTAGAATATATAGAACCACTTATGCTGGGTGTTCTCGAACGAATATACTGAAATTATGCAAGCGCAAAATGAAATAAAAATAAAATGTTATGCATGCGTTAAAAATTAAGTAAATTAACTTTATATAAGAAGCAACGCGTGATAAAATAAAATAAAATATATCACTAAATTAACTGTTTAAGGAATTGGATTTTGAGAATTAAGGAGATGTTCATACCATCTCACTCAGAGCGCTAGAGCTCATCCGGTCACATTCGGTGTCTGTGAAATGGCCATTTGTTCCATTAATAATAGCACCCGATTCTGTTGGTCCCGGTCCACAACGTGGATGCCAAATTGCACTGCCCTGCAAATACATTTCCTCTCCATCACCAAAAGGATCACCACATTTTGTGCAACGTGCACAGGTAGGATGAAAATGATGATTATCACCTGCTTGCAATACTTTGCCACTTATGTAACGATTGCAATAAGCACATTTAACTCCAAAAGATTTTTGGTAACATTTCTCACAGTATGGTATACTTTCTTTGCCCATATATTCTCCATTTAGGACAGTGCTACAATTTTTGCAACGGAAGCACCAAATGTGCCATTGGCGGTCTAACGCAATAAGAGCTTGACCTTCCTTCAATAATTCCCCACAACCTGCACAATTGTTGGGATCATAATCAGTTTGGAAATTTGCTTTATTTGCAACAGGCTCTTGATTCTGCTGGTGTGCTGTCGCTTTTGTCGGGCTTGAGGACATCAATTCTTTTACTGGCGACTGCTGGACTACTTTGGGTTCCTTTTCTTTACTTATATTTGTTGGAGTGATGCATTTCTCACAGAGTACCTCCTTTCCTGTGTTCGTCACCTAATATTGATTTAAAACTAGTGTAAAATATATTTTTCTTATATAATATGTATATTTTATTTTACCTTACTACCAGATTGAAACGGCGCTTTGCATTTGGTACATGTAAAACATTTTTGATGATAAGTATTCCCCATCGTTGATACAACTTCGCCTTCTACATAGCTTTTGCAAGCCGCACATTTAGTTCCATATAATTTTTGATAATCTGGGATGCAATAATATGCGCCGTCTTTGGAAAAAAAACCTCCAGTAGCTAAACTCTTTTTGCATTTGCAGCATTCGAAGCAAGTCTTGTGGAAATGCTTCTCCGCTACTCTCAGCACTTCTCCAGAGCATTTTTTCTGGCACTTGGCACAATATATTTTGGTTTTACCTAGGGATAATTTTTGTTTTTCATTAACAAATAATAATACAAAAATTTTATGAGAATTCTTACATGTATTTAAAAATTTAGAAGTTAAAATGTATATGTTATAATTATCGTTATTCTCTTATATTCACAAAACCTCTTTGTATTACTAATTGACTGCCTATATCTTTACATATTATAAACCCGAAATATTATTCATTTATCTCCTTTTTTCCCATTAATGCATGCTACGATATATCTGATGTTTGGTCCAAAAAGCGAATGTGCTTCGTATTCAAACTAAATATATTTTTTATTCTGATATAATATAGGGTTCCTTAATTTTGGATGCAATATAATGACCAAAATATTTAAATTTTGACATATTGGGGCTTATTCTTGACTCTGGCTGAGATTGGATTCCCTATGCTCATTAGATTTACTTTCATTTTTTCATCACTTCATTGAATCCGGCGGAAGACTGTATTACCGATAAAGGGGTTGAATTAAAAAATTAAAAATGGATAGTGCCTTTCTCTCTTTTAATCTGGAAATTGATTCGTAAAAGTAATGAAAGATATATTACCGCTCAAAGAAGAACTATTAGAAACAGATCCCTAAGTATTTTTAATTTTCTAATCTAGAGTAAGCAAATTCTAATATAGAGAATGTCCAAAAATTGGACAATTACAATTTACATAAAATAGTTATAAAATTAATTTTTGGACCCCTCTAGCCTTAAGAAAAATTGTCGGATAGATAAAGACGTTTTTTCTATACATATATTGGAAGAAATCATTGGAGAATTTGCTCCTGTAATGCGCTCGTCGTCCGCAACCTTAGAATCAAAACTAGCAGCAGTTTGCTTAAAGTTCTTTCCGGAAGAATCGTATCAACACAGAAAATTTAAATATATTTGATAACATTTGTATTATTCATTGTTTTATTATATTTACTTCATAAAACACGTCTTCCCTGCTTCTGACCGGTTTCTCAACTATTTTGTGTCGGAGTATCAGCTATCAAATTTACTATGAAGGAATCACATTTGTACGAATTCGGTAAAGACGTGAATCATTAACTTTCACTTCAAATGTTTTCGATCGTACAAAATTACTGAATCCCTATTACCATAAATTAGCTACTTAGGGGTTTTAGAGGCCATTGATTTCGAATCTAGTATCAAAATATTATAAACTATTGAACATTTTAAACTTCAACGGATTGCAATGAAAATTAGTATTTAGAGCATTAGAAGTTCACTGATTTCATATACGTATGTTGTATTATTTTATAAGGAACAAATAAACATATGTAAAATTTTTTATGTTGCTGGTTTTAAATGTGTTGTCGATACTGAACTTTACTACACACTTTAAAAGAAAATATGTAGCTAGATGTTGAGCCTCGACATTTCAGCGGAGATCCTGGTGAAGTGTTTCCTTCTTTTCGAAATCTTTAAATATATCTTTAACCAAGGAGTATCTGTTCTAGCAATTTCTAGCTTACGAAATATCTCTGTTGGGACTTAAAATACAATATACTGCTATAACTTCAAAATTAAATTTAAGGTGTGGGTTTGGTGCGGATTGGTGATAACACAACTTTATATTGATATTTTGTAGAGTATATTAAAACTGCAACTTTGTGGGTGGCCTAAGCTTCAGAGAAAAATTTCCTCTTTTAAAGGTTTCCATGCAATCATTCTCACAGATCTAAACCAGAGCTGGGCAAACTCGGTTCTTTTGACTCCCGAGAGCTCCCCAGGTAGGAGCTCCTGGAATCGGTTATTTTGACACCCGAAAGCTCCTCAGGCTCCCTTGGAGTCAAAGTCAGCTCTGTTCTAGACCAGAGTTTGACTCCAAGGGAGCCTGGGGAGCTCTCGGAAGTCAAAAGAGCCGAGTTTGGCCGGCTCTAATTTAAACCAATATGTGAACCAATTTTGAGGATATGAGTCCAATTTAAATATTTCAGAAGTGTTTTATTAAAGTACTTATTTTAGACGTCTTCTTCGGCAGGAAAGTCGATCTTGAGCCCTTATAAAGGAATCGAGTTGATTTCTTAGGTCGAAGCCAACCATAGCTTTTTTACTGTTGTCTGCTTGTTTTGCGGACGAGTTACATCCCCACAAATATCTATTTTTGTTAATAAGTCTCCTTTGATTAATAACTCTCCTTTTTACCATATTCCTATAAATGTCGGTTGTTATGGAGAACATTTTGTTTGTATTAATACCAAAATCCTCTAACAACTTCTCAATTCCTATATAATAAAAGAGTAGACATGCCTTAATTAGATTTTAATTGTAACAGTCCACTTTTGATAGTTGCTTTTCACCTGATGACAAATTCCACCTGCGATTAGATTTATCGGTGACTGCATATCTATCCAGCTACTCCGATTTCGTTTTGATCAAACATTGAATGTTTAACCAGCACCGGTTTTGCGAAACATTGAAGATAACAAAAACATAAAATACACCGCTATCTAATCGGAAATAGTATTTCTGTTTCGCCAATTCATGTGGCGAGACCTTACCGCAAAATGGCGAAAATGTCACCAATCAACTTAGGGTACTAATTTAAATCACGGCATTTCGATTACACATTCGATTATCTTCTGCTTTGCATAACTCGCTGGTTTAATGGAAACATCGAAGCAATGCTGTCTAGCATGATCTTAAAACAGAAATAAAAATAGACTGCTTTTTATCGCGTATGGTCTTTGAAATGTGGCTCATCGACTAGTGCTGCTCCCAAGATGGTCTTGTTTATCATAGAGAGAAAAATATAAGAAAAATAAAAGTGAGACAGGCTTACTAATCAATTGGGGCACTATGTGTGAAAACCTGGTCACTAGCTTTCAACTAGCGTGCAGAGAGCACCCGACCATCACATCACGATCATCAGAAATTACGTAACAGGCCTGGGAATAACACAACAGCTCCGAGGCCTTACACAAACATCAGTCTCAGAGTTTTTGAGTGTTTCCCTAATGAAGCAGTCGTCGTGGGGCCGCATGATGTCATTCATGGAATACTAAAGCTATCTGACCTCTACGGCATTCTTCACACAATCAGCCCACTTAAAAGAAGCCAAATTGCATATTAACTTGCTCCATAAAAATAGTAAATGACTTTTTCAGCGGCAAGGCGAAAATTTAAACAAAAGGGGAAATATATATCATTGGAACGGACGTCGCTATTTAGGGGCAACGAAGGCAAATGTGTACCACAGTCCAGTCAGTACGTCAAACAACTTGCTGATGTATCTCTGTAATTAATTCTTCTGCAGTTATATTCCTCAAGTGCGCTATTTTTACACATTTGAATCAACCCAACTCACTAATGACTTCCTTCCGTGGACCCAAACTTATCTGAAATTTCTGTGATTATTGGCCAGCAATGCGGTTTGTCGCCCTCTCAATCGATTCTACTCGCGTTATCGCTCCCCCATATAACTAATTATTGTTGTAATCCTGATGGGATTCGAACTGGTCGATCAGACCAGACGAAAATCGAAATCTCCCACAAACACATCCGTGGCATAGCAGAGACCGTCCATTTAATTCGCTGTGTGTTCATCGGGGAGGGACCTTTTCTTACCCATGACTTTGCTTTCACTCTCGATTGACTTCCTTTCTTCTCGTTGCTGATTCTGCACTGCACCTCTATTTCAGTTAAATTGTTATCCACATAGCACTGGGAACAGAAAACAGCGGAAATTACTAACAAATATCGCTCCTAAAAAGCAATACCCGTAAATAACTGAGTTTGCACCACACTCGAACCCTTCTCAAGAATATTCGGCACAAGAAACTGAACGTCCGATCCACGACCCACACTGCCTACGTTTATAGAGTGGAACGGAATCAAAGAAGTAAGAACTAAACGGACTATGCTAATTCCACTGACATCACTGACGTTTAATAGTTGATCAATCGATATGCTGAGTGTTTTTATTTATTTTTTTTCCCGATCATTCGGAACACTAGAAACGCGTATTTTTATTTGTTCGAAACATTCCGTTTATTCTATGCTGTGTCTCTTTATTCCCGCTGGTTAATTCGGAACAATATTACTTATTTGACAATGGATGTGTTTCTTTATTCATTTCAGGAAATGGAACATTCTGAACACAAAGAATAATGAAAAGATCCGGAATGTTGTGGTGATCTACTGGTGAGTCTATTTTAATGTTTCTGACACTAAAAAGTAAATAATAAGTAATTACAGTGCCAATGGTATCATAAAATTACTTACAAACAGTCGAGTTGATAACTGACAAGCAAATATTGCTTTTTTTCTAACTCTTAAGGCTGATCGAAAATACTAAAAAAACGGGGAACAGAACGTTCAGAATGTTTCGAATGAATAAACGCTCGTGGTATATTCAGAATAATTCGAATGAATAAATAAACACACAAAATAAAACGTGACGTTTTGAAGACCATAGTTGAGCCGCAGTTAACAGTAATAATTGTACGTTTTACAGGATTTTTGTATATAAATTTAATTAATTTGCCGCAGTGGGAAAATCAACCGGGAGATGTTAAATGCTTGGCTGATTTTTTTGAAAAATATCTTTCCAGTGAAAGCCGAAAGTGTGCTTTAAATTGTTGATCGTTAAATTTAGGGATTGGTCATTCACAAAATCCAATGCTTTTAATAATGTGACATAGTGAAAAATTGCAGTTACAGTAGTAAGGATTTAATTTTTTAATTAAGAAATAATTGTGTTTCGGCGAGCTGACATAATGAACAAATTTGAAAGATTGGTATATGTTTACCTTTTTTCTTGGGTACTTCAATATAGGTTTGTTCGTTAGCTTGAAAACCTGTGGCACCCCAGGGCGCCCTGAGAACTGTCAAAAAACACGGGGCATCCCAGTGCTTTTCACTCCAGCGAACAGCTTATTAAAAAGGAGAACTGTCATCTGGTCTTTGACACAAAAATTATAAAATAAAACCACTACTTTTCCATAATGTTCACATCGAAATGCTAAAATTAAGTTCTTGTGCCCACAACAAGAGTTAATTCCACTTTAAATACCGTATCTGTTAACAATTAAACTGATAACGGCGATTAACCCTGAGTTTTCTAGGGTAAAACCAGGGTGCACCAGGGCGTCCCAGGTTTCTCAAAAAACACAGAACTGGCAACAACGCTTAAAAACCAGTGCAGCTAGGGCACACTGGGGTGCCACAGGATTGCCAACGAACAGACCTTATATATTTGAACAACTTTTTTTTTAATAGTCTCTGGGTTCACTTTTCCTTTCTGTCGGAAATTGGTATTCATATACAAGACTGTACCTTTATCGTTGACAGCCGACAACTGTCAAATTTTGACAGTAGTGATTTTCCTAACATGTTTGGGGACGATGTCTGTGATTTTCTTACAAGTGTTATCTAGAATTCAGAACAAATTGAACGTAATTGGGGAACAAGGTTACAAACTAGTTACCTCTCAGATTTCTTACTATATCGGGGAAACCTACTGAGAGAGTTTCTAAACCCTAAAAGGATTATGGACAATCCAAAAATAACAGATTATGAGCTTCAGGAAATGTTAGGATCTGGTAATTATGCGAAAGTTTACAAGGCCAGAAAAAAGGCAAGCAATAGACAAAATATCATTCTTCTTCTTTACATTAATTAATGAAGTAGTGATTACAGAAAACAAATACCTTTCACGCTATAAAGTGCGTTGAGAAAAGTTCGCTATGCAGAAGTGCAACTGATAACTTGGTAACTGAGATTAAACTTTTGAAGACTCTAAGCCACAGGCACATAGTGGGACTGGACGACTTCTTCTGCGATGAAAAGTATGAAATTATTCCTTTCTTATTTCCACTGAATGAATCTATTTTCAGGAACATTTACATAGTTCTGGAATATTGTAATGCTGGCTGTTTGTCATCGTATATAAGGCAAAGGAGGTGTCTGCCAGAGCCAACATGCAAGTATTTTCTGCGACAGCTTGCACAAGCGATGCAGTATATGCGCTCGAACGATGTCAGCCACTTTGACCTTAAGCCACGTAATTTGCTTTTGACGAGAAACCCAAATGTTATTTTAAAAATTGCTGATTTTGGGTAATTATAATTGAAGATGTCCAAAAGCCAAATTGAGGGATATTAAAATTTAACTTATATCTCTCAAGGTTTGCTCAATATCTCAAACTGGGCGAAGTAAATTCAGTTTTAAAGGGTTCACCCTTGTACATGGCTCCGGAAATAGTTCTTAAACATGCCTACGATGCCAGAGCTGATCTATGGAGTATCGGTGTAATTCTTTATGAATGTCTCATCGGAAAAGCCCCTTACACCTCAAAGTCTATGGATGAGCTGCTTTTGAAGATAAAAAATAAAGAAAAAATTACTATTCCTATTAACACACAAATCAGCGCTGATTGTCGCGATTTACTAGTCAAATTATTAAAACATGATCCAGAAGAACGAATCACATTCCAGGAATTTTTCGAACATCCCTTTTTAGACTTGGAGCATACACCTTCTGATGAAGTACGTTGAAAATTTATACTATAATATACTTATATTACATTTAAAATTTATATCATCAAAGAATTTAAAACGAGCTATAGCTATCGTTAGCCAAGCGGTCCAGGAGGACGAGAAACAAAACTACAAAGAAGCTTATTTTTTATATTGTAAAGCTTTACAATATTTTGTGCCTTTAATAACCGAGGAAGCAGATGCTGCAAAGAGACAGGCTCTTAGGAATCAAACAATGGTCTATTTAAATCGTGCTGAGGATATTAAGACAAATGTCCTAGTCAAGGGGAACAAGGGAAGACGATCAGTTAGCCAGATTTTAGAACCGGATATTTACTTTAAGCAACTATGTAATAGCACTTATTTATTAAGTTTTGTATTAATCAGCTTTATCTTACAGCCCACTTGTGTATATCTAGTCCACATATGAAAAGCGCTTTAGAGATAGGACGGCAAGGTGAACTTTATTTGTATGAACATAAATTCGATTCCGCCCTTGAATCATTTACGACCGCTCTTGGTATGTTGGTACCGCTTTTAAAGACCGAACCGAAAGGAGACAGAAGAAATTTGCTTCATCAACAAGTAAATTTAAAATCTATCTCTTCATATGTTCATGAATTATATTATGTTACAAATTTGCAGATTAACAACTGGATGAGGGAAGCGGAGAGTATCAAATCCCTGCTTTCAGCCAAAGGTATCGAGGACGAACAGAATTTAACAATGTACAATTGTTCGCTTCAGTAATTATTGCTTTAGCTATTTTGTTTATGGTACTTGTGATTCTTTTTATTCCTAGCACACTTTTAAAATGATATTCTTGTAAGATTCGTGAAATAAAAAAAAAAAGCACTTAAGCTTGTAATTAACAAGTTGTTTTATTCTATTTTTTTTTTTTATTTGATTTTTCGACGTCGAGACAGCATTTTTGAAATACATAGTCAGGAAATTTATCTGAAAAAGAAAACTTAAATATTCACATCAACCAGAATATATCAGAAATTTTTTTATCACTACACTGCACTTTTTTTTTTATATTTGGAAAATAATTTGGTCCGCACTTTTAAAATTTCATTGGTTTGAAATGGAAAAAATATTTAACCCTAATGGGAATTGTATTGCGATTTTTAAAATGGGAAAAAAATTACTGATTTTATTTATAACATTTATTTGCCATACGACAAGAGTAGCTACATATATAATCGATTTGTGCAACGTTTATTAAAAATATAATTATTCATTTATACGTTTTTAAAACACTTTCATGTTTAATCATTTATATTTTAAAAGTAAAAACTATAATTCTAGAGAAAGAAAATAGAAAATTTTGAATTGTAAAAAAAAGAACTAAAACGAAAATAAATCTTTTGTTAAAAAACATCACATTAATTACAAAGTACTGTGTAAAAATACATTATTACTTTTAAATACACCAACTTTTATTAAACATATTAAACGTTGTCAAACATAAAAAAAATAATAAAAGACTAACTTTGACAAATATGTGTTTGATTATAGCACAGATTTACACTTTTTATCCTTTAAGCGGGGATAAAATACAAAAAAAAAAAAGAATAAAAATTGCTTATATTATACATGTTAAGGGTATTTGATCAATTTTTTTGATTAATTTATACAAGGCAACAAAGTGTTGGTAAGGAAATTCTAACGATACCTTTAATTCCTCTAAAAAAACATTACGTGTAACAGTATCCTTTTCGAAAGTGAAGAATGTAACGAATGAACTTGCTCACTGAAATATTCTTAACTAATAAAAAAATAGCACTTGACAATCTCTGATAATAACATATGACGCTGTGTTAAGCTTAAACTGAAAAAGAAAAATATCTGTTATTATGTGAACATAAAATTAATAACAATAACGTACACATAACTAAATTACAAACAAAATATTGGCTTTTTTAAAACGAGGGATTTTCACCAGAATTTTACAAACAGTCTGAATTAATAGTAGAGCCTCCCATTTTTAAACCACTTTTCTTAATTTATACAGCTGCCTCAGCTACACGATAATTCATTAAATAACCAAGTTAAGTACATCTTCAATTTTGAAAAAGGTTTCATATTTCTATAATTTGTAAACGTCCGCTTGTAGGACCAATTCTTGGTCAAAATATCACACCTTGTGGGAAAGGAAATGTAATAAAGGGATTTGTTTTGGATTTAAGGATTGGCGTTGTACAGACAAAAATTATACGAAATATAAGACAAAACATAGAAAATATAATAATGGAACTTTAAATGATTTATCAACGTTAGAAGTTATATAAGGATATCTAATATCCAACGCAGAGCTATAACTAAGAAAACCCTATTTATTACACACTTTGTAAATGTATGACATTACATACTATAGATTATTAGAAAAAGTAAATCCCCCGGGCCTGGATCGAAAGAAAACTGTCTTTCACAGATTTCTGAAGATCCTAATTCTTTTACACATATTTACCAAAGTCAAAGAAATGAAAGAATAATTAATTTATCCTAATTAAAATTAAGAATAAATCGAAGATAAAGTAAAAACTAAATCCTGAAAATAGTATGCCATTTGTATAGAATATAAAGCACTGTAAAGAGGCACTCAGAAGATTTTAAGGAATGAAAATATTTTAAAATACGAAAAAAATAAAATGTCTAAATCTTATTTTGTTTTAAAAACTTCTATGTAATATATAGATAGAGAAATTAACAATTGTTATTGTATTTGCAAAATAAAATTCTCTTCACCAAATACAGGTGTCTAAAACAATGTATAAGTTCTGATTCATCACATTTCAATTTTATTTAAATTCGCCATCTTGGTCTAGAGTAAACAATATTATTCTAAATTGAGAGTGTAAATATGTCGTTGTATGTTTGCCCAAATATGACAAGTTTTTTTGAAGAAAAATTGTACCTTTCAAATATCAGTTAACAGGAATCTAGTACATAGTATTCGTATAATATGTATGTATATAAATATGTATACCTTCAAATATACGTATATATAACATTAATTTGTCAAGGACATCGTAAATTTGTACAATTAATTCTCTCTGAAATTCAGTTGAATTTGCAAAATCCAAGTCGTAGGTTTTCGATTAATAGTTTTTAAAACGCATATCATCAAGGACGTTACAGTTGTTGTACATTCTATCTTTTTGTTTTATCATTTTTCTTATTTATATTTCGGATTTATGTTTTTAAAAACCCATAATTTTTGCGTGCCCTATTGGTAAGCAATACACTTAGGCTTCACTGAAACATCAAACATTTACCACAGAATATCTATCACAACAACTTTGTTGAAACATCACAACCATAAAGTAAACAGAGGAGCAAAACATTCATTTTAATTTAACATCCAAGGTATACAATACATACATGACATCTTCTTTTAATCTGGTATTAATTGACACTTATAATTGTATCATTTCAATAAAATAACGTGTTTTTTCAGATTTTTTTGTGGAAATAAATTGCCAATAAGGCATTGCATCTTAATTTCCACATCCCTGATTGTTAAATATTTTATAAAAAAGCAGAGCCTTGTTGCCCGAAATTTTCCGAAACTGGATATTGTTCCTCGTGGACTAAATGGGGATATATTCATTTAGAGTTTAAAATTTTGCTTCTTAATCAAAGATCCGAAAATTTATCCAATCAGTTAAAACAATCGATGCTTAATCTAATATAGTTTACGAAAAAATATTCGTGCATATAAAATCTTTAACGTTTTAAGAGTTGAGAAAGTGGTATACTGTTAAAATTGTCCATATTACTAAAAACAAAATTACTCATTTCATATTACTAGAAAAAAGCTACTCATCTCTTTTCCATAGTACTAAAAAAAAATTACTCATCTCATCTTATACCATTTCCAAAAAATGCCTTTAGCAACTAGGCCTGCCAAGAAATTACGTTTGGCGTAATGAAACCACGAGTACATAAAATACCTTTTATATAATATATATATATATGGTATGAAACCACTTGCCATTACTTCTGTCTTATTAAAAGAATTTCAATGAATAACAAAAATTATATAATTTGAATAATTATAGAATAACAGCAGTCTAAGATAGACAAAGTGAACACTTTTATTTTATAAGGAAAATTGATTAACTTAACCAGGCTCAATACTAAAATACATTAAAAACACACAAACTTTGAAAAAATGATAAAGATTAAATGCTTATTTCTAAACTACTACTTTTAACACTTAGCCGACCGCACGCATTACAGTGAACTGTTCGATTTCCACCGCACTTTTTTCATAACGCGAATGATACTCACTATTTGAAATAAAATGAGTCTGAAAACTTTTTAAGAAGTATATATATATTTATTTACGGTAACAATTTCGTTAAACGATTTCACATATTGTTTATAAAAAACATAAAAGTTGTGCACCAACTTATTTTAAAATGGGGAGATCTCCCCGATCGGTCGGCTAAGTGTTAAAATAACTTGCGAATTTCAAACAAAATAAAATTGAATAAATTGATTTGCATTTTTAACACAACAAAACTATAATTGAATGAAAAGTTACTCAATTAAAATAATACATACCATGCACAGAAGTAGATGGATGCACATTCGTTCGATAATAATTCTTCCTTTTTACAAAAATATTTCTCAATATTTTCTTCTTTCGTTGTAACATCTGCTTACATATAAATAGTGTTTTTGGACGTTTAATTCATTTTAAAAACACATCGTCTGCATCTGGTTTTAATTCCAAGTCATATCAGCAAAATCAATAGTATTGTCTTGGAATAGAGAATCACTATATGGTAGGGAAACGAAAAAGAAATATATTTTAATAGCAATGAAAAAAAAATATTACACGCTACTCAATATATAAAGAGCGAAGACAGGCGTGCTCGAAAATCACAACCAATGTGACTTTACTAATAAGCCTTTAAGGACATGCAACAAACTACGCACATACTTAAAAAATAAGACATAACATAAGATGATTAATTCAATGTAAGAAAAAGAAATTTGCATTGACATTTCCTCTCATTATAGAAAAAAAAAATTATAATAACTGCTAAATTCCCGTATCATTCTTTAGCTTCATTATATTATTAAATTACTTCTCAAGTCTTATTTCTTATTGATAATCTACTTTTATTAATTCATATTATTTAGAGAATAAGTTATAACATCCTAAACCATTTTTTTTTTTTCATTCAAAATATTCAATATTTTTTTTGCCCACATTTCATCATAATATTCTATTATTTTTCTAGCCATAAATAATTTGTCTTTTTTTCGAGCCAATTCATTGAGCTAATTTCTTTAGTATCCTCTAATTTAAATTTATCTAACCTACATTTTCGCCAATTTTTTCAATGACGTGTTGCGCACAACTTCAAAACCAATAAGACGCCCGCACTAAACACTGTTTCTAATATCTTCAAAGCTAAAAGGAGATTTCAGCTATATTTAGCGAAGTAAACCGCTTGCTTAATTAAAATAAGTGTTATAACAATAACATTCATGTTTCCGAAAGTTGCTGTTGCAACACCAACTTTTTCCTAAAAATATAACTTTAATCTTGAAATAAAACATCGAGCATCAACACATTGAAAATAAACTGGAAACAAAGTCGATATGATTAAAATTATTATAGTCAAACTAATTTACCCCTGATTTTTAGTTCCGTAAAATGGGTCACGCGAAATGGCAGAGTTATTCGATAAATGTTATGTATTTTAAAATTCGTTAAATATCACTTAAAATTGAAGCAGATGTTTATAAGAACCTCCCAAATTTCTTATTTTTCACATAATTGAATAAATAAATAAAAAAACTCGGTTTTTATGCTAACATGCTAAGATATAATTAATAAAACCTACTTCACCGAAACGAAAACAAACATTTATTCTAACAATCCTCTGAATTTGTCAATGCAAAGTTTCAGAAAAAGCATGTAATCTAATTAAAATATGGATAAGTAATGATTAACTAAAAATGCTAAAATTTTATAAAAAGCAATTTTCCTTAGCTAGCATAATTCCGTTTAATTGACAAAGGCTTTCCAAGCTCCAGATTAAAGATAAATTTAATTGTGACTGTGAGACAATGTGTATTGTTAATTTAAGGGGATGAATAATGAGGCGCGCAACAATTTCACTAAACTACATAGATATGAATTTGATTCACTAAATGTCTGTACAACCCTAATGCTAACCACAATATTAACGTAGGCTGTTAATAAAACTTAATGAAAACTAGCGCCTTAGTCGTTTAATGTTTAAAGATGCATAATGGTGCTATTCTGGATGCTGCAATAATAAAGATAAAAAATAAGCATCTAATTGAATGCTATATTAGTTGATTTTATTGCCGTTAAGCTACCGAAGAGTAATAAATGTGTTAACAAACTTCAGCTAAGCTGCACAATTTTTTTGCACCATAATTATTTTTACCATTAAATTAATATTACCTTGTTGTGATTGGTTGCATATCCCGTGGTGGATTCGGTGACTGCATGCTATGTTGTGGAGTAGTTGCGTAAATAGGAGTTATTCCAGGAATATGTGCCCGAATACTATTTCGAACATAGCCGTCTGTTCCTCTTTGCTCCTCTGAAAGAATATAAAGATCGACATTTGTTAAATTAGAAAATGTCCTTAGAACTTTTTTCAACCTGATCATACCTGTAACTGGTGAGTAGAATTCTCCAAATGCTTCATCTTTGTTGATATTTGGATACAAATAGCGCAAATGTTGTAAGTCCTGTATTCTGTCCGCTAAACCTCTCACATTTAAGTCTTTCGCAGTCCAAGGCTGCAACATATACACTTGCCCGCACTCATTAACCCATGCAATTGTTATTCCACCTCCAATTAAATAAAATAATTTCCCAGTGTACATTAGCAAAGAAAAAAATAATCATACCTAATTCACTATCGGAGAATCTAAGCAAAAAAGTGCCTTCCGGACATTGTTTCAAAATATCGTCAGTTGTTTTCCTCTTATTGATAAACCCAATTATACGACCTGCTTCCCAAGGGCCTAAGAGGTGATCTTTGGTCAATTTCATTATAGCAAAAAACCAGTCCCAAAACGTAAATGTGCGATCAGGCAGAGGTTCTTTACAAAACTGTGCCCATGAGACGTAGTCTTTTTGATCACCCATTATATCACCCCTAAATATTTTCTCATCTGAAATTTCGAAAATATGTACAATAAATTTGAAAACAATAATCCTAAATTAAAATTACATAAAAATTGCATATTCTCTTCGGATAATTGTCGTCTAGTAGCAGAACAAAATTTGGTATTTAAAGCGCAAGATAGTTGGGACCAAACTACTCGATCAGGAACTTGAAATGGTTCTCGATTAATTACTGAGAAAGCATTATCCCATGTAATAGTGGCCCATGATTGTGGTTCCTGATTGCCATGAACAATAACTACAACCGGTAAAGAAAGCGTCCAAGCCTGCAATTATCGCTCAAATTTTTACAGCCTTTATTAAAAATATTTCATTATTACTCGAATTCTGTAATCATTTACAACAGATGTGGTGTAAAACAGAAGAGCAAATTTCTCGTCCATAACACTCTCAGTACCTTTCTTTTCGGCTCTTTTTATCTTTTTCAATTGCATATTTCTGGAAAAAGAAAATAATCTCTTTAATTTCTTCTTTGTACAAATATTTGTTTTAAAATATTTACCTAAAGCTAGCAGACAAATGTCGACTCTGTTGTTGATATTCCATGTTGCCAATATTATTTAAAATTTCTCCCGAAGAATGAGGAGTAGACTCATTCATTTGCCGTTGAGCACAATGTCTCTGTGCTTGTGCCTCTGTATTAATTATTAAAATTAAGATGTTTGTTTTAAAAGTATAATAAATACGAAGCATAAGAGATTAATGCTAAATACCTGATAATATAATGCACTCTACTGTGGGGTTCGACATTGCTATCCCCAACTGGTTTCCAATCAACCATCTTACTGTTGCGGCAAACCTAGTAAAAAGTGTAAATTTATTGTAAAAAATTGACGTATTTTTTTTTTCTCACCTAGTGTGTGTCTTCATTACTTGCGGAGGCTGCTTCTCAACAATAAAAGCAGAGAGAATCAAACGTTCTTGTGCGTGTTTAGCTCGCATATTTAAGTCGTTTAATTCAGAATTATCAACAACATTTGGACTACACTGTGAACTGATAAGCCCTATCCTATTGATTAATCCACGAATTTTGCAAATGATTTCGAGAAGTAGCTCTATACATCTTTGGATATCATCAAGATTATCTTTAAATGGGGCCCCATTTCCTGCTAATGCTTGATTCCTCTGCCAATTTTTCAATTCTATATCAATAACGAATGTTTGACATTCATCATAGTCGGCCATTATAGCCCTTATTACTACAGAGAGTGACGTTCTATTCGCATCCAATTGCCTCCATCCCTCCTCAACTTCAACTTTTAATGCATTTAACTGGGCAGTTAATTGTGGAGCGTGCTGTGTGCTTATAAGGCTCTCTCGGCGAAAATCATTATATTGGATACGAAATTGCTCACATTTTACATGGAACTGTTGTACCTCTTGGGTACATCTATTAACTTTATTGTATAACTCCTGAATACGACCATTGTATTTAAAAAGATCATCATATGTATCCATATCTGTGTTCATACTAGGAGGATACTGTTCCACCAGTTGTAGCTCTAAGTGAATTCCACTACGTAAGTGACTATAAAAGTCTACAGGAGGCACCTGATTTATTTTCTGTGCAACTTCACTTAATTGAATCCTCAGCATTGGATCAATTGTGCAGGTTGTCAGTTTACCCTGTAAGTCCTCACAAAATCGTATAGCTGATTGCTCGAATGCGCCAGTACTCCCAGTAGGAAATTTATCAAGCCTTAATAAAAAAAAAAAAAAATAGAAATAAAAAATACATTGTGTACTATTTAATACCGAATAATTGTTTATAAGGATCTTATATCTACAAGGTGTTTCGTATGTGTTCCTACATGTAACAATCGATTCAACGAATCAACTCTTGTTACAACATCACATTTTTAATATTTTTCTCACTTTCGTTTGATAAAAAAAAACTTTACCCGTTCCTATTCGTTCTCAGCTACCACTCTACTTCCTTATTATATTATTATATTATAAATTTCAAAGTGCTAAAATCAAAAAACAATTGTGAAATGTTTAATTGATTGGCATACGTAGGCATACCTAATTATGAAACACATTACAATTTGAATAAAGATTAAAACTTCGAATAATGATGTTTTTATAGTACCTGGTAGTAGGTTCATAATCCACCATAATTTTACAAAATTTTCCTTAAAAATCAATTTAGATGATAAAAATTTTCAGGCAAACGACCTGATGTAAGGTTATACTTTCAAAAAACTGCAGGGTTTTCTTACACCCTTTTATAAAATTACAAAATATTGGTCAAAGTCCTGATCGATTTTAAGTTACAGTCAGGGAATTTTAGAGTTGTATTTAAGATAGATAAATACTTAAAGTAATGCAGATCCTATTATACCTACCTTATAAGACACGCCATTCTAAAGGTTATAAGTACGGCACAATTCCAAACCACTGCGGGTCAGTCTTAAAGTAATATATAAATGTTTAAGCCTATTTGAAATACCTATGACAATGTTCAATAGCTCATACTCTTATACATATTACGTTAGGGTGCTTTTTTTTTTTGTGACTATTTTTTTTTTTCAGTCCCACCCCGAAATTTTGTGGTAAATACCTAAACGAAAATTCCCTGAAAATTGGAGCCCTTAATATTAATATTAAGTACTAGACCAAGGCGTATAAAGATTTCCCATATAAAATACACGTGAACTTTGATTATTTTTCTTCAAAACTCTACAGCTCAGAGGCATTTTATGGTATAATCTTGATCAATGGTAGGATTTCTTTAGAATTGAATGCTCTACAAAAGTGTCCATTGCGGTGTAACCCTAACTCCCACCAGCGAGGTAGTACGGGTCAATAACCCCAATTTTTCCATGAAATTATCGCTTTTTGTCCCTATCTTGTAAACAACAAGAGGTACAGAAAAAGTGAATATGACAAACTTGTTGCAAATTCAATTTTCTACAAAAAAGTTCCATACACCATATCGCTAACATCGATATTTCTTGAGATATTGGGCTTTGAAGTTGAGGTAGTGTTTCCATAATTTAGCTCAATAATCCATGAAAATTCCACACTTTACGTTTATTTTATATGGGAAATCTTTATACGCCTTGGTCTAGTACTTAATATTAATATTAAGGGCTCCAATTTTCAGGGAATTTTCGTTTAGGTATTTGCCACAAAATTTCGGGGTGGGACTGAAAAAAAAAAAAAATTGTCACGAAAAAAAAAGCACCCTAATATTACATATATTAACACGTTAACTGCTCTATTTTGTGCATGACACGGTAGTCGTCAAAGAGTGTTTTTTTTAAGCCTGACAGAACTCTAAATTGAAGAAATGGCACAGAGTTAACTTTTGATGAGGACTTTTTTTTTATTCGGAAGACCAATTTATGACATTAGGGCCTAAACAGATACAGTTCCACAGCACTTCTTACCACTCGCAAAAAGATAACATTCACAGATGTCAAAAATCTGACCATTTTATGCTTTGTTTTGGTTGATTGCACAACACTTTAAATCATGAATAATAAAGTTGCTTCTTCAGTGTCTTATTTTATATTTCAAAGTAACTCCTTACCAGAATTTGAAAACAAACAAAACCACAATAACAAGAATGTTAAACTGATGCTTTTGACATTTGGGGGTGGTAAAGTTAAAAGTTGGCAAACATTTCGAATGACAAGTGTTAACCCCTCGCTTAGGGCTAGTCACTGACATGAAAGAACTGGACTGCTAACCGTCGTCTGAAAAATGAGACCATTTTTAGCACAGGCTCAATCCTCATGGAGCAAATCATGCTATTAAAAATGCCCTAAAATACCGTACAATTATGTTTAAACTGACGCAAATTAAAAATAATTGAGCTTTCACAAACCGATTTCTCTCATATCACGCTCAATTTAAAGTTTTTTCATAAAAATGTTCCTCGCGGCAATCAGCTGGGGACTTAAGAAAAACAAAGATAGCTATACAAATTATTTTTCTGCCTTTGTCTAACCTTCACATTTCTCGTTTATACCAACCCAAGCTAAAAGTTGAATCACAAAATGAAGTAGCCATCTGTTGGACATCGTTAAACTATTCTAACAGCTGATTGCAACGGAAAATGATGAGTTGGCGGGCAACTTGTAAAGGCTGTCGTGGGTAAAAGTGATGTGCAAAAAGCTTGTGTTTACTTTTATTTATCTATTGGGAGTATCAAAAAGATGTATCACACGCGAAGATACTAGAAAAAACCGAAAGAAGTGCACATACATGGCGCCACCTTCATTTGGCTATTGGCCATTTTTTTTTGTAAATTTGTCTGCCTGCGGGCTTAAGAAAGAGCGAGATAGTTAGAATTCGGTCAAAATTTGGTCTTACTTTTGATGTGAGTTTTTGTACGGGATCAGCAGTCCAGTTCTTATATGTCAGTGCGTGTATGAGATAGAACTGTCAGAATGACAGCTCAGATTGACAGTTACCCTATAGGAAGTTCTATTCAAGCTTTAAAAAAAAAATCACCTTTTATTAAGAGTATACGCAAAACTCATGGTTTTCAGAATTTTTTGATATATTTCGTACTTTAATGGTTTATAAAAAATCTGAAAAATAAAGTATGTAAAAAAATTTGCTCGGAAGACTATAAAGAAGATCTGAATAAAATTTTCATTGAGCTATCGTGTCAACGTTATAAAGTTTAACAATTTCTCAAGCCATTATTTTGGTATATCCCTATAACTTTAAATAAATTTTAAACATTTAAATGGAATTTTTCAGAAATATTTTTTCAAATTTTCATAAAAGTATATAGAATTAAATCGTTGAGGCATATACCTCCTTAACGCAATTCATATCGTAAAACAAGCCAACAACTTACATGATTCTTTCTTCAATCCATTGTGCGAAAAGAGCTCGAATTTCTATTTGGTTTTTATCCTTGTAATAGTTTTGCATATGCGTTAGCAACTCAGGTCTGCTGGCAATTTTCTGCCACAAGGCCATTTTGATGAGACTTCTATATAAAAAGATAAAAAAAAAAAGAGAAGATAGTAGGAAATCAATTGTCATTTTCGGTTGGGTTATTTAAAATTAGAAATTAATGCTCCAGAACAGTGTTTGATTGTGACAGAAATTCTCCTTAAGCTTACACCTATTATCAGGAGACCTCTTTTCCAGAAGAGCGACCGGTCGCGGCGGCGGCAGCAGAATTACTCCGTACGTGAAGTGAACTTATCTCCGGGCAGTGCAATTAGCACAGCGTAATCGAATTTCAATAAATGAAATTTATTTACAAAATCGAACCTCGTCCCGAGCTTGGCTTTTATTCTATGTGCTGGGAAGGGAATTAACATAAAGTGGTGGAGCGCGCAGAGTTCTCACCTTACCGTCGTGCCGCTCTGGAGCCAGTTCCCGATGTAAATTGTGTTTATTGAGCGCGAATAGACAATCCGCAAGTGCTCCGCGGTAGAAAATGATCACCTTCACAGTTGTCAAGGCTTCGGTCCGCAACTTATCGCTTTTTTCTTACGAAAATACCTCGAAGTACGCATTCCGTATTGACATTTACAGATTATAAATTCACCGAAAAGCTTTAACCGGAATTTTATACGTTGCCCGAAGAGAGAAAAACACTAAATTGCATTCGGACAGTTTTCTTATCTAGTATCACCTTATCAAATTTGCCCAAAAATTGCCGGGAGAACCGAAAACAAATACTTTCCGCACACAAAACTTCGCCAAGTGACTCAAGATGACGGAAATAAGAAAAAAAAAAAAAAATTATAATTCCAACTTGCCTCAATTTCTCGACAACAAATATCAACTACAGATGCTAATTACCTCGAATTCAATAAATCGTATTAACCGAACTTCGACGGAATTCACTTTAAGAACATTCCAATAATTGACAGGAAATCAATAAATAAGACACAATCCTCTCGGCACGAACTCCCACATCAGACGGCCATTTAACAGATTGTGCTGCCAACATAAAGGTTCGGGCTTTTTCGAGTAGCCCAATTCGCCGCGAGGACTGCCACATGAGCGCTGGTCAGAGCTCAACAATTCAAGTTTGAACTTAAATCTGAATTCAATTAAAACTTTAAAAAAAAAAAACCGTCAAGTGCGAGTCTCAAATGGACTGCGTTATGTAACAACAGATTAAGCGCTACTTAGGGTAAACTGAGATAATGAGCTTCAAAGATTCCAAAGCTAAAATTGTCGCTGTGCGTACATTTTTTATGTTAAAAGATTAAGTTTTACTCTGAAGGTATAGATATGTGTATAGTTTAGACTAGTTAAGAAAGTATTACGAAACATAATAAACTTCTGAAATTATAGGCTTTTTCCGCTTAATTCGTTTATGAATTAAAGGTATATTCAAACTAATTTCATTTATCAATAACGTATTATTCGACGATTTTGACGTTTGATACTTTAATGCTATTTGGTTTGGGTGAAATAAATTACACAATAAGATTAAATCCATATATTTCAATTCAAAGAACTCAAAATCAGACTGAAAAAAACACCCTCTAAAAATTAAAATCCTAACATTTTTCTTATTAAAAGAATTAATATACTAAATTATTACTTTTCTACTCTTTATCTTCTATTTCGAACGAGTGGTGATAAGCATTTACAAATTAAACGCCATTTTAGGCGGCTAATTCGATAATGCGTTTTAAATACAATTGAAACAAGAAAAAGTAAATGGATTATCTACAACTTGCTTGCGTTTAATTCGTTTATTTAATTTAGAATCTTGTTTGTGTATTTTATAACAGTTTTTTTAATGATCTGGATCTGGATTGCAATTTTGCACTGAATTGAAATTTTTCAATAGTTACTCATAGCAATACTTTCTAATTTTGCTAAAGGACATCAAATTGCATTGATTTATGCCCGTTTCGCGTCAAAAAATTAATCCAATGATTTTTTCAGTTAAAGATTTGAAGTTTGGGTAGGTAAAAATCATGGCAATTTGATGCATTTATTGCACATTGAAAAATATTTCCTATAGGACATGGTTTAAAAATTTCAATTCAATGCAAATTCCTGATCCAGATCCAGATCATTAAAAAAACGCAACATTGAGTCGAAAGCAGCATGTTTGCATACTTTGCTTTTTTACTATCAAAAAGGTAAAAATGCTGTTCATAAAAAAAAGGTGATTCTGTCTGTTTGGTTGGATTTTAGGGGAATCTTTTTTTTTTTTTAGCTTTTACCGGACAATACCACGATCGATTCTGAAATGTACTGTCATCAACTGGACAAATTGAATGATTCACTCAAACAGAAAAGGCCAGAATTGATCAACAGAAAAGCTATAGTGTTCCACCAAGATAATGCGAAACCTCATACAAGTTTGGTAGCTCGCCAAAAGCTTTTACAGTTTGGATGGGATGTACTATACACCCACCACATTCCCCGGATCAGGCACCTTCGCGCTATTATTTGTTCCGGTCTCTACACAAATTTTTAGACGGCGAAACCTTTACTTCAAGTGAGGACATCAAAAATGATTTGGATGAGTTTTTTGCCAGCAAAGACAAAAGTTTTATGAGTGTGAAACCATGCTACTGCCAGAAAGATGACAAAAAGTATTGGACCAAATTGGAGAATATATAATTGAATAAAATTTGTATACACCATAAGAAAATCGTCTTCATTTTCACAAAAAAAAAAAAAAGACGAAATTACTTTCCGAACAACCCAATATAAGAGCTAGGGCCAAGTGGATAAAAATCAAGCACATAATGAAAGTCGAAAATAGTAGTAGTAGTAAAGACTGAAAAAACCAGTATACTGCGGTACTTATTTTTAAAAATCCCAATGAACATAGGGCAAATGCTCCAATTATACATTTTACGAAATAATTCAACATTATAACTACGGGAACGCAAGCTTGTAAAAATTGAATCTATCACCTCAAATAACTCATAACCCAATAACCTTAATAAAATGTTCAGGGTTTCGAGGGGGCAACCCGATGGTGCAATTTGCAATTTCCGGTTTGGACCGGAAGTGGGTCTTTTGACCGGAAGTCGATTTTTTAAATTACAAAGCCATTACAAAGAAGTCAAAAAATACCACATCGGACTTATTTTTTGGTCTGCAACAATAATTCGGAATAAAAAATAGGAGTTTCCACTTTAAAAAATCGAATTCCGGTAAAGAAACCCACATCCGGTGCAAACCGCAAGTTGAAAATTGCACCATCAGGTGGCCCCCTCGAAACCCTGAACATTTTGTTAAGGTTGTTGGGTTATTGGGTTGAGCTATTTGAGGTGATAGATTCAAATAACTCACCGTGTATATGCTTTCAACTTTGAATTAGTGATTATAAATGGAAAACGTTTCCGAACATCTCGATAAATTTTAAAAATAGAATTAATTCAAGAAAGGAACTGAGTGTCCTTCAATTTTGACGGGTTTTGGTAGTTCAGTTGTTACTCAAATTAATAGTTTTTGTTGTAAGTTCTTATTTTACACGTAGAGTTATACGCTACAACCGCACCGAAATTAAGTTTTGTATTCATGTGTATACGTGAAGTTAGTTAAAAAAAAAGGTTCAGTAATCTACTTCATCGCTGCAGCTATATAAGCCCAAATTCAATACACTTTCGCCTCCACACAATTGTAATTTTTGAAAGTAGTATAAGTCCAATTTTTTAGATATCATTTTCATTTTTCCAGTTAAATCTTAATGTGAAGATAAACCTCATGCAATTTTTTCGATAAGTAGACTGATATTACTCTCAAATTCTTAACCCTTTAACTGTTTAATTTTGTTTTTAAGAACTTTTTCTGCCCGCAAACTAACGAATATTCTAAAATGTAATTTTTTTTTCAATTGCTTTATTTGCCCTTTTTCAGATATAAAAATTATTGTCGTTTCGTTAATTGATAATACAAATGCTATCTTTTTATAATTGTGGCGAATACAATGGACATTATGCGAAAAATCGTGGTTTGTTCATGACGAGTATACTCGACATAAACAGTTAAAAGGGTTAAAATCAGCCATCACGAAAAACTGAGTTTAAGTTTGCTCGAATTCAACTTGAAAAATTGCTAGTAAATGCTTATTACAATAAGTAACAGCCACCGTTTATTCACTTAAATTTAACGGAAAATGTCTGTATTTGCTTCCAGTAAAAGAATTTTCTGCATTTTTGAGTAAAAGTTTAAATTTGTATTCACATTAATAGCCAATATTTCTTACAAATATCAAGTAGCAAGCATTTGCTGGCCTTTATTCACTTGGCCCCTAGACTTTAGTTAAAATTCCCTTATAAACTCCAAGTAAGGCGGTATTTTGTTAAAATTTTAGATCCAGTTGTTTCAAGAAATTTGTTTGTTTGGAGGTTTATGAATTTGTTGGGATTTATTCAAATAGTATTAAATAAAAATTTTGATTTGTGGTGTTAATGATGTTGATATTTCCACTTTGGATCATTAACACGTTCGCGGACGGCGTGAATTTACGTAGGTTGTTGATATTAGCAATCTCAATAAATTTAACTTTTCTTATTTACCTATAAGTCGTTGTTATATAATGAAGGATTAAAAAAGAAAAGAAAAGAAAAAATCGACTACAGGTGGCGTAGTGAATAAGAGCAAATCAAAAATACTGCATATGCAGAGCCGAGTTAAATATTTATCTTTTTAAATATGCTGTTTAAAATTATGAAAAAGAAAATGTTTGTGTGCCACATGACAAGCCGTTTTAAATGATACCCTATATGATATATAAAATCCAAACATTTTTTCGTGTACCAAATTTGCCACCCTTTTAATTCCCATATGAATATTTTAAAGTGTTAACTGGTCCAAAATATGTTGGGTTAATAAGATATATTACTATAACAAATTTCACGTTTCTACGTCGAACTGGACTGCTAACCCGTCTGAAAAACGAGACCACTTCTAGCACAGGGTTAATCCTTATGGAGCAAATTATGATATTAACAATATCTGAAAATACTGCACAATTTTGTTTAAACAGAAGCAAATAAGAAATAATTGAACTATCACGAACCCAGTTCCTCAGTTTTGAGTTTTTTACAATAAAAGCTGCATTTTTTAATGATCTTATCTGGATCTGGAATTTTATATTTAGGAACTGAATTTTGCAATAGCTTTGACTAAGCCGATGGTTCATTAAAAAAAAAGTTTATATATATTTAAAACGAACCTTAACTGAATAAGAAAATTTCATCTTTAATTAAATTAAAAACTATAAGCCACAGAACTAAACAAAATAGATCGCAAACACTGTTAACAGATAAATTGAGAACTTTCACATACTGAAGTCGATTATATTAAATAATTTGGTTTTATTTGCTTAAAAACAATAATAAACAATTGATATTAGATATTACAAATTTGATTACATTTAACTTGTTTTCAAGGTGCACAACTACATGACCTCTGTTTCTAGAGCTCTTCGTCTAGATCGCTGTCCTAAAACTGGTCGAGGTTTGTACAAATCTTCGCTAGAATATCTTTGATTAGCTTTAAAAGCAGCAGCTCTCTTCGTAGCAGTCGTATCATCTTTACATTTCTCTGTAAATTTCCGATTAAGAATGGAATATAGTTCTTGAAGATAAAATTTTTAATAATTTACCTGTAGCATTCTTAATAATAAACTCATTCTCTTTCGATCCTAAACTCAATTCAGAAGGTGTTGGGGAAACTTTTGCGAAAGAATCTGTTTTTAATTTTTTATTAATGTGCTCCTCGTTCTCGTAATTGAAGCAATCAATAATCAGTGAATGACCGTTATTACGTATTTTGTCATCCGTGAATACATGATACGCAGCTTGATAATAATCTCCAATATCTTTCTTACGTTTCCCATTCGGTATATTCAAGGGCTGTTTCTTCTTTCCTGTTAAATTCTCCTTGATCTTATGATTCTCAGATTGTGGATGAATATCTTTTTGATCAGCTGAAGGAAATTCGGAAGTATCAAAGACTTTCAGTCCTATTTTCTCAAACGCTGATTTAAACCCATCTTCACAATTTATTAAGTACGATTTTTGTAGAGATTCAAATTGCGACAAAGCTTTGGACATTTTACAAATTATTTTATCAAAGTGCATTTTTTCTTCACAGCTTTCTTTAAAGTAAAAAAGTGGTTCTTCATCTTTGTTCTCTTCCCTGTCCTTACTGAAAACCGACACCCTTTTACCGATAATTAGCTCGATATTACCTTTATTATTGCTATTACCAAGTAAGCCATCTAATACTACTGGTTTCGGATAATTTGAAATAAATTCAACGTTTTCAGCAGTTTGTCTGTTCAAAATTTGTTCTGCTGTTGGGATATTTGAGGATCCTGGAAAAATACATAATTTTTGTTCAATAACTTTAAGACGTAATTTTGTTTCTTTTATCATAATAAATCAAGATCGATTTTTACATGTGCAGCGTAAGGTTTAAAATATTAAAATATTGATTTGGAACATGATTGAGGAAAAAACTATCAAGGGAAAACTTACCTTCAGTTGAACCATTTGTTTTTGTAGAATAACTAGAAGAAGAATTTGAGTTGTTTGACTCTTTTCCACCCTCAATTTTATCCAGCGATGCTGTAGAATTATTTTTCGAGGTATCCTTACTTGTGTCCCCATCCTCGTTTGAATCAGTTGATTTTCTTCTGTACTTCTTTTTACGATCTGAACAATACTCATCATTTTTATCGTTCTTCTCTTTATCATTTCGATGTTTTCTGTCCTTGGACCTATCCTTATCTTTATCCCTAGAATGCTTACTCTTATGAGTTCGAGATTTGCTTCTGTGATGGTTAGAAGAGCTTGTGTGACTTCTAGACGAAGACGAGTGATTCCTCGGTGAATGTGAATCGTGCCTTTTTTCGCTGTAATAACTGCTTCCATTTTCGCTGCTCCCTTGTTTTCCCTTTTCACTGGTTTTCTTTTTATTACTACTACTAGTACTTCGGTCACTTTTCTTAAACGTTTCAGTGTGATTTTTATCACTCTTATCATTATCATTGTGTATTTTGTCTAACTCCTGTGTAATTGATGACTGGGGATTTTCGTTGTTTTCCGTATCTGATGTGCTCTTAGTTTCTTTTTCAAAATCAGCTATTTTAGTTGCTTCTTGCTCTTGTGTGTCTGTGCTATATGTTAAATTTGAACTGCCCGAAGGTTCATCAACCTTCCCACCAACTTGCTGTTTGGATGGAGAAGCATTTGGTTCCTCTAATTCCATTTTTACTGTACCCTCAACTGGCAATTCTTCACTCATATATGAATAGTAATCGCGTTTTTCGCTTTTCCAATCAGTGCCTGTAAAAGCGAATAAATTAATTGTAATTATAGCACATTGTAGAGAGGTGTGTCTATATTTCCAGATACAATATGACGCAAGAATAACACCCCATTTTTTATTTTATGTTTATGGTTTATGTTAAGTCTATTAAAAATATTTTTAGATGAAAAAAGAATTAATTCCTTATTTTTGGCCACAAATAGATCTGACTATGAATACAATCTTAAATTGCCATCTCAAAACAGAATAATGTAAATACTCGTAATAGTCATTAGTTTTTTTTTAAATTTTTTTAGACTCCGAACCAGCAGGGCACTAGAGGTTGTGTGTTCGATTCCCACGAGAAACCCTGGTCACAAATAGTGGTATCACAATGGACCTGTAATGGCCTAAGTGTGCCGTCGGACAGCCACAACAATCTACGTCATCACTAGGAACAACCGCTTTCTGCTTTTACAAGGATCGTAATTCAGACTCATCCAAGGTGAAGAATGAGATTGAATTTATTTTCTTACAAAAGGGCAGCAACGTAACACACTGTCGAGAATTATTTTGTAAAAGGATTTGTGCTGATGTCAATTTTTGGCCCATTAGCCGGGGATTCCCATTCAATTTTTTTAAAATAGTGTTAGCCTTAGTATTAATGAAAACAACATTAAAAATCTTCAACTTCTTTCATGGGGACAAAAATAAATAAATTAATTAATGAAAGTCGAAGTTATAAATCAACATTTGAACGATTTCATGAGACGTGTTATCCCTTTTAAGAGTATTATTGTGACATAATTACGGAGAAAATTAACTTTTAAATTAAAAATATTAAAAATAATAATAATTAGAAGCTTTCATAGTGATTTCTTAAAGTCATGAACCGTTTGAAACTTTTAAAAACGACTATAGTGATAATGCAAAAAGATGCGACTAAAAACTTTATTCTTGACTATTTATCTTCGGTTTCTGTATTGTCCGCCGTTTCGTCTTCACTTGACCACCCTCTTCCTTTAACATTAGATAAAGCAGGTCAAGACTACTACTTCTGCAAATTCTTATAAGAAATATAAAGAGAGAAATAGCTACCACAAAATTCGCACAGACAGCATTTTCAGCCTATGCATAAAATGATACATTTTTTCTGATGCACTTTTTTATAACGTATTCTTAAAGGCGACCTGGAAGTAGTATTGGTCTGTCAATTCTACCTCCCCTTGCTTGTTAAGTTATAGGGAACTGGCGAAATAGAATACGGATGAGACTGTTTACATTACATTTTTTCAGTGCATTTTTAGAGTCGACCTGGAATGTATAGTTTTGTGTATGTTGCTCGTTTACGAAAAGTATCGTAAATATTACATTGAAAACATATGAAATTTTATGCACTTTTTGATAGCTTATAATTCAAAGATGTAAAAATTGAAAGTGGTACCCAGTGCACTTCATACTTTGGAAAAAAAGTAAAAATTGTGAGAAATCACTTTAGACCAGTAATTATGTTATTTTTTATGCTTATTGTCATTTCAAAAATAATAACAGTATGTAGTTAAAATATGCATATCTTCAATTACTTAAAAACAATGTCAAAACATACCTAAAAAAAAAGTTTCTTCGATTCTGAGGTGGCTAAAAATTTAAACTTGGCTGATTCCTTTATTTAAAGCTATATTTATAATCTGGAGTTTAAAAATCACCGACCAATAAACAATAAACACGACTATTTCCCTTTTTATGTGTTCTCACAAATTGGAAGTTGATTTTTACGACATGGAAAAATCTTGATTATGTCCCTATGATATTGTAAACTTTGATAAAATGTCTATATTCTGATTTGTAGATATCAGTTGCAGTGTTATAGTCGTATTTTTGAAAAATACCTGCTTATAAATGAAATATAAAAACTTTATAACGTACCTTCAAATTTAATTTCTTCCTTTTTTATATCAAAATGTAGAGGTTCGCTACTTTTTAAATTAGATGTAGTTGTATCACTGAATTTAGGCATCTGAGCTTCTTCCGAAATCCCAACATCAGTTTCTTCTTTAACGCCAGACTTGGAGTCTTCCCCGTTTGTTACGATAGAAAGTCGGCTATTACTAGAAACCGCAGACAATTCGGACTCTTGTGTGACCTCAGCATGGCTTGTAGCATTCAGCTCGACTTTTAAGTCCTCGACCGAATCTTGTGATGTGAGACCACTAATACCAGACAATTGGGAATGATTACTATCTTCTTTCTTTTCGGGGCTTGCTGGCCGACCAAGTCCTTCGAGGGGCTCAAAAGGAGGTGATTCGAACTCTTCATTTTTATCATCAGAATCGTTTAATAGATCCTCTTTCGATTCTGGTTTTTCATCAGTTACCTTATCCGAATCTGGGCTTACAGCCTCTAAGTCGGTAAGTAAAAAGTCTGTTTTTATTGATAAATCACCATTTGTGAAATTTCTCGGCTCTTCTTTAACTTGAGGCTTTTCAATACCCAGAAAAGCATAAGCAATATCTTCAATTTTTGGCTGAAATACAGTCGAAATTTTGGGATTTACAACCTGATCAACGATTCTTTCAACTCCCATGTCCAGGAAACCTGCCCTGAAAGTTTATTAGAGTTTGTTTTTTAGCAAGTACGTAAATCTCCGCTTATAAAAATCATATCAAATCATCGGTGTAAGGAGTAAAATTATTTATATTCTACTTACTCTGTAATATGTTTTCGTAATTTCTCTCGCAATTGGTTTTTATTCATTTCAGGCGTCCAATTTTGTTCGGCTAAAAACTTGCTCACTGTCGTCTCAACTCTTTGTCTCAAATTTTGGTAAGCAGGTTTCGTATCAACATCAGACATTGAATCTTTACGAAATTGATCGAATACTCCCTGAGATTTAACCTCGTCAACAATTTTGTCGACGAGAAAAGGGTCCAAACTCATGTGCATTTTCTTAAAAAATGAAAATGTCTCAAGAACTCTTGCTTTAAAACAACTTTGACATTGCCATCTTTGACAATTGGTTGAAGTTGGATGTAATTCATTTTACCATGGAATTTATTTGAAGTTATTCGCCGCGTTTTTGAATAATAATTAATATTTAAAATATTAATTAATACTGCAATGTAAGAACAATTATAATTAAACTTCAATTATATAAAATCCTTCCATGTGCTACAATCCTGCATTGTTTTACTTTTTATTCACATTTTCCGTTTACGCACCTCCTTTCTGCAACCACATTTTCTTCATGTAAGGGCGGCTTAGAATACGAACTGAAAGAAGAAGACTCCAGTAATGTCAAAAATTGGCCTAGCGTGCTGATTTAATAACATCTCGAATTTGCGGCTTCTAGTATAAAATGATAATTCCGATTCGCTGCTTCACTTGTGGGAAAGTAATTGGGAATAAATGGGAGTCATACCTGGGGCTGCTGCAAGCGGAGTACACTGAAGGGTGGATTTATTTGGAATTTATATTTATCCCTTTATTTAATAACAAAAAAATTATTTCAGTGATGCCCTCGACGCATTGGGCTTAAAAAGATACTGCTGCCGGAGAATGCTGCTGGGACACGTGGATTTAATCGAAAAACTCCTAAATTATGCTCCACTAGAGAAATAAATAATATTAAGAAATCCCCTTTGTATGTAAATTAAATGTTCCCTGACTTGTTTTTGTAATAAAATTAAAATAATGGGACCTGTTGTGAGTCCCCTTTGTTTTCGTCGACTAGAAAGCAAAAACAACATTTTTGCCTTCAGGTCGGATGAAAAGGTTATTCGCAACAGGTCTCTAATGTAAATAAAAAGAATTTTTAAATATGCGCCTGTGTAATTAACAACCCCATTCTTTTGCCACTTTCTCGCCAAAACATTTCAAGATACATGATCTTAAGGCAAAACAGTAATGGTGATATAAATATTCGAATAAATATCAACGGAACTGAAATCAATAGAATTACTGAATATAAGTACTTGGGTGTGAATAATTATAGACGACCAATTAAATAACTAAAGCATGTAGACACCATCAGGACGAGAGTGGAGGGAATTACTTGAGTAATATAAGTAATAAGATTTATTTTATTTATTTATTTATTTATTTCCGACTACATATACTGGCTTAACCTAAGTATACATAGTGAGGGAGCGCACTCGGGTACTATGCCCATATGGCGCTTAGCCTAAAATATATATATGTGCTAAAAATTATCTATTTACAAAGTCTTATATTATCTATTTACAAAGTTTTATATCTAATAACTGAGAAAAACTTATCTTCTTTTTCGGAATCGAGGTGGTAAAAAAAATTATAGTTTTATAACAAGTAAATATGTTCCAACATTCGTTTAGTTCCTACTTGAGTTATTATAAACATACCTATTCTTAAACTATGTACCCTATTTATACTTATTATTTATATTAGAGATGCCACGAATATTCGGCAACTATTCGGTATTCGGCTATTCGGCCACTTTTTTTCGCTATTCGGTATTCGGCCGAATATGGTTAACTATTCGGCCGAATACCGAATAGCAATTTATTTATTATTTTTTTATTACTAGCTCTTGTCCCGCGACTTCGTCCGCGTAAATTATAGCCCATGTCCTTTCTAAGGCTCTAGAGTATGTATCTGTGTACCAAATTTCATTTAAATCGGTTCAGCAGTTTTGGCGTGAAATCGTGATAAACAGATTTAATTTCGTATTTATGATAAAATATAGTAAGGATTATCAAATAAATCATGAAAAAAGAACTCAAAATATTACTCACAAAGATATATTTATTTAACCAAAAAAAATAGCTAACAAATTAATATTTAAAATCTACCAGTGGTAAGTTATGATGAAAGAAAACAATTTTTTCAGCGTTTGTTGATAGCAGACGATTGCGTTTTTCCTCATAAATTATACCTGCTTCCGAAAACAGCCGCTCACTATAGACACTGCTACCGGGAGATGATAAATAAATCTTAGCAAATTGTGAAAGGGTTGGATATTGTTTCGCGTTTGCTGACCACCACTTGTAAGGGTCTGTTGTCCGATTTAAACGAACAGATACCATGTAAAAATCAAGTTCATTTGCAACAGAATTTTTCTGTTCCACACCTTCATGTGAACGAACATTTTCTGTAGCGACAGTTGTGACTTGTCGCCCGCGGAAAGTACTAAGTGTGGCCGAATATTCGGCTGCCGAATGTTCGGCGCTTCGGCCAAGAGCCTCGCCGAACATTCGGTATTCGGTATTCGGCCAAATTACTATTCGTGGCATCTCTAATTTATATTTATTATTTTAAGACCTACTAATTTCATTTAGCTTAAAATCAAAAATAGTGACTAGGAACCAAGGAGATATTTCTACTTCACCTCTTTTTCCATTTAGCCTATTTTTTTTTTTAAAACTTATTATTAATGAAATACTGTTTTTACAATAAGTGGAGGATATCAAGAAAGGTAAGTACCTCTAGAAGTTGAGCGGGTTGGGAAGGATCTAAGAGTTGATGTAAGGGGGGAAGATTGTCGCCGTACGTGGTCGTTGTCTCCCTGCAGGTAAGTAGATTTTCAACAGTCAGCGGGCACTGGCATCGTAAGCATCCTCGTTGGGGTGAACGTCCGAAATAATGTCCCTTTGTGAGAGTAATAAGAAATCATATCTTACAGATAATCAAGAACTTCGATGACACACTTCGCCAGTATAACGTAACTAGTACACCGGGGCACCCCAGACCCTAGACATGAAAATGCTTACAACTAAAAAAAATTACTGAATACTCTTAAAATGCATTGGTCGACATTCTTATGAGCGCACTATAGGTTTTTGAAATATTTCTTGAACAAACAAATTGTGTTATTTTGTTTCAGTGATAAATTTAATTCATTCTTAGTAAAAAATCATTCATTTTGTAATTTTTTGAAGAAATAAATACAATTAGGGTAAGACATTCGTATGAAAGCATTTACCATTATTGAGGGAAAAAAGTTAATATGTTATTTTTAATACATTTAATATTTAGTGCGGCCTCCTTTACTTTGAATAACTTCAAATATTCGATTAAACATTTAATCAGCTAGGTTTTTAAGACAATCAAGGCTGATTTCGGACCAACATGTACGGATTGCTGCTTTGAATTCATTTACGCTGGTGTACTGACGTCCATTTGCATATACTTTGAAAGCGAGAATCCCCAAAATGTTCTCGATAGGATTGCAGTCAGGACTGCAAGCGGGCCAGTCAATCAAATGTATATTTTGGTCTGCAAGCCAATCCCTTGTTTGTCTTAAAACATGTATGGATGCGTTAACTGCTGGAAAATCATATCTTCTTAATCGCAACTATCCAAATGAGTAACTACGGCATCCTGCAAACGATTTATGTACATGGCATTGTTTTGCCTTTTTTCCAAAAAATGTCTTATAGCACTTTCAGATCGACCAATTTAAGTTGCAATTTGCCTGTTGGAGTAGCCTTCATCCTCAAGTAATGTTATGAATAGCTGCTCTGCAGCATTTAACCGCTATAAAAACAACATTTAATATGTTTTTTCATTATATATTATTGTAAAATATATATTATAAATTTAAAATTTTAAATATTAAATAAATTATATGCATAAACCTATTAAAAACGAAATTTGGAAAAAATCTTTAAACTTTGTGTCCACAGTTGAGAAGAAATTTGCAGAAGTTCGATGCGTTCATAATAAGCCAAAGACGGACATAGACGGATTTTACAGTGTAGAGCTCAATTTACGATACGTTTTACGGTGCGTGCATATGAATGTCTACCACTGTAGTACATTAAGAGATCAAATTCAATTTAAACATATAAAAAAACAAAATTTAAAACCGTCGCACAATCGGAAAGTTAACGTTTGTACTAAAAAATTCATAGGTTTTTCAATTTTTAACTTAAAAATTTAAACTGATTCTCTTGAGATGTACTTCAAGTAAAAAAGTAATAGAATAGTGACCGTTGAAGAGACGGATATACATAGGTGAAAATAGAAAGTGAATTCAATGGATGCAGTTTATTTATTATAATAAAAAATTATTTTCGACATAAGTTAATTACACTGCGTTACAAATGAAAAAAAAAATTTAGTACCCGCTTTGAATTGTCATGTTTTCTTATTTATACCTATTGTTTATTGAACATATATACAAATTTTCTTTTCATCACTTCTCATTTTTCTTCCGTGAGAATGTGCCAAATTATATTAAAAATTAAAAGACCAAAACATATTTTAAAGAAATCTAATAAAATCAACCAGAATTTTGTACATCAATAAAGTTTAATTTTATCATTGAGGCAAAACAAAACTTAAAAAAAATCATCTTATAAAATTTTAACACAAAATATCGTGAAACTTTCACTTTTTCTTTTGTGTTTTGAATGATCTTTCGTTTTAAACGCCAACAGTAATCTCTAAAAAATTATGTTTCTACATTCTGGCTCACAACTCCTCCAAATCATAACAGATTTGCTTCATTTAAATTTTATATGAAAGCTCCCCGCGGTTGCCATCTCTACATATTTATATTTATTTTTCCCGTTCACCCCTTTCCCCTCAAATAATTTCTTATGGTGCCAATCTTTAGAAAAATGACTTTTCTGTATTCTAGCTGAGAACTCCTCAAAATAATAACCGATTTTCTCCATTTAAATTTTGTATGCAAGCCATCTTCATGTATTTATATTTATTTTTTCCGTTCACCCCTTTCCCTCCGAATGATTTCTTAAGGTGGCCATCTCTAAAAACTTATGTTTCTACGTTCTGGCCCACAGCTCCTCTAAATGATAACTGATTTTTTTCATTGAACTTTTGTATGAGGGGTTTGTCATGGAGGGCTTATGACTGCTATTGCCACATATTTTTACTTATTTTTTAAGTTCACCCTTTTCCCCCCAAAATATTTTTAAATGTACCTGTCATTAAAAAGTTATATATCTACATTCCGGCTGACAACTCCTCTAAATAATAACCGATTTTCTTTATTTAAATTTTGTATCAAAGCCCGCCATGTGTGCTATCTCTACATATTTTTACTTATTTTTGCCGTTCACCCCTTTCCCCACAAATAATTTCTTAATTTGGCCATCTCTAGAAATATTAGTTTTCTGCATTTTGGCTCCTCCAGATCATAACCGATTTTCTCCATTTAAATTGTGTGTGAAAGCCCCCTATGTGTGCTTAGCCATCTGAAATACCCGTCAAATGATCCCCCACTCATCCCCTCAAACGAATTAGGGCTAGAGCTACGATCAATCAAAAATCAATAAAATCTAATCAAATCGCACTCACGTCGCATTCAGTAGGACTGGGTCAGTTTTTTTATTCTTCGTTTCCATTCGTTCTATTTCGGGACATGTACCTCGAAAACTAGACGTGATAGATACCACATACGTTTGGAACATTTAATCTATGATTCATTACCTATTCATTCCACTGGTCAGCACCAAATTTTCCGTATAAGTGGCAAACAATTTATATAGTATACGATTTCTTCCGTAGATTACGAATTCGCAAACAAAAATATCCATTCAAGTTTTTGAAAAAATTCGGTTTTAACATTACAAAATGACGTATTTTGGCCATTTTTAACCGACGAAAAAGAAAGGAGGAGGTTCTCAAGTCGACGCGTATATATATTTTTTTTAATGTACGACCACGCATACGTTTTGACAGAGTGGTCCGCTTTTATTGATTTTTTTTTTTATTGGATAGGGTATACCTCGAAGTTGGTCTTATTTAAATTCCACCCCTAAAGGTAGAAAAAAATAGGGGATGATAGATTTCTCTTTCACCTGTGAACCGATTCTGTTGAAACTTGGCACAGATATGTAGTCCTAATGACGCTACACCATAATGGAGCCCTGTGGAGTTAATCTGAGGATGAAGACGGAAGACAGTCGACGGAACTCCTCAACGGCTTACAGCGCCTACCTCGTGTTTGGGCTTATTTCATTCATCTTGATGAGAACTTTAGACCTATCAGGGTTATGACTATCATCGAGGGTCTGATGATGGAGACGGAAGGCTGTCGAGGGAAGTCTTTATTTGGAAAAGAAACTTTTTAACAAAAAATTAAACCGACGAAAAAGGAAACTGAAAAGCGAAAAATAAAATAAAACTTTTTAATCTTAATAACTAAGCTTCTAAACTAATGGAAGTAAATAATTTTGAGTCGGCGCCAAACAAACAAATAACGAAAATCATTTAATTACTTTAAAGAAATAATTAAAACAAAATAACACAAATATGCAACGTGAAATCCCCAGCGTTAAACAATAACATTTCGAGATTTAAAAGTTAAAAATTCATTAAAAAATAACGATTGTTGTAGAAGCTTGTAAAGCAGCTCAAGTAAAAGCATGAATTTAAAATTAAATTAAAATACGAGAGGCTTTAATATTTTTCGTAATATTCTGTCGAATCCACTTTTTTTCCAAAAGCCGATTACTTCATACAATAGATAACACAAGTCGACACGGTTTTTGATTCTGATTAATGTGTGGTCATTTCTCATTGCTTTCGTCTTACAAGTGAAGAAAATCGTCATAAAAAATTTACTTTTGTGCAAAGGATAGGAAATTTAAAATTACCAATCCGCAAAATCTTTAAGTTTTTCATTCCCTTGTAAATCTTTTACGGGTGGATATTTTTTACATTTGCGGCTACTATATTAGTTCCGCAATCTTTAATTTATATACTTTGATAGCAGACTTAATATCAACTATCCTAAAACCTCTTTTTAATAAGAAATCCCATGAAATTGCAAGTGTTCGGACGCCATATTTGATTCACCATTTTGGAACACATTACAAAAAAAATTTCATACTGTATTTTGGAATATGACATTTGGCAAAAAATCAGAAATATCGCAGCACACATTTAGTTGTAATTGAGGGGTGAAATATCCAAACGAATAACCATTTTTCCTTCACAAAAACAAAGTTTAAATGGCACTTTTACCTTCCTTTTGGACACAAGTAACAAGAAAATAGCATTCACAACTCAGACTCAAAAAAAAAATTAAATTTGTTGACCTGTGTAATGAATGAAGATCAATGTGTGCGCACGCTCATGAAATCTTATTTCCGAAAATGCTTTGCAAGTGCTATAGATTAGTGCTATTTCATGTATATCGATAAGGATTAATCTAAATCGGCTATTGTACACAAGTTAACAAGTTATCTTTGGCAAAAACGTTTTGTGGCCGGAAAGTAGTACATTTACCCATTACTATTTCGATAAAATAGAATTGAATTAATTTTTGGGGTTACTTGTTACTTAGGAGGCTAAGGGTTACCCTTATATATATAAAATTTAGTTCCTCCTAAATTATAGCTAGTAGCAAAGTATTCATCGTTTCTTAGATTTTCGAGAACGCAAAGCCCATATCTTCAATGCCTTCAACTCCAATGTAAAATATAACCCCAAAACTTGATTTAGCGCTTTCTGATATATGAGAAACGATATTTAAAAAAAAACTACCTCCTCAATTTCAGCCTCTTCAACCCTGATACAAAAACTAACCACTGAAACGGATTCAGAATCTCCAAAAACTTCAAAATGGGAGATTTTAATGTTTGTAGAAAAGGCAGTGGTATTAATTTTGTTCGTGTAAACGAGTTTCCCAACCCCTTAAACATTTTTGTCAAAAAAGGGTTTGGGGGTACGTATGGGCAAGAAAAAACAGACTGCTCCTATACGTACACATATTGGGCTATTACATAGTATGCATCAGACCCAGGGCGTTCGATAGAATTTTTGTGTAGCTCAATTCTAAAACTGACTAACAAGACTCAGCTTTAATTTATTTAACGATAATTGGACACCCTTTGAGAGTCACCCCGTAAATCGGCTTTATCCTTATACTGCACTATTGGAAAGGTCAAATGTCTATTCTTTCATTTGATATGCTGGTTGCTCCCCTTCGTGCAAGTATAGTTGGGAAAAACTGTCATAAACGTAGAATCTAACATCATAATGATGTGTTACTATCGCAAATGGGGTAACTCTGAGGGTGTACCATGACCTTGAACATGAATGAATGGTGAAGTTCCTTCATATGTTTAAATGATGTGAAATTCGTGCTACATTATAAGATTGGACTATCTGCTCACGATACACTATTGTATATCAAGGGAACACAATTTGAGTAGATTTAAGTAAATGGTTGAAGAAAAATAAGCTAAAATTAAATTTAAGACTAAAGTACAATTATAACTTGGTAAACTAGAAGTAGATAAAGTTATAGAGCTAGGGTGGTTTATAATAGTCTGGTTCTTCCTCATTTTGATTATTGTTCAGTCACTTTGTTTCGCGTAAGTCAGACTTCTTTATCTAGACTCAGGGTATTACAAAACAAAGGAATACGTGTGATTCTTAAACGTAAATCCAGGACTTCTTCGAATTCAATACGTCAACGTTTGGGTTTGATGTCTGTTGAAGAGCGTTTGAAATAGAATGTGCTTTTTTGGTTTCTAAGTTAAAACGAGGATTGTTACCTAGGTACTTAACACTTTATGGAAGGGTTGTTTTTGCTCTGTCTTTCTCGATTTCCGGGCAAAGTGTTTCCGATTTTATATTAAATCAACACTATTTTTTGATAAAATTTTACAGTTATTTATATAACAGGAAAAACTGCGCAGTAGGTTCAACAGGGTAAATAGTACTAAAACTAATGGTAACAAGGAAAAAATCCAATACGCATAAACATGAAAAACTAACGCAACGTAATAAAAATTCAAGCAAAAACGTAAATCTACGCGGCCCATCCTAGGAAGTCAGAATGGTAAAACGTAATTTACGTGACCCGTCCGTAAAGTGTTAAGGAGGAATCTAAAATATGTTAATAAGTTAGCACATTATTCTTTAACCATTATAATTGATTTTGAATTAGAAAAGTACTCAGCTCTCAAAATTCCATTATGTATAAAGCTTTGAAACTAATGAACTTCCGAATGACTAAATAAACCAGTTTTTCGTTTTAAGTATAAACTATCTAATTATATATAAAAGAATAAATGAAAAAATTGCAAAGTTTTAGTTAGTGCTTCTTATTTCTATATTGTCGAATTTACTGAATTTCATTTAATTAATTCTTAAATTGTAACAGTTTGCATCCAACTTAATAAATCAGATATAATTAGTTACTTGTTATTTAGACCTTGGCCGTCAGCCGTCAGGTACACAGAGGGATCACACATGTGCACAGGGGGATATACATGTAGCAGTGTTGTACGTGCCGTATCTGTGCACTTGTGCCGTAACTGTGTACACTGGCGGAAGTGCGACCATATCCTCCACGCGGGGGCGGCTGGAAGCAGACTCCCAGTTAGGTCTAGTCTCTACTGGGAGTGCTGACTAATGGTGGTCGGGCGGAGAGAAGGAGACTCTCTTACAAAAAGCACCCCCCCTAACCCAGGGTGTAACGCGTTTCCGTGCCCATTGGGTCGTTTGCAGCCAGGGGGTTACATCGGGCTGTATTCGTACGGAGCCTTCCTGATACCTGTCCACCTCAGGTCGTAATTTGGACTTACCCATGTAAGGGGCGCTGCATGGGTGGACTTCTTTTCCCCTTTTTCTACCCGAGACCATGAGTAGTGCCTTGTCGCGAAAGTGGTCGTACGAACCGGATGATTCATGGATTCAAAAACTTCTGCCTCGGATAAAACCGAGACAACCAAATCTGCGTCTGCTCGGAAAGAGCCACGCAAGGCTGCTAAAGCCAAGGCACCCGTAAAGGGTACCGCAACTACCCCTTCAGCGGGAAATACCCGCTCTAAGGCTCCATCGGCCAGCGCCGGCCCTGCTGTTCCCAAATCAGGGTCGGGTGCTCCCATTTCGGGGACGCAGTCCGCGAAGTCCGGCTTTAAGTCAGGATGCGGTACTGTTGCTCCCCCGTCGCCCGCAAAAATTGCGCAAAGCAGTGCGTCTTCGGCTCCCAAGCCAGGACCAAGCCATGCTAAGGCGCCTCTTAGGACTACTAAGTCCGCTAACCCCCCTCCTAACCCCAAGCGGCGCACTAGGCCCTCTGCGGCGGCCCACCGGGAAAAGCGTGCAGCCTTCAAGCTTTTCCGGAAGCTTGGCACCATCCCGGATTCGGAGCTCTCAGAGAAGGATAAGTCCTCTCTGAGTTGGGCTAGGAAGGTTGTTGCCCTTCATGAGGCAAAATCCAAGGACGCGGCGCTGAAAAGGCAACGCTCGCAAGACGAGCAGGAGCCCTCTGCCTCTAAGAGGCCCAAAGCCGGTCCGCCTTCTAGACCCCCTCAACCCATTCGACCCTTCAGCGAGGTAGCGAAGGATCACCTAATCTGGGCGGTCGTAGACCGCAGCAACCCAGACGGTGCCATCTCCCAGGATGACTGGAAATAGGTCCGTATTGAGTTGCTAAAGGTATACGGGGATATACTGCAAAAGAGCCCTGGACCCGCACCAGTTTGTCGCCATGCCGGCTGGTATCAAGGCCGCATCAAGCTTATTGCATGCGCAGATCAGCGATCGTCTGATCTGTATAAGCAGGCAATAGCCTCCTTAGGGGAAGTATGGCCGGGAGCTAGACTCGAGGCTGTTAAAAGGGAGCAAATCCCGAACAGACCTCGATCTAGGACGTGGATCCCAGCGGAGCCATCGAACCCAGAGGACATCCTGAAGCTGATCAGGATGTGCAACTCCAGTCTCCCCACTCATGACTGGAAGGTTGCCCAGGTCAGCGAACCAAAGGGGAAAATGAGACAAGCGGTGGTGATCCTCAATGAGGAATCTCTAGCCCCGCTTGTCGAGTCGAAAGGCGTTATCAGCTACGGTTTCGACTCTATTACTCTGACGGTGTACCGTAAGGACCTTAAGGGTAATAAGGCGGTCATCCCCTTCGAGACCGAGGAAGTAGCTGAGAAAGCCGCCGAGGAAGTAGCCGAGAAGGCCTCCGAGACTGAAGCTTCCGCAGCTCCAAAAGCAGCGTCACCATCCCCCCTCATCGACGACAGCGATGGCGATAGCATCCCCTCGGCTTCAGGGATGCTGGGGAATCTTGTACTACATCAGGATGATGAGGAATCTCCTGATGTAGACCTGGAAGATGACCTTCTCCTTCTCCACTCCGATACAGAGGATGCGGAGATGACGGTCATCGAGGTGACCCCCCCTAGCAGCAGCCATGGTGGGAGTGGTGCAGATTAATCTACACCACTCCAGGGCAGCCTCAGCTGCGCTTCTTTTGCGTCTCTCCCAGAAAGGGGAGGACGTCGTTTTAGTCCAGGAGCCCTGGGTTGTTCGGGACCGGATCTGTGGACTTAACATAGCCGGTTATAAGGCGTTCTATGTACTAGGCGCAGGTAAACCCAGGTCCTGTATTCTCGTTCGTAGTTATCTCAACGCATTTCTCCTTACTAATTTTAGTGACAAGGACAATGTAGTGGTCATGCTGGATCTTTTATCCCAACCCATATGGCTGGTCTCCAGCTATATGGCGCATGACCACGATGAACCTCCTCCGCATCATCTTGTACGCACGACCCTTGAGGAAGCGAACAAACGGAGGATCACGACGATCATCGGCGCAGACGCCAATGCGCACCATACGATCTGGGGAAGTTCGGATATCAACGAGAGAGGTGAGTCTCTTTTGGAATTTATTATGGGTTTTGGCCTTTGGATTTGTAATGTAGGTGATGAACCTACGTTTATCAATTCAGTGAGGCGGGAAGTTCTTGACATTACTATTGTCACTGAACATGCCGCCCACCTGGTTAAAAATTGGAGAGTATCCAATGAACCCTCACTATCTGATCACCGGTATATCGAGTTTACTCTTGATATGCGAAAACCGGTCTGTTCTCCTTTTATGAATAGAAAAAACACTAACTGGGACATATACAATAAGGTCCTAGGTCGTACACTGCCTGAGGGAGGGCCACCCACAATTCAATCCGTACAGGATTTGGATAACATGGTGGAAACACTTACTAAGGCTTGCAACAAGGCAACTCGGACCTCGTGTCCCACCAGGAGACCTAAAGGGAAACCTAGACCTCCATGGTGGACAAAGGAAATTGTAGCCGCGAGGAAGGAATGCCGCAGAAAATTCAATGAGGCTAAGCGGACCAATGATTGGTCACTTTACAGGGCTAGCCTCAAAGATTTCAAAAAATTAGTTAGGACAGCCAAACGATCCTCCTGGGAGAGTTTCTGTAATAGAATAGAGGATGCCTCTGAGGCTACACGATTACGTAAAATCCTCTCGACCTGTCCGGTCACCCCTAGTCTTCTGATGAAAGATAATGGGGAATGGACTTCTTCTTGCCTGGAAACTCTGGAGCTACTGACCGAAACTCACTTTCCGGGCTGCTCTGTGGAGCAGACGAGTGAATCGACAGTCGCTACCAGCCCTAACAATCTAGCCCACGAAATTCTTAATAAGAATAAACTGATGTGGGCCATAAATAGTTTTAAGCCGTTTAAAGCCCCAGGCATGGATGGTATCATACCTGCCGAGCTACAGAGGGCTACGGACTTAATCATGCCATGGCTAGAGGCTATCTTCAAAGCCTGCCTGGACTTTACTTACATACCTAAGTCCTGGACTGAAGTCAGGGTTGTTTTCATCCCTAAGGGAGGTAAAACTTCGCATTGCAAACCTAAGGACTTCAGGCCTATTAGTCTTTCTTCTTTCCTCCTTAAGACGCTGGAGAGATTGATCGACGTCCACATAAGAGGGTCTATCCACCCGGAAAAATTCTCACCCTCGCAGCATGCCTATACGAAGGGCAAATCTATAGAAACAGCTCTGCATACCCTCGTTGACCGTATAGAGAGGTCCTTGCTGTACAAAGAGTACACACTCGCGGCCTTCCTGGACATCGAGGGGGCTTTTAACTATGTCAGGCCAGATGCGATTGTAGGGTCCATGAGGGACCTGGGACTGGACGAACCGCTGATTGAGCTGATAAGGCGAATGCTACGCAGCAGGGTTATCAGCTCAGATCTTGGAGCATCTTCCATTAGGAGATTTGTCGACAGGGGTACATCTCAGGGTGGGGTCCTGTCGCCTCTTCTGTGGAATTTGACTCTGAACGGTTTGCTCCGTGATTTCGACCGCTCGGGGTGCTGCGTGGTTGCCTATGCAGATGATATAGTGATCGCGGCCTCAGGCAAGTACCTGAGCACGCTCTCTGAGGTGTTACAAACGGCCCTAATTAAACTCACATCATGGAGTGAAAAATGTGGCCTAGGAGTTAACCCGAATAAAACGGAACTAGTGCTGTTTACAAGAAAGCACAAGATTCCTTCCTTTACTACACCACTCCTTAACGGAGTGAGTCTAAGGCTTTCAGACCAAGTCAAATATCTGGGTCTCATTATAGATAAGAAACTGAATTGGAGGGCCAACGTTGCAGAGAGAGTACGGAAGGCCACGACGGCCCTATACTCCTGCAGGTACGCGATTGGCAAGAAATGGGGCCTTGAGCCACGCATCGTTCACTGGCTCTTCGTGACGGTGATCAGACCGATCCTTGCCATCAAAATGCGTTGGGGAGGGTCCAAAGAATGGCTTCGATTCTAATCACCGGAGCCCTCAGGACTACTCCCACCAAGGCCCTGAATGTTATATTAGACCTCCTCCCAATAGAACTCTTTGGCAAGCAAACCGCAGCCTCCACAGCCGTCAGGCTTAACTCAACACACCCATGGACAAGAGTGGACTATGGGCACTCCAGAATCCTCAATACTCGTGTCCCTAGGTTGGATTACATAGTTCCAAGACCCTGCTTCGATAAGAAATTCGAATCACTCATACCGACTAGGCATGAATGGGGTGAGGACCTGCTTAATCGTATAAACTCGATAAAGATTTATACCGATGGCTCGAAGATGGAAGGCAAAACTGGTGGCGGAATTTACTCCGAGCACCTAGGCCTTGAAACGTCGTTTCGTTTGCCAGACCACTGCAGCGTTTTCCAAGCTGAGGTTATGGCTATCACTGAGGCCTTACAATGGCTGCGAAGGAATATGTCAAGTTCTGAGGACATTTCCATCTTCACGGACAGCCAGGCTGCAATCAAGTCCCTCACGGGCGTCTTTACGACCTCAAAGGTAGTAGCAGACTGCCGCTCTCTGCTAAACGAAGTAGCAGAGAGGGTCAAGATTATTATTATATGGGTACCGGGACATAATGACATCCCGGGCAATACTAGGGCGGATGAGCTCGCCAGGAAGGGTACAACCCTACCGGAGGAGGATATCATCCGGGATATAGGGGCACCGCTCGCCTATCGTAAGAAGGAGATCTCGCAAGTGTATGCGAGTATCGCAAAGAATAGGTGGAGGAGAGAATGCACATGTGCGACCACCAAGCTTATCTGGCCAACTCTCGACCGAAACAGGTCAAAGAGCCTTATTTCACTCAAAAGAGTGTCCATTAGCAACGTCATAGCTGCGATAACTGGGCATTGTCTTATAGGGAGACATGCCAGAAGGCTAGGCGTTTCAGCAAATGACTTCTGCAGAAGTTGCCAGAATGAGGAGGAAGAGGAAAGTATCAGCCACCTCCTCTGTCACTGCCCAGCGCTTGCGCGACATAGGTACCAGCACCTGGGCGCCACCTTCTTTGATGACCTGTCAGACCTGAGTGTGAAGAACGTCAGGGACATCGAACGTTTCATCAAAGTCTCGAAGTGGTTCGACGGTTAGTTAAATCGGGGTCGTCCCGTGTGGTATCACAATGGGCCTTGCGTTGGCCTAAGTGTGCCTCTTTTGAGGCAGCCGCAATAACCTAACCTAACCTATTTAGACCTACTGAAGAAAAATCATTCTCTATGAACTGAAGATATTTTACTTAAAATGTTTTTTTAATAAATAAAGTAGAATTTGTTTAGTTTAAATTGCACGCTCTTCCCGCGGCCTTATATTTTTAGTACACTGGCTACTTTATTCAAATAAAAATGAATGTTTCAGACCACAGTTCCAAGCTCAATAGATTCCATAAATGGGTAACTAAACAATGGAGGCTACAGCGTCTAGATGCTAGATTTTAATAAAAATTTCCTGGACAGATTTTGTGTTCATCATACAATTCAAAATTGAAAACCATAAAATCTCATAATATAATTTGAATTAGTTATGCAAAATTTTCCAGTCATACGCTAGAACCGGCCATTAAAAAAGGCCCTTACTTTATGCTGTGATACTCATTCTGGAATCTGAGGTTTTAGTTTGGGGTTATTCTAATCCATTATTTTGTGTCTTGTAAATAAATTATGAGCAAATATCTTTATTATAAGCACAATGTAATTAATCTACAAGATACAAAACGGAAAGATTCATACAGATTTCCAAAATATGGTCCTTTATCTCAATCTGTCTGTACAAGTTTAGTTTAAAAAAGGAGCCGACAATAGTCATTAAAGGTAAAATTAAGTAAAAAACGGAGAGTGTTTCAATAGACCGTTTTATTTTTAGTGATGATTTTTTTTTATTTTAAAAACTCACATTTATGCCAGAGAAAAACAAAATGAATCGTCATACGCGACCATAAAAATATAGCTACTTAATGTTATGATAAAATTATCACTAGTCATAAAAATAAACCCTAAGATAATACATACGCGTCGAGGATATAAATCTTTTAAATAGTACAATTAGCTATAGAAATAATAAAACGAAAGGGAACGCAAAGAGCGGCGCCGCCCTTAAAAACAGAGATATACATATAAGAAAACCCCACGTTTCTCGATTGCATTGTGAAAATATTTAACGACTTCATTATTAATAAACAAAAACAAAAAAGAAAAAAAAAGCAATCACTAAAGTAACCTGCTGCTGCTCGTAACTCAATTACAAGTTTCGTTGCGTTGTTATTTTTTTTTTTTTATATAAAGCAGGTGCAGAACTAATTGTTCTTTGCTCGTTCCTCGAAGAAATTAAATTTCCCAAAGTTACGAATACGCCTAACCTGTCTATTTATTAACAACAAAGGATTAAAACGCTGGGAACCGAGTCAAATCATAATTTCAGTTGTATCCTTTTTACGTTTTTTATTTAAAAATATTTTCTGCTGTTGCATAGGTAATATCTAGTAATTTTTTTAATTTTTCCATTTTCAATTTTTTTGCTGCTTTTTAAGACATTTTCTTTCTCCTTCTCTTCAATAGTAATAATATAATTTGCTCCTTCTTCATTTAATTTATTTTGTTGCCTTTTGTTGTATGTGTATATTTAATATTATCATTATAATTATTTATATATATATATAAAATTGATGGCACAATATAAGTTCAAATTTTCTGAATCTTCTCGCCAACTACTACAGGATTATTGCGTCTAATTTCTTGGGCTCCATGTTCCCTATAGTCAAATGTGCAATCATGTTTGTCGCTGTATCTGTGCACTGCGCAGTAGAGGCCTCCACATCGACATTCGAAACCTGTGGGGACAACTTTTGCTTATCATAAAATCCGTAAATCTATTTAAAAATGTATAATTTCGCCTACCTGTTAAGCCAACCTTCTTGCGACAGACTGCACAGCGATTCTTTTTCTTTTTCGCATCTTTATCACCTTCCTTGTCCTCTTGCTCGTTATTCGTTGAAGAAGAGGGACCCGCTGTGACATTTTCTTTTGTTGTGCTTTCTTCATTCAGTTTCTGCAAGACAAAAATTTTCTATAAATATTCGAAATGTTTTTATATATAATTTTAAGTTTATTTAAAATTAAAATAGATGCGATATAAAATTATAAAATAAAAACTCACTTGGGCATCCTCTCTTTTCATTTTAATGGGATCTTAAGAGCAAAAACCCTATTTCCACATACGATATAAGAAATAATGAAATTTTTCGTTGCTTCTTCGAATATTCCTCGTTATCTGTATTATCGCAACCGTCTAAATTTTTGACAGAATATTCTAAAGGATTGGAAGATGATTCCGAAAAAGTAGGTGTTTGCTGGTTCTTGTTTTCGTTCTCATGATTAAAAATGCTTTTGAACGACATTAGATTTCCAAATAGATGCTCTTAATACTAACCGGTTTATTTTTTATAAATGCTCTTGAAACCAATAAAAAAATTCACAACTAAATTTTGACAACAGTATGGAAAATATTCATGGATAAAATGACTAAAAACAACCTTACTACTTTTGACTTGGCCAAGGATTTTGTTCGGGTCCAGTAATTTTTATTGAGTTGCCGGTTTGTATTTGAAAATTCGTGCATACTGCTCTTTTTATTCATTACTTTTCCACTACTATTCGTTCGTCCTATATTTCGCAATTAGTGTTGTATTTTTATAAGTTGTTTAAGTTCTATACAGAGTTAAGCGCAATAAAAATTCCGGGCTCAATTTCTATAGAAATAAACATCCGAAATTGCTCTTAGCGTTGTTAACAATGAGAATTAGGTTAACTATTTTTTGAAGTGGAAATCTCTTATTAATAAAAAAAAATCATTTTTCGAGTAATTTCGTGTGGCATAGTCTTTCGTAGGGTGTTTAATTTCCGAGATATTGGTGGCCAATTCCTGAAACCATTTAAATAAACTCGTCCATATTATTTGGCACAGTCCTGAATGTAATCGAGTTCAAATTTATTTCACCAAATTCTAGACTGTGGTGTACTATTTGGCAGCAGATTTTGAAGAAAATATCGGAATTCGAGATTACAGCAATTAAATAATTAAAGATTAAAAGAAAAAACTTTAAGAATAAGCTCTCCAAAGTAAAATACTTAAATTTGTTATTGTCATTTGAAGTAAATATGAGCCCTTTATTTTGAAAGTGGCCTAAGTCCAAATGATCATAAAGACTAGTTTACTTTACAAGAATATAGAAAAATAGTCTTTATGATCATAAGGACTTAGGCCACTTTCAAATTAAACGGCTCATATATCTATGCATTAGAAGCTGATTGGCGTATGGTAGTTGAATAGTTTCGAATTTTTCTTATTCGAAAAAATTTCTGCACGAATTTAAGATAAACGCCTAAATGCAAAAGTATTCGAATGTGGTGAATTTTCGTACATGAATTTATTCGAATCAGGAATAGAGCTTAGGTTTCTTTAGTTTAGGCGGTTTATCATAGGAACCAATATCCTGAATTCCAATGTCCATATTCGTAGCGACAATCTCACTGCGATTTATTTATTAGTCCTATTATACGATACATTTTGTACGTATTTTAGAATCAAGCAAAAATATAATATATAAAATATAAAACTGAACCAAATATGGAATTTTGTGCAGAACCTTTGATTTAATAACTGGAAGAAGAAAGCATGTGGTTCAAACAAATATAAAATTTCGTAGATAAGAGCTAAAGGAAATTTAAATGTAGAACTACACTGTGCGTGAGCAATTTTCATAGTTAAATTAACTTTTTATTTCTAGATCATAGATAAAAAATGCAATATTAGAGAGGATACAATTTAGTGAATGTTTAACTATAAAAACTCTTCGCTGCTAGAGTTTTCGAGAAAATGCTTGTTGCGAAATTTCATGTAAAAATGAATTAAACCTTTTTAAAATCACGCGATTCGTGTGCTTTAGCACTGAACTAAATGAACTAATGCCTAATTTCAAATTGTCGAACCAACCATCTAAAATATCTTGATGCTCTTTTTATTAAATTTGGATTTAAACCTAAGCCTGACAAAACTCCTAGAACTTTGGTAATGGATAATAATTAGAATTCCAACAATCTAATACAGCACTTATAACAGATGATCTGTTGTTGGCGACACAAAAATTAAGCCATTAGAACATGACCTAAACGAATCTTTATCCCTAACATTAATCTTAGCGAATTCCCTACCAAGATTAAGAAACATTCCGAAATCTATTATGTATTATTTAGTTGACTGCTTTCTGCTAGATTGTTGTACGGCTTTTGGTTATTTCACCCCGAGTTCTTACTTGATAAATATATTCGGTGCGCCAACAAAGACATCCAATTTAATTTTTCATTTCTAATCGTATTTTTGCGAAAATTCATATTGCTAATTGCGTATAAGATCTTTGACTATAATATTATAGGGCTTTCTTACCTCTTTAGCTTCATTATGCTGCTGCAAACTCTGTACTGTTGGTTGCGCTGTATTGGTAACTGTAATAGATGGACTGAATGTGGGTGTTGCCTGCGGACTGGAAACAGTTACAGGTGTACTACTAACTGGAGGTTGTTGCTTTTTTCTAAGGGAATCCTGTAAAATAATAATTCCGAATTAATATAATGCATATTTAAAAAAAAATTTAAATATAATTACTTTATAACAAACGGAACAAAGCCCATCTGTGGCAGGGTTACCATAGAATCCACATCCTGATCGGCACATTGGTTGCATGGGATTCGATTCACGTTCCATTTTGAGTAATTTTGTTGTTGTTGGATAATTCCTATATCTTACTAATAGTTAAACTTCTTAGTTTTATACGATTCCCAAGAAATGTACAAAGATTTTAAATTGTTCAGCAAACCACACACGCGCGTTAATTAAAAAGATAAATTCAAAATCTAGGAAGATTCTGGAGTCCCAAAGGAGTATACAGAGAAGTAAGAAATCACTTTAAAATAATTGTAAAAAAAACACTCTTTCATAGCACATTAGCTCAGTACACAGTATGCACCCACTGCTTCAGGCTCGAATTTATAAATTTAAATATATTCGGAGGGCGACAAAATAAACTGTAATCACTACACTTTCTCCAAAATCAGCTTTTCTTATCAATGTTGATAGTATTGACAAGATTTGTTACATTAATAAAATTTATACATTTGAAATTTATCTGTGACAACTGACGTTTGTGTTGCACTTATTTTAGATTTTTTTTTTCAAATATGTTTCCTTTAAATTTATATTTTGTAACCAAAGACTGCGGTGAGCGCAATCAGTACGCTGAAACTAGAACTGCTTTTCTGGTGCTTTCCTAAGGGCTACTTGTGTTCAAAATCGTCGACGATGATGATGAGTAGCAAAGGTAGGCAATGTCACGATTGCTGGATCTGGACCTGAAACCAAAAGATAATTATTAATTAGTGCACATATTTACCGAATTGAGAAGTCGTTTAAAATTAAATTAAGTGTATTCTTAAATGTATTTTGTTTTTCTCCTTGCAAGACAAAAATTTCCTCACTCTCTGTGTAGGCTTTTGTTACACTACTTTGACGCAGTATGTAGAAACCTTTACTTAAAATTAAAAGTGAAAATGCGCAAAAGTTTTCTGCTGAGGCATAACCCCAACTAGAAATGCGTATATATACCGAGTTCGATATTGTTGCAAAACAAAATATGAGATGAATTAACCTTTGAACATATCCCCTTGTTTTCAACGTAATTTTGTTTATTGTTATTAGGCAAATCACCTACACGACTCCTTATTATCTTATCATTAAAATGTAATGTTCTGCGCACGATTATGGGCACTTTTAGGACACTATTTAAAAGCCTCCATGTACATACTATTGTTTTGGATTTCTTCTTCTTAAAATCAGTACGTGATAAAACTTCCTTAATTTTTTATTATAGTCATTATTTATTTAGGGAAGATTTAATAGAGTTTATGATATAATTTTGAGGCAATCAAACTTTCTATATACCTCTTTCAGACTGAAAACTGGGGTTCAACAAAGTAAAAATTTATAAAGTTTCATATATTTTCAATTAAGTACTTTAGAAAAGTATACCTTGTTTTCCGGTTGAATAAATTTATATTAATATAATGTAATAAATTAACAATTTAAACAGTTTATTAGTAATGGGTTGAATTTCCTTAATTCTTCATTACTTCTAACATAGGGTTTTATAAATTTTTATACTAGATTTCTTTTAGAATATTTCCCTTAGGATGCCAATACCGTTGGTCGAAAATCACATGTATGTACATTTTATTGCAATATTTTTTATTGCCTCCATACACCAATCGCCACAGGCTGCCCCCTAGTAATTTTAGATCAAGCTAACCATTGAAGTTCGTTGATGCCTTTTTTGAATTAATGGTGATTTTTATTTTTACTTTTCTCCGTGGAATCGTTCCAAATCCACAAATAATACGACGTTTGTTGTTTATCTGTGTGTATTTACTCTGCTTTTGTTGCAATTTTTTTTTAGCTGACAACATAAATTTCGAAAATTCTCGAAGAATCCCTCGTTTTTCCATGGACTTAATCACAATTTCTGAATAAAATTAATAAAATAAAAACAAATAAGTATATATATTTAAACAATAAGTCTTAAGAATATAAGCCCTTTCTCTCTAATTTGTTAACATCATGTAAAATTGCGTTTTTCGCGAATTATTGCTAGAGCGCAGATCACGTAAAAATATGTTTTTAAATTATTGGCGGTAGGATTCGGGAAATGTTAAAAACATTCAAAATTCCAGACCATGCACATTTAGCGCTACACTTATGGACAAACACATAAATATACTAAGGAGAAATTATATTATAGTGACCAGTTTTTTTTGCAAGGACTGTATTCAACTAATTTCACAACGGGCGAAATGTATGAAGTGACGTCATTCAGGTACAAAACATCTACGTTAATATAGAAATTTAAACGAAATTTTACAAATGGTGCATTTTTGAATAGACAAAAAAATAAATACATTCTAATATATCTCAAATTTTTATTGAAATTACTTTTTATTCTTTCATGAATATTATATTTAGTGTTTTAATGTTAACCGTTAATACTTAATATGTGGTCCTTTATTCTTGATAGCTTCCTTACAACTCGGCATTGAGTTTACTAATTTCTTGGACTTTTTCAAAGTAATAACGACTTTTGAATATTGCAAACTACTATATATCGTTGTGCATGAGTCAGTATTCTACAAATATTGAATATACCCTAATCATTCCTTGTCCCTTTAGTTCTTAATATGTTCCTTTCTGATGAATATTGTAATTATCTTTTAACATTAATTTTTTAATACCCTTTTCTTAAAACTCAATAAGTTATATAAATTTGGCTGGGCACTTTATGCACAACTTTAATTTTTCGCTCAGTACTAAAAGGATTAACAGTCTATATAGTAAAATATATTGGCTGAATACATTCACTGCCAGAAAATAGTGGAAACATGTTATTTTGGTTGAATGTATATATTTTTTTCTTGCCCATAAGTGTATGAAACGGGCACCAAAATATGATCCTCTAGGAAGATTATCTATGGATATTATACCGAAAATCACACCACAATAAATTTATTTTCGTTCAAAATTGCTCCTAATGGTACCAAGAATCTCAGAGTAGCTGCTCTATACGCAAAAAAATTTTATGACCACAATCATCAAATGTAAAAATATCTCTGAGTTATAAATCACTGGAAATTATTAATTGGGAATTCTGAAAATTCAAATAATTAAATCTGTGCTATCTTTTTGTGTATGAGATCTGTAACAAGAACTACATAAGCAAAATTAAAATATATGTAAATAAAACACGTCAAAAGGCAATCACAGCACCTATTAAACACATATAAAAATGATTCTGGAAATAATAAAGAGTGCTTTTTTAAGCCCAATAGAATTTAAAATTTAAAAAAAAATAGCAGTTTTAATTTTTGATGAGCAATTTCTCTTTATTCGAAAGACTAATTCATGACATTGATATTTAAAAATGACCATCGCGACTGTTTTTGACGAAGAGCATTTAGTCAATCCAATTTTGGGAGCAATGTCGGCCGTATGTCACGAATAACACGAACAAAGTTGGCTTACAAGTTGTCAATTGTTGTTGGCTTATCAGTATAAATCAGTGACATCACGTAACCCCATAGGAAATAGTAGAAAGGTGTCAGATAACACGACCTTGGGGCAAACTTACAGAGCCATTTCATTTTACCGCCAAATCGTGATTTCAATAAATCGATGATTTTTTTGTCGCTGTATGGCACACGTAGCGCCATTCTAATGAAGCTACATATCGCCAGAATCAATTTCGAAAAAATATTCTATTGATCATGATCCGGTAACGATCTCCATTGACCGCAACGCAAGCCCTGCCTCATTTTTAAACAAAATAAGGACCAACGATGCCACCACCGCACCAAACTATGCATTTTTTCTGGATTTAATGGGGTCTCTAAAGTCTCTTTTGAATTAGTCTCTCTTCAGAAGTGGCAATTTTGCTTATTAACAAAAACCCATTATTCATTCATTCATTCAGCGATTATTTGAACTATAAAAAAAAATTAAGTCATCTACAAGTCTCGCGAACCAACGACCGGATTTTCAAAGTAAATTTGTATAATTCTTAACCATTCCTTGCCAGACTATACTGAACATAAATAGCACATAGAAATGTCAGAATGACAGCTCGGACTAACAGTTATCCCTATAGGAAGTTCTATCTGAACTAAAAAAAACACTCTTGTTAGAAAAAGTTTTATAACATGAGGGGCAAATATAGAATGCACATTTGAAGAAATGTCATTGCAATAACACGTAATAATGACGTGCGATATACGGAGAATTCTATTCCCTCAAGCTTTTTGCATAGCATATATAAAGTAAACAACTAAACTTGTTAAGAGATTCTAAAATCTTTAAGCTGCTCATCGTCATGGAACTGTTTAGATTCTTCACGTCACATTTCGTTTAACCTTTCTGAACATAAAAATTAAAAAGTACATGTATATGGTATATCTTGAATTTGAGTCATGCTTAACAAGAAAATTGTAATTTTTTGAGAAAATTATACTTGGGCTCGTGTGGCAATCTTTTCTTGTTTTAGTTATAAGAAAAATTTCTTCTACACGAGCGCGTGATGTGCCAAAAAATGGCACGTGAAGATAATATTCTTTGTTTAGGGGACAGGACATGGGATTCATATTCAACCCAGTATTCGCTTAGGGAAATGGGTGAGATTTATTGTTTATATTCTACAAAATCAAAAACGTTGTTGCTGTTGGTGCATAATGGTTTCAGCCATAGAAGTGAACACGTAACAAGTTTGTTAGAAATAAACCTGAATAACAACGAAGAGAAGAGAAAAACTTGCTATCTTGTTTGTTCCGAGACTATTTAGTAAAGAAAATTCGCCTTCCGATGAGAGCGCTAGAGTGGCGGCAATCGTCCCTGGTTGTTATTCATCAAACATTTTTCAATTCATTAAAGTCCCACAAGCTGAAAGAAAGCTAAATGCGAACAACTTGGTTTGCCAGAAGCATATTTATTCCGTTCCGACGCCATTTAAGTGACCTTCGACTAATCATATGCTCAGACAGTTTATTTTTTGTCGTATCATCTGTGCTTGTTGGTTCCTCTAGTTTACAGTAAAATTAAGATTATTAAATATCCCAGGTAAGGCGAAATGACTCAGAGCTTTGAATATTAATTTTGCTCATGTATGAATGCATATATATATTTATAAATGCAGGAAGTGATTCTCTTACATTGAATAACTTAAAAACCACAACTATATATCTGGGAAGACTACACATTTTTATCACTACGGCCGATTCACCAAACCAATTTTTCTTTTTCTTTTTGATAAGACGTTATCAATCACTAGGGTATAGGAAACTCAGACAAAAAGCTCAGTACTCATTCTTCGCTCAGCCGCAGTTTGCGTGGAAATGAGTCAGAGAAAAATTTTCTGCTTTGTCACCATCAATCGCCAAGTAAGCGAATAAATGCTATATACCCTTACGACGAAACGAATCTCTTTTAATTCATTTCATGCCAAGTTAAGAAGTAGTACACACAAGTATAATGCACACTTACCATTATTTCGGTCTGAGGACAAATTCCCAGGTTCAAGGTACGTCTGGTGGAGTGTCCAAAAAAGTTTGAGGAACTAAGGTGATGTGATGGTGATGCAATATATTTAGTGTTCTTTTAATGCGCCCTAACGTCTCAAAATCCTGGCAAAGTTATTATTTATAGTGTACTCTATGTGAAAGCTCTTTAAATTTCCACATACATTTGTACACGTGTATATAAAAACGCGAAATCTTTTATTGACACAGTGCAACCAGAGATAATTACGTCTCGTCTCTGGTATCGCGCTCGGATTTATAAAAATATTTCAGCCGTTCTGCTCGTCTTCACTTGTAAAAACACACGACGCAATTTCAGGTCTTGCTACGAAATTATCACAATAATAAAATATTTTCCCCCCACAGTTTTACGAGCGAACGAACAGAAGTACAAAAAAATAAAATAAATCACAGCAATGCAATCTTAATTTGCTATTATATAAAAAAAAAGAAAAATCTTTTTTGTTTCACAGGTGAGAATATTATCACAAGCAACTTTGAGCTTAAACTTTGAATAAATATTATTTTTCCTTCCACTGATTTCGAGTCGCTCGACAAGCACTATATATTTATTATTATTATAACGAAATTAACGTTGAACCAAAGGAAAAAAATAATAAAACGCTTTGGACGTGAATTTGATCCTCCCAGCTCACTCTGAAGTCTCCAAGCACTCAAGTTCTACTAAACTGAACCCCATTGCAGACTCGCCTCGCACAGCAAGCCCGAGCTGAGCCCCACACAAAAGGCGTACAACAAAAATTTCATGCGATGGCATTGCTCTTCCAACACCACAGAGCCACGTGAAGAAATATCACAAGAAAGGAAATGCCTTGAATCGTCGTCGAATCGAAAACGTGCGCTCATGTGTATGCGAGCAGCGAATCTCATTAAGCGAGACGACGGCTGACGAGACGAGGGACAAAGACTGCAAAGGCGTCGCCGTTTTCTCAGCTTTTTTTGAGCATTTTGAGAATTTTGAGCATATTGAGCTCTGAGCTGAGCACACAACACAGGTCTCAGAGTATGGAACTTTGAGAATTGGGAACGTATATATTCGTTCTCGTCATATTTTCAAGTACTATGGTATGATACTTATTCAATAAACTTTTCACTTGCATCAGAGAGACACAAAAGCTAAAAACTGTAAAACCCCCAACAACATCATGATTTTTCACTATAAATTCAAGAGTTAATCACCACCCAGAGGTGATTGCTATCCGCCTTCACACAAAGAGTACACGTGCGTCATATATGTGTATCTATTATACGCAGGTATATCAAGCATTTATTACATGCACTTTGTTGCCTTTTCTCGAAAAATACGCAAATTAACAATTCTGTGGCGATTAATTTGCGACTATCAAGGCAAAGATTAGCGCGTGCCAATCTATTTTATTATTATTATACTATCACCCCAGAGTACAGTTTGTTTCTTATTATTTTTTCTTATTTTATGCTTTTTTTTTAAAGCTTTTTTAGATCATGAGACAAAAACAAAAAATTTTAAAACCTGAAGATTAATGCTCTCAGGGGGCACACAGAAACAGAGATGAGAATTTTAAAAACATGAACGCAAGAAAATATGACGAGATGGATTTCGATAGTTGTGTAGTATAGAGGAAACGATTAAAAATATAAAGAGAACCGTAAAGATGAGGAAATGGGGCTCTGCGGTGGCACGTTTACCCAGCCAACGAAGTACGCTACGCAGCGCTGAGGCACACGAGCACACGAGCCGACGACGGTTATAATGAACGTCATACGTCATACCGGGGCGGGAGATATCAACGTGAAGCAAAAGTTCATTTCCCACTTAAAACTTGGACACGAAAAACCCCAGCCTTCAGTAACGAAAATTGAAATTTCAAGGCCATGAAGACGATTCTTAAAGGAAAATTGTTTTTACTATTTAAGTGTTGGAGTAATAAAATTTTTAAATTTTATACGATTGATTCCACAAGTCAGAAAAACATGAGACTGGTTGATTATTCACAGTTTCTTATTTACCCCAATCCATAGTTTAACTGAGAGAGCAAAATTGCCCCCACACACTTGTGCACACAGGTGAATTTTCGTTGCTGTTTCTATAGCAATAATCACTAAGTCAAAAACATGAATCAGTTGTTGTTGTCACACAAAATCCAAGTCAGACTCAAAACTTAATTTCTATGTTTGTTTTTTTTTTGTATGTATTTTAATTAATTTCTTTTTATATTTTTTATTAAAAGTTCTTTTATCATTTTTAATGGAATTTCAATTTATTCACTTGAATATTTTATTTTTAAATTTTACTATTAACACATTTTGTGTCGGTCACGTAAAAGTACCTCTTTTCCATGTTATAACTTAACCGCCCGCGGATCATGTAAAAATATATTTTAATATTTACTTATATTTTCTTAATTTGTTTACCTTTAGTGGATATTTTTACAAAACTTTTCCAAATATTTGCTTCTCTAAAATCCCCATGTTGATTAATGTAAAAATATATATTTAAATAAATACATTTTATAATATTTTCGACATGTCAATCAATAAAATAAACATCTTGTACAAGAAATATTTTCAAATAATTCCCTGAATTGCAATTTATTTTCAAACAGCAATGCTCAGGGAGACAATTTTATTTGCTTGGCTTTAAGAGGAACGATTGATCACATAGTTCGTTATTAGTAAAAATATTATATGTTTCATAAATTTACATGAATGTTTGTTGTTAGAACTACATATCAGAACATAATTAGTATTGAAAAATTCTTCAATAATGTTTAACAAAAATATCACAGTTCTAGTATTAGAACGAAAAAAGTATGTGTTTCTACATAGTGCTAGTGTATTTGCAACAATTTCAAATAACGTAAATATATATATTTCAAACTGTTCTAGAAGCCTGCAAACTGATGTATCAAAGCAATAGACTCGCTATGACTTACATATACTTTTCTCATAAAAAGTTTCAACTCTCAATAATTTCTGGCGAGTGCAGCTCGTCAATGTCAGTTTGCTCAAGAAAGTTCATGACAGACAGCGCACTAAAATAATAATAAGTTAATTACTCATTTAGCACTAATTATTAATTAATGAAGTGGTGACAGACAGCCATTCCTTAATCATCATTTATCAGCTGTCAGTTATTCAAAAGTTGTTGTGCTTTTCTTCTTCTTGTTCTTTGTAATGGACAGCTCAAAGTAATGTTACAACTGGTATAGAAGTTCAAAATCAGTTGAATTCTAGTAGACTTTTCATCATTTAGTTATAAAAGATCAAAAATGTATGGTTATTTATCCAAGTCAAAAATTATCAAGTTTTTCGTCATTTAGCGGCCATGACAGACAGCACCTAAATTAGTAATTAGTGCTAATTTCGGCACAAAAGACCGTCTGGTCGCAGTGCCCACCATGAGGGTCGCCCCTAACAATAATAATAATAATTAGTACTAATTAGTAATTTATGTGTGCTGTCTGCGTAGGGCATAAAAAACTGTTCGCGTAGCGTACAAGGAAAATCTGGTAAATCAAACACTTTGCACAAATAGAATTTTCAATACATACATACATTTACAAAAACTGAGCTGGAAAACTCGTATTAATGTTGGAAAAGGGCATAATCAAAACCCTCCAGGAACTATGAAAAGCCGTGAAGTAGACTTGCTCACTACTCCATCTATAGATTGCAATAGTCAGATAAAATGTTTATAAAAAAAAAAAAAAAAAAATTGCTTCTTATGGTAGAAACAACAGAAACAATTTTATTTCACTAAACACGACAGATCTGCTAAACTATCGCTTTTAGGGGTAAATGGTGGTCTGAAAAAAGCAATTAACTGTTTGTTTCTATAAATTTTTGGGGATTTTGTATTTGAAAATTTCGTGATGGAATTTTGCATTTCGCTATTGGTGATTTTTCTCATTTGGGAACTTCGTAAGTTTTCTAAAATTCGCTACCTTAAATTTTCAGCAAAAACTTGAAATGCGTTATTCCAACAACCTCCTTAATATCTACTTTGATTCGAATCGGAGTATGAATGTCAAAATTCGATTATAAGATTTGTAGACAATAAATAGACAAGATAAATAAAAAAAAAGTGACTAGAATTTCGAAAACGTCCCATCTCAGATTGATTTGCCTGAACATTTTTTTTGCCATTTTTTTCGTATTCTTCCGTAATTAATTTATTATTTATTTACGTAATTAAAAACTATTGATAAAAATCCATTAAACATCATTATTATTAGCAATAAATAACAATTTTATATATAAATAACGAATAAAAAGCCAATTACACTGAAATATTATTTCTGCTCAAGCAATTTTTGTTTGTTATTGTCTCGAGAGTTCATGATAAAATATATTTATATTTTTTTCACCCCAAAAAACATTGTATTCACGAAAAATTTTCAGGTCAATCCGAGGTTGATTGTTTTCGGAACTCCAGCTAAAAAGTAGGAAATAAAATTGGATTTCTGTCCCGGGAATTCCATCAATTTGTTGAATTTTTAAATCAAAACCCCTATGCAATCGAATGATTATCATTCAATTTATTCTCATGTGTGAGGTGCTCAAAACAAAAATAATTTCTCAAAGCTTTATAAAGTAATGCATAATGCAAATCATAAAAAATGTTCATCAAAACTGGTTACAAAGGATGAAAAGGCCTATCCAAAAAACATTCTAAAGAATGTTTTTGTCAGAGAGCTTTAACTTTTTACGGGCTATTTGCAGAACACTGCGACGACATCAAATCAATGAACTTGCTTCAAAAGAGGCAAGACACAAATTTTTGGTTCGTCAAATTTATTTTCAGAAGGCACTTGTTGTCTCGGTTTATAAATACAAGAAGTGTAAAGACTATTTACTTCGCACTTTATTTGCTAGCAATGCTGCAGTAGTATTTCCTCGTTCATTGTTCTAGAACGCTGTGTTCGCCCATTCAATACCGGAATTAAAACGATTAACCTTGATATGTACTCTTACACAAAGTTTCAAAAAATGCAGATCTGGTGCGCAATCAGTTTGTGCGATTTAACATGGGAAATCTTAAAAGCTTTTCGAGCGACTTCTTTGTGCTCTAGCCCACAAATACACCGCTGCAAGATATATCCAAGTTTTTCCATTGTTCCCTTTTGTTAACCAGTTGCCTAGCGTACGAATGCGCGATATTATCTTCTGAGTATTCTTGATGCTCTTAGATTTGCAAACCTATAAAATAGCGTATCTTTAATCTGCAAGGTCATGTCAACTAATCTACGATACGTATGTAATGCGTTGTAATTTATCGTGGGCTAAGAACTGAAATTATTTCAAAGTACTAACACAATTTTAAACATAAAACAAAAATTTCAAAAAAGCAGCAGAGACGCAAACAACTTAAAGCTGTAATGAACAACTATTTAAAAACCAAATGAAAATCAGTAAACAGATCTAACAAAAAAAAAATTTAATTAAAAGTTCTTATGAGATTTTGTTTGCGCTATTGTTTGGGAGAACTGAAGAAAATTCTCACGCCTGCTGAACAAGGCATCGGAGCATTGCATGGAATTGATTTTCGTCGTAAATTTAATTTGAGGAAAAAAAAAATCTTTTTTTAGAGCAGACATAGTTTTCCTACATACGCACGCATTTTTCAAAATGCATATCGACCCACGTAGAAATTTGTATTTCTTATGATGCGCGCCTTGTGCTTAAATGTTTTGACCGAATATTAATGGCGACTAACTAAACATTCTTCGACTTTCAGTAATTTAGATAGTAAGGTTCTCATATTATATTCGACGAATTGTGGTCGCTATTTTTGAGGAGAATGAATTGATTCTAGTAAGTTATTTTTAAGTATAACGCACACTGCGACTTTCAGTTCGTCGACATTTTGTTGATAAGATATTTGTAAAGCGTTTTATTTCTCCTAGCAAAACCTAAGTGCTGAAAGAAAATTGTGCCCATATCTTTATAACAAAATTCAAAATTACACTAACAACAAGAAATTTTTAAACACAAAATCTTGGAGATTGAAATCGTGCTCGTAATACCATTGTGGCATTTTTAGTTTTAGGATTTAATTTCCGTAATTTTTAATATATAATGTAAAAGGTTTGGTAGTTTTGGGACAATTTAAAATTCAGAATCATTGGAACGATAGCTAGACTTACGTTACAAAATTATGGAAACGCAACCATTTCATTCCAACTTGAGAACATAACTTTGCCGTTGTTTTGATTTCGGGATGGTGTTCTCACTATGAGTGATCTTCCTTCGGAAGCCTTCCGTTTAGGATTTTTATGTTTGCAAACTATATTTTGATGATTTTGATACATTGTTAGATGTTAGATTGATGTCGCTGTCGGAAGACACACTTAAGCCATAATTATATTTTGATACCACTTTTTGCGACCGCGACCTAGGTTTCTGGTGGGAATTAAACCCACAACCTCTAGCGCTCTGCTGTCTCGCTGCCAATGGGAATTACGGGGACCAAACAAGACTTTAATAATAATAATAATAAAATGTAATAATAATAAATTTTCTTCGAAGATTAAAAAATGTTTATTGCATTTTAATTTTTTATTTTTTTATATTTGAAGTTTTATTACTCCACAATACAAGAATATATAATAGATGACTCTTTGAGCACTCAAATAAAAGACTAGAGGTTTTATTATTGAATAATGTTTAAATCGAATTCACAGGGTGTGTATTGTTGGTTAATTACAGGACGATTAATAAAAACTTACCTGTACAACTTTAAATTCGCTTATCTAAGAAAGAAAACTTTAAAAAAATATGTATCATATTTTAGAGATATTATCTCCTCCAATTTTTGTATACTTTCAAATGGTGCAGTCGGTTATTTGCACCACCTTTCGTATGTGAGTTTGAAAAATAAATACAAGAGAAAAGTTCTCATTATAAAAATTTTGTGTAAAAATAATGAATAAAAAAAATGGAAAACAAGCCTTTTGTACTTAAAAAAAAAAAAAAAAAGGTTTTTAATATTTCTTTGGAAGTGTTTTTTTCTGTTTTTACTGGGTTGAGAATAGAGTTTTCCTTATTCTGTACTGTTGCTGAGTTTCTTTTATTATCTGATCTAGATCTCGAATTTTGCATTGACTTGAATGTTTTAAACTGTGACCTATAGTAAAGATGTTAACATTTTCAAGAAACTCATCAAATTGCCATGATTTTTACAAGTTTTTATTTAACTTCACCCGTTAGTATTGTATGTTTAGGTCAAATATTATTAAAATTTCGACTAGTTCTAATCAAGCTAGAGTTTGGAAGTTTTGCGCACGTAAATAAGTCCGGCGATAATACAATACAGTATATATAGAATAGGGTTCTAAATCCAATATGGTGAATTACGTTTTTCTTCATAACTTTCTTGTATGGATATCAAATGGAAGGGTTTGACGAGCTTTTATTAAATTTCATTTGTTAGAATATTAGTTAGTCAATCTGTATGTTTAGGTCAAATCTTGAAAGTGCCGTTGTTTATTTAGGTCCTAAATTCTTCGTCGCTAAGCAAGCATACGTGCCCTAACCCGGATCAAATCTTTAGATGGACTTCTCGTTAAAGAGCTAGATAGCTCAAATCTAGCAAGAAAAATGCTTTATAATAATGATGCGTTATCAGAAATGTATGGGTTAAGATATAAATAAAAATTTGAAAATGAATATGTAATAAAAAAACTTTTTAAAAATAAGCTTTTATTATTTATTAATTTATTATATTAAAAGCTTGAATAGGGAAGAAAAAAATACATAATTAGGTACTTAAAATATCAAAATTAATGCCTGTATGAACTCCTCTGGCACGCCCATGCGTACTAAGCCCACTTTTAAATACTATTCAGCATTGCACCAATAAAAAAAAAACTTTTCGCTTTAGTACACATAAAAAAAACTTTTCTTAAGATTTATTTTTTTTTTACATATAATTTTATTATCCATATCATTTTCAAACCTTTAACTGAAATAATTACTGGATTAATTTTTTACTCCCAAAATTGGGGCACATTTCTTATTTCCTTGGACACGCAATTTCGATACGGGTTTCGAAAAACTTTCATGTGCTGGTTGCAGAAAAATAAATCGCTACTCCTCGATCAATCGACATTTTGCAAACGGGAAATATTCAGTCATTAGACATTTTGTATGAGGGAAGTATTCAGTCAACAGGCGTTACAACGAACGAAATTTAATTCAGTTGGTATTTTTACTATCACGAACGGAGTTAACTTCAAATGCATATCAGCAGTTTCGTTACATTCCCTTGTTAACATTTGTCATGTTTCCGGTGTTTCGGTACCGCCACGAAATAAATTTCTCGTTAATATCATATAATTTCGGTACTAAAATTATAAATTTGCTTCGATACTACATCGTTCCTACGTGCGCGGACATGAATACGATTCTAAATGGTGTTTTTAATTGTCGCGGTGGGTTATAAAAACATTTTGGTGTGGGATAGTTGCAAATATTTACTATTTTGTCTAACACCTCAAACATGGGTCAAGATAAAACATTTTCCTTAATTTTCCTGCAACCAGCATAGCAACGAAATTCGTTTCGAATTTGGTCAAAGAAATAAGAAATTCCCAGGAAACCCCAAAAACAATCTTTATTATATTCGTTTTAGTACACATAAATAATAAAAATCTAGTGGGTGGCATAAAACTACCTGAACAGCAGAATAACTCGCCAGGAGTGAATTTTCGGAAAAAATGTCTAAAACAAGTTGTAGGATTGTCCTCTGGCTACGTGGTGGTGACCTTGGATTTAACCTTGGTCATAATCTTTAAGGTCATTTCTTAAATAGGAAGACACCCCGGAAATTTTACATTCAGATACGACCTTGAACGATTTAATATGTACTTTAATGTAATGGCTAACTGTTTTAATGAATATTTCCATTTTGTTTTGTCTTTATGTATTTAAAAATTCCTGTCAGATGGCATTGTGCAAAATAGAAGTGCAAAACTTGGCATGAATGCTAGAGTATCTGTATTCTATAAGGTTTTTTTTTTATATATTGATGGATAAAGATCTAATGATTAAATATTTTAGTGAAATTATAAACAAATGAATTTTCTTTAAACCATTCGAGACGAGCAACACACCGTGTGTTACGGAACTAAACTTCAACTATCAGTCATTAGTAAAACAGTGCTCGTGAAGATAATTTTCAGAAAAATTAAAGGACACAGGTGCATAAAGCTTTAACTTTGTATTGGTTTTAAGTTAGACCATAAAATGGGTAGCCCACAACTAGGACCGTCGGAAATGAAAAATAAGTAATGTAAAAAAATAAAATAACATTATTCCTGTTTATTTTAAAACTCAACTCCAAAGTTGCTCATGGAAACAGTTCAGGTTTAACGGACATTTCTTAACTCGACGAAAACTCAACTCCAACTCAACCTTGTGCATGGAAACATAGTAATAGTTCAAGCATTCAAAATATTAATGCCAATAGAATGCACGTTGAGACATTTAATCTGTATCGTCGTGGATGCTATAGCACTCATTGTATATAACTATTAAAATGTGATATTCTGACTACTCTTACAAAATGTGCCTAGCCAAATTTCAGATATCACAATTAATTTTTAAAAAAATCGCCTGTCTATTTTTGCAGCTCACTGAATTATTTAGCGTCCGCGAATATATTAACTGAAATAATTATTGGATTTTTGACAAAAACTTGACATTGCAATTTGATGTTTTAACAAAATTCAAAACCTTTGCTACGACTAAGGAAAAAAATAAAAAATCCCTGTTCCAACTTGTAACTGGATCCTAAATTCATATCTGGTCACTCTGTCTGGTGCTGCGCGAAAAGCAAAGTCGATAACAAAATTGACGAAAGCAACGTAAACGAAGCGGGTCATCAAGTGGGGCCCTACAATTCATGTTCGTGCTCCCTATGTTCTTTCATAGCCCACGACGCCACTTGGCCGCGTTCCATTGAATGACCCTCCTTTCACGCAAAAACATGACGGACGGGCTTAGAAGTCAAAAATAATATTGGAAAAACACACTGGACTGAGAGCGAGAGCAATAATAAATAAAGCTGTGGGTGCGCTGCGCTCTCTACTCTGCTCCAACCATCTCGTGTGATTTTTCATGCGAAGTCTCTCTTCCCCTCCTCTCCGATATTAAAAAGTTCAAAATCCGAAAAGGCATATAAATCTCCAAGGCCTATCAGATAAACATGGATAACTAAAGAGGTAGGAGGCTGCTTTGATTGCGAGCGCCGCACAGCCGCTAGCCAGCGATGATGGTTTCAATAAGAAAACATGAAAACAGGCTGTGCAGCGAGCCGAGAGAACAATTTTTATTTTTTTTCCCTCGTTGGTGTCTCTTGAAACCCAGCTCACAATTGAGTTTGTATAATTAAATACTAAAATCCGGAATCTTTGCATAAACACACATTTTAAAACGGATTTACTCACCATTCCACGAACAAATTAGCTCTCCAGGGGCCCCACACTTTCGTCACTTCAGTAGTAGACTAAATTAATCCGAATTTGGAACAGGTGATCATCAGCAAAAATGCCTGCAAAGAATATCCCCAAATAGCTTAGTACCCAGCAGGCCGCCAGCAGGTATTTTATAAACAAATTTCTAATTACGCAAACTGATTCAAATCTGCTGCAATATTTCAGAAGCAGACGCCCGTTGTCGCACTTTCGAAATGTTTCTCTAATTTGATAACTGTACATTGCTTTTATTTCCATTTTAAAACTCACATGAAAAAGATGGCGGCCACAGAGTGGAACCAACTTTGGGGGAAACCTTCACAACTACGAACTGATTATTTTGGGTCTTATAATACTTAGCATGTAACTTATTTTGATTTAAGCAAGTAACATAGTTAATTACGTATCCTTTCTACTTACAATAGGCGATAATTCGATTCGAAAATGAGCCAAAACACAAAAACCACTATTGACACGGCATACCTATTCGCCACTCACTATCCAATATCAGAAATTGACAGAAGGAAAGATGTCATGTGACTGAAATTCTCTATTTCTGATTGGACAGTTAAAAATACTCTTTTTTTTTAATCTCTTATAATTCCCACTTCCCTTGTCTTTAATATTCTGATATTTCTTAGTTTTTATATACGGAGAATACGCAAAATTAATATTATTTGTAAAATCTAATTTATCAACGCCTTCAAGTATCGAAGTGATACCACAACTTAACCCAATTTATAATAAAATTCTCTTGAAAATACATAACTTTAGCATACCATGTTCAACTTTAGTTAGTCCTCTGCTCTTCAATATTATCTTCTTATTTTTAGATTCAATGTAAATTAGAAGGAATTAAAAAGTAAAAACCAGCAAAATGACAATGTCCCCAAATATATTTTCTGCTTCAAGCACCTTTAAAATGTGTGAGCTTTCAAAATTGTTAAATGTCAGAAACAAAATTAATTAAAATATTACGAACAATAAACCGAAAAGGAGAGGGTGTTTGTACAAAGCTTACTTTGTCTAAAAATTAAAAGAAAATACATGTTGCCTTTGTTAACATTTAATCCTAAATTAATCCTTGGACTACACAGGGGATCATCTGGACCCCAAACATTTTTTTAGATCTGAAATATCTCAGAATGAGTGGGAATATTCGAGGTGTTCGCTACGTCATTAAAAATAAATTTTTTCGAATTAAAGACGATTCTACTTGAAAGTACATCGTCTAAAAAAGCTTTATAACACAAATTCTAAAAAAAACATAGTTCGCGAAATATAGCTTGAAAGTGTTCTGGGGTTAGTTTGACCCCGTGTATGTTTATAAGTTCTGTCCGGAGGTGTTTAGTCCCAGAGTTAAAACAGCTTCCTCTCTTTTTCTAAGTCATTTAATCATGTTTCTCATCCGATACTCCCAAAAAAGTCAGAGAGTATGGCATTCTGGTATGGCATTGGTTATGTCTAATCTGACTTCCGCAACGTATTCACTTCGTGACAGTTATTCATAACACATATTCGAAGTATACTTGAGTATTGTTCGCCTCTTTGGTGACCTTACCATCAAACCAAAGTTGAAAGTGTTGAATGCGTGCAAAGGAAATAAGTAGTAAATTAAACAAACCCTACGTTCCTTATTTATCTCGGCTTATATAATAGAAAACTTTATTTAGATTAATGTATTAGGACTGTTCGTTGACAACCCTGTGGCCCTAGCCTCAGTGGTTTTTAAACATCAAAATCCGGTGTAAGCTCAAAGGTAATGGCAAATATTAGTTTCATTGTTAACAGACGCGGTATTTAAAGTGGAATTAACTCTTATTAAAGGCACAAGAAGTTAATTTTAATATTTCGATGTGGAAATTATCAAAAAGCAGTGGTTTTATTTTACAATTTCTGTGCAAAAGGTCAGATGGCAGTTCTCCTTTTTAATAAGCTGTTCGTTGAACTGACAAGCACTGCGCCGCCGCATGTTTTTGACAATTCTCAGGGCGCCCTGGGATGCCACCGGTTTTTGGGTCAACAAACAAAGCTATTGTTTATGGTATCTATAATGGAACAATCTCTATTAATTAGTTTTGTGCAGTAGAAGAAATACTGATATTTTAAAAAGATCGAGATCGGAGCTAACTGTTTATTTTAACACACCTAACACTTTTTCAAAGAAACCATGATAAGCTTCATCTTGGTTTTGTGAATTGCCCATTTAAGAGATTCAAGCAAGCTATCCTTAATAAATTATATATTAAATAATACATATTAACTCTCAGTTTGTTTGCTTGCGTGTAGCAAGAAAATTAAATAAATAAATCAGCATCGAAATTTCGATTCTGAAAGGCTTCTTCTTACTTTCAACAAACTGCTCACATTTTTTCTCCAACAAATATGCTTTACTAAAACGACACGTGAACAGTAGGTCTGTTCGTTGGCATGAAAACCTGTGGCACCCCAGGGCGCACTGGTGTGCCCTGGTGCGCCCTGAGAACTGTCAAAAAACACGGGGCAGCCCAGTGCTTTTCACGCCAGCGAACAGCGTACTAAAAAGGAGAACTGTCATCTGGCCTTTTACACAAAAATTATGAAATAAAACCACTGCTTTTTCATAATGTTGACATCGAAATGCTCAAATTAAGTTATTGTGCCCGCAACAAGAGTTAATTCCACTTTAAATACCGTATCTGTTAACAATTAAACTGATAACCGTCATTTACCCTGAGTTTTTAGCTGGGGCAAAACCAGGGTGCACCAGGGCGCACCAGTGCGCCCCAGGTTTCCCAAAAAACACAGAACTGTCACTTGACGTTTAAAAACCAGTGCAGATAGGGCGCACTGGGGTGCCACAGGATTGCCAACGAACAGACCTAGTGCTGGTTACTTTAATTTTGCTGTGGTTTGTTATTTCTGGGAAGTAGTTGAAGTTTAAAAAATGCCAGAGGAAAATAAGGATTATGGTAAATACAAATTTAACGGTCTTAATTATTCGTATGTAATGTAACTAGTTTTATTTTACTTCCGAAAGATGTGGTTCAATACTTTACGAGGTTAATGGACGATGACAAAAATCTATCTTCAGGAATTGCTGCTATTAAAACGCTTCTAATGGTTCTTGAGAAGACAAAATGTAAAAACTAATATTTACGGTACCAAGCAATGTCTAACAATGCCCTTTTTTTTTATAGTTGATACAATTCACATTCTGGATTCCACCCTGCAGTCAGCTGTAAAGGAAATGCGCGGGACACATTTATCCATAATAGCTGTAGACTCTGGATGCGAGCTATTTTCACGGTTTATAACTCTAGCTAAGTTCGATGACAAGCCTATGGAAGATTGTAAGCAAATTATGCTACACAGAGGCAAACTGTTTCTGGATAAACTTCTGGAATCACGTAAGAAAATCGCCTACCAGGCTTCCCAATTTGTCAGCGATGGCTGTCGAGTTCTAACTCATTCAAGGTCTAGAGTCGTTCTTCAGACTCTGATTTATGCTGCACAAATGCGAAAACAATTTCATGTATTTATAACGCATGGGGGTCCAGATAATTCAGGGTGAGTAAGCTTTTTTAAAGCTATGAACAATAGTGACTATTACAATTTTTTAGGAGTCAAATGTTTGCCGATTTGAAGAAAGCTGGTATAGAATGTACTTTAATACTGGACTCTGCCATAGCCTATGTAATGGAAAACGTTGATTTAGTCATGGTTGGTGCTGAAGGAGTCGTTGAAAGTGGAGGAATTATCAACAGAGTTGGAACTTTTACCATGGGCGTTTGTGCAAAAGAAATGAAAAAACCATTCTATGTACTAGCTGAGAGTTTCAAATTTACAAGACTGTACCCTCTGAATCAAACGGATCTTCCAGATGAATATAAGGTAAATATCTTGTTTGTTATATAACACATTAAGATAACTATTTCTTCTTAGTATCCTAAGAAAAGTGCTAACATCACCGACGCTCATCCACTTGTTGATTATACGCCACCTGCTTATATTACTGTACTTTGTACTGACCTTGGTATTCTTACTCCTTCGGCTGTAAGTGATGAACTGATTAAACTTTACCTTTAAATTTGAAAGTTTCAATTTTTTAATTAATATAAATATCCAATCCTATTTGTTATAAGATGATCCAAGCCGACTTCTTCGGTCTCTTTAATGGCTGAATTGCATGTAATGTTTCTTATTATAACTTTGACATTGCATTCAGCTACAAGAACAGCAATAGAGTGTCAGCGTCCTTATAGTTGAATCCTGTGTAACTTTTTATAGGAACTATTGCAGGCCAATTCGACATATTTTGAGATATAAATGTTAAGACAATTTGTCGACTCGGTTTTACTACCGATCTAAAAGTTGTATTTTAATAGGCACTTTTCAGGTATCAACGAGAGTGCTTATTTTGTTTTATTTGAAACCTTTCGTACAATTATTAGGGCTCTAGCGTTTTAACTACTTATCCTCCTAACCGGATTCCGAGATTAAATAAAAAATTATTTAAAGGTAATAATAAAGGTAATAATTTTGTATAAAGAGGTAAAAGAAAGATCAATTAGATTTTGTAAGAGTTTTTTAACTTATAAATGGACTTAACTAGTTTAAAATTATTAAAACTACTGAAGGAAAAAGTGTTTTATATCGCATTATAGTAATTTAATTTTTATCATTTTTATATATATATGAATACATAACAAAATAAAATGAAATATAACGCGACTAAGTCAAGCTCGATTGCGTTACATTAAAAAGAAATAAATAACATTGATGGTACAAAAAGCATTCATACTCTTGCAAGTGGCCACGATCGAGTTAACAATAATATATGGAGTTACAAATTAAAAATGATTCAAAAGAAGACGGTAAGCATCTTTTAAAAATGCAGTTCCAAAAAAGTGTCTGAGCTGGCAATATGTAACTTGTGTGAACATTAGTCGAAAATTCAGTTATTAAACTAAATTTGAGTTAATTCAGGACAAGCCACTTATTGCCAGCCCTGCCGAATTCATGATCCTTACAAAGACCAATGGCTGAATTGAACTGCAGAAAAGGAATTTTTTTAAAGCTACCATAATATCAATAGCAGCATGGAAGCAGGGCTTCATATTTTGGCACTGAGTGCAGTATCAGTCGACTTACGCTTTTTTCTTTTGTTTTTTTTGTTTTTTACAAAATCCAATACATAAACATTTTATTTTACTAACTCTCTTGCAGCTGGATCAGAAGAAGATCTACCACTGAGTATATTTCATCAAAATGCGGTCGTGTTTCTGGCTCCGTTGCCCAACATTTAAGCATTAGTCGATACATTTCAGGTGGTGTGTTCGCTGGAGCTGGCATTCGATATCCTTTATGAAATTAAAAAACATGTAAAGATGGTTATTATTGTTAAAGAATCTATTTTAACCTGTATCTATTCGTTCTCTAGCTCGTGAGTTGCTCATTCCCGAATAGGGTGTATCACCCTTTGAGAAAATTTCCCACATAAGAATTCCATATGACCATACATCACAAAGAGATGTGTATTTTCCAAAATTTAAGGCTTCCGGAGCTGTCCATTTTACGGGAATTTGTTTCATTCCATCGGAAACTAGAAATTTAGTATTATTAATTAATATCTTAAAAAGAAACTAAAAACAAACCTATGTATTCCTCTTCCTCTCTAGACATTCCAAAGTCAGATATCTTTACGGAATTCTTGTAATCTATAAGGCAATTTCTCGCTGCTAGGTCTCTATGGATGCAATTTTTCGACTCTAAATATCGCATTCCTAGGAAGGCACTATTAAAATGTTGTACATAGAAGCTATTGTATGAAAGTCCTAACCCGCAGCAGTATCCCTGCACATGGCTGTAAGCTGAGTAGGAGTCAAAGTATTCGAATTTTTCCTCAGAAAATTAAGTAACGATCCGCCTAGTTATAATATAAAATGAATATATGTAATCAGAAAATAATCATATATAGACACAGGTATCAGACCTGGAACCAACTCCATAACAATCATAATTGGTTGCTTCTGTACACAAATGCCTATTAATTTAACAATGTTGGGATGATCATACTGTTTCAGAATTCGTCCTTCTTGTAAAAATTTTCTTTTGTGTTCATCGGGTAAAGTCATTCTGCACGTTTTAACTGCAACATCTTGTTTTGTGGATTTTAATTTAGCTTTATATACATCACCGAAATTTCCCTATAATTTATATAACGTATTAGATTTTTGTTATCGCAAGTTTTAAAATCTATTCAACATACCCGCCCAATTTTTTCTAGAAGGATAACATCATCATTACTTAATTCCCACCGCTCTCGCATCACAGGATGTTTTAAAATTGCCCCAGATTTAACAGTGACCGGTAGCTCAGATTGATATTGATGCATTATTAGCTCTTGAATGCTAGGAAAGGGTGGTCCTTCAAAACGATAATGACCATCGGTGGTTGTCTGTACGATAAAATGCTTATGACCATTCCAGCATACGCTGAGCACTATTTGACTTTCTTCATTTCGTATCGTTTCACGCACCAAAAAATCTCCTTCCGTTTTTAAAAGACGAACAACTTCTTCCCTAGGGAGAACACCATGAAACCATTCTTCTTCGTAGAGTGGCCGATTTGGAGAGAATACCATTTGCTGAGAAATGTTAAAATCAAAATATTGAAACGGATGATTGTTGTTGCTAATATATGAAAATAAAATAACACAAAGCAAAAACTACAAAAAAGCAACATTCAATATAAAGCAGCAATTATATTAAAAATATCAACACCACCACAAACCACTTGGAACTAAACAAACCACAATAGATTTAGGACGTTTTTTCCTTTGTGGTTTTTGTGGTCGATAATCCACTTCATGGTTAAAGGATGAACAGGAACTTAATCCCGACGTACTCATATCGTCAACTAATTAAAATGATAACGTGAAAGTCTTTCGGAGTAGTTCTATTCTCATTGATGCCAATGCGCTTCTAGCTAAGATACAACGTCATCATTCTGTGGGCGCTCTTTTTCTTTTGATTTCAAATCTATTTTTGAAACAGCCAGTGGCGGTCTTCGATTTCGGGATCTTTTTATGCACAGAGAAATGTTGGTGTCTAGTAAATGGCTGTTCTCAAGAATACAATTACTGCAGCTGATTACACAATTCAGTAATTGGTTTTCTTTAGCTGAATTGAGCAGGTGTCTGCACAAATTGAATTCCTAAAAATAGCCTATTTATAAAATAAACAGTAGTCCTAGTATACTTTACCTGATAAGTAGTACCTTCATTATTCGTTGTAGAATCCATAATCAGTTTTATGTACTATAGTTCAGCAGGCGCTTCTTAATATTTGTCAATAACTTTAGAAAAACTGAGGCTATTCCAGATGTTATCTTCTTTGGTTTTTAATGGACACCATGGTTATTTGGAAGGAATTGTCCGTGGCTTTAAGAATTCTCTGCTCAAGAAAAAAGACTATGCTGTTCTTACTACATGTCAAAACTTAGACGATATAAGAAATGTTTTATTAAACACTGACTATGGATCTTTAATAAGAGAGCTACAGTCTCCAATTGAAATATCTGGATTATCCAAAAAACTGCAAGAAAGTGTTGCTCAACAATTTACTTATATCCGTAATCATGCATCCGGAGAACTGGCAGAATTTCTTGATTATATTTCATACTCTTATATGATTGATAATTTACTTTATATCATGAGCGCTTTGCAAGATAAACAATCAGTGCGAAAGATGTTATCCAGGTGCCATCCTCTGGGCATCTTTGAACAACTAGAGGTCGTTGCAAATTCATCTGATGACATAGAAGAGATTATTGAGAGCGTCTTGATTGACACTGCAATTTTTCCATTTTTCTCAACATGCAGACTTCGAGAAGAATTGGAAGTATTTATGGTTGATGGTATCAGAAGTAAAGTACTTAAATTGTATATTGAAGAGTTCTACAAGTTTTGTATTAATATCGGAGGAGTTACGGCTGAAGTTATGGGCGATATTCTTAGCTATGAAGCAGATAGACGAGCCATAATTACAACGTTAAACTCATTGGGTACAGATATTGGTCCGGATGATAGGATAGAATTATACCCTGAATGCGGTAAAATGAAGGATAGTTATTTTATGCTGAAAGACGCCTTTGATGTTTCGGATGTAGTAAGATTGATTTCTGCATATCCTACATATGATTGTATTACTAAGAAAATAGCTAAAAATGTCAATTACACTTGGGAAGAATGCTTTTTGCAACATGAAGTCAATCATTATAAAATAATATTCCTGCAGCAATTCAACTTTGGGATATTTTATGCTTTCCTCAAGTTAAAAGAGCAAGAATGTCGTAATATTACATGGATTGCGGAATGTGTCATGCAAAGGGATCTTTCTCAAGACCTAATTCAACAGTATATACCTATTTTAGACTAAATATTTTAATTTAAAAAAAATGAAAATGTATATTTTTTTCATCTCAGCTAAACAAGCCATTCAATTTATAATATAGCTTTTATAGTGTTGTTTAAATATACTACTTGCAAGCTTTCATAGATTTAATTCTACCAAATTTAAGGTGCAACTACGAGTATAGTTATACTCACATCTGGGAGCTCACCGGAATCATGCATTTCATTATCAGATATATTAGATACGTCGCAAATACAAAATTCATTGTCGGGTGTGCCTTCATTAGGTATTGGATTTTTCGTATTTTTATCAGAGGAAATCTGTTTCCTTTTGGAGCATTTGCTACATTTTTTTACTCGTTTTGAATGGAAGTATAATAATTTTGCACGGAAGGTTTCTCGCATGGTTTTCTTCTGTTTATTATCTTGATTATCTATTTTCGGTATCCGTTTAATATCGCGACAATCTTCTGTTCCATGACTGATTGATGTGGTACTGCAATGAGCACTTCTGGAGAATTTTAAATCCTTTAAATGATGAAGGATATTATTAATTGAATTCTGTGAAAAGGAGATCGAACGTTTTGTGCCTTCATTTTCAGAATGGGGTTTAGATACTTCTGCGCCTTCATTAAAGCTATTTCCTCTACATAGAGCAAGTTTGGTGGTTTCTTCTTTTGTAGACTCTATTGTAATTATTATATCTTCAATTTCCTGAGTTTCGCCAATATTTTCTGGTGCAGAAAGAACATGTATTGCATTTTCATCAAGATTATCAATATCATCTAAGTGATTTTCTATAGAAGACTTAGTGTGATCTGAATTCAGTGTTTCGTCTTCGAAATTATCATTTGATTGAGACTGATTATTTTCATTCGAGTTTTGTTTTGTTAAATTAGTAAAAACACCACTATAATTAGTGGAACTCTCAAGGCAACTGGTGGAATGTGTAAATTCTTTAGCAATTTGGTTAGCTTGCGGTACAGTACACTTTAAATCTCCACAGCTATTTACCGATAAAGATTCAAGACTTTTAGAACGAGGCTGTGATGCTTCTTTTCTCTTCGGCTTCGGGTTGGGCGTTCGTGTTTGTGGTGCTGATTTACGTTTAAATGGAACCTTAATAAACGACATCACATCGGCACCCTTCTCCAGAATATATGAAACTGAGCTCGAAGTATTCCCTCCGGATCCCTATGTTCATATATGAATAAACTTAAAAGTATACCCACCACCATATTATTTAAAAGCTGTTTTCAAAAATTAACCTTACGCAATCGACAGCAGAATTCAGCAGTTGCTCTTGCTAAGCTGAATTCAGCATGTGACTATAGAAATGGAATTCTTGAAAACAGGTTTAAATCTAATTACTGAAAAATAGTGCGTTAGTATGTATATTCGAACGTCTACCCATCTTTACACAATTTATTATTATGCTAAATATTATTATACCAACCGGTTGTTCGTTGTTAACATTATTTTCGATGAAACCCTGATCTACGGTCAGATGGTCGTCACCTGAAGGAAGTTCTTCGCAGCCTACCTCACTCAACGCAGTCTTAATTATATCCACGAGTTTTTGCCTCTGTGTTTCCTGACATCGTAATGAATTGACATCCTTTGATTGTCTGTTAATAAGAAATTACACTGTTTGAATTTGTAAAAGATATAATTCGGATTCTAATTACTTTTGTACATCCTTGCCCACCCCGTTTACTCCATTTACTAGCGAAGATCCACTTCCACTTAAATCTCCTGAGATTTTTTGTTGTTTTTCTTGGCACTCCTTTACAGCAGTCTCTAGTTCATTTAGGCGTGCTCTCAGCCAATCAACAGTAAGATTATCCACTGTAATTGTGCCGGGTTGAAGTTTTCCAGGATTATCTTCAATAAAATTCTCATCAAATTGAAAAACTATGGGAGTAACTGGAGACGTTCTGAAAAATATAAAATGTTAGCTCAGACCCTCAAACCCTATTACACAAATGCTGAATATACTTGTGTTTCTCTGTAAACTCTTGATACTCTTCGCTTGGATTAATATTATTTATTGCAGTTTCGATTCGTCGCTGTATCTCTCTGTACTTTTCCGAAGTCAAATCACTGTGTTGGATGGCTTCTTGTAAAATATTTTTCCTATATAAAATATTTATTTTATTAAAAATAATAGCAGATTTTTAATGAGTTATTAATCATATACCATAGTAGAATAAAACTCTCTTGAATCGATTGCTGGTGTTCCAATAGGCCTGGCAACAGTACAGTCCTAAAATCCTTTTCTACCTCTGTGGCTTCAGCTATAGTTAAAACGTATTCGTTGTGAGTTAGGTGGAGTTTGCGGCAGGCTTTCTGGTATTTATCTCTTACATCATCTAATTTACGTCCACTTTTACCAGCTTTGTGAATAAAAAGAGGAATAATAATAGTAAGCTTAATTGGAAATTTAGTGAGAGTAATTTACATTTGACGTAGTGCTCCTCAAATCTCGTTCGCAAAGTTTTATAACCCTCTAGGTGCTTTTGATATTCTGCTTTTTTTCTTACCACTTCATCTGTAAGCTATAAGTAAAGAAATTAAATTTAATTAAAATGTAGTAATAATATTCAATATTTCGAAAACGGTAATCATGCTATTTAGGTCCTCACAAATTTTCAGCTCAGCCAAAGATCACTAGAAACACGATTTGCAAAATCTAAAAGTTCGATATTTAAAAAACCTATTACGATTATGAGATTATGATATTTTTAATAACGCTAGTTTACAAATTTTAACCTTTTTTCTTGCCCTTCATATGAAATGTAATTTTTTCCTTCCTTTAATGGAAACTAATCAGTAATGTAAAATCGGTTTCTTTCCATTTATTCAGGAAAAGAGTTTTACATGAATTTTGCCTCTGCCATATAAATGAAATGAACCAACTGTATGTAGGAGTGGAACTCAAATGAAAATCTTGTCTCCCCAACGCACCTTAAAAAGGTTTTAATTAACTGACATTTTATAACTATGATATAGAATTTAAGGACCCATTTTAACTACGTTTGGGACCGCTACGACACCCCTTTATTTTTAAAAAAGAATTCTAAAAATGGCTAAAATACGGATTTTTGAAATTTTTAACCCAATTTTTCTTGAAAATGTAACGTGATGGATTTTTTTTTTATTATTTTTTTCGAAATCAGAGAATCTTAACAATAACATACTTAGTAAATTGTTTAAGGGAACAAAAATCTTGTAAACTAGTGTAATAAAAAAAATAGATTCTCGAATTATTAGCGGTTATGCCAAACAGCTCTAAATTTAGAAGCCCAAGAATTTTCATAAATGTTGCACATAGAGATATCTTAAAGACCAAGTGCCCTATGCAGTAAATATTTTCAGAAAGTGACCATCTATGATTTAAGCTGGGATCTGGAATTTTGCACTGAATTTAATTTTTTAAACCGTATCCTGTAGCAAATATTATAAAATTTGCAATAAATGCACCAAATTGTCTTGATTTTTATCCAATCAAACTTCAAATCTTTAACTGAAAAATGACTGGATTCATTTTTTGATGCAAAACGGGCATAAGTTAATGCAATTTAAAGTCGTTTTAGTAAAATTAAAAAGTATTGCTATGAGTAACTATTGAAAAATGTCAATTCAATCCAAAATGAAAAAGACACAGCTACACATATTTTAAAATCCGATTTTTTCGAAATTTTCTGATAAAATGCATCGCACTATAGCATCGATATTTTATAATGCATCGGAAATAATGATAGATTTTTTTCGTTATATCGTTTCATAAACGAATAGCGGAACTAACTGAATGGGATCGAAAGAAAATGAAAAGATTATTGTCTTAGCCTTACCAATGAGCCTGGACTAAAGTTTCTACTTAACAAATTTCTGAAACTAGTGACATAGTAGAAGTATGCATACATCTTAATGAATGGATAACTTTGGTTGAAGTTTCGTAGAAGATTAACGACTTACTAACACTTTCTGGTCTGCTCTCAGCCACCACAGCAGAGAAACATACTGACCTTATATTATATTATCGCCAAGTTTCGGGAGTACATAGAATTCGAGAGAATATTTTACAAATTATGTTTAAGTGCAAGAATAAATGTTATCTTTACTTTATAATGTGTGTAATATTATGTATAGAGGGTCAGAATTTAACGATACCCTTGTGAAAAATTCAAACCATCCCGCATTTATATCGTCCTCCGGCAGCGCTTCAAAGAAACAAGGCTAAATACATGTTCGTATACTTGATGTAATCTAATTTGTGTCGTCAGGTAAAACTTGTGAAAATTGTAACTCTGTCATGGCTTTCGACTCAAAGCCATATCAATTCCTTGGCAGTCGGTCATCGTTCCAGAATTGCTTCCAGGTAATAGAAACCAATAGAAAACCGCAACTTGTAAACATTGAAATAGTCGAGAACTAAACAAGAGAAAATACTTCCGAAAAGGAGAACATATCCGATTTCAATATTATTTCACCATCTGAATTTACTTTGCATGAGTAAAATTAATAATATTTAATTATAAATGCGTCTCAAATCTAGACTGCTTTTAAACGACGAAGTAACATTAGGAAAAGAACTAATAAGACCTGATCAAAATTAATTTGATTGTTTTACATATTTTGCTAATTGGACATTCCTGAAGTTATTGTACGCAAAATAAAAAAAATGTTTATGGGTACAATACTCCCACACAACCAGTGGATGGAGTCGAAAACCTGTGGAAAGTGCACGTGCACTGTGATCACTTGTTTATTAAGGGGTCATTCTGGTCAAAATGCTTAAGAATTGGGCGACGACGTTCAGGAACTTTTCTTGTGGGTAGGCAACAAATTTATTCTTATTAAGATATCTAATAATTCTAATTAATAACAAAGTAAAAGCGTTAAGACCCCTCAAAACTTTGATCAGGAAGGATTATATAAAATAGATAGGAATGGTAGGCATATCTTAGAAAACACCTTTGTGTTACATACTTTACAATATTAATATAGCTCAGGGTACATTAGTTAATAGAGGATACCATATTAATTTCTTCTTTATTACGATTATTGCAAAAAGACTAAATTATCGCAGTTAAAATGCTGAAAAAGGTAAAATTATTTCACTGAATGAATTACATGTTTTGCCTACTGCAGCAAGTGGCCGAGCTTTTGTGCTGTGTTTGTAAATTTTCTTTTAAACAACATTTTCAAATATTCTTGCGTCAAGAGATTGAGGATAACATTTGTTTTTTTAGAAATTCTTTGCCATGATTCTAAACGTAAGATATGCAATGTGGCCACGAATAAAAATTCCTCACGGAAAACAAATCAGGCGCTATGTAATCTACGCATCGTGCAACAGAGGCCTAAGCAGCAGCAATTGGTATATTTTCCGCGGTAGAGAATTTGTGAGCGCGGCGGATCTCTGTTGTCCTACTGCTCACATTTCGTATTTATATGCTAAAAATAATTCTTCGCAAATCTGAGTAAAAATAGACGCTTGTGTCTACCTTAAAACATCTTACTTCACGAATTGAAAGAACTTTATTTATCTGAAATCGATCTACAATAATACTCTCATCTTGAACTGGAATGGTAGAAAGACTATAAATTGCCGGAGATCTTTTTATTAACTTACATGATTTAGTCGTGCTGCAATTCTCAAATGTTCCTCTTGATAATTTTTGCGGGCCTTTCGTTTATCCTGAGCTAAGTGGGATATTTTATCGCAAACTACTTCGAGAAATTCAGCATTTGCTTTAAATTGTTTCGCCTGTTGATCGATTTCGTCCATGTACACTTTCCAGGATTTTGTGATCAAGCTGCCTGCGATCCAAAGATAGACAAAACATTAATGAAAGTAGGCCAAATCTGGCTGCGATCAGTAGAAGAAGTAAAGTGATATGATCAGTGATCGATCAATAAGAGTTTGTGGAGCTATTGTGGACTATTATGAGAATAATAATTGTTTCTTACCTTGTAGTTCATCAGCCCGATCGATCTTCAGTCCTTGCTGGGCCACAGTGGCTAGATTTACGGCATACTCCTTATCGAATTTAGCTTTCATTTGAATGGATCTTTTCATAGTTTCCATGAGACGAAGTTCGGAATCCTGCCGCATTAAAAGTGCTTCATGAGCCGCCCGACCTTGTAGAGCTGCCGAAAAACCCATGATCATAGATGCAATTTACACGAAAAACCACTATCTATCAAATTTCACTGGGAGCTAAATGCTTATGTCTAAAGTGATCCACCACAAATAAAGGGCTGCAAATTCTTTTGCAGTGAAAGAAATTAAAAAAAAAAAAACGTATAAAACAAAATCTCATTTGGAGATCATAGCTTGCGTGGAATACCACTGGCACTTGGCACTAATCACAGAACTGTAGTATGCATTTTATTTCTACTTTTTTATTTATTGCAAAATATACTTTTACTTTGTCTGATATTGAACGGAGAGACCCCAATAAACTGCTGCACCACCACCGATCTTGTGTTTTGCAGACAAGATAGATCTTAATCACTTTTATCTGTCGATGGCATCATTGTGGAAAGAAGTTGAAATTTGGGGCGGATGCAAGACCTGATAAAATTTTGTTTCGTATTCTAAGCTTTCATTTCACTATAGACACTATAAAAGACTAAACTTGTTTTTCCTTCTAATGCATGTATATTGCACGGATGCGTATTGCTTGCTTAGCCCAAGAACCGAACCTGCGAACTATTGCAACACGGAACGCTTGCGCGACACGATCAGACTACTTGGGAATTGGAGAGACTGAGAGAGTAGCACAGTATTCGAGAGAGAAACGATTTGATAACGAGCCACTTTACGAATCTAGTTCAGTGCACAAATAACGGAACACTAGCGGCAATGTGCGACAACTTCAGGAGACAAATCACGATTGACGAATGACGATACAATTGGTAATCGTACCGACTTTCTTATAGCTGAATAGTAATAAAGTTTCCATGAAAGTTTTTATACGTCATTCAGCTGTAACTTATAATCACATCGTTACTTAAGCCTAGAACATTTGCAAGGTTTGCTGATATAATAATTAGATTTTTATTTTAAATATCAAACATTTTTTATTCTGCAGAAGTAAGCAAAATAATATATAGTACTTAAACTGGAAATAACATCGAAATAAACACAATTGTAATATTATGTTACATGGCAGCACCGGAAGCTTTTTGTAATTCAGCACTTCGAAACTTTTGTGTTCTCAGTTTCGTTCGAAATAAGTTCGATGCGAAATTAAGCTAATTTCTTCTGTTCTAAAAATGGGATGAAACGAAAATTGACCGAAATCTGATACAATTTATTCTTCATTATCATTGTAATTGGGGGATTTGACAATAAACTAAAGAAGGTTTAAGCAATAAAACCATGTTTAAAGAAAGTGGTCTTAATTACATAAAAAACAAGGGATCAATAGCCGATGTGACCAAATTAGCAAAGGAATTCGCTATTTTGATAATAGCTATAGGATTAAATTTAAATTAATTAATACCACCATTTCGTAGCATTGATTGATAGAAATTAAAATAATGCTTTCATATTTACATTTTAAAATTTAAAATATGCACAACAACTTGTAATTGAGGCTAACTTAACTTATATCTATAGAGTAATGTCAATTGTTGAAGTTCGAGATTGTGGTACATCGCATTATATTTTCATTTTTAAATCATCTCTTATTCTTCCTGGAGCTTGTGGATTGAGTTTAAAATGTCAATAGCAGACTGCGAAGCGTTTCAGCTCGTTACTGGGAAAAGGAAGGTGAAAATAAATAATAATAAACGTATTTTTGGAAGACCTCGTAATGTTGGACCCATTGATAAAGATACTTTCGAAAGGTAGCATAACTCTAAGTAATATTGTTGATATTTAATATAATTTGAGCTGTTAAATATAATGGCAATTTTCAAAAATTTAGTTTCTGCTACAGACTATACTACTCAGCAATTATTCTTGTAAGCTGAATAGAGCAGGTGGCTGCAGAAACTGGATTTTTATGATACTACTTCAATTTGATACTATTTATAATCGACTATAAAATAAACCGTATAGTGTTTTCCTTTTTATTGCAGAAAATTATACAAAGTGTTCGATAACTGGGAATTCCAAGAGTATATAAAAGATGTCTTAAGCATCTTGGAAGGTGTACAAACAGAACAGGAAATCGAGCGAATAGAGAAAATAATATGTTTTGGGATTGGATCATTTGCATCTTCCATTACATCACTACACCAGTTAGCTTTTTTGATGAGGATTCAGCAGCATTTTAATGTGAAAAGGGTGGATTTCTATGATCCTGTTTTGAATGAATCTGAAAAACGTATTTTGGAGGATTACGACTGGCATTCAATGCCAGAGAATTGCGAAGGAAAGTATCATCTTAGAGATTCTGCGATAATTTATCTTCCGCATTGCCCGAAACAGTTAACAAATAATCTTCTATGGGAGAACTGGCAAGCAGAAAAATTATTGAAAGCTATTTTAATATGTAATAGCTTCAGTGCTTTGATAAATAACACACCAACAAGATTTCTGAATGCTGAAGCTGAGTTTATTTTAAAGATTTCAAACTACGTCCAAGAGACATCTTTGGATGGGAAATATTTCTTGGGTGATGTATTCAATGATACTTCAATTCATATCCTGTCAAAGGAAAAATGCTCTGAAATTAAAGAAGAATTCTGGGCGAGGGAAGAAGCCCCACAGTACACTAGTTCAGAATTAATAATGAAAGAATCGTCCTCGAAAGCTCTAAACAACAAAGAAGATGAATTTAGCTAAGGTTAAGTTTAATAAAATGAGTTTATCAGAAAAAATTGTTTTTCCTTAGTATATACGTTTTCTCATACTGTTAGAGCAAAGAATATGTTATTATATAAAGGCTTAAAAATATGTTACAACGTAAAATTCGACACAAAAAGCAAAACAAAAATATTTAGAAGTTATCAAGACAAAGTCTATTTTCAGGAATTCTGTTTCCATATTCAGCTGAACAAGGCAATTGCTGAATTGCCCAGTCGGCTCCAAATAATGAATTCTCGATGAAAACAGCCAAATTTTGTTCATTTATTGGCATAAATGTAATTTGTATTTTATAATGCTAATAATATAAAGAATAGAAAATTATATTAACTACTGGTGTCTGCTAGCTAACTTGTATTCGTATAAGTTATAAACAAAATATTTAGATATTGCAGATTTAGTAATAAAAAAAAAGAAAATTATTATTCAGATTAATTTCAAGTTGTAAAACCTACTTTTGGAAAACAGCTGACTTAGTAAAGACATTCTGGTTTAGAGCGTGAATGTGAAAAATGAGTCTTTGCTAAATCAGCTGCTTCGTTAGAGGTTAAGATTTTGGTTGCTTCTATCATAACGATCATAACATAGGAGAAATAAACGGTAAGAATTCATAAGACAGCTTAAATATAATTAAACAATATCAATAAACAATTTCAGCATTATGGCAAAAGTTCTTCGAGGGATTCTAACCGAATTGAGGCATGCATCTCCTAATCCTAGTGCTGCGGAAAAATCCATTGCAGCGAAGTACGTTTCATCTCAATTTCAGAAATATAAAGTGACCGACCAGCAACTTTGTAAGGCGGCAGAGGAAAAACTATTTCTTGGAAAAACCTACCTTTGCTACTTGGCTAGTCTACGTCGATGTGCTGAACTCCACAAAGAATACCACGGGAGAGGGGAGAGGAAAGTGCGGGAAACAGCGGACTTAGTTGGGTTCAAATTACCTACAGATCCAAAGTAATTCTATTTAGGAATGATATGCTAATAAAATAAATACGTGATTCAAGAATTGATTTTATTTTTAAATCGTTATAAGGTTCGCTGTAGGTTCCATATTTTAATTTGAAGACAAGGGGATGAGGTCGTTTAATTTAAAATCCTAGTTTGCTGAAAAAATATTTTGAAGTACCCCACCGAAACTTCTGTTATTGACAAGATTCCGATTTCCCAACATTTAAAACAGCATTTGTTGGTCTTAAATCGTATAGCTGAATTGCATTCAGAAAAACTTATAAGTAGTATTACCGCTGAATATAACAAAAGAGAACTGGATTTGGTCTCAAACATTTTTTCCTAAAGTACGCTTGCACGTTTTGGAATGAAACGCGTTTACATAATTTGATATTAGTATTGCTTTTACAGAAGATTACATGAAACGATCAGAATAAAGCCACAAAACTTGAAAGTCATATTTCTGCATATGAATCCTCTTTCTAGCTTAATTTCATTTAAAAATTCTTATAATTAATAAGTTGAGAAAATTTCAATAATTGCTGGCTCTAGATTGGAAATTTTGTTTACAAAGAGACTAAATTAGCAAATAATTACGGCAAGGAATAAGTCGATACGATTTTAAATAGATGAATGTCATGTATAGCTGTATAGGATTATTATAGGAATTTTATATTCAATTCAGCTATTTAAAATCGCTAAGGAATGAATATAAGGGGTTGTATTTTTTAAGATGAAAAGATTTGTCTCGTGTCGTTTAGTTTATTATAGCTGAATTGCTTGCAAAACTTCGTATGAAATTGTTAAATGCAATTCAGCTATAACACACGAAACGAGACGATTCGCCTCGTCTTACAAAATATGAACCAAGGGTGTTATTTTTGAAATATCAGTGCTTTTGAGAAATAAATGAAAAGATTTTAGTAAAAATCACAAAAGTAACAAATAAAATAAAGTGACCGGTTTTTGGATTGCCTATTTTTTCTGAGATAAGTACTCAAGAAATGTTTTGTTTGTTCAAATTTATTTATGAATTTCTAGTTTTTATTGTCGAGTTTGTTTGACCATGGTTAGCTTCTATTATAAAAATGGACATCAATTTTTTTAAATAATCATTCTTAATTGTCTGGCATCGCTTTTATAGAAATAAAGTTGATAAAAACAAAGTATTATAAATGTAAGTCATATGTAAGTCGGAAAATAAATTTTATTGTAATGCTAAGAATTAAAGCAGCAAGTAAAGAAATTACTTTAAGCGAAATTTTTATCGGTATTTTTAAATTTTTTAGATTTTTTTCATATATGATATTGAGAGAGATATTCTGATCAATATGAATGAACGATATAATTTTAACAAACTCAGATTGATAAGTATTCTATCCCCTAAGGTATTGTAGAAATAAATAATTACAATCATACGATTTTGTTTTCAGTTTGGAGTCATAATATTAAAATACAATCAACGAATCTGGTCTATTCGTTAATAATACCTAACCTGACTTTCAAATATAATGTTCAAATCCCACTTCTGTAATATTACTTCTTAAGCAATGAGATAAATCTATTTTTCTCTCTCTCTCTCTGTGTATATAGTTATACATATATATAATAAAACAATACTGTTTTTCTGTGATTCCGAAACGCATGCAAATATCTGATCTGTTACGTTATTTACACAATATAAAAGCACAAACAGCTTTTTTTTGTTAAATTCTTTACGTAGTTTCATGATACAACGTCAGGGAAAAAACAAATATTTTCTGGGAAAACCGGGAAAAGTCAGCAGGCAAATGAGGTCTTAAAAGTGGTCATCCTGAAAAACTTCTCCAACGGGTTAATATAATAGCTTCCTAATTTTTATTACTTTAACATTTCCTTATTGTTTTTTCCCAGGATTTTCCATTCGTATAGTTAAAAATTTAATTTTAACATTATCATAGCAAACCATTCCCAGACTCAAAGTTGCGGTGAATAATCTCTAGCATGGGCACTTCTGGTTTCGCTAATTAATAAATTTTTGACTAGCACTAGCGATAGATTTCTAATAATTGCATTGGTGACCTCTGGCTCGATTTTGATTACTTACTTATTGTGCTCATAACATCGCCTGGCGAATTTCAAATTTCGCGTATCGGTCGTTCTATCGAGGGATTGGAATATTGGTGTGAAAATACATACATCACCTTTAAAATTAAAATAATAGGTATGCAATTAGTGCATTTAATTAAAATAACATTATAAAAATAATAATAGCATCCAAGGGTCAAAGTTAAACCAAAATATCCCTAAATTTTCATTGATCTTCTAATTTTATCTTTATTGAAGCAGTTTTTTTAAAATATTTTACTCGTACTATGGTTGCGATCGCACTGATCACGAGTCGCTTTTTTTCCGGCATTGGCGGCACCCTTTTGCTGGCTAAGAGAGAATGCAGCTTGTGAGTATATATATACTATATGTTAAAATACTTTAATTCTTGCGTAAAAGAGAGTTCCCAAAATGATGGGAAGTAAAAAAACCAAATAACTAAAAATAAATGCAAAGTGTGTAATTGCATTCAAAGACGTTACGTATATTACCTGGTTCATTAAAGAGCTCATATTACGTTTTTAAGCACAGCAACTTCAATTGTCCCAAATATGCGATTGCTTTGCATATCAAGCACCGAACTCGATTGAATGCCTTCAGTGTGTTCAATAAAGTTAAACGACCCGAAGAAGACGATTCGCTCCTACTTGCTGGCGAAGATGTCTCTCTTTTTATAACTTTATCTCCATGATATCCAAGTTACTGCTCAGGCAACGGTATCTATTCTTATATATGTGTAAAGCAAGTCTTTTTCTCGACCCATTGAGTTTCTTCCACAGCTGAAGTAAGATGATCCCCTTCTTCTTTTCTTGCAGGCAGTTTCGAAAGGCGACTCGAAGACGGAGCCGAGAAGTTGAAAGTTTCAGTTAATATCGATCTTGATACGCGTGAAGGCATAACGCAGGCGCGGAATGCTCTCGAGATCTTTTTGAGTTATTCTTGAGGGCTTCAATTGGAATTTCTTAAAGATATACAACCAAGAATTTTGTCTCAAGCGAATTTAGTGCGTTGTTTTTTTTTTTATTATTATTATTTAAACTTGGAAAGGAACATATCTACGATTACGATTACCACAGTGCGGTGACAATCGCCGTGACCTGAAAGTAGGTTACTTTCTACCTGCCAATGTTCACTATAGTGCAATTTACAATGAATTCCTAAAATAAGCTGGATATAAGACTTCTATTTAGCGGCAGTGTTGCTCGGTGGATTTCTAGTTTTGCAACGTTAAAAAATTCAATAGCTTTTTTTTGCTGGCCGTTTTAAAGGTAGGTGTTATTTCTTAAACAAGCACAAACTGCAAAGGTGATCAACTGTATTCAGATGTGTGCGCGAAATTTAATGCTCCAACTGCACTGCACGAATAATACTATAGGTAAAGTGGATATTTGATACCACATAAAATATGTCTGCGTAAATATGGGTAGCAATTTTGAGATGATTTACACGTGTTACCTACATAATTTCTTTAAACAACTTAAGACCCTCTTAAAACTCTTAGCCTTGCTTACAATGTCGGCTGAATACATCTTAAGAAATTGGTCCATGTATGCAGCTGTGATCGCAAACCCTATATGAGTCATTTATTTCAATTTGAAGTATCATTGCACTTGAATGATCAGCTCCCTTTTCTCGTACTGGACCCTCTGGCCCTTCTTGGCTGTTCAATAATAAGGAACAGGGAAATTTTCCTCATAACTTGGCCGAGAGTGAGTCATAGTGCATTTTTCTAACCACTTAATATACCCGGATCATGAGATGATCGCATCCGATCCACTACACACTTAAGCAACTATGTGCTATACAAAGCGCAGATTTTATAAAATATTTCTGGTGCAGGTGAAAACATAATGATTTTAAATAGCATACTGGTTCAGATTAAATTGGTTATTAAACAATTAATAAGTCTATTGGACATATAGTATGTGCATATAAGATAGATCATGCTGAAGAAAGTTGATGTACTCTCAAAGGCATGATAAGCCTTATTAAAAATAGCGATCAAAGTAACATTGGCTTAGTAAGCAGCAACAGCAGCCAAACTTGTGAAGCTGTTTCGCATTTTAAAAGGTTGCTTCATCACTATTTCACGGCGTTTTACCTCTTCATTTCTTTAAGGGGAATTTCCAATTTAGTTGGCTGTTTAGGTGTTGGCGTTGAAAAAGAGTTAAAGAAACGATAAAAATAAAAGCAGCAGCCAACTTTTTCTTATAGCCCTGAAGTTTTTTATACGACTTCCAAAAAAGGAGAAGTTACCCATCTTTAGCAAAATTTTAGCGAATTTATTATTAGTTATATATATATAAGATCTTTAACGAATGCTTAAGATTATGTTTATTAAAATTTCATTTTCATTTAACCTCAGATTAATCTATATAGGTACAATTTTTTTAAAAATTGATGTAGATCTAAAATATTTACGTATAATATACGTAATTTTATAATTTAAATATTTACTCTTAACACTTAAAACTTAAACTTATCGAGTGAAAAGACTAATAGTTACAAGTATTTTTTTACGGAAATCTTCCATAGTAAAAGAAAATATATTTGCAGCCAATTTTAGAACATAAACATTATGTGTTTTTACTTAATATTATTTTTCTCAAAAATATCAGCTGTATATATTCTGTTCATTTCCATTAAACATTTTTTTGTGTTGAAATTATCTTATCAGCAGCCAAAAGAAAATATTCAAATTGGGGACTGTGGAGCTAACTTAGGTCGTATTTGAACACGTCCTTAACAATTTGTTATTCCAGGACTTAAAGGCTATAGCAATGGCTATTTTGTTCGGGTATAAGATTACTGTTGACAAGTATTAACAATAGAGCTTAATTTCTCTAATGGACTTACAAAATTGTAATCGTATTTTAGTAGCACTTTTGGGTAAGTTTTGGCGCCTTAGTAGTCACTTTTTAATGCAATATTTTATTTTATTATGTTATGTTATTTATGTTACATATATTCACTGAGTTTTAATTATTTCTTAAAACTTTACGTTTTTTAGAATAATAAATGTTATTCTCGAGGAAAAATAAAAATAAATCAACAAAAACAAATAATTAGGAAACAAAGCTTTGCATAAAATTCATTCCGTTAAGTTTTGTCGGCGAACAAAAGATAACTTATAATGAAATGAAAACTTATTAAATTAAATTTCTAATTGTTTTGATTTAATTACTTCCAGTTACAGTAATCGAACATACATACATATATAAACTTTGAATAATATTCCTCTTTTCAATATCGTTGAAAAACTATTTGATCAGCAAGATATATCTTCCGAAATATTATTATATTTGATTATGTTTATCCCAACAATATTAATATGTTTAAATGTCTAGGAAATTCTTTGGAAATTATTTCCTAAATTACAAAATTATATAAAATAAAATATTCCAATTTGAGGATTAAAAATTTCGAAAACACAACTACCTCTTTAATGTTTTTACGTAATCGCTTTTAAGTGCAATGTACTTTGTGTACCTTGTCTGCAATGGTTTAAATCTTTTAAAAGGTTTTAATGTATTTCTTTTCACAACGTTTAAACTCAGCGTCTTAGTTAAAAAGATTTGTTTATGTCTTTTTTATTATCCTCATGAGTATATACTTTTCTGCTTTGATGATTTTTAAATTATAAAATTGGCTCACTAATCATATTCCCTAATACTTACTTCAGTTATGAGATCAGTATATGATATACAATACATTAATAATTTAAAACAAAATAATTTTTTTCAAAAAACGTGACAGCTAACGAAAAATGGGTTCCTATTTTTAATGTTTTTTTTTGACGTCGAACGTAATAAAACTTAATTTTTCTAAATGAATATATTTGGAAAAAAAATCGGTTAATTTTTGGATTCCAAATCATAGGAATTAGTATTAAATACTGATTGTAATAACGAGTATAAAATATTATTGCTTATTATTAAAGCTTTCTCAGATGTATGAATTGTTAGTTTTGAAAGTCGTATAAGTTAATTTTTAACACGCTTTTATTAGTTTGATCTGTAACTTCCCAACACACTAAGCAAATCTTAGAACTCGCTTTTCACCCACTTCTAATTATCGTACCGATTTGAAACTTTGCAAATTTATGCAATTCTGGCGACAATACAATAATATGCTATGATATTTGCGAAGGGAGCTGGTGTTAGGGGTTCCTCAATGGCTAACAAGAAGTCCATCGAGTTTGCGCTCATTTAACTTGTCTCAGTGAGTCATTTGATTGCATATTGTGACCAGAAGGGTCTGATGATGGAGGAGGGAGTTGGTCATGAGAATTCCTTAATGGCTAACGTAAAATAAATCAACAACTTCTAAAGTATTAAATAAAATTTGAAAACTGGTGACCTGGACTGCTCGAGCAGCGTTCTAACAAGTTAAAAATAAAATAAAATTTTGTCTTTAAATACACAGTAAAAAATTTGTGGAATATTGCAACATTAAATATGGTCAAATTTAAAAATTGTGTGAAATTATATGAAAAACGATTGGTATCGAATTTTGCAGGTAATGTTACAGTGCCACAGGTTTGCGGGTAATGTTACAGTGTGTACATTGTCTTCGTAAAATGTGTTTAATATTACAATATGAATGGTATAGATATTTATCCTTTTTCCTTAAGTTTTGAAGGTCGCTCAATGTTGTATACTTAAGTGTGAAATACTAAAAACATAACATTCTAAAAGGGTTTTCAATACACAGGGTCACGAGTGTTGACTCGTTCGAAAACATCGAATATTTTAAAATTGGCAGTATTTATGAATGATTTCGTTTTTTACGTTTCTTACGTTTCTCAAAAACATTTGTAGTTTCATTTAATTTACTTTTTAAATTTCGAGATGTAAAATTACATTGAAAATTTACTTTTACATTTTTAAGGGAATTTATTTACATACTTAGGGGAATTATTTTACACACCGGTGTAATTTCCCAATTAACGAGTTAAATGAGTTCCACACAAATTTGTAATTTTATATCGAGCAGTTAATTGAATTTCTATTTAAACGTTCTTTTTTGACGTGTAATTTTGTCACAATGATTGTTGGCAACAAATTACCAACATTGATTGTTGTAAAAACTTTCTACTGTGTAGGTAATTAATTTTAAAAGCGTCAGGTGCAGTTATATAGCGGGCTAGGCATAATGAACAGAATGTAATGTACGTAGGATATTAAAATAATTAATATAAATTATATATATGTATATAATAATTTGTTAATATATTTTAACAACTTTTCCAGTTAAATCTTAACGTGTAGATAGTCCTGATGGGATATTTTTCAAAAAGTGGACTTATGCCATTTTCAAAAATAATATATGTACTATACAAATATTGTTCGAAGAAATTTATACCAAAAAATTTGTGAAATCACTAAATATACCTTCTCCTAAATTTATGATCATGTTTCTTAAAGATATTCATTTGAAGATAATTGAAGCGGTACAAGTAAAATTAGTCACTAACGACGCTGTAAAATTCTTGCCCCGGATCTGCTTATGTAAATACGATGGTATTTACATTTTTGTTGAAGTGTCGATCGGCAGCACCGAGAACGACTCGATCCAAGTGAGCAAAGACACTTGGCTTATCAAATCAAGGTAACAAATTGAGGCCTTAGATCAACCGCAAGTAACGGTCACTACGAGCTTAAAAATTTGCAATTGCTTTCAGACCCGTTCCGAATGTGACCAGTTGGCTCGAATCCAAAGCCGCTGGCGTTCTACTTCCCCAACGCCGTGCTAAGCTCACTAAGCTGCGCTGGCTAGCACAAGATCAAGATGCAAGCCTCAGCGAAAAGAGACCGCAGCGAGCGTGCACCTGACTGAAGCCTGAAGCTGAGTCGTTGACTGCGGGGCTGGGCTCGTGCGGTGGGAATTTCGCTGCGACGGCTATTTATTCGCAGAGCGGCTTCCATGGAAATAACTTCCTAGGCACTTGCGGCAATTAAAACAGGTATCACCTTCAATTAGGGGCACAACCAAATGGGACTTACCTTTGCCATTGACATTCTCAGAAAGGCGAACTAAATAGGTATACCAGTTTCTAGTCGCCGTGTATAACAAAACATGCAATTGGTATATTTTAGGAAACTTCAAGAAAGGCGTTTTTAATATAAATATAAATAATAATAAATGAACCGTTGTTTTCTATTTTTGCGTTTGAATCAACTTAAAAATAATAGCAATAATCAGTTCCGGTAATGTTTTTAAGACTATAAACTTGTTAAAATTTATTATGCAAAAATCACACAAGTTTACAAGATTTTTTTTCCCTTTTAAAATTTACTAAGTATGTTATTGTTAAGATTCTCTGATTTCGAAAAAAAAAAAAAAAATTTCCATCACGTCACATTTTCAAGAAAAATTGGGTTAAAAATTTAAAAATTCTGTATTTTAGCCATTTTTGGAATTTTTTTTTAAATAAAGGGATGTCGTAGCAGTCCCAAACGTAGTTCAAATGAATACTTAAATTCTTTACTATAGTTATAAAATATCAATTAATTATAATATTTTCCAAGATTTATTGGGAGACAAGATTTTCATTTCAGTTTCATTTCTATATAATATTCGGTAATTTCATTTATATGGCAGAGGGCAGATTCATGAAAAACTCATTTCCTGAATAAACCTTAATAAAATTTACTAATAACATATAAAGCTATAGTTTAGAATTCAAACTTTGATTTAACTTTCGAGCTTCTACGAAATTACGTTGTTTTTAAAAATTGTACCAAAAGTGTAGAGATGCCACGAATATTCGGCAACTATTCGGTATTCGGCTATTCGGCCACTTTTTTTCGCTATTCGGTATTCGGCCGAATATGGTTAATCATTCGGCCGAATACCGAATAGCAATTTATTTATTATTTTTTTATTACTAGCTGTTTTCCCGCGACTTCGTCCGCGTAAATTATAGCCCATGTCCTTTCTAAGGCTCTAGAATATCTGTGTACCAAATTTCATTTAAATCGGTTCAGCAGTTTTGGCGTGAAATCGTGATAAATAGATTTACTTTCGTATTTATGATAAAATATAGTAAGGATTACCAAATAAATCATGAAAAAAGAACTCAAAATATTACTCACAAAGATATTTATTTAACCAAAAAAAGAACTAACAAATTAACAAGTGACGAGTTTGTGACTTGTCGCCCGCGGAAAGTACTAAGTGTGGCCGAATATTCGGCTGCCGAATGTTCGGCGCTTCGGCCAAGAACCTCGCCGAACATTCGGTATTCGGTATTCGGCCAAATTACTATTCGTGGCATCTCTACAAAAGTGGCTAAAATATGGCTTTTTCTTCATTTTTTAACCCTATTTTTCTCGAAAATTGAACGTGATGGAAAAAAAACTGATTTTACATTACTGATAAGTTTCCATTAAAGGAAGGAAAAAATTACATTTCATATGAAGGGCAAGAAAAAAGTTAAAATTTGTAAACTAGTGTAATTAACTTTGTTCTGTATACAGGGTGTTCAGAGGTAAGAGGTCAATACTGCAGGGGGTGATAGGTCAGACCGAGACAAGCAAAAAATCGTATGGGTGGGGGGGGGGGGGGGGGGGCATCTCGCACCGTTTGGCAGTTACAGGGTGATTCGTAAATCAGGATTTTTCCTTATATGGGAACCGCTCTTGTATTTTTATCTTTTTTTCTACGCATCGCAGCGGCCCCAAACTGATTTCAGAAAATCACTATATGGAAGCCCTTTCCAAAAAAGTTTACACCACCCCCCTATCCCCAACCCCTTGGCCACAATCCCACCTGGAAGTTGAAAAAATTAACTTTTATTTCACGATTTTTCACCTCTCGCCCCACTTTTCTCCGAAATTCATGTTATTAATATACCTACTTTTTATTTTTTTTAAGTTGCCCATCTAATTACCTTTCCAAAAAGGTGCAACATGCCCAGGTAGAAAAGGGTTACAAAAGTCCTGAAATTAAAACATCCTCACAGGTACCTAATTACTTTATTGCACCATAATGAAAAAAATCGTTAAGTAAACAATTTTTATGACAGCAAGTTCGGAAATGTTTGTTTAGGAAACAGAGGTAGTACATTTTTATTATTTCAGCAAAACAGTAATAAAATAATAAATGTAATCTCGTTAAATAGCGTTATTAGTTTATTATATCCAGTATTGACTCTTAAGTATCCTGACGCTCCGTTTCTAATACCTCCTACGAATTATGGTATAAAAATGAGTAAGTTTGAAAGGACATTGACCACAGTTGAAGAAGCAAGCGATAAAACCGGGTGTTTAATAGAAAAAATTAAGATAAAATGGCAGAACTCAGTGTTGACGAGTATGCCGATATAATTTACGTGTACGGTTTAGTAGAAGGAAATGATAGTGAGGCCGTACGAGAATACCAAAGGAGATTCCCGAATCGGCGGGTACCCAACAGAAGGGTATTTTCAAGGACTTTCAGAAGGTTAAAAGAAACCGGAAGTGTAACCGCCCCCAGAGCAGAAATGCGAGCAGGAAAATCGGCCGATTCAGCGGAGCCCGACCAACAAATCCTCAGCATCGTCAGGAACAGCCGTGTAATAAGCATCAGGCAGGTCGCACGAAGGTCAGGATTGTCTTCAGGGAGAGTTTGGACCGTTGTGAACCGAGAGGGTATACATCCATACCACCATATCCCGGTCCAAGCACTACAGGAAGGAGATTCCGAAGGACGATTGCAATTTTCACTTGGCTGCTCGAGTCTGACATCGAAAACAGAAGGTTTCTAGACCGAATTCTGTGAACGGATGAATCGCAATTCACCCGGGATGGCATCACAAACTTCCACAACCTCCACACCTGGTCAGATGTGAACCCACATAGGACCAGGTGTCGGTCCTTCCAGCAAAGATTTAGTGTCAATGTCTGGGCTGGCATCATCGGCAACCAGTTGATAGGACCCTTCATCTTGCCCCAAGTGCTGAATAGTCAGCTATACTCGGACTTTTTGGAGAATACCCTTCCGGATCTGTTGGAGGACATCCCCCTGGTCACCAGAAGCGCAATTTATTTACAGCTCGACGGAGCACCTGCGCATACTGGGAACATTGTTAGGGCAAGGTTGAATGAACATTACCCAGAGCGCTGGATTGGACGAGGTGGACCGATTCCTTGGCCTGCTAGGTCACCGGACCTTACTCCACTGGCCTTTTTCTTATAGGGAATGATGAAAGATGAAGTTTACTCAAGACCAATCAACACCAGAGAAGAATTAGTTACCAGGATTGTGACTGCAGCCACGAAAATACGGGAGAGACTGGCTACCATAGACCTCAAACGTGAAATAAGACGAAGGCTACTTGCATGCATCGAAACTGGCGCAGAATATTTTGAACAGCTTTTAAAGGACAAACGTTTTAATTGTAATTAGTTTTTAAGCGAACAAAATGTATTTTTTAGTAAACTTAAGTATAATTTCCTAAAACTTCGAATTATCATGATATTCTGTAAAAGGATTTTTGTAAATAAATTTTCGTATCCTTTTCCTACCTGGGCATGTTGCACCTTTTTGGAAAGGTAATTAGATAGGCAACTTAAAAAAAATAAAAAGTAGGTATGTTAATAACATGAATTTCGGAGAAAAGTGGGACGAAAGGTGAAAAATCGTGAAATAAAAGTTAATTTTTTCAACTTCCAGGTGGGATTGTGGCCAAGGGGTTGGGGATAGGGGGGTGGTGTAAACTTTTTTGGAAAGGGCTTCCGCATAGTGATTTTTTGAAATCAGTTTGGGGCCGCTGCGATGCGTAGAAAAAAAGATAAAAATACAAGAGCGGTTCCCATATAAGGAAAAATCCTGATTTACGAATCACCCTGTAACTGCCAAACGGTGCTAGATGCCCCCCCCCCCCCCACCCATACGATTTTTTGCTTGTCTCGGTCTGACCTTTCACCCCCTGCAGTATTGACCTCCCACCTCTGAACACCCTGTATATAAATCTACAATATGGCACTAATAACTCATGTTTCGCCAAAAATGGACTAGGATCATTTTTCGCCGTAACCCTTCATTTCATTCTTTGCTTTGATAATTATGATATCAAATAATACAACAATATTCTTGAAATAACATTTTACAGTTCAACTCCTTTTGATTAATTTATCAGGATGTTGTCCATAATTGATTTTGTGATTATAAATACTATATATCCGACTAAAACTAGCATTAATTCATTTTTTCCAAAAATGGGCTCATACTACCATCAAAAACAACGGCTCAAATAGCTTTTATCTTCACGATTAACACAGAATCCTTCTCCCTTAGGGTTTTTCAAAGTGTGGATCTCCCTGCTCTTCTCGATTCAAGTGTTAACCAATCTTATTATTATGTATATACTGATAATAATATAATTTTTTAATTGATTATCATGCAAGCATACCTATTCTGGTGTGCCGTCAGCTATATTCACTGAAAGAAATCCAATTTATTATGAATTGACAATTTACTCGGAATGTATCAACTTTTAAACTTTTTGTTTTTAATAATTTTGCGGAGATTTAAGTACAGAGGACCTATATATATAATAAGTACTAGTCTTGACCCTTACATTACCTAGATGGGAACCATAGATACTTTTTCGTTTGTATATTTTACCTAATTTTGTTAATAATAACTTCTTGCATAAATAGAAAAAAAATGTCCAATGAGGAAAAAAAAAAAAAAATTCTGATGTAGTTGAATATTTACACAGAACTTTAAATCATCATTCTAAATAAAATATCAAAAATCCCCAGTCAATCCTGAAAATTTTATTCAAGATCACTGGCGTTTTTCAAAAATATCTCTTTAAAAGTGAGTTTTCTTGTAAAAGTAGTGAATATAAAATGTATAGAGCATGTGATTCTCTACCAAAAAATGTTCCCACACTTTTTTTTGTATCTAATTGCAAAACTCATACTTCTCATATGCATTCTTTTCCGCACCGAACCGCACCTTCTTCGATGTAGAATGCTTCGCAGTTTTTTTTTACATGGTATTTCAAGAAGATATAAACCCCGATCTGATCTGATAAAATAATAGATTTATATCGATTAAGAGAAAAATAGTGTCATGATTAATTATGAAACAAGAATGCTTAATTATTGATTTAAAAAAAGACATATAAACAGGTCGCATTGAGAACCTCCTCCCTTTTTTTGGAAGTCGGTTAAAAATGAATAAAGTTCTGATTAAATATCCTCGATATCAGCAGTTGTATTTTCTTCTTCTTCGCCTTCTCCTTCTTCCTCTTCCCCCTCTGGTTGTTGGATATCTGTGGATTGTTTTAAGAAACAACAGCATAGCCATACTATTGTATTTTAATACAATTAGGCAAACACGATTCTCTTTTTTCCCGATCAACAAATTAATTTCTTTTACGGAATTTGGTAGTTAAACTTCCTAAACTAAGAAAATTTATAATAATTATACCACGTATTATTGTACATTTGTATCTTTGTTAGTCTGTACAATGACAAGAAATACATACTATATATCATTCTGAAAATTCACTAATTCGATGATACCATTTAAGAGTAAAAAGTATCACTGGCTTGTCAATTTCTTATGAAATATTTGAGGCAAGAAAATTTATCATTTATATATGTATATGTTTTTGATTATAACATAGAAGAAGAGTAGAAATGGATATCGTTACTGTTTTAAACTTAAAGATAATACTTAATTTAAGTATTAATCTTAAAAAATTGTTTGTCGTTAAATCCCAGTAAGAATAAGACTGCTCTTGTTTCTGTTTCTCAGAATGTAAAATTTAAAAGCCTTTTATTTTTTGGCTTATATGCAATTTTTTCATAAACCGTCTAAATTGTTATGATTTTAAGATATAAAACTCACTTTAACATGATTCAACTTGTAGAGTACGCTTGTTTGAAACCCTCAGCCAATCTGCAAATTTTTATGTTAAACCCCGCTTTAGTGACCTAGACATAAATATTTTATTAGCAATATTAAGATAGTCATTAATAAATCACCCAAGGAAACTTGAGGTAGTTAATTCGTTTTAAACTCCCAAGATCGTCAATAAAAAGTGAATCTTAATTTACGATCTCAGTAATGTAGACACGCAATTCTTCAAAAAGTACACAAAATTAGAATTTAATAGTATTAGTATTAGTATTAGGTAAAATATATGATATATTAATATTTAAATAAAAATAACGACACTTTCCAGTGAAGAAAGAAAGACAAAAATATTAAATGTGGCGTTTTTTGTTCAGTAGTTTATTCATCCATGAAAACAAGAAAGCGAAAATGCTGCTCTGCATTTAAATTAATTTATTCATGAATGCAGCTAGCAGGCATCTGAAAAATCAAGAAGCAAACGAAAAGGGAAATCTCATTAATTATTATTCGCTTTCTTCTGTATATAATCATATCACATATTTGATTAGGGCGGCACCACGGGGCCAACCAAAAAATGGCACATTTTTGTCGAGGCTAAAGGCTTTTTCTATGCAGAAATCAAATAATGGGTACCAAAATTAGTAATTACTGGTTAATAAAGGTGAATAACCCGGATATTTAAGATTGAATATGATCATGTCTTACACTGATCGAAAATTATCACTTTCTCGGTAAAACTCGATTTCTTGAGACCCATTAAAAGTACTTAATAAATAAAGAAGTACTTCTACCGAAGGTAAGTCAATCCGGTCAATCAATCTTACCTTCATAAGTTCTTGTGAGCATGTATTTATTTGACCACCATATTTTAATATCCACTTATATTGTAAATATAAAAATAATTCTAGAGGATGTGGGATTAAATTTAAATAACAGAATCTTAGCAAGTAAGTACCGCATTTTTCAACTTCCAGAAAAACTCGTTAAAATAACTTGGTCTCTTATAAGAAAGTCAACAAAAAATTGTTTGTTCGAACTTTTTCTCGTGAACCACGAAAGGGAAAGTGGGTATCTTTGTTTCCGATTACTTCTTCTTCAAGTCCGCATAACAAAGATTCAGCAAAAATTTTCATTTCAATGACATTCAGGATAAAGAAGAAGGTTAATTAATCTTCACTTTCGCATCAACATACAATTTTTATTCTCAGTAGCTGCAATTGAAACGATTTTCCTGAGAATGAAATTGAATTGTGGAAATAATTATACCAGAGATCATTGACTTCTATACAGCGCACGGTCAGATGCATCTTCTCATTATTTCCTTCAGTTGCACCTGATTCAATTTCATGTTTCGTTGTACCTTTGTGGCTTATACTATGCATAGTTGTATAGGTGTTCAAATACATTGTGTATAAACTAATTCTTTTTTTTTTTTGAAATTGTTGAATTGGGATTTCTCAAAAATAAAATAAATTAAACATCATCTTAAATCAATGATGACCGAAGAAAGATAGTATGACTAGACCATTTTAACTATAAATAGAATAAAATATTCTTCTACGGACTTTTGATGATGTAATTCATAAATTCAATAAATGATTTTTTTATATAAGAAAGCAAAATTTTGATTTTCTCGTAGGTCATATGTCTCTTTTTAAAGAAAAGGAAGTTATCATTTCGAACCAAATGTATATTTTTAAATCAGGTCAGTCAAAAAGTTCGTTTTTTTGTATGAAGTAAAATACAAAAATTTGTTTGCTTAAAGCAAATTTTAATTAATAATATATAGAACATTGTTGTCGTTAATTTTATCTTTCTGATATTTTGTTTTAATTACGGTCTCATAGAACTCCCTGATCTCTTCCGTAGAAACTTATGCAAGTGCTGTTTTAGATGCTCCAAATTGGCGAATGATTTCCTTTTTATAGAATTTTTTTTTTTTTATCATTTAATGAGAAATCATAAATTACGCCTAGTAATAAATAATAACGCAGTTCATTCACTCTCCTTATAACCATGTGGCGTCTTTCTTAAGTCCTTAGTAAAGTTGAAAGTCTGTTAATGCAGCTAAATCCATACTTCTATACTAATGTTATAAATCCGAAAGTAACACTGTCTGTCTGTCTGTTACCTTTTTACGCTTAAACGGCTGAACGGAATTCGATCAAATTTGACAAGAATATGTAATAGCATCCTGGTGAAGGACATAGGCTACTTTTTATCGTGGAAAAATATCTCATTCCCAAGCGAAAATCTAATACGTTATTTTTTAATTAGATTAGTTGGTGTTTATAAAAACTTCTGCACCGTCTACCTCAACTATTAGGCGAATTTCTTCAGATGTACTTGTTGATGCTTTAGGTTATATGGAAGAACTAGAACTACTTGTATTTCCCATCTTTTCATTATCATGTATCACCGAAGAATCGGGTTTTTTAAACAAAGTTTGGATTTTTTCATACTTTATACATAGAAAAAAAAGCAGAGTGTGTATCAAAACTCTTAACTAAATTAATGAAACAAAACATAACCGAATGAAAAAACCAAAAATATATTTTATCATTAAATTCATAGTAAGAATTTTAATCAGAAAAGATTTCCCGCCTTTCCTTTACGCTACTTAAAGTTTAAAGAGTCCTGGGTTTCTAAAGCTCCATAAGTATTTCTGAGTAGACTTCATAATAATATTCAATTAGCCGCTTAAAATTAACATTGTTTTTTTTAACATCTTTACCGGCTTGAAGTAAGTTTATTGTGAAGTCTCAACCCTTTGAAGCACTTATTTTTCTAGCCATTGAGTTTTTATTGAAATTGTTATACACGGGTTTTCGAGGTCGGTGATTGCAATTTTACCATCAGATTTTTGAAATTCAAAATAGCGGACCCTTCACCGGACCCTTTAAATGTAATTATTGTAGACAAATACTGCATAGTAGCAATTTAAAGATAATCAATTTCATTTTCTGTTTACTTACTATTTAAAATAAAACTAAAAAATGATCAATAATTGACTAAATAAAAAAATGTTTTTGTTTTTGTTAATTTCCTAAAAAAGTACTACACCAATTTTCATATAATTTATATGGAATTAACCATAAAACATACCCTATCTAACAAAACAAGAATCACCTAAACAATCGACAAAGATATCGACGGAATACATACAAAAAAGAAAACATTCTAATTGAGAACTTCTTCTTTTTTTTAAGTCGATTAATTAATGTACTACTACGTGTAGATACTAGATAATCTTACGGCAAACAAACGGTTTTTACCGTGTAGTAGGTAGGTAGGTTAGGTACCTATTTTTCATTCAAGTTCAAACAAATAACGAAACCTTTAAATGAGGCGAGGCGATTGATTCAATTTGATGCCAACATCTTAATTTACTAATATATAGGGTGTCCAATAGGAATGTGCGAAAACTAATGGGTCACAATTTTTTAACAAAAGGAGAGATCGGTAAAATGTAAATACTTTTTAATAAAGGAAAGTCGTCATTTTTATTTCGTGTCCATTATATTATAAAAAAATTAAATCTATTTAATACAAAACAATTAATTTAAAAAAGTAGTGAAGAACGTTAGTTACTAATGATATATATTTTCGATATTTTAACCATCTAATTTGCCACAAATATCTATATGCTTTCTAAAACTATTAAAAACATGCTCTAACGTTTCATTTGAAATACCATTGACGATCTTCCCAATGTCTTTAATAAAATCCTCAACTGTTTTTTGTTTATTTTCATAGCAGAGATCTTTAATGTAGCCCCATAAAAAGAAATCACATTAAGTGAGATCTGACGAGTAAGGTGGCTATTCTATTCCTTTTCCCCTAGCAAAGCGTGGGTACCCTAGGCCAATAACTCGATCGCCATAAAATTTATTGATGATACTTCTTGTGTGCGATGAGGTGTTGTTCCGTCTTGAATAAAAAAAAAAGATTTAACGCGGCTCCTCTTTTTCGCATGAGAAAGGATTTGGTCTCTAACATCCCTTTGTACTTCTCTCCGGCGACAGAAGATTCAAAGAAATGCAGGTAGATACCTTTTATGTAGATGGTTCACATTTCAAAAATATATATCGCTCATTAAATGCAATAACGTCATAACTAAAAAATCATTATTGTTGAATTACTTATACGGGTGGACTAAATTTCGTATATACTTTTAACTGTATTTTAACTATAAAAACGTCATATCTGGGCTTTCATAATTCGCGACAAGGGAGAGGTAGTTTTGAAACTATTTCTTACTGAAATAACAAAGAGCCTAATCTTTGAAATGCATTTTATGAAAAATGACAATTTTTGAGTTATGACGTTATTGTATTTAATGAGCGATATTATTAATAATTCACGTTTTTCACTATATTTTTAAATTAATGGTTTGTATTAAATAGGTTTAATTTTTTTATAATAAAATGGACATGAAATGAAAATGACGACTTTCCTTTATTAAAAAATATTTACCTTTTATCCGATTTCCCCATTTGTTAAAAAATAGTGACTAATTAGTTTTCGCGCATTTCTATTGGACACCCTGTATCTTATGTCTTTTCGATTAACTTGTATTAATTAGCTTTTATTGAACACTATAATGATTGAAAACACGTAGTAGTGCACACAATCAAAATAACCGAACAAGTGCAAGCCGGTTCCTTCCTTGCTTGCGCCCATTTTCGACACTAGGATTGGTATTGAATCTTAAAAGCAATTAGACAGTATAGTAATTTTTCAACATTGTCGATTTTTCTAGGGTGGGCAAAGAGGTTTCTAGGATGAGCATTGCCCACCCTTGCCACGCTGTATTGCTGCACGCATGTCGTTACTCACAACTCAGCCATAACAATTAAATGATAGTTGCCCGCTCGAAAAGCCAGGAATCTGTAGTACTACTAAGTGATATGTAAAATATCACCAGGATGTTTCCGCCAATTTGGTTGTGAAAATCTGTACATGGGAATGGGAAGAAAATGGGTAGAAGAATGCCTAAATAGGGGTTTGTACGATAGCTGATTTCAAAACTGGTTGATCATTTAAAGAAAAAAATGTATTAGTATGTTTTTCAAACTAATGAATACGTCGACAAATTTTATTTAATATTTTTAAAACTATTAATTGTAAAATTTTCCAGATGATCGATCTACATTAAAATAGGAAGATGTCAGTTATATGCTCACGATTTACACAGAATGCGTGGAAGAAAGATCTGTGCTCCAATTGCTTTAAAGCCAAAGAGGAGCACAGGGCTCAATTTTCGACACCAACTACTACAAATCAAAGCAGGCCGGAAAAGTCGGATGTTCCCAAGGGAATTATGAAAGGGATTTTTCCGCGAAGGAAATCTAGCAAAGTGAACTTTTCAACAGACTTACTGCAAGTAATTGGCTATGGTGGTGATTGGTCCAGCAGTGAAGCTGAAAGTGAAGAGGAATTGAGCCCTCTCAATGATAACGACGAAAATACATCAGCAGATGATGATGATGAGGAACATAAAGAGTTGAATAAAGTTACAAGGAAAAATACTGAGTTTAATACTAGCAATGGAAATCTTTTAGGGGATCCTGCTGATAATATTAAAAAATCTTTTGCAGCACTAAAACTCGGGACATTGCAATTGGATGCTGAGGGAAAAAAGAAGACACTAAAAATTAGTGTTAAGCCTTTTTCATCTTCTTTAGCTGCATCTCCCAAGTATGCTAATATTAATATTAATAAGGATAAAGATTCAGTTAATCCTGGAAACAAGAGTAATGACGATAATAATAGTCCTCCAATTGAGAGAGCAATGGAAAAATCGTTACTTGAAGAAATTTCTGAGACATTAGAAAAAAATCAGAAGGAAGTAAAAAAGACACATTTCGAGAAGCCCAATAAAATTATGTTTGAGATAAGCAGTCTATCTGGGCCACTACCAAAGGTAACGACTGATTATAAAAAGGCAATAATGCGTTCCTCTCCAGTTACAAAAGATTCAGCAAGATCTAAGGGGGTAGTTTTGGAACAGGAAGAAGAAAGTAATTTATCAAACAATAAAGACGAATCTTCACACTACTACGATGATGTTGAATCGAACTATAATTATGATATATCTAATAGTCAAAATAAGCTAAAAATTAACAAGGACGTACATTTAAAAACTCCGAAAGTTACAAAAGATCAATCGATTTTCTCTTCCTCACAGTATATAACTGATATGCTGTTGACTGCAAAAACTCATTCAGCATCCTATTCTCTTCGTGAAGGCAGTTTTATGACGAGCAAAATAACTTCAGATGGGCTAATTGTAACTAAATGTAATTCTGATGATACTTTAGATTCAACTGCATCAAGTTTCGATGATAGCAGCGATGAGGAAACTTCTTATAACATGAATCGATGCGAATCAGATTCCGGAATTGGAATTTCTATAGGAATTGATTTTCAGGCCCCGTCGACGAAAGAAAATAAAAATTGCATAAAAAATAGCAGCTCTGATTATACAGATGTGAAGCCAATAGAAGAAAAGGTATTGACTACTAAAAAGGTATTCAATGCTGAAAAAAGTCGAGAATTAGCAGGTGAACCAGACGGAAGCGCCGATCCTGATGGAAATTTAGAAAGCTCAACAACTTCGCAGCCAACACAAGCTTCTGAAACGAATTCTGTACTTTCTCCTGGTACCCAAAAGAGGCCAGAAATCCCTGCTAAACCTTTAGATGTAATAAAATCATTAACAAAAAGAGCACAATTTGAACAGCAAACGAATAGAGTTTCAGAAACCCTATTTGAAAGCTCGACTTTATCCCGTAAAGAAGGTAACGAGTATTCAAAATTACTTAGAAAAGGGCGGGCGCCAAATCCGCCAAATACAAATCTTGAAGAAAGTAATAATACACTAACAACGAATAAAACTAGCACTGATTGTGCAGAATCGAGTAATAACAGCTCTAATGAAGATCTTTTACCTGGACAAAAATTCGAAGAAAATCATTCGACACTGTACACAAGAAACCCTACAATAAGTATGAAATCAAGTTCTCCAGTGATCCGAGAAAAGGATAAGCGTGAAAGGGCCACAGTGAATCCTAAATTCCGAAGCTTAAACACTTGTAGTAAAAGAGCAAATATAACTTCAGTACCTTCCCCAGAAATAGCTCAGAAGAAGCTATCCATGTCCGAAGAATGCCTTATAGAGAATAAAAAGAAAAAGAAGTTTTCTATTAAGAAATTCCTTAGGATAGGTACCAGCAAAACAACGGATAATTTGTATAAAAAGGAAGGTATTTACTCCGAAATAATTACTGGCGATGAAGCAAACGTTGTTGGGAAACCGCGGCTAGTAATAATTCATCCGATCGATATAAATCCAACAGGAGCTGTAGAAGTTGTAAAAGAAGTTAATAAGACTCCTCCGCCTTGCGCCGATATTATGAATGTAGTAAGTGGAAAACCGCCAGCACCTCCACAAAGAATGAGCTCTGATGGGAGCAGGATTAGTGATATTAATAAGCCTGCACGACCACCGCCACCAAAAAGTGCAGAACTTCGACGGAAACAAAAATTCGGATTTGGTCCGAATCCCACTGGATCTGTTAAGTCCAAAATGGACAATGTGTATGCAAACTTAGGTAAATAGAAACTGTCTACCACATCGGTAAACACTGCCTGATTTAAAAAATTCAGTTTCTGCAGATGCTTGCTCAATTCAGCTTTACAAGAACAAATTGCTGAATTGTTATTCTGCATTCGCCTGTTCAATTCAGCTTTACAAGAAAGCAATTTGCTGAATTGTAAAGTTGGTTGCAGAAATTGAATTTTTGAAACACTCATATTGATTAATAGACTCTATTTTTAGGTGAAATCAGATCTGCAATTGTTCCTCGAAAACCTGAACGAACAGAAAGTATGAGAGAACGTGAAGCACAATTGGAATTGATTAAGATGAGACAAAACGGCGAATTCTCAGACACTACATCTGTTTCGTCCTCAAAAGGTGGTGGAAATGCTCCGACAGATATTTGTTTAGGTCAGTCTACGTTTAAGGAAGGTAGACCAATTGTGGCAGTAGATGCTCTCCAAAAGAAGCAGTCAATTGGTATGTTAGACCAAAAGGTCCGAGATAGAATCGACAACAAGGTGACCTTAAGACTAGAGACATTTGAGAAACCCTCGCCAGATGTTAAGTCCAAACATACGCTAAACGATGGAATCAGAGATTCCGTCCTCAAGATTAATAACACAGTCGATAGCTATTTAAAAGATAAAAGACAGTACGAATCTTTATACGATATATGTTCAAATTCATCGAGGACAGGCGAAAATGGTAAGATTTTAAAAAAAATTTAAGTAATCTTCTTACTTCGAAAAGTGTATAGATACTGAGAAAATCGACTTTTTCGGTAGCGAAATTTTTGGATTTTTACATACATATTACCCAACTATAACATCTCAAAAATATATAGACAAAATTCCAAAAATTATGTGCAAATTTAAAAATAAAGGTTTAATTGAACGCCGGCGAAGTGCGGCTAAATTGTTAGTTAAAAAATAAAGCTCTCAACTTATAGTATGTGATTTCGCATGGTAATGATACCCATAGCTTTTCGTTAACATAAACAAGAAATTTTCGCCTTATAAAAACATATATATTAAATTTCAGTTTATAAAACCCATCTGTCCTCTGAATCCAATTTCAATCGAAATTATGATACCGGAAATTCACGGTTTCAGCCCAAAATGAATGTAGGCGATGCAATTGGATCTTCAGCAGCTACACGTAGCGAGTGTGGGGCACCATATGAGCTCAACAATTTTGGTAAGGAAAAGAAGCCGAGGACAAAGCGATTAATTTTTCTAATCTTGGAAATTTTTAATTAATCCGCAGTTAGCATTCCGCGAGTAGTTTCAACGTCATACTGCGGTAGCGAATTGGGGGAGTCTTCTGAGATTTATACTCCATATAGTTTTTATGGTAGCGAATCAGGCATGGAAATATGTAATGGTTTGAACGATACTACCTGGGGAATACAGCCGGTAAGATAATAAAATGTATTAGACCAGTTTTACTCTTTTCGACATGTTCATAAGTTATGATTGCGGCTTAACGTTGATTTTTTTCTTGTTTCAGATGGCCAATTCACGTTTGAAAACAACAAACCGCCTTAGAATGAGAAAGGGTCGAAGTGTGGTACACAAAACCATCGAGGACAACTACAGCGCAGTAGTTGTTGCTAATCACGAGGCTTTGGCTCAAGTACTTGATCAGGTAAATCTTAAAAATGAATTAATATACTCTTTTAATTTAAAAAATACCAGTTTCAAATCATGCTTGTCAATTTTCAATTCAACAAAGTCGTTTTAAATATCAAGAAGCCTATTTTCATTTCAAATAAGTCCGAATTTTCAACACTAATAAGTCCAATTTTTTAAATCAAACTAGTCAAATTCTCGCTTGAAACAAGTTCATTTGAAGTTAAAAATTTGGACATATATTATAAGACCACCACATAACCACCTTTTCCATGCATGTTTTAAAGCAATAAAATATGCCAGTATAAAATACACACTATATATAATGTAATATAACCTTTTCTTTAGAAAGCAAAAATATTGTAAAAATAAAATCTCAAGAACTTTCTTCGAATATGTATCAGTTATCTATTTAATAATTTTTTACAATTACTGATTTAGAATCTGTTGAAAATAAATTCAAAACTACAAGTCCAATATGGCCAGAAACTCTTAATTTTTAAACATTTCAATGAACTTGAGTACGTAGGGGTTTTAAGGGTTGCACATTTGTGTCTTTACATTATTTTATCTTAACCCATTAAGTCCCAAATGTCAGCTTTTTCGCCGCTGCGTTCGGCCGCTATATTTTTAGTGAAAATAGTGTCTGAAAAATATGTGACACACTAATTCCGACGCAAAATTTAATGATCTTTCAGAATCTGACCTCAAAATTTGCAACAAATGTGTGGTTCAAAAGTTGTAAACTAATTTATGCAAAAAAACGTGATTTTGAAAAAAAAATTTCTGGTTTTTCCAATTTTCCACAAGGAAATCATTTGAAATTTCATTGTTTTCGTGCAAATATCGTGGTCTCGACTCCCAAAGTATAAGCTCCCGTTGTTTAAATGAAGGATTTTAATGTTTAAGCACACAAAATGGCGGTCGGGACACGAAAAGATGAGAAAAAGCTTTCGGAATTTTTTACTCGAAAACAAAGGGTTTTAGAGAAAAATTTTATTGAACAAAAAGTGCTTAGAATTGATTGAGAAACCCGTGTGAATTTTTTCAGAATTTTTCAAGCAATTTTTGGATTTGATCATTTTTTGAAAAATCCAAAAATTTCATCAAAAATTCTGAAAAAATTCACACGTGTTCCACAATCAATTCTAAGCACTTTTTGTTCTATAATATTTTTCTCTAAAACCCTTCGTTCTCAAGCGAAAAAATATCTTGAATTATAAAATAAGTTAGAAAATTTGACTTTCGGAATTTTTCACTCGAAAACGAAGGGTTTTAGAGAAAAATATTATAGAACAAAAAGTGCTTAGAATTGATTGTGGAACACGTGTGAATTTTTGATGAGATTTTTGGATTTTTCAAAAAATGATCAAATCCAAAAATTGCTTGAAAAATTCACACGGGTTTCTCAATCAATTCTAAGCACTTTTTGTTCAATAAAATTTTTCTCTAAAACCCTTTGTTTTCGAGTAAAAAATTCCGAAAGCTTTTTCTCATCTTTTCGTGTCCCGACCGCCATTTTGTGTGCTTAAACATTAAAATCCTTCATTTAAACAACGGGAGCTTATACTTTGGGAGTCGAGACCACGATATTTGCACGAAAACAATGAAATTTCAAATGATTTCCTTGTGGAAAATTGGAAAAACCAGAAATTTTTTTTCAAAATCACGTTTTTTTGCATAAATTAGTTTACAACTTTTGAACCACACATTTGTTGCAAATTTTGAGGTCAGATTCTGAAAGATCATTAAATTTTGCGTCGGAATTAGTGTGTCACATATTTTTCAGACACTATTTTCACTAAAAATATAGCGGCCGAACGCAGCGGCGAAAAAGCTGACATTTGGGACTTAATGGGTTAATAGTTTTAGGATAATCTCGGTGAACAAAATTTCTGAACCTATTCTTTTAAGTAGATATAACTTTTAATTAAAAATTATTTTTATAAAAATTGACTTAATACTTAAAATTTATTTCTTAAAGCTTCAACAATCGTATGTGATATCGCCGCAGCTAAGGCCATTAGGAAGTGCAATAAATCTTCGTTTTGAAGATTTTGTGATCGTCGAAGGCGTTCAAGCATTCGTAGTAGGAAAAAGAGCCTTTCATGCAGCACTTTGGATGATTACGCCAGTAACTTTAGCTTTATCATCGGACTGTAATCAAATATCGGGTGTTAGCGGTGAACTGAATCAGCTTTCAGGTGGAGTTAGTGGAGCTCTTAACCCAATTACTGAATTCTGTGACTTAGTTCCAAGCCATTACTTGCCTCTTATACCAAGCACTGAAGTGCGAATGCTACAAACGACTGTTTCAGTTCTTCCACGATTGCAATTGGATACTTTGCAATCTATAGGGAATTTTTTAAAGAGCAAAGAACAAACAATCGAGAAACGTGGAACCACTTTCCGGGAATCCATTCCAAGCCCAATAAATCAGAAGGATCAAGGTAATCTAAGGAATGTATGTTCAATGCAGAATCTTTTATCGTGGAACGAGGAAAAAAGAGAACTGCCTACACTTCCCGGAATGCCTTCTTTTGATGATGTAATGTATAAGGAAGTTGGTTTCATAATGCTACAACTTATAAATGGATTGAAGAGCCTTCAGGCCAAGGGAATTGAAGAAATACCCATGTCCCTATCGAACGTAGTTCTCTGCCAAGAAATTGACAAAAAGGAAACTCAAGCTCGACTTTGCGTTCTACAAGGATCTCCCCATGATGAAGAAGAATCAATGGGGACGCTATGTAAATGTGCTTATATAGCACTCACTGAAATGCTCCCAAAGACCAAACTTACACAAATTCTATCTGAAATTTTTCTTAAGGAAAGATCAGAATCCTTGTCGAAGGCTAAATCCGTGTTGGAGTTTATTCTGTGGGGACCATCAGATGTTATTTTAACAGGATCGACTAAAGAACGAGAACAGGCACTTCAACGTTGGTTGGATTTGGAAAGAGCTACAGTACTCCATGGATTGGTACGAACACGAGTAGAACTTACAGTCTACGATGAGTGCCACCTTATGTTTTTGGTGCGATCAAATGCAAAAATAATGAATGAGGCTTTCAACATTGTGGCCGGTTGTGAGCTTAGTGATGTATAAAACAAGAATCAATCGAATAAAAACCGCAAAAACATCAATTTGTGCCAAAAACATTATGTATTTGAAATGAAAATTTTAAATTTTTGCTTTATATTTATATTTTGTTCTAATTTATGGTATTGTTACTGCCCGTAGCCAAACCGGTGTCTCAGAAGTAAATAAACTGCTGTTTTATTAAAAGTTATCGTTTTCTTTTACCTGTAATCACTAAATAGGTTTTTTTATGAAACTAAAATTTAAGATTTGAAAAAGCCAAGAAAATGTAATTATTTTAAATGAATTTGATAGGAAAAAAGGATTTTGATGCATAAGGTAGTACATATATAATAATAAATAAACACTAAATTTTTAATTTACACAGATTGTATAATAAGTATATGCGTTTATAAATAGACTCTCAGCACTTAGACTCCACTGGGATAAGGTTGCAGTGGATTTAAATAAATGCATTTATAACTTCATACCGCGGTACACATTCTGACAAGCTACACTGTGTACAGTTTTACATTTCTAGCACATGTTTTGTACACAACTGTAACATCCTAGGCATTGCTAACAAATATCTAAAGCTAGTAACAATACTTGGTAGGAAATTTGCCGCTGTGGCAGCTTATATATTTACATAAAATCTATACAAAGGGGTATTTGTATATGCATTTATTTATTTTTTTTTCACAAAAGCACCTAATTACGGTCATGTTTCGAGCCCCTCGAAGAAAGGGGATAAACACTACTTACAAGCCGTCGGCGCGACTTTCTAGCTACACTAATAATTCAACTAAACCCTGTAAACGTCGATTTACTTACACGATTTGGTACGAGTCTATGCGCCCCAGTCAGGCGATTTGACTATTCATACAAAAGGTTCTAAAACGATTATATTGGTCCGAAACTATCTGTTTTATTTTTTATTTCTGGTAGACACATTTTTTCCTACAAATGGGACAAGCACTGCTCCGTAATTCAATAAGCGTCAATTGCCGCCTCATCGATTTGTTGTATCTCGCAATTCCCGCCTTAACTAAGTTCAAAAAATTGTGTAAAACTGCTAAAAATCTTAAGTCTCACAATGCGAAATACGACAGCTAGGCATGAATGGAAGAAGATTTAAATATTGATCCACCTAAGTACCCCGATATTAAAAAATTCTTATAACCTATCCAATTTTCAGAATCTAACGATATGCATTGGTTCCACAATATTGATGAAAAAGAAAATTCCCAAAAAACAATATAAAATATCGGGAGCAGTTACAGAGGGCTCGGCATAATAGGTAAAATAAATTAGGAATGGCACACGCACACCTAGGCTTATGCAAAGTAATAAAACAATTAATGAATAAGCAAAGTATCTGGTCTTCCTAATTTAAATATAAAAAGTTTCCCTTTTTAAACCTAATGCTTTCGTCCAACTCCAGGATTGAGTAGTCTGCAAAAGTGCGGCGTAGTAACGCGACAATCAACTTGAATATTCCGCCGCTGTCGCATTGGTCATTGTCGGGCTGTAGAATTTATAAATTCATCGTGTTTACGTACCTACCGATTAAAAACATTTTAAGTACTGATAATGGGTAAATTCAAATCAACAAATTTACTTACCACATCAGCGACTATGGGTTCTTCTATTTCTAGCCCAGACAAAGCTTGTTCACGAGTAAGATGCACCTCATAGGATCTGTTTGGCGTTACAAAGATGACGCGCATTTTTCTGCTCTGAAGGATATTGGCAATAACTAGCTGTTAAAAAAATAATAGTAATAATATAAATTAAAAGATAATTCCATCAATTTTAAAGGGGCTTCTACCTTGTGTTTATATTTATTCAAACTTTCCCGTGATTTGGCGATCAAAAGAGCCTCGTCTGTTTCTAATTTGAATGATACTACAAATGCGTGGGGCACCCATAAACTGGAGAGAGGAGCCAACATTTTCGGCACCAATTGCAATGAAATCGTAGGTGCTCCTTGACCCGACTGCATTTTATGCGTTGGCTATAATTTAGAAAAAAATTTTAAGTTATTTCAGGCAATATAATTTTTTTTGTTTCAAAATCTTGTTCATAACACTATTCGCATTTTTAGGCCATAATCAAGAGAAAGGATTTTTAGTTTAAAGACAACTTTTAATTTTTTTTTTATTAAAACTTACCTCAGGACAGAAACTCGAAAGATATCGTTTCGTCTCTTACAGTTTATTCGAATGTAATTGTTCTTATAAAAACGTGTACAGTTGCAAAATTCAGCTTTAAGAGACGAATCGATGCGATTGGAATCAAATGAAAGAATTTATCTGAAAGAACCCCGCACAAAATGTATGGGAATTGAACACCGGTCAATTTGTATGAAACTTTGTATTTTGATAGCCCTTGTTATGCTGATCAAAAGTCTCAATGGGCACCAAGCCCGAAAACCCCCCCAACTCCCCTAAAACCGCCCCTAAAGGTCAGGGGCTGTATTTGATAGATTTTATTGGTGAATTGCCTTACCGAAATATTTTACTACTGTAGTCAAACCTACGGACTCCATACAGTAACTAGGTCATTCCCAAAACAGTCAAACTCCCCCCTCCCCCCCTCTCCCCACACCACATAGCTCGACATGCGACTTTTCCCCATTCCATACCACAGTCACCTAAACGATCACTACTCAATACCGTTCGACCCCCGCCAAATGAACCTTCCACCCCAACACTAACCCTGAGGGGTGAAACAACCCCACTCCCTACCAAACCTGCCATATGAATTATTCCTGCTTACGGGTTCTCAAACTGGGTGACCGTGATTTGCATTCCAGAGCCACTTAAGCGTTCACTATTCAATATCTTTCGAACCCCCGCCCCCAACATACACCCCAACCCTCGCCACAGCCCGTAAAACCTGCCATATGACTTTTCACTGCCTACGGGTTGTGAAACCGTTTGATCGTGAATTCCTTCACATAACCATCTAAACGATCACTACTCAACCTTCGACTCCCGACAATTGAACCCTCCACTCCAATAGCAACCCTGGGGTTGGGGGTGAACTAGCCCCACTCCGTACCAAATTCTGCCGAAGGATATTGAATAGTGAACGCTTAGGTGGCTGTGGAATGCAAATCACGGTCACCCAGTTTGGGAACCCGTAAGCAGGAATAATTCATATGGCAGGTTTGGCACGGAGTGGGGTTGGTTCACCCCCCAGGGTTAGTGTTAGGGTGAGAGGTTCATTTTTCGGGGGTCGAACGGTATTGAGTAGTGATCGTTTAGGTGGCTGTGGTATGGAATTCACGATGAAACGTTCTCACAGCCGGTAAACGGGGAAAAGTCGCATGTCGAGCTATGAGGTGTGGGGAGAGGGGGGAGGGGGGAGTTTGACTGTTTTGGGAATGGCCTAGTTACTGTATGGAGTCCGTAGGTTTGACTACAGTAGTAAAATATTTCGGTAAGGCAATTCACCAATAAAATCTATCAATTACAGCCCCTGACCTTTAGGGGCGGTTTTGGGTGAGTTGGGGGGGTTTTCGGGCTTCGTGCCCATTGAGACTTTTGATCAGCATAACAAGGGCTATCAAAATACGAAGTTTCATACAAATTGACCGGTGTTCAATTCCCATACATTTTGTGCGGGGTTCTTTAGTCATGAAATGTCTTCAAATAGCTAAATTGACTCGCCCCGGCGTCTTATTTAGATGAGGATTAATTTTTTATGGCTGAATTACATATATACTTATTAGAGTTTGTGGTCATAATTCAGCCGTAAGAGGTGAACTTATCTAGTAGGCTTGTAAGTCTTCTGAGTTTTTGGGAAATGGATCTTATGGGCTTACATTGATCTATACCAATCAGAGCTGTAAAATATTGCATTACTTTGGAATGCATTAACGTAGACATTACCATTACAAGTAATGCAATTTAAAGATGATTACCAGTACCATTACTAGTAATGGTATTGCAAGAAAATCGAATTACCATTACAGTACTGGTACTGGTACTTCACCATTACTGTAATCACATGAGCATTACTTAGCATTACTTGGCATTACTAACATTACTCGGAATTACGTAGCATTACATGGCAGTACTTTGCATTACTCATAATAAGAAATGCCAATTTGAAAGTTTTTTTTACATTTTGGTAATAAAATCTTCGATTTTATATGAATAAATATATATTTTAATATTCATTCAAACATGTTTATAGTAATAATTTTGAGTAAGGCTGAGTATTACTGCTATACTGAGCAGTAAGTAACGCTGGTAATGGTTAGTAATGCTAAATAATGCTCATGTGAGTAAGTAATGCTAGTAATGGCGAGTAATGCTAAGTAATGCTCATGTGATTACAGTAATGGTGAAGTACCAGTACCAGTAACTATAATGGTAATTCGATTTTTTGCATTACCATTACTAGTAATGGTACTGGTAATCATCTTTAAATTGCATTACCTGTAATGGTAATGCATGTTACTGGTAATGCCATTTTTTACAGCTCTGATACCAATTCATTCCACCGATCCAGCCCAGCGCTGAATTGACTCACTGGATTCAGCGATTGGATCAATGTAAATCAATGTGATTATAGAGATGGTAGCCAAATTCATTGTTATGTCAGTAAAAAAATGTTGTCTTTATTTTTGTTCGGGTACGACTAGTGCGGGATATGTTTATTTACAAACCTCTTTTTGAACTCATGATTTAATTAATAATTCAATAACTAATTAGAAGTATAGTAAGCTGTTTAGTACATCGTAAGTTCAAAGGTACGGGTACTGCTTCCTAAAAGAAAAACTAGCAAGACGGAGATTCGAAGTGCATGGTCACAACGGCGCACCACTAGTGTCTAGTGTAGTATATAGAAAATATATAATGAGAATGTAAATTATCTAATATTAAGAACTGATATATAAACCTAAGGCTAATATCACAGGAGAAATAAGAACTACAGTTTTTAGTTCACATCTAGGTACTTGGTAACCAGCATCGTATTAGAGCAGTCAGTAAAAACCAGAACTAAAGCCAAGTCACCTTTATACACGAGAAATACCACACCTAGCACCGCACATCACAGCGCCCTAGACTTTCTGTGCGATGGTAAAACTTATTCACTATCTCAACTACAAATGACCACAACAAGCACCGCACACAGGAAGTTTTAAAGGAAAGAGATTTTTGAGGTAGGTATTTTATTTTTGTTAAAAGTAGCGTCCAATAAATCTTCAGAGGAACTATAATTAGAATTCAGCATGCTTTTTAAACGGTTTCAAAATAACTAGAGCTGTATTTTCGCAGAATTTGAAAAACTGTTTACGACAGGAAATAAATTGAAGACATCTGTCGCCGCTGTCGTGGGTGGTGGTGATAGTCCTGATCCCATAGAAACACTTACTTCGAGAAAAGATTAAATTTTCACTCAATGCTAACTATATCGCTTTTTTAATTATTGTTTTGTACAAAGCATTTATAAATGTGGGACCTCTTGAATTTTTATAATCTACTACAGTGGCTTAAAGTTCTCAGGACTTCAGGAGAAAAAAAAAATATATTTATTTCAACTCACCATTTTATCCGATGGAATATAAAAGTCTGATACCGCAGCAGCCAAATAGAGCAGGGCTCGCTGTTCAAAAGCAGCCAAGCATTCACATGCAGCCCTCAGGAGCCACATGTAATCGACGACACTTGTGAAATTTATATAAAGAATCCTTCTATTCTCTTGGGCATTCTTGTACTTGACCAGGACAGGAGCCAGAATATCTACAGAGTCTGGCTTAACAGATATTGTTGTGCTTGGGCCGTTCTCGTTTAAATCGAGCATATCAAAAAATTGTTGGCCACTAAAGTGTCTCGTGAATGGTTCGAGTGATTTTAAACGATACATAAATATCACAGCATATCCATGCTCTAGGAAATATTCAGCCGAAGCTGATCCTCTAGTGCCAGCACTAAAGTTGTCCACAAATCGGACTGTATTGTGTTCCAATGGGACGGTTGTGCCTCCTGACTGAAATTTTTTTATTATTAGACCATAGATGATATAAGTAAGGATTTATAAAATACTTACGGTTACCAGGACCACTTTATTCCTGAGCTTTTTATGACGTTCGCAGAATTCTTTCAACAGAGATCGATTGTCCTCAAAATCTGTTGGCGGCAAATGGTTCGCGTAAAACTCCTCCCAATGAGAAGAACTCATTTTATTATCCTTCCTTCCTTCCTCAGCACTGAGCACTTCAAATTTTTGAGTATCTTCTTGTATCTTGGCCTGAAGAGACCCTCAACTGCTTTTGAACTTTCGACTTTATCGTACTAAAAAAACGGATGATATATGCACGAACATGTATAACATGTAGCACTCGAACTCGGGTGTGTGAGCCTTGACACCGAAAATAAAGAAAAACCACTTGTTAATTGGATAAATTAAAATCAAAGAATTGTGACAGACATTTATTTGGATCCAACAGATCGACTGTTAATTTACAGAACTTGTTATAAAAAGAGATCGAGCTGTCTTTAGATCTCAACAAGTTATGCAAAAATCCCCTTTATAAATCAGGTGACATTTAACAGAGAAATGACAAGCAACTGACGGTTTTATTTTGTCCATCTTGCTATGACCACTGAACTGAAAATAGTTATTGACAAATTGTATTTTTAGGAAGATTTCTCGGCTATTTGAATGTCATAAATTTATAATTTAAAAATATATATTAAGGCGATTATTTTAGAGCTATCACAAATCAGTCATAAGTCATATTGTTGTTTTTTTTTGCTATACTAGACACAATTTAGACATTGCAAATTTAGTCACAAAATTATGATCAAGGAAAAAAATTCGTGTTTTTCAAATAGACATTCTGTTAACATAATAACAAGATACTTAAAACTGCTAAGGATATAATTGCTGAGCCACTAGCAAAAATAATAAATGAGGATCTTGAAGCTGGGAAGTTTCCCGACAGTCTCAATACTTCAATTATAGTCCTGATTTATAAAACAGGAGATAAAAGGTTACTATAGACCTATAGTTTTGATAAGTTCATTAAGTAAAGTCTATGAAAAGGTGATATACAAGAGAATTGTGGAATTTAATCAATATGGATTTCAAAGCGGAAGTAATACCACTTCAGTTACAATAGATGCTGTGGCGGCATCGTCGCACTGCTATCAATTTCGTCATTTTAATTTTACTCACTTTGATTTTACTTGTTTCAGCGATATATTGCTTTGTTGAAAATACTTTGGTAATGGAAAATTGGAAGTTAACGCGGGTGGATGTAGTAAAAAAGTAGTTTTCTGTCACAAATAATACTAATAATAATTATATCTTTTCTTTTTATCCATAATTGAAGGCACTAAAACCATTAAATTTTTAAATTTTTTTTTTTAGGAATTCGACATTTCGTTATTTTTTCAGATATCTAAAACCTCCTATATCAAGACACAAATGTAAATAAAATTCAGAACCATCGATTGTATAGTTATTTAAGGTACTACTACCGTCAAGAATTTTCAAAAAATCATTTTTTTTAATTTTTCGACTGCTCATAGTCTCAGAAATCATCTTCTAAATTATTGTTGAGAAATTCATAATAGAAAAAAAGTTCTAGCGTTATACATACAGCGAAAGAACACACATGCTCTCTAAACTTTAAACACGTTTTTCCCGAAATGACATTTTGTGAGTCTGCCCCTAGATAATCTCCGGATCTACCGAACCGATTTGAATAAACCTTGGTGCGTTTTGTTTGTTTAGGTTGCCTCTATTGTAATTTACCACAATTTAGCCCAAAAATTAAAAAAGAAAAATTTTGGCAAGAGAAAAAGATGAAAAAAAGGCAAATCAGGCAAAAACATTTTTTTCGCTAAGGCGATTACGCCATTTAAGTAAAATGGGACGCGGAATTGCGGCAAATTCACATTCTACGTCATAAATATGTGCGGTTGAAAGTCTACTTCCGGCGTGGAAACCCACTTCCGGTAGGAGGTGGAGACGATAAAGCCCCCATTTAAACTCAGCATGCACAAGTTATGACGTATAATGTGAATTCGCTGTAAAAAAACGCAATTCCGCTGTTAAAAGGTCTACTTTCGGTCTAAATACTCCACTTCCGGTAAGAAGCGGAGGCGATAAAGTCCCCATTTAAACCCAGCATGCACAACTTATGACGCAGAATGTGAATTCGCTGTAGAATATTTCAATTCCGGAGTTAAAGGTCTACTTCCAGCTTGAACAACTTCAAAGGTCATTTAGAGGGCGAAAACGTTATTTTTTTGAAAAGTGCGTTATTATAGCACTTCCGGTCCAGAATGGAAGCTGAAAATAGCGCCAGTCGATAGAGCGTACCCATTTTACTTAAATGGCTTAATCGCGTTGGCGAAAAATCTGTTTTTGCCTGATTAAGAAGGGGTGGACGGGTGGTTTTGGACACCCTGTATATATATATCTGTTATCAAAGTGGCAATCGGGATTTCGTCGAGGACATAGTTGTGAAAGTGCCATTCTGCGAGTTAGCACGGATATTTGTGAAGCTCTTGACAAAGACTATATAACAACATTGGTACTTCTTGATTTTAGTAAAGCTTTCGATTCGGTGAATCATAACAGACTTCTTCTTAAACTTAAAAATATATTTAATTTTTCGTCATCTGCTATTAAGTTGATAGGCAGCGTTTTGACAAATCGAATTCAGTTTGTAAGGATCCAAGACGAAAAATCGAGACCAGCTACATTAAGTATGGGCGTCCCGCAAGGCTCAATTCTGGGTCCCTTACTGTTTAGCCTCTATATTGATGATATAACGAGTGTTGTACATGATGTATCTATCCATCTATATGCTGATGACATTCAGATTTATCTTAGTAGACCTGTTGGATTGATCGAGGATTGTATTTGTAGGGTAAATGAGGATTTAAGGCGAATCCAAGAATGGGCTTTGGATAACAAACTTACTCTAAACCCGTCAAAGTCGAATTGTCTAGCCGTTTCCAGAAATCTCCTCGAGAAATCGGATCTTCCGCCAATAATACTGAACGATTCAATTGTACCATATGCCGATTCTGTGAAAAATCTTGGAATCCATCTAAATTCTCAATTTACTTGCTGCAAACATATCAACTCAGTAATTAAGAAAGTTTACAGTGGATTGAGACAACTATGGATTAGTGCTAACGGGCTCCCTGTTGATCTTCGGAGAAAGCTTGCAACAGCTTTAATCATTCCCCACTTTTCATACGGTAGCCTGGTCTTTCCGAAGATTGATTCGAAGTGTAAACAAAAACTAACAGTTGCATTTAATGACACAATCCGGTTTGTGCATAATCTACCTAGATATTCGCACATATCCGCTTACTCGACTTCAATCTTTGGAATTTCCTTGGAATCCTATCTGGTTTCGCGTGAGCTTACATTTTTGCACAATGTCATACACCAAAAAGAGCCGGCCTATCTATATGAAAAGCTCCAGTTCTTGCGATCATCCAGACACAATCAATTACTTATTCCCCGCTGCTCTTCACAATATGGTGAGCGCTCTTACCTTGTCCAGGCACTCCGTAACTGGAACTGCCTTCCGATCCAGCTTCAGCGAGTGAAATCCAGACGTGTCTTTGGGAAAACCATTAAGCAATACATTTCAAATAACTAATGGCGCATATTAGTATTAGTTTTAGTATTAGCATCAATATTTCTATAACTCTCACCATTCTTGTATTTCTTTTATTTATTAATTATTTTTCTTTTTTTCTTTTATTTCTTTTATTTCTAAATCTTATTATTTACATTTATTTAATTCCCTTATTCTCTTTTCTTCTAGTTAAATTTGTTTGAATTTTGTATATTTATGTATATCTTAATTTTTCCTCCATTTGGTTTGTACATTTATAAGATTTGTAATCTTACGTACTTAAAATATGAATAAATATGAATATGAATATATAATAATAATAATAATTATTATTATTATATATTTTTGTCTTTTTAAATATAATATAATGAAATATATCATCGTTTAATAACACTGTAATAGTGATATATTAAATAAAACTCAATAAAAATGAATGTAACTATTATCTTATTTAGGCTCATAACTCCTATACTGCATGGTTTAGAAGGTTGATTTTTTGGTGACGTGATATGTTAAACTTACTGAACACATTGGTATACATTTCGTTGCTGGCGATTCCGGGTATTTCCTCTATGAATTTTTAGCCATGACCTTTGGTTGTAATATCTAATAAAGGGGCTGAGGAAAAAAATCATGAAAAAGTGTCATTTTTTGGCTCTCCAGACGGTAGTAGTACCTTTAAAAAAATCTTAAAAATCGTCATTTTCCAGCTACAAAAGAATGCCAGAGAATTCATTGAATTCAAGTGAATGCAAATAAATTCAAGAATGCAGGTTAATTCGCGAAGGCTTCAACGAATGCCTTGAATTCTAGAGGAATGCATTCGAAGTAATGCATTCTCATTGCAAAATGCATATATGTAAAATGCATTCCTTATTATTTTTTTGAGGAATGGGAATTCATGTTTTAATTCATAATTCTTCAGAGGAATAAAAGAATGGAAAATTCATTTTTTTAAATAAAAACTCGAAAAAGCTGCATTCTTTAACAACTCTGGATAGGTAGATAGACAAAAGATTATTATTATTATTATTATAGCGGGTCGTTAAGTTACTCTAGGTACCTCTCGATAGCAAACGCGACCTGAAAGATCTATTGTGCTAAACCCCTCTAGATTAGACCCCATCCAAGTCAATGTCCTTAAAGAAGGCTATGGTACCTACTCTGGGGCGTCGCATTCGACATATCTGCCGGAGCGATGATAGACGCTCCGAATTGTGTCAGCCTTTGTCGACATAACGCCGGACAGTGGCAGAGTACGTGCTCTGCTGTTCCCTCTTCTTCCAAACAGAATCGGCAAGTATCATCATCCTCTACACCTATCTTTTTAAGATGGTATTTTAGGGCACAGTGTCCCGTTAGTAGGTCGGTGATGATTTTTAGATCCGGCTTGTTGAGCAGTAAGATTTTCCTCGTCCTCTGCTCTGAGGGGTGGATGAATCTTTTTGCTTGTCTTATTCCGGTTTGATTATTCCAATGTGTGGCTTTACTGTCTTTTTCCCACAGCCTGAGGTAGGATCTATAATAGCTCCTGGCAAGACCACAGTAAGGCTCTGGTCCGATGAAACCGGATTTATCTCCATTTCTGGCAAGTTCATCCGCCTTCTCGTTACCAATTATTCCTTCATGGCCCGGGACCCAGGCTATGGTAAGCCTATTGGACTTTGCAAGTATTTTTAACGTTGACAGGCAACACCAAACCAGACCCGACTCTATAGTATAACTAGAGAGCGCTCTAATCCCTACTTGGCTGTCTGTCAAGATCCATATTTTAGCACTTCTCATTCCCTTTCCTAAGATGGCTCGGGCGCAGGTATCTATAGCAATTATCTCGGCCTGGAATATCGTGGGAGTTCTCCCTAAGGCCAAAGAGATCTGGCAATTGGGTCCGTAGACACCCGCTCCGGAGAATCCGTCGCATCTAGAGCCGTCTGTGTACCACGCAGAGATACCCAGTCGGGCGGGGTTTTTATTTTCCTTCCACCACTGTCGGTCATTTATTAAGGTTTTGAATGGTACGTCCAGATTCGGCCTTTTTAATATCAGGTCTGACGGGCCCTGAATCAGCGGGTCACGTGAGAACACCCTCATTATCTGTGAGTGTTCTTCGTTTCCTTGGGCATTAAGGTGACTTGTTATTTGAAGTTTTAGTGTGTTGCTGGCCGCTTCCTTTTGTACTAGACAAAATATAGATAGAAGATAGATAAATAGATAGATAGAAGATAGTAAGATAGAGTAAGATAGATAGATAGATAGCGTTTTGTTATGGAAATGGTACTATTACCGCAATAACTGGAACTCAATTTACGTTTGGATTAAGGGTGAATGAGATATTTTATTTATAAATTCTCGCATAAATCCGATTGTCTCCGGGGAGGCATAGCAACGCACGCAGGGTACAACTAAATAAATAAACCACTTACCTTTGAGAATTTTCCCTATTCTCATCACTTCTCTTCTCACAGATTTCAAACACAGAAAAAACTCACTTTTACACAACCGATTTTCTTGAGTTGCCAAAATTCCTTGATCAAAATTCCGTTTGAGAATAAGTGCAAATTTTCCTTGACCTGTTTTCTCGAGAACAATATACTAGCCTCAAAGATTGAAAAATAATAATTTTACCGTCGAGGCGTTTTTAACGGTCTCAGTAGCAAATAAGTTGACATTTAAAAAAGTAGTGGTTTGGGCATTTGCTAAGAAAATGAATTTGTCACGAAATTTGGCTCAACTAACTGCTGCTGCAAATAAGGTGGCAGTTTTGTCTTGGCTTAATTTATCGTAAGTCATCGCTGCACCTTCGGAGGATCCACCGAGAAATATCCAATTCGTTGCGAAGTTCGGCAGTCCCTGAACCGCAGCAGGGCTGGGCAAGACGGTCAGTTTTGGCTCCTTGGTGATGTGATAGGTCTGACATTCAAACAACACAACAACAAAAACCTTAATGTCGTGTACGGGACGCAGCGAGAGTTGAATAAGTAATTTATATGAGGGATATTTTTCTATTAAAACTTCTAGAGTAGCTGGTGCGGGATCGAGGCCTCTATGGGTTGCACTGGTCCCACAAAACAAACCTGGGCCCCGTCTTCTAGCTGCATAACCTAAAGCTGTCAAGTATGAGGAACTTCTGACATAATACTTTTGAGGAATTTTTTTTTCGATTATATACGAAATAAGATGTGAATGCGACCAACTACTGCCGAAAATCGTGTCGTTAGTTGAGTAAGGAGATATAAATTGGGTTGCCGTATTCAACATTGTTTGAGATATTTAAGTATTTTTTATTGCCCGTGAGTGCTTTCTGCAATGAATCATGAGAAAATTTCCGAGACTCCTAACACCACTGGGCAAAGCCCCCGGAATCTGTTCCAGGAGAATATGCACAATGAGCCCGATTCTGTCCCAGAGATCGAACTGCCGGAGGTCTCACCGCCACCCTCGCGTAGGGTATCCTTCCCGAAGTCGGCCAGCCAACTTGTGACTGGGTATCTGGAGCCCGCTAACCCTTGGGAGTCTGTTTCGATTGTTCAAACAGTCTCGGAGCTGTGCGATCTATACAGAAATTCATGCAGGAAGCACAACACTGACCCGCTTAAGTCAGTGCTGGACCATCTGCAGTCTCTCGAGCTATCCAAATCGATGCGACAATCTTGCCTTAGTTTAAAAAAAACCAGTCTGACGCCGGACTCCTGTGAGGCCCTCGAGGAGGTTCTGAAACGAGTAAGTCAATAGATCAATAAATGACCTGTTTATTTTCAAAGTGGCTTGAATCGCTGGTTTTAGGAAATTAATTTAACACTTATCACTCCTATTAAAGCTGACGAATTAAATTCAATTGATGTACTCTTTTATAATGATGGGCTACCTGTTGGTTTCTTTTTAAATTACATTTTATTTTGGTACAGGCAGCTTTCTGGAGCTCAAAAAATTTACAGAAACAGAGTATCATATCTCCCTGGTACGAAATTAATAGATTAACGATTGAACAACGTTGGGAAATATTTAAAACTTATTTCCAAAGAGAGTGCTGTGTTGCCGAAACAGTGCGAATTTTCAAAAGACATTTTGGTCGAAATATGCTGTACGAAAGTTAAAAAAAAAAAAAAGTTAACAATTTGTGGGATTGGCATGCTAAATTATAATACAAGTTATTATCGTATTCTCCTGTGCTCAGCCTAGAATAATATTGCTGTTGCCGAAAGTGTGCGTCTAAACCCGAGAACTTCAAACCGCCACAGATCTCAGCAACTGAACCTTAGCCGTACTAGCCTGAGGAGAATTCTGCATAAAGACCTGATCCAATTAACTCAGGAATTTGACTTAGGCGAGCTATGATTCCAGCAGGATGACGGTACGTACCACACAAGCCGTGACACAACCGATCTTTTGTACATTTTGGAGATGTCCATGGCCACCGCAAAGCTAAGAATTTTTAAAGATTGATGTGCTGACAATCCAGAAGCGATTCAGGCCCTTAAGCTCAATATTGATTATGAAATAGGGTCCCAAACCATCGAAAACGTGCTGCAAAATTAAGTTGGCAGGATGGGTTACTGACAAGCCAGTCGAGACAGCCATTTAAATGAAATCATATTTTATAACTAATCGACACGTTTACTCTTTTCAATAAATCAGCAAAATTTGAAAAATATTGAATTGTGTTTATTTTATGGTATTTTTAAAAAGAAACCAGCCGATCGCTCGCTCTTTATTTAATACGTAATAAGAAATACTTATGTTTCAAAGTCTATTTATTAATTTGTTATTATTTTTATGTTGTATAAATATAAAATGGAAAAATTCTTGAATAAGTCTTTATATAAAATACATGATATAAATCATTATTATATGTATATGTAATTTATTAATCAATTTTCTAAAATCACTATCCTTTCAAGCATCACTTTAGTCAAATACACCAGACAAAATTAACATCATGTCAAGAATTTTTCTAAACTATTTATTTTGAAAGTGGCATGTCACTTTTTTCCATGACTATATGAAATGATTCGTACTGAGAAAAATATAAATATCGTGAGATAACATAAAAGAGTAAATCTCAAAATTTTCGCATCAATATTTTTAAATAAGTTAAAGCCTTTAAATATATCGATTTAAAAACAGAATGATGTATGCTACTTTCGAAATAAACGGTTCAAATAAGGTATCAATCTCAAATTACAGGGTACTATCCCATAATTACTTTTAGGTGCAATACGAAGTAATCGATGTATCTGAGTGCGAGCTAAACGACACCTCTGCTTCGGCACTCTTTGATATGATCGAATATTATGAAGCTGCCATTGAATTAGATATCTCGGATAATCCCGGAATAACGTCCCGAGGACTGCAATCCTGCATCAGTATGATACGACGAAGTAGGGCTCTTCAAATAATCACAATCAGGGGCACACCGCTCTCAGAGGCTAATTCGTCCAATTTGGGCAAATCACTCAACAGTTCGTTCCTGCACACAATAAAACTTGAGCACTGCGGATTAACGGGAAGGCCAATTACTGCTTTATGTGCGTATTACCCTTCCACCCTCCTCCTCCACAAAAAATCGTATGTCGTCCTTTGTAATCAACTAGATAAAATTCTTTCTTCTCTGAGCAGGTAATTCACTTAAAAAAAATAATACACTGAAGGAACTTTGGTTGGCACACAACGACTTGAACTCCAGCGATGCCGAGCGGCTGGCTGACTTGCTCAAGTCGAATGGGTACTTAGAATTTTTGGACATTAGCAACAATAGCATAAAAGTACGTACTAAATTAAATGGGGCTGACTGGCAATCTTTAGAGTGGGCAAGGGCCACCTTCTGCTGATACATTAAAAGAGGATCACCTACGATTGGATGTCTTGACAGATTTGTCTTTTCGGAATTTGGGACTATTTGTGAATATCTGAGCGTTTGTGTCTCTCCTGAGCACAAACGTTCAGGCAGCGTGTGGTCTACCATGAAATTCGACACCAAACTAAATTGTGACTAACTTATAAGAAATTTGGTACGCAATTCACCTATAACAGACAAAACGATATAGCTCTTAAGTTAGTCCCAACAATCGGTCGCCTGAAAATGTAAAGGTTTAATGTAGTTGTATTGGAGAATTCAGTTTCTGAAGGCCACTGTGAAATTTAGCAAAATTAGTCTTGTTAAGCTGAATTGAGTAGAAAACTGAAAAAACGATGAATTCTCGAACACAGCCAGAAGTGAGCCGGGTCCATTTAATGCCCCACTCTTATTATCAGTTCACCCCGGTTGAAAAGACTCCTTGAATTATTTATAATATTTATTTTACCCTCTACAGGACTTAGGTGTAAGGCTTATTGTCAAAGCTTTAATAGAGCAGTCATCATATATAGAAGATACCAGCACTAAACTGGCACACGAATCACTAGATTTCCTAACTGATAACACTCGCGAAGTGCAGAACGTTCACACAAAAAATTCGAACGGTGGACGTTCCATGCTGGAGACTTTGCTGAGTATGAAAACAACAAAATTTCCGTCTACAGATTACCACAAAATTAAAGATGATGATGGCTGGGATTTTGGGCAAAATGATCCTATATCGTCTAAAGATGACGGAAAGGTCCTTGAGAATGTCTCACTTTCAATTAGTGGAGGTGTCCAGATAAAGTTAGAGCAAAATACTAATTCGGTAATGTTAGAAAAACAAGAAACAGAATCGGTTGTTGATCTTCAGAGTGAATTACTTAATGCAAACAATAATGAGTATGCAACATATGTTGAAAATGAGGCTGCTCAATTTCTTAATGAGCAAACAGAGAGCCAAACGAAGGCTTTAGATTTTAATCAGAATAAGCATATTGAGATTGAAACTGGTTCAGATTCCGCTTTTGAAAGTGCCTCAGAGGGTGATAACCGTTTCAAGGATACACTTAAAATGAATAAATACGCTCTTAGAGAACAACCCGCCGAGCTCTATACCAAAGACTCATTGGTCGGCAGTGCAAGCATGAGCGATTCAGGCGTAATATTTTCAGACTCTAGAAGAATATCGCTGAGCTCGGAAAGTCTTAGCAGTGAAAATTCTCTAGATACAAGCGACAGTAATATGCTGGATAAAATTAATGAAAAAATTACTAAAAATGATACTTTAACGAGACAGAAACACATCGAGGAACCAATTCAAAGTACCAAGAGACCAAAGGGATTACAGGCCTTGATCTTGTGGAATAATAACATAACAAGAGAATCTGGTGAATATATTTCGGATCTATTGGCGACTACTGTTTCTTTAGAATTGCTGAATATTGGAAAGAACATTCTCAGTAATGATTTTATCGCCAAGATTGAGGAGAGCCTGCGTACAAATTCCACCTTAACAAACTTGGGCCTTCAGAGCGCTCATCTCAGTTGTGCTGGTATTAAAATCCTATCTACAATTCTACAATTTGGCGGCAATTGTACACTGGAGAGAATTGATATCAGGGATAATAATCTGCAAGTAGATGGTCTATCAGCTTTAGCAGAAGCTATAAAATCAAACAAATCTGTAACGAGAGTAGATGTTGATGACGTTCCTAAAAGAGTTTCGGTTAGATTTAAAAATATCTTTATTATTAGAGATTTTTTAAATATCTTACTGTTTTACAGGACGATGCAAGCGATATGCAGTTTCACTATTCCAGAGTTTTACATACACTTCGTTCATTATGCTGCCGGAACGGTAATTCAAAAGAGTCGGCTACACTTACGAATAATGTAAAAAAGGTTGGACAGTACCTGACTTCAAGAAAAATTTCCCTAACATGCCCCAGCATACGCACACCAATGCTTGAGCCGACTTTAAAAGTCGATCAGCTAACAGTTGATGTTAAAAAGAAGTCTAATGTACGGCTGAGATCTCCATTACCCAGCCCGCCAACAGCTTCACCAACATCATCACCAGTTCCGAGCCCATCGAGGAGCAGATTTCAAGTGTTCCGTGTCAATGAAAATAAATCACCGTCTATTGCGGAAAATATATCTGTACAGAAAGATAATTCAAAGTTTCCTAATTTCTTTAAGTTATCTGAAAATGATAGTAGCAACAGTCCACAAAAAGAAAAAGGCACAAAATCTCCAAATACCTTAAAATCGCGCTTCCATGTAACGCTCGTTAAAAGTACAGATAGTCTCAGCACTTTACCAGCCAAAGAAAACAAAAGTTTGGACCCAAATAGAACTATAGATGCCCAGACCGAATCTGTGGTATCTACAAGAGTTGCAAAAGATACTATGCTGCCAGTGAAAAGCCAAAGTGACTCACAATTACTGGAAGATATTGCTGCCGTTTTGTGTAAAGTTGAGCATTCAGAGGCAGATGATTCTAAAGAGACGGCTTTAGTGGAAGAAAACATCGAAGTAGGTAAGCAAAGTTCATCTATCTCTGAAGATACTCTTAATACCCTGGCCAGTGTACTGAAAAGTAATGATTCTGTGCCAGTTTCAACTATGTGCACTGAGTCTGTTGACTCTGTCAATTTGACTGAGCACGAGCATCCAGCAGATTTGAATACGGGGGAGGGTATTCTGAATGAAAACATAAATGAGGCCGGTATAAGCGCTTGTAATATGCCTGAAATACAAAGTGATGAAAACAAAAGTGAGACTGGCATAAACGTTACAGATATGCCTGAAATACAAAGTGATATCATACAATGTGATACCGGCTTAAGCGTTGTCAGCATGCCTGAAATCATCTACGAATCTAATCCTTATGAAAAATCAGAGCCCCAAGAAATAGAAATTAAAGAAATAACATCCAGTTCTCTAGGCGGCGACTCACTTAGCTCTGAGACGACTTCGCCAGAAGAGAGCTCCAGCTTGGACTCGACGAAAACATCGAGTAGTCCTTCTGATTCAGAAATTAATGAGGGTTCCGCCAATGGACAATTAGGTGACAATGTTTCCGAAACGCTACCTGAATCATGTAAAACGGAGACTGAGCCACGTGTGAGAAAAATGTCCTGGATATCTACGACAAGCTGTCCATCGACTGTTGATAAACTTTTGAGCTTATTCCAAAATCCAGCTCATATATTTGCACGTACGGCATCTCCCGAGCAGGAGAGAAAATCTGACGAATCGGACGTTAATTCTCAATCACTGGTTTCACTTCGAAAACAATCTCCGCCGGGTATCTTTTCTTGGAACAAAGCATCAAGTGAGGCGAAAATAACTGACGTGAAAAGATTATCTTCGGAGAATATAATCAGCTCGAATTTTCAATCGTCTTTTCTTGATGTAGCCTCGAAACAAATACGGGGCATAGCTGATTTTGGGAAGCAGGTTTTTCGCCAGAACATCGCGTTCGGTGAAACCCTAACCCCGGAAGCATCGCAAAGTTGTGATTCAATACCCACGGAAGTTAAATTGGAGATCAAGGAAAATATCTCACCAGAGCACACAATTACACCGAATTCAATTGCCTTTTTGCAGCCTATCCAGCAGGGCACAAAGACGACATCAGATAGGCCACCGCCACAGGGTGATGCCGAAGAATGCTCACAGAACTTCAGCCAGCAGGAGCTTGAGTTCAACGAGTTTGTGGCCTCTGAATGTTTCGGGAACAATATGTAATATTTTAAGTGTTAAGCCCGTTTTTTTTTTCAAACAAAACGTGACTTGAGGGCCTTGGTACTAAAACAAAAATATAAGTAACTGCGATTACTTAACTACTATACATTTTAGACGGCAATTTTTACTTTATTATTGTATTTTTTTTTAAATTACTGTCTTTACCATGAAAATTTTATTAAAGATTTTTCTTGTGATACTCTGCGGCGAGCGCTTGACGGCGAGGTCAAAGACGGGACCGATAACCGTTTTTTCTCTTACGAGTTGAGGTCAGGTCGCCGAACTTGTCCTCATATAAAATATGCGCGCAATTTGTAAATTATGTTGACTTTTGCCGTAATTAAAAAAAAAAAAACATTCTAATGAATAGAGGTTTATATATTTATTGCTACTCATAAGGCGTCTCACTAACGTCAGTGTATTATTAGGACTGAAGATAGTTTGTCCATTTTTGTTGACTATCGTTAATAAACATTATAGTACAAATATCTTTTTTTAATAAATACCTAAAAGATAATACCTTTTTATGGAGCATGGCTCTATTACTATAATATAAGCCGTTTATTTTGAAAGCGGCCCAAGTGCAAATGATCATAAAGACTATCTTTCTATATTCTTCTTTATGATTATCTGGACTTAGGCCACTTTCAACATAAACGGCTCATATATGTATTTCGCAAGCTGGCCAACAAGGATAGCAGCAAGTAATTTGTTCAAGTCAAATGCCCCATTCAGCGCTTACTTTTCTGAAGCTGAAGTGACAATAGGTAGGGTTAATTCGCTTCATTTTAAGCATATCTTTGATAATTTTTTTATGAGCATATGGTAAAGTATATTTATTTGTAAATTGTAAACATAATAAAGTATCATTTCAAGAATATTTAGTTAAATTTTTAGCCTAAAATATTAAGAAATAAGCCATTGAGAGCAAATCTTTTGATACTCTTAAAAAAAAAGCAGCTTGCGGTGGACATCAGAACCATGGGCGGAATTAGAGATTATCCATTGGGGGGGCAGACTTTTATCAAGTATAAGAAAAACGAACAGTAAACTAATTTTCCGATGTTCGCTCTGTAATCTTGGGGGGGCAATGCCCCCCCATGCCCTCCCGTAACTCCGCCCATCAGAACTCATTACTGGATTATCTCAAATCAAAAAAATCGAAAATATTTGGTTAGTTTATGAGTTTCTCGAGGTAATGGCGCCGAGATTTTTTTTACGATTTTTCAATTTTTGGCATAATTTTAAAGTAAAAAAACGAATTTTAAAAGAAAAAACCGGTAATAATCAGCCTATTTGTCATAGTAAAAGTAATTATAATGCAAAAAACAAAAATTATCTGGACGTCACTACCTCATATTTTATATCCTTAAAGAGTGCGTCAAATTTGAAGAAGTTCGGTCAAGTAGATTTTGAATTACAGTGTCCACCGGCTTTGGCCATTCGAAGTGGGAGAAAAATGCGTTTAAAATTTTAATAGCGCATTGAGTTGTTCACTACCGCGGGAGATTCGAGGCAATGTATCTCCGGTAGTTTTGCTCTAATTGACCTAAAATTTTAACTGGATATTCTCGAAGAGTTGTACTTTCAAATACAAAATTTAAAAAAATGCAAAAAAAAAATACTCTTAATTTCAAGTTCGAAACCAGTTACATACGACCACCCCAGCTATTTATTTCTATGCGGATTAATGAATAATAGGCCTTTTTTTGTAAAAACGAGGTATGTGGAGCCCATTCAATGAATATCAGCAATGCACAGATTTTATTAAATATTAGCAGTAAGTTGAAGCTTTTTATTGAAATTTCGAGCACCTTCCATAAGAGCCAGGTTGGCCGAGCGGTCTAAGGCGCCAGATTTAAGCTCTGGTTCCCGAGAGGGAGCGTGGGTTCGAACCCCACACCTGGCAGAGAATCTTTCTTTTTTGTTTGAAACTATATGAAGAAATTTCCATATTGCTTTGATGAATGGCGAAACCTTAGTTTGAGAAGTCGAGTATAAGTTTTCCTTTTATTCGTTAATTCCAAGGATTTGTGTACATTTTTTAACACAAGAAAGGTGGAAACCTCTTTAAATTAAGGTATTTACACAATTTCCAAGAAAACTTTGTGGGGAATATGCAGAAAATTAGAAAGGAGAGTGTCACATGTAAACAGAAAAATTGTTAAAGATTGTAGGAAAAAGTGATTTATACTGGGTTTTTTTGTATTTGTATATTTCCTGGAGTTAAAACACGTTATTTTACGGCAAAAAAAACTAGGCTTAGAAGCTGAATTAAAGAAAATCATTTTGTTTACCTTCGATTTGTCCTTTGAGTAATAGAAAAAATTTTAAAATTGTAGAAGAAGCTGATTTATACCGTTTTCTTGTATTTGTTATTTATTTCAGTTAAAACAAGTTACTTTACCCCAGTACAACTAGTTTTAGAAGGTGAATTAAAGAAAATCATTTTTCTACCTTCGATTCTGATTGATTTTGCGGTTCCTCATGTCCTTTATTTTCTGCTTTTTTTGGTATATCAAACAATTTTCATTTATTAAATTTAGTGAGAAGATTTTTAAGACATTATATCTATTATCATTATATCATTACTCTAGAATCAATTTCCTACATTTCTTACTCGTAGCTTCTGCGTAATTTACATTTTATCCCGACTCAAATTCATAGCGAATCTTGCAACCCTTAGTATCTAATTTATATGATTGCATCTATTTTTACCAAATATTGGGCTGAATTGTAATCTTTGCTACTTTTCTAATAATTTCGAACCGTAATTCGGGTGTATGATCTGATAAGTCACCATTTTTTAACAAACGGAGAGATCGGTAAAATGTAAATACTTTTTAATAAAGGAAATTCGTCATTTTCATTTCATGTCCATTTTATTATAAAAACATTAAATCTATTTAATACAAGCGATTAATTTAAAATATATAGTGAAGAACGTTAGTTACTAATAATATATATTTTCGATATTTTAACCATTGGCACAAATGACTATTAAAAACATGTTCTAATGTTTCATTTGAAATGCCATTGACGATCCTCCTGATGTCTTTAATAAAATCCTCTATTAATTTTGGGTTATTTTCAAAGCAGTGATGTTTAATGCAGCTCTATAAAAAGAAATCGCATTGAGTGAGATCTGACGAGTAAGGTGGCTATTCTATTCCTTTTCCCCTAGCAAAGCGTGGGTACCCTAGGCCGATAACTCGATCGCCATAAAATTTATTGATGGCTTCAAATACTTCTTGTGTGCGATGAGGCGCTGCTCCGTCTTGAATAAAATAAAAAGATTTAACGAGACCTCTCTTTTTCGCATGACGAAAAGACTTGGTCTCTCCGACGACAGAAGATTCAAAGAAATGCAGGTAGATACCTTTTATGTATGTGGTTCACATTTCAAAAATATATATCATTTACAATTCACGTTCTTCGCTATATTTTTAAATTAATGGTTTGTATTAAATAGATTTAATTTTTTTATAATAAAATGGACATGAAATGAAAATGACGAATTTCCTTTATTAAAAAGTACTTACATTTTCCTGATCTCTCCATTTGTTAAAATATAGTGACTCATTAGTCTTCACCTATTCGACACCCTGTAGATACTTAAAGACTACTTATTGCTGTTCGCAGTTAAACAAAAAGGATTTTCAAAATTGTTAAACAATTTTTCAATATAGCTATTGTCTATAGGTGTAAGTGTACACTCTTTTTCAAAATCTTGATATTTGTACAAAATTTTAACTCTTTCTTCGGTTGCCTTCGATGTTATGTACTCGGGCCTTTATTCCTAATCTCAATAAAATTTCCTTCATTAAAGGTTTCTACCGCGATATAGAGAATACAAGGTAAGACTAAGAGGCAACCTTGATTTACTATTTTGCATTTCGGATATGCAAAAATATGTCACTGTGGCAAGGCTTTTTTGTAAGATATTTTTTTATACAGGTTTTATCAATAATAATTATTTAAACTGTTTTTTTGCAATAAAACTGAACGTTTTCTTTTATTAAATGTAGAAGGTTTACAGGAAATAAATCTGCGCGTAAAAGCTTGTGAGGGAATTATTAAATTAAAATTAAAACTGCTCAAATTAGCATTATTAAGAGAGCGATTGTTTTAAGTAGTTATGTGACATTCTTTTAAATAGCTTAATGGATAAAAACTTCTTAAAACGTAGCGCAGTGTCGGCGAGAAATATTTTATAACCACGGCCACTGACATATAAGAACTGGACTGCTGATCCCGTACAAAAACTCACATCAAAAGTAAGACCAAATTTTGACCGAATTCTAACTATCTCGCTCTTTCTTAAGCCCGCAGGCAGACAAATTTACAAAGAAAAATGGCCAATAGCCAAATGAAGGTGGCGCCATGTATGTGCACTTCTTTTGGTTTTTTCTAGTATCTTCGCGTGTGATACATCTTTTTGATATCCCCAATAGATAAATAAAAGTAAACACAGGCTTTTTGCACATCACTTTTACCCACAACAGCCTTTACAAGTTGCCCGCCAACTCAAAATTTTTTTTATATATGAGAAATATGAAGGTTAGACAAAGGCATTATATATCTATCTCTGTTATTCTTAAGTCCCCAGCTGATTGCCGCGAGGAACATTTTTATGAAAAAACTTAAAATTGAGCGTGATATGAAAGAAATCGGTTCGTGAAAGCTCAATTATTTTTAATTTGCGTCAGTTTAAACATAATTGTACGGTATTTTAGGGCATTTTTAATAGCATAATTTGCTCCATGAGGATTGAGCCTGTACTAAAAATGGTCTCATTTTTCAGACGACGGTTAGCAGTCCAGTTCTTTCATGTCAGTGACCACGGCATATACTTACGTATTATATTGGCAGGGAAGAAGGCAGCAAGAGGACATTAAAATACAATTTTAAGCTCTTGTGATCTTCATCTTTTAACAAATTCAAAAAAATCTCTCACATTCTTGGGGAAGACGAAAACTACGTTAACACTTGTATCAGTTGTTTAAACGTTATATTTTATTTAATTCCACTTGGAACATATTACTTATCATTAATATATTTATTATATATACATATTATATTTCTTCAAATATTTTAAATTGCTTATATTGTACTTTGGAAGAATTTTTTTTCTTTTTAATTTCAATTCCCTTCATTCCTCGGTTACAACAAAAACTTTAAAATATGCCAAATAAGCATTGCTATCGCCAAATAATTTTCTTTGATTGACCAAGTCAAGTTCGTTATAGCTACGTCCACTGACATAGAGGAACTGGACTGCTAACCGCCGTCTGAAAAACGAGACCATTTTTAGCGCAGGCTCAAACCACATGGCGCAAATCATGCTATTAAAAATTCCCTAAAATACCGCACAATTATGTTTAAAATGAAGCAAATAAAAAATAATTAAGCTGTCATGAACCGATTTCTTTTATATCACGCTTAATTTTAAGTTTTTTCACAAAAATGTTCCTCGCGGCAATCAGCTGCGGTCTTAAGAAAGACAAAGATAGCTATACAAATTATTTTTCTGCCTTTGTCTAACCTTCACATTTCTCGTTTATACCAACCCAAGCTAAAAGTTGTATTACAAAATGAAGTAGCCATCTGTTGGACATCGTTAAACTATTCTAACAGCTGACTGCAACGGAAAATGATGAGTTGGCGGGCAACTTGTAAAGGCTGTCGTGGGTAAAAGTGATGTGCAAAAAGCTTGTGTTTACTTTTATTTATCTATTGGGAGTATCAAAAATATGTATCACACGCGAAGATACTATAAAAAACCAAAAGAAGTGCACATACATGGCGCCACCTTCATTTGGCTATTGGCCATTTTTTTTTGTAAATTTGTCTGCCTGCGGGCTTAAGAAAGAGCGAGATAGTTAGAATTCGGTCAAAATTTGGTCTTACTTTTGATGTGAGTTTTTGTACGGGATCAGCAGTCCAGTTCTTATATGTCAGTGGCTACGTCAAAAGTTCATGGGCCTACCTTATATCCTCTATATCGTGGGTTTCTATGACCACTCTCAACTGCTTGGCACTGAAGTGTGAGGTTATGTGTTTCTGCAAAGTTAAAAGTTGCTCACCTCGTCCGCTCCGTTCCGTTTATTATAGGAATTTACACATTATTAAGGCTGGGATAGAATGCATGCGACACGATTTTGGGGCACGACCGAATAATATGAAAAATCGACCGTTCATATACAGTGCACGCGACACTACAACCTTACCAGACTGTCAGACGTATCACCATTGTCAATTAAGCTGTTTCTTCGCTCACACGTCAATTATTTTTTCTTTTATATTCACTTTAACTAAAAACCCTCGCTTGTAAACTACTGATAATACTTTTGAATTGCTGCCAAATGACATTTCGAAGTGACATTTCTCGTTTTTATTGTCATTCCTAGAACTAAAATGGAACCGGAACATGGAATCGAATCACTGCGCGACGAAATCGTCGAAATCGCGATTTCTGCATTGTATCATGCTCCGTTGGGTTTCTCGTTATAAAGGCCGAGATACAATGTACGCCACACGTTTTTGTGGCGCTACAAAATGAGTTTGAATACAGGAAAATGCAATCAGCTTGATACAATGAACGCGCTGGTACTTTGTAGCGCCACAAAGTTGGGTGGAACTTTAAAGGCCGAGATACAATGTACGCCACACGTTTTTGTGGCGCTACAAAATGAGTTTGAATACAGGAAAATGCAATCAGCTTGATACAATGAACGCGCTGATACTTTGTAGCGCCACAAAGCTTGGTGGAACTTTAACTTTTGAAGCGCGATGATTCGTTTCCATGTTTCTTTTTCAGTTTGGTTCTAGGGACGGAATCAGCTGTTAGAGTAGTTTTACGATGCCCAACAGATGGCTACGGCATTTTGTGATACAACTTTTAGTTTTGGTTGGTATATATGAGAAATATGAAGGTAAAACGAAGGCAGGAACATTGACTTTTATATAGTTCCCAGCTGAGTGCCCCGCGAGGATCATTTTTGTGAAAAAACTTAAAATTGAGCGTGGTATAAAAGAAATCGGTTGGCGAAAGTTTAATTATTTGTAATTTGCGTCAGTTTAAACATAACTGTGCATGATTTGCTCCATGAAATTTGAGCCTGTGCTAAACATGGTCTCATTTTGCAGACGACGGTTAGCAGTCCAATTCTTTCATTCCAGCTGTAGCGTCGCTCTCATTGTATATTGCAGCGCGATATTTCACGATATTCCACGCGCCACAAAAACGTGTGGCGTACATTGTATCTCGGCCTTTAAAGCTCATTTTGTAGCGCCACAAAATCGCATCGAGAATATTGTATCTCAGCTTTAAATTTGACAGATCACCGGAACGGAACGGAGCGAATGCTATGTAATGTAATGTCAGCAGAACCAAACGTATGCCTCAGAATATGAAGCAGCGACACCTTCGCTTATGCCTTGAGCCTAGTAACTAGAAGATGATGATAGCACTGGTCAAGACCAAATTAGGTCAAAGAATATCTATTTCAACAAGAAGGGACACTTTAATACCCTCTCAAAATTCCAACTCATATGCAAGCTCTCGCAAATACACCCAGCAAAATTTCCTATTAGATAAAGCAGCTCAGGGCTACTACCTCTGTAAATACCTATACGAAATGTGGAGAGAGAAATAGTCACCAAAAAGTTCTCCCAGACAGCTTTTACAGCGTAAGCTATAAACTGAAGCTTTTTTTATGAACGCTTTTTTAAAGGCGGTCCCGAGCCGGGCACTAGTACTAGGCCGCTCAAGTTTACCTCTCCTCGCAATGTTAAGTTATAGGGAAATGCCGAATCGGAGAAGGGAGAAGAGGCGGGCAGCACACACCGAGCATGAATACGGACGAGATTGTTTACATTTTTTCTTTGTGCGTTTTTAAAGGCGGTCCCGAGCGGAATTTCTTTTGTGTGCTGCTCGCTTACGAAAAGTACCGGGTGGTCTTGATTTGTTTGGGAATGTGAAGAAGCTTAAAAGTTTTTGAGTAAAAAAGTGCTTTCTTAGAAGCAATTAATTAAATTAAATTAAATGTGCTTTAGATAAATGATGGGTAAGCGTAATAAAATGTGTTTGGGGTGTGGCTGTGGAAAAGGCAGCGTGTAATGTGCTCATAGAAAAGTTTTGTGATAAAACATTTTTGTGAGGTGCACCCTGCAGGAGTGTTCCACTTTTCGCCCCAAATTTTTGTCTTTCTCTCACTTATGCTTTCTTTATTACTAACTATTTCTAGCATAAATTCCCATTTCATTCCTGTAACGGTACCAAGGTCGAAAAAAAGATAAGGAAAAACGTCACGAGTGTCCCCTCTTGTTAATAGATACTAGGTCTGTTCGTTGGCAATCCTGTGGCACCCCAGTGCGCCCCAGTGCGCCCTATCTGCACTGGTTTTTAAACGTCAAGTGACAGTTCTGTGTTTTTTGAGAAACCTGGGGCGCCCTGGTGCGCCCTGGTGCACCCTGGTTTTACCCCAGATAAAAACTCAGGGTAAATGACGGTTATCAGTTTAATTCTTAACAGATACGGTATTTAAGGTGGAATTAACTCTTGTTGCGGACACAATAACTTAATTTGAGCATTTCGATGTTAACATTATGAAAAAGTAGTGGTTTTATTTCATAATTTTTGTGTAAAAGGCAGTGCTGCCGAAGATACTCCGATCGGAGTATTTCTACTCCCCTCGGACAGTGTGTACTCCGATACTCCTCAAAGAAAAATTTTACTCCCCAATGAGTTTAGCAGCAAAAACCTTTTTTCCGTTTTAAATAAAGGTATTTTAAGACACATTTCATTATTTTTATTTCGAAGTTTGCAAGAAAAAGCAAATTCTAACGAAAGCGGTACTGTTTGTTTTTACTTCTATGCAGTTTTCTACGACTTATCTAGAAAGTTATGTTTTGCTATGCAGTTTTCTACGACTTATCTAGAAAGTTATGTTTTGAAAAGTTTGTTTTTTTAATAAATCTTGTTATAAAAACATATCTTGTATATTGATTTTATTGATACCTTCCATAATTAATATTAATACTCCCGTGAAGAGCAAAATACTCCTCTGAGAGGACAGATTTTACTCCTCACAAAAATGACAAAACGGCAGCACTGGTAAAAGGCCAGATGACAGTTCTCCTTTTTAGTACGCTGTTCGCTGGTGTAAAAAGCACTGGGCTGCCCCGTGTTTTTTGACAGTTCTCAGGGCGCACCAGTGCGCCCTGGGGTGCCACAGGTTTTCATGCCAACGAACAGACCTACTCTTTGATTAGGTGCCCAACAAATGACAGATAATTTCTATATATAAATAGAGTTAAAAACTACAAAATATCGCATTTCGACCATTTCTGGAAAATCATTAAAAAGTAATGAATCGTGATAGGAACTTGTAGCGCAGCTCAAATGAAGATTTGAACCTTAAGCTTTAATATAAAAATATAAGACGCTTTCAGATTTTTCGAAACATTCCTTTTAAGGGGGCAGTCCAGTGAAAACGACTGTTTTTTCAACGATTTTTTTTTCATATTAGAAATTAATTTTTATTAAAAGACTTTTTGACATATGATAGTACAACTAATAAACTATACAAAAAAAATTTTTTTTTTGATGAGTCGTCCTGACAAAATGGCCGCTCCAAAAAAAAATTTTTTTTGTTGGCGGACGTCGAATCTCTGCAACGGTTCATTTGAAACAAAAAATTCAAACGAGGTTTTAATCTGTAGAACATTGGCTATCGTCGGAACTAGAATTATTAATTTTCAATAAAAAATAACAAAATGGCGGCATTTTGAATTTTTCGGGTGTTTGATTTGTTTATAACTTTGTAAATAAACAATGGATTTTAATAATTCTAGTTCCGACGATAGACACACTATCAAGAAATATACAGCTAAATTTTTAGATCAATCGGAGCAAAAGACTCTGAGATCTGACGTCAAAAAATGCTGTTTTGAGAAAAACCCGTTTAAAGTTTTTGTTGCGGAAAAAAGCTAAAAAAATTAATTTTACCTTAGTCAGCGATGCCTGCTCCATACTTAACGCGATGCCTGCTCCATACATAACTAACCTTAAATACAAAGCAGAAGGACCTAGACCGTTATAAACCGAAAAAAAATGGGCGGAGCAAACAGGAATACAAGAGTCCTCCTTGCTCCGAAACACGCCAGGGGACCTTTGAGCGCTCGGATTACACGTCTCTCGAAAACTCTCTGTATCTTTAAAACTATTCAATATTTTGCTTAGATATTTTAAGGGAGTATTTTCGAGGTGTAGTAGAGTAGATTTAAGAAAAAAAAAAAAAAAAAAAATTAAAAAAAAATTTTTTTCACTGGACTACCCCCTTAAAGTAATTTTTTCTATGCATTGGTTGTTTCATACAACCAAAACCCCCGGGAATACATATATACACAAGCCGTGAAGTAGAAAATGCATACGTAGTGATGTAGTCCGAGAATCGCCGTGAAATAACATTGCTTCTTATGGCGGATGATCCAAAGTATGCCACTCAACTCGCCTGAACTGCTAAACTATAACTTTTAGGCGAAAATGATGTTCTACTAACTATAACTATGGAGGAATACCTTTCTAGTGGTCTGAAAAACGTTATAGTAAGAACAAAATATTAGAGTTTTTTGCACTTAAACACAACTCTAACCATTTCCTCGAACAAAACAGCAGCGGCAGGTCGACTTGACAGCACGACTTTCCGTGGTAATTTGTTCGATGGGCAGTAAGAGTAACTTTTGAGCTCCAATATCTTTAATATTTTGTTCTTACCCCTATAATGATTTTGGTACCATAAGAACGGTATTCCTCCCCAGTTACAGTCAGTAGAACATCACTTTTTCGTAAAAACGATAGTTTAGCAGATTCGCCCTCTGGAGCGGAATGAATGAGCTCTACCGCCATAAGAAGCAATGTTATTTCGGTGCAATCATCGGACTACATGACCCTATACATGTGGTAGTGAACAGGTCTACTTCACGGCTTGTATTTATTATTCCCGGGGGTTTTGATACAACAGATAGTGAATGAGGATTTCTCCTGGCGAATTGTTAAGAAAACCATGCTCCTCAAGACGGTCAGTTAAATCTGAATATTAATGCTTTTTCGTATACTTACATTAGGATACAGGTTTTCATTTAAGTAATATTATGAACTATGGAAATCTATTATTTTTTAACGATCATTCAAAAATGCCTGAAATAGGTACGGTGTTTTGCACTTTTTAACTCTATTTTTCTTGAACATTTTCGCTTGCGAATTCTTAACCCTTTAAGTGGAAATGACGAGTCTTGCCCGCAAAGATTTTCTGTGTCAAATCTGACTTTGACGGGGCACATATTTAAAGATTTAAAAACCAGATAAATTTTTTCTGACTTGTAATAAAACATTATTATGATATTTACTATTACTATGAATTTATAATTCCACGCATAGATTTGCTCTAAATTTAATTGTGTGCACGCACACGATTCTTCGAAATTAAGTAGCAAGGCAAGGGGTTAATCTACGGAAAAAAGTCCTATAGAAAAGAAGCAATACTTATTCGTCATCTGAAGAACATAAAATTTGTTGTCCTGTGCAATTAATAACTATCCATCAGTTGTCAATATGCCTTGAATCTAAAGTCCTGGAGTCTTTTATGAATTTCATATAAGAATTTCAATCATATTTTACAATCAGCGAAGAATCAATTTAATGTGAGCAAAAATTGAGATATACAGAAATTTATAATATAGAATAATACAGGAGATACGGCAAGTATGTAGTACACATATATTAAGTGTGTATGTTACAGGGATGTTTTCAAAAATGTAATTTCGTCAGCCTACCTTTCAATTCAGCAATTGCTCTTGTTAAGCTGAATTGAATAGGTGACTGTAGAAATGAGTAGCATTAGCATCACCCAAAAAAAAAAAAAGCTCCGTGAACAGCTTCGTTGTGATCTTAGTCCTTATTTACTTAATAATTTTTTATTAGTCTGCTGTTTATAAAGTGTAATACAATTTTCCATTTTGGCTAAGCCTATATTTTTTTATTTTTCACTAATTAGCCTTTTTAACATAAATTTTATTAACACGTTGAATGCCGTGGGGGTCACCGGTGACCGGCACCCACTAGCTGAATGTGTAGCTGAATAAAACGCGGCAGTCAACGTGATACTGCTAAGGAAACCATGGGGTCTATTCTGAGATCCGCTTCACATGAAAAGCAATTTCCACATAACATTCGTTTCATGTGAATGTGCCTATTCCGAGATTCACATGAATCGAACAAAAATATTTCGCTTGGAACAGGTGAAATTGGAACTGTCTCAGTACAAACGTCATCGGCTCTAATATTCTAACAAGGAGAGAACTTTGCTTTTAAACAGTGAATTAAAAGTTTAAAGGCGTTTTAATAATTTAGAGATTATAAATTTTTAAATATGGAATTCTGGATATGTTCTAATAAAGACGTTTGGTGCTCAAGAAGTACTTTTCTATTTTTTCGGATGCCGGCTTGCCTTTTATAACTATGTTTGATTTTGTGGTGGCAGGGTGGAGACCTCCTTGTTGAAACTGCGACAATTTTCTTCAGCTAAATCATTTTCTGCAAGAGTGTGTATCATTTTCAAGAGCAGGATCATGTCCTGTAGTACTCGGTTCATATGTTTCCGTTTCAGGATACACTTCTAGCAGATTAGTACCTTGTCGAGAAGATCCTGGATTGCTTAATGCTGAAACTGCAGCTTGGAAAAATTCAGATGATCTCTGCTTTGTCGGAGGAGGTAGTCCAAATACTCTTCCCGATATTTGTGTCACCTTTTGTAAATTTAGTAAAGCAATTGCTCTTTCTTCATGTGCGGAGAAATTATGCAGTATGTTTGGGCCACCACCTGTTGCGTTTACTTCTTTTTTATTATCCTGCAATTTTTTTTGTGTTCAGTTTGACTCGCTAATTCGGACTACCTTTAATCCAGATATCACGCTAATCCGGACCAGCAAATTTGTATCATTATGTATTCTACAGTCCGGATCATTTTTTGAAAGTGTTTTCTGTAATCCGGATTTCCTAAATTATGCTTCTATAAACTGAGAGAAAAAGCAATAAATTTAGCATTAAACAAAAATAAACAGACTTCAATTACTGAGTTCATAACTAAAAAATAAATAATAATTCGAAACTTCCATTGTAAAAATCATTTTTTCTTATTTTATTTTTAATAAATGGAGTTAATTCCATATTTTTGTTTATACATGTTGCGTATTAATTCTGCTTCCCGCAGTCCGGATTTTTCACTAATCCGGATCACCCCTTGCAATAATTAATCCGGATTAAAGAGTCATTACTGTACTAAATCCGCTACCCATTCGTGTAACAAATTTACCTTTTGCCACTCTAAAATAGTTCTGGTTTGAGGACTGTTTACGTTCAATACTGTTTCCTGGAAAGGAATCAACACGAAAATATACTCAAAAACTCAAATTAACGCTCAGACAAATATATTTTGAATATAAAATAACATCACTTACTTTTTTCCTCTCATTTCGTCCGACACTTCCTGTAAACGAAACTTTAATGATTGCCTTCACTTGGAAAAATCAAGTGAACGAATTATTCACCTCACACCGAAAGCATTCACCTCTGACGATTGCGAGAATAGCAAAAAAATTCCGCAAGTTTCACATGAGACATGGAACATGTGGAACATTCATCTTAGACGAATGTCAGAATAGGACTTTCGAAATGTGAACGATTTTTCACGTGAAGCGGATCTCAGAATAGACCCCCATACCTTTTAAAATTCTTAAGATAGTAGCACAGTAGGTACTAGTTTTTTTTGGGAATTGTTTATATTTTACGTAGTTTCTCATATTTTTGCATAAAAATAATTTTGTGGTAATCTAATATATAAAATTCTCCTGTCACAGTGTTAGTGGCCATACTCCTCCGAAACGGCTTGACCGATTTTGATGAAATTTAATATATATATTCAGTAGGTATGAGAATAGGTTTATAACTAATTTTTATACCCCTAGATGTTAAGGGTGGGTCACCCTAAAAAAAGTTTTTTTATTTTTTGGACAAATTTTTTTTTTGTAATTTTTTTATGGTGTGGCATTAAAAAACACATTTAGTCCTAAATTTTTACCCTTCTACCACCAACCCCTACTTTTTAATAGCATTTTTTATTTTCTAACCCCAGCAATAACTTGAGAACGACTGTACGGATTTCATTCATTTTTTTTTTTTAAGTTTTCTAATACTTTTTAGAAGGTTCTTACGGAAAGAAAAGTTAATAAAATTGCGCAGAAAATTGGATACTTTCAGAACACTTAAAGATTATTTTAACTTCGCGAGTTTGACCGTTCGCGCGATCTCGATTTCAACGGATTTTAATGAAAATTAGTAAAATTATTGTTTTGAGGTCACTGATTTTGAATATTATCAAAATTTACCAATCCAAGATGGCGGACCCAATAGATTTCTAGATTTCTAGATTTCAATGGATTTTAATGAAAATAAGTACAGTGATAATTTTGAGGGCACCAATTCTGAATATTATCAAAATTTACAAATCCAAGATGGCGGACCCAATATGGCGACCAAGATATCTCGATTTCAATGGATTTAAATGAAAATTAGTACAATCATTGCTTTGAGGTCACTGATTTTGAATATTACCAAAATTTCCAAATCCAAGATGGCGGATCCAACATGGCGATTAAAATGTCTCAATTACAACGGATTTTAATGAAAATTAGTAGGGTAGACTGGGTACGGTTGTGACAATTTCCAATTGATCGCCCATTATTTTGTTAGTATGCCATTTAACTGGAAGAAAGATGTTTTTTATGATAAAGTATACATTTATCTACTTATAAATACTAAAATTTTGCCCCTAAGTACAATGGTTAACTCACAGGAGCAAATCAAAAAAAAAAGGAAAAATGTCACAACCGACCACACCCCAGGGGCGGTTGTGACAGTGCTTGGGGTCCGTATTGACAGGTTCAACAATACACCAAAACGGTCTAAAATCACTTTTATAGCAAATAATAGCTTACATAAAGCATCATAAATCTTCTTCTGGAAAAATTTAACATTAACGAAACAAAAAAAATAAAGTATATGTACACTTTTATGGCTTAAAACAACTATGGCACTGTAAATTCTACAGTTACGAGTAATATAAGAGTCTTTATATTAAAATCTAATCGCTAGAACTAATAAGACACTGTGAAATCTATATTTGTTATAACAGTCTTCATATATTACAGTAACTGTGTTAAAATACAAAGTAGATATTAACTGAAAACGTCTTCTTCAACAAAAACTAAACATTTGTGGAAGTATCAATATGCAAAATCAAAAAATAGGAGGAAAATAAAGTCCGTTTTTAGTTATAAAAACTCAAAAAATAAGATACCGAGATCTATTCAGACTCATCAAAGTTATGACATAACATCTTTCGGTCTTTCTCAGACGTGTCCTGGGCATCTAAAAGCAAAAATAAAAATTTTACTTTTGTCACAACCGTACCCAGAAAATATGTCACAACCGTCCCCAATGCACTCCTTCGCAAAAAAACAATTACCATGACAATACCAAACAATATATTTACAAAGTAATTACAGCTATATAACTACTAATGTTTCACCTTTTACGGAGAAAAATACTTATTACTCTATCTGTACAAACATAACAACTATTATTAAAAAATATCGAATAAAAATATTTACTTTTGACCGTTAAAAACTAATATAGGCCTCTGCTAGCGTTAATGTCGCGCGATGGCTGGCGCAATACTGTGACACACTTTCAGATGGGCAAACTGCTCCTCTCTTTCCTTGCACCCTCCCCGTTAATCCTTACAGTTTTGCTAATATGATGACTGTCACAACCGTACCCTGGCACAACCGTACCCAGTCTACCCTACAATTGTTATTCTGTGGCAACTAATTTAGAATATCGAGATTTCCAAATCCAATATTGTGACCAACAATTTCTCGATTTTAACGGATTTTAATGGAAATTAGTACTACAATTATTCTGGGGCCACTAATTTGAATGTTATCAAAATTTCCAAATTTAAGATGGTGGATCCAACACGGCGCCCAAAATGTCTCGATTTGGAAAGATTTTAATGAAAATTGGTATAATGATTATTCTGAGGCCACTAATTTCGAATATTATTAAAATTTGTAAGCCCAAGGTGGCAGGTCCAATAGGGAGACCATAATGTCTCGATTTCAACAGATTTTATTGAAAATTAATACAATGATTATTCTGTTACCAATAATTTGAAATACATATTATCAAAATTTCCAAATCCAAGATGGCGGATCCAATATGGTGATGCAAATTTGTCGACTTCATGAAAATTAGTACGATTTTTTTGGTGCGATTAATTTTGATCATTATCGAATTATCAAAGTTTATAGGTCCAAAATGGCGGACCCAATATATGTATATAAAGAAAATTTCTCGATTTCAACGGGTTTTAATGAAATTTGGTACAATAATTGTGTTAATGCCACTAATTTTAAATATTATCAAGATTTGGATATTCAAGATGGCGGATCCATGAAGGGGGTTTCGGGTTGAATCAATTTCTAGGATATAACAAACTAGAACATTTGAGAAGTCTTTTATTAGTAAGTATTTACCCAACGCCGGGTGAGACCGGGTAATTTTCCAATATTTGTCAAGTGTACAACGGTTTACTTAATATTAAACAACGTGTAAGTTTGTTCAATAAATTAATTAGGGATATGAAACGGAAATACTGTTTTCTTATATTAATGGTATTATTTCTAGAAACATGCGAAATGGGCATAATGAAAATGTACCGGAAAGGGCAGTACAACGTCTGCCGGGCCAGCTAGTAACAATATATATTTTTAAGAAAAAATAATGAAGAAGAAATATTATAGATATGTTTTTGAAAATAATTTGATTTCAGGAATCAAATATCTATTTATGTAATTAAAGTTAGCTTTTTCAAAATTTGAATAGCACACTATTGATATTTTAGGAATTTTTTGTAGGTCGGTGAAAATCCCTCATTTATCCGGATTATATCACTGTAAGGAAAAATGCTCTAGAAAATTCAACCTCAGGAAATTTTCATTCTAATAAGCTATTTTGTTTAAAAAGTCCAGTGGAACGAAAAGATTAAAGTTTTTAAATAGATGTTTTTGCCATTTTTACGTCTCCCGCTGGGTCTTATAAGACCCAATGTATTTTATTTGACAAATTAGACCACTTTGCCCTATATGTGTGCCGGACCACTTCACAGCTTGTTATTGTGGGAAGTTTTGGCACAGATGATGCATTTGAACTCTTTAATTTCACAATTAATGTGGTGATATTTAACCCTGATTAAGTTTTAAGAAATATTGACCTACAACGGCTCTTTAAAAGAAAACAAGAAATTCTTGAAGGTGTTGCTCCACGAGGGTCAGACCCAAAAGGGGACTATCAATTATGTTCCCAATCGATTCTGATTAGATTCATATACATATATTATTTGAATTTTCTGTATATGCACTTTCTTTTCAATGTACATACCATACGTTTTATATTTAGGGTATTATTAAATGTTTTAAAACCTTGACGATAATTTCTTATAAAAATTTATGATCCGATTCGATTCAAAATTAATATGAGGAATTTGTCAGAACCGCGGATTTCACTTATTTAAAATTGTATAATACTAAGACGAAATTAAATAAAAAAATACTGGGTTCTGAGCTATCATATATAGTCGTATATTTCTTACATTTTCTTCTCTTTTACAATGTTTTGTCTAAATGCCACGATGAATTTGTAAATGTTTCGGTATGAAAACATCTATCACAGAAATTCATTAATATGCTCTAGGTACATATTTAGAGTAAATAGTTCAAAGACACTTTGGTAAATTATTCCCATAACAACACTGAGAATATTTAGAGTGCACCTTTTCCCATATCTGATAGCCTCTCTTAATAAGAAAAGATCTTATTTAAAGCAAAAATTGCTTCCGGTCTAAAAGGGTTAAGAGAATAATTGAAAGGGCATAAGTGGGATCGTCGTAAACACAACACTTATTCTAAAAAGTTCGCACTTGTTCTCTTTTACGACACTATCAAGATCCAATAGAGAGGACATTACTCCTCGGTGTGAATGAGAATTTATGGACAGAGACAGAGCCGGGCGACACGCGGCGAACTTTAAACAACCAAATTGTTAACATGGTCACCGGATGACCTTTAGCTTTTGTCTTCGGTTGCCGCTTGACTCCAACAACATAAAATAAAATCGAGCGGTCAATTTGCGCGCCAAAGTCGGGAACGGACCCAGGCGCTTGGAGACTACGTTTGAGGTTGAACTTAATTGAGAGCTTGAGAGCTAAACAGGAATCTTGGCTAAATATACGGTTTATAATGGACTGACTTTTGAACTTATATATACAGGACAAAACCTTATGCAAAATATGTATTAATGCTTTTTGGTAGAAAATTGTCTGAGACCAGCTTATGTCTACAGGCTAAAATCGAGTGGGCCACAATCTGCTGCTACAGTTCCACTTAGGACCTTGAGATTTCGTGCGCGGGAAATTTGTTCGTATTTTATTAGCCACCACCGCCGGAATTAATATTAATTGTAAGTCTGCGATAGATCGTGGCTGGCTCGTATAAATTCATAATGTTGTTTTTTCGAAGCATCGTCGCCGTCTTGGGGTCCCAGCAAGTGTGCCAATTCGGTCGCCAACCCCTGCGAAGTTTAAGCTGGGAGTTTAAACTGGTCCGCCTGCCTGCTTGCCCGCCCTGATTGTGGTATTAACCCACATATCAGTCATAAGCACTTGTGGGTCCGGCTGCACTTCTATGTTGGGTGGTAATCTGAGCACGTCACACTAAAGCCGGGTTTATTTGCTTTTATTAACGCAGAAACAGCAACAACCACCGTGGTCTCAACCTAGAGACTTCCCAAATTGCCCCCTTCTCGATTAAACTGTTCGCTTCGGGTACATTCGCGCGTATCTTCTTACCTAACAAGTGAGTAAAAATCTGAGATGCGAACGTAAGCGCTAGTAAGTGTGTTTCTTCGACTTTCTTATGTCGATACGATAAACAAACAAATTAGGAGAGGAGTCGTTAGACTTGCCACGATCATCGTGACGGTTAGTCACTTAACTACTTAGGTACTTAGATTAGGTGATATTAATCTGTTGATTTAGTCGAGCGGTTTGTCTGTTGAGCTGCATTTGCTCTTTTGCGCAAATTAGAGGGTGGGAAGTGGTCAGTTTGTATATTATACACGTTTAGAAGAGTGTGACATGAATCATTAAGAGATATCTAGCCCGGCGCAATAGTGTACTATGTTAATATTCAGTTACATATTAATTAGATGCAACACGTACTGTTTGAGCGACATTTATGCCTTGATTATCTATAAATTATGATAATGACCAAGTCTACAACAAACATTACGTAAACATAGCTAATTCCGGGACATCTGTTATATAAGATCCTACTCGATCGAAGTTTTAGTATATTTTATCTAAAGGAATTTTTTGTTTATCTGCACTACTTGTTTTTTTTTAGGTTCTTTATTAAGAAGAACCTTTATAAAAAGCTGGTTAGATATTCTGTGATTAAAAATAAAATATTTAAATGTTGCCGAGAAACCTTAGTCTGCGAAAATTGGGTAATAAAATGCTTTTTTAATTTTAACAACTGCTCGTGATGAAAAATCTGTAAACCAACAGTTTTCACTAGATAAGGTTTTTGAGAAAAGCTTTAACATTTGAAATAATTGATATTGTAGCCACTTGTGAGTGCTCAATATCTTTCTTGCATTATTTATATTTTTTAAAGCTACCTCTTAAGAGTTATGCCAAAGCTTATTAGGGTTTAAAATTACGACATATAAAAACCCTTTCCATTTAATTTAAGTGTAAAAGCATATCACTTTAAAGGTGCCGCAAATTATCAAAATTATAAGCTTGCGCGCTAGTAGTTCTAGTTCTAGTTATATATGTATACTATGTGTATGATTTATAAAAGCTTTTATATGGTATAACTTGTAATTAGTTCTCCATCTTAGTTAAACGCTAGAACGCTAATTATACGTATATATTTATAAATTAAACATATACAGGGTGTTTGGCAGAAAGACCGACAAAATTTGTTGGTGGGTTGGTGGGTTCATTTCTAATTTTTTACCGATGAGACCTAAGTCGTATATGATCCGGTTACTGATATACGACTTGTTTCAGTTTATTTAAAAAAATGCCCTAAATTCCCTTTTCAAACCCTCATAACTGTTTTGTTTGTGGTCACAATAGCATGAAGTTATTTTTTATTGCATGTTTGATTTATGTTTTCCATCTAAACAACAAAATTTGATGTAGTTTATTAACAAAAAAAAGGAAATGTGAGCTACCAAAATCCAAAAAACAGGTAATTGCGTGAAGAAATAGCTTTTTCAAAATTAATTTTAAAATAACAAGCTGCAACTGAGAGCTTCGTTATCTTTTAAAAAGTTCCTAGGTTTACGCCCGTTCCAACGATATGCCACATGTAAAATAAAGTCATTCATTAAAGCGGTAAAAATTAAGGATTCACTGCAAGGTCTTAACAATTTTTTTATCAATTGCTGATTACGAAATCAGTTTACGTACAAAAAAAATCGTAAGCAACTATTTATTTATTTTAACTATTTTATTTATCGGTAAAAAATTATAAATGAACCCAACAACCCACCAACAAATTTTGTCGGTCCTTCTGCCAAACACCCTGTATATGTAAAACCCTAAACAATTTTTCTTCCGTTTATTTACATTATACTTTTTAGTGTGGATTTGTTTCATAGTTTATCGCACTTTGTGGGAGGGTTGTGAAGAAAAAAGGCAATGCATAATGTTTTGGCGTCCGACATATTTAATTTAGAACGATATTAATTATACTATATTGTATTGTCAAGAGACTCACGTAGGTCTGTCAAATTTTATCAAAATCGGTTAATAGGAAGTGAGTTAAAAATCCAATAAAAATTTTGAACCGGAAAGAAATACATACGAACGACTCACGTTATATAAAATCTTGTAAAAACCATAAGGACTTCTACAAAACATTCCATGAAATTCACTTTTTTTATAAACGTATTATACAACAGCAGATACTGGATAAAGATTAAAACTGGGTCATTTTCGTGAAAATCCGATTTCTATAAAGATATCAGTAAGAGTTCAATTCAGTTCAACAGCTGAAGTCTTTCATTCGAGCAGCGTTTTGATATTCTGCGAAGCTCTGTTATTTTTTAACAAATTTTTAAAAATTATCATAATATTTTTTCCACTTTTTAACCCTATTTTCCTCAAATCCTCAAAAACGTGATGTGATGGAAGATTTTTGTTTTCGGATTTTTATTCTATGGAAAAAAAAAATCATAAAAATGGTATATCACTTATTCGCCAACAAAAATGTTGTTGACTTGTGTTATTAATAGAATCATAAATTTATTCGCAGAAAAGAGTTTGGTTATAATTCCGCGTTCATTGCTCTGTAGAAAACATTATTTCGGCTGTTATCTACGGTCAAGTCTACAAATTGGTCGTAGACCCAAGATTCTTCAGTTGCGATGATGCGTAACAACTTTCTATGACGTGGCAGCTTATGGCTGAATACAGGAAAAAAAATATCTTATAAAACAACTCATAAGTACATAATTCAGCGATAAGTTGTTACAGACAGAAAGTGTCCTGTCTTTCTGAATCATGCCAATAATTTATTGAAATTGCTCTAAAACAGTCTACTCCTCTTTACGCATGTTAAATAAATGAATTGTAAATTAAAAACATTCTGTGTCGCAACAGAATAATGTAATGAATATAATTAAAAATTAATAAGTAAATGCATGCAAAGGATTATATTGATATACTTGTGATTAATGTGATTGCATTCTTTTAATATGTATCTTGAACTTGAAATGAATAAGAATGCGAAATAGATGATAAAATATGAGTTTAAATTAGATTACAATAATATAAAAATTCCACCGACTGATTATCTTAACCAAAGCTCAAGTTGTTTTCTTTATCGAGTCATGAGCGATTGTCTTCCAGTGCATTGATTTGCATGATTTTTGCTATAATTTAAAGTATTGGCTTTACGAATAATTATGCTTTTCTTTTATTAAATGATTTTTGATTAATATTCAACATTTTTAGAGGTAAATGTAAATATTTTAACCATTCTGAGACTATTATAAAACAAAATTTCACAAATACTTTTTTAGGATTTATTGATAAATACCGCTGACGAGGTTGCGACCAGTAGTAATTTTCCATTTATGTAATGTAATTCAACAAAAGAATGTTTAGTTTGAGACATGTTTTTATTGCATTCTTCTACATATAATTGATGCTATTAATTGCAGTGTGACAACAATACTCAATGACTTTGGTAAAGTTCCCTATAAGCTGATGTAACTGAGGAATTATTTAGTTTTTATTTCTAATAAATTTGTGTACAAATAATTAATTAATTAAGATTAGTGGACATTGTTTCTACGTCTATTTATTATATAAGAAAGATAATTCATAGAACTTAGTAACGAAAATATTCAATTCAGATCTTTCTGCTGATAATGGATGCAATATTTTTACGTCACGTTGTTTATATGTTTAAAATTTATAGTTTTTCAATTTAAAATATCCTTAAGCATTAATATTCTTTATGGGAATGGATCCTAGTACTTTTCCGAGGCTGATATTATACAACTTTGATATTTTTCAAATTGAAGTTGCGTGGAATTGACAACATTTTTAACTGCATATATTATGTTCGCTATAGCTATTTTATGCATCAGCAAATACACTTAAAATTTCGTGAATTATAGTACAAGGTTATTCAATACTATAAAACGACGAAAACAAATACGAATTAATTAAAAATTAAAGAGTTGAGCGTAAAGAGTTGATAATCCATTCGTAACATAATTTGCTATATGAATTGTTTTTCTCAAATTGATTAAAGTTCACATTTTGGCCGTTCATGTGTTAATTATCTACATTTTGATCTAAGTGTGTAAATAACTTTCCTATGACCAAAAAGAAGGACTTGCCATTCCACAAAACACCTATAAAAGTTTCACAATTCTAGAAGAAATGTAGATTCATAGCAGAAAAAATTGTAAGCAAATAAAAAAACTTCTATTTCTACTGTTTTATTACACTAATGTATAATTAGCTGCGGCCCAACAATTTTCACCTTCGGTTAAAATTACTACATAGAGGTTTCTCCGTGGATCTATGGTCTTGTCTGTAATAGAGTTTTAAATGGTAAAGTATTTAGATTAAGGATGGTAAGTTAAATTATGTTGTTTTGAAATTTCGTAAGCATTCCAAGAAACACAGAAAATATATATATATGTATATAGTATATCTTTTTACGGCACTGCATCTCTTCTAGTAAAAGATTTTGTGCAGATCATTGGCGCCAGCCGATGATTTTCCATTCAAAGCAGCTTTAACTCTCTGGAAAATATTCGTTTTTAGCTTTAACAGGTGAGTAGTATGTTTATCGCAGAGTAGGGATTCTTACTCTCATAAGGGTTTCTGTTTTGGTTTTTCAGATTACCAAGATTAAACAGACAGATCAGAGCGTAGTAGACCTGAAGACAAGAATTTTTACGTACCGTGTTATGGAACCGGCAGATAGACCTGTTAGGTCACCCAAATTGACTATCTTATCTCTCCACGGGTCTCTCTCGGCGTCTTTATTTAAGATATAAACACATGAAGAATAAACTCTGTCTGGGGTTTGAGACACGATACACGGGACCCATTACGTTAAAGATCGCCGGAGCGAGCTTTTCATGTCTTTTCATTATCTCCTATAGGTTTCTTTTGATAACGACAATTTATAAATTATAAGAACCGTCTATGACTGGCCTCTCAGTCGACTCTAGAGTGCCTTAAGAAAAAGGTCTTCGCTTGAAACCGGCCCGAGTTCCGTACAAGATAGAAAGGCCCCCGAGTCGTGTTCGTGCAAGCAACTAAGGTGCAAGTGTACCCAAAGCATTCCTCACGAAGAATGATCAGTGGATTACCAAAAATTTCATTTTGATTCGTGCTTGGTTTCTTCATTATTATATATCTTGCCCTGTTTTTCACCTGCTTGGCCCCGAAATATTGTGTGGCTTACGTTATCAGTAAAATATCGCTTAATTGGTGACTCAGCCTTATCGCGCAGCAGACCTCTTCGTTTTTTATAATAAGAGCTGCTTGTGAGCCGTTTTAAACAGTACAAAAAATATTTTCGACATTTTATAACTTACCAAAGTCCAAATTCGACAGAACAATTAAAAACAAAAACAAATGATGGACATATGCAACACTTTAGTCCTCAGCCTGCTTCTGGTTATATTTTCAGGTGAGTTCTTTTAAGTTTAAAATCATATTCTATTTAAGTTTACATCACAAATATGTTACAAACGAATCACCTGTGAATCACATCGTGAATCCATGAATTACTTGGGTGCCAGTTAACGCAATGTGACGTCTAATAAACGCATGTCGTTTTATGAATCACAAAACGATACACGATGGAATGTATTCATTAAATTTCAAATTGCGAGAATCGGTTCATATTTTCTACGAATCACCTGTGAATCACACCGTGAATTACCTGTTGTGTAACATTTTTGGGTTTTTCTAGAGAGAGTTCACAGTTTTTGAATATCATAGTAATAGTGTTACGATTTTTGAATTCCATACCTTATAGTTTATACATTTCAAAACAAGTAAATGCATCAAGATTTGAAGGAATGTATTGCGTGGGATCAGGTAAAAGATAGATGGATGAATATATATAGATAGATTGATAAATATACAGATAAAAAGATAACTAAAGTTTGTAAACAATCGCCCACGAAAAATTCTAGTTTTTCTCTCCTCTGCGAAAGTTGAAGATCAACCGTGGCAAAGCAGCGATCAAGAAGGCGCTTCGCTCCACACATACTCGGTTTTAGTGCAAATCAAATCGGTCCATAAAAACTGGAAAGTAGGTTGGCTTCGCCATCGTTCGAAGCTTGGGCTCAGCAGAGCCATTCGAGGCGGTAGTGTAGCTTGGGCTGGCGTAGGAATTTGGTTGCAACCGCGCAACAACACATCACACAACATAGCAGCAGCATAGCACAGAATACTCGTCTCTCTGTGGCGGGTTTCAGTTTGGAAATAGTAGTGTAGACACGGGCTGCAGGTTGTTGTTTCCTCAAAAAGTTCAATGAGAGTATTTTTAGTTCGCGGAACTGGATATCTATTTTTAGCATACAGGCATGCTAAGAAACTTGGACATTAATCAAACGTAGTGTAATTGCTTCACTGCGGAGAGTTGCGTAGTAAAGAAAAGATGACCATATAACTCTTATGCGAGGAATGGAGCAAACAGTCTGCTTAATCTTTGTACGAAAATTACAAATTTATTTGAATATTTTAACGAAATATTTACAGATATTCCATTATTCAGACATAAAAATGTTCAAATCGATAAATATATAATAAAAAAAGTCTAACACTGTCTAATTTATATTTATACATTACACTTTAAATGTCTTCTTAAACTGATATTGTGCGTGGGGTGCTAATTATATGTGGGTCACTCTAATAACGATCGCATTCTGGGTCGTATTTAAAAAGATAAGCCTTGCACTATATGCAATAACGCTTGCAATGTCAATTGCTCTTTAATTAGCACCGTGCCTAGAGAGATCTGTTCTCTCTATTTAATATACCGCAGACAGACTAAATATAAATTTTATTATTTTCTCGCCCAGATCTCGAGTAAACAGCCTATCAGTTACTGCTTTAGCCGTATTTCCATTCTATCGGGGGGTTATTTTCAAGTCTATCGCAAACTTGTTTACACTTCTTACATTCCAAGAAAATTTCATTTCACCCAAGATTAGCGTGTGTGTTGCTTTCGTTTCATGCATGACCTTTGTCCAGAGCCGTCAATCACCGGCGGCTAAGTGGCTTTAATTTATCGGCAATCGAAGGTAATTTCTGTTACTTTTAAGATTCAATCATACAACAGCTTTTTGTTGCATAACTGACGTTACCACCTTAATTCGTGTCTTATGTCTTATGGCTTTAGGGAGGGATAGGAAAGAAGAAAATTCCACTTTAACTCTATATATTATCTCAAGGAGTTCTATTTTTAGGGAACTCGTGTGGTGTACACGATTAGGCAGCCAATTCTTTTACTATCTGGCTTTTATTTTCAGACATTTCAAGAGCGCTTTCCATCAATAAGTTAGACTTCGATGCAACCATCACGTATCCTACGCCCAATGTTGGAGGAAATATAACCCCAGAACTACCCCCATTAATTTTTCCTAATGATCCAAAAACGTATAGGATCGTTCCAACAAATGATACAGCTCTAAAGATTCTCCAGCATAAAAAGTCTCTCAGGGAAGGCATGGTAAGATATCCTTAATTCTGATCGAGAAGATGAATTTAAGATAAAATATTGTAGATCACTACTTTGAAGCCTAAACTCCAAAGGATTGTATCAGATAGCCAAGGGATCTCAATATTTCGGGTTACTAATATGCATGTCGATGACATTCCTGAGGAATTCCCCTCAGACGTAGATATTGATCTTAAGAGCCAAGTTGAAGATATTCAATCAATTGACCCTACTAAGGCGTCGGTTGAACTTGAAGAACGCTTTCAGTAAGTATATCATTAATATTATCATATGATTCTTCTTTAATGACAATCTTTTTTATTTTAGTCCCCAACCATCCAATCTACAAGAACCTGAACTATATGCAGGTGATATTGAAACAGGACATACGACAATAATTCAAGGACACATACCAGCCATTATAGCCGGAATTCTAGCGGCTGTGTGTTTTGGAGTATGCGCAAGCGTTTTGTGTTGGCGCTCGTATATACAGTAAGTAAAATCTTAAATTAATCAAGAAATCTTTTAAATAATTCCATCTGTGTTAATTTATCATCATTTATTTGATTCATACGGTTTTCGTTTGTAGTTTTTTTTTTGGACTTTTTAATTTTGTCTTCATTCATTCAAAAATGAACTTATTTATGTCGCTAGTCAGCGTAATATAATTCGATTGTTTTCTTTTTCAGGAGGAAATACGGCAAACGAGAACGATTAATTAATCAAGACGACTCCTATCCCAGTGATTTGCGTCACATAGATGTATCTATTGAATGATACGAAATTTTATAAGAAGTAAATTCTAGAGTGAATGATTTTAATTTTTAACCTTAGGCGATTATTTGACATCGTTGGACCGATACTTTATTGATCTAGATTAGTGCCATTTCATTTTCCCAGCAAATTCTTTTATGTTTTTTCATTTATTAGTTTTTAGAGTTAGAAAAATAACAAGAAGATCTATTCGAAAAGACTCTTGGCCCAATCATTCATAGCTTTAGTGAAGTAATGCTCTAGATTTGTAACGATTGTGCTAAGTAAGAGTTTATGATAAATAACTGCAATCAGCACGTGACTGTGATATAAATAAATTTATAAAGAGTGAATGTGACCGTTTTGTACCATGCTGGTCCTTTTGTCAGCTGTAAATCCATTTGGAATTATTTACTTAAAGCCACAGCTAGTGTTTAAGGGAACATTATTTAATAAATAAAAAAAATAAAAAAAGACGAATTTGTGAACCTGGATATATTTATAATCTACTCTGAAATAGAGAATTTTTTCTAATTTATGTATTTTTGTTATTTATATTTTTAAAAGTATCATTCATTAAATGCAGGTTTTCGCATTTATAAAAGATATTTTGGTTTTCCACATGCTTGTTGGCCTCATTTTAATTAGTATGAATGGAACATTAACGCAAATACTGAACTACTATCAGCGAAATATCTGTTTAGAAAATATACATACATACATATCTCTGTTATATCTTATCCTTTTGTCGCATTCATTGAAAAGAGGGCATGTCAAAATATAATTTTGCAGTCGGGGACACGAAAGAAGTATGTTTTAATAAATTCGTTGGAACTATGTAAAATAAATTTTATCTAATGCTTTTAAATATTGCACAAAAGAAAGTGAACTCTAACTTATTGAAGCTTGATTACCTCTTAAGGAGTAAGAGGTAAGAAAATAAAACTTGGGCTAAGAATTAACATAATCTTTCGAGGATCCAAAATTCTATAAAAAATACGCACGCGTCAACTGCTTATATCGGTACTTGCAGTTAGGCCGCATTCATTGCTGGATATGTAGGCGCCAAACTTAGATCATTGCATAACTATAGGCTCTGAAGTTCTTGGCTCGAAATACGAGAAGATGGTTTTTTCTTTATATTTATGGCCTGCTTAACTATTTTGTGAATTATGAATTTCACTAATTGACGCGGGCTAAAAATGCGGTTGTCAAAAAAATGCCACACTCAAGGAATGGAAAATATTTTCCATGTTAAAAACTGCATTATCATTGTATGCTCCTAATAAGTTCCATGTTCAAGAACTGCAGTTTCTATAGTTAACTCCTCTATTCAGCCTTTGATTTTCTTAAGCTGAATTGAGCAGAAGACTGCAGAAGCTGTAGTTCTTGAATATGGCGAAGAATTTAGTTTCTTCAATCGTTTGCTTAATTCAGCGTAGCAAGAACAACTGCTAAGTGGAGTGGTCAGCTGCAGAACGTAAATTTTAGGTCTTTTGTGCTCAATAACGCGTTGTATTGAAATATTCAATTAAAATACTCTTTATTTATACAGTCGTGGAGAACGAAACAGGGTCTCTGAAAATCGGCACACTTCGTAAACAGGAAAGGAATTGAGCGAATGGCAACTTAAACTTTTCTAAGAGATTGGCTTCACTTTTCGATGCTCCATATTCGTTTATTCTTGCAGGGGTATCACAGGCTGCCATAACCGCTTTCATTGCAATCCAAAGCATCAAATGCCAGCTCTGAGTGCGTTCTGAATCTTTTTTAGCACTAAGGTGAGGGTCTTGTAGCGCAACGATACCTGAATTTACACTTTATTACATTTGGGGAAGTCAGGGCTCATGAGCATTTTTAATTTCAATGCTTCAAAGCCTCTACGTGAGTGTTTAACATCCGGGTAAGTGACATACAAATAATAAGTTTATTTTCAATCATTCTTTTGGATAAGCCATCCGTTAATTTGTGGTCGGTTGCGCAAAAGCAGAAAAGGTTTATTTATAACACATTGAAAGGATGAAAATGAATGCTAGAAGATCTTACTTATTCATATTAAAGATTAACTTTTGTAAAAGCTTTAAAGATATATGAATTTTGAGACATTTCTGTAAAGCTATGCTTTTTTAGCTGTGCCATCTTTTTGTCTTACTTTAATCTCGAGAAAATTTGAAATTATGTCAAAATCTTTAAGTCAGTAGTTAGCTGAAGGAATAAGTTTTTTAGCTAAACATTTTATAGAATTATTCAAATGATAGCAGCGTTTTTTTTCTTTAATAATCTATATAGATCTCGCCATATAAAGTGAAGATCCAGCTTTTTATCTGGATCTCTATCCAGATCATCCAGATTATGGGGAATTTTAGAAAAATTCCCACATATCTGAAAGCTGCAAGCTTCACAGTAAGGCGGGTATGGTATTTTTTGCGTTTTTTAAAATCTGATATAAATGTACAATATCTCAAGACTACTGTGTTAAACTTTGAAGTCGATTGGCGTAAAACTAGCGGAGATATGGAGTTGTAAGTCTCCGCATCTCCGATCCGGTTTCGAGCTGTCCCGGTGCCTTATAAATTCAGTGTTTAGACGTTAAACGCTTTTTCTCACATTTAGTATTTTCAAAGCCTGTGAACTCTAGCTCAAAATTTACTGCACCGATCCTTTTGAAATTTTACACACTCTTTCTTCACATAAATTACGAGGTAACGCTGTCGAGTTTTTTTTATTTTAACTTATTTTCATATAAAAAAATTTTCGATTATTTGGATGAGAAATCGGTATTTTGATGTTGCCAAAAATTTAAAAATCAGTTAAAAACAAAAAAATAATCAATTACCTTAATGAAATCTTTTTGGGTTGTTGATTTCAAATGATCCAGTCATTAGTCTGCGGCTCACCGTAATCCAAAATTTTGTTGAGGCATCTGCGAAGATTTGCTATCAATGGCTCATTTCTTTATAAATATCAATGAAAATTTGATAAAATATTCTTCAAAAGTAATTTTATTATACGCTAATTAAATAAAGAGAAAAATATATATATTAACTTTGTCGTCAAAAAAAATTATCGAAAATATGCCTTTTTTATAGCGAATTAACCATACCATGGTTCCACGCTATATAAATCTCCCTTATCGTTTTTTTAATGATCTGTGATCCGGACCTATATAGATCATTAAAAAACCAGCTGATAGTAGCTAGTTTTACCCTGTGACTTTCTGAGAAGATAATATTTCGATAAAACCGAAATTGGGTGTTTTTTTGTTTCAAAGTGGCGGCGGACCCAGAGGCCCGAATCTTGGATTTATTCTAAAGATTCCTAACCATATTCAAAACTCAAAACTACCCTGCCATTTGGGCGTCCAGACTTGTTTTCTGAAAATAACTAATTTATTTCCATATTTTCTTATAAAAATTGTTTGACCATTTTGGGGCGTTTTATGCGGGCGTTTATCAAAAGGGTTTGATCTCAAGAAGCCAGAACACAGAATCGTAGACAAAGGCTATAGCGGGATAAGGTGGTGAAAATTGCCCCCAGCGGAATCGCTACGACGGGTGGCGCTTTCGATAGGTTGTGTCAAAAGATGCCTCCATGCAAGTTTTTAGCCCTCTAAGTCTACAGTTACCGGTAAAATCGGTTTCGCCCCTTTTTTCAAAAATAAATTCGTACGGCCCCAGTTTTTATCCAAAAATTCTGAAAATTTCCACAAAGCTTTATTTTTATGTTACCAATAATCGTGGATTTTATTTTTATTTTTACCTTTAAAATTGGGGTCAAGAGAGCCATTTTAATTTTTCAAATTATTTTTAGGTTAGGAACCCTATTTTTCGCCAAGTTTTAAACCATTGTTTTTTAAGGCTGTTTTTCCGTTCTTTCGAATGGCCGAATCAAAATATCGAATTTCAGGGTGCGTCATTCCGAAAAACCGTTTTTTTTTGCATTTTTTTCCACTTATTTAAGGCATAACCTTAAAATTCAAGGGCGCAATACTTACCCATACAACCAAAAATAGTCCAGGACTCATTATCAGTTGAAAACATGATTGCAGGATCGATTTTTATGTTTTAAAAATCGAAAAAACTAATTTTTTTGGGGGTTTTTTTTAACGATTTACTTGATATATAACCTTGAAATTAAAGAGCGCATGGGTAAGTATTGCGCCCTTGAATTTTAAGGTTATGCCTTAAATAAGTGGAAAAAAATGCAAAAAAAAAACGGTTTTTTCGGTTTTTCGGAATGACGCACCCTGAAATTCGATATTTTGATTCGGCCATTCGAAAGAACGGAAAAACAGCCTTAAAAAACAATGGTTTAAAACTTGGCGAAAAATAGGGTTCCTAACCTTAAAATAATTTGAAAAATTAAAATGGCTCTCTTGACCCCAATTTTAAAGGTAAAAATAAAAATCCACGATTATTGGTAACATAAAAATAAAGCTTTGTGGAAATTTTCAGAATTTTTGGATAAAAACTGCGGCCGTACGAATTTATTTTCGAAAAAAGGGGCGAAACCGATTTTACCGGTAACTGTAGACTTAGAGGGCTGAAAACTTGCATGGAGGCATCTTTTGACACAACCTATCGAAAGCGCCACCCGTCGTAGCAATAGGGGGCAATTTTCACCACCTTATCCCGCTATAGCCTTTATTGTAAAATATTCGATTAGAAAATATTTACTAATTCCTCTACTTCTTGTTTGCTAACAGCTGGTATGAATTTTATTTGACCATGTTTTATTTTTATACTTACAAAACTGCGTTACTTAATACCTGAGGATAAAACGATAATTAAAATCTATATCTAATACAAAAAACCCAATATCATTACAAATTATCTTTATTTCTGCATAAATGTAAATAGCTAGTCAAACTGTAACAACAAAGTGCCGAATACCACAACTTGGATAATTTTTGCGTCGGTTTTGATAAATAAATGCATTAAATGGATAAAATTTCTAACAATTGTTAATAGATAGATCATAGACAAAATGTGCCTACAATGAAACTCTTTCACATTAACTTCACAACAAAACTGGACGGGGATTCCTGTTGTGAATATTAAATGGAATGTTTACGTAACAACTTAACAACGGTTGTTGGAAAGGCACTAAAGTTACGAATACTGTTATATGATATATATCTTTTAGTTGTTAGCACCAAGGCTTTTGTACGGTTTACCGCCATGCCGTTCCCATTCCCTGTTGAATTCATGTTCAAGGATTTCTGCACCTCGTTTTCGTGTAAGACCAGTTTCTTCTAAACTTAGCTCACACATTTGCATATCGTCGAGACCAGCGACGAGCAATATTGGTGGCTTATCTGCATGCAGTTCCATTTGCCTGGCTACATACTGGCCATCAAAATGAGCATACCAAAGTCCTCGTTTTGCTTAAAATAAAAATAAATATATATAAAACTACTTTAAAATAATTGGCAAATAATGAAAAGTTTTTCTAAGTAAATAATAGGTAATAGGTAATAGGTTTTTAACACTTTGATTGCTAGATTTTATTCAGCCATATATTCAACTATTGCTGGGCATGGAATTCAAAGTGTTAATAAGCAGTAATGTGAAAATTGTATGTATTAAATTACAATATGCACCATAATTACTCAGTGGACTTACAGCTATCAGTAGCATTAGCGCGCAAAAACGGTATTCTGAAGAACCTATGTTGTGCTGTTGTTATGTCTTGTTTTGGCTGAATCCTCGGTGGAGCTTTATGGGCTTAAAAACATAAATGATTATTATTAGAGTATTATTTGAACTGTATATTTTAAAAAGGTACCTGCTTCCATTACGCTTTTAGGAGCCCTCTCATTTTCGTCCATTGTAGTCTTCTTTCGGTTTTTCGCTTTCCAGGCATGATAGACCTTCAAACGGCGATGGAATTCGTGTCTACAAGCCTAAAATAATATAAATTTAATAAACATTTGTTTAAGCAATTGAAAAATGAAAATGTTACAACCTCAAGAAGTTCTATATCGCAAGATGTGTTAATGGCGTCTCTTAGGTCCGAATACTTCCACTTGGATAAGTCGTGTTTTTGTTTCCCTATGAGTTGTTGCTGTGCACGCACGTTCTCAGACCTTTTCAACATTATTTTTTTTATATTAAAGCCTTATTCAGATTAATCGTTAATGCAATTAGCAAAAAGCAATTAGAGGTGCGATTAGTTCGGAGATGTTAATTTTATAACTAATCAACACGATAATGCGAGGTGCTTGTTTTAAATTCATTAGGCGCATCTCACTAGAACAAGTGATCAAGTTTTGTATATGTATATATATTTTTTTATTAAAATGTTAGTTTGGCGCAATGCTGGCGTCAGTGGTTGCAAAAAATTATAAAAAGGGAAGCCAACTAATAAATATATTAAAAATCAATTAACCAGCGCTCTAAGGGGAGCATGCCAAAGAAAAAACTATAACAAAAAATGAAATTTCAATAAAAGCTATGCTGTACCTGATCAGCCTGTTTGTGTTGCCCAGTACCGTGACTTCATTTGGACCACTGACAAAGATTTATTTTACATATATTTAAAGAAGTCTTTTTGCTTATGGCTTGTATATCAATGAAGATAGTAGAGAGATAAAGCAGTTGGATTACAACTGCTGCACAAAAACAAAAAGCAAAACTGAAAAGTGATATTAATTTTGTCATACTTTCTTATAAGCGGTGGGCTATCCTCCACTTGGCTGTTTGCTTCATTGGCAAGACGTAGGGCAAGTTCATGATCTCTTCTTTCCTGTTCCAATTGTTGACGATATTTTACATCGTCCTGAGCCTCTTTTTCTAACTGAGCCTGCAGGGCTAAGGCAGCTTTGCGATCTTCTTCTTCCTGGCGCAATCTTTCTAATTCTTCAAGTTTTCTTCTTGTTTCCATTTCAACTTTTCTGTAAATCAGGCAATCAATGAGAGATTCTAGAAAAATTATTGGATTTTACAGTCTGCGATTATGATCCTCTTCTTTCTTACGGCGCTCTTCTGCTTCTTTAGCTTTTCTTTCTTGTTCTAAAGCAAGCTGTATTTTATTGAGTCTTTCTTGCTCTTCAGCCTGCCGTTGTTCCTATACAATGCAATAATAGCGCGAATATAAATTTGTACGTTTTGAATATTTCTTTACCTTTAATTTATTGTTCAGCGCAGTCGTCAGCTCCTTTATTTTTTGCATTAATCCATTGTACAATTTATCAATAGCTGCCGCAGATATGTCTTCATTAGCCTACAAATATGAAAACAAAGGATATAAGACCAACAATATCTTACAAATCTTACCTTGATAAAGGCTATAGCTGTATCAATCTGCTTTTCGACAGCTTGTACTTCTTTTAAAATTGTATCCTTATTATTTTTCAACTGAGAGGCAATTGCCACCGTTTTTGCTGTGTTACTTTTGATGTTCTTTATCTTCATTATTCCGTGAATTCGAGGTCTATGTCTTTTTCGTGCCATGTATCCTCGGACCGCTTTTTGTACCATCAGAATGCATTTCTTTCGGTACTTCATACGATTTTTAACTATTTTCAATATTAGGATAGTTATTTATTTTTTCTAATATAACTCGTACCGGCCAAATCTGATTTTAGAATAAAATAATCAAGCCCGTAATTTATTTATTAATTTAAAGCACAAATGGGTGCTTGTTCATTCATTACAACGGAGTAAGTTGCTGACAAGCACGTATCTATATATATTTAATTAATAAATACATTAACCTGGGACAAAATAATTTACTCCAAAATCGTGCTTAACCGGAAACATAACAATATTAATTAATTAAAAAAAAACTCACCTTTAATGACAGCAAGCGTTCCAAATATTGTTTTGAGCCACCGTGATCGCACCAGCCATTTCTTAACTGCTATAACTATAGTCTTTAAATTTTCTGGATCAGACCGCATTATACGGTCGAATTCAACAAATTTTCCCGGTCGAAAGAATACCTTCGTTATGCCAAACTTAAAATCTTTCGTATTAAGTTTGAGTGCCTGAAGCATAGCCTCACAAAATGTTCGAGGAGCTAATCCCGCTAATTCAGGAGGCAAATGAGATTTATACATGTTGTATAGATCTCCGAATGGTACGCGCGATGGATATCCATGTTCCATTAATTCCAGTACTGAAATAGTGCCTGAACATTTAAGTTGAGCTAATGCGAGACCTCCTTCAAAATTTTTATCAATCATTTTGCTGTTGGGTTTGATGCATCTAATGAAGTTAGTCCCCTGTAATAATTTATCGAAATTTTAAAATTCATTTAATTAAAACTGAATTTTGTTTTACGTTTTGCTCCAGTTTTTCCATAAGTTCGCTGAGCTGGGTCTTGAATTTTGAGCCCACAGAGATAAAATTTAGCTTTCCGCGCGCTGTTGTTGTCCCCGGTGGAAATAGGGACTTTAGAAAAGGGTTATCGGACTCTTGCACTAAACCCTCGAGGGATGCATGAAGAGCATCGTTGTTTTTCTCAATAAATTGGTCCTGAATTTAAATCGTAAGTAACTTGTAAACTTCTTTCATTACCCATTTCAATATAATGCTTTAGAATTGAAATTTTTTATTTGCATACATTTTCAATTAATAGTTGGAAGAAGGAATGAAGCGTGGAATTATAATTTCTCATATATTGTTTAACAGAATTGAAAAAAAAGGAATAATTTGATAAAACTATACAATATGTAAGCAGTAATAAACAATTTGAGAAAATGAGAAGGAACTCATCGTCTTTTAATTCCAAGTCAGTTTTTAAATCTATTGACAATTTCGATGGAACGTAAGAGAAATAACAATATTACACATCATTCCTGATACCAATTACGAACCGAAAAGTGAGGAATGGTACTTGGGTGCGAATTAATTCCAAAATGAGTACCAACATATCACTTACCGTCTTATAGCAAACAGCACCTGCAAAGTGTCGTACTAAGAAACCTTCTTCGTCTCTTAAAGTCCGGTGGGCTTTTAATCTTGATGCTCTTGGCAAAGCTAGACGAAAATGTCCCTGCCAGATTTTATGTACCTCTGCAGTAAAGTGTGTGGGGGCAGGTTTCGGAAGTTTTGATTCTTCATCGAGAAGAGTATATATTCCACTTGCTTTCGATTCAATAAGTTCAATAATATCCTGATTGTCAGTAAATTTAATTTCAGGAATATTTAAACCTTCCCTCTTATAAAGCTCTTGCTCATTTTTGAGAATGTTATCATTAAAGAATTTTTGAAGCTTCTCATTGCAATAATTAATACAGAATTGTTCAAAAGAGTTTACCGTGAAGTATTCAAAGCCGGCTATATCCAGTACACCAATATAATAACTGGAGGCTTTAAATGGAATGCTTTGATTAATTATAGCCACAATTCTATCGAAAAGTCTACTGTATATTGCCTTTGCTAAGGCATCTCTGGCGTTATTTGCCTCGTATATTTTCAATGGTACCCTAAGAAAATAATTATTAAATTAAAATATGATATCTTGCATTTACCAATGTAATAATTACATTATAACAGTTCCTTTTACACCCCCTCCTTTACTTTGCATTACTCTTGAGACCAGTGCTTGTCTTAATTCGAAAGCATCAACACCTAACAGGTTAGCTGTCATTGCCAATGATCTTTCAGACGATTGAGAAACTTGGCAACCACCACGAACATCATCAGGGATTTCTTCAAAAGACACATTGCCAAGATGAAGAACAGCGGCGACCAAAGCATAAATTCCGAATTTATTCTCTGTACTCATTCCTAGCCTGCTTAGAGCTGTGTCTAAAGTTTGAAAATCCTCGTAGTCATCAATAATTGGATCTTTAAGTGGTCCTTTCGATAAGTACTCTTTCGATTTTTGAGACGCAGGAATAAGCTTGTCTGTTTGTGGATTCGAAAAATATTGAGTACATCCAGATAGGTACTGCAAAAAAAGAAAAAAATTCTTATTACATAGACGAGGAAAAATAGAATTTATACTACTCACTCTGTAATCATCTGGTTTTCCAAGATTTAATTTTTCTCGAAGTGCTTTTGGAGTACCAGCAAGTAACATGTAAAACACATGGTAGTTTCTTTCTTCTGCACTTTGACTGCAAATTCTACTTTTTTCTAGTAAGTAGTGAGATATGAAACCGCCTACCACTTGGCATTTTGAGTCGTAGTGCACTTCAATGAATTTTCCGAAACGTGAGCTATTGTTATTTCGCGTAGTTTTAGCATTCCCGAAGGCTTCTAGAACTGGATTAGCTGTAGGAAAAGATAAAAATTAAAAATATAGCTAAAAAACTCCGTTTTAGGAATATAATAAGAGGTACGATGACCTTTTGTACGCATACCAAGTTGAAAATTTTTCACAAAATGTCATTGATCTAAGTCGTCTAGATTCTTAGAAAATTTGTATACATGGATTTTCAATATTGTTGATTTAAAAATTTTTATTAAAATTCAGAATTCAAGATGAAGGAGTTAATATATTTAATGAATATGCTAAAGTTTTAAAGGAAGTTTGAATAAATTCGGTAATTAGACTAGAACTGGGCTCTTACGAGTATTTCATTTTTACATAATTTAATAAAGCTTCAACTTACCATCCAAAATTTTTTGTTCAATTGGTCCAGCACTGTCGTGCGAATGACATAAATACTTCAGTAAATACTTTGTAGACTCAGTTTTTCCTGCACCAGATTCTCCAGAAACAATTATTGACTGCGAAGCTTTTAGAACCCGCATATCACGAATAGCTTTATCGGCTAAAAAATTAATTCCACGCTATTGAGTTTTCTGTAAAGTAAATTAATTTACTCACCTATAGCAAATACATGAGGAGGCAGTTCTCCTAGAGAACGGTTATTATATATTTTTATGGTGGCTGGGGAGTATAAATTTCTAATTTCACGATATGGATTAACAGCAATAAGAATGTTTGCAACATATGTCTGGAAAAAATACATTATATAGTATTCATTCCCAAACGAAAATGTATGTTCAATTCTAAATTATGATTTGAATCAACAATTATAACTTACATATATTTTGTCCTTATAGTATCGGGTTTTTAAATTGTCTAAAAACGTGGCTTCATTCAGAAGTAACAGCTCACAATTGTCGTCATGGTCCGGGGATCCCTCACACGATGGAAATATATCATCGACAGGGCATGTTCTTTTAGGGTACTTTGAATCTAAAGGAACAACCTCAAATTCTCGTGAGCCAATTTCAATTATTCTTGATTTAATGTAACCCTCGGCTGAATCTCTAGCCCACACTATCTGTGTATCCATTTTTGTGTCTGGAAAAAAAAAATTAAGCTTAATTTTTCAAGTTAAATTATATTTTTAATTTTCTTTATGGAATTATTGCATTATATTGCGTTTTTTGGTAGCAATTGAAAAAATACTTTATGTTATAAAAAGATTATGAAAGAAACCATATTTGGAAATTATTCAAACTGAAGCACAATACGCCACAATCAGCCCAAATCACACTTAAAATTATGTTAGATTAGATCTTCGTTAAACAAACAAATATTTGGCGATAAAAGGAGCTCAGGATGAATTGAAAGGCGGTAAGTTCTATTATAGCATATTGCATGTGGTATTATCGATCTAGATTTAAAAAAGCATTTTAATAAGAGTCCTAGAAATTTAAAACTTTTTAAAGAAGTACCTTATTTAGGGCGTTTATTTTAAATGTGGTATAAGTTCACTTAATTTGAACAAATTTGAGCGTAACTTGCATTTCTTTATGTTCAGCCACGGTAAAAAGTATAGTTTTGAAACATTACCCTTTGAAGCACAGCGTGTCAGCCAGAGACCTATAAACACACCTCATTGGTTTTTTATTATTTATGAGCGATATATTTCGCAGCAGTTTCTTATTTTCTAGTTTCCTAAGATACTAATAATCATAGAATAATTATAATTATTTATGAAATGTTGAAATAATTATTGTTAACCCTTTACGATCGGCATACTATCTAGTTGGAGCAAATTTAGTTTTTTGAAGATATTTCTCTATGTATCGTGTCTCGTGTATACTTTTAAATTTTAACAGCAAATTGCATTTTTTTACACTGTGATTATCGGAGAATTTTATCAGCTCCTCAGTAAGCTAAGACTGATTACAAATTTCTTACGCAATATGCACAACTAGGTATATTGGATATCAAAAGCAAGGAAAATTAAACTATTCTTTAAAAGTAAATTGTGAATTTACACACAAATCCTTAGAAAGGGGTGGTAAAGAGTAATTAATATTTACAATAACTCTTGCTTATAATATAAGACATGTTTACACAAAAAAATATCACGCCGCCATACCGGCGAGATTGATTGCAAGGGGTTAATTGTAAATAAATAACAAAAAACATAAATTTTTTTTAGAATAAATTCATGACAAGATCAAAGATTAGCTGTATTTATCTAGAAACTTGTATGTAAGGGTTTTCGGAGTCGCAGATTACGAATCCGTTCTCAGATTTTTAAAATCAAAAATGGTGGATCATATATGGCGTACAAAAGTGCTAGGAAGTTTTGAATTTTTCATGAACATTGATATATAGGAATTTTTCATTGTTGTCTCCCATTTGCCACTATGAATTTCAAAAGTCTGATAGTAAATTATCAATCGGCGACCTTGGAAATCCATACTATTTTCCAAAGAAATTGAAATTTGTGTCCACACACAGGGATCCACATATTGGATCCGCCTTTTTTAAATTAAAAAATCGAATAGTAAATTCGTAATCAGACATCTCAAAATCCCCTCTGTAACAATTTTCTTAAAAATTCGATGGCTAGAAAAATCTAGTACATGCTTCAAAGGGTTAAGGAAATAAATTTGTAAGGTTTTACCACTTTTTGGGACAGATTACAGAAACCTCTATATACGAATCAAGCTGGCAATGTGACCGGTATATTAGTCTCTATAAATTAAATGGATTCAATTGTCGCTCGAGAGTAAAAATGCATTATTTATTTCGAACATACATTTTATTAATTAGGTTTTGAGCGATTTCTGTATTGGCGTTATGGAGATATAAATAAGTATTGACTTATTTTTAGTACCTTGGACATGTAAACAAAAACATTTACACATTTAAGATTTGTAAAATCCACTATTTCGACCTAGGCAGGAGAACACTACAATTTGTTCAGTATGGAAAAGTTGGGGGAGCTTAGGTTTAAGCCGCCTACCGCCAGCACAGTGCTCAGCATTATGCAATTGTCTCCAATTCCGCGTAGATGAAATTATAATCACTATAGTGTAGTGCGACAAGGTCTAATTCATTAACTATTGCAACGTGAGCGCGTGAATAATACAAATGCAGACTGTGTTGCTATAGTGGTTCAAATATGATCCCCAAACCTCGACAGTCTGGCTTACGATGAAGCGCTGAATAAAGGCAACAGTGAACTAATTCACTTTCCCCTTTCTCTGCATTCAGAGACGATTTCTCATCACGAAAGGTGGCCAGTTCGTTGGAAAAAAAAATTGATTAAAGGAAATTAGGTTTCTAATAGAATTACACAATTGTTGTTTTCAAAACAAATGTAGATCAATCTTCGTTTGAATTATCTCCTATTGCAAAATGCTGCGTGCTTAACGGATAAAGTCGTAGGTATATGTAGATAATTTTTCTGTTCAAAATATTAAGACAGACATTCGTAATTCTTAGGGTTTCTGCAAATCTGCATTGAACCTTCTAATGAAGTTCAAGTTCCCTATCCTATAGAATAATATACCTAGACAATATATGTATCTTTACCCGCCTGATATTCAATCAGTGTGTGATTTAGTTCTCCTCCTGGCATATTTGTTTTCCGACGTCCTGGTTAGCAACCATGAACCCAGCTAAGGAGATTAACATCAGGGCAAGGGCAAGATCAAATTTCAGCATTTCATATGAGTTGAAATATGTGCCACTACTAGATTATCGCGGTTTTTTCCCTTAAGCCTCACCTCGTTTGTGGGCTTTCTTTTCTTACTCCTGAAAATATTATACATGCTATTTACCACACAAAATAATTTATACCGTGGACGAAGAATACTTTTGTTTATCTTATTTTTTTGTTGCACGATATACATTTACTTTGTAGGCACATTCGAATCATTCTTTTTCTCTGATTTCACTTTCTTTTCTTAAACATTTATCAGCCATCCAGAACTAATGAATTTCGAGTAAAAGTTAATTCGCCACGAAAGGTGGCTTCCATTTATAGCATGGTGGGTAATGAGGCAGTAGAAAGATATTAAATGCCGGTCAGGTGTGAATGGTGTTCACGTGCCCAAGAGTGCCAAAATTTTAGGCATGAAAACAACATTATCTTTAGTAAAGTCGTCGCATTGAAAGAGCTTTTCTTGAAATTGCATTATTTGGCAAAATTGACAAAATTAATGGCTTATCTTTGCTTTTTGCACGCATGCAATTTTCTTTTGCGTGTGCTAACTAATTAAATCTACTAGGTTAATTTATAAATATATGTATTTACTGCTTTAAAATATTACTGTGATCAACAAATAGTTGGACCAAACGAGTAGTTGTTTTTTCTTATGGTTGGTAGTACACTAACTGACTTCTGTGTCAAATGTTATTCCAAAATCTTCAGTAGTTAATGATATAAACTTGTTTACTTTCATCTAAAAAAGGGGGATCTTTCGATTTTTATAATGATTGAAAATGTTCAGCAAACAAGTTGCATTAAAAAAAAATGGATTTTCGGCTTCCGAAGCTTTGGAAATGTTGCAAAAGGCTTTTGCACTGTCCATAGCGAGTGTTTTTGATTGGTATACGTTGTTCAAAGAAAGCAGGGAATGCGTTGAAGATGATGAATACCACGCCAAGGAAGTCAAGGATTTGGGGCTCAAATTCGTCGATTGACAATTAGAGACCTTTTTGAAATTACGCAAATATAGTTTGGGCCGATACAGTCGGTTTTGAAAGACCATTTGGGTCTCAGGCGCAACGTATCTCGTTTGGTTTCAAAAACACTAATTTTTTTTCGAAAAAGAGCGTCGTATTAGTGAAACAATGATTTCTGACTACCAAAATATCATCAACCGTCCTATTCGCCTGATTTAGCTCCGTCTGACTTCGGGCTATTCCCAAAACTCAGAAAAACCGCTCCGAGGACATCGTTTTGACTAGATTGAAGGAATCGAAGAAGGTTTTGAAGGCCATTCCGGAAACCGACTTCAACAACTGTTTCGAAGCATAGAAAACACGTTGGCATAAGTGTATTGTATCCGGAGGGGATTACTTTGAAGGGAATGAAATTAATTTGGAAGAATAATAAGCCGTTTGTGTTTTATTTAAAAAGTTCCGCTATTTTTTTATCACAGATGTATACTTTTTTGATTTATTTATAATCCTTTTAAATCTGCGTCTATGAACGTGGAGAAGTCAAAAATGTTTTTAAATTTTCTTTATCCTCAACTATTTGAACCTTTCAATAACACTCGTGTTGACACATTAAGTTATCTATAGAACATACTATTAAAATATAATATATTCAATAAATTGTATAACAAGTGCACTGTTTGAGTTACCAATTTTTGGTTGGAATTCAAACCTATTGGAGATTTGTCTATTTAATTGTAAAGCTGTGTTTAAGTTCAATTTTTTCAATCTTTTGTTGAATTAAGTCTATCCACAACAATTGCTGAATTGATCAGTTTGCTACTAGCCTATCAGAATAGAATTTGTGGGTCAATGTTAAATTAGTTTTTACTGCAGTGAATCTGTATTTCTTTTTACGGTTCCGTACCTTGAAATGAAAAAAACGGAACCTTTATAGGATCACTTTGTTGTCCGTCTGCCTGTCTGTAAGTCCGTCAATACCCCTTTTCTCAGGAATGGCTAGAGGTATCGAGTTTAAATTAATACCAAATACTAAAGTCTATAATCTCATAGTCCTGTAAAATATCTAACTCAATGTCATCAAAAGATAAGATCTTTCAAAGTATATTTTCATAATAACTGACTAACTCACTGGCTGACTGACACGTCAAAACTTATAGGGTATTTCCATTTCTAATTGTATTGGTATGGAATACTCAGGGCGCGAGTCCTACTTGCACTTGCCCGTCTTTTTTGTTTAAGCATCCGCTTTCGCATGAAGGTTATGAAAAATAAATTATCCAAGATTATGAATCCTTACTGATTTTGCGATTTGGAATAACCGTAAACTGTTGAGGAAGGGAAATATAGAATGATCCTGAAAATCTCTATGTACTTATTTTCATGGAAATCTCTTGTTTTTCTTAGAGGATCAAATGAAATGAGACTCTGTTTCTTTCAATTTGGCCTTCTTTATTATTTTCCCTTATCTTTTCGAGTTCTATCACATTTGTAGTATGTTTTGTTAAACAAATTATATTTTTTAGAAAACAATATAAAGTAAAATTACATTGATACCACATTCCTTTGGTTAGCGACACGAGAAAAATGAAAGTTATGAAATTGTTAAAGTTCCCTAATTTTTTGTGGAATGACTCGTAGCGAAAAGCTATCAACATTATTTTGCTACACCCTGTAAGTTTTTTAATGTAGCGTGACAAAGACAAGTTGTTGAAGAATTCGAATTTTTTCCTTCAATTGTTCCCTAAACTCTAACCTCCGCCCCCGGATTTCAAGTTTCAAGGTCCCTCTTGAAACGTATGGGGTGACTATTTTTCATGACAATACAACAATTACTAATTTCCATGAGAACCCTCTTGTTATATATAAAGTTCATGTTACGGGCGTTAATATGTCGAAGATGACTAGGATAAATAAATAAGTATATAATAAACAGCGTAAACGTTAAGCGGTGAGCTCAATTTCTTATTCAAACAATATGATTCAGCCTAGGAAATCTACACCTGTGAACAAAATCAGATGGTGAGACTGCAAACTGGTGACCAGGGGCAATCAACAAAAATGGCATAGTTACCTGGTAAGAAGTAGGTAACATTTAGAGCATTCCTTAGTGCGCAAACGTAGTTGTGCAGGTGCAAAACGAGTGCACAACTCTTAAATTAAATATTTTATCGATTCTGCCGGAAATTTTAACTTCACTTTATTTCTAGATGTTGCAGATAATTGGATTGGTTGTGCAGGTGACACAACCCAAGTGAATCCGACGACGACGAAGACACAAAGCGTGGGCAATCTTTCCCAACAAATGGTCATAGAAATTGGGTTCGCTCCTCTCTAGTTAGGATTCACGATTGAATACACTTCCAGAGGAAGGAATTTTATCGCAAATGTATCTCGTTTTTTTTCCAAGCACGATAAAAACCCCTCGATGTGCAGACGTCAGCTAAAACCTAGTCACATCACCGAGCCGACACAGGTGAATGCTCCCTGGCCCCTTTTCCATGCAAATTATAAAATGGAAGCTCCCCTGTCTTTCTACCAATTCTAAATTTTAGGTCAATGCAGAGGACACATACCTGTTGATGTTGCAGCAAATTTTTGCTGAATTAAGTGGGTGTGTGGGTAATCCTTAATGCAATATTACTTTTACACAAAAAACTTCTTATGCTGTATATTTATCAGCTCTTACGCATAAAAGATAAAAGACAAGAGTAACAGATTAGAACTGTTCACAAAAATTTGCCAGGTGATTCGCGGCTGATGTACTTGGTGATGACGAAGCCAAAAGTATATATATATATATATATATATATATTAACCGTAAAGATCTTCAAATAAAATAAAAGAAAATAACGTGTTCCGCAGAGAACCAGATAGTAAGCCGCTACCGACAGCTACACCTGCCTTCTTGCAATGGATACTTTCTAACTTTTAAATACGAAATCGCGGAACGCCACAGAAAACAAGCCACCTACCTCCCCACAGCACCAATTGCTGCGCTTAACTGAAATTTGAAATTTCCTCGATACGAACCAAAGAGCCAAGAGAACTGACATGACAGCCTTCAATAATGAATGGTCAATGGCATGGCAACTCTGCCTTTATTCCACAATCCAGTGACACTCCAGATTCCACAAAAAGGTAAGAAACTGGAACGGAACTTAAGCCCGATATTCATCAAAACCAGCGGCGGCCCCGTCAGCAGGAAATACAATATTTTTGCTTGCCTAGCACTTGGCATTTTATTTTAGCTGCAAACGTGTTTGTTCCCAAAAGGGCTGAAACCTTGCTCTAGAAGACGGGACAGAATGATGTGAATCATCTCTTGTAGCTGAATTAGGTACAAAAATGCTTACAAGATTTGTTATGCGTAATTCAGCCAATAAATACGAATCTCCTCGTCTTCCTATGTAAAGCTCTCTTATAGACGAATTTCGCACACAAATTCGTACGTTTCCTATACGCAAAACCCCCGGGAATAATAAATACAAGCCGTGAAGTAGACCTGCTCACTACCACAACTATAGGGTCATGTAGTCCGATGATTGCGCCGAAATAACATTGCTTCTTATGGCGGTATAGCCCATTCATTCCGCTCCACAGGGCGAATCTGCTAAACTATCGCTTTTACGAAAAAGTGATGTTCTACTGACTGTAACTGGGGAGGAATACCGTTCTTATGATACCAAAATCATTATAGGGGTAAGAACAAAATATTAAAGATATTTGAGCTCAAAAGTTACTCGTACTGCCCATCGAACAAATTACCACGGAAAGTCGTGCTGTCAAGTCGACCTGCCGCTGCTGTTTTGTTCGGGAAAATGGTTAGAGTTGTCTTTAAGTGCAAAAAACTCTTATATTTTGTTCTTGCCACTATAACGTTTTTCAGATCACTAGAAAGGTATTACTCCATAGTTATAGTTAGTAGAACATCATTTTCGCGTAAAAGTTATAGTTTAGCAGTTCAGGCGAGTGGAGTGGCTTACTTCGGATCTTCCGCCATAAGAAGCAATGTTATTTCGGGGCGATTGCCGAACTACATCACTACGTGTGCATGTCCTACTTCACGGCTTGTGTTTATATGTATTCCCGGGGGTTTTGGTAGGGCTGAATTAAAGGCTGAATATGATTGTAGCAGTCAACGTGTTCAAAAAATGTACATCTTGGGATTGATCACAGCACAACAAAATCAAACTTTTTTTTTGTTGCATAAAATATTTTAATGTTTGTTTACTAATTTGAGGTCACTGATTTTGAATCTACCCTCAGTTTTATTGTATCAGCTCCCGTTTTCGAGAAAAATAGAGTTAAAAAGTGCAAAAGACCGTATTTCGGCCATTTTTGAATTATCATTAAAAAATAACGGATTTTCATAGAAGGTCATTATATGATTTAAATTAAAGCCTGAATCCTAATCTGTGGATATAAAAAAGCACCAATCTTTAAACTTTACTTAACATCTTGGGGAACACATTTTTCGTAAGGATTCACCAGGTGAAGTTTTCATTCCCTATCTGTTGTATGAAATAATCAATACATAGAAAAAATTACTTTCATCGGAATGTTTTGGAAAAATTTGAAAACGTTTCATATTTTTATATTATAATTTAAGGTTCAACTCTTCATTTGAGCTACGGTGTAAGCTCCTATCACGATCCTTTATTTTTTAATGATTTTTGAAAAATAGCCAAAATACGGTCTTTTGTACTTTTTAACTCTATTTTTCTCGAAAACGAGGGCTAATTGAACATTTTCGTTTGCGAATTCGTAATCTACGGAAAAAACCCTATACAAATGAATTGTCATTTGTTGGACATCGAAAGTGGTGTTGGCCAGTGAATCATTTTCAGAGATCTTACATCTCTGTTTACACCCCTTCAATGCTTCCGTACAAAGTAACCCAATTTCCCTTTAATAATAACAATTATTGAATTACTATGCAATAGGCTGGAAAAACTGAATTCTTTCACACACAAAAGATACAAGAATTACATTTATAAACATTTCACTTTATTACTATCTCTTGGTATACGACAAATATAAAATCAAAATCAATGACTCGTAAGTCTGTTTCCACCCTGTATGTAAATAAAAAAATTAATGTGCACGAGGGAATCACGATTTTTTTTCTCAATAGGTTTCCCGCTTTATTTCGGCACAAATATAAATTGCTTTAAACCTATGAAATCTGGGCCATTTTAATCAATAGTTTATGAAATGATCATATCACTTTACTGATGCCACTGGCACTCAAATTTAATGGAAGTAGACCAATTCCGAAATTTAAAACGATCGAAGTAGAGATTTTTGCGTGTGCTCTTTTAAGTTATTGCGCACAAGAGATGAAATAGATGCCTAGGAAACGACGGGCCCGGGGCCGATATGTTACGCTTTTCAGAAATAGTACAATTTGCAAAGTATCTAATGCCACTGTAAATCTATTATTAACAAAAATCATCCGAAGATATAATATATATTCACTTGACAAACAAACAAAAAATATTATGCGTGGCAGTTTGGGAACGGGCACAATTTTTCTTTTCATATTCCATATAATAGTTTTAATTCCCTTAACGTTTTACTCCAAAAAGATTGGGAATGGATTTTATCTTCTTTCTGGAACAGTTAAGGTAATCTTTGTACATATCGGAACGTAGATAACGAGAGTAGGAATCACTCTTCATAAGGTGGTACACATGAGAAGCTGCAACATCAAAGCACCATCTGTTTGGACCAGTAGATGAATGGACTGCTTCCCTGGCAAGCTCCACTGATTTTGAGTCAACATTAACAGGACAGGGGGCATCAGGTGCCAGAAACTCTAACCATATTCTATTTATTTCCTCCTTAATTTCCGATTGCGGCAAAGATTTCATTCTCTGCACTGATTCCCAAAATCTGGAATAAATGCCAAAAGTTTAATTTACCAGAGTTATCTCAGAGTAAAATGTTATATACTTTAAATTTTCACCACTGTATTCCTTTTCAAGAAATTTTGCAAACTGCTCACGGCCTAGAGGATCATTAAGTAACTCCCGAAGACTAAAGGCCCACCTTTTTACGCGCCTCAGAAGCACCTCTTTCCTAAAATATTTTAAGAATTTAGGAATTTCATATAACAGGGCTCATATCAGTGAATTCGATTCAGTTCGCATAGTTTCGTAGTTTTTAGCTGAATTGCATGGGATTTTTCTTATACAAAATCTCTCAGGCAATTCAGCTATGCGGGACATCTTTAACCCTGTAGCGGGCGCGTGGCGGTATTTAGACCGCCAGAGACACAAAGCCTTGACTCCTCTAAAAGGTGGGATGTTAAAATTAAATTCAAAAATAAATTTCATTAATTTTTTTTTTTTTTTAATTTCTACCAAACAATATGCTAAAATGTGTAAGGAAGTCATTTCAGAATAACTTAAGAGGTAAAAGAGGAATTACATATAACGAAAATATGAAAAAATAAATAGAGGCGGTCCAAATACCGCCGCGCGCCTGCTTAGGGGAGTTCTCGGGGCGCGCCCGCTACAGGGTTAAGAGCTGAATTGCGTGTACAGTCAAGTCTCCTATAACGCGATTGATTCGTACCGCGTTATATGGAAACCGCGCGATGAGAGACTTCAAATAAATTCAAATCAGGATATGCGTTCTATGGAAACCGCGTTTTGAGAAACAGAAAAATAAGATAAATCAAAATAATCTATACCGCGTTATATGGAAACCGCAATCGCGTTCTATGGAAACCGCGTTATAAGAAACTCAGAATTAATGCAAATTAAATGATTCGTACCGCGTTATATGGAACCTCAGGACACATTTAACACATTTAAAGGCAATCTTAGAATAAATTAAAAGAGGGCAACGCTTTATTTTTAGCTCATTTTTAGGGAAATTCCCTATTAACTAGAATTGACAAACAGGGTAATAACTACAAATATTAACTATGTACATACAAAAATTTAACATATCGAATAAGTGTTGCCATAGATAAATTTTTCAAGCCATTTGAGTTGTTGGAATGTTCTTGTATCAAAAACGCGTTATAAAGAGACCGCGTTATAGGAGAACTTGTCGTCGTACTTTTCACACCGCGTTATATGGGAATCGCGCTATAAAAACACCGCGTTATAGGAGACTTGACTGTAATATACTTTTTATGCATTTTTGCAGTTAATTCAGCTGTAAGAGGCGAAATGATACGATTCGAATTGATTTTGCTGAAATAGGTCGAGTGTATTTTCACAGGGTCCTTCTAAACTTACGTGAACTTTTCTGCATCCCAGAATTCAGTATTATCCGTTTGCCACGGGTTCGGCAGTTCTGGAGAGGTTAAGAAATAATCAAATTCGCTATACTGTTCAAAGTAGGATACTAATCTGAAAAGAAGATTCACTTAGTGAGTTAAATTATTTTATAATTAATGTAGTTTAACATACGATTCGGCTGCCTTAGATACTTTTATGGTACGACGATCAAGCTTTTGTCTTCTAAGTGTTATAACTCTAGAAAGCTGTTCCAAAGGGTTGTTAGCCAGGGCTGCTCCTGCTGAGCCTGTTCCATGGCTGGAACCCCCACGCCTGTATGCCTTTTTGATATCGATTTCCGTTGTATTCACACAACCAGGCATTGGTCTATGTACATCCCAAAATGCTCTCTCTTGTGAATCGAGAACTTTTCGTTCCAGTTTATCCCTCTTTTTAGCTACTTTGCTTTGAGATTCGGCCTATAGTAAGTCGCATTAGAAACAGATTTTTTGAATATCATAACTTCAGCACTTCGGCGAATGAAGGCTATTCAGCTTTAGATTTGTATGAATATAAATGTATAGCTGAATAGCCGTCACTTTTAATTATGTGTTTATGTCGATGTACTTTGTGGTAGCTATGATTTAATTTCTCCAATCTATTTTATTAGTACTTGTCATAAATTAAATGATGTAAATTTAGAAAAACAATTTCTGCCCATAGTGAGCCAAAGCTATTGTATGTAGAGAATTACCTGCATAAATATAAATTCCCATTTTCTGGAGAACATTTTCTGCAGTCTGGCGAGATTTTCAGCTTCATAGTCTGCCAATTCCAAGCGTGTCTTATTCTGCATAGTTCGTTTGCATAAATAAACAGCATAGTCTGTGTTTTCAGGTTCCCAACAGTTTGAGGGCCAGAAATAGGGCGTCTGGAATCTGCCAGTACACAAGTTCACTTAAGAAGCAAATATTTATTAATTACCTGTAGAATGTGCCATCGTTTTTTACCGTTAGAGCGTGGTCATCTATTGGAAAAATATAACCATGCGAGGCAAGAAGGTGAGCAAAATGCAAAGCCTCCGTAACATCTTCTACATCTAGATTTTTTAAGATCCATGAAATCAAATCCGCTCCTGTGAATACTGATGGAACTTTACTCATGAATGCTTTCACGGTTCTGACTGATACCCCCGATGTCTCTCCTTGCATTTTTTCAATGATGGACTCCATCTAAGGAGGGTTTTGGAATTTATGAAATGGATAATAGGTTTGATGAAACCATAAACAAACCTTTTTATAGACAAGTATATTGGGGGCATCTTCGGTTCTGCTGACAGTGGTGTTTGCGGAATTTGAGGTAGCTCTAGCTGGTGCCTTCGATTTTTCACTTTCAGAAGTCATCGTTACCATTTTTAAGAGCTTAGAGTTCCGTTTCAACACAAAATATAAAGACTGAGCTATCAACACTGTATATAAATCCGAACCGCTAAACTTGGCTTTATTACTCTAGCCATAATCATTATAATTTTAATCAGGACCAATTTTTAAAGGCAATTCTCTAGTTATATAGGAATAAATCTGTAGCTACAACCAAGTTTAGTTCAACTTATTTCTGTATCAATAGATTTCCGGCGCAACGAACACGGTGTGGCAAAAAGGCAACTTTCGATCGATACATCCTCGACATGCGCTGCTTTGCTACTCAGTCCAGGATAGAGTTCGGTGATACAGAAAAACGCAAATGTGTACGCATCCATGAGTATAACTTCAGCAGGTGCTTCTACCATTTGGTACTTACTGCAACTTCTTGATACTAGTTAATAAATTTATTGTTTCGTAAAACGAATTGCTTGACTAGACTATTATGAAACATATCATCGCTAGACCATTATGAAATATATTATATTATATTATAACAGAACCCAAATTTGTTCATCCGATGCTACTTAGATCTAAGCAAAATATCCATGCCTATTTTTAAATCGCATGACGTCATTTCAAGCTTGCTTGTAAACCTTTTTAAGCTGCAGGATACAGGACGAGATTTTCTTTTCAAATCTGTAAAAAAAAAGGAAACTAGTTAAAGAGTTGTTGCTAGATTGTGCCTGTTTCTTATACCATTTATTTGAAACACAAAAATCCTGAAAACGTAAAATCTTGAAAATGCAAAATACTGAATATAATTTTTGAGAAAACCAAAAGATTTATTTCGCAATGCATTTTTAATTTTTTAAATCCTATTTCGGAAAAGCAAACGATTAAAAAGAGTTTTTCTAGTCCTTTGTTTATTTCTATCTAAAATATTAAAATAAAATTCTGTAAGTTTTGTAAATGTGCTAATGTTTGTACTATGAGTTTATTTTTTAAACAGTTCAAGTTGGTTGAAGGTTGGTTGAAATTTTGATATATTTAAAAAAAAAAAAATATATCAGTCTACTTTTAGCATTTAAAAAACTGTTCACATTCTGTTCAGGCAAAAATACAATTAATTAAAATGAAGTTATTTTTATTTCGTTAATTGTTGTGTAAATGTGACTAAATTTCATCACCAAAAGTGTAGTTATCATACATTAACCAATTCTTAAAGATCTGGACGAATGTTGAACACTATACCTATAAGAAGAGCAAATATAATTTTAAAATGAAAGTTTGATAAAGAACATGATTTTAAAACAATATATGTCCTCTGAAGTGATATAAGATAATATGTAGTTACTGAAATTGTTGTATACATTTCGCTCGAAGTAATTATATGCAATTAGTGTATTAAAACCATAGCTCTCATTACGGAAGTTGAGTCACTTTAATCACTTTAATCGACTCAACTTCTTATAGCTGAATAATGAGTAAAATTTCTCCTGGGCATCAAATCACGAAATTCAGCTATAAGAATTTACGTCGACATTATTCAACTTTCAAAATAAAGTGAAATGAAACTTTATCAATAACATTTTAATAAGACTTTTATTTAAAATTGGATTTGTTTATCATCTAAGTTCGGTCACTGATAAAATTGTTTTTAAAATTAGGTACCTGTGTTTTCAGTGTTGATTTTCTTTTCCGAGCTTGTAACACTGAGCGTGTCGCCGCTGTACGTCGTAGTTATCATCAAATAATTTTATGCTTTTCAGTTCTCTCTCAGTGGGGAAAGGTTTGATAGTGCGTGTATGCAGTTTTTGTTGGGTTTTTAATAAGGCTTAGGCACGTACTTATTTATTTGCAAGTTGAGATTTTATTTTAATGTTAACTTGCTAAGTGATTTGAGTAGTGTTTCTCAGATAAATACTGTGCGAAGATGTCAGGTGAGAGTAGAGCAATGATCGAACCTCAATTTTTGTAATACATTTGGATTTTTTTAGGTGCGAATCCGTTCCAGTCCCTAAAGAAGGAATTCCAGTTGGATGGGGTCCGGTATAAATACTTTGATTTCTCTTCGATTAATCTTGATACCGGTGAGTCTAGAGTCTAGAGTCTAGAAGATAGATTATTAATAACAGGGCGGAGTTTGTTAACCCTCCAATGTTTTCAATTCCGTCATTTGGTGCATTTTAGAGGGAAGTGGGGGTTAAGGTAATTAAGGTAATCCACTGCAAGGCTTATCTTGCCACGTCACATATTTGCATATTTTACTTGGCGATGACTTTTATGTTTGACTTGACCTTATGACTTTCTATGTCTTTGGCCTTATCAATCGAATTTAAGCAATCATACGATTCGGGAGAAAGTTTACTTCATTTTTAATTCTTTCAATCTTGCGTACAGATAAATTGCCCTACTCTATTCGGGTGCTTTTGGAGTCAGCTGTGCGCAATTGTGACAATTTCCAGGTTACAGAAGGAGATGTGCGAAAAATTCTCTCCTGGACCCCAACTAGGGGGCATGATGATGTCGAGGTATCATTTAAACCTGCTAGGGTTATTTTGCAGGTGAGCGATCTATATTTATAAAGTTTTTAATATTCAATATCGGCAATTCAATAGGATTTCACTGGAGTACCGGCTGTTGTAGATTTTGCAGCTATGCGCGACGCTGTTGTAGGATTAGGAGGTGATCCGAAAAAGATCAATCCTATTTGCCCAGCTGATCTGGTTATTGATCATTCAGTACAAGTGGACTTTGCCCGAACGTAAGAAATAAGTTTTTTCGTAATATAAAAATGTGACCTCATGAAATATTAATTACAGTCCAGATGCTCTTGGGAAAAATCAAGATTTAGAATTCGAACGTAATGAAGAACGTTTCACATTTTTGAAGGTAACATTTTTCTGGAATCAAATAGAAATCTCTAGTTTACCTTTTTTTTTTAATTAATTCCAGTGGGGAGCGAAAGCCTTCAATAACATGCTGATTGTACCTCCTGGATCTGGAATCGTACACCAAGTTAATTTGGAGTATTTAGCCCGTGTAGTTTTCGAAACTGCCGAACCAGATGGTAGTACGTTGCTTTATCCAGATAGTGTTGTAGGAACTGATTCCCATACTACAATGATAAACGGTTTAGGAGTACTTGGCTGGGGAGTCGGAGGTATAAAATTAGATATTGTTTTTATCTTGTGTATATTCAGCTAACTTCCCTCAAATTGCATAGGTATTGAAGCTGAAGCTGTGATGCTGGGACAAGCGATATCTATGCTTCTGCCTGAAGTTATTGGATACAAATTGGTCGGGAAACTGAATCCTCTTGTTACATCGACAGATCTTGTCCTCACTATAACAAAACATTTACGTCAGCTCGGAGTAGTTGGGAAATTCGTTGAATTCTTTGGGCCTGGAGTCGCTGAGCTGAGTATTGCTGATAGGGCTACTATTAGTAATATGTGTCCAGAATATGGTGGTACCGTGGGCTATTTCCCGATTGATATGAATTCACTGCAATATTTACGCCAAACAAGTATGCACATTCTTCCTGTTTGGTATTATTACACTTTTTGTTACGCTGAAATAAATTCCAGATAGATCAGAAAAGAAAATTTCGGTGATCCAGAAGTATCTTGAAGCCACACGACAGCTTAGGGATTATGCTGATTCTTCTCAAGATCCAAATTATACAGAAGTATAGTCGTCATATGTTGAATAAGTTGCATCTATACTTTCTTGATCTGCTTTAGGTTGTAGTTTTGGATCTATCTACTGTTGTAACATCAGTCTCAGGACCGAAGAGGCCTCATGATCGTGTCTCAGTTGTTGAAATGCCTGTAGATTTCCGAAAGTGTTTAACAAACAAAGTAAGTAGCACACAATTTAATCCAGTGTTGATTGTATCTCTATTATGAGACAAACAATGCCCAGTGATGAAAGAAACATATTACACCAACTGAACAAAGTTCATCCCATAATTGTATTTTGGGCAGAATTTTGAAGCTATATTTTCGTTGAGATATAAAGTACAATCACTGTGATATGCGAAGAAAAAGAGCATCTCACAATGATAGTTCCTTTTGCCTCAACGAAACGATCTTTTATTGTTTATCACTGATTTAGAAATTTGTCCGAACGAAGCAGAAAATGCTTACAACGAGCTTCAATGATGGTTTAGCTTTATGGTTGGTGAGAAACTATCATAAGCTAGATCACCAAAGAAGTTAATTGCAACACACTAGAAAAACGAACGTTGAAAACTTCAAAATGCAAGAAACGACTGTTCGGTCTAGTCACTATTATAGAAAGTTCAGCGACTAACCCGACAATCGTTTCAAATTTTGAGAAAAATTATTAAAATATACATTATTTCCCGATTTTCACTGCTCACCTTCACTGTACTCACGAGACTAAGCTTGATATGCTGTTCGACATGCCTTTTTATAGCCTCTACTATCATTGGATTAATGTCTTGTGTCCGGTTATGTTTTCTTACTGGAAAATCATAATTCAGCGTAAGCATACCCGTTCGCAAGCAATTCCAGCAATTGATTGGATATTGTGTTTATTGCAAAACGAGATTGCACTCTTTTTAAAAAAAATAATAACACGAATGTTCTGGCACGCGGTGTCAACAGAATTTCTGTCCTAGTGAGTTTCAAAACAGCATATGAAAAAAAAAAATATGCTGATTTCACAAGAAATTGCTGTCTCTATTGCTTTTTAGGTCATAAACGTTCTGGAATTATTTGGTAATAATTAGTACAACTTTCTTTACAGATGGGCTTCAAGGGTTATGAGTTGTCTCCGACTGCAATTAATGCGTCTGGGTCGTTCACCTGGGACGATGGAAAAACGTATACGATTACTCACGGGTCGGTAATAATTGCTGCTATAACATCCTGTACAAACACAAGCAATCCCTCCGTAATGCTTGGGGCTGGCTTACTCGCTCGGAATGCTGTTGAGCTAGGTCTAAATGTGGCACCTTATATTAAAACGAGTCTATCACCCGGTTCAGGGGTTGTTACCTATTACTTAAAAGAGTCTGGAGTTATACCACCTCTTGAAAAACTGGGCTTTGATATAGTGGGCTATGGTTGTATGACCTGTATTGGGAATTCAGGTCCTTTAGAGGAAAATATCGTTAACACTATCGAAACAAATGAGTTAGTTTGCTGTGGAGTACTATCCGGGAATAGAAATTTTGAAGGGCGAATTCATCCAAACACTAGAGCTAATTATTTAGCAAGTCCACTTTTAGTTATTGCCTATGCTATAGCAGGAAGGATAGACATCGACTTTGAGAAGGAACCGATAGGCATCAGTTCTTCCGGAAAAGAAGTATTTCTGCGAGATATTTGGCCAACTAGAACAGAAATTCAGAAAGTTGAGAAGGAGCATGTTATCCCAGCTATGTTCCAAGAGGTCTACGGTAGGTTTAATGTAGAAATATGCAGTTTTTGTATATTATAAATAATCATCTACAGGTAAAATTGAGGTTGGATCACCTTCATGGCAGCGATTGAACGCCCCAGATGGTATTTTATACCCCTGGAATATGGAATCAACTTATATTAAGAAGCCACCATTTTTCGATGGTATGACTTCTGATCTTCCTCCAAATTCATCGATTATTGGGGCTCGATCATTGCTTTTACTTGGAGATTCTGTAACAACAGATCATATATCTCCTGCTGGATCTATTGCACGAAATAGTCCTGCAGCTCGATATTTATCAGCTCGCGGACTTACCGCCAAAGATTTTAACTCATATGGTTCTAGGCGAGGAAATGATGCCGTTATGACACGAGGAACGTTCGCAAATATTCGCTTATACAATAAAATGTTAGGTAAAACTGGCCCCAAGACTGTTCACGTTCCTAGTGGGGAGGAAATGGACATTTTTGACTGTGCCGAAAGGCAAGTGTAGAAAAGATATTTCGGAGATTTTTTATTATCAATTTTGTTCGATAGGTACAAGGAAGAGGGTATTCCGATGATAGTTGTCGTTGGTAAGGACTATGGCAGCGGATCAAGTCGCGATTGGGCAGCTAAAGGACCCTTCCTTCTTGGAATTCGTGCAGTAATTGCAGAATCATATGAAAGAATCCACAGATCAAATTTAGTTGGAATGGGTATCATACCACTTCAGTTCTTGCCAGGAGAGAATGCTGAATCATTGGGATTATCTGGTAAGGAAAATTACAATATTACGATCTCAGAACAACTTGTACCCGGACAAAAAATCAGAGTTGAGGTAAGGAATATTTTTAATTTATTTTGAAATTAAAAAAGCTAATATTTTACGTGTTAAAATCAGGCTGACGGTAAGAGCTTCAACACCATTCTAAGGTTTGATACTGAAGTCGATGTAACATACTTTACACATGGAGGAATTCTAAATTATATGATTAGAAAAATGCTGGGTTAGGCGGGCTTTCTCTGTTACGTTTATTGTTCTGAAACATTTTTTTTTTATATACATATTTTTACAAAAAAAATTATGCGGGAAAAGTGTGTATCACATGTACGAAATAAATACCATCTTAATATACAAAGTTTTCACTAATTTTAAAAACAGGCGCGAAATTCACTAGCTCATGACTGGATTTTTTGTGCCTTCAACTTCTCTTTGGACTGGTAGCATCTTTTCATTTCGTTTTTATTTTTGTTTAAAGCCTTATTTCCTGGGCGCTTTTACACAACCAAAGGCTGTTTGTGCAAAATTATGGTGTTTTTTTACCATTTTACTAGATGTTTATACTGCTCGTTTACTGATACGCGCTTTATTGTCTCATAGCCGAGAATTATGCTGAAGGAAAAGGCGGCCGATTGTACAAGACGTGCCGAAAGTCCTTTGAAAAACACATTCAATTTTTCCTCCCTCCACAGCTGTTGGAATGCAACCTTCATGGAATCTAATCGTTGAACCTGGAAGTAATAAATAAAACCTTTTAATCAAAGCCATATTATGAGGCTTTACCTTGTTATTTACCTGCAACCGTGCTCTAATTATATCAAGAGGATTTGTAAGGACAGTCGTCGTAAATCCGCCAAAGGTCCCTGCAATACATTGTATCAGCAAATGAGATACCCATGGAGGACAAATTCGACAAAGTTCATCTATAAAATAAGAAATAATCATAGTTTCATTAATTTCCATTTGAATTCAAGGTTTTTAATTCCTTTACTTTGTAATTAGTAAAGCGACACAGTAAAGTAATTATTATTCTATTGAATGAAGTTTTGAATTATAATTTATTACACTTTCCACCGGAATTGCTATTTAATTCGATTTTAATTTCTTTTTAGATCCTCTTCATTAGAAACATTCTTAAATTATTAAGCACTACTTTACATATTTTTCCGTCTATTTATTTTGTAAAGTAAGTATTAGAAAATATTATATACCAATTACTGATGGGAAAGGAATAATAAATTTCAGTTTTAACGAATGGAATTAAAATAGATTTCAGCAAATACAAACCTTGATATAAATGGTAAAATCCCCACCACATTGCTGAATTAGGCACATAAGCCATTAAGCTCGCTGTATAACCTCTATAAAATCCTTGAAATCCATCTCGGCGGAGTATTTCTTTTGCTACTTCAACGCTAACCGTAAATTTGCTAGTATGTGGCTTCATTTTTATACCTAAAGGATTAACTTCGCCTTTTCCCTGAGCTCCCATACCGAGAACCATGACGTGTTGAGAAATAACATCGAAAGGTACAATTATAGTCTGTCCGACTAGGGATGCGCAACCACCTGCAATTAAGGCTTTTGTCCGGTGACCAACTCCAAAAGTTTTCAGCAAATGCCGAACACCTTCATAGGTGCTGATATAGAAGACTCCAGATACGATCTGCACCGAGGATATCCAGAAACCACGATATAAGCCACTAAATCTTTCGGCCTTGTAAATTTTATGGCCTGCGTCCAGCATACCGGAATAGATATCACTTTTGTATTGCACCTATAAAATGAATAGTTCAGTGAAGAGCTGTTTTCAAGAATTCAGTAGTTTCAGCAGTCGCTAGTTCAATTCAGCTTAACAAAAGCAATTGCTGAATTGTCCAGTCGGCTGTTATAGCTAAATTTTAAAGAACAGCAAATGTATCATTTAATATACTTACTTGCAGTTGTGTTTTTATGACCGTCAAGGGGTAAAGAGCGCACCGCACTGTAAATGAGCTCAGCATGGACAAGGGGAAGAATTTTGATTTGTCCATCATGTCCCATTCTATAGTCTTAATATAACTGTACTCGTCCATTTTGTCCTTAGTCTAATCTTCGAAGCAGTCTAGTTATAACCAAGGGTCATCCCTCAATCCAATACAAAGATGAAACCTTATATTCAGCGCACCGCAGGACCAATTCTTCTAATAGCATTGATAGTAGCATAACTACAACTATCGCCTATAGGCTTTCATTACTCCTTTCGATTAAGATCACTTTTAAGCCTGTCCTTTTCGATTCACACATTAGCGACTAGGCCCTTCCTACAACATATCCACTAAACTACCTGTGGGAAGAGGATTAATTATATAATCGATAGGGATTGAAGCCTGCATTGTTTATTTTCTAAACAAATTCGCCTCCTATCGTTTGCAGAGGTAATGAGGTTTTTAATGGAATTTACCAACATTAAGGTATAAACTGCTTTAGTGAACTAAAGAAAAACAATCCAAAATCCCTTGGCCCAGAGATAACAATTGACATTTGAGGGACTGACAAATGTGAGCCTCATTATTGACACTTACCACTGACATTGACAGTTGTCATATGAGATGTACTGTAAATCATCGATGCATAATATATGGAACGGTCAAGGTCATACAATTCTTCAAACAATCAGAGAAGTAAAGTTCTGCTGTTGGATTTTTAAAAAAAAAAGGGGTAACTACTTCAGATCTTCCCAGTTTCTTTATAATTCCTGTTCTAAGTAATATAGAACAAGACAAATAATAAATAAATAAATATAAAATATAATTCCCGGTTAATAAATTGTTAATTAGTTCTGACCTTTGTTAACGGCCATATATTTGGATGATTCAGTTTTTGAATATTCTAATTACAATGTAATTATTTTTTTGTTCATATCTTATAGATATCTTTCCCACAACAGGTATGGTATAATCCGATATTTGCAAGTTTATTTAAGAAACAACGTTAATTCAATAGCACTATAAAAGTAATATATGCATGTATGATAAGAACAATGCACTTATGCAAAAATGCTCCGTTTCCCCTTTTGCACAAATAACTAAATAATTTTCGATTTAATATTAAATAATTTAAAGTATAAAAATAAATATGTATAGTATGTTATCATACATGGGTATCACATCCAAAACTAAAATATAAATACTTCTAATTTTATTAGTGATTCCGGGAAATAAGTTTTTGTAAAGAGGCGTTGCTTAATGTTTTATATAGATACAAACAAAAGCTAGGTGCACAGATAAAATATAGTATGGAGCAGTGGGAGGTAAATTCAAGAAGCATCCCCAAGATGGACCAAGACAACACAGAAAAGTTGTAAAAAAGATTAAATTGCATAGTTGGTATATATTATGTATTTAAATTCACCTCCCACTTGTACTATTTCCTGTTTTATTGTTAGAGATATCTGGATAAACGACGCAACACGTTTCTTAGCAAAATACTAATTGCAGCTTAAAATGGACTAGTAAAAATTACAAATATAGACGTTCCCATATAACACATATTTGGTAGAAGGAAATGGGGTTTAGTTAGCATGGTGAAATTGTTATCACATCGTTTTCGAAAAAAGCAAACATTTGAAACATTTGGGCAAATACATACATGCATCAAAATTCAAAATAGTAGCTGTGTAAGTAACTGATTATCGAAAAAAAAATCACATTTTGCACTATTTCACTCGCTTAGAGGTTGAGTTGCATGGATGAAATATAACCCTAAATTTCATGATTTGGGTTTAAGCGGTTTGAGCTGGGTATTAAATAAAGTTTATAAAGTAAACAATTTGTTTGTGCAATATAAGAAAGAACAAGATTAAAGAAATATATCAAGAACCAGTGAAACAGTTATGATACAAGTGAAAAAATCACCTTACTATCTTACTATGTAATTGACTTATAGGAAATTTTATAATTTTGTACCAGGAACCAAATAATATGAAAAAGTTTAAATCTTTCGATGAGTATCAAATTAAAATATCTGATTGACTGTTATCTTTGTTAAATCTTAAAATAAAAGAAAAATAATGTGAAAAATGTATTACTAGCACTCGTTGTTTGCCAAAATTGTTAAGTTGACTTTTCGTTTCATTTTTTTAAAAAAAATCGATATTTTTCTTCTTCTTTTACATAAAAGTGTTCTTTAACATACGAGAAATACTGTCCTAAAACCGTTTTAACACGTTCGCGGACAGTAAAAATCGAACTGCAGAAAAAAAGTGTGTGATTTATTTTTAAACTAATTGTTATTAGTCACATTTTGCCAGAGTTTCAAATAACTAGTTAAAAATTAAAAATAAAGAATTGAATGCCGATAATCCGGCTTATGAGTTTAAATGTGATTACGAAAATGAATGCTATAACATTCACGTCCGCTAATGTGTTAAGAAATTCGTACAGGAAAAAAGTTATACCTATTAGTAAAAGATTAGTTATAAGCGTTTTATATGCAAAAATTATATAACAAAAACTTAAGAACGCGTTTTTCTCGAAACCAAATTAAATTGCCCGCATCGAAAACTACTCAAGGGATTTTAATAATTCAAAATACATTCGATTCATTATGAAAAATACTAGTAACTAAACCTTTAAAAATATTATGTTACCTTTATTTTTTTTTATATAGAGGTAGTTTATCAAAAAAACAATTTTTTATTTTTGATTTTTTAGAAAAATGTTTATAAGTTGATAAAAATATTAAAAATAAAATGTTTTTTAGGTTTAGTTAATATTATTTAGTCTTATGAATAGAATCCCGTTGGAATTTTTACTCTATGTGTTACAGGACGTCCTAGAGAAATACGGACGTTTTAAAAGGGACTTTTGAAAGACTCTCTCTGCAGTGAACAAGAAATATAAAAATGCAAAAAAATGGTCTACTATAATATTTAAAAGGAATTAGTTTGATAAATATAATAGTTTTTCTACAAAAAGAAAAAATTAAAATGTGTATTTTTTTCAAAAATGAAACGAGAAGTCCCCTTTAATTATCTCAAAATTAAACTGTTTTGAAAATATCAGAAGTCTTGTAACTAAATGTGTCGGAATAAAAATAAATGTTAATAGGTACTGCCTGCATGACTTTGTTCAGGGTAAAATGTATATTCTTGTGAACCAGTAAAGAAACCTCTTCTTAAAAGCCGACCTTCATTTAGAAACTTTTTTTAGGTTTATATTTAACTTATTAATTATTGGTTACCGAAAGTTTTATCTTAGATTAGAATAAGCAAAATAAAACTCAACTGTTTCAAAACATAGGAAAGAACACTATTTATTGTATAATTGTATTGTTTCTTAGCTTATGTATAAGAATGTAAATAGTATTGTGGGCAACTTTTGTAGACTATACCTAGTAGAATTTATTTTAAATTCAAACGTTACGCCAGGTAATTTTTTATCATCCTGTAGATGCGCTTATCAGTTTGTAAAGCTTTTATTCAAAACTTCCATTTCAATCGAAGTTTAACTTTAAGCTCGGACAACTTTGTTATTTATTTTTAAAAAGTTCTGAAAATACCCGGGTATTTTCAATAGTGCTCTTTCAGAATATCAACTGAATATTAAAAAAAAAAACACCCTTTCTATTGTATTTTTGAATTTAAAAAGACAAATACCAATTTCTGAGGGACAATTTTATAAAAAAAAATTTGTTCGATATGAAAAAAGTTTTAGGAAAAGCCAAAACCATAAAAACTCCGGCTGAAAATGTCCAATTAATAAAGTTACTACACCCGGAGGTATGATTTTTATCAAATTAAGGGGTTGTAAACCACCTCTAAAATCAACATTTTTACGCTAACTCGCTATCTTATGGATTTTTCTAAAAAAAATTGGTTTTGGTTTTCGAAAACAGGTGAAAATGGGAAAAAATGTAATAGGGAAGATAAAACCTCAATTCTTTTGTTATTTAAGGTCATATTTCATCACCACCCCAAGAAAACGCCCAAAAGAGGCAAAATTCGGCAGTTTTCCAAAAACACTGTTTTGAGAACTGAATAAATTAAATTCTGAAAATAATACTTGTACGGTTTTTGGGCATGCAATTTTCAAATTTTTATAAATTCTAGCTGTACAACCTTTTCTTTGTGGTATAAAAGGGTGGCAGGGGGGATTAGGGGTTGAAAAATCGGAAATTCGTAGCATTAGTTTTACCCAAGTCCGAACTTAAAGTTGACGAACAAAAACGGACAAATTGGGACAATAAGGGTTAAACACTTTGCTCTTTAAATGAAACAAACTTCTAAGAAATATATTATTTAAAAATTCTTCATTTGACGTACACGGAAAGAATAACAAAACAATACTTTCCAATTTAGAGATTTTCATTTTATTATTTATTTACTGCTAGAGGTGACCCTTATGGTGGGTATTGCCACCGAAAGGTCTTTTATGTCGAAGCCCCCTTTAATAGTCACATTTCTAAATAAATAAAATTAAAATAACAGAAAAATTAAATTTTAGATTTTTTTTTAAATTAAACTTTACATTGAAACATTAACAATCGTAGTATTAAACAAAGTCAACAATAGAAACTTTTATTCTTATCTATAATGGCAATGCTTTTAATATATAATATTTTTTTACAGGCGTTCAAAAATTGAACATGGGTCCACTGGACCCACGACTACAGTTAAGGGTTAAAGTAAAAGACGGTCTAGTAATCTAAGGAAGGTCAGAAGGTCTTTAACAGAAGATTAACGAACGTCAACCGATTCCAAAAACTCTTGACTGAAGATTTATTTTCTTAACCGTACTGAAGCAGGACAAGCACAGAAGATGTGTGATGTAGATTCTTCGTTTTTAAGATATAGACGACATTCATCTCATTTGACAGTCATATCTGTAGGTGGTATCTTAGTCCATGGTGACCAACCAACAATCTAAGCTCAGAGCCGGATTATCAGCTTCACTGATGGTACGCCACCGATATTTTGCCGCCCCAAAAATTCCGAATTTGGACCAAATATAATACCTAACAATTAAAACTTCTTAGAAAATATTAATTTTCACAGCATAGACCGAAAATAAACCCATATGGTTTGGTTCGAAAATCGATTCTCGAATATCGGGTTTTGGTTTGCAAATACGAGTATGTTATGTGAAGAATTGTCGATTTCCAAAAAAATATATGTATGTGCACATGACTATAGTGTCTAGTGTCTAGTGGACATTTGTTGACAATTCGAGATCGAACACACCAATTTTGGTGAAATTTTGCTGGCAAATTGGTACTACATATGAATACTTTTGTGAATTTTTTAATTTTTCACTTATTTTGAGTCACTATCTAAAAATATATACAAATAAGTTTGGAGATTTTCATTTAGATCTGATGTCTCTTTTTCATGATATTGTATAAAAAGTCACCAAAAATTAAGGTTCTTAAGGCATTTAATGTTTAAGGATTATTATAGTTTGTAGAGAAATATAATTAACTCGGTAACTGAGGTTTATGGTTGCCTATTTTTTACTAGCCAATACGGTATTGGCCTATTCTGAAAATTTGCCGCCGTTTAGAAACCGACCGCCCTACGCCATGACCATGACGTACTTTTTGTTACCTGTCTGATAAGGAGACCGCCAAGATTGTTCGCGTCCGATTTCAATAATTTTTATATACATATGTTGTTATATTTGAGTAAGTGAGTAATTACCTAAAAGGAATTCATGCAACGCTCAATAGTTCAAAGTTGCTTCTACCAAGCAACTTAAATACACCGTGTCAAGTACCGGGATGGCAGAATAACTTGAGAAGTAGGCATCACAGAGAATAATGACTTAGACAAAAGTTGTAGGATTTTTCCCTGGCAATTAAACGGTGACCTTACATTTGACCTTGGCCTCGGTATTCAAGGTCGTCTGAAGGTCAAGTCGTTTTTTTTAAATTGTAACCTCCACTTTTGACCCTGGAAATTAAAAGAGCATTAAAAGAAGTTCAAGTATGACCTTGACCACTTTAAACATTTGTCTTCCGAAGGTCATATCAGAAAGGTCAAAGTACAGGAACTGCAGAATTATTCGTCAGGAGTTTTCGGTAAATATGTTCCAAACAGAAGTTGTAGGATTATACCCTGGCTGTCCGATGGTGACCTTAGGTGTGACCTTGACCTTGTTCTTCAAGGTCATTTGAGGATGAAGTCCGTTTTTTCAAATGGAAACGCAAATTTTTGTCGCCGGAAATGAAAAGGAATTACAATTTTTCGTTCCAGTGTGACCTCTCCTTTTGGCCTTGCGGGTCCTCCGCAAAGTCAAACTACAACAATTTGGGTATCCTTCCTTTTCATTTCCGGCAGCAAAAATATGCGTTTCCACTTGAAAAACGGACTTGACCTTGAAGTTCAAAGTCAAGGCCAAATATAAGGTCACCAGCAGAGAGCAAGGGAATAATAATACAACTTCTGTTTGGACAATTTTCGCCGAAACCGCACTCCTGACGAGTTATTCTGCAGTTCCCTACTTTAACCTTTCTCTGATATGACCTTCAGAAGACAAATGTTTAAAGTGGTCAAGGTGATACTTGAACTTAAAATATCCTGCTCTTTTAATTTCCGGGGTCAAAAGTGGGGGTTACAATTTAAATAAAATTAACTTGACCTTCAGACGATCTTGAAGACCGAGGCCAAGGTGAAATGTAAGGTCACCGTTTAATTGCCAGGGAAAAATCCCGGTACTTAATTGACACGGTGTATTTAAGTTGCTTGGTAGAAGCAACTTTGAACTATTGAGCGTTGCATGAATTCCTTTTGGGTAATTACTCACTTACTCAAATACAATGACATATAAAAAAATAATTGAAATCGGACGCGGACAGTCTTGGCGATCTCCTTGTGAGATCTGCTTTACTCAAAGCGTTGATTTCAGTGTAGGCATCATAGAGTCTGATAAGTTCTTTAGCTTGTCGGATCCCAGGGAAATTCCCCCAGTGTATAGTATGGATTGCTGATTCCTGGCCCATTGGTCTATCACAGTCTTAGTCGAAGACCAGCCAATGTTTCAGAAGGGTTCAGGAATTGAGATGATGAAACCTTTCTTAGCCAGTTCATCAGCAACTTCATTTCCTTTGCCGGAATGTCCTAGTACCCCACAGAGACTAACTCTTTGAGGTCGCTCTTTAGGAAGTCTCGAAGAGAAACCCCACAACGACTTAGGTTTTAGATAGAATTTAGATATGTTGAAATTTAATACTGCTTTTAAATATTGCAGTACGATTAATATTTTATTTAATATGCTCTATGAAACATTGGAATTATTTTGTGGATATATCGAGGCAATGAAAAATAGTAGGAATAAGTATTAAAGTAATCGTACTTTGCAAAATATGAGTAATATAGGCGTAAAATAGAAATTCGACGGTTAAAATCGTCGATTTAAGGCGACTACAGAAATACCACCGAAGGCTTTAATCTTCCTATACTATACAAATTTATCAGTACAAAAAGTTAGCTGAACATGGCCAGTCCTCCTGCAGTCCTATAAAACGTAATCTATATTCCATATTTTGCAAAACAGTGTAATATGTTCATACAAGTTAAATAATAATAAATCATTATCTTTACTACTTTTCGTTTTCTGCGTTATGGAATTTAACTCTCTGCCTCTTTACGTTCTACACTTTAGCTATTTATTTTGGTTAGATTCATAGATTGAGAATTTACTATAATTTTATTTTTAGCAATTCACACTTGAATATGTATAGACTAATTCATCTTTATGATTTCATTAATCAACTATGTACTTATTATATATTTAGTATAGAACCGAAATTCGAATATTAATAAGACAACAAACTATATAAAAAAAAGTGCAAATTGTAATACTAACACTTTGTAATTAAACAGATAAAATGTAGGTTTGCTTTAACCGTCAACTTAATTCATCGATTTTAGTCTGCAAAACTTAGGCTACAATACAAGAAATTTGGAAAAGAAATAGCTAGTAAAGCGTATAAGCAGATACATATTAAAATATTCGAATATACCATACATTGAACATTTTGTCATGCAGAAAAAGACTTTTGCTTTTAAAGTTGCATCAGAACAATAGATGAATATAAGATGAAAATACTGCAAAGAATAAACACGGTGGCTGCGAGGGCGGATCCTTTGTACTGCGCAGGATCTTCGTCGCATAGTTCCGCCCTCATGCATAAAACTGAAAGGATATTGGCAGATTTCTGGCAAAGTGTACTCATAAAATCAGTGTGAAACATCCCACCGACGGGAACGACGGCTTTATTCTGGGAAGTTTCTTGCAAACTTCGACATGGACGAAGTCAAAAACTACACGCATTTAACGGATATCACTAGAGTAGTAAGAAACTTTTCTTGTTTATTTGATGAATTTCTTAAGCTAAAGATTCCACGTGTTTTTTGGAAATTGTTGCAATGTCACCAGTGAACTTGTTCTTATTGTTGTAAATTTAGTTTGATTACATGTTCTAAAATATAAAATAGTGCTGTGAGTGTAGTGGGTGTATAAAGTGCTATTTCATTTCTACACTATGCTATAATCATTTATGGAGTAAATTGGGACTACTTCAAATAATTAATGAAATAATCTGAAGTTTTAATTTATTTATAGCCAAAGGATATAAGTTCCGCTAAAAATTTTGTAATTTATTAAAAAAAACCAAGTATCATACCTTGAAATAAATTTATCAGTTTAGCCCATTTAGGAGAACAGCTGAATAAATCTGCTAATCTAATCATATAAAAAAGCAACATTTATCAAGAGTAACCAACAAAAAAATAATAGTTTAAATTATACTTACCAATATTGGTGTTAAACAATTGAGAATTTTTATTTCTTATCAGTTAGTAGGTATCTTAAAACCACCACAATCTAGGGCATATTTCTCTTTTATTAACGTGTAACGTCTAAGATTTTTATTATTAATTTATTAAAGATAATAGATAATAGAAATTTGAAATATTTATATACAATCGAGTAACTTTTAGGTAGCTTTGGTAGTTTTAACCGATTAAGAATTTTTATTAATAATAAAATAAAGCAATTTAATTATTTACAAAGGTAAATCGCTAGTGCTAAATATTGAATTTAGAGTTTTCTCTGGTTGTGAAGAATGTTCTACAGTGCACAAACTAAATTTAACATCAGAAAATTATTTTATATATTTTGATAAACAACTTTTCGTTAAAAGACTTGCAGTTTTCTGTTTTCCTCTAAAATTTTCAATTTAGAATTAGGTAAACGATATTCAGGTTCTCAAAGCTAAAAACATAAAAGAGAAAAAACTTTTTTATTTATTATCATAACTAACATTTGATAGAATATTCTATCATTATTATTTTTCTTCATTAGTTCTGAGTTGAAGATTTATACATTTTTTTAAAAATCTTTTCCAAATTAACTATATTAATATATTTGAGCTCTTTTAATAGCTTTTATTTGATATCTGATGAGTCCATATAAACATTTAATTTTCATACAATGTGGGTCTCATTACATATTATCTAGATAATTTTCAAATTTCTTGAGCACTACTTTGCAAGATCATGATGAGAGATTTTATAGTTTTTTTTTTTTTCTTTTTGCTCATTTCAGGGGCAGAAAAGGTATCACATTTTTCACCCGTTGTTTTATAGCAAAGGGTTAACAACGTTAACGTAAGAAACAATTTTAAGAAATTTAGTAAAACACAAACCAAATAATTTATAATAAGAAATTTAAAATTTCGTAAATTTTCAACCAATTTTGATGAAATAAATAAAAAAGTTAAAAAAATAGTGAACGTAGCTTTTAGTAAATTCTTTCATTTAAAATTATTACGGTCTCCATAAAATAAAATATTTTAGTGAAATATAAAAAAACGGAGTGGTAACTCGTTTTGACTTGAAACTCTTATAATTTCCCAACTGGAGGATCTGAAAAACGTAGACATGTTTTTCAATTGAAGTAAAGTATTATAGAAAAATTAACTAGGTGAGAAGCTTTTAAATAATGTTAAGGGGGACCACTAGTGTGACCGCCTGAAAAAAAGGTGATTTTTGGAATTTTTTAAAGACAACTACTGCATGGAATGTTTTAATATTTTAAGGATATATTTGTAAATACATGATAAAATTTTTGGACCAAAAATTTGAAAATTCAGCGAGTTATTCGCAATTTCCAAAGGCTCCAAAAAAAAAAAAAAAGTATCCCCACTGTTGCAGTTATGGAGACCTTCACATTGCGTGAAATCAAAAAAAAACCAAAAAGTTTATTAAACTAGAAGGTGTTTCCCGCGCCACAAACCTCAAAAAAAAAAAATTAAATTTAAAAAAATGACGGAGTTTAAAAAAAAAAATTCAAACTTCGCGCGAAAATTTGGTGATTTTTGGCCTGCCAAAATTACATGTTTTATTCGATCCGGAAAACTGGAGGTTTATGGCACGAAGAAACATGTATAAAAGAAGTTGCAATAAGAATCGAATCGATAGGATGATTTGTCTTCGAGTTACAACTGCAGCAAATTTAAAAATAGTAGTTTCGAGAAAAACGCGTTTAAATTTTAATTCATACATTTCTCAGTACCTCGATACGATGACCGGCTGCTCTACTGATGGCTGTAACTCAAAAACTATATGCACTTGATAGAATGTTATTTTTAAAGGTATAGACTATCGAAAAATGAAAAAAAAACATCACACTAGTGGTCCCCCCTAAGTTTCCAAATGCATATAAAGGGTATCCAATAGCAATGTGTGAAAACTAGTGAGTCATTATTTTTTTAACAAATGGAAAAATCGGTAAAATGTAAATACCTTTTAATAAAGAAAAATCGTAATTCTTTTCTCTCTTTCATGTTCATTTTATTATAAAAAAATTAAATCAATTTAATACCAACCATTAATTTAAAAATATAGTGAAGAACGTTAACTACTCATTATATATATTTTCGATATTTTAACCATCTCAATTGGCACAAATATCCAAGTGCTTTCTAAAACTATTAAAACATGTTCTAACGTTTTATTTTAAATGCCATTGACGATCCGCCTGATGTCTTTAGTAAAAACCTCTATTGTTTTGGGGTATTTTCATAGCAGTGATCTTTAATATAGCGAAGAGGTGCTGCTCCGTCTTGAATAAAATAAAAAGGTTTAACGAGACCTGTCTTATTCGCATGACGAAAGGATTTGGTCTCTAACATCCCTTTGTACGGCGGGCGGTGGCGACAAATTCATAGAAATCCAGGACCTTTTATGTAGATTGTTCAAATTTCAAAAATATTTATCACTAATAATTCACGTTCTTCCTTATATTTTTAAAGTAATGGTTTGTATTAAATAGGTTTAATTTTGTTATAATAAATTGGACATGAAATGAAAATTACGACTTTCCTTTATTAAAAAGTATTTACATTTTACCGATTTCTCCATTTGTTAAAAAATAGTTACTCATTAGTTTTCCCACATTCCTATTGGACACCCTGTATATGTAGCTTTGAGACTTCCATCTATATAACTTAATTATAGTTTTCTATTACTTTGTAAATAATTTTCCTAATACATAATAAGTTTTCCAAAAACTGCGTTTTTATTGTTATCAACTGTATTTATTAATACCCTTCTCATACCATTATAGGTATAGATATTGACGATGGTTGCATAGTTGCTGGGCCTGCACAGTTAAAAATCCTAGTTGCGTCTATGTGTAACAGAAAGATATTAGAAGAATGCTTGTTAATTTAATAACATAAATAGTAATTCCACAACGCTAATCCAAAAAATTAAGAGAAATATTCTTCCAATATAGCGCTCATAAATTGTTTTTATGTTGCTATTTGTAAAAAAAGAAAATAATTTAAATTGTTGAACAGCAATTGATTTCAATATAAATTACCTCACCAATAGGCATAAGGGTGGGACCTTCATATGATCCTTAAGTGAATTTGTTTGTTAATTGTGAGTTGTTTAACCAATTTCTAAAGATATATTCAGCTGGAACCGTGGAAAAAGTAATCTGAGAGTACTTTATTAATTAGTAGATAGATACTTATTACTTTAGACGCTGAGTGAAACCGGACACCTAATATTTTATAATGTATAATAATGTCATAAACATCAAGTTTCTTGATAAATCAATTATCAATTATACATATTTGGTAGATATAGGGGAAGGTCGGGTAGCCCCGGATGGTGGGTAACCCCGGACATTTAAATTTCTAAGAAACTAACCACGTTGCATATGTATAATTTTATTATAAATGTGTGTCCTCTGGAGTAAAAACAAACCCAACTTAATTGCGGCGTAGGAACAGAGTGAGTAACACGTGAGTATTTGTTTTGTTCCCGGCAAAACATTTTCGTTGCTCCTGTCAAACTTCATTGAAGGTTATCAAGTACAATAAGTAAGTGTGCGTACTTGTTTTTTGGTTAATGTTGTAGCAAATTTTATATATTTAAAGGTTGTAATAGTATTTATAACATTTCTTGTACAATTTAAGAGCTGTGTCTACAAATTTTGCATGATAGTGATCGGGTACCCCCGGACACGATAATGTCGGGTACCCCCGGAGTTTTAAGTTTTGAATTTTGCGATATTATTTAAAAAAATTACAATTGTTTTGTCAATTTGCTTATTTATGTAGACTACTTTAAAATGTTGTTGCTATTGTTGCAGAAAGACTTGAAATATGCCGAAATTTAAGGGGAGAATTAGTTAATTAAAAGTTATTTATATTAAAAAATTTTAATAATTTTGAAAACGTACAATTGAAGTGTTTTTTCTTTTATAATTGAGATCTACATCTTCTCTTCTTAATGCCGAATAATAATCTGCTACCCCAAATAAAAAGTCTGCCATCAGTCTCGCTGTCCAAACGAAAATTCCACTATCGGTCCGCAGAGACCAACGCCGGCCAAACGGAAAGTTCACTGTCGGTCATAGGGGACCGACGCACACCGCGATCAACGTGTTAAATATATACATTTTCAAATAACATTTCACCCTTTCTCTTTCCGTTTCTCATTAGTATCGATGTTTAGTTTCGAAAAGAGCTTATTATTCCAAATGCAAAGATACCAGAATTCAATTCAAAAATGCATTTTTATTCAAAACAAAAATAAAAAATATGTTTGTAAGGCCAAAAAACGATTGGGCCACCATTGATTACTATGTCCGGGGCTACCCGCCATCTTTTGTGTCGCCAAAAAACCAAGGCCAAAGTATTTTTTAAATATTTCTTTAAAATAATTTTATATGATTACTAATTTTCAATTAACATGATTGAAGAAGTTCCTAGTTTTATTTTAAGAGTAAAGTAAAGACAGGAATTTTGTTTTTTGGCATTTTTATTTGCAATTCACTTAAGTGTCCGGGGCTACCCGACTTTTCCCTACCGGCGGATTGTGTACAATATCGAAGACGAAAAATCAGACGGATAAAAACGAACGGAAGTTGGCAAAAACCGAGCATAATAGCCAGTAAGAATGATTAACATAAAGGCTGAATTAAGTACATATTATAAAGGGTCATCCAAATGTGACGCCTAGATGTCAGCACTACATAATTTTTACACGTGACATATTTTCAAATGACATAAGCCATTTTGTTTTATTAGAAGGTAGTACAATTTTAACCATGGACAGGTACACATTGCAACAACGCGTTTACATCATTCAAACTTTTTATGAAAATGGGCGTTCTTTGAAAAATACCCATCGCAAAATTCGTGATTTTTTTGGTGTAAATAATCGGCCAAATCAATCTTCAATTCAAAGATTAGTGAACAAATTCGCAGAAACTGGTTGTGTTACTGATAAACCAAAAAGTGGAAGACCAAAGTCTGTACGCACAAATGAAAATATTGCTGCTGTTAGTGAAAGTGTTGAAAATGAACCGACAACATCAATTTCGCGTCGTTCGCAAGAATTGGGCATATCTTATGGCTCCTTATGGAGGATTTTGCATAAAGATTTGCATTTACACGCTTATAAAATTCAATTAACCCAGGAATTGAAAGAAAGAGACCATTTACAACGTCGTAATTTCGCTAGTTGGATTATTGAACAACGAACGACAGATCCATTGTTTTCAAGCAAAATTTTGTTTAGTGATGAAGCTCATTTCACAATGGATGGATTCGTCAATAAGCAAAATTGTCGTACCTGGGGTGATGAAAATCCTCGTGTTATTCATGAAAAATCTCTACACCCACAAAAAGTTACTGTTTGGTGTGCATTTTGGGCAAATGGAATCATTGGGCCATTTTTTTTCGAAGATGATGCTGGAATTGCTGTTACTGTGAATGCTGAGCGATACCAATCAATGTTGAGAGGCTTTTTATGGACACAGTTGAGTCATATTGATGTGTCTGACGTCTACTTCCAGCAAGACGGTGCTACATGTCACACAACTCGAGAAAACATTACGTTTTTGCGATCAAAATTTCCTCAACGTGTAATTTCACGAAATGCAGATTTCAATTGGCCTCCAAGGTCATGTGATCTAACACCATTAGATTTTTTTTTGTGGGGTTTTTTGAAAAGTCGAGTGTATGCTAACAAGCCACAAACAATTAATGATCTAAAGAACAACATTCAAGTTGCAATTCGTGAAATAACACCAGCAACATGTCGGAAAGTCATTGAAAATTTCGATATTCGGATTGATGCCTGCAGACGTAGTCGTGGTGGACATTTGAATGATATTCTATTCCACTTATAATTGTAATGGATCATACTTTTAATAAAAAAAAACAGCTTGAAAAAATTGCAAATAGTTTGTGTTTTATTTAAAAGAAACATGTAGGCGCGTTTTTTGGATGACCCTTTATATTATAACATAAACAAATATAAGCATTAAATTCTATTACGAAGAAGGCTTTATCTTTATCATCTATCAAAGAGGTGTTTTTTTTAATGTGGTTTCCAATATATAAATTAAAGTAATATTTATTATTAAAACGACATTTTTAAACTTTTAATTACTTTTAGAACAAAGTATTTCTTAAAGTTTTTTATTAACAAAACATTTAAGATTTTTTTTTCAGTCTTCACTGCTTAAAATTATTAAAAGAACAAAATTTAAACTCTTTTCAAAACATGTTTAGTTAGTATACTATACTATGTACAAAAATGTGTAAAAGTTACAAAACCTGCATTTAAAATTATGAACTAATTAAGTTCACAAAAATAAACATATAAGTATGTTATAGATTTTATTACTATATCGAAAAGTGTACTAAGTAAATTGAATGTTTCTTAAAGAGCAGGATAAATTTTCTTCCTAAATTTTATTTCAATATTTATAAGTGATTTGTAATAAATCGTTGCCAAGAAAACGGCCAAATTATATACATTTTCGTCTGTGTTTTCATGTTGTGGTTTTTCGAGATTTTGTCTTTTTCAATATATTGTCTTTTCGAGATTTTACGCTTTTAAGACTCAACTTACTCATATAATTTGATTCATTATCCTAGTTCTAAAAGAAAAGTCTTGAGAGTTTGCAGTCCTGCCTTACTCCATTGTATTCATATCTCATTTATAACGAATAATAAGAATAATTATGCCATCAAGAATAAATTCCCCCAAGTGAACTTATTTGGTATTTTCCTTTGCATAAATAAATAAATAAATTCACTGTTTTTGAACTTAATATTCTATATATTGTAGTATTGAAGTTGGGACATTTTGTGCATAGTCCACTTTCGATATAACTCTCGCATTAGGGACGTACCTACCGCTGTAGCAGTTATAGCAATAAATAAAGAATTAAATTACAATTTTCGTATGTTGCAATTTACACTATTTTTTTTTTTTTAAAGTGCTGCTTTTCCCCTTTCACTCGAAAAATACGCTTCGTTTATCGAGACAAATTGTGAAATAGTTTTCCAGAGTGGTTAGACGAAGAGAATTAATTTTGAACTAGCTCTTTTAGTCCAATAGTTCATAAGATATTAAATTTGTAAGTTGAACTACAGAACTTCTAACTATCAGACGTCACTATTTCGCATATTTTAAATGTACGAAGGAATGAATGAATATATTCATCCAAAATTATTTATTTTAAAAATGGATTAATTTTTCTACAATTATTTTAGTTCACATCTACTATTTAGCATTATATACCATATTGTTTCTATTCTCGATTTAGCCGACTTGCGATATTTCAAATAAACAATTTTGAAAATATATCTGTGAAAGGCCTTGTATTTTAAATTTAGTAATTTGCATTGCAAAAATTCGACTTTATGTTTGAAGTCAATGAAGTTCACAATTACATATCCCATACTTTTATTGGAGATCATAAAGTATGCATTTTGGTACTTAGACATATTGATTGCACATAATTTAATTTTGTAAAAACTGATATCCATGTCTATGAACGTATAGTATATGTTTACATTTTCAGTAAAATTATAATTCAAATATCAAATATTCACACACAGCTTAAAAGTTGAATGAGCAAGAATTAAAAAAGGTCATATCTTTCTTCTCGACAACTAAAATAAAACCTTTACTGTACCGTACGTATTTGCAATTATATTTTGTTGTATTTAAAAAAATTTTAGTATAAATCTCAATATTTCCTAGGCTATAACATTCAGTTCTATCCATTTCTAAACAAATAATGGTGCAAAGTTGTGATTAATATCAATACAAAACACTTAATAAAAACTATTGTTGAACCTTAATGATATATATAAAAAACTCAGTCCTCTTTTGTTCTACTGTAATACACAAATTTAAAAATATCTTATCATCCGAAAATGTTCATCAAGATAGAAAAGTGGCATTAAATGCAAAGCAAATCAGTGTACTGTAGCTCCCAAAGGTGAAAATTTTCAAGTATTACCCCTGTTTAGGTAAGGGTCGGTCTTAGGTCCAATTCTATACAATATCTATACAGCTGATTTTCCAAGTATTATCAATTGTCACTCATCTACATATAGTATATTGGCTGATGATACAGTTTTATATATACCTCCGGTGAAAATGCAATATCCATGTGGGGATTTACAAAATGTTTGTTTTAAATATTCTAGGAGACTATTTCAATAATTGGGAGATAAAAATTAACTCCAACAAAATGCAAGCCATGTTCCTTACTCGGAGAAGAAGTCTATCATACCTACCGAATAGTAGTTTGAGGATTAATGAAGGTGACATTATCTGGAATGAGCACGTAAAATATATTGGAATCACCCTTGATAAAAAAACTCACCTTTGCAAAGCATATAACAACAGTTCTTAACAGAGTAAGCATTTTAATAAAAGTTTTGTATCCTTTTATTAATGGACGATCAACAATCAGTTTGGAAAATAAGCTCATAATATATAAAGTTATATTTGACACACTAATGCTGTATGGCGCACCTGTATGGTTTTAATGTGCACAACCTTAGGCCGTTTTCGAATTCACATGCACTTGCACTTAAATCTATTTTCCTCACTAAAAGTTCTTCTAAAAACTCCGAATAGTGTGTAGGGCGATCGAATATACACGCAGTTTGCTTTGCAATTACACTATTTTATCTGTCGAATTTGAAGTGTTCTCCAAAGTACACTAAAAATGGTTAGGGAATAGTGTAAGTGCATCCGAATTCGCAAACGGCCTTAATAAGCATTAATAAGCTTCAAGTTGCTTCAAGTCTCACAAAATAAGATTCTTAAAATGATTTTTAATCTACCTTGGCATTTCTCTACCACTGAGCTAATGAATTAGCTGATGTAGAATTAATCAGCAACAAATTAAGGAGTGCTGCTGAAAACATTTCATGAAAGGTGTAACTATGTAGACACATTGCCTTAGTTAGGCAATTATCTATTAGGGATAACATAGAGTAATTTAGGATAGGATATAGATACACTGTTAGGATAGGTTATAGATATAAGTTTTAGGTTAATTGCGCTCATTGGGTTTTTATACACTTTTTTCCCTAAATATTATATTAAAAAACGAAAAATACACTCTGGCTGAATTAATAATATAGATGAGTAAATTTGTATATTCCGCACTAAATATGAGAGTTCTGGACATTGTAAATAATATAAATAAATACACTACTACTATTACTATTACCCCTGTTTAGGCTCTGATGTGATTTGAAATAATCCGTAAGATTTATTGAAAATCTCTTTTTTTTAATATCTCTAGCCTACTTCAATCATATTTCCTAAGAGAGCTAATTTTGAAGGAAAAATTCTTCACTCACATACACGGATTTTACTTGGTATATCCTATTCTTTCTATCTATGATCTGAAGACAATTCAGACGAATATTCCGTCAAACAAGGATTTTGATACAAATTATAAGTTAATTTCAAGCTTATATGGTAATTTTGAACGCTCGAAATTCTAAATTTTGTTCATAGACTGCGTATAAGGACGTTTGGTCAGAATAATTAATAATAATATTGAACTAAATAAATTCAAAATAAAAAAAGGGTTTAATATTAAGTTATACTTTGTAAAGAATATTGGGACGTACTTTGTGAATACTCGAGAAAAAATTCGTGGAACTTAAACACATTGTTATTTATTTCTTTTAAACGGACACGGGAACTCAAGATGTGTTAAAGGTAATTTTAATATGTAAAAATATGCATTATTATTCAAGATTCATCAAAATACTCTGATTACTGTATATTTAAGCAAATCTGAATCTTTAAATAGCTTTTAGTTAAGTTAAAAAGTTAATATTATGATAAAAATTAAACAAACGTGACATCTCATCGACATCTCATAGACTCATTCAAACCATAATTGGTGTTGTGATAAGAAATAAAAAGGAAGTCATGATTCCTCAAGAAGCGAAAAAGGACTGATATTTTAAGAATATTTAACAGCTCCGATTAATTAATCGTATCATGAATGCCAGCAAACACAAAGCAGTTCTGGAGATGTTTAATTCTTTCAGTATAAGGTTTATAAGGTAACATGTGGATCGTCAAATTCCTTGGACCATCTTTTAGCGAACCCTAAGATTGCATTAGCTTTAGCTACGATAGCGTCAATGTGGCCTTCGAAGGACATACGTGACTTCAACACAATTCCCAAATCTTTGGTGTTTGCAACTCGTGTAAGAGAATAAATGAAGTTTAGGAGAACTCTTTTACGAGAAAAAAGCATAAATGATTCATTTTTAGGGTTCCGTACCTCGAAAGGTAAAAACGGAACCCTTATAGGATCACTTTGTTGTCCGTCCGTCTGTCTGTCTGTCAAGACCCTTTTTCTCAGGAACGCGTGGAGGTATCAAGCTGGAATTTATATCAAACTTCTAAGCCAACGCAATCAAAAGATACAGCCGTTTATGCCGCAAATTTCCGCAAATTTTCGACACTCGCAAGGGAATCAAAACCTACAGGGTACTTCTCGTGAACTCAGAATCTTGAAATTTGGTACGAAGCAACGTCTTATAGCACAGATAAAGGAAAACTTGCGAAAACCGTAAATTTTTAGTTACATCACATAATAAAAATATTTTTAATAATTTTAAACTTACTACCCCTTTCCTCATGAACGCGTAGAGGTATTAAATTGAAATTCATATCAAATACTCAGGTCTATAATACCTTTAAGCTGTAACAAAATCAAACGTCTATGTCAATGCAATCAAAAGAAACAGCAATTTAAGCCGCATATTTTCAAACTCGCAACTACTCGCAAGGGAATCAAAACCTAAAGGGTACTTCCAGTCGACCTAGAATCTTGCAATTTGGCATGAAGCAATGTTTTATAGCATATATAAAGGAAAAATTCCGAAAACCTTAAATTTTTAGTTACATCACATATTTTTTGGGTGAACTTTTACTTATATACCTACAGGTTTGTATGGAACCCTCGGTGCGCGAGTCCGACTGGCACTTGGCCTGTTTTTATTTATATAAAATTATGTTCCAAACTTAGACTAGGTATATGTTCCCTCAAAACTCTATGTACTTATCGTTAAAAAATCCCTTAAAATGGTTTAAATATCATTTTCTTGCCATAAGAGGAAAAAGAACTAAAATGTTGGCCTCGAAATTAAAGGAAATGGCACAATCTCAACACGGATATCCTGAAAATTCGCTTCCTTAACGCAATTACGATAGCTCTACCGCAAAGTTTACCTCCTAATTTTCGCCCTATAACAAGGAGAGTAAACTGTCACCGGGTGTGAAGACCCACTTTCATTGAATGTTCATTCACTCAGTCCTGTGTTTGTTGAAAAAAATGAGAAGTCCCTTGAAGAAAACAAAGTGTATCAATTATCTAATGAGATGTTACCCCCTGCTTGGAATAGAAGTGCAGGACTTGTATTGTTGTGCGTATGTACGTAATATGGGGACTTTGCAACCACCTGATGAGTGATCCTAAATGAACTTGAGGCGAGGGCCTCAAGTTCCTTAGAAGGTGACTTGGAGTTACCTTAAGGGGTTTAAAGAGTTCTTGTACGTTTAAAGTGCTGCAATATTAGACATTTCTAAAAAAACATATGGTTCTGGTGCAATAAATTGCTTTCGGTTTTTCTTATATTAAAAGTCTGCTTCAGAGAAATTTTGGTTATTGTTGGTTTTGATTATGAAGTTATATTTTCTCAGCAGGAATCGGGAAGCCAAAGTTTCCTCAGCGCTACACCGGACCACCTGCTGGTCCATGAAACATACCACCCTCCAGGACTGAGCAAGAGATTGACATCACCTCAAGCACAGCTGCAGTCTACAACTAGCGCGTCTTTAGAGAGCATCCCTGAGCCTTCAAGTGGTTTGTATTTTTTTTTTTTTTTTTGATAAAACTTGATGTAACCTACCATTGATATATTTCTTGAATTATTTTCTTTTGTAGAAAATCAGAGGGAAGTTTGGTATAATCAGAGCGAGGATGCAAATCTACTTATATACGGTTCAAACACTGCAAAACTCCTCGAAAGTCATACGGACAACTATTTGAACTCAAGGTACAATGGTAAGGTTCATGAACAAGTAGTCTAAGAAAAATTTGTTTTGGGTGGTGATTTGGCTTATACGCCTGCTACCACCACCGCAGGCAACTTCAGAAAATGTGTAACGTTATTAATTTTTAAAAGAAAATATTTGCTACAATGATCGCTTGTTTATCTCCCTCTCAAAAGTAAACAGATGCTTTATTTGCTGCCGACGGAAATCATACTGAAACTGGGGGGCGTGCAAAGCAGTTCGGGGCTATGTATACAATCATATTAACACTTAAAGGCATCTTCTTGCATTGTGTTGTCTCATTAGGCGTCCCTTCAAGGGCTGTATTTTAGTTTCGATTTGATAAAATACAACATTCAGAGAGTTTGCCAAGGCAGTATATTTATTTATTTTTTTTTACACCAGTATGCAAACAATTTGCCATTTTATTGTATTTATTTTAGCTGCTTTTCCTCTCAGGGCCAATTTTTCCAACAGTCAAATGGTTGCTTATATAACATTTATATTGATTTTCTTTAAGGAAATATATATATTGTCCAATTTTCGCAATAGTTTTAGTTTAGTTTAGTTTATTAGTTAAGATAATATAAAATTTACAACAACAAGAATTTAGAAGCTCTTTACAATCTGGAATTCTAATTTGAAGGGAAAATCAAGTTATGAGGAACAATACGAAAAAACCTTTCTAAGTTTTTACAAACTATTTTAAATATTGCACTTAATTGTAAAATATAATGAGATGTTTTAATATTTAGGAGAAGAAGTTTGAAATCATAGGATTACTTAATTTGAAACAACTTTATACAAAGTTGTTGTGCAATTTGCAGATTTCAACTGAAACACGACTGTAACTGGCTCTGCAATGTAGATAGAACCACGATAGATTAAAAATCATTTTTAAAATTCTGTATTGGATACTTTGCAAATTATTCAAACGATACTCCAAACAGGAGCATCAAACATTAAAATAGCTTTAAAAACAAGTTTATACATATATATGATTAATTTATTTTTCTCACTTAATTTAGAATTTTGATATATGAACTGATAAAGTGATTTTAATTTCGCAAAAAGATTTTTCTGATTTCTAACAAAAGTCAACATGTTGGTTTTCATTAAATGGACATTACCAACAAAGTGTTTGAATGTTCAAATAAATGAAATATTGAATTTTTATGTTTGAGCTTTCCGTAAATTTTATTCGGGATATAAAAGACCTGAAAAATCATTAAAAAATAACCCAATGTTATAGAAAATTGTAATGTAGCTCAAATGAAAGCCTGAATACTTACCTAAATACAAGAAATCACTTATATATATTCTCTAACATCTTGAGAAATAACTTTTTCATGCACATGTGCCAATTATGGTTTTGTATTCACTCAGGGCCGGCCCTACCATATAGGCGAACTAGGCGACCGCCTAGGGCGCCAAGGCCTGAGGGGCGCCAGCGGGCGCCTGGGTATCACAGCGGTGCTGCGGGCGCTTGGGGCGATCGCGGTCGGCACGAGGGGCGGCACAGTATGCCGATAAAAGGAGGGCGCATGGACGCAAAAATACACTTTTTTTTTACAAGAAAACTATTTGAAAAATATAGGTACTTGTTAATTTGACCAGCAAGCTGCTTCAGACAAAGGGGTTTGACTTATCTGCTGCAACAAAACAGCTGAGCAAAACTAGCGAATTTCTCAACAAGAAGTGATAATGGTTTTGAGAAGATGTAAGTGGATGCCAGGGAAATTGCAGAGGATCTTGACATTCCGACAACATTTAAACAAGAGTCTACAGCAAAACGTCTAGGGAAAAAGAAAAGACAATTTTCTTATGAGGGAGAGGATAACCCAATTCAAGATCCTAAACAGAAATTCAAAGTCAGTTTTTATTTTGCAATCCTGGACACTGCCATCAGCTCAGTTAGGGAACGATTTGAGCAGCTCGAAGAAATTAATTCAAAATTTGGGTTTTTGTACCATATTGATGAGCTAGAAGACAAACCGTCAAAGTTCGTCCTAGAAAAATGTGCAGCCCTCGAAAAAGCGTTGATTCATGATCGGTCGAAGGACATTGACGCAGTGGAGTTGTGTGGAGAACTACAAGCTATCTCCAGACGAGTTGACAAGCAGTCAACCCCGAAAGACGTACTTGATTTCATTTTAAAATCAAACTTAGAAGAAACCTTTCCTAACTTGTATGTTGCTTTGCGGATTCTGCTAACACTACCAGTATCGGTAGCATCAGGAGAAAGAAGCTTCTCAAAACTGAAGCTCATAAAAACGTACCTCCGGTCATCTATGACTCAAGAAAGATTGGTTGGTTTGGTCACAATATCCATTGAGCGAGAGCTGGCTCAAAATATCGAGCTTAACGGTTTGGTTGCGACATTTGCCAAAAAGAAAGCCAGGAAACAAAATATCTAAGCTCTTTGTTGGCTGTAGGGTCCTTTGGAAAGTGTAAATAATTGTTAAACTGTTACGATTATCTGACAATAAAAGGTACATTTAAAATTTTGTTCATGTGACTAAATTATATTGGGGGAGGGGAGTGGCTTAATTCTGGAGGAGGGGGCGCCAAACAATACTTTCGCCTAGGGCGCCAAAAACCCTTGGGCCGGGCCTGTATTCACTATATATTGTATGAAATAATCAGAATATAGAAATAAGTGAATTTAATATTTCGAAAAGTTTCAATGGCTGTTGTATTTTGATATAAAAGCATAAGTTTCAAACTTTCATTTTAGAGAAGTAATAAGCTCCTCCAAGAATTCTTTATTTTTTAATAATTTCCAAAAAAAAGGTCATAATAAATCCTTTTGTACTTTTAACCAGAGCTCTAAAATAATTCATTATTCTTGGAATGCATTATCATACTCAGAACTACTACAAGTAATGCAAGCAAGACAAATTACTAGTTCCCTTACTAGTATTGGTACTTTAAAAATGTAATTACCATTATCAAGTAATGGTATGGTGCTTCACCATTACCATACTTCAGATCATTATTTAGCATTACCTGGCATTACTCAGCATTACCTAAAAATGCTCAGCATTATTAGGCTAGGTAATGCTGAATACTTTTAGACAATGCTAGATAATGCTGAATATATCTAAGTAATGCCACGTAACGCCAAGTACTTCTTAACAATGCTTCTGAAGTACGGTAGTGATGAATTACAAATACCAATACTTGGTAATGGTAATTACATTTGTTGAAGTTCAAATACTGGTAATGGTACTGGTAATTTGTCTTGATTGCACTACTTGTAATTGTATGGAATTTTCGTGTCCGTTGTCAGTACGGAAAAAATTCTATGCGTTATCAAGTTAGAATTTCAGATGGTTTTTAAGGCAGTTTCTATGCCTTTGTGTCAGAGTTCTTCAGCTCGTTATGAAAAAAATTATAGACTTTAAACTTATAAATATTTTATTTATCAATTTTAAAAGAAAATAAAAGTTATATTTTAGGGGAAGGGAATTCCCTTTGGAATAGAAGCAATTTTTGGTTGTATCTACGCATTCTGAGTAGAAATCGGCTACATATTTCTTAATTCACCTACTTGTTACCAAGTCTATTTAAAGAACTATGTTTATCTAGAATTTTAATTATCATTAGAGCTACCAAGACCAGTCAAATTGACTGGTACTAAATTTGTTCTTTTGATGAATTATATTTTTATCTCTTAAGAGTTATGCCAGAACTTATTAAGGTTCAAAATTACGACATATCGGAATCTTTTTTCTATTTATAAATACTAATTTAAATGTGAACGTATATCACTTAGTAGTTCTAGTGTTAACTGAGTTTTGCCAAATTTAAAATGAAAATTAGTAAATAGAGATTTTTAGTATCGCTGATTGCAAATCCTACATGGCGATGGAAAATTTTCAACTTTAAAAGATTTTCATTCAATTTTAAAATATGCATATACACGTGCATAAAATCAAGTTCATTAAAATTGGTTATAAACTTTAGCAAGGACTGTTTGTGACAGACACAAAATTATAAGGATTCTTAAAAATGGACTGTTATCAGTTACACAATGGCTCATATGCAAGGAGAAAAATACAATTCAAAATGAGATTATTCTATATATCGTCTCTTATTAAAGTTCAATTTATGAAAAGGTAGAAAGTATGTTTACATGCCAAAAAAAATATCCACTGACTTTGAAATGCGGCAAAAAATTATTTTCTTACAATATTATCTTTGAACATCTTCGCCCCTCGCAGCCAGAATTTGTGATTATGTTATTGAATTTTCCAGTCAAAGGAAGCCGGGGCGAAAAGACATCTTTTTTCGACATACCTGCTGCGACACACCCCTACTGCTACAGGTAAGTGGAATCGCTGCTAACGACTTAAGATCTATTAAATCACAGTGGATAATTGCAGACTAACGTCTCCACCGGGTATACTAAAAAAGGAACCTGATGAAGGTATGTAATTTTTTTTATTACTTAGCTTACTTATCCTTGCAACATTTTTGTGTTATTTCTAAAAATTCTTGTAATTTTGTCGCAAAGTATATTTTAAGCGTTTCAGCGTTTACAGCGTTCATATTGATAGGCTAGAATCGGTACAAAAAAAATTTTTACGATTTGCTCTGCGTCGACTTCCGTGGAGTGATCGACTTGTGCTTCCTCCTTACGCTGACCGTTTGTACTTACTCGGTATGACTTCACTTTATAAAAGGCGCGAAATGCACTTATGTCTATTTGTACATAAAGTTTTGGTTGGATTAATGGATTCACCTGATATCTTGTCTTCTATTTTCTTTAATGCAGGTAACAGATCTGTGCGCTCGCGAACTTTTCTTTACATTAAAAGACATCGAACAAATTATGGATTTTTTGAACCAATAACTGATATGTGTAGATGCTATAACAAATATTTCCAGTCTATAGATTTTAATCTTGATATACATATATAAAATTAAACAAAAGCTTCTCTCCTGTAGTTAATTTTGTTGGTCAGATTACTCATTATGATGTATGTTGGCTTGTAAATAAATAAATAAAGTAGACGTCTTATTTTACAATTACTTGTCCTTGAAATATTTTTTTATCATTTTATTATTTGAGCAAAAGTTATTTCAAAATTACACGAAGAGATTAAAATTGCTGTAATATGTACGCATTATAAACTAATCGCAAACATGGAGCAAGTATAACAATAATCAGGCAGTTTTGAATTATTGAGAGAATTTCATTTATTAATATCACCTCACGGAGTGGAGTATTCTCCGTGCATGGGAAATTCGAAATTCGATATCAAGTCCCTCTTAATGGCCCTCTGGGAAACAAAAGATTTTCATTAAATTTTAACTGGCGGAAGGTGGGGACTTTTTCGTTTTCTCATAATAAATTCAGTTTTTCATAATTAAGCAATTACTGCTGAACAACGTTTTGGGTCGACATCAACATGCATCACCTTCTCTCAGCTTAACAAAACTGATTGTATACCATTTTATTAGAGCTGAAAATCCAACCCTCTACCAATCTGTTTTATATTATTCTTCAATAAAAAATGCTAATCGCAAATTGATTCTTTCGCGGATCGACTAGCATAAGCCCATGCTGAGCTCATTACAATTCCGAAGGTGAAGTGCGCACCGAACAATTCAATTTTGAACGTAACATTTTAACAAGTCAAAAATTCAGGACACCCACTGAGTTGTAGTGTAAAGCTCTAGGACTTTTTGAATATTATGATAAATAACACTGTATCTAATAAAATGCGTTTTCGCGTACTTAAGCCAAGGCGGTGAGTTTTGAACGGGTCCTGAAGGCTATTAAAGGAATCTAACGATGTGGCCATCTACACGTATAGGTTGGTTCAGACAGACAAATAATACCCCAAAACAAATAGATTATGCAGGGATGCTTTAATAATTTATTTTTGTTATGATGGATTGCGCATTCAGTCAAAATAGGGAGATTGGTCTCCATAAATTATGCACCTGCTAAATACATTGTCGAAAAGGTTAAACACCGAAAAATCAGAAGGGTCGGTGGTAGTTACAGCACGGGGAAGGGATCCCTGCAACAGATATATAGCCCGATTTGCGCGTGCCATCGCTGTGAAGTTTATAGAGGGCGAAAATATTCTGTTTATATTCTCCTTACAAAATTTGTAGGCCTAATTAATACTTAATCTATTGCCAATCACTACCGTCAGTTAGTATTTATATGCATTGAAAGGAAGGACCAGGGAAAGGCGAAAGATACCCTTTCAAAGAAGTTTTTATTCCAGTTTTGATATCTATGTACATACTTTCTTGTGCATCACGTCTTTATTTGATTTAAGCTTAAAATGAGTGTTTTTTAAGTGATATAAATATGTTTACACAAATTAGAAAATTATATTTAGAATTTTAGAATATGATCGAAAAAAATAATGTCTGTCTGGTATTTCATCAAAATCGATGATTTTAAATTTCAACAGATTTTGTTATAAAATCTACTTAAGAAATTATTCATTTGATATAAAAATTTTCATTTAAAACGTTACTTAACCTGACCAGTTGCCAGAGAGACAGACATTGCTTATATGCATTGGGCAAGGCCAGGTCTCTAGCTTTACAAATGTTTACCAATATATTTCGAATTATAGGATTTCTTAAGTAAAAATGAAAAAATGTAATTGTCTCATATGCAGTAGCGGCGTTAGGGTAGGGCGCGGTTGGGCGACCGCCCAGGGCGCCAGATTTGAAGGGGCGCCGCAGGCCGCCCTTTATATCCGCTTGTTCATTGAGCGAGTCCTACTTATTAGTAAATTCCTTAAATCTAGTTACAAAATCGTTATGACGGCAACACTAGAATGGAATGCAGTGTTCGGTTTCATTGGTTGTTTGGTATGATATACTTTTTGAAATAAATGTCATTAGTAAATCTCTACAATCAATAGACATGGATCTCGGTAAATGCACAGAAATGTTGAAAAAATGCTGCGCTTTCTTGGAAGAATATAGAAAAACAGGCTTCAAAAGCGCCATTTTAACCCATTAATGAGGAAAACGAGGTTTTGTGCACGCAAGTTCAATAACAAATTTGGGCGATTTTCTTCCAAATTCGTATACAGGAGGTTTTTGGGGATGTTCTTTCAAAAACCCTATTATTTTTTGTGTTTTTCAAAAAAAAGTGCTTATTTTTTTTGTCATTTTTCTTTTTAAAGTCGATTATCTGATATTAAATGATTATATAACCACCAGAAATCACCGTCCGAATGTCTAAACTTCCTCAAACCATGGTTTTGAAATATTTTTTTTTGCTTTGGTTTTTGAAGAAAAAAAACCCAAAAAAACCCCTGTATACGAATTTGGAAGGAAATCGCCCATTAATGGGTTAACTGCGAAGGAGTTGGAATTGAACCTATGTTTAGAACGACGACAAGAATTCGACGTGTTAAACGCCAAGCTGGTGAAACTACTCGCGATGAGCCTATAACTTCTCCAGAAAAGAAATTTGAAGTTGAATTTTTCAATTGTCTTTTGGACAGTACCATAAATTCACTCAATGAAAGATTTGAACAGTTAAATGAATACTGGGAATCTTGGTCTTTTTTGTACAATATAAAAAAGATTCCGGAAAAACTAGACCTTCTCAAACTCTGTAGTGATCTCCAATTGAAATTAACTGTAGACTCTAAATCAGGTATAGATGGTTGTATGTTGTGCGATGAGCTCATAAGTCTAAAATATTTTTTGCCTGATCAGAATGTGGTTAATCCCGTCTTTATTTTAAATTTTATCAAAGATCGCAACTTACAAGAGCTGTCTGTATCCACATGAATGGATAGCATTGCGAATATTGATCACTATACTTGTAACAGTGGCTAGTGGGGAAAGGAGTTTTTCTAAGCTTTAGCTGATAAAAACCTATCTGCGATCCACAATATCTCAATCTAAGTAGATTGACAAACTTAGCAATTTTGTCAATCGAAAATGAAATGGCGGAAAACATAGACCTTGATGTCTTAATAAAAGAGGTTGCCGATAGAAAGGAAAAAAAATTTTATTAGTTTTTTTAATAAATGGTTATTTCATTATATCCCTTGCCTTTGTTTCGTATGCGTAACTGACCCATTACCTACTGTTTCAATGGCAGATAGGGGGCGCCGTAGAAATCTCGCCCAGGGCGCTGCTAGTGCTAAAACCGGCACTGCTCATATGTATATATTATTAAGTGCAACAATATATTGAATTCAATTGGTTATTTAAAACACTTCACTCTTAAGGGGACATTCTCATTTGAAATGGTAAAACTTTTTTGATATATTGAATATATAGGCATCGAAGTATACAACAACAAAAAAAAAAATTTTTTTTTTTTTTTTGTTACGTTTTGCGGCAATAGAGGGTGTTGTACGAAAAGTCCCTTTTTAGCTGGTACCTGGTAGTTTCGAGAAAAACGCGTTTAAAGTTTTTGTGCGACGCTCCAAATCTATAGAAACCGGTATATATCGTTACGTATATATAGCTATAACTTTGGTTTTGTTTCGAATTTCTCACAAAAAAAAAATCGATTTTTTTTCACTTCGAATGAGAATGTCCCCTTAAGTGAGTTCCCCTAGATAATTAATTGTACTGTATATTCAACTATTAAAATCATATTATAAATTTGTATAATACTCCTTTCACGCGAATAGCTAAATTAAATGAATAGAGTTTTGAAGGAAAACTTTTATGTCTAATTCAGCTATTAAAACACAAAAAATTTTCCTGTGTAATTGTAGTCTTAATGACATATGAAAGCTTTTGGAAATTCAGCTATAAAAACCCGGCGGCAAACCAATTGTAATCGTATTAGTGACTATCTTATAGCTGAATTTCTAATAGAACTTTTTACGAAAGCTTTTACATATGAATTCAGTAATAACCCAGCCCACGATAGTATTGCTTCGTCAATTTTTATTTAATATTATAGGATATTTTTTTTAGTGGAGTTTTTAAGCCTTCTGTTAAAAATTAATGAATGTAATTTCAACTGCTACAAAAGGTACATTGTGAAGGCTTAAATGTAAGACGTGTTTGAATCTTGTAATGAGTATATACAAAAGCTAATTATGCGAGTGTAAAGAGAATTATTTTCCTAAACTCGCGTATAACGCCATTCTCAAAGCTTAGGTTTAGAGCTCTTTTATTTTGAAAGAGTGCAGGATAGACTCTTCTCTTCTCTTCCATACTCGTTAATTTTATCGGATAAATTGAGCTACTTTCGAAAAAGAAATCTCAGGGACTGGTAGAGTTTGGATTCACGGGGTTTTAACCAATATGTTTAATTAATTATTTAATAGAAGCCAAAAGATATGTATTATGTATTAAGTTATTGACGAACTGTATCCCATATTTTAAATATTATAAAATTTATTCCTTTCGTGTTTTTTAAAGAAAAATTGGATAAGAAAATTATTTGAAACAACATTAGGATCGTATTATTCGTACAGTGATTTTTTATTTTTTTAGTTAAATATGCATACACTTGACTGTTTGTGTGTGTACAGTTTGAAAGTATTGTAGCAGAAGTATATACATAAGTTTGTAGGAAATATTGTATGGGATTTTATTTTTTAATTTGCTTAACCTTCTTATGAATACAAAATCATATATATTTTGGTAAAAACGATTTATTATTTTGTCAGTTCAAAACAAATTCCTTAAGAATAAAACATAAACCGATATACGTATTGATTTATAGCTTTGATGAAACTCAAAGTATTTTTTTTTTTTCTGTAAATTTTGCTTATAATTCTGAATCATTGATTTTATTGAAAAATTTATTTTATTTATTTATTTATTTTATATTTGTGTTATACAATTAATAGAGTTCTTCTATGTTTTTGTTTATTGTAAATATCTAATTACATGAATCAGTAGTTTTTAAAGTTTAGTTTAAATACAAAATGGTCCCCCTTACCTTTGACTTAGGTTTCTGCGGTTACTCAAAATTTTACTTAAGTTTTAAAAAAAATCTTGCCAATTATTTTTTAGGTCTCAATGGTGAAAAAATATTTGGTCATAACCCCCCACTGAATCTAGGGCATCATTTTCATCATATTCAATATCCTGATTCAACTACAAGTCAAAATAATCAGCAAACATCCTCAGGAACAGGAGGTCCAACAGTTGACACGCACTATCCCTACCACTCCACTTACTCGTTAAGAGCAATAGACTCGGCTATAGTAAGTTCAACAGAACCGGATATAGCGTTTAGTGGCCTATATGCAAATAGCAGTAATATAACCAGCAACAATACTCTTAACCAGCGTAGAGGATCACTGCAACTTTGGCAATTTCTAGTTGCCCTTCTAGACGAACCGTCCACTAGGTAATTTATAAAATTATATATTATATACAATTATTTATGGTTGGCTGAATAGAAAAAGTCAATTTTGGGAGTCGTATTCAGCAATTGGCCTTAGTAAACTGAATTGTGCAGTAGACTAAGAATAGTCAATTTAAGTGAAATGTTTTCTTATAGTTGAATAAAAAAAAAACATTTATTATATGAATTATAATACGAAATTCAACTACAAAGAATGAGTCACTTAAAGTGACTCGCCAACCGTCATAATGACTATTTCTTATAAAAAGCTAAACTTTTTTTTTTTTTTTACAGCTCAGGCTGCATTGCTTGGACGGGAAGGGGTATGGAGTTTAAATTAATTGAACCAGAAGAAGTTGCTCGAAGATGGGGTATTCAAAAAAACCGGCCTGCAATGAATTACGATAAGCTGTCCAGAAGTTTAAGGTACTATTACGAAAAAGGAATAATGCAGAAAGTGGCCGGTGAAAGATACGTCTATAAATTCGTCTGTGATCCGGAGGCTCTATTCAATATGGCGTACGGGCACGTGAATTCAACAGAATCACATTTTGTATCGAGTTGTAAATCTGCAAGGAATACAAGCTCGTTGGAGGGTCATAATTCGGATGAATCATCAGAGAAACAACACTCCCTCGGCTTCTACAATAATTGCTTTCAAAGTACCCTCAAATAATCTAAGAGTTAAGAAGGCACTGTGATTTTGTTTTTTCTTTATAAAAATATATGTATATATATATGAAGTGGTCTCTGAAAGTTCCTTGTTACATCAAATGAATACGTTTAACTATTATTTATTAAAAAGTATAAAGACAGGCAGTTAACAGATTTTTTGCTTCTTGGCAACGTCTTCCTCAGCGCTGCTCTCTGACTTGCGTTTTGCAGACTTGCTCTTTAGACTATCGACGTATGCTTTAATTTTATCCGGCTGAGGACTGTAGGCCCAATGTATCATGTTCAAGTGAATTTCTGAGGGCTCCCCCGAATCTGTGAAAAGTTTAGTGCCCTCTTTCTTAAGCCTTGCATCTAATTCTTTAAGATGACTATTCCGAATAATATCCCACGATTTCTCTTCATCGGCATCATCCGGGTAGAGCGTGCGTAGGTGTTTGTAATTTCCCCGCGCCTTCTCTCCACTGTATGTCTCAAGAAATTCGGCTGCAAGATTATCTTGTGGTGCCGGCAAATGTTTTATAACATCATATGACAGATACGCTTTATTGAGACGAATTAAGTTATCCCTGTCGAAATCCTCAAGGAAATCTTCAAGGATTTGAACACCTTCTTTGATGCACTTGATTTTTTCCTCATTTTTAGTACCGGATAGGACTCGTTTGGAGCTTCCTATTAAACCTTTAATAGCCAAACGTTGATATTCTGGATCTCTTCCCTCCAATACTCTATAATTAGGTATTTTGTTTTTTAGTTTTTTTCGAATACATTTACAGTGCATATTATTATTAACTTACTTGAGTGTTTTCTCCGCAGCTTCTTTGTCTTTAAATCCAAGGCCTGGTACAGTTCCCACCTTATCGTTGGTGTCTACTTTTGCATTTTTATTTGCCGCACCGCCACCGTTTTCGTCGAGCCAATTCTCGAACACCTCGATAGCCTCATTAATGTTCTTTAGCTTTTCTTCTGCCTTGGTCACTGGATTATTTAAAGAACAAATTTATTTTGAGCACAACACTCTCTTTTGCATACTAATCTATACTTACTAGAGAGTACTCTCTTTGCCCTCCCGAGAAGACCCCGCACTGTTAGCTTCCGGTATTGCATCTCATGACTCTCAAGTAACCTCAGAGTTTCCAAAGCCTTTTCTTTATCTTTAAATCCAAATTTAGCTTCACCACTTTCATTTTCCTCAGCCATTTCGACCGCCCGTTTTGTTTGAAAAGTATAATTCACACGAAGCACCTCACTATCGACTAGCAAGCAACTGAATGCTGAAGTGTATCGTTGCCGCCTGATAGAACAGTGGGACTGGGCATGGGCACTGGCTTGCCTCTAGCTGGTTTCGGAAATGATAGCATAAGAAAAATTATAGACGTGATGTAATGTGTTGGTGGCAAAGGCAAGGCTCGGATGCCCCGACCGAATTCCGGCACCACAAAACTTTTCTTAAAGCTTAAGCTTCATACAAAATTTCGGCATTTTGCGATTGCGTCACGTTTCATCAAATGCTCTCATGGTCACGGCCTACCTGCAGCTATGTCTTTAGTTTGTTTTCTGTTTGTATACAAACACAGATAGCAGTTAAATGGGCCTCATCGATAACTATCCCTCTCGGCTTCCAAATAGCCAAATATCCATGAGTACGAAACGACGCGAGGAAAAAACGACAGAGAATTACAATTTCATCGATTTATAAAGGCCAAATGAATCGAAATTGCCTACTGGAAGCGGGCTTGAAGTCATGACCTAACTTGCATAAATAGACGATTACGCATATTTCGCTATATGTAACACCTGTTGGACTAGTATGCACAGCTTTGATTCTAAAAAAGTAATTTCATTGTAAGCAAAGCCACACAACAATTCCTAAATTATGGAACGCATCTAAGCGATAAATAACAGTCGTATTCGGCAAGTCATTGAGAATTAATGTTAATGAAAAATGTTCTGGCTTAAAAGATCAGGGGGGCATAACTTCGTCGGTTTAAAGTGTAACGTTCAACCGAATTGGCGCCTTTAATAAATCTATCTTATCTATTCAAATTTATTCAACACTTCATTCAGACGAAATCATTTCTTTTGGAAGAAGTTCTCTCACAAGAATTTATATCTTATTAACTTTAGTTAATGCTAATCACATTTCAATAGGAATGTATTTTTCTATTTTATACAACAAGCGCCAAAATGTCTGCAATTAATATATAGGCTACAGTAACTGTTCAGAAAAAGTAATAAAATCATTGCGATACATAATTTATAAAATAACATAGATCAAGATTTTTGATGTTTTTTACTATGCTTCTTTAATGGGATGGTTTTCATCGAATGTAAGTCTGCAAGTGGTTTTACTGGCGGTCTGTAAAATCTAGCAGGATAGATCGATTGAAAAGACATTAATGAAAATATGTACAAGTATTCCACAACAATATGTCGCAAAAGTTGTCCAAGTCCCAGAGCAAAAAAAATCTACGAATTTAAGAATATAAATTTTTTACCTTTCAGAGGGCCAGAGTTACAAGAACTGAAAAACTGTTAATGGTAAAAAAATCGAATTTATTCCGGGTTAATTAAGCTAAAATACGTTATTATCCGTAAAAATTAACTCTATAAGCTTCAATTAAGGAAATCAATTCTTCACCTATAGTAAACTGGAGCTGTAGATCTGAAAAATTTTTAAAAATGATAAAAACTTTGAATTTATCGCGAATTTTTTTTATTTGTACTTTTATTAATTCTAAATACGTTACTTAACGCAAAAAAACCTACTCTACAAACCTAATTTTAAAAAATCATTTTATCACCTACAGTAACCTTGAGCTGAAGATCTGAAAAATTTTTAAAAACGATAAAAAATCGAAATTACCCTCGATGTTTTTATTCGTATTTTTATTTATTCTAAAATACGATACTTGACGCAAAAAACCCACTCTACCCTACCAGCCTAATTTAAAAAATCATTTTTTCACCTACAGTAACCTTGAGCTGCAGATCTGAAAAATTGTTAAAAATGATAAAAAATCTGAATTACCCCGGATTTTGTTTATTTGTATTTTTATTTATTCTAAAATAGGAATCAAAGGGTAGACAGGATAAGGTAATAAACTCAATCCTCAGAAAGGATGTTCGCCTCGCATATCTGTGACGCCAGTAACATAATAAATGTACCTAACATCCGGTATGTTTTGAAATTAGATCAACTAGCAGTGCCAGCTAAGGTTCCTGATTTATCTTGCATTCATTCAGTGAATGCAAAGGAGTGCACGTCGACACAAGTAAAACACAAATGTAATAGTGAATGATAGTGATAAAAGAAGATTTCAGGTGGATTTTCTTTAGTTTAGTTTAGTGTTGAACTATGAATGGTAATTTAGAAAGTAAATTGAAAACGCATGATTGTAGTGGCATGATTATAACGATTACAACGATAATCGCCAATTATTCAATTAACCATCCCGTGTAGGTCATATGTTCTTCTACTTAGGGTTGTATGGGTTGTACCTTCCCAGCAGCGATAATCAGTATTAATGAATTTTTCACTCCTGATGTCATCAGTGAAACTCTACTAGAATGTCATTAATGAAAATCTCAGAAAAGTGCATTGAAGTCGTAAGCTTTCATCCTCGTTAAAACTAATTTTCGTTGTTTTGCTTTGCAACTCATTCGACATGGAACGCAGTTGCACTACTAGAACAAAACAAAGTAACAAAAATGCGCGACAGTTTCGGCCTTTTTACGCCGTTACGTTTCCCTTTCTAGTGAAGAAAACATTTTCCAAAATTATAATCCTAAAGAGATCTCCTTAGGGTTTCCTACATTTGCAGTTAGTTCGCCACAGAGATTATATATGGATAGCTCGGAGCAGAAGTGATCCAAGTGACATTTTGCTGATTCTGAGAAAATGAGCCAAACGTGTTTGAAGTGACTATGATTATGAATATGTTTTCAGAACTTAAAATTTAATTCTCATTTTTTCTAAACTAAAGTAACCTATAGTTGGTTGAATCGTTGCAACAAAATAAATTGGACTTAACTCCATTTTGGCACGAATGTCACTTAAATCAATTCCGCTCTAAGCTATCCATATTATACTATATTATTATACTATACTATTGACATAATAAAGGCAAGTTCGGGCGGCACCCGAGGGCGCTGGTCGATTTAGGGCGCCAAATGAATCAGGAACATATTAAAATTTCTCAAAAGAATAAGTTTGCAGAACTGCAAAATTGAGTAAAAATATGTGTAAGACGAAGGCAAGGGAGACAAACATGCGTTTTGAAGCATTTTTTTTTTATTTCCCGGGGTGTTTTTTTGTTCCCCCAAGGAAAGTGGCAATTTTATTTATAAGTATCGTAAAAGCAAAAACCCCCACGAACAATATTATAAATACAAGCCGTCTAGGTCCGATGATTGCTTCTTACGGCGGTATAGCCCATTTATTCTGCTCCACAGGGCGAATCTGCTAAACTATCGTTTTTACGAAAAAGTGATGTTCTACTAATTGTAACTGGGGAAGAATACCGTTCTTATGGTACCAAAATCATTATAGGGGCGAGAACAAAATGTTAAAGATATTTGCGTTAAAATTTCCGCCATAAGAAGCAATGTAATTTCGCGCCGATTCACGGACTTCATCACTACATGTGCATTTTCTACTTCGCGGCTTGTATTTATATGTATTCCAGGGGGTTTTGGTAAGAGCCGTTTTCCATTTTTTTGTGTATTTTCGAATTAAATTTTTCTTAGAAATTCGCGATGGGCGCTTTAGACATAGTGGTACCTCGACATACGAGTTTAATTCGTTCCGTAACCTTGCTCGTATGTCAAATTGCTCGTATCTCAAAGCAATTTTCCCCATTGAAATTAATTGAAATGCCATTAATCCGTTCCAGCTCCCAAAACACCACCTCAGTTGTGTTTGTTAAGTGTTTTTGATCCACAAGAAGAAACATTTATTTATAAATAACATACATATTCTATAAAAACATAATAAAAGAAAAAGTGAAGTGCTTACGGAAGCGCTTAATTTTCGTCACTGGTCTTCGCTTTTTTCGTCACGCTTTGCTCATTTTCACCTGCAGATCGTTTAAAAAAACTGTCCAAGGAGGTTTGTTTCTTCCTCCCTTTCAGGATAGTCTGAGGTGGGAGAAACTGTTAGACGCTGCACGCGACCCCAACATGCGCCCCGCATGTTGGGGTCGTGTGCTGCGGTGTAGTGTGCGATTCATCGTATCTCAAATCTTGCTCTCATCTCAAAGCAAAATATCGCTCGCTCGGCGGCTCGTATCTCAAAACACTCGTATATTAGAGCACTCGTATATCGAGGTACCACTGTATTGTATATATTTGCAGACTGGAGCTATCACTCGTAAGCTGAGGACGTCGCGAGTGTTCTGGGCTTTCCTAAGAGTTCCATACAATTTTTAAATAATATTTGCGAATCATTATTTTTAAAAACTCATTTGATCTTCAAATATTTTACATAAAATGAACGATTGCATTTCTGGACGTTGTACCTTTTATGCATTCAGTTTTTGAGAGAAAAGAAAGATATAAAAACTGATTATTATACATTTATGTTAGTATTAAAGTTATTCTAATTTACCTGTAAATGTTATTGAAATGCATAATTTATGAAACGTAAATACGAAATTGATTTTTTCAATTTTTCCAATAGTTCATTTTGAAACTGCAGATTTCATCACAATATCAAACTGCGTTTGAAGTATTTACTAGTTTAATTGATTATTATTCCAGGTTTTCGTGGCAAAGATTCGTAATTCAATGAAAAAGCAATTGGAATGCTATACAATATTTAAATGCATATAAAGATTATTACAGGAATTCCAAAATATGTTTCGAAAATCATGAAGCCTTAAGATTCTCAGAGATACATTACTCGGATATAGTAAATTTTATTTCCAGATGAAGCATTGAAGATTCTATAATACATGAATCAAAATTTTCTTTTTGCACTCTTTATTCTTCCTAATTTTTGACTTTTTGCTTTTATTATTGCACATTTAACAAGTATTTCAAAGAAAATTTGATGGAAGGTACATATATTCACCCATCAAATTTAGTTTTCTTTAGCCTGTTCTCTCCAGTGTCACATTCAGTATTAAATGTAGTTTTCAGTTTATATATGAAATTCAATAGTAGATTACGCAACGTGGGGAGTATAAAAAAAATTTGCAAAAAAAATAAAAAGCGACTTCAAAACTTTGCCTGTATGTACAAATTTAAACTAAAAAGTTAAAAAAATATTTTTTACTTTAAAAAAAAAGCATTCAAGGATAATATACAAAATTATTGATATTTAAATATTTACAATAACTAACACAGGTTTACAAAAAAAAAAAAGTTGATGTTCTTTTGACCAGACCATCTCATTTTTATGTAAATCGACGCCCTGAATCCGAATCCGAGGTCCGTTAACCTCCATCACGTCAGGTTCAAGGTCATTTCAAGGTCAAATTGAGAAAAACCCACTAAATAGGTCTGAAAAAGAAGACTTATAGGTTTTTGGGGTCGCTGAATCCGAATTCGTGATTTGTTTAACTCCCAAAGGTCAGCCAGAGGTTATTTCAAGGGCATTTCAAGGTGAAATTGGGAAAAATCCACTAAATAGGTCTGAAAAAGAAGATGTATAGGATTTTGGAGTCACTGAATCCGAATTCGTGATTTGCTTAACCCCCAAGGTCAGCCAAAAGTCGTTTTAAGGACATTTCAAGGTGAAATTGGAAAAAATCCACTAAGCGGAAAAAGTTGATGTTCTTTTGACCAGACCATCTCATTTTTATGTAAATCGACGCCCTGAATCCGAATCCGAGGTCTGTTAACCTCCATCACGTCAGGTTCAAGGTCATTTCAATGTCAAATTGACAAAAACCCACTAAATAGTTCTGAAAAAGAGGACTTATAGGTTTTTGGGGCCGCTGAATCCGAATTCGTGATTTGTTTAACTCCCAAAGGTCAGCCAGAGGTTATTTCAAGGTGAAATTGGGAAAAATCCACTAAATAGGTCTGAAAAAGAAGATGTATAGGTTTTTGGGGTCACTGAACCCGAATCCGTGATTTGCTTAAGCCCCCCAGGTAAACCAGAGGTCGTTTCAAGGGCAGTTCAAGGTGAAACTGGGAAAAAATCTCGTCTTTTCTATATTTGAACTTGGAATGACTTCGAAACGACCTCAGGCTGACCTTTGGGATTAAGTAAACCACGAATTCGGATTCAGCGACCCCAAAAACGTATACATCTTCTTTTTCAGACTTATTTAATTGATTTTTTCTCAGTTTTACCTTGAAATGACCTTGAAACGACCTCTGGTTGACCTGGGGGGCTTAAGCAAATCACGGATTCGGGTTCAGTGACCCCAAAAACCTATACATCTTCTTTTTCAGACCTATTTAGTGGATTTTTCCCAATTTCACCTTGAAATGCCCTTGAAATAACCTCTGGGAATTAAACAAATCACGAATTCAGATTCAGCGGCCCCATAAACCTATAAGCCCTCTTTTTCAGACCTATTTAGTGGGTTTTTGTCAATTTGACCTTGAAATGACCTTGAACCTGACGTGATGGAGGTTAACAGACCTCGGATTCGGATTCAGGGCGTCGATTTACATAAAAATGAGATGATCTGGTCAAAAAAACATCAACTTTTTCCGCTTAGTGGATTTTTCCCAATTTCACCTTGAAATGCCCTTAAAACGACCTTTGGCTGACCTTGGGGTTAAGCAAATCACGAATTCGGATTCAGTGACTCCAAACACCTATACATCTTCTTTTTCAGACCTATTTAGTGGATTTTTCCCAATTTCACCTTGAAATAACCTCTGGCTGACCTTTGGGAGTTAAACAAATCACGAATTCGGATTCAGCGACCCCAAAAACCTATAAGTCCTCTTTTTCAGACTTATTTAGTGGGTTTTTCTCAATTTGACCTTGAAATGACCTTGAACCTGACGTGATGGAGCTTAACGGACCTCGGATTCGGATTCAGGGCGTTGATTTACATAAAAATGAGATGGTCTGGTCAAAAGAACATCAACTTTTTTTTTTTTGTAAACCTGTGTAATCAGTCATTTTTTTAATTGGTGCAGGCAAGGCAAGTTTTAAACCTACAGTAATTTGGGTTTATAAGTAACTGATTAGATATTGTAAATATTTAAGTACGAGTATCAATAGTTTTGTATATTTTCCTTGAATGCTCTTTTCTTTAAAGTAATAAAAAATATTTTTAACTTTTTAGTTTAAATTTGTACATACAGGCAAAGTTCTGAAGTCGCTTTTCATTTTTTTTTTGTAAATTTTGTTTTATTTTTCAATTTTTAGCTGACGGGAAGTGGTTGAAATTCAATAAAAGGGATTCATCCCCTAAGTTTCCACCTTTAGAAGAGGGATATTTTATTTCAAATTTCAAATTTAAATGGGACCACCCTCGAGAAATATTCTATTTAATAAAAAAAGAATTATTAGAATCGGTTCACAATCGGTGAAGACATCGCGTAACATACACAAAAAAAGAAAAACAAGAAAAAAATAAAGTCGAGTTGAGAACGTCCTTCTTTTTTTGCAGTCAGTTAAAATAAAGAATGCCCAACTATTTGATCTAAGGCCTTCTTTTTTAACACCCGAGTAACATTTACAATTTTTCCGTTGGAAGCCTACACAAAGTGGAAATTTGTTTTGAATGGTGGTTACAAAGTTGACACTTTGCGGTCGGGACTGCAGAAAAATTAATTTTTTCTTATGAACATTTGTTATCTTTTTTTCTATGCAGGCTGATGTTTTATTTTAACGATGGAAAACGAGACCTCTACGAAGAAACATAAACCTTCTGGTTATGAATACAGAAAAAAAAGCATCAGAACAACTATTCAAAATGAAGTTAGATTTGAATCGCCTAAACCAATTTCGGATGGAAATAAGTTGAACATAGATGAGGACGAGCCCAACAATCAAGATGCGATAGATGATGGAACTTGTGAAAATATAGAAGAATTATCTAAAAGTTTTTCGGATTATGTTTTATGGCCAGTTTATCGTACCAAATAAATCGTACTTTTTTTCCACTTGGGGGTATTTTTAAAGCTATTATTTAACTTGACCGTGTTGTCCGTCCGCCTGTGCATTTTTTGTGTAATTCAAAATTAGAAATTGAAGTTTAACTATGTTCGGATAAAGCCAAAATCTTGAAATTTTTCACACTGCTAAATTTTTGATGACACTACAAGTTAAAAGAAATTTTGAATCTGCGGTAATTAACTTTTTATTGCGCTACTTATAAAAGCGTGTTTTTTTAGTTTTTTAAGCCATAATTTTTAAATTATTATAATGTTAAACTCATTTGGATACTTTGTCTTTAAAAGGGGCGCCGAGGAAAAGTTTGCCCTACTAAACGCAAAAGCCTATATGAAATCTTCACTGCCAGAAGAAGCTTATTTCATAAATGCAGTATTCATAATTTTTCATCAATGAAAACATCAGTGCTATCTCACGGAGAAAGTGAATATAATGACTACCGTCCGATGACAACCCAATGTTTTCATTAGAAAAGTAGACGATTGTAGCTATTATCATCAATGAGAGATTGCATGTTCTCTGTGATGCAATCGCTGCTGGGTAATTTTAAAAAATCATCTTTTTACCTACCTACAATAATCTGAAGCTGCAGAACTGAAAAATCCCGGATTTTTAGCATTTGTTTTTTAAATAGCCTAGAAAACGTTATTATCTCACCGGTAGGAATTTAATCTTTTGGCTTTGAACAGTAGTAATGAATAATTTTATTTCGCAGCGGTCGGAATGTTTAAAATTCGACCTTTATACCGCGTATGTGTTGGTTGTGTGGACGTCGGACCGAAGGAGGAGGTACTAGATCTGCCGAAACGACGTCCAGGTGTGTTTGACGTCTCGCTGCTGTGCCAACTTCACCCTCGCCCCGAGTGCGTCGAACGTTGTTGCAAGCGGTACCGTGTTGTCTGGGGACTGTGGAGCCAACTCTCTTCGACTGAAGCGCCGTGTGTTTGAAAACAGCCGCCAAGATTGAGGCCAAAATGAACATATTCAACGACCTGCGGAGCTACTCCCGCCACTGGATAAAGGAGTTCATCGAGATGTACAAGGGCGAGGTGTGCCTGTGGCAGACGAAGCACCCGGACTACAACAACCACATTTTAAGGAATCAGGCCTACGAAAAGCTGACAGAGAAGCTGAAGGAGGTCGAGTCGAATCCTCACCGGTCCATGGTCGTTAGGAAGATCAACTCGCTGCGATCGGCGTTCCGGCGGGAGTACAGGAAGAAGATGACGAGGAAGAATTATGCGCCGCGTCTGTGGTACTACGACTACCTGTCCTTCATCGCCCAACAGTACCAGAACAAGAAGCCCCGTCGGAGGACGGCCGCCACGGTTGCCCAGAAGAGTCTCAAGGAGGAGACGCTGTCCCCGTCCCAGGAACAGGACCAGGACGACACCGATGTCAGCCAGTACGATGTCCTGGAAGAGGAGGAAATTGAACTGGTAGAAACTAAAAACATTAAACTTCTTGAGGTCACACTACCGGGGCCCCCAGAGACTCAACAGGTAGGCACTTTAAAACATAAATAGTAACGTTCCCCGGGCGTTTTAAACAATTGATTGCTATTTTTGTAGGCAGTGGCCAGCATGGAGGTGCCGTCGCGAAATTCACAGACAACAATAAGCACCCACTCGATCCAGGTGCAGAAGGATTTCGTCGAGACGGCGACGACGAGCTCCCCCCTTGCGGACAAGGACCAACAGGTGAAAACGCTGTCCTTTTACAAGCCCGACTGCATCCCGATTCTCAATTCGTCCGGGTTCAAGCATGACGACGAGTTCGATGCAATCGGCATGAACGTCGCAAGCAAACTGCGAGGTATGAATCAAACGCAACGAATTATCGCCGAGAAGCTCATCAGTGACGTACTCTTTAGCGCACAATTGGACGGTTTGACGGTGACTTCTAAACTCAGTTTATAATTATATATATAAGGGTATTTTGTACATAATATTTAAATATTTTTATTACATAGGTTTTTAATGAAGAGAAATAGACAAGTTTTAAGAATCAAACGATTTTTATGAGTTTGCAAGTAGGGATAAAACTGGTAAGGGGTATTTTAAACTAGTATAATATTAATTTTGAATTTAACAGCAAAAACTATATTTGCAACAATAAGATATGATTTCAATGAACACGAATATGATACTGAAATTTTGGATCCTATTCTGAATAAAATGATCCCCTACGTTCGGGTGAATTTCAAAGGATATGGTGTTAACATGCTTCCTACCTTAGATGGAATTCTGCAAAAATTAGTAAATCCATTTGGAGAGAATAAAAACTGATTAAGAGAAAAACCGACCACCTATGAATGATGAAAGCAACAAGAAAAACCTCTTTTTTTTTAATCAAATAATATTGATTACACAGGGCTACTAATTTTATATATTCTTCTGTTGCCGAATAAATATTGCTTCATTTGTATAGGATTTTTTCTGTACATTACGAATTCGCAAACGAAAGTGTTCAATTACCTCCCGTTTTTGAGAAAAATAGAATTAAAAAGTGCAAAAGATCGTATTTCGGCCATTTTTGAATCACCATTAAAAAATAACGGATTTTTATAGAAGGTCATAATATGACTTAAATGAAACCCTGAATACTAATCTATCTATATAAAAACGCACTAATCTTTAGACTCTGCTTAGCATCTTGGGGAACACATTTTTCGTAACGATTCGCCAGGTGAAGTCTTCATTCCCTATCTGTTGTATGAAATAATCAATACATAAAAAAATTACTTTCAACGGAATGTTTTGGGAAAATTTGAAAACGTTTCATATTTTTATGTTATAATTTAAGGTTCAAATCATCATTTGAGCTACGGTACAGGTTCCTATCACGATTCGTTATTTTTTTAATGGTTTTTCAAAATAGCTGAAATGTGGTCTTTTGCACTTTTTAACTCTATTTTTCTCGAAAACGGCAGCTAATTGAACATTTTCGTTTGCGTATTCGTAATCTACGGAAAAAATCGTATACAAATGATTTCTCATTTGTTGGTTAACTAAATTGGTGTTGACCAGTGTTATTCTATTACTTAATCATATAAATTATTTACAACCGACATGCAATAATTACTACGTGCTGAAAAATTGGTGAATTTTTTGATTTACATTCTTAATTAAATTTTGTACAGACAAAGTATCGAAGGTATCGGACGCTCTGTTATACTGTCTTTTTAAAGTGTCTATGATATAGGTGTGTTTCTTCGTTTTTTTTTTAATTTTCTTTTAATATTAGCCCAATATTTTTCGATTGGCCTTAGTTCTGCATAATTTGGAGGATTCGTTTCTTTTGGTACTACGGATATGGATGGTGCATCATCGAAATCTCTCACTTTCCTGTTGTAGTGGCAAGTTGCTAAATCCGTCAAAAAAAATGTATGCATCATGCCTTCTAAAGAATGGAAGAAGACGCTTCTGAAGACACTCCTTAACGTATACATCTGTATTGATTGTGCCTGTTGTCACGAAAGGTGATGATTTCTGACCATACTGGCATATTGCTTGCCAAACTAAATATTTAACCGAAATTTGGTGCATTAACGATTCTTAATCTTGGGATCTGTGTCAGCTCTCTTCTTTGCCACATAAAATTCCTCTCCTGGAAGTTGGTTGAAGTCCACTTTCACGTAAGTTTCATCATCCATAATGCAGCAGTCGAATTTCGTTAGAAAATGTTTTTGGATTTTGCAATTTAGTTCTTTTCTGATGTTCTGTCTAGTGTTTTCTAAACATGAAAACTTCGTAGGCCGTTTCTTCTTTTGATTCGTTGGTCCGTAACAGACGATGTTCTAACCTTATCAGCCACATCTTTCAACGATCATTAAAGTTGGCAACCACTTCTTTGGCCAATTTTTGGTCTGCCGAACCAGATTTCCTTCCCAATTCGGACTTTCTTTGGACAATACAAGATTCCCGAATCGGAAAAATTCTGGAAATAATTTTTTTTTTGTAAAGTTGATCCTTTTCGTGTAAAAAAATTGCGAAATTTTTTATTATATTGTTGTACAAAATGGCTTTTTTTTACAAAGACCAAAGCAAAAAAAACTTTCAAAATCATGGTTTGAGAAAGTGTACACATTCGGACCCCGATTTCTGGTGGTTACATGATCATTGAATAGCAGCAACGTCAAGATAATCAACTTTGAAAAGAAAAAATACCAAAAAAAAAATCAGCATTGTTTTTAAAACACCCAAAAAATAATAGGGTTTTTGGAGCTTTTACTCAAAACAAATGCCAGATTCTGAAAGTGCATCTCCAAAAACCGTCTATATACGATTTTGGAAGAAAAACGCCCCAATTTCCTATTCGAATCGTACAATTAAGCTTGCATGCACAAAACTCTCGTTTTGCGCATACAAGCCTATAATTTTAAAAAATCATCTTTTTACCTACAATAATCTGGAGCTGCAGAACTGAAAAATCCCGGATTCTTAGCATTTGTTTTTTAAATAGCCTAGAAAACGTTATTATCTCACCGGTAGGAATTTAATCTTTTGGCTTTGAACAGTAGTAATCACTGACATATAAGAACTGGACTGCTGATCCCGTACAAAAACTCACATCAAAAATAAGACCAAATTTTGACCGAATTCTAACTATCTCGCTCTTTCTTAAGCCCGCAGGCAGACAAATTTACAAAAAAAAAAATGGCCAATAGCCAAATGAAGGTGGCGCCATGTATGTGCACTTCTTTTGGTTTTTTCTAATATCTTCGCGTGTGATACATCTTTTTGATACTCCCAATAGATAAATAAAAGTAAACACAAGCTTTTTGCACATCACTTTTACCCACGACAGCCTTTACAAGTTGCCCGCCAACTCATCATTTTCCGTTGCAATCAACTGTTAGAATAGTTTAACGATGTCCAACAGATGGCTACTTCATTTTGTGATACAACTTTTAGCTTGGGTTGGTATAAACGAGAAATGTGAAGGTTAGACAAAGGCAGAAAAATAATTTGTATAGCTATCTTTGTTTTTCTTAAGTCCCCAGTTGATTGACGCGAGGAACATTTTTATGAAAAAATTTAAAATTGAGCGTGATATGAGAGAAATCGGTTCGTGAAAGCTCAATTATTTTTAATTTGCGTCAGTTCACTGACATAGAGGAACTGGACTGCTAACCGCCGTCTGAAAAACGAGACCATTTTTAGCGCAAGCTCAAACCACATGGCGCAAATCATGCCATTAAAAATTCCCTAAAATACCGCACAATTATGTTTAAAATGAAGCAAATAAAAAATAATTAAGCTGTCATGAACCGATTTCTTTTATATCACGCTTAATTTTAAGTTTTTTCACAAAAATGTTCCTCGCGGCAATCAGCTGCGGTCTTAAGAAAGACAAAGATAACTATACAAATTATTTTTCTGCCTTTGTCTAACCTTCACATTTCTCGTTTATACCAACCCAAGCTAAAAATTGTATCACAAAATGAAGTAGCCATCTGTTGGACATCGTTAAACTATTCTAACAGCTGATTGCAACGGAAAATGATGAGTTGGCGGGCAACTTGTAAAGGCTGTCGTGGGTAAAAGTGATGTGCAAAAAGCTTGTGTTTACTTTTATTTATCTATTGGGAGTATCAAAAAGATGTATCACACGCGAAGATACTAGAAAAAACCAAAAGAAGTGCACATACATGGCGCCACCTTCATTTGGCTATTGGCCATTTTTCTTTGTAAATTTGTCTGCCTGCGGGCTTAAGAAAGAGCGAGATAGTTAGAATTCGGTCAAAATTTGGTCTTACTTTTGATGTGAGTTTTTGTACGGGATCAGCAGTCCAGTTCTTATATGTCAGTGCGTCAGTTTAAACATAATTGTACGGTATTTTAGGGCATTTTTAATAGCATGATTTGCTCCATGAGGATTGAGCCTGTGCTAAAAATGGTCTCATTTTTCAGACGACGGTTAGCAGTCCAGTTCTTTCATGTCAGTGAGTAGTAATGAATAATTTTATTTCGCAGCGGTCGGAATGTTTAAAATTCGACCTTTATACCGCGTATGTGTTGGTTGTGTGGACGTCGGACCGAAGGAGGTACTAGATCTGCCGAAACGACGTCCAGGTGTGTTTGACGTTTCGCTGCTGTGCCAAGTTCACCCTCGCCCCGAGTGCGTCGAACGTTGTTGCAAGCGGTACCGTGTTGTCTGGGGACTGTGGAGCCAACTCTCTTCGACTGAAGCGCCGTGTGTTTGAAAACAGCCGCCAAGATTGAGGCCAAAATGAACATATTCAACGACCTGCGGAGCTACTCCCGCCACTGGATAAAGGAGTTCATCGAGACGTACAAGAGCGAGGTGTGCCTGTGGCAGACGAAGCACCCGGACTACAACAACCACATTTTAAGGAATCAGGCCTACGAGAAGCTGACAGAGAAGCTGAAGGAGGTCGAGTCGAATGCTGACCGGTCCATGGTCGTTAGGAAGATCAACTCGCTGCGATCGGCGTTCCGGCGGGAGTACAGGAAGAAGATGACGAGGAAGAATTACGCGCCGCGTCTGTGGTACTACGACTACCTGTCCTTCATCGCCCAACAGTACCAGAACCAGAAGCCCCGTCGGAGGACGGCCGCCACGGTTGCCCAGAAGAGTCTCAAGGAGGAGACGCTGTCCCCGTCCCAGGAACAGGACCAGGACGACACCGATGTCAGCCAGTACGATGTCCTGGAAGAGGAGGAAATTGAACTGGTAGAAACTAAAAACATTAAACTTCTTGAGGTCACACTACCGGGGTCCCCAGAGACTCAACAGGTAGGCACTTTAAAACATAAATAGTAACGTTCCCCGGGCGTTTTAAACGATTGCTATTTTTGTAGGCAGTGGCCAGCATGGAGGTGCCGTCGCGAAATTCACAGACAACAATAAGCACCCACTCGATCCAGGTGCAGAAGGATTTCGTGGAGACGGCGACAACGAGCTCCCCCCTTGCGGACAAGGACCAACAGGAGAAAACGCTGTCCTTTTACAAGCCCGACTGCATCCCGATTCTCAATTCGTCCGGGTTCAAGCATGACGACGAGTTCGATGCAATCGGCATGAACGTCGCAAGCAAACTGCGAGGTATGAATCAAACGCAACGAATTATCGCCGAGAAGCTCATCAGTGACGTACTCTTTAGCGCACAATTGGACGGTTTGACGGTGACTTCTAAACTCAGTTTATAATTATATATATAAGGGTATTTTGTACATAATATTTAAATATTTTTATTACATAGGTTTTTAATGAAGAGAAATAGACAAGTTTTAAGAATCAAACGATTTTTATGAGTTTGCAAGTAGGGATAAAACTGGTAAGGGCTATTTTAAAACTAGTATTAATTTTGAATTTAACAGCAAAAACTTTATATTTGCAACAATAAGATATGATTTCAATGAACACGAATATGATACTGAAATTTTGGATCCTATTCTGAATAAAATGATCCCCTACTTTCGGGTGAATTTCAAAGGATATGGTGTTAACATGCTTCCTACCTTAGATGGAATTCTGCAAAAATTAGTAAATCCATTTGGAGAGAATAAAAACTGATTAAGAGAAAAACCGACCACCTATGAATGATGAAAGCAACAAGAAAAACCTCTTTTTTTTTTAATCAAATAATATTGATTACACAGGGCTACAAATTTTATATATTCTTCTGCTGCCGAATAAATATTGCTTCATTTGTATAGGATTTTTTCTGTACATTACGAATTCGTAAACGAAAGTGTTCAATTACCTCCCGTTTTTGAGAAAAATAGAATTAAAAAGTGCAAAAGATCGTATTTCGGCCATTTTTGAATCACCATTAAAAAATAACGGTTTTTTATAGAAGGTCATAATATGACTTAAATGAAACCCTGAATGCTAATCTATCTATATAAAAACGCACTAATCTTTAGACTCTGCTTAGCATCTTGGGGAACACATTTTTCGTAACGATTCGCCAGGTGAAGTCTTCATTCCCTATCTGTTGTATGAAATAATCAATACATAAAAAAATTACTTTCAACGGAATGTTTTGGGAAAATTTGAAAACGTTTCATATTTTTATGTTATAATTTAAGGTTCAAATCATCATTTGAGCTACGGTACAGGTTCCTATCACGATTCGTTATTTTTTTAATGGTTTTTCAAAATAGCTGAAATGTGGTCTTTTGCACTTTTTAACTCTATTTTTCTCGAAAACGGCAGCTAATTGAACATTTTCGTTTGCGTATTCGTAATCTACGGAAAAAATCGTATACAAATGATTTCTCATTTGTTGGTTAACTAAATTGGTGTTGACCAGTGTTATTCTATTACTTAATCATATAAATTATTTACAACCGACATGCAATAATTACTACGTGCTGAAAAATTGGTGAATTTTTTGATTTACATTCTTAATTAAATTTTGTACAGACAAAGTATCGAAGGTATCGGACGCTCTGTTATACTGTCTTTTTAAAGTGTCTATGATATAGGTGTGTTTCTTCGTTTTTTTTTTAATTTTCTTTTAATATTAGCCCAATATTTTTCGATTGGCCTTAGTTCTGCATAATTTGGAGGATTCGTTTCTTTTGGTACTACGGATATGGATGGTGCATCATCGAAATCTCTCACTTTCCTGTTGTAGTGGCAAGTTGCTAAATCCGTCAAAAAAAATGTATGCATCATGCCTTCTAAAGAATGGAAGAAGACGCTTCTGAAGACACTCCTTAACGTATACATCTGTATTGATTGTGCCTGTTGTCACGAAAGGTGATGATTTCTGACCATACTGGCATATTGCTTGCCAAACTAAATATTTAACCGAAATTTGGTGCATTAACGATTCTTAATCTTGGGATCTGTGTCAGCTCTCTTCTTTGCCACATAAAATTCCTCTCCTGGAAGTTGGTTGAAGTCCACTTTCACGTAAGTTTCATCATCCATAATGCAGCAGTCGAATTTCGTTAGAAAATGTTCATACTCGGATTTTGCAATTTGGTTCTTTTCTGATGTTCTGTCTAGTGTTTTCTAAACATGAAAACTTCGTAGGCCGTTTCTTCTTTTGATTCGTTGGTCCGTAACAGATGATGTTCTAACCTTATCAGCCACATCTTTCAACGATCATTAAAGTTGGCAACCACTTCTTTGGCCAATTTTTGGTCTGCCGAACCAGATTTCCTTCCCAATTCGGACTTTCTTTGGACAATACAAGATTCCCGAATCGGAAAAATTCTGGAAATAATTTTTTTTTTTGTAAAGTTGATCCTTTTCGTGTAAAAAAATTGCGAAATTTTTTATTATATTGTTGTACAAAATGGCTTTTTTTTACAAAGACCAAAGCAAAAAAAAATTTCAAAATCATGGTTTGAGAATGTGTACACATTCGGACCCCGATTTCTGGTGGTTACATGATCATTGAATAGCAGCAACGTCAAGATAATCGACTTTGAAAAGAAAAAATACCAAAAAAAAATCAGCATTGTTTTTAAAACACCCAAAAAATAATAGGGTTTTTGGAGCTTTTACTCAAAACAAATGCCAGATTCTGAAAATGCATCTCCAAAAACCGTCTATATACGATTTTGGAAGAAAAACGCCCCAATTTCCTATTCGAATCGTACAATTAAACTTGCATGCACAAAACTCTCGTTTTACGCATTAATGGGTAAAGGGGAAGGTCTCAGAACAAACGTTAATCAGGACACTCCAAGGAATCGATGGGTAAGGGTATAGCGTTTCCTACGTTGAATCGGGACACTCTGTATAGATTTTTAGCTAAATATTTAGTATAGCATATCAGCAGATAGCATCGATTTCATGTATCTACCATGATTCCTAGTGATTCAAACAGATGTAAATTACAAAGGTATACTACATACACTCATGGCCCAGATTTCATAGAAATCGGGACATAGCTCTTTTGTGGAATTCTAAATAAATAATATATACCATGCCATATAATACCAAGGCTCCTACTTTAGTTTCTGAAGCAGACTGCAATTCAGCAATTGGCTTTATTGAGCTTAATTGAGCATACGTTTCCAGAAACTAAATTCTTGAAAATAGACAAATATTTCAGATCTTGGGTACAGAATATTCGATGTCGACTTTTAAAACGACAAACGAGAATGAGACCACAACGTAACAAACCATTAACTGAAAAATTACTATATCTCGTATAAACGCGCCCCCATGTGAAACATCAAATGAAAATTGAAAGTAAACAAGCGATACAAAGTTCAATGTGTTCGCGTTTTTTTTGACTGGCGCATGATTTGACACTTCATCAAAATAAACAGGGACTTGATTTTCAGGGTGAATGAGGTGTGCGAGGAGGGTTCCTTCATATGCTCGTGTTATTCTAGTTTCGGAAATTCCGGCCGTTTGTATGGTTCTGGCCAAAGTTGAGTTCTGCTGAGTTGAGCCCCGCAATTCAGCACCAGAAACCGCGAAGACTCAACGTTTGTGTGTGATGACCGTGTAGGAAAAAAAGCCTGGCGTTTTTACCCTATATGGACGTGCGGAGCTGAATATCATACCGTCGGAGGTAATCTCTCAGAGCCCAATTTAATAGAGTAAGATCTCGAAATTATATAAGTGCAAAATATGTTGGTGCCGTGCTGCTGACCAATATTGGAGGTCATGGTCGTACGCAGCTACATACGTAAAATGGAATTGCGAGTTACATAAATTAGCAACAGGGTGTTCCATTGATATGCACTCAATTGCAACAATTCGAGCAGATCAGAACTATCTTACCCCTCTTAGCTATGTTATTCGTTCATTTGCTCTTTTAAAGATTGAAATAAAACTTGTACGATCGGCATAATTTCCATTTCCGCACCTGCGTACCTTGAACAGGTTAGTTTAATTAATTATCAAATCTTTTGGCCCGATCTTCTTGATTATGACGACGAATACATTTTGGTATCATCTTGTAATAAACGTAGATTAGTCGGAGCAGGGGCTTGGCGATAAGAATAATTTTCATAGTCATATCAGTACTTTATCTGTCCAGAAAAGACGATGACTTCCCAAATCTGTGGACTAATGAAAATCATTGAAAACAATTGAGATAGATTCCACGAAATCGTAAAAAAATCGGTCGCGGTCAATTCAAACATTAATTCTAGTGATATTGAATGTTTTGAATATTTCCGAATGTTATAGAATTTTTATTTAACTTTTTATGCCTGTGCAATAGGTTTTAGCCTGCACAGAGCAACAGAAAGATATTTTTGGCAGTATTTCACACGTTAGTTTATTATTTATTCATTTGAGATCCAAAGTTCAAAGTGTTATATTGCTATTTTGTTTCATAATTTTGTTTATGTCAACTCTGGTTCGTTTCGATGACTTGACAATTTTTCAGTGCTTTAATCCAAGTTTGTTTGAACTATAAGAAACATTTTATTTATATTTATAGGCTATGCTCATTCAGACAGCGGGAAAAATCATAAATTTAAAGAATTTATTTTTAGCAAAACTTTTAATAATTTTATATTAGAAATTGATATAATCATTTATGTCAGAGATCGGTGAAAATATTATTTTTGTTAAATATTTCCGATAATTACATTTTGTTTTCTATGATTTATAATTATCGAAATATTCAACGAAAATATTTGCTAATAAGCAAAAATATATTTTCCATTAACTAATCAGTCAGTAATTCATGGACCGCGATCAATAGTTTCGAAAATCTACGTTTTCGATGTAAAAAACTAGTTATTTTTGCTTAAGAGGACTTTTCGTTTCAATTTTGAAGAAAAAAAATATATTTTTTTGTTTACATAAAAGTGTTCTTTAACATCACAGAAATACTGTCCTAAAACCGTTTTAAGATTTTAATTCGTATAAGTCATACTTATTTGTAAAAGAATAGTTATAAGCGTTGGGTATGCAAAAATTATATAACAAAAACATTAAACGTTTTTTTCTAGAAACTACATTTTTAAAATTGCCCGCATCTGTAACTATTTAACGGATTTTATTAATACAAAATACATTCGATTCGTTATGAAAAATACTAGTAACTAAACCTTTAAAAATATTATGTTACAGTCAAGTCTCCTATAACGCGGTGTTTTTATAGCGCGATTCCCATATAACGCGGTGTGAAAAGTACGACAAGTTCTCCTATAACGCGGTCTCTTTATAACGCGTTTTTGATACAAGAACATTCCAACAACTCAAATGGCTTGAAAAATTTATCTATGGCAACACTTATTTGATATGTTAAATTTTTGTATGTACATAGTTAATATTTGTAGTTATTACCCTGTTTGTCAATTCTAGTTAATAGGGAATTTCCCTAAAAATGAGCTAAAAATAAAGCGTTGCCCTCTTTTAATTTATTCTAAGATTGTCTTTAAATGTGTTAAATGTGTTCTGAGATTCCATATAACGCGGTACGAATCATTTAATTTGCATTAATTCTGAGTTTCTTATAACGCGGTTTCCATAGAACGCGATTGCGGTTTCCATATAACGCGGTATAGATTATTTTGATTTATCTTATTTTTATGTTTCTCAAAACGCGGTTTCCATAGAACGCATATCCTGATTTGAATTTATTTGAAGTCTCTCATAGCGCGGTTTCCATATAACGCGGTACGAATCAATCGCGTTATAGGAGACTTGACTGTACATAGCCCTATTTTTCTATACAGGGGTAGTTTACCTCCAAATTTATTTATTTTTTTATTTTTGAAAAGTGTTTATAAAATGACACGAATATTAAAAATAAAGTGTTTTTTAGGTTTAGATACTAATATTTAGTCTATTGAATAGAATCTCGTTGGGACTTTTACTTTATGTGTTACAGGAAAACCTAGAGAAATACGGGCGGTTTTAAAAGTGACTTTTGGAAGACGCTGTCTGCAGTGAACAAGAGATACTAAAAAATTTTTGTATATTCTCTATATGTTCTACTTTGATATTTAAAAGGAATTATTTTGACAAATATAATAGTTAAAAAAAAAGTATAGTAGTTTGCGAGGTATGTTTGTTTTAATTTTTAAAAAGTAATTTTGATATCAAGTTGATGTTTTCGACGACGTGATTAAAAACCTTCATTAAACATGCCAGCAGTAATGAGTGCGGCTGGTTCCACTATTTTAAATCCAAAAGAAGTTATTTTTGAACAGATTTTCCAAATCAGTTTGTTATAGCTTTCCTTGTTGTGTTGCTTAAACAACCAACGCATCTTTCCAAAAACTTCTTTTTACTTAAGTCCTTTAGATAAATTTTACAGCATCAAAAAACTTGGTAAAGCGAAGTTACTTTTGTCGGTCTCATAATTTACTACTACCTACTTTTCGTAACTCTTGCGAACCATTTTATCGGTTAACTTCTTAACTTTCGGAGAAGATGCTACTATTAGAAACCCAAACGGAAACGGAGAATGAGTCCTTAATGCAAATATAATATAATTTCTGATTGATAATATGGAAAAGTTACATAAGCTAGTATAATTTTAATTTTCATATTATGAAAACAATTAAGAACAAAAGATTTCTTAAATATTAGTTATGTAGGTAGAGAAAGATGGGAGATACAAAAACAAAAAAAGGAATGTACATCAATTAAAACTGTTTAATTAGTTTCAAAATATTACATATAAATAAAAAATTTCGAACAGCAAATACAAATTTTCTTAAACATTGGATACGTTTTTAAAAATTTGAGCATCCTCTTCATCGGGTAAATTTTAAGAATAATTTCTAAAATATCGTCTTTGAAAACCCTCAGGTACCAATTCATGAATGAAAAGTGCGCCACTAAAGTTTAATAAAATCATCAGAATGTAACGCCTTTGGGTGGGAATTCGTCAGGAAGTGTTTACTTTATGAAATTTTTCTACGTAAGCAATTTTGTAAACTGAACTAAACTTGTTTGAGTTATGATTAATTCTATCGAAATCACACAATTGTGAATTTACTGTTGAATTTTTTTTAAATTTGAAATATACCCTAAAATTCTTTAATTCCCCAGACATTCTTTTTAAATTAGCTAATTGCTTTTGAAACATCGAATTTAATTAAATAAGTTGATTTTCACCACTTATCTGAAAAGAAAAATTGTTGACCTCTCATAAAAAACTAATGTTCGAATCCCAGTATTATAAATATTCTCCCAAATATTAATTTTAGCATCCCTATGATAATGTTTCAATTCAGGAAAGTATTTGTAAACTTCGCCTTAAGAGTCTAAATAAGGGTTGGATACAGGTGTTATCAGTGCGGTTGTTGTGAAGCTGATTTTTCTGTGCGCTCCTTATCTAATCTAACCTAATTTACGTATAACATCTACAACTGCAGAAGCCGAGATATGCATGATTCTAATTTTTAAAGGCCGTAAAAAACGGAAGGAAGTAAATTTTATAGTTGAATAATATATTCGAATCAAAACAGAAATTACTGCTTCGATAAATTACGCTCAAGTATATTAAATAATCTACTTGAGAAAAAGTTTTGTTAATATGTACGGAATTTAAGTTTGATTAAATACTTCTTTAGATTAAGATCATAAAAGAGAAATTGATTGATATATAAAAGAGGCTCGCTTATGTCAGCAGATAATGTGGCAATTGTGGCTAATAAGTGAATCATAATATCTGTATATAAACGAGATTAATTCAGTCTGGGGGATTTCTAATTATCCCTATCACCTGTAAGAAAAGTTATCGTTTAGGGGAACGTCCAGCTAAAAATTTTCATTTCCTCGGTTAGTTTGTGTTTGAGCAACATTGAGTTAGTTTCGTGGATATTGTTAGGTAAGTTTTTTTTGTTTTTATATTTATGTGATTGCCTTAAGCCTAATTTAAGTACTTATTGTAAACTATTAGAAATATTATCAATATAAGGAAATCACAGATCTGTTACAGCTTCGAATGTAATACTTCTGATTTTTAGAAAACAATAAATTTGGAATTATTTTAACTTGCTCTTCTTATTCAATATGCATACTATTCTTATTTCCCACATTTTCCTTCGTTAAAATGGAAAAAAAACTTAAAATCAAAAAGAAAAAGTACACTGCAATGCCTTTGAATAAATTGCCTGCATTATGCTAGATGTAGACTAAGCATTTAATTAATACAGATCAAAAGAAATTAAATTATACAATATATTCAAATTGCTTCTTTTCATGTTAATAGATATTAAGTTTCGAGTAATCTGCTTTAAAAGCTTTCTTGTGTTTAAACTTTGAACACGTATATTTACTATTTGATATGCATTACTAAATAGCTAAATGCTTTGAGATGAGCTTGGCACTTAATTCAATTTACCCTGACTTTCAATGGTGACTAGAAACTCAGACAGACCGTATTCTATTCTAGCTTCTGAATGAATTTTGATGAATTCCCCACAACATATTGGTAGGGGTATTCACTTTAAATCTAATAACCCGTGTAAACAAAGTAAAGTGAGTACATATTTTTATTAAACTAACAATTTGTGCGATGTAACTAAAAATACGCCCGTTTATAAGTGTTTATTCGTGTACTTCGTGCATATTGTTCGAAAATGTTGAAAGCTTGGATAGAAGTTATTGGATTCATTATTTGCTTGTAAGTATACGAAATTAAAATCTATTGAAATTTGTAAGGGGAAGTTACAATTATATTCGTCTACAATAGTATTTGTACTGAATTTGATTTTAAATGGAACCGAGTTAATAAAAATATCAGCAAAATTAGACTAAATGGTGTAAGGAGAGTTAGGAAGTTGTGCGTGGAAGGAAATGGTAGTGTATTTCTTCTTAAAACTTAGAAAAACCTCTGAAAATTAGTGTGGTACAAATTAAACATCCTTATCTAAAAAAGCAGAGCGAAATCTTCATTAAAAAGATATGATTTTTTAAAAGCGTGGCTATCAATGTTCTAGATTATGCTCGAATCTATAATAATAAATCATGTGATATGTAGCCTCTCAATTCCATTTTAAAATAATTTTTTTGTTTTGTTTTTAAATGTATAATGAAATTTTCTTTTAAAATAGATTTGCACTATGAACCGCCTTGTTGAGAAACAGGGTGTGACGATGTCCATAAAACCTAGTCCATTACCAGCATCTAGTACTGATATACAGCAAACATCTTTTATCGATAAGGGAAAAACTGCAGGTACAACATTTTTAAGCTGCTTAGTAAAAGATTATAATTTAATTCGTTTATTTAGATATTACAGAAAAGCTAGACAATGTAGATGTTGTTATAACAAGCCTCTTGGCTGGTGCTGCTGCTGGGGCTATGGCAAAAACAGCAATTGCCCCATTAGATAGGACAAAAATAAATTTCCAGATCAAGTAAAGTTTGAATTGTTCCTATTGAAAGACTTCAAACTAAATGTAATGTTTAAAGCAAGGATATACCATACTCTTTTCGAGCAGCAGCAAATTTTCTGAAGAATACTTTTCGAAATGAGGGGTTTTTTGCGCTTTGGCGAGGAAATTCGGCAACAATGGCTAGGATTATTCCCTATGCTGCCATTCAGTTTACAGCCCATGAACAATGGAAGAAGGTTTTGCAAGTAGACCAAAATAATAAGAAGTAAGGGTTTGAATTACGCCTTACAAGAAAGTTATTTTAATCGATATATTTTGCAGCACGAATGCAAGACGATTTTTGTCAGGTTCCTTGGCTGGAGTAACATCACAGTCTTTAACATATCCTTTGGACCTAGCTAGGGCTCGAATGGCTGTAACCGACAAATATACAGGATACAAGTATGTCTAGGGGAATATGCGATATATATTTTTTTTAATTAAATTGTAATTCATTTCAACAGAACTTTAAGGCAAGTGTTTGCAAAAATTTGGATTGACGAAGGACCACGAACGCTTTATCGCGGATATTGGGCGACCATATTGGGTGTAATACCATACGCTGGTACTTCATTCTTCACATATGATACGCTCAAAAAGAAATACTATGGTAAAATATTATAAATTATACAGAAGTTATATTACAGAAGCTCTATATTTCTTTTTTTTTTTTTCGTTTTCAAAGAATTTACGGGGAATAGGACACCAAACTCATTTTATACACTAATTTTTGGCGCCATTGCTGGGGTATGTGGTCAAACTTCTAGTTATCCACTAGACATTGTTCGTAGGCGTATGCAAACAATGGGAATAAGGAAAAATAGAGAAGACTATCCGACAATAATATGTATTCTCAAAAAGATCTATAGGTACATGAATTATTTTTCAATAAAACTTTTATATTAAAAGATTTTCGTCTTTTTCACAGAGAGGAAGGTATCAAAAATGGATTCTTTAAAGGCTTAAGTATGAACTGGATAAAAGGTCCTATTGCTGTTGGTATTAGCTTTTCGACTTACGATTTTATAAAGGAATTTTTGAGGGAACTCGCTCATTTGCGAAAAGGCAGACTTAGCAGCTAATAATCGGTCATATTACATGGCTGACAATTGGATAAATTCGGTATAATGCTCAGCACATGTAAAAGATGATTAGCATAATATAAAGTGCAGGTATATACCTAGTAGGCCAAATAAGATTTAATTTCATATTTACATAGCGCTTCTATCAGAAGATTTTTCTACAGCTAACAGACAGGAACATAATTTACTTTATAACATGCACTGTCTTTTTGTATAATTTTTTAAAGAAATGCACAATACAATGACAATAATAGAAATTTAAAAGGGCTTATCAAATCTTTATAAATTTGTTTTAAATTTAAAAAAGGACCTTTTCATTTTATTTTGTACAAAATTGTGATAATTTCGTTTGCAAATAATATATATATGCGCTCAGTGCAAAGACTTATTAAAGTTGACTATTGCGTTTTTATACAAGAAAAAACGAAAACCTAAAAAAAAATATAAGCTTCTATCAATGTTTTGTATTTTAACTAGTCCTATTTTGTTTACCTTTGTGCAATATTGGTATGAACGAAACACACTTAACAGATTTAAAACTGGATTAGTAGATTCGAAAAATAATTATTAACGACATTCAGTACCGTCTCGTTAAAACATTATCTTCATTAATTTAGCATAATAAACTCATTGTTAAAATACATTTTTTTTACCTTTTTTATAACGCTTATAATAATAACAACAGCTTATTTCCATTTAAACTTAATTTTCTCACATTATGTAACAAATTTAGTAAATGAAATTTTTTTGTAATATGCATTCAATTAGTTATTGTGTCATGTAATTCCTTATGTGTAGTTATTAGAGATTTATTCACATGCCTAAATTTGCTGTTTAATGGTATATAAATTAATTTTGAATTTGATTCAAAATATATGTTAATGTGTTATATTTACAAATATTTTTAGATTAATACTCACTATTTGCCATTTAATTATTTTTTAACAATATGCTGGAATGTTTAAAGTTAACAGGTAATCTTAAAGTATAAAATTCTCAAGGCATAAAGAAGGAAGTTGCAATGGTACGTGTAATAAGTTTTGGGTGTACTACTAATTGTATTTGTCAATTATATATTTTTGTCAACAGTTCTAACGACCTTTGTAAATCGTAAACGAAATAATTTTTTTCATAAATAATTGAAATTAGTACAAATTTTGTGTATTACATATTAGTTGTTCTTATTGCAGTTTAAATTCCTTACATTTCGAAGTAACAGCCCTTTCGTTAAATTAAATTATGGTTCAGGACGTATACGAAAACTTAATCCATCGTAGAAGCAATCTTTAGATAGTGCTTTTATCATTGTGCCCTTTCTTCTGCACAATTGTAAGTACTTTTCGGTAAATTTTAAAAAATATGTGCTCCGCAACTTATGTTAATTATACCTTGTTGAATATTTCTAATATGTAATTACTGCGGTAGTTTTCCTGCATTCAACATTTTAGGAACGTATACATTTCAAGGTAAGTGAGAAAATTACTAAGTTATAAATATTTTACTGAAAGGCTATAAAATTGTAATTAGATGGTTTTTCTTTTTTTCTCTTGCATAAACTCATTTTCTTTATAATTTTTAGGAAATTATTTTTTAATTGATTTTGAATAGAAATAGCGAAAGAAAATTCCAATTTATTTTATTACATGACACATTATATTTTATAGAATTTTCAAAAGACTGAAAGGGCTAATTAGAAACATTTAGTTTTACTCTACCGCTAAACTTATCTCGTTCGCAGATTCTTTGCTAATTTTAGATGCAAATAATACAAGTACGTAGAGAACTTATTTGCTTTCTGATTTATCACTTGTAATTTTAAAAATAGGTATCACGGTCTATTAGCTGAAAGTTGCTAAATCGATAAGTGAGTGAAATGTAAGAGATTATTGCAAAGCTCATTTATTATTAACAAATTGATTGATTGATCAAGTATAAAGAAATCAAAATGTTACTTTTGTATTTTTTCAGGCAGGTTTATTATACAGAATAGTAAAATGAAAAGAAGATGAGATTGTTTCTAATTACAATTTGATACATTTGGTAATCATGGACAATAAATTTGGTTTTTGCAATAGCTTCAAACATCTTTAAAATCTGAGGATGTAATATTGTATGAACCAACTTAACTTTTTAAAGTGCAAGTTATTTCACACTTTTTGGGTCTTCTAAATTCTTAAAGGTGGACGTTTGGAAAAAAATGTTTAAACTATTAAAAAACTATATTTAAATGAGTGATAAAATTTTATTTCCACATACGTTTTACTTTACGTAATATTGTAATTCTTTCTAAAATATAAGAAGAATTTAAATAAAGACAAGATTATTATAAATAGTGCTAACACTTAACTAATTGTCTCATCACAGTTAATTGGAACAAAGGAGTCAGTTGATAAATACCCAAAGCCATTTTTGTTCATGCAGGGTTCTGCCCCACTAGAAAATTAATTATTTCCAAAGTTTAATCACTCCATCTCTGCTTGATGAGACAATGAAGTTTTGCTGCTTATCCGATTTACACATCAAAAGGTCAGTGATTCCGTCTATGTGGTAGGGGCTGGGCATATCTGGTCCAGAACGCGGCTGTTCCTCGTTACTTCGACTGGCGAAATTTTCAGGTGTTGCCAAATTTATGACTGTTTCTTCTATAACTCTGCTGCCGTCTATCAGTCGCGAGCTGGAGAGAAAAAAAAAGGGGTCAATAAAATATAAATTTGAAAAAAAAACTACTTAGAATCATACTCATATGTAAATGATTGATCTGCTAAATTATCCCTTGTAGATGGGACAATAAGGCTGCAGTTTTTGGGAGAATTTAAATCCCAATACCGAATCCTTTGATCTGTACTACCAGTTATCAAAAAGGCAGAATTATCGACCATGCCAGGTAAAAGACCAGCGTTGTAATAAGGTGTATTCTTAGAATAAAAATATAGCTATTAAAGTTCTAAAAAAAATATATATATATATAAAAATATTTACAGGACCAGTTGTACATAGGGCAGGAGCTGTGCTTGCCCAGAGTACAATTTGTCTATGTCCGGTCTCAATGTTCCAAATTGAGACCTCATTATTTGTATGGGATGCGGATATTATACACGATGGCTCTGTGGGATGACATACAATTTTTCGAATCCAAGTATCGCCGGGATTGCGAATTTCCGCAATTGAAAGTCGAAATCTTAGATCCCAAAAGACATGTCTACCAGCACTTGTTCCGGATGCTAACCAGGAACCAGTTGGATCGACACATAAAGTTGTCGTAAGTCCGTGGCGTACTTCGTTTTGAAATCGCCACGCTATGCTCTGCATTCGCGTATCCAAAGCAATTATAGATCCATACATTGTTGCATACACAAGGATATTGGGATTTTGTTCATAAATCTGAAACTCTACAATTGCTCCCTCGTCTGGTTCGCTGTAAATGATATAATTTGTAGTTGTTATATAATTTCTATGGCTCTATTACGGAAAACGAATTAATTCGGTTCGTCTCTTACAGCTGAATTGCATGTAATATTTCTTTAAAAAAACGTTTGCATTCAATTCAGCGAGACAATTTTATATTTCGTAATAGAGGCCTTAATATTAAATTATTACGTTTTATTGGTTCCATTTGAGCGAAGAGCTTGCTGAAGAGTCATTTTATAAGAATTTTTGTCAATTCTAAGAAGTAAAAGTGCCCCATCTTCGCAGCCAACAGCTAAAGTTTGTCCTGAGTCACAAGTTCCTAAAGCACAAATAGGCGTGTTGGCTGAATATCCTTGTCGGGATTTATTAATTCCTTGATTTCCATTCAGCTTATTGCAGTCCCATAGCCGAACAGTGCCGTCTAAGCTGCCGCTTGCAAAAAGAGGGCCACAAGGCCTAAGTGGTGTCAATTTTACTATATTATTACTATGCTCATGCAAATGAGCTATTAGGGTTCCATTCATCTTCCAACCAGAGGGTATGTTTGAATAGTACTCTGAAGGGTTAAAATCTCTGTTTGCGGCTAAGATTGCATAACGAGACTTTAGTTTATTTCGTAATTTCTCTAAATCTAGTCGACATTCCGAGGAGCGTTCTAAAATTTCCGAAAACTTTTAGAATAAAAATTAAATTAATAGGTCCGTCTATACCTTGCCAGAAATTTTTTTCAGGCATACTATATTCAACTAAGGATGAAGTTGGTGTAGGTTGTACTTGTGTGCTACCACTAGGAGGGCTACCAGCTGAGATAGGGGTGAGCGACTCATTTGACGGGGATGATGCCATTTGGACTAATTGAGCATCCATCGTTCCTAAAACGTGTTGCCATTCAATGTTCTGTTGATGATGTTCACTTTCGGGGCGTCGGGCTTTTCCTCGGTTTACTTCAACCTTTGTTATTTTATCAGCTAGAGGATACTCGAAACAAACTATATCCCTTTTACTCAGAGTTATTTTGCCATTTTGAGTATGTTTTGGCTCCTGGCCTTTGTATTTACTTAATTTCATTAAAAACTGCTTCATAGAGAGTAGTTGTAGCTCAATAAATTCCGTAAGTCCTTCTGAGTTTAACCTGCGGAAGAGCTATTTTTTTTTTTATTTAATTAAATTAAGTTTTTAGTTTACAAAAGTATACTAACATTTTTTAAGGTCGTCCCCATTTCCTCGTATTGGGGAAGGAATCCTGTTGTGACCTTGTTTCTAACTTCTTTACGATCTTCTAAAGCTTTAATAAATTTATGTATTTCAGGGTATCTGTAAAAATAACATAATTTAATTTTTTTTTTACGTTTTTTTTAAAATATTTTCTCACCTTAAAACATTATCGAAAATATTTCGAGGAATGGGAGGGTTTAGGCAATCGAGTAAAATTTCGCTCCGCTCTACTTGAATAATGTTACGTTTGAGATGGCTCGTAATCGAAGGCACTATTTTGCATTGGACATCTATTGTTGATAATTTTCTTGCTGTTGTTGAGATTAGACCAACGATTTCATGCCTAATCCATAAATTAGGATGAACCAAGTAGCATGCACATTCTTTTATAAAATCGGTCACTGTCGGTTTTTGTATGTGGCCCATGTCGATTAAGGCTGTTGTTGCTCGGATTGCTTTAGCGATTACAAATTCTTCGCTGTCTGTAAGACCCTAGAGATATACGAATAATAAAAAATTTAATTCCCAATACTACTTGAAAAAGAATTGAATTAAAATTGTTGAATAACAATGGAATTGGAAAAGGTATTCAAAATTACCTGCTGAAGTAAGGGAATAAGTATGTCTGAGGCCTGCCATCCGATATATCCCACAACACCAACTATGCAATCGAAAAACGATCCTCTCAAATTCTTATCCTCTTTGTCATTCAAGAAAGTTATCATGTGAGATAGAATAACATCATTTGCTGGGAAAAAATAGTTGCTTTAAAAAATCAACTTAAATAGAGAACGTATAATATTTTTACCTTTCTGTTTTCCAAAAAACGAGCATAAATCATATATACCAGACTCAATTAAAGTTTGTTTAACTATAGGCTGCGGATCCGTAAGCAAACTAGATACAGTTCGTTGGATAATCTCATGAAGTGCATTCAATTCTGCCTCATACCTCCTTGTGGGCATTTCGTTAGGAGCATTTCTTTGGGTTTCTTCCAAAAAATACACAGCAGTTTTCGCAAGTTTTGCTAACAAATGGGAAGGTAAAAACTTTCTACTATATATATTAAAATTTTGGTTAAACATACCTATGTTTCTCGCATAAGAAACCCTCACAATAACAGAACTATGTGTACAAAGTGCAGCAATTGAAGGTAAAATATATTCAGGAAATATGTTGGCATCACTTCGTGGGACACCTTTAACCATATTCAAACAAGCAGTTAATGTTTCCATTGCTTGAACTTGAACTCGTGCTGATAAGTCTTGGGCTAAATGTAGCTAACAAATAATTTGAAATTAAAATTATACAAGAAAATAATGAAGATAAAAGTAATTATTTACAATATACGGCAGAATTCTATCCAATACAGTCTCTGAAGTTGCGTACTCTGCTAGTGTTTGTAGCATTTCCAAGCAGCAGATTTTTGAATCGCAATGTTTAAGTCCCCGTATACAAGATGTAACGACAGTAATAATAAGAATTAGGCCGTCATGGTCAGAATTATCCTTGATTTCCGAAGATGATTTATTATTTTCGTTGTCTGACCGATTTGTAAGAACCGTGATACAATGACAAATATCTGTATGCAATCGGCGAATTCTTTCGTCAGGCAAAAGAGCAGTCGGAGAATAGTAAAGCATTTGAAGATATGATTGAAGAAATGAATAAAAGTACTCTGGAAATAGTCTTCCTTTTTCTTGATCAAGATACACTTCTGCAGATTTACGTTCTTTTGGATGTTTATGCAGCATTGACGAGAGCAAGTTACGAAGATGTTCGTTTTCAATGCCCTGCAAATGTTTGGTTACCAGTTCCTCATCTCCACGATGATAAGCTAACAGTTGTGAAAATTCAAATGGGGCCGTACCCTCAGTCCATAGTTCGAGAAGGGCGCATCTAAAATTGTGCGGTATTTTAAACATTTTTAGAGGCGTTATTAAATGTTTTACCCTGCGGAGAAAATGTCCATTTCTGGAAGTAGACTTCCAGGACCTTGCGCTCCTACTTTAACCAATGATTCTGTTGGTAATATCGAGTCTGTTAGTAAAGGCATATCCCCACTACCGCCTTCTGATGACATCGTTTTAAGGAATCTATGTAGGTTTTGGAATTAATTTCCGCTTAATTACTATTGCTTATTATAACTTTTTAATTTAATTCATATTCACTAGTAGTAATTACTAATTAACCCTTTAACTGAAAATGACGAGTCTCGTCCGCAAAGATTTTCTTCGAAATTAAATTTTAAGGCTAAGGGTTAAGAAGGAATGCAATTTAAAAATTTCAAGTTTTGGTACTGGAATGGCTAATGATGTCTAGAATTTTATTATTGGAGTCCAGCGAAGTGAACTCTTAACTTACCTTTCCGGTGCTATGTAGCAAGTCCTACGCCTGCTTGTATCAAAGAAGTACGTGTAATCTGCAGGATTATCTTCAGGTAGGTATGTGGGTTTGAAAGATGCAAAATCAGCCAATAATATCCAGTTCCATGAAGTTATAAGAATATTCTCTAGCTGTAAGGAATTTATAAAAATAATCTTTCTATTAATTAAAATTTTAATGAACCTTTATATCTCCATGGCAGATCTTTTGCTTATGGCATTGATTAAGAGCGCACAAAATCTGAAATGTGATCCATTTCTTTTCAAGAATAGTCAAAAAAGGTCTAGTCGAAACGCGATCGTAAAGGCTGTGCTTGACAAATTCTCTCATAATGTAGCCAGCCTTATCCGTTAGCTAGACAAAAATAAAACGAGATATTATGATATTAAAAATTAATAATATAATCAAAATAGTTCTTACCACGACTCTTTGAAAAGGAAGGCAATTCATTGCTGAAGAAAGATTCTTTTTTATATGTTCGAGGCGATCTGCATGATCTTCGAGAGGTAGGCTGGGATCATGTTTTACAAATACTTTAACAACAACAGGACCTTCATCAGATCTTACTCGTGCCACTTTGAAGAAACGTGTGCTACCCATACTGAAATGAAAAATAATAAATTAAATTATGCACTATTAAGAGATTACTCTCTCCTTTTAGAATTTTTGTTTTGCGATAAAAAATTATTATTTCTTTAATTTAGCTTTGATCTCATCGGCGTCATGCATTTTCGGAGGTACAGAGGGTAATTTGTTTAGTTTGTCCCCTAGATCTACTAGATTTGGGAAACTTTTTTGGAAAATTCAATCAAGAGCATTTTTCATTTGTGCAAACACTTGAATTATTTTTCTGGGTGATCAAATACGATAGCAGAATTAAAGGGCTACTCATTACAATAGCTGGAGCCGCAGTGAAGGAATGAATAGAGGCCTAGAAATTAAACTGAGATTTTTTGAAAGATATGCATATTTTATATTCTAGGCGAGGCATCTCAAAATCTATTCTCTAGGAACGTACCGGCGACGACTTCATACCTCTCGAAAAAGTGGATATGGTTTCCTAGCCAGGGCTTTTAACAATTGGTCCAGAGGAGCATTTTTTCCGTATACAAATTTTAGTTCTTAAAAATTAATGTCTCGGTCAATTGGAGCAGGTTTTTGATTTTGTATTCTGGGCGACTAGACAGCCAAAAAAGAATTTGTGGAAACTTTAAATCATTTTTGTAGTTTAAGCACACATTGACTGAATTTACTAGTTTAATAATTAGTTCTACAGGAAAAAGAAATTTGTCTGTTTATTACAATATTTGGCGACCCCCTTTAGTTAAATGTTAGCTTGTGTTTTTATTTAGGAGTTCTCTATTACAAAATAAAATATAAATTCGGAAAGTCACCAGAAATAGTGGAAATCGGCTTTGGGGCCAGTCGCACTTGTCTCGATTGCCTCCGCAGGCTTTGGGGACAAATTATTCCCCGTGTTCAAGAACTGCAGTTTCACAAGTTGACTAATATTTTTCCCATCAGCTGTTTGAATAAATTCTACCGGAATAACATTTGGTAGGGTCATCTTTTTTTTTTTGTCTTGAAACAATAAAAAGTTAGTCAAACAGTCTAACTAAAACTAAAACTTGAACATTTAGAGTGGCATGGTGTCACCAGCTGATTTGCGCAGCAAACTGGGATCTTTTACGTTACCAAAATTTACATCCAAAATAATCTGTGTTTTTATTGGAGTTGACGAGGTAAAATATTACATATTTTGTTTTCGCAAATATATTATTCTTATAATTTTCATACTACCAACGATTTTATTGGTGGGGATATTGGTAAACATCTTCCGGTAGCTTCCTATTCCTCTTTGCATTAGACCAAGTTTCCGGCAATTTTATATGCCTTGACGGACAGTGAGAACATTTTTCCCACCTATTTTTCAAAAAATTCCGCACAATTTTCCTCATTTTCAAGAAATTTTAAATAAATAAAAGATATCAAAACCACAAACAAAAGTGCTTTTATTGTTCGGGATCCTTCTGCCTGTTAAAGGGTTAAAGATACAGGACTAAGATGTAGATAACACGTTTTCTTATAAAAATATTTACAGCCTTCTTCCTCTTCTCCTTTCTTTTCGTCTCGTTAGAGGTTCTCGAATGTTCCATTTTTTCATTAATTGCAAGCCAGACCAGTATCCATAAAATTTTATTTCGAAAATTAGGAGTTTTAAATATTAACAAATTTGACAGAATTATGTTTCTTTGGATGGCACACTCAATGTGTAATTAAAGCTATCTTCTTGTTAATATGTATGTAACAAAAATAAACAGTGGTTTGTAGTTAAAGAAAAAGTTAAATTGCTTAAAACAATTTATTTATTTATTTACAATTTCATCAATGACTTATTACAAGAAAAAAAACGGAAGGAAATGGAGGAAGAAAGGCAGTCCATAACAAACACAGTTTTGGAGATGTTGCAGCGAAATTAACGAGCCTGAGACGATGTATATAAGAAGGTAAAAGAATGGAATCCTTTCAGGGAGGCCCACGAAGCAAGTACAGTAAGGTGACTGAACATAAGAAACGTATTCTGAAATTGGTGTTATGTAGGGATCGTAGAACTCTAAATAAAAAATAAATAAATATTAAGTGGCTATTTAAACACACACCCAAGTCTTTAGTCTTGTCCAGTGGGATCAATGTTAATTAACTCTTTTTCGTGAGAAAGACAGCGACGTACACTCGTTTACGTTAAGAGGAAGATGATTTATAGAGTATCATGACTAAAAGGCGCCTAGGTCAGAATTTCAGCGCTCACAATCATTTACAGAAGATACAACACGAAAAATCTTGGGATCGTCAGCATAGCACAGGATTTTAGAGTATTTTAAGCAGACACATAAGTCATTTACGTAGATTATAAACAAGAACGGACCAAGGTGCCTTCCCTGAGGTACATTAGAGGTATTAAATATTTCTTTAGAATTTCAACAGGGTAAGCAATTTGGCATATAAAACATACAGATAGGTGAGGCAAGAAGGCCCAAAGTATCAACTCTAACAAAAAGAACCCTTCAGCCTGGGTACAACTTAACATATAAGAACAATTTCTGATCCTGGTAAATATAAAGTTAATAATATTATAATTTATAAGCAGTAATGATAGGTCAAAAGCAAGCCTCGTATAAACTTTCTAATCGCAATCAAACTTACTTCGCCTCGAACTGCAGCTCTGGCTCAAAGGTTCCGACGAGGTAGTGCTCGACCGGATAAATCTGAGAAGGTGCGATGCCCACCAACTGATTGCCCATTTCGGCAGCTGGTCAAACTCTCCGGAACAAATAGGGAACTACTCGCCACTAAGCCCCAAATCAGTCTTTGTTTTTACTCTACGACAATTCCGAGAAGAAATGCCATCGACGCCAACTGAGAGCTGTCAGTGGCTGTCAATGTCAACAAAACAATCAATGAAGCTAAATTGCATTTTGTGTGGATGGCGATTGGCAGCAAGCAATTTCAGAACCGACTGTTGAGTTTCGAGTGTCGAAAAGTTGCGTCAATTTCAAGAGAGCTTTCCCTCAAAGTTTATAAACAAATTGTACCGTTGGGGTGAGGTGAATTCGTCGGATTTGTTGATTTCAGATGATTTTTCTTGTTTTGAAGAGATATGTAAGTACTGGTTTTTGATTTATACGCGTTATTCATTTCAGGAGACCAAACCTCTGATTTATTTTAAGATATTAGCCCTTCGGCTTTTTTGCGTTTGATGAATTTACGACGCAGTCTGAAATTCGTTGGATCTTCAACACTGGTTTGTCGATTTTTAAATAATTTCTTTCTAAAATCATTAGAAGAATTGGAGAAATCGCTCTATAATATTAAATTATCTTGTCACTATGTAAGGGAAGTCTAGAGGCTACTTTTGGTTACTGTAAAAATGTAGCAGCAAAAAATCGCATACTATTTTTTTAACCCTAGGACCCTTCACTATCCGTAGGAAACAAAAAACGTACACAGGGGTTACACGCACAGCAGTCCCTTAAATCGATGCACTGAATAGACTATTGCTCGAAGAGAATTTCTTTTTTTTTGCATTTGCATGCCCAAAATCTGAAAAACGGAATAGGTTATTGGGAAACCTTAGTATTATTTTTCCATCGTGAAAAATGCGATTGAAACAAAGTAAGACAAATGTTTTAATTCTGTGCGGTTTGGGGAACCCTTGTGTAGGGTCCTAGGGTTGAGATACGTAGTGCGGTCCGTGAGTTTTTAGCCGTACATAGAAGGAAAGGTCATAATTATTGGAAGAAAATGTTTTTATTTTTCAATATATTCTCCCCTTATTTCCACACACATTTAGAGAACGTCTGATTAAAGTTTCTAAGCCACTGTAAAAATATGATGCATCCTTGGAGACAAAATGGTCGTACACTGCCTGCTTAATTTCATCATCGTTGTTAAATTTTCTACTCCTTAAGGGGGTAGTCCAGTGAAAAAAAAAATCTTTTTTGCTTAAATCGACTCTACTACACCTCGAAAATACTCCCTTAAAATATCTAAGCAAAATATTGAATAGTTTTAAAGATACAGAGAGTTTTCGAGAGACGTGTAATCCGAGCGCTCGAAGGTCCCCTGGCGTGTTTCGGAGCAAGGAGGACTCTTGTATATCTGTTTACTCCGCCCTTTTTTTTCGGTTTATAATGGTTTAGGTCCTTCTGCTTTGTATTTAAAGTTAGTTATGTATGGAGCAGCATTGCATTATGTATGGAGCAGGCATCGCTGACTAAGGTAAAATTCATTTTTTTAGCTTTTTACCGAAAAAAAAACTTTAAACGCGTTTTTTTCAAAACAGCATTTATTGACTCGGTGGACGTCAGATCTCAGAGTCTTTTGCTCCGATTGATCTCAAAATTTAGCTGTATATTTCTTGATTGTGTATCTATCGTCGGAACTAGAATTATTAAGATCCATTGTTTATTTACAAAGTTATAAACAAATTAAGCACCCGAAAAACACCCGAAAAATTCGAAATGCCGCCATTTTGTTATTTGTTATTGAAAATTAATAATTCTAGTTCCGACGATAGCCAATGTTCTACAGATTAAAAGCTCGTTTGAAATTTTTGTTTCAAATGAACCGTTGCAGAGATTCGACGTCCGCCAACAAAAAAATTTTTTTTTTGGAGCGGCCATTTTGTGGGGATGACTCATCGAAAAAATAAATAAATTTTTTTTTCTTGTAGCTTAATAGTTGTACTATCATATGTCAAAAAGTTTTTTAATAAAAATTAATTTCTAATATGAAAAAAAAATCGTTGAAAAAACAGTCGTTTTCACTGGACTACCCCCTTAAATTTGCCTTGAGTTTTGAGAACAAAAAGTAGTCAGACGGGGCCAAGTCAGGACTAAGGTAATGGCACATATAGCAAACACCATAAGCATCATGCCCCACGTTTTTGCTTTGTAGAATCTAAGTACATAGGTATTTGTTATTTCTATATGTAAAAAGAATTCCATATTTGTACCTTATGATGACAATGACAAATATCATTTTATAAATAGATTGCTTTTTCTATGTTGATTTTTAAAATATATTTACTATTAATTTAGGTTGAAATAAAGGACTGAATTCTGCATATTTTACTCTATTTTCGATTTACACAGTTTTACGAAATCGCGATATCGGTTTAGGCAGGCCACCAATTAGTCAAATGCCTAATGCATGCAGAACAAGTAAAATGTGCATGAATGAATGATGCCGAGCACGTGTTTTTAAATTGCAAGCCGTACACTGATAATTCATTTGCTTATTCGCCGAAAGGAATGAACGAATCATTTTTCTGCATGACTAATCGAGTTTAGCTTGCACAACATTTGACTAAACACTTTTAAGACATTTTTAATTTTAAACACTGAATTTTAAATTTCTACTCAACACTCGACAAATTTCCACAACTGACTGAGAGAAGTGACTAGGCAATGTGCAGCTATACAGGGTGTTCAGAGGTGGGAGGTCAATACTGCAGAAGGTCAGACCGAGACAAGCAAAAAATCGTATGGGTGGGGGGGGCATCTCTCACCGTTTGGCAGTTACAGGGTGATTCGTAAATCAGGATTTTGCCTTATATGGGAACCGCTCTTGTATTTTTATCTTTTTTTCTACGCATCGCAGCGGCCCCAAACTGATTTCAAAAAATCACTATTTGGAAGCCCTTTCCAAAGAAGTTTACACCACCCCCCTAACCCCAACCCCTTGGCCACAATCCCCCCTGCAAATTGAAAAAATTAACTTTTATTTCACGATTTTTCACCTTTCGCCCCACTTTTCTCCGAAATTCATGTTATTAACATACCTACTTTTTATTTTTTTTAAGTTGCCTATCTAATTACCTTTCCAAAAAGGTGCAATATGCCCAGGTAGAAAAGGGTTGCAAAAGTCCTGAAATTAAAACATCCTCACAGGCACCTAATTACTTTATTGCACCATAATGGAAAAAGTCGTTAAGTAAACAATTTTTATGACAGCAAGTTCGGAAATGTTTGTTTAGGAAACAGAGGTAATAAATTTTTTGTATTTCAGCAAAACAGTAATAAAATAATAAATGTAATCTCGTTAAATAGCGTTATTAGTTTATTATATCCAGTATTGACTCCTAAGTATCCTGACGCTCCGTTTCTAATACCTCCTATGAATTATGGTATAAAAATGGGTGAGTTTGAAAGGACATTGACCACAGTTGAAGAAGGAAGTGAAAAGAACGGGTGTTTAATAGAAAAAATTAAGATAAAATGGCAGAATTCAGTGTTGACGAGTATGCCGATATAATTTACGTGCACGGTTTAGTAGAAGGAAATGATAGTGAGGCCGTACGAGAATACCAAAGGAGATTTCCGAATCGGCGGGTACTCAACAGAAGGGTATTTTCAAGGACTTTCAGAAGGTTAAAAGAAACCGGAAGTGTAACCGCCCCCAGAGCAGAAACGCGAGCAGGAAAATCGGCCGATTCAGCGGACCCCGACCAACAAATCCTCAACATCGTCAGGAACAGCCCTGTAATAAGCATCAGGCAGGTCGCACGAAGGTCAGGATTGTCTTCAGGGAGAGTTTGGACCGTTGTGAACCGAGAGGGACTACACCCATACCACCATATCCCGGTCCAAGCACTAGGGAAGGAGATTCCGAAGAACGATTGCAATTCTGCACTTGGCTGTTCGAGTCTGACATCGAAAACAGAAGGTTTCTAGACCGAATTCTGTGGACGGATGAATCGCAATTCACCCGGGATGGCATCACAAACTTACACAACCTCCACACCTGGTCAGATGTGAACCCACATAGGACCAGGTGTCGGTCCTTCCAGCAAAGATTTAGTGTCAATGTCTGGGCTGGCATCATCGGCAACCAGTTGATAGAACCCTTCATCTTGCCCCAAGTGCTGAATAGTCAGCTATACTCGGACTTTTTGGAGAATAGCCTTCCGGATCTGTTGGAGGACATCCCCCTGGCCACCAGAAGCGCAATTTATTTACAGCTCGACGGAGCACCTGCGCATACTGGGAACATTGTTAGGGCAAGGTTAAATGAAAATTACCCAGAGCGCTGGATTGGACGAGGTGGACCGATTCCTTGGCCTGCTAGGTCACCGGACCTTACTCCACTGGACTTTTTCTTATAGGGAATGATGAAAGATGAAGTTTACTCAAGACCAATCAACACCAGAGAAGAATTAGTTACCAGGATTGGGACTGCAGCCACGAAAATACGGGAGAGGCTGGCTACCACAGACCTCAAACGTGAAATAAAACGAAGGCTACTTGCATGCATCGAAACTAGCGGAGAACATTTTGAACAGCTTTTAAAGGACAAACGTTTTAATTGTAATTAGTTTTTAAGCGAACAAAATGTATTTTTTAGTAAACTTAAGTATAATTTCCTAAAAATTCGAATTATCATGATATTCTGTAAAAGGATTTTTGTAAATAAATTTTCGTATCCTTTTCTTACCTAGGCATGTTGCACCTTTTTGGAAAGGTAATTAGATAGGCAACTTAAAAAAAATAAAAAGTAGGTATGTTAATAACATGAATTTCGGAGAAAAGTGGGGCGAAAGGTGAAAAATCGTGAAATAAAAGTTAATTTTTTCAACTTCCAGGGGGGATTGCGGCCAAGGCGTTGGGGATAGGGGGGTGGTGTAAACTTTTTTGGAAAGGGCTTCCAAATAGTGATTTTTTGAAATCAATTTGGGGCTGCTGCGATGCGTAGAAAAAAAGATAAAAATACAAGAGCGGTTCCCATATAAGGCAAAATCCTGATTTACGAATCACCCTGTAACTGCCAAACGGTGCAAGATGCCCCCCCCCCCACCCATACGATTTTTTGCTTGTCTCGGTCTGACCTTTCACCCCCTTCAGTATTGACCTCCCACCTCTGAACACCCTGTATAAGTCATTATTTATATTATGCATGATTCTGCATTTTAATAAAGTCATGCATTCGGCATTTGACTAATTAGTGTGTGGCCTGCCTTCACACTGGGCCTGAAGAAGCAACAGGTATGAAGAAAATGTCAAAGAAAAATGAATCCGTACCTCGATTTGTCATTGATTTCTGATAAAAAATTCGTTCGATTCAAAATCATATCCGTTCCTATGCCAAAGTTATGCCTATTTTTCACTTTTTACACACCTATTTTGCAGTTTAGCAAAAAAAATATATTATGCGTATGTATATATATGTATATATATACATATCTGTACTTATATGCATATGTATAATGTATATATATATTATATGAACACACACACACACACACACACACATAATAAGTAAGTATATTGTATTTTTCTTGGACGAAAATTGATATATATTGTATGTTTCTTGGGCTTTTCGCGGTTTCTTGGACATCGAAGAAAAATATTAGCATCGTTTGTACGTTTCTTGGATCCTTAAGGTCAATACACCCGCCCGAAGATGTGTCGAATGCGACCCCCCAGCATACTATAGCCTATTTTAAGGAGCTTGATATGGAAGGGGTTTAAACAAGAGGGACTAGCACAATAGATCTCATAGGTTGTGCTGCTATTCGGTGGGCACTGGGAGTGCCTTAGACGACCCGCTAACCAAATAATAATAATAATAATAATAATAATAAGGTCAATACACGAGTAGTGATTATTATTTTAGTAGACCGTTACACTCCTATACGGGGGATTGTGTGGCTATTGATCTATTGGGCTATTGGTTGAACTCATATGCGATCTATATATATATGTATTCAGACTTTAATATATCTACTCACCCCTATACGGGGGATATATGCATTGAGACTTTATTATATCTACTTTGAGAATGAGTATTATTACTTTAGTCTTTTTTTGTGTCAAACCCTTAAGATTATCCAAGAAACTGGCAATATATCTACATATATATATATATATAGTGCATTTTTGTATGTGCTAAAGGTGATTGTAAGATATACAGGGTGCGGCGCCAAAATCCGGACAAATTAAACATTTTTTTGAAACATAATTTTTATTGCAAAAATGAAAAAGTTTATAATTATTTGTTTTTTACTAAATTCTTTGTTAGGTCATAGAGAACACGTTTACTCAATGTAACCTCCTTCTGTTTGAACGACCGCCTCCATTCTCGGTCTGAAGCGATCGCAGGCCCGTTTTAATGAGCCACGGTCCATATCGGCAAATGCTGCTTCAATAGAGGTTTTCAATGATGCGACGTTTCGATATCTAAACTTGTTAGTGACCCTTTCAATCACGCTCCATACGTAGTAGTCCAAAGGATTTAAATCAGGACTGTTGGGAGGCCAAAATTCTTTGGACCAAAACATGTCGACGTTGTCCGACAACCAATTTTGCACCAAATGACTTATGTGCACGGGCGCCCCGTCCTGCTGGAAAACATACAGCCTTTCAGACGATACAGTTTCCATCCACAGCTTCACCACATTTATCAGAACATTCAAATAAACTTTTTTTGTGACGTTTTCCCCTTTGTTAAAGAAATGCGGTGGGGTAATATATAACCTCACTGGACTACTAAAATAATAATCACTACTTGTGTATTGACATTAAGGATCCAAGAAACATACAAACGATGCTAATATTTTTCTTCGATGTCCAAGAAACCGCGAAAAGTCCAAGAAACATACAATATATATCAATTTTCGTCCAAGAAAAATACAATGTACCTACTTATTATATGTGTGTGTGTGTGTGTGTGTGTGTGTGTGTGTGTGTGTGTGTGTGTGTGTAAAAATAGGAACGGATATGATTTTGAATCCAACGAATTTTTTATCAGAAATCAATGACAAATCGAGGTACGTATTCATTTTTCTTTGACATTTTCTTCATACCTGTTGCTTCTTCAGGCCCAGTGTGCCTTACACGGTTTTTTGCGGAACCTATCTACCGTGTAAATCGACGGATAGGTGTACTGGAAATGCGCTAATCTTTTAAAATTTTTGGATACTTTTGCAAATAGATTTCCTTGTTCTGAATAAAAGTGATTTTTAAAAACAAGAGGTTATGACATCTTTTATGTAGAATCGGAGGTTCATTCTTTAGGAATCTGATTAGCTGCATTCTAGATTCAGCATTTCAGCACGACTTTCCGTGGTAATTTGTGTAAGAGTAACTTTTGAGCCCAGAATCTTTAATATTTTGTTCTCGTCCCATAAGAAAGGTATTCATCCCCAGTTACAATTAATAAAACATCACTTTTCCGTAAAAGCGTTAGTTTAGTAAATTCGCCCTCTGACCGCAGAGGGACAGATACTGCAATTAATTTTTTTTAGGATTTATTTCCTTTATCATTATTAGATCTTTCTCGTAATATTTATTTGGTTTCCTCTTAATTTATTCCACTATATGAGTCCATGTCTGTTTAAGCTTGAGGTTATATTTTCACATAATTTAGCTCTTCTTTTGCCAAATTATTCTTCTCTATAAAATCAGCTAGGTACTTTTTTTGTTATTTCTTACCATATTCTACATTACTACCAGAATTGTCTGAAGTGTTATTATATCTTTAATTTTAAGATGCTTTAAATATGAATAATTTTAATTGTTTTCACTTACATTTTTGAAATTGTTCCTCAACGCGATCAACCTAAACCATTCGAACAAAATCAAGTCGTAACAATTGTACAATTTTTGTCCATTCGTCTGGCATGACACCGTTATCGCTTTTCAGGAACTATTAGAAAACGTAAGCGATCCAACATAGGTTCTTAAATTTTATAAAACCGCTTTTATAGGTAAGCAGAACAGAAGATAATTAAATATTCTATGTGATAAGATTTGACAGCTTTAGGAATATTATTTTTTATTATTTCAACATGACATGACTCAGGGCGCAATATCTGATAATACTTTTGGTCAGCAACTAGCCCCAGAGCGTTTTCTTGAATATCTAATAAGAATGTTAATTTAGACGTGTATTATACAATTTAGTATTAATCGTAAATGAATAAGTCTAGCTAAACTAATTAGACAACAATACCATGACTTCTTTAAAAAAGAGAATGACGCTCAATAAGTTTTATAACAAATAATCATATCTAAGTTAAATATTACAATGAATAAATACAATATTGTTAACGTGCTGCGAGTTTCGATATAGGACAGTAATAAGAAAAAGTAGTTTAGTTAGATTCATGAATGATTTTTGGGCCCAATAAATTGATAAGCGTCCTTTGAAATAGTTTGAAATTTAATAAATATAGAGCCAAGAAATAGATTCTAGCGTGCAAGTATTTGGAAGGGAAAAAAGTTAAGTAGCATTCTTAAAGTATACGCATGCAAAATCGTTTGTATTAATTAGTTAAAAACTAAATTGAATGATTACAGGGTAGTTATTTTATCCGTGCCGCTTACTTGTGGGACACGGTGCCGGACGGTTTAAACATTCTGTTAGGCTTACACGGAAAAAAATATGAAATGAATTTAAAGATAGTAACATTGAAAAATTATAGTAATGAATAAGGAAAAGACTTCAAAATAATTGAAAATAATAAGATAATATAAATAATCATAATAAAAATTAGTAGAAATAACAACAAAGATAATAGTCTAAGAGCTGGTCGCCACTTCGACTAAGGTACAGCTACAAAGCTGAAACTTTTTATACATACTATTTAATGTAATTGAAGTAAGAAAATCCACTTCTGGCAGGATTATCGCGGTTGCAACATTTTTTTTTTTTTTGAAGTTGGCAATTTGTTATTAAAAAAAAAGGTACTACTACAAGTCTGGCATCTGAGTATATCGTAATTCACACTATTTTGAATACAAAAAAAATATTGCCAGACGTTTTTCGCGGTTACAAATGCCTGTCAGATGGGTGTAAAGGTGCTAATATTTGGAGAACTGTGGTCGCCACTTCGATTAAGGTACAGCTACAAAGCTGAAACTTTTTATACATACTATTTAATGTAATTGAAGTAAGAAAATCCACTTCTGGCAGGATTATTGCGGTTGCAACAAGTTTTTTTTTTCAAGTTGGCAATTTATTATTTAAAAAAATGTACTACTACAAGTCTGGCATCTGAGTATATCGTAATTCACACTATTTTTAACTGTATTTTTAAATGTTCTATGAAATAAGCTAGGAAAATATTTTGAAAACCAGACAATACTTCCCAGATGAATATATTATTCACCATATGTAGTGGAAATACAGGTAAGATCAACTAATGCAGATGCCTATTCGGAAAAGAGTTATGACAAATTATAATTACATATATTCAAACAGAGATTATTTTATTATAGAAAGTAAAACAAATCACAAGGCATAGATTAATATTATATAATTTTTATTTAAATTAAAAAAACATAATTCTGTACACAAAAAAAAACATAATTCTGATGCTGAACAATTTGCTTTTTCATTTTTTATTAGTTATTATTCTGTTTCTTCGTCATAAACTATTTCGTCCTCTGAATTCAAAAAGCCTTCATTCTTCAAAGCCCAATATGTGAAGAAATATCAATGTTAGCCATTTGGTGTTCTAGAACTTATGTATAAAAAGTTTCAGCTTTTTAGCTGTACCTTAATCGAAGTGGCGACCAGTTCTCCAAATATTAGCACCTTTAGACCCATCTGACAGGGATTTGTAACCGCGAAAAACGTCTGGCAATATTTTTTTTGTATTCAAAATAGTGTAAATTAAGATATACCCAGATGCCAGACTTGTAGTAGTACATTTTTTTAAATAATATATTGCCAACTTGAAAAAAAAAATTTTTTTTGTTGCAACCGCGATAATCCTGCCAGAAGTGGATTTTCTTTCTTCAATTACATTAAATAGTATGTACAAAAAGTTTCAGCCTTGTAGCTATACTTTAGTCGAAGTGGCGACCAGTGCTCCAAATATTAGCACCTTTAGACCCACCTGACAGGCATTTGTAACCGCGAAAAACGTCTGGCAATATTTTTTTTGTATTCAAAATAGTGTGAATTAAGATATACTCAGATGCCATACTTGTAGTATGCCATTACATCAGCACCCCTGCTTGCAATGTTCTATTCCCAAAGAACATGAGCATCTGACTCAGCTTCCCAGGCACAGCTTTCCCAGGCTTCATTTTACTCCGTACTACGTCGATCCACCTGTAAGTCACTAGGTGACCAGTTAATCTTTGTAAACCAGTAAGTTAGTTCTGTCCGGAAATTCAATAAAGAGACACGTTTTGAATATTCTAATCTTTTATTCAACCTTCCATACATATAATTGGCGCAGCCGTAAAGGAGTGCCACACAAGTATCTATCGTAGATAACTTGTCTATTATTAAATAGTTTAGTGGCACGAACCAATAGTGAATTTATTGACGGAACTCAAACGTCCACAGCGGACTCCAATTTTTCTAAACAACCGAAACGAGTGTTGCAGTTTTGTGATTGTGAACCAAAAAAAATCTCAAAAAAGTGAAACTATATTTTCTGATCAACGAGGTGCAGTGATAAGTGAAATTCTCACAAAAATCGACCATCTCAACGAAGTGAAACTATATTCTCTGATCAACGAGGTGCAGTGATAAGTGAAGTTCTCACAAAAATCGACCATCTCAAAGAAAAACAACAAACGGGAAATTTGAAGAACACCAATGAAGCTGAGATTTTTGCTGTAAGTACTCTTATCTTTTCATGTCAGATTCCTCTGGATCCTCCCATTCCTTTAGAGAAAAAGAAAACCTAGAGCCTGCCATTGATTTAATAATAAACAATTTTCGTAATATTTCCATAAGTAAAAAGAAAAAAAGTAATAAAACCAATCCAGAAAATATGGCCGTTCCCACAATCCCAAGCTTTTGTAAAGTGCACGCGGAAACCATCCCCGAATTTGATGGGGACGTCAACGAGTTGAATTTCTTCTTAGAAAGCATTAATAGTGTAGTGGCCCACTTCTATGACACGGCAAATCCGGATAACTACCAGAATATCGTTATTTATCGCACTATTATCAGTCAAATAAAAGGACCAGCAAGAGAAGTTATTAATATTAGCTGCGTTAACTCTATTGAGGAAATAAGAAGTGAGCTTATACGAAATTTCAGTGATCCTCGTAATGAGAATTGTCTGTCCTTTGATCTTAATAACCTCAGGCAAAATAATTATGAAACTCCTTTCCAATTTTACGACAGGATCAGAAAAGTTTTAAATACAATCTCAAACTACCTTGCTATCCATGAGAAAGATAATAACATTCGTTTATTTAAACAAAACATGTACAACCAACAAGCCTTAGAAGTATTCTTAGCGGGATTAAAAGATCCCTACGGAATTATGGTTCGCACAAAAGAGCCCAAATCTATGCTAGAAGCAATTAATTTTATAAAAAAAGAAGAAAACATTCGATATTTGCAAGGGATCAAAGTAAATTCAAACCTGAACAATCCGAAAAACTTAAAATCAAATTTTGCAAAACAAAACACACCAATCACACAAAGATTTAATAATACCACCAGCAATCAAAAAACAAATATCGACCCTAATTTTATTCACAATTACGGATACAATAATATGCAGAGGTTTATACCAGAGCAGCAAACAAACCGTTTGGAACATCCGTTCTCAACAGGACCAATGAATACGCAGACAAAAATAGATCTGCCACAACAACAGCTCCCAAGTTATAAACAAACCGCAAACAATAGCCGAAATGTTTGGAAACCGAATCCAAATACCAAACTAGATAAACCCACACCAATGAGTGTTAGCACGAGGCAATCCTCCTACCTTCAAAAACGTTATCCCCAGCCATCAACATCGAAAGGCTTAGCTGAAGAATTACACAATACAGAGCAAATTGATAATTCTGAGGAATGTATTGGCTGCTCTGAAAATAATTCCAACATTCAATACGAATATGAAGAACCCACAAATAGTGAGGAATATGAGGATTTTTGCTTAGACACATACCAAATGCCACAAACATAATAGATTTTAACAGCTCTTTTGACATAAGACAATTACCCTATATTACTATACGCGATCCCCCACTAAAATTACTAATTGATACCGGAGCGACTAAGTCTTTTCTCGATCCAGAGATTGTCGATAAACATTTCCATAAATTTAAAAAACTTGACCCATTTATTGTATCTACTTCATTTGCATCTTCCAAACATACTGTTTCCGTTACCATCCCGAGCTTTGAAGAATTCAACGAAAACATAAAACATAAATTTTACGCCTACAAATTCCATAATATATTTGATGGACTGATAGGCATAGATCTCATCAAATCCCTTAAAGCACAGTTGGATTTTAAAAATTTGAAATTTACAACCTCGAACACTGAAATCCCAATTAAGTATTTAAATACTAACCCAAAACTACTTCTGGAAAAATTACTTCCCGGCAATACGGTCTCGCAGATTAAAGTACCAGTAACAACCGAATCCGGTGAAATTATTGTTCCCACGCAAGTCAATCAGAATTGCACAATACCTGAAACCTTGACAACAGCAGTAAATGGATGGGCAAATGTAGAAATCCATAACAATTCACCGGAGGATGTAAATTTCACAATATTATATCCAATTAAAACAACTCCGATTGGAGATAACTTTGAATTCTATTATATGAACATTAAAGAACCGGAGAATTCTAAAGAAATACAAGATATAGCGAATTTGATAAGGATAGATCATATGAACGATGAAGAAAAATCTCAAATTTTATCACTGTGTAAAAAATACGCAGATGTATTTCATACAAATGAGACCACCTTACCTTTTACTAACCAAGTAAAACATAGAATTCGAACTTATGATGAAATACCAGTTCACCAAAAAAACTACCGTTATCCCTTCATCCATAAAACGGAAGTAAACAATCAAATCCAAAAAATGCTTAAACAAAAAATTATTAGACCCAGTAGCTCGCCGTGGTCATCTCCAATCTGGGTAGTCCCCAAGAAGGCAGATGCATCCGGGAAAAAGAAGTGGCGCATCGTAATTGATTACAGGAAGCTCAACAAAAAAACTATAGATGACCGCTACCCTATCCCAAATATTGCCGATGTCCTCGACAAATTGGGGAAATGTAATTACTTTTCTACTCTGGATTTAGCGAGCGGGTTTCATCAAATAGAGATGCACCCTGATGATATCCCGAAAACTGCTTTTAATGTCGAAAATGGGCATTACGAATTCTTGCGAATGCCTTTTGGCCTGAAAAATTCTCCAGCCACCTTTCAACATGGACAATATCTTGAAAGGTTTACAGAACGAAATCTGTCTAGTTTATCTAGACGATATAGTAGTATTTTCCGTCTCCCTTCAAGATCACATAAACAATTTGAAAAAGGTATTTCAACGGCTTCGCGAGACCAACTTCAAAATACAGCTCGACAAGTCAGAGTTTCTAAAAAAAGAAACATCATACCTTGGGCACATAATTAACCCGAGGGTATTAAACCGAACCCTGACAAAATTAAATGCATCAGAAACTTTCCTATCCCTAAAACGTTAAAAGAAATAAAAACATTTTTAGGACTGTTAGGCTATTACAGAAGATTCATCCCGAACTTCGCGAGAATCACAAAACCAATGACTTCCTGTTTTAAGAAAGGTGCAAAAATAACGTTAAATCCCGAATATGTTCGTTGTTTTGAAACTTGTAAGGAACTCCTGGTAAATGAACCAATCCTGCAATACTTACTTAAAAATAACTTAAACATCCTCGATCAGATGCCCTATGCAATACTAGGTTACAACCACTCCATCCATTCCACTACAAAGCAACGCCCCATAGATATCATTAACGGTCATTTGAGCGCTAACAATCCTTTCAATATTGACGTCAATAAACTTTTATATACCAACTATATAAATCAGCATAAAGAAAACACGGTCCAAATATATAAGCGCCTAAATCAGGAAATGACCAAGCAAAAGCAAGTTATGTTGGAAAAACGTAACGAAAAAAGGAAAGATCCCTTACCATATCAACCAGGTACCCTAGTTTATCATAAAACAAGAGCTAGAAATAAAATAAACCCCCGCTTTAAACCGCATACCGTAAACTCCGATCGCGGAATTACTGTCAATACCCCTAATAACAGTTACCATAAAAGCAACTTAAGAAGGCCCCTAACTAATCAGGATGTTCTCCATTTACAGGAATCTACTTGCCCTAACAGCGAGCCTAATGGCAAAAGACATTAAAATCACTAGACTAGAATCCAACCCCGGTATCCTACCATTCAAACTGGGCACTGCAAAATTGAAATCAACCTATCACACTTTCATCCACTATTTCGATCTGAAACCGTTGGAAAGTAAATTGGTCTCAATCACAGATAAATTCGAAACGGTCAATCTTACTCACATAAGAAACAAACCCTATTCCTCTGGGATAAAACATCTAGGGAGTCTGGTCTCCTTTCAGCTGGACCTTGCAAAGGAAAAATTAGATTCTCTCTATTTTTATTCACACCGAAGAACAAAAAGAGGTTTAGTTGACAGCCTAGGCACTGTTTTCAAGAGCATAACAGGCAACCTAGACGCTAAAGATGGAGAAAGATTTGACAAAGCTATCGAGACTCTCAGCACCAATCAGGAAAATATAGGAAGAACATTAAACAGACAAATCTCATTGACGACAAAAATTGTAGAAGACTATAACAAAACCTTGTTTCTAATTCAGCAAAATGAAGAGCGTTTGGCAGCTAAAATTAATGAAATCGCAAAATCAAAAGAAATGATTGATTTTAATATTTATCTCTTAGTTAAAACCACGTTTGAGGAGATTAGTGCCGTAACGAACATTATTCTGGAAGTGCTAAACAATTTAGAAAACGCTGTAACTTTTGCAAGATTGAAGATTTTTCATAATAGTATTCTAAAATTAAAAGATTTAAAATTCATGACCCAAAAACTTCTTCAACACTACACACCGAACGAACTATTTTTTGGAGAAAGTGAATCTACTATGCAAAGGTATTACGAACTACTCGAGGTTGAAAGTTATTATTCAAATGGCAGAATAGTTTTTATAATTCAATTCCCCCTGATGTTCCCTGAAACGTATTTATTTTATCACCTTTACCCCATCCCTAATAAACATAACAAAATCATCTTACCTCCAAAACCATATCTGACATTGGGAAATGAGATGTACTACTTCAACGATAGAGAATGCAGGGACCTAAGGCCGCAGTTCTATTGTGAAATATCAAAACCACTATATAAAACCAAGGAAAAAGACTGCATTTACGAAATCCTTCATGTTAAAGTAAATTCATCCACCCCCTGCAACACCATTCCGGTAAACATAACAAACGAGATCATAGAACAAATCACACCCGGTCACTATATTGGAATTTTTCCCGAAGCAACAAAACTCCAAACAAACTGCAAATATTCCGATTTCACTATGGTACAGGGTACTTACCTTATAGAGCTACCTCACAACTGCAGCTTTAAAACAACAAAAAGTTCATTCGTTAACAACGACGATATCATAATTGGCCAACCACTGCTCCTGCCAGACATAGAAATCCCAAGATCAACGAACTTTACCGAAGCAGTCAATCTCAAAAATATAAATCTGGAGGACATACACTAACTATATAAAGAACAACATACCATCAGAGAAATACACCTAAAGGCTATTCAAAGGGAACCAAACTACAATTGGACCATCATTATATTCAGCGCAACAACTATAGCTCTACTAATTTTTATTAGCCGAGGTAAACTCCAAGCACTCTACCAAAAACTTCGCAGAAACCAACAGGACGCACCACCAACGACCACCCCACAACCTCCACCGCGTACCAACCCTTTTGCTCAGGACCTAGATCCTTGATCATCGCTCTCATAGAGGCTCTTCTGGTAAGGGAGGAGTTATGCCATTACATCAGCACCCCTGCTTGCATACCTGTTCTGTTCCCAAAGAACATGACCATCTGACTCAGCTTCCCAGGCACAGCTTTCCCAGGCATCACATTTCTCCAGACTACATCGATGCACCTAATTATGCCATTACATCAGCACCCCTGCTTGCAATGTTCTATTCCCAAAGAACATGAGCATCTGACTCAGCTTCCCAGGCACAGCTTTCCCAGGCTTCATTTTACTCCGTACTACGTCGATCCACCTGTAAGTCACTAGGTGACCAGTTAATCTTTGTAAACCAGTAAGTTAGTTCTGTCCGGAAATTCAATAAAGAGACACGTTTTGAATATTCTAATCTTTTATTCAACCTTCCATACATATAATTTGCGCCAAAAATCCCTTTTACGGTATTATCATTTGATGTAACAGATAATGTTCAGAAAAATGTTCAAGTTAATCTGAGATTGGACTTTTTCGGAACTCCATCCAAGTTTATTAATCCATATATTTGTTATATCTTGCGCTCATCTAAAAATAAAAATAACGTTTGATTATTTTATTAGAAATCAGATTTTATGTTGCGAATTATTTCCTTTAATAAATTAAGAATTTCTTTCTAAAAATCAACGTTTATTTCATAAGGGGTCATTGACGGTAAGGTAATGTAAAGTACCGGTACGTTTAGTGTTAATCATTTTTCAGTATGCATTGAATCTTTTAATTCCACTGATTTCAAAAATTGCAATTGATCGCTTGATACCAAATAATTTTCTCTTTTGAGAAGCTCTTAATTTAGCTTCTTATTGTTGTAATCTGTGGCCAGTTTTAGTTGCTAATTAAAAGATAATCGACGTACTCTGTCCATTAATTCGCAAGAGCTTTTTTCGTTTCAAATTCCAATAGAGCAACCCTAGAGCGCTAATGAAATTAAATTGATTTCGACGGTGAATTTCCTAAAGCGCCTAGGGCTCTTCAGCGTTCTTAAATTTTATTTAGAGTTGGCACTTAATAAATTTCTACATAGACTACTTAATAACTGAGTTTGGGCAAAATTTCTTGTTAATTGAAGTATTCGCCCGAGGACTTCATACGCCTGGGTCTATACTTTACATAGGGCAGAGCATAGGACGCATCGCCTGCGGGACGGGACTGTTAAGGAAGGCAACTTTGACTGCATCAATTACCCGCTTAGATGAACAGATTGCTAACTTTTAATCAGAAGCGGGGACAGGCGGGCTGCGCTATCTTTTAATGATCCGTACGAACGACGTATTGACTAGTGGTGAAATGAAATGCAGCTTCCTTAAACTTTTAAACCCCCAATATTTTTTTAATAGAATTAATTAGTTGCGACAACAAGCGCTATAGCTACATCTGCTGGCAAAAGGTATTAATTTTATAGTGGCGCTGAAATGGAATTATGAAGCAATTTTAAAATTTGTATTTACTAATAAAAACCGACCGAATGAAGAGGGTTGTTATTTAGTTCGTGTATGCTGATCACGCATTAGAAAATCCTCAAATATTAGGCCCTTATAGGAAGAGTCAATGTCAGTAAAATCGACTCGACTTTTTTTTCGATTCTGTCGGGAAAAAAGTCATTGTATAGCGTAAAGCGATAGACTCTTAACAATTTAATTCTCAGGAGAAACACAATGTTACGTATACCCTATATCTCAGAACGAGTGCTTAATATTCCTAAACTATGAGAGGTCTAGGGCTGAGTCTTAGAGGAGAAAAATCTTAGGACCCTCCACAACAAAATCCCACCATAGCGGTCATTCTCGGTTAAGTGAAAGCGAGACCGCGAAGCTTTAGTTTTGTGTGAGGGTCTCATATACTCGGAGCTTCTGAATAAGTTGTTTCGCAGTTAATTAACTTTATAAAGGCATGTTACACATTTATATTGTTTACTAAAGAACCATTGTGATAGCAGAAAATAAGATGCCCAAAAATAAACAGTGCGGTTTTTGTCCATAAATTTAGATTGGAACACTTCATACAAGTGCTTGAAGAGTGAATATCCAATGTGTAAAGAAAATACCGCAAAAATCTATTGTGAATGTTCTTTAAAATTAGCAACGGTAAGTTATTTTTAAGGGATTATTCTACCTTTAAACTTTTCTCATTAACTGCACTACAATGTAGGGATCGGCAGCCGTCATTTTGTTTTTATAATTTTTTTTATCAATGAGAATATAATGTTCAAACCTAAATAAATAAGCATACAAAATTTCAAAACGATATCTGTAGTTTTTTTTTTATAGCAGTTTGAAAAAAAGGTCGTTTTTTCCGGTCTATAGGTAGAATGACCCCTTAAGTTTTTATGTAATAATTGCTCAACTGTTCATATTGTTTTCAAATTTTATAATACAATACATTGAGTGCCACTTGTAATAATAATAAATTACCTCAGTTATATATCAAAATCAATATCGTTTCGAAATCTCGATTTTTTTCTCTTAAAATACCTACAATTATTTTTAAAACTCGTCGATTAAATGGTTTTGCATTTATTCAAAACGAAACAGTGAATTTCCGAAGAAAAAACGATTTATTGAAGATTTTCTGATTTTTCAGAGTTTCTTCCTTCAATATCTTAGAAAGTACTGATTGTTTGATTTTTTTTATGAGCATCATTGTTACGCTGTGAAACGCACAAATTGAAGAAAAATTGTTTTTCATTCATTACAAGCAAAAATATACGCAATTTTAAATACAGGATATCCCATACCCATGTTCTTCTATATCTAAAATTCACTATAGTGCTTCCCATGAGTTAAATAGATATTTTCGGTACAAATTTGTGAAACTTCGGTAATTTAAAGTGAATCAGGTGAAATACAAAGTGCATTTTGGGTGTTTTTTAGTATTATACTACTGTGATCAAAAAGTAAATTGAATTTAAATTGCGTGGGTACATCGATTCGAGCAAATCTTCTTGTTTTTAGATTGCCCGCACTGTCACTCATATCTGTGTAAAATTTCACGCCAGTACGTCATTTGTTTGGTTAGTTTCTTTGTGTTTTCTGAGCAATTAAAAGTGAGTTTTTCGATTTTTACAATGATTTTATTGAGTAAAAAAGTTGCATTAAATTTTGTTTGTGGAATGAAATTTTTGCTGCAGAAACGTTTAGAATGTTGCAGAAGGCCTTCGGCGATCAGGTTTTGTCTGAAAGAAATGTTTACAAGTGGTATAAGCAGTTCAAAGAAGGTAGAGAAAGCGTTGAAGACAAAGAGCGTCCCGGACGATCATCAGCATCAATCAATGAACAATATGTCAATGAAATCAAAGATTTGGTGCTCAAAAATCGTCGGTTGACAATTAGAGACCTTTCTCATACTGTAAATACACTCACTAGAAAAAGTCTGCGTTCACCCGCTGTCAATCGAATAGTAACGTCAAAAAATCAAAAAAGAACAAATATTTCCCAGATTTTAATTCATCTATTTATTACATATTTCTTAAACATTAGACACATACAAAATCATTTATTTCGCTTTCACAGTTTTTTAGATAACGACACTTTTCACAGAAAACACACAAAAATGGGACAGAAAAAGTCTGCGTTCACTTGTTGAATTTTGAGATTCCCCGAAATATACCGCTTCAAGTGTACCCTTATGAGGCTTTGTTGCCTTTATTATTGTTAGAATCTGGCAACGCTTCTTTTAGTACACGGACGTGTGAGCTAACTTGTTCCTGACTGACACTGCCCTTCTCTCACCAACCGTCAAGGAGACGACACACACAGATTTTTGTATCCTAATTAATCGTTTGAATCGAATTATATAAATAAATATTTTTTATATTTTTAAAGCCTAACTTTTATATTTAAACGCCTAATTCTAAAAGGTTATGGGCCCAGGGCGTTTTTCTGTGATTTGCGGCCCAGGCAATTTGCTGTGACTTGTGGTGCAGGCGGTTTGCTGAAATTTGCTGTGAGGACGATCAGTGACAAATTGGCTGCGGAAGAGGTGTGCCCTCGCTGGTTAAAAGAAATTGGGAGAAATGAATTCACTTGGTCTAACCAGATTGGAGTTATTGTCGAAAGACAATTATGACACGTGGGCTCTTCAGATGAAGGCGGTTCTAGTTAAGAACAACGTGTGGAAGTACGTGGATGGCACCTGCACCCCACCCGAGGTAAAAGAGGGATCGTCGGCGGAAGCAGCGAGTGGACGAGAGGCCTGGTGTGAAGGTGACGAGAAGGCTAAGGCGGACATAATATTCTCGATCGCGCCTGCTGAACTTAAACAAATAAAACACTGCGAGACTGCGGCCGAAATTTGGGCCAAATTAAAGCTCATTTACCAGTCTCAGGGACCTGTAAGGAAGGCAGCGCTCATGGAAAACTTGACGACACGGAAGATGTCGGAGGGCGATGACGTTTACGACCATGTCAGGAAATTTTTTGACGTGGTGGATAAGTTGGGAGACATGGGTATTGATATAAACAAGGATTTACTGTCATACGAAAACTTTCGTTGTGCAATAAAATCAAGGGATGATTTACCTAGTCCAGACGTGTTGAGGGTAAAAATCCTGGAGGAAAGCTCATCGAGATGTGTCAATCAATCAGAGAGAGTTCCCGGTGCATTGGTGGCAGCTCATCGAGGATCAGAATCCAGTAAGTTTCAACGAAGGAGGAACAACAACCCTAAGAAGCTATTCAAGTGTTACCGTTGTTCTAAGTTTGGCCACAAAGCTTCGGAATGTAAGGAGCAAAGTCATAACAATTCCAATTAACGCAGAAGAGGTCACCTTGACGGACTTTGATCCAGAACAGGAGGAGCTGGAGGCGGCGGCTTCACAAGTCCCATGGACCTGTTTGAAATGTTCTTCGGCGGCGGTTTTTCCACTGGCAGAAGACGAGAGCGTAGAGGAAAGGACCTCATTCACCAGATGTCAGTCACATTGGAGGAGCTGTACAATTCAGCTGTTAGAAAATTAGCACTACAGAAGAACGTGATTTGTGATAAGTGTGAGGGACGTGGTGGAAAGAAAGGCTCCATTGAAAAATGTCAAACCTGCCATGGGCTCGGAATCGAGACTAGGGTTCAACAGGTCGCTCCTGGCATCGTTCAGCAGATCGAACAAATGTGCCGTAAGTGTCTGGGACAGGGCGAAATAATTCCAGAGAAGGACAGATGTAAGCAATGCAACGGTCGGAAGACTACACGGGAACGAAAGATTCTTGAGGTGCATGTAGAAAAGGGCATGCGTGATGGCCAGAAAATAGTCTTCTCTGGTGAAGGTGACCAAGAACCTGGTCTTCAGCCTGGAGATATTGTCATTGTCCTGGACGAAAAGGAGCATCCCACATTCGCCCCTGCTGGGAACGATCTAGTTATGAAGATGCCTATTCAACTAGTTGAGTCGCTCTGCGGATTCCAGAAGGTCATAAAAACTTTGGATGAAAGAGATCTCGTTATTACATCACTACCAGGAGAAGTTATCAAAAATGACCAAGCCAAATGTATCCTTGGCGAGGGAATGCCAATGTACAAGAATCCATTCGAGAAAGGTCGTCTTGTTATTCAGTTCCAAGTTATATTCCCAGATGCTATTGCAAGCGCTGTAATTCCAGCTCTGGAGCAGTGCTTACCGCCAAGACCAATCGCGTTGAGGGGAGGTGTTAGAATCTGGCAACGCTTCTTTTAGTACACGGACGTGTGAGCTAACTTGTTCCTGACTGACACTGCCCTTCTCTCACCAACCGTCAAGGAGACGACACACACAGATTTTTGTATCCTAATTAATCGTTTGAATCGAATTATATAAATAAATATTTTTTATATTTTTAAAGCCTAACTTTTATATTTACACGCCTAATTCTAAAAATTATTTATTCCTAGTTAGTTTATCAGATGATCAAGTAGTTTCTTGCAGAAGTTATTTTGTGAATTAAATTTTTTCTTGCCATTTAAAATAAAAGGAAAGAAATTAGTGTAGGTGAAAGAAAAATCATAATAAAATTATGGAAAGGTGGGAACAGCTACAGAGAAATAGCGAAAATAGTGGGAAGACAATATTCGTCAGTTCAAAAAGTCATAAACAATTTCAAATCTACAGGAGAATTCAACTCCAAGCCTCGTTCCGGCTGCCCATCAAAGTTGTCGTGCAGGGAAAGACGACATATAGTGTCATTAGTAAAGAAAAATCTATGACTAACTGCTCCCCAAATAGCAACTGAAATCAAGGAAAGGTATAACAAAAATATTTGTCCTGATACTGCGAGAAAAATTCTCAAGAAGTATTGATACCACGGTCGGGTAGCTCGAAAGAAGCCGTTTATTTCACGGGTCAACCGACAACAACGCATTGCTTTCGCCAAGCCAATAGAGTTTTGGAGGAATGTAGTCTTCTCAGACGAAAGCAAATTCTGCATTTTCGGCATAAAAGGGCGCAAAATGGTATGGAGAAAATCAGGAACAGCACTCCAAAAAGAAAACTTGCTTCCCTCTGTAAAAAATGGTGATGGTGGAGTAATGGTGTGGGGGTGTATGGCGAGTAATGCCGTTGTGAAGATGGATTTTATTGAATCGACAATGAATAAATTTCAATACCTCGACATTTTAAAAAATAATTTGAAAGAAAGTGCCAGAAACCTCGGCTTAGGTACGAATTATTGCTTCCAACATGATAATGATCCGAAGCATACAGCCGAGATTGTAAAGGTTTAGTTACTCTACAATTTCCCGAAACTGCTACATACACCCCCACAATCACCAGACCTTAATCCCATCGAACATTTATGGGATTCACTAGAAAGGAGGGTTCGTCAACACAAAATTACATGTAAAGAAATGTCGAAAGCTGTACTCAAAGAGGAATGGGAGAAGACAAGTACTGAGGAGACAACGAAGCTTGTCAATTCAATGCCAAAAAGACTCCAAGAGGTCCTGAAGAAACAAGGATACCCAACCAGTTACTAATGAACTTAAAATTTTTTTATTATTTTATATTTTATCACTTTTGTTACAAGTGAACGCAGACTTTTTCTGTCCCATTTTAGTGTGTTTTTTGTGAAAAGTGTCGTTATCTAAAAAACTGTGAAAGCGAAATAAATGATTTTTTATGTGTCTAATATTTAAGAAATATGTAATAAATAGATGAATTAAAATTTGGAAAATATTTGTTCTTTTTTGATTTTTTGACGTTACTATCCGATCGACAGCGGGTGAACGCAGACTTTTTCTAGTATGTGTATTTCATTTGGATCGGTCCAAACCATTTTGAAAGAACATTTGTGCTTGAGAAGAGTCACATCTCGATTAGTTCCAACAATTCGATGCATGTTGTTCCACAACCACCGTATTCGCCCGATTTGGCTCCATATGACTTCTAGCTATTCTCTAAGCTCAAAAGACCGCTTCGGGGACACTGTTTTGAATCGACTGATGAGATAAAAGAAAAATCGAAGAAGGAACTGAAGGCCATTCCAATCATCGAGTTTCAGAAGTGTTTCGAGGATTGCAAAAATCGCTGGCATAGGTGTATTGTATCGAGTGGGGACTACTTTGAAGGGGATGATATAGATTTGGAAGAATAAATAAAAATTTTCAAAGTCATAAACAAATTGGCTTTACTTTTTTTATCACAGTAGTAGCAGATAAATAGGCAAATAAGAATTAATAATAAACATAAGTTTTATATCACTCGATGTTTTTGAAGATTGTTACAATTTAATTTTTTTTTTTAATTTTAAAGTCTTTAGTGATATATACTTATGTTATAACATTTAATATTTCTCTCATTTGTTTAGAACTTTATAGCAATAAAAAACGATTAGAGAAGCTGGTAGATTTACTGAGTGAAAATAGCGATCAATACAACCAATTATATCCAACTGTTTATATAAAAATCTTGCTTAGTCTGTTAAATTTGCCTTTGTGTCCTTTCAAAAATTATCCATTTTGGTCAAATGTGTTCTTCTAAGACTTACATATTATATAATAACTTCATTCATGAACAGGGACACTCTAGGTTGAGCTAGAACTAAATTAAAATCATTACTAATTACGCCACTTTGATAGCTACCGTGACGATGTTCTAACACGTATTTTCAATTTATCTACACGGAGAAAAGTTTATTATAAAAATTACTATGGAGCTATTGTAACTGCGGATCAGTCAGGACACCATTTAAATATTATTATATTTTATTATAATTGGTACAATAGACATTATTATTTTTACTACAGGTCCATTGTAATTTTTCAATGAAACCTTGTAAATAATAGTTAAGGTAATATTTACACTTCTTTAAGTAAGAATTTACTTTAAATTATATTAAATTTTCTTATATTTTTAAGATTTTTTATCATGCCCTTTACTTAAATTACTATGGCACCATTGTAAAAATTTCTTGATGCATATATTCTTCAGGGCTTTTCACTTATGACCGCACAAAGTATAATTTACATTGTACCATTGTAAATTTTATTTTAACCTTCACCTGTTCCCGCATTACAATGGGTTATAGTAAAAACTACAAGATTTTCCTGGTAAAATTTATATTACTTTAAACTTTTCTCCGTGTACGAATACTTCATTCAACAGATCTATAACTGCGGCTATCGATAGCTGAAAACTCTGAATAAAGGAAGTCGAACTAAATTAAATATCGCATAATACTTATATTCGAACTTACGGAAAATCATCCAGCTCTAGGGGATTTGAAACATCTCTTATCCTTCTCCTTTTTCGGAACAGTTCCAGCAATTTTAGCCACTCAGCCTCCTCTTCAAAAAACAACTCCTGGGAACTCATAATATTTATTTCCTTTATATTTTCAAAATTTGCTTGACGTTTTCTTTGAAGTCTTAAAAGACGTGTATAATGTTTTGTTAACCCTTTTCAGGAAGAAATATTTGAGAGTAATTTCTAAGCCTCCAGAAATGGATGAAATTTTGTGAGCTTTTCATTTCTAGCAATATTCACATATTCACTCATATACTAATTTTGTATCAAATGTTTTTAGATTCAAGAAGAGTTTTAGGTATACAAAAGATATGTTTGTGAAAATATTAGAAGAAATTGAACCAAGACAAGAAAGAATGTCGTCAGTATGTCGTGTTTATTAAATCTATTTTGTATTCAAGAAAGCTATCAAATGTGTGAGGGAAATAATTTCTCCTCAGGATTTAGATAATTCTTAAATGTTTAACTCCTTATTTAGAAAATTTCAGTAATTATCTGCTTCGGATATTTTACATATTCCTTTTGCCATCTTCCCATTAACTGACTAGTTTTTCCAATTATTTATTTCTATTGGTAGCAGCTCTAGTTTTAACAACACACAAATGAATAATCACGCACGAAATGTCAATAGACTTGATAAGTTTACGAAAAAGAAAAACGACACAGGAAATTTACTCTTGCGGTTCTAACTTATCGACTTTAATCGATTCATAGGGGCCTAACTTAGAAAAAAAAAATAATATTTGAATTTTTTACAACGTTTTTTAAAGAAAAATTGACTTTTTTTTTAAATTTCTGTGCACATTTTTTTATATTTTGGTGATTGTAATAAACGAAATTAAAAATCCTTCGTTCAAGTACAAGTCAATACTATGTAGAAGAAGTGTGGAAAATTTCAGTAAGATTGGATTATTAGTTTTTGAGAAATCATGTCCACGGTAAAAAATCATCGATCTTCGTAAACCAGCTGTCAATGGCTCAATTTTAATTTTTTGTTCATAAATTTTTTTTTACAACTTGTTAAAGCGATGTACTTTTATATCCTTAAATTTGAAATAAATCGCTTTTATAGATTTCGTAAAAAAAAATCCGAAAAATTGTGATTTTTTTTGGAATTCAAAACCCATATAATACCTTTAATCTGTATACAAATTCCATAAAGTTTAGAATATGAGAGTCATCATGAATTTCATTAAATTAAACAACTTATTTGAAATCAGCGTTCTCAAATTCTGTCAATTTTTAAATTTTATCACAATTCCGTAATTTTTCTAGCCTACCATTATTATTGACATAAATAAATCAGCATTCAGGAAATTTCCATTCATTAATTTGACAGCATATTTGAAGTCAACCTCCCCGAAAACATCTCACAATTACTAATTTTCATGAAAATGGAAATAACTCACTCTTTCTTAGAGCATTTCACTTTAAGGGGAGGTTCTCATCTAGAACGTCAAAAAGTAGGTAAAGTTCGTGATTTTTTTGAAGGCAAATGACAAGACATAGGGAAATGATATTTGGCATTATCTTTTATTGTATATTTATCTGTACGAAAAAATTTTTTTATTCAAAAAAAAAACAAAATGGCGCCCGTTATTCAACTTCTCCGGAGGCATGTTTTTCGAAAATGGCCCAGCTGCGTACAATTTAGGGGTCGCAGATTGGTCTGAAATCAAATAATGATGACATTATTATAAACTAGACTAAATTTGTCTCAGAAAGAGTGGACGACTTTCAAAAAAAATTTAAAATTGACGGAATGGCGCGATTTTGAAATTTTAAGGCCGTTTTCGGCCGTTTTTTTTCATAGTTTATCACTTACAAAAAGGAGATAATGTTACAATTTTCAAAATGTGCTCCACTCTTTCTATGAAGAAAATTGTTTACTTTAATATGCACGAAACTAGAAGTTAATCGGTTGAACCGTTTTTGAGTTATCTTGTACGCAAATTTGAAAAATCTTGAAAAACAAAGTTCCGAGATAATCGTGATTGAACGGCACGGCACAGGCTGAGCGCCCCACTACGATCATGACACCGCCAGAATCAATGGGCTGTAGAATCCGTTCTAGTGCTCGGATCGACTAAATATTTTAAAGCAACATTCTAGACATATTAAACTTTAATAATATGAAATAAAAAAAAAAATCGAAAATTTCAAGATTCTAGATGAGAACCTCCCCTTAACGTTTCATGTCAATTACCATAAAATAAAATGACACAATTAAGAAGTTTCACTTCAAAAAGTAAAAGTTACAACTATTTTTATTTTACACATTTTGCTGTTACATTTTACTATGAAGAATTTTTTTAAATTTTAGTAAACTAATAAAAAATTCATTCTTTGCTTTGTTGATCTTTATCATCATCAACATATTCATCGTTTTCTGTTGTCGTAATAATGTCCTTGTTACCAACTGCTTGTTGATTGTTAGCCAAGACTGAACTTTGAGTTCCAACTAGAGGATCGGGTACGCTGGGGGTTGTCGATGTTGTAATGAAAGGCATATAGCCGTGCCCATGACGATGTCCATGTCCAAGTCTATGTCCACGTCCAAGTTCATGTCCAAGTTTAAGTCCATGTCCATCCCCATCTCCATACTTGTTTCCATATCCATCAAAGCTGTGGTCATTGTGAACATGGTTTGCTTCTAAGTCCCTGAAGTTGTTCATGGCCGTACGAACATGGGATCTCAAACATCTCTTTAAATCTCGTATACTTCTCATCACCATGTATTCATTGACGCAAATTTGCATATTGTTCCATGCTCTTTCTGCAATTGATTGAGAGTCCACGACTTGATCATAAGCTATACGCATTCTTTGCAATCTCCTTTGAATTCGGGCATAAAACTTCTCTTTAATCCGATGTATGGGATTAGTCTGGAAAAAGTATATTCTGAGATTTTATGAATAGCTTACCAATTACTATTTATTACCTCAGTGAGAGCTACGACTGCTAAGATCACCACAAGAAACACAATCAGCTTCATACTTTCTAGTAAAGTATTAAATAAAACGCTTCAAGAATTGAATTACTCTGATAATACACTGAGAGACTGATTAATTTCTAATAAATGAATTTGATTTATATATAAACTTTTGAGATTTATTGATAAACCAATTTATATCTCAGTTTCAGACTCCAACAGATCAGAATAAACATATAATATGACATAAAAAAGAAAAATCGATTGATGTTTTAGTTCACCAATGACCTCAAGCCCCTAATCAATCGATAAGCGCCATTTGAAATAGTTTGAGAATATTATAACATATTTAATAATTGCAATGAAATACAAGTTTGTTTAAATATTTATTAAGAATATTTTTAAACAAATATTTGTCTATTTTTTCTGCACTTTATTTTTTGTCAATTTAATCAATTGCCTAAAGTGTTGCAGGTTTGTTTTGTCTTTGATTCTAAAAGACTAATATCCCTAAAGGCCTTGTTGACGTGGGTTGACATGCAGCTCTTGTAGGTTTCGATATTTGAAGCCAAAATATTTGCATTTTCGCATATTTGGAAATTCCTCACAGCCTCCGCTAAAATTGCATTGGCAGGTGAAATATATGAATTTACTCTCTCCAGAATTTGATTGTAAAACGAATTGTATGTTGAGGTATGTGTTCCGCCTGGACCATAAATCCTATGAGGACCAGAGGTGATTCCACCATAAAACTCTCCTGGACCGTATGTACCATAAGGATTATATTGGCCATAAGGACCGTATGGTCTGTAAGGACCATAAATACTATTGATATTAATAGGTCCCATATAGGGTGGACGAGTATAAGGCACGATCTGTTAAACGATAAAGTTTGCTTATGTTATTTTAAACTTTTTCAAGAATCAACCGAAGTTTAGTTATTACCTGACCGGAAGCCATAATTGCTAAGAGTAACACCAAAAAATAGATATGTGTCATATTAAAAATTTAATTTAAATAGGTATTAATTAGGTATATTATAGGAAGAATTATGTAATGCACTGATCTCGAACCCTCAAACGACTGATCGAAGTTCTTTCAGTACACGAATTTTATACATGAATTTATATACTCTCTCTTTTATACTCTCACTGCAATTTAGAAGCTTATCAAAATTGCTTCGAAAGAACACTTTTAATTGGAAAATAGTTTCCTTCACACAACCGGGGTAAATCGATTTAATCTAAAGTGTATCATATTTTTTGAGATAGAGCTTTTAAGAAAGATGACAATGTTTTACGTATGTACATTATATGAGGGCTGTTTAGTAGAACAGTGACATTGAAGTGAAAAAATTGCGCTACGAACAATTCCCTAATTAACCCTATTCTCCAGATTTATCCCTTACAACATTTTTTGGTTCCGAATGCTTTCAACAATTTTCTATTTGTTCTAATAATTCATACATCGACTTTTCACAACACCAAGGTTTAAGTTTAAAAAAAAACGACCCTACTGTGGACTCGGATAAAATTCCTTTAAACAAGATTAAATTTTCTGTCATTCATTTTGTAAAAATATTTCGTCATTTAGGACATTAACAAATTTTTTCGCTTTAATTTTTTTCTTCAAGAATCAAAGATCAAAGACCAAAGATTTGCCGAAAAACGCACTGTTATTTTAATTTTTGATATTTATTGCAGCTATAACTTTTTATTACACGGAATCTTTTCAATTTCACTAAACATTAGTTGTTAACACTTAAAAGAATCCATTTCACTGTCCTGTCCTGTTTCAGTCTTCAATTTCCGTAGATACTTTGATAGAGTTAACAGAAGCTGGATCTCTAGTTTCGACGGTAGATTGGGATTTAGAAGTGTCGTACAAGTTGGTGGGTTGATTTCCTGCTTCTAAAACACTAATATCAACGAAAGCCTGGTTGACATAGTTTTGCAAACAGTTCTTGTAGGTTGAGATAATTGGTACTGCTATGTATTGATTTTCACAGATTTTAAAATTGTTCACTGCATCCGATAAAATTGCGTTAGCATTAGGAATCTGAGGAGCAGAAATGTAAGCGCTTTCCACTCTCCTTTGAATTTTGCTGAAGAACGAATTTGCAATGTGATAAATTGAGGGATTTAGGCCTTGACCATAATTCCCAACTGGACCATAAGGGCCAGTACCAATTCGTCCATAAAGTCCATTGTTGTGACCGTAAGGACCATAAGTGCTATAAGGACCATAAGTGCCATAAGGACCGTAAATGCCTTGGCTGTTAACAGGTCCAGTATAAGAATGGCCGGTATAAAGTGGAATCTGAGGAAAAAATAAATTTTTATAATACCAGACACATGTAAGTACTAATTTCAACTCATTACCTGGGCGAAAGCAACAGCCGCTAAGAGCAGTACAATAAAAGCGATTTGCTTCATATTTTCTAATATATTTACTGAAAATACTTCAAAAAATTAAATATAACCGAATGTTTAATAAAACTGAATTTGGTGCAACTTGAATTTAATTACCAAATGCACTGAGCAAAAACACTAAAACGACTGATCAAGTTCCATCCAATAAACGAATTTTCTTTATATAAGAACTTTTGAGACTTGCTGATTAAGCCATTTGTGAGCTAATTTGTACACTTCCATTGCAATTTAGAAGCTTATCGAAAATTGCTTCGTCAGAACATTTTTAATTGGAATATGATTCCTGCGGAAAATAGCAAAAAAAGCGATTTTAATCTACATACATCATCTTTCGTGAGATACAACGTCAGACCCTCACATTCATTTTGTCAATGTTGCTTGTATTGCTAAAAAGAAAGTAATCTTACGTTCCTTATTCGGCGGTGAGAGAGGTACAGTAGATTATTTTATGAAATTTGATTAAATAATGATTTATTAAACGTATGTAATCTACAAAGTGGAGAAAAAAATTGGAAAAGTGATTCATGAAATCCCGAATTTAAAAAATAAATGAAATATACTCTGCCTTAGTAAATCACTAGAATTTTCATCGAATTATTGTGTTCAAGAGATTAATAAATATGAATGAGCTGTTTTGCAAATACACTATTTTTTATTTTTCATATTTCTCTTCTCCCTGAGAGATGATTTTGATAAGATTTTTTTTCCGTTGATGGAAAATACGAAATGGAAATTTTCCAGCAGATCAAGTTATCGAGAAAAACAGAGTCAAAAAGTTGGTAAATTCTTATCATATAAATAGATATTGTAACAATTGGAACATAACCCAAATCAAGTCTTAAATATAGCTATCTAATATCATTTATTTGTTTTTTAATCCCTTTAAAAATTCGTTTTGGGGAAATTTTTCATGAATATTCGGTCATAGGAGAAAGACTTATGAAAAACTTCTTACCTAAATAAATCTAAGCCCAGTTTACAAATATCTGATATTCGGTTACGTTTCATCTCCTTCACTCCTTTGTAAGATAAAATAAGCATTATACATACCCCATCTTTCCTTAAGGTATAAAACGTAAATATTTCTATGGAGAATCATATTTTATTTATACAGTCGTTTATGTACATACATATAAAAATTAATAAAGGATGCAAAATAAAACAGAACAAAAAAAAATTGTGACGGTTTGTAGATTTATTTTCTTACAAACATTCCAACATTTCCACATTTGAAAAATTAACTTTTATTGATAATTTATTCTTGGGCTTCAAGTAAATCCTAAATTCTTCTAGAAACCCACACTTTAAGTACAAATTTCAAATCAGTTTCCCAGAGCACCTTTGTATATTCATTCTAAAAGTTATCCAATTAAGTTTAAAATGTTCAATCACCATCATATGGAAGCATGCAGCTTGAATTCGAAATTTTAGTTGCAATTTTTAAATCAACGACTCTGACTACGTGTTTGCTTCCTAGAACGAATTTCGTTGTAATCAGAAAATTTCTAATATTGTGTTCTTGTCCTTATATTAGCTTTGGTGCTAGAAAACTAAGATTCTGTACTAAATAAAATCGTGCTTGAAGTATACTCCGAGCTGTTGTTAATTCTTATTTTTTTTAGTGCTCCCCATACATATTTATATTGAGAATTTTACATAAGAATTTGTTGTACTATTCTCTTCAGTTTTCAGTAAAAATAAGAGGAATCAAAACTCTTCTCTTCCTGGAATTGCTTTCGTAATATTTGAACCCTATGTACTACGAACAATAAATAATTTTTGTAGTTATCATGGTATTTATTCTTGATACTACAGAATTTTTCGGTTGTCATATTCAATCCACATGACTTAAAATAAAGGCTTGTAGTGCTTATTAAATTTCTAGCCTAAGCAGTCAAACAAAAGGGAAAAGTACTTGATATAGTTCGAATATTAAATCAAAATAATATTAAAGAAACGCTCTAAGTTTTAGTAATTTAAATTCTGGAATATCGGATATCTGAGGTATTCTATACCAGCTGGGAAAATAATTTTGTAATTTTCAGTATATTTTTATTTAAGCTTATTTGTACATGATGAAATGGACGATTTAATTTACTTTTTATAGTCAACGTCATATATCTTGCATACAAGTAAAATTAAATAAAATTTAAACAAAACAAGTATTTTGCTCAGTTTAATGACTAACTTATGACGCATTTATAGCGTATATATTAAAGATATGACAATTATTTCTAACAGGAACGAGATATCTCCAGGTAGCGTAAATACAAAGTCAAGACAAACATCCTCACAATTTTTAAATCTTTATCTTAATCTGTAAGCTATAAAAGCACTCATTTCTGCTACTTGTGATATATTCGAACGAACTACCATCTGAATGGTATCATCTCTAGTTATTCTCACTCAACATTTCCGCGATAATAAAATGGCTAAAGTAACATTAGTGCTGGCTTTGTTCTGCTTGATAGCTGCTACCAATGTAAGTAAACTTTACTAAATATTTTTAAAGGATTAAATTTTAAAAGATTTTTCTTAAGGCTCAAGGATTCTTCGGACCAGGAATGGGACCATCATTTGGAATGGCTCAGGCTCAATTCTATCAGAGTTTCATAATTCAGCAGGCTGCAAATAAACTTTCTACTGCTGATTTGCCTGAGGACCTTCAAATGCAGGTAGCGAATGTGCTAGAAAACGCTGAATCAGGATTCACAGCTTGTGATGAATTGCTTACAACATCTCCAGCATTCTGGCAGTACAAGAAGTGCTCAGCATTCCAGCTCAAGAATGTACTCAATCAATTGTCCGCCATTGAACGTGAAGCCACCTTAAGGGCCTCATCGACTACACCTGCTGCTGAAGCTCAGTAAATCTATATAATGTAGAAATTTGATTGTTCTGCGGGAAATAAATTTAATAGTAAAGACTTTATTTTGAATTCTTTTTTATTGTGATTTGAGAAGATTGTCTGATAGATTTAAAAGCAAGAATGGTTTTCTCAATGTTATTTATTTAAAAATCAATGTTTATATTTAATAGAGGAGCACATATGCAAATATAGCCCTTAAATATCAAAATATTAAACTCTACATTAAATGCAATTATAAAGCTTATTATAAATCGCATACTTTTAAAAAATTCAATCTTTTTAACCAAGACGTTAAGGATTTATTAAGATCAGAATAAAATCGTCATAAAAACTAGACATTTTCGTTGTAAAGACAGGAAACGATTTTGAAACTCTTACTTTCGCGGCTGCTGCATTTTTCAAGCTCTTTTTGTAATGTGTTTCTATTAAAATTTAAAAGCATTAAACCAGCAATCCATAAAAATAAAGTAGATTTATTGACATCAATCAGTTATACATAGACTGATCTAACTAGCTTCAGTTTTGTTTCTCGCCAAACATATACTTATGTACATTAAAAAATGACTCAACTATCTTTTTTCCTAGCTTTATTTATCTTTTCCAATCTTTCTTTTTTCTTTCTTGGAAGATCATTGCGTCTGAATACATCCCTCTTAGTTTCTATTGCCATCTGGACATCTTCACAGCCTTTAGATGGATAAATTACCGTCCAACTCCCGAAAATCGTGTCTGTACCACCACATTTTTTGCACAATCCTAAAAAATTGTAAAAAATAATATATATATTTTTTTCCACAAATAAAACATTAAATAGGGTTTATGAAAATAGATACAGAAGCTCAAAAAAGAAAAAGGGAAGCTACTAGAAAGATGAAAAATCACCGAATGATGATCCTTTATCCTCGGCCTAGTCCCTAATTTACCTCTAATAGTATTGGATCCTAATTGAGAATTTATTTCTACTTCTACAATATTTCTTATATAGAAATTCAGCTACACATATATGAACATTATATAAGATTAGAAAATGCGAAATCGTACATATGAATTCTTAAATAGTGCCCATGTTTATGTAAAAATCGAGTTCTGAAATTACAATATTATATTAAGAAGTTAAGAAAATACTACGTGAAGGTATGAATAAAATTGAATATTAAACTTGTGAGAATTTTACTTTTTTCATACAGCAGCTCGATTTTGCATATGATACTAGCTGAGTTACCCCATTTCACCCGGTGTTGCTTTTTAACTTCTCAAATTATTAATCATTGTACTAATTTTCATTAAAATCCAATGAGATCGAGAATTTATTGTCACCATTTTGGATCCGCCATGTTCAATTTCTACATTTGGACAGCGTATTTGAAGTCAGCATTCCCCAAAACCCCTAAGTACTAATTTTCATGAAAATCGCTTCAAATTTATATAAATAACTTGACTATAGTGCTAGCACAGCTATGAACCATCGCCTCGACAAAACAAATATATTGTGGGGATATGATCTCAATCGGTCAATTCGTTCAGGCGACAGAAGGAGAATCACGATCTCTAACAGACGCACCAACGATTATATATGGTATATTAAGATTTAGCATCGTTGATTTTGGAATGAATCTAAAACTATTCTTACAAAAAATATCGAAGGTTTTATAGTAAATGAATAAGTTACCAGAGAATAGTGCCATTTTATTTTCCTCCGATTTTTCTGCACTGATATAGAAAGGTCCTCCCAGCTTTTTAAGAGATTCACCCTTGCAGGTCCAATCGGCATCCATTATCGTATGTCTTTTAGCAGGAGTTCGCTCACGAATGTTAACATTCAAACCCTTTATATCAGACGTTATATCGAATCTGAGTCCTAACATTTCAGAATTCCAGGATCCCATTATGTCACAAGGAAATCCTACAAAATGTAATGTTTTCTATTTTAGAAAAGAAGATTCAAGGAGAATCACGCTTATTAAAGATAATACACTTGGGTCAAATTCTTATAGCTGAAATTCAGTATATAGTTTTTAAAAGACATTTTCGTTGGTATTGGTATTCGAGTCATGAACTTTCAAAACCCCCGGGAATAATAAATACAAGCCGTGAAGTAGACCTGTTCACTACCGCATGTATAGGGTCATGTAGTCCGATGATTGCACCGAAATAACATTGCTTCTTATGGCGGTAGAGCTCATTCATTCCGCTCCAGAGGGCGAATCTGCTAAACTATCGCTTTTACGAAAAAGTGATGTTCTACTGACTGTAACTGGGGAGGAATACCGTTCTTATGGTACCAAAATCATTATAGGGATAAGAACAAAATATTAAAGATATTGGAGCTCAAAAGTTACTCTTACTGCCCATCGAACAAATTACCACGGAAAGTCGTGCTGTCAAGTCGACCTGCCGCTGCTGTTTTGTTCGGGAAAATGGTTAGAGTTGTCTTTAAGTGCAAAAAACTCTAATATTTTGTTCTTGCCACTATAACGTTTTTCAGATCAATAGAAAGGTATTCCTCCATAGTTATAGTTAGTAGAACATCATTTTCGCGTAAAAGTTATAGTTTAGCAGTTCAGGCGAGTTGAGTGGCATACTTTGGATCATCCGCCATAAGAAGCAATGTTATTTCACGGGGATTCTCGGACTACATCACTACGTATGCATTTTCTACTTCACGGCTTGTGTTTATATGTGTTCCCGGGGGTTTTGGAACTTTAAATAGGATTCATATAGAAATTTGACATACAATTCAGCTATTCAGCTGCCACCTCAGCTATAAGAATATTAGCGGATGAAAGTGTCTGGACTGTCACCATAAAAGCGAATATTTTTTTGCTTACCGTCGGGAGTGTTGTTAGTTTCGTTATTACACTGTTTGATACCTTCTAACTCATCTAAGACCTGATTTAAAACCCCTTTTAAGTCGGTTCCTGTGCCCTGCATTTGTTGTGGGGGTTGTAGTTGATTTAGATCTTGATTTGAAACTTGTTGAGGCTGTGCTTGGACACATTCTGCACATTGCATCTGGAGAGGTCTTCCTCGGTTTAGATCTAGGTTCTGCATTTGTGAAAGGTTTGGTTGGACTGCTGGACTTTGTTGAAACATTTGGCTGTTTTGTTGTGGTATTGCGATACTTTGTTGAGATGTTTGGCAGTTTTGTTGAGGTGATTGATTGTTTTGTTGAGGTGTTTGATTGCTTTGTCGGGGTATTTGATTGCTTTGTTGTGATATTTGACTATTTTGTTCCTGAGGCGACGTTCCCGTAGAAACAGATCGGATTTTGAAATCATAACCGGCTAAAAATGCCGATACAAATTTTAAAAAGTTAAAAAAATTGGCCAGTTCACAAAGTCTGATATTGAACGAAAATGATGTGTGAAATATCATTAAAAATTGAATTTTGTAAACTACTACGACGCAAACAGCATCAATTTTGTTCAAATTTATAAAAATTGCTTTAGTTTTACCATTAAAATATCATTGTAAGTAATGCAGGCAAGTAAATGTAATTTACAAAAAAGAACCTTGAGTCAACATTGTTTTTATTCGACATGGACTTGCGTGAACTAGCAATCAGTTTTCCAAGAAGTAGAAAAATCTTACTATCTGGTCCGATAGAAGGTGTTTTGAAAAGGAGAGGCATAGATTGTTGTTGTAGCGCGTCCTGTACCTCTTTTATATTGCTCATGCTGTACCCAGAATCTTTTTCGTTTACGATCTGCGAAGGCGAAAAAGTTTTCATACCATTGAACTTTTGGACATCAAGAAGATTTGCAACCACATTTGGATACTCCGAAGGAGCTGTGTTTAGAATAGACTTAGGGTCAAATGTTTTTTCATCGAATCGCCTTTTCCTTTGCATATGCTTATACCTCACACTGTTCTTAGTATGGGTATCTTTTTTAAATCGCCCTAATTTATACCCTCTTGGTAAAATTTTCCTAATTTCACGAGTTTTTTGCTTGGTTGGGCACATATACTTTGAATCCTGGGCAGAAGATTCCCTTGAACTCCTATGGGTCACTTTACTGGATGGATATGTGCCCGGCCACGGCTCATGGTATGGCGATAAGACATTTATCAGTTTTCCAATTTCTGCATTTCTGTTCAATTTATTTGCATTCCTCATGTCCTTAAACTGGATATTTTGCAAATGCTTCCGCAGCAGTTCGCCGTTGCGATCGTAAATTTTCCCCATCGTGGCCAGAGTTTCTGCTTTAGCTCTATTTTCTGCATAATTTGACACTTTATCGAGTTCATTATTGAATTCGGAATATAAATTTGATTCTACTGCATGTCTGACAAGATTACAATACATTAATGTTATTAGAAAATAAATGGATGAGTGCCTTCCACTATAAATCATCTAATTGTGTGAAACTGGATTCACATTTTTTAGAGACACTTGTGTCGGGACAAGCGACTGACACTGGCACGGTCTAACGTTGTCATTTATGAGGCAGAGGCAACGTCGCCTACGTTTCTTACGTGCAACTTTCAACTTTTTTAATTTAATTTCCCCAGTTGTTGGGCAACAATTGGTCGTTAACAATTTTTTTTAGGATTTAAGGCTCTCGAAAAGACACGGGTGACAGGAGGAAAGGCATTTCGCATTCATGTATTCAAATGAAACACTTTCGCTTGTGCTTTCCGTTTTTGGAGTAAGCAGCGAAATATTTTCCACGTTAGACGAAAAGAATGAGAATAAGGAATAAATAAGTAAAGGACTTGGTATTAAGGTTCACCGAATTAATTTAGAGTTTACACCTAAAATGAGAACGAGTCGAATTAAATATTTGCTAGGCAGCTTTCCACAGATGCTAAAAGTAGAGGTAGGTTTGCCCATTTTGCTAAAAATACGATTGGAAAGGTAATTGCTTTCGCGAACGCAATATTCTGGCAACATCTATAAGGAAAAAATAGCAAAAGTAATGAATAATGACAAAACTATGCATACTATACATACATAGTATTTTCCTACACAACTCTTTCAAAATGTGCCCTTATATAAAAAAATAAAACCTCTCAATTTATTGTTTTCTTGAAATGAAACTTCTTTTCTCACCAAAAAGATTTTATTTCTTTTATTTTCAGTCGATTGATGATGATGCATCATGTAATTTGGTATTTCTAATTGAAAAGGCTGTGGCTTAGATATGCTTACCCTGTATTATGACTTTCTTCAAAAAAGGTAAGGAAAATATAAACACTAGCTGGGTTACCCGGTTTAAACACTAGCTGGGTTACCCGGTTTCACCCGGCGTTGGGTAAATACTTGCTAATTAAACACTTCTCAAATTTTCTAGTTTTTTATATCCTAGAGATTGTTTCAACCCGAAAACCCTTTTATGGATCCGCCATCATGAATTTCCAAATCTTATTAATATTAAAAAATAGTGGCCTTAAAATAATCATTGTACAAATTTTCATTTAAATCCGTTGAAATCGAGAAATTTTGTTCGCCATTTTGGATCCACCATCTTGAATTTGGAAATGTTGCTAGTATTCGAAATTAGTGGCCTCAGAATAATCATTGTACTAATTTTCATTAAAATTAGTTGAAATCGAGACATTTGGTCTCATATTGGATCCGCCACCTTGGATTTACAAATTTTGATAATATTCGAAATTTTTAGCCTCAGAATAATCATTGTACCAATTTTCATTAAAATCCGTCGAAATCGAGACATTCTGGACGCCATGTTGGATTTGGAAATTTTTATAATATTCGAAATTAGTGGCTCCGGAATAATCATTGTACTAATTTTAATTAAAATCCGTTGAAATAGAGACATTCGGTTGCCATATTGGATCCGCCATCTTGGAGTTACAAATTTTGATAATATTCGAAACTTTTTGCCTCAGAATAATCATTGTACCAATTTTCATTAAAATCCGTCGAAATCGAGACATTCTGATCGTCATGTTGGATCCGCCATCTTGGATTTGGAAATTTAGCTAATATTCAAAAGTAGTGGCCTCAGAATAATCATTGTACCAATTTTCATTAAAATCCGTTGAAATCGATAAATCTTGGTTGCCATATTGGGTCCGCCATCTTGGATTTGTAAAGCTTGATAACATTCAAAATCAGTGACCTGAAGATAATCATTGAGCTAATTTTCATTAAAATCCGTTGAAATCGAGAAATATTGGTCGCCATATTGGGTCCGCCATCTTGAATTTGTAAATTTTGATAACATTCAAAATCAGTGACCTCAAGATAATCATTATACTAATTTTCAATAAAAATCCGTTGAAATCGAGAAATATTGGTCGCCATATTGGGTCCACCATCTTGGATTTGTAAATTTTGATAACATTCAAAATCAGGTACCTGAAGATAATCATTGTATTAATTTTCATTAAAATCCCTTGAAATCGAGAAATATTGGTCGCCATATTGGGTCCGCCATCTTGAATTTGTAAATTTTGATAACATTCAAAATCAGTGACCTCAAGATAATTATTGTAGTAATTTTCATTAAAATCCGTTGAGATCGAGAAATAGTGGTCGCCATATTGGGTCCACTATCTTGGATTTGTAAATTTTGATGACATTCAAAATCAGGTACCTGAAGATAATCATTGTACTCATTTTCATTAAATTCCCTTGAAATCGAGAAATCTTGGTCGCCATATTGGATCCGCCATCTTTTGGAGAGCGGATTTGAAATCAGCGTACCGTAAAACCCCTATGTACCAATTTTCATGAAAAATGCTTCAAATTTAAAATTTTCAGCCGCCATCTTGGATCCGCCATTTTGAAACTCTATGTATTATCCGAAAAAAAATTATCCTATATGTTAAGTTGGAAAATGTACTACCTTCGGACAAAAAATGAAAAATATCTATGCAAGCGTTTAGGCGTGATTGAGCAACAAACAAACAAACAAACAAACGAACTTTCATTTTTATATATATACATATAGGGATAGGGATTTATTTAATTAATTAAGAATATATGAATCGTTTATATTTTTAAACCAAGATATTTAAAGGTTGCTGTTTTAAAAAATTTAAAAATTTATTGGTAATTGATGGCATGGAAATTTAATGTTTTTTTCTTCCTGAGAATGTATAATTTAGCAACCCAATTACTATGAAAATACCTTGTTTAAAAAAATAACACGTTTTTGATTGTTATAAATGCACTTAAATCACTTTCAAAATTAATAAAATAAGTTTTTAATATTTAAAAAGAAGAAATATTCTCTTAAAAAAAAAAAAAAGTAAAAACAAGCTATACTTCGCATGGGTAGAATTTTTCTACGTAACAAAAAAATTAAATTGAAGTTAAACAAATTATTTTCTTAAATCCGGCCTATAGAGCTAGTATTTTCTAGTTGAGCAACGTGAATTTCATAAACCGATGAAATTATTTTTATAAAAGTGCACAAGTTGCTGCATAATTGTTGAGGGAGATTTTGTCAGCTAATAATTTAAGCTTTAAAAGATTCCTATAAATGGTACTATCATATTTTTTTATATTAAAATCAAACAAGTATATGATATGTATGTATATGACAAAAAAAATTTCTTAGCATCCAGAACTCATTTCTTTTATTGCTGATACCTGAGAATCAAGAAAAAATGCTGGAAATCACAAACCCTAAATGGAGAATGCCTATAATGCCGCAACGAGGCCCGCAACAATTGAAGCATAAAGGTTTTCTAGAGAAACCCTCGCTTGGCATTTAAATGGAATTATTGGGGCCAATGAATACATTAATTACTCCAAGATGTCTCAAAAACTTGCTAACGAGACAAAGGGGACATGCTGGTTACATACAGTGGAAGCTAGCCAGGGATGGGTTTACCAAATAACACAATTACGAGGGATTAAGGTGATCAAAACTTTGGAATGGATCATCCCTGTTCGCATCCAAGAACTCCTCGGAGGTACATAAAGCTAAACTACAGTGGAGTGTACCTTAGATAAGCCAGCTAGTTTTATTCTTCTTTTATTGTGGGGTGTTTGATTTGAATCATATTCGTCGTCAATGGATTTATTGTTCGTTGCTGAAATAGCTCTTAGCTAAAGCGTTCTCTTCCAGTCAAATAAAGATATATATCAGCTTTTACTATTATGTCTTGAGTTGTTTGAAGTATCTCAGAAATTGTGAGATTCTTTGTTCTTCGAGCATTGGAGATGAATAATGGGATTGCGAAAATGATGTCGACATACATTACAAGGTAATTAGCAGGGACGTGGATCGATGTTAAAAGAACATCAGTTAAGTCTTGTAAATTCGTAGGATTAGTGAAACATTAAGTTAACATAAATTCGGTGTTTAAACAAATCTGTAATGTCACAATTTCACCCTGATATAATTTCTGTGGTCTCCCATCAAATGATGTTAATTTTTCATAGGTTCACTAAGAGCTCAAACAGTTTCGCAAGAGCTCTGGGAAGCGCTCATTTTCACCTGCTAACCAATTATTCATCATTGACCTTAGTGGCGACTGATAGCCTCTATGAATATATATGTATATTCCTATAGAGATACGAGTATAGAACGTCACGTTACGCTAGTAATTGGAATGTAATTTAGTAATGCTTTCTAGGTACAATATAGGGGGAGATGATTAATAAATCTGAGATCCGTAAACATGTTTACTTGCCGCAGATACTTTACACGAGTCACTTTCGTGGCATGTCAGGGTTTATCCTATGTGCATTCGATTTTTTCTTGGTGTTCATCGTCTTATCAGTGCAAGCAAATATAGCTTACTTTTCATTTGCGACAAGATAGTTTTATAGTGCACAGATAAAAATATAAAAGCGTATAAAAGAAGAACCCTACTGCAGATACTTGCGACACTTGTGCACAGATTTTCTTCAGTGGCTTGCATTAACGAAAGTAGCAAGCTATTAAACTTTATAACAGTGGCCACTAATAAGACAGAAAATGGGAAAAAATTTAATTGCCTTTGCACTTTGCATTCTAATGGCCTACGGTCAGGTAAAATATTATAATATAGTATGTTGTATGAGAATAGTTATAATAATAATTATATAATTTCAGGGACCAAAACCTAGAGCTGATGTTGAATCAACTTCTTTAACACCAGAGGATGAAGCTCTGCAATTTAACAATGTTGCTCTGGATGTCGTCGTAACTCGCTTGGCAGCAGCAAATTTGCCACCTGAATTTGAATTGGCTGGTCAGCAAATATTGGCTGATACTGAAGAAGGTCTTGCCCAGTGTTCGGAAACTTTAAAGACAACGCATTTAATTTGGCAGAGTAAAGTTTGTGCTGCAGCTCAAATGCGAAATGCCTTGGCTGCAATAAATGCACTACAAATAGCCAGCACAGCAGGTTCAACATCTTCAGCGTAGGCATTTATCGTGCAAAGTAACCTTTTTGAGAAAGTAATCAAATTTTTATATAATTGCGTGCTGTTGCAGTGATTTAAAGAAAACATATTTTTTCTCATAAAATAGCACTTATGACAATAACAAAAGAAGTTTTAGTATAGAATAAAAGGTATTTGATAATTTTAAATATTTTTGAATCAATACAATTTGCACAGGAGAATATGTTATTCTAAATGATCATATTACTTATATGTGTAATAATTGGTTAAAATAATTTGTTTAATTTAATTTATTCGAAAGAGGCGACATGAATCGGTTGTCAAAGTTGATTATTTAGATTACATTTGTTACAAAGTCTACTTTTATGAATTTTGAAATAAGTCCATAAACCGAATTAGCTTGGTATCCCAGGAATGGACCTTTGCAATATATTTAAGGTAATAAATTTGAATATTTTCACAATATTCTTTCATGTAGGGTAGAGTTTTCTAGTTTACTATGCATAACTATGAGTCAATTTCTCACTTGGCCAGTTTTTATATTATTCAATATTTAGTCTGAAAGTGTGATAATCAGTTTTGGGAAGCTATATCTAAAAGAGTAAATTAGTAAACACAGTGAAGTATTTGTATGTGTTTACGAATACTTTATGAATGTATTTGCAATCCAATAATGTATATAAAACAAGGTTATTTCGTTTTAAGATAACATACAGTTCCCAATCTCGAAAAGCATAAACATACTGTGCAGGTAAAATATGAACTTGCTTCCATTTCCTTCTGAAGAAGTTCCTACATATTAGTGGCTATTCAAACTTTTTCTTTGCCTTCGAGGCATTTAGAAAGTTCCGAATGGAATTTCTCTGTAACAATAATCATTTTTATTTTTTAGCGCCTTCTTCCATTTTTTGACGGCACAATTTATGCCTTTAAACAAAGTGAAATTAGATATTACGAGAAAAGTTATTATTTATGCTCTTACTTAATTCTGTGATTCCAAAGTCAGCCTTAAAGGGAGACGTATTTGAGATTCATGAGTCATCTGTACCCAATTGTAATAGAAAATGAAAATAGTGACAGAAATAAAACATTTTTCTGCTTTTTTCTCGAAATTTTGTTCTGCTTCTGTTTTTAATGGATTGTATTATGGCTTATATGTATAACAATGTTATTATATTTTTAAAGAAATCTTTTTAATTTCTCTAGCATATTTTTGTCTTAAATTTCTTTAAATTTTAAAAACATTAAAGTTTCAGTTAATATTTCCAATACAACTTTTGTGTTATAGATTTTTGTATTTGTTCCCATTTTGGGAATTACATATTTATCCAAGAGTACAATGTAAGGTACATTTTTTCAGGAAGCAAAAATTTCTTACATTTCTTTGAAATCTCTAAGGAGGAAATATTCGGTGGAAAGCAATGACGATTATTGAAAGAGTCCTATAATGTGCTATTCCGCTTCGGAGCGCAATCAATCATTTTCGATACTTTTTATTTTCTAAAAATGTTGACAAACGTTGTTATATTCACTCAACTGTGCGCTCCTGCACCTCACCTCCATCAGTCGATACATCATTGAAGTACATAAACGTGGCTCGAACAAAAAGGGATATGATATTGATATGGTTTAATCAAAATAAGAGGATTGTCGGGATATGTTTCAAGCAAAACATACATTTCGAATTTATTCATCAATGTCAAATTTTATTGATTGGCCCAATCTGGTTGTTGTGCCCAGTACATTTGCTTTGATTCAGCACATATCAAAAAAGTAAAATAGGTCCGTAAAATGGGCTAAATTGTTTAAATAAATATATTCTTCCGACATTTTAAAACAGAACATACAGAGTTTCAAGTTATTTACCAGAATAGTAACATAATCTGTGGCTTGACCCATATGTCTAGTGATAATAAACTGCAAATTGTATGTTTTTCTCAAACAGCAAGTCTGTTTGAGTTACATAAACGATGGTTTGAAAGGATTTATCCCGTCCGAATGATTAATTGCTTCAATTTATATTATGTAAAGCTATGTCGAATATAAGTAATCACGCCCTCCATTGCTGTTGGGTTGACCGACTTTAAATCTTCCCTGCGAGAAATAGGGACGAAAACTTCTTGAGAATGTGTCAGCATTTATCGAACTTACAACATTCTATTTTATTTTTTATTGGATGGAGCTGTCCACTGCTTAGAAGAATGTGAACATCAAGGCTTTTAAGTTGCTTTGTTAGATAGGCAAAAAAAGTCTTGCCATTAGTTATTTTATTAGTTTTGTAAATTTTAGTAGTACAGTAGAAATCGTAAATTAAAATTCAACTACCTAGGATGGTGGTGAAGTGACCATTGTATTGTGCAGTACATATAACGATTTTTATGTTGTAGTCTTTATGGATTAAATTGCTAAAAAAGGATATTTCTATGAGTTATACTATATTGAAATTTATAATTCTAATATGTATATACTTCTGACTATATTAATTCCGATTGTTCTCCAAAATTTTCAGACCCATATCGCTACTCTGCTATTCGGCATTTGTTTGCCAGAGTAACTTAGTAGAATTTGTCATTGGCGGATCTTGTAATTCATCTTTCTAATGTTAATGAATGCGCATTCTTTTGGAAAATGTTGCTATAGAATTTATTCATTAGCTATTACAGTGAACGTCCTTATTTATTAATAAAATAAGCTTACAGGCGGTTATTTGCTGGAATAATTATTCTTAATTGTCAATTGATTTTAAGATATTAAATAAAATTTTAAATTATGCTAGAAGTGTTAGTAGTTGTATTAGAAGTAGTTAATAATAGTTAGAAGCATTAATCGAATGTGTTGTAAATTAGAATATTTATTACTGTATAAGACCTTGTGCATATTGAGCCTATTACAATTAACTAATCAATCTGCTTATTTCTGCTTTGCTTTACGCTTTACACAATATTATCTATACGTTGATTTTGAATGTTGCATATTGTTCCTACAATGATTTAAGAATAGCTAAGTTTTTATTTTTTATTTTTTAGGATAAATTATAATACAAATATAAAACCAAAAAGGAAGAATGAAATAAAATTAAAAAAAAAAACCGGTGTAAGGAAGAAACACTAAGCAATGAAAAATCACATTGGAAAAATACAATTAACTGAAGATTAACAGTCCTATTCTAGCAACCGTCAGTGACCAGTCATAAGTCACAAGAGAATCACAAGGGTGTGGTGAATCACTATTTGTGATTTTTTGGTATTCTGAGTTGGAAGCCACAGGACACTGAGGTAAATTTATTGTGATTTTCCTAACTCAGAATACCGCACACATCAACCATCATAATCAAACATCACAAGAGCTTGTGACTTGTGACCGGTCACAATGCCAGAATAGGGCTATAAGTCTGAAAGAAAATATTAAAGTGTATGGGAGGATTGTGCAGTGCGAAAGACTGCTCGATTTAGTTGCAGCCATAATGTTATATAAGGTAATAATAGCTGCGTTTTTTTCATCTGGATCTGGCTCTGGATCAGGATCAAATGAAAAAAACGATTCAGATTAATCACCGGGATCACGATTATGGGTTTGAGGAGCTGGAATTCCTATTTTTGCTAATCTAATAAGAATAGGGGATTTAGACGACAGCTTTCGTCAAAGAAAACTCAAAAATAGCCTTCAAAGTTTTGTTTTTTATTAAATCCCATAATCAGAAACACGATTTGATTTATTTTGTTACACTGAGAGAAAAATCGTACTCTAAAATCAAGAATGTTTAAGATTAAATTGAGGTTGGTAATTATTAGCCGTGGACGATGTTAATTCAACTCAATCTATTCTTCAAACAACCTCAAATCGAGTAAACATATTAGTTAACTCTGACACGTACTAACATCAAGAATTTTTAGGTTTAAAATACGTTACACACTTCATTATGTGATTTTACGTGCTTAATTTAAGAGCGTATCTCTTTAAATCTAGTACGTTCTAACATAAGTGCACTACGCAGATGGCAACTCACAAAGCAAACGTCGCCATGCTAGTTGTCATTTTCAAAGTTGAACGAGGAAAGTATGGAGCGTGTGAATCTTAATTCCGATAATAACGCCAAGAACGACGAAATTTATTTTTTAAGCGCGATTTGTGATGCAGGACCAAGTAGTGCAGTGCTACAAGCTACAGAAGATAGTGAAAAGTTAAAAACTTTACTGAAAGACTTTGATTTGGAGGACATTTTTCCTTACTTAGAAAGTAAGTATTTGATTACTGCTTTTTAATACATTATTGAGCAGATACGCGTATTAATGCATCTTTGTCACGTATATGTTCTATTTAATTCTTGTTTTTACATGCATAGACAATTACTTTTCCTTTTTCTTTGTTGGCGCCACCAAAAAATATTTATTGCTTTCTGAAAAATCCCCAATAAACGGTACAAGTGATTATTTTGAATTGCTGAAAATAGCAGTGGTTGCGAGTTTTTATAAATATGCTTTTATAATTTCATTTTTAAGTTTCAAATATAATTAGCAGTTCTGTTTGTTACCACTGCTATTTTAAAGAACAGCTGCTTTATTAATTTCCTTAATCTTTCTTATATGGAGCTAAGAAGCTTTGAACATATGCAAGCTAAATAAAATAGAAAATTTGGGCAGTAAACAGGTTTCATTAAGAAAATATTTAAAATTAAAAAAAATTTTTTAAGCACTGCTATTTTTCGAGCGCTTTCAGAGAAGTCGAGTGCTCTTATTGAAGTTTTTTTTTTTTTCTTTTATTAAGGTGCGAATATAACTTTTCGTAGCCTACGTTATTTATCGAAAGAGGACATTTTTAAGTCGATTCCGCATGTAGGCCTGCAAGCCGAATTCAGAGAAAAGCTATTTTTTTGGCGTAAACAAATGGTACATATTAAAAAGAATTCATCAATAAATACATACATTTGTAAAACATTTTAGTTCGGTGTTGACGATGACACGTTATCGGTTAACAGTAAAGTGAGTTCTTGGCTGAAAAGGAAGTCATCAGAAAGTAACAAAAGGTCATCTGAGTCACCAGAAAGTCTTTGTAATTGTGTGGTAAATACTTATTCTTCTACAAATTTGATGTTTCCTTTTTCCCCAGATCATAGGTGATTTTCAGAAGATTTTTCCGTACATAACCAGTAAAAAAAACAAAAAAAATAGTCAAGTGCGAGTGCTTTTTTCGAGAGAATTTTTCAGTTTACAGCTTTTTCTAAATATATACTTTTAAGTTGTTTTCTTTTCTTGTAATCTTTGCAAAGCTTTCATTTAGTTCTCTTTTATCAAAAAAATCCAAAGTTTAAAACAAATACAAAAACTATTTTAGAATGTAAAGAATCAACTGTCAACCTCAGCCGAGTTTTGTGTGTGAACTTACGGAAGATGATATAATATAGTATATATGAAAATCACGTATCATTACTTGGTTAAGGGGAAAATAAAATATTTGTTGACCTATGTTTTTTTTAAATTAACTCCAGGATGTAAAATCTATTATTGAAACTAACGTTACTGGCAAGGCGTTATTGGATTTCTACAAATCTAAGTCGGAATTAACAAATCAACAACGTGATGAACTGATTCGAATTATTGTGGAAACGGTCAATGCAAGAAGACTTTCATTAAAGCCGGAAAATTTCGAAAGCATAACTAATCAAATTCTACAAAACTTTCCGAATGAGATATCGGCCAGAGTAAGTAGTGTTGTGTTTGTAATTTATAATTTTTATACTACTAGCTTTTAATTTTCTATCTAGGACTATTATTATGTGACGCGCGAAAAGAATAAAAATCCACGCGGACGGCTTTATGACAAATATAAAAACTCACGCGCTAAAATAAGAAAAGTTGAAAAAAATCTAAGTTTAGGCGATGCTGAAGTTTGTGAATATATTTTCGACGAAACTGATGATGATACTCAAATAGCATTTAAGACTTTATTAGCTAGAAGTTGCAACGATTGGGAGGAAGTTTGCGCAAAATGGCAGAAAACCTTTCATTTACGCCAAAAGGATGTCAAATGCTTGAATAGTGCAAACTTCTTTGCAGCTTGGCCAAAGCTTCTAGATTCCAGAGGAGCTGATCTAGTAAGTTTGTTTAATCATGTTGTACAGTATGTAACAGCTTCATTACGCAGATTAATATTGATTTTAATGAGCTGCATCCAAATAAAACAGATATTCTCTTTCAAAAATGGGAGCAATATAAAACAAAAATCAAGAAATACTATGAAACGTCTTTGAAAAAAAACTTTAGAGATTTATATAATTCAGCAAGAACAGCTCTCAATGTTGGTAAGTTTATGAAAAGTTAGTTTATAAATGAGTTAGAAAATCATACTGAATTTTAGATTCTGAAGACTACATTTTATCAGTATTATTGACCTGTGTTATTCGACCATCATCAAGGTTCAAGAGTGGTGCTGCGAAGACATATCAGAAGACTTCAATACCTGATGCACAGGAAAGCTTCGCTTTGCATTTAAATTCTATTAACAATTACAATATCCAGGTGAATCGTTTAATTGAAAAATACTATAGCAATAACCAAACCGTTCAACCTTTTATAATTGTGGTCGGGGCTGACGTGCAAACTTTAACTGAATTCTATGTTTATTTTGATAGAGTTTTATACAAATGCAAATCATTTCTTGAAAGTCTTGATTTAACATTTAAAATATTTCACAGCTATGATTTAAATTATCCCATTGCTTGTCAAGGCCCATGGACTTTTATTCAAAAATACCTGTATGATATAGAAACAAATTCAGATTACAGGTCACCTGAAATTTCATCTTTGTTAGCTTTTCTAAAATCCTCATAAAGTAATTATTCGATGTAACGTGAAAAGTTTCTAATTCATTAAAAACGCAGAGGGATTTTATACCTGTGTCTGGGTTGTTAGCAAGTAAGTGCTCTTCATAATTTTCTTCGTTTCTCAAAAAAATTACCTTTTCAGAAAAATCAGTTTTTGTTTGCTCCTTTGTTCTTGTGCACATCCTACAGAAACGAAACTAATTGAAAGAACGAACGAATCCAAGAATTGTATTAACAGCTAAATTATCTCCAATAACTAATCCCAGAATAAATCTTACATTAAAAATACCATTCGAGGTTTGTATCTCAATGCCTTCTTCTAAAATTTAAAGTTCTTTGACTAGTTCAACTAATGCAGTTTCGCATGTACAAATTTTTAAATACTCACTTTTTATAAAAGCAGTGTGGAAAATGAAATCTAGCTGAGATAACAAAAACTGAGGCATTGTGGGAAAATTATAACAAACACCACATATTGAGGATGCGTGACTTCCCAGAGGATTATTGTATTGGAAGTCATCAGAATACAAATTATAAGGAATAAGAATATCGGATTCATACTTTTGCCTTTTTGATTTCTATACTTCCCCAGAAATAAAATTTTTAATTTCACATTGATTTGACAGCTCTTCCATATTTTTTAATGTAGCGTTTAAAATATTCGGTAACTCAAAAAAAGACTTGAATTGAAATCTTAGAGGTAAAATATGGATACTTAATGATTTTGGAGCTAATGTCAGATTACCATTAATTACTCTCTCAGAAATTCTCCTTGCAATAATGACTGATTTGAATTCTTCATATAACTTCATTTCTTTAAGAATTCTAAAAAATTTATATTCCGTTTTAATTTCAGCAAAAGGATCTTCGCAAAATTCTGCAATACTATCTAAATCTGTTTTTAATTCTTTTTCAAAATGAGAATGCTTTAAAATGGGACAAATACAAGACAAAAAATCTTTTATTATATTTTGTATTCTGATGACTAAAATTTGATTTTCATTTTTTCGCATATGAAATTGGAAAACTTAATGAGATATACTGCATAAAAAATATTGAAGAATTTGACAGCCCTCCATTATATTTACACTCCGCAAATAATGGGAAAACTTATATAAGAAAAAAGCATTTATGAATCACATGCTATTGTTTGATTACTTTTTTTCCCGTTTTATTCTAATTATTATTAATTAATTTCTTCTTTAAAAAACAGTTCTCCTCTCTTTTTCTCCTTGCAAAATACATGAAATTCTAAGCTTATGGCATATACTTATGTACTCTAAAATCTGCCTGTAAACTGTACAAACAATAAACATAATGAAATAAATAATATTACATATGCAAAAATAAAGTTTTCATTTTTGTTTTTTTCCTTTAATATCCTTCAATATTTATACCTACCTTAAAGTTTATTTACACATCACACAAATAAAAGCTTGATATTCACAAAACCTGAGCTATGATCTTTTTAATTACCTGATTTAAATCGAATTAAACCTGAAACTGGAAAATTTTTCGTAATAAAATGTGGATCTCTGTTATGAAAATTCGCTCTTTTCGAAAAATTTAAAATCTTTGCTATGGATATCAACATCGGCATCTGTGGATTAGGTATGTATGGTAAAACGAGCTACTATATTTGTGAACAACGATACGGAAAAAATAAATCTTAAAGTTTAAAGTTTTGTCGAGTACAATCGGGAAACGTCGAAAAAAACTGAAATTTTTCTTGGACTACGCCAGAAAGATAAGATGCGATCGAACTAATACACTGTCTAGTGCAGTCAAAGAAAAATCCCAGTTTTTGTTTGATGTGTTCCAGTTGTACTGGACAAAACTGTAAACTACGATTTATTTTTTACCAATTTTTGAACGGGCCCTTTTTGAAGACTTAACTCTAAAAATTCTAAAATCAAGGACGTATAGGTTTAATATTAACGGAGTTGAATTAACTCGGCACGTTCTTATCTGAAGTATGCCCTTTTTGAAGACTTAACTCTAAAAATTCTAAAATCAAGGACGTATAGGTTTAATATTAACGCAGTTGAATTAACTCGGCACGTTCTTATCTGAAGTATGCACATACTTAATCTTGAACAGAGTTATTTCAACTCAGTTCATTCTTAAACTAAGAATGCATTAAAGTGCTTACTCTATACGTACTTCATATTACATGATCCGAGATCAACTAAAAATCATATTTGAACGTTCTTATTATAAGAACGTTTTATGTTATTCCCACTCTGTTTTTTTCTCAGTGTACTATAAATTACTTTTTCTTTGTGTGCTCAGAACCAATCGACTACAAATTTCATTGCTGCCATCATTTCAGACAAGAAAAACTACAGCAGCGACTCTGTAAGAAATTTCCGAACTATTCATCCGACACTAGCACTTCTCGTAGAATTTTTTGTAACCACTTCTTGCGGATCATTGATTCTAATCCAAATGAAAGTGTGAATCACGAGTTGTTGTTGTATGTCAATGTTAAGAGATTGATCCAGATCCTGATCCGATTGAAAAAAACGCAGCTAATATACTTTCTAAATCACATGGAAGATTTAGACATTTTCAAATACAATTCTTTAAAAATTTGTAAGGTCTACCTCTCTGTACTTCTAGTAATAGCTTTAGGATCAAAATCGTCATCTCTCATATTGCTTGTACAATTTTCGAACATTTAAGGGGACATTCTGATTCGAAGTGAAAAAAAAATCGATTTTTTTTTTTAAATAAAAGTATTCCTTAATATCATAGAAATGCTGTCCTCAAACCGTTGTGAGAAATTCGAAACAAAACGAAAGTTATAGCTATATATACGTAACGATATATACCGGTTTCTATAGATTTGGAGCGTCGCACAAAAACTTTAAACGCGTTTTTCTCGAAACTACTTTTTTTCACCTGGTACCAGTGATATCTCAAATTCTGCTCGATAGATTTAAAAAATCAAAAAGCATTCAACTCATTAAAATAAATACTAAGACATAGATCTTTAAAAATGCATAAAAGTATCCCACCCTCTTTTTTATACACGTACTTTCTCCCAAAAAATTGGCAATTTTTGAAATTTTTAGAAAAACAGTCCTAAAAATAATTTAAAAACTTAAAAGTACCATTTTTAAAGGTCTATGTCCTAGCAAAAAGTCTAAAGAACAAAACTCATTTTGAATTTTGTCTTTATCTTCTCCAGGAAGACCGCAGGAACTGGCACTAGCTAAAAAATGTCTTTTCGTACAACACCCTCTATTGCCGCAAAACGTAACAAAAAACAAAAACAAAATTTGTTGTATACCTCGATGCCTATATATTCAATATATCAAACAAGTTTTTTGAATAAATGTAATAGGGTTTAAAAAAAAATTCCAAAAAAAATCGTTTTTTTGTCCATTTCGAATGAGAATGTCCCCTTAATCAACTGGCTTTGTAAAATCTTACGTATGGAAGGCAATCGTTACCCCGAAATATGTTTTTTACAACAATGCACTGTAGCTCAGAATAGGAATGTTGTAGTCTCATATAATTAGGTCAAGATGGTGCAAAATAATTTCTTTTAACCCAATAAAGGAAGTTCGTATGTGGAGAAATCTAAATGTTCACTATTGGCTTAGTAGGAAGGCACAGATATTTATCGCTTATAATAAAGAATACCGTCACAAAATAGATCTTGCAAAATGTAATTCAATATCTCTTATAATGTATTTGGAACTGAATTACTTATTTTGAAAATCCACATAACTAACTTAAATTGAAAGAGGCCTCAATAGCTCGGTTGGAAACGCGACGCGTTGACTGCGAGCCAGCAGGGCGCTAGAGGTGTTGTGGGTTCTCAATTCCCACGAGAAACCCTGGTCACAAAAATTGGTATCACAATGGGCCTATAATGGCCTAAGTGTGTTTTCGGACAGCCACATCAATCTACATCTCATCTCATCTTAAATTGAATGCGTCCTCTCAGTTTAATTGCACAAGACGTCCTTTAAATAGCTTTAAACCCGAATTATACTAGATTCCGAAACATATAGATTCCAAGAATTTTCATATTGTCACAGATGTTGCCTAAACAATACTCTTATTTATATAATCACTGATTGTAAATATGCCTACGCGAAAAAATAAAAGAATTTGACCTGCGACGTATCGACAATACAAATTTAGAAAAAGTGAATATGACAAACTTGTAGGAAATTCAATTTCCTACAAAAAAGTTGTGAACACCAAATCGCTAACATCGATATGTCTTGAGATATTGGGTTTTGAAGTTGAGGTAGTGTGGAATTTTCATGGATTATTGAACTAAATTGTAGAAACACTACCTCAACTTCAAAGCCCAAAATCTCAAGAAATTTTTCTGTACCTCTTGTTGTTTACGAGATAGGGGCAAAAAGCGAGAATTTCATGGAGAAATTGGGGTTCGTGACCCGTACTATCTCGCTAATGGGAGTTAGGGTTACACTGCAATGGACACTTTTGTAGAAAAAAAAACTATTTTTTTAACAGTAGGGTAACGTCTTAGTTTTTTGGTCCATATTTTCAGTTTCAATCAACTAAATAGCAGTTCATATAACTATTTTAATAGGAATTTTACTAGAGAATAATTAAAATAAAGAGAGTACCTGTATTAGAATACATACATTTGTTCATTTTCCCTCTAAATGACTGGTTTTTGGGTGAGAGTGAAATCGATGATGCCAGCTTAAGCAACACAATTTCGAGCAATTTCTTAAGTGTGAATATAATTGGTAAAAACATATTTAAATGAAGAAATATAGTTGTTTTATAATTTTTAAATAGCTTTCTCTAGTCATGTTTACCACGAACCCTGTTAGGTGAAAATCATAGACAAAAGTAGTTAAATGAACCACGAAATTAGTTGTTTGAGCCAGATTTTTTAGGTGTACATATCTGAGGATTCGAATATCTGTAGTTCTTTTACCATTTATTAAACCAAAAACAAAAAATATATATGGGATTCCACTTTAATAAATTACTGACTCTAATTCCGCATACTTTGGTACGTACCTACTTATCTACTTATATAAATTGTTTGTTAAAGGAACCATTGTTGAGAGTTTTATTAACATTTAGAATATAGAAATACCAAAGCCTCCTCGTCACAAAACATTTTCCTGAGTGACTTTATTTTTAGATGTAATCCTGCTTTGTTTTTTCGCATGCTATCTAAACAATAAATGTAATTTTAAAAGAAGGTGGACGAAAGGACGACATTCGATACAACAGGTTCCTTAAAGGTCATAAAATTATATGAAATAACAAAAGCAGTTTTTTTTTTTTTTAAACCGAAACACGAATGAAAGCCGGGTTACCTTAAAATTGTTTTTAAAGCAGAATATAAGACCCACAACTCAGGGGAAAAGCGGGAAAAATGAACTGCTCAATACCCGTGTCTCTGCCTTCCATTAAACCTAATTGATATTGAAAATCCCTATACGAGGGCTCTAAGTCGTGCTTTTCCCTCCGGAATACCCTAATTTGTAAAATGAAGTGATTTTCTTTGAAGTAAACAAAATTTTTCGCAGCGATTCATTTCGTCAGCTTTCATTTATTTATTAAGCCCAAAACATTGTCAACTTGGCTTACATCGGCAGGGAGTGTGACTGCAGTCTTTTTCGCACGTCGCGTCTTGGCGTCGTGGCGGCGTCGCCGTCGCCCCACGTGAAGATTCCATTAGATGGAATCCTGCCGTGGTAGAAGGAAAACGCCTTGGCGAATAAACTGGCAGAAGGATGCCTTCAAATTTAATTTTATGACTCCACAGGTGATACTTCATACAGGAGTGCTGCGAATCCCCTGGCACTTGTGCGTATCTTCAATGGAAGTGATTTCGGAAGTTTTTTGTTCCGCATTCCTTTCCTTTTCCTGGGGTTTTTGGTGAAGTTCTCTTTACACCAAATGCTCGGGTTAAAGCTCTTAACTCTTTTGTAAGTTGGAAATATATTTGAAAACATGACGAGGAATTTAAATTCCGCATCGAGTTGATGCAGAGATGGCGCCAAAATAATAAATATATGTTTTATGCTCCCTCCAGGGAGAATTTTCCCTCTGGCAAAGTGTCGGTTAACAATGGACAAGGCGAGATGAATATACGCCAGAACTGTGCTGACCTTGTCAGAAGGAACACACACTCTCGGCTAAATATTTCTTTTGGTTTATTTCCCCATCCCAATTTTCTATAGTTGGACAAAAGAATTTTTCGGAAATAAATTGAATTTTCGGTCTCCTTGCGGGCACCATATTTCACATGCGGCACTTTTAATAGCCTTCCCGAACGACAAGAAAGTTGGGAGAAAATATAGTTGAGGATCAAACTCCATAACTCTTTTTATGACAATATTACTGGCTGTCGCAATACAAGGGGCTGGGTATAAGGATGGGTATAATGGCTGAGAAATGGTATACGACACCTTTTTAGGATTGTATTAAATTTCACGACACACTTTGTTTCCAGCTTAAGGCCGATATTCAAAAGTGAAATGGGACTAACAATAATCCAAAAAGCTGGGAAATAGGCAAAAATTTCACTGAATTTGCATAAAACCATACGATACGTATAAAAGCTGCTTTTAAACTGGTGAACGAAATCTTGTTCAATGAGGTGTAGGATATTTTATAATTTTAAAGCGCCACTTTAAATTATTCTCACTTGGGTGAAATTTAATTTAAAGAAATTTATGATAATGGTTAAGTGAAAGGAAGTTTCGTGTTTCTATTTGATTCAAATTATGACTCCATTAAATTACCCAACTTTTGTATAACTTATGCAACTTTGATTCAACTTTTCAACGTCCGACACTGATGAAACCATAAAATTGTGGATAATTAAAAAAATAATGCAATTTTTCTTAGACGTGGTTAATGTAGTTGATCTCCTGTATACTAAAGTTTAGCTTTCTACTTTTTCGAATAGATTTCTTTGAGAGGAATAACACAGCTTTTTTCAAGGGGTTTAGATATAATGTTTCAACACATAAAAGTTCTATGGGTACTTAAAGAATATATTCATATCTAATGTAAAGGGTGTTTATTTAAGCCTGATAAAACTTTAAATTAGAAAAAATAACACAAAGATTTGACTTTTGATGAAAAATGTATCTTTATTCGAAAGCCTAATTCATGGCATTAATATTTTAAAATGACTTCGGACATACAGCAAAAAAATAGGTGTGAACTTAAAGAACGTTAATTTTATGTATCAGTGAGAACCAACGATTTTTTACATATTATTTTAGTTTCACGGGCTGTACAGAAAAAATAGGTGTATTTCTTGAAGTCCTGAAAGCAAAACACAAAAAAGGTTTAATACCGTTCATATTACTCCTTCTTCTAATATTTAGCTGCACGTGCATCACTTTTGATAAAATGTACGATCTTTTGGGCATGGAATCTACCAATCATTGGCATGTTTCAACAGATGTAGACCGTCACGCTGCTTTCCATAATTGTTTTTTTATTATGGTGTCTGGTAGAGCTGAGTGCTTTCTTAACATCACCGCAAAAATGTTCAATAGGGTTAAGGTGTAGCGGTTTACTTATTTATTTTTTTTTATTATTGCGAATGCCACTTCATAACATCTTCTGCAAATGGAAGCATGATCCTCTAGAATGTATTTGGCAATAACCTAAGATTAAAAAAAAAATCAAATATGATATGATGGTTTAATTTAACATCTATTTCTTTCCACACTGATCTTGCTCAGAAGCAGCTAATAAAAGCTATAGCAAAATCCACAGAGAGGACTGCAAGTGAATCTTCTCTTTTAAATGACTAAGCGTTGTTGAGAAAAAAAATATTTTGTGTGAGGCTAGTGTGTACACCTATTATTATTTTGCACAGCGCTGTATGACATTCTGTCAGTCCAATTTGTTAACGAATAACACGAACAATGTTGGCTTCCAAGTGGTCAATTGTTGTTTATCGGCATAAACCAGTAACTTCACGTAACCCATAGGAAATTATCGCGAGGTTTATGCTAAGGCCATTACTCGAAATCACCTTATCGCCAAATCAAATATTAATTAAATTGATTATGGTCTGGTAACGATTTCCATTGGCCGCAACGCGGGGTTAAATAAGGAAATAAGGTTTTTTTTTGTTAAGATTTAGAGGTCGCTACCAGCTGTCAAAATTTTTACACAAAGCGTTGAAGTATAGCTTAAATGATGGTTTCATTTAGGTGTTTATATCACATTTTACGTGCAAGTGAAACTCGCATAGACAACCGCTTCTTATCCCCTCCTCCCCTCGACCCCTCTTCTGTACCGACGCGTCGAGATTTAGCCCGCCCCGCACTTCAGTTCTAATAAGTCATTAACGAGAGCGATAAGGTAAAATGTTTGTGTTTTGACACTACTGCTGCAAATACCGGCTTAAGAAGTGGAGTATGCGTTCATTTGGAGCAAAAAATGGATAAAGATATGCTTTGGTTTGCTTGTCGTCTCCACATAATGGATATTATGTCCTGGCTATAAAAATAAAAGAATCTAACGATTTTAAATTTTTATTTAAAATTCAAACCTTGGTAGCGACCTCTAAATGTCATTTAAAAAATTCAAAAAAAATACTGAAATACTTTCTTATGGTATATAATCAAATTACGTGGTGCCCCGCGAAATTAAAGAAAAATAATTTTTTTCTTATGAATAAGGACCACCCTAGTGAAAGTTCAGACCGTGACAAGCAAAAAATCGTATGGGTGGGGGGTGGCATCTCGCACCGTTTTACAGTTACAGGGTGATTCGTAAATCAGGATTTTGCCTTACATGGGAACCGCTCTTGTATTTTTATCTTTTTGTCTACGCATTGCAGCGGCCCCAAACTGATCTCAAAAATTTACTATTTCGAAGCCCTTTCCAAAAAGATCAACACCCCCCCCCTATCCCCAACCGCTTGGCCACAATCCCTCTTGGAAACTGAAAAAATTAACTTTTATTTTACGATTTTTCACCTTTCGCCCACTTTTCTCCCAAATTCATGTTATTAACATACCTACATTTTATTTTTCCAAAAAGGTGCAACCTTTCCAAAAAGGTGCAACATGCCCAGGTAGGAAAAGGATACGAAAATTTATTTACAAATATCCTTTTACAGAATATCATGACAATTCGAATTTTTAAGAAATTATACTTAAGTTAACTTAAAAATACATTTTGTTCGCTTAAAAACTAATTAAAATTAAAACGTATGTAGGGTAAGCTGCCCAGTGATGGCCACTGTACCAGTGATGGCCACTTTTGTCTTTGGGGTGGATTTCTAGCCAAACAAGCGAAATTCAAGATGCGCGCCTTTACGATCCATATTCTTTCACATGTTGGCAGTAAGATTCCAATCGGGTTTTGGTTCGACCATTGTCCGGCTGAGCGCACGAGCGCATCGCGTCGGACGCTGCACAGTCGGCAGCCTGAGCGGTCGTTTTCTTAGTCAGAGTGTTAAGAGCAGCCGTTCAGGAGACACGCTGTCATTCGACTCACAGCAATCGCACGAGTCTCGGGCAGCTTCTTAATTGGAAAAGGATAGGTAAGTTACTGTATTTTATGCTGCTTTTCAAATTTTTTCAAAATTTAAAGGGGGAAAGGGGGGTGGCCATCACTGGGCCAGAAAAACATAGTCTGCCCAGTGATGGCCACACTTGAACTCGCTGCAGTACTGGCGCCGCCGAGCGTCTCGTAGAGAAGAGGAGATGCGTTGTGGGTGCCCATAAGAGTAAAATCAGACGCGCGCTGTGTTTTTTGTGGTGAGAAGTGGACATGGGAGGAAGAGAGATGGAGCAACGCGTCCTATGGGCTAAACGGCACTTTTTGTGTTTAAAACCTAATATCTCGGAAAAAACCGAAGATATTAACGTAAAGTTTTTTTTAAATTGAAGCTGAGACTATGTAGATTACTGGAAAATTAACCAGAATGGCTGAAATGAAAATAAACACTATGTAACATAACCTCAAAGTTGCATTTTTTTCTGAAAAATTGAATAGGCTCACACCAACAAAAAACTTGGTCTTTATTTTAAATGCCATATATGCTATCCGATGAACTTTAACCTGCTGATCACGAATCCGAGGTCAGAATTGCCCCCCACCCTACAGTTTTCAGAAAAATGAAGAATTTCCGTGCCTAGTATAAGCCCTTTTAACTCTTTGAGTTACAAAAGACGAGCTTAAATTAATTTTTACTATAACATACTAACTGAAGGTTTTTGGGGTCGCTGATCACGAATCTGAAGTCAGATTTTGCAAATTCAAAATGGCGGATCCAATATGGCGGACCAAAATTTTTATATTTGATCGAATTTGGACTAAAAATTGAACACATGGGGTTTTGGAGTCGCTAATTACGAATCTGAAGTCAGATTTTGAAAATTCAAAATGGCGGATCCAATATGGCGGACCAAAATTTTTATATTTGATCGAATTTGGACTAAAAATTGAACACATGGGGTTTTGGAGTCGCTAATTACGAATCTGAAGTCAGATTTTGAAAATTCAAAATGGCGGATCCAATATGGCGGTCCAAAATTTAATATTTGACCGAATTTCGACTCAAAACCGTATACATGGGTTTTCGGGGCCGCTGATCACGAATCTGAAGTCAGATTTTGAAAATTCAAAATGGCGGATCCAATATGGCGCACTATGGGCTAAACGGCACTTTTTGTGTTTAAAACCTAATATCTCCGAAAAAAACGAAGAATTTTCAAAATCTGACTTCAGATTCGTGATCAGTGACCCCAAAAACCCATGTATAGAGTTTTGAGTCGAAATTCGGTCAAATATTAAATTTTCGGTCCGCCATATTGGATCCGCCATTTTGAATTTTCAAAATCTGACTTCAGATTCGTGATCAGCGACCCCAAAAACCTTCAGTTAGTATGTTATAGTAAAAATTAATTTAAGCTCGTCTTTAGTAACTCAAAGAGTTAAAAGGGCTTATACTAGGCACGGAAATTCTTCATTTTTCTGAAAACTGTAGGGTGGGGGGCAATTCTGACCTCGGATTCGTGATCAGCAGGTTAAAGTTCATCGGATAGCATATATGACATTTAAAATAAAGACCAAGTTTTTTGTTGGTGTGAGCCTATTCAATTTTTCAGAAAAAAATGCAACTTTGAGGTTATGTTACATAGTGTTTATTTTCATTTCAGCCATTCTAGTTAATTTTCCAGTAATCTACATAGTCTCAGCTTCAATTTAAAAAAAAATTTACGTTAATATCTTCGGTTTTTTTCGAGATATTAGGTTTTAAACACAAAAAGTGCCGTTTAGCCCATAGTGGGGCGTAGTTCTGGTTCGATCTAATTCGGTTTCTATTTTAATTAGGCATAGGTGCATCAACATGGCTCCAAGACCGGTCAACCAGGAACAGGAGGCTCGGGTGCTGGCCGTTAGCACTGCAGCTCGGAGAAACACACGGCGGAACAAGTAGATTTAAGTATGAGAAGGGGAGTGGCCATCACTGGGCAAGGGGGTGGCCATGACTGGGCAGATTGTACTTTTTTGTTTATAATTATTTTGACATCAAATAAATTTTATTTTTCTGTTTTTGAAAAGCGTAGCACCTTTCTCAAACCCTCTAGTATACTCGTGATTTTTTTCATACCGCTGAGTTGTACTGGAGACGCATGGTCGTGCAAACTATGAAGCACCGCGCTTAAAGTGGCCATCACTGGGCAGGTTACCCTAATACAAAAGCTGTTCAAAATGTTCTCCGCCAGTTTCGATGCATGCAAGTAACCTTCGTCTTATTTCGCGTTTGAGGTCTATGATAGCCAGTCTCTCCCGTATTTTCGTGGCTGCAGTCCCAATCCTGGTAACTTATTCTTCTCTGGTGTTGATTGGTCTTGAGTAAACTTCATCTTTCATCATTCCCTATAAGAAAAAGTCCAGTGGAGTAAGGTCCGGTGACCTAGCAGGCCAAGGAATCTGTCCACCTTGTCCAATCCAGCGCTCTGGGTAATGTTCATTCAACCTTGCCCTAACAATGTTCCCAGTATGCGCAGGTGCTCCGTCGTCCTGTAAATACATTGCGTTTCTGGTGGCCAGGGGGATGTCCTCCAACAGATTCGGAAGGGTATTCTCCAAAAAGTCCGAATATAGCTGACTATTCAGCACTTGGGGCAAGATGAAGGGTCCTATCAACTGGTTGCCGATGATGCCAGCCCAGACATTGACACTAAATCTTTGCTGGAAGTACCGACACCTTGTCCTATGTGGGTTCACATCTGACCAGGTATGGAGGTTGTGGAAGTTTGTGATGCCATCCCGGGTGAATTGCGATTCATCCGTCGACAGAATTCGGTCTAGAAACCTTCTGTTTTCGATGTCAGACTCGAGCAGCCAAGTGCAGAATTGCAATCGTCTTTCGGAATCTCCTTCCTGTAGTGCTTGGACCGGCATATGGTGGTATGGATGTAGTCCCTCTCGGTTCACAACGGTCCAAACTCTCCCTGAAGACAATCCTAACCGTCGTGCGACCTACCTGATGCTTATTTCAGGGCTGTTCCTGACGATGTTGAGGATTTGTTGGTCGGTGTCCGCTGAATCGGCTGATGTTCCTGATCGCATTTTTGCTCTGGGGGCGGTTATACTTCCGGTTTCTTTTAACCTTCTGAAAGTCCTTGAAAATACCCTTCTGTCGGGTACACGCCGATTCGGGAATCTCCTTTGGTATTCTCGTACGGCCTCACTATCATTTCCGTCTACTAAACCGTACACGTAAATTATATCGGCATACTCTTCAACTTACCCATTTTTATACCATAATTCATAGGACGTATTGGAAACGGAGCGTCAGAATACTTAGGAGTCAATACTGGATATAATAAACTAATAACGTTATTTAACGAGATTACATTTATTATTTTATTACTGTTTTGCTGAAATAATAAAAATGTATTACCTGTGTTTCCTAAACACACATTGATGTCATAAAAATTGTTTACTTAACGACTTTTTCCATTATGGTGCAATAAAGTAATTAGGTACCTGTGAGGATGTTTTAATTTCAGGACTTCTGCAACCCCTTTCTACCTGGGCATGTTGCACCTTTTTGGAAAGGTAATTAGATAGGCAACTTAAAAAAAATAAAAGGTAGGTATGTTAATAACATGAATTTTGGAGAAAAGTGGGGCGAAAGGTGAGAAATCGTGAAATAAAAGTTAATTTTTTCAACTTCCAGGGGTGATTGCGGCCAAGGGGTTGGGGGTAGGGGGGGTGGTGTTGATCTTTTTGGAAAGGGCTTCGAAATAGTAAATTTTTGAGATCAGTTTGGGGCCGCTGCGATGCGTAGAAAAAAAGATAAAAATACAAGAGCGGTTCCCATATAAGGCAAAATCCTGATTTACGATCACCCTGTAACTGCCAAATGGTGCGTGATGCCCCCCCCCCCCCCCTCCACCCATACGATTTTTTGCTTGTTACGGTCTGACCTTTCCCCCCTGCAATATTTCCCTCCCACCTCTGAACACCCTATATACAAAAGGTAATAAAATTCTCCTGAACAGATTTGACTGAAATGTGCACCACTTATTTTTTCGATTGGGTTCCATATTCAAAAGATATATATTTTTTAAACTCAAAGTGTTGATGGAAATTTGAGTTTTTTTTCAAACAGCTGTCATTTCTCGAAAAAAAATTTTTAAATGTTTTCCCCTCGTCACGCCTTACCTATTATACATCTGAAGAAGCAATTTTTTTTTATTTTCGGATAATGCTGGACGGAGAAATCATGTACACCGTCAGCAAGGATTTTAAAATGAGGGTCCCACTCATATGTCCGCCATTTTTAATGTTTTTTTGTTTTTGTTTTTTCATTATTGGAAATTGTTTATAAATCTGTTATATGTATACGTAAAATAAAGAATAATTCATATTTTTAATGGCCGAGCCCAAAAAAAATTTATTTTTATGCCTATTTTTTCGAGCGTCAGGGTGGTGTAGCCCCTTAATAAGAGTTACATAGTAGTATAGATATTTTTAAAAATATTTAATTATTTTATGTAACGGAGTCTCTAGGGTCTCCTTTGAATTGGTCTCACTCCAGAAGCGACCATTTTGTTAATTACAAACCCATTACACCAAAAATGAGTGACGCTTGCGTGCACCATAAACGATAAAAATCACGAAGTCAACTATAAGTCTCGCGAACCGACGACCATTATCAAAGTAAATTTATATAATTTTCCTCAAGCGTGAATCTATTCATGATTACTTGCCAGACTATATTGAACATAAATATCACCTAGAGTTGTCAGAATGAATGATTGAATGATTTTTGAAAATCCTTTTTAGAATATCTAGTTTTTTCCGTGCATATAAAGTATCAATCGCATATTTTATATAATTGCTATAAGCGTATGTCATTGATACTCTATTTGACTCGTTCTTTTACAGACAGAAACAGTTTTGAGCCTTCACTTTTACAATTAATCAAAATTAACGTTTTTCTTTTACCCACGTAATTTACTATATAAAAGCGTCAAAGTACTTTTCAATACTTGGTAAACCAAATGTTCCAATCAAAGAATGAAGATACTGATGAATTTCAACAATTTATCCCCTGTTGAATGCTGTGAAATGTATTAAATGTTTTCGTTTTAGACCTTACACGAACCAGGATTCCATTTAAATATTGTAGGCTCCAAGTTGAAAAATACCCTAAGCAGTATACATTATTACGGGTTCATGGGAATCACAACATTTTCTGAATCACATCATAGCATCTGGAAACGTGACGTGACTTCCTCAAGTAAGCCTTCTGAACAGCTATTATTCCCCAAATAATCAGCCATGTGTAAATTAAGAGTCCGCCCTTCGTAAAAGTCTGCAGCAGGCTGATTCGTAAATTGAGGAAATAAAAAATACCTGATCGAGAAAGTCTCTTTCCTGCCTTGGCGCCTTCATTTCCAGCAAAAGAAAAATATGCCTGTTTTTTCTGTAATAGGAATTACGCAAAAAGGTGTGAACATCGTTGCTCCTTTAAAGGATAAAATAAATTGAGCGACGATTAAATCATGATTCTGAAAGGGTGGGACGAATAATCATATAATAAAGAAATCTTTACACTCGAACTCCGTTGAGGAAAAATATTTTTAGTTTAGTTTTGTTTTTTATTATTTTGGGGGAATTCTTTCTTTAACCAAATCTATAATACTTTGACAGAGTAAAAAAATTATTTTATACTATTTATAACTTACTGTTACTGCTATTGGGCTCAAACTAAGTATACCTGTAGATCTTCGATGAGAGTACATTTTTACTTTTTTGTACAAATATAACAACAAAAAATCAATACGGGGCTCCAAAGTGCAAAATTAAATTTATCATTTATGACTCGCTTCGACTCGAAATCGATATTTGAGTGCTGTTGGAATTGATGTGACTAAAAAAATGTTCGTACTTAAATTTTTGTAGTTCATTTTAAATTATTTTTAATTATTAACGATTTTTTTAAGACAATGGGCCTTCTATTTAACTTGGGGGCCTGCAACTAACGTCACGATATGTATATACACTTATGTTTTAAATAATTCAATAAAGAACAATAAAGCTAGTTTATAGCTATTTAAAAACGGATCTGGAAATATGATTGTTTAAAAGATTGATGATTTTTACATTTAAAATACTTTGAAATTGATGTAATCTCTTAAGCCAAATGAACCTTTATAATGAAATAAGGAATAAGCTCAACAAAGCAGAGTAATAGAGTGGCAATGCATAGAAATGTGGAAGAGACAAATCAGCAAAATTCATTTCACGTACCCGATTGTGAATTAGGTAATAAAGCCTAAGTAGCAAAATTAATTTTACAAGTGAATGCAAGACAATCGCTAGGGCGATTACTTATACGGCCAGAAAGCAATTCTAGCAGGGCCGGAATTAATCTAGATCAAATCTGGGCGTCGGAAGGAGCTTTAAGGGCTGGTTCTAGTAGTTATATCCACAATCATTTTATATTCGGATAAAAAGCATCCCTTAGCCCAGATCATATGAGCATGGAAAATCTTTTCATACAGCCTGCCGTCGAGCCGTTAAAGGAATGTGTACGACGATGTGGTCAGACGCCGCAGATTCCATTCAGGAAGAAGAACCAAATACGATTCAGCTACATCTTTCACATATCTTATAGCCGACGCCTTGTATCATGGCACATTTCTGACTCTGCTTCCGCTGACCTTATTTGGATCCTCCCTATTCTCCCCTCTTCAGCAAGTATTAATCTTCATCCCGAATACTTCAGGATACACTCGTCTATTTCAATTATAGATAAATGGAATTTAGGATGAGCTGGGCACCAAAGTTTCATAGCTTTATTACGTAAACTGGAGATGCTCGGTTAGCTATTATAAAAGCAGAAAAGGCTGAGTGTGTATTTAACCCGAATCCTTTATAGTACTGTGACAAAAGTAAATTAAGCTGAAGGTATGTTTTACCCTAAGGCCTTCTATGGGAAGGGATAACAAATTAAATATGGTCTCTATTTGAAGAAAACTAGTGATATAAGTGGGCCCTTTTGTCCTGTGGAAGAAATTTTCTCACTCTTTTTTTCTTGTCTGCTTTAGAAACGAATGATGAAACTGACAGTTGATTAAATTATTTTAATGGCTGTCGAAATTTTCCAATAATTTTACATCCTTAGGGTGAGTGACCATGTGCGACAAGTACGTATTGACGCTAACTAATGAAGTAAATTTTCTCTTTATTATTATTGAGGCGTTCAATCGGTTTAACCTTAAAAGAATCACGTATCTAATATCGTCTCGAAAATATATAACAAAAATAAAATAATAAAAATTATATGAGTAATACAAATGTTTTTCATTTCTCTCTGTAACACTTTCGGGATATAAGTGTTGAACGACTTATCACAGAAGATAAATTTTGTTCGAATTTCTAAGAGGAAGAAGAAGAAGAAGAAGAAGAAGAAGAAGAAGACGAAAACAGCAAGCATGGGTAAATCCTAATTATAGCAGCATGGGTAAATCCTAATTATAGTATCAAAGTTATCACTGAAGCAGATACAGGTGTCCCTCAAGTTACACGATTAATTGGTTCCGTGTAACTCGAAACCGTGTAAGTTGAAACTCAGATTTAGTACTACTGTTAGTGACCTGTATATTCCACTTTTCAAGAGCAGAAAGCGAAAGGATTCCGCAGATAGCTAACATTGACGAATATATGATAAATCCTTATTATTTTGCCCTTTTTATGAAAATTGGTACAAAACCGTGTAACTCAAATAGCATGTAACTTGAGGGAACGTCACAATTTTTTTCCGTGTAACTCGAAAATCGTGCAACTCAAGTACCGTGTATCTCGACGGATACCTGTATAATATATAATGTTGAATTGATTGTCTTGCTTGCTCAATAGCGAAAAGTTTAGGGCCTAAATAAACCATGACATTTGTGAGATTTTATATGAACATACTGACTGACTAATTAACTATCAAACAAACAGGTAAAGTTAAGCAAAAGCTCGTAATGAAAGGGTTCATTTGATACCCATATCAAGGGGGTTGTAAAGGAAAAGGTAATCTGTCGTCCTGGGGAGTCCACTATAGTTTAGAATGCTATTAGATATACTATATTGCAGTGTCACCGGACTTAAACATTGGTGCAAAATATCAAACCTCGAGCTTAATTATTGTAGAACTAGTTGAAATTTTGATTGCAACATTCGACCTAAACACACTAAAAGGTGAAGTTGAATAAAAGCTTCTAAAAAATGACTCACTCTTTACTCTGTAGGTAATATTAACAAAAGAAGTAAAATAAGTTATATTAATGCATTAAAATATAAAAACATTTCTGCTAGTTTAGAAATTGTTGAGTAATTAATAAAAAAAAAAAAAAAAAAAAAAAAATTTTAACTCCACTTACATGTGAATAGATTCCAAGCAAGTAGATAGTAAATAAGAAAAAAACTTTTTTAATACAGGTATCCCTCCAGATACACGGTACTTGAGTTGCACGATTTTCGAGTTACACGGAAAAAAATTGCGATGTTCCCTCAAGTTACACGCTATTTGAGTTACACGGTTTTATACAAATTTTCATAAAAAGGGCAAAATAATAAGGATTTATCATATATTCGTCAATGTTAGCTATCTGCGGAATCCTTTCGCTTCCTGCTCTTGAAAAGTGGAATATACAGGTCACTAACAGTAGTAATAAATCTGAGTTTCCACTTACACGGTTTCGAGTTACACGGAACCAATTAATCGTGTAACTTGAGGGACACCTGTACATACAAATTAATAGGATCTCTGTATCTACCGATTTGGTTTTAGGTTTTAGCTATTTGTAGTTTTAGTCATTACATTATTGAAGAAAAAAGTAACACATTATTATTAGCCTTTTATTTACCTGATACTAGTAGAATCTAATATATACTAATGCAGATCCAGGTACCATAGAGCAAAATAAGATCAAGACTATGATAATCTTGGTCTTGCATCAATAGACTTGGTCTCCTCTGTCAAGTTTTGGTCTCTTCGGTCAAGTCTTTGTCTCGTTTCCAAGCCTCATGCAGTTTTGTATTTCCACACTCAAATATTTTGGATAATTTATTTACTCGTATTTATTATATCTTATAAGTAAAGCGAGTAAACGACAAGACATCTGTGTACACCCTTCAGATTAAAATCCGGAAAAAGTATCAAACAAAAATGTAAGAAACATTTCTGTTGTCTTTAAAGGGAACCCTTTTCTAAGAATATATATCGCATGTTAAATAAATAATTTTTTGTCGGATGGCAGGATAAGGGAATTTAATTTTTTTAGAGTAGAACGAAATTGATTATTGTGTGACAAGACAAAAGATTTTTGAGCTAGGGTGTATTAGTGCTGTCCTCAACGATAAGAACATAATAAGACAGTGGTAAAGGTCGCACCGCACATTTAACCTCTCCATTAAATTTATTTAATACAGCTCCTTAAAAGCGTCCAGCTGTTTCCCTTGAAACTCCAAAGTAATGAAATAAGGACCCGGAACTTAATTTTACGCTTTCGAAAACAATGATACTGTCACCAATTAGCTTTTGTATTTTAGTAACGAAGTGGTGGATGCGTCTTTTGGCGATTCATTTTAATCTCGAGGATCAATCCATCAAGTTAATATTTAATGAATGACGACGTTGTTTGCTGTCTCATTTGATTGTGAGTAGGGACTCAAGCTTTTCTAAGGCACCATTCGAGAAAAGGATTCAAATTCTATTTCACTGCTAAGCGAAAGGTCGACTTTCGGATAAAAGCATGGCAAAGTCGTTACGTTTTCACTCCCCAGAGAAATGTACAAAATGTTTACCTAACCTTTCTAACCTGGAGAGCCGAAAACCACAACAGCCATTACCGCCTTTCGCAAGATATTCAAATAACGTGCTTTTAATTTAAGTGTAGGGAGGATTTATGCGATTGTACCCCTAAAGTAATGATGGCACTCCTCATCCCTGGGAGCCAAGAATAATATCTTGGAGAGGGAATACAAAATGGCAAAATGGTGAATTTTCACATTATCAACGCATTAAAATTTTTTCGTCATTTCACCTCTGGTCGATCGGCCCAAAATTTAAATGGCCTCCTGACGGTGGGAAGAAAGTAATTTAGCCACCTAAATGCTTTCCGAGACATTCTTCATCGTGATGACCCTTTCAGAGGGACACTTTTTGAATGGGGTTCCTTTTCAAGGAAGGAACGAGCAACATTTCAGCGGTGTCGACAACATTTTTATATTTCAAATCGAAAGGTAAACTTCGGGTACCTTTTTTTCCGGTGATATATGGGCATCTTTTCCTTTCGACTCTCTCGGGGTTGGAGTGAGGGAATCGTTAATGTGATAATCGTGGGACTTGCCTATCGTCGAAAGTAATTAAGAATTTAATGTGTCCTTTGTTCAAAATAAATTCAATTTATCTTGGTTTGAAGAAAATTTCCAAACTTACAGTGGAGGCAAATCCTTTTATAATAATTGCTGGTGTGACATCCTCCGAATTTTTTTCGAAATAAGTGAGAAAAATAAATAACTAGAGTTATTTTTTAGGAATAAGTTCTTAGAATTTGAAATGCAATTTTTCAAATATGTATAAATTTTTCCACGTTGATAGAATCGCTTTTTTTCCCAATAGTTTCTAAATTCCTTTTTAGAATGGAGAAAAACGAAGCTACATGTACAATTCCTTGTAATGGAATTGGCCAATAATTAAAATCCCTTAGTAAGTATTATAGTTAATCATTATCAATTAACAATTACAATTTCTCCCAATGGAATTGAAACCTTTTTTTGAAGTCCAGTACTAAGGAAATTAGCATTATCAATTACAAATTACAATTCCAGGGAATTGGAATTTCAATGTAATTTAATTTCTAAAGAATTATTTCCGATCCAGTTCTACTGAGGATCTCTATAAATTTGTAATAACTTTAGTAAATTCCTTATAAGGGATAAAAGTTATAGCAGGACAGACAGAGATAACAAAATTTAGAAAATGACCAATGGTTCATAACATGCAAAGCGCCTATAAAATTAATTCATAGGAAGACCATTTAAATTTCTATTATTTGTATTATGTATAATATGTATATACATTTTATCTTATTGTATAAAAGCACGAACAAATATGAATTTACCACTGCTCTTATAACTAAGAATGGAATAAATTAACTGGAAGAATTTATAAAAGAGTGCAATTTAAACTCCACTAAAAATGTTTCATTGCATCTCTACATTGTGGGTATTCATCTGAGAGTGCATCCCCGAAAAGAAAAGATAAAACTGAGCTTCACTGCAAACTTGGAAGTGTGTACATATTAACACGATTAAATCACTGTGCTGAGAGTTTGCACAATTCAGACAAGATATACTACTTCGGAGAATCTTGGCAACTTTACTCCAACTCCAGTACTGTGCGTGTGCGAAGTGTATTAAAAATGAACTCAATCTCAAACATTACCTTCGGTGATGAAGAGAGATGAATAAGGGCGTCGAAAGTTTGCCATCAAGGGAAACTTATTAAATTAAAACTTTCGCGCTATGCACACCTTTCGACTACCGCAAAGGAATACAAAAGTAGTAAATACGACATCTATGAGATTTGATGGTAGAAAGTTCGGTAGTGAATAGTGAAAAACTTTGTATTGAGCTTAATTCAATAGTAAGAAATTCTTCCCTTGCTTGAAATTCCATTCAGGAGATTTTTTTGTTATGATTTCTTGCTGCAATAAGATGTTCAAAACATTTTCTATTCTAACTTTAACTATTTTTACTCGGTTGCGTTGAAGTCGAAGTCGAAGCCAAAAACTATAGAGTTATGTTATTTTTTGTATGAAGAGACGTTTATTTTTTAATTTGAAAAACGACAATTTTCAAATAAAAAATATCACATTTCAATTCAATAAAGTGGTTTGTTAAATCTAAAGGTATATTTTCTTTTCAAAGACGTTGGCATTTTTACCTCAAATAGGTACATTTTTTCAGTTCAAAGTAATTTCTTCAACCACATTTAATCTTAATATATATATAATCGTTGGTACGTCTGTTAGTGACGGAATAACTTCTGAACGACTTGACCGATTGAGGTCGCAATTTATTTATTTTGTCGAGACGAGGGTTCATACTATATTGAATTGAGTTGTGACATCTGTGACTTGAAAATGTATGCTCTCTCCTCATTTTTATAAATTAGGTGTTGATAAATTTATCTCATTACCACAAGCTTATGGTACAAAATATAATAAAAAATTTACAAACTGAAGAAAGGCGATATAAAGAAGAAATTATGTGAAACCGAAAAATGATTTTTTTTTCTAAACGATGTATTAAAAGGTACAATCTTATATATAACCAACTCGACAACCTACATATGTGATAAATTTCAACTTTCCACTTACACTCCCAAGCAAAAAGATAGCACACGCTTGAAACTTTGCAATTTGAAAAATCAACAAACCAAATTTTACCCGCTTATAACTCATTAACACACACATCTTTTGTCATGAATTCTGCTGAAAATTTTATGACGCTGAACAACGTGATTAAGGAACTGCCGACAATAATACTAAGATTGAGGCACACAAAAAGATCGCACAGTTAAGGGAAAATTAAAAAAGGATTTTCAAATAAGAAAAGAAATTATATTGTCAATAATGGGTGGAACCCCCTTTATTTTCCATTACTTCTAGCATTCTATTTGGTAAGGATTTGTAAAATATCCTTATATATCCTTGTGAAATTTGATCCCAACATGACTCAATTGCCTTCTTTAAGGCAGATATTTCATATTGTGGATTTTCGACATAAACCAAGGGTGATAGTTTTCCCCACAGGTTCTCTATAATATTCAGATCTGAGGCTCTGGCTGGCTAACTTAAAACGGTAATATTGTTTGCTGAAAAATAGTTTTAAACAACACTGGCGGTATGTACAGCTGCATTATCGTGTTGAAATATGAAATTTCTGCAACTTATTTCGACAGCATGGTTCTCAATCTGGTCTTGGATAAGATTAATGTAATATGTAGCTTTCATTTTGCCAGAAATAACCTTAATTTTAGTCTTGCCGTTGAAACCAATTCCCGCCCATACCATGACTGAACCTCCTCCCATTTGACGACTGCTTAACACTAATACTTCTTTCCTCAAATCATGGTAATAATAACTCCAACCATCAGGGCCATCAAGGTGACCCTGTGCCAATTTTTCTCCCAATGAACGTGTTCTTCTGCGAATTTTAATTTGGCTTCCTTATGCAAATTTTCAAGTGTGTGCTATCTTTTTGCTTGTGTATATGGGCTTTGAGCTACAGATAGTAGTTAAAAGATGTGTTATTTTAATTATTTTAATTGGTATTGGAATTTTGTATTGAATTGAAAGTTTTGAATAGTTAATTAGAGACAAATTTTTATTTTTGCTAAAAGAACATAAAAAATTGCATTGACTTATGAACATTTTGCAGCAACAAATAAATCCATAAATTTTTTCATTTCAAGATTTGAACTTTGAATGGGCGAATATCATGGCAATTTGATGCGTTTATTGCAAACTTTATAATCTTGGCTGAAGAAATCCAAGTTAATGGAAAATTCTAAAATAAAGATCACCCAAAGTGTTTTTTCACATAATTATAAAGAATAAGTTTTATCTTTCGTGATTATTGTATTTTTAAACAATTTTGTTACGTTTTAAATTTTTCCTAAGGTAATTTTATTGTACTGAATGCTTTTAAAAAATTAACTATAAATAATGCAATTTGAATTAATCTTAAATGCGTTCTTATTAATAACAAAACGTTAATTTGTGTGAGATACCTGTTCTTTCTTTGTAAAGCAAAAAATTAATAACGAAGAATTTCAATAAGATTCTGTGAATGGCGCGTATTTTCCATTATTTAAATAAATTTCTTACCTTCCATTTCAATAGCTAGTAAACTTAAAATTTTATAGCTGCTTCGTGCGAAATTAAACGTGAAGCAGTTGTTTGCGATATGGAATCGATTCGGGAAATTGGAGGATTAAGAAGTCGAGAGATAATAGGGAGCTCCCTTACCATTCATATTGGAATAATCAACAAACAAAGAATTAATTTGAATTTCAATTTGTCGAAGCAGAGTTTACCTAAGCTTAGGTTATATAATTTTAACCATTCTGGGATATTTCGGGAGGTTACACAGGCAGTTGAGAACGTGGGTATATTTTCACACACATGCCAAAAATGCGGTTACTCTACTTATTTTTGAGAAGATATAAGAATATAAGCATGACAGCTTTGGATTTAAAATTTTTGTACAAAATTACAAAAGGCGGAACAAGTTTGGGGAAGTATTCTTCAGTTCTTGTGGGAATTGAAGCATTATTATGTACAAAATAAGTCTATTGTATGAAGGTCCGGGCTGTCTTATTCAACGCCCCCAATATTCGATGTGAAAAGATCCGACCGGGAATAAATTCAGCATAATAAAAAGGAATTCCAGTGGAATTTATACATGTAAAATGCAAGATACAATGGTTTCCCCTCCCCAATTTGTAGAGAATGCTTTAAAAGCCCTCTGGTATAAGATATAAAGTAGAATGTGCATAAATGCTTCCCTTCGTTTATCCTCTACGCACCCCTGAGTGTCTGCTAGATTTTTGTGCTAAGCTTCAACGGTCTCTTATGTAAATATTCAAACATTTGCATACATTTCCTACATAAAGCACATTATTTACATATCTCAAGTAAATTTGTTTATTTTGTGTCCTCTGTGGCATTTAAGTTCATTGTGCAAGAAAAAGCTTCAGTTCTTGATTACAAATTGTGGCTCTTTTATAGAAAATTCATTGAAATCTTTTGCGACCCCAAAGGTGCTACAATTCTACCGCCCTAGAAATTTGTACTTCTACCCAAGGTAAATAACGATTTTCCTCCAGAAAAAAAGAATGCATTAAGAATTGAGTGAAATGGTTTAAGTGTCACCAAGAAGGGAAATAATTTTATAAGGAGCGTGAAATTTAAGAATTCAAGTCGGTAGTGTGAATACGAATTACACGACGACTGGTTCTTTGCGCTTTTTAGGCAGGAAATTACCAATCACACTATTTTTTTTCTCGTAAACAATTATTTAAAAAACTCCTAATAAGAAAAAGTAGATCTTTAAAAATGGAAAAATACAATGATATGAACCACTGTGACGAATCAAAATATTGGGAATTTTCTTCGCAGGTATAACTAATTATTTAAAGATCGGGTAAAGGATTTTTTATAAGTATATACTATATAGTATTCATTCGACATTTTTGGGAAGGTTTATTTGAAAATAAAAAATAAAAATTTATCATTATCTGTATGAATTAGCTATCGTTATGCATAGCCTTTTTTTTAGAAAATCCCGGTGGTTTGAAACAGTTTTCGTTTTTTAGACTTTTTTTTATTCAAACGGTCTTAAAAAAGAGTATATACAAATTTTAAAAAATCAGCTAAGCTTTTATTTAGTCGGCTGCGATTAAGAAAATTTCAAATCATTGTCTTTTAAATGGGTTCATTAGTCTTCGAGTGTTAAATGTGTAAATTAAATAAAAGTCGTTTCCAGTTCTTGATATAAAGTTTTAATTCGAATATTGATAATTACGTTAAACTGTCTAGTCTAGTCCATATGACTACTTGGTTTCAGTAAATTGACTTTAACTTTAACTTAATTTGCTTTTACATATTCTTGAATATAATATAATATATGAAAAAATCAAAATTTTTGAACCATATCAGTGGCGTTCTTTATCTTTTTCCTATGCACTAACTGAAGGACATGACTATAATTGTAAAAGTAATATAACTTAAATAAACAGCATTTTTTTAAAATAATATATCTCTTGAACAGCGGCATGAACAAAAATTAGTGTTTTCATATGGATGAAATGCGGCATATCAAACGATACCCTACTTGACTATATGAGTAAGAAACAAATTTTTATACGAGTTTCAGCACTACTTATTGCACTGGTCAACATCAGTTTTACACAGATATATAATTAATTACAAATTCAATACTTTGCGGGGCAAACCACAGATTCATACCTATCGTTATAAAAAGCGTTTCTGTTAACCAAAACTGAACCTTATCAATAGATTATATACCATTAGATAACTGAAAGCAAGTTATAGCCTCTTAAAGCACACAATAGTAAATTAGCACTTCTAATGAAAAAATTAGTTCAAAAATAACATTATTATGTCAAACAAAAATTATCAAAAATTGATATTTTTAATTCCACAAATAGCCTCATTTAGATAATTAACGCTATTCATTATATCTTCAGCAACTTTAATTATTAATATTAATGTAATTAATTATTACTCATTCATACCTAGCATACCAAAAAGCCCTAATTAACCAAGAAAATTATATACTATATCAATAAACTGAAAATGATAACTCAATTTTCTGTGTTCGACCCATCATCTAGAATCTGAAATATTTCACTAAGCTGAACCAGAACATTAATTGGATTAATATGTACTTATTCCCTCAATATTCTGATTAATGCTTTCGCGTTACAATATATTATGAAATAATATCCTATTAACTTTGCACAAGGAATTCAAAACTCTTCTAGGACCAGCCCAAGATATAGGAAGGACATTCATATATATCTCATTATTTTCAGTGATCACATTCAACAATTTTATAGGACTATTCTCTTATGTAATAACGAGAATAATTAAAAAATAATAGATTGTCGCAGGAGCTTATAACCTAGCTTAAATAAAAGTTTATTAAAATTAGAGAGGCTTTAATACTTTCGGAAATATTCCGTGAATTTCACCTTTTTCAAAAACCGATTACTTCATACAATAGATAGTGAATGAAGATCAGAATTGGCTCACGCTCATGTAAATCTTATTCCCGAAGATGTTTTGTAATTGCTCGAGAGAGAATGAGATTTCATATATATAGATAATGATTCAGGCTCTTTTTTGAATCGTGTTATGAACTCTTTTCACGTTTCGCTATTTTTTAATGACTTTTCAAAAATTGCCAAATTACGATATTTTGTACTTTTCAAAAATATTTTCCTCAAAAACTTTACGTGATAGGAAATTCGTAATCTACGGAAAAAATTCTATAGAAATGATATATGATTTGTTCTGTGCAGAATTAAAAATTAAATGTTGTCGACCAGTGCTACCAGAAAAAAATATTTTTCCACTTTTGACTTTGGAACTAGTTGCAAGCAACCAAGTTCTGTGACTGTGCCGAATTACATGTCGATAATTTTAAAAATTGTCGAGATAATCGTCAATGACATGCAGACAGACGGACGGGATCAAGTCAGACCAAAAGGATTGATTTTTTCCCAAAGGGGGATAAAAATTATATCCAGAGATCTATAGCTCCTAAATCCAGAGCGGTTTCGCCTAAACTGCTTATGCCGTTGACAGCAAGGAATATTTTATTATGTTTAAGCCCCTATAAAATCTTTAAATTGTACTTTTTCCCGAAATGGGCGGAAATTGCTTGCTAGTATTTTCGTACACCAACAACACCTTAAGGGTAAACTACCCCCATACGAAGTTCTAAATTAAATTGCCCGAATCGTACCCTTCGCCTACTTTATAAGCTAAGTAAAACCTTTTCTAAAAAATATAAGGACGTTTCGATTGTAGGGTAAACTCAAGAAGTTATTTTTAAGAAAACATTGAGGCAAAACTCAATGCGTATATTTCTGTGAAAAGTAAATTCGATTTTTATATTGCGACGAATCTTACACCTCTGTCTGAATTAGTAGCACGCTACTAATTACGATATCAGATGTAATTCTTCCCACCAGAAACAGCCCTCTTTTTATAGCCTAACAAAAGGTATTCCTACGTCTTAAGATTAAAACGTAAAAACATTTGAGATAGAGCCAATTAACAGGGGAGAAAAATCGGACAAAGTAGGCATAGGAATTCTCGGCATTAAAAGTGGGAATAGAATGGGAAAGACTGCCGCCGGTGAAACACTTGACCGGAAAAAAGGGAAAATATCCGCAATACTTCCTGTTGGCGTGATATCTTTTCTTCTATAAGCGATACGATGTTTCGAAATCATTAAATTCAGCAAAATTCTGAACCCTTCAGCTTTAATTTGGGTCCTGCAGATATTTCTTGGGGCAACCCGCTTCCCCCGACTTCGGAAGAAGAAAGCTGGGGTAACATATTGGGGCGAGCCCCAATCCGAAATAAGGTTACATACATAAAAGCACGACGACATCGTCTCAGAACAAATGACGAAGAATTAGTAGTTGGATCAATATCTTTCTAAGGCGGTTGCAGACTCTAATCCCACTAGGGAAATGTGTGTTAGGCGATTCGGGAGTCGGGATTCAGCTGGCAGCGAAGCCCTACGCACGGACCGATTATGAATCATTTTGGTACTCGTTCTAATTAAATATGAATTAAGGAAGTTTGCGAACCCAGCACCGCGCCGGATTGTGCGTGTATCACCCCCGATGCTCCAGCACGCTGTTTAGGAATACGGGGAAGATTCGCTCCCGGTGAGGCATTTTAAATGTGAGAAATTCATGATACAACAACAAAAAATTGCAGTTTTAGTAATAAAAAACGGATCTATACCTGTAAAATTATGATAAATTGCCATTATTAATCTCAGTTTGCTCCGGGATCCGCAAGCATGGTGCCCCACCGAGGTCCAGGGATTTCGAATTATTTATGAGCGAGGCTCTGTATGGTATCAACATTACGTGGCTACAAGTGAAGTCAAATTTATTTGGAGATTAGGTGAAGGAGCCCGATTTCTAGCAAGACACACACAGCACATAAATCGAGCTATTTTTTTTGTTCTTCTTTTGATGCCTTTTCCTTCGTTCGGGCTTATTAATTGAAAAAAGTAATATGTCTCTTTGGTACCTATATCAAATTTTAAAATCTGAATTTGGAATTTTATAGTCTATATTTTATGCATACTAGAGTGAAACGAAAACAATTTTTTTTATTTATTTGTAGTAGAACAACTTTTTTAAATGTGGAAATACGTATTTAATAACATAGAAAAAAGTCTTTTCTTAAGAAATGTTAATTTCATCGTAAAATTATTCCCTTATTGTTGACATTTTGACCAGGTTATGAAAATAGTTCTAATCTTTCAGAAAGCATAAAATCAGGGTGCATCCTGAGTGGATATCTTAGCCTCAGGGTCTAGAACTTGAAATATAAAAAAAAGCCGGCTACACGTGTAACTGCAAGCTTGACAAGCATTCATGCATAATCTTTTTGCACATGGTTGCACAACTTCCTAAGTATGCTTGAATAACCGCAGTCTATGCTTGAACAATGCCGTGTTCGTGCGATGACGACGCGCTCGGTTTGGCTGCTTTTGCCCTAGTTTTAAAAATAAAATTGCGTAAAAGGAAATGTAGTAGGTGGCTATTAAGAAGAAAACATTTTTCTCATGTAACGCTATTGAATGAATTGAAAATATATCCTAAGAATTGACATAACTATCTACGAATGGATGGTAAATTTGAATAAATTCTTCGATTATTGCGACTTTTTCGTTGATCTGAAAATTTGGATGACATAACGCGAAACGTTTAAAAGACACAGAAATACGTTGATAAACACCGAGCACATTACTTCGCGATTGACGCTTGCTTGTATAAGCCTCGTACAGACTTTTAGCTAAACTTGCACAAGGCTTGTTCAAGCATGCAGCTGAAAAATTCAATCAATTTTCAAGCCGCTGTAAAACTATTGTATCATGCTTGCGGAAAAATATACTAACGCTGAAGCATGCTTGCACAAAAAGATTGTGCTTGGAAAAAATGTAGAAATAAACAAAAACTGAAAGTTTGACTATTTTTATTATTATTATTATTATATATTTTTCTTTAAGTGTTGACATTAAGAAGTTCTATATTAGATTATTCACTTCTTGTAAAATAATACTAAACATAAAGCCTTACGAACTACTACTACTTCGCCTTTGGATTAATTATTACGAAACATCAAAATCGAAGTTTTTTAAGAGAAATAAAATATTATTTTAGAGAAACTTTATTCAAAATAATATTTACATATATTCTGTTTTTAAAGTATATTTTCCGCAGAATTTTTTATTACATTTAGCACAGATGCCCTTAATTCTACCTCTTGCATGATACTTGAACTTGACAATTCAATTGTTTTTCAATATTCTGTAATTAGATAGAGGCGTGAAAGTATTTTTGGCTTCATGATTATATCTTCGATATCTTATTGGTTTTCTCTTATTTGGGTAAATTTTTGTTACAATTCAAGATCTCTTCGAGTTTTGACTATAATAGCAACCCTTATCTAAAACTAAAATATTTATTTACATTTACATAAATAAATCTAAGAATTAAATTCTAAAATTTCCTTGGTACGCAAAAATTATTCAAAAAAATAAATTTTATAAATTTCTTTTGTGTTACTAAAAATGCACTATGCCACAAATCGAAATTGAAGAAGGCGAAAAATGTTGTATCAAAGTTTTAACAAAAGCTTTTAACAAAAAAGAATTGTAACAAATAATGTCATAATATTAAATATCCAACTTTTCAATAGATTTATAACTAATAATTTGGCAAGTTTGCACATGAAAACTCTCGCATCAAATTGCTTACAAAAAATTTCTATGCACAAGAAATAAATTACATGTGTGTAAAATGAAAAACTTTAAAAATATTATGTGAGCAAATTTGACTCACATTCGTCAAAGTAGGTATAGCACGTATGGATTTTTGGAACTAAGGAGTGGGGAGGGAAAGGAATTAGTATTTATATGCATTTCATAATTCTATTAAAAACCAACATATATTTTAAAAAAATTATTTCGGTTTTTCTATACATATAGCAATAAAATATTAAATGAGTCAAATTGACTCACTCCGGCAATCTAGTGTTAATTAACCCATTAACGACCAAGACCGTTGATTTTTTAACATGTTTTTGAACCTAAATTTTTATACTTTATGCAACAAAGTAATAAATTGATTAAAGGCAAGGTTCTTTATGTTTTCGGGTGTGCTGAAACAGAAACCGGCTCATAATTCAAATTAATATATGCACCGATGGTTGAAAAAAGTCCAGATTTTTGTGCGTGAAAAAAAATTATAAATAATCAAAATAACGAATTTTTTGTCATTTTTTTTTGAACAAAAATCGCCATATTCAATTTTGTCGTCAAAACTAATTTAGATTCAAAAACATGTTATAAAATCAACAATCTTGGCCGTTAATGGGTTAAGTGAAAAACATAAATGTTAATTTAAGTTTATTTGGTTTTTACAAACTTGCTCGTCTCGTTCTTCTTTTAACCCTTTACGGAGCAAGTTTCAACAGAGTTACTATTAATATAATATTGGATGGAATAGATAGTCTAATTAATACAACAAATAATGTAAAAAATATTTTTAAGAATTCAATATATTTATTTTGAAAAAAAAACCTTTTTATAAGTAAAATTAATAAACAAAAAATTGTTTGTTGGTCTGTAAACACTTTACTCTTTTTTCAAACACAAATTAAACACACTTTATGAATTCTTGATTTTTTTGATAGTTTAAATTGGATACATTAAGGAAAACGACATTTCAAAAAAGTACCACAATAGCAACCTGAAGCACAAAAGTGTGACATTTCAAGATTAACATTTTACCACAACATACACCTTTAGACTCCAGTTTTAAAATTATTTATTATTTTTTTTATTTTGAAGTTATGCTACATGCCGTCAACATTAATGATTTAAATTGTCTTAGTAAATGAGTTGAAGGAATTTTACGCCTGCGTAAGGAGTTAATATTGATGATTGGCCACTGGTTTTTGGTCTGAGAGATTTTAAAACTCACGAGTACCTGCGAAAATACCTTAATGGAGAGTTATTTCTCCCTTCTTCCAAACATTGTCAAATTGACTAGTTTTTATTTATAATTTATGTAGTTACTTAAATGTAATCTTAGTAGTTCATAAAACTTTGGCTTAAGCTTTAGTAGTTATATTTAATTAATTTGTGCTTCAGTAGTAGTAGTAGTAGTAGTTTAAATTGTATATTTGATAGTTACATTAAATCCTTAATTTAATTTTAACATTTTTAGTTAATGTATTCACTATGTTTGATTTAATTTTTATTATTTAATTTTTAAAATGTCTTTACTTTTGGTTTGAATTTAAATATAATAATGTTTTTAGGTACGTACAAAAGGAAAAAGGGAATGAAATAAAAGGATGAAAAGGAAGAAAACAACCTCAATCTCATCCTTCAATACCATACTCGAGAAAAAAAAATTTAAAACATCACAAAAGGAAATTAAGGAGAAATAAATAACCAAATAAGCATCTAGGAGTTTAATTATAGGTTAATAAGCAAATATTTATTTTATTTTGTTCAGTCAATACAGTATAGGAATTTTAAAATATTATAATAAATCTGTTTTCGTCCTCAAATTAATTTCATTTGATGATTTAGTTTTGCGAAAATCTTTTTGACGTGACTATCTCCTTCTACCTATTTCCTTAAAAATGCATATATAGCATATATAGAGGTTACTACTTAATTACTACAGTAGTTTTGCAGCTTATTTTGTCTATAAGATCCAAACCTTTGAACCTAATAAATCTAGTGTTAGTGAGAAAAATCAAAGCTTCTCTGTGCATTTTTCACTTCTGTAAAAGTGAAATTTGCTTATAAGGTATTATAATATGGTAAGAATTTAAATGGTTAAGTTTCTGCATATCAAATATACATACTCGAAGAAACATCTTTTTCTGTCATCTACTGCTCAAAAATGCATTTACATACTTATGGAATGCAAAAATTAAATTATCTGCAAATGTGCAATGAAAAGATTTAATTTACATTATAAGTGAAACATATCAAAGGTTTGTTGTGCAGTACATTTCCCTTTCTCTCATGGAACTTTCCAAACGATGTCCTGAAACCTGCCCTGTGCGAAAAAACCTTCTGAGAAATATTTTAGTCATGCGCATAGAAAGCAAAGAGTCATGGAATAGGAGCTTTGGAAGCAAGGCTGAATTTTACGTCAGAGTACCCATAGAAATATTCCAGTGGGAAACCTTTTTTCAGTTTCCCCATTTCCATTTCGTGAGCAATCATAATCCGCCAGCAGTCTAGTTTTGCACTTTAATTTACGGAAGGTTTCTGGTAACCTGCACACCTTTAATTTAGGTCCTTTCAGTAATATTTGCGAGTAAAATACCTTACGATTTATCTATTTTAATATTTTCTTTCTTTCGCTGAAACGACGTGGCTCTTCGTTTGGTAGTATGTAATTACGGTGCAAAAAATAAATGTTTTTAAGTCTTTTGTGCAGCGGCTCTGTTAAAACAATGGCATACTTATACTATTCTAGCAATGGGTGAATGCATAATTTATAGCATGCCTTGCACCTGGCATTGTACACATTTCATGCATTAAGTAAACTGGACAATAATACATTGAGCATTTTGCTGGAGAAAGGATGAATCTTTAATATGTTAATTATAGTAGTAAGTAGTATACTTTGTGTCGCACCGTTTAGATAGGAATAAATAAATTGTAATTTTTAAATTGAGGGAAACGAAGTGAAATTGTCGGACTTGTTGCGGCATCAATATTCAGGTCAACTGAGTTCTTCCTATAAAGTGGCTTTAAGATAAATGAGGATCAGAAGAGGGTGCATTGAGTAAATGTGGCGGTTTGCGCTCAATTATGGAATAACATTAATTTATAATAAGCTGTTTGAGTTCTTAATTAATTGCAGGATTATAAACAGAATAATTAATCTTGTATTCATCTTTTAAACCATCAGTGAAATGTTTATATGTGCATTTTTATATTAGAAAATAATTTATAGTATAATTTGGACTAAATAATATACATAAGCTATTTTTTCAAAGACGTGAGGTGAATACTATTAAAAAAAGCTTTTCAAATATTTTTGTTTATTAAGAAATACTACTCAAAAAAGTTATTAAGAATCAAACTTCAATTAAAATATATTATAGTTCTGAAACTCTAAAAAGTTTGTTTACTTTTTATTTTTCTTGTGTTTCAGACGTATGGGAAGATAATTTAGTGCTAGGTTCATAGGTTTTGTTTTTCTACCGCGGAGAATTCGCTATATCTTTAGTAGAGTACGGATATATTCGGTAGTGGAAACGTTCTTGTCTTACGACAATAAAAAATTCGAGTTTTTTGTGAGTTGATTGTCTTTTATTCATTTACATGATAATTAGCAGATATATGGTATTTCTGGCACTGTTCATAAAAAAACTATCGGAAATATTATATTGTATATTGGTTCAACTCTCAAGTTCATATAGTTAACGATTACGAAATTATATGAAAAATAGAATAGAATAGAAACGAATGTATTGACAGAATATGCAATGAGAATCGAAAATTCATATGAGTTCATAGTGGTTAGAATCTTAGCTCTTCACAATCTGTGATGTAGTTGCGGACTAATGAAGAGATAATTAATTGAGCAGTGAAGGGACAATTAATAGATTGTGAAATTTTTTTAACTATACCTAGTTATTTATTGTTTTATAAAAACAAATTTGAGATATGTTGATTTTAATAAGATATGATACTTTGTACAAAGTGTTTATGCTATTTAAAAATTTCAAAAATAATCAGAAATAAGATCGATATTGGCTTTGTCATGTAACTTTCGTGTAGAGAGAAAACATCGCAGATTAAACAACATCTTTAAGATTTTATTTGGCATTCTTTGGAGTTTATTAGTATTCGTTTTAGCACAGTCAGCTCAGATAGAAGCACCATGTAGTAAAACAGCTCTGAAAAAACTTTATATACATATATAATTTATTTATTTTCTACGCTTAGGTTCGAATTGGAGTTTATAAATGGATACCGAGATTTAATCAAATTTCTCTCTTTTTGGAGTTTAACTTGAATGTGCTTGTCGAATAAGAATTTTTTATCGAATGTGATACCAAGGTATTTTAGTTCGTTACACCATTAAATGCGTGATAAGTTAAATTCAAGCCATTGCTGTGTTAAAAAGATGTTTTTTCCGCGGATAAAGAAAATGCTTTGGGTTTTACTGATATATATTATACAACAAGGAAAGAAATTAGTGGAAAGTAATATTTTGCTATAAATTGAATATGTTGATCGGTATAAGATGTTTCAATTAAAACGATTAAGATTAGCAATGCAAATTCAAACTGTGATTCTCTCCTCACTTAACTTTTTTAAATGAAAATCTATGTACCACTTAGTGTAGACAACATCAATTGGGGGAATAAAACCTCTGAGGACAAGACTTAAACACCCTCAGAATATCTTGAATTGGCTTTCGAGCAAAAATAAAAATCTCTTGGTCATTCTTTTTTTTTTTTTATTCCGGGAGCTTCATGAATTGGGACGTGCCTCGAATTGGCATTCAAACATGTTTTTGTCGGCCCGGCAAAGAGTAATCGAACAAGACCAGTTATATATATAAAATATATGTAGTATGTATGTATGTATGTATTTATATGTAGAATGATGGGATCAAAATTTATCAATGTGACGCAATAATTAGCTAAACTCAAATCGAATGACTTGATATTTGTCATTTATACCTGAAAGGGAAATGAATTTTCTACTTCCAAGATTAGCACTTGGCTCGGTCACGTTTATATAATTGAAAAGAAAACTTTTGGAGTTAACAAAAGAAAATGAGAAAACTTTATTAAGTGGAATGCCAAAAATTCCATCGTTCGCAACATTTTCTTTTTAATTATATCAGTTGGATTATTAAAGGGAAGGATAGAAGAATCGTTTTTTGGTTCGTTCGAGAGCACAATTTACTCGTTGCCAACTTGGGAGTTTTATTGAAACGAAAAGCTATTCATTGGAAAGTCAATGACTTGGATTATCATCAGATGGCTATATGAAAAGGAATTCTAGTTTAATGGATCTCTCGGGGAATTAACGAAACTTTTACATGAATATAATTTAGATTGTTAGAGTGTTTTGCATAATTTTAAGTTACATAGAAGTATTTTTTTAAAAGTATATAAGTCTCATTTTATTGATTTTGAGAAAATGAGCCAAACGCGTTTTATATAATTATTAATATGTTTTAAGAACTTAAAATTAAATTCTGACTTTTGTTAACTAAAGTGATCTACGGTTGCTTGCATCACTCCGACAAAATGATTGACATTATCTCCATTTTGGCATGAATGTCACTTGGATCACTTCTGTTTAAAGGTATCCATATATACATTGAAATAAATAAATATCTAAATAAAATAATATAATATGTAATTGTGTTCTCAACAATTATATTTGATGAGGTCACTTTCAATTTCAAAGTATTTCCGTTTAAATTGGTATGTAGTGGTTTTCTGGATGGTACGCTTTTAATACGTCATTAGAAAAAATAATATCGAGATAGTAAACCAAATATACAGCTCGAAGTTTTTAACTTTAAAATTTCCAGAATCCAATACGGTAATTGATAAAATTGTGAACTGTAATAAATTTTCTTTTCGATGTAAAGCGGGTTTCAAGAGGGTTCTTATATATTGTATTTAAAATATAATTATAATAATATAGGTCAACTAAATTCTTAATGCCCCCCTATAAGTTAAATTAAGTTACAAATAATTTGTATACGATTTTTTCCATAGATTAAGAATTCGGAAATAAAAATCTTGCTATGTTCGAGGGTGTATCAAAAAGTAACTGGACTGATCAAATCAGACACAAAATATAAGTTTATACAATATTATTTTTCAACATATAAACTTCCCATATCGAGACACTTTTGCATTCGGTGTTGCCACTTTCCCAGACATCTGTAAAAAGCGTCCTTCGAACTGAACCACCTCAAAACGGCCTGTTTAGCATCATTTAATGAGTCCAATTTTACACCTTTAATGTCCTCTTATAATTTTGGGAATAAAAAGTAATCAGAAGGGGCCAAATGTTGATTGTAGGATGGGTAAGATAAGATTTCCATTTAAAAGAACCCTAGATTTTGTCGAGGAATGGACTGTCGGATTATCATGATGGAACACACGCTGATGCAATGTTCCAGGCCGTTTTTTTTTATAATTGCAACTTTCAATTTTTGAAGTACTTCAACATAGTTAATCATATCATCAGTCTACCTGAAATTTTTCAAATTTATCAGAAACAAGCTACATTTAAAAAAAATTATCCACTTTCATTCTTGCACTTCTATGGCACAATGGCTCTCGTATATAAAGTCTAATTTAAAGCTGGGTTTTCACGAAAATTCCCCAATTTTAGTCTTAATCCAATATCTGTTGTATGATATAATTCGTTTATACAGAAAGTGAATTTCGTAAAATCTTGTGTACATGTTTTTAAGGATTTTTGTATTTTCATTTAATAGATTTTAACGATCAAAAGATTTGGTTAAGGCAAAAAACAAAAATTTAAAACATTCTAAAACATTTCCAAAAAGACGGACAAGTGTGAGTTCTTTACTAGTAGTATGAGAACTTCCTTCGTGCCAAATTTCAAGATTCTAGGTCACGGAAAGTACCCTATAGTTTTATTGTATCAGTCAGTGAATTGTCTGTCAGTAATGAAAATACACTTTGAAAGGCCGTATCTTTTTTATTTGATTTGATTTAGAAAATTTATTTTACGCCCTCGTGAGAAAAAGTGTCTTGACAGACAAATAGACAGACAGGTACTTTTGTCAAAAACGCTATGTGTTGAAAAATATTGGTTTTCAGATTAATATTTAGCACCCAAAATAACATCAAAAACAGTTGATAAAACTAAAAAGACTTTTGGTTATTCTAATTACGCAGACTTGTGTAATACAACAACTGTTCTGAGATCAGATTCTATAAATTAATTTATTGTACAATAATTATAAAGATATACTACATATATGCCAATAATGAAAAGAGTAAGTACGTTTTCTTTCTAAATGCAATATGAAAATGTTCTCAAGCTCATTTCAGAATGGAATTTTGTTTTGTATAATAACTGATTCATTTCTAGTGAATGCAACACCCCACATGCACGTAGAAAGAACCTTTGTGGCTAATTGGATGGTTCATAATGAAGTGAAAATCACTCATGCATAAGACGGGAGTTCAAAGTGTCTTTGTGTTTTTGCGAAATATGTGTTCCATTCTGGTGCCTTTGAATGTACCCAAAACAGCTGAATCGCTACCATCAAAGATCATATAAACTACAAGATGCACAATAAGCCCTCGCACTTCAAGAGCTCCTGGGTCGTGATATTGGGACCAGGAAAAAGCAGAACAAGGCAGGAGAGTAATTTCACGCAACATTTTTGATATCGCTGGACTTTGAGTCTACGAAAATTTCTTGATGCCATCTCTTTACACGTGATTGTGCATCTTGTAGTTTATATTATCTTTGCTACCATTCACTGAAAAGACAAGGAATTTTGCTAGAAAGTGAAAACTAATGAAAACACAGAGAATATCCTCCATTTTCCCGGAAAAACTATTATAAAAAAGGGGGTCCCACAGAGGTATTTTAAAAGTTTGTTAAGCTCTCTCTGCTTGCGCTTAATTGCTACTTTTGGAATATTATTGAAACAAATTGCAGTGCAAAAAAAGAAGTGCTTGTTGCAACGTTGTTCATTCGGATGGCTTGATTCAGTTTATTAAAGAATTGTATATAGTATGTGAAGTATAGAAAAAAAAAGCCAGTGTATTTTCTTCTGGAGACAATTCACGTAATTGCATTTCGCTAATATTTGTCCGCGACATTTATCTAAAAGCACACCCTCTGTCTAAGTTTTAATTAAAAAACTTTCATTCACAAATTTCAATTTGCAAGAAAATTGCAGATTAATTCAAACCTGAGAAATGCTCGGGGTTTTTCTTAAAGTTTCCCCTTAGGATGATTGCGCTCAGTGTGACGGTGAGATAAAAACAAGGCGAAGCAATTGCTAGGAATAAATAACAAGTTGGCTGTTATAGATGGCTGTCATCCCTCTCGCACGTCACTGTACAGAGTGGTAATAGGATATTAGACACAGGATAAATAGATTCAAAGAGGATGTTGCTTTTTAGGACGACACACGTAAGATCCGCGTAATCTGCGCGAAATGCTGCGAATGGCAAAGATTTAGTGGCCTCAACGGTTCTGTGTGCGGAATCGGCGAAAAAGCTAAGTAGATTCTACAGCCACATATTTCATTGCCATCGCCTTTCTGCTCCTCGAGCTCCCTTCGTGCTTATTTCGAAAGCATTCCAAGTGAGCACATATGTTACTTTAACCTTTCAGCATGAAAAAGTTCTGCACTCGGTCGATAGTAGTGAAATTCATTTCGACGGGGTTCCTTTTCAAGTTCAAGTCGATTCTTCCTTCAGATCACAATTAAAATTATCTTTCTTTCGACCTTTTTGCTTCTGTTTTCAGAGAAAATTAATATTTTTTGTTAATCTACCATTCCATGAAAACGTCTGTTGCAATTGCAATTATAGTTGGAATTAGATTTTGCGCTTTTTATGGAACTTTTTTCTTAATCTGTTCGATTTTAAAGGCAATGCAAGAAAATGATGGGAAACAATTTTACGAATGAATCTTTCAGCATAATTTAAGGAGACATTTACTTTTTAAATCGAAAAAAAACATACTTTTAAAATTTTTTTTAAAAAAAATCTATAATAATTAATGACAAACTTTCTTTTGAGTATTATAATTTATGTATTGAAGAACATAAAAAACAATTTTTTGATTACTTCTTATTCTTCATATCGGCGGTAGAGGGCGCATTCCAAAAGTTACGTTTTAAACGGTGAGACACTTTTTGAGCTTCCTAAAAGAAATCAAGTAAAAATTCTAAATGGATTATATTCCTATGGGATATACATAGGTTAGACTGGGTACGGTTGTGACAATTTTCAATTGATCGCCCATAATTTTGTTAGTATGCCATTTAGCTGGAAGAAAGATGTTTTTTATGGTAAAGTATACATTTATCTACCTACAAATACTAAAATGTTGCCCCTAAGTACAATGGTTAACTCACAGGAGCAAATCAGAAAAAAAGGGAAAAATGTCACAACCGACCACACCCCAGGGGCGGTTGTGACAGTGCTTGGGATCCGTAGTGACAGGTTTAACAATACACCAAAACGGTCTAAAATCACTTTTGTTGCAAATAATATCTTACATAAGGCATCATAAATCTTCTTCTGGCAAAATTTAACATTAACGAAAAAAAAAAAAAAAACTATATATAGTTTTATGGCTTAAAACAACTATGGCACTGTAGATTCTACAGTTACGAGTAATATAACAGTCTTTATATTAAAATCTAATCGGTATAACTAATAAGGCACTGTGACATATATATTTATATATTTATTATAACAGTCTTCATATATTATGGTAACTGTGTTAAAATACAAAAATATTAACTTAAAACGTCTTCTTCAACAAAAACTAAACATTTGTGTAAAATCATATGCAAAATCAAAAAATAGAAGGAAAATGAAGTTCGTTTTTAGTTATAAAAACTGAAAAAATAAGATACCGAGATTTAGTTAGACTCATCACAGTAGTGACATCACATCTTTCGGTCTTTCTCAAACGTGTCGTGGGCATCTAAAAGCAAAAATAGAAATTTTGTTTTTGTCACAACCGTACCCAGAAAACATGTCACAACCGTCCACAATGCACTCCTTCGCAAAAAAACAATTACCATGACAATACCAAACAACATATTTACAAAGTAATTACAGCTATATAACTACTAATGTTTCACTTTTTACGAAGAAAAATACTTATTACTCTATCTGTACACATATAACAACAATTATTAAAAAATATCGAATAAAAATACTTACTTTTGACCGTTAAAAAGTAATATAGGCCCCTGCTAGCGTTAATGTCGCGCGATGGCTTACGTAATACTGTGACACACTTTCAGATGGGCAAACTGCTCCTCGCTTTCCTTGCACCCTCCCCGTTAATCCTTACAGTTTCGCTAATATGACGACTGTCACAACCGTACCCTGACACAACCGTACCCAGTCTAACCTACCTAAAAAATTATTAAAAAAAATTGTTTTTCGTCACTTTATTAAAGATTTCCAAAAAGTGTTGAAAAATCGACCTTTTCTTGGGGTGAACCACCCGTGTTAAAAGAGGGGATTTGTACAATATATATCTACATTTTTAGAAGTGTATTCTCTGATATTTCGTATAAAAAATCAAATGCTATTTGGTTTTTTCAAATTGGATAATTTGAGCCTGAGAAATGTGGCTCACGAGCTCAAAAACCGTTGTTTCGAGAAAAACTCGTTTAAAGTTATTTTTCGATAATTTTAAAGTACGATAAGCGTAAGGTACTGCTACAAATATATCTATAACCTTTTTTCTATGTTGAATTTTTCAAAATGGTTTTGGGAGTATATTTTTCTGATGTTTTAGAATACATTTATGATTTTTTTTTTTTTTTAATCGATTTAGAAAGTATAAGTATATTTATATATAAGTATATACACCGGAAAAAATATCGCATATGAATTTAAAATTTTTAACTTATTAATTTTAAATTGTAACAATTCTCTCCTAATTTTATATGAAAAATACGAACAATTACAATCAATAAAAAATATAAAATTAATAATAAAAATATCAACATCATAAGTAAAAAAAATTTAGTCTTGCAAATAGATTTTATCAATTATTTTCGTATTATTTTGAAACGTTCCCAATACGAAAAATATATGCCAATACGAAAACTATAGTATTTTTACGAGATATTATTAATTTTATAACATACATTTATTTTATACATATATTATTCCCAAACTTATTAACTTAATAATAAAAAAATATGAATTTCATATGTATAACCCCTAACAGGTAAACAGGTTTTTTGTTAGCCCAGTGGTGCTTTTTTTTAGTTTAGTTGATTTTTTTTTAAATAAAAGATTTCTGATAAAATGAGCATAATTACAATTTGTTCAGAGTTGTTTAATGGGTCGAAAATGCGTATCGTTTGTCGAAGGGTCAAATATGTACCTGCTCCGGGGAAATAGGATTTTCGTATGTGAAACGTAATTATTTAAGTGAACGCCAATTGTGCAGCAAGAATTCATTTTCTGAAAAATATGGACCTTTGTATTTTTATATTTATTCTAAATATTAAACAAGAATTAAGAAAAATAACACTGTATTTTTAATATGTTTTCGTATCAATTTTAAAAGAAATATTGTAAAGAAGCTCATACGCAAATCGTATGATTAAGTTAATTTTAAATTTTCATATCAAAATAATACTCCCCTCATATTGCATCGATTTTGTATCAGAATCTCATCAATTTTACAGTAGAAAATTCACGCTTTTTCTTTCGATATACATACTATTATTATCAATAAGAGAGGGGACTTTTGAGCATAAAGTGCCATCTATTGTCTGATTGTAATAATTGTTTTATTATTGCATTGACATTCTCTATAATTTGTGGCGTCATACATTAACATTTGTTGTAATCACAGCATTTTGTTAAGATCATATTTTTGCCTCTCTTTGATTTTTTATGATTACAATCGGACAATAGATAGCACTGTACTGTGAAAAGTCCCCTTTCTTTTTGATCATGGCAGTATGTTCACTGTTACCCGAGCTGGACATTAATTTCGAAACCTCGTCAGTAAAATTGAAAAATTAATTACTATTTTACCACAATTGAAATCTGAAACGACTCAAAGAGATTTCAAATTTACAGATAAGCCAAGGGTGGTAAATAATAAATAGAATGCAAATGCGACTGAGTCAATATCTGCTGGATGATTTACTTCAATTTAAGAGGCAGATCTGATCAAAACTCAAACATTCAGCGAAAATTCCATCAAATTTTCTAACAAGAAATTAGGGTCCAAATACGATTATATACCTCATTCGTTTCTATTGATTTATATGGAGAAATTCAGCATCCCAAGACGGCATGGGGGAACTCCTGTTTTAAAGAGTTTCTCCTTTCCGTCTCTCCATCGATTTCTTATAACAAAAAACCTGAAAGTAAATGAGGGCAACACTTCAACTTAAGCCTAGACGAGCGAGATTAAAGGTGGAACCAGAAAATTAAAAAAATACAAATAAAATAAAAAAGTATGAGCTCGTAGCTCACAATTGAAGCGATGCGTTACCAACTAACTGATGACGAGAAGGGAGGAATTTGCTCAAAAGGGAGATGTTTGGAGTTTGCATACAAGACACAATTAGGCTACGTATGGCTGTCCACAGCTCAATACCCGGGTCGTTAAATTTAAATTGCTACAAATACCAATTTCTTTTCGCCTATCGTCCCAAATTAGTAAATTTAACGAAAGTTGCAGCAATAGAAATAGCCCGGGTTAATTCAATCCATGAAAATGGAGTTTTATTAAAGTGGAACTTTTCATTCTTCGCTACCACAGCCGCCCATGGAACCCGGGTAAAGTCGACAAACTTTTTGGAAAGAAAATAAAGGGGGTGAAAGTTGCTGCTCAATGAATAGGATAATGGTAATTCGCCGAAATTAATGAGAACGTACTTTCGCAAACTTCTCTTGGTGTGACGTAGTCAGGTTTCTAACTTCTCCCCGGGTTATTCTTCTTTATTTACGTGAAGGCAACTCCTTTTCGACCTGCAAACGAAACACAATTCACACATTTTATTGCTGTAGATTAACTCAAGGGGTTGGCTTTCGAGGCCGTAAATATTCAGGCGCATGAGGTGGTAATTTCCACAGATTGCGAGATGTGGCTGTGCTCACTTTTCGACTATTCCGTGATTTTTCGATCCCTTTTACTGTCGAAATATATTTTATGTTTGTTTCTTTTTAAAGACCTCTACATGGTTCAGTTTTCAAGATTATTATATGCCTACTTTCAGAAAACAGTAAAATTATGATTTTATTGTCAATACAAAATTTCTTTTAAAACCGGTTAAAAACCCTTCATTCGTAATATTCTTCAGGTTTTTCGTTTATTATATATGCTCATTGTTAATACATATCGCACCTCGCTCAAAGGCTGTCATCTTTCATACTAGCCGCTAGATGGCCTTATTCTCCGACAGTGTCACTTCTGAGTTATGTCAAGGTGCAAGTGTGCAAGTAAGTGTTATGTAGTGACATTTTTTTAATTGTGGTGATTGATTTGATTAAGGTACATTTTAAAAATGTACTTAATTTGCTTGTAGAGAGGATTTTTTTGTATTGTGCCGTTTTTTGACAAAAAATACTAACTTTAAAATGAATGTAAACTGAGTTATAAATTGTAATCTGGCCTATTCTGGATTCCGACGGAAATCAAATGAGTTCGGAATGTAGGAAATTTGAATGTAGGCTGGTACATTAAAAAAGTTTAGTAACCGTGAGCTTTCTGACAGTGTCAGACGTCCCTTAAGGATTTGAATACCATCGAACTCAAAAATGCGCCTGACTAAGTATATCAGTTTTATTGCGAGTAAACAATAAATTTACTAGTATTTTTCGATTACAAGAGAACAAAGTTAAGTCAAATGAATTTGTGTTTTTTTAGATCGTAATGACTCCGAGGGCTGCACAAATGCTGAAGTTGATGAAATAGGTAGTAACTTACAGACTTCGTATTTTTCTCTGACAATGGTTGTGTTCAGATTAAAAACAAATTTATTGTAGCTTTTTAAATGTTTACCAGTTTGCCAGTGTTAATTCCTTAAAACTGGCCATATGCAAAACAGTTTATCCTAACTAATAATCAAAAGGAATCAAAAGATTGATTTACTTAATTTGGTAAGAAGTCATCCCATTCCCCATTGTTACGATGATCTTTTTAATAATTTTTAAAATTTCATTTTCAATTAAGAAAAGTGCGTTTTTGTTGTATATCAGATATTTTAAATTTTTGGTTATAATTTACTGCCTACTGTTGTCGTTTACTTCCTTAGTAGTAAGTTTTCATAATGTTTACTGTATAGGTTTTTTAAATTTTGTTTTTTTTTGTTACGCCTTATTACTTAGAGAGAATTGTAATGTCTTGTAACTTGAAAGTCATTTTAAATAAAGACATAATTAAAATTGATAGATTTTCTTTTTCAAAACTGTTATAAGTAATTTGCCCTGATTCATTTCTGATTGACGTACTTTTAGGCTTACAAGGAGAAGGTACCTACTCGTCATCACAGATTTCGCTCAAATTTATAGCACATGTAGAGCTTGGCTAGAAATTAAAGTACCCGAAGTGAGAACTCCAGATGGCCAAGTGTTTAGAAAATAATAAGGTCCCCCCACGAAGGGAGTCGAACCTGGGACCATTACATCACAAGCCCGAGCGCTTCCCACTACGCCATCCGCCGCTTTGGAGAAGTACTAACATAAATGGTATTTATGTTGCGAGAGCCGCGTCAACATTTTTTTATACTATTATTTTCTAAACGCTTGGTCATCTGGAGTTCCCACTTCGGGTACTTTCATTTCTAGCCAAGCACTACATGTGCTATGAATTTGAGAGAAATTGGTGATGACGAGTAGGTGCCTTCTCCTTGTTAGATTAAATCTGATTTACACAAAGTAAAATTTATTTAGAAATAATAAGGTATTCAATTTCTGAATGTATATTGAGGATTCTTGGTGAGTCCGCTTGCTTCGGCATCATTATTACTTAATATCAGGTTAGATATTCTCTAGAATTGACCCATTGATAAAAGAATAATAATTCAATTTTTAATTCTAAAAGTCAGGCTACATCTTCTTCTAAACGACTACGATGTTTCAATAAGAGGCATACATCATAATCAATAACCTCTACTGAGGCTTGAAATCATCTAAATAAGCATCCCTAATTGTTGAAGAATAGATTATCATCTCCTTTTATCACTGATTTTAGCGCATAATTAGTTCTCTGTATGCCTGTATGCCATGTTTGCAATTTGATTCTTGAAGTTAGTTATTCAAAATATTTATAAACAAAGAAAATTATATTAGGCATACACAAAAGGCGACTGCACAATAACCCTGATGATTTTATAGATAATTTTGTTGTTTTTCTAATATAGTATAGTACAACTTATAATAAGACACCACCTGATGTGTATTGATCGTTGGGACCAGTATTCTTAAATGTTTGCTCATTGTCCTTTAATTTTTTTAAAGGTTTAAAATTATGGTTCTTCTATCACAAATTAAGAATGTTCTTGTAAACGATTTCTATTAAAAACAAACAATTAAAAGTAGGTACGAAATTTTTCATTGGACGAATTTAAATAATGTTTATAATTTTGATTTTAATGATGCATAAAAAAGGAGCTGAATTAGCCCTCTGTTTTAGATGGTAAAAGCACCAGCATTAATATATCTGGGTTATATATTAGGGCAAGGTGCACTGTATAAAGCAACGTTTTCCTCCTCCGTTCCATTTATTCAACCGCTTAAAAGGAGTTGTAAACAACGAAGGGAAAGCTCTGCGTTTTGGAATTCCCTCTGCAAAATTCAGTAATTGTAATTGTTGGGGAAGGTAACAATTAGAAAGATTTGACCCAGATCCACGTTGGCTACTGAAATTGGAAAAAAAGGACAATAGAGACATAACCTCAAATTACTCATGTAATTAGTCTGCTTATTATGAATGACAACGTTACAGGATGGGATTAGAAATAACACTCGGCTACTCGATTGGGATAATTTATATGGTCTTCTTAATTTTCTCTTTTGAAAGGGCTTTCAGGAGGTTGACGAAGGACATACAGTAGTCAATGGATAGAGAATCCAGATATTATAGGAGCAGAAAATATAGGAAAGTCGGCTCCGTTTGTTGGTCCTGACATGTCCGTCCGTAGAAATGCCTTTCATATGCATTCATTAGGAATAATTTTGTATATTTTATTTGAATCGACCTGACGTTTTGGCTTGTGAAACATACGGCCACCAAAACCCAGCGAGTATTTATAATGGAGATGTATAATTTTATTCTTTATGGATTTTTATTTATATTTAAATGAGTTATTGATTTGTGGCCTTCCCGAGAAGATTAAATTGTTATGTATTCATATCTCAGCTCGCGGAATCATTTTCTTAAATTGTTTGCTTCCATCACTCGAAGAAGGGGAGCTCCTCGTTTCATGTAACAGAGAGCCTGCCCATTTTTGTGTTTATTAAAATGTCAACCACGTCCTCTGTATCCACATTAGTACACGAAGGAGTATATACAACGAGGCTCTATATTATTTTTTATTTGTATCTTTTTCCTGCATTCGTTTCAGATTCGGGAGGGTATATGTCAAGTACTCTTGTGTCATATAAGGTGATGTCGAAATATTTTCTGTATTTTTACACAGTATAATTGAAAACATCGATGTTCAGAGTGGGTTAAGGGTGACGGGGACACGTCACTCGAAAAATGGATATGGATCATGCTCTCAAAGCACGCAAATCATTAAAATTGGAAGATATTGTTTTGCGGCTTGTGTGCTTAAAGCGAATACCGAACTGATGCTGTATCTGAAGGACTTGGAAGTCTATTAATTTACTTGTACGTAAAACAAAACATTGCATAAACAAGATATATAATATCAATAAGCTACTTATGTACATGAAAAATAGGCCTATATTACATTTTAACTGAAATTCAACACAACCGAGTTCCGAAGCGCACTTTATTGCTACTTTATTCTATTACGATTAAGATTGATTTAAATATGAATTTTTGAAGATTTTAGAAATGTGTCAGCTAAAAAAATTATACCTACCTAACCGCGATTCGGAAAAAAGTGCGATAAATATGAATAAATTTGTAGTTTATTTAATTTACTTCAACCACATTACTTTACGCGGAAAAACTAGCCCTGTAGGCTGAATTTAAGACAATCAATTTGTTATCTTCAGTAGGCCAGAACTGCAGAATTGAAAAATTGTTAAATATCGTAACAAGTTGGATTTAACTTTGATTTTTTGCATTTATCTATTTAATTAACTAAAACAAGGTTACTTGACGCGGAAAAACTACTTCTACAGGTCGAATTTAAGAAAATACATTTTTTTAGCTTCAGTAAACCAGAGCTGCGGAATTGAAAAATTCTTAAAAATCGTAGAAAAGTTGGATTTAACTCCGATTTTTTGCATTTGTCTATTCAATCAACTTAAACCACGTTACTTAAAGTGAAAAAACTACTTGTATAAGTTTTTTTATGAAAATGAATTTTTTAACTTTCGTAGACCAGAACTGCAGAATTTAAAAATTGTTAAAAATCGTAGGAAAGTTGGATTTATCTCGGATTTTCTGCATTTATCTATTTAATTCACTATAACAACTTTACTTTACGCGAAAAAGTAACTATACAGGTCTAATTTAAGAAAATTATTTTTTTTACCTTCGGTAGGCCAGAGCTGCAGAACGGAAAAATTGTTAAAAATCATAAAAAGGACCCCGCACAAAATCTATGGAAAAAAAAATCACAGTCGATTGGGCTGAAATTTTGCAGAAAGATATTTTTCAGCAAGATGATTAAAAGTCTCAATGAGTCCGAAGACCGGCTATGCATAGATTTCGAGATATCAGGCCCCAAAGTGGGTCATTTAGAGGTTCTCCGAAGAGGGATAATTGGGTAACTATTCACCGTGCAACATTTCGTTCCGTTAGTATCACCAGACTTAGTGGCATTATACATTAGTTTTCGGGGTCCCTATAGGTAATTCCAAGGTCAAGCCAAGAAAAATGGTTAGAATAATGTAAAAAAAACACGAAGATATCCGGTGTCGCTGAATCAGAATGAAGTTTTTATTTGACGTTTAATGCTTAATGTTTAACGCTTAACGTGTAACGCTTAACTTTTAACGTCTAACGCTTAGCGTCTAACTCTTAGCGTCTAACGCTTAACGTCTCACGCTGAACGTCTAACGCTTAACGTTAAACGTTTAACGCTTAACGTTTAACGTCTAACGCTTAACGTCTAACGTTTATCGCCTAACGTTTAAGGGGGTAAATACAATTACACGGGCAAAAATTACGCATTAAAAAACATTTTTTTTCACAAAGAAGGTTTAATGCAATCATTATAAAACTTTGTACACTTGTTAAGGTATAAATGAGGAATGTAAAAAAAAATTTTTTTTATTTTTTGAAAACAAAATGGCGGCTGTACGCTGGCGTGAATTTGACCTTCAAACAGTCTCGTCGCAACTAACATTGTGGGTGGTCGTTCGCTTTTGTGACCGAGTGATCTGTGTTTTACTTGTTCTGTTCTGTTCTGTAAAGTTTAAATTTTTTTCCCCGAGTGTGCAGAAGTGTAGTGCTATCGTTTGTATATATAATTTTCTCCGTGTTATTTGTTCGTAGATATTGCTGTGGTTGCAAATTTTTGCATTTTTCTGTGTCGGATTCTTTGGCGGCAAATAGTGCATGGTGAGCTAAGTGTCACGGTGTTGTTCTCTTGGTCTCTGGATAGCGCTCTTCAATTTTGTAAACTTTCCGCTATCAGTGCGGCTTCGGCTTTTCCCCTTCTGACTGCCAGTCCTAATCAGCCATAAAGTAGGCTAACGAGGCTTGGCCGTACAGTCACTTAAATAAATAAATAATTGACAATTCAGTTTCATATCTTCTCGTTTTTTTTTCTCCGCCACCCACCCACTTTTATTTGTGCTCAGTATGTCTCATTGTAAAATTTGCGACAATCTGATCACCGACAATGAGGTTTCGTGTGACGGCGTTTGTAACAACGTCTTTCATGCCACATGTCTAAAACAGCCCTCCACCCGACGGGCTAAATCCTCTGCTTTCACTTGCGAGGAATGTTCGGCTATAAAGCCTTGTCATGTTTTAAGACTGATTATGAACATGACAAATGCTATTTCTAGTGACCAATCTCTTTTAGCGGAAAAAGTGAACAATGCTCTCCATTCAAATGTTCACATAATATCCGATGATCTCGGCGTTCTTAATGCGAAAATTGATAAAATATTCAGTGCGGTCGAGGTATTCACGAGTACTTCTGAAGCCATTTTATGCAAAACCCGTGACATATTTGCAAACATCGCAAACGTTTCAGGCACTCTCGAAGAGTTACACGCGGTGTACACTAATTCAGTGTCAACCTCTTGTGTTGCTGATAGTACAGCAGTCGGCCCTGTCATTGACGATATTAAGTATCACGTCCGCAAAGCTTTTAATAACGTAAACTCATGGTCTTCTGAATTTTCAAAGAGTACTGAGTTACTTCTTTCTATTAAAGGTGAGATTGAAACTCTTAAAACTATTAAAATTGACGGAAATCAGGGACCCGATATTTCAATTGATGTAATCCCGGTCACGGAAGTTCCTCCTCCTCCTCCCTCTACAAATAATGTAGTGTCTAACGTAAAAAAATCTGATTTACGACAAAAGCGACCAAATAATCGCTCAATTAAAAATAAAAATAAAAAGAATTCTGTTATTGATATCAATTCTTCTAATACCCCTTCCCCATTAGTTTCTGCGTCTCAGAACTCTATTCCCGTGATACACGAGTCCCAGTCTGAAACATCTTCCCAAGCAGAGATTAACCTTCCTGTTACGGGTAATGTTTCAGAAGCACTAAAAGTGGTCCCCCATCGACGAACCCTATTTATTTCTCGTTTAGATTCTGAAACTTCCTCTAAAGCAATCCTCTCGTACATTCAGGCTCGAAATACTAGCATACAAAATATATCTTGTAGGAAAATTAATAAAGCTGTAAGCCCAGTTGCATCTTTTATTTTACATGTGCCTGAGGAATTGGCTCCGACTTTGCTAAATTCTTCATTTTGGCCCTCGGGTGCTTTAATAAAGAATTTCGTCCCTCGTAAACCGATCTTCAAGCCTAGAAATTCGAGTGCAAACCCATCTAATAATATTATCTCAAAAAACTGAATCCGCAGACGATCTCCTTATATTATCAAAATGTAAGGGGTATCAGGACCAAGACTAGGACTCTTTACCAGTCGACCACTACTAGTAACTTCGACATTATCGCGTTAACCGAAACGTGGTTACATCATGGTTTTCGGGATGCTGAGATGTTTGATTCATCCTATCAAGTATTTCGTAGGGATAGGTTTACTGATTCGGAGGCGCGAGGAGGAGGAGTTCTCATAGCTTGCAAAACTCACCTCAATTGCAGCTTGATTTCACCACCCGACCTAACTGCTTCTTCTGACATTGAGCTAATTACTCTCAAAGTAACATTAGCCAGAAATTCCTTATTTATTATGTGTTGTTATATTCCTCCTGATCTAATCAATACCGTTGACAGGGACGGATATAATATGTATGATATGTTAATTTCAAGATTGGAATTCATTAATAACTTAATGAATCCAGACGACGATCTCCTTTTATTGGGTGATTTTAACTTACCCAACGTTCAATGGGTAGCCAATTCTGCTGACGATGGCTGCCATCCCTTTAATAAATTAAATTCTAAGGAGTCTTCATTTCTGGGATCAGTTTTCTCTTTCGGTCTCAGTCAGATAAGTTCCATACAAAATAATATGGGTCGGCAGCTTGATCTTGTATTTTCCTCTGACTGCAACAATACAATTGTTGATCAAAGTCCAATTCTTCTGTCTACACTTGACAAATATCATCCGCCTCTCCAAATTGATTATTTTCATAGTGCTGTAAATACCAAACATGTCAACGTTAGCGACTACGCTTACAATTTCAGGAAGGCGGATATGGACGAACTTTCCAGAAGAATATCTTCCATTGACTTCACTACACTTTTATCTGATGATAACATTGACAATGCTTTGTCCACGTTCTACGCATTAATCTTCAAAATTTTTGAATCTTGCGTCCCTTACGAACGGCAGCGTTCCCTTATTTCATCACCTCCCTGGTTCAATAGCGATCTGCGGAGGCTTAGAAATAGGAAAAATAAGTTGTGGAAGGCATATATTCTGGATAGGGATAACTCTTCGTACAATGAATTTGTTGAATGTTATAATAAATTTAAGGAATATTCCACACAGTTATATAACGATTACGTAAAACGAATGACAACTGAATTCTACAATAATCCGCGAGCATTTTATAAATTTATTAACTCTAAAAGAAAAGTGGACGACTACCCTGCTAATATGCAATATGAAGGAGTTTCCAGTGACACTCCATCTGCAATATGCGATATGTTTGCGTCCTTTTTCGAAAAATCATTCTCCCCTGAATTTAAACCCGATCTTAACAATTTTAACCACTTAAATAAAAATCCTATTCCTATTAATTTATCCATTTGTATTACTTCTAATGATGTCCTCAAGCATATCAATGAGCTCCCTCTAGATTTTACATCAGGACCCGATGGTATTCCGCCAGCTATTCTTAAGGCTTGCTGTAATGAACTAGTCATGCCTTTAACATTAATTTTCCAAAAGTCTCTTAAAACTGGACAATTTCCTCTGCTCTGGAAAAACTCCCTTATTATTCCTATTCATAAAAAGGGTAACAAAAATGAGGTATGCAACTACAGACCTATTGCGAAACTCTCGTGTATCCCAAAACTTTTTGAGTCAATTATACACTCACAATTGTCTACTGTCTGTAAGCACCTCATCTCAACAAACCAGCACGGTTTTCTTCCGGGGCGGTCTACTTCTACGAATCTCCTCGAACTTGTTACCTTTGTTACTGAAGGCTTTCAAAATGGCGTGCAAACAGATTGCATCTATACTGACTTCAGCAAGGCTTTCGATAAGCTTTCTCACTCCGTAATAATCCTTAAATTGGTAAGTCTAGGCTTTCCACCTCTGGTTATTAACTGGATTCGTTCTTACTTACTCGATAGGACATATCAAGTTTCTTTTCGTCGCTCCACCTCGAACAAGATATCAGCTACGTCAGGAGTCCCGCAGGGTAGTCATTTAGGTCCACTTCTTTTTATTTTATCTATTGATGACATCTCACAACTTCTTCAAACCTGTAAAATCTTAATTTACGCAGACGATATGAAAATATTCTTTCGTACGAGAAATATTAGCGACTGTCACGCGGTTCAAAATGACCTAAACATATTCCACTTGTGGTGTACACACAATAATTTAGAACTAAATATTGGTAAGTGCGAAATCATGACTTTTTGTAGAAGTCGTAATCCCCTGCGTTTCAATTATATCTTATCAAATCATGCTCTACGACGTGTTCAATCTGTCCGTGACTTGGGGGTTATCCTGGATTGCAAATTAGACTTCGTTGAGCATATCAACTGTACGGTGGCTAAAGCTAGTTCTATGCTGGGATTCATCAAAAGATGGTCCCGTGAATTTTCTAATAGAACTGTCTTAAAACAGCTTTACTTTTGTTTTGTTAGACCAATTCTCGAATACGCGAGTCAAGTTTGGTCGCCCTATTATCGAGTCCATATCGATTTCGTCGAATCTGTGCAAAAAAAATTTGTCAGATTCGCTCTTAAGGATTTACCTTGGAGCAATCCAGTTCTTCTCCCTCCTTATAATGATCGTTTGAGGCTCCTCGATATGCACTCTCTGCTCAAGCGTCGGGAGATTGCAGACATTGTCTTTGTTCACCAATTATTAATTGGCAATATTGATTCAGCTTCCCTTAAAAGCGAATTCACTTTCAGATTGAACGAGCGTAATCTTAGGGTGGTGTCACTTCTGCAAACTAGTTTATGTAAAAATAACTATAGCTTCTTCCAGCCTATTAACCGGATGAGGTTACATGTGAATAAGAATGCTGATTTGTTTGATGTTCGTGTCAGTAAGCATGCACTGAAGAAAAGTCTGCTTGGTGGCTGTGGTCGCATGTCTACTAACATCGGACCAAATGATGAATAATCAGTCATATGCTACAGATTAATTCTGTTGTTTTACAAAGCTTTGACTAAGCTGATGGTCTGTAAAAAAAAAAAAAAAAAAAAAAAAAAAAAAAAAAAAAACTAACTGCAACCACTCTGGACGTCGTGTTATTGATCTGTAACAGCCCATAAAAGAAATGTGGCTTAAATATACATGTAATTTGTCGGTAAGCCTCAAAGATTAAAAAAAAAAAAATAATTCTGCGTTTGGTAGAAGTTTTTGTAAAAAAACGATAATTTTCACTATTTTTTCAGCCATTTTTGTATTAATAATCCAATTTTGCAACAAAAAACTCCAAAACAATTAGGCTTACAGACAAGCCTAAGGTATAACGAAGAAACCCTTAAAATTTCAGCTAAATTGGACAAGTAGTTTTCGAGTAATCGTGGTTGCAAATTTTTAAAATGTTGTTTTGAGAAAAACGACTTTAAAGTTTTGAAAACCTTCTATGCGCTGAACAAAGAGTTCTCGAAAAATGAAGAAAAAATATATAAGGAGTTCGATTTTCGACCTGAAACTTTTTGGAGCGTATTCTACGGGACGTTTTCTAACTTTTTAGAGGAACAAAAAAAAATCGATTTTTTCGACCTTCTAATTGTATTTACCCCCTTAAGGCTTAACGTTTAACGTCTAAAGCTTAACGCTTAACGTCTAACTCTTTACGTTTAATGTTTAACGCTTAAAGTCTAACGTTTAACGATTAACGCTTAATGTTTAATGTCTAACGCTTAACGTCTAACGCTTAACGTATAACGTCTAACGCTTAACGTCTAACGCTTAACGCTTAACGTCTAACGTCTAACGCTTAACGTCTAACGCTTAACGTCTAACGCTTAACGTCTAACGTTTAACGCTTAATGTCTACGACTGCAGCACCGGCGAATTCCGTCCCGGCCAACGCACCCGCACCCGATACGTCCGGTCGCCCTGAGGTGCAAGCTTGCGACTTCCGACGTCAGCGCATGGCCGATTGATCCACCTTCGACCGAATTGGAGCGGTCAGAAGCCGGCAGTGGAGAACTGAATCGCGGATTCTACGCATCGCAATTTTAAAAATATTTGAATAAATTGTTTGTCTTTGTTTTGAAATAAATATTCTCATTTCCTTTTGTTTAAAGAAAAAATTTCCTGTGTAATTTGTATAATTAAGTGTAGTGAATAGTTTAACTCAGGGTCAATAAATATTGTGAAAATAAAAAAGGTGTTTTTGTGTTTGGTGCAATCTAACGAAAGGGAAGGTGGACGACACCCGAGTCAACGAGTAACATTGGTCCTTCGAACCGGATCTAAATAGATCCTAAAACCGTAAGTCCCTCTTTTCCTTATTTCCCTATTTAAGTGCGTGGTAAAATTAGTTGCTGAAAAAATGGCAGACATAAAAAACCTTATTATTGCACAAATGGCATTAACGGAACAAATGGCCAAATTTGTAGCAAATACAAAGAAGACGGGGGTTAGCAAACGCACCCACAGCTTCTACGTCGGACGGGTTAACGGCTGGCACGAGCTATGGCAAAAGTTTATTGAAAACGAAAGCCAAATCGCGCTGATAAAAACGAGAGAGGACGACACTCTTGAATATTTTTCGGAAGATTGCTTCTCAACACAGGAAGCAATCTTCTATGAGTTCAAGGGAGAACTGCTCGAACATATTAAAAGATTGGAGAAAGCCGAAAAAGCGGCAGATCCAACTAATAGCCCTCCCCACATTACAAGCGAGGAATCCGCAAAATCCTCCACTCATTCGAGTTTACCGCGCATCATCCTACCCAAATTCTCTGGAGACTACAATGAATGGGTTAGTTTCCGTGATCTTTTTGTATCAGTCATTCACGAAAACCAAGCGTTGGAAGCTGTGCAAAAATTTCACTATCTCAAAACCACACTGGTGGGAGATGCGGCCAACGTTATCAAACAATATAGTATAACGCAAGCCAATTATGCCTCAGCATGGAATGCTCTAAAAGATCGCTATGAAAACAAGCGGATTCTTGTGGCTTCCTTGCTAAAAACGTTCACGACTCAACCGAAAATAATCACAGAAACAGCGAATTCTGTTAAGAGTCTGTTAGACGTAACAAGTGAATGTCTTGCATCGTTGCAAAATATCGGGGTTAATATCGTACATTGGGACCCACTTATCATACATTTACTTGTGCAAAAACTTCCCTTGGAAGCGCACAAAGCCTGGGAAGAGTCCATTATTGACAGTACCGATGTCCCAACATGGGACGAATTTAAAAAATTTTTAGAACAAAGATTTCGAACGCTCGAGGCTATCGGTGGCTCAAAAACCAAGCCCGTGTCGGCAGAAAAGAAGCCGGAAGCACCCAAAGCGATCAAAGTTCAAAACTTTCATTTGGCGAAATCAGCTTGCAAATTATGCAGCGCTAATCATCCTCTCCGCCAGTGCCCTCAGTTCATAAAGCTCGAACCTAAAAACCGCTTAAAGGTAGCGAAGTCTGCAAGCAGCTGTTTGAATTGTCTGGGCAAATTTCATTCAGCAAATAAATGCCTGAGTAAAATTAGATGTGCGGAGTGCGGAGAAAAACATCATACGCTTCTGCACGTATCTAATGAAAGCCGTCCGTCCCAACCAAAGGCTGAAAAGCCCGCGACCTACTATAACAAATCAAATTCGGTGGCAAGTACCTCACATGTAGTGAACTATTTTGTCACTGAAAACCGACAAGTTTTGCTAGCAACCGCAATAGTGCAAGTTGACACCCCTCAAGGTCTATTTACACTACGAGCATTGATAGACCCAGGGTCGCAAGCGACGTTCATCACCGCCCGCGCCGCTGCGTTAAAACGGATGAATCTCCGAACAAACTCAACTCGTGTGGCGGTGACGGGTCTAGGAAACTCTGAGGCAGCATGTTCGCGGAAAATGGCAACAATTGTTCTGCATGCCGCAAACGTGAACAAACAAATAGAAGCTAATGTTATCGTGCTTGATCGTTTAACCGACTTATTACCTGCTAAAACAATTATAACAAAAAATTGGGCTCATTTGCGCGATCGCTACTTAGCAGATCCCAAGTATGATACTCCAAATCGGATTGACATTTTATTGGGGGCAGACATTTATCCACAAATCATATTAGAAGGCGTGAAATCAGGGCCGCCAGGCACCCCAGTCGCTCAAAATACGATTTTCGGTTGGATTCTGTCAGGTAAGATCGAGGGAGCTAACAACGATGAGATTATCAAACCCAAAATTCAGTCATATGTCAATATTTTAGAGGAAAATTTCGATTTGAGAAAATTTTGGGAGGTGGAAGAAATCCGTGACGCCAAGACACAAAGCTTAGAAGAATAAACCTGTGAATCTTTCTTTAAAAAACACACTCTCGCAAACCGGACGGTCGATATATCGTGCGATTGCCCTTTAAAACTAATGACGTCAGCGTCGAGGCATAAAGCTTTGAAATGTCTAATATCTGTAGAAAAAACCGCACAACAAAAAGGCTATCTTGAAGAGTATAATCGAGTGCTCAAAGAATACCTTATGCTTAATCATATGGAAGAAGTACTTCCTGAAAGCGGAAATAATTCGTACAATTATTTTCCTCATCATGGGATCATCAAAGAGTCGAGCTCCACAACGAAATTACGGGTTGTTTTTAACGCATCATATAAAACTAAAACATATAAATCCCTCAAAGACGTACTCTTTACGGGCCCAGCTTTACAACAAGATCTCAACACTATTCTGCTGAGATGGCGATTTCACAAGTATGTATTTTCAGCAGATATAGAAAAAATGTATCGGCAAATTTGGATACATCCAGACGACGCTAAATATCAAAAAATTTTGTGGCGTCCAGAAAGATGCGCGCCAATAAAAGACTATTGCCTCTTAACCGTTACCTTTGGAGTTGCATGTGCACCTTATCTCGCCATTCGTACGCTACAACAACTAGCTGCGGATGAAAAACAAAATTTCCCAGAAGCATCTGTCAGCTTAAAAAACGATTTTTATGTAGACGACGTTCTGACCGGTAGAGACACGATTCAAGAGGCAAATATTCTTAAAAATGATCTTATTTCGCTTCTTAAACGAGGAGGCTTCAACCTAAGGAAGTTTACATCTAACAGTTTTGAACTTTTAAGCGATTTACTGTAGCTGAAAAATCTCAGATTTCTTTGAATGGGGATGAAACTATTAAAGCACTTGGCATTACCTGGAATCCAAAGGAAGACTACGCGCGCGTACAACAAGCTGATGGGAGCTTTTCCTCTCATCTAATTATCTCAAAAACTAGAGTCGCTCCGGTAAAAACTCTATCGCTCCCACGGTTAGAACTCTGTGGAGCCCATCTTTTATCCAAACTCGTGCGATATCTGAAGGAGCAATTAGGTAATACCTCAAAGTTTCACCTGTGGTCTGACTCAACCGTAGTGCTTGCCTGGATCCACAGCCATCCAAATCGATGGAAATCTTTCGTTGCGAATCGAGTTTCAGAAATTCACACTAATGTGTCAGAATCATGCTGGTGACATGTCCCGTCGGAAGAAAACCCTGCCGATTTAGCATCCCGGGGAATTTTTGCGTCGGAATTGATACAGCGCTCGGTATGGTGGAAGGGCCCGTCATGGCTAGAAAAAGATACTGAAAGCTGGCCCACAACACGATCTGAGCAAGATTCTGAGCTAGTAGAAAAAGAGATGAAAAGGTTAAAATCATTTCAGGTAGAAGTACAATCGGAACAAATCATTGATCGATTTTCTAACTACATCAAAGCATGCCGTACGATCGCATTCTGTCTCCGATTCATCAATAAATGTCAGGCGAATCAGCAAGAAACATCAAAAATTAGAGTAACAAATCCAACTCAGACTAGCTACCTCACTCCTGAGGAACTACATCGAGCTAAACTATATTTAATTCGGGAAAGTCAACGAAGTGCATTTTCTAAGGAATTAGATAATCTCAAAAGGAAAATTCCAATTTCACAGAAAAGCTCAATCTTATCACTGAATCCATTCGTGGACGAGAATCTCATTCTTAGTGTTGGCGGACGTTTAGCGGAAGCTAACCTGCCTTTTGCTGAAAAACATCCAATCATCCTACCGTACGAGTCAAAACTCACGGAATTGTTAATTGAACACACTCACAAAACTTCCATGCATGGCGGACCTTCACTCATGGGCACAATATTACGAAAGGAGTATTGGATAATTAAAGTCAAAAGAGCGATTAAAAAGATGCTACAGCAATGCATTACATGTCTTCGATGGAGACAGCAGACGGCCAGCCAAATCATGGGAAATCTGCCATACCATCGAATAACTTTAGAGCGCCCCTTTTATGCAGTTGGAACGGATTTCGCCGGTCCGATTTCCATCAAGCTAAATCGTACCCGGAATGCGAAAACAGCTAAAGCATACATCGCTATCTTCATTTGCTTCGCCACCAAGGCAGTCCATATTGAGACAGTGAGCGATTTAAGCTCCGAAGCCTTTCTAGCCGCCTTACGGAGATTTTTATCCAGACGTGGTATCTCCAAAGAAATTTATAGTGACAATGGCACTAATTTCGTCGGAGCAGCAAAACTTCTAAAGGAAGAATTAAAGGAGGCAATTCGTCGCAATATTCCAATAATTGCAGAAAAATTAGCAAGCCAGAATGTTAATTGGCATTTTATTCCCCCCGGTGCTCCACATTTCGGAGGGCTATGGGAAGCGGGAGTAAAATCTATTAAGCACCATCTTCGAAGGGTACTTGGCCAAACGCTCCTCACATTTGAGGAATTGACCACCGTTCTATGTCAAATAGAGGCAGTTTTAAATTCACGGCCTCTATGCCCTTCATCATCCGATCCAGAAGATCTAACTCCACTAACCCCAGGACATTTTCTCATCGGTAATGCTCCTCTTACGTTACCAGAGATAGATAAAAGCAACGAAAAAATCTCCCTGCTATCTCGCTGGCAACTGCTTCAAAAGCTCAAAGGCGATTTTTGGAAACGATGGCGTTCAGAATATCTATCTCGATTGCAACAGAGACAAAAATGGAAAATAGATCAACCATCGATTAATCAAGGTGATCTCGTGCTTTTAAAAGAAAACAACCTACCGCCCTCCGCGTGGAAACTCGCGAGAGTTGTAGCTACTCATGTAGGATCGGATCAACAAGTCAGGGTTGTGGTATTGAAGACCGGATCGTCAGAACTGAAACGGGCTATCACTAAAGTTTGCGTATTACCATTTGTCAATAAAGCCCAATTGACAACGAATGTGAACGGCCCCTCTGACTAAAAAAAAATGATACCATTAAACACAATAAATATACTACCAGGTAATTTAGTCATATAAATATAGAATAATAATAATATAGTGCTAAGTTTTCGACCTAAAATCAGCGGAATTGCATTATTTCTACAGCTTCACTCATCATGTGGAAGCTCCTTTGTTTTCTGATCGTGCCATCCAATGTTTGGGCTCTTATCGCATTTGACTGCGGGCATGACAAGATGAATCATACCCGAGTCTCCGTCTTAAGCGTAGAAAACTGTAAACTGGAACTCTCCAACGCGGTGCATGAAAGTGAAGACATTCAGTTGTTGGAGTTAAACACGGTAGCATCAATTCAGATCTTTCAGGGCAAAATAAATATTTTGCAAACCGTATATCACTGCGGCATGTTCAGCCATCTCTCTTTGGTTCCGGGAGGGCTCAGCTCCTTCATTGCTGATGTATCAAAAGAAGAATGTGCTAAAATCCAGCAAGATGGAACGTACAAGCTGCAAAGTGGTAAAATAATCACGGATCTTAAAGCGAATTCAACAACAAGAACATCAGTGACTGTAGCAGGCTCTCTTGATGCTAAAGGTAACTGTGAAGGGACATCATATACATTCGGCACGCATTCTTGGCAAAATGTAATCGTAATGCAAGCCATCGAAGTTACAGTCAACGACTATACAGGCAATGTTCGGTTAGATGATAACAAAGTTGTCCTCCGCAACAATGTTCTTTGTCCATATCTGAACGGGAAGTGCATAGATATTGAGCATGGAATGATTTTTTGGGACATGGTCGCCGAAAATTCGTGCGAAGAGAAATCATATACTGTGTTATATGAAGGAAACGCGACGAAAACCCAAACATATGACATTGCAAACAACCAATCTCACCTTATATATGCAGTGAACACGGGTGACATCGTCTTTGCCTTGGAGGTTGTTAAATCAATTCCAATATGCAATCACCCCGGTTATCAGACTGAACATCCACGCTTGCTTATCGTGAAAAAAGTAGGCCAGGATTACAGCTTCAAGACCAAAGCGATAAACTCCAAAAATCTAGATCTTTTCGCGTATATCAACGCCAAGTTTGTCTATGTTGAAAGACACTTGAAAAATCAAATCCAAAATCTACACATGCACCTGCTTCATAAAAAATGCGAATTAGAACGACAAGTGTTAGAGACACAACTAGCGGTTGCGCATCAGCATCCCTCTGAATTCGCCTTTATGCAAATGAAAGAGCCCGGTTACACCGCAATATCAAGAGGAGAGGTAATCTACCTGATAAAATGCCAAGCAGTAGAAGTAACTGTCAGAAAAACTGAAAGATGCTATCAGGAACTCCCAGTTCTTTACAACAACAACAGCTACTACATGACGCCTACCACTCATCTCCTTCACGAATACGGCACAGAGATTCCATGCTCAGCAACTCTAATGCCTGCATATTTAATTCACGGATCCTGGTACGGTTTCAATCCAATAGGCCAGAAACTGGAATCTCCTCCGAATCTCCATCCTTCAAATGATATTCCGTGGAAATACGAAGATCTACACGATCTTATAAAGTTCGGCCTTTATTCGTACGAAAGCACGGACAAACTAAGAAAACAAATAATGTATCCCACGGAACGAAGAGCCATCGAAAATGTCATCACGCAAAAATTAATTGGCCATGAGCCCGATCAGCAAGACATTAACGTACTACACATGTTCTCCTCCAAACAAATAAATCATCTTTTAACCGAGTACTGGCAGCCAACCTGGGGACTCTTCACGAAATTTGGTAATATCAGCGCTAGCGTGGTTGCAATTTGGATTATCATACATGCAGCGAAATGTGTCATCTCCACGATCATCAACTTCCACTTAATTAGGCGGATTCATGGTTGGAGTTGGTGGTTATTAGGAGCGTTATGCGACACCTTCACACATTACATAATTAAAGGAAACAGACACTCCGAATCACCAGACCCGATCAAGTTAACCTCCGTCATCTGCAACATGGATAAGGAAGCCAAAACAAGCGAAGCGGCAATCGCACCCTCGCTAGAATCATTAAATGTCTCCACCGTAACGGATTTTGATATAGTACAGCGGCAAACAAAGATTTACCCGCCTTTAAAAGTGGACCACAGCCAACATTGCACTTAGTCCCTGTATTTTTATAAATTCCTTTCCTTCCCCCTTTCCTTACACATATCATAATTTTTTTCCCTATTCCGAATCCATATTTCAACTAGGCGAGTCGGGGCGCCCATAAAGTAACCCTTTTCATCATCAGGAGTCAAGCTGGCAGCGGGAGGAAATGCCCCTGCGAGACCCTCCTTCCACTCATCTTTAGTTATTTTTTCTAGGTTCTCGAAATGATGGGATTTCAAGGCTGCCCGAGATGTCTACGACTGCAGCACCGGCGAATTCCGTCCCGGCCAACGCACCCGCACCCGATACGTCCGGTCGCCCTGAGGTGCAAGCTTGCGACTTCCGACGTCAGCGCGTGGCCGATTGATCCACCTTCGACCGAATTGGAGCGGTCAGAAGCCGGCAGTGGAGAACTGAATGGCGGATTCTACGCATCGCAATTTTAAAAATATTTGAATAAATTGTTTGTCTTTGTTTTGAAATAAATATTCTTATTTCCTTTTGTTTAAAGAAAAAATTTCCTGTGTAATTTGTATAATTAAGTGTAGTGAATAGTTTAACTCAGGGTCAATAAATATTGTGAAAATAAAAAAGGTGTTTTTGTGTTTGGTGCAATCTAACGAAAGGGAAGGTGGACGACACCCGAGTCAACGAGTAGCACTTAACGTTTAACGTCTAACGCTTAACGCTTAACGTTTAACGCTTAACGTCTAAGGCCTAACGTCTAACGCTTAACGTTTAACGCCTAACGCTTAACGTTTAACGCTTAACGCTTAACGTTTAACGCTTAAAGCTTAACGTTTAAAGCTTAACATTTAACGCTTAACGTCTAACGCTTAACGTTTAACGCTTAACGTTTAAAGCTTAACGTTTAACGCTTAACGCTTAATGTCTAACGTTTAACGCCTAACGTCTAACGCTTAACGTTTAACGCTTAACGTCTAACGCTTAACGCCTAACGTCCAACGGTTAACGCCTAACGTTTAACGCTTAACGCCTAACGTCCAACGATTAACGCCTAACGTTTAACGCTTAACTTTTAAGGATTAATGCTTAACGTTTAACGTCTAACGTTTAACGCCTAACGTTTAACGCTTAAAGTTTAACGTTTAAAGTTTAACGTCTAACGCTTAACGTCTAACGCTTAATGTTTAACGCTTAACGTCTAAGGTTTAACGCATAAGGTCTAACGCTTAACATCTAACGCTTAACGTCTAACGCTTAACGTCCAACGTTTAACGTCTAAGGCCTAACGACTAACGCTTAACGCCTAACTCTTAATGCCTAACGCTTAACGTTTAATGTTTAACGCTTAACGTTTAACGTTAACGTCTAACGCCTAACTTTTAACGCTTAACGTCTAACGCTTAACGACTAACGTTTAACGTCTAACTCTTAACGTCTAACGCTTAACGTCTAACGCTTAACGTCTAACGCTTAACGTCTAACGCTTAACGTCTAACGCTTAACGCTTAACGTTTAATGTTTAACGCTTAATGTCTAGCGCTTAACGTCTAACGTTTAACGCTTAACGATTAACGCTTAATGTTTAATATCTAAAGCTGAATGTCTAACGCTTAACGTCTAGCGCTTAACGTCTAACGCTTAACGTCTAACGCTTAACGGCTAACGTTTAACGCTTAACGTTTAACTTCTAACGCTTAACGGTTTACTTCTAACGCTTAACGTTTAACGCTAAGCGTGGCTTAAGCCTGGCTTGAACCTTGCTCAAGCCTGGCTTAAACCTTGATCAAGCCTGGCTTAAACCTTGCTCAAGCCTGGCTTAAACCTAACTCAAGCCTGGCTTAAACCTAGCTGAAGCCTGGCTTAACACTTGCTCAAGGCAGGTTTAAACCAGGCTTGAAGAAGATTTAAGCCAGGCTTGAGCTAGGTTTAAGCCAGGATTGAGCCAGGTTTAAGCCAGGCTTGAGCTAGGTTTAAGCCAGGCTTGAGCTAGGTTTAAGCCAATCTTGAGCAAGGTTTAAGCCAGGCTTGAGCAGGGTTTAAGCGTTAATCGGTAAGCGTTAAATGTAAAGCGTTAGGCATTAGACGTTAAAGGTACGGACACACCAAAAGCGAAGCGAGCGAAGCGAACAATTTTAAAATTTGGGTGCCGTACAAATTAATTGAAGTGTCCGAATAGAACGCGACATGAGCGAAGCGGCTACTGCGACAGAATGTTCCCAAATTTGAAATTATTCGCGTCGCTTCGCTCGCTTCGCTTTTGGTGTGTCCGTACCTTAAAGGTACGGACATACCAAAAGCGAAGCGAAAAATTTAAAAAATTTGGGTGCCGTACAAATCAATTGAAGTGTCCGAATAGAACGCGACATGAGCGAAGCGTCTACTGCGACAGAATGTTCCCAAATTTTAAATTGTTCGCGCCGCTTCGCTCGCTTCGCTTTTGGTGTGTCCGTACCTTAAACGTTAAACGTCAGACGTTAAGCGTTAAAGTTAAGTGTTAAACGTTAAGCATTAAACGTTTGACGGCAAGCGTTAGACGTTAAGCGTTAGACGTTAAACGCTATGCGTTAAGTGTTAAGCGTTAGACGTTAAGCGTTAAAAGTTATACGTTAAACGTTAAAACGAGTTAGGGTTAAGCCAGGCTTGAGCAGGGTTTAACAGTTAATCGTTAAGCGTTAGGCGTTAAGCGTTAGGCGTTAAGCGTTAGGTGTTAAGCGTTAAACGTTAAACATTAAGCGTTACACGTTAAGCGTTACACGTTAAGCATTAAACGTCAGACGGTAATCGTTAGACGGTAAGCGTTAGACGTTAAGCGCTAGACGTTAAACGTTATGCGTTAAGCGTTAAGCGTTAGACGTTATACGTTAAAACGAGTTAGGTTTAAGCCAGGCTTGAGCAAGGTTTAAGCCAGGCTTGAGCAGGGTTTAAGCGTTAATCGTTAAGCGTTAAACGTTAGGCGTTCAACGTGAGGCGTTAAACATTAAGCGTTAGGCGTTAAGCGTTAGGCGTTAAGCGTTAGGCGTTAAGCGTTAGGCGTTAAGCGTTAGACGTTAAGCGTTAAGTGTTAAACGTTAAGTGTTAGGTGTTAAACGTTAAGCGTTAACCGTTAAGCGTTACACGTTAGACGTTAAAAGTTACGCGTTAAACGTTAAGCATTCGACGTTAAGCGTTAAACGTTAAGCGTTAAATGTTAAACATTAAACGTTAGACGTTAAATGTTAAGCGTTAAACGTTAGACGTTAAGCGTTAGGCGTTAAACGTTATGCGTTAAGCGTTAAACGTTAAGCGTTAGACGTTAAGTGTTAGACGTTAAACGCTAAGCGTTAAATTTTAAGCGTTAGATGTTAAACGTTAGTCGTTAAGCGTTAGACGTTAAACGTTAAGCGTTAGACGTTAAACGTTAAGCGTTGGACGTTAGACCTTTAGCGTTAGACGTTAAGCGTTAAACGTTAAGCATTACGCGTTAGGCGTTAAGCGTTAAACGTTAGATGTTAAGCGTTAGACCTTAAGCGTTAAGCGTTAATCGTTAAACGTTGAGTGTTACACGTTAAGCGTTAGACGTTAAACGTTAAGCGGTAAACGTTAAGCGTTAAACGTTAAGCGCTAAACGTTAAACTTTAAGTGTTAAGCGTTAGACGTTAAGCGTTAGACGTTAAGCGTTAAACGTTAAGCGCTAGTTGTTAAGCGTTAAACGTTAAGCGTTAGATGTTAAGCGTTAGACGTTAAGCGTTACACGTTAAGGGTTAAACGTTAAACTACCATGATTATAAAGAGAGGGCATTTCTGACTTTTCAGTGCCATATGTAATCCAATTCTAGTAGTTTTTGGTTGTTAACTTTCAAGTCTACTTTCAGCGACAGGAAAAAAGTATAAGTAAGACAAGTTTTCTGATAAGTGTTGGTGTTTTAGTGCTAAATGTGTTCAATAAGTGAGATACATTCGTCTTAAATTGAGGTGGTCGGCTACAGTTGGACACATATTGCCTACATAAATATAGTACGATACTTGTAGGCGGTAAAATTATACTTGGCAAATATTTACTATCTCTACCAACATAAATGTAGTGAAAGCCTGCTGAAGCTGCCGAGTGACATTCGCATAAATCATATTTTGAAGGTAATATATTTTGAAATCCTTAGACCTATCAATCTCACGCTCTGCCCTTGTTGTTGTGTCATCTGGGGGCATAATTAACTGTATGTTCCAGGGAGTAATGCAAATGGAGGGTAAATGGACTCCGAGCCATTTATTCCGAATGGGTCATACATTTCTCCTAAGCCTGTGTGCTATCAATATCACTTATTTCCACTGTTTAGAGCTCAAGCACTCGAGCGGGGATGTGGCGGAACGGTACCTAATATATCGACGAAAATTTTTCCCGCTGAGGGGTGCATTGTCGACAGACCCTAAGATGTATTTACTGCTGATTTTAAATTACTCTCGATGTGTTACGGGCATTAGATTTCGCAGGATACCCGGCATCGAGCATATCGCAAGCTCTCCAGTACAAGCACCGGATGGAGCATTTGTCGTGCAGTTCGGGCTTTGCGCTGTGGGTGACACTCTACATTCCGGGTACAAATGTTTGTAATGCCGCACCCGACAACCCTGCAAGGCATTCGGAATTAATCCACTTAATGGCAACCAAGTGGATGTCTTGCAGCTGGGAATTCATGTGTCTTTCGTTTTTTTTTGGAATTTTATAAATTCCGCTTGCAAGGAGCATTCCGATGTATCCCATTTGTAAAAATATCTTCCTGCACCACGGAAACGGAATTTTTTATTTAATTAAGACCCTTCCTAGAATTCTTTCAAAAGAGCGCAACAATCTCTTTATGTAAAATGCTTCTTAGAAGACTCTCAAAATAAAAACTTTTTCATTATAGTTGTTCTTCTGCAGCAAAAGTACCCTTGGGAAAGAGACGAGCTAAAATTCCTTTCGATAAAACAATGCAATATGCAAAGTTGAAGTCCTCATTGCTTAAATGAAATGAAAAAAAAGATCTCCTCGTTGTCACCCGGTACATAAAGACATCGTTCTCTTTTGCATAGTATTCAAGAATATTCCCACTTGAGGTTAATTTTGCGGTTTTAAGATGGTACCTATGCTAAGAGTGTTTGTTGGGACTGGAGACTCTTTTGTGGACACACCGCAACTCATTCAAGTCCTTTCTTCATAACGACTTTCATAATGAGACTTCAAAGAGCAATGATAATTTATTTCAATGTTTAGTTCAGCTAATTTTTGTTTTTACGTTAAAGTGTAATGAAGGGATGCATTTTCTGATCAGTCTTAAATTGAATTCGAATAAATGTGTTAGAAATGTTGCTTTAAAATCAAATAAACTGAAAACAATTATTTCTGGTTTAACTTTACTGGCAATTTTACTAGGTAAATATTGAAATAACGAGAATACATGTCAATTTTACTAGAACATATTCTTCGATTTTTAATTAGAAATCATGTCAATTCAACTTTTAATTCATATTAGGGTACTACTACCGTCTAGATTCCCCATAGTCTCAGAAATCATCTCCTAAATTTTTGTTGAGAAATTCGTAATAGAAAAAAAGTTATAGCGTTATACAGCGAAAGCGCGCGGATGGGCTCCAAGCGACGCTCTAAACTTTAAACGCGTTTTTCTCGAAATTACATTTTTTGAGTCTGCCCCTAGATAATCTCCGGATCTACCGAACCGATTTGAATAAACCTTGGTGCGTTTTGTTTGTTTAGGTTGCCTCTATTGTAATTTACCACAATTTAGCCCAAAAAATAAAAAATAAAAATGTTGGCAAGAGAAATAAATGAAAATAATTCAATTTTTTCACATTTTTTTTCAAACTTTTGTATTTTTTTTGCATTTTTTGACTAAATGTGGTAAAATCATCGCCCTCTATACAAATTTCTAAATACAAAAATTAAATAATTTTTTTTTTTTTTCAATCTACAAGAATCAAACTTCGAATAAAAGGGCTGAGAAAAAAATCATGGAATAGTGTAATTTTTTTGCTCTCTAGACGGTAGTAGTACCTTTCAAACACCAGATAGTAGTGGTACAAATTTATTGTTTTAGTCTTTATACAGAACCATACAAAAGGATTTCTCTGTGGCTTAAGCTATTTGACAACTTATATTCTAAAATCATAATTACATACTATGTGATTTATAAATTTACAAAAATTTCTTACATCGCTATAGCTTGGCTAATCTAAAATCGGAAAGATATCCAAATGTATATTGTCGCAGGTCAAATTCGATTCTTTTTTCACGTAGTCATGTATTCAGTTAGTGATTATGTAAAAACGAATATTGTTTACGCAACATCTGAGATAATATGAAAATTCTTGGAATTTCTGTATTTTGGAATCTAGTATAATTCGGGGGTTTATAGCTATTTAAGAGACGTCTTGTGTAATTAAACTGAGAAGACGCAGATGTATATTCAATTTCAATATTTTTGTGGGTTTTCAAGAGCAACACAGTAATTTGGTTTCGGGTACATTATAAAAGATAATGAATTAAGACATTTTTTAAGATCTATTTGGTGACAGTATTCTTTAAAAGCGATAATTATATGTATATGTCTTCATACAAAGCCAATAATCAGTATTTATATTTCTCCACATACTAACTTTACTTATTGGCTGAAAGAAGTTATTTTGCAGCGTCTTGACCCAATTATATTTGTCTATAACATTCATATTCTGAGCTACAGTGCATTGTTGGAAAAAACATATCTTGGGGTAACGATTGTCTTCTATGAATAAGATTTTATAAATCCAATTTTATTTTACATGTTCGAAAATTTTACAAGCATTATGAGAGTTCCTTCTTAATACCTAATTTATTGAATAAGAAAAAATATCAATTTGAAAGATTTTTTGCAAATTTTGTCTATTGCTTAATGAATTATTTAAAGAATGGGGTATCTTATTAAGGATATTTTGAGAAAGTCTGATAGACATTTTTATTAAAAAATATGTTAAAATTATTAAATCAATATGTTAAACTAGAGGATTTATGACACTTTCAAGAATATAGCTCCGAAAAATTCTCATTTCAGCGGTAGGGTTGACAACTCAGATTTAATTTCAAGTGTTTTCTCAATTCACATAAATGTAATTTTCATTAAGACTTTTTCTCTATTTGCTCCTCCTTGGCCCATTATAATTTTTTCGAGTTTAGTTTTTCGAGAATAAAAATTGTGAAATATTCCTGAAAGTATGTTTTTAGAGAAATGTAAAGAAAAAAAAATTTTTTTGTCGACTTTTTAAACCTTTTATAGTGGTGCTCTGTTCTTATTGGGACGAACTCCAACACTTACAAGAAAAGCAGGTTGTAAGGATTTGTAATCCGTTTAATTAAAAGGAAGCAAAGTGCAAAATTTAATATTTATTTATTAACGCTACATATAAATTAAGAAGCGTGTACCAGCGGAAAATATTGCGTAACCGCTCAACAGTCAATACATTTCGACTAAATAATGTAGTCAAATTAACCCAATATACTTGTTATTATTATAAATTAGCTTGTAAGATGCTTCAATAATGGATGTAGTTGTGTGAATCATTAAATTCATGTTATTTCAACAAGATTAATAGTATAAATAGCAAGATTGCTTTCTTAATTCTTAACCAGGCTTCTCTAGTAATGCAAATAATAATCTTGTTAGGTGAATATCAATAGGAAAATTAATTGAGTGAACCATAAAATTAGTTGTTCGGACATGAAATTTTGTTGGGTTTGTTACTATTATGTTTATTTGCATAGGTCTGTTGTGAATTGTGCTATGTTCGAAACCAAGGGATTTTTTTTGACTGCATATTTCGATTTTCATTAAAAGCGAATGTAAATCATGGTTTTATTCAAATAATCAATAGCTTTTTAGCACTTTTTGACTACTGAGAATATTGCCTTTCGAATGAATTCTAATTGCTTGGCAAAAAGATTTGAATACTAAATACAAAAGGACCAATGCCGAGTTAACTAAATTAATAGGGAAATTTGACGGGACCATATAAAAAAACGCAAAATCTATAAAACCCAATATCCCGAAAAAAACAGAATTTTGAGACCAAAATTCCAAAGTGGTTTCGTCTTCTCGTAATTTGGTGAAATTACCTTATTGATGAGCATAGGAGAAAACTGTTGATACCATAATTGATCTATATCAGTCATATCTATCGGCCTGTGTCTCCCTCTTCTAAATTTCGGATGTCCTAATATTCAAAATAAATGTTGAACCCATCTGCATATTTCTCATTTATCCAGGTTTATTTTGTGCATTTCAAAAACAATTTCTTCATGATTTGAATAAATTAATTTATCGAACTAGTTCTGTCTTTGATGGAACTTTCTGTTTTCAACAAGTTCTCAACATAAGCTAAAGTGTTTGTTTCAGAAGAATTTCTGTTATATTTTTGAGTTTTTAAGGATACTCAAAGAAAGATTCAAAGAGTAAATAATACTTCTTTTGGTAATGGAGGATAGAAAATGTTCGTAGATTGAAGTGTTTTTGAGTCTCTTAACGCCAGCTTGAAAATTTATTCTGAACAAAATAACTCCCCTTAGTGATAACGAGATTTCACGTCATCATGCCGAGAAATTAAAGGAAGTCTAACCGGTTCCAGAAGGGTAAATTGTGAAGTTATTCGATTTTACAAACAGCTCATTTTACTTTGGGGGAAGCACACCAGCTTCTGGAGAGGGAAAGTGCCCTCAAGTGCTTTTCATTTCGGAATTTGTGTCAACACTGCACGAAATCCATTTTCCAAGACGGGAAAACTGCTGTTGAAGGAATTTTTATCTGTGATGGATGCCAAGATAAAAGTTTTCGCCTCAATGAGAGCACTCCAGATTTTGAAAGGCACACGCCCTTGAAAAGCAAAGCAACGAGTAAGATTTTTGGCTGAATGAGTGAGTGCTTCGGTACCAGATGAAAATTTTAAAGAAATAAAAATTCCTTAAGAGACATTATTGCAAGGAAGACATCAAAATGTTGAGAGACTTGTAGGCCTTTTGAGAAAGTCTGGGCAAATGTGGAACTTTTTAAGGATTCATATTTTTCTGTTAGCACACCATAAGATCGGAGAGAAATCTAATAAATGTTTCAACGTACGTAAAACATGATGGAAATTAACGTGTGGCTCGGTATGAGATTATGATTAATTATAATACACAGATGGATAACATAAGAGGCATTGTTTTAATAAAACAATTATGTTGGCAGATATTTTTGAACAGCCGGTGCATCAGTTTAATTAATAATTCTTGAAGACATGAGTAATCGCTTCAAGACGAAAAATATCAGTCAGAGATGTTTGAAGAGAATTAATTGCTTAGTTATATTCGGTTGGTAAAGGCTTAATATTATGTCAGAATCAAAGAAAGCTATTTATCATTTTGCAGATAGTTTTTTTTAGACTTAAAGTTACTTATGTTATTATTATGCTTTTACTTATTAGATATTTTTCTTCTTTTATATTTAGGTAAGTACAAGTAATATTAGCACCATACGGAATAGTTACCAAAAGTTATGCATGAAACCACTCCTGTGATTGGAGAAGTATTTCGTTTACAAGAAAAAAGGTAGGGCTTTAAGATTATAAAAATAAATATAATAAAAGTGTTAAGTCGCTCTAATTTGGAATGCAATACACACTTTTAAATTTTATCTTGCATCTCGGGATTTATATCTTGCTTCAAAGACAAAAAAGGAAGTCATTTTTACATCGATTTATTTTGATTATCTTAAACTTAAAAAAAGACAAACCACTACCATGAAAGTCAACATCGACATCAACACGAAATATTCATACTGCAAAAGTTATGCTATGTGTTTAGTGAGATCAGAAAGACATATTGTTCTAACTATTACAGCCGATCGTTATAAACCACAATTAATCACATTAAACCGAGCATTGCACCAAAAATCCCCTGTATATGTCAGTAGACACGACAAGGTGATTTCTTTGCACGACAATGCTCGGCCACATGTTGCGAAATCGGTTAAAGAACAATTGTTTTTTTTTTTTTTTTTTAATAAAATGACGTTTAAAATTAAGTACCACATCTAATATATATAATGTATGACTATCCTGCTGTCTATTTTTTTGAGTATAAATTGACGTCAGATATGATTATAATTATCTGTGTACCAATTTAAAGAAACAGAAAATAAGCCAACCAATAAGAAGCAAAAAAAACAGAGTAAACACAGGTGGGTGAATTGAGTATTTTCAATGAGAATACACATGCATTTTTTATAATAATTTTTTACTTGAGTAAAAATACTTATAGTTTACTTCATTTGCTAGGCGTTAGATAAATAGTGAATCTCGCTATTATTTTAATTTAAACAACAATTAATACGCCCTCTGTTATCTATCCCCGCATATGTAGAGTAGAATATTCAATATTCATATTTTGTTCTGCAGTGTAATAAAGTGTGGGCCATTGATTGGTTTCTTTTTAAAAATTTTATGAAATAAACATTGTTGAATATTTTTCAAAGTTTATAGATTTATTAAACAGAGTAAATCTGAAGAAGAATATAATTTCATTTAAATGTCTACCTCGGTTGGCTTGGTAGTAGCTCGATCAATATTGTCCTAAAGTGCTTGGGTCGTTTCTAGATTCTTTTGTAAAAAAGGCACATGAAATATCTTGACCGACATTTCTTTTACAAAATTCGTACTGTTTCGGTAAAGTAGCAATTACTTTAAAAATAAATTTTCAATATTTTCCAATATTGTGCTGCGGAACTATAATATTCAGAATATCTCTATAGCAAGAGTGAACGAATTGACAATAAGTTTTCTTTTCCTAGGCACATAAAATCAATAGTACTTTAGTGTACTGTACCGTTTTTTAAGTCGGAATAATTATAGTAATTTTGATAATACATGCTATATATTTATTTAATAAGTATTGTGATTTCTTCGAATTTAATATGTCTAGGAATTAATTTAAAAATAAGCTATAAATTGTAGTTTATTGTATGTACGTCTGTAGTGTCCAAGATTTGTTAATGGGTAGACTAAAATAAATTATGTAACTTCTTCAGAGACGACTTTCCAGAATTCGTAAGAGGAGTTACTGGTTTCTTTAATGTACGAAAATAACTATATTAAAGAAACCAATAATTTGTCTTGCGAATTTTGGAAGTTGGCTTCAGAAGAGGTTAATACATAAAAAATATTTGAACAATTAGAACTTAATTTATCTTGGCATGACTGATTAACAAAAAAAAAAAACCATACGTACACACATGTGGCCAATGGCGTGAAGAGGTTAAAATGAAACCAACAGACGGCCCTTTTTTATAATCAACATTGACAATAAATAGTGATTAATATGATACATTTATGTTAGAAAGAGGCAATGATTTTACTATATGTGCACTATTTCTCGCTAATATAATTTTTTAACTAAAAAGTTTATTAAAGCAAAGAACATAAAGTGAAATTTAATGAAATACCCTTCATTTCCTGCCCCTGTTTACGTGTGACATATTATATGGACGACCCTTTAGTTTATTATTATTTTTATATGAATAATGCTTAAGTATTAGGCCAATAATTAAATATACAGGGCGAATTGCTTTGTCTTACCTAAAATTATTTTTTTATCTCTTTTATCCTATGGATTATGGCATTTTTCATCATTATCTGAGTCTTTTCTTCTCCACGTTTGTTCTCAGTTTAGGGAGTGTCTTAAGAAGTTCCATGACGACAACAACGGAAGGCAATAAAGTAAAATGGTTCGATCCATTTAAAGTCATAAATACAAGAGCACTAATTTCAGCAGTCTTCAAGTAAGATTGTGATTGCATCCACGCCCCCTTGTCGCTGCCATCAGTTAAGGGAATCAATACTCTGAAGCACTTGTTTGAATACACGTTTCCCGCAAAACACGCATTGCCGTTTATTCATGCCGGATATTAACTCAATTCCATCTTTTACTGGCCCTTTACAGACTCCTCCATGATCCTTCAGTAGGCTCAGGCACACACTCGACCGAAGAAACAACTTATTACGTTTATGGGAGTCATGTGGCAGGTTTATGGGATTGAAGTGAAATCAATTTTAGTTTAGAACTTTCGTTCCAGAGTATGGTCCCCAAGAATAGTGCTATTACTTTCCCGGGGAATCGTAGGGAATGGGGAGAGAATTAGTAATTAAGTGGACCTATATTACTCATCAATCAACACAATGGCCATTTTCTTGCCCTTATTTGACTCAATTTGAAAATTTTCGTTTGTAGAATATTGGGGAAGGTTGGCCAGGAAAGTCAGCGTCCCTAGAGCAATTAGAATTGGATACCCTTTTAGTGCCGCTCCAAAGTTTGGATCTACGAAATTAAAGTTCAATAGTCAAAAAGTTGAGGAAAGTTCGTGTTTCATCATACCTCCTTTCAATTTTTGGGCGACGATGAAGAAAATGTTCAATATCACGTAATTTGTGGTATTTCGCAATTTGTGGTTGAGAGAGAAGCGTAAAGTTTATAAAAGTCTAATAAATCTATTTGGGCGCGAAAGCGTAAATTCGGTACAGATAAAGGCTCATAAAATTCCAAAGATGTCGGCAATAACGTCGTGCCGCGAAGTAATTTTTTAAGGGAAACGCCATCAAATTGCGAAACGAATTTTTTTTTTTTTTGGTACTGCAAAGAATTTCATCCCAATACCCTCATTGGGCCGAAGTTATGACGAAGCCTTCCATGTTCCTCTTATAACCAGGATACCATAATTTTCTCATTAGCAAGTGCCCAACGGTTGCAACCAGTAGTAGTAGGATGGCGTAAAAGCAAAGTATTCCTCATAAAACAAATATTGTCAAAGTTATGGACTTCATAAAATTTTTGCCGTATCATTTTGCCGCTGAATATTGCTCCGGATGTTGGATAGCGTGGTAAATATCCGAAGGTCAGCGAAGGACCCACTTGGGATACTTTTGGGTATTTACATTTGGTCGGACCAATGCCTTTTACGGAAAAAATTAAAAAGCGTCAAATCCCAATTATGCTTTTAACTCCTTCCTGAGGTCCATACTGGTGAACTTTAGGTGAGCCCTTAAATTTCATTTCAATAGGAAAATATTTGTGACGAAAGGAAGGGAGGAAATTAGAAATCCCAAAATCTTCGTTCTGGATACTGCGGAAAATATGCGCGTGAAGGATAGGTACAGGTACAGGATATTAATCTTAATTAAATTCATTATTCATCGTTCAACTTCCTCTTTGTTCAGGTGCTCCTTTTGGAAAAAAAAAAAAAAAAAAATTCATTGCCTATTAATGCCAAAATAAACACACTCAGAACCACTCGTTGAAGGAAAAGGTCAATGGTGGACAAAACGCTGATGAGCGAAACGAATTCAACATTATCCGGGATGCGAACGGATTTATCTGTAAAATTAAATCTTTCATCCCGCCTAATTTTAATTGCACTCGAGTATTCCAGGCACGTTTCCCGGACTTAATAAATTTACGCAGTGGAGCATTTGTGAATTGAAATGGTGCCGATTCGAGTTGGGCACGGCTCCCCCATCCGTACAGACGACCCCCAAAAGTACCCGGGGAGAGAAAGATCAGAGGAAGACTGGGTTTTGCATGGGATTAAACAATATGTTTCGTCCTAGGCCGACAAGCAAACTTTTAGATAAACCCGAGGGATAAAACAAAAGGTTTACGAAAGATTTCCTTTGCCCTAGCCCCTGCGAAGTTATGTTAACATAAGAACCAATTATTTCAAAAATTCTTGGACACTTTTGTCGTTTACATTAAATAAGATGCTTTGCTCTGTCTATTCAAAATAATGCAGATGTTGGGATGAAGGTACTGATTTTCCATATCGGCCGAGGATTACCATAATCCCCTCAGAGCCGAAAAGGTCTCTTGACAAATTCAAGGAAAATATTAAAGTGTTCAAAAAAAAAAAAAAATGTAAAATTGTACTTTAAAGCACCGGCTACAAAATATTGGAGAACACACTTCTGACAAAAGATTTACGAAAGTTTGTTTAATAGATTTTTGTCCTTACTGAAAAGAAATATAAACATTTGGTCACGATACTTTAATCCAAATTGGGTTTAGGCGTTTAGAATTTTTAAAAATATTTTCTTTTCATTATTGGTTGTTGTGAGAATTCTAATGGAATTCATTTTGAAATTCCAGTAAAAATAAGCATGCTGGGAAATTGACTGATATTTTCTGATAAAATTGATTTTTATTAATTCCAAATATTCCGGCATCTACAAAAGTAATTACGAAGCAACGTCGGAAGCAAATATTTAAAATTAATACATTTTTAGTAGGAGCGTGATTTAGTTTTGAGGGATTTTTTGTTGTATAATTATGGCTTTATTTTAAAATAGTGGATAACATTTTATTATTCAATGTGTTATCTATCGTTAGTAACTACTTTTTCCCATCTTTTTGGCACTAAGTGGATTCCACGTTGATAGAATGACTCATCCTTTGAGGCTATTTAAGAATTAACCCATTTCTTGGTTTCATCAAAAGAATGGAAACGCTTCTTGGTTTCATCAAAAGAATGGATACGCAGCTCAAACACCTACGGCGGGTAGGGCAGAACATTCATCAATTGCTTCTAACGTTTCCTTGGCAGGTTAAGTAAATAATATTTAAACAATTTTCAGAGCTATTCTTTTGTACGGTGCACCTGTATGGGCCGCTATAAATACATATATGGGCCCATATAAAGAAGCTTCAAAGAATGCATAACCAAATTCTAAAAATGATGTTTAATCTACCGTGGTTTTTCTCAATGCGTCGGCTGCACGATAAAGCCAACACCGACCTTGTTTCTGTCGAGGTGTATAATTTGCTAAACTCATTTATACAAAGAGCTATGATAAATGATTTAATTTCAAATTTATTTCTTAAACAGTAACATTTTAAAAATTAAGTGCAATAATTAGGTGTATATTAACACAGTTTTAAGATTTAGTAAGGGTTTTTGTATTTAATAAATTTTTTGTTCATTTAATGCAACATAATAATTATTTCTTCCTCATTGCCCGTCAGTCTGTAAAGAACAAAGCTTATAATCTCTGTACATATTATGTATGAATTCTTGTGACTTATTGTATATTGGTTTATAGTCGGGGTGCCAGAGGTTCAAAAAATGGGTTATTTCGTTGTTGGACGGAATTTGATGAAACCTGGCGGAAAGGGAAGGTCATTGCCCGTACAGTGACCCATTAAAAAAGTTAGAATGAGCGATGTCGGGAAGGTACTTTGTTATTGCAAAATAACTTTGATAACCCGTTATTTTTCAGTTTTCTTGGAATAACTCGAAAACGAAGCGTTTCAGCGAAAAATATTAAATACAAAAGTTGTTCAGCTGATGATTTTACGTAGGAATACAGTTTTTTGATTAATTAAAAAATTGTTTTTCCGACCGAAAACCAGCAGAAAAGTAACAAAAATGCAAAAACAATAAGCATTAAAAAATAAAGGAAAAAAACGATTTCCATCGTTGATATTTGGGTTATTGATAGGTATTGGTATTGTTAACCAAATGCACCCGGTCCGGTTTTTCAAAAACAATATGGCGACCTATTGCAAAATTGTTAAGTTAAAACTTTGGAACGCTGTAAATTCTGACTGAACAAACGGATCTTGATGAAACCAATTGGAATCGGTAGGTATTAACGGCATCTTTGAGTGTGCCAAATTTCAAAATTTGTCAACAATTACTTTTTTTGTTATTAACCAAAAACCATTTTCTGTGCTTCGTAATTTCGTCAATTTACAACATTACAACAATAACAAAATGCATTTGATTACTCTTAACATCCTACAGTGGTGACTAAAAACGCGAAAATAGCGAGTTTTGATGATTTGATGCATTTTGTTGCAAAGCTTAATGTTGTAAATTGACGAAATTACGAAGCACAGAAAATGGTTTTTGATTAATAACAAAAAAAGTAATTGTTGAAAAATTTTGAAATTTGGCACACTCAAAATTGCCGTTAATACCTACCGATTCCAATTTGTTTCATCAAGATCCGTTTGTTCAGTCAGAATTTACAGCGTTCCAAAGTTTTAACTTAACAATTTTGCAATAGGTCGCCATATTGTTTTTGAAAAACCGGACCGGGTGCATTTGGTTAACAATACCAATACCTATCAATAACCCAAATATCAACGATGGAAATCGTTTTTTTCCTTTATTTTTTAATGCTTATTGTTTTTGCATTTTTGTTACTTTTCTGCTGGTTTTCGGTCGGAAAAACAATTTTTTAATTAATCAAAAAACCGTATTCCTACGTAAAATCATCAGCTGAACAACTTTTGTATTTAATATTTTTCGCTGAAACGCTTCGTTTTCGAGTTATTCCAAGAAAACTGAAAAATAACGGGTTATCAAAGTTATTTTGCAATAACAAAGTACCTTCCCGACATCGCTCATTCTAACTTTTTTAATGGGTCACTGTACGGGCAATGACCTTCCCTTTCCGCCAGGTTTCATCAAATTCCGTCCAACAACGAAATGAAAACCTCTGGCACCCCGACTATTTAATAAATTCTTATTCTATTCTATTCTATTTAGTGGCCGTTTTTCCTTCAATGCTCGGCTCAAACGCAACATTTATTGTTGGTAACGTTCTCCTGTGATAATTTCATTGGGTTGGAGCAGCTCAGAATATACTACACCCAGCTAATCTCACCAAATACAGAGCAAGAGTTTGGCGCCGCGGATATTCGGCTTTGGTGGCTGACCGAGCCTACCCCATGATTTTTTACGCTAAGGGTTATTGTAGCGTATCCATTTTTATCACCAGTCGCAATACGATACAATGTTCACACGTGTAACTTCTCTGGGCTTCTTCAGTTCGAATGGCATCCAGTTTCATTTTTCATTTTTTCATTTAAATCGTTCCCAGTGCACGTAAGTGCTTTGAAATGGTTGAGCGCTCTTCTTCCAATGATTTTGCAAGTTCATCTTCCGTTTGACTTGAATCTTCATCGAGTAATGCCTCCAATTCATCATCTTCAAATTTTTTGGTTTGGCCTGGACGCTCGTTGTATTCCGTGTGAAAGTTACCACTTTTAAAGCGTCGAAACCAGAACTCACATATTTTTGTCGATGGAGAATAATCACCCTAAGTTTCCGACAGCAATCGTCCACTTAAAGCAGCGTTTTTCTTCCAATTGAACAAGAAAAGTAGCACTTCCCACTAATAGAGTTTTGTTGGCCCTTAATTCGTCACAGCCAATGCTAAAGAAAAAACTATATTGTAAAGCCTACTGATAGTACTTTGACACAGAATAACAATCGCATTATCCAATACGATATATTAATAGTTACGACCTCTCTTAGAAGACCTTCAAAACTAATTCACACTCCCAAAACTTATGTTATTTTTCTTAATTTAATTTATTGGTATTTGTATTCATAAAAACCAAATCTAAGCTCAACAGGCATAATTCGGTTGATTACTCTTGCAGCCAAGAAATGGAAATGCAACTTTAATTATTATTTTTTCGAGAAATTGATATTGTGTAACGTTTTTTAATTTTGTGTGGGTTGTGTTTTTTTTATTATCGTCTCTTTTTGTGAAAATATTATTATTACTACACTTTTCTTTTTATCTGTCTTTCTATTTAGGCCTGAATAATTTAAAAAAAATAAAATACATTTACTTTCATCACTTTTCGTATTATTGCTGGTATCTGGAAATGAAAGTCCATTTTATTTCGCAGCAATGTTTAAGATAGGACTTCGGTATCCTTTCAGTAAAAGTTATATGATAAACTTTTAAGGGTTATAAATTTATAATAAAAAAAAAAAAAAAAAAAAAAAAAAAAAAAAATTCAAAAGATCCCGACAGATGTCTGTGACTAATATAGAACTTGCCACTTTTCCCATACGTAAACGAAAAGGCAGAATTTTATAGACCCAAACTAAATTGGATAATATGTACAAAGTGCTAAGCTGGTATTTGACGAAAGAGAGAAGAAAAAATGCTTTGAATATTTTCAAAAGGATAGAAAAATTTTCTCTTATGGAAATGGTTTTAGGTTTCCCAGCAAAGCCTCCTGTAACTCCCAGTTGAGTTAAGCAATTTAAAACTTTCTTTGAGGCGCGTCGGTGTATAAAACTCTTTGAATCTGTTTACCTTTCATGAGAGTGCTTAAAATAGAGAAGAAGTAATGGCTAACATCGTTTTCCCTTCGTTTTTGCGAAATTCCTTTCTGACGATGCGTAACCTAAAACCAGGCATCTTGGAAGTGATTTTTTTTCTTTTTTATACTGCTTTCATCTTGAAGTTTTTTCAAGTGAATATTTTTGCTATTAGTAGAATATGCAAACGCACTTTCTTAGATCAATAAAAAATAATTCCGTAGTTTAAATGGATTGAGGAAAATAATATGAGTGTATTCGAGAGTAAACGCTCTCAAAATTACGAACAAATATAGGCAGAGGTTCCGAATCGAAAAGTTTTTTTTCGAGGAAGGCTTTAGGCTACACATCATCACGCTTTACTTTACGGAGGCTAAGGATTAAGGGTTAAGTCACGTGTCATGTGGTATGTCACATGTAATGTGTTATATCCAGAGATCGTACTTGGTTTGGTTACTTTTTCAAATACAAGTTATTTAGGACGTTTTATTTTTGCGGCGCAAAACAAAAGGTATCTTCTAACCTATATTTTATAAGATTTATTTTAAATCTGTGTTCAATCTAACAAATAAAGTGGGTTTCACATTCAAATTCGAAAGATTATACATATAAATAATAGGTATTTTTATCAGTTTCATCTCATTGAAAAAATAAAAAGTTCAAAAATACCTTTTATTTTTGCCAGAAAAAATTAAAGATCTTTTTATCAATTTACACCGCATAGGGAAAATAGAAGTTTGAAGTTACCTTTTATTTTACGCAGCAAAAATAAAGCTTCCTAAATAACTCTTATTTTATGATACAAATTGTAAGTGTCCAGAAATAATAGTTATGGTGAGGTAAAAAGTTGCAATTTTAAAATTTTTCGGAAAGCGATAAAGACTTCCTTCGATTACTTCCTTCAATTTTCCGACTACATTTTCCTTGGGATTTTTTGTTCAAAAATTCAAAAATACCAGTTATTTTTGATCTCTGGTTATATCAAAGTAAAGTTTTATTTCACGTATCATGTGTTATGTCACATCTCATGTAACTACACGGATTCATGGAATACATCGACGGTCTAAGAAAAAATCGGAAATAAACACGAGCAGGAGCAAATCAAATCGTGACCATACTCTCTGACTGCTTGTACTAGTTATTTACATTTGTTACAAGTGACCAGATAAATTAAATGTAGATAATAAATGAGATTGGACTTGAATTTTGGAAATTTTTTAAGACAATTATGAGTTTTCGAGTGCTCTTTTACCCTCCTGGTTAGTTGGAAGAATGATTGCGAACGGGCAAAGCCTAATTAATAAAAAGTTGTATTTTTTGGAAGTAAGTTAATAGATATAACATAAATGTACAGAATATACTTTGCTCTGAAATCTTCTCCCTAGAAAAATAAACGAATACAATTTTTATTTCCTTGTAGGAATTATAAAATAAGTTTATTTAAAATTAAAAATATTTCTTTAAGAACGATCTGTAGGAACGTGAGGTAATTATTCTAATTAATACAATTGTTTTACTCATTGAAATGAAGTCACTGAAAAAAATATTTCCAGTTGATTCAATAATGAAACCTTGTTAATTCATCTGGTACGAACTTCCGGTTTCAATCAACTAAATCCCTTGGTAATCTAACTACTTTAACGCCAATTTTACCATAGAATTGTTGAAATAAAGAATGCATATCAATTTTACTAGAATACATTTATTAATTTTTAAACAGAAATCGTGTCAATTGAACTTCTAATTCACATCAAATTCTTCATAGTTTAACAGGAGCAATGTTTGTTTAAAGAACAGAAAACAGAGGCAATTACAATATATAAAACTTTATAATAATAACTTTCAAATATGAGTCTGAAGTGATCTCGTATCATGTTCTACGAAGTACTATATTTTTGAGGTTATTTTAGGAAAAAATTGAGTTAAATCTTAGGAAAAACACTAATTAACCTACAAAAACACTGAAAACACACTACTACTAGTTTTCATTAGATGTGATTTACAACCTCACCTAGTGTTCTCAATATGAATTTAATGTTAATCATTTTTGATCTTAGTTTGATACTTTAAATAAAGCCAAATTGTAGAAATATTTAAGAGACAATGGCACGTTACTAATCAATATCGATTTTTATGGAGAGAGCTGACAAATGAATTTTATAAATTTGTTTTCATAATTTAACGTTAACCACATCCTTAAAAGCATTTAATTCAATCGTTTTAATTTATTCACTAACCCCAACTTGTATTTATTTCGACTAATTCACAAACTACTGCACTGTTCACCGATTGGAACTCAAATACAGACCAAAACTTTTTCCAGACATTTTACCATTTACATGGCAGCTGCGAAAAATTTGTAGGAAACGGAATATACTTATCTGATTCTTAGATTTTCTTACCATTGGCCAAATGAAGAGTTGTAGCCGTAATAAATCGTTTGGATATTTCTGATAAATTAATGACATTAATGCTAATTTATGTATGAGAATTTACTATATGTATAACTCTGTCCATATGTAGCGATATATCCCATTTGTAATTTATTTTGTCCTTGTGGTAACCTTTGCTTTTTATTATTCTAATTTAATTTTGCTACATTTATTCGTATTTATGTAGCTAATTCTAATAGTTGTTTGTATAATAATTATGACATTTATACCTACAAAATATATGTTTGGCTCGTATAATGGGAGTACATTTATTACATTTTGTCCTACACAATTCTTTTTTCGTGCGCTCATATTCTAAAAATCAGTCTCGATATTTACATATTAAGTAAATCGAATATTAAGGCCGTTTTCAAATTCGCATGCACTTGCACTATTCCCTAACCATTTTTAGTGTACTTTGGAGAACACTTCAAATTCGACAGATAAAATAGTGCAATTGCAAAGTAAACTACGTGTATTTTTGATCGCCCTACGCACTATTCGGAGTTTTTAGGAGAACTTTTAGTGAGAAAAATAGATTTAAGTGCAAGTGCATGTGAATTCGAAAACAGCCTAAATTGAGATCGAGCTCGATGTTAAAATCAAGACTGAGCTTTTGCTTACTTTTGTAAAATATGATCCAATCTATTTCACTTTTTTTTTGAGGAGCGAGAGTAACACTAAAAAGGATAAAGTAACTAATTTTTAATAATGATTTAAAGGTCTTTTGCTTTGAGTAGAAAAAATCTTGAGTCATTCACTTCCAAATATCACGCTTACTTTTTTTTTAATTCCAAATTTACCCATATATATCATTAGAAATGACTATAACACTCGCTGAAGTGTGGTTTGAGATAATTTTTATGCAAATTAATTGGCATTATGTTGCGAGGCAACATCTAAACGACATACAGAGATTTATAAAATCATAACTCTTCTTTCTGGGTTTTGCCGTAGTTAAGTAAAATAGGATTTTAAAAGAATAAAATTTAATTATATTTACATAATAATATCCTTGCATGAGATTTAGCAGCAGACTTTTAGAACAAGCAGCTTTGCGGTTTTTTTAAAGCGAAAATCCCTAAAACTTTACGTGCTACTTTCAAAGGAATTAACTGATTAACTGAAAAATATAAGATTTGGAAAGTCTTGTCATGATTTAATGCTTTAAACCAACCCGCCATTTATTTCTATCTGTCCTTATTTATTCCAAAAATATAATTCTAAAAAAATTGATCGCATCACGTCAGTTCAAATCGCTAGGCAACAATTACTTTACGGCTTTAATAAACAGAGAGATGTGAAGAGTAAATACATATTGTTATTGATCCTCTGGGAAATTTCGTTGTTACGCCACCTTAAGAAATTTTTGTTGGAAATAAAATCTAAGCATGTAATTTAGGGCAGTCACTTTAAGCACCACTTAAGTATGCAACAGGGGATTCTAATGCCTTCAATGGTATTCACTTGCCAGATGGTAAAAAAGCTTCCAACCTTTTTGAAAGTAAATATTACAAAAATGTTTTAAAGCTCAAAGTACCTACTTCTTCTAATGAGCGCTTTTCACTATATACAAAGATCTTTTGTAGGTAGTTAAACTTAACGTCGAGCGTGTTTACGCATGGGAATCTTTTTTAATTAACGAATATGAAAACATATTTGTACTCTAATCGTTTCAAATAATTTTTATTTCAATTCGACAGTAGGTATTTCAACTTGTGCATTGTATTCAATTTAATTTTGATCTCAACTGCAGATACATCGCCTATTTGTGGTAGTTTTTGATAAGCGTTCCATTTTCATACTTTTGAAAGGTTATCAGCAATATTTGTATACTGAAGAATTTAGCGATCGTTAAAAATAATTATTATAATTCAGTATTCGAATTATTAGATTTATAAATTTACAAATAAAAATAACATTTTTCATGCAAAAATTATAAATGTTTCAGTAGTGGCATATGCAGTAGAAAGTAAATATATTAAAAATTGCTCAATATCACTTTTAAATTGCTCAATATCACTTTTAATAAATTAAAATAAAAACAAGTCCGAATCACACACCAAAAAACCAGATATCAAGAAACTAATTTCGTGGTACATTTATCATTTTTTTGCTTTAAATTTTTATCTAATAAGATTACGTGTAAATATGACTAGAAATGTATATTTAAAAATTAAGAAACTATCTTCTGATCTAAACTATATGTCTGGTTGAAACCATATGACGGAATTAGTTCAGTCTACTAGACCTATTGTACATCTAACAAGAAGTTTAGTTAATCAGATTTGTGTTATTAAATAGCTTTAAACTAACCAGATATCTGTACTAAGAGAAAATTGATATCCTAGAACACAGTACTGTGTACAGATGATTAAAAGAACGCCAAAACACAATATTTGGAGAAATATCACAACATTTTTTCTTTCAGGGCAAAGGAGGTTACAGGAGGCATTTTCTGGTTTTTCATAGCATATTATAATATAATAATAAGGATATAAAAATGTAGTGTTTTATAATCCTTTAGATAGCTTTATATACTATAAAATTTTGCACAGAGCATTATATGAATCTTGTAAGATATGTTTTTGGTGAAAACTAATTTCTAAGTAATAGATTCAACTAATTATTTCCAACGAGGGCCCCAAATGTACGTTTCCTTGAGCATATCTTATTGCTGTTTAAGCTATTTATTTTGAGTCTAAACGAAATAATTATAGGAAATCAACCATTATTCATGGGCGTCATCACAATAAATTTTCTATACAGTCCTTATTTCAAATAGCAAACATTATGATGCCTTATAACGCAAAGCATGATAAAAATATTCCTCTCAGTCCTATAATATCTAATATGGCATTGAGTATTTCTAAAGCTATAATTATTACATAAAGTACCATATTTTATAGTATATCGGAGAACATTATTTTAGCCATAATTTTCGTTACTTCCTCCTATAAATTACTGCAATCAAGATTTCGCTTATGTGTATAGGAAGAAAACTATATAAGTTTAGTACTCGCTGGCCACAATTTTTCCCAAATATCAGCATTTTCAATTTGATATTAATTTAGTACCCAGTAAACCTAATATAGATGTAAAAATAAAGATTGGGATATTAACATTACTATTAAAAAGATTGCTTCCAACCACAAATTCTAAAGTATTTAAAATAAGTTGAAAAATTGCATTCGTCTAAAACGACGTAAACATTGTATGAATTTAATAGTAGCAAAATTATACGATACGAAAAAAGTGTAAAAAATTAGTTATAAACATTGTAGTTTTTCCATTATAAGGTAGGTGCGGGTAATAAGGCCTGTCGGCTAATAAAGCCTAAGTAACAAAAAATATAATTTAAAATGATCGATGTCGCTCAAGGTCATAATCGCAGGTAGCTAACACTCATCGCTGGCACCTGAAACTTTTTGCGACGCTTTTGTTGATTCGGATACATACTTTTTATTTTATTTCAAATCTCCCTTAGCTAGGCCTTATTACCCGCACCTACCTTATATATTATTTAAAAAGCGTAATTAATTCAATTATTTGGCAACATATGTCCGCCTAAAAGCTACTATGGATTTAATGTTTAATTTTATGAGGTAATTTATATTTTCCATAGACTTCAGATAAAACTTGAAGCAATTTATCTTTGGATTACAAGGGATTATAAGTAACTGAAAATTTTGTGAGTTTAAAATTTGTTCGTCATTTAGAAAATAGCGAATACCCAGGAATATCGTAAAGATAATTTCTCAGAAGCAAAAAGAGATCCTGTGGAAAATGTGCAATTTTCATGGCTCTTTAAATTTTGATTTATGAAGTGAATAGATCACGTTACACGTTCCACTTCGATACACGGGTGCATTCCACTCTCGTCGTATTTTACTTTATTTTTAGCATCACGAACGTAATGGGTATTACGTTCCACCTTACATAACGTACTTAAATTATGATTAATGCTGTCTCCGCAACACAAGAAGATTAGATATACGTGCCATACAGGATTCATTTTCTTTGGCCTTGGCGATATTTACTGAGTAAGAGTAGCCTCCCTCGTCTCAGTCTGAACGTCGACTACTATATCATGAATACATTTTTCATGAGATACACTTAATTGCCTTTCTTTTGTTGCAATTAAGGCCTGTGTATAAGTAAAAAATGCTCCAGTATCTTTTTATTGGCAATTAGGAAATCTTAGACATCATTCATTTTTCTTCTAAGTTTTCGGAAACAAAACATAAGCTTTTATGCAATGAGCGTCCTTGTAAATGGTATTAATTCGAATACGCCACTACATTTCAATGTGATCCCAGGAAATTCGGGGATTGCCATGCAAATTTTATGTACAATTAACAATTGTTCTTCGTCGCTAAGGATCAGCGCCGTTTGTGCCTTTTAAAGTGCTTTTCGGTCCTTAAACAATTTCGAGGATTCCATGCGTTCCCCGAGTTCTATTGTTGAAAACAAATCAAGGGTATACTGGCCAGAATAAACGTCGAAGTTGTCGTCTGCTTCCAAAATTTACATTTTAATTCAATACAATGCCCAACATCAGTCTTACAATGAATTTGCATAATTACAAACGCAAAAAAAGGAAGTCATTTTGTCCCTTTCATGTCAACGAAATTATCAGAAATTTTAGCAATACATTACTAAATCCCTTCTACTCTACCCCAAAAATTTCCGGGGACTTTGATATAAATTAAAAAAAATAAAAATAAATTTAAAAAGGTTCCTCGGAATGAGAAAGAGCCATTAAATGTATTCATAACACGTTCTTCTAATTAGTACTTTAATTTTACAGCATATCTTGGGCTGAATCGAAAATTAGACAAGCAGAAGGGGGACCAGCAACAACAAAAATTTTTAACTAATGAGTAAATATGTTCGTATTGTTACCCCATCTCCGGGTAATATAAATTAAATTTTTATCCAAGTTAAAGTAACTAATTAATTTCATCGAAAAGTTTTACCAAGGACTATCACGCTCAGATCTTTCCGATAGAAAATTTCCCCTTGTTGTCCTTACTGAAATCACTTGAGAAGCTTATCACTTTTGTTTACCCTCGTCTTATTTTGTACGAACACGTCGTCTAAGAGTCAGACGACAAAATCTGTGAGTTTATTTCCATGCTTTTCGTTTCTCTTGTGAAAATAAATCCATACTGCCAAGTGAGGCCTAACCTAAGGTTGTTTATTTATTCATACGACAAATCCGAGGCATAATCTACAAAACCATAAGGTTATGTTTGTAATCTTGATGAACTGTGAAGGTGCAGGCATCAACAAATAATTAATGACTTTGGCACCAGCTGCAAACAAATAAATTTCCTTATATATTTTTCTCAAGCAACAACAAGAACAAATATAAGATACATGTATTACTGTGTTACCTTTTGGTACATATCACCTTTAAATGTGAAGTATCTTTATTCATTCTATAAGCTTCAAATTTTTCTCGAATTAAGGAGATATTAGCTACAATTCTTTAATAATGTAATATGGATCAGTTTTGGCAATAAATGTTGAATTGAATTTAAATTTTGAATAACCAGCTTAATTACCCGGTACTTTTAAATTAAACACTTCTCAAATCCTTTAGTTTGGTGTTTATTTCTAAGATATAGTTTCAAACAGTTCCAATTTAATTTGCGTAATTGAGCAAAAAAAAAACGGAAAATGTTGGTCGCCATATTGGGTCCGCCATTTTGGGTTTTAAAAGTGTGATTATGCCTAAAGTCTTCCTTAAGAAACATTCTAAATGTAGGCGAAACTAGCATAGCAATCTGTTCACGGGTTTCGCAGTTTATCGTAATTATCAGGGCTGCAAAATTAAATTAAACGTGCAATAGTTTCAGTGCACATAAACTAAACAAGTATCAAACGGAGGGTTTCTGTGCACATAAACTTATCAAACGTAAACCAGTGTATGTTTCAGTGCACATAAACTAAACAAAAATGTACCTACGTTTCTGTGCACATAAACTAAACAAAAATGTACCTACGTTTCTGTGCACATAAACTAAACAAAAATGTACCTACGTTTCTGTGCACATAAACTAAACAAAAATGTACCTACGTTTCTGTGCACATAAACTAAACAAGTATCAAACGGAGGGTTTCTGTGCACATAAACTTATCAATTTCGTTTATTTGCTTTTTCGGTTTGTGTGCACACGCCAAGGAATAGTTTCGTTTCGTTTCGAATTTCTTTGCAGGGAGTTTATTAAACGAAACAAAGCGAATTTCCTAATAACGAGGTTTATGTGCACAGAAACCAGGGCTGGAAAATTAAATTAAACGTGCGGTTTCGTTGCGGTTTTTACTCAATTTTGCAGTTCTACAAACTTATTCTTCTGAGAAATTTTAATATGTTCCTAATTAATTTGGCGCCCTAAATCGACCGGCGCCCTCGGGCGCCGCTCGAGCTTGCCCCCTTCCCCCTTCCCGCCCCCTTCCCCCTTCCCACCCCCTTCCCCCTTCCCCCTCCCCCTAACCCTTCCCCTTCCCCTTCCCCTACCGCTTCCCCCTCCCCCACCCCTTCCCACTCCCCTCCCCACCCCCCTCCCCTCCTCCAAAGGCCGGTACTATATACAGCTCAGAGCTGGCCTCATTCTTCGTCCCGGCTCTACTCCCTGTCTTTGATTTTGGGGCGTAGGAAATTCGCTTTGTTTCGTTTAATAAACTCCCTGCAAAGAAATTCGAAACGAAACGAAACTATTCCTTGGCGTGTGCACACAAACCGAAAAAGCAAATAAACGAAATTGATAAGTTTATGTGCACAGAAACCCTCCGTTTGATACTTGTTTAGTTTATGTGCACAGAAACGTAGGTACATTTTTGTTTAGTTTATGTGCACATAAACGTAGGTACATTTTTGTTTAGTTTATGTGCACAGAAACGTAGGTACATTTTTGTTTAGTTTATGTGCACTGAAACATACACTGGTTTACGTTTGATAAGTTTATGTGCACAGAAACCCTCCGTTTGATACTTGTTTAGTTTATGTGCACAGAAACGTAGGTACATTTTTGTTCTTTCAGTTTCGTTTATTTACTTTTTGCAGCCCTGGTAATTATTGTACATAAAGTTACACAGAAATTGTATTTTATAGATGTAGAGATTACTCAAAGAAAAAATTTTTAATTTTATGCAAAGAACATAAAAATATCTTGACTTATATCCATTTTTCAGCTCAAAATTGTAAGTTTCGATGGATAAAAAGCAACACAAGTTGATGCGCTTTTCGCTAATTTGAAAGTTCTTGCTGTAGGTGATGGTTTAAGAAATTCGATTCAATACAAAATTTGTTCTTTAATCTGATTCTAATCAGATCATGATAGAAATGCAGCATATAATTGAGTCAGCCAGTTTCAAAACTGGTTTAAATACAAATTAAAGGTTTAATTTTCAAAAAGTACACGGAGAAAAATAAACTAGAAAAAGTATAGAGAAATTCGAGTAAAAATTATTGTTTTGTACTGTATTATTATTATTGTTAGGGGTGACCCTCATAACAATAATAATAATACAGTACAAAACAATAATTTTTACTCGAATTTCTCTATACTTTTTCTAGTTTATTTTTCTCCGTGTACTTTTTGAAAATTAAACCTTTGTTTTGTACTGTAATCCTGCAGCATTTTTCCGTCACGATAAAAAATAATTTTTGTAATATATATGTAAAATTTCAGAAATGTTCGTTACTTTTTGATGAAAATTCAAAGTAAAAAGTATTCTTCTATTCTAATAGAAATTAATGTAGAAATAGCAAAATTTATAGTAATGCAATCTAAATTTTAACAGTGAAATAGTAAAAATTGATGTGAGCACTACGAAAGTTACAGTGCTAGAAATGTAAAAATAGTAGTACCAGAACTGTAAAAATTACAGTGCTAGAACTGTAAAAATTACAATGTCAGATCTGTAAAAATCACGCTGCCAGAAATATACGAATGATATCATGCAAAATCAATGCTTATAATAGTAAAAAAACACAAATTAATGGAAAAGCCACATACTTCTATTATATTGTAAATAAAAATTAAGTAATAAATATAAAAACTTACTAAGAAAAATACGTCTGTTTTCAAGTTATCTGTTGCACTACTGTGTCACTAAAATCACGTTTGAACATGAATCATGTCCAACTTAACGATACAATATACGTATTAATACATATGAATAGCTCATTGTATATATACACAGGCAAATGTAATCAAAATATACGCTAAGTCTTCCGAAATCTTCCGAATTTGCCCGAATGAACTTTTCGGCATAGGAAAAATTAATGAGCCAGAACTGTAAAAATTCCAGTGTCGTATTGTAGAAATTATAGAGTATACTGTATTACATACTATACATATATATAGTTTGTTTCGTAATTTTTCTCTAATTTCTCGATAAAAATTCCTAGCACCTAAAAATTTACAGTTCTAACTGAAAAAATTCCTAGATAGATTGTAAAAATTCTTAGACCGACTGTTAAATGAAAATTGTTAACCATTACTTTTTAATATTCTTTCGCATAAAAATCTCTAAAAATAGATAATGCTGCACGGTTACTGTGGTAGAACAGTAATTTTTTCTCTATATTTTTCTCCGTGTATTATTTGATTTTAAATTATATAATTACATTTAAAATGCAAATAAAACGTGTTAGATCACATCTTCTGAAATATATTATATTTGTATTTATATATACTTATTTAAAAAATTCCCGCGACAAATTTTTAAAAATTACAAAAAACTGGCTGATTCAATAAACAATTTTAAAAAACTAGTTAAAATACACTGAAGAAAAGATTACTTACGTGATTTAAAAAACAAAACTAGTAACACTGGCGGTCATTTGCATTTATTACATATTTGTTTGAGAATTTTGTACCTTTTATTATATATATTCTTGATTTCAATATTATTTCTAATTTTTGTTGTAATGTATGATATTATAATGAATTTAGCTTATACAAATTGTTCACAAATGGAGATGTTAACGAATATTTGCACTTTGAGCCAATTTATTAGTTCGGTTGCAAATAAAATTCTAAAAATATGAGAAAAAATCACAATATATTACATACGATGTTATTCAAACAAATTTTGATAATTATTTATTTTACGGTCTAAGTTTTTGATGATCTTGACCTTGGGATATATTTAAGGAGTCATCGACTCGAGACAAATGAAGGGGGTGGAGGGTGCGTTCGTGGTTGTAGGGGGCAAGAAATCCCCTAAATTGAAAAAGTTATTCGTCAACCAAAAATAATACACGTTCACAAAAAAAAAAAAAAAAATTGATGCCTATTTGACCAGACCATTTTATTTTTATGTAATTTGACGCCCTGAATCCGAATCTGTCCGTTAACACCTATCACGTCAGGTTCAAGGTCCGTTTAACGTTAAAACGTTAGAGAGCTTTTTATATTAAGCTCCTCATTAAGCCAACATCTTGGATTAAGGAATTATCGAATTTGGACTTTAGATTCGTGATCAGCGACCTCTAAAACCCCTGAGTAACAAGTTTCGCATGAATTACTCAACTTTTCACGAATGTAATGCCGAAATATTTGAACCTCCATCAGTTTTCGTGTTCAGCGACCCCACAAAACTCCGAGTAACAAATTTTACATGAAACTCTCTATTTTCCAGGAATGTCATTGTGGTATAGTGTTCGAAAAGTAAAACAGCAGGTTCAGTTGACTACTTTATTATTCCAAAGTGTAACAATGACTGACTAAGCTAATCCATCTAGCTAATTTGGCTAATCCTACTCAGAGAGAGATCAGTACGCAGCTATGTGTATATATGTATTTAACTTATATACGTCATCTCCCTTCTTATTATGATATTAACAAGACGCAAACTTTAATTCAATTGAAATTCATTTACTATACAATTTTAAGACGAGTTGAAATAGTCAGGTCTGCGGACGACTCGACCAGATCGAGTAACATATCCTGATGCAGTGGAACAACCATCTGATGACTCACTGTTAAAAGTTATAGGTGTCGACAATGGTACCGAATTTTTAGAAATATTGTTATTTATATTATTTTCATTTTGTGTTTCATTTAGCTGGTGTGAGCGTGCTGGGGTCGTATCACTATCAGGTGTCCTAATATAAGGTTCATTTAATGATTTACGTAGATGGTAAGTATTTCGTCTGAGGACCTCATTGTTTTCATTTCTAATCAAAAATGATCGAGGAGAATTATGTTTAGTTACCACAACGGCAGGTTCCCACTTATCTTTATTTCTGTAAACTACATTTTCCCCAGGTTTCAAAAGAAGCTCGGGTCTAGGACGTTTTACATTAAAAGACTCCTCATATTTAGATCTTTGGGCCTGCAGAAGTTCAGACACGCCATGTGGTATTCTAGGTTTAAGTTGTTCATCTCGGATAGGTACCTTGGTTCTGATTTTACGACTGAAAAGTAATTCAGCCGGAGTGTAACCAAGTCTCGGTATTGGGGTGCTCCTATATTCCAATAACCCAGTATATATATCAATGCCTTTGCCCACCTTTCTTAAAATAGATTTGGCAATGTGAACTGCTTTTTCCGCAAGTCCATTCGACATAGGATATCTGGGGCTTGAGAAACAGAAATCAAAATTCCACCGTTCTGCAAATTTTTTACACTCAAAAGAGTTGAACGGCTGATTATCTGCAACTACCTCTTTTGGTACACCATGTCTCGCAAATATTTTTGTTAAAACTTCTATTACGCTTCTGGCCGACTTGCTTGGTATAAGTGACATCTCTATCCACTTAGAGTAATAATCCATAAGTACGAGATATGATTTTCCACCATAATCAAATAGGTCAGCACCTACTTTTTGAAAGGGCAAATCGGGTAGGTCATGTGGTATTAAACCATGTTTTTTATTTTTCGATCTATATTTTTCGCAAGTGCGACATTTACGAATCATGAGTTCTATATCGGTTGTCATTTTTGGCCAATAGAGCGTAGTTTGGGCTTTCAATATTGTTTTTGTGATCCCCATATGAGATTCGTGAAGCAGTTTGAGAATTTCATCAATTAAACTGCTTGGAACAAATATCCGGTTTTCAAAAAACACTAGGTCATCTTCGACGTATAATTTATGTTTGTGTTGCCAGAAATATTTAATTTTCTCTGGCAATTTATCCTTGCTGTTAGGCCATCCATTCTTATAGTAATATATTATTAATTTTAGTACTTCATCCTCTTTAGTTTTCTCTTGAAAAATTTTCTTTTTCGCATTACTTAAATTTATGGAGTGAATGACTTCAGTCAGAGGAGTTTCTGTATCTATGGATTCATCAGGAGATGGGTGTCGTGAAAGTAAGTCCGCGACATGCAGAAATTTGCCAGGCACATATTTGATTTCTAAATCATACTTCAATAACTTGACCTTCATTCTCTGCAAGCGACTTGAATGGACGGAGCTTATGTCTTTTTTGAGTATTGCCACAAGAGGCTTGTGATCTGAATGTATAGTAATATGCTTTCCGTAGATATATGTGTGAAATTTTTCACAACAATATACAATGGCGAGAAACTCCTTCTCAATTTGTGCATATCTCGTTTCCGCATCTGTTAAACTCTTTGATGCATAAGCTATGGGTTTGTTATTTTGAAGAAGACAGCCCCCTAATCCATATTGAGATGCATCAGTTTGTATAATTATGTCCTCTTTGGGATTAAACGTGTGCAATACAGATGATTTGGCTAGCAAATTTTTGATTTTATCAAGGATGACCGTGTGATTATCTGTCCATAGAAATTCAGTGTTCTTTTTTAAAAGGTGTCGTAAAGGAGCATTGATCTCCGAAAAATTAGGAATAAAAGAACGAAGGTAATTCAGAGTGCCCATTATTTTCTCTAATTCTTTTTTATTTTGTGGCGACTTTATACCTAATATAGCTTGAATCCGAACTGGGTCCGGTGATATGGTGCCTCCTGTAAAGTTGAGTCCTAAGTATTTAACCTGGGTCATACGGTATTGAAGTTTTTCTTTATTAAATTTCACGTTTATTTCTCTAGCCCTATTTATAACTGTTTGCAAGTTTTGGTCATGTTCTTTAAGCGTTTTCCCCCCTACGATCAGATCGTCTATATATACAAAACAGCCGGGTAAATTACCGAAGTATTTCGAATTTAATTTTTGAAATTTTTCAGGAGCAGTTTTTATTCCGAATGGAAGAACATTGTACTGATACGTACCAAAAGGTGTAGTAAACACTGTTAATTCTTTAGATGCTGCATTCAACCCCAATTGCCAGAAACCCTCTTTCAGATCCAGCACAGTAAAATACTTCATTTCTCTCATAGCATCGCAGAAATCTTCAACCGACGGTATCATAAAATGTTCGTCTTTTAACTGTTTGTTTAACCCAGTAGGATCTAGACATAGTCTCAAAGATCCGTTGCTTTTTTCGACTACTACTAATTGATGAGACCATTCAGCAGGCGCGTCCCTTTTACTAATAATGCCTCTCTTCTCCATCTCGTCTAAAACATTTTTGACTTTTGGTCGTAAACTAAGTGCTATACGACGGGGTGGTCTATTGTTTGGGATAGAATTTTCCTTAAGTACTAATTTGCATTGATCCGGAAACCGACCGAATCCAGTGAAAATATCCTCATTGTTTTTTATGAAATTTACTTTTTCTTCTTCACTAGTAACTGATGAGCCTAAAGAAATTTTCCGAACTTCGTGTACCCGTTTGATCATATCAAATTCTAGGCAGGTAGTTAAACCTAACAAAGGCTGTACGTCCGCATCAACTACTAAGTATTTTACCATCAGGGACTTGCCTCTATATTGCGTTGGCAGATATACTACACCACCTACTTTTATTAAATGGCCCCCGTACGCTTCCACCCGCGAATTGAAAGGTTTTAACTGGTTTTCTGTAACTAAATTGAGTGCAATGTCTTTTCCGATTACATTAACTTCAGCACCAGTGTCGAGCTTGAATTCTATTACTACGTTATTTATTTTTAATTTCTCTGTCCATGCCGCATTTTTTTGTACGATATCGTGCGCTTTATTTTTGACTTTGTCTACTGCTACCGTATCAATATACAAAGTTGAGTCATCATCAGAATTGTCCACAACATTTAAGTTACTCACCGTATGGGACTTCTGCTTACTGCAAACAAGAGCAAAATGGTTGTATCGTCCGCAGGCCAAACATTTCTTCCCATAAGCCGGGCATAGACCACGACGATGAAATCGGTTACAATTTTTGCATTTAAGTTCTTCTTTCATTTGAGTTTTAGAGTCTCTGTTTGCGTTTTTCTGACCTCCATCTTTTACAGCTCTGAAATTAAACTTATTATAACCACTACCTCTACTAACATTGCTCAAATTTGTGTTTGCATGTGAACTTCCTTTTTTCTGAATTGCCGCTACCGTTTTATCGTTCTCCCCGCTCATCTGCTTGGCCTGCATGCCCGCTTGCTCTGCTATACGACACAGCTCCTTGGTCTTCTCAAAGGTCAGTTGATCGGTTTTCAGTAGTTGAAGTCGAACAGCGTTATCAGCGATGCCAATGACTACCCGATCCCTTAACATCGATTCCTTTTGTGTTCCGAATTCACAGCTTTCCGATAGTTTCATCAGATCCGCGAGGAACTGCTCAAAAGCTTCTCCTTCCTTTTGGCTTCTCGTAAAGAACATGTAGCGCTCATATACTACATTACTGCGAGGGATGCAATAATTCTTGAACGCTTCTTTTACCTCTTTGATCTGCTTTTTCTTCTCTTCCGTAAGGTTAAAGGAGTGGAATATTTCAATTGCTTTTTCTCCAGCGCAACTCAAAAATCTTGCCACTTGCACCTTTTCGTCCTCTTCATTAGTTTTCGTGGCTACCGAGTAAATTTCAAACATTTGCGAAAATTTTATCCAATTTTCTTTTATGTTTCCCTCTAACACGAGTGGTCCCGGTTTTTGAAAATCAATCATAGCCATTATTACACTTTCTTCACTTTCCGTTATACTTTTTCCACTTGCCGTTATTTCATTTGTTAATTTTTTAATTTCTTTCCATTAATTTCAGCACAAAGCAACTTTTGCATACAGCCTTCTGTCTGTTTTTATTTATTTTTATTTATTAAATTTATTCATCGGGATCCACTCACTGAAATACCGACTGCGCCATGTGGTATAGTGTTCGAAAAGTAAAACAGCAGGTTCAGTTGACTACTTTATTATTCCAAAGTGTAACAATGACTGACTAAGCTAATCCATCTAGCTAATTTGGCTAATCCTACTCAGAGAGAGATCAGTACGCAGCTATGTGTATATATGTATTTAACTTATATACGTCAGTCATTTAATGAATTTTTCTCACTTTGACCTCGAACCTGACGTGATAGAGGTTAACGGACCTCGGATTCGGATTCAAGGAGTCAAATTACATAAGAATAAAACGGTCTGGTCAAATAAGCATCATTATTTTTTCTTTGTAAACCTGTATAATTTATTTATCCTATGGTATGCAATTTCCGAACATTTTTGAACAGTTTGGAGGTATAAAGGGTAACGCAAGAAGAAAAGCTTGGAACGTCCAATCAGGGCCAGCGCTTTATTGAAAAGAAAGTGTTACATCGATAGCGAGAAGTAGAAGCATGTTGACCGCTACTTAGAAATTAAAATAATAGCCAAATACACATTTGTGTATGAAATGCATCTACTGGTCACTGGTTTGCACTTTTATAGTGAATTGCTACTACAAACAATCATTCTTGTCGATGGTATATGTATTTTTCATGTTGGGTTAAATTTCCTCGACCACAGAAGCATCGCTAGGATGCTGAGCTTTCAAAAATGCATTTCACTTGCTCTAAACTGCTCTATGGTATTAAATTCCAAAACATTTTTAAGTTTGGAGGAATCGCTAGGAGAACGAAATATTTAATGTTCAACCTAAAAAAAAAGTGAATACTTGTTCAGAATGGCCCCCAGAAAGACATATTTCAAGCGCAAGATTATCGGAGAGTGCTGTCTGCTGTAAAATTAAGACTAAAATTAGTGACTTATTTAATTTTCTTAATTAACTGGTGCAAAACTGGTACTGTGGAGAGAATTGTCGCATTGTACTTTTTTAGTTTATTAGTTAAATGTTTTCAAATATTTCCAAATGAATATCTGCCTAATAGCTTAATTAGAACATAATTAAGTTTCCCAATTTCATAAGAGCCTATTGATTTCCATGTCCATGAACGATGGATGATTCGACTTTTCATGCCACTCAACTTGAAGTACTTATGACATAGACACCCTCGATTGCTCTCATGTAGGCTCTTTCAATTCCTAAAACTTTGAAAATTATCCCCTTAATTTAGTATCTGCAAGTTATGAGGATATAAACATGTGACTTGCCGAAATGAGCAATCTTTTAAAAATAATCTCACATGATTTTTGTGGGACAGATTTTTGAATGTTTTGATTATAGTAAATGTGAGAACGTATTTTTTTTTTAATTGTGCGCATATCAAAAGCAAATTATGTAAATGTAAACACTTGGCGAAATGCTAATAAAAGAACTTTACAAAAACAAATCAAAAGCTTGCGATATGTTTGTGAAATGAAGAAAATACCGAGTGTGGGTTTTTTCAATTTAGTTTTATATATACAACAATTTTTTACCGTGACGCATCAAAAGTCAAAGTAAATAAAAAGCTAAAATAGAGCAAAACCAGTGGAGGATAAATGAGGACCCAATTTTTGGGAATAAGTTCAGCTGTAACAGTGTAATGTTTTTATTGATGAAGACATAAGGGGTACATAATTGGGGCTACTCGTGCAGGTTTTTTTCAATATTCAGTGATGCTGCAAAAATTTGAAAATAAATAGTAAGAAATTATAACTTTTATCCTCTATTAATTTGGATAATTGGCAAACAAGAAAAGTTCATTGTAAAATAAATAAAATAAGTCACAATCCTGTTGATACAAATTAACACTCATAATTTACCACTACGTTGTATTCATAAATAAATAATGATTGTCGCTATTTATGTAAATTTTTTGACAAATATTATGAAGAATGTCAAAGTCTAAACATTTTAGATTTTTCAATAAAATCAATAATTGGGGATTTTCGTGAACACTGATTTTCATTTATGTTGTCAAACTTCATTAACTCAAGATGTCGAACTATCTAATTCTAAATTTTATGGAATTGTGTTGCAGGAAGTGTCAACCCTGCATCGATACCTTTACAGAAAATATTTGTTCTCTTTAGAATCGAATATAAAATCCATGTATTTTGGTCGGACATAAATACCTTAAGAAAGTCATCTTGTCTTCCCTAAGTTATGACGTTGGAAGGTGTTAAAGCCGAAGATCCGGTATCCATTTGTAATCTTTTTCCCGACTTTTTTTAATCTTTTTATAATAATCACGATGTCTCTCACTTGCTCGATGCTGCTGAGGGTCAGCAGGGTTGTATTGGCTTAGGCTCATTAAATATTGATGAGACTGATGTGATTTAGGCCATTAGGGGCTTCAATTTATCATACGTTAAAGATGCTAATAATTTGTGTCAGGGTTTTTTAAAAGATGCCCTTCTCTAATTGGCCCGTTAACCATCATGTTCAATAAATTACTCAGTTCCGATCGATTTTTAGATGTATGGAAGTTGTAATATAATAACCAAATTGGCAACAGTACCAAAGTTATTACACTGTATTGACAAAAATAAAATCTTTAATCATGTTAAAGAATATATTTCACCTTGTCAGCATGGTTTTGTCATTGCAAAAACTGTAGTGTCAAGCCTTATATGCTTCACAAATTTTTTCTCTAATTTTATCGAATGTGGTCATCAGGTTGATGTAGTTTACGCTGATTTGAACAAGGCTTTTGATAGGTTAAATCACATCTTATAAATAAACTTAAAATGCTAGGTTTCCATTCTTCCCTTCTGTCTTGGTTTCAGTCTTATTTGATAGGCAGGGTTCGGTGTGTTAAGACTGGTGACTCGTCATCTAAGCCTATCCGTGCTATTTTAGGTGTCCCGCAAGGTAGTCATTTTGGACCTTTACTTTTCGTTCTTTTTATTAACAACGTTGGAAACTATTTACCAGACCGTAGCTATCTTCTTTATGCTGATGATCTCAAAATATTATAATATTGTTATACAAGATGTGGAGGATGTATGTATTTTACAAAATGAATTGAATAACAGCAAGATGGTGTTATGATAATGCATTCCTGCTTAATTCAGCGAAATGTAAGTCTATGTTCTTTTATCGTATGCTTAATACCATTTCTAATACCTATTGTATTGATAATATAGTCAGTCTGAATTTAAGGATCTAGGTGTTATTTCTGATAGCTCGTTGTCGTTTCGCCTGCACTATGAATATATAATTTTGAAAGCTAACATGAACTTGGGCTCTTGAAAAAGGCACTTAAAGTCATTTAAGGATCCATACACATTTAAATCTCTGTTTGTATCTTGAGTTAGATCGCATCGGTTGTCTGGAATGCTAAGAGTATTCATATTAATAGCAGTGAAAGCGTTCAAAAGATATTTACTAGGTTTGTTTTCTATAGGCTAAATTGGCCGTGTCCTTCTCCTTCTTACAAATGTAGATGCCTTTCCATATGTCTTGAATCTCTTAAAGCTTAGAGACAATTGCATCAAGTTATGTTCATTAGAGATATTTTGTGCTATGATATTGTTTCACCTGGGCTTTTGGGTAAGCTCAATATTTGTTCTCCATTACGGCTTTTAAGATCTAGGCCACTTTTATATGAAGAGTTTCATAAAACTAGCTATGGGTTCCGAGAGCCTGTCAGTAACTGCATTCTTAAATTTTAATAATGTTTATGAAAGGTTGAATTTATGTTGGCCGAGAGAAGCATTTAACTCATCAATTAAGGAATTGCTTAAATTAGGTTTTAAAACCAATCATTTTTAGTCTTATTGAACTGTTGTTATATGTAGTTTATATAATTTGTAATCTGTTGGTTTTTTGTCGTAGATTAAATAAAAAAAAAAAAAACACTCACTACATATACTATATAGCTTATTATAAAAAAACATGTAGAAGATTAATGTGCTAACTTTATTAAATCAACAAAATTATTCATTTCACAGTATATTTTCGCAGAAATATCGGTATTCAGATTTATTTATTTATTCAACTTAAAACAAGCTATACATACATACAAACACAAGCATACATACTTCAACGCTAGAATATATGAATAAATTAAGAACTAGGGGGGGCGTTTCAGGGCATTCCGAAAGGATGACTTGGAAAGGTGGAAGTCGAACGATGGTGAGGAGCTGGCTTTACGTATCATACGGGAAATTGGTTCGGAAAAGCCATAATTGGTGCGGTGATGCTAGGGGCGGAAGAGGGGTACTGATCTGAGGCTACAGGGGTTGGTGTGAAGCGATATCAGCTGCAACATGGAGGGGCAATCTATGACACCATTAAACAGCTGGTGAATAAAGCAAATGTTGACAGAGTCGCGTCATTTACTTAAGGGTTCCAGATCGATCAGTTTAATAAATGAAGACATGAGTGGATGAAGGTATTATGTTAAATTTTTGAGTTGCGTTCTTTTTATTTAACACTTTCGTTCACTTAAAAGAATTCTTAACCCATTAACGCCGAAGAATCGTGTTTTTTTTTCTCATTTTCAAGCTAGATTCTTATCATCGAAAAAAAATCATTTGCAAATAAAAAATATGTTCCCTTATACTTTCGAGTGTCCCCTTTCCGAATCCGGAGTCAAAATTGAGTTTTGTCCATTAGTAAAAAAAAATGGCCGTTTTTAAACAAAAAAAAACCGAAAAAATCGAAGACATTTTTTTTTCAATATTTTTTTTCTCATTGAAGACGCGCGAGGACCCCACTTTTTCTTCAACCATGAGTGCACAAAATAGTTGTAGCTTAAGAATATATTTTTTTAATTTGTCGACATTGACATTTTCACCCCCAAAATGGCGCTTTTCATCCCTTCAGCAGGAAGACAATTTTCACTCTCGGTGCCCGACAAAAAAAATATTCAAATCTTAACGAAAATTGGTATCCCGGGGTTTTCAAGATCGCTGATTACGATTCCGCCCTCAAGATTCGAAAATTCAAAATGGCGGATCCAATATGGCGGACCCAATATGGCGGACCCAAATTCAAAAACTTACTTGAATCAGATGAAATGTGGCACTCGGGGGTTTTCGAGGTCGCTAATTACAAATCTGCCCTCAAAATTCGAAAATTCAAAATGGCGGATCCAATATGGCGGACCCAAATTTAAAAACTTACTTGAATCGGATGAAATGTGGCACTCGGGGGTTTTCGAGGTCCTTGATAACGAATCTGGCATCATCATTTCAAAATTCAAAATGGCGGATGCAATATGGCGGACACCTTCCCATTAACGCCCAGTTATTATCTAACGTTTATTGAAGAATTGACAACTTTATATAAATGTAAATAATAATCATTCAATTGATTCACATTTTATGATCATATATTATATTTTTCATGTGTCGAATAAAAATTGACGTTGCAGAGGCTGAGAAATCTCCGATTTTCTTACATTTCATCTTGTTTTTGTTTATACGGGTCATCATTGAATATTATCCCTGATACAAATATATTTATTATCCATGAATATTTCTGTCTGCAAATAAGTTTTGTATATGCCTATCACATCTTTTTTCAATTTTTCACGTTTGTGGAGTGCGGATCGTTCACATTGCTAATGATAAATATATTTGTATCAGGGATAATATTCAATGATGACCCGTATAAACAAAAACAAGATGAAATGTAAGAAAATCGGAGATTTCTCAGCCTCTGCAACGTTAATTTTTATTCGACACATGAAAAATATAATATATGATCATAAAATGTGAATCAATTGAATGATTATTATTTACATTTATATAAAGTTGTCAATTCTTCAATAAACGTTAGATAATAACTGGGTGTTAATGGGAAGGTGTCCGCCATATTGCATCCGCCATTTTGAATTTTGAAATGATGATGCCAGATTCGTTATCAAGGACCTCGAAAACCCCCGAGTGCCACATTTCATCCTGTGGGGCTCATCAAAGCAATAATTGAATTTCTCATCAAAGCAAGAGTTGAATTTATTATCAAAGCATCAGTTGAATTTTAATTTTAAAATAAAGTAGACTGTTTTTGTTTTTGTTTTAAAAAAATAAAAAAGTCATTGTGATAAAATTATTTAAAAAGAAAAAATGTAAATTTGAAATAATATAAAAAATAATAATTAAAATAAATGTAAATAATAAAAAAAGTAAAAAATGAAATAAATCAAGTAGAAGAATATATAGTGAATGTATTTCTTCAATCCGATTCAAGTAAGTTTTTGAATTTGGGTCCGCCATATTGGATCCGCCATTTTGAATTTTCGAATTTTGAGGGCAGATTTGTAATTAGCGACCTCGAAAACCCCCGAGTGCCACATTTCATCCGATTCAAGTAAGTTTTTGAATTTGGGTCCGCCATATTGGATCCGCCATTTTGAATTTTCGAATTTTGAGGGCGGAATCGTAATCAGCGACCTTGAAAACCCCGGGATACCAATTTTCGTTAAGATTTGAATATTTTTTTTGTCGGGCACCGAGAGTGAAAATTGTCTTCCTGCTGAAGGGATGAAAAGCGCCATTTTGGGGGTGAAAATGTCAATGTCGACAAATTAAAAAAATATATTCTTAAACTACAACTATTTTGTGCACTCATGGTTGAAGAAAAAGGGGGGTCCTCGCGTGTCTTCAATGAGAAAAAAAATATTGAAAAAAAAATGTCTTCGATTTTTTCGGTTTCTTTTGTTTAAAAACGGCCATATTTTTTTCCCTAATGGACAAAACTCAATTTTGACTCCGGATTCGGAAAGGGGACACTCGAAAGTATAAGGGAACATATTTTTTTATTTGCAAATGATTTTTTTTCGATGATAAGAATCTAGCTTGAAAATGAGAAAAAAAAACACGATTCTTCGGCGTTAATGGGATGTGAAGATAACATCTTCATCCTTCCACTATTTTCTATTTAACAACTTCAAAACTAGATCCTTTACATGTCAAAATATTGTACAAAAAATTAACAAAATCAAATTAAAATGTATAAAAAAACGCATCTCAAAAATTTTAACATAACATCTTTATCCACCCATACCTTCAATTATTCGAATTATTCCACGTGCTTGAGGAGTATAGCGTTCCATTTTTTATTGTCGTGTATTTCGAATCTGTTTGCTACACAACTGTCAATATCACGATGACAGGGACGCCATTTCCAAAAACCATAGAGAACTCCTATAGTGATTACTTTCTCGCCATCCTGTAGATATGTAGTTGAAACAAAAAAAATAGTTTTAGAATGTTTAAATAGATTTCAGCAATCTTGTTAGGTGAAAATTATTAGCAAAAATAGTTAAATGATAAGCGAAATTAGCTGTTGGAATGAATGACTACAAAACATAACAATTAAACCGGATTTTGTCTGTTATGACAAATCTTTTACATTAAACTAGCTGTCTATCATTGCGTGTTCAGTTTAATTAAAACAGTTTAAATTTAAATGCGTAAAAAAAAAAAAATAATAACCCCACCAAAATATGAAGCGAAGTTTTTCATGAAAACTTCTTTCGAGGATGTCATTAAAGGACCACTATAAAAAATATGAGGGAAGTTTTTATGCGAGGGTGCCGCATGCTCATGCAAACTCACTTCTGGGGAGAATCAAAAGCTTACCGAGTTCAGGAAGGAGGTGCCAGTGAAGCGCACTGCAATTAACAGAATAGAATGCTTATGTATATTTATGTCTTTCCATTCCCTCATTAAAGCAAACCTGGAAGCAGTATCTGGAGCCGAGCAAAGTAGGGACGACGAGCCTTTAAAGCCCCCGGAGCTATCTTCCGCGGGATAGCGTATCCTTGGTTTTTTCAATGTTTTCAAATTACTTTTTTGATATACATATGTACATGCGCTCTTGGGTGACCCAGGGATCGATACTCCAAGTCAAGTGCGGGATATAAGCAGTTTAATGAGGTCTCGAATCTTAATCGGGAGTCCAAATTGATTTTTGGCATTGCATTAGAATTTTTCTTTAGTGCACTGAAAGAAACGAAAAATCCAGCTTCCAGATGTTAACGTAATAATAAAAAGTTAAACATTAATTTATATTTTTAAAAAATCACTTAAACCAACATTTTCTTCGTCATGATACTCCGTAAAAATTAGAACGCAACAATCTTCTTTCAGTTTTTGTAACTATTTTTCTCCGTGAATATATTTTTGACTAACTTATTAAGCTCTGTCCTCGTGCAGAATTGCCTGCAAGTGGGATTTTCCTGGTTGTTTGTCTCTTTTCGACAAGAAACCTTCTAGATTCTATTAAAAGTTCTCTCAAGAGAAAGTTTCAACTAACATAAATTAATTTTTAATGAAAGGCAACTGAGGTGAAGATAAAGAGGCCAACATTTTGGAAAGAAAAACTCTTGGAAAAGTTTTAAAATAAATAGCTATTATGTCTTATTTTTGCTGTTAATGTGATCAAAAAAACAAATAAAAAAAAGATTAAAATTTAATTGTGGGGTAATATTAAATACAAAATATAAACACAGTTCTTAGTCCTTGCTAATATTTAGAGTATTAAGCTTTGTTCGTATTTGGGAAATTTGATAAACATTTTAAGGATATTGTGATTGCTGTTCAAAATAAAAAATATTTAATAATACTTTGCAGAATTTAAAATCAATCCGAGGAACTTACCCTTTATAAAAAAATGAGAAAAAGCTTTAATTTTATTCTTTACGTAACGAAGTGCTGCAAGGCTCTTTCGTTTGATATCTAAATTATTTTTAGCGGCAAAGAATTTTGTAGTTACGCTACTTTAATCCCTTATAGGTTTTACAATAAACTCAAATATTAAGAAGTACCATATTTCGGATATTTTCTAGAATTTCTAGAGATCTATAAGACCTAGGAATTTCGTAATAATTTTCCCGTAAGGCGTTATATTACCTGATTTTAAAAAAAATTTATGGTGTAGTAGTTTCGGATATAATGCTCTATTTTCGTATATTCTTCAGAATTTTTTTTTAACTATGCCATTTAAAATTATGAAAAATATTATTTTGTATTCTACACAAAAAAACCCTTTTAAAATTGTAGGACCGAGGACCGAGGACGAGGAATTTTCGAGCACCTAATTCGTCCTCGCTTTAATTCTTATATGAATATTATAAAGGTTCCGGTTTTCTTCTTTTTGATGTACGGACCCCTTAAAAGGTAAGCTTGGAATAGTTCTTTTAAATGTTATAATACTCAGGCCCGGCCCAAGGGTTTTTGGCGCCCTAGGCGAAAGTATTGTTTGGCGCCCCCCTCCTCCAGAATTAAGCCACTCCCCTCCCCCAATATAATTTAGTCACTGAACTACAGGAAATTTAAAACATGAACAAAATTTTAAATGTACCTTTTATTGTCAGATAATCGTCACAGTTTAACATTTATTTACACTTTCCAAAGGGACCTACAGCCAACAAAGAGCTTAGATATTTTGTTTCCTGACTTTCTTTTTGGCAAATGTCGCAAACAAACCGTTAAGCTCGATATTTTGAGCCAGCTCTCGCTCAATGGATATTGTGGCCAAACCAACCAATCTTTCTTGAGTCATAGATGACGGGAGGTACGTTTTTATGAGCTTCAGTTTTGAGAAGCTTCTTTCTCCTGATGCTACCGATACTGGTAGTGTTAGGAGAATCCGCAAAGCAACATAAAAGTTAGGAAAAGTTTCTTCTAAGTCTGATTTTAAAATGAAATCAAGTACGTCTTTCGGGGTTGACTGCTTGTCAACTCGTCTGGAGATAGCTTGTAGTTCTCCACACAACTCCACTGCGTCAACTTCCTTCGACCGATCATGCGTCAACGCTTTTTCGAGGGCTGCACATTTTTCTAGGACGAACTTTGACGGTTTGTCTTCTAGCTCATCAATATGGTACAAAAACCCAAATTTTGAATTAATTTCTTCGAGCTGCTCAAATCGTTCCCTAACTGAGCTGATGGCAGTGTCCAGGATTGCAAAATAAAAACTGACCTTGAATTTCTGTTTAGGATCTTGAATTGGGTTATCCTCTCCCTCATAAGAAAATTGTCTTTTCTTTTTCCCTAGACGTTTTGCTGTAGACTCTTGTTTAAATGTCGTCGGAATGTCAAGATCCTCTGCAATTTCCCTGGCATCCACTAACATCTTCTCAAAACCATTATCACTTCTTGACTTGTGTTATCGCGCAGCCATTTGGATTCGGCCAATCACATTTCGCCCCCATCAGCGCCATATTGACATTAACCAATGAATCTTCTAGATTTTAGTGCATAAATTTAAAAACAAATAGATATATGTATACTATAAATGATCGCGCTGGGGGCTGCGCAGTAGGTTGCGCAAATTAATCATCCGAGGGAACACATCTTATATTCTTTTTACATCTTGAATAGATATCTAACCACATGCTGGCGCGAGGGGAGGGGGCTCAACGCTCAAGTGTAGTGTAGCTTCTGAGTAGTGATAGTCGAGTGGAAGGGCGGAGTGGGAAACGAGAAAAGATTCAAGCTGTAGGGGAAATCTAGTTTAACTTTGTTAAACAAATAACTAAGAACACCTCAGAACGTCATAAACTGACTGATCCCGGTTTAAATTAATTTGTTGTGTTTTTATAATAAATAGAAGTACCTATATTTTTCAAATATTTTTCTTGTATAAAAAAATGTGTATTTTTGCGCCCATGCGCCCTCCTTTTATCGGCATACTGTGCCGCCCCACGTGCCGACCGCGACCGCCCCAAGTGCCCGCAGCACCGCTGCGATACCCAGGCGCCCGCTAGCGCCCCTCAGGCCTTGGCGCCCTAGGCGGTCGCCTAGTTCGCCTATATGGTAGGGCCGGCCCTGATAATACTAGATAATTTAAGGGAATATGGAATGGATGTTGTTATTTTACAGCTGTTTTTGATTTAAATGGTGAAAATACCGATTTATGATTTAGAGGAGTTGTCAGAATACAGAAAATTAATTTGTGTATAGATTGGAACCATAACAAATAATTTGGGGGGAAAGAAGTGAATGGAAAAAATGAGTAATAATATGCGGAGATAGAACACATGGCGGCTTCCATACAAAATGAAGAAAGTCTGTTATTATTTTGAAGAGTTGTAAGCCAGAATGTAGAAAGGGGTGAAGGGAACAGATAAGTGATAATATGTGGAGATGGCACTCACGGGAGGCTTTCATACAAAATTTTAATGCAGAAAATTGGAGGAGTTCTGAGCCAGAATATGAAAAGTAATTTTTCTGGAGATGACCACCTTAAAAACTAATTTGGGGGGAAAGATGTGAACGGAAAAGTTAAGTAATAATATGCGGAGATGGTAATCATGAGGAGCTATCATTCATATAAAAATTTGAATGAAGAAAATCGGTTACGAGTTCTGCGGATGGAAAGTTGAAAAATAGATAAGCCACTGTTAATTGCCAGCTGATTCTGCTTTTCCCGATCCCACTGTAAGTTAAAGCGGGCGCGGCGACAGTTCAAGGAAACACTCAAGGGAGGGAAGAGCTAAGCGCTAACGAGAATTCGAATGAAAATATTTCCTTGCCATTGCCTTCAAAATAGATTTTTAAGATTTATTTTCGTTAAAAGTTGTGGGGGGGGTTCAGTTTAGGACTGAGTAAAAGTTCCTGGAGGAATTCATGTTGTGAAGAAGTTTAAGAAAAATCGATTAGGTAGTTTAACCTGAAAATGGAAAAATAGCTTTTCCGGACCCCGCTTCCTTTGGAGAGGATTTTCAGGGCGAGAGGTAAGTGGAAAAGACCGATGTATGTCTCCAACTTAAGTCCCCATATGGGGCTATCGTATAAAATTTGAATGATGAAAATCGGTCAAGATTTGGCCGAGTTCTGACGGTGGAAAGTTGAATGATAGGTATGGACAATGAATCGCCGCTGATTTCTAGAGGATCGCCGAGCAAGGTTCCGAAATGTTCTATTTGATTGGGAACGAAGAAAAAAATAACTGCTCTAGTCCGCTAGAGTGCGATGTGAGTGCCCCGAACTGGATGTGGAAGAAGAAGAAATCGTTCGATTTGATTAGATATTATTGATTTTTGATTGATCGCAGCTCGGGCCCTAATTCGTTGATGGGATGAGTTGGGGGTCATTCGACAGGTATTCGGGATGGCTGTAACATATTGAAAATAAATGGGAATTCAACAATTTTTTTGTTGAAATGCACTCTTACCGGGTCTGGTGCAAATATGTCGCGGATTTTCAAGAAATGCAGCCATCTTCAGGCCGCGACAACATTTGCACTCTTACCGTGTCTGGTGCAAATGTGTCGCGGATTTTCTAGAAATGCAGCCAGCTTCAGGCTGCGACGACATTTGCACTCTAACTGGGTAGAGAGCAAATGTTGTCGCGGATTTTCTAGAAATGCAGCCAGCTTAACGCTGCGACCGGGTAAAGTGCAAATGTTGTCGCGGATTTTCTAGAAATGCACACAGGTTCAGGCTGCGATAACATTTGTACTCTGACCGGGTAAAGTACAAATCTTCTCGAGGATTTTCTAGAAATGCAGCCAGCTTCAGGCTGCGACAACATTTGCACTCTACAGTGCAAATGTTGTCGCGGATTTTCTAGAAATGCACCCAGGTTCAGGCTGCGACAAGATTTGCATTCTACAGTGCAAATGTTGTCGCGGATTTTCTAGAAATGCACCCAGTCTACCCAGGTAGAGTGCAAATGTTGTCGGAGATTTTCTAGAAATGCACCTAGCTTCAGGCTGCGACAACATTTGCAGTCTACCCGGGTAGACTGCAAATGTTGTCGCAGATTTTCTAGAAATGGACCCCGCCTCAGGCTGCGACAGAATTTGCAGTCTTCCCGGGTAGACTGCAAATGTTGTCGCAGATATTCTAGAAATGCACCCAGCCTCAGGCTGCGACAACATTTGCAGTCTACCCGAGTAGCCTGCGACAACATTTTCTAGAAATGCACCCTGCCTCAGGCTGCGACAACATTTGCAGTCTACCCGGGTAGACTGCAAATGTTGTCGCAGCCTGAGGCAGGGTGCATTTCTAGAAAATCTGCAACAACATTTGCAGTCTACCCGGGTAGACTGCAAATGTTGTCGCAGCCTGAGGCAGGGTGCATTTCTAGAAAATCTGCGACAACATTTGCACCCTACCAATTTATAGTGAGGGAAAATGCCCTGACTATATAAATTTAAAATATTAAAAGAAAAGAATTAATTAAAAAATGCCAAATCAGTTCTCTTTCTGTCTAAGATTCCGCAAGACTAATTTTATATTTTATTTACAAAAAGCAATGCCAACTTTTTAAATGGGTAGGGTGCAAATGTTGTCGCGGATTTTCTAGAAATGCACCCAGGATCAGCCTGCGACAACATGTGCACCCTACCCTACCCGGGTAGGGTGCACATGTTGTCGCGGATTTTCTAGAAATGCATCCAGGATCAGCCTGCGACAACATTTGCACCCTACCCGGGTAGGGTGCAAATGTTGTCGCGGATTTTCTAGAAATGCACCCATAATTGGCCTGCGACAACATTTGCACCCTACCCGGGTAGGGTACAAATGTTGTCGCGGATTTTCCAGAAATGCACCCAGGATCAGCCTGCGACAACATTTGCACCCTACCCGGGTAGGGTGCAAATGTTGTTGTGGATTTTCATCCCTACCCGGGTAGGGTGCAAATGTTGTTGCGGATTTTCTAGAAATGCACCCAGGATCAGCCTGCGACAACATTTGCACCCTACCCGGGTAGGGTGCAAATGTTGTCGCGGATTTTCTAGAATTGCACCCAGGATCAGCCTGCGACAACATTTGCACCCTACCCGGGTAGGGTGCAAATGTTGTCGCGGATTTTCTAGAAATGCACCCAGTATCAGTACCCGGGTAGGGTGCAAATATTGTCGCGGATTTTCTAGAAATGCACCCAGGATCAGCCTGCGACAACATTTGCACCCTACCCGGGTAGGGTGCAAATGTTGTCGCGGATTTTCTAGAAATGCACCCAGTATCAGTACCCGGGTAGGGTGCAAATGTTGTCGCGGATTTTCTAGAAATGCACCTACCCTACCCGGGTAGGGTGCAAATGTTGTCGCAGGCTGATCCTGGGTGCATTTCTAGAAAATCCGCGACAACATTAGCACCCTACCCGGGTAGGGTGCAAATGTTGTCGCAGGCTGATCCCGGGTGCATTTTTAGAAAATCCGCGACAACATTTGCACCCTACCCGGGTAGGGTGCAAATGTTGTCGCAGGCTGATCCTGGGTGCATTTCTAGAAAATCCGCGACAACATTTGCACCCTACCCGCAGCTAACTTGGTGGGTGGACGTCTGCTTGTGTGATCCCGTGATCAGTGTTTTTTCTCCGTGTTTTGAATTATTTTTGACGCTTGTGGAGTAAGTACTAAATACTGAGTGCGGTCGAGTAAAGTATTTGTGTTGTGATCGATTGGTGATTTATCTCTGTGTTTTTGTGTATTTTTTGATTTTTTGGTTTGTAGTTTTCTGTTTTATCACCGGTACCCGGGAACGGTGAGTCTGTGATCGTTCAGTGTTCGCTCTTCCATCTGAAGAGTATTCTAATTTCCCCCAGAGACACTCTCTATATTTCGCTTTTAAAGCTTCCTTTTTTTTTTATCAGCCTTAAGGTAGGCAATTTGCAGTTTTGTGAGCTGCTACTAGAACCCAGATATTGATTTAGCGTGATTTTCAACCTAATTTCGTTTTTCTCCACCCACTTCGCTCATTTCTTTTCCGTGATTTACTTCAATATTCTTGTTTTAATATGTCTCACTGCAAGATCTGCGACAACTCGATTAATGACAATGCAGTTTCTTGTGACGGCGTCTGCAAAAACGTTTTCCATGCCTCATGCCTAAAACAGTCCTCTACCAGACGGGCTAAGCCCTCTGCTTATACCTGTGAGGAATGTTCGGCTATTAAACCTTGTCATGTTCTAAGACTAATCATGAACATGACCAGTTCTATCGCCGACGACCAGTCCCTTCTTGCGGAAAAGGTTAACAGCACCATCTTTTCTAATGTTAATATCATATCTGAAGATCTAGGCGTTTTAAATGCAAAGTTCGATAAGTTTCATAGTGCAATTGACTCGTTCAATAGCACCTCCGAGGCCATTTTAAGTAAAACACGCGATATTTTCTCGAAGATCTGTAACGTCTCCGGCACCCTTGATGAGTTGCATATGATAGTTAGTAATTCGACATCGTTATCTTGTGCTGCTGACAATGTGCCAGTCGCACCTGCTATTGATGAAATTAAAAATCATGTAAAAAAGGCTTACAGCAACATTCATTCGTTATCATCCGAATTCTCACAGAGCATTGAGTTACTTCGCTCTATAAAAGGTGAGATTGAAACTATAAAAAATGCTCATAGTGGTAGCCCCAATATTTCTACCAAGGATGACACAGTATCGATTACTCCTCCTCCTCCCTCCCGCGTTAGCGTGAATTTGAAAAAACCTCATAACTGTCCAAAGCGACCTAACACTCGTTCATCACCAAAAAGTAAAAGGATCGGAAATACTGATACTAATTTTTCGAAATCTCTTTCTTCATCTGTTCCGATACCTCCAGACAGTGTACCCACGCCTGCCTCAGACTGCCTTTCTGCATTACCAGTTTCACCAAAAATTAACCCACCTCCTGCAGGGAATGTTGAAGAATTACTAAAAGTAGTTCCTCATCGCCGTACCCTGTTTATTTCACGCCTCGATTCTGGAACCTCGTCTGAGGCAATTCTCACCCATATTCAGGCTCGTAATATATCCACAAAAAGTATTACATGTCGGAAAATTAACAAAAGCTCGAGCCCAATTGCATCTTTCATTTTACATGTACCGGAAGAATCAGCTTCCAATCTGTTAGACACTTCCTTCTGGCCCACTGGTGCTCTAATTAAAAATTTTGTCCCCCGTAAGCCTGCTGCTAAGCCCACATCGACAAAATCACATGGTAACTCATCGAATATAATTGCTTCAAAAAACTGAATCCCCAGACGATCTCCTTATATTATCAAAATGTAAGGGGTATCAGAACTAAGACTAGGACTCTTTATCAGTCGTCCATAAATAGTAATTTTGACATTATCGTACTAACCGAAACTTGGTTACACTACGGTTTTCTTGATGCAGAGCTCTTCGATTCTTCCTACCAGGTATTTCGTAAAGATAGATACACTAATTCGGAGGCCCGAGGAGGAGGAGTTCTTATAGCTTGCAAAAGCCACTTCAATTGCAGCTTGGTCTCACTACCCGACATTTCTGCTTCTTCAGACGTTGAGCTAGTTGCTATCAAAGTAACATTAGCCAGAAATTCTCTATTCATTTTATGTTGCTACATTCCTCCTGACCTTGTCAATTCTCTTGATATGAATGGAAATAGCACATATGACCTTCTAGTTTCAAAACTGGACTTCATTAACAATTTAATGAATCCGGTTGACGATCTCCTCTTAGTGGGTGATTTCAATTTACCCAATGTGCAATGGGTATATAATTCTGATGACGATTGCTGCCACCCCTCAAACAAAATAAATACTAAAGAGTCCTCATTTCTGGGATCGGTTTTCTCTTTCGGTCTCAGTCAAATGAGTTCCATAAAGAATGACATGGGGAGGCAGCTTGATCTTGTTTTTTCTTCCGACTGTAACAACACAATTGTTGATCACAGTCCAGTCGTTCTTTCTACTCTGGACGTTTTTCACCCACCTCTTCAAATTGATTACTTTTATAATCCAGATGACACTAAACAGCATATTGATGATAGCGCTTACGCATTCAACTTCAAAAAGGCGGATTTTGACGAACTTTCTAGAAGGATATCCTCCACTGATTTTACTACACTACTGTCCGATGAAAATATTGACAATGCTTTATCCGAATTCTACTCCCATCTTTTTAAAATTTTTGAATCGTGCGTTCCTTTTGAACCTCGACGTCCTTTAACTTCTTCACCTCCTTGGTTCAGCATCGATCTTCGTAGTCTCAGAAACAAGAAAACCAAATTATGGAAGGCATATCTTTTAGAAAGGAATAATGTTTCCTATAATGCATTCGTTGAATGTTACAATAAATTTCAAGACTACTCCAAACAATTATATAATGATTATGTCTGTCAAATGAAGTCTGAAATATATAGCAATCCAAGAGCATTTTATAAATTTATTAATACCAAAAGAAAGTCGGACAATTATCCAACTAGCTTACAATACGAGGGAATCTCTGATGATATTCCATCCTCAATCTGTGATATGTTTGCCTCATATTTTGAAAAATCCTTCTCTCCCGCTTTCCAACCCAACCCTAATAACTTTTCGCATTTAAACTTAAATCCTGTTCCTCTAAATTTTTCCATTTACATTACTCCCCCCGATGTTCTCAAACATATCAATGAGCTTCCCATGGATTTCACATCGGATCCTGACGGTATCCCCCCAGCTATCGTTAAATGCTGCTCTAATGAGCTAATGTTACCCTTAACATTACTCTTTCAAAAATCAGTCAGCACAGGAACGTTTCCTATGCTCTGGAAGAATGCCTTTATTATTCCCATTCACAAAAAAGGTAAAAAGACTGAGGTGTGTAACTACCGGCCCATAGCGAAGCTTTCATGTATTCCAAAACTTTTTGAGTCAATTATACACTCACAATTGTCAAGCATCAGTCGACGCCTTGTCTCTACAAATCAGCACGGTTTTCTTCAGGGTCGTTTCACTTCCACGAACCTTCTTGAATTTGTCCCTTTCGTCATTGAAGGCTTCCAGAAGGGTCTGCAAACCGATTGCATTTATACTGACTTTAGCAAGGCTTTTGACAAACTGTCCCATTCGATTATAATACTGAAACTTGAAAATCTAGGCTTCTCTCCATTGCTTATCAATTGGATACGCTCATACCTATCCAGCAGGACTTATCAGATTACTTTTCGGAATGAAACTTCCAGAAAAATATTTGCCACGTCAGATGTACCGCAGGGTAGTCACCTTGGCCCGCTCTTGTTTATTTTGGCTATTGACGACATTACATATTTGCTCAAAGACTGTAAAATTTTAATTTATGCTGATGACATGAAACTTTTCTGTTATACGAATGATATTAACGACTGCCACACGGTTCAAAGAGATCTGGACATTTTCCAAACGTGGTGTGTTCACAATAATTTAGAATTGAACATTAATAAATGTGAAGTTTTATCTTTTTGTAGAGGCCGCAATCCCCTGAGTTTTGATTATAATCTTTCGAACGTTGTTCTCAGACGTGTTCGCTCTGCCCGTGGCTTAGGCGTTTTCCTGGATTGTAAACTGGATTTTGTTGAACATATAAATTGCATGGTGACAAAAGCCAGTATTATGCTGGGTTTTATTAAAAGATGGTCCCGTGAATTTTCTAACGTCACTGTTTACAAACAGCTTTACTCTTCCTTTGTCCGGCCAATTCTTGAATACGCGAATCAAGTTTGGTCTCCCTATTACCAAGTTCATATAGACAGCATCGAATCTGTCCAACGGAAATTTATCCGTTTCGCCCTTAGAGAATTGCCATGGAGCAATCCGGTTATTCTTCCTCCATACAAGGACCGTTTAAAACTCCTTGACATGCATTCTCTGCAAAAACGTCGGGAAATCGCGGACGTTGTATTTGTTCATCAACTTTTAGTTGGTAATATTGACTCAACTTCTCTTAAAGCAAGATTCACGTTCAGAGCGAATGAGCGAAACCTTAGGCATGTCCCGCTTCTGCAAACTGATCTGTGTAAAACTAACTATAGCTTCTTTCAACCAATTAACCGCATGAGGTTGAGTGTAAATAAGAATGCCGATTTGTTTGATGTCCGTGTTGGTAAGCATGTATTGAAAAAGAACTTGTTTGTTTGTCATGTCGCTACTAACAACGGACCAAATGATGACGAGTCTTATGCAGCAAATTAATTTTTGTTGCTTTAAAGCTTAGACTAAGCTGATGGTCTGTGTTAAAAAAAAAAAAAAAAAAAAAAAAACAAAAAAAAAACATTTGCACCCTACCCGGGTAGGGTGCAAATGTTGTCGCAGGCCGATCCTGGGTGCATTTCTAGAAAATCCGCGACAACATTTGCACCCTACCCGGGTAGGGTGCAAATGTTGTCGCAGGCCGATCCTGGGTGCATTTCTAGAAAATCCGCGACAACATTTGCACCCTACCCGGGTAGGGTGCAAATGTTGTCGCAGGCTGATCCTGGCTGCATTTCTAGAAAATCCGCGACAACATTTGCAGCCTACCCGGGTAGGGGGTAAATGTTGTCGCAGGCTGATCCTGGGTGCATTTCTAGAAAATCTGCGGCAACATTTGCACCCTACCGGGTAGGGTGCAAATGTTGTCACAGGCTGATACTGGGTGCATTTCTAGAAAATCCGCGACACCCTACCCGGGTAGGGTGCAAATGTTGTCGCGGATTTTCTAGAAATGCACCCAGGATCAGCCTGCGACAACATTTTGCACCCTACCCGGGTAGGGTGCAAATGTTGTCGCGGATTTTCTAGAAATGCACCCAGGATCAGCCTGCGACAACATTTTCACCCTACCCGGGTAAGGTGCAAATGTTGTCGCGGATTTTCTAGAAATGCACACAGTATCAGCCTGCGACAACATTTGCACCCTACCCGGGTAGGGTGCAAATGTTGTCGCGGATTTTCTAGAAATGCACCCAGGATCAGGCTCCGACAACATTTGCACCCTACCCGGGTAGGGTGCAAATGTTGTCGCGGATTTTCTAGAAATGCACCCAGGATCAGCCTGCGACAACATTTGCACCCTACCCGGGTAGGGTGCAAATGTTGTCGCGGATTTTCTAGAAATGCACCCAGGATCGGCCTGCGACAACATTTGCACCCTGCCCGGGTAGGGTGCAAATGTTGTCGCGGATTTTCTAGAAATGCACCCAGGTTCAGCCTGCGACAACATTTGCACCCTACCCGGGTAGGGTGCAAATGTTGTCGCGAATTTTCTAGAAATGCACCCAGGATCAGCCTGCGACAACATTTGCACCCTACCCGGGTAGGGTGCAAATGTTGTCGCGGATTTTCTAGAAATGCACCCAGGATCGGCCTGCGACAACATTTGCACCCTGCCCGGGTAGGGTGCAAATGTTGTCGCGGATTTTCTAGAAATGCACCCAGGTTCAGCCTGCGACAACATTTGCACCCCACCCGGGTAGGGTGCAAATGTTGTCGCGGATTTTCTAGAAATGCACCCAGGATCAGCCTGCGAAAACATTTGCACCCTACCCGGGTAAGGTGCAAATGTTGTCGCAGATTTTCTAGAAATGCACCCTGCCTCAGGCTGGGGCAACATTTGTAGTCTACCCGGATAGACTGCAAATGTTGTCGCAGATTTTCTAGAAATCCACCCAGTCTCAGGCTGCGACAACATTTGCAGTCTACCCGGGAAGACTGCAAATGTTGTCGCAGATTTTCTAGAAATGCACCCTGCCTCAGACTGCGACAACATTTGCAGTCTACCCGGGTAGACTGCAAATGTTGTCGCAGATTTTCTAGAAATGCACCCTGCCTCAGGCTGCGACAACATTTGCAGTCTACCCGGGTAGACTGCAAATGTTGTCGCAGATTTTCTAGAAATGCACCCTGCCTCAGGCTGCGACAACATTTGCAGGCTACCCGGGTATACTGCAAATGTTGTAGCAGATTTTCTAGAAATGCACCCAGCCTCAGGCTGCGACAGTGTAGTTGTCTGAAAAAACAAATAAGTATAATTTGATCAGCCTTAACTGGGATATTTTGGGGATCTTTTGGTTACTTATTAGCTTGCGGTTTTTTCGTTTATCCAAAATATAAGGAAATTATCCTTTGAATTAAACGTTCTCATGGGTAACTTGGTCAAGATTTAATTTTTTTTTTAAAAATATATCAAATTTATCAGTTTTACCTGGATGAAATTCATGGTAATTTGATGCACATTTACAAAAATATCAAATCTTTATACTTGGTAACTTATAGTAAGCTACCATTCAATACAAAATGTTCTATTGATCTGGATAGGCAGAAAAACCGTAGCTATATTTTTTCTATGGATTCATATTTTTGGGAAAAGTTTTTTCAAATAAGTATTTCAACAAACTTCATTCATACTTAAAAATGTATAGGCTATCTACCGAAACTCCTAATACAACAATACGAATTCGGTTAAAAGCAAGAACCCTAGAAGTAAATTAGCTCCTTAAGGGGGTAGTCCAGTGAAAAAAAAAAAAAAAATCTTTTTTTTGTTTGTTGCTTAAATCTACTCTACTACACCTAGAAAATACTCCCTTAAAATATCTAAGCAAAATATTGAATAGTTTTAAAGATACAGAGTTTTCGAGAGACGTGTAACCCGAGCGCTCGAAGGTCCCCTGGCGTGTTTCGGAGCAAGGAGGACTCTTGTATTTCTGTTTTCTTCGCCCATTTTTTTTCGGTTTATAACGGTCTAGGTCCTTCTGCTTTGTATTTAAGGTTAGTTATGTATTTAGGAGGCATCGCGTTATGTATGGAACAGGCATCGCTGACTAAGGTAAAATTAATTTTTTTAGCTTTTTTCCGCAAACAAAACTTTAAACGCGTTTTTCTCAAAACAGCATTTTTTGACTCGGCGGACGTCAGATCTCAGAGTCTTTTGCTCCGATTGATCTAAAACTTTAGCTGTATATTTCTTGATTGTGTATCTATCGTCGGAACTAGAATTATTAAAATCCATTGTTTATTTACAAAGTTATAAACAAATTAAGCACCCGAAAAACACCCGAAAAATTCGAAATGCCGCCATTTTGTTATTTTTTATTGAAAATTAATAATTCTAGTTCCGACGATAGCCAATGTTTTACAGATTAAAACCTCGTTTGAATTTTTTGTTTCAAATGGACCGTTGCAGAGATTCGACGTCCGCCAACAAAAAACATTTTTTTTTGGAGCGGCCATTTTGTCGGGATGACTCATCGAAAACAGAAAAAAAAATTTTTTTTGTGTATTTTAATAGTTGTACTATGATATGTCAAAAAGTTTTTTAATAAAAATTGACTTCTAATATGAAAAAAAAATCGTTGAAAAAACAGTCGTTTTCACTGGACTACCCCCTTAAGTTTTACGAAAAATGTCTAAATTATTCTGCGTAGATCACGCTGCTTGTTTGCAGGCTCGTACATTTCTTTTGCAAACATGTATGAGGTAGTCCTCACCGCCGCTTTTATTAATTATCTTGAACGAAACCTACGTCGCAACGAACATTCTAATCTTCAGCTTGGTGGGCATGCATACTAAATGAGATTTGATTTTTTACTTAATAAAAACAGACGACATGCACTTAATTAGTTCCAGAACTTTGAATGTGACTATTAGGATCGTTAAGTTGCGTGCAATTTCCTTTGCAATTTCTCAGGTTGCTACCCGACGACAAGTTTGAGTAGGAAAGTCCCATGACAAAATTGTTGTTGGGTACAAAAATTGCTCTTGGTCGTATTCGAAAGATACACGAACGAACGTATTCATTAGGGAGCTCAAGTAGGCTGGCACTAATAACGTCATTCGCACTGACATCGCACGCATCCTTTCTCAATAGCGACAACAGCGCTCCGCATTAATTTATTAGCAGCGTTAATGTCAAAAACAGCGTTCGGGCTGATGCTGCTCGCGTACCATTCTGGGAATCGCTCGTCTCGCCTGACTGAATTTTCGGGAGCATCCTTCCCATGACGTGCCCTGGATGTGAAACGTACGTCTTGGGCCTTGCTAAATCTACACAGGCATCCGTTCGTGAAATGTCTCTGACATGTTTGAACCGCTCGCTGTAGAAAAGTTGGAAAGAAATATTACTCAAACAGCATTTTGAACTAAGGTCATAAAAGTTTAAGGTAAGGTCAACTATTTGAGTGTATAATTTGATGATTCTATTATTATATTATCTTAATCTACATTTCCACTATTATATGGGTATACACTGAGAAAAAGGTCTATTAATTTTTTAGATTGTTAATTCTTTGTTAAAGATTACTAAAAAACCACATCCACTAAAACGGGTGGAATTGTATGAAACCTACTTCAGGCAACTGTATGGAATGGATATTTTTATTCGACAACAAGGTATTCTATGAAAAGGGTTTAATGGGGGTTTCTACTTTCTAGGATCAAAGAGCATATTTATTTCACAGTTTTCTACTGCCAAATATTTACATATGTACTTATACATGTGATTATATACAGTTTGCGGATTATATGCAAACTTTTCAAACTCTAATATTAATAACTGAAAAGTGCATAGCGTATTATTTATAAAGAGTTAAAACCTTTAGTACATGCATAATGCATATGTAAATATGCAATTTCTACTTACAATCTATGCAAAAAAGCAGAATTTATGCAAAAAAAATAAGTTAACGAAGCGAGTGTTTGCAACAAAAAACACCGGTAAGAAGTAGTAAAGAAGGGGTAAATTTAGAAAAAAATGTGTAAAAAAATACATTTTTCAGAAATTTGATTTTAATAATTCTGAATCTGCCTAATTGCTGTAGTTCTTTTCGCAATACACAACTAATAATTTTTCAAAATTTAGTAGTCATATCATGAAGCTTGTCTGTCAAATCAGAAAATGATAGTTCAACATAAGATGTTATTGAAACAAACTTAAATTGACTCTAATACATATTGTCTAATAATTTCATCCGTCCCATTAACATTTTTTACACCTAAAATTTGACTTATCTCTGAAATTGCGTCAAAATCCGGATTGGTTTTTAAGATAGTATCATATTTTAAACACAGTTGCAATCTGTATCGGCCTAGAACATATTCTAATGATTTCCTAAAGCTCATCACAATATTCATTGACTGAGTTAGGCAGGCCACACACTAATTAGTCCAATGCCGAATGCATAACTTTAGTAAAATGCAGAATCATGCATAATATAAATAATGACTTATATAGCTGCACATTGCCTAGTCAGTCAGTTGTGGAAATTTGTCGAGTGTTGAATTGAAATTTAAAATTCAGTGTTTAAAATTAAAAATGTCTTCAAAGTGTTTAGTCAAATGTTGTGCAAGCTAAACTCGATTAGTCATGCAGAAAAATGATTCGTTCATTCCTTTCGGCGAATAAGCAAATGAATTATCAGTGTACGGCTTGCAATTTAAAAACACGTGCTCGGCATCATTCATTCATGCACATTTTACTTGTTCTGCATGCATTAGGCATTTGACTAATTGGTGTGTGGCCTGCCTTAAAGCAAAGATAATATAAACTACAAGATGCACAATGAGCGCTCGCACTTCAAGAGCGCCTGGGTCGTGATATTGGGCCCCACAACATGTTGCGGTAAAATTTGATTCTGAGAACATGTTGAAGATGAGCGAAACAACTTTTCTCTCTGTTTTGCCGTCGTTGTAAAGTGGTGTGCGCCGGAACCTTTTGCTTGTGGCTTACGGTTGCGTGCAGCCTGGATCCGTCGCTCTTACGAGCGCTCAAATCTCGATATGGCTAGCTAGAAGCAGAACAAGAGGGCGGCGGGGCGGAATGTGAGCACAGCTGAGTGTTCGGAAGAGTTCGGTACCGTGGAATGAGGTGAACACCCTACGCCGTCACATCTATTAGCCTGGTTTGGGGTGGGTGGGTTTTTGCGAGTTTCGCTGAATTTGGTATGGCAGCAGCACAGGACTACCCTGATTGTGTCTTTCGAGTTATTAAGGATTTTCGAGATTTAATTAAGACAGAATTTTTGTATTGTGTATTTAGGGATTTGGTTTTGTTTTTCTTTGTTTTTACGATGGATAATTGTAAAAGTGGATTAAGATGTATATATTATATTTCGCTTTGTAGAATGCTCTGTATTACATATAGGTCTTTCAATTTATGACAAATTCATAGTTTAACTACTTTATACTGTGGTAAAAGCATAATATTACTGAAAAATCACGTGCGCGAATTGCCATAATGCTTTGAAAAAAAAAAGGAAAATGTATGAATGTACCCCATTAGTGGGGCACATTCATACATGAAGAGGTAGGTTAATACACACTTGAAAAAAAAAAAATAAAAGAAAGATTAAAAATCACTATTTATTCGTCATAAATATTGTTTCTTAACATACTAGTCCAGTAAAAAACAAAAATAATTCTTTTAAATAACAAACAAATAATAAAAATCAAAATGAAAAACTTTATCTATCTATATCTGTTCGTGTAACAAAAAATCGTTCTGTGTAACAAAAAATGATAGGTATCATTAAATTGCGAAAAAACACAAGTGCAAGGGCACATTTATATAGTGTGAATGTATCCCTTGTACTTGTGTATGAATGTACCCCATCGCATGTTAATTGATAAAGAAATATGTAAAAAAAAAACTGTCTTCATGTAGGATAATTTACAAATCAAATCATAAACTCAATGATATTATGATTAATATTAGATAGCAGTGACTAATCTAAACAACACTAACTAGTCACAAAATACGCCCAAAGTAAGGTTATGAAATTACTTATGCGAGGCAAAAACACGTTCCGTGTTGCACACACGCGCTTTCCGCAGCGATTGTTGTCAAACTTCACTAGTCAGTACACACACTTAAGAACTGCGCACACACACTAACTTCATTCTTTTGCTCCGCGCCTAACTTCAGATATACTCAGTGTATGTAGGTGCCCCTTGTATGAATCTGCCCCACTCTCCCCTATAGGGAAAAAAAAAATTAAAAAAAAGATGCTATCCCATCTATTAATTTGGACGTCTGCGAAGAATATTTAAATCATACTGATTTGAAATCACCTTCAAAAAAAAGAAAAAGGGATTCATCGGAAGAATCTCTAGGTGGTTAATGTGGGTTTTGTGAGCATAATGTAAGAAATTCTGATTTTTATATGAAAAAGTATTTTAAGTTGAAAACAGAATTAAACCAAACCAAACAAAAATTAAAAGAATTGACAAGGAATAAAAGAAAAAATTCTATTAGTTACTCCAAATTAAAGAAAAGAAAATTGGAACAGAATAAAATTAAAAAAACGAGTGTGAGATCTTATATCAAACGATTAGATATTTCAGAAAATGCCGAAACATTTTGTACTATGTTGATTCGGGAGAAGAAAACTGCTAAATGGAATGAAGATGAGAAAGTTTTAGCTCAGAATGTGTACTACCGGTCACAAAGTTCTTACAAGTTTCTGCGAAATAGATTAGGCTTAAACCCCCACGTTAATTCTGCACAATTGGGCACCTGTAAAATACTTACAACCTGGTTTTAACAATACTGCTACCATTTTGTATCGGCCAATAGCATCAAAGGTCCTATTTTGAAGGAGATTATAATGAAAAATTTACAAATACTTACAGAAATGGGATTTACAATAAAAGCTATTGTTTGCGACCAAGATTCAAATAATCGCAACTGCTTCAACTGCTCTAGGTGTTACTCCTGAAAATCCATTTTTTGTATGGAATGATCAAAAAATTAAAGCTATTTATGATTTTCCACACTTGTTAAGGTCGTTGAGAAATGTTTGGCTTACGCACAATTTGAATACTCCTGATGGAGTTGTTTCATTTGATGTTGTGCGGGAAATATTTGAAATGGAAAAAAGAAAAGTTACTAAAATGTGCTCTAAGCTGACAGAAAAACACGTTGTACCAAATACATTTGAAAAGATTAGAGTTTGTTTCGCAGCACAAGTATTTAACAGAACAGTTGCAGCAATTGAAACAGCTGTACAAAATAATAAATTTAGTAGAAATTCGAATGATACTGCAATCGCAACTGCTGCCTTTATAAGAAGAGTGGATAAAGCGTTCGATTGCTTAAATAGTGGATTGCTAAACGTTAGTAACTTGTATAGATCGGCCTTGAAGAAAAATAATACTGTCTACAATTACATTGGGCAATTTAAAATTTATATAGCCAATGTTAATCCGATTCCTCAAAAACACAGAGTTTATTGTATTAACGGTATTATACAAACTCTCACAGCTAGCTTGCTTTTAATCGAAGATATAGCAAATAATCACGATCTCAGTTCAGATTTTTTGCTCACTAAAAGACTTAATCAAGATATTGTTCAAAATCTTTTTGGAGTACTGAGAGCAAAAGGTGGAAATAATAAAAATCCTTCCGTTTATGAACTTAATATATTTACTTAGTTTTTTTCAAAAGTAATTTTGCTATTAAGAAACAGCATTTTAAATATTTCTTAAAAGTATATGGGACATTCCATTTCAAATCACCGTTTAGAATCGACCGATTTGGTTAATTTTTTAATATATTTTAGTATCTACTGAGAAGAGCTTCTATAACAAATTTTAGATTTTTTGTTTAATAAGTAAAAACTTTAATTCTCATTTTTTTATGAATAAAACTTATAATTTTTTGTTATCATTAAAAAAAAAAAGAATATTGTAAAAAGAAAAATTAAAGGCTCAAACAATCAACTACTACCCCAACGCAAAATAGTTGGTCTACCCGAAAATTTAAACACATTTTTTACTTTACTCTATGTAATTCTCGAAAATATTCAAAATAATACAAACAAATTCTTGACAACAAAAAATTCAACAATTCTTCTTTTTAATTACAAACAAAAATATAGCATTCACTTCCAAAAAATAATAGTAATACTACATCAAATCATTTGCAAACAATGCAAAATAGTTAGTCTGCTGTAATTTCCGTGCAAAATAGTTGGTCCCATCTCACTAGTTTCGCACTATGTTACCACTTAGTGACATCACCTTTGCTGGTTATGACATCCATAACTCTTTGCGGCATAGTTTTTATGAGATCTTCGCAGTCCTGTGGTGTTATGGAGTTCCAGACTTCTTTAATTGATGAATGAAGGTCTTGCCGCGTTTTAGCTGGATAGCTCCTCAGTTTTTTTTTCATTTTACCCCAAAGAGACTCAATTGGGGAAAGGTCAGGGCTATTGGACGGCCACTGTAGCAATGGTATGTTGTGGGCGTTTAACCAAGATATCGTGGATCGTGCTGTATGGCAGGAAGCTCCGTCCTGTTGGAAAATGTATTCTCCATGAGGCGATTGCAATTTTCTTACAGAAGGCGAAAGCCCTTCTTCGAAAATTTCCTGGTACCTTTGGGAGTTCACACAACCATCTATAAAACAAAGCTGGCCCACACCTTGGCCGGACATACATCCCCAGACCATCAATGAAGAAGGAAACTTAACAGTTCTTCTCAAACAGTCCTTATGAAATTTTTCCTCTGGAGTACGAATTACTGTTTTCCTCTCATCACCCACACATACCTGGAATTTTGATTCGTCACTCCATATCAGAGATTTCCATTGTCTAGTGGTCCAATCCTTATGAGATTTAGCCCAATTTAGGCGTGCTTTCTTCTGTCTTGGGGTGAGAAAGGGCTTCTTCTTTGCCTATTTAAAATTAAACATATTGCGTCACAATTTTGCCTCTTGTTTGCGGATCTAAATTTGCCTTAAAAAACCCGTAGCCTAGTTTTTTTATTTCCCTTTTGCATGTGTCCACTGATAAGTACTTTTTAATTTGATTTTTCCACGTAACAGTAATTGCTGAAGCTGTAGCACGCCGATTTTCTCTAATTATCTTTTTTAAAACCCTTCTGTCTCTCCTATCAGCTATGCACGGACGTCCTGTTTTCTTCCTTAGGCTCGCGTTACCCTCTTTTTTGTAATGTAAAATTATATTTTGAATAGAAGAACGCGGTAATTCTAAGTTTTTCGCAATTTCGTAGGTGGAATTTCCTTTTTCTGAAAAACGAATTATTCTTTCCCGGAGATCGGTACAAATAGGCTTACTCACTCTCAAGTAGAATCATACACTGAATGAGTTGCAAATGCATTGTGAGCAATCCCGTTAGATTAGCGGGATCACAATATCACAATTGCAGGGTAGACCAACTATTTTGCATGGAAATCAGAGTAGACCAACTTTTTTGCGCAGCTGACAAGTACCTGGATGTAATATTACTACTATTTGGTATGAACAAATTTGCTATTTGTGTTTGTAATTAAGATGACTAATTATTGCAGATGCATAATTAAGAATTTGTTTTTCATATTCTATATATTTCCGAGAGATATGTTAGCTGAACGTAAAAGTCGTGTTGAAATTTTCGGATAGACCAACTATTTTGCGTTGGGGTAGTATTAACAGCAACAGCGCATCAATAATCAAAATATAGCGCATACGCTATAAATACTAATCAATAATAAAAAAAAAACATCAGTTTTCCTTCAAAACTGGCAAGAATTGCCAATCACGTATTTTTCATGACTCGAAGTACAAAAGTATGTTACTTTTAGAATTTTAGATAATATTACAGATTATTCCAATATTTGGGGGATGATTATATAAAGTATACACTTTCGCAAAATGCAATAAAAAAATCGAATTTTTTCAACCCTTCACAGTGGTGTTCCCCTTAAGCAGAATATCTTGCCCTGCTGCAAATGTACTAGTCTAAAATTTCGTACGTTACCGTAGTTATTAAAAAATCAACTATAAATATTTTACACAAATTCTTTGCGCTTCCCAAAAAAACAATAAAAGGTAATTCATCCACTCCTCAGGCAAATTAAACTCAAAGCGCCGATGCTAAGAAGATTTTCATAGATTTTCACCTAATTCCCACACAATACTCAGCTGTGCCCGAATGCCTCATATGCCACCCTCTTATTCTATCTTGTGTGTCTCATATACCATTAAATGCCTTGTGTAGCTCAAGCAGGCGTACACCAGCAGCCCACGCAATTTCGAACCCTGCGCGCATACACAAATAAAATTGAGAGAAAGAACAAAGTGACAAAAGTTGCTTCGCTCGTTTTCAGCGTTTTGTGATGCCAGCAAGAAATTTTACTAGAACATGTTCTGGGTCCTGATGTGAAATGCAAAGAAAAAGCAGCACAAGGGAGGAGAGTAATATCACGCAACATTTTTGATATCGCTGGACTTTGAGTCTACGAAAATTTCTTGATGCCATCTCTTTACACGTGATTGTGCATCTTGTAGTTTATATTATCTTTGGTTAAAGTTATACACCTTTTTCTAAAATTTTTTTTTGTATCTGGAATAGTGCTGAAATTGGCTTTTTGAACTTTTTGACAGTAAAATGAATTATTAGTAAATTCTAGAATTTGTTATTTTTTCTTTTTTAATTTTTTGCATTTATTTTGCACTTCTTTTTTCTTGGAAGAATAATAAATAACAAAAGCTAGTTTGTTTTATTCAAAAGAAAAATGGACCGGATCGCTTAGCTAATTAGAAAATATAACACATACATATACAAGCAGTGCTCGTATCAGAAGCAGAAACAATATAGCTTTAGGAACTAGGTTAATTCGATTAGTCAGCAAATTTTTTTTCAGGTAACTCCTCTTCGTGTTCAGGATTATGTATTGAAATTAATTAAAGGGTATCTTTTATACTAGAACTCGATAACAAACATATTTATTTGACTACTAAGGGCTTTACCTGCAGGTTTTTAAACAATAAATATAAATGATAAAATCGAACTGATGTAATATCATGGCTATAGTATAACATGTTACATTTTACTCAGTTATATTATACTTTAATAATAATATATAGTATATAAGAATACTATAAATCGTCAATTTTCAAAATATTCAAAAATTGTCTAAGGACTAGGAATTTGATATCAGTCGAAATCTCTGTTTATAATACGTAGAAGTGATACTTACGTAGGATCCTTTTATACTATATTTCCATTTATAAGGATTACTTTTCCTTGCCCCTTCTTGTGAGTGTACTCACGGATTTGGATGAAATCTTCATTATTTTAGATCGAAGGTTACAAATAAGTAACATTTTTAGGTCCGTTAAGTTAATTAATAAGTTTAGTTTTATTTATGTTTGCACCTTTTTATTCGGAACTTCTCCTTGAAAAATTCTTGAAATAAATGAATTAAATTAATATCGGTCTTCCCGCTTTGGTGTAAATTAGTTTACATCTGGTATATGGTAGCATGGAAATGTAATGATACAACAACAATTCTGAAGAAATTCAAGTTGGAATATCTTTGTAAGTTTGCAATACCCCAGACCTATTGCAAACAGACCTTGTAAAATTTAAAAGTTGCAAAGTCGTGTCAATTGTGAAACAAATTAAAATTTGAATTTTTGTGGTACCAAATTCTTCCGTCATCCAAATTTCATCGGCAGCATCGTTTATAGAATTATTAATTACTTTTTTGTTGAATTTTGCGAGATTTTTATGTAACGTTATCCTGTAAAAAATTCCAAATAACTTTAAATTTTTGAGATTTTAATCTGAAAGCTGATTCTTTGACAATACACTGAAAAAAATAATTTTAGTTAATTCAACAATTACACTCATCAGGCAATTAGATGCTATTTCATCTGACTACTTTATTATATAGAATTGTTGAAACAAAATGAATGCATATCAGTTTTACTATTGGGCTGTTCGGAAAGTAATTTCGTTTTTTTTTTTGGTGAAATTGAAAAACGATTTTCTTATAGTGTATAAATATTTTATTGAATTATACATTCTCCATTTTGGTCCAACACCTTTTGCCATCTTTCTGGCAGTAGCATGATTCCACGCTCATAAGACTTCTGATCCTTGCTGGCAAAAAAAACTGATCCAAGTCATTTTTCACGTCCTCATTTGAAGCAAAGATTTTCCCATCTAAAAAGTTTTGTAGAGACTGCAAAAAGTAATAATTCGAAGGTGCCAGATCTGGAGAATATGTTGGGTGTGGTAGTACATCCCATCCAAGCTGTAAAAGCTTCTGACGAGTTACCAAACTTGTATGGAGTCTCGCATCATTTTTTATTGATCAATTCTGGCCTTTTCTGTTTGAGTGAGTCATTCAATTTATCCAGGTGATGACAGTAGATTTCAGAATTGATCGTGGTATTGTCCGGTAGAAACCAAACAAAAAAAAACAATTTCCTTGAAATCCCACCAAACCGACAGCATTACATTTTTTTAATTAATATCACTTTTCGAAGTGCTTTAAGCCAATTTATTTTTTTTTGCTTCATGATATCTTCAGTTTAACATTGTTGTAGACAACCCATTTCTCGTCATAACAATTAGTCAGATAGCTGAGAGATTAAATTGATCGAATTCGACATCGTTCATGATCACGTGAAACGCCTTGGATTAATTTCAAAACTGGACTTATGGGTTTCACATGATCATACAGAAAGAAATTGACTCCGTTGCGTTGACGTCTGTGATTCGCGTCTCAAACGTCAATCATCACTGATTCACTTAAAAAATGTATCATTTTCTTGACGTTTAAGACGCGAATCACAGACGTCAACGCAACGGAGTATATTTCTTTCTGTATGATCATGTGAAACCCCAGAAGTCCAGTTTTGAAATTAATCCAAGGTGTTTCACGTGATCATGAACGATGTCGAATTCGATCAATTTAATCTCTCGGTTTGCATCAATCAATGTCTTTATTTTGCCTTCATCAGCTTTAACTGACCTTCCAGAACATGGTGCATCTTCAACATCAAAATTACCAGAACAAAATTTAGCAAACCAGTTTTCGATAGTAAAAAGTAAAATATGCCGAAAATGCTGATTTCAACTTTGCATATTTAATAGGGTATCAAACAAAAATTATTGCACATAATCAAACAAACTTTTTCATAAAAAAGCCGTGCTATATCAACTGTCAAAATAAATAGTGACAATGTGGCTGTGAAAAAATATAATTAAGTCCTCTATTGGGAAAAATCGAAATTACTTTCCGACCAATCCAATAGAATATATTTGTTAAGTTTTAAACAGAAATCATGTCAATTTAACTTTTAATTCACGTTAAATTGAAACAGTATTCTTCATAATTTAATATGGTCCATATTTGTTTCAACAAGGATGTAAAATCCTTATAATAAAAACTTTCAAATGTGATGTTGGAGTTTTCTTGGATCATCTTATACGAGGCATGTTTCAAGCTCTTTTAAGGATAAATTTAGTAAACCTTCATGGAAAACTACTAGTTAATTCTAATTCTAACTAGTTTTTATTTTGATATTCTTCGTTATTCTTGTTCAGGAGTGTTTTTTCATAAAGGCAATTAACAATTTCATCTAGTGAAATTCTCAATCTCAATTTAATTATAATAATTGTAATGAAAGGTATTTACTACCAAAACTCTGTTCGACTACCCTTGTTAGATGTTGCATATTATGAGCTTCGTTGATTGGACTAATCCGGTCATATCGTTTCAACCAAATATGTAGTTAAAATACAACATGGTTTTATAATTTTTATTTAGAATTCTCTGGTTATGCTTACCAGGAAAAATAGTTAAATGACCAACGAAATTAGTTGTTTGAATAACATAATGTTTTGTGTGTATGTTCCTTATTCTGCAATGCATCAATGTTGAGTATGTTCACTCTCCATTAGAGGAAAAGTTGCATCAAAATATGAATACCCTTAATATATTAATCAATTTATCAAGCACGCATTTGTCGTGTGAATTGTATCAGATCAACGTAATGGACAATTTGATTGTAATTTGTTTATTTTCAAGACTCTTGCATATTCATTTACAGAAAAAGGTTGAGTCTATCGTTAACTTAAGAAGAATTTTTGTAATTTTCATCAAACCTTTGTTCAAATATCCATAAAATCTGAGCTTTTCGAAAATTAAAATGTTAATCTGTGTTTCTTAAAGCAAGAACAAATATAAAAAAATTTATCCAGGCGATATTTCATAATATGTTCTTAATACAATTAATCAACGTCTTAATTGTAGCAAAATTTCTAATTAAGAATTAATTATCTAATGAAATATTGTTTTCTTAACGTTTTTAAGAATTCGCTTTCAAAAACTCATTATTTTATTAAATCTAAATTAAAAAAAAAAAAAAAAAATAACTACGTATTTTCAAGTATGGCAATCCGCCGATAAAAAAAGAATAAGGATTTCTACCGAAGATCCAACGTTAATCCCTAAAGCCCTGGCCCATGGACGAACGGATTTTGGGATACAAGAAAAGACTATAACCATTCCATTTATCTTCGTATAGCCATAGCTATTCTCATTCATTCGCAGGGAGTAATCCTGAATGTCTTCTTTCCTGACTGAAATACTCGTAAACATGGTGCCGTATTGTGGTTTTATTTTTCTTATTCGACTGCGTATAAAGAAGCCCCCAATAGCTCAGGTACCGGAAAACGTGTTAAACCCTTTAACTTTCGTATATATAGGGTTTTTAGGGATATTGGTGGAAAAAAGGGCCTTCACCTTATTTTTTCTTTGGTCAAAGAGTTCTTGAGTGCAGTACTTTATTAACGTCCTGGAAATGAGAAAATGTATACGCTAGTGTTCAGCATATAGTTTTAGATTTTAAAAATTCATTCTAATTACATAAAAGAATTATTAGGCAAAATGCTCTCCAGGGCAAAGAAATTATAGTGAAAATGTTTTCGACCTCTTGACTTCACCAAAAATTAATGTTGGATAAATAATCCGGTGCCTAAACGAAAAACGCAAAAAGGGCGCCGTCCATTCAGAACGCTTTTAAAGAATTGTGGGAGTCCTAATTGCGCTTGAAATCCCTAAGGACACGGGGCGTTGTTGCTTCTTCGTTGGACGTTCCCATAATTCTCTGCAATTTACCTTTCCGCTAGAATTAACTCTTAATTTCCTCACTACTGTAATTATCATTTCCGGGCAGCAACGATTTTAACACTTTCACGATTACACCTCAGCCCTAGACTTCTTCGATGGACTTGGGCGTTAATGTTCCAACCCGCAGGTGTGCTCTTTGTATGTGTATTTGGGGGTGGTTGGCTCATTTTTCTTGGGATATCACTCCCTAGGTCGGGGCGAGCACATAGTCGCTGATTTTGACATTTCACCTTTCCCTGGCGGAGCATTTCTTTTGGGATCAGAAATAAAAAAAAAAAAAAAAAAAATAACCAGGTCCTCCCAACGAAGGAATTCATCAGTTAACTCGGTGCCTCTATAGGTCTTTGGATTGATTTGATGATGGGGCTTGTTGGCACCGAGCAAAAGTTAAGCTATAAAAAGTTTAGTCCAAGGTTAATGGCGAAAAAAAGGTTTTCTCCCTGGGGGTGAACGTGTTGATTACGATCAACCTACATTGATATGTCTTCATCAACCTTTGCCTCGAGGACCAAAGAAATTTCTAAAAGATCAGATCCTGAGAAAACTTCACAAGAAGGTGTGCCGTCGTCGCCTTTTCACCAAAGTGTTTATGAACTACGTACACACCCAGACTTCTTGGGATAAATTAACTTTTATTTTCACAGTATGTATATCACATACCAAAAACCGATTTTGTTTAGTATTATTGCTGCAGGAATTGAAATTAGATGATTTACAGCTTGGAACGCTGGTATTTTCAAACGATATTATTATATAGTACATAATACTTAATAATCCAAAAGAATTGTATAAAAAGTATACTATAACAAACGACCTTTACTACGAGGAGGGATTATAGGATTACGATACATACTTATATTATATATTTTTTAAAACAAATTATTTAGCTCAACCTCAAAAAGTCAGATTTATCAACTTTGTTGTAAACTTTTGATCAGAAAACAATAATTGATGCTTTATACATATAGATAAAATTGAATTTGCAATTATATGCTTTTTCTTATTTTTTTATTGTAATTACTGAACAATTTTTACAATTTAAAAGGACTTTAAGGAACTATCAGAGTTTTAAGTGGTGGTAAATCAAAAGGTTGGATTTTGAAAATTGGTACAATGATTATCTAAAGGCTACTAATTTTGAATATTATTAAGATTTGGATATTTAAGATGACGGATCTATAAAGGGGTTTTCAGGTTGAAACAATTCTAGGATATAACAAACTAGAACATTTGAGAAGTGTGTAATTAGTAAGTATTTACCCAACGCCGGGTGAAACCGGGTAACCCAGATAGTATTTTAATAAAATTAACAATTTAAAAGAGCGTCTGGACAAAATCTAAGAAATTCTAAAATATGAAGTTTTATTCATTTTATACAGTTTGTTAAAATGTTTAAATGTTAAAGCTGTTTTCCGATGCCGAGATTTATATGCCATTTTATAGTTAATTCTATCTAGAATAAGGAAAACTAAAAATAAAATGAAATTTCGGATTTTTTGCCTATTTTTTAGAATTAAAATTGATAGAAATGACTTTCTTCATGTCTGTTTGTGATTTTTTTCTCTAATTTTATCGGATTTCATTTAAAATTAGCAGCATACTATCAGTGATTATTCAGTCAAACGACTCCTCAAAAAAGAAAAAGTAATAATAATAAGAAAATAAATGAAACATAAATAAAAGAAAAAAAAAAAATGTACAAATATAATAACAAATAGTGTGATTTTGCAGGAAGAACAAGATGAAAATAAATTTTTCTTATTTTCTCCCTTTGAGTTTCAGGGAAAATGTTTATATATAGGATATTAGAGAAATGCCAGACAATTTTAAACAAAAATGCATGATTATAAACAAAAATTTATATTTCAGTAAATTTTGAGCTAAAGTTAATATAATTTTTACACAATACTAATAACATACTAGGCTTCCTTTATTTCGAATAAAAAAATAAAAGCTCCCTAGGTTTAACAAATAAATATATAAAAAGATATTGTTTGGTGAAATATTTAATTTTTTTGTTTTTTTTTAAATAAAAACCAACTATGCGACTGCTAACTTTTAACTAATAAAGAAGCGAGCTAATCAGGTGTTATATAACATATTTTTTTATATATATGCTCTCCTTTACTCTTACAATCTCTCTATTTAATCGCTTCATCTGAGTATCTTCAAAACTGATTGGGGGCGTTCTCGCTTCAGCCAAATGCTGGTATTAGAAAAGGTCAGGTCAATATCAACTCATCGCTCAACTCAAGCAGTGAGCAGTCGGCTCAATTATTGAGGTCTCTCAACATTTGAGCAGTTGTTTAAACCTCAAAATTTGGGAGCTTGTTGAGCGGACTCATAATTTCAGCGGATTCACTGCTTAAGCGCATTCAAATGAGTTTTTAACTAAGTGGACTATGATGTGATTGGTTTGAAATTTCATTTAAATAATAATATTTGTAGAACTATTGTTACATGCATTATGGTATTTCAAATAAAATGGGTAGGACAAATTAGATGCTTCAAATATTGATATTCATTTTTTTTTTAAATAAATTTGAATTTTTTATGGGATTTATAGTAGAAGTAAAAAAGTGATTTATCGCTCCTGGCACTCAAAGGGTTAGTGAATATTATTTAATTTAATTTTTATTTTTTTATTTATTTAAATTTGTCTAGGCGATAAGGCACTAGCTCCGCTATTTAAAGGGCACCACGGCCACACCTTGACCGTATCATCGGTTTAAATTTATGTATATCTATATAAGTTTGTTCGGCCGAAGGTGCGGCCGTTGTCGTTAGTACTCAAGTTTCACACTCATATGGTCGAATGTGCGGCCGTTAAAATTTTTCGCAAATTATTTCTATTTCCTGCGTGCGACCGTCATATCATACCATATCTATTATTTGATTTGTTTCCACTAGTTTTCACAAAGCCTACTATGTGAAAGTTTCAATAAAGTAATTCTTGCCGTTTGTCTGTTTTGAAGTAATCCATATAAAAGATTAAACCAATTTCTAAATTAATCCCTATATTCTAAATCAGTAATACCTCCAGTACTCGTTATTCTACCATATACATTTCAATTGAGATCCACATTAGATTCGGAATTTTAAACTTCTCAATACAATATGAAAACAGAAATTTGAAAACAATGCATTATTTATGTACTCGCGAGGGAATATAACGCCTAATTACATGCATGTCATAATTTTAAAAATTATATATTTAATTATTGTATTTTAAATTGTCTACTTTGCAAATTGGAATATATCATAAACTTTTTGGTAACATATTCTTATATTAATAAGCAATCTATAAGCACTTGTGTGCCGATTCTTAAGACATTCATTTTCAATGAAATTATTTATCGGTCATCATATCAGATCCGTTATTTTGATTTACAAAAAAACCCGGTCAAGTATGTGTTCGACTCGTATGTAGAAGGTTCAGAAATTTCTAGAAATCCATACCTAGACCTAGAACCTTCGTTGTAATTTTACTGCAAGACTTTAAGGCGCTACATTCCCTGATAACTAGCAAAAAATAAAACATTCATCAAAATCGATAAAATTGTTTTTGAGTTATTTTAGAATAAACAAACTGATGAATTCACTTTATCTATAAATATTAGTCTAGAAAGATTACGTGAACTTGGATTTAAATTATAAAGACACTAAAATTGACGTGAAAATATATAAAGACTTATTCCAATTAAATAAATTACGTGCAGTTCGGTTTTCAGTTTTGCAAAGTTATAAACTTAATTTAAATGATACTATATCGATTTTATATTGAACTTTTAAATTGTTCTTATTCTCTAAGTGTTACTAAGAGCATATGCTGAAATCTATGAAAATCTTAAGATATTATAAAATATTTATGATACCGTGAAAGCTTCTCTCGATAACATGAAAGAGTTTTAAACATTTCTATTAAAATATTCATAAATTATGTGGCTACAAAAGATATTCAACTATAAAAAGTCTCACATAATTTTATATTTAATGAAAAAATGTCAAACATTTTCAACCATCATCCTAGCTAAGGAACCTAAATTGTTTAACCTTCCTCCTTCCATATTTCTTACTTTTAACCCGCTAAAGTGCTTTTTATAATGGCTGTTTGCCAAAAAGACTCAGATGGCTGACTCCTTGAACATCGCGAGACATTTCAATAATAAATTACAAAATACTAAAATCGCATTACGTTTTTCCGGAAGGATGAATTACGGCGCACAGAAAGAGGAACGAAACATTCAATCTTTCAAGTTTGCTACGAAACAACAAAGGAGCTGCTGCTGTTTGAGAATTTCAGACAGAAAGTAAGAAATCAGCGGTAAGCGCTTTTAAATTTCAATTTGGTAGAGGAAACCCCTTTTCATTGGGTTACAAAGCAAAACCTTTTCTTATACTTGCGGGTTCCAAGGTTTGCAGCTGGGCGTGAGTTGGAAGTTAACACACCATCAATTTTCAATAAACCATAAATCTGCCGACAGTCGTTTTTCTTGTCCCACTCCTTGTTCTTTCTGCTGTTTACTTTTATTACTTCCTAATGTGACCTTTTCGATCGGAGAATCGAAGGGGATACCTGAATCATTTTCGATCTGAACCTCTCAAAAGTATCAACTGCCTTAAGGGATTTACGACCGAAAACGGCTTCAAGGTGTTTAATATGGTTTTTTGTTGCTGTTATTTTTTCTCGTATATCTAAAAGTTTATTCGTTACAAATTGTAGGACGAATTCCAGAAGTATGTCCTAAAAATATACCCTCAAACTGATTTAACATTAGCTTTATTCATTATGGTGACATAGTACTTTGGACACTTAATTCAGTATTGATGAAATGATTTTAATTTATATTGAACTTTTTCGCACTTATTTAAATTTCTTACGAATAAAACCAATGACCAATACAATAATATTGTTATTACTCGGTTTTAAAGGACTGTCAGAAAAATGTTATCTTGAAAGATAAGCTAATTCATACATACATATGACGTTTTATAAGGATACTTTAATATTAAGAATATCTTGCTAAATTTTTACACAGATATTTTAATATAAGGTTTTGCAGCATTTATACTTCGAGCTTTAAAAGTTTCTAAAGATGGATATATGGGTTGGTTTTTGGGAACATTATAAATCCCCTAATAAACTACAAATCATTGATAAATTCCATTATAACGATAAATACGAGTTTTATTGAAACAACAATTATAATTAGCCTTTAATTTGAATTGCATACTAGAATTAAATGATGAATTTAAAATTCATAAAATAGACGAACCATCCGGCGTTGTCCTGGCGCAATTATTTTTCCAAACGGGCAGAAAAAGAGTGATTAAAAATTCAAATGAAAAAATTATCTCGTCCTAAAAAATTGCTTCAAACCAAGGCCCAAAATTCAAGCCCAATTGCCATATTTTCACTTGTAACAAATGTGATTAGATATAACAGAATGATACTTTTTAATGTAATAACAGAATAGAGTTTTGCATCACACGTCTCATTTTGTTCCATGTTTTGTGTCATGTCGTGTATCATGTTATGACCCGTCACGCATTATGTTACTTTTTATGCGTATTATTGCTTGTCATGTCATGTTGCAATGGAGCATGCCAAAATAAATAAAAGAGCCCACCGAAACAAAATATAATAATCTTTCTGTCATATAAATGTGGTTAAAATCAGTGTACGAGTAAAAGTGTTCATTTATAGCATATATGTAGACAAAAGATTACCAACCGTGAAAGAATTATTCAAATCGGTTCAGTAGTATCAGAGATTATCTCTTACGTATAAACAAACTCTCTCTTTATATAATAAAGTGTAAAAGTATAGAGCTATAGAATGAATTTTTGATTTTTTTTCCTTTTGAATTTCTGTAACTTCTTGCAGATAAAGTTAGGTTTTAAGTTAGTTAGAGTAAATTATTCTTATAAATTGTTAATTCCCTCAGTTTATTCCAATATTAAAGTTATAAAGTTTTGTGTCGTTTTGTTTTCATCTCACTTAATCCCCTTAGTTATTCCAAATGTAAGTAATAAAGCTGTAATTAACCCGGACTTTTCTTCTCTAAAACAGAAAGCTAATGAATCAAAAGGTTTTTAGTTCGATCAGTTGAAATAGTAGAATCGCACATTCCATAGTACTGTATAATAAAGAATAGGTTCAAAAATAATTAAGAAAATCTTCATTTCAACTCCACGAGTCGAAGTCCGGCAGATGAAGTTCATCTTAACTTTGTTTTCGAAAATTGTAAGGATAAGAATTCGTGCCACCGAACTCTTACTTGACTGTTAACAAACTTTCTGCTCGAGAAAGTTTCCGTAGCTGGTTCTTTTCCATTAAATTTTCGAAAGACTTGAACAAACTTGACAAGTTGGCACGTTGTCGGAAGTCTTATAAAATGCACTAGACGAACAATGTGCAACTCTGAAGACTATCAGCTTAAAAACTAGGCGGACTTTCAATATGTAAGCAATTGATGGGTACCTTTTCTTCTTGTTCCGGCAACTAGAAACTTCTTCTAAAACTCTGATAGTGTGATAGCCGTTTTTGTATGAGCTCTTGTGTCAAGAATTTACATTGTAAATTTTTAAACAATAACGAATTCTGAACTTATAATTTCAATCGAGCAATCGAGGAATTTGTTTTGCAAACTTTATTACTATTATTTTTTTTCTTAAAGATGTATTAGTTTTGTAGAATATTTTAGATATACTGATATTTTTCTGTTTGTGTGGATTCGTGTAAATGTTTCACATTTTTTAACTGTTGTAAACTCAGAATTTATAAATTCGATTAAGGAAAAATAACTTGTCTTGCAAATTTTATTACAAGGTTTTTAGTCATGTATCTTTGTGTCGAATAATTGTTTCGTCGATGAAGCGAGCGACCGCAGAGAAAGTAATGACAAAAATGCAATTAAATATTTGGATTTATTTCTTCTATCATTATTACATCTTTCTCTTTTTAAGTAGGAATCGGATGAAGGATTTTGTGTTTCAATGGATCTATCATTATTTTGTTTTTTATCAAAGTTCAAAACAATTTCTTTGTCATTCACAGTTCTTGTAGTTGAAATTTGGCTATTATTTTAATTTTGTTTGTCTTACTCTCACCTTTAAGCCCGCTGATGAATTTAAGGAATTTTCAATTTAATCAAGTACAGGGTGTCTACCGATCATTGAAAACCTCTTGAATTTGTTTGTTGTCTTTGATATCCTTGAAAACTCCTTGGAAATAGTAAAATTGTCCTTGAATTTTTAAAAATTAAACATTTGTTCATAAAAAAAAAAAAATGAAACTTGGCTGTCATGAAAAATCGAATTGTTCAGTTAAATTGTATGTATTGTATTTTCGTGATTTGCTATAAATAATCAGCTATTTTCGTAAAATTACCATTTTAATGTTTAAAATGCGTCAGTAAATATTACATCTTCAGAAGAAATTTTTATAATCATTTTTCATTTGTAAATAATGAATAAAAAATATACTGCCATTATTTAAATACATTTTGGTGATGTTAATATCCTTGAATTTTCCTTCAATTAATCCTTGAAAACTTTGAGAAGTCCTTGAATTTGAAAAGAAAAAACCGGTAGACTCAAGTAATTGTTTGTTGGAATATCGTGCTCATCCAATTTTCGAAATATTTATTTTGTTCTTTATTAACTCTTCGATGGCACATATATTTCTCATCCCCACAATTAAAGGTTATACTTTCCCGAATAAAATGCATTTAACAAAAATTGAATTTGAGCGATTTAAACTAATTTTATTTAATTTTTAAGCTATCATTTGATTTTTTGAGATTTTGTCTTTAAAATTTTATATTTCGACTTCTGTAGTTAAGAACACAGAAACAGAAAATACATTTTAAAGTTGAAAGTGAGTATTTTAAAGTGGCCGTTTTCCTCGGTCTTTTAAATCTTTCATTACCAGCGCCGTATTTAGGCGGCATTCGCTGGACGATCCGTGCATACCAGCGCCGTAGACGGCACCTACTGGATGCGTGTGTACCAGCGCCGTACTTAGCCGGCGTCGTGAAACCGCTTGATAACAGACCGAGTCTGTGGCTAACTTCCGCTGACTTACATATATTGCCTACAAAATCTCTAAATATGTAAAAAAAAAATTACACTACTATTTGTTACACATTGGTTTATCATATTGTGGACAGTCTACATAACTTTGTCAGAAGTGAGTAGTGATAATATGCACATTGCACCTTTATCTAGGTGAATAATAATAATAACAATAACATCTTTGAACTTGCTTAGGTAATCCTAACAATACTTGTATTGATTTTTTAATAGGCTTACGGTGTTGTGGACACTCGTACCGTCTTTGAAGATGAGGTTTGATCAAATAAAAGGCTGATTGTTTTATGAAATTTCTCCTAGTCAGTTTCTTCTCTAAATTCTGTAAATTGTATAAACAAGTTGCATTTATAATACAATGGGTTTATATAATATGCCATAAAGTACTTTTAACAAAGTATCTGAGCAAATTACTGAAGAAATCCATTGAAACGACTACTATTTATTAATTTAGTATGTATACAAGTACAAAAATAATATAATTTTCAATTACACCAAGCAACTGAGATTGAATACAATTTAAAAAAACAAAGTCACCTAACATCAGCAAGTACTGATATTAGATTAAGAGTTTAATCAAAAAGGACAGTATGTTTGAACCTTTCTAAAGAGCAGTTTAGAGGAGAAAACTTATATTTGTGATGGTTACATTGAAGCCTGACTTTAGAAGAGTTAAAGTATAAAAGCGAGTAAAGATCTAGGTGGTGAGAGGACATTACTACTTCTACTTCCATATGAATTAACACGCCAATTTAGATCGTACACTGGGGTAGTATATTATTTTCATGTACATATGCAGTCTCCTATCAACAAGAGGGAATAGGTTAAATATGGATAGTCTATCCGGAAAAGGCATATATGGCTTATCGAATTTTCTCTGCACAGATTATATCAATTTTATATTGATGGTACGAAGACCAAATCGGCGAGCAATATTCAAGAATACTTCGCACTAGAGCCAAAAATAGCATTCTCGCCAAGTTTTTTGAATATAGGTAAGGTAGAGGTGCGTAGAATAAAGCTAGCAAGTCTAAAAGTTCTCTTGAAAATGTTGCAGATATAAGTACCGAAAGTTAGCTTATTGTCGAAAGTGAGCCCATAAAAATAATTTTTTTTTTTTTTTTATTATAAGAAATTAAATAAACATTTACTTACTTTTATTAATTAAGAAAAATTATATTCATAAATTCACCCCAAATTTTTTAATATTTTTTGAATATATTGTACCTCCGAGGGCACACATAGTATCTTTGATTCTCACGTAAAACTTTGAATACTAATAGTCTAAAACTAATGATATAGATGTAGATCGATGTGGCTGTCCGAAGACACACTTGGGCCATTATAGGCCCTTTGTGATACCACATTTTGTGACCAAGGTTTCTGGTAGGAATTGAACCCACAGCCTCTAGTGCCCTGTAGGCTCTCCGCCAACTCGTCGCGTTACCAACTGAGCTATTGAGGCCCCCAAACACTAATGAAAATATTGGTCTGGGACCGGTTTGAGGCTTCTTGTAGAGGTCCAAACTAAAAGTTAAGGGTGGGAACTAAAGCTACCAATAGTCCGTCTTTGCCATGTGTACATGATACATTTCGAAATAGTGGGAGAATCGATATGACTCTCAGTGCCCTTCAGGAATTAATTTGCTCCTTAGTTTGCACTTAATATCTGGCGTTACCTACGAAATCCCCAAACACAAACTCCACAAAAACAAAATTTCCAAATACAAAATCCCCAAGCACGGAATCCCCAAACACAAACGGCTGATTAGAAATTACACATCAAATGGTTATTTGGGTTTATTTGTTAAATATGAAAATATGTTTTTAAATAAACATATTGTATAATATTTTCTACACGCCTACGATTAGTAAGTGAATGAACAAGAAGCAAAAAGTGATAAAATGTGTAAACTGAAAAAGCAACTAACGAGACGTGTTTCTTTCTATACGTATTGTATTGTATTACGAGGGTTTTGCATTTGAGGATTTCGTGATTGAGGATTTTTTCTCATTTGGAGATTTTGTGCGTGGGGATCTCGTAAGTTTCTCAATATCTATCCATGTCTGTTAAAGCCTGATATAATATTTTTCCACAATTTAAAAGAATAGTCCTTGGCATTTGCACATTTTAGCACTCCTTTTGCAAAATTGTGCTTCTCCATAAAATCGGTTAGGTACTGTTTTTGTTTGTTCTTTGTTAGTGCTATCACTCATTTTCCTTCTTATTGTATAATTAAAACATTCATTTTAAGATGAATATCTTAATTGTCGAAAATTTCTGATACTTTCGAATTACACGATTATCCCCCAGATGTATTAGAAACTGCAATGCATTGTAATAAAAGGTCACAAAATGAACAAATCATTGCAGTAATAATTTTCATTTGTGGCAGCTACTTACATTGATTTTGAACATTTATTTTGAACATCCTAAGGGACCAGAAGCCTGCGGTCGTTCGAAGAAAGTTTTAATCGAATTTGCACAAGTTGACAACAATTTCCCTTTTCCCGTCCATCAGGGAGATATGACAGATTATCGTCATCACGCTTCCTTCTACGAACAGTATTTAATTCAAATGACAGAGTACGATATTTTGTAGTGGGCCGGCCGCCGGGCGAAGCGACGGATATTTTTCTTCGAAATTAGATTTATATCGATTACAGAAGTGAAGGGTGAGCAGTGATTTAGGTAACTATGTGCGTTGAGTCTTGATGCTGCAGGGCATCATATCGCATCATATTTTATACGCGGAAGAGAAAACATTTTTGATGTGGCTTCATTCTGAAATTGAAAAGGAGAATTTAAGCTGAAGTTTTACATTGGAAAGAGGGACTTTAAAGGTTTTATAAGGTTTGGCTTTAGAATTTTCTCAGCTGCTCAGCACAGATAATAATAATTTAACAGATTTTTTTCTTTGTTATCAGCTTCATTGTTTGTAATGAAATTCTTGCATCGAGAAGTAATATTAGTACATTATATATTATATGATTATATGAAAAAATATTAAAAATAAAATTTACACATGTTCGATTTCTATAACATTTAAAGTCTCATCAAAATGACAATTTAAGATTCACAATCTTTTGTTTTATAATAATAATTAAATAGACTAAATAAAAAAGCAATCAATTGCGCTATGCAATTGCCCAAACGGTTCCGAATTATATGGTGAATGTTCAAACAAAAGAAAATTGATTTCTAGTATAAGTTTTCCTTTTATTTGATTTACGAAATATGTATATAATGTTTAAGCTCCCACTTCCAACAGATTTTCAAATGTCGATTTTTAAACGATCTCGTTGTTGACGCCCGGATTTCCACTGTTCAAGTGAATTGGTTTTCTACATTTTTCTGATACCTTGGGGAAAAAAAGATCATTCTAGACTTAATACATTATTTGGTATTGTTCTCGGAAACATAACTGATTTTCCGACGCATGAATTCGGTACTCATGGGCGGAGTTACGGGGGGGCATGGGGGGGCATTGCCCCCCCAAGACTACAGAGCGAACATCGGAAAATTAGTTTACTGTTCGTTTTTCTTATACTTGATAAAAGTCTGCCCCCCCAATGGATAATCTCTAATTCCGCCCATGCCCTTGAATGTTATCATGTGTCCCCTTTTTCGATCTCTACATTACTCTAGTACCTATCAAAGCTCTACGGCGAGTCTCGACTTTTCACGCTAGACGTTAGTAGCTGTCAAGACGACAAATGTAAACATTGACGGTAAGTAGTTTTTACATTTTTAATTAAATAATATGTTTTGTGCTTGTAAAATTTGATACCCGTGGTTATGTTTTCTGTATCGTGTTATGATGTTGAGTTTATTGTGTAAGAAAGTGTTGTCTGTTGGAAGTGTTACAGATTTCTTTACATGAATCGATTTGTTTATGTATTTTCAGCAGTCAGCTCTTCCCATCGGCTCATCAGATAAGTATTTTTGTTCAGTGCTTGATATTTTCTGATTCTCTGTTGCTCCTTTAACTCAGGTGACGGAGATGACGACGGAACACTAAACACTCCAGGAACTATCAAAATTTGGCCGTAAGAATTTCATCAAAATTGCTTAAACAATCTGAGTTAACTGACAGATTTTATAATATTAATCTAGAATATTTTATAAAAAGCTCATATCTTCTAAAAGCAAGTGTCATTTTGATCATATTAATTTAGAAGTTTTGATAAACAAAATTAACGTCTTCATTATACCCACTATTAAAATTTAATATTTTCAAATTATGAAGTATATTCCGAGATATTCTTGCAGAGTATAAACTTATGTTGAAAGATCCATTTGCTTTGTTTCTTTAGGGTTTTTTAACTGTATAGAACAAATCCCGAAACAAGGTTTGCATTAATTTTGTGTCGGATAATTCGCACGTACAGGAGAATTCGATTTATGTCAAATTGAAGTCGAGATCGAACATTTTGTAATGGTGAATTCGATTTGGTCGAAAATCATGGGAAATAAATTCGACGTCAGTTCGGTGATAGACTTTGAAGGGAATAAGCCAAATAAGGGAAAGTAAAATTTTATTAAATCAATAATCCCTTTTTAAATCTTTTTCTTTTTTGTGTATTGTTTTAAAATATTCATAGGTCAAAGTTTACAAATGAACGCAATTTTAATGCCTCTTAGAAATTATTCTTCTTAATAGCAGTATGGCTAAGGCATTTATAAAAGGACCCAACTCGCAACAAAAAAGGAAAAGGTTCTTGTAAGAGTTTGCTATGAAAATGAATTCTTTTGGACCGCCCATGAAGGATGCTAGTGCCTGGAAAAAATTAATCACTAGAAGAATATTTCGATAGTTAAAAACGTAAAACGACGAAAGTATTAAGAATTGACTAGAATATTACTCTTACTTCCTTTCGGGAAGATCTAAAATATTAAAATTATATAAAAATTTTGCTTTTTACCGTTTGAATGAACCTTTCTGTTATTCATATAAAATTAATATGGTATCTATCGACGCTCCCCATGTTGTTACATGTGATCTTGGTGTGACTTTGGATTGTATGTTTAGTACAAGTTCTCATATTGACAATGCGTGTTCAAAAGCATTCATATTGAGATTTATTTATTTATTATTTAAGAGGAATTCATCGGACTTTCGTGATCCTATTACTTTTAAAACCATTTATGTGTTTTTGGCTCGTGGCTCGTGGGCAATGCTCACCCTAGAAACCTTTTTACCCACCCTAGAAAAATTGACAGTGTTGAAGAATTACTATATTGTCTAAGTGCTTTTTTATTTTAAGTGTCGAAAATAGGCACGAGCAAGCGAACAATCGCTAGCATTTTTAAAGAAGAAAGAACTGGCGTGCACTCGTTCGGTTTTGTCATTGCGCGCGCTACTAGGTGTTTCCAATCATTGGATTACAGTGTTCAGTAAAAGCTAATTAATAAAAGTTAATCGAAAAGAAATAAGGTATGTATGTTTGTGTTTTTATTAAGTATTTGGTAAATTAGGATGTTGGCATCAAATTGAATCAATCGCCTCACCTCATTTAGAGTTTTTTTTTTATTTGTTTTAGCTTGAATGAAAAGTAGGTACCTTCTTAGTACCTACACGGTATAAACAGACTTGTTTACCGTAAGATAGGTTATGTTTTATGGTTGGTCCCATACATATTATATGAAAATCGGTGTAGAAAATTTTAGAAAATTAATATAAACAAAAAAAGATTGCACAATTTGTGATTGTTGCGATTGAAGTCGGTTGTTTTTAGCGTTTTTAACGTAGTCAAGATCACTTCTTAGTTTTATTTTAAATAGTAAAAACAACATGAAATTGATTTTCTTTAAATTGCAACTACAAATACTACAATAATTACATTTAAACTTTAAGTAGCGTGAAGAAAAGGCCGGAAAAAATTGTCTGCTTAAAATCCTAACTATAAATTTAATGATAAAGTATATTTTTGGTTATTTCAGTCGTTATGTTTTGTTTCATTAAGTTGGTTATAGATTTTGATACACACTCTTTTTGTTTTCTTTTTTATGAAAAAAATTAAAGATAATAGAACATTCTTTAAAAAACCCGATTCGTCGGTGACACTTGATAATGAAAAGATGGGAAATACAAGTTTTTATAAATACCAACTAATCTAATTAAAAAACAACGTATTCGATTTTCGCTTGGGAATGAGATATTTTTCCGCGGTAAAAAGTAGTCTTTCCCCAGGATACTATTATATCTTCTTGTATAATGTTTATTCGTGATGTCCTCTATTTTGGTATAAAATCCACTGCGCTTGTTACATTGATTAATATTTACATTCTTTCTTTGTATTTGAGGTCTAGACCATTGCTATATATCAATAAACATAGAATTAATTATGGGCGACATGAGTCGATCCCTTATTGTTCAAGTAAATTTAATGACATATAGAGGGTGTTCGATCTTAAAACGGTCATACATTGGCAAATGGTAGGGAATGTGTTTTTGGGAAGAATATTGGTGGTTATTTTATAGTTGCTTATTAACTTAAGTAGATATAAATTGGTAAAATAAAACATCAATATCTCGATATTCTTCTGCTGTAAAATCACTCATTTCGATAAATTAATTTTTCTGTTATTTTAAGATAACTTTTTATAATTTAACGTTACTGCAGTGGACAACACTCGGAAAATGATGTAAGGAGGTACCCTAGCTCCTATTTGTTACTCACGCAATTGTGCCCAGTGCTTGCCAGTACCCAATACCACTACGTATTTGTTTTAAACAATTTGACGAAAGTTAGGAAATAACATACATACTATCCTATATCCATAGGCTATGGGGACTTACATACTATCCTATATCCATAGGCTATGAAATAACTGCACACAAGTCATATTCCAAAATAAGGGGGAAGCTTAGATGAATTTAAATAATCTGTAAAAATAGTAGGTTAATAAAACATTTTGGCGGGAAAACTCCCAAATTTTGAAAAAATCACTTGAAATATAACCAGTTTGCCTGTAAGGATTTATACCTCCCCATCAGAGTGGGGAAGAGAGGTGTTTGTAGGCTCGTTGGTATTTAAATATTGGTCATGCAACTCTTGGTAAACAAATTACAGGGTGTTCAGTCAAACTAGTACCTGAATATACAAATCTCCCTCGCCCTCCCAAACGAAGCATTTCCGACCAACTCCCCCCTCTCCATATAACTTTTAGTTGGTCTTGACATTCCTTATCATTTGCCAATGTATGGCCATTTAAATCTAAACACCCTCTACGATCATTTTGATTGGACAGAGCTGCTTTTAACACTAGAACTACTAGAAGATCCATCAAATTGACGGCTACATAATTCTTTTCTTGAATTAATTTTGTTTTTCAAAGTTATTTCTTAATATTTTTGTCAAAACTTATTAAGGTTGAAAATTACAACATATTGAAAAAGATTTTAGATTTAAAATTACCATTTCCGAGTTCAAAGGATATTACATTCAAGGTGCAGACAAATTGTTAAAATTGCAAGCTTATGCTTGGTAGTTCTAGTGTTAAATCTGTTTTTAATTTTCATCTAAAACTGTGCTAAATTTCTTAGATCATCATATATTATAAGCTGAAATGTGTTGGAGTTGTAGTCTAGACATAAAAAAATAAATAAATAAATAAATAATTAAATAAATAAACTCTTCCCTAGAATTTGCATATTTCTCTCAATACTAGGAAAAAATTTGGAAGTAAAATTAAATCCAGCACGTGTCGTGAACCAAAATACGTTGGTTTGAAGCAAATTTCAGGTTGAATCGAGAATCCCACTTGGGATGAAATTGAAATCGAACCCTCCGGTAGGTCCGGTTTTTAAAAATATTAAAAATGATTTAGAAGAATTTGTGATCCCTTAATTTATTTGATGATTGTATTTCTGTATCTAAATTGTCATGTCATAAAAATATAAAAACATTTTCATATCATTTTTTAAATTGACGCAATATTGATTTCTGCGTAGGAAGTGTCTCTCGTTTAAGACTTAACCTTCTTCAAAATGCTTATGAATTATTCTGTCATTTATAGCATTTCAAAAGCATCAATCACGAACATAATGGCTTTTTAGCCCCCAGGCAAGACAAGTTACACATGATGTTTAATCTCATAAGTCTTTCAACAAATTTCGTAGGCTTGAGGCTGAGATTGGTCTCACATTCTTATCTCCCTAAGGAATATTGGAACTTCCATTTTCTGGTAGCAATTAAAATGTTTTCAGGACGTGCAAAAGGTGGTTGATTTGCCTTTTCGTTTTGTAGATGTAGGCATTACGTAGTTTGCCCGCCTCTGGCAAACTCGTTTGTACGCGTACGTACAACGAAAGCATTTTGACTGGTAGGTAAACTTTGTGTAAACAGGAGTTTCAGGATAGAGCGCAGAGTTTCCTCTTAATATTATTATATAGTATGCATTCCTTGGGGTGATTTTCAATGACGCTGTGCAAACTGTTGTATGTATCCATATGCAAGGTACCCATGTTGCTTCACAAAGCAGCTTATACCTATGCCCTGGATAAAAGTTCAGCCGTATTACTCTTGTTTGATTTGCCTATCTAAGTTTCCTCTTCTGGGTACTTATGTACACTGGCCTTAGGAAAGTTATTTTTAATTACTGCACTGCTCCGAGTAACCTTCCCTCTTGCTTAGATGCTCAACTATCAGGACGAGTTTCTTATTAAAAGAGGATGCGACCCCATTTCCTTTCTAACGTCGCCTGTCTGTGGTGTGTGTCATCAGCTCAGAAATGTAACAAACTTAAGGAAAAGCTGCTTCTTTGAGGGATGTCTGCATATGTTTACTTTAAGCATTTTCTGCGCAATTTCATACCTACATTTTTACCAAGTGGACATAATTATGTGCAAATGTGTGACATGTGTAGTCTAGCGTTATAGTGCGAGTACATATACCTCTTATTTACAGCAAAATGAAAATTTAGTTAAAAAACGGTTGTGAATGGCAATTCGTTTTATTCTTGGTGCTTCAAGGAATCCGAATTGTGCAAAAAGAGCACTCTTATTCTAAATTAAAGGATTTTAATGAAAGCTATTGGTATTTAAGATTAATTTTGAAATAAATGAAGAAGTTTTAAGATATACTCTTTAAGCATTTAAAATTAAATCTTTGAATTAAATAAGCCACTTTTAAATATGAAACAAATCATATTCACTTTAAAATCTCCTTGTAATTTGAGAGAAACGTTGCGGAATTTGATTTGAAAGGCCGTAGCAGGGTAACGATGGGGTAAGTGCCCCCGCGAGTTTTCTGATGAAATGTTGGGTATATATTTGCACGTATAAAGTGCATATTCTGTGCAATTTTTAGCTACTTTTCTCAACTAGTTTCCGAGAAAAAAATTATTTTCAACCAATGAAAAGAAAATTTGTAACTTTTGATTGGCTTAATCGAAAAATATAAAAAAATTATATATTGCATATACAGTTGAGGGTGGTTCACCAAAAAATGTCCAACCTCCAAAACTCTCATGATCTTTCTTAAAAAAATATATTTTTTTCTTTCGTAATTTTTTTTTTTAATGATAGAATTTTGGCACAGGAGCGAAATTTTTTTTACAGTATTCTATGATGTTTTTGCATAAAATATATTTTTTTCAAGTCAATCAATTGGGTGCGCCATATTGAAAAATAATATAAATCTTTTTTCTTCAAAATAACTCGAAACCTATCGATTTGACATGAAAATCAATAATGTAGATCGTTCAATTTGTAGAGCACTCAATTTGCCTCAACAATTTTCTGACGGTTTTTTTTGCATCTTCAATAGCTTTCAAGATATTCAGTTATTTAGGATACTTTAATTACTATAAAATAACAACACAGGCTTTAGTAAAAATTCGAGTTTTATTCAACAATATCTAGTAACTTATCAGTCATCATCACTGTCATTTTCAATAACAACATTTATTGCATCGGTTGTAAACAACTTACTGAGAATTTGGGCTGGCCGCAAAATTTTAGATAGATATCTCCCATACGATAAATAGAATATAATTGCAGCAATATGTGAGCAGCAACCAACTGTTCTTCGGCCATTCGCACATTCGCAATAATACCGTTTGACTCCAGAATAACCAATGCTGTTAGAATTGTAATCGATGAAACATCGATAACATTTTCTGCTAATATGACGTGATTGTACTTGAATTTTAAGGATGTTACTCTCGTCTTTTACATACTGCACATTAATTTTTCCCGATTCGTCCATCATCTCTGCCAAATATGATATTGCTTGTTTATATTGATAAGTGCCGGTAAAAAGAATTTTTAAATCTTTATCAGTCATTTCTGGGAAATCTTCTAAATCATCTGATGACATCGTTTCAAAAGGAAGTCTTTTTCGAAACCAACCATTTCGCTCAACTTCTTCAGCTAATGTGTTCTCGACATCTTGCTTCGACTTCATCCGTTCAATAACTTCTTCTGAAATCATCACATCAGACGTCAATGGCTTGCCAAACTTATTGTGAAGGAAACTAGCAATTCTAAAATAACTCCGAACTTTAGGAAGCATTTTGTTATCTAGCTTCTTATCAAGAAGTTGGAATTTCTGTTTTAGTATTCCGTGAACGGCTTCAACTGGCCAGCGGATTTTTGTGACGAATCGAGATATATTTGACTCTGCAGTCGTTAACTGGTTACGTCTTCCTTTTAACACCGGCATTAACACCCGAAATCCTTTCTCTTCTAACACTGATTTTACATCACGAAAGCCACGATCAACTATAAAAATATCTCCTGCATTCATTAACCTACACAAACCAGTAGGATCATTTATCACATCTTTCATTATACTAGCATCGTTCTGATTAGCTAAATATGGACCAAGCATATCAACTACATATCCGTCGGTTGTGCAAATTGTAAACGGTTTGCACAGTGGTACTTTCTTTTGGCTTGAATATGACTTTCGTTGATATTCATTGTTAGAACTTTTCTGATGACGAGCGTATGTCCCATCACAAATCAACATTAAATTGTTAGTAATATCATACAGCTTTTTCGCCATAGTTGTTGTATGATTCTCGATCAGATCTTTTCGATCTGCTGCAGTGCAACCAAAATAGTGAAGAAGAACGTCTTTTTCGAATGCTTGAATTACAGATGCTGAATACTCCGAAACAAGTTGTTCTCGTTCAAGTTGTAGGAAAGTTGATATTAGTTTATTAGAATTTCCCGTTCGAAGCTTAAATAAAAATATAACTAATGCTTGTGTCACACTACGAGATTGATTGTTTCTCATTGATTTGAACATATCTCGAAGCTCAATAATGTTACTCCATGTTAGACCGGTGAAAACATTGATTTGCTCTTCAGAAAGTCCAAAATCTCCAATTTGATCAAGTAGTGTAGAATCACATTCAACTGCCAAACATTCCATAATTTTTTGCAATTCAACGGCTCTGATTCTAGATGAAGTAGAATATACTTTTAACATACTGAGGTCATTCTTGTAGAAACGACCCTTTATTAGATGTTTTTTGCAACAACGATTTCCAAGTGGAACATAAATACGCCTCTTAATATAAGATTGCATCCGAGCTTGTTCGGGAATAACTGTAAGATTCTCAACTGCTTGACAAATGCAACAATACTTGTGAGTACAAACAGTTCTTTGTATCTGGATTTCTATATATTCTATCACAGTTGTTTCCTGATCAGGATTAAATCCAATTTTTACCGTTGAATCTTCTAAACTTGATTGGAATCCACTTATCTCGGATAAACTTGACGAGGTTCTTACTAAATCACTAGGTATTGGACTATTTGTATTTTGCGGTTCTGTAATCTCAGGAACAGTAGTTTTCGGTGACTCAGAAAACACAGGATCGATTTTTCGTCTTTTGTACGATGAAGCACGACAGGATGCACAAATCACATCACCGATGGATAATTTCTTCACTGAAGAGAGATACAAATTCACATCATCTTCTGATAGTATTGTTTTTTTCGTTCCTCTACACTTTCGAATTAACTTTGAGCAAATTGCACATTTATTGTTATTTGTTTTTGAAGATGACATTTTTCAATGAATTCACTGAATAACTAATTTTTTATTCTGTTTATGTTAACATTATTAGTTTACTATAACTAGATCATGGAAAAATTATTTAAAATTAAAAGATTACAGTTTTTTAGAATAAATGACAATTAAAGCATCCTAAATAACTGAATATCTTGAAAGCTATTGAAGATGCAAAAAAAACCGTCAGATAATTTGTTGAGGCAAATTGAGTGCTCTACAAATTGAACGATCTACATTATTGATTTTCATGTCAAATCGATAGGTTTCGAGTTATTTTGAAGAAAAAGGATTTATATTATTTTTCAATATGGCGCACCCAATTGATTGACTTGAAAAAAATATATTTTATGCAAAAACATCATAGAATACTGTAAAAAAAATTTCGCTCCTGTGCCAAAATTCTATCATTAAAAAAAAAAATTACGAAAGAAAAAAATATATTTTTTTAAGAAAGATCATGAGAGTTTTGGAGGTTGGACATTTTTTGGTGAACCACCCTCAACTGTATATGCAATATATAATTTTTTTATATTTTTCGGTTAAGCCAATCAAAAGTTACAAATTTTCTTTTCATTGGTTGAAAATAATTTTTTTCTCGGAAACTAGTTGAGAAAAGTAGCTAAAAATTGCACAGAATATGCACTTTATACGTGCAAATATATACCCAACATTTCATCAGAAAACTCGCGGGGGCACTTACCCCATCGTTACCCTGCTACGGCCTTTAATTGTCTTTTAACTCAAATCCCTTGCTTTCGACGTAAATCCAACATGCATACATTAATTTTTCAAAAAAATTAGTTTTTAATTTGATTCCATAATACTTCATTAGGGGGGTATCCCACTCTAGAACGTTCAAAAAATGGATTTTTTTTTTAGTTTTGAAGAATTCTGTGTTCTTTCCTAAATCGTTTAAGCTATCTCTTGCCGCGAAATTTGAAAAGCTCGCGCCACTACAGGCGATTTTGTGCTCAGCTGCGCGCTCTCCACCACTCTTAACTTTAACTTAAATTCCGTTTTTCTCAAAACATCGTCTTGATGAATGGTGTGCAGCATTCTGAGAAAACCATTCATCCGAAAAATTTCAGATTTTGGTACAAGCTGTGTTAGCTTTGTCTCTATGACCTAAGTGGAGCAAATCAGGCATTTTTACATTTACATAGCTTGTATCCCATATTCTAACAGTAAAAAATCAACTAAAAAATAAAACTTATAGTAGAAAATATTAAAAAAATGAATAATTTTTTTTTTCAAAATGTGCCACACTCATGCCATAGCCACATATATAAAGAGTACTAATGCGCAATCTCATAATTTTCAGATTATTTGTTTGGCTGTTATCGTGCACACCGTCTAAGGTATGAGTCCCAGTAGCAGGCCTGCCCTGACCCAACCACTCAATAAATTTTTTTTTTTTTCTCAAAATATTCATTAAAGATCATATAATAAGAGGATTATTATGTTTAACTCTAAATGTTTTGTATTTTCTTGTTCAACTCCCTGAAAATAACGTTTAATTCAAGGGCCTCTAGAGTGGGATACCCCCTTAAGTGATCCTACGTGTTTTGCCTTATCAAGGTTTAGAGTTTCATTTGATAAATTGTTGTGGAATGAAAATAAAGTATCGTTTATTCAAAAATTAATACAGTGAAACCTGGTTAATTGGGATCTCAAGGGACCAAGACATATGTACCAATTATTGAGGGTTTCCAATAATCCAGTTTTCCAATTAAGCAGGTTTAAAATTATAGTTGTCTCATTTACAGAGCCCCCGCTTACAGAGGTCGAAATGTGCCGTTATTCCATTTTTAGAGGTGGAAATGTTAATAAAAATGCGTATTTTTGGTGTTATGAATTTAATAATTCTACACAGGGTTGACTTTGGTATGTTATTCTCCCTACACAGTTCATCACGCGACTTTCCACAATCATAATCTGATAGAAGTTTTAATTTCAGATACTGATATCGTTTTATATTTACGTTCGGACATTTTGTACACTTTTATTCCCTTGTTTTTAGGTCAAAACCTGAGATAGTACTGACAAACAAAGCATGCGCGAAAGACGACGCGAAATGTATGTAAACAAACATGTCAAAACGTGTTAAAACCTGATTAATTTGTCTCACTTATACAGGTAATTGAGCTACAGAGTCTCAATTATAGAGGTAAACTTCGAAAAAGTCTTAGAATTCAAATCTCATTTAACCAGGTTCAAAAAGTTCCATTAACAGAGGTAATTTAATGAAAAAGGACCGGGACCTCATTGCAACTCTCAATAATAGAGGTTTCTCACTTATCCAGGTCCCACTTAACCAGGTTTCACTGTACTAAGATATTCAATGAATCAATCGCATGAACATATGTACATACGTGTTGACATTCAGTTAAGTAGCATGTTGTGAAAATATAATTCATAGTCTTGAATTCTAGATTAGCGCGTTTTAGAATTAAAAAAACTGTTCAAAAGGATATGTTAGATTTATCAGCAGGCAGGTATAGTAAAAATACATTGACAATGTTAGGTTATTCACTAGGCGAAAAAATGTTCCTTATAGCGAAGATGAGAAAACAATTTCTTTAAGTTTATATTTCCGTTCTCCATCATGTTATAGGTTTTTAAAAAATTACTTAAATTTAGCTCTACCTAGCCGTACTTCTTTGCAAAATTGGGTTCCAGTAAAAAATTTGAAACCAGGCGACAATGTAGAACTATGTCCCTTTATTGCTTCGGCAATCAATGAATTTGATGAAAGATCAAAAAATTCTATTCTTGTTTTTGATGAGATAGTTGTTAGGTGGGAATTAAAATATGTATAATGTAACAGCAGACCAAATTAAAGCTTTTTATGATGACTGTAAATGTCAAAAAAATGAATTAGCTAAATATGTAGTTGCTTTCACCATGGAAGCATGTATTAGGATATTTCACTTCCGTTAGTGGAATAAGTTCCGTTAGGTTAAATGAATTATTATTTGAAGGTTTAGGAAAATCAGAAAAAATAGGTGTTAATATTGTTGCTATGACTTGCGATCAAGGTCCGAATAACAGAAAACTGTTTGCCGATATTGGTATTAAAAATATAGAACCATTTTTTAATCATAATGATAAGAAAATATATACTCTCTTCGACTTACCACACATGATAAAGTGTTCGCGGAATTTGCTTTTTAAACATGATTTTGTATGGAAAAGTAAGACAGATGACAACCATGTGGAAAACACGGTAATGGCGAAATAATGGTAAAATTATCACGGGACTTTATGAATTAGAAAAACATTCTGTCACTAAAGCAGCAGTTAAGCCCACGTGATAAAAAAAAAATGTCGCTCTCTTTAGCTACGCAGGTTTTCAGTGCGACTGTAGCTGCTGCAATTCGATTACATAATGTTCAAGGACACTTCGAGTCAAATTTGAAGATGATTACTGAAAGCACTGCTATCTATTATTATATCATCATTACGATCATTATATCATAATTACGCTCATCACATCATCATTACGCTTATCATATCATCATTACGCTTCAAGGAATCCGAACTGAGCAAAAAGAGCACTCTTATTCTTATCATTACTATCATCATTACGCTCATCATATCGTCATTACGCTCATCATTACGCCCGTCATTACGCTCATCATTACGCTCATCATTACGCTCATCGTTACTCTCATAATATTATCATAACGAACATCATTACGCTCATCATATTATCATTGCGCTCATCATATCATCATTACGCTCATCATATTATCATTACGCTCATCACATCATCATTACGCTCATCATATCATTACGCTCATCATATCATCACTACGCTCATCATTACGCTTATCATATCATCATTACGATCATCATTACGCTCATCATATCATCATTACACTCATCATATGATCGTTACGCTCATCATGTTATCATTACGTTAATCATATCATATCATTACGCTCATCATATCATCATTACGATCATCATTAAGCTGATCATTACGCTCATCATATCATCATTATGCTCATCATATGATCGTTACGCTCATCATATCAGCATTACGCTAATCATATCATCATGACGCTCATTATTATGTGCAATTTGTTGATATTCATATAATGACCTGCAACTCAACTGAATACACCTGAATATGTCGAACAGTTGCACATATTTTCATAAAAATAAATTAGTGAATTTTATTAAATTAAAAAATTGGAATAAAAATGATTTGCTTAAGATACAAATATGTCTTTAACATATTTCATCATTGTCAAAGAAAAAACAAGATCGGAAGTTTTACCCATCTGACTGTTCAACACTTTCATACTCCATGCATTCTTTTCTGTTCTTAAAAAAAACCATGTTAATTTTTAGTTAAGTTTCAAAATTTCCGGAGGAGGGGGGGGGGGGAATTCTAACCCCCTGAACCCCCCGCTGGCTACGACTCTGATTCATACATTGACTAAGTGTTCTTCACTTATCAAACTACAATAAAACTGAGTTTCCAAACGAGGTCATCTTCGTTACTATTATAAGTATAGATAATAATTTTTTATAAAAATCGCTTTCAGCAAAATTTCTCATAATTTTGTTACTAAAGGAAAGGGCAAATTACTAGAGAATTTCATGATGTTCATGTTACTAAAGAAACTCTAATATTCTGTATAATACCAACAGTTCTGAAAAACAAATTATTTTACACATTTATAACATAACATCTGAATTTCATTTTTTATTTGGGTAAATTTAACACGTTCGCGGACAGTAAAAATCGAACTGCAGAAAAAAAGTGTGTGATTTATTTTTAAACTAATTGTGATATTCAAATTGTTATTAGTCACATTTTGCCAGAATTTCAAATAACTAGTTAAAAATTAAAAATAAAGAATTGAATGCCGATAATTCGGCTTATGAGTTTAAATGTGATTACGAAAATGAATGCTATAGCATTCACGTCCGCGAATGTGTTAAGATTAAAACTCAGAACTTTTCACGTGTAAGATTTATATTTCGCTTTAAAATATTTCCTTTGAGGTGGGGAAACCACAATAGGAAGCCAAATAAGTATTTTTTGGGATTTCTTTTTACAGGGAAGAATTCAACTGAATGTTTTTAAAATTTTAGGATGTTTTATTAATTTTTTCATGTACATAAAGTACATGTAATCGCTGATCTATTATCAGTTCTCCACAGTGGGTCTTGATCCGACTTTCTAGCTTGTGTACATCCTCGGGGTCGTAACCCAACTAACAATTTTCGTCTCATAAGACTCTACTAGCATCCTATGAGAGGAATTTGAGAGAATAGTACCCTCATAATTCACCCTTGTAAAGTACTATGAGTGCTTTATGAATGCGTTGTCAGAATTAAATGGCGCACTTATGAGAGTTATTTTTGTCTTATAAAAATACGTTTGCTCTCTTTGTAAGAGTACGTAGGTTTCATAAGAAAAATATTTGAATTTTTATGAGAGTATATAAGTTCTCTCATAAGGGTATCATAATAATTAGCATAATCTTGTTGTAAAAGCTACACTTTCCTTACCAGTACTGTTAGAAAGGGAGCAATATATAGACAACCTCGTCGATTTTATTTTTGTAGAGTAAAGATAAATTAATGAGAGTTAATTTATTAGCAAATCGATAAATTACATTTTCGATGGCATAGATTAAAGTAGACTAGATTTTATATGTATTATAGACTTTAGAAAATGATTTTTTTCGAAAATATAAGCTAAGATTTTATGGGGATTGAAATTTTATTGGCAATAATAGCCATTTTACTTCGAAAAAAAGCAAAGCGCCTCAAAAATATTCAAAATCTAAAATATTTTATTAATTGCTATTTAATATGGAGAAAAATAAAAACCTTAGTACTACCCTTGTGTATAAATATATAGTGATTGCAACTGTAACTGGTACTGTCCTCACTAGATGTCCATACTTACACCATTTTAAAAGATTTCGTAAAAGCTTTCCTACTGTATACCAGTTTCATAACTTCATTTCAAAGCGATTATACCAGTACAAAACATTTATACAAAAGTAATACTCGAGCGAAATTAAATTTTCTTTATTATTTTATATGTTCATCGGGAACGGTATTAATACCTTTTATGCAGGCTGGCGCCGATTGGCGGTTCGGGTATTAATATCCTTTATGCCAATCGGTGGGTCCTTGTACTTTTTTCGCCGACTGGCGTCGAAAGGCGGTACAAGTATTTATACATTTTGTGTAGGGAATGCATTTTTTGATGAAGCACATACTCTAACTGTTTCTACTATTAGTTTTGAAGATATTTCTTGTCTTCTAAAAAGTGCATTTTTTTTCACTAATGACAGCCCACTCGACGTGTGAGTTAAGCTCAAGCTCTTACCCGTAGATAGTGTGTTAAGATAATATGCCTCTAAAGCCTACTAGCAGATCATTTTGTGCAAGCATTCATATCTTAGGGTTTTCAATTTAATTTTGATTTCATTTTATTTTACTTTTATTTCATTTAAGGGTTTAGTTTAAGTAAACAGAAGCAAAGTAACAGACAAAACCTAGAAAGGATAAATAAACTATAGAGATTCTGTCGACAGTTAATGATTTTTTTTAATCCTTTTAATATATTTATTTTTTCACGCCGGATCTCACACTTTGAAGAAAGAATTTGATTACATTTTTTCGTATAAAATCTTACCAAAACTTTAATGACAAATTTTATCATCCAGTCTTGATGTTCCTCACAGTAATTCAAATTTATATGTTTCTTTAAATGTTCCATATATTGTTGAGTTAGTTGAGACTACTGTTTGAGTTGTGAAATAGTTTTGTTAAATATTATATATGGGTAATTCTTTTACAAATCGTACGGATTTTGATAAAAATTTACCGACATGTCTCCGATTTGGCTGAAACTTTATTTACGGATTCTATATCGCAAAATAAGAGATACGTGTCCGAGGATTTTTTTTTGTTCCGCATATTTTCTATAATACTAGATCCACCATATCCAGAATTATAAGCAGTTTTAAAAAGACTGGTAGTATTGAAAATATTTATAAAAGGTGGTAGACCAAGGAAAACGACAAAGGCTGAGGATCGTAGAATTTAAATTTTAATTAAATCTCGGCCTTTCCTCAGTTCAAGGTACTTAGGTAAAAAACGAATAAAACCTGGATGTGGGTCCTTCGACAGTAAGAAGACGAGCCATAGAAATCGATCTTACGACATACAGGCCAGCGAAAAAGCCACTACTTTCCGAAAAAAATGGCTGAGCTCGACTTGTCTTTGCTCAAAGTCATTTAGAATGGCCCCTAGAAAAAGGAGAACTGTCCTTTTTTCGGATGAGTGTTTAACTTTAAGTTTAACTTAGTGGGGCTAGATGGAGGGCAAAAAGTAGGACGACCGACGAACAAACGACTAAATCCGCGATAAACTGTGGTAACTGTGAAGCATGGAAGTGGTAATACAATGGTCTGGGGGTGTTTATCAGCTCAGGGCGTGGGACCTCTTTATGAAATACCACGGATAATGAAAGCGGAGGTCTACAAAAACATTATGGAAAATGTTATGCTCCCTTACGCAGAGGAAGAAATGCCCCTGCGCTGGCGCTTCGAACAGGACAATGATCCCAAGCACACCTCTAGACTTCTTCAGGCTTGGTTTTCGCAGCAAAATATTGAAGTTTTGAAATGGCTCGCACAGTCTCCAGATCTCAACCCCATAGAAAAGCTATGGCAACTGGTTAAGAAGAATATGAGGGGTCAATTTTACAACAACCGTGACGAACTCCTTAATGGTATAAAAAAGGCTTGGAATTATATAACTTCTTTAAATATTGAGTCGCTATTTAATTCTATGCCAAGAAGATGTGCGGCAGTTATTGTAAATAAAGGCTATTCAACCAAATATTAATGATAATATATATTTAAAGTCGCCAACATTGTTAATGTCAAGGAGTTGCAAATGTTTTGCACAGTCAGTTTTGTATCTGAGTATGAAAAAACGAATATTTCTCCTTTTTTATTGAATAGTTACCTTTAGTTTTTTAATATTCTTAAATTAGATATAATAAAGAATAAAATACTGTATTAGCTTTTTTGTTTTTAAGAATTTAAGGTTTGTTGTAGTAAGACATAGAAAATTGGGGTTTTAGTTGCAAATGTTTTGCACAGCACTGTATAATTTTTGTGTTTTTAATATGTTTCTCAACTGACCATCAAACGAAATACATATTAACCAATAATAAGTATTGAAACCACAATACATTTTTTTTTATGCGATAAAATAATGTTCTATCATTTATTATTAATTAATGTTTCAAAAAAGGGATTTTTAACATTTTTAGCATATTATTCGAAAAGTTTGAGGTTATGTCGAAAAATAGTTAAGACAAAAATTGTAGGTCTTTTTATTATCTACAACTTTTATATGTAACTTTTTTTGATCCGAGCTATAGTTTTCTTTTTATTAACAAAAAAACGTTTTTTTTTGACGTGTCGCGCTATATAAATTAATGTTTTAAAAATAGTAATAATAAAGGTACCATATTTTGAAAACATGTTTTTTATGTAAAATATGACGGAGAATACAATAAAAATACTAACAACTTGCTAAGAGGTGGGGGCCATTGTTAAAATTTGATTTAAACAATTAAATTGTTAATAACAATATGAATTTGTTAATAATTTTTGTTAAAAATATTTTTTTCTCAAAACTCAGTCCTTTAGATTTAAAGAGAAAAAAAAAAGAAGTTTGTAGCTCAAATAAAATCAGAGTTATAAATTTTTGAAAATGAGTTTCCAAGTCAAAAAATTAATTATTTCTTACATTTTCGATCACTAGTATTATAGAAAATATGCGGAACAAAAAAAAATCCTCGGACACGTATCTCCTATTTTTCGATATAGAATCCGTAAAAAAAGTTTCAGCCAAATCGGAGATGTGTCGGTCAAAAAGGTGTTGTTTTTACTTTTATAAGCCTTTAATTTTAATAGAGCGTCATTTATTTGCTCACGTTCATTTACGCATATTAAGCAATTTGCAACACATAAAAGGGGCCTTTTATAATCCGTATAGAAAGATTATTTCACCGTCAAACACAGTCTTATTTAATTATGAGAAAGGATACAGCTTTTGTAGGAAAATAGTTATACGGTAAGAACTTTTTAACTTTTTGAAAGGCATCTCGACTTATTAGCTTGGGACTTTGATGACGCTTTTAAGCATACGATGACAGCGCCGCTAGTGAGAAGTGTACTCAACTGTGATTTTGGCGACTTGCAATCACTATAATCTTTATACACAAGGGTACTACCCAATAATTTCGTTCAAATTCATGTAACAGCATTTACTATCTAAAAAATGTAATTTTCTATGTTTTATACATTCTAAATTGCATAAATTGGCTACATTTGCGTAATTCTGTTTTACTATAAAACGAACCTCCATATTAAAGGAAAATATGGCCGCTGTTGACTATATAAGTTTTCTTATGAGAATAAAATTCTGGTAATGAGCAGGTTAACTTTCGTTACAAGAGTTGTACACTTTTATTTTGGCCATATGAGAGTGTTATTCTTTTTATGAGAACTAAAGATTTCATATTAGACTTTAACTCTCATAACAGCATCTTTATAAGTAGTTTTATACTTGAACTCTTACAAGAGCTTTCTTATAAGTATCATAACACTTTACTACTCATATGAACATTTTTTTGAGAGTATAACTCTTTAAGAGTTGAAGTTTCATAAAAAAGGCTCAATAAGAATATAGGTTTTCTGCCACTCAAAACAAGAGTACAAAGTTGATCTTATTATAAGAGTAAAAGGCTTAGTAACTCTAGTAGACTTATTATCTCATAATAACAGTACTATGAGATTTAATTTAAGTCTTATTACAAGAATTATGTTATGAGACTATCCAAGTGTGTTAAGAGAATCTTATGAGATATTTTCGCAATTTGCAAGAGTTTTGATCTGGAGAGTTTGTTAGTTGGGAATTTTCATGAAAAATTGAAAATAATTAAAGTATATTTAAAAAAAAATATATTTTACATTATTAACATGTTTTTCAAGAATATTAACTAATCTGCGATCAAAACAGGTTAAAATTTAAGATTTTATGACTATTTAAAGAAAAAGGTATCAATTTTCACCCTTTTTTGGTAGCATTATGCAAAAAACAAAATACTTTAAACAATATCATTCCAATTGTTGGTTCATATTTTTGGCAATTCAATGAAGTAAATATATACAATTTTTTTTAAATGATCGGTTAATTAGTTTTTGAGTAATCATGTACGCAAATTGAAAAAAAATTGTTTTGAGGAAAACGCTTTTAAAGTTTCGAATAGGCGAGTAGCCTAGCGTAGAGACTACGAATTTTTTCATGAAATTCTCGTTTTTTTGCCCCTATTTTGTAAATAACAAGAGCTACAGAGAAAATGTAAATGACAAATTTGTAGGAAATTCAATTTCCCATAAAAGGTTCTAGACATTTAAACCAAATCGCTAACATCGATATTTCTTGAGATATTGGGCTTTGAAGTTGAGGTAGTGTTTCTACAATTTAGCTCAATAATCCATGAAAATTCCACAATTTAGCTCAATAATCCATGAAAAAAAGCACCCTAGTAACTTATTAAAAACCCTTACACACTTTTTCCTTCATGCATTTCTAATAAAATCTACGAAATCAGTATCGCTGAAAATCCCCCGTGCACTTTTTCTCATAAATATTTATGTTTTGAAATTAAATTTTGGATAGTAGATTGAATTGGCCATCATTAAATTTCTTATATTGGTGGGAGATTAAAAATCAAGAACCTTTACCACCTCTGCGTACCAATTTATATAGAAACCACCAGTCTAGATTCGACATTTTAAAGTCCAAATTCTGATAGTGTATGGCATTCAGGATCAATTACCCCGAAAACTTTAATGATGATCCATTGTGATGGAAATTCATGGAATAAAAATCGGTGAACCAGAAAACTCTTGTATACTAAATAACATTGGCATTGAAGTTAAAGTTGCTATATTGGATCTTATAACTTAGCATGGTATCATGAATATTAAACGTACAAAAAAAGGGAACCTTCTTTTGAAATATTCAGTACATTAATTTCAGAAATGGTAACAACACTTCTACTAACGAAAAATAATCTTACATATGTATTGAAATGAGACTTAGTAAAACGAATTTGTATAGAAATATTGTGTGTGGGAAATATTTCAGAGAGAATTCATTCTAAAAGAAAAAGGTAAGGTTTCAAGAGCTTCAACGAATAAAGTCCCACAAAAACTCAGATCCCAATCAAGAAGATTTGTATACAGCGCACTTGCTAGCACAAAAACCTGAGCAGCTTTCTAACATTCACCGGGAAATTCATATGTGCCATATGCTACAGAGTTGAAAGAATTAAGAGGGTGGTACAGCGCTTGGAGTATAAAAACGTTTCTTAAAATTTTAGGTCATAAAACATTCTGGCTGGAACAGCTCTGAAAGCAAGCACACCTTGAGTTTCTTTTATTAAATCTGAAATCAAAGAAAGAATTCTACTCTTCTTAATACTATGAGTCTTTGAGGTATTTTCCGAGAATTGTTAAATCTGTGGCAAATATGTGAAATTTACCATTTCACTTCAATTGAAATAGTGTTTGAGGAACATTGAACATTTATTTTCTTTGAACGTAATGGTGCACAACGTAAAGCATTTTAATCTTGTTAAAGCACCCTTATACTGAACGAAAACTCTCTCCAAAAGTAATTTAAAACATAAAATTTACTGACTTTTGTTCGGATTTCTCGACTTAACTCTTTGTGATACAATAGAGACCATTATAAATTTTTCAACAGAATTAGTACTGGTTAAATTGACTTCAATATTAATGGATTCTGAGTTAATTTCTTAGCAATGTTTGATCAACAATAAGCTTATTCTTCCCTGAAATCTGGGTCATTTTGAGTCGTTTGTCGAAAAAAATTTGTTCGAATATATTCCAATAACTTCCGATATTAACTAAATGTCTCATTTTTCTTTACATACGCATCATCAATCAATACTAACAATAAAACTGTAAGAGGTAGTTTTCCTGTAAGTTACTATTCTTCAAGAAATGCTTTTCAGGCTATTTACCAAACACTGCGTCATGATTGATGATTTTTAGAATTTATTTCTGTCAATTTGTTCGGCCATAACTTCTAAAGCCCTCAACCGATTTCAGTGAAACATTGTACATATACATAGGGAACTACTGGTCAAAGTATAGACTATATATGTATTTACAATAATATTATCTAGCTTTGCCCGCAAGAGCATAATTCCCATTTAACGGGGGCCAAATTATGAATTTTTTGAATGTTTTATGAAAATGAGTGAATAAGAGTTTCCGGGAATGCTGCTTTAAAATTTATTGTCAAAATTCATATATTTTAGATGGCAAAGTATCAAATTGTCAAGTAAAGTTGGTGGACTGTCTGAGTTTGAACTTTATTGAATTTACTTTTGTGGTTGTATTTAGTTTTACACAGGTGTCATAGTGGTAGTAATAAATTTTAAGAAAGGAATAAACAAAATTTATATGATTTTGTCTACGTTAGTTTGGTAATTTAGACATGCGCTTTCCACTACGTTTACTGAGTATAGATATGGAATTTTCATTGATATTGTTACTTGAGGGTTTTCGGGGTTGCTAATTTGATTTTTTTAGATTTCTTTACCACTATCGCACGTTAGTTAATGCGAATAAATTAGCACGTTGGAGATCATTTGTAGGAATATAAACTTTTCGTTTTAATTCTATTATTATCCGGCGTTGCCCGGGCCCAATCTTTCTCTTGAATGAAGCAAATCTTTATCAAAGTATGAATTTTAAGAGTAGATATAAAAAGTACAATAAGAACATAACATAAAATAACTGGGAAGTTGGAATAGTGTTCGAAAACTCAAATAAAAGGCAAGTCTTGTCCTGAAGAATGCTTCAAATCAAGACTCAATATTCAAATTCAATATCCCTACCTTATATTTAATTCTAGGACTACACACCTTCGTACAGAAGTTGTGTGTATATTACACGAGGTCAAACTGAACCCAGAACATTTTAAAACTGCTATATCTCGCGAAGTATGCTTTTGTTTAAGTAGAATTAGTGTTATAATTTTTTTTTTTTTTAGTTAAAGAGGATGTACTTTTCGGGTCACCAGTTTGTGGGGTCAGTCCTTAATATTTTAATAAATTATTTTCTTTTTAATTATTTAATTATTATTACGAAATAACTCGTAAACGATGGTATTATAATGTAACTATTTTATTTTCAATATATGGTACAAAGTCTCCTTTTTTTATTAAAACTTAATAGCTCTCGTATCCGACCCGGGGTACATGAAAATCCAATTCAGACTACTCTTTTTTTTTCAAAACAATATTTTTCAAAACAACAATATCCGGTAAATCGATATCCATTTTTAATAGCAAGTAGATCTCTCAGTATAGGAATACTGAGTTGCACACATTTGCGACAAATCAAAGTATACAAATCGCAAATTCTCACACATGTTAATTTATGTTAACCTGTTACTTTCAACCATATCATGTTGCCACAACACCCTCCTACCAGTGATACTGCAAGTATAACGATGCCTGAAGAGTCTTTGATTCTGCCGGTTATTGAGTGTTTTATGGTAGTGTGAATCTGACTCTTTTTTTATTGGAGAACGCTGGTCTCCTGTTACTACTTAATGCCAAATCAAACTCTGGTTGACTCTTTGCATTTGTGGTAAGTGAAGTGGTGCAATGATGCGTTGCTTTCTCTGGTTGGAAAGTGAAATTATTTTTATTCAAAATTTCTTCTTCAGAAAAACACGGTTTTAACCGATTTAAGGAAACCTTAACCTCTTTTTCACTTACCAGAAGTGTGAAGTAATTTTTATCGCGTGAAATCACTTTGAAAGGTCCTTCGTAAGGGCTTTGTAGGCTTTTTTTGATAGAGTCTGTTCTAATAAATACGTGAGTACAAGAGTTTAAATCTTTAAATTTAAATATATTATATTTAGCATGATTTGTTGCTTCAATGGGTTTTAGTGAACTCATTAATTTTCGTAATTGACCTACGAACTCGCTTTGACAAAAATTGTTTGTTGGATTTTCCATAAAATCGCTGGGTAAACGGATAGATTCTCCGTATAGCAGTTCAGCTGGGGTGCCTAGAAATTCTTCCCTAAAAACCGTTCTTAAACCTAGCAAAACGAAAGGTAGCACTTTAGACCACTGCTTATTTTTGTAGGTTTTAATGGTCGTTTTGAGTGATCGATGCCATCTTTCTATAAACCCATTTGCTTGTGGATGATATGCAGTAGTTCTATTGTGTTTGAAACCCAACAGTCTAGATAGCTCTTTAAAAAGAGTTGATTCGAATTGTCTACCTTGATCAGTAACTATAATTTTAGGAATACCGAACCGAGAAATCCAACTTTGACATAGCGCTTCTGCGCAGGATTCAGCCGAACTATCAGTTATTGGAACTGCTTCAGGCCATCGAGTGAAACGATCGATTAAAGTAAGACAGAATCTGAAACCTTGTGAAGGAGGTAGCGGACCTATGATGTCCATGTGTATTGTTTCAAAACGCTTGGATGTTATTGGAAATTTTCCAAAAGAGTTCTTAACGTGTCGAGAAATTTTGTTTTTTTGACATGCTAGACAACTACGAGCCCAGGTGTTTACATCCTTATTCATGGAAGGCCAAAAATATTTGGCAGTAACCATTTTATTTGATGTTCTGATGCTGGGATGAGCAAGATTATGGAGGGAATCGAAAATTTGTTTTCGAAAAGCCTGAGGAATGAAGGGTCGTCGTGTTCGAGAGTCTGATTTTTCACAATAGATCTCTTTGTTACTGCCAATAACAGGTGATTTGGAAAATTTGTACGACGGATTCTCTAATAGTTTTTTTAGCTCAGGATCTGATTCTTGTGCCATGGACATAGCTTGAAAATCAATAGAACTTGGCAGGTTTAGCTCGTTAATCCTTGATAGCGTATCTGCAACTACATTGTCTTTACCTGCTATGTGTTGGATATCTGTAGTGAATTGACTGATGAAATCTAAATGACGCACCTGTCTTGGAGATGCTTTGTCAGGATTTTGTTGCAGTGCAAAAGTTAACGGTTTATGATCAGTAAATAATGTAAAATTTCGACCTTCTAGCCAATATCGAAAATATTTAATGCTTTTGTATGCAGCTAATAATTCTCTGTCATAGGCGCTGTATTTAGTTTGTGCTGGGTTGAGTTTGATTGAAAAAAATCCTAAAGGTTGCCAATAATTTTGAATTTTTTGTTGAAGTGCTGCGCCAATGGCTATGTCAGACGCGTCAACAAATAAACCTAATTGGGCGTTGTTATTTGGAAAGGTTAGAAGAGTAGTCTCTGTTAATTGAGTTTTAATTTTCTTAAAAGCTTCTGAAGATTCAAAATTCCATTCAATTTTTTTGGAACCTTCTTTTTTGCTGCCAGTAAGGTATTTATTTAAAAGTAGTTGGTGTTGAGCTGCATGAGGGATGAATCTTCTGTAAAAATTGACCATGCCTAAAAAACGTCTGAGTTCTTTGACGGTGCTTGGTTGATTAAAATTTGCGATTGCTTCAATTTTTTCATGGGTAGGTGTAATACCCTTTGAATTTATAATGTGGCCCAGATATTTAACTTCGTTTCTAATGAAATTACATTTTTCTGTGTTAATGATGAGACCGTGATTTTGGAAACGTTGGAAGACTTTGGAAAGATGTGCGATATGATCCTGTTCTGATTTTGATGCAATTAAGACATCGTCAAGATAAACAAAGCAAAATGATAAATCTTGAAGAACTGAATGAATGAACCTTTGAAAGGTCTGAGCTGCGTTACAGAGGCCGAAAGTCATACGCGTGAATTCGAAGAGTCCAAAAGGTGTGCATATTGCTGTCTTGTGAATATCTTCCATATTGACAGGAATTTGGTGATAAGCTTTCGTGAGATCCAGTGTAGAAAAATATTTGCAACCAGATAAATTGTGTGCAAAATCGTGAATTAAAGGAATCGGATATCGATCTGGAATAGTGATGCTATTTAAGCGTCTGTAATCTCCACATGGCCACATGGCCAATTCATCCAGAGATCCAAAAATTACTTCAAAAATTCCAAAGCATTACAATAGATTCCGGATTCATTAAACCAGTAAAGCATCACATCAACCACCAAATTAAAGTTACAGGTCCGCCTATTGTTTCAAAAGTCCGACGTCTTTCTCCAGAGAAATTACAAGCAGCAAAGAAAGAATTTGAATTTCTATTAAAACAAGGAATTTGTAGACCGTCCAACAGCTGCTGGTCCTCTCCACTTCATATGGTCCCTAAAAAAAATGGAGAATGGAGACCATGTGGAGATTACAGACGCTTAAATAGCATCACTATTCCAGATCGATATCCGATTCCTTTAATTCACGATTTTGCACACAATTTATCTTGTTGCAAATATTTTTCTACACTGGATCTCACGAAAGCTTATCACCAAATTCCTGTCAATATGGAAGATATTCACAAGACAGCAATATGCACACCTTTTGGACTCTTCGAATTCACGCGTATGACTTTCGGCCTCTGTAACGCAGCTCAGACCTTTCAAAGGTTCATTCATTCAGTTCTTCAAGATTTATCATTTTGCTTTGTTTATCTTGACGATATCTTAATTGCATCAAAATCAGAACAGGATCATATCGCACATCTTTCCAAAGTCTTCCAACGTTTCCAAAATCACGGTCTCATCATTAACACAGAAAAATGTAATTTCATTAGAAACGAAGTTAAATATCTGGGCCACATTATAAATTCAAAGGGTATTACACCTACCCATGAAAAAATTGAAGCAATCGCAAATTTTAATCAACCAAGCACCGTCAAAGAACTCAGACGTTTTTTAGGCATGGTCAATTTTTACAGAAGATTCATCCCTCATGCAGCTCAACACCAGCTACTTTTAAATAAATACCTTACTGGCAGCAAAAAAGAAGGTTCCAAAAAAATTGAATGGAATTTTGAATCTTCAGAAGCTTTTATGAAAATTAAAACTCAATTAACAGAGACTACTCTTCTAACCTTTCCAAATAACAACGCTCAATTAGGCTTATTTGTCGACGCGTCTGACATAGCCATTGGCGCAGCACTACAACAAAAAATTCAAAATTATTGGCAACCTTTAGGATTTTTTTCAATCAAACTCAACCCAGCACAAACTAAATACAGCGCCTATGACAGAGAATTATTAGCTGCATACAAAAGCATTAAATATTTTCGATATTGGCTAGAAGGTCGGAATTTTACATTATTTACTGATCATAAACCGTTAACTTTTGCACTGCAACAAAATCCTGACAAAGCATCTCCAAGACAGGTGCGTCATTTAGATTTCATCAGTCAATTCACTACAGATATCCAACACATAGCAGGTAAAGACAATGTAGTTGCAGATACGCTATCAAGGATTAACGAGCTAAACCTGCCAAGTTCTATTGATTTTCAAGCTATGTCCATGGCACAAGAATCAGATCCTGAGCTAAAAAAACTATTAGAGAATGCGTCGTACAAATTTTCCAAATCACCTGTTATTGGCAGTAACAAAAAGATCTATTGTGAAAAATCAGACTCTCGAACACGACGACCCTTCATTCCTCAGGCTTTTCGAAAACAAATTTTCGATTCCCTCCATAATCTTGCTCATCCCAGCATCAGAACATCAAATAAAATGGTTACTGCCAAATATTTTTGGCCTTCCATGAATAAGGATGTAAACACCTGGGCTCGTAGTTGTCTAGCATGTCAAAAAAAACAAAATTTCTCGACACGTTAAGAACTCTTTTGGAAGTTTTCCAATAACATCCAAGCGTTTTGAAACAATACACATGGACATCATAGGTCCGCTACCTCCTTCACAAGGTTTCAGATTCTGTCTTACTTTAATCGATCGTTTCACTCGATGGCCTGAAGCAGTTCCAATAACTGATAGTTCGGCTGAATCCTGCGCAGAAGCGCTATGTCAAAGTTGGATTTCTCGGTTCGGTATTCCTAAAATTATAGTTACTGATCAAGGTAGACAATTCGAATCAACTCTTTTTAAAGAGCTATCTAGACTGTTGGGTTTCAAACACAATAGAACTACTGCATATCATCCACAAGCAAATGGGTTTATAGAAAGATGGCATCGATCACTCAAAACGACCATTAAAACCTACAAAAATAAGCAGTGGTCTAAAGTGCTACCTTTCGTTTTGCTAGGTTTAAGAACGGTTTTTAGGGAAGAATTTCTAGGCACCCCAGCTGAACTGCTATACGGAGAATCTATCCGTTTACCCAGCGATTTTATGGAAAATCCAACAAACAATTTTTGTCAAAGCGAGTTCGTAGGTCAATTACGAAAATTAATGAGTTCACTAAAACCCATTGAAGCAACAAATCATGCTAAATATAATATATTTAAATTTAAAGATTTAAACTCTTGTACTCACGTATTTATTAGAACAGACTCTATCAAAAAAAGCCTACAAAGCCCTTACGAAGGACCTTTCAAAGTGATTTCACGCGATAAAAATTACTTCACACTTCTGGTAAGTGAAAAAGAGGTTAAGGTTTCCTTAAATCGGTTAAAACCGTGTTTTTCTGAAGAAGAAATTTTGAATAAAAATAATTTCACTTTCCAACCAGAAAAAGCAACGCATCATTGCACCACTTCACTTACCACAAATGCAAAGAGTCAACCAGAGTTTGATTTGGCATTAAGTAGTAACAGGAGACCAGCGTTCTCCAACAAAAAAAGAGTCAGATTCACACTACCATAAAACACTCAATAACCGGCAGAATCAAAGACTCTTCAGGCATCGTTATACTTGCAGTATCACTGGTAGGAGGGTGTTGTGGCAACATGATATGGTTGAAAGTAACAGGTTAACATAAATTAACATGTGTGAGAATTTGCGATTTGTATACTTTTATTTGTCGCAAATGTGTGCAACTCAGTATACCTATACTGAGAGATCTACTTGCTATTAAATATGGATATCGATTTACCGGATATTGTTGTTTTGAAAAATATTGTTTTGAAAAATATTGAGTAGTCTGAATTGGATATTCATGTACCCCGGGTCGGTTACGAGAGCTATTAAGTTTTAATAAAAAAAGGAAACTTTGTACAATATATTAAAAATAAAATAATTACATTATAATACCAACGTTTACGAGTTATTTCGTGATAATAAATAAATAATTAAAAAGAAAACGTTTACGAATTATTTCGTGATAATAAATAAATAATTAAAAAGAAAATAATTTAACAAAATATTAAGGACTGACCCCACAGAATCTTCGTTAATTCAAAAAAAATTATTTTTGACGACGCACCGGCTGCCTCGAACCTTCCTACTCATTCTGCGATATTTCAGCTCTCAAAAAATGTTTAGGGTGCAGATGACCCCCTGTGTAGTCCCAGGATTAATATTACTGGTCACGTGTAACAAATGTGGTTTGATAATATAATAATAGATTTTTGTGTCACACTTCTCATCTTCTTCCATGTGTTGTGCCATGTTCTATGATGACATGTGTCATGTAAAATCACATGTCATGTGTCATGTTATATCATGTACTTGGTTGTGTACAATGTCATATATCAGATCATGTTATCATGTAGGATGGCAAAGTAAACAAAAGAACCCACCGAAGCAAAGAAAGAATTACTTTTCTTTGTCATAAAAAAGTAGTGCAATTCAGTGTAAAAGTGTTCATTCGTGTTTATTTATGCCTGTATCCAGTGGGAAGACATATGGTACTATAAGCTTGACAAGGGTGAACGAATTATTCAAATCGGTTCTGTAGTTTCTGAGATTACCTTCTGCGTATATAGAGAAACTCTCTTTATACAGGGTGTCCAATAGGAAATTGTGAAAACTAATGGGTCACAATTTTTTAACAAATGGGGAGACCGGTAAAATGTAAATACTTTTTAATAAAGGAAAGTCGTCATTTTTATTTCATGTCCATTTTATTATAAAAAAATTAAATCTACTTAATACAAGCCACTAATTTTAAAAAGTAGTGAAGAACGTTAGTTACTAATGATATTATATTTTCGATAATTTAACCATCTAATTTGCCACAAATATCCATATGCTTTCTAAAACTATTAAAAACATGTTCTAACGTTTCATTTGAAATGCCATTGACGATCTTCCCAATGTCTTTAATAAAATCCTCAACTGTTTTTTGGTTATTTTCATAGCAGAGATCTTTAATGTAGCCCAATAAAAATAAATCAAATCGAATGAGATCTGACGAGTAATGTGGCTATTCTATTCCTTTTCCCCTAGCAAAGCGTGGGTACCCTAGGCCAATAACTCGATCGCCATAAAATTTATTGATGATACTTCTTGTGTGCGATGAGGTGCTGCTCCATCTTGAATAAAAAAAAAAAGATTTAACGCGGCTCCTCTTTTTTGCATGAGAAAGGATTTGGTCTTTAACATCCCTTTGTACTTCTCTCCGGCGACAGAAGATTCAAAGAAATGCAGGTAGATACCTTTTATGTAGATGGTTCACATTTCAAAAATATATATTATTAATAATTCACGTTTTTCACTATATTTTTAAATTAATGGTTTGTATTAAATAGATTTAATTTTTTTATAATAAAATGGACATGAAATAAAAATGACGACTTTCATTTATTAAAAAGTATTTACATTTTACCGGTCTTCCCATTTGTTAAAAAATTGTGAGCCATTAGTTTTCGCAATTTCCTATTGGACACCCTGTATATTATAATTGTATTATATATTTAATAGCATTTGTTAAGTTATTGTTAAATAGTATAAATATTTTGGAAAATGGGAGAGTGTAGCATAACTTGAGCTCAACAAATTTTTCAACACGAACATTTCATTTTATTGCATTTAAAAATTTTTAATATTTACTTTAAAAAAAATTGTGTGCCACAAGCTTCTCCCCCATCAGATTGTGAAGTGCTATGCTCTCTAAAAATGCTTCCCCTTTTCGAAAAAAGCAAATACTCCAATTTTGTATGTACCTACATATATGATACATTACGAAAAATAAATATAAGGTTTCCACCGAATCTCTCTGTAGGAAATCTCTTCCTTAAGTGGGATATCAAGTCAATTTTAGGGATTTTACCTATCGAAAAGCATTGATTGATTTAGTGCCACATACCCAGGGAGACAGAGAAAAAAATTGTTTTTTTTTTTTTTTTTTTTACAATTCCGAGAGAAAAGCGCCGCGAAATGGATTCCTCCAAAAATTCATCCCTAAATAAATGTGAGAGTATAATGAGATATGGCTGGTAAGCGACCGAAAAAAAGCCCAGAGATAATACAGCATCCTTAGGTGTTCTTGTTTGTCAAGATATTGGTCTAATAAAAATACGAAAAACCAGTTTTCGGTTTCCAGTTGCTACACAAATAAAGCTTCTATATAATTGACTAGTGAAACCTTTTCGTGGAGGTAATTTTTTCATTTTCTTCATACATATAGGAGTCTTTTGTGTAGAGTGTGTAGAGGAATCTATACTTTATCTATTTCTAGGTATTTCAGGAAACTATAAGTGTTTGTTGTGCAATTTTTCCTTAGTCCTTATTTGCTACACAATCTCCGGATTATTTACCTCACAATTCTATGTATGAGCCGTTGTTTTTGAAAGTGGTATAAGTTCATTTTTGGGAACAAATGAGTTAATGGTAGTTTTAGTCAAGTACAGCCATTCTCTTTTTATATTTACCATATAATCACACCGCCACTGGTGTGTAATATCCTCATAAATTAATTGAATTTTAATTGCAAAATGTTACTGTATCACAGGAATGTTTTTATTGAAAGTGGTATTATTCCATTTGTAGCTAAAAAATGGTTTATTTTTTTAAATATTTTTATTAATTATTTTCGCAGAATAAAATTTAACATGTTTATAGCCTTAAAAACATTACCCGAACTGAGGAACTGTTGCCATTAATTTTAAGATGATTCAAAAACCGGTCATATATTAAAAATTAAGTAAAACAGAGGAAATTATAATTTTCTTAAAAATTTTTTGTAACTTATATTATTTTATTAGAAATTTAAGTATTATTCATAAGAATATCTACATTTATATGGTTAAGGCTAGTTTAGAAGTATTTCTCTGGAACTTTTTTGCACCAACCCCTACAAAAGATACGCTCACCTAAATAGAGGTAATGCTTCAAATTTAATTCAAGCTTTTTGACGACCTGCGCGGAAAAATAATAATTCATAATAAATGTCAAATTAAAGAACATGTTCCGAAACTTCATTTAATTTCTCTTCGTAAGGGAAGGTTATCCAGTTTTTACAGAGAAATCAATCAGTGGACATCGGCACACCGTTCTGGATATTTCTCGTTTAATTCATTTCTTGTAATTACAAAACACAGGCATGTGATGTGTACCCCGTTTAACATGTTTCTTGGGGCGCCAAATTCATTACTGATATTAATTTTTATGTAGAGGTTAAGGAAGTATAACTAAGGGTTAGTTGAAAATAATTGAATGCGTACATGTTGCACATCATTTCAGAGGTTTCCCCATTAAATCCATGTCTGATGACATTTTTACCTAGAGGTTATGATTGTGAAAATATGTAAGAAAGTTATTTGAAAATTACTAAATTCGAATATGTTGCACATTTTTTCAGATGTTTTCGTGGACACGAATCATCCATTTTTGGTGTTATTTATTATCTAGGGGTTAAAAAATAATGGTAGGGCTAATCAAAAATCACTGAAAGCAACTATGTCGCATTATGTTTCAGATATTCCTCAGATCGACAAATGCAAGACAATCTTGAAGAGGCTATAACTTGGCTATTTCTCGTGTTAAGAACATGCTTTTGTCTTTCATTCATAGGGAAATTAAATTAAAGTTTCGGCATATGTTCTTTAATTCGAAGTCTATTATAAATCAATTTTCTGTGCAGGTCACCAAACTTTCAATTTACTAAATTTAAAAATGTGTATCCCTTTAGGTGCCAATTTTCAGCCCTGAAAAAGTGTTCCATTTTTTTAATTGCGCAGTGTAGCAAAGCAAATTTTAAAGTATTATCTTTAAAGTATTATCCTGAAAGTATTATATAAGAGTTAAATTTCTGTCGTACGGAATTTGAAAGATTTTAACATTATATATCCAGCGTTAATGCCAAATTATTAAGGTTCAACATTTCGACATATTCAAAATCCTTCTCATTTATAATTAGTAATTCAAAGTTTAAAGCATATTACATTAAAGGTGCAAATTAATTTTGCAGGTTCAAAATTTATTTTTTATCAAGGTTTAATTAAATATTAAAATTTTCATCTCGAGTTGTTTTTTTCTTCTTCTTTTTTTTGTGATAAAAGTATAATATACAAAATTCCCTATAAAAAAGACCTATACGGTAAAACTTTACAATATCATATAAAGAAAAAAATGAGCCTGGTTTGATCCAATTGAAGGTAGTAGTTTTTGTTCTTTTTTTTGTTTTTTTAACAGTTTTGAGAAAACAGCATTTAAATTGTTATAGATAGTAAAAATCGAAATTTTATAATTTTTTTTTTTTTTTTTTATAACTTATTTATTAAATTCAATCTTATCAATCAAAATCTTTGACCTATCTGGGTGTATGCAGCCCTTAAAGAAAATTGTTTCTTTACTTTGGAAAATTTAGATCCATAGTAAAGTATATTACATATATCACATCATCGCATCACCATTCTTTTGAAAATTATAGTTTCATAATTTTGTGAGGTTTCTTCAAAACATTGATGATAAAAAACTTTCCAAATGTTAAGATATTTTTATACATATGTACCCATGTTGCGGGAGTTGTTCCATAATTTTGTAATTGTTTGCAAGGGGTAAGATTCTCACAATATAGTATTAGTAAGAATTTTATAGAGAATTGTGTTATATCATTTTATTAGACATGTAATGTACATATACTGACAAATTTGGTCGATAGAATTCTGTGAATAATCGATTTCAAGTCTTGATCCAAAAAGAATTGTGAGCTGAATAAAAACATTTATTTTAGTATTTCATTGATGCAGCAGTAGACGCATATATTATCTTTTAATCATATTGAGCTCAAAGCAGCATCATTTATACACTGGCACAAAAAATTACTCACATAAAGAGTAAATTGTACGACGGGAAGACGCGAATAAAACAGCTAATTTGAATATAAATTACCAAGCAATGACGTCGTTTGTGGCAGGATGAGTACGCTGTATGCGTACATATGCGTATGTATTCTTATGTATGAACCGGCCTGCGGAAAAAAGTTTTATTTAAATACAACACAAGGAAGCTGAAGTATAATACTTCGCACGAAAGTTCGGGGGCTTTTTTGCACCACATGACGCCATGTGACAAGAAGAATGTATTTGTCCAACAATTTAGTGCCTTAGCAGACCGCGAAATACAAATCACTCCCTATAATCGCAGGAAGCTGAACACTCCCCTGCTGCGCTTGATTCTTAGGGGCTTTAAGCAAATTTTTATAGTGTATTTGATTTGATATTGCTTTTAAAACTCAATGCAATCGAGTAAATATACCCATTATGACGAATGCAATATAATTGGTAAATGCCAAAAAAAATAGTAAATTGCTATACTTTCCTCGTGAAAAAGCAATAAATTTGAAGTGCAAAATTTTAATGAAACTCGTAAACTTTTAATCCTCACGGGGGAAAAAATAGCTCTATCGGTAGCTTTAAATTTTCAATCGACGGAAAATGAAATTGGTTTCCTCGAATCGCAGAAAAACATTTGATAAGAAAAACTTTAATTTATGTGAAAAGTTGGCCAATACGCAAGCTTCGGATAGAAAGCAAAACTTCAGTTCAATCGATTCCATTGCATCTAGTAGTAGTATGAGAAATTGGTTTGGTTAATTATGTATTTAAGAAACTAGAGAATTTATTGCATCTAATAATTACTTTTGACTATAGTAAGTTTTGTTTTAAATAATTTTTTTTTTTAATTAAATCTTAATTTTTTCAAAATTTAGTTAAAAAAAGAGGCTTAAGTTTTAGTGTCTACAGAGAAAATAATTTCGGAAGAGAAAAAAAATGAATTTCTGAAGAGAAAAAAATGATTTTCTGAAGAGAAAAAAATGATTTTCTTAAATTCGACTTATAAAGTTAGTTTTTTTCGCATCAAGTAACGTGCCGATATAAATCCAACTTTTTTTCGATTTTTATCAATTTTTCAATTCTGCAGCTCTGGTTTACTGAAGGTAAACAAATCATTTTTTAAATTCGGCCTATAGAAGTAGTTTTTTGCATATTAAGTAACGCAGTTTTAGTTATTTAGAAAGATAAATGCAAAAAATCCGAGGTAAATTCAACTTTTTTCGATTTTTATCAAGATTTCAATTCTGCAGTTCTGGTCTACTGAAGGTAGGAAAATGATTTTCTCAAATTCGGCCTATAGAGCTAATTTTTTCACATTAAGTAACGTAGTTTTAGTTATTTAAAAAGATAAATGCAAAAAATCATAGGTAAATTGAGCTTTTTTAAGATTTTTATCAATTTTTCAATTCTGGAGCTGTGGCCCACTGATCTTCGGCAACTGCTGCAACTAGAGAAAACTTTTCTTGGCATGTCAAATAAGAAAGAAATTCATTCACGAAATGGTTATAATATTAAAAATGGTTGACTTTATTATTACTTATTATTATTATCCGATGACTCCACGAAAAATAAATAAATGTGAAGTATAAGTAAAGGTTTAATATTTATTTCTTTATTTACAAATTTAAATATATACATAATTTATGTAGGCTGTTTTAAATTTCATTTCTTTTTGCGGAAAAAAAACCTTTTGCACTTTAGGCGTTTTTGAGATTTCTTGTAATCAAGATTACGCGTCTATATAAAAATATATACAGGGTGTTCAGAGGTGGGAGGTCAATACTGAAGGGGGTGAAAGGTCAGACCGAGAAAAGCAAAAAATCGTATGGGTTGGGGGGGGGGGGGGGGGGGGCATCTCTCACCGTTTGGCAGTTACAAGGTGATTCGTAAATCAGGATTTTGCCTTATATGGGAACCGCTCTTGTATTTTGATCTTTTTTTCTACGCATCGCAGCGGCCCCAAACTAATTGCAAAAAATCACTATTTGGAAGCCCTTTCCATAAAAGTTTACACCACCCCCCTATCCCCAACCCCTTGGCCACAATCCCCCCTGGAAGTTGAAAAAATTAACTTTTATTTCACGATTTTTCACCTTTCGCCCCACTTTTCTCCGAAATTCACGTTATTAACATACCTACTTTTTATTTTTTTTAAGTTGCCTATCTAATTACCTTTCCAAAAAGGTGCAACCTGCCCAGGTAGAAAAGGGTTGCAAAAGTCCTGAAATTAAAACATCCTCACAGGTACCTAATTACTTTATTGCACCATAATGGAAAAAGTCGTTAAGTAAACAATTTTTATGACAGCAAGTTCGGAAATGTTTGTTTAGGAAACAGAGGTAGTACATTTTTATTATTTCAGCAAAACAGTAATAAAATAATAAATGTAATCTCGTTAAATAGCGTTATTAGTTTATTATATCCAGTATTGACTCTTAAGTATCCTGGCGCTCCGTTTCTAATACCTCCTATGAATTATGGTATAAAAATGGGTAAGTTTGAAAGGACATTGACCACAGTTGAAGAAGCAAGCGATAAAACCGGGTGTTTAATAGAAAAAATTAAGATAAAATGGCAGAATGCAGTGTTGAAGAGTCTGCCGATATAATTTACGGGTACGGTTTAGTAGAAGGAAATGATAGTGAGGCCTTACGACAATACCAAAGGAGATTCCCGAATCGACGTGTACCCGACAGAAGGGTATTTTGAAGGACTTTCAGAAGGTCAAAAGAAACCGGAAGTGTAACCGCCCCCAGAGCAGAAACGCACGCAGGAAAATCGGCCGATTCAGCGGACCACGACCAACAAATCCTCAACATCGTCAGGAACAGCCCTGTAATAAGCATCAGGCAGGTCGCACGAAGGTCAGGATTGTCTTCAGGGAGAGCTTGGACCGTTGTGAACCGAGAGGGACTACATCCATACCACCATATCCCGGTCCAAGCACAACAGGAAGGAGATTCCGAAAGACGATTGCAATTTGCACTTGGCTGTTCGAGTCTGACATCGAAAACAGAAGGTTTCTAGACCGAATTCTGTGGACGGATGAATCGCAATTCACGCGGGATGGCATCACAAACTTCCACAACCTCCACACCTGGTCAGATGTGAACTCACATAGGACCAGGTGTCGGTCCTTCCAGCAAAGATTTAGTGTCAATGTCTGGGCTGGCATCATCGGCAACCAGTTGATAGGACCCTTCATCTTGCCACAAGTACTGAATAGTCAGCTATATTCGGACTTTTTGGAGAATACCCTCCCGGATCTGTTGAAGGACATCCCCCTGGCCACCAGAAGCGCAATGTATTTATAGCACGACGAAGCACCTGCGCATACTGGGAACATTGTTAGAGCAAGGTTGAATGAACATTACACAGAGCGCTGGATTGGACGAGGTGGACCGATTCCTTGGCCTGCTAGGTCACCGGACCTTACTCCACTGGACTTTTTCTTATAGGGAATGATGAAAGATGATGTTTACTCAAGAAAAATCAACACCAGACAAGACTTAGTTACCAGGATTGGGACTGCAGCCACGAAAATACGGGAGATGCTGGCTACCATAGACCTCAAACGTGAAATAAAACGAAGGCTACTTGCATGCATCGAAACTAGCGGAGAACATTTTGAACAGCTTTTAAAGGACAAACGTTTTAATTGTAATTAGTTTTTAATCGAACAAAATGTATTTTTTAGTTAACTTAAGTATAATTTCTTAAAAATTCGAATTATCATGATATTCTGTAAAAGGATTTTTGTAAATAAATTTTCGTATCCTTTTCCTACCTGGGCATGTTGCACCTTTTTGGAAAGGTAATTAGATAGGCAACTTAAAAAAAATAAAAAGTAGGTATGTTAATAACATGAATTTCAGAGAAAAGTGGGGCGAAAGGTGAAAAATCGTGAAATAAAAGTTAATTTTTTCAACTTCCAGGGGGGATTGTGGCCAAGGGGTTGGGGATAGGGGGTGGTGTAAACTTTTTTGGAAAGGGCTTCCAAATAGTGATTTTTTGAAATCAGTTTGGGGCCGCTGCGATGCGTAGAAAAAAGATAAAAATACAAGAGCGGTTCCCATATAAGGCAAAATCCTGATTTACGAATTACCCTGTAACTGCCAAACGGTGCGAGATGCCCCCCCCCCCCCCCCCCCCTCCCCCACCCATACGATTTTTTGCTTGTCTCGGTCTGACCCTTCACCCCCTTCAGTATTGACCTCCCACCTCTGAACACCCTGTATAAAAATGCTTCAACATATTTTTGCAGTTAAAATTCTATCAAAACCAGTTACCGGATTTAAAAATTAGAAAACCTTGTGATGGACGAATGGAAATTACGACATAATAAGTATTCTTAAAAATAAAAATTCTCCAGCGTTACAAGAAATTCGCAAGGACGCATTTTACTGCATCATCTCTTTATAAACCCACCAAAAGCTACATATTATGCAAATGGAACAACTTTAAGAGTGATAGTATTCATATTAATTTAAATTCCGGGAGGGAAAACATTTATCAAGAAATAATATTGAATAACTTACTCCTACTGCACATTAATAAATTGAGATTATTAATTATTCTGTGTGATTAAACAGGAAATGGAAGGAGAATCCTGCACATGTGGGATAACCCGAGTTTACGTTTTTAAGCATGATTTATTAGACATCCTCCTAGATGTAAATCCCTGATCAAATAGGGATTTGCATAATTTTTTCTTTGGTTTACAGAGCTGGAAAGTAGTTAATAATCGTAAGAACATATATTTGAATTTATCTCGGATTTTGTGCATTTATCTATTTAATTAATTAAAACAACGTTACTTAACACGAAAAAACTAATTCTATAGGCCGAATTTAAGAAAATCATTTTTTTTTACCTTCTGCAGGCCAAAAGTGCCGAACTGAAATATTGCAGAAATTGTTATTCTTGAATTCCCTGATTTCGATAACAAGATAAAAATCAGTGACCCAAAAAACCCTATACCCTATATATATGTACATACAAACATGAACCTTTTTTGTATTCGATTTCCAGAAAATTTCCTGAAGTTAACTATTATTATAAACGTTTTTAACTTTAATTTATATATCGTTGACAGATTTTGATTTGTTCGATATACATATTAAATTTTATTATTATTATTATATTATCAACAATTGGGACCCTAAGTCGCTCAGCACAAGTAGAGGTATTTCACTTTTAAAGACAAACAAAAAACTAAAGTTACTGCATTTTTGTAAAAATGCGTTATGAAAGTTGAAATATTAAATACCTTTAAAAAATGTTTTATTATATTTTAATGTACAATATGCTAAAAAATTAAATCGGCGCCAAGAAAATTACTATAAGACTTATTCTCTCTCAGTTTCATAATTGCATTGTTCTACTCACATAACAATTATTGAAAATATTGCCACATACTATGTATATATCACATAGCCATTTTATTGAAAAGCGAATGCATTGTAGTGAGCCATATGATGAATGCTTAAAAAATCAATATTTGTTACTCCTTTGTTCCAGATAGAGCTGCAGAAAGTATGTTAAGCGCAATAGCAACGATGAAAACTTTATTTAGGATCCCACAAATGATAGCCTAGATACTTTGATGCAGTACATTTGTGTAAATGTCTACATTTGATGACGATGAATAAAACTGCGTCAGAAACTGGTAAATTGCCAAATGATATTGCATAGTAGGCTTTCATATTTTTACTTTTTTATAAACTTTAAAACATTAGTGTTGTGCGATAATGTGTTTTAAACACGAATTCTCTTCTGCTTGCAGAAAATAATGAGGATTCGATGAATTGTCGAGCACCAAATGTGAACTAAAATCTATTATACTCTATATTATTGGGAAACTTATTTAATAAGTTCAATGTGTTGTTAAATTACAGGAAACTGCAAATATGATTCTATCATTAGAAATTCATATGCGGAAGCTTTGTCCCAATTCCTTGAACTTTTCGCTTTCTGTTAAACCAGATTTTTCATTCGCAGGCCTAGCAGAAAGCTATTTCAGAAAACTAAACAAATCAGACCACCGACCGCCCCGACCGCTCCCCTAACAAATCTGATGTTTCCATCACATTTCTTTATGAAGCAACAATTTTAGTTTCGATTTCAATTTTCCCACTCAACAAGGAAAATCCCTTGACCCAGTTTCCTCGCACTAGATGAAACGAACTACTTTGGGTCTTTAATAAATGTTTTTCTGGGCCCATTTAAAAATGAAGGCAAAATCAATTGAACATTTTGCCGGTGCAGTGCTGTGCTTATTTCTCAAATTCGCCTGTGGCTCACTGTTGAACCAATACGAAACATTTTTAAACAAGAAATAATTTTGTTTTTTGCGTGGGACACTTTAATCAATTGTTTGGAAAAAGTCTATAATTAAGTGCCACTGCGAGAACCTGTTGAATTTCGCCCTTCAATTCTTCTCTGGAAACCTAAAAAGTGTTTAGTAGGTAAATATAAGAACTTTTAGTATAAGTTATTTTTTTATTTATTATTTATTTCATATTTTTGTGGGATCATATAGTGCAGTCAAATAAGCAAAAAAAAAAAAAAAAAAAAATGGGTGCACCTCGGAATGAGAGATAATAAGCTGGAAACTAAAAATACATCTTCATTTTGGCGTACTAAAAGTTGTGTCAAAAGTCTCATAAAATCTCGTGTCTGCGTCGTAAGTTATTGAAGGTCAAAGGTCACATAAATCGGTTTTTTGCGATTATCTCTGTTTCTACAGCTCCAATGATGTTAACACCTATTATACAAATTGTAGAGCGTAAAATTGGCAACAATTTTTGTTCCAAACATTTTTTCACGCGCTTATTCTACTTAACATCTACTTTAAATAAATTGATATGAAATTAAGATATATGTACAAGAAATATTCCATTTAATGAGTTTTTAATTACAAAAGGTATGTAAATATATTATATATATGTAAAATTTTATTAAATACAATGTATTAATTAATAAATAATAGAAATTATTCATTGTTAATAATATTTTAATGACTTATTAACTTTATACAAGGTATTATTCACCGAGATTCACTATTGACCTTGTATTATAGTATGTATGGCCGAGCGCTACGCGCTCCACGCCCTCTATCTCAAAAACGGCTGAACGCATGAAAAAATATTTGGAACAAAAACTGTTGCAAATTTTACCCTCTACAATTTGTATAATAGGTGTTAACATCATTGGACCTGCAGAAACAGAAATAATTGCAAAAAACCGATTTTTGTGACCTTTGACCTTCAATAACTTACGAAGCAGAATGGAACCTTAACGAAGCTGACTCTTCAGTTGGTTTCGCGACAAGTGTATACAAGTTTCCAGCTTATTATCTCTCATTCCGAGGTGAAACTCCTAAGATGACTGGACTACATAAGTTTGTTTATGCTACAAAGTACCATTAAAGGAATATACCACTTTGATATTTTTTTTATTATTTTATCGCCGAGGAGTAAGATATTAAGTCAGGTGGCTGGGCTCTGAGACATGTGAATTAATTGAAGCTAAGTATCTACTTCATCTTTTATTATTATAATTTTTTTTTGCGAGATAGCAGTTAAACCCTCTTTTTTTTCCTCCCTTTTTTGCTTTTTCTGCCCCTCGAAGCACCTTACAGCCTGTACATGCTCGCATTTGCATGCTATTTAAGTAGGCAATAGTAGAAATGTTCTTCATTGTTAATGTGTAGATTGCAAGTCGAATATCATGTTTATATATCTTTAGTAATAATTAAATAAAATTTCGGTTATAATCGTACTATCTTTGCAGTCCATTATTATTATTATTATTGGTTCTCGCTGAACCAGCGAAAACCGAGTGGCGCCCTTTCTTAAAATATAAACATTCATTTCTAGCGAAAATATCAGGTGTGAGAATCATACGATGACACGGCCCTTTTCTAGTGCTAGTGGGCAATCACGCGTATAAATTTTGTGTGTAAAATTTGGCACGAAATCATCACTTCAAAATCGCCCAGATACAAAATTCCCCATTTAGTTCGCGTCAAAATCCACCATTTAAGGTCCCCACACACCGGCGCGAAATATTCGCAATGATAGGGGCGACGAAAATTTCGCGCTTGTCGCGGTAGCGAAATTCGCGTGCATCCGCACACCAAAGCGTCTCTTGCACTACTGGAATTCGCGAACTTGATCTGTACAGTCGATATTTGTGGAGTGTTTTTTTCAAAATGTGTTCATCATCAGATGAAAAAGAAGCCATTTTGTCTATAATGTTGAAAGAAGAGGAAAATCACAGGTTAGTACTTTGCCACATGAAAACTATATTTTTAACAAATTATCAACAGATATGTTTTATAAAACTCTTTTCAGAAAAACAAAGAATTGGATCCATCCTATAAATCAAGAAAGACGTCAATATATAGAATTTCATACCTTAATGCCACAACTTCGAAAGGATAATAAGCGTTTTAATATTTATTTTAGGATGACTACTGTATGTTTTGATGAAATATTAAACCTTATTAAAGGTGATATTCGGAAGTTTGCCTTTTGGGAATATTTGGAGCCTCCAGAGCCTGGATTAAACGCTTTTACTAATTATAATAACGACTCAAGACGCGCATCAAGATTAGCATTTGATACAAAAGAAAAGTTTGTCAATTATTTTAATTCGTAAATGCGAGCCAAAATGTTAAATTTAACTTGAAATTGGGCCTTGGATGGGCCGATATTACCTTTTAAGGAATTTAAAATTTATACTTAGGTACTGGTTTCATTCAATTCCTTCCCAATTTCATCCCATATTTTGTCTTTCTTCCGAATATTTTTATAATCCTCGTGTGGTAAATCGTATAAAATACGATGTTTTGTAACAATTTCTAGTAATTTTTCAGTCTTTGCCATCTTTTACATACCGGTTTTAATAAATACACAGTCAACACTTGAACGAAATTCGCACCAATGGCGATAAAAACGCTGTCTGTAGCGAAACTGATTCGCGGCGAATTATTCGCTGCAAAATCGCTAGCACAGCGGATTCGCGACGTGCCGGTGGGAATTATCACATTAGACGCTATGTAAATAAACTACTGCGAATACTTCGCTGCGAAATTTCCGCAGCTCGAACGAATATTTCGCGCCGGTGTGTGGGGACCTTTATTTCGGGTTAAAATCCGCCACGACAAAGTCTACAATTTTAAAATTGGGGGATTTTTTGGAATTTTTATTTTTGAATTAATGCTTATTGAATGGAGATTCTCCTTGTACAAATTGCGCGAATTTTTTTTAAATATAAATAATCGGATTTACAAATCCGCGCGCGCGAATTATGCCGTTGGGGATTTTGTTGTGGGGGATTTTTTAGTTTCATATAATATAGTTTTAAGGCGGAAAATCAGTCTAGATTTTCACAAAATACCATTGGTTTTGGTTTAAATGATGCTTTAGGGTGTTAACAATGAGTCGCAAATGGTTTTATGGGGGAAATATTTGGAATGACCTATTCCCTATATTATTCCTGAGCGCCTGATCTTAGCCGTTTCGGTACTACATAAAACTTTGAGTTTTACTCAAATTTACATATTCTAAACTAGCCAACAACATTACTTCGCCAATTCTTCACCGATTGACTTGAAAGTTTGTTTTGGAAACTTATTACAAAATTTTACATTGAAATTCCTAGGAGATTTTTGATATGTTAAAAACTTTTTTCTGAAACAAAATATTCTCGGCTATTTTTTGTTTACCGCAAACAATTTCTTTTTATTCACAAATGCACCATTTTATCAAAAATCAATATTGCTGATCCCACAGGACACTTTCAAAAAAAGTAACTCGCTTCATCCAGTTTCAGTTAAAAATCATGTGAGAAAATGTCCCAAGATATTTGAATATATGAAGATATGGGTTCTGTTCTTAAAAGTTGTTTGGTAATCCCCTTAAAATCTTACGAATAATTTCGATAGTTATTCATTCAAATATTGCAAAATTTGGCTGAGTTCTAGCAATTTCAAATGAACCAAAATTTCCGATTGTAGAGAAGTGATTGTGGATTTTTTTATTACGCATTTTCCTCGAAACTCGAAAGAATCTTAACTCATTCGAGACGAGCAACACACCGTGTGTGTTGTAGTTTTCCGATCCAAAACGACGCCAAACACACCATGTGTGCCATGAAACTGAACAATTATCAGTCACTTGTTAAAAAGCAGTAGCGAAGGTAATTTAAAGTTTTGAGAAAAATTAAAGCTTTAAGTTGCGTTTAGCTTAAGGTTTATATTCGTTTTAAGTTAGACCCTTAAATGAACAGCCCACAGCCAGGACCATCGGGAATGCAAAATAATTAATGTAAACAAAAAAAATTGCTTCGCTTCATGGGAGAAAATCTATTAAACTAACTAACTAAAAAATTCCTATATATTTCTATATCCAACACGACAATTGTACTTAATATTGCGTCTTTTCTGGTTATATCCCTAAGCTGATGCATTTTGGAATAGTGGATAATTTTGGTATTATAAAAATACGGAGATTTAAAATGATCAGCAACAAATGTTGGCGTTATCTTCTATAACTTTTGTGGTATATATTTTATGACGAAAACGTACGTGAATTGGTTGGGGATTTTTGCAATCCACATTATTTCCGTCGGCTGTTTTCTATCTGTTTTCAGGCAGCTGAAACTAAACTATTTAAATTAAATTGATAAAAATAATTTAGGAGATAGGCACCTATACTATATAATTGAGGTTTCTAATGCTTCAACTTTATATAAAATAGGTAACCTATTTAAGGAAGATATTTTCTAGGTTTATAAAGATATAAAATAGATATGTTACATACATTTTCATATTATTGAAATTTTCTTGCAACATTTTAAACAATATAACAGTGACAAGTTAGATTTTCGAATGACTCTCATTCTCATGCAAATTATGCAAACCGCAAGTTTGTTGATATAATGATTTTTGGATCGGTGGACAAGTTTGCGAAAACAATAATGTGACAAAATAAAACTGTAGAAGTTGATCTTCGCTAAATTCGACTGATTCCAGAATCAATGCAATATCGGCAAAATATATATATACAGGGTGTTCAGAGGTGTGAGGGAAGTATTGCAGGAGGTGAAAGGTCAGACCGAGACAAGCAAAAAATCGTATGAGTGGGGGGAGGGCATCTCGCACCGTTCGGCAGTTACAGGGTGATTCGTAAATCAAGATTTTGCCTTATATGAGAACCGCTCTTGTATTTTTATATTTTTTTCTACGCATCGCAGCGGCCCCAAACCGACCTCAAAAAATTAATATTACGAAGCCCTTTTGCTCAATATTTGCTCATAAAAACCCAACAACAGCGACCAGGGTTATACAAGAACACTTGAATAAAATTATAGACTGGACCAACAAGTGGGGCATCACCCTCAACGAAAACAAAACAGAGCAAATAACCTTTACTCTTAGGAAAAAGACCTGCAAGCCTGTTGAAATAAATGGCAAAAAGGTTAAACTTGTTAACACAGTTAAATATCTGGGCATGCACTTGGACCGCAGGCTAACCTGGAAAACTCACTTGCAAAAAAAGAAAGATCAGGTAAACCTGACTTTCAAGAAAATGTACTGGCTGCTAAATAAAAAGTCAAAACTAAACTTAGACACGAAAATAGCAGTATATAAAAGCATCATCAGACCAATCTGGACCTACGGCATCCAACTCTGGGGGGCAGCGAAGACATCAAATATCGACACCATCAAAAGAGTCCAATCAAAGATAATCAGGGCAATAACTGGCGCACCGCGCTATATGCGCAACAAATTTCTGCTGAGAGACCTAAAAATAAATGAGGTTGAAGACTTAATAGCAAAGTTAAGCAACACATACCTAAACAGGTTAAAACAACACCCGAACAAAACTGCCAGAGCCATTCATACAGCAAAAAGTTTTTCTCGCCTAAAGAAAAACGATCCAATAAATTGCGCAAAACGCAACGCTTAAAGAAAATCGTCTATATATTAAACAAGACGGAAAACAAACTGGCAGTAGTCATTTACAGACAACAAGTATTTCACGATAGGAACAACCAATTCAAAAAAAGTGGGCAACGCAGGAGAAGTAGTGAATACTATCATCATCAACCCAGAAGACATCAGATCAGAGAATATAGAACTCATACTAATCATACTGACGATCGAAGTAAGACTATCTTTCCTGTACCAGCTCTACAACGATTATAGAAGGGGACTCAAAAAAAAATACACCAGCAACGTCGCCCACGTTTAAGCAGCTATACCATCCAGGCCAGAGACGACCGGCAGGAAGACGGGGCATTATGGATAGCAGACGAATTATAGAAAACAATTGTCTAGGCAAAGAGCCTAACAATATAAGTTTACCTTAGATTAAGATTTATTTAGATTAAGATATTGAAATAATGTATGCTAGAGCCATGTAGGCTAATTCATACAAATAAAGAAAAATGTTCAAATAAAAAAAAAAAAAAAAAAACGAAGCCCTTTTCAAAATGGTCAACAGCACCGCCCTATCCCCAACCCCTTGGCCACAATCACCCCTGCAAGTTGGAATAATGAACTTTTATTTCAGGATTTTTCAATTTTCACCCCACTTTTCTCCGAAATTCATGTTATTGACAAACCTACTTTTTATTTTTTTTTAAGCTGCCTATCTTATTACCTTTCCAAAAAGGTGCAACATGCCCAGATAGGAAAAGGATACGAAAATTTATTTACAAAAATCCTTTTACAGAATATCATGACAATTCGAATTTTTAAGAAATTATGCTTAAGTTAATTAAAAAATACATTTTGTTCGCTTAAAAACTAATTACAATTAAAACTTATATCCTACAAAAGCTGTTCAAAATGTTCTCCGCCAGTTTCAATGCATGCAAGTAGCCTTCGTCTTATTTCGCGTTTGAGGTCTATGGTAGCCAGTCTCTCCCGTATTTTCGTGGCTGCAGTCCCAATCCTGGTAACTAATTCTTCTCTGGTGTTGATTGGTCTTGAATAAACTTCATCTTTCATCATTCCCCATAAGAAAAAGTCCAGTGGAGTAAGGTCTGGTGACCTAACAGGCCAAGGAATCGGTCCACCTCGTCCAATCCAGCGCTCTGTGTAATGTTCATTCAACCTTGCTCTAACAATGTTCCCAGTATGCGCAGGTGCTTCGTCGTGCTATAAATACATTGCGCTTCTGGTGGCCAGGGGGATGTCCTCCAACTGATCCGGAAGGGTATTCTCCAAAAAGTCAGAATATAGCTGACTATTCAGCACTTGGGGCAAGATGAAGGGTCCTATCAACTGGTTGCCGATGATGCCAGCCCAGATATTGACACTAAATCTTTGCTGGAAGGACCGACACCTTGTCCTATGTGGGTTCACTTCTGACCAGGTGTGGAGGTTGTGGAAGTTTGTGATGCCATCCCGGGTGAATTGCGATTCATCCGTCCACAGAATTCGGTCTAGAAACCTTCTGTTTTCGATGTCAGACTCGAGCAGCCAAGTGCACAATTGCAATCGTCTTTCGGAATCTCCTTCCTGTAGTGCTTGGACTGGCATATGGTGGTATGGATGCAGTCCCTCTCGGTTCACAACGGTCCAAACTCTCCCTGAAGACAATCCTACCCGTCGTGCGACCTGCCTGATGCTTATTTCAGGGCTGTTTCTGACGATGTTGAGGATTTGTTGGTCGGTGTCCGCTGAATCAGCCGATGTTCCTGATCGCGTTTCTGCTCTGGGGGCGGTTACCCTTCCGGTTTCTTTTAACCTTCTGAAAGTCCTTGAAAATACCCTTCTGTCGGGTACACGCCGATCCGGGAATCTCCTTTGGTATTCTCGTACGGCCTCACTATCATTTCCGTCTACTAAACCGTACACGTAAATTATATCGGCCTACTCTTCAACACTGAATTCTGCCATTATATTTTAATTTTTTCTATTAAACACCTGTTCTTATCGCTTGCTTCTTCAACTGTGGTCAATGTCCTTTCAAACTTACCCATTTTTATACCATAATTCATAGGAGGTATTAGAAACGGAGCGTCAGGATACTTAGGAGTCAATACTGGATATAATAAACTAATAACGCTATTTAACGAGATTACATTTATTATTTTATTACTGTTTTGCTGAAATAATAAAAATGTATTACCTGTGTTTCCTAAACAAACATTTCCGAACTTGCTGTCATAAAAATTGTTTACTTAACGAGTTTTTCCTTTATGGTGCAATAAAGTAATTAGGTACCTGTGAGGATGTTTTAATTTCAGGACTTTTGCAACCCCTTTTTACCTGGGCATGTTGCACCTCTTTGGAAAGGTAATTAGATAGGCAACTTAAAAAAAATAAAAAGTAGGTATGTTAATAACATGAATTTCGGAGAAAAGTGGGGCGAAAGGTGAAAAATCGTGAAATAAAAGTTAATTTTTTCAACTTCCAGGGGGGATTGTGGTCAAGGGGTTGAGGATAGGAGGGGTGATGTTGATCTTGGAAAGGGCTTCGAAATATTAATTTTTTGAGATTGGTTTGGGGCCGCTGCGATGCGTAGAAAAAAAGATAAAAATACAAGAGCAGTTCCCATATAAGGCAAAATCCTGATTTACGAATCACCCTGTAACTGCCGAACGGTGCGAGTTACCCCCCCACCCATACGATTTTTTGCTTGTCTCGGTCTGACCTCTCACCCCTTGCAATATTTCCCTCCCACCTCTGAACAGCCTGTATATATTTGTACTAAAAAAAACAAACGTTAATCAAAATTTAGGAAAATCGCTATAAAACCATAATTTTTTCAGCCTCTAATAAGCTCCAAAATTCTTAATCCATAAAAATCAGAACCCCCGGCATATTTCATCTAACTATTACAAAACTTTGTACGATCCTAATAATCATAAAATAATTATAATAATTTATGACATTTTAAAATAATTATTGTTAATAGTAAAAAAAATAACAAAAAACATAAATCTTTTTAAAATAAATTTATGATAAGATCAAAGATTACCTGTATTTATCTAGAAACTTGTATGTAGGGGTTTTCGAGGTGGCTGATTACGAATCTGCTATCAGATTTTCAAAATGGGTACTCCAATATGGTGGGCAAAAATTTTCAAGGACTTCCAGTTTTGAGAAAAATGAGTATATAGGGGATTTCGAGGTTGCTAATTCAAAAGGTCGGATCCAGTATCCTGTACTAATTTAATAATTTTTATAAAAATAAAGTATTTTTAAAAATTTTTGTCTACCATATTGAATCCGGCATTTTGAATTTCAAAAATTTTATAGTAAATTCGCAATAAGCGATCTTAAAAACCCCTATACAACAATTTTCATAAAAATTCGATGGCTAGAAAAATACCTGCTTCAAAGGGTTTAAAGTAGCCCAAAAGAGTAGCCCTTTCAAATGCTTTTTTAGTAAGGTTCTACGTCTTCAGCTTATAGTCAAGGTTGAAATCGTTAACATAGAGGAGATATGTTTTAGTTCGGTTCTTGCTGGAAAAGGAGGAGAAAGTTATAGTTCCAATGAATGAGGACGAACCACAATGTTTATAGCATCCATAATGTTCAGGTGAATTAAAAGATCCTTTCATAGTCGTCGATTACGTTTTAATTGAGTTTAACAATAATGAAATTTGCATTTTATACATATTTTCATAAAAAACTTGAGGGAATCTTAGAATTTTCAAACTTGCTTATTTAATGCAAATAAATGGTTTGAACTAAATTAAAATGTCTTGTCTTCTTCCCAAAATTTAGCTAAGAAATTGAATAGGAAAATACTAACATTCGATAATTGGCTGCGTAATTGCGCTTACATTTTCACAAAATTACCCCTAATAGGGTTATCCACACAAATCCCAGCTATGATGGCGGGGACCTAATTAATTTCATTTAAACAAGAAATAATAATATCCTTTAAATTGTGCCTCTACCACAGAGCTGATGTTATTTATACCCAAAAATTAGCTTTCGTGGCTTTTGCTCGTGCTGTCCATTTACCTTCGCTTTAAAGAGGATATGCTGCCAGAGAACGCAAAAGAACATTTCGTTTAATAATGATTATAATTATGCCTAAAAGTCAGAACTAATTTCCAATTTCAGCTCTCGACCGCTTAGCATAATGGATAATTATGTTGATCCACATATGGCCAACACATTCCATAAAAACTCTTTTTAAGTGTAGCAGTGTCACAATTTTACACAATTACAATAAAATCAAAACAATTTGGTTAAAATAGCCCATCTGGGACTGTAGTTTGAATAAAGCTAATTTCTATCCAATTTTCATAGAAAATCATAATCACCGATTAATATCCGTCTGCACATAAATTGTTGGTTTATGCTTTATTGGAAAATGAGGAGGAATTGTTCAAAAATCAACCATGTCTGTGGTCTGGTCTGATAACCAATTACTCCCAAAAGGTCGAAAAAAGGGCATTTGTATTTTGACTCGATAAACTAGAGAATTACTTCGAATTCCCAGAAAATTGTTGGCATTTCTCCAATACTGGCCTTAAGCTTAATTTCATTTGAAATATTTTTTCCACCCCTTCTAGCAATTTCTCATGATGCATGCTAAAATGGGTACTTAAAAGGGCGGATAAATGGTGGTTTTCGGCTGAGTGATGTAGGCAGCTCCTCTCTTCAATTTTGAGCGACCTGTTGCGCGACATTTATGAGTCCAATGAAAAGGAGTGGAAGCATGACGACAGCCATCTGCACGAATGAAAATGATGAAAAACTGCTCAAACCTTCAAGGTAAAAATGGAAAATTCACTTAAGGGTATTCTTGAAGAATTACTTTTATGAAACGTTCTTTAAACGAGGAAGTACAATATAATTTTTAAATAACTTTAGATATATAAAACGCCAATTCTATACGTATTTTTGTTCTGTATTTTTAAAATTATAATAATTTTACATTCGGAAAATTAATTTGAAAATACATATTCTCATATTAAGTCTTTTTTTTTGTATTGCGTTTTATATAAAATGTCTTGATACAAAAACTGAATACAGATAAAGGTTACTCTTCCACATTTTTGAATGTTGTGTAAAAATTCCAAGCCGAAATCCTCAATAGTTTAGATACTACAGATCGATAAAATGAAAAAAATGATTTATTCATCATATTGAATAATAAAAATTTATACGCGTTTTTCACAAAACGAGTTTTTTTTCTTAATCAATTTTTAAGATATTTCAAAAAATCTTATTGCATTCTAGCTGTCCTTAAAGTCGCTAGTGCCTTATCCATAATTATAAAGTTTGGTTCAGTAATTTTTTCGTATAAACAATGTTATGGGAAAAAAGTACTATTTTTCTTTCAAATTTTAAATTCATGTGAAAAGTTGACAATAGTAGATAATAGTGGACCTATATTTATTTATTTTATTTATTTTTACGCCTGAAGATCGATGCATTCTTCCATTTAATAATAATAAATTTCGAAATGTATAAAAATTTTTTGTACACTACACTGAGAGAAAATTCTACGGTGCTCTCCCGTAAACAGGACTTAAGTGACAGGTATAGGTAAAAGTACTATGTGCACAAGATAAAATTACGCTGTGGCACCGTAAAATTTCCGTCTACGAAAAAAAAAACACCGTTGGGTAAATTTTGATGTAGATATTTTAATGCATTAGAAAGTAGGATAAGATATTAACTACAAATATTTATATTGTAAAGAAATTCCAATCGAAAATATAATAAAGCATATAAACCCTCTCTGTGAAAGACTTTTGCGGTGAAAAAAAATGCATATGATCTAACTCTTTCGAAGACTTTCGGATAACTGACCTGTCCGACTGCACTCCGATTTGAAGATTCCATGAAACACATGTTTAGCAGTAATAATAAAAATGTCATACTTACAGACTTTCCGTAAGCGACCACGCAGCGAGCAAATTTACTATGAACAACACCCGTAAGCCGTACCAATTTCCGAAAAAATCCGATCGTACACCCGATGTACTTCGGCTTCTAAATTCAGTAGAAAATTACGTTGTGACACCGTAAAAATTCCTTTATGAACTAGTACAATTTCATGAAGACTAAGTAAATTTTCCTTGAATCAACTGGAAATTTTTCTTAGCATAAAAATTTACTGTGCTGTACAGTAAAAGTTCCTTTGACGTTTCGGAAAAATTCTTGGATGAATAGTAAAAAATACTATGTCAACCGTATTTTATCTGTTATTCCCTCGTAAATTTTCTAGGAACTTGTCACTTAAGTCCGAATTACAGGGGATAGCACCGTAATTTTTATTAGAATTTTCTCTCAGTGTACAAATATATATAAAGAAAGTTCCAAAAATGTTTTTCGATATGTCGTATAATTTTTACAAAACAAAAAATGTGTTATTTAAGCATTTCGAAGGGAGGTTACCGCTTTACCGACCCGCAAGCCTACTTATAGATTCAAAACATAATTTAAGAGATACTTAGGGCAGAAAATGCTTTTGGTGCGAGAGAATTTCTCTTAAGCAAATTGTGGTCGGTAATGTGTTACTATTTTCAAAAAATAATAATAATTCTCATTGTATTTAGTAATTTCTGAATTAATTATAACTAATCTAATATGGGAGTGATGAATGATGGAGAATAACCCGAAAAAGTAAGCAATTTTGATCCAGCACCTATATATTCAAAAATGTTGAAACCATATATAAAATCATCAACCCGAATAAAATCAAATTTAGAGAGTTAGAAACTCTGAAACCTTACACAAATTTAATTATTTGTTTGATAACTTTTCCTAGCCATTGGATGATGGAATTGAAGGGATTTCTTTGTTGGGGGAGGGATTTTGTGAACCATTTTTATCTTGAAAAAGTCATTCGACCATGTAGTTTGAGTAATTATAAACATTAATATTGTAATAGTCATTAATGTGTACCAATCCTTCTCTTTTTCGCATACATCGGGTGTTCTTTAAGGTACAACTCTGGGCCCTTTTATTTTTCTTATCTATATTAACGATTTACCTTTTTATATAACAACCGATTGTTTATTATACGCTGATCACGATAAAAACTTTAATATTATTGAGTCTGAAACAGATTGTGAATTATTGCGGGGTGATTTGCAGAATTGGTACATTGTTTTGATTTTTCTTTTTGTATTTTATATTGATACATTTTACTATTATTCTTTTTCTTCTTTCAATTTAATCTTTGGTTTTAAAAGTAGTCCTTAATTGGATTTATTCTCTTAAGCTATCGCCCAACATTTCTGTAAATAAATAAATTACATATGACATCATATAATTTTGATTAATATTTTTTGGCGTTGTACACTTTTTAGTCAAGTCAGAATAGACATTCAACCTCGGAGAGTATCCGATGGAGTTGAATATTTATATAGAGCTTTAAATCATCATTCGAAATGAAATATCAGAAATTCCCATTGATCCGGCCTATGCTGACAATTTTATTTAATGACACAGGTACAAAAAATGGGTTTTGCATACTTAAAAATTTAATCGAAAAATCAATTTTTGGCATTAAAAATGTTTGACGTTTCACGAATATTCTTGTCATTTGAATCTGAAACCTCAAATCTACTTTGCGAAAAAACGATAAAATGTGAGTTGTTTTTTATCAAATATAATTTTATTACAGAAATATTAGATATACCATATACATTGTGGTTAACATAAAATCTTATAACATTCTTCGTTATTTCTACTGATAAATGACGATCAAAACAATTAGTTTGATGTTATGAATCTGTTCCATTTGTAGCAATTATATTTCAAACTCGAAAGGAAAATCCTAATACCGTCCCCAAAGGATATTAAGGATCATTGGTATGGATATCCTGTTATCTTGCACCGTGTATTTTGTTGTATATTCATCATATATCATCATCCCCGGAGACGACTTGTCTTTGTTTAAGTTAAGTTTATGAAATATCACAAAACTAATTGTTAAGTTTGGTAACAATTTCACATTAAGGTCCACATTTTTTTATAATTTCTGTTTACGATAAATACGTCTCAGGGAAAACCTTGTAGAAAAGACATCATCATCACTGGTCTTAATTGACCCCTATAGGGCCTCCACTATAGTGCTGATGGCTACGATCCCGAGTACTGTACTTAAAATTTAAATCAAACAGCTTTAAGCTTTTTTAAGGTGTCTTTTTGGGAAACATTTTTCGAACATTTTTATTTCTATTTTTTATTTTTTATTATTTTCATAGAAATAAGATATTGTTTCGAACTTTTTCATGTATGTTTATTTAACTTTAGAGAGTACACAAAATAAATGAATCGGGCGCAAATCTAAAAATTGTTTAACGATCAAAACAATTCTAGTTCGGACAATAGCCACTTCAACAACAAATAATTTGCCATTTTTTCATGAAATCATGTCCGCCGTAATTTTTTGATTTTTTTTTTTAAATTTGTAATGCTACGAAAAACCAACGAACAAATAAAAAAAAAAAAAAAAAATATTTGTGTACTCCTTAAAGTTAAATAAAAATAACTGAAATATTTTAAAATGATATATCTTTTTTCCTAAGAAAAAATATATTTAAACCTTAGCTGGAACACTTCGCTCCCGTAACATAGCTGGCACATGGGGTAAATAATTACCCCACCCAAAAAAAAAAAACTTCGGGAAGCAACTTACGCAATATTTTCTTTCAGAAAAATTCATAGGTGTTAATCAACATGCCTTTTTTATGGTAGCAAGGTTGGCAAAGGTCAAAATTCATATGCGGATCTCAAAAGAATTGTATCATTTTCAGGGTTTTTATATTTCAAAACTGTCTGCAAAGTAGGTCTGGGGTAATAAATTACCTACAGTGCTAGCTAAGGGTTAAGCTAAGAAGGACCCCTTAACAGTGCTAAATCGAATGAAATCGTGTAAAAAGGAAATTAAATTATTTTTTTTATACCGTGTAAAAACAGAATTGGGTGTACTGCCTTTTTATTTCTAATATATCTCTAATAATATGGAAAATATATCGGATTTAAAAAAAAAGGGGACGTTATTTGGCGACCTTACCTTAAATTATTTTACAAACATTTCAGTTGTGTGTGACACTCCATGCTATGCTATGACTAAAATTAACATACAAGATCCCGGTGATATATGAAAGCTAAAACAATTTAGCGAGCAGAGCCATTCCCCAACCTTTACTATTAAAACCTCTGGAACAAAGGTTTAAAGGTTTTAATAGTAATTCATTACCCCTCCTATTTAAAATACCACATTAATTTTTTAACAGACCACTTGACCAGAGAGAGGAGTCATTTATATAAACCATCTGAGGTAATTTAGTTGACCTTTGAACCATCCTCTCCCTATTTAATCCCATTCCAGTTTCACTCTGGGGACTCACTTGGCCCTTTTAGTATTTATTAAATGAGAGAGGTCGCTATGAAGATAATAATTATTCTCTAGAAAATAAAATTACTACGTCACCGCTTAGTAATTAATCAAAGTGGCAATGGGGTTTTACTTGAATCCTTAATTTTTTCGAGGTTATACGGAGTAAGTATTCTGTACAATTTTAAGATACGTGACTACTTGAAGGAATATAAATTACATTGATAGGAGATAATATTTAACATAACTTCGAGATATGACAAAATAAATTCATAATCATAACCATTTCAGAAGTTTCTCTATAAATTCAGTTGACTGTTGAATTTGGAGAACGAAACCATTTCAAGTTTTTTCCTAAACATTTGATATGCTAATTTTTCTTAATAGCCATGAATAATTATGTATAATTGTGTATAATTTAAAATGAATAAAAAAGGACTTTTATCCTATTATTGTAAAATAACATTACATTTTTTTTAACAGCTGTATAATTTATTGAAATACCCTGAAAACTCTTGTCTCTTACATACGAATTAACTTCATATCGTATCGTTTCAGCTTACATATATCTCAATTCCAATCAGTTTTATTTATAAAAATCGATTTTATAATTAAAGAAAATATACAACAACTTGCAATTTTTCTGTATATTTAGTAAATATAGCTAGGGTAAATGAAATTTTTTTTATTTGTAATTCTTCTATATACCTAGTCTTAAAAATATTTGTCGTTTTAAATTTTAAGTTTTCTTCTTCTTTACAAAGTGATATTCATTATGACCAGTCTCGAATGAATGTCAAAAAACTTCCTTATAGTATAAAAATTTTTTTGTGTTTACACATTTAGGTAGTTATAATGAAATCGCATACGCATACTGTTTATCATTTAACACTAGAACTACCGGCGCTCAATCTTGTAATTTTGTTAATTTTTGGCACCTTTAAAGTAATATGCTTTCACAATTAAATTAATAATTATAAATGGAAATCGGTTCTCGATATGTCGTAATTTTGAACCTTAATAAGCTTTGGTATTACTCTTAAGATATACTTTCAAAAAATATAATTAATTCAAGAAAGAAATTGAGTACCAGTCAATTTGACTGGTCTTGGTAGTTCTAGTGTTAAATATTCTGTGAAGTGTGAAGTTCTAGTGTTAAATATTCTGTGAATATTGTAGCAATTATTTAGCGGCGTTTTTAAAAACCATTTGAGTTTAGTTAGATAAAAATGATTACTTTTGGCTTTAACAAGGCTCTTTTCAACTAAATATTTTTAATTTTATTAACCTTAATTTTTTAATTTAAAACTAAATTTTCTTCACTCTTTTTATGCTTGGGAATTGTTTCTTCAAATTATAAGAACAAGTTCTTTATTCTTCATGATGCTTAAATTAATGAAAATGTTCATATAATTTAAAACATACTTACATACTCTAGATCCCAAACTTAATTGCTGGTCAAATGAACCTAGAACTAAGAAGAGATAAGAGATAATTACATCATAAAACTTCTATCTACCTAAACTACTTAACGACAAACTGAAATGATTAAGAATAATAGGTATTCTATATATGAAAAGCGTTTAAATACCATTTTACCACTGTGCAACTTTTCTTCAAAAACGCATTCATACACTGAAAGAAAATTCCACTTATGAGAAAACTCAAATATATTCATAGCTGAACTATCTGCTATCAAGAGTATATGGGTATTTCTCATCAAATTTCGAAATTTGATTCCCGAGTCATTACTGCCGAGTCATATGCATTAACTACATAAGTGTTTTTTTTTATTTCAATGCACGCAGTCTATACCACTATTGTTTAAAAAGAAAACGTATTACCTCTAAAGAAAAAAGAGATATGGCTACTTTTTTACCGTGAAAGTCATTCCCTCACCTTGTCCCTTAGTTCAAAAACATTACTAAAATGCCTATTCATCTCAAATATATCAATATTCTTAATAATAAAATTATGCTAATATATTAGAAAGATGTTTGTTATTGTCTATGAAAGCTTCCATCTTACAACAACGAATTTATAAGAACGATAATTCGATTTTAAATATGTCCCGCCAAATAAAATCATTCCCTCACCCTATTACGAATATTCAATTTCTGAACGTATCGAACGATATTTAGGAACGCAACCTTAAGTCTTTAGTACCTGGCAACACTCTCAAATGATTCAAAATGGCGATTTCTTCTCAACCGTAGGTGAGTTTGTGCAAAAACCTATTATGTGAAAAATTGTTAAGAGTTACATTTATGGCGATTATTACCTCACGTTACATGAATGTATTAAGCATTTTAATATATACAGGGTGTCCCAGAACTCAACGTCAAGCCGAAATCGAGCATTAGGCCAAGTCGTAACAGTTATCAGAAAAATATGAAAAAAAATCTTGGTCATGTACTTTTCAAATTATAAGGATTCAAAAATAAACTGACACCCTGTGATGATCTTTCAAGTCCTGTGACTGCAAATATTAACTTTTCGTCATTTTTTTTTCTACCGTATAACTATGAATAACCCTTCTGTCAAACACAGTTAAAAGTTAGAATATAACTGCCTCAGTTTCAAATAAAAAGTTAGATTTTTACCCAACATTGAATTCAAAATAATTACATCACCCAACTTTAACTTTAACCGACTGTAATTATTTTGCATTCAATGTTGGGCAAAAATCTAACTTTTTATTTGAAACTGAGGCAGTTATATTCTAACTTTTAACTGTGTTTGACAGAAGGGTTATTCATAGTTATACGGTAGAAAAAAAAATGACGAAAAGTTAATATTTGCAGTCACAGGACTTGAAAGATCATCACAGGGTGTCAGTTTATTTTTGAATCCTTATAATTTGAAAAGTACATGACCAAGATTTTTTTTCATATTTTTCTGATAACTGTTACGACTTGGCCTAATGCTCGATTTCGGCTTGACGTTGAGTTCTGGGACACCCTGTATATATGGGGAATTCTTTTTCAAATCAGCCACCCCCCTAGGCCATTACAATTTTGGGGTAAAAAATTTTTTGAGCACACCAAAAAATCTGTCAGAAAGTCTAGTTTTTAAAGCCGTTTGGTGTTTTTTGAAAAAAAAAAATTCTAACCTCAAAAAAACTGTTTAAAGTGAGGCACCTCGCAAAAAAATGCCATTTTTCAGTCAAAAATGATTGAGAAAATTATAATTTTTCAATAATTTTAACCAAATTACTCAGAAAAAGTGTTTTGGGGGTCGCTGAACAAGAATCCGTTGTCAGATTTAAAATTCAAAATGGCGGATTCAATATGGCGGACGAAATTTTTGAAAATAATTCCGATTTACACCAAAATTGGTTTAGAGTGGTTTTTAGGGCCTCTGATCACGAATCCGAGGTCAGATTTGCAAAATTCAAAATGGCGGATCCAAGATGGCGGATGAAGATTTTGTAAATCAACAGATTTACGCCAAAATTGGTATAAGGGGGTTTTTGGGTCTCTGATCACAAATCCGAGGTTAATATCGGAAATTAAAAAAAAAAGTTAAAAACAATACAGAAAATCTATTATTGTACTGATGGCGCTAAGCAGGATGAAAATTTTTACTTAGTTATCTTACTTTTAATAAAACTTTCCAATGAATCACTTTATTGATTTGGTGACCAGTGATCTGCATTTTTTTCCGTATCATTAGAAAAACTTTTAATTAAAACAATTCCATTTTTCTGTACTATAAAACCGTGGTTTTTTGAAATCTCAGAAAAACTCTTGCAATTAAGATGTCTTTGATTCAATTTCCGCCTCATTTTGCCATGAAATAATTTATCAAAATATAAAATAGATATTTTATCGAAATGTTTTTCTGCCCAATTAAATAGTGCTTTGGGAGTTAATATTGCTTCAGATGGTTTAGCCGTAAGGCTTTGTAGGCTGACCTTTTGAAAGTAGCACCTATTCCATCATACATGCTTTTTCCATGTGCAGTTGCTGTGTAATGCCATTCTGCTTCAATATTAAAATGATTAATCAATTGCTTATTTCATGTTTATTTTTAAAATGTTGCTTAGCGCCATCAGTACAATAATAAATTTTTTGTATTGTTTTAACCTTTTTTTTTAATTTCCGGTATCAGTAGCGACTGAATAGCATATACAGTGTCAGTATCATGTTTTAGGCTATCAGACAAAAAACCATACTCTGATGTTTAAGTTCATTATTGTTTTTGTAAAGAAAATCACAGGTACCACTGTACATTGATTGTTGTTGAAATGGAATGCCTGGGAAGCATCCTGACACACGAACGCATAATTTTCTGAAAAATCAAACATTACTAATACTTCACGTGGGCTAAGATTTTCTTGTTTTTCCTTTTATTAAAAGTAAGATAACTAAATAAAAATGTTCATCCTGCTTAACGCCATCAGTACAATAATAGATTTTCTCTATTGTTTTTAAGTTTTTTTTAATTTCCGATATTAACCTCGGATTTGTGATCAGAGACCCAAAAATCCCCTTATACAAATTTTGGCGTAAATCTGTTGATTTTCAAAATTTTCATCCGCCATCTTGGATCCGCCATTTTGAATTTTGCAAATCTGACCTCGGATTCGTGATCAGAGACCCTAAAAACCACTCTAAACCAATTTTGGTGTAAATCGGAATTATTTTCAAAAATTTCGTCCGCCATATTGAATCCGCCATTTTGAATTTTAAATCTGACAACGGATTCTTGTTCAGCGACCCCCAAAACACTTTTTTTGAGTAATTTGGTTAAAATTATTGAAAAATTATAATTTGCTCAATCATTTTTGACTGAAAAATGGCATTTTTTTGCGAGGTGCCTCACTTTAAACCAGGGCTGCAAAATTAAATTAAACGTGCAATAGTTTCAGTGCACATAAACTAAACAAGTATCAAACGGAGGGTTTCTGTGCACATAAACTTATCAAACGTAAACCAGTGTATGTTTCAGTGCACATAAACTAAACAAAAATGTACCTACGTTTCTGTGCACATAAACTAAACAAAAATGTACCTACGTTTCTGTGCACATAAACTAAACAAAAATGTACCTACGTTTATGTGCACATAAACTAAACAAAAATGTACCTACGTTTATGTGCACATAAACTAAACAAAAATGTACCTACGTTTCTGTGCACATAAACTAAACAAGTATCAAACGGAGGGTTTCTGTGCACATAAACTTATCAATTTCGTTTATTTGCTTTTTCGGTTTGTGTGCACACGCCAAGGAATAGTTTCGTTTCGTTTCGAATTTCTTTGCAGGGAGTTTATTAAACGAAACAAAGCGAATTTCCTAATAAGGAGGTTTATGTGCACAGAAACCAGGGCTGGAAAATTAAATTAAACGTGCGGTTTCGTTGCGGTTTTTACTCAATTTTGCAGTTCTACAAACTTATTCTTCTGAGAAATTTTAATATGTTCCTAATTAATTTGGCGCCCTAAATCGACCGGCGCCCTCGGGCGCCGCTCGAGCTTGCCCCCTTCCCCCTTCCCACCCCCTTCCCACCTCCTTCCCCCTTCCCACCCCCTTCCCCCTTCCCCCTTCCCACCCCCTTCCCCCTTCCCACCCCCTTCCCCCTTCCCACCACCTTCCCCCTTCCCACCCCCTTCCCCCTTCCCACCCCCTTCCCCCTTCCCACCCCCTTCCCCCTTCCCACCCCCTTCCCCCTTCCCACCCCCTTCCCCCTTCCCACCCCCTTCCCCCTTCCCACCCCCTTCCCCCCCTTCGTGGCCCTCCCCACCCCCTTCCCCCTCCCCCCTAACCCCTCCCCTTCCCCTTCCCCCTCCCCCCTAACCCTTCCCCTTCCCCTACCGCTCCCCCCCCCCCCCCCCCCCCCCACCCCCTTCACACTCCTCCACCCCTCCCCCCCTCCCCCTCCTCCAAAGGCCGGTACTATATACAGCTCAGAGCTGGCCTCATTCTTCGTCCCGGCTCTACTCCCTGTCTTTGATTTTGGGGCGTAGGAAATTCGCTTTGTTTCGTTTAATAAACTCCCTGCAAAGAAATTCGAAACGAAACGAAACTATTCCTTGGCGTGTGCACACAAACCGAAAAAGCAAATAAACGAAATTGATAAGTTTATGTGCACAGAAACCCTCCGTTTGATACTTGTTTAGTTTATGTGCACAGAAACGTAGGTACATTTTTGTTTAGTTTATGTGCACATAAACGTAGGTACATTTTTGTTTAGTTTATGTGCACAGAAACGTAGGTGCATTTTTGTTTAGTTTATGTGCACAGAAACGTAGGTACATTTTTGTTTAGTTTATGTGCACATAAACGTAGGTACATTTTTGTTTAGTTTATGTGTACTGAAACATACACTGGTTTACGTTTGATAAGTTTATGTGCACAGAAACCCTCCGTTTGATACTTGTTTAGTTTATGTGCACAGAAACGTAGGTACATTTTTGTTCTTTCAGTTTCGTTTATTTACTTTTTGCAGCCCTGCTTTAAACAGTTTTTTTGAGGTTAGAATTTTTTTTTTCAAAAAAACACCAAACGGCTTTAAAAACTAAACTTTCTGACAGATTTTTCGGTGTGCTCAAAAAATTTTTTACCCCAAAATTGTAATGGCCTAGGGGGGTGGCTGATTTGAAAAAGAATTCCCCATATGTATAAGGCCTGTCCACGAAAGTTTTTTTACAACTCAATGTGTAAATTTTCCCCAAATAACGGTACTCCAGAATTTCCCATTTTGCATCATAAGTTGGTTTAGCTCTTAAAAGATCAGATGTGAGTATTGTTCAGTTGGTTAGATCGCGTTGTTAAACAATGTCGTCTGATAGGGAAAAATTGAAAAAAAAAATTTTGCGCGAGTGGAGTGAAAATAAAACATTGTCTTTGCAACATGGGTGAAAAGTGTATTTTGATGGACAATGAAATGTATGTTAAAATGGATTTTACGACATTACCTGATAACCAATTTTACACTACGGATAATGATGATGATGTAAGAGATGAAGACAAGTTTATATCAGTTGAAAAATTTGGAAAAAAAATTCTGGTTTGTCAGGCAATCTGCAGTTGTGGTGAACGAAGTCGTGCCGTTTTTACGAGAGGTACAATTAATGCAGAAATTTACTCAATGGAGTGTCTCGAAAAACGTCTTTTGCCATTTATACGTCGGCATAATGGCAATGTTTTATTTTGGCCCGATTTAGCGAGTGCCCACTATGCTCGCAACACTTTGAACTGGTTCCGAGCAAAAAATATCGATTTTGTTAATAAAGACAGTAATCCACCGAACTGTCCTGAGCTTAGACCCATCGAAAGATACTGGGCGTTGGTGAAAGCAGAGCTACGGAAGACAGGTCAAGCAGCAATATCGGTAGAAGACTTCAAAGAAAAGTGGACGAAATTTAGCAAAAAAATCGATAAGAAAACAGTGCAAAATTTAATGAAAGGAATAAAAAGAAAAGTCCGAGAATTCAACAGACAAAATTTATAAAAATAATTTGAACGATTTAAGTTGTTAGAATTAAGGAACAGAATGAATATATTTTTGATTTTTAAAAAAACTTTAATTTTTTTATTAGTTATCGACTGTTCTCTTTGTAAAAAAACTTTCGTGGACAGGCCTTATATAAAATTTGTTGTTTTTATGCGTTTTTGGGAGTAAAATGCATATTCGAAATGTAACAAGCAAATTGAGGTTATGTGCCCCTGTTTTTGTAGTTTTAGTTAAAATTCGTCATTCCCTCACTGCATTTAGGAGTTTATATATATACTTATATATTATATACAAAAATATGGAAGACCCTCCTAAATAGATCTCTTAAAGCAACTTTTTTGATCTCTGCAAAAAAAATATCTAAGTTTATAAAAAAAAAAAAAAAAATTTCAATAATATCTCAAATTTTGAAATTTCATAAGAAATACCCATATATCAGTATGCTTGGGACCACCACAATTCAAAATTTTTCATTTGCATAGATTCTTTGAGTGCAATTCAAGCTTTTAAAAATATCTCAATATCACATCCAGAAACAATGGAAATAAGGGAAATACTGCAACAGAAAACTGAAAAACCTTATGTCTAACCCATTAATGCGCAAAAAGAGAAATTTGTGCAAGCAAGTTCAATTGAACAATTCAAAAAATGTATATAGGGGTTTTTGGGGTTGCTCTTTCAGAATCTGGCATTTGTTTTGCATAAAAACTTCAAAAGCTCTATAATTTTTTGGGTTATTTGAAAAGCAAAATGCTGGTTTTTTTCAAAGTTGATTACTTTGTTGTTAAAAAATTTCTCAAACCATTGTTTTGTAAGCTTTTTATGTTTCGGTTTTTGTAAAATGCCCATTTGTATACATTTACGTAATAAAAATCTTTGCGATTTTCGTACTTACTCGAAAAGGATCAACTTAAAAAAAATTTTACATAAAAAAAATGCTTACATTTATTGGAGAAATCCAAAAATGCCCCGAAAAATTCACACGTCTTCTTTCAGTAATTTTAAGCATTTGTTGTCTCTTTAAATTTATAAGTAAAATTTATCCTTTTTGAGTATAAATATCACATGATAAAAAACTTTTTTACTCAAAAAGATGAATTTTACGAATAACTTTTGTAGAAAAAAAATGCTTATAATTAGCCAAAGAACACATGAATTTTTTTCAGAATTTTCCGGGACATTTTGGGATTTTTCAAAAAATGGCCAAATTTAAAAAAACTGGAAATGGTCCAAAAAGTTTTGAAAATTCATACGTGTTCCTTGGCATTTTTTGTTCAATACAATTTTTTTTTGTAAAGTCGATTCTTTTCGAGCAAGAAAATCGCCAAGTTTTTTTATTACAATGTGTACAAAAATGGCCATTTTGCAAAAACAAAAACAAAAAAAGGCTTTCAAAACCATGGTTTGTGAAAGTTTAAATATTCGGACCGCGATTTCTGGTGGTTATATGATCATGCAAGATAGATAATTTACTAATATATTTTATATATAATAAGAGACTTTGAAAAATAAGAAAAAAAATCGGCTTTTTTGTTTAATCCAAAAAATAATAGGGTTTGGGTAGTTTTTATGCTAAACAAATGACATATGCTGAAAGAGCATCCCTAAAAACACCTTATATGTGATTTTGCAAGAAAATCGCGCCAATTTCTATTCGAATCGTATAATTGAACTTGCGTGCTCCTCGTTTTTGCGTTTTGGATTCGAAGTTACATCGCTCAAAATAATATTGTTGATAAATTAGCAAAACAAAGCATACTAAACTCGCTAGATCCAAATTCTTCTTTCTACCACCGAGATATTAAATGATAAATAAATGATACTGGTCGACAAAATTTCATATTTAATTTGTTACAGAACAAGTCATATATCATTTCTATGAGTTTTTTCGTAGACTACGAATTTGCAAACAAAAATATCCTATCACGTCACATGTTTGAAAAAATAGGTTTGAAAAGTACAAAATACCGTATTATAGCCACTTTTAAAAATTCATTAAAAAATAACGAAACGTTGAAAAAGCTCATAACATGACTCAAAAGAGAGCCTCAATTCTTATCTATATATATGAAATGCCAGCAATCTATAGCACTTACGAAGCATCTTTGGGAATAAGATTTTCATGCTTAAGCAGTGAACTTCATTCACTATCTATTGTATGATGTAATCGGTTTATGGAAAAAAGTGAATTCCACGGAATATTTGGAAAAGTATAGAAGCCTCTCGTATTTAATATATTAATATATATAAGGTTCATATTTTTATTTGAACAAGCTCCTACAACAATTCGTTATTTTTTAATTAATTTGCCAAAATGGTCAAAATACGTTATTTTGCATTTTTCAAACATACTTTTTTCAAAAACGTGGCGTGATAGGACATTTTCGTTTGCGAATTTGTAATCTGCGAAAAAAATCCTATAGGAATGATATAACACTTATTCTGTGGAAAAATTGGTGTTGACCAATGTAATTAGATCAAAAAAACATAAGATGAAAAGTGGCTAATAGAACCACAATCAATAAAAAAATAATAGCACAGAAGGAACCCCGGTGCGACGGGTTACTTTAATCGACTTGAACAATTATGTATGTCAAAAGATTGAAAATATCACTTAATGTTTAATATCTAAGCCCTCCTTAACCCCTGGAGAACTAAGTTCCCAAACCAGAAAGAGAAAAAAATTAAATTTTTCGCGATTTTTACTTTTCAAATTGTAACTCAGCGTAGAATAAAGATAAATATGAAAAAATTATCTTCTTCAAAATCATCTGAACTTTAATTTTAAAAATTGTCTGCGATAATTAGAAACGAAATTATAAGCGTTTTGAGGAATGGAGGGACAAAGTTCGAAACAAGTATCCCCTCCAGGCGTTAATGAGTCAATTAAAATTTTTGTTTTCTACTGGCAATGGTGGCAATAAAATTGTTTGATCAATTATATTTCCAGGAGGATGAATTATGCGCCACTTCTACCAGAAGAAAAAAACAAAACATTTTGCTTTTAGTTATTTGCGTAATATGAGTTTTTCCGGGTGACGGAAATTAAAATATTGATTGACATAGAAACACTTAATATCTGTATTATTACTTTTTTCATGTTTTGTTCAGAGAATTCGATGTAGTACTTAATTGGTTTAAGATTTATGAGAACGTCATGCTTAAGAATTCGATATTTTTTATTAGAAGTTATTTTACTGATGTGAAGATGAGGTAATAACTATGAAAGTTTAACAGCTCAGATTGAAATTATTCAACGGTCCTCCCACTTCTATAAAGGGACAATTGAATTTTTTATCACTCCGTTCAAGGTACCTTAATCCTTTCTTCTGCAGAATCTCAATAAAATTTCCCGTAGAGAAGTCCTTTTCTTTTAACCATTCCACTCTTATGCACAAATCTATGTAGCTATGAGTTTTATAACTTTTTCATTTCAACGATCTGTCTCACTTAGCCGTTGTGTATCCCTAAAATTTAATAGGAGCACGAATTAGAACTAAAACGGAATTCTGAACTTGACACAGAACATTAGAATATAGGTACATAACTCAATTTTATTCGACGAATTGAAAAGTATTGACAAAAATTGGAATGATTGAAAGTTTCTAAGCCCCTTAAAATTTCAATAAATAATGTATCTTAAAACTTAGAGGAAAAACTCATTCCTACATGTTAATAAAGCGCAGTTTATCTTTTCCAGAATAAAAAATCTATAAATAATACTGCAAGTTGCATGCATAATTAATTATTTTGTTCTATGGGTGAAATGTTTACATTTAAATTTAATGCTAAAAGAATATTTTGTATGATCATAGTTTTTGGAATTGTAAATACTATATTAATGCATACAAACAAAAAAAGCGAATGCTCTACATAGTCTTAAGGAAATAGCAAAGCAATTGTAGAAAAACTGAGATAGTCGTTTGTCAATTTTTGCTACCATCATAACATTTTGTAATTAGCAAGACAAAACATTTGCAACGTTAGTATTAATTTTGTTTGTATCAATTAACATTAAAAATACTTCAAGTCTTAATTTATTTGCATTAACTAACGTATCCTGATGCCACTACATAATTAAAAGCAAGAAGGACGAGATATGTAGATTCGTTTTTTCTAGTGCTTATACATTATACATCTATACATCAGTGCCGGATCAAGCCAGCGCGGGGCCCGTAGCAAATGTGACCTCAAGGGCCCCGAGTTGCATTACCTATTAAAATTTATGATGTAAATAAACCAAAACATTTAGAAAAATGCTTTTCGTGATTTAACGCAAGCGAATTTAGAAATAACACTCGTCAAATCAATATTTCTAAAGTCATTTTCTATCCTCATTATAGTGAGGTCATTCAAACGTTCTTGTCCCATTGTGTTCTTTAAGGTACTATTACCGTCTAGAATTTTCAAAAAATGAATTTTTTTTTACATTTTTAGATTCTTTATACCTTCAATAATATCTGTCTAAAATATTAAATCGAAATTCGAAGCCAGTGCCGAGATATAACGACTCAATTGAAGCGCGCTCTCGGCTCGCCGCAGGTGTTCACGCAGCTTTACACGCGTTTTTCTCGAGTTTAGGTTCTTTTAAGGTAGGTGTCTAGTCTAGAATTTTCAGAATTTTTTTTTTTTTTTTTTTTTTTATTTTCCAACGTATTGTATTGTCTATAATCACCTCTCGAAAATTGGTGACGTAATTCGCTATAGATAAAAAGTTACAGCGGTTTTTGTAGGGACGAGTGGGAGCGCGCGGTTGGCAGCTGGAGACTTTAAAAGCGTTTTCCTCGAAATCACTTTTTTTCAACTGGCGGACAGGTAATCTCCGCAACCGCTCCGTCGATTTTGATAAAATTTTGTACGATCCTTTATTAAGGTGTTTTGTGTGGTAATCCACCACAAAAAAATAAAAAAATTCACAATATTAAAATTTACAGGACATGAACGGTGCAAAAATAGGTCAATTTTTGAACAATATTTTTCCAAAGTCGCTATTTTTTTTTTTTATTATCGATTTTTGTCAAACGGTGGTGAATTACCACGTGGCAAACCTTCCTCTATAAAATGGCGTTTTTTGTTTTTGTTTCAGACTCGTAGATCCGGAGATTAGTTGTCTGCCATGGAGACATTTTTTTTCTGCAGCCTCGACTTTGGCGCCCTCTACAAATTTTTTATAAACTGCTGGAGAAAATTTAAAAAAACCTTCCTATTCTATATGCTTAACATAATGTCCTGGTTAAAAATTTATTGTTTTATCTAGCATAGAAGCCGAGAAATAAATGTTTGAAAATGAGCTCATTTTTCTCTCTCTAGACTAGACACCTACCTTAACTGGCGGACAGTTAATCTCCGGATCTACTGGGCCGATTTTAATAAACTTTGAAGCATTTTGTTCGTTTTTATATCCTGTGTGATAGTTTACCACAATTTGACCACAAAAAAAATATATAAAAGTTTTGAGTCTGAAAAAAGGCGATTTTTGAACAAAATTTTCAAATGTCCGCCATTTTTTTATTTTTAATGATTTTTCAATTTTTCTGGTAAACTATCACGTAAGAGCACTTCCTTTTTGTAACTCTTTTTGAATTTTATGTTTCAGACTTACCTTTCCAGAGATTAACTGTCCGCCGTGTCGTAACTGTCTGTCGTGCAGCAGTGTTTTTTTGAGAAGAAAATTTGAGCGCCCTCTATTAAATGTACAATTAATAGAAAATAAAAATAAAAATTTTGTTCGTAATCTTCAAGAACTGTTTAATACTGTAAAAAAAGTTCCTGGTGTTTATAGTTTATATGTGTTCACCGGGGGTTTTGCCAGCGCTCACTGAGAATTGCTACTATGTGTGTGACTTAGTGGGTGGCTTACATTTTTTTGATTTTTAGTTTTTTTGGCCGAAGGCGCGGGGCCCCCCAAAGCGCGGGGCCCGTAGCATTTGCTGCCTCCTGCTACATGGCTAATCCGGCACTGCTATACATTATTTTATACATTATCTGAAGTGTGACGTATTTTAGTCCGAAATAGTTCAAGTCACCTTGTTACGTGCTCTTTTGCACACTTTTTTATTTGAGCTTCGCGCACTGCAACTTCTGGGAAGAAAAGCAGAGGGTATTGAATGTCAGTGTTGGTGATGGTAGGGGTATCGTTTATCCTGGTGTTCCAATTGCCTTTTCAATGGATCCTACAAAAGAATTGGCTCATTTCAGGGATCAAAGATGGTGGTCGGAGACGCGATTATTACACGAACGTTCGACATGGGTTTTGACAAAGTTCTACGAGGTTTGGCATATTTAAATTCTACGGATGGAGACTTTCAATACCACATGTATTACGACACCACACTGAACTCGCCATACACACACACACACCAACACACACATACACACAAATCTCTCGGGACTACTCTCAGCTTGGGAGCGGAGATCGTTTAATCCCTCTTCACTCATCTTCACGCCTACACTCAGTCGAGATTGAGTTAACGTATATTTCTTCACGCCTGCAAACATGCAACTACAACACACACGGGCCTGGACATGGATTTTTAGATAAGCATTTTGAATATTGGGGCGTAAACTTAAAACTTTAGACATAGGAAAATATAAATATTAGTAATGAAGGCTAAAAGTAAAATAGTCTTAAGGAGAACGTCGGCTAAATATTTAAATTAATAATTCGTATATTTCAATTAATAATTTTTGTCTGAAAAGTAGTCTAGTATCATTGGAAGTACAAGAGAAAATTATTGGAAAAATTGTGTTAAAGATTTTGATTAGGAAATGTTATATTACGAGAGAATTATGTTAATTCTAAGTTACATACTTGAATTAGAAAATGTATTATATCACGGGAAAATTATGTTAATTCTAAGTCACATATTTGAATTAGATCTTTACTAGCATAGAGTTGAACTGTAAGTTTTCTCGTAGTTTATTTGGTCTAAAATACGTATTAGTTTAAGAAAAGTCGTCATGTAGTCGTAGCCAACTCGCCACACGGAAACCAGAATTAGTCACTAGATCGATATTGATTTCTATAGCGAGCTGCTCCCCCTACGCCGAGAAGAAAAATAATGAGTATAAAATAATTATGAATGATAGTTAAAATTCCTAAATTTGGGAAAATATTAAATATTTACAATAAAAATAAAAGATAGTTAAGATCGATCAGTTAATAACCTTTCCCAATAGAGCAGTAGTGCATTTGACCGACTTACGTTTAGACCAATTGCCGCAATGCCAGGATGTCCACCCACGAAAAGCTCAGTACCGGCTGGAAGTTCTGAATGGGAGGAGGTCACTGGAGATCACGAGCGACTCCACGTGAATTGGCTTCGAAAAATTTTTTTTTTCTTTGGTTCGGGCTTCCGTAGTTAAAATTGTTTTTTTTTTGCCGGCGTAATTTTTTTTTGAGCTCGTGTGGGTTTTGGCGGGCAAGTGGTGTTCGGTCGGGAAAAAGGGAACCGATCTTAACGCGGAAAGTGTAAAGTTTTGGAAGGAGAGGAGGCGGATTAAATCTGGAGTCATCGGCCGGAGGAGCAGCATAAAACCAGCTAAGTGGTTTGATTTTTATTTGTTTTATATTCGTAGGGCCGAAAACCCGAGAATTATTGTTGTTCGAATTACAAAATTGTATTATTGGTTATATATTCGCGCTATGCGGGTGGCGGTTGGCTGAGTTGATTCGTACATAGTATATTAATAAAATTATCAAAATTTCTTTCAATAGCCGTGCTTTGTATTTTGGAACGCCCCAATAAAATTTATAATGTTTTCGACCCAATAGTTTTCTTGCCAGACAGGTTTCGTGATTTTACCTTAGTAGATAAAAATCACGTGGCGCCCTAAGTAAATATCAAAAAAAAATTATTCATAGTTAACCCAGCCCTTCCCCTGAGCGAGCCAATTACGTACCCAGGCAGTACGTAACAACCTCCGAAAATAATCAAATTAACCAAAACCCGAAAGATAAAGATTATGAAATGTAAGTAATGTGACTACTATTTACACTATATATTTATAAATATATGTTGTCGTAAGGTTTGTAAAGTTTTTATTATGTTTAGAACAAAAGTTTTAGAGGGCAAACGTTGTCAGGTTCCCAAATTACTTATACGCTTTCAATTATTGTTATATAAATAGAGCATAAGTTTAAGATAGTTCTAGTCAGTAAAGGCGACAACACATAATTACTAAATAAATCAGTTTAATTTTAAGAAAACAGATTTTTCATTAAGAATATTTTATTATATAAGAGGTTAGATCTAGTTGGATAGATAGAAAAAAGAAAAAAACGATTTTATTATCTCAAAGTATATCGTCCCAAGAATTTTTTCGAAATATAATTTCCGAGTGGAAATTTTAGTTCTGTTTAGAGCTCAAAGATCACGACTTCTTTTGTATTCGGTCCGCCGCTCAAAATTAAACTTTACTTTCAAACATTTAAATTATTGAACAGGTTTTAAGTGGGAATATACATTTATTTTTTGAAAAAATCCAAATTTTCCAAAAACATCAAAAACAAAAATTTAGACTTGTAAAAACAATATACAATATGGTATATAAGTAAAAAACGTCGCGAAATATATATAACGTGATATAATACATGGTGTTCGCGCAATTATAGAAAAAAACGTTTTACTCGAAACCATGTTTTTTGACCTGGCTGGCAACTTTTTGAAATAATATTCAACCGATTGGGCTCAAATTTTCAGGGATTTAAATACTTTATTCTAGTTCACACGATAGAGGCTGTGTTTAATTTATATTGAGTCTCTACAGCGTTAATTCTTATTAACTCCTCTAAGTTCTTAGTGAGACTAAAGAGTTTAAAATATTATTTTTCATAAAAAAATTGTACCTATATCTACTTTATGATATTATTTCGAGCATATCAATAAATATTTGTTAAACATGCTAAAAACTTCTTGAAAATTACGTAATTTTAACGAACTCAACTAGGCACAACGGCTTAAAACAACCAAAAAGCACTTTCCTATTTCTATATAAGTTTCTATTATTAGATTTCGAAAATTGTACAGATAATAATTAAATTATCAGATAATTTCAGAGTTAGGTTGACGTTCTGTACATTAAACCCATTCCTACTCACAATGATAAGGCAGCCCTTTGCAAAGCATGTCCTTAATTGTATCATGTAATATAAATGAATGCACTTTTTCATCCTTCGGCTAATATCTTTGAGCTTGGGGATATAACTTGTAATATTGGGTTAGCTGATGCCATCAAAAGGCCAATAAAACGTGTGTATTGAGTTTATTATATAGGTCATTGTGAGCCCCTCCGCTCTGGCAGTTGAAGGAACGTGCTAACACTACAGCGAGGCAATATTAATCCTTCTCTCCCCGGGCGTGTTCGTAGTTTCGTCCTGAAAAGGTATTTTCTTCTTGCGGCGGTGCGGTGCCTACTTTAGTGCAATGTCTGTGTGAGTTAATTGCCAGCAGGAGGGAAACTTTTACGGGAGAGGCCCGCAATAAGGTCCTTACGAGCAGCCACTTAAGCTGTTTATCGGGAAAGTGGCGAAGCATAGTCACTACACTACCCTAACTATTTGGATTCCCTGTTTGCCCTCACAGAACTAAAATGTTTGCAGCGATAGTATGCAGAGATATCTTAAAACTTGTTGAGGCCGTCGTGATCCTTTGCGAACATGGAGTAGCACAAAAATATATAATATGTATAACTTAAGGGGTAATATCACCCACCTTGTGTGCACGAAATCAAGAGTCATTTTCAGAGTTTGTTTTTATGAAAACTGTTTAATGTGATGTAATTCAGTTTTTGGTAAATGTTAATATAAGTCTTAAAATATTAAAAAAAAAAAAATTTTAACCTTTTTTTAGATACGAATATTCAGAATCCGGCTAGTGTCGCAGTTTATTTTCGTAATTTTCTTTAAAATTTTTTACCGAATTGTTCTGAAAATTTTACTGTAGCATAATAATAACTACGTAGAATTTTTTTGATTGATTAAAATTTACCAATTCTATTAACGATTTACTACCGATACGAAATATCATGAAAGAAAGATTTACCTTCAAACTAACGCCATTATTTTTTGAAATAAAAAAATCCTATGTAGTTCACTAGGGAATGTTATTATTAAGCTACAATTAAAATTTTAGGACAATTGGTAATAAATTGTAAGCTCTAGAGGTAGGGTAGTGCTCAACGTACCCCATAGCACAATATTCCCAGTAGGTTCAAAACCACCCATAATTCGTAATTTTTAACGAAATTTGAAAATTCTTGTTGGAGGATACTCGTGATGAGAAAACGAAGAGATGTCCGAAGCCCTTTTTGCCAAAAATTTCTTGGATGATTTTAAAAATTCTAATAACTAAATAAATTTTAAAGTTCTTGGATCGTAAGATTGAAGTTTCAATATGCGGTATTTTCGAAAACAAAGTGAAGTAATTTTAATTTTTAAAATCACCCAAGCAATTTGTGGCAAAAAGGGCTTCGGGAATATCTTTGTGTCCTCCTCACGAGTAACCTCCAATAAGAATTTTGAAATTTCCTTAAAAATTACGACTTGTGGGTGGTTTTGAACCAATTTAGCAATATAGCCCCAATGTGCATATTTTTATTTAAAATCTTCAAATGATATAAATATTAAATACAAAAATAGAATCAACAAAAACTCAACGTATCTTAAGCTTAATATTTTGTAATAGACTCAGCCTTTCTACTTAAAATCAGACTTTAACATTTATGTGATTATCAATAAAGCTTAAATTAAAAGAAAAACGACATTAACCCATTAATGCCTGAATAACAAAAAATTTTACGGCAACTTCGAGGCGCTAATTTTTATTGTAGGGGTGGTCAATTCTTATCGAGACCAACTTTTCTAGACGTATTCTGAGTCGCCCGACACGATCCAAACAAAAAAAAAGTGAAAAAAAAATTATTATTATTGTTTTTGTGCAATATTATGTAAATAAATACCTTTTTCACGTAATTTTTTTTCGAAAAACGACTGATTTAGTCGGGAAAAAGCAACTTTTTACTGCAATAAAGTGCATAAAACGTGTTATTAGGACTTAAACTTCAAAAATATGCAGGCATTTAATCAGTAATCAGTGACCCCAAAAACTCCGAATACCCACTTTTATTTCGAAAACATTGAGAATTTTGCCAAAAATTGTTCGCCATCTTGGATCCGCCATTTTGAATTACGAAAATCTGATGGCAAATTGGTAATCAGTGACCTTTAAAACTAGTGTATATATATATACATTTTTGGGAATAGTCGAACATAGTGAGATAAAAAAAGTGATCGAAAGTAATGCAAATATGCATTACATTGTTGCAATTTTTATGCAGCCTAATATTTTTGACGAAAAAAATGCCTGCATATTTGTGAAGTTTAAGTCCTAATAACACGTTATATGCACTTTATTACAGTAAAAAGTTGTTTTTTTCCCCTAAATCAGTCGTTTTTTCGAAAAAAATGACGTGAAAAAGGTACTTATTTACGTAATATTGCAAAAAAACAATAATAATAATTTTTTTCACTTTTTTTTTTTTGTTGGATTGTGTCGGGCGACTCAGAATACGTCTAGAAAAGTTGGTCTCGATAAGAATTGGCCACCCCTTCGATAAAAGTTAGGGCCTCGAAGTTGCCGTAAAAGTTTTTGTTATTCAGGCATTAATGGGTTTATGAGATATATGAAGTTAATCATCGTTGTCGCTGTTGCAATTCATGCAAAAAAAAGTAAGACCAGCACCTGGCACACATCTCATATGCAGTAACTATTGCTCAACTAACCCCAACTCGAATATTTTAAACAAAAGTGAGGTTATGAAAAAACTGTTTGAATTAGTAACAAATCCTTTCAGATATCAAAAATATACTAAATCTATGAAAGCTTAACACTTACCCGATTTAAAGTGGATAATATTTGAGTCGTACAAAAGAAACAAAGCGTGCGCGTACGTAACTCGATCGACAGGTCGTCACTGGCAGTCGTATGTATGCGGTGTATAGTTTCTGAGATATTTCGATTGCGATTCGACACCTGCCAGATTCTGAATATTCATATCTAAACAATTTTTAAAAGAATTTGTTAAGAACTTTAAGATTTATATAAACATCTACACAAAACCGAATTAGATTATATTAAACAATTTTCATAAAAACAAACTCCAAAAATGACCCTGGATTTCGTGCACACAAGGTAGTATTAGCCCTTAAGTATCCCTTTGTGGCATTTTTTTATCATATTTATAAACTAAAATTTTTTGAAAATAAGTCTTCAAAATTTAATATTGATTGAAGCAAATATGACGTGGTTACAACCCTTAATTTGTATGCATATAACGTGAATCTTCAAACGTGTTTTTTTCTTCAAAACTACACAAAAAAAATAATTTGAATTGCGTTTATTCTGAAATTATTCTTATACTAAAAACATGGGAAATTTGACAGGAGCAACTTGGCGAATAAATATGAATATCCTTTTGGTAATCAATAAAAAATTTTCTTGGTAAAACTAAAACACCATCCTAATTTGATACCTAAAAGACAGCAAAAGAAATGTTTCGTAAATAAATTGAAAAAAAATTATTTTAAGCGAACAAATGGTATAGTTCGTTAACGATATCGAAAAAGAATTGAAAGCGAATAAGCTGTCGGATTATTCAGAATTTCGCTAGTGAATAATTTTAAACGATTCTTTACCAAATCGGGAAACTATTGGGGAAAAACGAAATTAATTCTACTTGTACCCACGAAAACTAGAACGCAAATGAATTACTTACGGATGAAAATTTAATTCACTTAACATTTAGTTTTTGGGAGTACATAAGAAGAATTCGTCTTTTTCGATAGTTTCATGATTCTTTTTCGATGTTTTTAATAATGTGAACTTATTTATTTCTTTTTTTTCTTGTAGAATTGCTTTCGATTCAAGTATTTGATATGAAATAATGAAAATAAGATATACTAATTTAATATTATTTTATATTTATTTCTACTTGATGTTAATATTACATTCTCTTTGCTTTTTAGCATGTTATTACTTGGATAAATTATACTACTTTCAACATTAAACAGAAATTCAATTCAATAAAGGGATTGGTAAAAGGCGCCTTCTAAGAATAATTGTGTATTTATTTTTTTTTACCTCATATTTCATTTTAAAACCATAAGTACTCCTCTATGAGGTGCGCCCGATGTGGTTGGCCAAAGGCGAATGAAAGGCTGGAAGGATTTGAATTGCAAAGCAAAAAAATTTCCCACAGTCTGGCAGACTTTGTTACTTTTGTAACGTTGTCACATTTTTTTCTCGGTATCTCCCACTCAAAAGGTACGGAATTTTAGCAGTTGGCAAAATAAAGCTTAGAAATATATATAAAAAAGCCTGCACATCCTCTGCAGAAAAACGATGATGTCTGTGGAAAAATATTTAAAAAAAGGTTTGGGAAGGTTTGCTTAAATGCTTGAAGGTTTATATATTTTTCGAAGAATTTCTTCCTGCTTTCGTTTATTTTAAAATTAAGCAATTAAAACAAAAAATTTAATTTGGATATATGTATTTGTGTATGCACACAATATTTTATATTTTTAATTTCTGTGATACCATTTAAAAGTTCATATGGCTAAACATTTCCACAAGTGGAAAATGTAGTGAAGAAAAATATAGATATATAAATAATGAAGTTATGAAAAGCACTGCAAACAGTTTATCACAAAATCCTTTTATAATTACAAATATCCGATAAAAGCAAGTGGGATAATTGCAAATGGAACAATCAATTATAGTCAGCAAATAAGTTCATTTCCTCGTTCATGAAAGAGCTGATTCAGATTATGTGTTCTGTGGAATAGAGTCGTAATGTGTGGCCCACATTTATTGAATGAAACGAACAAATGAACTGCACACATTCCGGATGATTGGTTTTATTGCTAACCGTAGCCAAGAGACAGGTAATTTTATGTGTCTATAATTTATTTTACACATAAATTTGAAAGGAAATTTTCAATATGAAAATATCGTTGTTTACATTATTGCAGAATTTATTACTGAAACCGTTGATTATCAGCTAGTAACTATAATAAAAATATAAATTAAGGGGCAATTATTCACTTTATCCCCAACACAATGAGTATTATCGCTTATGTCGATCTTATGAGCGATACATTTTTTAACTCCTGCAGACGGTTAGACAATCCACCGATCTGACAACACCAGGCAACAAATTTTATATTTTTTTCCCCAACGCACAGTGGGGCAGAATCCCAAAAAGCTGGCCAAAATTCGGAAAGTGTCGTAAATGATCTCAAATTCTCTTCTCGGGGGTTTTCGGGGTCGCTGAATACGAATCTGTTATCAGAATTACGATTTTCAAAATGGCGGACCCAAAATGGCGGACATAATTTAACCAATTAGTCAAAAAATTCAGTAAAAAATACCCAATCGTATTTATTAAAGGTTTTTGGGATCGCTGATTACAAATTTGTTATTGAAATGTTAATTTTCAAAATAGCAGACGCGATATATGGACGATTCCGCAAAAATTTTCAATTTTTTAATATTTTTAAATAGAAAATATTTTATAATATTTTTAGGTTTAAATGAGTAAAAAATCTCTTGAGCAATGATTTGGAAGACTCTGTAAAATACCAATATAAACATGTTAATAAACAGAAAATATACCAACGCGCTGTAACGTAATAATCCATGCATTACATTCACACGTCCGTTAATATCGCGCCACGTATTTCTCCCTAAAAATTAGTCTAAATATTCGTTGAGCACTCCAGAGCAGCCAGTTTTTTACTATGCTATATTTAATACTATACACCAGTGGCGTGGGGTCCATATAACACGATTCCTACCGGCTTCCCTTTTGGGAACTCATCCTATTCCCGTAAATTTAAAACTTGTTCTATGCCTGTAAAATTCCTGGAAAGAGCTCCCAAAATTCATCTCGTAAAGAAAACATGGCAAAACAAGTGTTACAACCAAAAACAACCATAATCTGTTGTTGCACTACGATGGAACCTTCCCTCGCACCGTAGCAGGTTCTATCAAGGGGTTGCATCGGGTATGAAGCGCTCGCTCGCTGCTTCTGTAAGCCGGTCATTTTACGGCTTACTCAAGCCCACACTTTTCTCCACGAGTAACAAAGAAATCGTGTGTGATATCCTTTGCTCACTAAAAGCAAATCCTATAAGCAAATAACACGATAGAAACCGGCTTCTCGGTTGTTTTCATTTTGCATAAGTTGAAACTCGGGTCACTTCGGCGGGTGGTTGTTTATTTCTTAGAATGTCAGCTGATTCGTGTCTTCTCTATGAACGGGTGTGAGTGTAGTGGTGCTCTCTTATTATCCCTATAACACGGTAGAAAGCGGCTTCTCGGGTGAGTGGGGTTGGTTGGGGTGGGTTTGGTTATTAATTTTTTTTTCATAAACAATATTCAGCTGACTGTAAATTTCTTTGATACTGAAGGGGCTGTGAATTGTAGGAGTGAATGCTCCCTTATTTCACAAGAACACGGCAGAAGTCGTCTTCTCGGAAGGGAGGGGTGTTGTGGTTTTGTTTATTATATTTTAATAAAAAAATTGTTAACTTGTGTCTCTTTTTGCCTTGGTGCTCAACGGATTGTGACTTATGAGTGTGGTGTGGTCCTACTTTATTACCTCTCGATAACACGATAGAATCCGGCTTCTCGGGTTCTTTCGTTAGGTTCGGCTATTCGGATGACGATTATTTATTTGTTTCAATTTGTCAGTTGAAGGATTTGTCGTGCATGTTTGATTTAAAGTGAAGTGTAATTGTACTTTAATATATAAAGGGTCATCCAAATGTGACGCCTAGATGTCAGCACTACATAATTTTTACACGTGACATATTTTCAAATGACATAAGCCATTTTGTTTTATTAGAAGGTAGTACAATTTTAACCATGGACAGGTACACATTGCAACAACGCGTTTACATCATTCAAACTTTTTATGAAAATGGGCGTTCTTTGAAAAATACCCATCGCAAAATTCGTGATTTTTTTGGTGTAAATAATCGGCCAAATCAATCTTCAATTCAAAGATTAGTGAAAAAATTCGCAGAAACTGGTTGTGTTACTGATAAACCAAAAAGTGGAAGACCAAAGTCTGTACGCACAAATGAAAATATTGCTGCTGTTAGTGAAAGTGTTGAAAATGAACCGACAACATCAATTTCGCGTCGTTCGCAAGAATTGGGCATATCTTATGGCTCCTTATGGAGGATTTTGCATAAAGATTTGCATTTACACGCTTATAAAATTCAATTAACCCAGGAATTGAAAGAAAGAGACCATTTACAACGTCGTAATTTCGCTAGTTGGATTATTGAACAACGAACGACAGATCCATTGTTTTCAAGCAAAATTTTGTTTAGTGATGAAGCTCATTTCACAATGGATGGATTCGTCAATAAGCAAAATTGTCGTATCTGGGGTGATGAAAATCCTCGTGTTATTCATGAAAAATCTCTACACCCACAAAAAGTTACTGTTTGGTGTGCATTTTGGGCAAATGGAATCATTTGGGCCATTTTTTTTCGAAGATGATGCTGGAAATGCTGTTACTGTGAATGCTGAGCGATACCAATCAATGTTGAGAGGCTTTTTATGGACACAGTTGAGTCATATTGATGTGTCTGACGTCTACTTCCAGCAAGACGGTGCTACATGTCACACAACTCGAGAAAACATTACGTTTTTGCGATCAAAATTTCCTCAACGTGTAATTTCACGAAATTCAGATTTCAATTGGCCTCCAAGGTCATGTGATCTAACACCATTAGATTTTTTTTTGTGGGGTTTTTTGAAAAGTCGAGTGTATGCTAACAAGCCACAAACAATTAATGATCTAAAGAACAACATTCAAGTTGCAATTCGTGAAATAACACCAGCAACATGTCGGAAAGTCATTGAAAATTTCGATATTCGGATTGATGCCTGCAGACGCAGTCGTGGTGGACATTTGAATGATATTCTATTCCAGTTATAATTGTAATGGATCATACTTTTAATAAAAAAAAACAGCTTGAAAAAATTGCAAATAGTTTGTGTTTTATTTAAAAGAAACATGTAGGCGCGTTTTTTGGATGACCCTTTAGAATATAATTGTGAAAAGCTGGTGAGAATTTTGTAAGGTTTGAATTTTGTATAGGAAAAACACCTTCTTTTACAAATTAGAAATCAGTCTAATTTTTACAATGATGTTTTGGTCGAAGTTATAAAAAAAAATCGTAGATTAGTTTTGGAGTATAAGTAAGATTAATTATATTTCATATCAACTTTTCACAGTTTTTGTTAACCGCTTTAGTTTGATTGCACGATACACGCGACTATAACGGTTTTTTTCAAAGCCACTTATATTATTCTTGAAGTTCATTTAAGTATGATAGAAGTGGCCGACTAAATTCGACAAGAATACACGCAGTCACTGTTGAACACATTTTGTAATATCTGACTTCATTTGGTAAGTTTTTTTTCGCTATTAAGTTTCTGATTTTTGCACCGGCTTACCTTCTCAAAAATTTCACCCCACGCCACTGCTATACACTATCAGTTCCTTGTCGAAACAAGGTCGAGACTCGCGAAGACATTTTTAAAACTCCTTTAGAAACTCGATTTTAGAAAAAAAATTTATAATTTTTTATGTTTACTTGTTGCAAAATTTAAATATTTCAAACATAAAATAAGCAATAACTGTGCATAACTATATATTGTGCATACCTCTAGAAAGTGATTCCTTTTTGCAGAATTCAAATTAAGATTGTATCGTCCGTTTCACAGTACTTCAAAACAAGCAAGAATTTTTTGACGCATATACTTGTTCAGTGATTACCGAACGACGGCTGAATGTCGATTGATGTCGAGGCCATCCTAGAGCAGATATATGCCTGCCCGGTCCGGGATTTCATTCTAGGACTATCTGTAAACAAGATCTGAACATATATAGACGAATTTAGACAACTCAAAAATTTGATTTTTGGCCAGCTTTTTGGGATTCTGCCCCACTGCGCAACGGAACAAGTCATATATATTTTCTATAGAATTTTTTCTATCGATGCCGAATTTGTAAACGTTTTTGAGCAAAATAGGATTGAAAAGTATAAAAGATCGTATTTGGCCCATTTTTGGAAATTTCTTTAAAAATAAAGGTCTATGATAAGAACTCGTAACACGACTGAAAAGAAAACCTGAATATATATGAAATATCACTTGTCTATAGCAATTACTAAGAATCCTGGCGAACATGTTTATCAAGAACGTACACAAGTTGTGATCTTTATTGCATTATTTTATTTAGTGTATGAAATAATCGCTTTATGGAAAAAAGTCAATTGCATTTATGGAAAAAAGTCAGTAGCATCTCTCGTACTTTTTTATAATAGACACATATTTATTTAACTTTTCTAAAGTACCAAAAAAAAAAAATTATCCTGAGTCGCCATTATGGAAGAAAAAAAAAAATTTTTTTTTTATTTTTTTTTTATATTTTAGAAAAGATAAATAAAATTATGTTAAAAATTTAAAACAGTAAAATTATTTCATCACCTTCTAAAACATTTTTAAAATATGACTGATTTTGAGGCGTTTATATGAACTGCCCCCCTTAAGCCGCCTTATAAGCTCCTACGACAATCCCTTATTTTTTAATGATTCTTTAAAAATGGCGAAAATAAGGACTAAGAAAAATGAGTATCTTATATTTAAAGAAATCATGTACTTAAACAAGGGAACCAAGGAAAAAAACCAAATTTCTACATTTAAAGAAATATTTTCTTAAATCTTATAATATTTCTTAAAATTAAAGATTATTTTACTTAAATCTATACCATTGACAAACTTAAAATAATTAAATGTTCCTTTGACTCATATTTCTTTACTTTTAACTACGTTTTCACTTGAGTTTAGTACATTTTTTTCTGAGTGCGGTCTTTTCTACTTTTTAACCCTATTTTGCTCAAAAATGTGACGTAACGTGACGGATATTTTTTTTTATGAATTTACAAATTATGTATCTTTTTGTTCGGTTACAAAACTGATAATTGTATTTATTTCAAACAATCAACAATTCAAAAGGAATGCAATTACTAAATACAATATATGATAACATCATTTCGCATCATAGTCCTTAGAAAAAAGTCTTTTAACCTTCATTTTGGACTATTCGTGCTTGTCAGCAATTTTTAAAACAAACACAATGTTACGTTTTTTCGAAAAATAGGGTTAAAAACGGAACAAATAAATATTCTTATCATTTTCGAAATTTTTCAAAAATGATTTAAAAATATAATTTAGTTGCAACCCACTAAATTAAGGCCTTTGGGTGCCACGTTTTTCGGGAGCGGGTTCCAGTACTGATTTTTTAATTCAATATCTAATGTATGAAATAAATCCATTTATGAAAAAAAATTAGTGGAATTTTTGTAATAGCTTAGGGTCCCGGACTTTCATTTAAGCCACATTACAAGCTTCTATAACAATTCGTTGGTTGTTTAAAAATGTTTAAATATTTCTAAGATGAGTTTTGTTTTTACCTTTTAATTCTACTTTTTCTTAAAACTTTACGTGATTGGAAAAAACGCAATCAGTTTTTTTTTTAATTTTGTGATTTCTAAATCACTTTGGTTTTTATCATTTCTGGATTATGCCCTTTTGAGTTTGTCATTTTTCTTTCTAGACCTAGGATTTTTGCTAAGCAACCAATATAATCTGTACATAATCTTCATGAATCTTATTATAAGTTTGTGTATCTCTAAAAGACTTTTATTGAATTTCTTACAGTAATAGTAGTAATAGATGTACATTCACAATAAATAAATATCGGGTTGGCACGAAAGAAATAAGACAGTTTGTTTTTACATTCTAACATTTTTATTTTACAATACATTTAGTCAATCAAATACTCGCCGTGAGCATCTATGACTTCTTGCCAACGCATAGGCAAGGACTGGATGCCAGTTGCCCAGAACTCAGCGGGCCGTGAGTTGAAGAAGGCAGCACGAATGGCGTCTGTGAGGGCATGAGGTGTCGATCGGGATAAAACTCTCCTATATCCGAGTTCGTGCAGGTGATGTTCCATAGCGTGATGGCTGCAGTGGAGTTTTGTCGCTAATTCACGAATGCTTGCATCCGGCTTCTGTTGCAGTTCACGGCGCAAATCATCATTGTCGAAAGCTGGTGGTCGTCCCGAGCGAGGCTGACTTTCGAGGCTTCGGTCTCCTGTACTGAAGCGTTTGAACCAACGAGACACTGTTGCGTGACTTGTAGTATCTGAGCCAAATGCAGTGTTGATGTTGTCTGCAACAAATACTCGTAAAGGTATAGAGTTCGAACTTGTCGCTCATCCATTTTTCTTCAAACTGACTGAATTAATCGTGGGTGCGCTTTTATATACCCCTAGGACTGAAGCACCTAGAATGTTCTATAACATACTAGAATATGGTCGAAAACAATTGATTAGAAAAACAACATGAGTAGAGTTTTCTAGAGTGTCTCATTACTTTCGTGCCAACCCAATAATATCTGCGTTTTATAACTTACCAGCTGGGCCAAGCATAATGTTTTGAAATTCATTCCTTGTATTTTTTTCATATTTGAATACATGTTTAATAAACCCTCTAGAAAGAAATCGTATTCCTTTTTCCAAAAACAAATTGTCAAAGTTAGGTCTTTTGATTAAGACCTAACTAGGAAAAAATAGGAAAAAATCATAACGCTGACATTTATTAAAAGCGAAATTACTTTCTTGTCAACCTAATACACTTGCACAGATTCGATGTTATTAATATGAGTAGAAAAATACGAGGACAAAATACCTGAAGCATATTCAGATGTTGATCTGACCATAGATGTGTATAGGTTTTGGGATTAATGAAATCGGTAGTATTTCTCTATACAAAACCTGACATTCATACAACGCAGAGTACAATAAATTTTCTTTCATCTCAAAATGTCCAAATTAACCAAAATTGAGGTCCATTTTTAGTGTGAAATTTTCTTTAATCAAGCTCAAAAATGAAAGCTCTTCAGACTACACTCCATCATAACCCTAAAGAATTTTGTGTTTCACCAGAAAGCACCGGAGTGCTATTAGCACCTCATAAAATCGAATCATGCCACTCGGTCCTTGATCCAATGTTAATTTCACACAATTGGTCCTGACTTGTGCTAATCATAAACTTTAACTGGGATAAAGCCATTATGGGCAATCGGTGCCTCTTGGGCCGGGTCCGCCACGACGCCCAGCCCCGGCCCGACGCCTATCCACCGCTAGACGCCTCTTATACGTATGGAGTCAATTGAAGAAGGAAACTTTTTAATTGGATCTGACGCCAAGGTTGGCAGTATCATTAGTCTTGTTACCGACGATAAATTCAATAAATTATACTATTCAACAGAGCTACATTCTAATTTGCCGGCAATGCGGCAGCCCCCGTCTCTGTAATAAAACGCAACCTCTGAGGCGCGCAAAGTTGCCCCATTCGCAAGGGCGCGGGCGGCACAGCGCTCCGATTACCTCCAGTTGGCAAAGAGTTGTTTTATGGCCACGCTGAAAATCAACCAACTGATATGAATTTGATTATCCAGACGAGAGGACTGTATTAAACGCGAATGTCAAAGATTTCAAAGATGATTAACGAGATTAGCAGTCCGGGAAGCGGCAAGTGCCACTTTTGCGCACCATTGTGCCTGCGACATCGAAAACTGCTGTGAACATAGAAGACGGTTTTTGAGAGATGCCTCTCCGCCGCCGGAAACTTTTCAGAGTTATTCGTTGTGATTTAGACCAGCCCCGGAGAGGATCAGGAGGTTCATAAATTATTAAAACTGCCTCAATAAACATGCGGGAGGAAGGGACGGGACGGCCGGCCTCGCAATTCGTCACACTTAATTTAAGGAGGTCGCATAACATTTAAGAAACTGCTAAGGGTTGCTGTTTGCTTCATGCGTTATGAATCCCCCACAGTTCTGGGGGCTTGCATGGGACGGTTCCATCCTTTAAGGTTCAGGGGATTCAGGTTAATAAAGTGGATGTCTCTCGTATTTCAGAAGTTTCGTATTCATCAATAAAATGTTTATTTGCTCTCTACTAAGATAATGTTTTCACGTGCCCATATAAGCTAACCTTTCACAATTTTAGCGCTTTGACTGCTAAAGGCGTCATAATCATCAATATGTACGAAAACCTCTCTCATATTATCATTCTTAATTGTGCATACACTGTAATATTGATGGCTCTGAGTTTGATTGCGCCACAGTTAAAGGGTTAAACATAGTGTTTAAATTATTCTAATATAGCACTGGTCAACAGAAACTTAGGTTCCGAACAAATGTATTTTACTGAAGGTGCAAAAATGATTTTCTGAAATTCGGCCTATAGAGCTAATTTTTTCGCGTAAAGTAACGTGGTTTTAACTAATTTGGAGGACAAATGCGAAACAAGTGAGATAAAATGGACTTTTTTACGATTTTTAACAATTTTTCAGTTCTGCTGTTTTGGCCCATTGAAGGTGGAAAAATGATTTTCTGAAATTTGGCCTGTAGAGTTAGTTTTTTCACGTTAATTACCGTTGTTTTAGTTAATTAAATAGATAAATGCAAAAAATTCGAGATAAATCCAACTTTTATACGATTTTTAACAATTTTCCCATTCTGCAGCTCTGGTTTGCTGAAATAAAATAAAAGTGGCAAAAAAGTATATTAATCTCTAGCATCTCTTCACCTTCACTACTTGTGTTAAATATACGTGAAGGTCTGAAGGAATTTTGATTTTTAGAATTATGAGGTAAACACGGAAAAACGTAGTCTTGAAACTGACACTACATTAATTTTACTCAGCGTGAACCGAAATCAACAAGAAATTTCTATCGAAATTGTTTTCTTGCTACGCGCCTGGTGGCCGAGACACGCGCTCCTTTATTCTATTTGTTTAAACAATTCCTCGTCTATAAATATTTCTGGAGATTGCAAAGTAATTAACAATACCTACATATAATTGAATTTTTTCTTTGCGTGCAAACAGATCGAAAACACGTGAATACCAAAAAGTGTATTTTTGTATATTTCCAGGAAGCTAATACCTTTTTTGCATTTTTCTTTATTTTTTTCGTAGAATTTAACTTTAGTAGAGGACTTGAGAAAGTCAATAATCATGGCGCTGTCAGGGTATGGATTAAAAGAGCAAAGGTAGCATAAAAAATAAATTTAACTTTCGTCCCTTCCAAAAAAAAAATAAAAAATAAAAAATAAATGGTACTTTGGTATCTCAAGTTGCCACTTGATTTATGGACGCTTAAGAATTTTTGAAGGTAAACAGTGGCAGCATTAATTCACTGCGGGGACATTATTTCAGGAAATTATTCTGCATACCTACCCCACTTAAATACTGGCAGGTATCAGAGAGTTTTTAGTTTTTAATTTGTTACCCAGAAGTTATCCCATTTGCATTAGGAATAAACTGTATATTTTAATACGTAATAGGAGACTTCTCACTTTGGGACCCTGCCGCCGCCGTGCCACAGGTACTTTGGGTTTTCGAAACTTTATAAACTCACCGATTCTACCCCACACCTGTCGTCGTTCTTTTATTTTTTTTTACCATCCTTTTATTTGCGTCCCTTGAAGAATCGGCAAGGTAAACAGATTCAGCCCTAGTGTATGGTGGGGGAAAAAAGAAAAAGAACGTGGGAACAATCTTTTAGCGAAATTTCTCCCAGTGGGCAAGAGATTTGCATGTAAAAAGCGAAGCCAACTTTTATGGCAGCATTTACATAAACATAACTTTCGCTCTAACGAAATTGAGCAAAAACGAAATGTTCTATTTCGTCTACAACATAAAGATTCCGAAAAAAACCCTTCCACGGTGGACGTCATCGACGTGTTATCCCTTCCCTCCCCCGATCCTCCTCCCATAAAAAAAATCGCGTAATAACAATTGTCGCACCGACTGACTTTTGTAAGCTGTGCATGGGGCTAAAGTTCCTGGGAATCGATCTGCACCGAAGAGTGATTGATGTCAGACGACACTTGGCGCAAAAGTATCTTTCTCGTTCGCAAAAAAAAGACGAAGGAACGAGAGACAAGACAACAAAACAAGTAAAACTGTATCACAACAGAGGGAATTTAACAACCCTCGATTACTCTCCAGGCTCAGTTTGGGGTCTTACATTTCCATAAAACGAAACGCTTTGGATGACAAGCGACGAGTGTACGAACACTCTACAAAACCTTAAATTTTCTTTTTCCCCCGATCATTGAAAGGTATATTACAACATTTAATCTAAAAAAGTAAACGATTTATAGAGGGTGGACCGTAAATTCCGTCTTCTTCTTTTGCTAAACACAACTTTTTCAGTTCTTTAAGGTATCGTGTTGAGATTTAATCTTATTAATATATGGATAGTAGTTCTTCTTTTTCTACACATTCCTTAAGGGGTTACGTGGGTTTAGATTTTTTTTTTTGATATTTTTTAATGGTAAAAAAGTACTATTACATCAAACTTTTAAGTATAAAAAAGAGTAGCATTTGAACTACATACATTCTATGAAGAAATTTTCACCTTTTTATTCTAACTTTAAACTCGTTTTTTTTCAAATCTTTATTTTTGAAGTCTTTGGACACGATTACTCAAAAACTAATACACCGATCTTATTTAAATTTTGCACAATTCTAAATAACTAGGGATTGAACGAAGGATTTTGTTTTTGGTTCATCACAATTTACTTTACATGGCAATATGTATTGTTTTTTCGTACCGAAAAATGAATTTTTTGAACGTAATGCCGCCAAAAATTCAGAATTAATTTTTTTTTTTACAAATGCTTCAGTCGCGCTTGAGCTGAACTCGTATACTAGCATACAAAATTAGATTTTTTGTTTTCAGATAAATCTAGCACAAGTTATGATGTCCATCGCATTTTTAAGAGGTGTTCGAAAACCAACACTCAGCGGGCCATTTATCGAAATTTTTCAACTAAAATTTCATAGAATGTATTTCAAATGCTACTCTTTTTGAAAAAAGAAAAAGTTTGAAAATAATAGTACTTTTTTACCATTAAAAAATTTAAAAAAAAATCTTTTTTTTTCATAATTGGAAACCCACCCCTTAGCAGCGTGGATTTTAAAGCAAAAATCAATGTTTTTTTTTTTGGGTGATTTTGTTGTCTGGACCACCCTGAACAAGGATATAAACGAGTATTTTAAAATTCACAACCGTTTGGCCTCTGTAGGCTCCTATGTGAAACCCTGCATATAAGCGAAAATGCATCTATTCTATTTGTGTTTTTCTCAATTGTGACTAAAAAACCCTACATGTCCCCAAAATATTTCAGAAAAACAGTGGAAGAGCTCCAAACATTCCTTTAAGTAAAGGGCAAAGGACGCTCCCTTAATTCGTATTTTTAAAATATTTTAAGGCGTAATTTTAAAGGATTTCTAATAGATCGTTTTATAACCTATAACTTGTGATTAATCACGCTGAATAGAAATAAAAATAAGCAAGTTTTTATTACGTTCAAATTGTTCAATTACATTCCAACAAAGGAACATTTGCGAGAAGCCATATTTCTATACTTTAATCAAAAGAGAAGTATCGCTGAAAGTTATCGCTGGTTTAGAAGATTTAAAAGTGGCAATTTAAATGTAGAAGTTAAGGAGCGGCCGGGTCAACCGAACAAAATTTAAGATACAGAATTGTAAGGATTATTGAATAAAGATCCAAGTCAAGAACGAGAACGTAACAGGATTAAATGCTAGTCGAGCCATGGGAGTGCGGAAGGAAAATGGATACCACATAATTTGACAGAAAGAGGTATTGAAAGACGTTTGATGACTTGTGAATTATTGCCTCAAAGACAAAAATGGAAGTCATTTCTAAATCGGATTCATAATCGCCGATGAAAAATGGATCTATTTTGATAATTATAAACGCAGAAAAGTATATGGACATTGACACCATCATTGAAGCAAAAACGCCCTGAATATGCCAAAAGACACGACAAGGTAATTGTTTTGTACGGCAGCGCTTACATTGGCAGCGCTTGGCTGGGATGCCGCCGTATTCACCATACATTGCTCCTTCTGACTATCACTAGTTTCGGCCAATAGCGCATATCCTATCTACACAGCACTTTCAATTTATGAAGAAGTCGAAGATTGGTTTGCTTTGAAGGATATTCAATTTCTTTTGTGTTACCAGATAAATGACAAAAAGTTATAAACAGCGATGGACGATACTTTAATTAAAATAAAATATACTTTAAAATTCAATGCCACACAATACAATGACGGAAGAGCACATCAAGCGTACTTAAGGGGTATCCCACTCTAGAACGTTAAAAAATGCATTTTTTTTTAGTTTTGAAACATTTTGTGTTTTTTCCTGAATCGTTTAAGCTATCTCTTGCCGCGAAATTTGAAAAGCCCGCGCTGCTACAGGCGATTCCGTGCGCAGCTGCGTGCTCCCTAGCACTCCTCGTTGCCTTTAACTTTAACTTAAATGCCGTTTTTCTCAAAACACCGTTTTGATGAATGGTGACACACTCATGCCATATCCACATATATAAAGAGTACTAATGTGCAATCTCATAATTTTCAGATAATTTGTTTGGCTGGTATCGTGCACACCGTTCCTAAGGTATGAGTCCCAGTAGCAGGCCTGCCCTGACCCAACCACTCAATAAATTTTTTTTTTCTCAAAATATTCATTAAAGATCATATAATATGAGGATTATTATGTTTAACTCTAAATGTTTTGTATTTTCTTGTTCAACTCCCTGAAAAAAACGTTCAATTCAAGGGCCTCTAGAGTGGGATACCCCCTTAAATCCCACTCTTCTGTAATTTTGTTAACTAAGCTTGTTCTATTGGTTGGTCTTGGATAAAAGAAAGAAATCGTCATCTTTGGGCTCTAAACAGAATTAAAATTTTCACGCTGATTCAGTACGTTTTAAAAGCAAAATCATAAAATTACAATCATTAAAATATTACAATTATCTTGACATAAAAGCTTACTACTGATTCACATGCATTCTCAGTTATTATTACAATCTTATACCCTTGATACACGGGCACGACTGAATGAAGATCCAGCAGGGATTATCATCGGCTGTACCGTGTATCACTGTGGATACAAGATAATGTAATGTAAATTGTAAATTCTAATTAAAACTACAAAAACCTATTTTGAGCTTTAATACTTGTAATTAGTAAAATTAAGTATCACATATATTTAATGCTCAAATTCTTTATTTTTAATATTGATAGTATGCGAAATTGCAGTGCAGAATTTAAGTATACTCAAACAGTAGTAAAATTGAAATATTTTTTACTACATAATTTAAAATTTTATATTATATAAAATTCTTCTGTTTCCAGACAGACAAAGTGTATAGAAACTTTATTGTCCATTATATCCTTTTTTTGAAAACTTATAGTAGTTAAAAACACGCAAATTTTGGGGTTCATTTTCTGTTTTGCCAAAATTGAATATTTACTTTAACAATTTATGATTTTAGGCATTCGGCCTTGAACACGGTATAAAAAAATAATTATTTTATACTTTTCAAACATTCAATGTGTAAAGAGTCGCTTAATCTTACTAGCTTTTGTAGTTCACAGCACAGCCTTCCTATTTTTCTTCGTATTGTCTTCATCACTTGGTATTGGCTTAATATCAGCTTTTGCGCCAACTTTAAACATTTGGTATAATAGGATTCAATATTGAAATTAATAGCATATACTCTTGGATTAAAAGTAGTTAATACTTTTCGGAGGCGGTTGTAGTTTTTCTTTTGATTATAAGTGGTTAATTTTTACCTCAAGATGATAAAAAATTAAAAAGCAAATAATTGCTTAAAAACAGACAATTTTATTAATAGCCGTAATTTAATTTTTTTAACCGTTCAGACTATTATCATTTTTAGGGTTCCGTAGCCAAATGGCAAAAAATGGAACCCTTATGGATTCGTCATGTCTGTCTGTCTGTCTGTCTGTCTGTCTGTCTGTCCGTCCGTATGTCACAGCCACTTTTTTCCGAAACTATAAGAACTATACTGTTGAAACTTGGTAAGTAGATGTATTCTGTGAACCGCATTAAGATTTTCACACAAAAATAGAAAAAAAACAATAAATTTTGGGGGTTCCCCATACTTAGAACTGAAACTCAAAAATTTTTTTTCATCAAACCCATACGTGTGGGGTATCTTTGGATAGGTCTTCAAAAATGATATTGAGGTTTCTAATATCATTTTTTTCTAAACTGAATAGTTTGCGCGAGAGACACTTCCAAAGTGGTAAAATTTGTGTCCCGTAACTTCTAAAATAAGAGAATGATAAAACTAAAAAAAATATATGATGTACATTACCATGCAAACTTCCACCGAAAATTGGTTTGAACGAGATCTAGTGCGTAGTTTTTTTTTAATACGTCATAAATCGTAAACCGCAATTTACCTTTCATTCAATCAACTCAAATATAAAAATAAAAAAAAAACATTTAATTTCATAAACATAACCGTGAACCATTATTTTCTAATAATAACAAGAACTTTTATATTATGTTACTTGCTGCTACGGAACCCTTCATGGGCGAGTCCGACTCGCACTTGGCCGCTTTTTAATTCTTAGCTTAAATCATACAAATTATAAGTAAATAAACGAAAACTTACGCTCGTAGGTGTATGTTGTCCGAATTTTCCAATAAATGAAACTCTTTGACAGCAGCAGGACTTTTCAGTTTTCAGCGTGCGTGTGTGTTTTTTAGCTGTCCGCCTCTGATAAAGATAAATTATTCTCTAAAATTGAAATTAATCGGAAATACATGCCTAGAGTCCAGAGAATTCAGGCGTAAACATTGCCTTAGTTCTAATATGGAGCGTGATCTTTTTAATTACATCCTTTAAATAAATTATGAAGTTTATTAGAATCAAAAGCTGTTGTAATAATTTCTATTTTAACACCTTCATTTATTTATTGAGTTGGTTTTTTTTATAAAGGCCTACCAACACTAAGCATATATTTACAATTAGGTTTTATGAGGCCCTAAGTCTTTGACTTTAAAATTCCATCAGTTTCATTACATCATTTTGCTTCCGTAATATTGTAGTAATTGGTTAATAATCATCCTTATTTTAGAAGACATATACATAAATACTTATAGAAAAAAAAAATATCGGCTTAAAGTGTTGTATCCTTAACAATAGATTTTGTTTCAGTTCTTTGATATTGTCGCAGCTTCGGCTTAGAGCTGCGACATGCAGATCATCTGAAATAAGAGGAAAACAAAACACTTGTTTCTGATCTGGATTAGAGTTAAGTTAATTAACAAACCTAATCGATGCCTTGGCATTTCCTCCACAGTTTACCAAAACGATGCCTTTGGCATTTCCTCAACGATTTATAATGACAGAGCAGCTGTCATTTGACAGCAACAATTTTTATTTTTCTCTGTTGCACACAGAGCGCCATCTGCATCAAAATTGGGAACTAATCATTTTTGAATTATTTGGAATTTTCAATCGCAGCAATCCTTTCTCATGCCAAATTTAGTATAAAAGGAGGCGAACTGCGAAGGATATTCATTCCAATTCCGGCATTGTTCGATGTTGGTTTCCCCGCATTTGGCAACGTTAGAATTCGAATCAAGGCAGGTTTTAACCGCCAGGTAGGTTTCAACCACCATAGGCCGTAAATAACTTATAGGTTTCTACCATAAGCTATTTACTAGGCAAGTACAACAAAACATTAAGTTCCGATTTTGGGAATGTTCAGGTGTCGGTTTCCACCATATTTGAGCACTTTCAGTGTTAGAACTTAGGCAGGTTTCCACCGCCACATAGGCCGTAAATAACTTGTAGGTTTCCACCATAAGCTATTTACTAGGCAAGGACAACAAAACATTCAATTCCGATTTTGGGAATGTTCAGGTGTCGGTTTCCACCATATTTGAGCACTTTCAGTGTTAGAACTTAGGCAGGTTTCCACCGCCACATATACCGTAAATAACTTGTAGGTTTCCACCATAAGTAATTTACTGGTTACAACAAACCATTGAATTCCGATTCCAGGGATGTTCGAATGCAGGTTTCCACCGTGTTTTAACATTTTTAGAATTAGAGTCTATGCAGGTATTCACCGCCACTACGAACCACACATTAGCAATCTTTTTCTACGAAAAATATTGTTGATGCTACGCAAAAGTTAGGGCTGATAGGTTTTTTAATAGAAACAGACTGTTGGTATTCACCACAGTTTTTATATTCATCGGGTGGCAATTTCTCAGAAACCTCAAGAATTATTTATCTCCAGAAACCTCAAGAATTATTTATAAGTTTTTAAAGTCTAATTTTCGTTTATCTGTTTTTATATACCTTTGTTAATTTATCCTATCTCGTAAACAACAAGAGGTACAGAAAAAGTGAATATGACAAACTTGTAGCAAATTCAATTTCCTCCGAAAAGTTCTTGAACACCAAATCGCTGACCTCGATATTTCTTGAGATATTGGGTTTTGAAGTTGAAGTAGTGTTTCTACAATTTAGCTCAATAATCCATGACAATTCCACACTACCTCAACTTCAAAGCCCAATATCTCAAGAAATATCGACGTCACCGATTTGTATATTTATTTATTTTGAGCACGGTAAAACTAATTTATGTCGTTGTTGGTTTGGAAATAAAACCACCTTTAACGTTTTACCAAATTTTTATTTTTTCCGTATCGCGGTTTCGGAAACTACAGCGTTTCCATCCTCAGCGGTTGTTTTTACCAAACTCCGATTTGGTGTTCAAGAACTTTTCGGAGGAAATTGAATTTCCTATAAGTTTGTCATATTCACTTTTTCTGTACCTCTTGTTGTTTACGAGATAGGGGTAAAAAGCGAGAATTTCATGGACAAATTGGGGTTACTGACCCGTACTACCTCGCTGGTGGGAGTTAGGGTTACACCGCAATGGACACTTTTGTAGAGCATTCAATTCTGAAGAAACCCTACCATTGCCCAAGATTGTGCCATAAAATGCCTCTGATAGCTCATCGAACTTTTTTGTTTTCCATTATAATAACATGGGAAAGAATGCATCACTAGACGTTTTTGTCTGTATCTCGTGAAAAAATGATCATTTATGAATGGGACCAATTTCATTAGAAAGAGAGAGAAATTTTCTACGAAAAAATATTCTTGCATTTTTTTCGTTAAGTTAACACAATATTAGTTTATTAGCATTTAAACTCGAGGCATAAATTCAAGATTGAGGAAAAAAACGATTTTGTGACTTCTTCAATGAAACTATGAATATTATTGATTAACCTGCTCTTTCTAATGAAATTGGTCCCATTCATGTATGATCATTTTTTCACGAGATACAGACAAAAACGTCTAGTGATGCATTCTTTCCCATGTTATTCCTATGGAAAACAAAAAAGTTCGATGAGCCACCAGTAAATATTGATATTATGAGCTGAGGTTGGTCCAAGACTTTTCCTTCCTGTCCTAGCAACGGTTGAACCTGTTTGAAGAAAACGAAAAAAAATTTTAATCACCCTAATATATATATATATATATGTACAAACGAATATACAAAACATTTACTATAATAATAAACAAATTCAACAGTTTTTGGTTTTTTTTATCAATATCACAATACCCCAAAAGAAAGAATGAAAAAGCGGAACAGCAAAGGGTCGCAGCTGTCCTATTCATGTTTACCTGATAACAGGTCCACAGCCACAAAAGACAAAGGCCGGCAGCTAATTAAAATGCAATGTGGCCTCTTTTTCACTATTGATTGCGCAATAATAGTGATTTATTTTTCAGAATAGAGTCCGGCTTTAGCATAACCCTTAATGATAAAAATAGCAATTTCTAAGTTTTTTGTAAAATAATTCCCCAAGTATCATACCATTTCCGAATCTGCATTAAATTGAGTAGTTTTTAAGATAATTTGCCAGTTTCTTTTAGTACATTTTTTTTCCACGACTGATAGTCAAAGTTAAAGTTACAATTTTGACAGAGTTAAAAGGTAACACAAATGAGTTATTTTTCTTGGAAGGTACACTAAATTTCGGTAAAATTTTACTTTTAACGCCTGAAACAACTATTCAAGATACGTGACAAATAAAAAAGTAGACAACTTGAAGTTATTTTTAGCAATTGTGGTTGAAATTCGAACTAAAAGTAGAGATTTTAAAGAAAATTAAAAAAGTGACAATATCTCGAAAACTAAGAAACTTTTACTAAGGTCATGTTTGTTTTATTCGACACATCTAAGGCTAACCTATCTCCCATGTCACTCTGACCTGGTATTTATGGGACACCCTGTATATTAAATTTATTTCTTTTAATATTATACATATTGTAAAAGTAAAAAAAATTGCTTATTTGTGAGGTCTTGGTTCCAGGAACATTTCGGGGGTTGCTCCTTATTGAATATGTAACTATGAGTCATCAGGCAGTATTCTATTTTGAGTAATTATAGTAATTTTAATTGAATCTCTTCTATTTAATTTAATTTATTAGCTCCAGGTACATGGTTCTTCTTTCCATTTCTTTTCTATATTGCTTCTTATAAGGTTTTTAAGGTCGATATTAGTTCCTATTTTTCAGCTATGTTTTCAAGATATGATGTTATATATAAAATAATTTATTTAATATTACAATCATATTCATCAGAAGGATTCGATAAAATAATCAAAATTTAGATAATAAATAATAAATTTATGTATGGTAAAGTTATACAGTGTACACCTTCATTAAAATTTAAAAATATAACGAAATGGTGGAACGTTTATCGCAGCCGTAGGTCTATTGGAAAAAATCTAAAGATGTTATCATATATTCAAAAAATATCTAAATATTCATATAGCATAGCACCGAAATTCATTTTTTGCTTAAAAGACCTACAAAAGAAGTTAATTGGGCGAATAGCTTTTGTGATATTTTTTATGCTTCCTTGTGTAAGAAAATGCAAACCCTACTAAAAACCTAGTACGTGCTAACAGCAGTTTTTTTTATTTATATGAACTTAAATTATTTAAAAAGAATTTAAACTTATATACTGGGGTATACTCGAATCACCCCCAATTATGTTCTGCGATTTTTTGTATATCGGCCTGTATGAGCGCAACCGTGAACCATAACCAGTTCTCAATATGTTTTGTTTATAATAAATATTAAAATAATAGCAAAGCGAAACTGGTTCAAGTTCTGTTTTAAATTTCACGCAAAATGTAACAAATAGTCATTTTTTTGTAGAAATCTCACAAACTAACTACTTCTACAAAAAATGGTTGGTTCCAATTTTTTGTTTTAATATTAGTAGATCAGTGGTATAGTATATTTTACAAACAAACTTATACTCTGTGCAGATTATGAACGATATTTAGAATTTCGAGCGTTTTCAATTTTAAAATTATCATATCGCCTCGGTAATTTGTGTCTAAATCCTTTTTTCACAGAATATTTGCCTGAATTTTTATAAAAAATTCAATCGTAAGATATATTTTAAATTGTGTATGCACGAAATTCTAAATTTCGTTCGCAGTCTGTTAAGGATATTACAGGATTTCGCAATTTTTAGTCCAATTTGTTTAGAAAAGTGATTCCTCTGCTTTAGCAAAATCTTTGAAGACCATTTAAAAAAAAGTCGCAAAATTTTTTCACCTAAACCTATTTTAAAAACTTCCTCATTTAATTGGCTATTTAACCTGCAAATTTTACTTATTATCTCTATTTCAATTTTTGGTTTTGAGTGAAAAAGTAAAACTCAAAAATTTTGGAAAATTTAATTTTTTTTAACTTTATGCAATTTAAAAATTCGTTTGGTGCAATGGTATAGGCTGTGGAATTAAATATTTCTGTGTTCTCTAATACTCAGCTAAGTTGGAAAAAAAAATCAAGCACTTATCTCCATTATTCAAGTCACTATGAGCAAAAATGTCTTTGAACTCCTTATAGTTTGGCGAAAAATTTTGGGACAATCTGTGTACAAAATTTTTAGTTTGTAATTTCTACAAAATAGCTCTATTATTACTTTATTGTTTTAGTTTTATCTATTTGCTCTTAAAGTGTCTTAAAAACTCGAGATTATATTTAGTTTCCTTTGCTTTCCTTGTAAACTTAAACTGAGCCGTACATAAAATATACAAAATAGTTAGTCGTAGTTTGTCCTAAATTCATTTATAAGTCTCGCTTTGTAACGATTTTCAGAAGAAAGCACTTACAAAAGTTTTCGTCTCCTAAGTTGCAGCATAAGAAATTCAAAAGCAATTCAGAAGTATAGGAATTCAAAAGAAAAGCATAGGATTTCTTTTAGATGTTAGAGATCATTGTAGTGTCGTAATTTAAGGATTTATTAAGTTTCTTTTCTCCACAGAATTCCTGACGTCGGTACACTAACGAACTCGTGGGAAAAAAGATTTTAGGGCATACTCGAAAAATATTACCTGTAAAATATCCATGGCATGCTCATTAAATCACAGATACATCAAAAGTGAGCATAAATAGCACGGCGTAAATAAGTTTTTAACATTTATTTTGATGTTGTGTTTGTGGCAAACTTGTGTCCAAACACTTGCTGGAACTTATACTAAATTACAACATTGGGTTCATCCTATGTGATGATAGTCTGACGTCAGCATAGCAAGATTTATAAAAGCATTTTCCAAGATTACGTCATATACACTGCTGGATGAGAATATATGCTGAATTTTCCCTTAACCTTACACACATGCCCGACAAAAGGACACTCGCCTCGTGCTGCGGAAAAGTCCATTGTATTTTACGAGTTTTTATAAAAGCGACTAGCCTCACAGTCTTAAAGGATATTTTTAGAGCTTTAAGTCGCCTTCGAATTTCATTATTCTTTTACCGAGCTTAATAAAATATATGTTCGTTTAAGCCACTTGCACAATTGCATAAATCAGCGAATATGCCGTGTCGTTTGACCGCGCCTTTGACTTCGATAGTGAGTTTAATTAAAAATGAAGTACATAATTTAAAGAGAAGGGCTCTTTATCATATTACTTTATCTGCGTAATACGTACATATGTCCTGGCGGATACGGTCGACTTAAATATTTGTTTAGCATATTGGCGCTCGGCAAGAATTAAGGATATTTCAATTTTGTCAACATTGTTTCCATTTACATAATTGACGGGGTTTCTCTGTGCGGTACTACGTCAGAGTGAAGCATGCGCTGCCAGTCGATTTCCAGCTACCAGGATTTTACTTCGATTGTTCATTCAAATTGATCCCTCCGGCCCCTCCGGGCTTGAGCGTGAACGAACGAACGAACGAACGAATGAACGACGAGCCCTTCTCAGGGAACGCGATGCCAAAATATTTTCATTTAGGGCAGGAAGGCTTGATTCCAGATTGACGCTTTGAAAACTTTTTCAATTTCCATGCATAATATATTCACAAGTTAGACACATTCACCCGAAAATATTACAGGCATTATTAAACTTTAAACTTCTTGAAGAAATCAAACACTGATCAAATGTGTGTTGTATATGTTGTGTTCGCATCGCGTCGAACGACCCGATATAAATTTCACAATTTTACCACAAAAATAAATTGATTAAAGCTCTAAAAGAGAAGAGAAGTGTGAGATTTGATGAGTTTCAGAGGTAAACTTTTAGTAATTATTGGAATTTCGAATAAACTAACTTTCAAATACTTTGTGTGAGCATCAAAAACATTCATCTTTTGCGTGGTAAAAATATAAAAATAATATATATCTCAATAAATATTAAGAGATCATAAAAAAGAGCTGTACCTCAGCAAAAAATTGTCGTAGAAGAATGAGTCTAGGCGCAAATTAAAGCTTATGCTTTCTTCTTTAAGAATCTTTGAAGATTTATTTCAGTGAAATTTGCGTGAACCCGATATTTTCAAAATTCAAAAAAAAAAAACCTTCAATTTACATTATTCTTTGACTCGAAAAAATTATTTTTGGTTGGGAAAGAATAGTTTAAAAATGACGAAATTGTTCAGTCGGGTGTTAAAATGAATGCATATAATTTTTTCTTAAACTTTGACAGTTGTGGACATGAAGAAAAATAATCGCAGCGAGTTCGCGCACACGCAAAAATTATGTGAAAGCAAAATATCAATTTTTATCGCTTATAAAGGTCTAAAACATACAGTAGGTGGCCAGCTCATTATAACCACGTGCAAAATTTCGTTGTAAGCCATGTAGTGGCGTTTTCAAATAGCCACTTCTAAAGAAGTTATGTACCGTTAGGTGGATATAAGTAAAGGCTATTTAAGGACGTAGCCTGCCGTGTTGTGTCATTTGATTTTCAGTGCCTAAAGTGATTAGAGCGTTGGGTATGTCAAAATTTCAGTCATCATTATTATTCATAATACCAAAAACTTTTTGCAGAAATTAGAAAAAAATATTCTTACTTTACAAATTTTGTGTTGGAAATTATTACAAGACTTCAATAAATTAGAAAATTAAGTTTTTGATAAATTCTTCTTCTTGATTTTGGGTATAGTGATTTGCGATTCTTGAATATCGAAATATTCTAATTTTTTAGAAAATGGGGAAGAAAAAAGATGTTAAACCCGAAAAAACTGCAGCGATTTTTGCATTAATTAAAGGCAAAAGACACTCTGTTCGAGAAATCGCTAGGTTGGAGGGCGTCAGCCATTGTTGTGTAGTTAAAGTAGCGAAGAAATATCGGGATGGTGAAGACCAGGTGGTTCCTTCACGTCGTTCGGCGACCTCTGGGCGTCAAGGGACCCCAAGAACTGATCGGGCAATAATTAGTACGGTTGCCGCCAATCGCTCTCTACCATTGAGGGAAATCCGCACTATTCTAACAATCAAAGGAATCGAGCTTTCAGAGCGTACGCTGAGACGTCGTTGCAACGAGGCCAATTTAAAATGTCGGCGGCCAACAAAAAAGATGAGACTGACGCCAAAAATGAAAAAAGCGAAGTTATCCTTCACTAAGGCTCATCGACACTTCACAGCGGATGACTAGAAAAAAGCGAAGCCTGTGAATAATAGCTTTCCTTTTTTTTAGCGGCATATTTATTTAAACATCGAAATTTTAATTTTTGTGCAAATTGTTTTCATCGATGAAACAATGCTCCACGTCTACACTACCTCAATAAATTTTGTGCGGAGGAGGCCTGAAGAGAAGTTTCACCCTTCCTGCATCCAAGAAAGGGTGAAGCATCCCCCTGGCGTCATGTTTTGGGGATGCATACGCGAGAGAGAGCCAGGATACCTCTATAAAGTAGATGGTACGATGCTGCAGGACCAATATATAAATGTCCTAAAGAATACCCTATTGCCTTATATCACTACAAGAATTCAGACGAGAAGGGTGGACCTTTCAGCAGGATAGTGCGCCGTGTCATACAGCTAAAACTGTTAAAAAATTTATGTTAGAAAATAAAATCCCAATCCTTCCTTGGCTTGGCAATTCCCCTGGCCTAAATCCCATAGAAAACGTTTGGTACATTTTGAAATCCCTAGTTTATAAAAGATCTAATCCCGCCATAGAAATCTTAGTCCAAAATATCCTTGAAATATGGCACGGTGCAGAAGAAATCGATATGTGCATCGATAATTGCATTCAAAGTATGCCCGACAGAATTGCTGCCGTCATAAAAAATAACGGCGGGCACACCAAATTTAAAACATTTTAAATGTTAAGCAATAAAGTACTAAAGTAGACATTTTGGGCTTTTCAGTGATATATATATGTCCTATAAGTATTGAACTTATTTAACCAATAAAAAAGTTACCCCAAATTCATGAAATGTTGAAATAGCTAAGTGGTTATAATGAGCTGGCCACCTACTGTACCTAAGGTATTTATTTTTAATAATAAAAACTTGTTGATAACGGATAATTATACAAATTTTAATTCGTTTAAAAGTATAACTTTATATAATGATTTGGGTTTTTGTTAAGAAGCATTATAGCATCTTGTGGAAAGGATTGTGTTTTCTTTTTAGATAATTTTCGTAGACTTGTAAAATAAAGAGTGGCTAATTGTTCGTATCAATAAAGACTTTTGCATTTAAATATGGAGGTATGTAGTTAAAAAAGTGTTGGTGGCCAATAAACCAATGTCTTGTTGATAAATTTGAGTACTAATTTTCAGTTTGGGCAACTTCGTAATTGGCGAGTTTTTGCATAAAGTTCAGCTGTGTTCAGTTCAGACAGTTTACAAAATATATTTTTCGCAATTTCTTCCAAAAGGGTTCAGCAGGATAAATATGACGAGTCGGCCCCCAAATGGGAACCTATATCGAAACTTATGTTTTAATATCGATTTAATGTACAAACATAATTTATGTACATTTTGCGACCTTGAGATATGAGAAAAAATAACCGTACGCATGACTATTTTTCAAAGTAATATATCTCAAAAACCAAGACCAATGCGAGGCTGTAGGTTACATTACAGAGTATATCATATAAATTTTTTTTACATTTTTAAAAGTTATTTATATAAAAAAATAAATTTTTAAAAGTTATTTATATAAAAAATAAATCATAATTTTTTTTTTCGTGTTCTCTGAGACTTAGAATCACGAAAACAATATATGTTATGCTAACCCATTATTAAACAAATATTAGATATACACTGATTTATTATAATTTGTGAATTCTTCTAAAAAAAGAGGTTCATCTCTTGTATTAAAGGGATTTATCAAAATAATTAAGAGGTTAAGAGTTCTTAACTTTTATGTAGAATTGGGGGGTAAATTCCTGAAATTTGTCGATCAAGGTGGTATATCGAAGATTTATAGTAGTTTCGAAATCAGCTCACTAAGTAAATTAATATTCATCTTTTCGATGGGTTTGGGAGTAGTCTCACTCGATTAACACTTTACGGACGGGTCACATAAATTTACGTTTTTCCATTCTGACTTCCTAGGACGGGCCACGTAGATTTACGTTTTTGCTTAAATTTTTATTACGCTGCGTTAGTTTTTCATTTTTATACGTATTGGGTTTTTTCCTTGTTACCATGAGTTGTAGTACTATCTACCTATTGAACCTACTGCGCAGTTTTGCTTGTTATATAAAATAACTTTTTAAAATTTTATCAAAAATATTTTTACAACAGAAATCCTCATAATGCTTCTTTCCAGAATTAGGTGCATTTTTATATCCTCTAATATATTATATTAAAATTTTATCAGGTCTAAACCTCCTAAACAAATTACGAACTGTCTGAATACTTGTAGCATCATTCCCATACACGGTGCAGTCTCAGTTGCAGTATCTTTAGCATTGTTGCCTTTTTTTAAAGCAATGCAGCATATTATGTCGGAAATGCTTTCTCTTCCATACTTAAAGGTATATGAAAGGACGTATATAAAACTTTAATGCAAACGAAACATATCCTACGGCAGCTAGAGCACGACTGAAGATAAAGAAAACAACATTTGACAGATTAGGTTTCATGTTTTTATAAAAATTACCAGATAAGGCAGCTGCGTACAGACAGCGAAAGACACTTTTGGGACAATCTAATATGAATTTAAACTTCTTCACTACTGTAAATGATGTATATTTTTTACTAGCCTGCAACTACATGTTTATGGTACTGTTATCCAACCAATATATAATATGCAGAGCAAAAATGTATGTGTATTACACATTAAACACGATTTTATGATTGATGAAGATTAAACAAAGATTTCTTAAGCGTATGCTTACTAAGGCATGTATTAAATAAGTCAGCATGCTTATTAATACTTAAGAACATGCGATTAGTAGGCTCATAGACACCATAGTTAGTCCCACAACTGTTGGATTGTAGAAGAGTTAGTTTCTATAGGTTACAAGGGTTATGAATACGAATTTAGCTTTAAGAAGAGAAGACGTTTATACAGATAATGAAAGCCTACAGGACAAATCTAATGAACTTGCGTTTGAAAGACTCGTTATTAATGTGGGCTTGATAATGAGGAGACCAAAGACTCGCGTATTCAAGAATTGGTCTCACAAAAGAAAAGTACAATTTTATATATACTCTAATGTTAGAGGACACAATTGAACATCTTTTTATGAATCCTAACACAGAAAAAGCCCTCATAATCATAGAATTTGTGTCTTCAACTAAATCAAATTTGTTGTCAAGAATAACACCTAAATCACGAAAGGACTTAGGCTCGACGAAGAGACCCGAGACAGCGAAGTCAAAATGACACACATTTATCAATATTTAGTGCAAGGTTATTGTGAGCACGCAAGAGTGGAATATATTAAGGTCCTTTTGAATCGTATGGCAATCGTTAATATTCCTTGGGTGAAGGAATAACTTCATGTCATCAGCATAGATTAAAACTTTGTATATATTCAACAGATGTGTGATATCATCAATTAACAAAGTGAAAAACACGAGGACCTAAATGGCTACCTTAGGGTTTAGGATATTCTTCGAATTGGCACTAAGAAAAGACACTTGGTAGGACCTATTTGAGAAATAATAACGTAACCAGTTGATAAATGATGTCAAAAAGCCTTTACTTTCAAGTTTTAACGATATTATAGAATGAGAAAGCTTATCAAAGGCTTTACTGAAATCTGTATAAATACAGTATATTTACTGCAAACCCACCCGCAAACCTTCAACATTATACGGAACAAATTCAAGAAGGTTTATAGTTCTAAAGCGAGCTTGAAGAAATCAATGCTGGTAATATTAGAAATGAGACATAAGGATAAGACTAAGGTTTGGGAATATAATAATAGCTTCTGAGAAAATATTCTTTCTCTTAAGTAGTGAAACGTTCTATTCTTTAGTAACCTTAATCGATAATCTCAATTCTTTTTTGAAATTATATGGCTTATGAATTAACCCCAATAGCGGTGCACAAATTAATGAGTCATTACGAGTAGAATTAAGTCAAATCTGACATCATGGTAAGAGAACACCTGGCTTTTCTTAATTATAAGCCATTCGGTACACCTACCGGAGGTTTTGGGGCTCCATTGTTGGAACTTCGTTACCTAACAAAAGAAACCGCCGCGCAATTAAATTATAATCAAACCTGATACCAATTTATTTCGTTTCATTGTACTAATTATAGGACCTCTAATTAATCAACTGCGTGTTCATTAAAGTTCGATAAATAGATTGCATAAAGCTTCCCCTTTCGCAGGATCAGATCACATACCTAATTTGGGCAAATTAATTACCTCTGAGCCCCCTGACGGAGCCATATTGGATTATCGTATAACAAATATTTGAGTTGGTTCCAGGAAGATTTTATCAAAATCCCTCCCCCTGACAGGTGGGCGGGATGAAAAATCAACCTGACGTCACTCAAGAGCCTTGTGCATACACAGCCAAGGTACAATGTGTCAATCATTTTCTAGACCATTCAATTAACGAGTTTTAATGGCCACCGACAAATGAATGTACCTTTCTTTCTTTTTTTTTCTTTACATAGTTGAAAAGCTTGACGGCTTCCTGAATCGTTGCGCAAAAGAAAATCTAATTTCGAACATACGTTCAAATTCAGACGACTCTTGAGTTGAACGACGTAATTGAATGCATGAAGTGATTACTGGGTAAAAGGATCGATGTAAGGGGACTCTCTTTCCACCACGATTTAATTTTCCCTTTTCCCAGAAAGATCATTTCTAACCGTCAATTTGTGTCAAACTTCATTTGGAATTTTTTATTTGTAAAATACTTTGACAATCTTTTCAATTTTGAATATCGGGGACTTTTGCCGAGCGAGTTTTATAGTAGGCTACGTTTTATACCTCTTTAAATAAGGAGCTATCATAGAGCCATTATAAAATATAAACAATTATTTCATTTTAAAATTTGTTGGAGTACATAATTGCAAATAGCACCTACCAATTGTAATACGACTTCCGAATTTATATATATTTATAAATTCAAATATAATGACACCAAGTTAATTTTAAACAAAATCCTACATAGCATTACTGAGCAAATTATTTTGACACATTGTAATATTCATAATAACATGATTATATAGAATAAAAATTGGTAATCTCCAATTTTGCAATTTTTACTGAAATTAATAAAAAATTTAATCTGTGAAGATACAAAGATATTGTATTATATTATATGTTTAAGCTTTTCAGTAGATTGCAAATAAATCACAATTTAAACCAAGTTTGAACCAAATCGACATAGAGGTTTTGGGAAAATCAAGAGGTTGTCACATTTGTTTATACTTACATCTATCTCTCATGTAAATAAAAGTAGGTTAGTAGGCCACTTCGTTTTGAAATTTACTTCACGCGTCAATTATATTAATCATATTTAAGAATCACTCTCATTTTACAAATCAACCTCAACTACTGCAAAAATGTTGTATTGAATGATCATTTATTTAATACCTAAGAGTTCAAAATATCAGATAAAATAAAAATAATTAAGTTTCTTTGTAAAATTAAATAAAAATGGTTGGCCTGTAACTGATGCAAAAATCATTGGACATGAGTGGCCTTTTTTTAAATGTAATTTTTAAACTTTTATATTATAGTTTTTAACTATTAAATGTACTTAACGCCGAGAGAGAATTCCACTAAATCTAAAAATAAATTAACAATTATTTAAATCGGCGATTGTAAACAGGTTAACAACAAGTCATCTTTGACAAAAGTGTTATATGCCCGGAAACGAATACATTTACCTTTTCCGTCTTCTGAAATCTAAAATATTAAATTTAAAATTTGAGAGTCTGCAGCCTTGAACGGATAAATGTTAACAAAATTCACTAATCAATATGCCGTCGAAGCTTCAAGTCCCAAATATTATATAGACATTTTCACATGTCTACTCGCAACTACCTAAGCAATGTTGAAAAGAAAAGTTCTTTAAATTTTGTTTATTTTTTGCAATCTTGCTTTATATTACTATGTAGTTCTTGTTTAGTAAAAATTAATTCCAACAGAAAAAACAAATGTCTGTTGACTTTAAATACAATCGTAGAAAGGTTAATTTCTGTTAAAATTCAGAAATTTACAATTTTCATAGTACCCAAAAGTCTGAAATACTATTTTTAATGAAATTCAACACCTTGGTTTTTGGATTCGCAGTTTTTACAATTTTTTATTTTTAATGTTCCATATTCAGAATAAGAACTTTCGATAACTGATTGAATATTTGTAATGGGTTAAGTAATAAGCTCATTATATGTATAGTCCATTGTTTTTAATTTGTCAAAAATGTTTACATAACGGGTCCGCCAAATAACTTTTTTTTTTGAAAATGCTATAAAAAAAAAAAACTACTGAATATTTTTTCAAATTTCTTTTTTTATTTCAAATTACAATCCTTCCGGTTAATGATGGAAAATAATTTCATTCAAATGGCTGCCTCGGCTGGCCATGCAGTAGCCTACACGATCGGTCCAATTTTTAAGTACATTATCGATTGTGTGCAGCTGTATTTCACCAATGGCTTCACGAATATTGTCCTTTAAAGCGTCAATTGTCTCTGGCTTGTCGGCGTAACACTTATCTTGTAGTTCTTTCTCTTCGTAGAAATTGTTGAACTACATTTTTTGTAATAAAGGGTCATTTTGGTTTAGGGGACGAATATTACTGATTTTCTTCTTATGTCAAAGAAACAGTCTCATCTTGGTGACGTGAGTGATAACTCAGCCTAGATACGCCTGTAATTAAAAAATAAAGAAGATTATTAATCAGGAAGAGTACCGTGTATGAACCATTAACTCTAAAGGTACGGCTATACAAGACATTTTTGATTATTAAAGTAAGCGCAGGAGTGAAACCGAAATTTATCATTTTTGATCAGACATTTTGGTGTCAATTTTTAACAGCATATTCTTGAAGGTTCATATATTTTTTAAAATTCCTAAGCAGGGGATTAAGGGTCATTAAAACATTTTTGAATGGTTTTTCCAAATATATATTATAAATTTTGCCTCAGATCTATTTCTGTTTAAATTTTCTTTCGAACAAAATTTGGAGATTGATTCTTTTCATAATTGATAAAAATTAAGGAAATTGAGCTGCAACTAATTTTTATCGCAATACTTATTAAAAGGTTTCAGATGCCATATTTTATGGGAATACAAATTATTTAATTCCTTTTAGTAATTTTTTTATATGGGAAAATTCTTTCCTTAATACTTCTTCGGCATCAAAAATTACTTTACTTTAAATCTTAGTATTTACCATACATGTAGTTCTAATCAAGATTTCAATTTAATAATTTAATTTTTAATAACTTGAGCAATAATTTGTTTTTTCCAATTTCTTCGAACCAAAAATGTCTTCACTAATTGTGATTTATAAGATTCAATAATAACACAGGCCTGCGATAGTTTTCCTCCTACAAAACAAAGTAGTTATTTCGATAGGATTTATTCTGTAGATCACGAATTCGCAAACGAAAAAGTTCTATCAGGTCACGTTTTTAGAAAAAAATAGGTTTGAAAAGTATAAAAGACCGTATTTTGGCAATTCTTGCAAATTAATTGAAAAATAATCAATTATCACAGGAGCTTGTAAAGTAGCTCAAATAAAAGTATGAACCTTTAGTTATTATTTTAAAATACGAGAGGATTTAATACCTTCCGAAATATTCCGTGGAATTCACTTTTCCCCATAAGCCGATTACTTCATACAATGGATACTGAATGAAGATGATTGCTTTCTTACGCTCATGAAAATCTTATTCCTGAAGATGCTATGTAATTTCTGTAGATTAGTGGTATTTTATATATGTCGGATAAGGATTCAGGCTCTTTTTTGAGTGGTGTTACGAGTTTTTCCACATTCCGTTATTTTTTAATGAATTTTTAAAAACTGCCAAAATACGCCATTTTGTGCATTTCAACCCTATTTTGCTAAAAAACGTGATGTGATAGAAAAAAACCGAGTTCAGATTCGTAAATAGGACGTCCCAAACCCCCGTAATCGACTATAAAAACTGAGAAGTGGAAAAAAGTTTTTAATTCGCAGGCCTGTGTAATTGTTCCAATTAAAAAACTAATACTTAATTAGAAATTTGTAAACTCTTGTATTAATGTTTTTCCATATTTTATTGTAACATAACTTTTTCTTACCTAATTCCTTTGTTAGAATCAACAATTTCTTCAATTAGAAGATTAATATTTGATTATACCATATATTAGTATGTATTTGTAAATTAGTAAAAACAATTTGTCGCAAAATATTTGTTTTTACTATGACAAAACTAGTTGTTAATCCATATACATTGCAAATTAAAGTTAAAAATCGTAAAATCATATTTCAAAAACTAAAAAAATAGTTTTTCTTAAATTTAAATTTCCCGGCCATCGCGAGCACGACGGAGAATTCTCACTTCAATTGATCAGTTGAAGTAACTGTTATTCTTCAGATGATTCTCTCAGTGCGCGATGGGCTTCTCTCGGGTGCGGGTGCGTCCGTAGAGCTTCGGTGTAAAAACTGTCAAATGCAAATAATTTGATGTATTTAAATAACCAGTAATTACTGAAACTCGACTAGAACATTTCGACACATTATTTTAACAAAAATTCTCAAATTTGGCCAAGGAGAAGATTTAAAGGCGTGAAAGTTCTTAGCGAACTGAAAGAAATGCCGTTAAATTAAAAATTAATTTTCATGCGGTATGCTGTGATAAAATACGTGATTCTTTTCTCGGATGCGGAAATTGAATTGTTTACGAACAAATAAATTTGTAGACAAACATTTGAAATAAAATCCCAGGCGCTGTAATTTAGTGGTAAGTCCGATAATATTTCTTCCATAGTTGAATTCCCATTCTTGCTCCACGGTGGGTTTTCAGCTTTTTGATTTTTTTCGCAATTTCCACGCCATCTTAACACTTAAACGCCCGGTTTTTTATTTTGCAGCTGTGCGTAAACATCTGGCAATAATTTGCTAATAGTAATAATTTGTCTCTTTAAGGAAAAATCGATGTAATTTATTTTTCCATACATTATTGTTAAGTAAGATTTTTACATAATATAAATAAAGTAACAATACTTACCAAAATTATAATATTTTTGATGATTTGTGCTTAAATAACGACGCACTTATTAAAATATGTTTTAAAGTTTTTTAATTGTTTATTAAAGTTACATACTATAAATTCTTACACTAGCACTAATACTTTTTTTGTAATATGAAAATCGTCAAAGCACTTTCTTCTATGTAGTGGAATATTAAAAAATCCTCGGGGGGGAGACCGAGGAGGGTTGTAACAGTGTATATGTTACCTAGCATATTTCAGCCAAAAATAGTCCTACCTCTATAAACCTATATCTCAACATAGACAGTTTTATACACTATGTGAACAAAACATAAAAATAAGTAAAAAGAATTAGGTTCCATGGGAAAATCGACGAAGACTGAAACAACTTCCCGCGTTACAACTCTCTTAGTACCGAGTTAAATTGTAACAGGTGTATTTTCGGCGATTATAACGAAGGAAATTTAATTTAAATTCTACTATTAGTGAATAGAACAAAATTTATTAATAAAAAGAAACATAAAATTCTTCTTTGGTTTCTTTACTCCTTTATATTCATTTTTGGTTAAGGTACAGTCGCCAAATTTCGTCCCCAACCCTAATTTCGTCCCCTTCAATATCTACTCTTTTCAAAACCGCCATCTATTATCAGTGACCCGAACCGACAGCTAGTTGCATCAATCGGCCATTGTGTAGAAGTGAGTGCGTCACGACGTTCGTACCGATAGAAATTCGAAAATCAAAAACTGTGTTCAAGGTGAGTTTTTCATTGAAATATTCTCGGATACCTGACTTATTGATAAAATTTTTTTGTCAATCTAACTATTAATATCTCAGATGTTAATCGATTATATCGTAACAGTAACTTTAGAATGTTTTATTTTTTATTTTTTAGATGCCGAAAAAATGATTAAAATAATTAAGAAAGGGCTGTTTAGATATTAATATGATAGTTCGTACTGATTATTGTGATTTCAATATCAATTAATATGATAGTTAGTACTGATTATTGTGATCTCAATATCGTCCCCGGGACGAAATTAGGAGCCCAAAAATATATTTTCATAATTTGAGTATTTTTGTTAAAGCTATTTTATAACTTTTTCTAAAAATGTTAACGCGTTTTTGATTATTTTTAAGAATAAAGGAATATTGAATCTAATGTTTGACGTTTCATTTATTACTGTGGTATTTTTTTCTATTTTTTTAGATTTGTTTTACAAAAAGGGGACGGTATTTGGCGAGTCTACCTTACTTTCCTTTTTCCTTCTCAGATTTCTTCTTTTTCTCGCTAAAAAGATGTTACTTCACGTTCTTTAACTTTTTACTAACTTCTATAGACGCAATTTCGTCTTTAACAGGTGTGTCAGTTAGAACAGCAGATCTGATCTTGCGTCTATTAATTTATTTCCCATTTGTTGGTGGAGCTTTTGGCAATGGTGTAAGTGCTTTCGGTGAGAATACATTGTCATTGTAATTGTAATTCAACTCTGCCATTATCTTGGAAACGACTTATAAAAGCATTTATACATTAGTGTATTTAATAATTTTTTCGTGTATTTGAATTGTTCTTGCCTCAAAAAACAAGAAAAAAAAAAAAAAATTATTTTTCACATAAATCACATTTTTTTATAGGTACCTACAAAAATCGAAAAAATTTAAAAAAAAAAAATCATAACTTGATAAAGTGCATACCAAAGCACGTGATTCTTTCACAAACTTATGAAAGACCATACATACTAACACCCTGTAAAGAGATTCCGTGAAGTTTTGTGAACTTTCCGAGACAATTTAAATTTAGTGTCTGCTTAGCACGTACTCATGTTTATTTTATTATCTATGAATTCCATTAAAAAAAACTTAAGTTAGTAATATTGAAATTTTTTTAATATCTACTGTTTTCCCATATTTTTCAATGTGCGCCTACGCGAACTTCATCAAATTGCGAAATACAAAGAAATACGAAACGTTGCCAGTTTGCTAACTATCACAGGTCCCGATAAATCGACATTGTTACAACTTTCCTCTCTTACAATTCTCCTCGGTCTCCCCTACATATAAACGAAGTATTTTTTTACATATACGAAACCGCCTGCGAAATTGTTTATTTTTCAGTCCGGTAATTTGTATTATTCTATGTTTTTTCATATCTAAAGATATCCTTTTTGGTGGGATCATAAGGTTGATGGTTTAGCTTCTTGATTCATAGCTTCTTTCTCCACATCCAGGGGAGTGCAATTACATGAGTCATCGTTCCGAGCCAGGAAGCGCTTTTTCCTATTTCGCTCGCTATACTTATTTCTAAAGACATAAACTACATTAAAATTCAGAAAAACCTAGCGTATGTAATGTATGCTTAGATATTTATTTACACATTTAGCAAGACCAAGATCAAGACCAAGACTTAGCTATTCTCGCACAACCAAGACCAAGACTAAATGAACAAGACCAAGACCAAGACCAAGACCAAGACTTATTAGCAAGATTCTCGCAAAGTTCTCACCTAAATTTCTAATACGGTTACAAAATAGAATACAATAACTCAAAATAGAATAAACTATATAAAAATATTTTTCATTAGAATGTACATATATTATAATAATAGATGTTTATTCTTCCCCTTAGAATACATGACATGGAGCACAATAGAAAGTACCCCCTATATACGAAAAAATTGTTTATATAATACATAGTAAATTCGTATGATACTAATTATACGTAATTTATTAGCAGACATTTACTATGATGTTAAAAATAAGAAATATAAAATCAATTTAAATTAAGATAACGTTACTAAAAAATGAGAAAACTGAGAAGTGGATTGTTCCCGAGGCGAAAAATTAATGCTGTTCTTGTGCTGATTTGAGACCGATTTTATTCATTTATTCATAAATACGTATAAAATCGGCCTAAAATTTTATACATAAAATTATTTTCCTGCTTTTATCCATAAGGTGAACAAAAACAATATATTCAGGGAAAATAATGAAATTATACTGTTTTTGTACTTATATTAAAAAAAGGGCTAAATCAGGTTTAAATAGATACATTCAACATAACTTTAGGAAACTTTAATAATTTTAGAGAATTAACTACTTTATCAAATAACTCAAGATTAATTCATTTTTATCTGTTTTATTTGCAAAAAAAATTTCACGATATTTTTACTAGCTTTTTTTGTTTTTCATTATAATATTCTAAATTCATTTGTAGAATGTAAGTTACGAAACTTTTGAAAACATATTGTATAATTAATAATTAAACATAAAATATTCTATTTCTTAAGGGGGTAACCCACTGTTGGAAAAAAAAATTTTCGATTTTTTTCTTTTTATATATTTCGATAGATTAGCACTTCAAGAATATGTGTGAAAGATTTCAGATCGATATCTAAATAATTGTTCTTTATACAGCTCTCACAGTCCCCCTCCGTTCAACTACGATTTCGGAGCGCGCGCGGCCTTGTAGCCGCTCAAACAGCTGCCGCATGTATTACCTATTATAATATTTTCTAAATGTATATTACATAATACACTAATACATAGTTCCTTATACTATTATAATTAGAAGGTACCCACTATCACCTGGGATTCGCTGATTAAGGGTTAGTTGAACATTTTTTTACTTATGTCACAAAATTTCTTTAAGAAAATTTTAAATGCGTTTTTCTCAAAACGCTCTTTTTCGGTGCGCGTCGTAAAATTGTGTAAAAACTATTGGGCCGATTTACTTCAAATTTTGCATATACCTTTATTAAGTACTTAACTATAGAAGTAACCTACTATTAGAGTAAAAAAACAAATTTTGTTGATTTAGGATCAACTTTTTCGTGTTAAAACATAACGAAAATCGATACATCAATGTTCGAACGTGCACTAAATCATCAGATTTATTTTTTTTTGCTGCAACAATAGGTTACTTCTATCCTTTATAACAAATATTGAAGGATTTTTCTTTGGTATATATTTACAGGTGCATACTTTGACCAGGATTTTACGAGGCGCAATTTGTATTTTTTTTTTTTACTGCGTGCGCGCTGCATCGTGACGGCCGTCATTTTGTTAAATTTTTTTTTTTATAATCACAATATAAACTTTAGTCATCTATAAAGAAGTGTGGAAAAAATCAAAAAGATATCTCTGATAGTTTTTTTTTTAACGATTTTTTAAAAAAAGTTCCATTTTTTGGGCTTCAACAGTGGGTTACCCCCTTAAATAGATTTGAGGAATTTGTTCATTAAAATTATAATAATAATAATTATTATTATTGCAACGGAAAATATTTCGTGAGAAAAAGGAGAATAAGAGAGTTTTTCGATAACCAAAGAAATCTGTCTTTATCCTGAATAACAACAACATCAGTTTTAATTGGGTTTTCAAAATAGTCTAAATTACTGCTAAAAGTTCAATATTCAAGAGAACATTAGACTTAAATTTAATAAAATGTATCTATTAAACATTGTTTCAGAACAAATTTAGAATTATTCATAGAGTACTAATACAGCACAAATTTTCTTCGTATTTAGTTCTCGTTATATAAATTTGCAGAAATTTATTAACGTTGGGATGCCCTTTTTTCTTGCATGTGGCGATTTCTATATTTCAGAGTAATATATTCACGGTCATCTTTAGTGGTATTTAATTCCGCGAATCAACTTACCATTATCTATATGTATCGTTGTGCAAAACATAAACAAAGATCGGAGCCTCCAGTTCAGTAGAATAGAAAAATAAAATAGTGTACACACAATACTTTTAAAAACAATTTCTAGCAATTTGAAAATTTTATATAAGTTTTTTATAAATATCTACGTTTCTTGTTTTTTAAAAACCAATTTTTAAAAAGTAATACATACTGGAATATATTTAAATGAATATAAAAAAAAATATATATATATACATATATATGAATATAAAAAAAATATATATATATATTAGGGTGCTTTTTTTTTCGCGACTATATTTTTTTTTTCAGTCCCACCTCGAAATTTTGTGGCTAATACCTAAACATACATTCCCTGCAAATTGGAGCCCAAAAAAATAATATTTAGTACTAGACCAAGACGCATAAAGATTTCCCATATAAAATACACGTGAACTTTGATTATTTTTCTTCAAATCTCCACAACTCAGAGGCATTTTATGGCACAATCTTGGGCAATGGTAGGGTTTCTTCAGAATTGAATGCTCTACAAAAGTGTCCATTGCGATGTAACCCTAACTCCCACCAGCGAGGTAGTACGGGTTATTGACCCTAATTTTTCCACGAAATTCTCGCTTTTTGCCCCTATCTCGTAAACAACAAGAGGTACAGAAAAAGTGAATATTACAAACTGAGCAAAATGAGCAGTTAAAAAAAAGATGGTTCCATGGCGGACACTCAATCTCAGAAACGGCAAGTCTGAAACAAAAAAACCAAAAAGAATGTTAAAAAGGAAGATGGTTTATAGGGCAATTCACCACAATTAGAAAAAAATCGTAAAAAAAAAAAATGGCGGATGTTTGAAAAAAAATTTCGAAAAAATCGCATTTTTTTCGCTTTGTTCGGTTTGTAAATATATTTTTTAATCAACTTTTTCAGAATTTTCTGGTGAATTGCCCTACAATAGACCTTAACCAACAAAACGCTATAAGGTTTATTCAAATCGGTTCAGCCAATCCGGAGATTGACTGTCCGCCGTTTTGATAAATGTAGTTTCGAGAAAAACGCGTTTAAAGTTTTTTTACGATATATTTATGTGTGCGTAGTGAAAAATGCGCGCGCACTAAAACTGCTGTAACTCTTCGATTATTTCGAATTTCTTTGTAAAAATTTAGTAGATGATTTCTGAAGATATAAGGAATCATAAAATGCAAAAAACAAAAAATCGATTTTTTGGAAAATTTTGAGGGAACTACTACCTTAAAGGAACTTTTTTGATCTCTGCAAAAAAAATATCTAAGCTAAAAAAAAAAAAAATTTCAATAATATCTCAAATTTTGAAATTTCATAAGAAATACCCATATAACAAACCGTGCGCTCTGGGACTCCGTCTGATTAGATGTTTTCTCTGCAGCTCAGAAAAAAGAATACGAAATGGTCGTGAGGCAGTGTGAACCGGGCAAATGGGTAACGGGGAACGAAATGGGAAATTTACAAGACAGAGGTCCTTTTTAATGTCTCTTAATCTGCAATTTATTGATAATTTATGAACAATCTTGCAAATATACTAATTTGTATACACGGAACCGATTAAAGCGATGAGTTACAAATTTACGATTCTAGTTCTTTGGGATTTGGTTAAGTTTTGTAAAAGAGAGGAAATACTTTTCGTTTGATCAATCGCATTCAGCCGAACAACTTTTTGACGAGAAAAATCATCATCTCGTTCGTCACTTTTCCGAAAAATTTAAGAAAGTTTAGCATTCTTGTTAAGTCCCAAGAATTTAAGAATTTTTATGTGAATGGCTGTTGTTTTTTTTAAAATATCGTATACCTTATGAAGCTTTAATAATACTCCTCTTGATATTGATCACAGCTAATATTATTGCCTAATATTAGGAATCGTGTATACATTCTCAAATCCAAGAGAATGAAATATGTATGGTGAAATGGGCTATTCAGGAAAATTTTATATTAACTATATTTTCGAATTCGAATTCAACTCCTTCAAAAAACTGCGGTTCTTAATATTGCCAGAATTGATTTCTTTTGATTTTATTACTGAACAATTTCTAACTGAATAAAAACAGAATCGGGAAGCTATGGTATATAAACTAAAAACAAAAAAGCATGATTACGAGAAGCGATTGATTACTCGTTAAAGTCTCTTGGACATTTTATTGGTCGGTCAGTAATTAAATGGCCTTGAGATTCAACTACGGGAAGTTACTCATCTCCTAGACGAAAGAATTGCTTCGAGCTTTTAAAAGGAAAATCTTCGGACAGTAGGTAAGGCATAAAACGCAACCGGAAGAGGTTTTGGCGCAAAAGAAATTCCTTTTGAAAAAAAAGGCAAAAATCCCCTTTACAGACGCAAACAATAAAACCACTTAGCTACCATTTCCGTAACCGAAGTGCCATATCAACTTCGTCGTATTACTTTTATAGTTACAGTCTCTAATGGGACAATCGTAGGACCTGAAAGAAAGAGGGCATCCATAAGAATTCCTCCTTGCACAGCTACACTTATATATATATCCCTGGAGTGGTGTGCGATCTTCCTCAGAGTTCAATAAATTGACAGTGGAGGCAACATGTACTGTCATCAGACTTTGTGTGCTATAAATTACGAGGCTACTTGCCTGGAAGTGTACTTCTACAATGTACAGACACGAATTTCCAGAACATTACATAAGCACATATTCCTGTTTCCTTCTTTCCTTTCTGGCCCTTTTTTTACATCCAAAATTATATGTTCTCATAATTGGACATACGAAACAATTATATATTTTGAGGAATGTACATAGATGATTTTAAATTATGCAACAGATAAGCTTGCTAATTTTGTTGCCAAGTGCTGTAAACGGGAAACTAGGGACCAGTTGTAACATTTTTTTAACAAAACCATGTTTACAAAAATAATTACACCCATTCCTTAATTTACACGGTAGATACGTTCCAAGAAAAATCGTACTAATCGAAACTATGTAAAATGAGATAGAAATAAGGCTAGATTTAAATAAGCTTTAGATCGTGTAAATCGAATCAAAGAATATAAAGAAAAATCTTAGAAGAAAGATTGGTTCTATTGAATACGAAGCCTAGAAATTTTAGTTCTAGTATTCATAAAAACTTTCAAAGACTCATATTTTTTACATCACAAACTAGTTCAATTCATTTATAAACATGAATCGGTAATGTTCCATAATAAACAAAAAACAATACAAACATAAACATATACATATGATATGCTCCATTATAAATATTAAAAGAGAACAAGTTGCTTCTATTTTTTTAGAATTCATATATGTAATATAATGTTATCAAATGAATTCGATAATAGATCGAGTTTATGGACGGAGTTTTGTATATGTAGGTATCTAAAATAATCGTAGTAACATATACAAATTTCCAAATAATAGTGTATTCATAAAATGAGAAATATATAAGGTAAAAGTATGTAAAATTCATTTAACGTATTGAAACAAGAAATTAAGATCTTTTGAAGTTTAAATAAATATGAAATTACTGTCATCACTTTCATAGATTTAATCCTTTCTTTCTGATTGGTATTATGTCACTTTCATCACTCGATAGTACTTAATACGATTCTGTTTTGATCAGCGAGTCTTGGTAATGAGATCCATAGTTAACAATTGTGATTGGTTTTTTGTTAAATATTTATAGATGTCTTCATATTAACTTAAGCATTTGTTAATATATCGATGTAATCGAAGAGCTCGTTCAACATTCGGATTAATTATTACCTAATTTCTATCCTAAATAAACTTTTACTTAGGCAATCTTAATTGTGAACGAAATTAAAAAATGTCTTCTATTTAAATTGTTTATTTTTACCAGTGTGTTTTTTTTAATTCCTTATTTTAAAAAATCGTGTAAAAGGAAAATCGTATAAAATGTACCGTGCTAATCGGGGATAGGTGTAATGAAAAGATGTTTTCATATTGCTGTAAAGGAGGATTTGCGAGTATAAATCATTGACTAACTAATATTTAGTATTTTTATAGAGATTTTTATATTATTTTTCTAATTATTAATGCTTTTATTAATTATACTATATATTAACAATTTTTCTTTATTTTCAGGTGAGTACAAACAACTTTATTATCAAACTAAGCATATGAGGTATAAAAGACGAAATTTAATAAGGTATGGTGAAACATTGTAAACAAGAAATAATTTAATAATACTTTATAAAACAGAAACGCAGTGATTGTATTCAGCATTTAAAAGATTTGTTTAACATTAGAAGTACTGGCTTGTGCTTGTATTTTTAATAATTTTCTTCTTCTTTTAATGTAATATGCTTTCAAATTTCAATTATATTATAGGTCAACAAGGTTTTTATCAAATTTTAAAACAAAGGGTCCTCCGTACTTCAAGGGGTTGAAAACATAAAAGTTTACATCTCACATCATAATCGGGCAAGGAAAATTTCCTTAACACGTGGACACCGGCGCAGTTTTTTATATTTCATTTCAATCGTATTTTGCTTTATTTGGCGGCGCCTTGCATAAAATTGTTTAGAAAAACTTCAAAAGTTTTGTTTCCTTTTACTATACGTTTATTAAGACATAATAGTTTTATTTATTATGTGTTACGAAAAGCTGATGTGAACCACCAGTGGTACGCGCCGCCCGATGAGGCAGTCTTCAGCGTGAACGTGTTAAACAATATTTAGTAAAATTTATTTAAATGAGTTCAATTTTTACAATAATCATAAGACTGTATGGATTTTATTTTATTTTATTCAATAATAGAATGTGCCAATGAAACGAATAATACTTTTAAGTGAAAGGATCCTGAAAATCAGTAGAATTATGTTTTATAAAACCCAGCATTTTATTCAAATTTACGATCGCATAACATCGCAAGATCCAAAATTCAACTTCACTAATTGAATAGCAATGAACTAATTGAGAGCACATACAATGGAAACTGAATGTCTTACATTTAGTGGGATTTAAAGTAAGGCCATTCAACTTGCACCATTAATTCAATCGGTCTAAATTCATTTCAGTTTCATTATATATCATACATAATTTTTAAATAAAACGAGATTGGTACTAGTAGACTTACAAGATATGAATCTGTGTTGTTGAGGGCAAACGCTTTCTTTGATATGGGAATATAATTTATCTTCAACTAAACATCCCAAAACCTTAGCAATTGGTAATAGTTTGACTATTGTCTTTCGTACGTTTTAACTCTGTTTTTCTCGAAAACTGGATCTAATTAAGCATTTCGTTTGCAAATTCGTAATTCACAGAAAAAATCCTATAGAAATGAGATGTCACTTATTCAGAAGAAAAAAGAAAATCCATTTAATTTGTTGACTAGTGTTATTAACCCCTTATGTACATTTGACGTATGAGACACGTCATACATTTGTTTGCCCTAGGAGCGGATGACGTGTCTAAGACGTCATTTGAGTTTAGACAATATTTAACTAACTAAGTCCAAGCAACACCCTGGAAAAAGGTGCCGTGTTTGTAATAAGCATTAGGAAGGAGACTACCTGGCAGTGCAAACAATGCAAAGTAGCACTGCATTTACCTACTTGCTTTGAAAAATACCACACTCTTCATAATTATTAGTAATTGGTTTTTTGTTATAATTTGAATTTATTTCATTTAGTTTTGCTTTGTTTTTATGAATTTATTTTTGTTTTGCAATTCTTATTACCTGAAGTCATCTTAATACTACATATGTCACTAATATTTTAGAAATAAGTGAATTCTTACGTAAAATGTACTGCTTTTAATACTACTCCACTCAACCAAAAATGAAATCCGTTTCACATGCAAATATTTTCTCAAATAAATCCGTACCCAAGGGGTTAATGGGAAAACGGTTTTGAATATGTTGTAATGTTAAACCTTTGGCCTAAATTGTGGTTTTTGTAGTTCTAGTGGTGGTAATAACTATTATTACATATAATAAGAAACAGTAGAAACTTGTCTATTTCTTTTCTTGCTCCTCAGTTTCACTCATAGTTGTTATTTTTTTAAATATAAATTACGAGTAAGTGGAGAGAACTTTGATTGCAGAGTTGTGGTCTTAAAAATGGATTATACGAGTATACAGTATCCATTGTGCATAAATGCAGAAAAGAGTCGTATATCCATTTTTAGTGCAGAACGTGATATTACATATATGTGACTCGTAAATCCGTCAAATATCTTGATTATAGCATACATGGGTGAGTTCACGTGATGGGACTTGAATTTTAGCGTTTCGGAGCTGTACCAAAATCCAAATAAATTGGCAAACATTTTTTAAGAGCTCTCAAATAAGACTGCATTGAAATGCTGCAATAAAATTGTATGCTTCTGCCAATATTATAGTTATCAACAAAGAAATTGGAATCTTGTACTTTAAGAATTATTGCTATTGCTTTAAATTTTTAAGATTATTTTCTTGGAAGAAGCTACTAAAATTTGTCATAGAACAAGTTCTGAATTTAGTACCTATATTAAAAAAAAAAAAACGCTAATTCAGACAATTTTAGAAGTTTAGTTGATCGTGACCCTAAATTTCTGAAAAGTTTGATGTTTTTTTGTCCGAAAACTTTCTCTAAATTGTCGGATAGAATTCGAATACGGTGGAAGAAGAGGAAAAGTTTTCCCTTGAAAATTGCCGAAAAAGACTGAAATTTAATTTTAATTAGGGGCTTTAAGCTTCTTAACAAAGTTTCCTATTCTCGAGGAGTATTCGCGATGCCGGAAATAATTTAGTTTCTGTATTCTCGGAATGCATGCACAAAACTATACTTGAAATCGGAGTATACGGCAAATTAGATGTGTGGTATTTCCCTACTTTAGACTTTAGACACACTTTATCCCACTTCGACGTGTACTCACTTCAGTACATACCTCCTGATTCCTGAGTCCCTGATTACTGGAGCTCTAAAACTCCAGGAAAAAGCAAGCATGCTCTGTTCCACTGTTTTTCCATTAATCCTGACCTCGTCAAACTATAAACACATCCACGTGAACCCAGTGTGCCACTGGGACAGGTATTTTCCAGCTACTGGTTGTACCTAGACCCCCAATAAAGCACGGCTTGTGCTCATGGGAAATATCCTGGAAAATTGTGTTGTGCTCTTGCGTAGTTTTCGAAAAGTCCCCGTGTGTGCTTAGTTCGAAAATTCGGATGAAACTTTTTGGAAGATTTTCTCTTCTGGAAGCTTATGCCCTGTACCTCGGCTGCCGGGATAGATATAGGTTGCTCTCGAATTATTCTTCTAAGTTAGAAAATTCTCTTCAGCTGTAGAGCAGCACAAGCAGTTGTTCGTTCGACTCGTGTCTCGAAAGACTTCATCTGGAGCTTTATGTATATATTGTTTTTTCGTTTTTCTTTTTCCTCAAGTATACTTCTCTTCTATGGAAAATCAGAAAAATATTCCCAGCTTTTCTCGACTGGTCGGTCAGTTATGCTATGATCCCTATACGAAACGCTTGGGTCTTTTAATTTGAATGGGAATAATTCTGAAGGAGAGCTAGCTTTGACCACTTTCGGCCATCAGTCGCTGTTTTGGTGTATGCACCGAGTTTTTATTGGAGTCTGAAGTTCCTGGACCTTCAAAATGAAATTATTATAATTCTTTTTCTTGATAAAGTCCAACCTCGAACACCGCCACCGGTCCCAGAGCACAGAACTGGGAATAATACTATCGGGCATTTCCCACCATCTACGGTCGGTTGATGGTTGTCCTGTCGGGCACTAAATAAATCATCGGGAGCCAGCTCTCCTGTCTCAAAACTGTCTCGGATATATCCCGCGCGCGCTATTAGTGCTCATATAGTAGAAGCTAGAAAATATAAAAAGTTCGGCAAGTGCATACATTTCATGTTATATATAGTGTTTGTTCTCTTCTCCTAGTGTAAAAGGATGAATATTCCTGAATTTGGTGTAACGTGAATTTTTTGATTCTGCCAGTGTCAGATGCATGCCCGGAGGATCTGAAATTGTGTCACAAATGCCAGTTTATTGTGTGGTTTTACGCAATTTTAGGATTATGTGAAATTATTTAAGTAAAGATAAATCAATAATGGAGAAGAATTATAAGCGAAAAAACAAAACGTAAAACATTTCACAATAAAAATAGAACATTATATTTATTATTAAATTTGTATCAAAGCACTGCAATAAATATTTTAACGAAATTAAGCTAAATATGGGCCACTGCAAGTGGCGCCGAAATTCTAAAAAATTGAGATAAAACAAAAAATGTGTTGCATTTTATTTTTCGATATATATCGAACTGTGTCGAACTACAATCGAATTATTAGTATATGAAACATATAAATTAATTCGTGTTTTTATGTGCCAACCCGTGTTAAATTTAAGTTTTGTGTCCGCATAATACAACAGATATAAATTGAGCATTATCATGTGCATTCTGCAGGTGGTTTCTATCAGACATATCTTCAAGGAGAAGTGCTCAACGAATTAATCGAGATATAAAGTATTGAATAAAATCGATATAAAGTTAAAATAAAAGTTTAGTAAATAATCTTAGAAATGTTAGCAGTAGAATAGTCACAAAATTAGTTATATCATTTATTGTAAGAATAGTCATGACGCTGTTCGGAATCGTATGATAGGTAACTGTCGGTTAAAAAAGCGGGAATTTATTTTCATTTTCTTATGCAATAAATTTTCTCCAATTAAAAAAAAATGGAAGAAAGCAATCGGAAAATCGGGTAATAATTAAATGTAGCAAATTAAACAAAAAGATTTTTGACCAAGCAAAAAAACATGTTAGCATAACTATACTATAACTTAAAGTTAGTCTAGTGAACACTGCAATATTAACAATAAATTGAAGCAATTATGATATGATATAATTAAACGAAACCCAATAAAGGCTGTAATGGAAAATTTCGAATCGCCATTAGCCTCACGTGTGTATAAGTAATAGGGTTTTTTCAAATTTCACATTACTTCCAAAACAGTCCTATAATAGGTTACCAATATATTTTTCTAAGAAAGATGCATTCGTAGCAGAGATTTAATTGAATTTTTTTGGGACCAATGAAAAATGTGAGTGTGTAAGAGAAAAAAAAAAAAAAAAAAATTACGTAGAAATCGTTGTGAAAATTCTGTTCATGCCAACAATAAGAAAAAATAAATAAATAAATAAATCCAAGCGAAAAGGAGTAGTAAATGAAATTTCACACGATAACATACTGAAGAAGCTGAATTTTCGAACATACAGTAGAAATATGGAGTTCGGATTGGAATTGAGAAACTCTGGCCAGAATGATAATATTACAACTGATGACTTCCTGGCAATGTTCCAGTCGGATGGCAACAATACATCACCAACAAATCAATTGCCCTCATTACCGGGCTCAACAATTATTGAGCCGACCAACGACAGCCTACTTTTCGGTAGCAACTTGACGACGGTATTCTTCTTCAATGGAACCTATCCGAGCGGATATACGTTAACCCACATCGTGATTGCGTCCATCATCGTAACGATTCTCATGATTATAATCGTTGTCGGAAATATGCTCGTCATAATCGCAATTGCTACTGAGAAATCATTAAAAAATATTCAAAATTGGTTCATTGCTTCGTTGGCTGTTGCGGATTTTTTTCTCGGTTTAGTAATAATGCCTTTTTCATTAGCAAACGAATTAATGGGCTACTGGATATTCGGAAGTTGGTGGTGTGATATTCACTCGGCGATGGATGTGCTCCTGTGCACCGCTTCGATTATGAATTTGTGTTTAATATCCCTGGATAGGTATTGGAGTATAACAAAAGCAGTTGAATACTTGAAATCTAGGACTCCAGCCAGGGCTGCACTTATGATTGCAGCCGTGTGGATAATGTCGGGATTAATATGCATTCCACCGCTATTGGGATGGAAGGTGAAACGGCCAGAAGGTCAACAGTTACCACAATGTGCGGTAAGTGGAATTTTATGTTTCTTGTTCATCTTTAATAATTTCATGTCAAAATGTTATTACGTGGATTATCAAAAAGACGATTCCCTATACTTGATGGTTATAATTATTATTATTAATTGTTATGGGTCATCCATATAACGAGCATTGCAATCGAAAGGCCTTTTGTGTCGGAAACTCTTTAAAGCCTTCAACAGAAGAGTTTTACAGAAACGCACTTTCGTACATCTTGGAAGTGCACTTTCCAGGGAGCTCCCAAGGTGTTCCACAAGGCTCGGTTATAGGACCAGTTTTATTTAATATATATATGGGTGATTTTCCAGAGACTCGAAACTGCATTTTCTCAATCTTTGCAGATGACATAGGCATTTTCCGTTAACAAGAGAACGTCGTTAATATTTGCTCAAGTTCGTAACTGAGTTTAAATAATGTCTTCTTCCACAAATAGAGGATAAAACTCAATCCTAGTAAAACTGAATGTTTTTCATACGCAAACGAAATCCGTGTAACCTCCCCAGCACCAGCTTAAATTTAAATGACTCGGCTATCCCACGGCTGGTGCCAAATAAACTATTTAGTCATCACCTTTGACAAAACTCTCACTTTCAATAAAAACATATCGATACCCATCAATAGACAAATGTGTTAACAAAAACGATGTATCCGTTTATAAATAAGAGGTAAACTCCAAGCCAAAATAATATGCTTATAATTTATAAAGTTCTCTTGCTATATGCAGCGCCCGTTTGGTCTCGATGTACTCAAACGCATATAAAGAAAATTAAAGTAGCACAAAATAAACTTTTGAAATTGATCTTGAATCTTGAACTTCTCTACCTCAGAATTACATGATTGGGCTAATATAGAGTCAGTAACTGACATTTAAAATAAAATATTTTATATATAATATACTATATTGTATACACAAAAAATGTTAAATTCAAATAAAAGAATAACAAAATAAAAATAAAATTACCAGGAGAGGAACGAACGTCAGCCAAGTTCAAAAACTTCTGACTGAAGAATTTCTCTCACACAAGATGTACGATGTATATAATTTCATCGTCTTCAAAACACAGATGACACAGATGGTGTATAGGCTGTTGATTTCTCATCCATTCTGCATTTATTAAGAAATGATCTTATTTTTACAACAATTTTCACAATTAATTTAACTTAAATTCGTAAAACTTCAATAAAACTAGTACCGAAACCGATTGAAGGTATTAGCAAAGATCAGACATTTTACAACTGAAAGATAATTTAATTGTACGTTAACTAACCCTTAGCGAAGCGTGTGAGAAAATTCTAACTTCAGTAAAAAAAATAATCCAAAATTTCGATGTCCAAAAACTCCGAGTCCAAATTCCAAAAATCCAAAGTCCAAAATTTGAAAAGCTAAAGTTCAAAAATTATCCAATTGCTGATCTACTTCTCAAAGTTAAAGAAAAAGAAGGACCTTGAAACCAAGACGATGAACCTTTGATAGCTAGTTCATCAGCAATCTTTTTTCCTTCAGTAATTACAATAAAATTTAAGTGCTAACAGCCTTCTTGACTTTTTAAATTAATTGTAAATAATTTGGATGATTCACCATACGCTGAGAATGTTTAATATACCTATTTTCATATTAAAATATTGGTGTTCAGCAGACTTGTGAACTTAATTACCTATTCCAATTCTATAAGTAGGAATTGTAACTTTTGAATTTAATACTTTTCAATTATTAATAGAAATAAGCATATAGTTACTATTTCGAGGAATTTCGAATTGTGTGTGCATTATAATTCCCCAAAGTAACGAATTTCAACTTTAATTTTTAATTCCTAGTAAATTTCTTTATAACCACTTTTGAGAAATTATTCCACATTTCTATTCTTTGAGATTGTAATTAATTATTCAATTGCTAATTAACAAAACCATGATAATTTGAAAAAAGTAGAATTAAAACAAGAAATTTATTTCAAAAAATGTTATTTAAGTACATAGAATTTTACTCCAAAAGAAATATATACTTTAAGAGTTTCAGAGTATCGAACAGTATCCATGAATCAATGGTTAGGCTTTACTTAAAGTTGGGAGCAAAAATGGTGTATTGTAATGTAATTGATTGAAATATCAGATTTATTTCTCATAAAAAAACATTGAAAGTATTCCGTTGCCACTTACCATGCTATATTCTAAAATTTGTCAATATATTTAATACTGGCACAATAATCAGATTACTTTTATGAGAATTCTCGTTAGTCGGATGTAATATATTAAGTAATAACCTTTCATATTTGTTGGGGCTTGTTTTAAGGTGTTTAAGTTTCTTTTTGCTAAATATTATGTTGAATTTTTAAATTTATTACAAAATTCGAAATCTCCGATCCCAAAAAGCCGTAGATACCATGTTCGTATTTTTTGTGAACAACATTTTTATATAAGTTGGATCTGTCATTGTGCATTTTTAAAATTAGTTGCTAAATTTGATATCAGCATCCTTAAAAACGTTTTTGTGAGATCTTAGTCAGATTGTGAAGGAACCGCCATAAAATTGAATGCACAATTTAAAATTAGCAACGCTGAAAAGCCCCGCATACCCGGCAACTTAAATTAATCAGCTCATCTTACAACTCTGTATAATGAAGTTGTTTTCTATCACATTTATTTTTCGTTTAGTAAAACTTTGTCTCTTGAGACGAATTTAAGTTTAGAGCTTAAGACAATTTAATAGCTAGAGGTTTTACATTTTATTATTTCTTTTATGAGGTAGTAATTGTCATGATGGGATTTTCCATTCATATGACAATGGACTGACTTTTATTGCAAAGGGAGCAATTTCACTGTTCCTGCAGTAAAAAATTTTTTATTTGCACTATATAACGCAGAATGAACAAAAAATATCTCTCCGAAATAATTCAAATAAAATTTAAAGCGCGTCACATTTGGAAAGAAATGACATATTTAAAATAGATTTATAAAGCCTTGGTATTTCAGCAAGCTTTTATAATACCTGCATATTAAAAAATATTATTGCACAATTACTGAAACATCAGTTAGAAGAAGGAAATTATAATTATTTTAGTTGTCTCTATAATGACGTTAAGCTTTCTTACTTTCATAAAAAGTAGTCGGGACACTGGACATAGTCTTTTATATAAGTCAGGCAATCCCATACGCAATCTATTCAATATTTTTGTGTGTCACAGACAACATTAAAATATAAACGCTAGACGGTAAAAGTTTATTCGGCAAGGCGGCGCCACAGTCCACACATACTATGTATATATAAATATAGCCTTACAAAGAAACAAAGGAAACATGTTATATTTTTAAGTGAAGAAATCATGTCTTTGTTCGACATGTCTTCATTCATTCAAATAAATATTTATATTATATACATATGTACTACAAGTTTTTTTTTTTTTTTTTTTCAACAAATGTAATATGCACTGCGAATTTCTATGTAAATTGTGTTTCTCTATAAGATTGCTACGGTTGTAGGTATTGTGTTAAATTGTTATTTAATTTGAAACGAAGTCGATGCACAAAATTTAAAATTTTAAATATAGCTACAATAAAAATGGCATAAAGAGATAACACAATTAATATAAAAATACACATATAATTTGTCAAAATATACATTTTATCTTTTTACATTCCCATAAATAAATTAATTTATTTAATTATTTACACAACACAAAGAATAAATATATAAACATTTTATGCGAAACTATCTAAAATTAATAACAATTACCGGAATTTTGTCGAATTAATATTTCCCCACTTTTTGTGGATAATAGATTTACCTAAGATATGGGTATTTACTTTGGGATTTACCTGTTTATGGTGGCACAAGTTGTTGACACAAATTTTAGGGAAAATTTGTACCAAATCTACGGTTGTTTAACATAGTTATTAAACTCTTTATCAAAATGTTAGTGGTTGAAGTTAGTAACTATAAAGCATAGATTTTAGAGAACTCTCAATTTTGTATTTTTGTAACGTTGTACCTACCGAAATAGTAAACATGAAATCTAAAAATAAATCTAGCATACTGGAATATTTCCAAATGTAATATTGATGGATTGCAGGGTGTTTGCCAGTTAGAATCAGATCTTTGATAAATAATCAACGAAATTTCCTTTCGTCGGGTGAAATTAATTGATTTAACGCGATCAAAGCAGAAAGGTTACGTAATTGCTTCCAGAAGTAACTTTGTTAGCGCGGAGGTCTCGAAGATATTTAAAATTCGATTAGGTTGGCGGGGGGCGCACATGGTGAAAGATTTATCCCCAAATGCTTTCATACGGTGCTAATCTCGCATGTGTCATTCATCTGTTAGTGGCTAATACGTTTGATTTTTATAGCTTTTGAGTTTTTTCATAAATATTTAAGCTTTTCGAAAAATAAGATATTTGTAACACTGCGGGTCGTTGACATGCGTCTACATATACGTTGATCTGTGAGTAACAGTCTTATATAATTGTGAATTTTATTTTAGTTTTCAGCAAGAAAAATATATCACTCATGTTGGGTGTAACTAAATGACCATAAAAGATTAAAAGTTGAAGCTCGAAGAAAGCAGAAGAAAAGTATTTTTTAAAATAGCTCTTCAGTTATCTAAATTTCATATTCTGCATTCTATTTTTAGTCATACAAATGGCTTTGTTCTTTTTAGTAAAATTACATATTTAATGAATGCAAGCATATATGTAGTTCTCATTAAAATTGAGCATTACAATAAAAGCGAAAACTCCATGCTAGTTTGTAGCTATATAAATTGTCTTTATTACATTTGCACGCAAGTTATGATAGAACATTAAATGCTGCTCCACGTAATCTTTTAGTTTATAGTAAAGTAATTTAAACATTTACATGAAAAAGTGCTGCTTTTTTAAAGAGGTGCATTAAGATCTTTAATGTCCGTTTAAACATAAAGTAGTAATTAGGAGCACCCCATAGAGATTAAGGTTATTAAAAATTCTTTATGATAAATGGTCATAGAGGGGAAATGTAGAGCTCCCCTAGGAGGTTTATGTAATAAAAATAAATTCTGTTTAACTATTTCATTACGTTCTTGGGTATGTACACGAATATCTAGTATAAAAAAACCAAATCCTAAAAGAATTCAAGGCTATCAAAAAATAAAATCTTTGTTTACTTATATCATTTTTTGTTTCGGTTTGGTTATTTTTAGTTGATTTTCTAAACATTTGGAAACATTGATTTAATTTTATAGTAGTTACATAGTTGAAGCATTCCACGCCAAATCGACCATTTAGGATTTGGCTGATATTTTTGTATGTTATAGTACCTCACTAAGTTCCTTTCTGTGATTTTTTTCACATTTTTTTACTCAGTTGGAAAAAAGTTATGAATTTTCCCAAAAAAAAAAAAAAAAAACCTATTTTTTTCAAAAAATCAACTCTTTAAAAAATTGACCAAATCCGACGATTTTTTATTCGAATTTTCTGTTTTTAAATGCTTAAAAAATGATACCAAAAGTATTAAAATTCATGCTTTATGAAATTTTCCAGTTTTTCCAAAAGTCTTTTTTTTTTGTAATTGGATTCGTTCTCCTTTGATAGTGCAAGTTTCAAAGTGGGGAAACTTTTTTTTTTGCAATTCAACGATGTTTTAATCGATTAGTTCATCAGTTTATTTCTCCGTTTTCCTGTGTCAAATTTATCTCATGTGTTTCGTTTCAATGGTTTCAGTGTACACTCATGTAAACTATTAATCAGAGTGATTATTTATAGTTTCTTTTCTGCACTAACTGCTTGATGATAGTAATTTAGCTGTTTATTTTTCTCATATGTATCACCATCTCTGCATCAACAAGCAACAAAGGACAATTTTAGTTGTGAGTTCATATATTAGGGATTCAGTTATCTTGCACTAATAAATAAATTACTTAAATTATTTTGATTTCTGTGATTGATTACTTTTTTTTTCCTCCTCACTATTGCAACATCCCTAGTTTCAATATTTTGTTGCAGTATACATGTTTTCACCAAAATAATAACTGAATTTGTAAAGGATATCTCTAAAAATGTTAATAAAATTTACTATTTTTCCTCAACAATTTAAAAATTTAAAAGATTTTGTAAATTTTTACTATGCCTGGTGAGTGGCATATTAATATTATTTTAATCTACCAAATATAACAGTCAAATTTTCTTCACAAAAAGACTACAATAAAGCCGTAAACGAGCTAAGAATCTATTTTGAAAAGTTTGATAAATCGTATGTAACGCTTATGTAAACAAAATATACAAATACTTATTTTATTATTCATGAAATATTCATGAAAAATTAATTCAAAATTATTCAAAACCCTTTCTATCGACTTGAAACTATATATTATTATGCTTTAATATAATGGATATATTTATTTAAAACTATTTTATATAAAAAAAAAAAAAAATAATAATGAATTGTAGAAAAATAGAGAATTTCTTAAGGAAAACAAATTTAAAGAAAAGTTCCCCTACTTTGAATCAAGTATCAAAGCAGAATGAATCCAATTCTTAAAATAAAATAAATATTAAAAAAGGTGAACTTTTAAAAATTAAAAATTTCATAAAAGATCTCTTTTAATATTTTTTTTTCCTTTTTGGAAGGAGCAATTAAACATGGATAATTTAAAAGAAAACCATCGCATTTGGTAAATTTTTTAAAGAGTTATGTTCAAATTGTGCCTTTTTGAAAATTCATAACTTTTTTCTAACTGAGTAAAAAAAATCACAAAAAAGTACTTAGTGGGGTACTGCAACATAGTCAAAAGGGGTCGGGTTCAAAATTGATTGCTTTTGTATGGAATGCCCCATATATATATATATATTGCAATATATATATGCTTTATATTTATTTAGGCTTATACAATTTCTGTGGTGGCAAATTTAAGATTATTGATATTGATTTTTAGATTCTAGTTAAAAATAAGAAGTTCACATGCAATTAATATAAATTACTTTATTTATTATACTAATTTGTGTAAAATTTGTTCGAAGTAGATTTCAATAACTAAATAGTGCTAATTATTTTAAATTTCTCTCTTTTTTTTTAATAATGTAAATCCGCTTCTATAATGTGTACATAATTTTCTTGTCTTGTTAAATTCTTTATTTGCCGACTCCCGATAGAGACGTTAATTTTTATGTTTTTAAAATTGAGGTTTGTATGAGTTTTTACGAGTGTTATCCAATGTCAATCGCATAGTCATAACAAATCGATAAATCTTCATGTATTAAAATCCATTCAGCCGTTTACGTTTTATCTAGGAATGAGCACACTCATAAAAATATATACATACTTAATAAGCATTACTTTCCGTCAGGTTAGAAAATAAATTATTTATAAATGTCTATATAAATTATGCATTTATCTTGTTAAACCTTTCATTAAACTCTATACCGGCTGGGAAGTGTAATATTGCTTGTTAATTTTTAAAAAGCTTAACTTATAGCGAAAGTATTTTAGACTTAATAATATATTTTTTCCAGGACTAAACACTTTATCGGAGAATTAAATTTATCATGTAACATGTAACATCATGCTTTTGCATAAAACGTAGTCTACCATAAAAATAATTCTCTCTTTGAATATTTATATTTGTTCAGGCAATAATTATTCAAAGCACATTTCATTAAATTAAGGTTTTTGCTATGTTGTCGAAAGTGAAAACTGAAGCAATTTATGTAAATCATGTTATTGTTGATGATTTGAGCCAATTACACATATTGCGATATAATTTTGAACAAATTTGGATGCAATAGAAAATTATTAATTTTTAATGTTTGTGTTATAAAAAATTAGTTAATAAATTCTTCGAAAATTTAATATTAGGTATATATTATAAATCAATAAAAATATATCAAAAGTTAATCTGTAAAGGGTCTAGAGACCTAACTTATTAGATTAAAAGCTAAATCTAGCTGAGTAAAATAATTTAGGAATACCTTTGGGTGCTAGGATATAGTTTAATAAATAACAAATAAATTCTTTTTAAATATTTATCATAGGGTTTTCTTCTATAAAAATCAATACGATGTAATTAATACTAAAATATAAGGTGGAATTATGTACATCTTTACTTAAACTTTCATAAGATTGCTTATATTTTAAATTATTAAAACTAATTAAGGCAGTGCCGGCCTTAGGCTTTTGCGTTTAGTCGGGCAAGCTTTTATTCGGCGCCCCTTTTAAAGAAAAATATAAAAATTATGGCTTAAAAAACAAAAAAACACGCTTTTATAAGTAGCGCAATAAAAAGTTGAACAATTATCGCAGGTTCAAAATTTCTTTTAACTTGTAGTGTCATCAAAAATTTAGCATTGTGAACAATTTCAAGGTTTGGGCTTTCTCCGAACATAGTTAAACTTCGATTTCTAATTTTGAATTACACAAAAATGCACAGGACAGACGACAACACGGTCAAGTGGAAAAAAAGTACGAATTTTTGGCTACGATGAACTGACCATACAGAACAATCCGAAAATTGTTTAGATAATTCTTCTATATTTTCACAAGTTCCGTCATCTACCGCATTTTGATTGTTGGGCTCGTCCTCATCTATTTTCAACTTATTTCCATCCGAAATTGGTTTCGGCGATTCAGATCTAACTTCATTTTGAATAGATGGTTCTGACGCTTTTCTTTTTCTGTATTCATAATCAGACGGTTTATGGTCTCGTTTTCCATCGTTAAAATAAAATATTATCAGCCTGCATAGAAAAAAAGATAACAAATGTTGATAAGAAAAAATTAATTTTTCTGCAGTCCAGACCGCAAAGTGTCAACTTTGTAACGACCACTCAAAACAAATTTCCACTTTGCGTAGGCTTCGAATGGAAAAATCGTAAAAGTTACGCGGGTGTTAAAAAATAAGGCCTTAGATCAAATAGTTGGGCATTCTTTATTTATAACCGACTTCAAAAAAAGGAGGAGGTTCTTAATTCGACTTTATTTTGTTCTTCTTTTTCTTTTTTTGTGTATGTTATGCGATATCTTCGACGATTGTGAACCGATTTTAATAATTCTTTTTTTATTAAATAGAATATTTCTCGAGGGTGGTCCGATTTAAATTTGAAGAAAATATCCCTCCTTTAAAGGTGGAAACTTAGAAGATGAATCCCTTTTATTGAATTTTAACCACTTCTCGTCAGCTAAAAATTGAAAAATAAAACAAAATTTACAAAAAAATAAAAAACGACTTAAAAACTTTGCCTGTATGTACAAATTTAAACTAAAAAGTTAAAAATAATATTTTTTATTACTTTAAAGAGAAGAGCATTCAAGAACAATATACAAAACTATTAATACTCGTACTTAAATATTTACAATATCTAATCAGTTACTTTTTGGAGTCGGTGCCAGCCAAGGCAAGTTTAAAAACCCAAATTCTCTAGGTTTAAAACTTGCCTTGCCTACACCAATTAAAAACTGACTGATTAGTTAATATTTAAATATCAATAATTTTGTATATTATCCTTGAATGCTCTTTTCTTTAAAGTAATAAAAAATATTATTTTTAAATTTTTTGTTTAAATTTGTACATACAGGCAAAGTTTCGAAGTCGGTTTTTATTTTTTTTTGTAAATTTTTTTTTATACTCCCAACGTTGCGTAATCTATTATTGAATTTCATATATAAACTGAATTTCATATATAAACATACATTTAATACTGGATGTGACATTGGACAGAACAGGATAAAGAAAATTAAATTTGAAGGGTGAATATACCTTCCGTAAAATTTTCTTTTAAATACTAGTTAAATGTGCAATAATAAAAGCAAAAAGTCAAAAATTAGGAAGAATAAAGAGTGTAAGTAGAAAATGTTGATTCATGTATTATAGAATCTTCAATGCTTCATCTGAGAATACAATTTACTATATCCGAGTAATGTATCTCTGAGAATCTTAAGGCTTCATGATTTTCGAAACGTATTTTGGATTTCCTGAAATAATCTTTATATGCATTTAAATATTGTATAGCATTCCAATTGTTTTTCATTGAATTACGAATCTTTGCCACGAAAACTTGGAATAATAATCAACTAAACTAGTAAATACTTCGAACGCAGTTTGATATTATCATGAAATCTGCAGTTTCAAAATAAACTATGGAAAATTTGGAAAATCAATTAAGTATTTACGTTTCATAAATTTTGCATTTTAATAACATTTACAGGTAAATTAGAATAACTTTATCTCGTCAGAATCAAATACTAACATAAATGTATAATAATCAGTTTTTATATGTTGCTTTTCTCTCAAAAACTGAATGCATAAAAGGTACAACGTCCAAAAATCAAATCGTTCATTTACCTTATGCATCACTCGTTCCTTTAATATTTTTGAAGACCAAATGAGTTTTTAAAAATAATAATTTGCACATATTATTTAAAAATTTTATGGAACTCCGCTAACGCTGACGCTGCAGTCACGTTGCATCGTCTTTTGGGGTGAATATCCAAATTCTGCATGGAAAAGCAATTCTTTCCCACGGATGGTGTTAACTTATACAATATGTCTAAAGCGCCCATCGCGAATTTCTAAGAAAAAATTTATTCGAAAATACACAAAAAAATGGAAAACGGCTCTTACCAAAACTCCCTCTAATACATATAAACACAAGCCGCGAAGTTGAAAATGCACATGTAGTGATGTAGTCCGAGAATCGGCGCGAAATTACATTGCTTCTTTGAACGCAAATATCTTTAACATTTTGTTCTCGCCCCTATAATGGTTTTGGTACTGTAAGAACGGCATTCTTCCTCAGTTACAATTAGTAGAACATCACTTTTTCGTAAAAACGATAGTTCAGCAGATTCGCCCTGTGGAGTTGAATAAATGGGCTATACCGCCATAAGAAGCAATCACCGGAATTAGACGGCTTGTATTTATGATATTGTTCGTGGGGATTTTGCTTTTACGATACTTATACATACATAAAATTGCCACTTTCCTTGGGGGGAACACAAAAACACCTCGAGAAGTAAAAAACAATGCTTCAAAACGCATGTTTGTCGCCCTTGCCTTCGTCTTACATATATTTTTACTCAATTTTGCAGTTCTACAAATTTATTCCTCTGAGAAATTTTAATATGTTCCTCATTCATTTGGCGCCCCAAATCGACCGGCGCCCTCGGGCGCCGCCCGAGCTTGCCCCCCCCCCCCCCTAAGGCCGGTACTGAATTAAGGTATCAATTTCATTGTCTGGGATAATTTCAGAGCAATTCGAATTCTCATTTAATAGGTGGTTTTTATAAACTTCACACAAAAAATAAGAATTATTTTTTACAAAATCTAAGCTCTTGATTGAGCCAAACTTCAGAATTTTTTTCTTCATTTCTCTCTCAATCTATCCAAATTGTTCTCAGAACTTTCTTACTTATCATTTATATTTATCCCAGTTGAAATAAAAAAAAAAAGCACCGAATCAAATCAATTTATATTAAAATTTAGACCAAAGTGAGTCATTTTTAACCCTTTCGAATTGCATTTAAATCTATGCGTCTAAAAACGAAACGACTTACAAGGAGACTGCAACTGGTCGTCATGACCGATTTCGCTCAAATTTATAGCACATGTAGGGCTTGGCAACAAATGAAAGTACCCGAAGTGGGAACTCCAGATGGCCGCGCGTTTACAAAATAATAGTATACAAAAATTTTCACGCGGCTCTAAATCCCATTCATTGTAGCACATTCCCAAAGCGGCGGCTGGTGCAGTGGTGAGTACCTGAGCTTGGGATTCAGAGGTCATGGGTTCGAATCCCACCGTGGGGATGCTTTTTTTCGGATTTTTCCCAATTTTTATAAGATTCGAGTCCGCAATTAAGTGAAGTGATAAATTTTTTATTTTTTTTATTTATTTATACGCAAAAGGCATAAATATAGGACGTAATTTTTAATCAGCGCATAATCGTGAGAAATTAACCGTTGCGAACTTTCCAGACGTGTTCAAACAGGAATACCTATTTCACAATTAAATTTTGAAGGTCCCTCCCGGCGGCCATACACGAACATTAGTCATTCGTCATTCATTTACTAGCTCTTGGCGGAGTAACTTGAATTGTGCGAGAATACCGTGAGGAAATTTTGGAAAATATCAAAAAAAATAAAATTGAGGAAAATATTGTGGGAAAATCGAAAATGTTAGATCAAAGTGAAATTCTTGATATGCCTGGAACGTCGGTGGAAAAAGAACAGGAGCCAGGCGGTAGCATTCACAGCGAAGCGTCGAAGCAACGCTTGAAAACGGCGCTGGATTATACTTTACATCTTTTGGTCGAAGACGATCTGATCACATCACAAAGTTCCGAAGTTATAACCGAAGAACACATTCAAATGGGAAATAAAATACATGAGAAAGTAGTGGAAGTTTTATCGGAGTTTAAGTTTATATTCGACGAAGAGTTGATTTTGGCCGAAGAAATCGTTCAAGAAGGAGAATATGAAGAAGTGGGGGGTACCAATTCGTCGTCAAGTGATGACTACGAACCCTATGAAAAACAAATGAGAGAGGATCTAGATTTCGTTCCACTCGACTACAAAATAATGGTGGTTAATCTTGCCAAAGCAAATCCAAACTGAAATTTGAAAAGTTTGCAAACAAAAGGAGCATCTCGGTTGAAGCTTATACGAGATTTGAAAATTTGGGAAGAGCATATTAAAAATGGCGGAACTCGAAAGGATAAATACAACACAATTGATACGTGGACATATGATCGCTTTGTAGAAGCGCGGAGTTGTAACCAGCAAGTCACCACAAAAAACTTACAACAATGGGCACTTGCTGCTGCCAGTCAATTTCCAGAGTTGGAATTCAAAGCCTCCGAAAGATGGGTCCACTATTTTAAACAGAGGCATAAGATTCGTCAGAGGAAAGTTACAAAATTTGTGTCGGAAAGAGAGACAGCTACAAAAGAAGAAATCCTTGCTGCGGCGGATAAGTTCCGATTCCAGGCTCGAGCTCTTATCACCCAATACGACAAGGATTTTGTTATCAACACTGATCAAACAGGTAAGTCAAGAATTCTTATTTGTCTACCTCAATTTAAATACTCTTTCTTTTCGTACAAAGAAAGGATATAAACAAAGTAACCCACTCATATACAGCGCAATATGCTGTAACCCTTTCTGGAAAGTTATTGCCAAAAGTTTACGTTTGCTTACAAGAGAGTACTGGCTCTTTTGGACCGAGGATTCAAAAATCAGTGGATGAATACGCGGCAAAATACAAAAATATCATCACAACTTCTTCAAAATCTGGCAAACTTACAAGAGAGTTATACACAAAATTTTTAACCGATGTAATGATGCCCTATGTACAAAAGAATAAATTTCTTCTGCTGATTGACTCGTGGGGAGGACAAACAAATCCGCAATTATACGACGAACTTTTCCAAGATGAAGAAGGATTGCCATCGTGTACCATCAAAGTAATTCCCCCCAAATGTACTCCACTGGTGCAACCCTGCGATGTATATTTTTATCGTCAACCTCATAAAAAAAATACAAAATTGTTCTTATCTCATCGAACAAAAAAAAGAAATAACATCCCGAGAAGACTGTATAAAAATACATTCGATAGTTCATCACCAATTATCCGCTCCAATATTCGGTGACATGTTACGTTACGCTTGGTTCGCTTCTAAACTTTATGATGAGAGAGAAGTTTTTATGAATGTGAATCAAGTTTGCTTTTGTATGGAGACGTTGAAGCAACGTTGCAATTGTAAAAATGCTGCTTTTATAACCTGCGCTAAATGCAGAAATAATTATTGTTTTCCCTGTTTTTATATAGAATATCACCCCGCCAAATGCAATTCATCATGAAAAAGAATAAAAGTATGAATTTGAATGTACAAAGTCTTTTGGTATGCGCTTTAATTACAATCCTTTGCTGAAAAGTCCGCAATCTCAATTTTTTTCCTTATTTATGCCTTTTGCGTATAAATAAATAAAAAAAATAAAAATTTATCACTTCAGTTAATTGCCGACTCGAATCTTATAAAAATTGGGAAAAATCCGAAAAAAAGCATCCCCACGGTGGGATTCGAACCCATGACCTCTGAATCCCAAGCTCAGGTACTCACCACTGCACCAGCCGCCGCTTTGGGAATGTGCTACAATGAATGGGATTTAGAGCCGCGTGAAAATTTTTGTATACTATTATTTTGTAAACGCGCGGCCATCTGGAGTTCCCACTTCGGGTACTTTCATTTGTTGCCAAGCCCTACATGTGCTATAAATTTGAGCGAAATCGGTCATGACGACCAGTTGCAGTCTCCTTGTTAGATTGGAAGCTAATCCAATGTTGTTACATTACCTGTTGTAATCTTAAGGGGGTATCCCACTCTAGAACGTTCAAAAAATGAATTTTTTTTTTTTAGTTTTGAAAAATTCTGTGTTCTTTCCTGAATCATTTAAGCTATCTCTTGCCGCGAAATTTGAAAAGCTCGCGCCGCTACAGGCGATTCCGTGCGCAGCTGCGCGCTCCTCACCACTCTTAACTTTAACTTAAATGCCGTTTTTCTCAAAACACCGTCTTGATGAATGGTGTGCAGCATTCTGAGAAAACCATTCATCCGAAAAATTTCAAATTTTGGTACAAGCTGTGTTAACTTTGTCTCTATGACTTAAGTGGAGCAAATCAGGCATTTTTACATTTACATAGCTTGTATCCCATATTTTAACAGTAAAAAATTAAAAAAATTAATAAATTTTTTTTTTTCAAAATGTGCCACACTCATGCCATAGCCACATACATAAAGAGTACTAATGTGCAATCTCATAATTTTCAGATAATTTGTTTGGCTGGTATCGTGCACACCGTTCCTAAGGTATGAGTCCCAGTAGCAGGCCTGCCCTGACCCAACCACTCAAAAAAAAAATTTTTTTTCTTTCTCAAAATATTCATTAAAGATCATATAATAAGAGGATTATTATGTTTAACTCTAAATGTTTTGTATTTTCTTGTTCAACCAACTCCCTGAAAAAAACGTTCAATTCAAGGGCCTCTAGAGTGGGATACCGCCTTAATAGATTGAATTTTAATATGTGTATGTTTGTCAAAAATTAATATTAATAAGCTGTCTTAGAAGAATATAGAAGCTTGTCAAATGACAAAATTCAATAATTGCCCAATAGAAGTTTTAATTTAAATGTATTAAAATCAAATATTACTGTATTTAATACATTAATATTAATATTTTTAACCCCAAAATTTATATAATTGTTTAGTAAAATGTATGAAAGATTTAAATTTAACTTACAGCGGCATAAACAATTTTTTTAATTCGTAATAAAGATTTAAAAGTATCCCCAAATTTCCTCAAAATTGTTAACTGAATAGAAAAATTATAATTAAATAAATTATATTCTATATGAATTTATTAAAAACAAACAAAAAAGTTCTAAGTTTTTGAGGTCGTTTTCAAAGTTATTGATAATCACTAGACAATTTTAATTTATTTAAATTATCTCTACTTTAGCATTTATTAGTTTCTCATTTTCCGCAAAATAAACATTATATTATTGAAAATGCACGAAAATCATATTGCTTTTCAGCACGGCAACAATTTCCCAGAACAAGAAAACTAATAAAAATATTTCAACTATCAAAACTCATTACTTGACCGAAAATTCCTCTGAAACCGCAATTCCACAGTTTACCCATCGAATGTTAATTTTGCTATCTGCAGGCAAACTTAAGAAATCTGATATAAATTTTATCATCTTCACAGTCCTAACATACAAATTTATGGATCTGGAGAAGCGATTAAGATTCGATGCAAATAGAATGAATGCAAAAACTCAATAAATGTTAATGAGGTAGCTCTTTGGCTGAAATATGAAAATTGAGCGCTCCTGTGTTATTCTTAATGCTGATCCGCTTTCACTTTTCTCTTGACTATTTTAAGCAAAAGTGTACAATTCCTCCTTCCAGCTAATTGAAGTGTATAATTTATGGATATGCTATTTATAGGGTGTGAAATTGGTGGTGTTTAACCAGCTACCGAGACCAATATTCTGGGATTAAAGTTTCCGCCTAGTGTGTCTTGGGATTAAAAGGTGGCCCCGAAATGGCCGACAGGAGGATTTTCTTGAAAGCACAAAAGATCATAAAATTTCCATTATTAGCTTCGTAAATAGATTCGTAGAGATTCGCTCGAAGTATAAGATTTGTATTCTTGTTTGTTGCTCCTGGCGTTAAGTAGTACTTCGCCTGTGTTTTTATCTTATTGGAAAATTCACATTTAAGTTTTATTTCGCATATAAAAGAAAAATAAACTTTTTCCTTCTACTTTCCTTTTGACTTTTTCAAACATTAAATTAAAAAGGGTAAGTCTACAAGTATATTGGAAAATGTGGCGTGATTTTGCTGTTTGCTTAATATCGTTGGAGTTTTTTTATACCAACTAATTTCAAAAACAATATTGTAAATAATATAACTTTAAAAATTGCCTTTTTTAATTTATTTTAACTATATTTTTAGGATAAGATATTTTAAGAGAAAATTATTTATGATATATAATAAGATGATAACTAGGGTTGGTTCTGTGTCAGCATCATGGACAAAGTACTGGGCAGATTTTAATGAAACTTTACCATTTTATACCTTAGAGACTAATCTACATTCATGATTTATTGACTGTGAATGACTACTTTACGCCGATGATGCAAAAATGTACGAAACCATTAACATTAAAATGAATAGTTCAAGAAACTTTTAATGAACGAGATCAGGCATTCCTGTACTTAACTTATTTTCTTATGGTCGTGAATTTCAATCTTATTTTCTTTTTTCGTTTATTGTACTTTTCTTTTACTTTAATTTCTTACATCTATATAAAACTATATGAATTTTGGAATACTTAATGCGATCTTGAAGTTTAATATGCATATATGTATTTACATTATTTTTGGTCTTTTTAGTAATATTTTGTTTAATATTCTAATATAATTATGTTTAAACTGAGGCGGTAGAATATAAAAGTACTTTATCTGTCTACTATCGCGTTAACTTATACATAAATAAATAAATATAGGGTCTCAAAATCTACAAACAATTTTAAAGTTCATGGGACTATCATAAAAAGTGGTACCTGGGGGCACTGATTTCGAAATTACTATTAAAATTTTGAATTTAAAAATGCCGAATCCCATATGGCGACCAAAATTTCTAAATTCGAGGGAATTTAATGAAAATTGATACAAAAGGCAGCTCGGAGCTTCTGATTTGTCTGTTTGTGCACGCATCACGCAAAATCTATACGATGGAATTTTATGAAATTTAACTCAGTTGTAGTTTATGCTCTGTGTTAAAATTTATGATAAATTTTATTTCTATCAGTAATGTTTCAAATTCAAAATTTCCGTACCACTGAAACTTCGATTTCGGTATTTGATATTATGAAATTTTTATGTGACATATTTTAAGCTATATTTAATTAAATATTGAGGTAAACGAGAACAAAGTCGCGGCCCTAGCTAGTTAGCTTATAAAATTCTTTATATCATGTTTTACTTCTGGTAATTAGATTTATATAGAAAAAATTATCAGAATAACATTGCAGAAAGATTCCCCATTTTGATGTTGTTGTTTTTCTAGGACTAGATTTCCAATATGTGTATCTCTTATACTTAAATATTCTTCATAAAATTGTCGGTCTCAGAGGTTGGTATTTCTCAAAAACACAACAAATTATGATTATTATTAAAGTATTGCAATAAGTCTTCAAACTTATATTTAAAAATTTATAACAATGACAACGTTTTGACCAACTTAACTTTCGAATTATCTGTCTATCTGTCAATTAGTCGCCTAGACTAGGTATTTCAAGTCGTAGATACTAATTGAAATTTTTCTGATTAAAGCAAAACAGTAGGCGCCATAAAGAAAAGAACGTAATTACAAAAGTTGAAAGTTGTGGCAAACAAAAGTATCAGAGGTAGGTAGCAAAATAGGGCACTCTTTGCTGTTATTAGAGGGAAATTGTGTCCAATTTAGCCCAAGATAAAATCGATGATATAAACCTTAGAGCGACATATGCAGAATTAAATTGAATTTCGCTCAGAGTTAATCCAACAATGGCTGCAACTACGCTGAGTTCTCTAATCTCGGAGGGCATCTTTAATTTATTTGTCTAGGTTTAAATGGTGCATGTGCGGTGAATATGTCGTCGTGTGTTTGCGGTGATTCTTTATTGGGACATCCTCCTTTCATCTATTGGTCCCTGCTGCAAGCAAGAGCTTCTCCAGTATGTGAAGCAGAAATGGGGAAAGATTTCTTTTGTAAAGTTTTTAATTTGAAGTGAAAATGCAATTTTAAACACGTGCTGCACTCAGCTAAAATTATATTACTTCCACTTCATGAAGATGAAAATACTGTAATAATGGTATGCTATTAAAATCTGTAATAATGGTATGCTATTAAAATCAGAAATTTGCTCCCACTCATTAAAGGACCTCTTAACTACGAATTCTGTTTATAATGCAATATAGAAATTTTCATTAGGTTTTCATCAAAACCTATAAATGAACCTTTTTTCTACTGGGAAAAATTATTGTAACCGTCCAACAATTAGAATTCTCGTTTTTTATATAATTAATTGTATTTAATTTATAGGATCAACTTCTATAATCGCATCGATTTTGATCAAGATTTATACCTAGGAATCTTAAAATTAGTTTTTTAGTTTTTCAGAATTTAAACTAAAAGGTTTTCAATAAATAATATAGAAGTAGTATAGTAATATAGAAGTAACTTTTTAGTTTAAAAAAAATTGCTAGTTTACATTGAAGGAAAAATATTCAAATGCAGAAGAATAGAAATTCTATGGTTCTATCAGTAATAAAACAAATGATCGGACAAAGGTATATTTCTGAAACACATCCCAAAAACTGTATATTTTCAATGCATATATATAAGAAAAAAACAAAACAAAAAAACATAAAAAACAACAAATAACTCTATATTTCAAATCAAACAAGTATATATATACAAAGCAAACACACAAACACATTATTTAATTAAAGCAAATTTAAATTTAAATTTAACAGAAAAGTTAGTTAACGATCAAAATGTAAGTTTATCACGAAATTGTTAGCAAATAATTTTCTTGTTCAAAGGCTTATATCGGCAAACTAAATATTTTTCGTTGTTCAAAATAACTAACTTTATTGTTTGGCTCATTTTTAATCTAGGTTTTTAATAATCCTTTAGATACCTGATGCCGATAGGTGAAACCGCGATTAACTTGCAATCCGAAAACATTGTTGTAGTTTCCGAGGAGGTGGATGTTTTAGCTTTACTGACTGTGCTCTCGCAAAAAAGGCCGTTTTTTCGTTTGTTTTTGCACATTTCACAGCGAACTAAGGAAGAGACATATAAAAATATATCAGGTATCAAATTAATCGTCGTATAAAATCAAGAGAGGCATTGCTTCTAGTTTTTCGGAAATATTAAAAAATCACCTCTTATTGAGGGTTAAAATCACCCTAAAAGACTAATTTTATTAAAAAATTATCATTTAATACAAAAATGTTTCTTATTAGATTATTTATATCAAATCAGTCTTAAAAATACAATGTGATGTGTTTTCAACAAAGAAAGCGTTGTAATCATCCCCTCAACATTGAAATAATCTAAAAAACTAAAACTAAAAAAGAAAGACTACGAAATATTATTCGTTTAAAGTTACGAAAAATACAAATATGTCTTACCATTTTAAAAGACAAAATGACCGCCGGCAACTGCTCTTTTAGGGAATGAAATCATTGACTTAAGGGGTTAGGTGTAGTCAGGATTTTCAAAAAATCGATTTTTTGTTTTGCATTTTCTTAAAGCATAATATCTTAGAAATATTCTCTGAAAATTTTAAGTAAATCCGACAAATACTTTTCGAGTTATTCGATAATTAACAAAGGGTTCTCGGGCGCTCTGGAACAAAAAAACCGATACTGCACGTGTGAAAGTGGCAGATATGCGCGCTAACGACAACACTCGAGAAGGTAGAATGCTACGTAGACAACATCAAATAGATATTTTGGAAGCTGCTACAACGGCTAAAGACCTATTATATGGCCCAGGAATAGATGACTCGGTGTAAGTAATTAAATAATACGTATTACTTTCCGTAAATTGAGTGTAAAACTTCAAATGCGTTTTTCTCAAAACTATGTTTTTTGAACTGGTGGCCACTCTAGCTCAAAAACCGCTCGGTAGATTTTAATGAAATTTATACAGATTTTTGAAAACATAAAAAACTAGTGCCTGATCGAAGGATTTCTTTTTTTTTTTTTTAATTTCGATTTTTTATAAACAATTAACTGTAGGTTTTTTTCCCAAAAATCTGGAAAAATTTTTCCTGAGGCTGCCATTTTGTTAATATAAAAAAAAAAAAAGCTTCGATCAGGCACTAGATTAGATATTAATAAAACTAATTTTTTTTGTCCAATTGATTTTGGATGAATCTCCAAGGATATATGATGGCCACCGCAAGGCGCTTCGATTGGAACTGGGTCAAAGCAAACAGCCATAACTTTTAAAATTATTAATTTTTTTTTTCCAAAATTTCTGTCAAGTGAAGTCGAAACCTTATTTAATAATGCTATGTTTTTACTTTTACAAAACAAAATAATTTAGTGGCAAAAAAAAAATTATTTAAAATTGTCATTTTTTTATGCCTCTGACTACACCTAACCCCTTAATTATGAAAATCATTCGAAATATTTTTTAAATCCTAAATATAGAACTTTTTTTTCGACTCGTGATAAGTGGATTTGTAAATTTTTAAATTTTTTTTTTGTGGAAAACACAAACCATTGCATTGATTTGATATAAATAATCGAATAAGAAAAATTTTTGTACTAAATGATAATTTGTTGATAAAATTAATCTTTTAGAGTGATTTCAACTCTGAATTAGGGGTGATTGTTTAATATTTTCGAAAAACTAAAAGCTATTTCTCTCTTGAATTTTTACGATGAATAATTTGATACCTGATGCATTTTTTTATGTCTTTTCCTTAGTTCGCCGTGAAATGTGCAAAAGCAGGCGATTTTTGCGGTCACTCTTTATTTTCGAAAACCAGCCAAAAGCATAATACCACCAAATGTCTTCTCTTCTAAAAGCTTGGAAACAATATTACCAAAGTGTAAACAGCTTATTCTTTTCATACCTGCTTTCACTGGCTGTGACACGACGTCGGCTTTGTTTCCAACTGGGGAAGAATTTGTTCGCAAGAAATTTTGAGAAACGCTCGGACTTGCAAAATGCTGCAGCAGTTTTTAAAAATAAATGCGAAGATGTTAAAGACATGTTTAACGCTGGTGTTATGTGCATTCTTGCTTTATACGCTGCCCCTAAAAATATAAAAAATCTCAATACACTAAGGTATAACTCCTTCATAAAAGCAACCACTAAAAATAGCAGCGTTAAACTGGCACCTTTGGCGTCTACTCCAGATGTGGCTTTTGGACACTTCAAAAGAGTATACCTGTAAATTCAAACATGGTTCGGAAGAGAAATATCACCAAAAGAATGGAGTTGGAAATATGAATGCGGAATACCGACACCAGAAACAATGACGCAGCTACCAGCTCTACAAAACTTACTAAACATGATTTTTTACACATGCAGGAAAAGTGGATTTATTTATAACAATCCGACTGATGGCGATGAAATTCAATTAATTAAGTTATGAAAGTTTTACAATATCTTTTTGCGCGATTTTCTATTCGCAAAACCATCAATTATATCATAGTAAGAAATCTTGTTCATTAGTTCTGGCTCTATGCTTGGTCCGAAATGTATACGATTTTGAGCGATTTGCCTTATTATCAATTTTTTTAAATTGTAAATTTGTTATTTTTAGCTGCAAAATTATAAATTAAAATTAAAACTACTGTACAAATATCATTTTTTGTATATAAAAGTAAAATCATAATGTTTTTTTTTGATATTCTTTTTATTTTTCAATTAATAGTTTTAATAAATTGTTGTTATAAAAAGCGGCAAATTTTGATGGGTAACATTTTTTGTTTAAGCTTTTAATAATGCAATCGAAAAGGTTTTATGAATATCCATTCAGTGAAACCGGGTCCCGAGATTTTTCAATTGCTGTGTCTTACGACATTCAACTATTTATATTCTATAACATTTTGCACAATATCTTGTTGGGACTAGTTGCTTTAATTTTGGTGAAAATTCATATCTAAGTAGTAGATCCAACTAATAATTTCAGACGAGGACGCTAAAAGAACGTTTCATTGAGCATGTCTGCTGTTTAAGCTATGTATTTTAAGACTAAACAAAAGAAATATGGCAGATAGAGTTCTATACAGTCCTTATAGTCCGCAGTCCATCGCCCTTTTTTTGTGTTGATTACTAACAGGCTAAATTTTCGTGAGCAGCTTCCTTTCGCCGAGACGCCCAAATTTTCTATCTGCGAAAATTCTCGGAACAGGTAGCTAACAAATTGCGGAGGCGTCAAACATGTTGATCTGGTTAATGTAAAAATTTTAATACTAACAGTTATTTTTATAGTTGAATCTAGAGATAATGTGATAACAAACACAAAAAAACGTTTGTCCTACAAAACCGATGGTTTGACGGCGGGAGTCCCCCACCCTCAACATGTCGAAATGAAGAGTAGTCCAAACTGACTACTAACCACCTGAATTTTTTGGTATCGCTTAATGAATGTATTTTAAATTAAATGAGATCATTGTCCTACAAATTTAGCGGTATGTTTGTCCAGTCCTACGCGTGGAAGTTGTCAAATTAACGTTAATATTTTTTTTATTACTAACAACCTGATTTTAATTTGTTTCTCTTAGGAATCTAATGTGGAACACTATTTTGCTAATGTCCTACAAAAAAAGCGGTATGAATTGATAAAAAAATAAAAAAGACTTATTTTGAAATTTGTAACGTGCTGCTTGACGTTGAATATTTTATTATATAATATAAAAGATTAAATAAGTATATATATCTTGCTGCAATTTATTTTCATCAAAGAAACCACCTTTTTAATCGATATACTGAGTGACTCTATTTGATTACTCGAAAAAGTGCACGGGAGCAAAGAGGTAAGTCAAGGACACAATCTTTAACACTTTTTAAACTGAGATAATTTCGTCGTTATAGATCAAGACACGTTTGAGTGCAATATTTCATTTTAAAACTAAAGAACATTATGACAAAAGATTTAAAGAAGTCTGCAATTGTAAAATCGGCTAAAAACTTCGAAATATTGTTACAATCAATAAACCAGTACACCAACCCTTTCTCATTAGAATTGTCAATAGACCATCTTTATAATATTTCGAAAGGACAGTTGGTGGACAATGAAATATATAAATTTTTGTCATCAGTTGACAATTGAGGGCGAAAAAGAACGTACCAACTTCATTGCTGAGAATCGAACAACACCGGATAGGTTTGATATAGTCATTAAAAAAAAAAAATATTTAATTTCTAGTACAAGAACATTAAAAAAGTCAAAATTAATGGAAAAATCAAAGAAGTTAAGACTGTCGAATCTGATGAAAAATAATTTAGTTTTTTGTATAAACGAATAATTTTTTTTAATATATTTGTATGCAATAAAAAAGTGCATTTTTATTTTTTTTTATACACAATGAAATTGAAGGTTTTGAACCATTAAATCTATACACATCTGTTTATGGCTATCACTGGAGTTGCGAGTGAGCTCCACAGTAACGCGAAAAATTAATTTTTATTGACGAGGGTGGCTTCAACTGACAACTTCGAAGATGACAAGCCTGTGCTAGATCAGGTAAAAGAGCATACGTTGTTTTACGACAGTAAGCGCAACAATATACAATAGGGATATTTTACATGAAAAAATATTTGTTAATGCTGATCGGTTCAAAATATTCTTATGGCAGCTTTTTGGAAAAATTAATAACGATCCACAGTTGCACAATTAACTTTTAACACTAGAACTACCGGAGCGCAAGTTTGCAATTTTAAGAATTTTCTGTATCTTTAATATAATACGCCTTCAACTTCGAATTAGTAATTATAAATGGAAAAGATTTTTCAATATGTCGTAATTTTGACCCTTAATAAGTTTTGGGATAAATCTTAAGAGATACATTTGAGAAACATAATTAATTCAAGGAAGGAGTTTAATACCCGTCAATTTGACGGGTCTTGGTAATTCTAGTGTTAATAATAAAAGCCTTTTCTAGAATAAAATTGTAAAATGACTTATTTAACTCTAGTATAATGGATATGGCTTTATAAATTCCACATGCTGCGGGTTGTCAACCGTAAATGAAATCGATCCTTTTCATGACAGTAACTCATGGAAATACAATTCGGCAAAAAGAAAATATGTGTTCTTTCAAACGTTTTATTTTTACATGAATACTTTTTTGTATCTTTGATTTATTAGAATAAGAAAAATTCTAATTACACTGTTGTACAGAATCGACTTTTAAATGTTACCTAAGCAAACCCTTTATAGCGTTTGTGAAGGACATCAAGAGGAGCTTAATGAGCCGATTTATAACTTTTCTTTTCATTTTTCGAAAAATTTTCGTGTAAAAAACTTATATAATTAATTATTATAAAAAATTGTTGACAATGTAAACAGTTTTAATTAATTATTCTCAACTCGTATACCAAAAACCAAGTAAATTGGACAATATTTTTTTCGTCTCTTTTAAAACTTTAAACATTAATAACTTTTTAATTTTTTTATGAATTTGCATGAAACTTGGCGAAATGTCATATTTCAATACAATGAATCCATTCTGCTTAGTCTCGACCTTAGGTAAAACTCGGTGTACAACAGTGTTATCAGAGCGACATCAATCCAACGCCAAAACATTTTTAATTTTAACAACATTTCGGTTTTTCCAATTTATTTATTTTTTTTCAGAATTTTGCGTTCAATTTTTTTTTTTTGTACTGAGTTTATTATTTTATTATCTGTATATAAAAATTCAAATGATGAAATAATGAGTTTATAAAGAGAGAGTCTGAAACATTGATTTTATAATTTTTATTTAAAATGATAATGTCTTCAAATGTTGTACCATACTTCGCAGGCAAACAGACATTCTTTTCTCGTCTATATTGTTTTCAGTTCCTTTTGTGAAAATGTAATTCCCTTTCCATATCCTTTTGCAAACACTTTGAGGGCTTAGAGGCGAGGCGGAAATTCTTTTCCATTAGCGATTAATGTTTACATTTAACACCCCCTTCATAATGAAATTTTGTTTTTTTCTTATTTTCCCATTCAAACGTTTTTTGGCATTTTTTTTTTGTGATACCCAAAGTACGCAATTCATCCGCAGGCAAGTTTTTATGGTTTTTTTTTTTTTTTTTTACTTAGCTAGCCCCGTAGCGGCTTCCATCGCCTTCCATCGTCGTCTTTTCCTTTATGTTCCATAAGCATCTCGGAAGATTTTCTAAGTAAATTTTTAATTTAAGAAGAAAAATGTGTTCGCTAGAGCTTTTGTGTGCATAAAGGCACTCTTGTACAAACAACCGACATCGTTACTGAATTCCTTTCCGATAGAATTACCATTCCTTTTGTTCTTATCCACAAAAGAAGTAACAATTTTGGGTGTCAACTTGAATATACATAGACTATAATGGGAATAAAAAGTTCATCGATTTGGCAACTTATTGGTTCACCAAACCATTTTGTCTGGTCCTATTTATATTAAAAAATTTTTTCCAATTTTTCAATACTAATAATTTTTATAACAAGAACTAAGATATTGAAGATAATTATTAATTATAAACGAAAAAGATCCCTTCTAAAACCAAAATATCCCCAATTGGGTGCTTAATTTGTTAATAAGAGCCCCTTTTTCGGTTGATTCATTCAATTTACTTAATATTTAGATATAAGTTGAAATTTTGAACCTAATTCGTATATGTGTCGACCTATTGTTGCCCTAAATTAAGGACGGAATTAATTACATCAGAATTAATTAACTAATGGAAACGAAGCATTAAATGAAAGCATAGAAATTTCCTTATGAGAGACCGGCATTTCGGAAGATATTAATCACATGTAAGCAAACAAGTAAATTATTATGATAAAGAAACGTTTTCCTAATTATGCTTATTATTACATTAGCTCGTTTGTTAAGAATAGACTTTTTAAGACTTAAGGGGAGGCTCTCATCTAGAACGTCAAAAAGTAGGTAAAGTTCGTGATTTTTTTGAAGGCAAATGACAAGACATAGGGAAATGATATTTGGCATTATCTTTTATTGTATATTTATCTGTACGAAAAAAATTTTTTATTAAAAAAAAAAAACAAAATGGCGCCCGTTATTCAACTTCTCCGGAGGCATGTTTTTCGAAAATGGCCCAGCTGCGTACAATTTAGGGGTCGCAGATTGGTCTGAAATCAAATAATAATGACATTATTATAAACTAGACTAAATTTGTCTCAGAAAGAGTGGACGACTTTCAAAAAAAATTTAAAATTGACGGAATGGCGCGATTTTGAAATTTTAAGGCCGTTTTCGGCCGTTTTTTTTCATAGTTTATCACTTACAAAAAGGAGATAATGTTACAATTTTCAAAATGTGCTCCACTCTTTCTATGAAGAAAATTGTTTACTTTAATATGCACGAAACTAGAAGTTGATCGGTTGAACCGTTTTTGAGTTATCTTGTACGCAAATTTGAAAAATCTTGAAAAACAAAGTTCCGAGATAATCGTGATTGAACGGCACGGCACAGGCTGAGCGCCCCACTACGATCATGACACCGCCAGAATCAATGGGCTGTAGAATCCGTTCTAGTGCTCGGATCGACTAAATATTTTAAAGCAACATTCTAGACATATTAAACTTTAATAATATGAAATAAAAAAAAAATCGAAAATTTCAAGATTCTAGATGAGAACCTCCCCTTAAGAAGGGATATCAGATTTACATAATGTGCATTTTCCAAGAAGTTATTTAATGAAAATTTATATTAAGCTCTTTACTTGTGTGATCAAAGCGGTTTCTTTCATATAGAATATTTTATATTACATAGTCGTGCCATAAGTTCTGTCTCCCTCCCCTCCACTAAAAGGGTCACGACGCATCTCGATTACCTGTCGCGAATTAGCTTAAATACTTCCCGCTTTGTTAAAAAAATATCATTTTGTCATTGGATTTCGAACGAGCAACATGGAGTGGGGCATTAAAGAGAACAGGATCGCCGTTATTGCACTATTTAAGTGCAACAAGTCAGCAAAGGAGATATTTGAGCTTCTTCAGCCACTACAAATTACAATAAAATTTGTGCATCGTACTATCAAACGATACCGTGAGACTTCCTCTGTCGATGACAGGTCCAGGAGCGGGAGGCCTCGTACGTCTCGTACACCAGCAGCAGTAGAAGCGGTGCGTCACCGCATACTGAGAAATCCGCTCCGAAAACAAAAGGTGATAGCACGGGAGATGAAAATACCCAAAAGGACGATGTCTCGTATTATCAAGGAAGACCTTAAGCTTAGTGCTTATCGACGGTCAACAGGGCAGCGGCTTACGGACAAGCTTCGTGCGATACGAGAGATGCGATCTAAAAGTCTCTTGAAGAAGTACGCGGGAAAAAATACCAACAAATACTTTTTTCAGACGAAAAACTTTTTACTATTGAAGAGAAGTTTAACCGACAGAATGACAGAGTGTACGCGCATAGCTCTAAGGAAGCGGCTGAGAAGATACCCAAGGTAGAGCGTGGTCATCTTCCCGCCTCAGTCATGGTTTGGTGGGGAGTTGGCTATTACGGTGCTACGGAGCTGCATTTTTGTGAGCAAGGCGTGAAAACGAAGGCAAAGAACTATCAAAGTGACATCCTGGAGAAGATGGTGAAGCCGCTCAACACAACGATATACCATGGTCAGCATTGGGTGTTTCAGTAAGACTCAGCACCAGCTCATAAAGCCAAGACAACGCAAATCTGGTTAAAATTGAATGTTCCTGACTTCATTTCTGCTGAAGATTGGCCTTCTGGTAGTCCAGACCTAAATCCTTTGGACTACCGCTTATGGAATATTTTAGAGGAGAAGGCCTGCTCTATTCAACATCGAAACATTGAGTCATTAAAAGCAAGTTTGATGAAAGCAGCGAAGGAAATATCACTAGATGTCTTGCGTACTGCGATTGATGAATGGCCGAAACGTTTAAAAAAATGTGTAGCTGCAAAGGGTGGGCATTTCGAATAATCGTCTGCATTACTGTAAATTAGAATAAGTATCTTACTAAACATAATAAATAAAATTTAATTATTTTTTTCTTATATGAGCTTTTTTTGATTTTTCCTTTGGGACAGAACTTATGGCACGACTATGTATATATGAAATCATGAAGAAAGTGGCTAAAATGCTTATTCCATGGAAATATTGAGAGCGTTTGCATATTTACTTTTTTTTTTTATATATTTCTAGTATGACATATACTTATCAAAGAATATTTGTACAATTTTAGAACGATAAAAAAATTTATAAGAAATGTAGGTTCAAGTAGATTCATTCAGTTCCGTGTTTACTCAATGGGCACGTGGAGCGCAAGTCCAGAGCCAATGGCCTGAGGGGACCCCAGAACCGATGCTCATATTTTTTTTTTATTCCTTAACCCGGCGTCGATGACGTGAAAATAATTACGCGGATAATGACGCCGGGTCACCGTGACCCGAATTTTATCGATGCTTTGTACCAAAACTGAAAGGGTTATCTTGATTTTGAAAATTATTTATTATTTAAGGGTTCTTAGTGCATAAAAAAATAAATAAATAATACCAATACATTTTATAAATAAAATGTTTATTATTTTAGTCAAAAACACATGCAAAAAAATTTGGCCGTTTTAAATCGCCTCGGGTCATTATGACCCAGCGTCATCGACGCCGGGTTAAATTAATTTTACTCTATCGCAAATTTTAGAACAAATGCTGCTGGATGCCCATATCAACTAACGATTGACTACTACTGTCATGTAGAGAAGGAAAAATATCGATAAGGTAGAGTCGCCAAATATCGTCCCCTACCCTGATTTCGTCCCCTTCAATATCTACTCTTTTAAAAACCGCCATCTATTATCAGTGACCCGAACCGACAGCTAGTTTCATCAATCGGCCATTGTGTAGAAGTGAGTGCGTCACGACGTTCGTACCAACAGAAATTCGAAAATCAAAAAAAGTGTTCAAGGTGAGTTTTTCATTGAAATATTCTCGGATTCCATAAAATATTGAGATACCTGATTTATTGATAAATTTTTTTGTCAAACTAACTATTAATATCTCAGATGTTAATCGATTAAGAAAAATTGTTCAAGTAATGACACGTGTTTTGCTTAAATGGATGTGACAAAATAAATAGAAATTTCCTAATATCGTCCCCTTACGTGAACCTTATATCGTAACATGTAACTTTAGAATGTTTTTTTTTTATTTTTTAGATGCCGAAGAAATGATTAAAATAATTAAGAAAGGGCTGATTAGATATTAATATGATAGTTAGGTTCAATTTTATATAATAGAAAAAGAGTAAGTACAACTCCAGTTCACGTGATCCAAATATCGTCCCCGGGACGAAATTAGGAGCCCAAAAATATATTTTCATAATTTGAGTATTTTTGTTAAAGCTATTTTATAATTTTTTCTGACAATGTTAACGGGTTTTTGATTATTTTTATGAATAAAGGAGTATTGAACCTAGTGTTTGACGTTTCATTTATTACTGTGGTATTTTTTTTTATTTTTTTAGATTTGTTTTACAAAAAGGGGACGATATTTGGCGACTCTACCTTATATTAAAATGGCGATATTTTTGCTTCGATATATCAATATTTTTTGCCGTTATTACCACCCTGATGAGTCACGATATTCATATTAAAATCTGTATATCGGTCGTAGATATTTTTTTTCCACTACAAAACAAATGTTTAGGTCTTGATCATTCTATTTTGATACAATTGCAAGAACACAACTTTAAAACGCATGCCCCGATCTCGAATATTCTTTTCTTATTGAATAGCGTAGGCTTGTCGACAGGTACAATGATATGTGTGAAGAGTCTGAAGCGTAAGGGGACGCCAGAGTAGAGGGGTAAAGGGAAAATAAAATGATAAATATTATTCCATTCATTAACCAAATTGATAATATTAATATTTTAAAATATTACGATTTGTATACGAAATTACTATGTGCGGATTTTTAGGGTTGATGATTTCAAATCCGGTTCCCGATTCTCAAATTTAAAATCGTTGAGCAAAAATGGTGGTCACAATATAGTTAATATTGAATTTAAATTTTATGCAATTGCGCATCTTAGGATATTTTTAGACATTAGTTTTAAAATCGCTAATTTGAAAAAGAATGAAGTAAAAACTTTGGCAAAGTCTTGAATAATTTTAGCTAAAAATCCACTGCTAATACTTTCAATATTGATTCTTACGATTTTACTATAATAGATGTTTGAATTTGGCGTAACCAGACTGATATTAATCCAATACTCAGTAATGAAATTAATTAATTTCGATTTCTTAGTATTCGATTCATATCAGTCAAGTTTTCGCTAAGCTCTGCATTTTTTTAAAATCATATTATTACAACCTATAATAATAAATAACGTTTTTCATATATATTTTACTATGTAATAAAAAAAACTTTTTTATAAAAAATAATAACTTTTATACAAATGAAAAAAAAAAACACTGTACTATATATCGTATATCGCGAATTTGTTTAAAATCAGATCGGTGCTGTCATCTGAGCAGTAATTATAAAATATATATAGCAAAATAAATAAAACCTATAAAATCGAAAGACAATTTTTTAATATTTAAATTCAATAAATCGATTGTTTCGGTCGCTGTATGGCACGTAGCGTGGTTCTGTTGAAACCACAAGTTGTCAACATCAATGTCCCGAAATTTTCAATAACAGGACAAATAGCACACACGTGCTATATAAGCTTTTATAACTGAGCCCTGATTTCGGAAATAAATTTGCTTTCGATAACTTTTTACGATCAAACTTGTTTGTTTTCTCCTGGAAGTATTTTAATGTGCCCTTAAAGTTTTGTGCATTGAAAGTTTTGTCTGTAGTCTCGTTCAATTAAGTATGTCGAAACGAACGTATTCAAAAAGAGAATATCATCAAACTAACAGACAGACTGATTCTGCAAGCTCATCATATCAAAATGTCTCTAGATCAGAAACCTCAGAATCAGAGACCATGTTTTGATGTAACCGTGAAACTTACCTCATAAACTCGTCAAATATACCTTCACAAATTATTTTGTGATTTGATGTTTTTGATATATGGTTTTGGTTTTTTTATGGTGCTCTAAAATTTATTCACCTACTTTGTAATTTCTAATAAATAAATAATTATACGTAAATTATAGCATGAATACATCCTTATTTAAGATAAAAATCAACTTAATCCGACATCAAATTGTGGTACAAATTTGCCACTCAACATTGGTTAATTTTACCATAAACATATTTTCACATTTGCAAATTTACAAGAGATTGTAATTAAAATGCTGACAATTGGTAAGGTTTAAGTTATTGTGAGGTGTCGAACTCTTTTTCATATTTCACAAGGTTTAAGGTTTGTTTACACTCAATGGCAACATGTTGGTTGTTTCTCCACAATTTTTATTATTTAGCTGAATATTCAAGAACTGTCGTTCATTTAACTTATATATATATATATCTGTATTTATAAATTATAAAATTGTATTAAATTAAAGGATAAAATTACATTTGGGTTTTTATTGCTTTTTACCACTGTTTAAAAATTCAATTAACTTAAAATTCTTAAGGAAACAACTTCGTTTAGTGCTTTCTTTAAGCTACTTCATTCATCAAGTATTGATTGATGAAAAAACGAACCTCAATATTTGACCTTGTGTCATCAAATCGAAGCTGCTATAAATAAATATTTGTTAGTGATTTTTCCTTTAACTCAATTATTATCATATTAATACAAGAATGCTTTCTTATCCTGAAAATAATCTAGAAATTATACAAGCAATTTCGCTTTCAGCACGATGGGTTTTAATGGCATTTTCCAAGGAAGAAATGTACAATTTTCACAAAATTTCCTTGTGTTTGTTACTAATATCCTTTCTAAACGAATTTGCTTCCTTAATGGGAAAATTCAATGCTTTCTATATACGATATCAGTCATCGAATAGGAAGGGAAGGAAAGAACAATTACTAAGTAGCTTATTGGTGCTATCAATCTTAATTAATAACCTTAACGAAGCTTACTTCTTTTGCAGGAAAATTTTATTAAAGAGGCAATTTCCATTGACGAATCAAGAATTATATGGATACTTACTTTTTTAAGTCAACAATGACCATTAAATCTCTTAGAACTCAATCAATAATTAAAGCTTAAAAAGTAATTTCATTACTTCATTTTATTGGTATCCTAAGGGTGTTATTATAACATGCACCAATTTTTCTGTAAATGTCCTAGTAAATTAATTTATTTTATATTTCGTTGTTTTAATTACAGTAATACCCCGAACTTACGCGATAGGTGGTACTGAGCGATAACCGCGTAAGTCGAATTCACGTAAGTCGGGGTATAATTTCGCATATAAATACATACAAATTATTTTTAATTGGGGCCGGAGAATAAAGAAAATAATAATTTAAAAATGTTTAATAAAATCTTAGATAATACAAATACAAAATCGCAAGCCGAAGTTAATGTGATGTAGAAAACTTTCCTCGTAGCATGCTAATAATTTTCTTATTCCTTGCTTTGTAGAAGAAATGTGCTCTTCATTGGAGTATATATAGTCTAAAATTTGTAATCCCTTTTCAATTGAACTGAGGCCTTCTGTCAAGTTTCCAACGATCATTCGATCATTGTGCTGGATCTAAAGAATCTTCAATGTCTTGCTCTTGCTCATGCATTTCATGCGTCGATTCTGCGCGACACGTCCGAACATGTAGGTACATTAGCTGAACAATAGTGTGAAGGGAGTGAGTAATCAGGAGTTGTGTGGCGCTCAAACAAAAGATGAATCGACAAGATTTGAAAATCGCGTAACTACGGGTTCGCGTAAGTCGGGGTAGCGTAAGTCGAGGTATTACTGTATTTACAGAATTTCTTTTCAATAAACTTAGTTGACATGTGACAACTGTAAAATTCATATTTCATTAATTCCTTTAAAATTAAGTAAAAATTATAATTCCGTTTTTTTATGATTTAGACAAAGTTTTAACAATGAAGCGAATCAGCCGCAGTTTTGTGGTTGGTATATTCTTTAGTACTTTGAGAATAGAGAATAGGAACAGAGATTTGATCAAATTTGTCACTTTTTGGAGTGTAACTGGAATGGTATTTTAGTTCGTTACACCATTCAATGCGCGATAAGTTAAATTCTAGACTTTGCTGAGTTAAAACGATGTTTCTTACTGCGGGTACAGAAAATGGCTTGGGTATTCCTGTGTCGTCCGCGTACATAAAGAACTGGAAATTTGGAAGATATGTGAAATTAGATGCGTAAATTAAATATAACAAAGGACCCAGAACGGATCCTTGAGGAACCCCCACAGGGAGGAGATTTCACTACCGATTGATATTCTAAAGAGTTTTTGACAATTTTAATTAAATAAATGCAAGTTGTAATTTTAGTGAGATAAATATAAGAATGGTTTGGTCAAAACCCAAATTGCTTATTAGGAAAAATATTATTTTCATCTATATATTTCACAAGCCTGAGTTTTAAGAATTTCTCATAAATTTTACTAATTGAATGAAGTAGATTTATATACCTATAGTAGGTTTACAGGGTTAGTTAGCTGTTGCCTTAGACAAACATAATAATATTTATGCATTTGTAAACAGATTTTTGGGATCTTATTTGTAGTGTTCGGTACTTGCACACGATTTACTATGCAACAGACTTTTGGATTTTGGGGTTCCATTAGTAAAATAATTCTGTTTTTAATTCCAGGGAATGGGATATCAAAAGAAAACTTATAATTTAAAACTCAAATGTATATGAGTTAAGTAGAAATTCACTGAAGTTTGTTTTAAAAAAAAAAAAGAAATTGATTGTGCTATTCTATAAGTCCATGTTGTATTCAGTACAGTACTCATCTAGGTACATTTGTTTGTATAAACTAACATCGAATCAGATTTATTATTATTTAATTTCCATACATCAATATAATTTGAAGGAAAAAAAAATCGACTGCAGAATATTTTTAATTCACGTTTGTCATTTTGAATGTTTCAAATTTTAATTTACTCAGGGACACTTAGAAGGCCTAGATGAATCCAGTGATATCGCTTTTATCTAAATACATATACATGCTATATACTTTATCATCTTTTATGGCTAGAATCTGTTAAATCAGAATCAAAGACAAATCTATGCGATGAAGTTTGATAAGGTCTGTTAACTTTAAACGAAGAGATTTTCTCGACTAAGCCAGCCAGCAATGTGGACAAAGTTTTAAAATATAAAAAGTTTTCGTAACACACAACTCCTTCTAACTTTTTATCACTCAGAAAATAAGTCATACGTTGTCAGTTCTTAATTCAGCGCAAAAGTTGAACTAAAAAAAACTGTACCATCCAACTTCCGTCTAATTCAAAGTTTCCGCTTGTAATCTACATACATCGTAGTCAAATCATTCAACCCATTGTTGGTTCAAGGGTAAGAAAGTTATTCCAATTGTAAAGTTCGTACATGCCTTTGTTTGCATACCAGGACTGCAAATAATAAAAAGTAGGTTTTTCATTTATGGAGACCTTTTTACCCTCGAGGCAGCTTAAACATGCGAAGTGTTACATTAATAAATCACACCATAAAAGCTTTTGTCAAAATCTGGTATGTTCTGCATTGTATTTAAATATTTCCTCCTTTTAGCAACTTTTTGCGATGTCATGCTTCATTCGAGCATTTAGAGATATGTCTCAAACGAAAGTCTCGATTATATTTCTATGGCAAAGTTTTGCAAATATGTATAGATTTTCTAGGATTTGCCAATATTTCATGAATGGGGTTACGATTTGGCAATATGTATTCAGTTCAGATAGAGATGCAATAGAAATTGTAGCTCTTACTGCCTCAGTGTTTTTGTAGTTGGCGCCAATTCAAAGTGTAGTTCATCTCCCAGGAGCAACTTCAATAAAGGGGATATTAAGGGACGAATTTTATGTTGAGGCCAACAGGGATTATATGAAATTAAATTTATGGATGTTACAGATGTGTGCGTGCACCTCAACATTTGAATGTTTTCAATATATCGAAAACTTTAGTGCTTATTTTGTGCAATTATTTTGTACTCTGATCGCACGTACTAGCACTAGTAATTATATTTAAAATTAGTGACCCCACTCCAAAAACTTTTCTATACCAACCAGCCAAGAAGAGTTAGGTAACAATGTTATATGACCAAAATGAGAAAACAAATTTAGGGATTCCTCTAAAATTTGCGTAAAGGGGGTTTCTGGGTCACTGATTTCAAATATACAATATTACTAAACCTTGGAATACAAGATAGCGGATCTAAAATGTTGTACGACAAGAAAGGGAGAAATATACAGTTAAAGATATTATTTTACGAGAAGAGATATAAAATATTGATACAAAAACACTCAAAACAATTCACCGATGATATGAAAAACAAAGGGCTACTGCATAGACTGTAATAATCTTATTACCTAACCTAGTGAACTTGAAAAAATCATAGTAATCGGTTGGAAAATAAATTGGATAAACGAACCCATGCTGTCTGTTTCTTATTTTATGAATTTCAAGCTATGACAGGTTATATCAATAAATCGAAATCCCTGAAAATAGATTTAACTCGATGTGATTCACATTGATAAAGTTTCAATCCTTTCAATTTCGTGAATTATTATTAAGAAAAAGTAACCTCATCATGGCGATACATTTTTCTTTAAACTTATACATATCTATATATTTGCTTTTATTTATTACGGAGGTCAAGTATTTTGGAAAGGAAGAACTATTTGATAGGTTGGAATTAAAATGTATTATTATTATTCAAAATAATTTATAAGATTCGAGACCAAAGTTGCACTACAAAAACTTCCAAAAACTAAGCATAAACTTGTTTTGCGGTATTGTCACATAAAAATTAGTATAGATAATATACCAGTACCAGAACAGCAGAAAAACTTGCCAGAAGTGGATTTTCGAGAAAAATGTTTCAAACTTGAACTTGGATTTGACCTTGACCATGATTTTCAAGGTCATGCTGAATTTTTTTAAATGGGAAGACATTCTTTTGACCCTGGAAGTGGAAAAAGTGGCAAATTTTATGTTCAGATTTGACAACTCGAACCTTTGATCTCTGAAGATCATATCAAGACCACAAACTAGAATTTAAAAATTAATTCTTACTTTGAAATGTCCAGAACGAGGTCATGGTCAAGGTCAAATCCTCAGTCAACACCAGATGCCAACAGCTTTTGTTTGAAACAGTTTTCCCGAAAATCCACTTCTGGCGAGTTATTCTATTGTTCTGGTAGTTTTATGCCAACCGGTATAATAAAAATAATGTATTTTTGGAAAATTTGCACAAAAAAAAGGTAAATTTTTCTTTATTTAAGTAAAATTAGATAAAAAAAAGGTAAAATATTGAATTTGACTAAGTTTTAGAGAATTTTTTCTCTAGAAATATGTAAATATATTACCTTGATCAAAAAGTTTCAGCAATGACCACCGTGTGGTGCTGTCAGTCACCCGATTTGAGTTATTATTTTTTTGAAAGGTTGCCATATCTGCCGTTAATATTTCCGCAAAATTGCAGCGTTATAGATTCATATTTGTACAAGTTTAAAAATGGAATTGACTTTGCATTAACGAGTTTGTATTAAATTTTGCGTTAAAAACTGATTCAACGGTGCGAAGACCTTGAAAATGTCAGAGAGGTGCCTCGGCAACGATACTCTATCGAGAGAAAAATGTTTATGTGTGAGACGAGCACTTCAGAGGTGGGTCGAGGATGACGAACGCAGTGGCGTTACTTCGATATCGAAAACCTACGAAAACATCGATAAAATCAAAGAAATGGTTGTCGAAAACCACAAATTGATCATTAGAGAGCTGGCAGAGGATTTGGACATGGCTTATACATCCGTTCAAAGCATTTCGGTTAATGATTTGGGCTTTAGACGTCCCGCTGCAAAACTGCTGCCGAAAGAACTGAATTTCGTGCAAGAAAGAGACCGTGTTGACGTCGCGAAAGACATGATTTCAATGGCTGACCCAACATTCATTAATTACTGGATATGAAACGTGCGTTTATGAGTATGACACGCAATCCAGGCATCAAGAGAGTGAACGGCGTTCACAGAATGAGCCAAAATCGAAAAAACCACGTTGTTTTCAGTCGAGATTGAAGGCGATACTCACGGTTTTCATGTATTACAACGGTGTTGTGCATCATGAATTCTTGCCGCAATGTGAGACAGTTAGCAAGTACATAGTATTATTTTGGAGTTATGAGGCGTTTGCGTGAAACAGTTTTCCAAAAACTACCGGATTTGTGGGCAAAGAACTTGTGGATTTTGCATCAACCGCTCCGGGGAACGCGATTTAACAACCAAGAGGAGATAATGGAGAAATCGAAAGACGGCTCTGATGGCCATACCAAAAAAGGAGTATAAAAATGTTTCGAGGATAGGATCAAGCGCTGGCATAAGTTGCAGTTGATGGAGAGTACTTTGCAGGGGACAATGTCTATTTGGTTGAATAAACTTGTATTTTTAATTTTCTGAATAAATTCCTGGAACTTGTTGATCAAGATGGTATATAAGAAAGTTTAATATTAAACAAGAATTACTTACGATTTTTACATAATAACAGTGTAATTTTGCAAAATTTCCACAAAATAATGGTAAAGTTTTCTTTTGTTTGGGTAAAATTTCATTGCAATATGTAAATTATTGAATTTTACTAAATCTTAGGCAAATATTCCTTTTGATTTATGTAAAAATGTAAAGTTTTTTATATAAGTCAGGCAATCCTTTACGCAATCTGTGTACTACTTCATATTTTGTGACACAGACAACACTTAAATACAAACACTAGAGAGTAAAAGTTTATTCAGAAAGGTAGCGCCACAGTCCATACATACTATGTTCATCTATAGTCATACAAAAAATAAAAACAAAACGAAAATGTTACATTTAGTGAAATTATGTCTTTGTGCGATATATCTTTCTACATTATAATATATATATGAGGCATTCTTTGTGAACGGACCACCCCCTGCTGTCCATCAATATTTTATCTTAAAATGTAATATACTATATATTGAAATTTCTGTGTAAATCGTGTTTCTCTATAAGATTGCCATGGCTTTAGGTATTGTGTAAATTTGTTATTTAATTCGAAACAGAGTCGATTCATAGTGTTTAAGATTTTAAATATTGCTATAATAAGCATGGATTTAAGGGATAACATAACACGATTTATATAAAAATATACAGCTTATATAAATCAACATATAGTATACATTATATCTGCGTATATTGCTATAAGTATTCTGGAGTTATTTAAATATTACAAATTTTATTCGTAGAAAAATTGATAAAATTTACCTAAATGTTATGGAATTAATATTTCCCCAATTTTTATGGATCAGAGATTTACCTAAATTATAGGGAATTTACAATTATCCTGATATTGTTATGGTAGAACAAATTTTACGGAAATATTTTTTACTGTGTGGGACAACATACTCTTGAAACTGATAACTATGTTAAAAAAAATTAATTATTCATTACAAAAGATATGTTATCTTTTACTTCCTTCTGATTTATTTGGAAACTTTGTGCCTTTTTTCCTCTTATCTCTGGGGAGTGTCCCTTTTGTAATAAATCTGAACGGAATGGCTATATCCAGTGGCCGATAACGTCACTTAAATCTGACCCATTAAGGCTGGGGGGAAAAAGGATTAAAAGGCAATAAGTTAACCTGTACTAAGCTCTGTTTAAAATAATCAGGAAATAGTTTAAAAAAGAATCCGCTTAATTCTCTTTCGATGATTGAATAATTCAATTTAAAAGTTCTTTGGCCTCCGCAATCGTAAATAAAAGGGGTCTTTTGCGGTGTTGAATTGCTCATACACTGCTAGCACACATACAAAGGACGAAAGTCACCGACAGGAACGTTTGTCCTGTTTTTCTTGGCCTAAAAGAGGAAGAAGGATCACCGCAGGTTGTTCAATTTTTAAAACCTTTTCGAATAAATTGAGGAAGGATATTAAGCAAATGTGAAGGGTTTCTGAAGTTGGCGCAGAATAGTGAGCAGCCCTTTACCAACGACAGGCTTTATTTTCATTCAATTTTTATTTTGCCTTTCACCGAATGAAAAGACCGACCGAAACCCATTGATTTGTAATGAAATATCCTTTTCGTAAACTTTGGCCCGGTATCCATGTTTCTGAAAAGTTACCCTCTTCTGCGGTCATTATATGTTTTTTGGGGACAAACTGAAACGAAATTTTGGCAATGACATTAATCTGCAGTTAATAACGCAATTAGTTCTTCTTCTAATTTTAAAAGGTTTTGCCGTTTGGAAAGGTGCTTCTTCAAAATTAATTAGTATGTCACTCTTAACGTTGAATACATTTTCGGGAATTTCCCTCTGATGATACAATAGTCCTTCTTGTAATGAACTTCGTCTCCACAAAAACTTGGCGGTGAAATTGTGAAAATAAATAATAAAACAAACGTTAAAGAAAATATTACTTCCAAAAGAACTGGAGGGTTAAATTATATTGCTCGTAAACGTAAATAAAAGCGTTCAGTTGTTGGCAAACAGAAAAGACATATTTTTTAAAGCAATACGCCTTGAGTCAGTCTTTTATAAATTCCGCGGAGAGCACCTGCAAACACTTTATTGGGAAAAATCCCGAAACTTTTTTCGACTGATTTCGCTCCAGAAAAGCATACATACCTCCTTCCTCATATTGATTTTCGTGGAAATTGTAATAAAACGTACACACAGCTTGTTCCGTGTTCGTTATTATCCCCTTTTGAATTGCATGAGACACTTTGCGTGAGTGTGTGATAAAATTACCTTGATTAATTTGAGCGAGGTGTTAGGATAAATAATTCTAAGTCTCTATTTTTGGAGCTTAAAATTTATTCTGAGCTTGTTGGCCTTTAATGCTATCATTTCTCTGTAGGTCGGCTTTGAAGACAGCGATTTCGATTTACGAACTCATCATATCAAACATTTCTAGATCCCCAATTTTATTTAAAAAATCTTAAGAACCCACGTTTTTGGATTGGATTTGAACCTTATGCACCTTATCTATAAAATCGGAGGAAATAATTTTGATCGGATTTTCATAGAATTATAACATTATTATTAATGTCCTTCCGGACAACGCTTGTCATTTGCAAACTTATTAATAATATGTTAAGAAGATAGTGAAATTAACTAAAAGTGTTGTTAGATTAAGAATCAATCCCATCATGACAGAATTCAAAATTTTGGCGGTAATTAAGGTAAGGTAATTCATTGAAACGAGTCCTTATTTCTTATGAAATAACTCCTTTGTAAGTTTAATATGTTGAATATTACCCACAATTTAGTGTATTAATTTAAAAAAGTAGATTTTATACTACATAAAACTGCACTCTTCCATTTTATACCAATGGTATGTTAGACTAGATTTAATATCTAAAAAACTCTATATAGAAAAACAAAAATTGTTTAAGGATCTTACGTCTTATACTATACAATATGTATGAAGGTATTACTGGAAAAGAGCGGGCCCGGCAGGGCTCGAAGAACCTGCAACCTTCGGATTTGCGTCCCGATGCTCTAACCAATTGAGCTATATTACATTGGCTGGTTGCCGCTGCCTTCGAGTAATTGCGAGTACTGATGACAACTAGTTGTGGGATTGAATTGATTAACATATGCCAACATTTTTAAGTTGATCAAACACCCTTAAATATGAAAAAAAAACTTATACCACTTGCAAAAACAACGGCTCAATGTCGGGATCGAGAATAACAAATGTTTTAAATTTTCCAAACCAAAAAATCATGTAAACAAAGGGTCTAGCCGGTTAAGAAGGTGAAAAGTGCCCCCAGCGCTTTTGAAAAACAAAAAATATCCTTATATAGTATATTAAAAAGTACATCTTTGCTGAAATTTTCAGACCCATAGACACTCACATAACCTAAAAAAAATTAAAACGTGATTTTCAGTGTTTTGGCGATATCTCGGCTTCTTGTCGACGTAGAAAATTCGTTTTTTTCTTAAATTACAGGGTTTTTTGTCAGCTACAACACGATATCTTTTTCGAGCGAGTAATTCGAATTTTTATACGCGTTCGAAATTTTTAAATTTTTTAATTAAAAAAAAACTAAAAGAATAGAAACGACGAATGAAATAATATATTATTTTCTGGATATCAAGCTATATCCATGAATTATTTCAGATTTTTAGTTGTGATGCAAGAACAAACGACCATATTTTTATTTATATAGATTTTAATTTTATTTTTTTACATTTGTTATTTACATAGATTTTAAAAACAAAAGTCATTTTCCGATTTTTATTTCAGATTTTAAAAATATCGCTACTTATCTTTTATTTTTGATTTTAAAAATATAAATAAATATATAATCATTTCCTGATTTTAAAAATCAGAATATGATGATTTTGATTTAAAAAAAAATCATTTTCTGATTTTTAGTTTTTGATTTTAAAAATCTAAATCACTTTCTTGATTTTTATTTTTGATTTTAAAAATAAAAACACTTTCCGATTGTTATTTCGGATTTTAATAATAAAAATAATTCTCTTATTTTAAAAATTAAAATCATTTTCTGATTTTTATTTCTGATTTTAAAAATATCGCTACTTGTCTTTTATTTTTGATTTTAAAAATATAAATAAATATATAATCATTTCCTGATTTTAAAAATCAGAATATGATGATTTTGATTTAAAAAAAAATCATTTTCTGATTTTTAGTTTTTGATTTTAAAAATCTAAATCACTTTCTTGATTTTTATTTTTGATTTTAAAAATAAAAACACTTTCCGATTGTTATTTCGGATTTTAATAATAAAAATAATTCTCTTATTTTAAAAATTAAAATCATTTTCTGATTTTTATTTCTGATTTTAAAAATAAAAATCACACTCTGATTTTTAATTTTTATTTTAAAAATAAAAATAAAAACATAATTTTTATTTTTATCTAGAAAAATAACAGTCAGGAAATAATTTTTTAGATCTGATTTTTACCGAAAATATCATAACCGTAACGGTCCCTGCTCAATATTTTTCATGATTTGTTATTATTGAAAGTCGTATGAGTCTACTGGTAGTTAAAAAAATCGGTTATTTTCTTTAACAATTTTATTGATTATTTTTGTATAATGAAATTTAACAAGTTTTAATTCTTAAAAACATCCGAACTGATTTACTATTGCCATAATTTTTAAGTTGATGGATAAGTGGACGTATACTACTTATACGAAATATAAATATAAATATACCTATTGGTATACCTCTTCAATAATTTTTATATATAGTTTTTCCGAACAAGTGGCAAATAATTTATATACAGTTTTTACCGTAGATTATGAATTCTTAAATGAAAATCTCAATCAGTTCCCGTTTTCAAGGAATAGTTGAGTCAAAAAGTCAAAAGACCATTTTTTTACTATGTTTGAAAAATCATTAAAATATAACGACTTATTATAGAAGCTTGCAATGTAACTAAAATCAAAGTTGGAACCTTGAGCTATTATGTCAAAATACGAAAAGTCTTACAAATGTTCGAAATATGCCTTAAAATTCAACTTTTTGAGCAAATCGGTTGTTTCATGCAATAGATGCTGAATGACGATAATAATACACGCTCATGAAAAACTTGTTCGTGAGGATGTTTAAAAATTGACATTTTCTAGAATAAGATTCAGGCTTTGATTTTAGCCATATTGCAAGTTCTAACGACTATCTGTTATTTTTTGATGAATTTTCAAAAATGGCAAAATTACGACATTTTGAACTTTCCACACTATTTTCCTCGAAAACGGGTGCTAATTGAGAATTTTCATTTACGAATTCGTAATATACGGAAAAAATCCTATAGAAATGAACTGGTACTCGTTGGGAAACAGAAAGAAACATTGAATTTGTTGAACAGCTCCAAATTTCGTTCTGTAACGACTACATTAAAATTGTTGTTTTTTTTACAAATTTCAATAATGCATTCAGTGCAGTGAAGATTCTTCCATATTAAGCTTCTACAAGCGATAAATTATATTGCAATATACTAAAAAATTATATCTCATGTAATAAAATATATTCCTAGATGTAATTTATGGAAATAATAATATATAATCGCTTCTACCTGAAACACCAGTTTAATCCTTTGCAGCACAATACAGTAAAATAATTATTTATGAAATATTGAAATAAATATCGTTAAAAGTAAATAAATAACAAAAAACCTGATTTTTTTAGGATAAATTCATGAGAAGAAACAAGACCAGCTGTATTTTTCTATAAAATTGTATGTACAATAATGAAAATTTTAGATTTCCTAAATTCAAAATGGCGGGTGCAATATGGCGGACAAAAATGTTTAATGATTTTCATTTTATGAAAATTAGTATATGGGGGTTTTGATATTGCTAATTACGAATCCGATGTCTTTCCACAATTCACTTTTAACTCTAGATTTACGAAACCCGTCAATTTGACGGGTTTCAGATTTCGTGGCGAAACTTACAGAAGTCGTATTTATCTATTTTTAGTGAAAGATATTACTTGTAATTGATGCAATAATTCTGTAAATTTCTTATCCCTCGAGCCCTTTATTTCCAATGTGAATATATTCTAAACTTATTTTTTCGTAATCCCTACAAATCATGCAATTAATCTCCGTAAATCTAGTATTAATAAAAGTATTTTTTCTTCAGTTTTGATCTCATACTGGATATGCCATTTTGAATTTCAGAAATTTTATAGTAATTTCGTAATCAGCGACCTCAAAAGCCTCTGTATTTTCATAAAAATTCGGTGGGCAGAAAAAGAAAAATACTTTTGGCAGAAGATTTTTAAAAAGCCACACAGTGCCTACAATAATTATGCTATGTAGAGGTTTATTATTAATTTATTATTCTAGAAAGTATTTTTATTTAAATTTTCCAAGCAATAATATTCAGGGCAGTGGAATTTTGCAGACTTTCGGGAAATTACGCAAATATTTAAAATATGCCAGAAATAAATTTCTGTGAAATTTTCCTAAGTAATTACTTCCCTCGAGCCCTTCGGCTAGTGATGGCGCGGCGGCCGACGATTAAATATCCAGTCCAAAGTTGGACAGTGGAATTTTTTATGGGCGCGCCAAGGTCGATTTGGTGCTGACTGGCATAAATTGCCTTCTCGCCTTAATAAATTCAGAGAATTTTTAACATTTTCGATCTCATGACACATGGCATATTTTACTCTTTTCGAGGTATTTAATCAAAAAGTTCCTACATACTTTGATTAGATTGATATAAGCTAAATGTCTAATTTTATGGAAAACGATTTGCAAGGTAGACCGACCACCCCCATTTGGATCATTTTGTGTTTAATGAATAAGAAAATTATAAAATCTTGATTTTAATTAGGTGGGGTTATTCTAGGAGATTTTAAACTTTTACACTATACATGGCGAAGTTTACATGTGAGCGAATTTCTACAGAAACTTTTGTTTTACTCAAGTTTAAACAAGGGAGGCTATCAATCTGACCCCTTATGTATTTTGAACGATAAATATCAAAGTTTGGAAGACAGGCTCCCCATGAAATAGCAAAGTAAAAGGAAAATGATATATGCGCTTTACTTTTCATACAAAATAGCTACGTGAGAGTTTTTGGAATTGCTGATTCCAAATTCAACGTGTAATTTTTAAAATTTTAAATAGTGGCTCCAAGATGGTGCGCAATTTTCATGGAAATCTTACAAAATTGGGTATCTGGGTGTTTTTGAAATCTTGTAATAGCGCCGTATACTAGACTTATCAAAGTGGTTACATATACCAATTTTGACACGCTTACTATACGATTTACTATAGGACTGTGTAGTTAAAGGATTATTTGTGCTTAATTTGTATGCTCCATTTCACCGGTAGTTTTGCGCCGTAAATAAAACCATATCTCACATTATTTTTCACTACAGTGTTTTATTTTTCCCAGCTATTCTGCTTAATGTTTTTCGTCCCATCAGGGAGGCAATTTTATTTACCACGCGCCTTAAATGGCGCACCATCGAGGCGAACATTGTAACAATTTCTGAAAGCGGTCGTGTGAGGAAGCGATAGAAATCCTTTTGGAGGTGATATCAACAACCCTTGCGCAGTTTTGCACGTTTACGAGCTTCGAAAATGCGGAGTAGGGACTAATACGCTGTGTTTAACCGTGAAAAGTAAATCCAAATCGTTTGAACACGTATGTGACTTTTTCCACGAGTTGAAGATACTCGTTATTATTATTTTTAAGTTGTACCCTTAGAAGCTTCTTCATATGAGCTGCTCAAAAGCCAATGCGATTAAGTCAATTTTTGATATTTTCCGATTTTTGTAATTTTTAATCGAATAAATAATATTCTTTTTAGTTATTAAAGAGTTACTTGTTGCTTCGTTTTTTCTACGGCAGAAAGTCCTTTTTATTATGTTTTCTGGATATGTTGTAAAGTAGGTTTTTATCAATATTTTCTTTACATAAGTTTTGAAATAAAAACTAAATTATTTTTCTTATTTCTATATATGTTAGTACCCTAATTGTAGATTAATTTCAAAAGAACTAGAAAAGATATAACGAATTTATTAAAATATATACCTCCAATTAAACACGACTTTTGCAGGACATTAAGAACAACACGTGAAGATCAAAATGTAATTTTAGATAATTCGGAGGAGGAAGATGTTTGTAATGACGAATAAAGATATTTTTAAATATCTTTTTGTATTATTTCACCAATAAAGCTTATTACAACAAATGCTGTTTTACTACTTTTTAAATGACAAAAAAAAAAAAACAAGAACTATACATAACTTTTTACAGTGTAGTCCGATTTTGATGATTTCTTTTTTATTGGATAGGGTATACCTCGAAATTGATTCCACTTTTCCACAATTTCCCAAATTCAAGCCCTTAGTTGTAATTAGTAGGTTTAACCACAAAAAATTAAAAAATAAAAACTTTTTTACAAAAAATTAAATCGAAGCAGAAAAAAAAAACTTAAAAGCGAAAAATTAAATCAACATTTTTATTCTTAATAACTAAGCTCCTAAATTAATGTAATGTAAGTAACTAATTTTAAGTCGGCGCCAAACAAACAATCAACAAAGATCATTAAATTACTTTAAAGAAATAATCAAAACAAAATGCAATATTAAATCTCCAGCGATAAATAATAACAGCGCTGACTCAAAATTAGTTACTTATATTAGCTTAGGAGCTTAGTTATTAAGTCTAAATGGTTTATTTTATTTTTTGACTTTCAGTTTCTTATGTCCTCGGTTTAATTTTTAGTTAAATAGTTTTTTACATAAATTTATTATATTGTTACAATTTTGCCCGCCGAGCGGCTGGCCGGCAAAATTACACCATCTGCCTTCGCTATACTTTGGCGAATTTGCCGACGAACGGACTGACGGACGGACGTAGGGACATTTTTATTAAGAATATTACTCGTCCACCGAAGTAGACGAGCCAAAAAAATCGATGAGTGTTTCGATCCGAGAAGCCAAGCTGATCTCTTCAGTATGGCGCTTGGCTTCTCTGCCATAGACACTCACAAAGGAGGGATCGAAAGCTAATCCCTATATCTGCCCGATCGCAACTTCAAGTGTGAAGTATAAGCGAAGGCAAATTCTGTAACAATATTTTTTAGCTGCAAAAAGGTCTAAGTCCTAAAGTTCTTAAGATGTTGCCATTGTCATAATATATGTATGTATATTAACGTTTTTATTTATACCTGTAAATATCTTATTTTTTTGTGGAGTTTACACTTTCAAGGAGACCGTAAAGGTTGTCCGCCTCCGATTTTAATGATTTTTATATATTTTGTTATATTTGAGTAAGTGAGTAACTACTCAAAAGGAATTCATGCAACGCTCAATAGTTTCAAAGTTGCTTCTACCAAGCAACTTAAATAAAAGTTCAGTTTGCATGCGGTTGGCAAGGCGGCGCGTAGCCTAGTGGGCCGCGTGAATTAGACGGTCAGGGTTCGATTCCTGCTACCGTAAATTTTTTTTTTATTATTCAAGTTACAAATAATGTAATTAATGTTTCCTAGTAATATAACTAGAAAAAAATATCAATAAAAACGTTCATAATTTAAAGTAATTTAGTAATTTAGAGTAAATTAAAATAAAATATACTTCTTTTATAAAGTTCGTGAATAAGCTTTTTAATTTCATAAAAAAATTAATAATTGTTTAATTAATGATATATTCTGATTTTCAATTTTTTTAGCTACCTTTCTCTGCTTCAAAATTTTCCAGCTAATATAAAAAGAAAAAAATATCGATGAAAACGTAGATAACTTTTTTGTAAATTAAAATAACATGTACTTCATTCATAAACTTGATGAATAAATTTTCTAATAACATAAAAAATAATAAACGAATGAAAAAAATTTACGTTAGCAGGAATCGAATCCTGACCGTCTACGTGCGAACCGCGTCACGTGGCCCACTAGGCTACAACTTGCCAACCGCATACAACTGCACTTTTATTTAAGTTGCTAGTAAGTAGTAAGTAAGCTATTGAGCGTCGCGTTAATTCCTTTTGGGTAAATACTCACTTCCTCAAATATAACAACATATATAAAAATCATTGAAATCAGAGACGGACAATCTTGGCGGTATCCTTGTTTGAAAAAAATTTTTGGATACTTTTCTGACCAAATTAATAAAAAGATTTAAAAGTTAATGTATTAAAAAACATTAATTTTATCAAATGTTGTCTTCTGGACTTAATCACATTGACTTCTAGGCATCTTATATATAGATGAAGTTTTTCTAATCCTATATATTATAAGATATATTAAACTGAGTTTTTCAAACCATGTCCTATGTCTTATAGATTGCATTTTGATTTTGAAATTGAGCACGCTCAAAATTCTAAATTTCATTGCAATCTGTCCAGGGTATAATACTATTCATAAAATTACAATTCAACTCCAAATTTCCAAATGAAATAATTAAAAAAACGCATCTTTAGTTTACACGGACGGATTTTTAGTTATTTCAGTAGAATAAATAATAATTAATGAAAAAGGAAAATAAATGAACAAATAAGCTAAGCGTATATCTGTATCTGAGATACTAATTTTTTTGCATGAATAGCCCAGAGAAAGTTTGTCTTTAATTAACTGAATCATTTCTCACCAGCTAATGTTTAGACAAAAGAGATAAACTACTCGTGTCCTACTTAATTAGCAGACCTCAGCATAAAACATCAGTCTTATTCTGGAGACTGTAATCAGTCAGAAATATACGGTCAGTTCGCTGATGCAAAAACAGCGCCATGAAAGCCCGAATGGAATGAATCCGGGAAGTAAAAAACCCTTTCTGGCTAAGAAGTGTACCTAAAAATAATTAGGAGAACCAAAAAGAATTAAGTTTTTTCCTATCCAGGTGTATAGAAAATCCTATTTAGGTCGAAACATAGCAAGTGGCCTAATTAGGCTTTCTTGTTTAGGTAAACGAAGAAAATTTGTATATTATTTACTTAAGTAAATTAAATTGCAGAGTTTTCACTTACCTTACAGGACAGATATATTTAAAAAAAAATTTAATTCATTATTGGATTTGTTTCTGTATAACTAATTTATAATTGTAGATTTTGATTCGTACGTATGTATATGTATCAGAAAAATATACTCGTATACTCGTACATACATATATTCTACACAGGCATTTTAAAAATTAAATATAAAAACTTGGGGCTGGCAGTTACAAGGATACAAGGTCGTTTATCCGCGATGATATGTCTTATGTTGATTTCTAAAACGTCAATCGAAGCTGTTTTATCAGCAAAAACCAGAGACTTCACATATCCCCATAAAATATATTTCAGTGGCGTCAAATCATACTATCTTGGTGGACCATCGACAGGTCCATTTCTTGAAATAAGATTTTCGCCAAATTGTTTTTTTCTATAAATAGATTGTTTCGGTCGCTGTATGGCACGTGGCACTATCCTGTTGAAATCACAAGTGGTCCCGAAGTTCTGGAAAAAAAATGTTCGACAAAAAGACGAATAGCGCATTCTGATGGGCGATTATTCGGTGTATAAAATTCATGAAGTGCTCTAATAATTTTTATATCCAATCCCTGATTTCGGAAATAAATTGTCACGATTTGGAATCGTTGCTGTGTTAGACCTTTCCGAATAAAAATGACATTGACACTTAAAACAAATGACAGCTCATTTGACAATTATCCCCTCCGTAATTCCGGCACATCTTAAAAAATACCCTTTATTTTTATTTAACTTTATTCTTCCTTTATCTGTTTCTTGACGGACAATTTTGGAGTCGTATTTTTAAGTCCACTTTGCGTTGAAGTTTTTTGAGTTAAAATTTTGCAAACTTATACATCTTCGGTGACACTTAACTAAAAATTCAAGATGGTTGATGACTTTTGTTATTTAGGGTCATTAAATAGATATCTGGATCGGAGCTATCGAAGTATTGTTTGTGTTTATGTGTATATTTGTTTTTGTTAGACAATTAAATATATATTAAAAAAATTAAAAAATTAGTTTGGCTGTTCAAATTCAATTTTCAGTAGAGGCAGCTTATAAAAGATATAAGAGAAAATATTCGGCATTGGAATTTAAACGAAACCAAGATGTATAAAACACATTCTGCTTTTTTAGAATATCTTGTGATTACGAATTCAAACAATCAGTAATTTTGTGTAAAATCAATAGATATGAATGGTCACTTTAATTTGTATTCAAATTCCATTTTAAATTACTTTTTTTGCAATGATTTGACGTATTTTGAAAGTAAACGACCAAATTTCCACCAGTACTCTTCGAGGTTTAAGTGCCAAATATTATGAAAGATTGAAATTAAAGTGAAAAATCTTTTGATTCAATTATAATACTTAGGAGAGCAAATCATTTATAATTCAGTAGATGATGTTCAAGGGGTATGGTATTTATTAGAAGCAGAATAATTTTATGAGCACGCGCTAAAAATTCAAGCCGAATAAAATCAGAATCGATAGATAGGACGATGACTTGTTGAAAAAGACATTTGATGGAATTTAATCCTTATATTCGTTGTATTTCTAGATTGTTTTTCTCTAGACATCCAATGGAGCGTGTCTAGAAATATCGTTAAGCTCAACTCAGCTCTCAGATAGTTTGTATGCAGGATAATTTTCTCTTTATTGATTTGTTCCAGTTTATGTTGGCTACGTGAAGATTTTCCCATTACGAAGGGCATCTTTAGCGTTTTTAATTAAAGTGCTGTGCGTGAGCAAATGCTAAAAGTTATAATGAAAGAATGTGTGATATATCCCCTGCTGATTGTAGGAATTTTATTTTAGTTCTATGATACATACTACATACTTAACTGAAGATATCAATATCAAATTTTTTGTAATTCTTTCATATACGTTTTAATAAACAAATTATGTTTATTATTAGTACAATATATTATTTTTCCAGGTACAGTAATTTTTATAAAATGAAACAAATATAGAGCTTTACTGAATTTGCACTCGGTGAATTTGGCTTTATGTATTCAAAATTTTATAATTCAACAAGGTGAAGGATAATACCTAAATGGGTAATATTTCAATATTTTATGAGAATGTCTAAATTTCGGTTGAATGATTTTTGTTCTGCATTTGAAAGCATTTTATTATTCTCTAGTTCATGGATAGTCGCATTTTCGTGAGTTTTGCATAAAGAAATCTTTCAATTTTACTTTAGATAGCACTTTGTATATCTATGGCAATTTAATATTCCACCTGTTTGGGTTCATCATTTATTTTAACTTTTATAGAGCTTATTCACAAAGTTCAATTCGAACGACCTGTATTAAATTTGACTTTGAATTCTTACAAATATAAAAGTTAGAAAATATTTTCTAGAGGTAAAACTATATTACCTTGAAAATCTTTTGCTTCGTGACCTGGAAAAAATTATTCAAGAAATTCGACTTCTCGTTCTGGGATAAAAATTTGTCTTCTTTTATGACCAATTCAAATCCAAAGCATTGGAAAATTTCAAACAAAATCTTCTGTTTTCTCAAAATTGTCCTTTGTGGTATGTATTCTGAATATTTATTATGTTCATTGACAATCTTATTGAACAATCACACAATAAATAAATTAAAGTAATTTTAATGTATACAAATTACCTGTATTTCACTCGCTTATGAATTTGTGTGGCGTTGTTATAATCAACGTAGGTACATGAACTCGCATTTCCATGAAAATTCCCATCTGGGGGTTTTATGATTCACTAAGGTTATATTAAAATTATAATTAAAAAAACAAAAAAAAAACGTCCTATTAAATTTAAGAAATCTGCAATATTATTTAAAAGATATACAATAAATCTTTATTCCTCTGCCATTCAAAATTGAAAAAACAAAAACTTTTTTGATACGTTTATCATTTAAATGTAGTTATGCTACGTATAAATTGATATAAAGAAACTAAATTTAAATTTCTTTTAATAAATGGTACAACATCACGCAAAGTTGCCAACAGTAAAATCGTATAATAACATTTATTTACCACATTGTTAGCCCGATTACATGAAGGTTATTATCAAGAACATAAGCATAAAAAAGGAAAACGTTTTCAAAGCAACAGATGTTCCCTCCGGCGGCGAAAGGAGCTGGACCATCAAAACAAGATTACTTTGCTGGTACACAAATTGCTCACCGATTTCTGGCAGGACATTATCCTTTAAAACTTTAGTGATCGTGCTTGTTGTCATTAAGTGATGCCTTTCTTCAAAGTCTCATCACGTAATTTTGATATCCGTGAAAACATGTGGTGCCGGATGAGACATCAATAAAAAATTATTACTATGACCTTTTGCTTATGTGGTTGTTATATGTATCTTCCTCCTTAGCTCGGGGCCAAGGATGAATAAATAAGGAAGCAAAAAATGGAAAAAAAATATCTGGAGTTCATAATGGTGAGGCAATCTAATTACTCGTATTTCAGACAACTTACAATATCTTGTTTTTATCTATAGTTTTTATGAAAAGGCAAGAAAATCTGCTTAGTTTCGCAGCATAATTTATAATTTATTATATAATTTTAAATTTATAATTAATTGCTTTTCGAAGCATATTTATCTATTTATTTTGGAGATTTCTGCGTTAAGTATAATTCGGTAAATATAAACAAACCATTTACGAATAATAAAGAGTGCGAATTCACTATAGAAAAGGACACATAGTTTAATTAGCTTAGTTATAAACTAATATATTAAGACAATTTAAAATGTACAACAATAATACATAAAGTAGATACAGTGGATTAGAATCGGAGTTTTCAATTACAATCTAGGATTTAATTGGACGCTGAGTGAGAAGTAGTAATTTTTCATATTTGATTTCTAGTTTGAAGAGAAAATTTAGCTATTGGCAACAATAAAAATCCCTCTACCTCTTACAAACTATTTTAAATATTGCACTTAAATGTAAAAAACTATGATGTCCTAATAATTAGAAGAACACGTTTGTACAAAGTGATTGTGATTTCAACTGAAATAAGATTGACACTGCAGACGACGAGCGAGTGGAAAAGAATCACGGTAGATTCAAATCCATTTTTAAAATCTTGTTTTGGATTCTTTGCAGTTTAATCAAATGGGTTAATGCACAATCACTCCAAAAAGGAGTACCAAACGTCAAAACAGCTTTATTATAAAAACAAGTTTATATATGATTTATTTTCTTCACTTAAGTAAACTTCTCATCTCCAAATTTCAAAATTATTGTTATTATCTTTTTTCTTTTTGAAAGTGGAATATTTCCAAAAAAAACAAAGAAATATCTTGATGAAACTGTACTGTACTTTATACAAGCATTTTTCTCAAATTTTAATAAATTATTATACCTATATAAAGTGACAAAGTGAACTACAGATGGAACGATCGGTAAACAAATTTTTTGATTTATATCAGGTTTTTGGCGCCAAAAATCGGCCGTTTTTGGAAATAAAACTCTTTTTGTTTTTGGTCGGCAAAAATGGTCCCTTCTAGTTCATTTTGTAGCGGTTTTCATACCGATTAAAACACATTCTTTTTTTTTTTTTGCATTCAAGTGAGTCAAAATCATGCACACCGTGAATTTTCGATGTTTTTTTGTAGCAGCGAAAAAACAGCCCAGAAAAATCAAAATTTGTACACTTTAACAGTCTAAAAATATATGTGCAAAGTTTCATTAAAACATCTCTTTGTTTTCTTTAAAAATATTCCACTTAAAAAAAAAAAAAAAAAATTTCGAAATTTAGGAGTGGCAAGTCTCTTTAACTATTATTACTCAGTAACAGAGTGTTATTTACACTCTCTCTAACTTTGATCGCGTATAGCTCAGCAAAAATACAAATGAATCTTTATAGTGATTTTTAAAGGAAATTTCATATATGTACTTTAAATGGAAAGTATTGTGTTAAGGATTCCTTTCAAAATTCATATTTGTTTTAAATGGTGAAATGGGGTGATTTTATAGAGAACAAGATGTGATGAAACATATCATCATAAGACAGTATATTAACCCTTTGCACTCTGCGACCTTGAATAAGCAATAGCTGAATGGTACCCCAGAAGAGACATCGGAGCGCTAAGGGTTAATACATGAAAAGATACTCGTAGTATAGTAAAACTTATAATCATATAAAAATGCATAACAAATTATTTGTTTTATTTTTACTGCACATTTAATACATATGTATTTTTGCCATATGTTCTTCACACATTGGGCTTTGACATTGTAAACATTTATATGAAGTTTTCTATCTAAATGATACGGACAAAAGCCACACTTGACATTAAATCAATAGGGTTTTGATGTTTTGAAGGTCTTCGTAATTAAATTCAATATAAATACTTTGTAATTTACCTCTATGCACTAATAAAAGTAACACAGGGTGTTCTACACCCTTAGATTTATTTCAGTCGACTGACATTCTCATTGTATTGCTTGACCGCAGCGAATAAAGTGGAGATTCTTTAGGTGTAAAGATCAATTTTTTATTCCACCTTGAAGTTATTTTTTGTTGAAAATAATACCCAGATGTTTTAATTCAATGCTTCAAAAGGAATGCAAGAGGCCCTTTAATTCGGTGCGATGGAGACGAAATAATAAAATCATTCGTGGAACAAGTCTTACATATTACATAGTTACAAGTGCCAGATTAGAAGATGCAAATTAAAGTCTACGCAAGGGACACAATGAACATCTATTTCAAAGAAAAAAATGAAAAAAAATGTGAACTTCGAATGATTAAGGCAATCTAATCTAAATCTAATACAAGAGGAGCCTACCAGCAGATTCTGTCGAGGAAAATAGAGCTGTCTTCTTGCGTGATTGACATATTTGTAAATTGTGTCTGATGCAGACTGTAGGTCAGTAATAATTTAGAACGAGTCATGTCCGAAAGCAAAAGCACCTGTGTCGTCTGCATATATAGAGAAGCAGCAGTTTCAAAGTTAAGGAATATCATTGAGCAATATACTTTGTACAATAGGAGGCCTAAGACAGAACCTTGAGGTACACTAGCTGGCCCATCATGCCACACGGAGTGGAAAGCTTTTTCTATGTCGAGGGTAAAGAAACCTATAGAAAAACCAATGGCTGGATAGACATGTTTCTTAATTTTGTAAACTTGATGTGTGGTGGAATGACCTTGTCGAAAACCAAATTGTTCATTAAGGTGTTGTTGTCTACTATGTATTTCATTTATATATTTTTTAGAATTTTTTTGGAAATTTTACTTATTGAACTTAAGAGACTAATAGGCCTATAGCTGCATATAAGGGTGTAGGAGCTTTTTGCCACACAAGAGCTTATTATAAATAAATGTTTGAAAAAAAATACCGGAAACGATTTTAGTAGAATATTAGGGACACCATCACTGTCTGGAGTCTTAATATTTTTTAGAGCTTTAATTTCATTAGCGATATCCCACGGTCTTAAAAGAAAGGATGGGAAAAAAGCAGGTGGTATGCTTAAGATATTGCATGTTACCTTAGCGACCTAATTTTCTGTAATATAATTTCATTTATTTTTTACTGAATTGTTGTGATATTCAAAAAAGGTATCAGCTATTAAATTCTCTTCTCAACTAGAATAGAAAACATGCAAAAATTGAAATACAACTGTTAGTATCTTTACGTTCGTTGAGTGATGATGAATAATTATAAACAAGAGCGGTAACATTAAAATAATTTTTTATTGCTACAATCTGAAATTATCAAATTACTGAATCTAAATTTAATATATATATTTTTTTTAATGACACAATAAATCACAGTGCTACTCTTAAATGTCTCAACCATAAAAAGTAACAAATTGCTAATAAATATGAGGTACAAACATGCGATAAGAGAACCTCTAATCTAAGTAGCACACACGAGTGCACGAATCTGTCTCAGCTCACGTGCAGCATATCATCATCAAACTTAGATTTAACGATGTTATGTCCAACAGCTGAATTTACGTAGAGTAGACGCCCTTGTCGCATTTTGCACTAAAAGTTATTTCGAGCTTGTTACACATTCGATGATTCATCCTGGGTGGAATATATCGAACATAAACGTCTTGTACCTGCAATCAGAGCATACATACACCTAAGCATAATCGGTCATTATGGTTTGCCAACATACGTGCAATGAAGGTAGAGATTGGAGAATTCCTATTTCAAATTAACTTGTTGATATGAACTATTAATGTGATTATTAGATAATTGCATTAGATCATGCACTACTAATATATTTGTGTTTACAACCTGAAATTTACAATTGGGCATTTGATTTCCGCTGTTAATATTGAAGTTTATAAAATAATCAGAAAATTATATGACTTTTCGTCTTCCACAAATTATTTTATATCTCAAATCAGAGATCCTGCTTGTAGTAATTGTACCTAAAAGTTAACTACGAGTATTAAGATTAATTTTTTAATTATCGATAGTAGTACCAAAATACCAGAATCATATTTGAAACATTTAAGGTTATAAATTAAATGAAATTTAGTTTCGGCATGCACTTCTTAGCCACTTTAAAAAATTCATTTTGTGTATTTCCTATTTTCAAGCACATACTTGCTATTGATCCTATTTATATGCACATATTTGGCAGAGCTAAAATACCAGGCCGAGATTAATTTGACCACATAAACTTGACGTAAAGTAAAAGTGGTAACTATTTTAGCTCTACTACTTTAGATGAACCATGTTAAACTACAGACAAAATGTCACAACACCTTCTGTCAAATACAATATAATTATTTTTTTTTTTATATCTATTTTCTTCTTGACTTATTCTGAACGAAAAAAGTATAAGATATAGTAGTTTCTTTTCGTATCAAAATAACTCTGAACATATGTATGTTACAAAGATATAAATTGAAATTAAATGAAGGATATAAAATTGGTTGATCAAATATTAATTTTCAGCCTTCCAATCCAGAATATGTAGAATATACATATTAGGGTGCTTTTTTTTCGCGACTATTTTTTTGTTTTTCAGTCCCACATCGAAACTTTGTGGCAAATACCTAAACAAAAATTCCCTGAAAATTGGAGCCCTTAATATTAATATTAAGGTAGAGTCGCCAAATATCGTCCCCTTTTTGTAAAACAAATCTAAAAAAATAGAAAAAAATACCACAGTAATAAATGAAACGTCAAACATTAGGTTCAATATTCCTTTATTCTTAAAAATAATCAAAAACGCGTTAACATTGTTAGAAAAAGTTATAAAATAGCTTTAACAAAAATACTCAAATTATGAAAATATATTTTTGGGCTCCTAATTTCGTCCCGGGGACGATATTGAGATCACAATAATCAGTACGTGAACTGGAGTTGTACTTACTCCTTTTCTATTATATAAAATTGAACCTAACTATCATATTAATATCTAAACAGCCCTTTCTTAATTATTTTAATAATTTTTTCGGCATCTAAAAAATAAAAAATAAAACATTCTAAAGTTACATGTTACGATATAAGGTTCACGTGAGGGGACGATATTAGGAAATTTCTATTTATTTGGTCGCATCCATTTAAGCAAAAAACGTGTCATAAACCTGAAAATTTTACTTAATCGATTAACATCTGTATTGATAGTTAGTTTGACAAAAAAATTTTATCAATAAGTCAGGTATCTCAATATTTTATGGTATCCGAGAATATTTCAATGAAAAACTCACCTTGAACACTTTTTTTGATTTTCGAATTTCTGTCGGTACGAACGTCGTGACGCACTCACTTCTATACAATGGCCGATTGATGCAACTAGCTGTCGGTTCTGGTCACTGATAATAGATGGCGGTTTTAAAAGAGTAGATATTGAAGTGGACGAAATCAGGGTTGGGGACGAAATTTGGCGACTGTACCTTAAGTACTAGACCAAGGCGTATAAAGATTTCCCATATAAAATACACGTAAACTTTGATTATTTTTCTTCAAAACTCTACAGCTCAGAGGCATTTTATGGTATAATCTTGGTCAATGGTAGGGTTTCTTCAGAATTCAATGCTCTAAAAAAGTTCCATTGCGGCGTAACCCTAACTGCCACCAGTACGGGTCACTAACCCTATTTTTTCATGAAATTCTCGTTTTTTTGCCCCTATCTTGTAAATAACAAGAGCTACAGAAAAAATGTGGATGACAAACTTCTAGGAAATTCAATTTCCTCCAAAAAGTTCCAGAACAACAAATCGCTAACATCGATATTTCTTGAGATATTGGGTTTTGAAGTTGAGGTAGTGTTTCTACAATTTAGCTCAATAATCCATGAAAGTTCCACACTACCTCAACTTCAAAGCCCAATATCTCAAGAAATATCGATGTTAGCGATTTGGTAATCAGAACTTTTTTGTAGGAAATTGAATTTCCTACAAGTTTGTCACATTCACTTTTTCTGTACCTCTTGTTGTTTACGAGATAGGGGCAAAAAGCGAGAATTTCATGGAAAATTTGGGGTTAGTGACCCGTACTACCTCGCTGGTAGGAGTTAGGGTTACACCGCAATGGACACTTTTGTAGAGCATTCAATTCTGAAGAAACCCTACCATTGACCAAGATTATACCATAAAATGCCTCTGAGCTGTAGAGTTTTGAAGAAAAATAATCAAAGTTTACGTGTATTTTATATGGGAAATCTTTATACGCCTTGGTCTAGTACTTAATATTAATATTAAGGGCTCCAATTTTCAGGGAATTTTTGCTTACGTATTTGCCACAAAATTTTGAGGTGGGACTAAAAAAAAAAAAAATTGTCGCGAAAAAAAAGCACCGTAATACATCTAATATATGAAATTCTTCTGTCACAGTTTTAGTGGTTATACTCCTCCGAAACGGCTTGACCGATTTTGATGAAATTTAATATGTATATTCAGTAGGTATGAGAATAGGTTTATAACTAATTTGTATACCCCTAAGTGTTAAGGGTGGTTCAACCTAAAAAAAATTTTTTCATTTTTTGGACAAATTTTTTTTTGTTAATTTTTTTATGGTGTGGCATTAAAAAATACATTTAGTCCCAAATTTTTACCCTTCTACCACCAACCCCTACTTTTTAATAGCATTTTCTAATGTTTGTTCAATAATATGGTAGCATATTAATTCCTTTAAAAGGATTTTTCATAATAGTTAAGACGCTAAGAGCTCTTAATTTTGATCCATAATCGGGGGATAATTTAGCATATTACCATAATTTCCAAATCAAAGATGGCGGATCCAACATGGCGATTAAAATGTCTCAATTACGACGGATTTTAATGAAAATTAGTACAATGGTTATTCTGAGGCAACTAATTTCGAATATTATTAAAATTTTGTAAATCCAAGATGGCGGGTCCAATAGGGAGACCATAATGTCTCGATTTCAACAGATTTTAATGAAAATTAATACAATGATTATTCTGATTTAACTAATTTTAAATATTATCAAAATTTCCAAATCCAAGATGGCGGATCCAATATGGTCATGCAAATTTCTTGACTTCAACGGATTTTGATCATTATCGAATTATCAAAGTTTCTAGATCCAAGATGGCGGACCCAATATAAAAAAAAAATTTCTCGATTTCAACGGCATTTAATTAAATTTGCTACAATAATTGTGTTAATGCCACTAATTTTTAATATTATCAAGATTTGGATATTCAAGATGGCGGATCCATAAAGGGGTTTTCGGGTTGAATCAGTTTCTAGGATATAACAAACGAACATTTGAGAAGTCTTTAATTAGTAAGTATTTACCCAACGCCGGGTGAAACCGGTTAATTTTCCAATATTTGTGAAGTGTAAAACGGCTTACTTAATATTAAACAACGTGTAAGTTTGTTCAATAAATTAATTAGGGATATGAAACGGAAATACTGTTTTCTTATATTAATGTTATTATTTGTAGAAACATGCGAAAAGAAAGAACACGATCAAATGAGCCGTTTATTTTGAAAGTGGCTTAAGTCCAAATGATCATAAAGACTATTTTACTTTACAAGAATATAGAAAAATAGTCTTTATGATCATTTGGACTTAAACCACTTTCAAAATAAACGGCTCAAATATTGGTCGACGCACATGGCATAATGAAAATGTAGCGGAAAGGGCAGTACAACGTCTGCCGGGCCAGCTAGTATATACATATAGATCTTGTGGCGACGTCACTATTTCGGCATTCGCATGATAAATTTTTGTACTTTGAAATTGTACACTAAGCGGAAATTCGTAACATTAGTGCAGGCGTTTTTAATATTGTTTTGAGGATAGGAAAATCGTAAAAAATTAAGGCCTTGAAATCTAAATTCTGATTGATATATATTACATATATTAAAAAGGGATTGTTATTTAAAAAATAAAATGAAATATCACATCTAAACTGGTTATTTATAAATACATTATTTCTAAATTAATTGGAATATTATTTACTGTTGATTTAAAATATAAAAAAAAAAAAATTAAAAAGAGGAATGAAGGTTTGACTGTTGTCACCTTTGTCTCTTTAATCTAATTTATATTTGTACATAAAATTGTGTTTTCATTATATTTCATGTCAATGTAAATTTCTCGAACTGCCAGATGATGGCACGTAACGGCATGTAATTGTAAAAGATTTTGGTACCTCACAGATTTCGTTACTAAGTCATCTCTTTTTACTTTTATTTGTTTCATAGTTTATCTTACTTTACTCGTCAAACACTTGATATCCATATCAAGGGGGTTGTGAAGAAAAAAGGTAATCCGTCATCTTGGGCCGTCCGCCATTCTGAATTTAAAACGATATTAGATATGCTGTATTGTGTTGTCATGAGACTTACGTAAGTCTGTCAAATTTCATAAAAATCGGATAATAGGAAGTCAGTTAAAATTCGAATGAAAATTTTGAACCAAACGACTCAAGTTAAACAAAAGCTTGTACAATAGTTAAATGTACCACGAAATTAGCCGTTGGAACCAGATATTTTTTGGGTGTACTATATCCCAACAAGAAGTTCAATTCATCACTTGCAGCTTTTGTTTAGTTATTTTCTCAATTTCACGGGGCATCCTGTAAATGCTCATGGTTCTATTCATTTACGTGAAAAAAGAATTAAAGTTATCGAACTCGAATGAACAAATTCCCGGAATATCGCACAAGGTGTGAAACTTTTTCGATTCATATTACCTAAATTTTTAGAGCAGTTCATTCGTTTAACGTCCCAAAGGTGTCAACCTCAATTTACCTTCTAATAAGAGTTGCAGGTTTAAAAAAGTTCAACACATTACGAAAGTGCAAACATTAACCACCGCACAATTCCGCGAAGTTGGTTTTCCATTATGAATTATATCCGGTTTTTAAATATTTCACTTCCTTTGATGGTTGTGGCTAAACAGGAGTCTTTATCCGTTGTCCTTTTCTCGTCCTTTTTAATTAAACGTAACACTCCCTGGTAAACTGCGGTTTTGCACCAGGGTAGTTTCCCTTAGGCCGATAAACTTAGTTACTGCAAAACCCTTATTCACCTATTCCATGCAGCACTCATCATGTAATGGGTTTCTTAGAGAGGACGAGTAACTCAACTCGAGATATCCTCGACGGAGGATTGGCAAGAGAATTTCCTTCATTAGACCTCCTCCTTCTGTTACAGGCTGTTCCGGGAGCAGTGTGCAAGGAAACCAGGATCCAGGATCTCAAGCTACCACCATATACACTGGGGAGTATATACTATATAGTAGGAATACAGCAGCTATTTTGAATTCGTGTTCTGCCGTCCCTGGCTGGCTGCAATTTTTTCCTTCTTTTCCGTTTTGTTCATTTCTTCTGGAATTTCCGTATTAAAATTCCTTGGCACAGAATTCCTCGTTCCGGGTCTTATATACATCTTTCCACATTTTTTCGCCTGGGACCCGGGAGCTAGCAGCTAGCTCGGCTTGCAAGCGTTACGTTAATAACACTAGTATAGTTCTTCATCATATTTATCACCCTTAGGGTCCATTTCAGATACGTGCTCCTCGACTAAAGAGACATTTTTGCTCTCATCTTTTTAAGAGCTAGTACTTTACACTCTATCGATTTCATGTCCATACTTTTTAGGTCAAGATACGCTGTCACTCCATTCCCCCTATTTTTTTGCTAAATTTATTGCGTACGCTTGACGCACAGGAGTAAAATTGTCGTATATGCTTTCCCAAACCTCCTCCCTTGTAGTACTCTTTTCCTGTACGTCACTGTCGAAAGTGAGCCTTAACACGTTCCCGCCGGCATGTACCACTAGTGGTACATTAAGGACTGTCCCATCGGGCGGCATGTACCATTAGTGGTACAAAGAAAGAAATCAATTTAATGTGTGTGAAAACAGCGCCGCCCGATGAAACAAACTACAAATTCAGCTGCCGGCGGGAACGTGTTAAATTTCAGGACTCATAAAATTATTTTTTTTTTCCAAACTTCATGTACCTCTAAATTACTATTTCTCTATACAGAATTTGTCGCATAGTCACTGTGGAGCCACAAAAAGAGCAAACCTATTCGAATGTATTTTATTATTGCTTTAGCCCATTACTCATTAAAATTTTAGATACCTTTTAGCTATAAACATACAAATGTTATTTATCCACATACTCGTATATATATGTTTTTATTTCTTGTTTCTCGAGACAATTGTGTTATTCCGCATGACGAACTTTAAGGGCACAATCAAAATATTTCAATCTGGTGGGAAATTCGACACTTTTAGATGAAAATGTTATTTTTTGGCCTATTGCTCTCTATTTTAGCATGCTTTACTAACTTTTAAATATTCCACCGCATACATTTTAGTTTGTTAACTTAGGGTGGTTCCTAATGTTCAAATATACTTTTACGCACTATTTAAAAAAAAAATCTTACGAAATTGTAGTTATATTTTAATAATAGCACGTATGCACGACGTAGGTATTAACAGCTTACTTATAAAAACTCCTTAATTGGCATTTAAACAGCTATTTACTTAATCAGTGCTTAGATACGATTTCACCAAACTATTTCTAATCGGACATAATCAAATTGGCTGTTAAAATTACTAAATCAATTCTTGTTCTTAATTTTTTCTAATATTTCCATATTGCAATTGTTTGTACGTTTATAGACATGTAGCTTTTTCTGCTTTTAAAATATTCGGCATTGGAGAATATTTCGTATAGAACCATGTACTATATTTTCGTGTATAGTATAGAGAACAATTCGTATGTAGTATTTGTGCAACTAAGAGCATCCAATGCTTTAGGAAAACTTGCTTTATTATAAAAATCACTCTGAGTTTTCTTAATCTCGGCCTCTGTTACTGGGAATTTTATAAACTGATGACTAAGTGATGCTATTGCCAAAGCAACTCTGTGAAAACCTCAAAAGAAGTTGGTTTTTCAAGCGACATAGACTCGTTACTCTAAAAACTCAATTTTATTTTGGGTCAAATCGGTATTCAAATATTTTTCTTACCGGTCTGATGGATATTCAAGTCATTCATTTAGAGTCAAGTTCAGTATATCCAATGGTAGATTCTTTCGATAACCGAAATCTTATTCTACAATCCACATCATATACTTCGAAATAGTGGCACTGTTCCTTATAAGTTTTAGGACATCGCAGTATAATAAGTAAACTAAACTTTCCAAAACATCTTCATTCCCGAAAATATAAATAAAATTATATACAGGTTCAATTTTGAGTTTTAATAACAATAACAATCCGTTAAGAGGTTAATGAATGCTCTGAGTGACAATTAAATTTAATGTCTGATTAATACATTTAATCGTCCCTTAGGACGTGGTGAAACATTTGCTAGCCTTAACAGGCCGTAAATGTGTTTTAACAAGACATTTACTAATTAAGTGAGTAGAGAGTGATGAAATCGAGTCTTAAAGTCTTAAGCATTGATTAGTTTTTAATCAAATTGACTGAATAAAAAATATCATACTCCGATAATGACAACGCTATTCCTCTAAAAAATATTAAAAAATGTCTCTTTTTTACCGACATCACCAAAAGAGGTTATTCATATACGCTAAAGTGACACTTTGTCCTAAATATCCGATTGAGTTAAAGATTCAAAATCAAATGGCATTGTGATGTGTATCAAATGGATTTTTACACGAAAAAATTGGAAGAAAAAGATTTTAAAATCCTGTTAGGAAAGGAAATGAAGCAGTTTTGTTTGTATGTATACCGTGTCATTTCAAAATCTGATAAAAAGAGATGTTGGGTGTATTTCATATAATTAAGCCTCAAAAAGACTAACTGAGTATTGATGGCTGTACTGCAGCAAAAGTAAGTTAAATAAATATGAAAGTTTTTATACGACTTAAAAGTTTTCGCAAGTTTTTCGTACCTAAATTGGTAATTAATTAGAAATAAAATCATTCCAAATTACAAATTTCGCGACAAGCTTTTAAGTCGTATAAAAACATTAATCCAGTTCTTCAATGAGAAGATTTGTCATTAACCTTGCGGTTGTGTTGGACTGGACCATAAACGACAAAATTTGTCCTCCATATTGAAGCCACCACCTTGAATTTCTAAATTTTGATCAAACATTTTAAACCCGCAACTCTGGGAACCCTTAGGTATCGACTTTCAGTTGCATCATTGGAACTACATGTGTATGCAGCAAAATTTCAACCCAATCGGACAACTGGAACTGGGTCAAAATCCACTTGCAAACAAAACAAACAAACATGTGAAGTTAAATCAAAATTTTGTTAACAAGCGAGTTTCGACCCGAAAATGACACTGATCACATGCTTTAACCTTGTTAGTTTGTTAACTAAGGCGTTTATATTATAGTTTTTTTTTAATTTTTCATATAAACAATTTTCGTTAGACCTCTTTGTCCAAAAAGTATGCCGAGTTTCAAATGTTTCAACGTGTAAGATACTGACGAATCTGATTATCACAAAATTGGATATTAGATTGTGCATATAAAATTCACTAAATCGTCCTATCAGAAATTTTTCAATTCTCTTTTCAATTGAATTAAAAGCATAACTTATCGAAAATAACTCAATTTTAATTTTGAATTGTTGAGAAGTGTAGAGAAATTTCTCGTAATTTTTTCATCTTTTGTATTTAAATATTTTTAGAAACTCCTATCTTGCTTCATTTAATTTTAAAATTGTTCTACAACCATATTTAATGGAAAAACAATCATTACAGGAAATGACAAACGAGCATTACATTATTTTTATTAAAAAAAAAAAAAAGAAAGGATTACATTTATGAAACATGTAGATAAATTCTGACAAAATTAAAGTATATTTATATAATAAAAAATAAATTAAATTGCTCTGTGCATTACACAGAATTGTGTATTAAAAAGAGCGGGTCTATCTTTCCTCCCAACACATTTCATAATTAATATACCTTCTATACGTACTTATTATATAATTATCTTTAAAAGGAGACAAACACGTATAATTAACAATTATTACTATCCAATTTTCATTTTAATAACGTAATTATCTCCATTTGCTTGTACGTATTCACATTGATATGTGTAAAGATAGCGCTAATAAAAGGTGCACATATTCATGATATTGCTTCAATTTAATTAATCCTCGAAAACTGATGATATACTCAGACAATTATTTTCTCTTGACAAAGGGAATTGTAGCAATTATCAATATACGAATGTTATTGTTTAAAATACAAAAAAGTGGCGTGAAAACGAACAAAATTGTTGTCTTCAATTATTAATTAGTAAATCTTAAAATTTTTCCAAAATTCAATAGTATGAGAAACTTTTATTTTGACTTTCTGGAGCATTGCCATTGAATTTAAAGTAAATTTCAATATATTTGGTGCCTATAATCGTAGTATATCACAAAAGCGTCGAAAACCTGAACGCAACTGAACCCGGAGATCCCCTTCGGGTTTTCACGGACACAGTATGAATTTTAAGCGGGGAAGTTATGAGATACGAAGCAGGCACTTATCGATTCATAGTTGAAAGTTTTCATCAAATATAAAAACCTAAATGTTGTATATATATATTTCAGGAGTCGGACGTTAATCTTGGGAGTGATATGTTTTCAGACTCAGCGACGGAACAAGAAAATATTTATGAGGTGAAAACAGTGGTTGCTGGGCCCGTAATAAATGCTACAAAATCTGAAAAGCATACCCAACTCGTAACTTAAGCAAAATGTGGCCCAGGAGATTAGGCTCTCCCGGCTGCAATTGATTATAGATTGGCTGGGTGATTCGACAAGTCTGGTCAAACGCTTACTAAGCAGAATTAAGTTTACTAGTGGGATTAGTGATTTGTGGGAGATACGCAGATGGGCCTAGCAACGTGCTTTACATTATTTATTTATATGGCGATTTTATCGATTCAGCAGTTATGTACAAACTTCCCATTCAGATAACCTTTTGCGCTACAAACTGATCTTATTTATTTTTTCTATAAAACAGTATCACCTCTCATAACTTTTCCCTATTTTCTCCAACTTGTCAGTATTTTCGATTTAATGTCGAGTAAGAACAACAAAAATATGTACTAGGTATATATATGAATGGGGAAAAATTGCTTACTAGAAAACAGAGCTAATATATAGTAGGTTAACGTGAAAAAAAGACATAAAATTAAATTAATTATGCAAATTTTAAACAAATACCATAATTTATACCTATACCTACGTTGTATAATTCCAACATTCAAATACAATACGCTACGATAATTTTCCGATTTTAAGCCTATTTTTCGTGACGTAATGGAAACGAAAATGTTTTATTTTTGTGACTAGATTAAATTCTGAGAGTCGTTTTTATACAACGTGTCTAGCCAAGAAACTAATTTTTCTAGCATCAAGTAAAAACGACTGTCAGAATAAGGCCCTATTTCATAAATTCCATGAATATGATTCCTACTCAAAACAAATTTAATTAAATACAACTATTCCCAATAAAGTTCATCCTAAAGAGGAAATGCAAACAGAGATACAAATAATCTCGAAATTATAAAACTAGCCAAACTATTCTGCATATAAGATACTATTTTTTCGAAAGTGGATTTATGTTAAGATAAGTTTTTCCGCAAAGCTTCCGTTTCAAATCAATATCAACCAGAATAAGGTCGAAGAAGACCAGGCGGAGTTGTCCGATTAAATCTGCATTTCGCATTAAAAAGTGATTTAATAACTGCATTTGCATCTTTATTACACACCAGTGCCAGTGGAAGTTTAAAACTAGCTTACGCTTCTTTCTCTGATTCAAAAAGTTATTTTAAACTGTAATATTATATCGAACATTCGCTCTAAATTCAAATAACTCTTCCAGATTGATTATCATTATAATATCAATAGAATATTGTTCTGCTGGAAGGGAATTCTTTGTTTGATTTATAATACAATTTTTGAAAATAAAGACAAAAGAAGGGTTTTCTGAAATTTGGCCTTTAGAGCTGGTTCTTCTGGTTTTATTTAATTAAATAGACAAATGCAAAAATTTTATAAAATGTAAAGTTTTCATCCTCCAAATTTAGAATATTAATTTTTTCTAAGACGCTGATTATATAGTTGCATTCGTGATTTCGTTGAAATTATGCATATATTTATAATGTGTACTGTACTCAGAAATCTGAAATTTCTTGCAGTCTTAAATTTCCAAATTTTGTAAGTAGATTCGAAATCGTCGACTCCAAAAACCAATATTCAATGGCATCAGCTATTTTGAATTATGAAATTTATACGTGTAATTTTTAAATAAGCGCAAATATCTGCTCGGGCCAGTTAAGTCTAGAATAATCAATTTTATAACATTGAGAAACCTCTTTATTATAAAAATAAATCCCTTTTTTAGATTGGATGATTTTTCAAAAGTTCGAATGAAACCTATTAATTTAAAACCTTTTTTTTTGCCACTTTGCTTGTTTTAATAACACCTTTTTTAACTTACACATGCATTTCAACTTTCATTCCGTTCCTTTTGATATTTAAAAAGTTTACACACTCTCTCATCCTGAATCAGAGATTTTTCAAAAGAATTTCTTCTCATAATTTCGCGCGGTTAAATTCCACGAGGTTGCCTCAATTGGATCATGAAATATTTATGACAAATGAAATTAGTTTTTGCGGGCGACCAGTGTAGCCAGGCGATTCTTCCTTTTTACTCGAGGGGTGCCCGAGAGTACGATGTGCGGGGAGATATCATTCATTTTTCGTGACGTAGCCATTTCCGAATTTTTGCTTCATCGAACTCTTAATTCGTCTTCTCCATCCGGCATCTGACAGAATTATTTATCGCTGCCAGCCATGCCCGTCTATATCCATTCAGGGAGAAATTTCTTTTTCGTGGGGGGAAAATGTTTTCCTCTTCGGGACCCCTTTATTTCTTACTCGTAAGTTTTAATGAGCAAACAAGTGGCCCGAGCATCATTAATTTTCTGTCTTAATAGCAAAATCTCTGGAATGACAGGTTTCTTTGACACTTGGGTGGGATAGAAAATAAAACACTGAGCAATATTAATGGAATGTATACCATTGGGGATTCAAGCATGCAGTTTTTTTTCTGCATACCGCTGAATCTCACTGGAACGTACATGCTCAACGAATTTCATTCATTTTTCGAGCATTCTAATTTGTCCCAATGGGGGCGACATTTAAAATTTCCAATATAAAATCGTTCTCCCCCCATATTCAAAGCAAAAATTCTCCTCTCCCGGGAAAAACAAAGTTTCCTTGGATGGGATATGAAACGCGCGAGCTCAGTTCTCATGGGATGGGTACATTACATAGGTATGCTATACATACTATAGGTATTAGGTATGCTATACATACTATAGGTGTGCTATACATACTATTGGTATGCGATGCATACTTTAGGTATACTATACATACATACTATAGGTATACTAAACATGGACGCTCGGTGGTAGAGAAGCAATCCATGAACAATAAAATATTGATTGGCCGGGTCTTACAAAGTCCACTTCAAAGTGCATTACGAAAGATTGAAGGGGCGCACGGATTTCAAAGTATATCCACACAGTGTGCTGTCTGGCACTCTGAAAATTTAACATTTTTGCAGTTGGCTTATTTTGACGAAATAATTCACGACACGTACATGAAGGGGGGAGAGACTGTTGCAAAGGAATTTACTAACAATGTATGGACCGAAGCAAACCAAGCATAAAAGAGGTGCAACAAGTTTACTCTCGAGAGTTATCAAGCATATAAAATTGTTCTAAATTGATTTTAATAAGATATCGTATTCATTGGCACAGGGATATAACATTACCATATTCAGAACGTATTATTCGCGATGAACGGGGGATTACGTGTACCTATAATAATTTTTATAGAATAAAACCCGAAATTTTTTAATACGTTGGGAATTTTATCAAAAATCAGTAAGTTGTATAACAAATAAAAACTCAAATTTTTACTAACAATAAGAGATTATCAGGAATTATGTAAAAATCCACAGTTCACACATACCATCGTTTATCCGGCATGTGGGATATTGGCGGCATAAAGTTATTTATTTTTCAATTTTATCAAATGATTGATTACTACAATGCATATATAAATATTCATACATGAAGAAATGAAAAGCAAAACCAGACAATTATATAAAAACATAGTTATTATTCAGAACAAGACATTTATTGCCGCATTAAAACTGTAGATATTGCGGTGATAAGAAACTAGAAACAAGGTTCCTCAGGAAGAAAGAAAGGAAAGATATGTTCAATAATGTGATTAGAATTATAAGAATCAATACATCCTTGTAAAAAAGTCATGGAAAAAAAAGTTTTGCTTCAAAAAATACTATGGATCAATCATATTAGAATGAAAGCACATTCTATATAAAAAACCATTGTTTTCAACAAAAACTTTCAAAATAATAGTGGAATTTAATATGAAATGTGCAACTTTTTAACCACATAAAAAATTATGAAAGTGCTAACATTCCACATAAATAGTGATATGTTGCTCTATTATACTAGCGAGCAAAAATATCTTTTTAAAAGTTTTGACGTGAAAATATAGGTATAGTAGTTTTCTCTCTGACTCGTTTGATAATATTATATTTGAATCATAAGGCAGATTTTTCTAACCTTCCTATACGTTTGTATCACATTTGTAATGGAGCAGAATTCAATAGAAAATTTTTTTTTATGTATGTGTTATACATATATTATTACATACTTATTAGCTTTGTTGATTCTGTAATGATTAAAAATGTAATATATTTTTGAGTTTGAACATATGCATAATTATATACTTGCTCTTAGCTGATTGACTTCAGTTTTCATAAATGTGTATGGTTTTGACGAAAATTTAAAATTTCAGTATCATCGAGCAGATCTGACGATGTATACTCTTTTCAGTACATTAAAAGCATTGTTTTTAAAAGTATTGTTAATTGATCATATAATAATTATCTCAACATTTAATATCGCGCGACTATTTTTCAGAAATTGTTCACTAATTACAGATTTAGGATAAAAAGATTATTTTTGAACATAGTATATGTAGATCCAAACCAATTTTGATAATGTTTAATATAAATCAGATGTGTTTAGTTTATGATTTAATAATCTTATTATCAATATAATATAGGGTTAGTTCTTAATTTCACATTTCGAAAATTTTAATTTAACCCTTTATAGCCCAAGATCATAAAACATTTAAATTATGTTAAAAATCGACAGGTTTAGGGAAATAAAAAATACGTATTTCTCAGAAATTAAAAAAATATGTATTATTAATTATTTATTTCACATTTAAGGGACTGTAACATTACTGTAAAATTGAGTTAAACGTAAACAAAAAAAACTAATTTGGTATGGAAGGAACATATTCATTCACTTATCTATAGGTTTCCAAGAAAATAACACAATTTTACACACTTTTTGTATTTTTTTTGTAAAATTTAAAATTTGCAAGAATTTCTACTTGTCACTTTCAATTACGGGCGAAATTCTAATCGATTAACTGTTAACAGTTTACGCTGTCTATGATGATTTCCGTGGATACTACATTGTTCAATAATATGTGACAGCAAAGTGGCGCCGATTTGAATGAACTAAATACATTCGGTGCGTATTCTAGCGGGATTTTCGAGGTTTGTTACAGAAATGTCACATGGGGCTATAAAGGGTTAACCATAAGATGTATCAAAATGATATGAATGTAAGTTCAGAAGTAAAGTTTAATATATCGATTTCAAAGCGTTATTGATAGTATCTTATTTCAGTTTTACGATAACTAGTATTAAAGTGATAGTAAAGAAGTAGTAAGGAAAATGATAGTATTCATTTTATCAAAATAACGTATTTCTCTATAGCTGGAAATTGGAAAGGAAAAACATCTCTTTGCAAAACCTAAAGTAGAGTTAGCCTTATTAACTATTTCATTTCAGAATTCTCTCAAACATTATTTTAGCCAAAATGGTATAAAAAAAAATTAATTTATTTGTATCTTGCACGGTAACAAATTGTTTGAGTAAATTTGATTCAAAATAGTGTATACTAGTTGGGTTACCCAATTTCACCCGCCGCTGGGTAACTACTTCCTAATTAAACACTTCTCAAATATTCTATTTATCTCCTAGAAATTGTTTCTACGAAAACCCCTTTATGGATCCGCCATCTTGAATATCCAAATCTTCAATATCAATAATATTCAAAATTAGTGGCAGTACCAATTTTCAATAAAACCCGTTGAAATTGAGAAACTTTGGTCGCCAAATTGGGTCCGCCATCTTCGATCTAGAAATTTTGATAATATTCAAAATTAGTGGCCCCAAAAAAATCGTACCAATTTTTATTAAAATCCGTTGGAGTCGAAAAAATTTGATTACCATATAAATATGTTTAATTTGTAAATTTTGCTAATATTCGAAATTAGTGGCCTCAGAATAATCATTGTACTAATTTTCATTAAAATCTGTCGAAATCGAGACATTTCAGTTGCCATGTTATATCTGCAATCTGGGATTAGTAAATTTTGGTAATATTCAAAATCAGTGACCTCAAAACAATCATTGTACTAATTTTCATTAAAATCCATTGAAATCGAGAAATCTTCGTCGCCATATTGGATCCGCCATCTTGAATTTCTAAATTTGGACAGCGGATTTTAAATCAGCATCCCGCAAAACCCTCAAGTACCAATTTTCATGAAAATCGCTTAAAATTTTCAACCGCCATCTTGGATCCGCCATCTTGGATCCGCCATCTTGGATCCGCCATCTTGGATCCGCCATTTTGAAACCATATATATTATCCGAAAAAAGATTAGCCTATATGCCAAGTTGGAATATGTACTACCTTCGGACAAAACATGTAAAATATCGATGCAAGCGTTTAGGCGTGATTGAACAATAAACATTTTTATATATTAGATAGGGATATAGGGATATATAAATCCATCAAGATTTGATGTACATTTTGTAGAAACGCAATTTATAAAAATTATAAAGCCCTGAATTATAATTATTCGAATTATTGGAAGAATTGTTTGAATTTACACTAATCCTAATATGTATAGTTGAAAATGAGAATCTGTCTGTTCGCTAAAGGCTCAAAAACTACTGAACCTGTTGAGATGCAGTTTTTTTTTTTTTATTTGATCACAATACGACCACCGGTAGTAATTTAATATAAATATAGAGTTAGAAATAAGAAGTTGTTCGCCCACCCATGCAGTGCTGTTGGGCCAGTAGCGTGAAGATTGATTCAGTATTTCCGTAGTGGGGATAGGCAGTTCGGTAATAATATGCAATAAATATGAAATTACAAAGCAAAATCCGCAATGGCTGCAAGAGCGTGCTATCTTGGTCCCAAAAAATGAATCGGTATCTCACATCAATGTATTGATTTTGAATAGCTTTGAATCTACTCAAGAAATTTATCTATCTATAGATACAATTACTAATCCTGATGAAGCTCTTAATTATCTATGGAATTTTTAAATTCGCTAAATCCACCTGGATTTCCTCCCGACAAATTTACATTTAAAGTTGGTGCACCTATTATTATAATAAGGAATTTAAATGCTCTCAAACTATGTACTGGAACCAGATTAGCAATCAAAACTCTAAAACGAAATACTCTAAATGAAATAGTCTAAAATACTGACAGGCTATGGCAACAATTAGATAGTATTCCTATGATAAGTAGGTATACTTCCTTCGAATTTCAACGTTTACAATTCCCAATTAAGTTAAATTTTGCAATAACTTTTAATAAGTCTTATCATAGTAACACTTTAACTTTTTTTATAACCTGTGTATTTCATACTTAGAACAAATTATTGAATTCCGAAAATAGGATAAAAATTACTTTTGACCTATATTAATGATATTATTTTTGGTGGTTATATTCATTTCCAAAATAAGAGCTGCGTTTTTTTGAGCACTTGTTCCAGAACAGCCCATACATTTGTTGTTCTGCTAGTGTTCTGCAAGCTGAACGGGACAAATTTCTTATTCTGTTCACTAAGTTGTTCTACTGAAAACTAGGGGCGCTATGTGTAGAATTTCGGGGTGGATAATGTCTCGCATGTTGGTAAAAGTCAGTTAATAGCTGTCAAACCGCAAAATAAAAACAGTTTGACATAATAAATTGTGTTTTAAAGTAAATACTTGCTTGCCATTTCAACTACTTTATTCTTCTTTATCACCTCAATTCACGTAGTTACTTTAAAACACAAGTGTGGACACACACCTTTGAGCTTTCACAGGAATTGTGTTCTGAACCGTTCGTTTGTGCTGTTCTTATTCTACTCCGTATAGCGAGCACAAAAGAACACAGCTAATATGAGTTAATTAAAAACAAAGTCAAAAAAGACCTACAAACAATTTTTTATTTCGATTCTGAGGTAGGCCAAAAATGTGCCTTATCAGCCCAGCTCCTTTGCGATAAAATTAAGAGATCATATTAATTTACAAATTTTATAATGGAGCTCAGGATTCTCCGAATTTTCCACCAGTTCATGTAAACAAACAGATTAAATGATTATTATGAGAGATATTAAATTTCCCATATCTATCCACCAATAATATGTATTTAGATTAAATTAATTTATTTCTAAAGATATATCTGCGAATGCGGAATCCTTTTGATCATTCGTTGACTATGAATGCAGATGATTCGTTAATGAGCCCGTATTTGAAGAGCGTACTCGTTAAGTTGAACTTATTTAGATATTGCGACATAAAAAAGCACAACCACTTCGGAAAAGTACCATCCATTTGCGTTTCAAAGGTAATTTGAGTACATCATAGATATAAATAAAGTCGAGTACTTGCTTTGCCGCTTGATTTCGTTTTAATTTATCCGTTTCTAATTTTAAAGAAATGCGTGTAAATACTTATGTATTAAATTTCTATGTTATATTGAATCGAAAACTCAGGTTTACTAAACAAACAAACGTTTATATCATGTGCTTATGATTTTAATTGTTAAAATATTAGATAAGTCTACTAAAATTTTATATTCCCAGCCAAAAATTTCATAATCGAGATGAATAACATTTTGACATGAAATTATTTATGTAGTAAATTTAATCCCTAGATAACTCGATAAAGTATTTTGCATTCTTACGGAATTATGTATGTTCTATTTTCAGCTTAGCGAAGACATTGGTTACGTCTTATACTCAGCTTTAGGATCCTTCTATATCCCTAGCTGTATTATGGTTTTCGTTTATATTCGAATTTATTTTGCAGCGAAAGCGAGAGCGCGTCGTGGAATCAAAAAACCACAACGGAAACCACCCAGCGAACAGGTAACGAAAATTAAATTATTCAACTGCCTTCCCATTTTTCCTCATTTTTCCTTATTTTTTCCTTTCCCTGAAATCCCTTAATCTTAAGCATCGAATGATGTTTCGAATTCACTCACGAGATTTTAAGATTTTTTTTTTTTTTTCAGATATTGAGGTTTTCGATCGAAGTATTTTCCAGAAAATACGTTTTTTATGTAGAAAAGATTAATTAAATTTTATAAGATGCAAAAAAAAATTATTCAGAGATTTAAAAGAAGTTCCGTGGAAACTTTAATATAATTAATCAATAAAACTTCCGATTCGATATAATAATAATAAGTCTCATTTACCAAATTGGTATTGTAGTGAAATTAGTTTTAATAAACTGACTCTATCCCAATTTGTCAAAATATGGCAATATTCAAAAGAACATGACATATTAAAAAGAATATATTGAGCAAAATTAAGAATAGGGAAATTATAAATTAGAATTGTACTAATGCATCTTAATTTAATGTTGAAAACATATTTAAAATCAGCCTCCCTCAAAACCTCCAATTACTTATATTCATGAAAATTCCATGAAGTTTGAGGTTAGTTATCTTAAATTCACACTTTTTCCGAAATTTGTATGTTTGATTATAAATAACTTCAAAAGGATAAAAGTATATTACATTATTAATTATATAATATAATAAATAATTATATAACAATAATCTTAGTTCGGAGAGGTCAAAGCAATAAAAATTGGCTTAAAGAAAATTATATGAGTCGTTTTTTTTTTGAAAATGGTATAATAAATTCTATTCAACGATCAATTATATACTTCGAAAGCAATAAATCAGAAACTTATTTTGATAAAATGTTTTTCCTAATTTTAATTTAATTAAATCAAGACAATACAAAATTCTTGTAATTTTTAATACGCTTAATTTAAAAATGAGTATTTTTGAGGTATGAAATAATTTTTTTCTAAGAAGAAAATATTTTCTACAAGGAAATTTATGTGAATGAATTAATTATTTAATACAATAATACATTTCTATGAATAGGAATAATTTTTGTATATTGCTTTATCTTATTTCTTCTCCGAAGAACAAATCTTCCATAAACCTATATATTTTAGAAGTACATATTCCAAAATTACAATTTCTTAGGTCAAGAACTTTTATTCTTAAAAAAAAAAAAGAAGAATTTTTCTAGCAGTGTACATACTTATATCTTATTTAGCTATTTAATTGAATTATATTTTTAATCCTTACTAAATTATATAAAATTGTTTTTACACTTTGAACGTTTAATAAAAGCTCACTTCACTTCAATTACTATTATAAATATCACTCAGGTTTAATTGTCTAAAATAGTGAAATTAATATTTTCATTTTAAACATCGTTCCTGCAAAAATATTTCTTTTTTCCTACACACTGCAGGCTTCATAAGTTTGAGTATTTTCATGTCTTTGGTTTCGCTCTGAATTGTTTTCTTATAATTTTAAACTGATTCTTCAGAGATAACTTAATAATAATTGTACTTTGTTCTGTATCATTATGTTTATATAATATACAATTTTTCTGTTCCGCGAATCTCATTCAATTTACAATTCTTATTTTCTTATGTCTTGTTACCATGATAAGTTGAATTGAATTGTGAAGAGCTTGTCTATTCCGTCTATTTTGAGCTATTATCTACTTGTTTATTCTCTCTACAAAATTCACCCGTTCGATTTATTTTCACTCTATTAAGAAACATCAAGTAAATGCTTTGTTTACATTTCTGAGTGTGTTTTCTTAAAGAAAGTTTTAGAATTTAACATTTAAATTTTTCTCTAATTTCGCAATTAAATATCTCTTTGTTATAGCTTATAGAATACTTTTTATTACATTATTATTCTCAGAAGATATATATAAGTGAATTAGAGTTTTACGATTGTGGTTAATGGAGAAAAGCTGTGAGAAACAGTTTACGATCATCTTTAACGAGAAATTCCATAAGGTTTGTGGTCTTATCATTGCGTTTATGAAATTCCACCAGAACAAGGCTAGTAAACTTATGAGCTGGATTAGATGAGCACTTTGTACATCATACCTTTATATAAACATGTAAGATTATTTTGCTGAGGCATAGTTTAGTATTTTATATAAGCATTTAATAAAGCTTGTTATCTTCCAAATGAAACATTAAGAACATCTTGTTATTTGTGGTCTAGTGGGAAGATGAAATTTCGTCTTTTAGTACAAAATATGTATATTCTAAAAAAGCATCCAAGCATGAACTATTTTTTAATAACATTCCTTTAATATTCGTAATGGAATATATGAAAAAAAATACCGATAAATTATATACGTTTATAAATCAAATGTATAATACTTGATATATTATAAAACTAGCTGAGTTACCCGGCGATACCTTGGCGTAATTATAATTTTAAAGAAACCAAAGTTTAAACGTAACAGAGTGCTCGATAACTCAAATAAAAGGAAAGTCTTGTCCTAAAAAATACTTTAGATCAAGTCCAGTTTCCCTAACTTACATTTAATATTACTGATCATGTGTAAAAAATCTCATATTCTTCCATATCATGCATCATATCATGTGTTATGTTATGTGTCTTGTCATGTTTCACGCCATGTAATGTCATGGCATGTGCATTTCATATGTCAAGTCATGTTATCGTATATCATGTTAAAGAAAACCAAAGAGCCCACCGAATCAAGAAAAAGTAATCTCTCTGCCATAAAAACCTGGTGTAATTTTGAATCGTACTAGTTTTTAACAAATATCTTTCGGAAAGACATAAGTTTGTCAAATGTGAAAGAATTTTTTAATAGGATTACCAGTTGCAGAGATTACCTCTGACAAACAAACAAACTCACAAATTTTACCTCTTTATTGTATTTATTAGATTATATTTATGACATTTTAGAATTATTCATTTCAAGTGTTATTAATATAAAATATTTAAAGAAAAATTATCCTGCATTTTGAGGATTTTTCATAAAACCGAATCGTAAGCAGTTTTATTTAAAAAATGCTTTGAAATTATGTGTGATATCAAAACCAGAAAAATTAAATCAGAGTTGGCCGAGAACAAACTAGAAAAACAATTATAGTGCAAAGGGTTAAAGGATTTCCTCCTAAGTTGGTAAATATGTAAAGGTTTTTAGAGTCGCTGATTTTTAATATGCCATCGAAATAAGAAATTTCAAGTTGACGAATTCATACTTGTATTCGTGAATTGCGGAGTTTTTTTTGATTCATTGAAATCAAATTATATCAATTTTATTTAAGTAAAGGGGCGGGCTGAAGAACTTTAAATTTTAAAAAATAACACAAAGAGTTAATTTTGGATGAAACATTTTTCTTTAGTCGAAAGACCAATTCATGACATTAATATGTGGGTCCAATTTTGGGTCACTTTTTCGTGCAATGTCGGCCTTATGATACTGTTGGATTTCAAGTTGTCAATTGTTGCTGGTTTATCATAAATCAGTGACTACACGAAGCTTCATAGGAAATAGTCGAAAGATGTCGCATCACACGATTTCAATGGATCGATGGTTTATATCGTTGTATGACACGTAGCGCCATCTTGCAGAAACCACATTTCGCCAGGATAAATGTCATCGATATTTTCGAAGAAGTATACTTTGATTATTCAGTGTATTCCTGATTATACTGTATATAAATATCATACAGAGCTGGCAGAATGACAACTCGCATTGACAGTTATTCCTATAGGAAGTTATATCTAAGCTAAAAAAACATCCTTTATTTATTTTTGTTTCTGATTTTGCTTAGTAAAGCTTTTATCTTTTTCATAACGCTGTCCTTACCTTTACTCGACTGTTAATGTCATTTATAAATTGTATTTCTCCCTTCAATTTCTGTCGCGTAAATCTCATTGTTATTTAGTAATTGAGTTTTCGTACAGAATTTCAACTTCCGAGGACAATATCTAGTTTACTTCTGAATAGAATATCCCTTGAGAAATTTCTAAGCGCCTGCTTAGCAATTACCAACATAAATAAAGCCATGGAAACCAGCATTAATTTTTAAATCCTTGGCCAACCCCAGGCTTCATTAATCAAAGGCAGAACCGCTGGGACCTTAATTCACTTTTTACGGGATATAATTCTCGGTGTGATGTACTCTCGTGGCTCAAATAAAGCGGCGGTGATCAGTCGAGGCCATGTGCCCGGTGGCTCTTACCCCCGCACAAATATCACTAGTTCATGAAGGATTAACCACATTAATTTTCCGGTGTTTTTTTCTGTCCCGGGCCCCTCTGATAGGATGTCAGTAATTTCTCATTTTTTAATCATTGCGATTCAGGACATTGCCGTCAATTTATTTTCGGCTGAATAACTTCAGCTATGCCCACAGGAGATAACGCTAAAGAGCATTTGAAACGTGGCCTCATACATTTATAATCAACAACATAAAGAATTCGCATAGTCTTACCAATTCCGTCGAAAGAATAGCTTTCATAAACCCAAGTGATGATTCTTATCAGGACCTTGTGTGGGTACATATGCACCTTTGAACTCCTTAAATATGTATAACACATACATAATAAATCTATTTACCGCCACTTTGGTTTACCAGAAGGTAAACGATATGAAATATATAATTTTATTTTCTTTGTGCATGTATTAAGATGCCTATCATTATGCCTACCGGCAAAAATTTTCTCGGAGCCATTTTCAATTTAGTTTTATTCGTGGCCTATTCCTTGGCGGAGCAATTCACGCTTGTCCTATCAATCATCGCTCCATTGTGCCACCTGAGCACTCTATATGAGCACGTACATTAAATCCATCCGGGTGTACGACCCTTTGCTTTTTCCGCAAAAGTGGCTGCCTTTTATTTCGTCTTAATTTAGAAAGCCCTCGAGGTATGACCTTTTCTAGACTATACCCTAAAAACGTTTTGTTGCTTTTTTATTATTTAAACTACTTTGGTTTTTTTTTTATAATGATCCAGATTAAGAATAAACAGCATTCCTTTAATGTATTTTTATGTTCCTCCTTAAAGGTAAAATAATAACAATAAAAAAAGGCATGCTTTTCTTCATAAATTATTTATTTTCATGTTATTACAATTTTTTGTATGCCCAGTAACCTTTAATATTAAAGTAAATTTTAGGTTAATCGATTTAATATGCTTATCTCTTTCGTAAACAATTTGTAAATTAACTGTTCCTTTATAAGCCAGTCAGTAGGGAATTTTGATTAAATCGATTCACAACAAAAAGCACTTCATTGGTCTGCAGGATAAAGAGTAGCAATGAAGATTCCCGATTTTTGCAGTCTAATTCAATCAACCCAACCCCCGGGGGGGAAAATGTTCACGAAAAGCGGCTTAATCAGATAGATAACATTGATTTTTGTTAGCTTCACCACCCTCTGCGTGGAAGATAATTGCGTGAATATTTTGTTGCTAAACGTTTTCTTTATTTTAAATAAAAATGATGCCTAGTGCATTAACTCTTTTTTTCGGCGGAAATGACAGTAGCTGTATGAAATGGCGTGTCAAGGACAGGAAGAACCTTTTTACGCAAATTTCCTTCGCACACGCTTTTAACCTGATTTGGCCAAAATTCTGTGTGGATGGATTTCTTAATTAGAAAAATTCGGTAATTTTAAGGCTGATTTGACTGTGATTTTATTCTTTGAGAAAAACTAGCTCTACAGAATTTAAATTTTACCTTCAGTGAGCAGAACTGAAAAATTGTTAAAAATCATAAAAAATTTGGATTTATGTCATTTTTTTGTTGGTATTTGCCTATTTAATTAACACGTTACTTAACGCTAAAAAAAATAGCTCTATAGGCCGAAATTAAGAAAATAAGTTTTTTACGTTTAGTAGACCAGAGCTGCAGAACTGAAAAATTGTTAAAATTCGTAAAGTAGTTGGAGTTATCTCAGTTCTATACATTTTTTAAGTACGTTTAAGTGTTTTATTTAATGTTATATTTTATTTCGAAAAAATTGATGTTTTAGGCAATGCCAGGTAATACCATTCCAAATGCATTCCCGCTCTCTTTTTCCTTCCCATTGGGCTTTTATAACTAAACGAAAGTTTAAGGAAGAACTTAATTTGTTGGCTTTTTGTTTATTATAGGTAACAAGTTTCTCAACAGCGCCCAACAGGAGCGGAACACATCCCATGCCAAGTGTGCCTAGTACGTCGTCTCAGAAGCAGAACCAGCAGCAGATAGCTACGATCGAAACCCCGCCCCCGGGGTCGGCGAACATGCCCATCCCGATAGTTACCTGCGACCTGGCCTCGGACATCTCGACCAGCGAAGCGGCCGAGATCGAGGCCCAGATGTCGAACAACAGCAAGGAGACCCTTAAGGTCAGCACGATCGCGGCGATGCACCAACAGAACGCGACCGGTCCGAAGGCCCCGGCGAGCGCGGTGAATGGAACGTCTTCCCAGACTGAGCTGAAGGTGTCCCCGGTGCCGGCAAGGTGCAGAGCGCTATCTGTCGGGATCGACACCGACATGGTCAGCGAGTTCGACCCCTCCAGCTCGGACTCAGGGGTGGTCAGTAGGTGCGGTGTTGTGAAACCTTTAAAATTAAGGCTGTGTCAACCCATCTTCGGCAGGAAAAACCGAAGACGGGACGAATCAAAGGCTGCGAAAAACAAACCCTCCGAAGCCAGCGAGCTGGAGCCAGCCATCCCGAAGGTCCAGAAGCAGCGTGACCCCGAGAAGGAGAAGCGGCGCATCGCGCGGAAGAAGGAGAAGCGAGCGACCCTTATCCTGGGTCTCATTATGGGGAGCTTCATCGCCTGCTGGCTGCCTTTTTTCTTCCTCTATATTCTAACTCCCGCCTGTACCAAGTGCAAGATACCACAGTCCGCGTTCGCGGTAGCATTTTGGCTGGGCTATATGAACTCGGCCCTCAATCCTGCCATCTATACCATTTTCAACAAAGACTTCCGGAGGGCATTTCGTAGAATACTCTTTAAGTGATGTTTGGCATACGTGTGCTGCTATCGCTGCGTTCAATCGTCCATCGAGAAGGCGACCGAGCGGGCGATGGGCAGCACACCCATGGGCTACAACATGTATTGGAGGCGGTAGGTTTAAGGTCTAAGGGAATCTAACCTCTTTTCCTTCGAAGCTTTCTATCTGGTATTTTTATACACTTTTATATGATGATTTTCGTAATAACTAGGGTTTGTACGGGTTAATTTATGTAAAAAATAAAACGCTACTTAAGCTATTATACATTTTTGAGGCACTGGTCGACATTTTTAAGGGTTTTTCTGTCTCAGAGTGAATGATACGTGATTTGTGTAGTATTTTTCAGTTTATTTAAAATCTTGAAACAAAACTGATCCATCTGATACAATTTCTAGAAAAATATGTTGGTTCGATAGAGAACAAAGTCGTGTTCTTAAAATTGTACTTAACAATTTTGAATCATCATAAATGAAAATATATTGAGATATTTTTTATATTTTATCATTTCAACCTTAAATTATAGAAACTTCTTCAAAAGTAAGGAATCTGTAGCTGTTTTTTTTCTCGTCTATCCACAACATAAGGAAGTTCTCTCTTGAATTTAAATTTCTCATGATTAACACCTTCAGGGTATCCAGTAATTTTGAAAGCTTTATCGCTAGTTTCGTGGAAATGAGTAGCCCAAATTGCAATTATTTAATTCACAACACAATAGCAAATAAAATCACAAAGTAGAATTGTACACATAAAGGATACTACAAATGTGATCAGATTTAATTTGTCTATCCAGATTTATATCTTTTAATATATCAGAAGTTTTATATTCAAATATCCCAATTTTAGAGAAATCTTAAAATGCAATTTTTAATGACAAAACCTTTAATAAATGTATCCCACCCTGACAGCCTTAACCCTTTCAGTCACAGAAGCCACTCTTTTTTTTTTTCTATATGATATTTTGCGATATGATTGTAAATTGTCAGCGGTGAAATTTTTATTATAAACACATGCTAAAAATACTTGAAATTTATGGGTTGATTACAAAATAATATAACATAATTGCAAGTGAATTTTCAAAATTCAAAATGCTGAATCCAATATGGCGGCTATATTGGGTCCGCTGTCTTGAATTTTCAAAATCTGACCAGCTTCGTAATCAGCGATCCCAAAAACCCATGTATCCAGTTTTTAGTCCAAATTCAATCAAATATAAAATTTTTGGTCCGCCATATTGGATCCGCCATTTTGAATTTTAAGAATCTGATCTGATTCGTGATCAGCGACCCCAAAAACCATCAGTTAGTATATTATAGTAAAAATTAATTTAAGCTCGAATTTTGCGACTCAAAGTCAATATTTAAAATATTTTTAAAATATATTATACATTAAATTGCCAAGACTTGACTTTGAACATTTTTAAGTTCATGATTTGAAGTTTTGCGCAATTCAGTATCAATTCTTTATTCTGGGTAAATGTTTTATTGTTCTGGATAGACAAAAAAATCAGCTTTTATTACAATGAAAACGGAAATTCAATAATTTGAAAGAAACTAATATACATTAAATCTAGTATTGCTACAAGAAATTAATTAAATAACATATTGAAAAGAATTAAATTATTAAGTTTTTACAATAAAGAGAAATTCATTAAGTAAATTCATACGGCTGTAAGGAGTAATGGCTGAGTTTTTGAATTGTCGCTACGCGGATTTTGAGGATTATTATGGGCTATATCTAATATATAAAATTCTTCTGTCACAGTTTTAGTGGCAATACTCCTCCGAAACGGCTTGACCGATTTTGATGAAATTTGATATGTATATTCAGTAGGTATGAGAATAGGTTTATAACTAATTTTTATACCCCTAAGTATTAAGGGTGACTCACCCTAAACAATTTTTTTCATTTTTTGGACACATTTTTTTTTGGTAATTTTTTTATGGTGTGGCATTAAAAAATACATTTAGTCCTAAATTTTTACCCTTCTACCACCAACCCCTACTTTTTAATAGCATTTTTTATTTTTTAACCCCGATCGATAGCAATAACTTGAGAACGACTGTACCGATTTCATTCATTTTTTTTTAAAAAGTTTTCTAATACTTTTTAGAAGGTTCTTACGGAAAGAAAAGTTAATAAAATTGCGCAGAAAATTGGATAATTTCAGAAAACTTAACGATTATTTTACCTTCGCGAGTTTGACCGTTCGCGCGTTCTCGATTTCAACGGATTTTAATAAAAATTAGTAAAGTTATTGTTTTGAGGTCACTGATTTTGAATATTATCAAAATTTACCAATCCAAGATGGCGGACCCAATATGGCGACCAAGATTTCTAGATTTCAATGGATTTTAATGAAAATTAGTACAATGATTGCTTTGAGGTCACTGATTTTGAATATTACCAAAATTTCCAAATCCAAGATGGCGGATCCAACATGGCGATTAAAATGTCTCAATTACAACGGATTTTAATGAATATTAGTACAATGGTTATTCTGACGCAACTAATTTAGAATATCGAGATTTCCAAATCCAAGATTGTGACCAATAATTTCTCGATTTTAACGAATTTTAATGGAAATTAGTACTACAATTATTCTGGGGCCACTAACTTGAATGTTATCAAAATTTCCAAATTTAAGATGGCGGATCCAACACGGCGACCAAAATGTCTCGATTTGGACGGATTTTAATGAAAATTGGTATAATGATTATTCTGAGGCCACTAATTTCGAATATTATTAAAATTTGTATGTCCAAGGTGGCAGGTCCAATAGGGAGACCATAATGTCTCGATTTCAACAGATTTTATTGAAAATTAATACAATGATTATTCTGATACCAATAATTTGAAATACATATTATCAAAATTTCCAAATCCAAGATGGCGGATCCAATATGGTGATGCAAATTTCTCGACTTCATGAAAATTAGTACGATTTTTTTGGTGCCACTAATTTTGATCATTATCGAATTTTCAAAGTTCCTAGATCCAAGATGGCAGACCTAATATATGTATATAAAATAATTTCTCGAGTTCAACGGGTTTTAATGAAATTTGGTACAATAATTGTGTTTATGTCACTAATTTTAAATATTATCAAGATTTGGATATTCAAGATGGCGGATCCATAAAGGGGTTTTCGGGTTGAATCAAGTTCTAGGAGATAATAAACGAACATTTGAGAAGTCTTTAATTAGTAAGTATTTACCCAACGCCGGGTAAAACCGGGTAATTTTCCAATATTTGTGAAGTGTAAAACGGTTTACTTAATATTAAACAACGTGTAAGTTTGTTCAATAAATTAATTAGGGATATGAAACGGAAACACTGTTTTCTTATATTAATGGTATTATTTGTAGAAACATGCGAAAAGAAAGAACACGATCAAATATTGGTCGACGCACAAGTCATAATGAAAATGTACAGGAAAGGGCAGTACAACGTCTGCCGGGCCAGCTAGTATTATATATGTATGTTCTGGAAATGAAGTGGATTTGAGAACATTTATTTTATATAATTTTCCCCAAAATAGTAGAAGTAAAGACTTCTGAATCAAGTACACATTCAGCCAACCAAAGGAAAAAAGACTGTTCGCAGGAAAAATAATTAAATGTTTATTTCTTTGAAATGTTCATATTTTAACTACTATTATCAACTAATTATAAAATAGCAAGTACAATAAGGATGAAACATTTAATTACAGTTTGGAAAACCATTTAAAGTATGCAAAACATCAATTAGACTTTAATTTTTGCATCCGCCGTATAATCCAAAAGTTTATATCGGTGCGGTTGTCGTGTATATATGTACGTCGTGTAAAATAAAAAATTATCATTTACAAGAAAAACTCCAACTTTTAGTAAACATTAATAGAAACGTAATCGTTATTCACAGTTTTGCTTTAATTTTATCGTAAAATTTATAATTGGAGCATTTGTCCTGCGTTTTTGTGTATACTCCTCATTGCTTGGTTTTGATACATGAGGGATTTTTAAAAATGAGTTACGCATTTTGCTGATTAATTCTGTCTTTGCTTACATGAGCAATAAACAGGTAGCAATTACGATGATTTTACGGAAAGTATGTCGTTGCTCTTCATCGGAAATCATGTTCAATTCGTAATTTTCCTTAAACGTTTATATTGTTTTCTGGTTTTAAAATTCAAAATTGAAATTTTCGGCTATAACCTCTTATAGGGTATTTATACATAATATGTGTGCCCGATAATTATGTAATTTCTAGTTATAATTTTTATCTATTAAAAATGGATTTTAAAAATATTTGTCAGCCCTAATTCTGAAAAATGTATGTTACTGGATCGTTTTTATTTCTGGATTTCTAATAAGAAAAATTTCTATCATAATCATATATCACTTATTTTGTGGCAAAAACCTCGTTGACCAGTGAGATTCATCCCAGATTCGAGGATGTTTTGTGGAAAATTGACAGAATTTAGTTAACAAAGCGGTGACAAGAAAAAATGTACCGCAGTATGCTAATCCTACAGTGGCAGAAGTAATGGCCTTTTTGAATTGTTAACATGAGTATTTCGTTATTGTTTTTAAGTCCAATTATTATTAAGGCAACGAATTTAAATAGTATTTGCTTGCTATTATAAGAGATGCTCAAAGACGAATTTATCGACGACGGAAAGCGAATACGCGTTTTTAAAATTACACTGTGATTAGTTTATTTAATTTTTGAATATCAGGAGGTAAAAGTTAACGTTTCTTGATCAATATCCGGAAATAAATATTTTTAATTTCATCCTCTCTCTACAATTTGGGTTATAAATTTTCATTTCATTTCATCGTTACCATCACTAAATTTGTGAATAATAATTGTCAGATAGTCCAGTAATTTAAAAAAAAATATTATATTAAGAATTTTTTCTGTAATAAATAGTTTGCCTAAGGGCAAGAAAAATCATGTATTACAACATTTCACCTGCTGACCTGACAACTAAAAGTTTTGCTGCTTTCAGCATTGGAACTAAGCTTCTTATGTGTTATTCTGATAAATCATGAGGCATTTATCAGCAGGATTTTTCATTAGTGCCTAATACTCCAGAATATATTACGAATGTTTTCGCACGCAAAGTCATCCATGCGACGGGTTTTAATGGAGTGCCACCGGAGTTGTTTTAATTTTACTTAACATTGCCAATCCAGCACTTTAGGGATCTTATGTTATTAAATCATTCACATTTTGCGAGCTCTTCAGTTTTAATGAAAATTGATTAATTTGCCTAATTTCTTACAAAGACGCGCGTGAGTTGTTAATACCAAGGAAAGACATCCCCCCGGTGGGGAATGGAAATTTCATCTTCAGTATCTAAAATAAATTCTGTGGGAAGGTGCGAATAACAAAATTTCTGCGCGGGAGTTTGATGAGACTTAAAAACTTTTTAAATCAATTCAATTCGGCTGAAAGATCCTTTTGGAATTTTGATTGATTTCATCGAAAAGGTATCAAATTTATAAAAAGAGATTTGTGAGTACTTTAAAATAAATAATCGCAAGATTTCTTTATTGATTTTAAAATTTTTTGATGTGGACGGCAACCTTAGCATAAAGGCAATTAGGATTATTTACAGAGACCGATTTTAAAAACAGAATTGAATTTTCTTGACACGTAAAATCTTTTGTTAAGCTTTTTCTTTTAGCATTGTCCTTTTGGCCTTCGGTCGTGATCTATTTTTCCATTAAATACGGTGTAAATGTGCTGCCCAGGGTGAAAATGTCCCACAAAAATTTATAATAACTTTTTTAATTTGGCACTTTCGTGGCAGTGTCGTGCTTTCTCTGAATTATGATTATATTCGTTACTTTTTTTTATTGTATTGTAGGTCGTACTTGGTACTCACAACTCGAAAATTAATTAAGCGTTTGTTTTAATAATTTTAGTATCATGTTTGGAATTTCGTTGAGCTATACAGCAAGTTATATGACCCTATGCAAAACACGAAATAACTTTAAGTCATTTTGTTTTGTGCAAACAAGGACATTTTTGCCATAATTAACACGATGTCGTAAATGGCATCTATAGACGTCGAATTCTATATATGTAGAAGCGAATGACTTCTATATATGTCTAAAATATTCTTATAATTATAAATAAATATTTGGCATAGTTCAGTTTTAAATTCATTTCCACCTAAATTGTTCAATTATCATTAAAAAAAACTGTTTTCAGATGCAATTCTAAAACCAAAAATAATTTTTATTGTCCCGGAAAAACACCCATTACATTTAATAAAGAAAAATAATAAAATTTCAAAAAATAAGTGCCAATGTTATCAGTTTTAAATTTTGACAATTTGTGGCAGCGACACTAGGCCATAGCCCTAGGTGAGATCATAAAACATTTCCGCTTTTTTGGAGCTCGGATTTTTAGAGTATCTTCTTCAACAAAATTATTTCTACTTCAAGGAAGAACAACAGTTGTTGATTATTTTTGAACTGACTTTACTTCCTATAAGTGTTAAAACCGATAAGCAAAGTAAAGTTGTAGATACAATAGATTACAAAATATTTATTTCTTTTAAACCATTTTCGAAAATTTCGTATAGTCTATCTATACCATAGCTCAAAACTAAGACGTCTTTAGGCGTCTTTTGTCTAAAAAAATTACGTCTATAGACATTTAACATTTTTTAGGGAAAATTATCACCGATTAAAAGGTAAACGTGTTAAAATTTCTCATTAACAAAAAATAGGTGGAAGGAACAATCGATAAAATACGTCACGCTAAAAGCATTTTGTATTAATTTAATAAATATAAATGTACCACAGGAACATTTAAAATATTAAGTTTGGTTTTGTTATTTGTTCTTTAATATTTGTGGGTAAATTGATAAAGTTTTCGCTATTAAGTTCTTGTTTTTTTTTTCCGCTTACCTTCTTAAAAATTTCGTCCCATGTTGTACGAACCATAACATTATAAATTAGTTTTTATTCAAAAATAAAATATCTACGATTTCTCAATTTTAAAACAAAAAAAGATTTAAAATACAATTTAAATTTGACAAAATAGGTATATGAATTCACTATTTTGCGCTACAAAATCAAACCATAAAGATTTTAAAGAATTTAATAGTGACTGCAACGTTATCAAATGTATATCTATACAAAATAAATAGAAACCATATAACTTATATATGGAACCACTTTATAAATTACTACTAAAATACTATAAAATAACAAAAAGAAAGATAGGATTTATGATTTTAAGGTCATAAATGAATGATTAGTTTAATAATTTTACACGTAAAAATCTACATTTGGGTACTAGAATTTAACAGTAAACATGTTAAAGAGTACATGACCGTTTGATTGCAATGCTAACCGAACACTGAAGTGGCAAAAGGACGTTTTAACCTTCAAAGCTCAGTATAAATTTGTGCAAGTCGCTCTATTATTTTATATTTTACATTTTAAAAATTCATTGAAAATTGTAGATTTCAGTGGATAAATATTCCATATGGAATGTACAAGGAAACTTGTGCTACTCTTACAATGCAGCTTTCAATCAAAAACGTAGTAATTATAATTTCAAATTTAAATCTTATAAATATTTTACACTGTAACAAATCGAATGTTGATTTGAAATGATTTCTCAATGCAATTTTTTTCAGAGTTTAGGATTTATTTAGCTTAACTACTAAGGTATTTTACACCGTAAATTATGGTTGTTCAAAAATTAAAAATTAAATTTATTTGTCTATGTGACTCACGTTTGCTTCCATGTCCCTTGTTGCATATTTTATGAACAGCTTCTAATACCAATATCGAGTCAAAATCTGCTGCCAAAAATTTGGTCCAAATTCCGAAGTTTCAAAAACACTTTGAAATCATCGACTGGGAAAATCTCTCCTTGCCACTTCCATCAAATTCGGCAAAAAGCGCGTTTACCTCAGGGAGCTAGTTTGCATAGCTAATTTTCTCACTACATAAATAGTTTCATCTCTGTGTCTTGTGATTTAAATAGAATTTTAGTTTATATTTACTGAAACCCACTTAATTCGTAGTAATAATTAATAGAATATTTATGGAATTCTATTAAAAGTTATATTTAAAGATATTCTTCATCTAACTAAAATTGAATACTGCAGAAAGCGTTCGTAAAATTTCAAGATGATTTCATTTCGTTGCGCTAATTGTGGGTGAGCAACAGTTTAGTAGCTCAAACCTGATAAGTCACCTGTCCTATAGATGAAAATCTGCCGGAGTGACAAAACGCTTCCTACATGTATCTGGATACTTTGTGATGTGATCCGGTTGCGAGCAGGAGCTCTAATTACAATGAGCTAGCAGAGCAAAACAAAATTGTTAAATGAGATTTCACCTCCAAAATGGCGTTATTCCAAAGTAGGGCTAAGCTAATTAATTAAGCGACTTTTACTTGGCTTTGGCTTATAAAGCGATTACTTTTGTTCAATTGCTTAAGCATGTAATTAGCAGCATACGTGCAAGGAGCAGCCATATGAGGAAAGGGATAAGCGGTTTTCGTAACTTTTAAATAAGTATTTCTTGGAATTTCTTTAGAAACCACATTTATTTAACCTTGTTAAAGAATTATGCTTATATGTAAATTCTGAAAAAAAAAAAAATTTTTAATGTTATACTCCCTGCACAGATTGACATTAATCGAAAGTCTTAGCAATAAATTTATTTTAGAATTAGGCGTTTAAATATAAAAGTTAGGCTTCAAAAATATAAAAGATATTTATTTATATAATTCGATTCAAACGATTAATTAGGATACAAAATCTGTGTGTGTCGTCTCCTTGACGGTTGGTGAGAGAAGGGAAGTGTCAGTCAGGAACAAGTGAGCTCACACGTCCGTGTACTGAAAGAAGCGTTGCCAGATTCTAACACCTCCCCTCAACGCGATTGGTCCATGATGCCAATGGAATTGGTTAATTGGCGGTGTCTTGGTCCCGGAAGGGCTTTCGTAAATGCGTCTGCCAACATGTGTCCAGTAGAAAGATATTCAAGTTTAACTGATCCATTCTCCAGGTGATCGCGTATGAAGTGATGCTTGATGTCTACGTGTTTCGATCGACCATGATATGCAGGATGACTTGCCAGCTTCTGAGCTCCTTGGTTGTCGTTGTAGATAGTTCCATCAATCAAATCTCGAAATCCAAGCTCCTTTAAAAAACCACTCAAATAGATGTATTCCTTTACAGCTTCAGAAATACTCGCATACTCTGCTTCGGTAGATGATAATGCGACAGATGATTGTTTTTTAGATCCCCAAGTGACCGCCGTTCCGCCAATGGTAAAAACAAATCCAGATTGTGATTTACGATCCACGACGCAGCCTCCCCAATCTGCATCACAGTACCCTATTAGGCCTTGACTGTTTTCTTGAGTAAACGTGAGTCCATAGTGTAGTGTCCCATTCAAATATCTCAACACACGCTTGGCTGCTAACCAGTGATCATTGCCATGAAAATCGCTGAATTGACTGAGTTTGCTCACGCTGTAAACAATGTCTGGCCGAGTATTTATCGCGAGGTACATCAATGAGCCTATCAATTCACGGTACGGCTTATTATCAGGATTGCTCTTCTCTAATTTCAAGCCTGGTATCATTGGAGTTGTACAAGGCTTACAATCGATCATACCGTATCTCTTCAGGATATCCTTGATATAACTAGACTGATGCATGATTATTTTTTTCTCTTCGTATTCGAACTGAATTCCAAGACAGTATTTTAGTTTTCCTAAATCTTTGATCTCAAAAGCTTGATTTAAATGTTTTACAAATTCTTCAATTAAAAGTTCATCTTTACAGGCAATCAGGATATCATCAACATAAACCAAAATCAGCATCGTATCCTCCCCTTGACCCAGATGGAATACGCAATTATCATACTTAGATACTTTAGCACCAAAATTTTGTATCTCTTCGGTCAGCCTTATGTTCCATTGTCTTCCGGATTGTTTTAATCCATAAAGTGCTCGTTTAAGATGACAGACTTTGTCACCATTAGTCAAATTGTCGTACATTTGTTTTGCTTTTGACAAAATAGCACTTTCACGCGGTTCATTATTGATTAAATATTCCAAACCTCCTTTAATTAACGCTGGAGGGTTTATATATATATCTTCGTTCAATTTGCTATTTAAGTAAGCGTTAGTGATGTCTACCTGACGTATAATCATATTGTTGCGACAAGCCAGTGACACGAGTAAGCGAATTGAACTAAATCTCGCAACTGGCGAAAACGTTGTATGAAAATCTATTCCTGGTCTTTGAGAGAAACCCTTCGCTACTAATCTCGCCTTCTTTTTTACGGGATTACCATTTGAATCTAGCTTATGTGTAAACACAAAACGACTACCTATTGCAGTAACATTTTCTGGACGATCTGTAACTTCCCATGTCTCCAATTTGATGATCGACTTCAATTCCGTAGCAATGGCCTCTAGCCAACTCGGATCGTCCAATACTTCATCATAAGATATTTCGGAAGCAAACGACATTTCGACGCTCTGCATGTCGTCACTGTAGTTGATATTCTCGTGATCAGCTTCAGGCAAATTGTATATCTTTTTAGGTCTACCAGGCTTTCCCGTGCGAACCAATTTTGGTCGGCCGCGTCCAAATTTAGGAACCAATTTTGGCTTACCTGGCGTTCCGGGTATTGAGCTTGATCCAGGTGTATCAGTATCGTTGTCATCGCTGAGATGTTCTTCTGCTTTCTGGTTCTCACTTTCAATGTCGGAATATGGAGAAGAATCTGCAGTCTCATAATTGCTTTCTTTGGACTCATAACCGTCAGCATCAAAAGGATTAGGATCATCTTCCAGACTGAAAAGAGGATAATTAACAGACGGATTATCTTCTACACCTGAAATGGGAATTTTATCACATTTTTTCTCAAGTTTTGCATGGTTCCCAGTAAATTTTATGTCCCTCACGATAGTAACAATTCTTCTGCTTGGAATATACACTCGGTAGCCTTTTGTTTCATCCGAATATCCAACGAATATGCACCTTTCTGCTCGAGCTTCCAGCTTTCCTCGTCCTGGTTCTTTCTTCAAGTAGAATGCCTCGGTTCCAAATTCACGTAGGTGTGATAAATCCGGAGTCCTGTTGAACAAAGCCTCGTAGGGAGTAACTCCATCCAAGCTAGAGGTAGGGCAGCGATTCCTAAGATAGTTGGCCGTCAGGACGGCTTCAGCCCAAAAATTTGAAGATAAATTCGATTGGATTAGCAAGCAACGTGCCATTTCCATTAGTGTGCGGTTTTTCCTTTCCGCTGTTCCGTTCTGCTCAGGACTGTAAGCCACACTCAACCGTCGTCGAATACCTTTTTCCTTCAAAAATGTGTCAAACTTTGAATTCAAGTACTCAGTTCCATTATCCGACTGCAAAAATTTTACTGTTTTATTGGTCAGGTTCTCCATAGTTGCGACGAACTCCTTAAACTTTTCCAGTACCTGCGATTTTTTAGTGATGAAATACACTTCACTCCATTTAGTGGAGTCATCAATGAATGTTACATAATACCTCGACTTTCCTAAGGACTCGCATCTCATTGGACCACATACGTCGCTATGTATAATTTCTAGAATTTCAGTCCGCCTCCCTGTTGATTTAGGGTAAGGAGTAGCAGTCATTTTACCGCGAACGCAAATATCGCAATCAAAACTAGGTGGGATCCTCGAACCCCGCAAACCCATGCTGTCATTACTCTGTGATAACCTGTAAACGTCTCTAATATTGAGATGGCCGAGCCGACGGTGCCACGATGCAAACCTCGCCAAGTCCGAGCTCCTACCATGTTCAACCGAATTTATCTCAGCCATGGCATCAGGGGCAAAATACAAGTCGCCCAGCCTCCTTGCCTCACATACAATTTCACCGTGACTGTCTAAGATTAGGGCATTGTCCTTGCTAAACCGAACTTCAAAATTATTGTCCGTCATTTTCGCGATCGATAACAAATTGTTCTTTAGATCAGGCACAAATAGTACTTCATTCAATATTATATTCGCGTAATTGTCCTCGAACGGAATCTTAATTTTTACAGTTCCTTTCCCGTGTACTCTGACAAAATCTCCGTTTGCTAATTTTATGTTCTTGCACTCCGAATTGGTTATTTCGAAAAATTTATTTTTATCATTGCACAGGTGTGTGGTACAACCACTGTCCAGACACCAAAGTTTTAAGCCCACAGTGGACTCAGCTAATTGTACATTATTATTATTGTCGCTAAACATGGAATAAGTTTTATTTCTGACGGATTTTGAATCAGTTACCTTGTTATGACTTTGCTCCTTACATTCCGAAGCTTTGTGCCCAAACTTAGAACAACGGTAACACTTGAATAGCTTCTTAGGGTTGTTGTTCCTCCTTCGTTGAAACTTACTAGATTCTGATCCTCGATGAGCTGCCACCACTGCACCGGGAACTCTCTCTGATTGATTGACACATCTCGATGAATTTTCCTCCAGGATTTTTACCCTCAACACGTCTGGACTAGGTAAATCATCCCTTGATTTTATTGCACAACGAAAGTTTTCGTATGTCGATGGCAAAGAATTCAAAAGCATAATGGACAGTAAATCCTTGTTTACATCAATACCCATGTCTCCCAACTTATCCACCACGTCAAAAAATTTCCTGACATGGTCGTAAACGTCATCGCCCTCCGACATCTTCCGTGTCGTCAAGTTTTCCATGAGCGCTGCCTTCCTTACAGGTCCCTGAGACTGGTAAATGAGCTTCAATTTGGCCCAAATTTCGGCCGCAGTCTTGCAGTGTTTTATTTGTTTAAGTTCAGCAGGCGCGATCGACAATATTATGTCCGCCTTAGCCTTCTCGTCACCTTCACACCAGGCCTCTCGTCCGCTCGCTGCTTCCGCCGACGATCCCTCTTTTACCTCGGGTGGGGTGCAGGTGCCATCCACGTACTTCCACACGTTGTTCTTAACTAGAACCGCCTTCATCTGAAGAGCCCACGTGTCATAATTGTCTTTCGACAATAACTCCAATCTGGTTAAACCAAGTGAATTCATTTCTCCCAATTTCTTTTAAACAGCGAGGGCACACCTCTTCCGCAGCCAATTTATCACTGATCGTCCTCACAGCAAATTTCAGCAAACCGCCTGCACCACAAGTCACAGCAAATTGCCTGGGCCGCAAATCACAGAAAAACGCCCTGGGCCCATAACCTTTTAGAATTAGGCGTTTAAATATAAAAGTTAGGCTTCAAAAATATAAAAGATATTTATTTATATAATTCGATTCAAACGATTAATTAGGATACAAAATCTGTGTGTGTCGTCTCCTTGACGGTTGGTGAGAGAAGGGAAGTGTCAGTCAGGAACAAGTGAGCTCACACGTCCGTGTACTGAAAGAAGCGTTGCCAGATTCTAACAATTTACCACTTTAAAAGCATTTTTTCTGATTGAAACCAGATCTTCGGTCCCCTATTTTAATTTCAATCCAATTTAATTTAACTTAAATTTTACTAAAAAATTGTTGAAGTTAAGGGGATGTATGTTTATTAAAGTACATTTGTTAATTTTTAAACATAAATTTTGTTCATTAAAGTTTTAATTTACTTAGTATATTAGGTGCTACTACACCGAGAAAAAAACAGTGTAGAATTAATATAAAACTGTCTTGTAATAAGAACTTTCAAATATGAGTTTCAGATGATTTCTGAAGTATGTTTGCAGATGTTTAACACTATTTCTACCATGGTTTTGTTTCGACGAAAAAGTGTATCTTAGCAATGATTTATAGTAAAATGCAAAATTGTAAAAAACATGCAAATATTAATTGTTATAACGAAAGCTCCTTTCTTGTTTTGTTACAACTCAAATGACGATTCCTTATAATTCAAATAATTTTGATATTTAAACAATGTTATAAAATTTTCAAGGTATGAAAAGATACCTCATGGTAGAAATAGGAACACTACATACGTATTTTAGATCCAGAAGGAGAGTAGTTAAAACCATTATAGGAAAAGTTAAAAATTGAATTGAGGAAAAATTATAAAACTAATGATAATAATTTGAAATTAAAATTTTAAAAGGTGTCTTTGACAATTTCGGTAGAAATCATGTTAAAGAACATATTGAATTAAACCATCATGGAAAAACATTAAATAATTCACGAAAACACTGATTAATTTTTCATTATGATTTTTATTAGTGTTTTTGCTAGTTTCTATAAGGTTTGTGATCATAAGTATTAATTTACAACTTCACCTATTGATAATTCTCAATATAAATTTAATTTTAATCATTCCAGATTTTAGAATATAATTTTTCTCTTAGTTTTGGTACTAAATACATTTAAAGCAACCTAGATACCAAAAGTTTGATCAACTAGCCTTCTTATTATATGTACTATGGCTCTTATTTACTGAACTAATTCCGTCATATTGTTTCAACCACATATGTAGTAGTTCAGAAAATAAGACAAAAAAAGATCCTATTTTGGAAAGCTGGATTTTGATATGAACCTTCACATTGTTGTAGCTTAGAAAATTTCCCACAAAAAATATTTTATATTATACCTTTTTCTTTTAGGGGTTAATCCTTTGAGATATTTTGGTTCACAGAGTTGTAAATCGTATTCAGCAGAATGACTTCAAGTTATTTAAAAAAAAAAACCAAATTATTAAATGACGCTGATATTTTTAAGAAGACAGAACAACAGCAATGGATTCGTTCTCTCCTGCCTATGTATTAAGCTCCAGTAAAAGAATTATCTATTTATACTCATAGATATTAAACTTTTGTAACTTATCTACACAGCTTAAAAAACTGTTCAATTATCTATTCTTCCGCCAACATCTAGTGCTGCTCGATAACATTTATATCGAGTCCATCACCAAGTTCAAATATGGCAATTTAAAGAGCTTACTCTTAAAGACTGGGAATGGACGTTCTGGATAACATTTTGGAGCCAATTCAAACTCTACTTCCACTTGCTCTAGACATTCTGAGAACTTAAATTGCGGCTGCAGAAAAGTTGGTTTATATTGTTCACCAGTTTGTGGCAATTGCTAAGGTCAGTCTTGCTTAAATGATATGAATGAGATCGATAATTGCGACTCTACATTCTTGACTCATGGATTCAGTCATACAGAAGACAACAACAGAACAAGCAGAGGAAAGCATACAAATTGAAATAGAGTCTGAAGATTAATTATTCAAATTAATAACTCCTATTTTATATGAAAAATTAATTAATAAATAATCTCATAATTAATTGTTTAAAAATTTAACATTTTTCAGACCCTGTGTAAAACTTTTAGCGGCACTCGTATCATGGGGACTTTTGACATTTTGTTAAGAACAACAATATCAAGGTTCATACCAAAATCTAGCTTTCTAGAAATTTTTCCAATGCACAATATCTAACTTCTCTGAGCATGCTTACCAGCAGTATTGTTTCGTAATGGCAAAAACAGTTAAATGACCCACAAAATTAGTTGTTTGGACAAGATTTTTTTTTTTTGTGTATGTGCTAAAATTATGTCTTTCGTGTTTTTTTTTTTTGTTGTCCAATGCACCTAAAATTGGGTATTCAGATCATGTGTTATGACCAATAAAATAACTGATATTTTTACTTTTAAGAATTGAATTGCCTTTTATATATTTTATAGATAATCCGTTGAAATTATGTCCAAGAATTGAATCTGTCAATTCATCAATTTATTCCGATTTCAGAACATATTTTCTTATTATGACTCAAATCAAATTTCAACATTTTTATACTTATCTTGTTATTGTGTATTATTTTTTTTCAGTATTTGGGTTTGCAACATTTACCACAGTAGGTAAGATAATTACGTATTCACTTTATAGCTATTACATGACATATGACTTTTGCTTTTTTTTATTTTTTATATAGGGTTATTTATTGGCCCATCAACACAAACTAAGTTTTTCGGGTCCTATTACAAAATACACAATATTATTAGCTATGTTATTTGTAGACTTAATATAGTATCATTATTATTATGATTTAATGTGCCTAATGTTAAGGTTTAAATATTAGAAAACAATTTTAGTTCCTTTAGAAAATGGAATAGAGGTTTAATGAATTCGGCATTGTCAGATTTTAAAATATCTAGTGATATTCTATATTTGCCTCTAATGTTATTATAATATTATTCGTGCATTCATTTAATAGGTGTTGTACTGTTAAAGTTTGGTCGCATACTATCTTTTTAATTTTGTTTGTTTCTCGTTCATTTAACCACTTTTCATCCCATGCCTTTCTGATCTGATTATTTATTAATTTTTTAAGATCTCGGTTGTAGAAAGGAAAATTAAAAAATAAATGTAGAAAAATGCTGTTACTGATTCAATCTTGAGAGGAAGAAATGAAATTAAATATATCATATTTCGAATGAAAGCTTCAAAATAATTAATTCTTTCTTTTCTTAAAAAAGTAAAAATATTTCTGATTTTAACAATTTTCCACAAACTAAAAAACTTAAATAAATAAAAGGCCAAATTGTCTATTTATACATATATACCCTCCGCTCAATACAACTGATGAAAGCCTATAAAGATATTTTAAATTTCTATAGAAAAAACAAGAAAACATGAAGCGCAACAATCAAAATAGAAAAAAATTGTATGATACAAACTCTTATTTTAATTACAGACGTATTACGTGGTAGCTAAAAAAATAACAAAGACATAAAAACTTCAAAAAATGACGGTTAAAAAGGAAAGTGAATTAAAAAATAAAAAATCTACGAAATGCCAAAAGCACTTTTCTTAGAACTGAACCTTTAAACAGATAATCAGCGCTTTTATAATTTTTGTGATTCTGTTTTAAAAATATTCGAAATATGCGGAAGTCTTCCACTGTTATTTATAACAAGAAATGTTATTCTTATTCGTAAACATAATATATAAGTCTATTCCTGAGTATCCTCTAATCTAAATATAGGTTTCGAAAAAACAAAAAACTAATAAATAATTTTAAAAATCAAAAAAAGGTAGTCATGTAAATATTTTTTCTAATTATGAGCATAATGAATTGTTACAAAATCGTGTAAATAATTGTAAATTAATATCTTATAGAGAAGTATAGTACCTACTCAGGACACTATTCCGTATAAATATTGTTTATTATATTTAAAACAAAACCACTAGAGAATTAACAAGAAGGTAAAATCGAAAGCTATTCATCTTCAAATTCATCTAGAAATTAATGTTAAGCATAATTTTCTTCTTCACCTTCTTCATTTTAATTAAAAAGTAGTTTTGTATGTTCATCACGGAGAAATTACATGTGTATTGTAAATATCAGCAAAACTGCAGATTCTATGATGGATGGTTACAACAAAAAAAAAAAAAAAAAAACAACAACAACGAATTAATGGTGCTATTTCATTTAGTTGTCGAAACAATTAAAGTTTAAAAAGAAAATTCAACCTTTCTTTGTATAATAATCAAAAAAATGATCTTTCACCTTTGGTTTGAATCATTCTAGGGTAAAATTGTAAAAATCGTGGTACACGTCATATCAAAGTAAAAGTACTTGTGATACTCTAGTGGTTTTGAAGCGTTAATAATGGTAATAATGTTCCATTGATTTAAACTTTAACTGGAATAGGATTGCTTTTGTGGTGAAAGTATGCATCAATTAGATAATCTAGAGCCCGATTATCTCTTTGATCAATCCCGTGACTGTTTTAATTGAATATGTTTATTTAATAAAATTCGTTAACTTTTCAAATTCTATAAATTTCCCCATTTTTACTATTAATATTTTAAATGTATATAACAGAAAAGAGACTCATGTAGTGTATAAGATATAAAATTGAAGATATTATTGGTGTTTTAACATTTCATATTCTTTTTTATGTCAGGTACGAGAGACACATTTTCAGTACACAGAATAGAAGGAATAAATAAATTAAGACGATGACTTCTCCATTACGACAAAAATATGAAGTAATTGAAGAGAATTTTTACAATAGAAAATATCTGAATGTGTACTTTCTATGTAAACTGAAACAAGTCAAAACTGTAGATCAAATATTTCTAAGCCGTAGAAATTGAGTAGACAACAAACATATATATAATTAATATAAAAACAAATAAACTTATAAAGAAATAAACTACTTTGCTAGAGTACCTAATTGAATTTCGGAATTTGAACCAATTTTATTACTACTAATTGTACAGTGAAAGTGGAGAAATAAATAGTTGCTGTACCGTTTTGCAGATAATTTCGATTTTTGAAATAATAACATTATATGTATTAAACGTTAATTATTATTGAAGTTTTCATAATACTTATTGTGTGTTAATTTTAAGCGACCCACGCGAACTAGGAAATGAATCAAATTCTAAAAATTAAAAATAAAATAAAAAACACAAAAAACCAAAAACAAAAACTAAAATCTCAACCTATTTTTTTAGATGAGATAAAAAACGATATTGAGTAGAATAATGTTACAAAGTGAAGACACTTATCTTATTACTTTCTAAGGCTAAGTTACTCGTTTTTTGTACTCTATTTAGTTATCTTTACAAAAATGGAAGAAACTTATGAACTATTTCCCATTTTAAGGTTTGTAGATGTATAAAAACAAAAATATTGAAGTATAATGTAAAACTAAAGTTTAAATTAAGAAGGCAATTTCAAATTTGTTCTAATCGCTGAATAAAATTATTTCTTTGAATTTATGCATTTTTCTGATATTTAACTCAAATATAATGATTTTTTATTTTGTGGTACATTTATTACTTGTTGAAAATGAGTTAATATATTTTTCCGATATTGAAAACATACATACAATAAATTGATTTTTAATTTATTTCTTTCAGCAGTCTTCTTCAACGATACTTTAAATACTTATGTGATTTTATTTTTTTATAATCGTAATTTTTTCCTTAATTTCAGATAATATTGTGACACGCATTCTTCGTGTTTTGTAAAAATATTCATCCTTATTATGCTTTATTATTTAAAAGTTAAGAAGAAATCTCAAAATATCCTTCCAAAAAGATGGGAAAAGGCAATTAATATTTGGTAAGTGTTGTCCAATTAATTATGATTAAATAATACTGTGGATTTGAATAATAATAATAATAATATTAATTTATATACGAGTAGGGGAAAGTGGGGGAAACGCGAACACCTAAGGGAAAACTTAAATAAAACAGTGGAATTTGATCACAGAGTTTTTTTATTGTTTAATTATAAAGTTTACTTATCTGTCTAACGAATTCCGTAATCAATTTTTATATTTTTAATAAATTGTGACAATATGAAAAAAAAAAAAAAACCCTTAGTGTTCGGCTTTACTCGACATTAGTGGGGTAAACACGAACACCAAGTGGGGTAATTATGTATTAACATTAATAACGACAGTGATCACATTTATAACCGAAAGATGGTGACTGTCCGTCAGTACAATTCTCGCGAGCCCATTTTTTACACACGTAGCAGATAATCCAGTCTTCAACGGGGGATCTATATATTTATCTCTACAAAAAATACAAAAGAAGTCTTCATTTTCCTTTTCGTCTTTTTCTTTTTCTTTCGTATTTTGACTAGGGTCACTAAAGACTTTTATATTCTTGAAATCGTGAAATTTTGGTCGCCATACTTGATCCGCCATCTTGAATTTCTAAATTTGGGCAGCAGAATTTAATCAACTATTCCGTTGATGCAACTTTACCACTTATTGTGGTAGAAAATAAATTTTTCAAAAGATGGTTGAAGATATGAGAAAAGTATTTACTACTTTGATTGAAAATAAATATCAGTTGTTACATAATGAAATTATAGAAAAGGTTAAAGAAATACTCATGTTCATAGATGAAGCAAACGTTTAAATAATAACTGCAACAAAATACTGGTGGTTGTGTAGCGATGAGATGACGCATGAAGGTTTGTGATTCCCTTATTTTCCTTCAATCAAAATTTTACCATACATTTTTCCAATAAATTCTCTAAACTTTAAATTCAATTCAAAAACCCAAACCCCAACAGGAAATCAATTATCAGTCCGAAATACCTCTAAAAAGAGCATTACTTTGAATAAAACCGATAATCAAAAAATCGAAGAAAAAATAAAAATACATTCCAATCATTGTAAATCGCTGTGAACAGAAAAACAAGCTTGACAGAAACTTTAATTAATGCACCCAAATCGTGGGTAAAAATCAGTGCTCAGGAATAGAACATATGTTAGTCAACGAATACAAAATGTACGACAATAATGAAAAAATGGGATTTTGAGATCTTCAAGACTGTACTTTGTTTTGGTCTTTCTTTTGTAATTATGAGGCATCTGAAAAAATAATAAAAAAAGATGAACGGGGAACCAACAAAAGGGAGGGGGGTAATGCCGTACGTTCGAGATTGCCCGACATGGAGTGTTCGCCTTTACCTCGCTGGATCGGAAACAATAAAATGGAAAAAAAAATGTAGGTTATATTTTTTTTGCTGATTGCGTCATTGTCATTTAGCTGATTAATATGTGAGTATTCCACTATGTAAAAGTTAAATTACTATTGTAGATAGAAATAAAGCAACACCAACTTTAATTTACCAACAAAATTACATCAAAAACATGCAAAATATTGAAAAATGCATATCTTGACAAGTACGTGCGTCCGCGTCTCCCGTGTTTTTGACTGGCACAGGTGGTGGCATGGTCTCCGAAATGGCGGCAAGTAAAATATGGCTATCTCTCTCTAACACATTAGAACCATTGGATTCGAGATTACCCCACGTTCGTGTTTCCCCCACTCTACCCTATTTGAATTTAGAAGTATTAATTTCGCGGCCACTAACGAAATGCAGTAAAGTGAAAAGATCATCGTTCACAATCATGTAAACTGCTGCGCAGCGTGATTAGGAGATTTCTTTCTATCAGAATTCGAGTTATTTGTCAAATAACACTGTTTAATTTTTACACGTAGATTATATATATATAGTTAAACCAAAATTGCTTTGCTCTTAGCATTCAGATAATCCTTATAATGCAATGAGAGCAGTACGATGGACAGAAAACAATCCTGAAAAACAAAATTTCGTATTTCCAAAAATCTCTTACTTCATTTCATGCTGCTCCTCAATTTAAAAGAACTTTTCACACAAGACAAATGTGTGCGTTTTGCCGTCGAAAGTCGATTCAGATATTGGGTTGTATGCAAAGAGAAAAGTAATTGTTCTTTTCTCAAATTCAGGTTTGATTTATTCAGTGTATAGGGTAAAGCACCCAGTAGTCAGCTTTTTAGTGAGGACTAAAATTTGATTCAACTGTATTTTAAATTTTAAACACTATGAATAATAACAATCATTATTCTCAGAAAGGTTGTTTATTAAATTTACTAAAGAAATTAACAAAACATTATATTTATAATATAATTATATAAAAAATCAACATTAAATAAATTATGGCACTTTTCACCAGTAGTCAGCCTCAATTCTCCACAAGTCAGCCATGTCTTACCCTGTAGTCAGCCTCTCACTTATTCTTGCATATTTGGCATACAAATTCTTTATTATATACAGGGTGATTCAGATCAAGGTGCCGCTGGGTATAACACGTGATTCCTTGAGGTGAGCTGATAAAAAAAATCGTTCCACATACCTAATTGTTTCAGTAATTAATAAGAGATTTTTGTAATTTTCACTATGTCATTTTCAAAAGAGGAATATGCGGATATGCATTTAATTTGTGGGGAAGCTAGAAGAAGTGGAGAATTAGCCAGAAGGCTGTATCAGGAGAGATTCTCCATTTCTTCTAGCTTGTACTAAATTATTATGTAAAAGTGTTCATATTAGGATAAATACCTTTGCTCGTAATTGTAAAATATCAAAAATACTGAAATTTTTTCTTTAATACACCTTCAATTCCAACTAAGGTCAATTGAGAAATCATAACACAAGTGAGTAAAATAGTTCTAAAATATTGCTTAAATACAAGTTATTAAGGGGCCTGTCAATTAATTTTTTGGGTTCATCGTAAATACACTTTATTACCTTTTTTTTGGAAATCCGTTGCAGGTAGCCGGCTACGGATTTTTGCGGAAGATAGGCGACATCGGGGGCATTGTTAAACAATAATAAAATTACATTCTGTAGAAAAAATTTTTGGAAATAAATGGATTTATTTTTCAAAATTTTAGGTAAAAAATCGAAAATTTTCAATTATTTTGGTAATATTTCGAAGAATAGTTCGTCGATAGCAACAAGAGAGGTACCAAAAGAAAGATACTTATTACAGCTTTCAACTTACCACGAATAACCAGAATATATAGGGCGATTCACAAGCTAAGAGCAATCATTTCCATTAAAGTTGAAAAGAGGGGTATGTAGAACGATTTTTTTATCAGCTCACCTCGAGGAATCATATGGTATACCCAGCGGCATCTTGATCTGAACCACCCTCTATATTTTCATATAAGTCCCCAGCGAATTCTGTACATTTGAAATGATACCATGCAAAGCAATTGTCACATCCAATATTCTCTAATTTAACCCTAATTAAAAAGGTTTTAAGGAACTAGTTTGTGCAACAGAACTAACGGCTGACTACTGGATTGGAAGACCCATTGGTCGGCCCCTGACATGTAATTACATTTGTACGCAGCTGACTACTGGTAAAATACACTTTTACGAAAAAACCAGTAGTCAGCCACTTATGGCTGAGTACTGGGTCTACGTTAAAAATTCGAAACCCAGTAGTCGGCCACCTAAAATACAACATATTAAACAAATAAATTGCATTAATAGTTAATTTTATCACAAAATAAACATTTTATTCTAACACAGTATAACAATCCACCACAAATTACAGCAAATACACACAAAAACTTGCCGAAAACTCGAACACGTTTCCTTAAGAAAGAAATTGTAACGGCGACGGGTCTACCCATGTCTTTGGCAGCAGTGCAAATAAACGAGTGTAGCTCGTCAACCTGACATACTATTGGTTCGTAGGTGTGCGTATTGGCTAATAATTAGACACGGATTCGATTAAACTTTATTTTAAAGGTTGAAACAACACTATTTATATGGAAATAAAGTCTGTAAAGGCTGAGTACTGGTGCGGGGCTAACTACCGGGTGTTTTACCCTATAACACCACCGATATGGCCGAGTTTTTAGCCGTTTTTTCCAATTTCTAGAAGATTATATAAAAGTAGAATATGTGCCAATTTGTCAACAGAACATTTCTTAGGAGAATCGACTGAGACACGTGCCGGAGCATCACAAAATGAAGAAAAAAATTATAATTTTCTTGCGATTTCTTGGAGATCCTGGCTTTCAGAGTGGAATAGCAGAGGACATTGGAGTACATCAATATACAGTATCCCGACTAATTACTGAAACTTCCGGCAAATTAGCAAGCCGTTTCAAAGACTAGATTGTATTCCCGAAATCCCCATATGAAATACAGGAAGCAAAAAATATGTGGAGACAGAAAAATAATTTTCCGGACCGTATTGGAGCTATTGACTCAGGGCCGTAGCCAGCGGGGAGGGTCAGGGGGTTAGAACCCCCCCCGAAATTTTCAAACTTAACTAAAAATTTACATAATTTTTTAAGAACAGAACAAGGTCTTTTAAAAAAAAAACGCTATGTCCATCAAAAAAATGTATGTATGAAAAAAATGCTGGAATGAAAAAATAGAATACTTCAGATGCCTCATCACAAAATTTATTAACAAAGGTAACAAAATAATAGGTCCTCTCCACTAGGCAATAAATATTGGCGCCTTTACTCAATTTGAAAGTAGTGGGATATTATAAGTAGTACATTTTAGAAGCGATCAACAAATATTTTTAGCACTTATTGATTACTCAGATTGTAACTGATAACTGAAAAAGTTTGAACATATTTATTAAAATATTTCCTACTCTTTCTTTCGCTGCAAAAAGTCGAAAACTAGATTTTCTTTTGTGAAATCCTTTTTTTTACGTTTGTAAGATATCTTTTTCAAAAAATTAAGTGTTTTAAAAAATTAGGACTTTTATTTTGTATTTTTTTAAGGGGTTACACCATCATAAAATTTTCCAAAAAAATACTGTTTTTTTTTGCTAAATAAATTGCTTATACTTTTAAGAATATTTTAAGCGTTCAAACATTCAAAAAATCAAATTACTACCGAAGTTATAGAAATTAGAAGTGAGCGTGTCAGGGAGCCGATCCAAAACTCAGGTAGAGTTCGGACCATTACGTATCTATCTTTCACAATAATATAATTCCTTTGGAAAGATAAAATTAACAGTAATTCAGGTAATAAAGGACATCGCAAGAGCAGCAGAAAACCTTATGTATGGTCCAGGAATCGCAGATTGAAAGTAATTAAAAAAAATATATTTAATTTTAAGGCGTTAACGTCGACTTTTTTTTCTTTCACGTTTTTCTCGAAATTACTTTTTTTTTTTTTTGATGGAAATTAGAGTTTTTTTTTCAAACAACTGTCATTTCTCGAAAAAAAATTTTTAATTTTTTCTCACGCCTTAGCTATTATATGTACTTCTGAAGAAGCAATTTTTTTTTATTTTCAAGAATTTTAAAAAGAGGGTCTCTGCCATTTTTAATGTTTTTTTTTTCTTTTGTTCAGTATTGGAAATTGTTTATAAATCTATTAAATGTATACGTAAAATAAAGAATAATTCATATTTTTAATGGCCGAGCCAAGAAAAAGTTTATTTTTATGCCTATTTTTTCGAGCGTCAGGGTGGTGTAAGAGTTACATAGTAATATAGATATTTTTATAAATAGTTAATCAAATGTATATTGAATTGAAGATGTAAAAATTAAACTTTATTTTAAATTAATATTTTAAACTTTATTTTAAAAAATTTTTAATTTAGTTAAGAAATCCAAATTACCAACCCCCCTCCCCCCCCTCTCCACAAATTTTTATTTTGAAAACCTCCCCCGAAAAAAATTTCTGGCTACGGCCCTGTATTGACTGCACGCACATCCGCATCAAAAAGCCTTCGTTACATTACTATTTTTTTGTTGATTTGCTTTTCAGCAATTACGCAGCCGGACATTTTTTTTATAAGCTTGAATAATTTTTTCCAGAGTCTCCCGTTTTTTACCAGACTGCCAGAAGGAGTATGTATATATGAATATTTATTTGGCACGCTCTGTAGCCTAAACGGCTTGATGGATTTTAGCTTGAGAGGCGTTGTTAGATTCGTCTCAATTGTGAGAGTGACACTGGGTATACCAAAATTATGAAAATAAAACGGCTGATTTTTGGCACCATATTCCTTATATGTCTTCAAAAAATTTTTTTTTTCAAAATCTATAGAGGGGTATCAATAAATAGCTTGCAAAAATATATACAACCTGTACGTTTACATGGAATTTGGAATGAAGAATGCTAAAATAAAAATATTATTGAAAAAGAACAAAGAACCCGACTGCGTGAAAAATTGTAAACTTAAAATGTTCAAACTTACTTAATAAGTGAACTGAAGAGATAGATTGTTTTTTTTTTCAATAATATTTTTATTTAATTTAAAAGATGGAAGTTGTGGAATTTAAGAGATTTAAGATCCATCTAAAAAGAAATGAGATCGAGTAAGTGAATATTTTCTAGTTTTTCTTTGCATACAAAAGGGAGCAAGATAAAGCTAGTTAATTCAAACTCTGAAATTTAACTCAGTTTTTTTGACTACTAATTATTATTTTTAAACTTTATTATGAATATGCTGCAGTATCTAATAAATTTATCAATTGAAACCTATATTGCTTCTCAATGCATTCATTCTACAGGACTCAAATACTCAAGAACTTTAATGCTCCCAAACTCAAATACTCGAACGCTACTTAATTGAATAATCAAACACTCCCTTACAGAAGTACTCGGATAGTTTATCTCTGAACTGAAGTACTCGAGTACTCGGGTTTTCCTTTACTCAAACTCGGATCTTTCAACACGAGTACTCTATTACTCGGGTAATTTAGAAGTTCTCAAATAGTAATAGCTCTACTATACAATGACGGGAAAATAGTGAACAGTATAAAGATCTAGAGAGAACGAAAATTCTATTTAGTATTTTGCAGACTTTTCCATCTTTAATTAAATTGATAGTTTATTCTACAATTTAGTGGCATGAACGAAATATAACGCATTTATTTTCAGTTTTAACTCCCTAAAAAGTTTTTTTTTTAAATATTATGTATTTGTATTTTCAATATAGCTTGAATTTGACAATAAATGCCATTAAATTACTAGGGTAGTCGTTAATTAATTCCTCCAATTATTTAATTCTTTGAAGAACAGCGGTTCACATCGATAACAATCATAAAATAATTACAATTATTTATGACATGCTGAAGTAATTATCTTTAATAGCAAATAAATAACAAAAAATATAAATTTTGTTAAAATTCATGACGAAGATCAAAGATTAACTTTATTTATCTAGAAACTTATATGTAAGTGTTTTCGGGGTCGCTGAATACGAGTCCGCTGTTAGATTTTCAAAATTCGAAATGACGGATGCAATATGCAAAAATGTTAAGAAGTTTAGTTTAAATATAGGAATTGAATTTCCGAAATCTGATTCGCATTGAGCAACCTTAGAAATCCCTATATATTTTTTTTTCTCATATTTTCATAAACATTTGATGGCTAGAAAAATACGTGCTTCAAAGGGTTATTCAAGGTATATAAAAAAAAAAGATATCCACAATTTGAAAACTATACGATAATTTTAACACGTGCCCCCGAGTGAAATGTGAATAGAATATTTTATATTATTTTTAATTCATTACTTATTTATTTATTTATTTGTTTGCAGTGAGACATACAACTGAGTAAATTTTTCAATTTTTGGATGGTAAATTAAAATCAAAAATTTTATGGTGTAAATTTAACAAACTGGCGATAGATGTGACTGGCTCATGTAGTCCGTAGTTAGTGCGATGGTACGGTACATTTATTATTTTATTGACTCTGAGACCAGGTTGGTTGGTCTGAGACCAGGGCGAGGAACAGATATCGTAAACAAAGACAACAGTTCCGAACAGTTACAATCACCACTCAAAATTTTGGTGCCGAAAACGATCCTGGAGATCATTCGCCTATCTGCTAGTGCTTCCATGGAAATAAGCCTTAAGCGATCTCTGTAAGGGGGTAAGCAAAGGGTAAACCATGGTAAACCCTTGAGTGCGAATTGCAAAAATCTTCTCTGCACAGCCTCAATGCGGGCAGAATGGATGTTATAAGAAGGCGCCCATACAGGACTTGCGTATTCCAAAATGGGGCGAACGAATGTGGTATAAAGAGTTTTTGTCACGTAAGGATCATCTAAAATTTTAGACCACCTCTTAATAAATCCCAGCACTGAGTTAGCTTTGCTAATAATTATGTTTATGTGCTCGTCAAAGTCAAATTTATAATTAAAAGTAACACCTAGGTCTTTCACCAAGTTTAGTCGTGAAATTTCACTACCATCCGTAAAATATTTGTAACATATTGCAGTTTTACTCCGTGTGAAAGACACCAAAGAACATTTACTGACATTTAATGGCGAATAATTTAAGGCGCACCGCACCACCTTGAAAAATTATTTAAGTCATTATTAAGCAGAAGCCAGTCATTAAGACAACGAATAGAGCGAAAAATTTTTCCATCGTCAGCATATAAAAGAATAGAGTGTGATAATGCACTACTCGCGTCATTTATAAACAAAATAAACAGTAGAGGTCCTAAGTGACTGCCCTGTGGAACCCCGGAGGTATTGTGGATAGGTGGTGAGAACACACCGCGAAAAGAAACCAACTGAAAACGATCCCTTAGGTAGGATGATATCCAATCCAAAAAGACCTCAGGGAAGCCGAATTTCGCCAATTTAAGGATCAACGCCTGGTGGCTAATTCTATCAAAGGCTTTACTGAAATCCGTGTAAATGCAGTCAACTTGTCCACCTCGTTCAATCAAATTGATGCAGAAAGACGAAAAGCATAGAAGATTTGAAACAGTTGACCTTCCCTTCACAAACCCGTGCTGGCAATCACTTATTATAGTTTTGCAGTGAAAGTATAAAATATCACAGACAATGGCTTCGAAAAGCTTAGGTAAAGCCGAGAGTTTGGCAATAGGCCTGTAGTTGGATATATCATCCTTAGCTCCTTTCTTATGTAAGGGTGTAATATAAGATAATTTCCAGCAATTAGGAAAGACACCAGAAATCATGGATAAGTTAAATAAATAACAGATAACGTTCACCAAGGACAAACCACAAGACTTTAAAACTATTAAAGGAACACCGTCGAGACCGTACGAATATTTAGAGGGCATGTTGTCAAGATACTGTAAAATAGTTTTATGGTCAAAATAAAGGTCTTTTGGTTCTAAGTGGATGGAAGCTTCGTCAAATTGTAAAAAGATTTAGGAGCAGCGTAATTATCACAGATACTTACATGCCACGAAATACAAAATTATTTTAAAATTTAATTCTTCTAGAATATTTATTGAAGAAAATTATTTTAAATATCAATTGAGTATTATAAATTTAAGATATATTAAAACTTCAATTACTCGAAGTGGTGGTAACAAGTTGTGTCTAGTACGAAAATATTTAAATTTTTGGAAAAGGATTTTATTCTACTCATCGTGTTTGCTTTTTTCTTATTCATGCTTGCTTATTCGTACTTGTTTAACTCTTTATTTAATGCTATAAATGATTCGCACCCTTGCTAATTAATGTAAAAGCTTTTCTCATTTTACTATTCGCCCTACATTAGGCAATTTCTGAATTGTAATTCAAAGTCATTGTTTCTTTGAATTGTTTTCGTTTTGATCACGCCTTTCTCGTAATACTTTTATTTGGTTATGTTAATTTTAGCTGCACCTTTCTTGATATGATCGCAGAATTAAGAGGGTAATTAATCATTATTTTGGGACAGATATATAAAGTTTTTATAAAAGGTGTGGTTACTAATGTGATGTACCTGGATTTTTTTTTTCTTTTGAACCTTAAATATATTCGAAACAAATTAAGAATATTTTTAATATCATGCGAGATAAGAATACACGTTAAATAACTCTCCATTTTCATAAAGCGTTGCATTTAAAAGAAAACTCTACCTGAATGAGTAAGTTCGTTTTAGTTATTATTTTTTTAGAAAACTTCTGCAATAATTATTTGAAAACAAAGTATAGAATCAACTGTGCGACTATTTACTTTACTTACTATACAATTTTACAAAATGTTCCCGCCAAAAAACTTTGTTAATATGTGTTGATTATTCAAGATTTACATTCTTACGTATGCATATATCTTACGGTTTCCAAGATAAATTTGAATATTAATAGATTTTACTGACGATGCTTCAATTGTACACGAAAACTCCTTACCATTTTGAAATGTTTTATATTTGCGTGTTTATGTTTCATTTTAATTACACGGTCCGACAAAATTATAAGCCAGAAACCAGACTTCACTTTTCTGAATATTTTTAATGCACTGAATCCGAATCTGGTATTAAAATTGCTCCATCACGTCAGGTTTTTTGGAGATTTTAATCTAAATGTGGAAAATCCGGTTTTGTTGCCATATATGAAGCTATGTTATATTAGATGCCATAACGAGTTTTGTGGAGAAAAATTACCTCGTGATGCAACAAAACTTCAAATATATCGAAAAAACTGTTCGTTTACCCCATTACGTCAAAGCCAAAAGGAAGGGTTATGATCTTAGCAGTCTATTTATATGTATGTGTATTTATCCATGCATATATTTATGTATGCATGAATGCATGAATATGTTGTATGTATTTACGTAAGTTCCAACTACTAAGCCGATTTAGATGAATGAGGTGTTAATCGATTCGTTATTATGGTCCAGGTGACATAGGCTTCATTTTATACGAACTAAGTCAATATGACAGATGTTACATCCAAAAATTGAGGGTTTCTGAAGTTTTTTGTTTGCTATCGTATCGAGTGGGATGTCCAATGAAAGAGGAGCGATTTCTGAATTCAAAAATATAAAAATAGTACAATATCAAAAAACGAAAAAGGTTAAAATAAAAGAAAAAGTTTAAAATACCGTAACTCGATTACGGAAAAAAATAAATATAATAAAGGAAAAAGAAGTTCCAAAACCTTTAACCCGACTAGGGACACATAAATAAAATAAACTAAAATATAAGAAACACGTTAATTCTGGCAGTTATAATGTTATAATCATGGAAAGTTGCTAAGATAATACCAATTTTGGCAACATTTTAGAAAAGGTAATCAAAATGAAAATAATAGAATTTACTGAAATAAATAAATTGATACCTAACGAACAGTTTGGATTTCGAACAGAACATAATACTTCCCAACCAGTTCTTAGGATATCTAGACATATTAACAAAAAATGTTCTATAAAAAAATCTACTGGACTTGTTCTGCTCGATATTCAATCAGCCTTCGACACTGTGTGGCATGATGCTCTAATACATAAAATGATAGTTTTTGGTTTTCCTTCTAATATAACACGTTTAGTTCCGAGTTTTTTATACAATAGAAAGTTCAAAGTATATATTGCCCCTGAATTTTCCGCTGCCATAAATATTACATCAGTAGTACCTCAAGCGGCTCTAATTTTATATAATATATACACAGCAGATTTTCCAAGCGTTCTACATTGTCTTTCATCTATCTTTGCCAGTGATACTGCTATTTTCAGCTCACACGAAAACGCTGCACACATTAGTTATAATCTGTAGAAAGGACTTGAGGTTCTTTATAACTATTTCCGTAAGTGGAAGATAAAAATAAATTCGGATAAAACACAAACAAGTTTCTTCACTCGAATAATACATCCACGTTTTTTTAGCTAGCTGCAATATCAGCGTAAACGGTTGTGAAACCACATAAATGATGTTATAAAAAAAGCTAACATTCTAATTAAAATATTATATCCATTTATAAATAGAAGATCAACCATGAACTTATAAAGCAAGCTTGTAATTTATAAAGTAATATTTCAATCCTTTATGGTTTAAATGTGCGCGTTGTCATATTAAAAATTTTTAAAACTAAGCAAGATGATTTGTAATTTATACGATAAAGCAGAAGTAAAAGATGTAGATGGCTCAGAAAACTAAGGCAATTGCGAGTAAATTCTTCGAAAAGTGCTCCTTTTCGGGAAATCCTTTAATTTTAGAACTGCGTCCAATTGGATTGCGCTATTAGTAGTCTTAAGTAGATTTAAGTTTTAAATTCATGCATTTTTTTCTTTTTTATAATATTTAAGTAAGATGCTTTCCACTGGGGTTTTCTCAATACAATTTCTCCCAAATTTATAAATGTTTAAAATCAAACCCTTTTTTGCTAGTCTAAATTAAAAATATTATAGATGAATGAACTATATGAATAATGAATAAAAAATTTGTTAATCATCTTTCTGAAATATATATTATTTAATTTAAACTTTTATTTATGTATCCCTAGTCGAGTTAAATATTTTGGATCTTTTTTTTCATTTAATTATATTTATTCTTTTCCATAGTCGGGTTACAGTTTTTTAAACTTTTCCTTTTATTCCACTTTTAGGTAAGAATGTCTCGAAAACCTGACATGATACAGCGATTTGAATACCAGATTCGGATTCAGCGAATCAAAAATCTTAAGAAAAGTATAGTCGGGTTTCTGGTTTAGAAGGTCGGTTAAATTTTTGGGCAGAAATTCTGTTTACATTACAATCAATTTAGATCTAATAACCGAAAGATATTCGATTAGAGAAGCTCTTACTGGAAAAAGTAATGCAAATAATTCCACATGCCCAGGCAAAATACTTTTCGTTATCTTTTCTACTACGACGAATAAGTGCCAAATATTTATTTTCCAAACTTTGCAAAGGGCACCGAGGGCAAATGTCTGCTGTCGATGGAAAACATTTCAAAATGTTCAATAAGTAGATAACACGGTGAACAGGTACGAGGAGAGGAGTAAATGAGCTGTATCTGAAAGAAGAAAGCCAAGTCTTTTAAAAGGTAAACAGTAAAAAAGTATACAAAGTTTGTTTTTGCGTAAAATAACTTAGAGCGGCTAAGAGATCAATGTGGGGCTACTAAAAACACAAAAAATAACTAAAAGCTTTTCAGCTGCAGCGGAAGAGAATAGAGTTCTGTGCGCCAGCTCTTTGATTAAATAACTTTGAATGTAAAAAACAAAGTTTATAAAAGGGAACTTAACAGCTCTTCTGGGAAAGCTGTGGAAGTTAATAGCTCTTAACCTTTGATACGCCAAAAATAATTATTAAGTTTCTTTTAGCCAAAAGAAATTTATTCTACTGGTTGGCTACACAGAAAACCGGTTACACAAATACCTTTAAGGTTTTGTGAAATTAAGGTCATTAAATCCAATTTTCTTATAATTATCCAAATGTATAATAAAACGACTTTCAAGAATATTATAGTTTAAATCGTTAATTTCTTTCGGACGTTCATTGCTATAATTAATTATTTCAATAGATTGAATGAAAAACTTTAAAACAACATACTAAAAACTTTTAATTTCTATTGGAAGATGATCTACATCATCTTGGTGTAAGATTTGGAAATGCCCATTAATTTATTTATCTAAAAAGTCCATGAGTCCTGGTCATGATCAAACTTGTTGGTTTAAGTACAGAAAAATAAATAAAAATGCTGCCACAGCCAATGAATCACTGCGCCGTAATAAATTTCATAGTTATGTGTAGTTTTACTGTATACAAATATGTATATTTATATCTATTGAAGTTTATCTCGGACTTGGATAAATCAAAAAAAAAAATTGTTGATTACCACAAAGCAACGTCCATATACTATCGCAATTTAATTAACAATTTTGCTAGAAAAACCTCGATTAGATCAATTAATATGTTCTTCCCAAAATACGATTTTTATTATTTATTGCGTTTTGTAGGAAATTGCCACGAATTAATTAGTTTCAAAAATAGACCTTATTTTATTTCTGTATGAACTAGTTTATTCAAAGTTGTTTAGTTTGAAAGCAATATTTGTAAAAAAAATAAATAAAATATTTTCAAATATATTTAATTTTTTTATTTTTAACCATTATATTAATTGGGATCCGTAAAACTCAAATCATTAATAAAGTAATAGTGCTTTAAATGTTTTTTTTTTTTTTTTTTTGCTTTTTTCGACCTTATCCATGGAAAATTTTTGAGTCTGTTTAATGTTTTACTTAAAATTTTGATTGTTGTTCACAATATTTAATATATCATATAGCGTACAACGTCCCATGCTGTTTTTAGAGTAACAAGACATATTGGGAAAAGATCTACTGCACTAATTTTATTAGATATCCAATGCTGTTTGGCATCAAGGGTATGTACAGAAAATGATAAAATTTTATTATTCACAACTTTTTACATACTTAAAATTTTATTTAGAATTTGTAGCGCAGAGACATACAAAATTATAGCAGGAGTTCCCCAAGGATCGGTTTAGGGCCTGTTTTATACAGTATCTTCATAGCAGACTTTCCTAACTTCCACGCTTCATTTTATGCTGATGACACAGGAATATACTCCTCAGCAATAAGCTCCACTGCAGTACAGAGATTATACAGATTGGCCTTAAAGTGTTATCTAAATATTTTTATAAAAAATCTAGCCTTAACTTTAATCAAAAATGCTCATTTACAAAATAATATCCAAAGCTGTTTTAATGAACTGCTACTGTTATCAAAATATAGTAAGACTCGATAATCGTGGTATGACTTGCTAACAAGGAATATTATTTGAGCGTTATACGTCGTTTGCGTGAAGTTATTCGCCAGAAACGGCCAGAATTATGGGCAGAAAACGCTTGGTTTTTGCATCACGATAATGCACCTTCTCACACTGCATTGGTTATTCGAAACTATTTGACCAAAAATTATATGGAGGGGATTACTTTGAAGGGGATGAAATAAATTTGGAAGAATATTAAGCCGTTTGTGTTTATTTTAAAAAATCTGACTATTTCTTGATCTCAGTAGTAAGGTATAGTCGACAAATTTCGTCCCCAAACTTAATTTCGTCCCCTTCAATATCTACTCTTTTAAAAACCGCCATCTATTATCAGTGGCCCGAACCGACAGCTAGTTGCATCAATCGGCCATTGTGTAGAAGTGAGTGCGTCACGACGTTCGTACCGACAGAAATTCGAAAATCAAAAAAAAGTGTTCAAGGTGAGTTTTTTATTGAAATATTCCATAAAATATTGAGATACCTGACTTATTGATACAATTTTTTTGTCAAACTAACTATCAATACAGATGTTAGTCGATTAAGTAAAATTTTCAGGTTATGACACGTTTTTTGCTTAAATGCATGCGAAAAAATAAATATAAATTTCCTAATATCGTCCCCTTACGTGAACCTTATATCGTCTCTGGGACGGTATTAGGATCTCATATGGTGAACACAACGGTCATATCACTTAATACCTTAATACCTTACCAATGATTAAAATAATTAAGAAAGGGCTGATTAGATATTAATATGATAGTTAGGTTCACTTTTATATAATAGAAAAGGAGTAAGTACAACTCCAGTTCACGTAGTGATTATTGTGATCTCAATATCGTCCCCGGGACGAAATTAGGAGCCCAAAAATATATTTTCATAATTTGAGTATTTTTGTTAAAGCTATTTTATAACTTTTTCTAACAATGTTAACGCGTTTTTGATTATTTTTAAGAATAAAGGAATATTGAACCTAATGTTTGACGTTTCTTTTATTACTGTGGTATTTTTTTCTATTTTTTTAGATTTGTTTTACAAAAAGGGGACGATATTTGGCGACTCTACCTTATATATACAAGAAGAAATTGCAGATATAAGGCTAATCTATCTTCCATGTCACTCTGACCTGGTATTTTTGGGACACCCTGTATACAAGAAGAATTTGCAGACAACAGAAAATAAAATTCGGAAAATTATATTAAGACTTCTTTGGCCCTACTCGAAAAAGCGTTTACATCCCAAAGCTGATATAGATTTTATTGATCAAAAATTGATGAAATTAAATGAAAGCTACCATTCAAAAAGCAAATTTACTTCCTAATGCCCTTATTCTACAACTTTCCCTAGTTTAGTTAGTAGAAATTAAATTAAATTGATGTAGTTCTAGAATGGCATAACTAGAATTAAATAAAAGTTTTTAAGGTTTTTACTCAACACATTAATTCTAGATACCATAAATTTAAGTTTAGTCAAATTAATATACCTTAAGCTGCAAAGAATTATGATATTCTTAATTCTTACGGCAATATTTGTACTCTGTAAACTTGCATTATGTTTGAATTGATAAATAAATAAATCAAAAATTTCAGAGCAGTTTAAAGTAAATTTTTTATATTAAAATTATATACTATATTATTTATTATATTGTAATTTTGATATTTTTAAAAGAATATAGTTTTCACTAAACTTTTATTAAAGTACATTATTTTTCATTTTTAGTTTTGGCATCGATCGTGCTGCGGGTATATGAATATTATATCATATTAATTTTTATAAATATATATTTTTTATAGGCACAACCGTTTTAAAAAGTGATAAATAATAAAAATACAGTCGCATAATCTCTTGAGACACAGACAAGTTATAAGTTTCAAATGAGATGAAATTAACAGATTTATATAATATATTTTATTAATTATTAATATGGCGGTATTCAAAGAAATAAAATTGTAATCCGCAGTTTTATTAAATATTAAATAGTTTTCATTTTTAATAATCATTTCCCTTAAGATTTCATAAAAATAAATTTCCTGAATCTACATGACTGCTGCTAGATTCCACGTATTTAATATATCTTGTTCTTACGTGCAAAAATGTACCTACACATTTTCTTAATTATTTAGTTACACACATTTTCTTAATTATTTTATCATTCAAAACTAATCCAAGCGCCGAAAATTCATTAACAATCAAGAATTCTTTTTTAAGTTTCAATTTCTTGACTATCACGACGATTAGGTCAAGGTCACGGGCGATTAGGTCGCACACAGCATTGGGAATTGATTTATTAATTTCCGTGCAGCATCCATTACTAGCACGTATATAAAAGTAAGTACCTAACGCAATAATTGCTTATTTTTCTATAGCATCTTAAGGTCTTTCGATTAACAAAATGAAAAAGGGCTCCAAGTTTGGTGTTCGTGACTTTGCAGTCGAATTAATAATTGACCTTAACTCTTCGATTTGAATTTCGAATTTGATAGAGTCAGGTGGAATGGGTTGGGCCGAAACTTAGAGTTAGGCGCGTTATTGAAACGTAAAAGCTGATAATCGAAAAATGTTAATAATTATGCGTTGATGTTGGGAAACATGCCTGCTGGCTTTTTTTCAGTTTATTATTTGATAAATTCACATTTGAGCTTACGGCTGCTCGAGCTATGAATTTTCAATGCTGTTAATCAAACAAATAAAAGATGGTATCCAAATAAACAGTAACTGCAATTTTTATTTAAAAAAATAATACCATAATTTATGCTCTCTGTGTAAATTTAAATCAGCCTGCATAAATTACTTTAATTAAATGCAATTTATGCATTAAAAACATATTTAATTGTTGTTCCGATTAAATTTCAAAATAGTTCAACTTGGACAACATCAATTTGAGAATTGTATTGTTTTTGTAATATTTTTTTTGAAATTAATCTCTTGAAATTAAAAACTGAATTATTATTTAAATACCTCGTACAAGAAACAATATTCGAAATATTAACAGAAACTTTGTTCGCAGACTTTAAGTAGAGGCTGAATTAAGCATTGCATTCTATTGCGAGAAGAATTCAAATTCAAAGCTGCTGAATTGAGTTTATGGAATTTACTTTGATTTAAAATTCACCTTATACTTTGAACACTCACTCATTTTACAAAGTTAAATAAAGTTCATATTAAATTGCATTGCTGGCTTAAATGGTGCTTATTTGTATTTCAGAAATTGGATGCTATCAACCCTTTTAAATTATGTCAAAGATATCAAATTTAAAACTCGACTTTTCGGGCTTTGTAATGAGACTTGTAAATTATTTAAATCAATTTCTTGTTTTGACATTTTCGTTTTTAGTCAATTAGTCAAAATGACGACCGGAATAAAAGTGGAATGATGTATTATTACTCTGGTTAAATTGGTCCTTAAATTCTTCAGAAATTCCCCTTTAGAAAAATTATTGTAATATTTTAACACGTTGAATGCCACGCATTTTTTATATGGTGCATTCAGGGAGCCACAGTATACTTTCCACTATTCTTAGTATATAATGATAAAATATTAAATAGTGCACTTTTTATTCCACAATGTTTTCTGTTTATTTATGTTGTTCAGAATTTTAAAAATTGGTTCAAGAAAATAACATAAACTAAAAAGGTTAGTAGCGCTGATCATGGGTGACCACCGTTGCAGTCAACGTGTTAATATGTGTTTACAAATAAATAAATAAATTGCAAATGCGATACAAATATGTAAACAATTGTCATTAAATGCTTCCTTTGAATCAATTAAAAATTAACATCAAAGTAGGTAATTATAGTTTTATATCCAAGGTAATTAAATGCGTAAGTTTCTTAATTAATGCAATCATTTATTCTCAAGCTGACGAGCGTAAATTACATATCTATATATCGAGTGGTATATATCATAATTTAATTTTTTATTTACAAATATTTTATTGAATACATAACTATTAATTCATTTTTAATTCAATCAATTTTTGATTAAAAGCAATCTTTAAAAGTCAGTAGCTTCTCTTTAATTACTAACAAATATTTAATTTAATATTAAATTTTTTAATCGATCATTTGCAGACTATATATTTTACCCTAAATTACATTTGATATTTTTATTTACTAATAGTGACAAAATTCATTATTCAACTTGAACAATTTTTAAGTCTGAAGGAGCATTTTTAGGTAGCAGTTTTAAGGAATAAACTGTGTGCTAATTTTTAATATATTTAATTAATTTTAAATTCAAAAATTTCGAATTCTGAGAAAGCATTTAAAATGTAAAATTTCGTATGTACTCAATTTTAAAAATTTCTTACACTACTAATAGATATGAATGAAATTTAGAACTTCTGAATTTCAAAATGATCAACCTGCCTTGAAATTAAAGTGTAATTTGCACCAAAACTCTTGTTTGACGGAATATTCGTTTGAATTTTCATAAGAAATTCAAAGATGATAAGATATTTTCAAAATTCTAAATTTCGTTCATTGTATGTCTACGATATTATACTATTGAAACACTAAGAACGAAATTTAGAATTTGGAGCGTACGTCAAAATCTTCGTTTGAATACTTTCAAATAGAATTTGAATAGAACAGAATCACTTTAAGTATAAAAAAATCTATTTTAATTTCAAACTAGTCCGAATTTTGAACACTAATAAATCCCAATTTTCAAATGAAACTATTTTAATATTTCAATTCAAATAAGCTAAAATTTTCATTTCAAACAAGTTCAAATTTTTAACTTGAAATATCTCACTTAACTTTCAAATTATATTTATATATCACATATTTTGCTATACTATTGTTCAAAGTTTAACATCAGGTGCAGTAGTTGCAATAGTTCCTTGCCCAGTGAATATAGGAATTGATCAATAAAAAAGTAATATTTGTATGTATTTAGGTATATCAAAATTGTACACTCACTTGACCACTGCAACACTTAAAATTTTAACACTCGAAAAGCAATTTAATTTAAATAAATAATATTGATATCATGTCGTGTGAAAGCGAAATGTATGAAAATATTTCTTTATATCACTGTAAGCAGATAGCAAATGAACAATCCGCAGTATTAATACACGTATACGAAGTTGGCAAATACATCCGCAATGCAGCAGAAGTATCAGGCTTGAACTATAATACCGCAAAGAATACAGTGATATGGTACAATTTAATCCTTCTATTACGCTATTAGAATTTAAAAGAAAATTTATCAAACAAAATATTAATTTGTCACACACCAGCGTTTTTAATGGTTTACAAATATTGAAAATTACTTTAAAATTGGCTTGTTTTGCAGTGGATAGAATGAACGTTGCAAATATCTTACAGCAAAGAAAATTTTATGTTTGAAAATTTAATATCTTAGCACCTATAAACAGAAGGAATTGGATTTTCATTGCTGAATGTGTGAAATTGAAACCACATTTTAATCTCTACCTGCGCAGAACAAAAGCAAGATTATATGCAGGTACTCGAACCACAAGTTCAACTTCCGACAGCAGAAAGCCGAAATATTATACTTATATCTGCTATAAACAACGAAGGACTTCTTCACTATAAAATTACATTATCAGTATAGAATTCTTCAAAATTTTGTGTATTTCTGCATGAACTTATGAATTAATTAAATGATATGGAACATGGAAGCTTCATGGCTAATATTGGGTAATGCTACAATAGAATTCACAAGACCGGCGAAATTCGTGGAATTGTAAGGCAATCAATTGAAATACTTGCCACCGTATTCGCCGATGTTAAACCCAATTGCAAACGTATTTTCAAAAATTAAAACGCATGTCAGAAATGTTCTTGCTATTCCGAATTTTAACTTCTCTCTTTTATTGGAAATAGTTTACAATAGTTTACTTCTTTGAAGAGACATTTTGAATGTTGTTTGAGTTGAAATTTTGAACTAGTTGGATTTGAAAAATTGGATGTTAGTTTTGAAAATCCAGCATAATTTGAAATGAAAATAGACTTCTTGATATTTAAAGCGAATTTATTTGATTTGAGATTCGACCAGTTTGAGTTTAAAATGGTCGTTTTTGAAATCAAAAGAATATAGCCTGGATTCTTATAAGAAATTCAAATATGTTATAACATTTTTAAAATTGAGCAAATTGAAAATATTGAAAAAGTATTTATTTATTGTATAGACCGCTGTTAATTTTTTAACTAGATAAATATATACTGATTGAATTAGTTTAGGGTCTTCTCACCACTTTTAAAAATTAATATAAGGCTTCATAAATGTTCTAGTTCTTCTAAATGTTACCTATTTGTTTATGGCTATATACAAAATTTACCTCTTTTAATTGGTACTATCGATGGGCACATAAAGCCGTTCCTACTTCCATATGCTTCCATATTTAATGACACCCTTGTAATAACTAGTTGAATTATCAGCTGTAGGATTTGATCTTCCTTTATCCGGAGAGAAAAGAACAAGATACCGAGGACTGTTTAGTCTAATCAAATAATAACTAATTAGGCGGAAGCACGCTTATTATATTAAAGCTACGGCGTAGCCGAGAGTTTGGTAATTACTGTTCCTTTCGTATTAATTATTCACGAGCCTACTGTTTAGCGTAATATCTTAATATATTGTGGTATTATCCCAGAGCAATAAAAAGAAAACTTAATGAATTTCATCAGGTCTTACTTCGGGAATAGCGCACGCAACCTCAATTCGAATTGTTACACCTATTAGTTACTGACAGAGGTGCTGTCTACCTTTTGTTATCGTATTAATTAACACATAAATGAATATACGTCTGAAAAGTTTCAAGTTTTTCACATTGAGGACAGCTGGAAGTGTTTACGATAAATTTACTTCGAAGGGCGGATAAAATCAGTTTGTATGAGTTGTTTTTAGAATGTTTTTGTAGGGAGAAAATTTATTATTTATGTACATATTTTGGGGCTAAATATATCTTCGGTGCTACAACTGTTTGAAAATTTCAAAAAAAATCGATGTTTACTATGTCTAGAGTGGTTAAATCGACGTAACAATTAGAGATAATTCAAACTCAATACTTAACCATATAAGTGTTTTTATTTAACTGTTTTATAAAATTTAAGTTAAGGTAAGGTAATTTCCAAATTTTTCCATTCAGAGAGTGAACTGGAATATACTATACATATCATGGGGAATTATATTCCAGTCGACATGTTTTTGAGTAGGTTGGAGAAATTGTACTAAAACTAGAATGGAGCGCTTTTTAAGGCACCGCTTAGTTTAATTTAGCGTAAATAATTATTAATTAAATATTTCTCAAGTGCTCAGCTTTAAATATCCTAGAAATTATTTCAACTATTTCCAAGTTAAGGCGTGGATAGGGATCCTGAAAAGCCTTTCATCCTAATTGTAGGAATTTTCAAAATCTGATAGAAGATTTGAAAACATTGGCCCCGAAAACTCTTATGAATTGATTTTCAAGTGATTCGAGAAAATGGGGCTAGAAACGCGTTTGTATTAAGTTTGTATTAATTTTCATTGAAATAAATTTTGGTCGTCACATTGAATGCGTTGTATTATATTTCGAAATTTCAATTAGCGATCACAAATCTCATGAACAGGAATTTTATGTTGCTATATTGAATTTGTCATCTTAAATCGAAAAATACTGATGTAAATATTGTGGAGTCAAAATCAGATGCTCTGTACTGCTTTGTACTAATTCCCTCGAGTTATAGAAATATATATGCCTATTTTCAAGACAAGTTAAAAATTTCAAAGTTTTAAAAAGTTTAAAGATTTAAGAATTACCTTCGGACAAAAAATGGAAAATATCGATACAAACATTTAGGAGTGACTGACCAACAAAGAAGCAAACGGACTTTTATCTGTATACATTAGGGTGCTTTTTTTTTCGCGACTATTTTTTTTTTTCGGTCCCACCTCGAAATTTTGTGGCTAATACCTAAACAAACATTCCCTGAAAATTGGAGCCCTTAAAAATAATAGTTAGTACCAGACCAAGACGCATAAAGATTTCCCATATAAAATACACGTGAACTTTGATTATTTTTCTTCAAATCTCTACAACTCAGAGGCATTTTATGGCTCAATCTTGGGCAATGGTAGGGTTTCTTCAGAATTGAATGCTCTACAAAAGTGTCCATTGCGGTGTAACCCTAACTCCCACCACCGAGGTAGTACGGGTCATTGACCCCAATTTTTCCACGAAATTCTCGCTTTTTGCCCCTATCTCGTAAACAACAAGAGGTACAGAAAAAGTGAATATGACAAACTTGTAGCAAATTCAATTTCCTCCAAAAAGTTCTTGAACACCAAATTGCTAACATCGATATTTCTTGAGATATTGGGCTTTGAAGTTGAGGTAGTGTGGACTTTTCATGAATTATTTAGCTAAATTGTAGAAACACTACCTCAACTTCAAAACCCAATATCGCAAGAAATATCGATGTTAGCAATTTGGTGTTCAAAACTTTTTTGTAGGAAATCGAATTTGCTACAAGTTTGTCATATTCACTTTTTCTATCCCTCTTGTTGTTTACGAGATAGGGGCAAAAAGCGAGAATTTCGTGGAAAAATTGGGGTCAATGACCCGTACTACCTCGCTGGTGGGAGTTAGGGTTACACCGCAATGGACACTTTTGTAGAGCATTCAATTCTGAAGAAATCCTTGCCCAAGATTGTGCCATAAAATGCCTCTGAGTTGTAGAGATTTGAAGAAAAATAATCAAAGTTCACGTGTATTTTATATGGGAAATCTTTATGCGTCTTGGTCTAGTACTAAATATTATTTTTAAGGGCTCCAATTTTCAGGGAATGTTTGTTTAGGTATTAGCCACAAAATTTCGAGGTGGGACTGAAAAAAAAAATAGTCGCGAAAAAAAAGCACCCTAGTATACATATATGATAGGAATTCGAAATCAATGATAGAGAAATTACTTTTGTGCTTATTATAATAAGAATTCATTGAAACTGTAAAATTATGGTCGCCATATTGGATCCGCCATCTTGAATTTACAAGTTTTGATAGTAGATTCGAAATAAATAGCCTCAAAGTTCCCTTTATATTAATTTTCGTAAGAATCCCTTGAATTTCAAAAATGTTGGTTAACACATTGGGTCCGCCCTCAAAATAATCTTTGTTCTAATTTTCATAAGAATCAGTTGAATTTAAAATGTTGTTTATATATTAAAATTTTGATAATATTCAAAATTAATGGCCTCAAAACACTCATTGTACTAATTTTTATTTAAATCCGTTGAAATCGAGATATTTTAGTAGCCATTTTTGATCCACCATATATATTTGAACAGCAGATTTGAAATCGGTATTCTCCAAAACCCTTAAGTATGAATTGTCATGGAAATACCTTCAAATTTAAAATTTTCAGTCGCCATTTTGGGTCTGCCATTTTGAAACCCTATATTATATCCCAAAAAAAAATTAGCCAATGTGTTAAGTTGGGATATGTACCTACACTACTTTGTCACAAAAACTAAAAAATGTCGAAGTAAGGGTTTATGCGTGATTGAGAAACAAAAAAACGAATTTTCATTTTTATATACAATATTAATATTAATACGAAAAACTTCAGTTTTGTTAATTTGTCAATTTTAAATTTAAGTCCAATATTCAAAACAATTACTTTCCAGACATATAGGAATGAATATTAATTTTCGGTTTTAAATTAACATTTCACTTTAAATCACGAATTTTACCTAATAGAACATGCATATGGGTAATGTAGAAAATGCTTCTTACAAAATAAAAAAATTCATCGAATGGTTGAATTGAATTTTTATCCTAAAAATGCACCCATATTTTGCCGAGTTCAAAGGAATGTAACCCCTTAAAAATGTATCCTGGCTGTCGAGTCATCTAAAAATCGACACAAGTAATAGGACCCTTAATCCAATTATTTTCTTCGAATGGAGGGATATTGAAGTTCCATATTTTATTAAAAATTCCCTTTTTGTGGATGTCAGCTCTTTTTTATTTTTTGTAGTTCTTCTCTTGATTTTAAAATATTCAAAGCCAAAGAAGATAGTTCTGCTTTCAAATCCCTAAAAAGCGCTATAAAGAGCTTGTCTGGCATTACGAAGGAATGAATCCAAAGATCAGATGATACGAAGACGACCCAATTTGTTGAAAATGCTTTGAATTGGATTCACTAAAAAGACATTCACGAAAAAAAGAAGAAAAAATCTTAATTAAGCACCGAATCTGAAAGGATAAATTTCGATAAACTCTTCAAAGTCGTACGTCCACTTAAATTGAAAAGGGATTTTGACCGTTCTGCGGTTTCAAAGGGGAAAAGGATTTTTCTCTACTAACAAATTTGCTTTTGTATAAAACAAAGGGGATCAAATCAAACTCGTCACTATCTCATGAGCTGTGACAACTAGAACTTGGCCGAATTAGATTCGTATTAGAAATTTCATTGTGTTGAAGAGTCGAGAATCCCAATCGTTCGTCAAGTTGGTGATTGGCTTGGAAACAAGTTCGTTGTAATTCACGAAGATGAAACCCCTCGAAACCTCAGAGGAATACCCTTTTATTAAGGGAGCTAAACCTAATTTCCATCAGGAACGAGCAGAGATTAAGTTAAATCAATGGCATCCGAACATCAATAGCAGCACCTGGTGCCGGACGTGCTGAGAGACGAACAACAAGAAACGCTTCCAGCACGGAAAGAATTCGTTTCCTTTCTTTTCGTTATATAAAAAACATAGAAAATTCCTTTTATTTTTCTGTTTGTAAATTTTTTTTTTTTTTTTCGAGAAATGTAAATCAATAAAATATTTGCTCAAACTAACGAGCACAGGACAGCAAATATGATCCAGTTTCGAGAATACATAACAAAATAACGAATTGGAACAATATAAAAGTCAAGAAGTTAGAAGGTAACTTAAACAACATTAGGTAAAAAATATTTCTCTTTATTGGTTGCTTTCTTCTATAATTTTATGTTTTTATTATTCATGCTTGTTCAACATTTTTCTTTGGAATAGTGATTCAGAGCAGCTCCGTAGAAAATATACGTTTTCATAACAGAGGAATAAAAATATTTTAAGGCAATTAAATACAATCAGTATTTAGCTAGATATGCCAGGTCTATTGGGAAGCTCATTTGATTTATTTAATCATCCCACTAAAACAAATTAGCATTAGAAATGAACTTAAAAATTATTCTTTAATTACTATACTTTTGCTTTAAATTAAATAGGTCATATTATATAAAGCAGGGAGTTGGCAATAAAAATATACATTAATCAAATAATGGGCTGAGTCTCATCCAGCACTTTCTAAGTATGTGGATTTTTCTTAATAAAATATAATATTCAACAAAATATGACTTTTTAATAGAACAAAGGTAAAAACAGCTTGTTAAGTTAGACGGTTTTATTGTACAATCAATGATGTATTAAAAGCTAGGATATAATTATGGGTCATTGATCAGACTAAAATAAAATCGTGGGCTGCATTTAGTAGAACACTTTCTTTTGTTGGAGCTTGGAAATCATATTTGGCTTTCGACCGCTTTCTTTGATCTTAATATTGCAGTTAAATGATTTTTAGAACATAAAATATAATAAACATATAATATAATTTATTTATTTATTTCAACTTATTATTAAATTAGTCAATTTATTTATTATTTATGTCTACGGAATACATCCAACAGGCTAATACAGTATAATAGTATATAAAAATAATCTACGATACAAACCTAATTAATTACGTGATTACGTAAATTGACTATACAAAAGAGAAAAAAGCAGAGGGAATCATGTCCGAACATTTATTGTCTTCAAAAAATCGCTTTTAAATTTAATGCGTGAATCAGTAATTTTAAATGATCAAAAAGTTTGAGGAATTTATTCAGAAAATTAAAAATACAAGTTTATTCATCAAAATAGACATTGTCCCCTTCAAAGTACTCTCCATCGACTGCGACGCACTTGTGCCAGCGTTTGACTCAATCGTCGAAAAATTGTTGATACTAATTTTTCGGTATGGCCATCAGAGCCGTCTTCGATTTTTCCATTATCTCCTCTTGGGTACTAAAACGGGTTCCCCGAAACGGTTTTTTTAGTCATACTCATAAACCCACGTCTTATCTCCAGTAATTATGCGTTAGATGAATGTTGGGCCGGATTCAGCCATCGAAAACATGTCTTTCGCGACGTCAACGCAGTCCCTTTTTTGCATGAAATTCAGTTCTTTCGGCACCAGCTTTGCAGCAACACGTCTGAATCCCAAATCATTAACCGAAATGCTTTGAACCGATCCATAAGCCATGTTCAAGTCCCCTGCTAGTTCTCTAATAGCCAATTTCTTTGATTTTATCGATGTTTTCGTCGGTTTTCAATGTCGAAGGCCTGCCACTGCGTTCGTCATCTTAGATGGACTCACGCCCAAGTCTGAAGCGTTGTGTGGCACGCACATAAACGTTTGTTTTCGATGGAGTATCGTTGCCGAAACACTTCTCCAACATTTCCAGGGTTTTCGCACCGTTGAATCTGTTTTTAACGCAAAATTTAATACAAACTCATTGATGCAAAGTCGTAAAAATAGAAACACGTACAGTCGTAGATGTATTCAAGACGGCGTTAATTTTACAATTATGAAGCTATAACGTTGTAATTTGGCGGGAATGTCAATGACAGCAGATGTGGCAACATTACAAAACGACCACACGGTGGTCTTCCTGAAACGTTTTGATCAAGTTGGTATAGAAGATCCCTGGAACGAAGAGGCATTCCTGGTGCGTATATATTGAATAAGGTAACAAGTTCCGATTAATTGATTTTATAGCATAACGTATCATGAACAAATATAACCAATGCAATCTTACATCTCAACTCTAAAGTTTAAAGCCCTAGCAAGGCAATTCTTGCAGGCTAAGGAGGAAGAGCATTAACCACTAAAGTTTCCGTAATGCATAACTTGTAAGCGATTTTATAATAGTTTCAAGACGATTATAATGGAAAATCGTATAAGGATTCCAGACAAGAGAAGCTTTTTCAAGAACAGAGCGAACTAGCGAAATAAACACAGATTTTAAGGTGGAAAGGTCGCAAAAATCTGTCGCGTTCCTTTTAATAAACCTTAGCACTTTAAAAACACTCATTGAAATATATTCAATGTGCGCAACACAACTAAGTTTGTAATTGAAATAAACTACAAGGTCACGGATAATAGAGGGACGATTAATAGTCACATACGAAAAATCAATAGGCGAATGGTTTCTGTATAATAAAGAAAATTTACATTTTAATTCTAAGCTATTATCGCAAAACCAATCAAGGAATTTTTCAATGTCCTGTTGAAGTCTATGACAACCAGATAAGTCTTCAATACTATAATACTGAGAAAAAAAGCCAACATTAATTTGTAATATTTTTCATATAAAAAGCAACTTCTCATTTTCAATAAAATTCCAGGTGAAAAATGTCATTTTATACGAAAAGATGTCATATTAACATTTTTGGTGTCGGATTAACATTGAAATTGCGATATTTGTCTACACCTGTAATATCAATTCAAAATGTCAAGAAATACTTCTACATTTTGCAAACCTATTTAATAATTTAAATGTTGTTTCAAGAATTTTTCAATTTTCTTTATAAAATTTCACATTAATCACCTTCGAAGGGAAATGTAAAAATATTAAAATCACATTATTTGCCGCTTATTTTAACTTGAGAAGTTTTACAAAGACATTTATAATTTTAAAATATATACCTGAAAAGAAAAATATCATTTTGACAATTAGTAATTTCGGACTTTTTGTGTAAATTCAGAACTACTGAAGACGCGAGAAAGAACGAACAGTTTGTGTTGTAAAGTGCAGTGATTATATAACGGGTCCGCCAAATAACTTTTTTTTTTTGAAAATGCTATAAAAAAAAACTACTGAATATTTTTTCAAATTTCTTTTTTTATTTCAAATTACAATCCTTCCGGTTAATGATGGAAAATAATTTCATTCAAATGGCTGCCTCGGCTGGCCATGCAGTAGCCTACACGATCGGCTACGTGCCACACAGCCGACGCTACACTTGATGTTTTGCGCCCTGTTTTTGAAAATCGCAGTCGTTTGGCCACCTCGGAGCTGCGATTTGACACCGTTAGACTATTATTTGTGGGGTGCCGTCAAAGATAAGTGTTACGCCGACAAACCAGAGACAATTGACGCTTTAAAGGACAATATTCGTGAAGCCATTGGTGAAATACAGCTGCACACAATCGATAATGTACTTAAAAATTGGACCGATCGTGTAGGCTACTGCATGGCCAGCCGAGGCAGCCATTTGAATGAAATTATTTTCCATCATTAACCGGAAGGATTGTAATTTGAAATAAAAAAAGAAATTTGAAAAAATATTCTGTAGTTTTTTTTTTATAGCATTTTCAAAAAAAAAAAGTTATTTGGCGGACCCTGTACATAATAATTTCTTGCGAAACATCTCCCATTAAGATTTCACATTTTATGAAGGTAAGTGTTATACATAAGCATCGTTATATTTGCATTTTAATTTTTCCAGGGAAAATTCTGTACGCGAAGTCTTAGTGACAGTGTTTTATTCAGCCATACGAATCCTAATAAGACATGAAATAAAATCTTTTTATTTATGGTCTGTAGACAAAGTTTTATGTAAAGTATGTTAATTTGCATGGAAATATTTGCTTATATGTACGTAGATAGATAGATATATTAATAAATACATAGATAGATAGATAGATTAATAAATACATTATAAACCTTGTTACAATTGTATGCAACGTTTCAGTGTGCCACAACGCACATTAGTAAAATCCAAGTTGTTCAAAACAAAATTTTAAAAATTATACCAAATCTACCATGACATTTCTCCACCACAGAACTGCACAAAAGGGCTGACTTAAGGCTCATAGCTATTAAATTAAATCACATTACGTACAAATTTTTCTCAATGTGTTTTTGATCCGAAAACATATTAATTAAGGAATTGTATAGATCCTAATAAAACCTGAATTGACTCAGGATAACTTTTTTGTCCGCAGCTTAAGTGGTATGTAAGAAAAACCATTTTCCCCAAAAGCAATATATTAATTAAACATTTAGTCACTTTTGCATAACCAATAATAATACAATTGAATGAATTTAAATTCTAGAATTAAATTGTATAATTCTATTGTATATATAATACTTGTAAGGGTGAATGAAAATATACCAAATGAACTCAATTTTTCAACCCTGATCGACGCAAGCTGAACTCAAATCACCGATCGTGCACTTTAAAAAGACAAGACTTTGAAGTTATAAATGCATTTTTACCATCAGGAGAATTAATAGAACCGCACAAAATATCCGTAATCATAACAATTCTGGAGCTATTGTGCCTCATATCAAGTGAGTCCAGAGAGATCAACTTAAGCCTGTCCAAATAAGGTGGGAGACATCAGTCGTTGACCCAAGGTAGACCCCGGAGAGTAATCCTAAGAAACTTCCTCTTTACAGCCTCAATTCGATTAATGTGATCAGAGTAGAACGGAGCCCAGACAGAGCAAAGGTGTAATGTAAAAGCTTAGTAATATAAGTGTGTACAGTTTCATAAGAATAGGTTAAATAATAATAATTATTAATATTAAATTACATTAGTCATCAAACTAAATTTTTGCATCTGAACAAGTGATATGTGTGATAGAACTTTTGCCGTGAATTACGATTTTGCAAACGAAAATGCTTAATTTTCTCCGGTTTTCGAGAAAAATAGGTTTAAAAAGAACAAAAGGCCTTATTAATAACTGAATGTTATGGGGACTTGTAATGTATCTCAAATAAAAGCCTGTATCCTTACCTAAATATAAGAAATACCACTTATTTATTGTTCTCTCAGCATATTGGGAAGCAAGTTTTTCATGAGCGTGTGGCAATTATTATTTTTCATTCACTGTGTATTATATGAAATAATTAGAATATGGAAATAAGTGAATTTCGTGGCATATTTCGAAAAGTTTTAAAACCTATTTTAAAACTTTCATTTCAGCGAAGTTACAAGTTCTTCCAAGAATTCGTTATTTTTTAATAATTTTAAAAAAAATGGCGTAATAAGTCCTTTTTTACTTTTTAATCCTATTTTTCTCGAAAGTGCGAGCTAATCGGGAATTTTCGTTTCCTCATTCCTAATCTATGGACAAAATTCTATGGAAATTACCTAAAAGAAAAAACCTTGTTGACCTGTGGTATTATCATAATGTTGTATTGCCATGGGGACTAAGTACGTGTGTAAAGTTTCATAAGAATCTGTTAAATAGAAGTTAAAAATCCATCGCAAGATTTAATACAAATATACGGAATTTGAAGCTAAATAAAACAGTTTTAATATAGGGAAAATTAAAAAGTTTGCCCTCTTATTTTATAAATGTTGACTGACAATTACTGTGTTTCCATGTAGGGTCCAACTCGAGTTGAACTCGAATTAGTGTTCATGGAAACTCGGGTTGAGTTGAGTTTCGTTAAACCCAAGTTAACTCCACGAGACTAGTCGGGTTGAGTTGGGGTTAGCTTCAAATGTCATTCCAGTTTATTTTGTCAGCTCAACTCCAAGTTGCTCATGGAAACGGTTCAGGTTTAGCGGATATTTTCTTAACTCGACGAAAACTCAACTCCAACTCAACCCTGTGCATGGAAACATAGTAAATGTAATTGTAATCTGCGCGCCCGGAATAACATTTCACATAATATTTATAGTTTGATAGTCCATTTCTTTTGAACTCATTAAGTTAATTTAAAATTAGCATTTTAGTAAGATATTATAATTAAATTTAAATGTCAGTATTCTGGTACTTGCTTCTTAAATTTGTGCAATCGTAGTTACGTACAATCAACTTAAAAATACTTTGAAATAGTGCACTCAGTGGAAATTCGTAATATTCGTGGAGGCATTTTTAATACTAGGTTTACCGGGTGGTCATTTTGATCCTTTTTAGCTTAAGTTGAATTTATTTTCTCCAGCACAATTCATGCTATATTTTCTGAAAATATCATAATTAATCTTTATAAGACATATATAACTAATGATTAATCAAGAAATTTATAAAAAGTAGGGTATAAGGTTTCTTTGAAAGAATAAATTTAAAATCAACTGACACGGGTGAAAATCACCCCTCGGTAAACTTAGTGTTAATATTGTTTTCAAGAAAAAGAAATTTGAAAATAAATTAAAGTAGTCTTGAATTGGTATACCTACTCTCTTCGCCTATTAAAAAGACTTGTGTTTCCTTTTTAAAATCAAAAAATATGTATTATTACTTTAACAAGCAAATACTTAAAAAATTGTTCATTCAAGGAAAATAGTAGAATTAACTTCTCTTTACTACAACCTACAATTACTAGTTTTTATGGAAAATTTATCTTTATTCTTAATTACCTTAATTACTTAAGTTTTCGAAATTTGTATTGGACATGTTAAGCTCAAGAGATTAAAATTAGTTAAATAAGTTAAATAGGGGTGACAAATTAATACTGTAGCTAATTACCCACATCCATCCCTCAATTTACACGCGGAAAAGGAAAGTAGTGTAAAACGACACATCGCATATACATATATAAAAAAGCAGTCATTTATTAAAATTAAAAACGAATAAACATGAATAAGAAATGTTCATAATAACCAAAAAACAATAAAAACGAAAAATATGTACATATAATACACATTTATTTTTGTTTTCTATAATATGGATATAATAAAATGTAATGAAGTTTTAAAAACATAAAACTACGCTCATTTATTTATTAAAACATCTTCTCAATCTCTTCAACCTTTGCAATTAATATACGATTAAGAAGTTGCCTTCGATAATAAATCCAGTTTGTAGAAAGAGTGCCTTCATTATATCATATGATATGTATAGCACGTAAAATAATGGAATTAACTCAGAATACAAATTGTTTCCTTAAATTTAAAATCTTAAAAGAAAACCGTGTTATTTGTATATTGATAGATTGAACCGATTTTAGTAATTCTTTTCTTATTGAATATCCTATATATCTAATATATTTAAATTTGAAGAAAGTATCCCACTTCTTGTGTGTATGTTACGCGATATCTTCACCGATTTTGATCTGATTTAAATGTTGTTTTTTTTACTAAATAACCTATATCTCGAGGATGGTCCCATTAAAATTTAAAGAAATATACCACCTCTATGGGTGAACAATTAAGGGACGAATCCCGTTTATTGAATTCCACCCACTTCCCGTTAGCTAAAAGTTGAAAAATAAAGTAAATTTTTACAAAAAATTAAAAACCCACTTCAAAATTTCGCCTATATGTACAAACTTAAAATAAAAAGTAATAAATAATATTATTTATTATTTTAAAGAAAAGGGCATTAAAGGACATACCCATACAAAATTATTGATACTTAAATATTTACAATTCTAATCAGTTATTTTTGGGATTTGGAGATATGTGATTATCCAAATAATAGATAATATGTAGGTCTGGGAAATTTATTCCATTATCCAAATGATCAATAATGGGATGATCAGATATTTTTGATTACTTAAGTTATTATAAATCTCTAGTTATATATGTATCTATCTCCACATCTAGTAATCAATTAGCATAATACTGAGGTTTATTTTCAACAACTGTAGATATATGCTATATCTACAATAGATAAAAAGATAGAAAAAATCCTAAATAATGCTAGCTTTAGGCTATTATAAAAAACCATAAAAACTAATACTGTAAATTCATCATGTATGTTCTTAATTCAATTCAAGGTAAAAGAAGAAAAGAAGGTAAAAGTACTGATTGCATGCAATATGTATACTTTAAAATGTTGATTTAAAAATTATAAAAAGTTATGATAAGAAGTCAATATCCTGCAAAGCTGAAAATGTGTTATTTAATTTTATTGAGTTGAATTTTCTACTTTGTGCGGAAACTCAAAAAGATAAAACGTTTATTATAACAACATAACCCTGACTTATTTTGTAACATTTTATGAAGATAAATAAGAGAGTAATCTTATTGTTATGAAGACGTTTTCATTCTGACCTAACCAGGGTTATTTTAATTGTAAATAATTTTATTGAAAGTAATAAAATTATAAGGTCTTACGTGAAAACGTGCTTCACACTAAACCACACATGAGAACATACAGAGGCAGAAACTTGTTTTTTTTTTTTTTTTTTTGCCGTCAATAAATCAAGAGAAGTGTATCTGAAGATTTATTCGTATCCATCAAAAATATGATTTGCTGGAAAATCAAATCTGGTGCATTCTTTGATTGCTCTGAGAACAAGGGAGTGTCAGCGGAGTGCCTTCGGAGGAATTTATTACACCTACGTAGAGAGTGACATAATGACAAGGAGGTTTCAGAAGATGAGAAAATATGATAAATATCATAAATAAAAAAGCGGATTAGTAAACCAGAAAACGGGGAGTAATGAGTGCTTTTGGAGCAGAATGACGCCCGAAACGTTTTCTCATTAATATTAACACGATTTGAAAGGGGGATTTTTATGATATTCTTGTTTTAAGAGGAACATTTCAATACTACCTGGCAATCAATTTCCAATAAAAAGAAAACATCAAAAAGTCCGAAGGTATCCGCAGTCTTATGCTGAAAAAATCAATGAATGAAGTCATGAGTTCAAGATATCGATTAAAACACCGCCTAGCACTAAGGTTATACAAGACCGGTTCATGTTTGTCACGTGAACGATGAAGAGTAGGGAAACCCATTTTTTGTAATTAATTAATTACAATCGGACAACAATATTTTCGATATTCGCAACTTAGTCACTTTTTGCATGATTTTAACTTACAAAAAAATAACATTTTGAATTAATTGTCTACTTTGATATTATAAAACAGTGCGCATTAGATTGGTAGTGAGTTCGTTAATCTTTGAATTTGAATAAATACTACGAAGGGAGATGATTTCTTAGAAAAATTTGCGTACGTATGGAAGTGGTTAAAGATCATATCAAAGATTCTTATGTTAAAATTATTGTTACTAACCAGCACTTCGTTAGTTTTAAGGCTTTATAAACAAAAACCTCGAATGCATTTGTATCTTATATTATTCTTTTCAAGGTGTTTATCAAGGTCAAGCTGATTTACTAATAGCTATACATTTTTAGTATCGTGATATGCTTCTTTATTAACGAAAATAATTTGTTAGTAATTGTAATCCTTAATTTAGGACAAAAGTTTCTTATTTTTCCCCGTAGAATATGAAGAAGCAATAAAAAGATTCTCCAAACAAAAAAATTGAGTTGACCTCTTCTCATAATCTTAATACGACAACAATTTCACATTTTTTTCGAAGACGCAATCTGTTGACAGTTAATTTTTTAATTAAATTTATTATTATTATATCGTAGAATCTTTTCGGTCTTACATGAAAAAAATTTTGAGTTTATGATACCTTTTCTAGACAGATCTTCTGATTTATTAGTTATAAAAGCGTCATAAAAGTTTGCCAGATAATCATATATTAAGAATGACTTCGTAGTATTACCATTATATTCATACCGTACCATCTTTTTATAGCATTAATATTGACAGAAAAATTGAAATATACGTGATCTTATTAATTACTCTACGAAATTCGTATAATAACAAGTTTTTTAGATTAAATAAATGTATTTGATGTTCTTTTGGGTACTAAATACGAATCTAACAACCATTCTTTTTTTCTCCACGTTTTTAAGAAAAATAGCTCTAAAATATGAAATAAGTGATATCTTACATAGCTTAGGTCTGAAATTTTTAAAAATGTGAATCATTGAATTTTTAACCCTAGTTTTTTTCGAAAACAAATTTTCTTTTTTGGATTTTTAATCTATAGAAAAAATCGCATAAAAATGTTATGTCACCTAACCTACATCAAAAATATCGTTGACCTGTGTTATTTATAAAAATCTTCATTCAATAATAAATTAGTTAAGAGTAATTGTATTCCCCAAATATTCCGTCTTTTATTAGAATCGTTTCACGTCGTACTAAAAAATATAATAAGTATACTGTCGTGGTTATTGGTTGAATGCTGACTTATGACTGCCTGCAGAAAGAACAGCAAAGTAACAGTAGTGGTACAGAGTATTGCCATATAAAACTAGTCTTAACCTCTTGCGCTATCAAAGAAATGTGTGCCCATCAACCCAAAGAAATTCCAAATGAGCTTTTTCTTGAAATAATTTCTGTTAAAGCTTCGATCAGATTGCGTGAACAAAATGCATATATGTAGTTGCACTATATAATATATATATATGTATAATAATATAATAATAACTAGACAGGGTGTTCAGAGGTGGGAGGGAAATATTGCAGGAGGCAAGAGACAAGCAAAAAATCGTATGGGTGGGGGGGGGGGGGGGGGGAAGGGGTGCATCTCGCACCGTTCGGCAGTTACAGGGTGATTCGTAAATCAGGATTTTGCCTTATATGGGAACCGCTCTTGTATTTTTATCTTTTTTTCTACGCATCGCAGACTTTAACTTAACTTTTATTTCACGATTTTTCACTTTCGCCCTACTTTTCTCCGAAATTCATGTTATTAACATACCTTCTTTTTTATTTTTTTAAGTTGCCTATCTAATTACCTTTCCAAAAAGGTGCAACACGCCTAGGTAGAAAGAGGTTGCAAAAGTACTGAAATTAAAACATCCTCACAGGTACCTAATTACTTTATTGCACCATAATGGAAAAAGTCGTTAAGTAAACAATTTTTATGACAGCAAGTTCGGAAATGTTTATGTAGGAAACACAGGTAATACATTTTTATTATTTCAGCAAAACAGTAATAAAATAATAAATGTAATCTCGTTAAATAGCGTTATTAGTTTATTATATCCAGTATTGACTCTTAAGTATCCTGACGCTCCGTTTCTAATACCTCCTATGAATTATGGTATAAAAATGGGTAAGTTTGAAAGCACATTGACCACAGTTGAAGAAGCAAGCGATAAGAATGGGTGTTTAATAGAAAAAATTAAGATAAAAAGGCAGAATTCAGTGTTGAAGAGTATGCCGATATAATTTACGTGTACGGTTTAGTAGACGGAAATGATAGTGAGGCCGTACGAGAATACCAAAGGAGATTCTCGAATCGGCGTGTACCCGACAGAAGGGTATTTTCAAGGACTTTCAGAAGGTTAAAAGAAACCGGAAGTGTAACCGCCCCCAGAGCAGAAACGCGATCAGGAACATCGACCGATTCAGCGGACACCGGCCAACAAATCCTCAACATCGTCAGGAACAGCCCTGAAATAAGCATCAGGCAGGTCGCACGAAGGTTAAGATTATCTTCAGGGAGAGTTTGGACCATTGTGAACCGAGAGCGACTACATCCATACCGCCATATCCCGGTCCAAGCACTACAAGAAGGAGATTCCAAAAGACGATTGCAATTCTGCACTGCTGCTCGAGCCTGACATCGAAAACAGAAAGTTTCTAGACCGAATTCTGTGGACGGATGAATCGCAATTCACCTGGGATGGCATCACAAACTTCCACAACCTCCGCACCTGGTCAGATGTGAACCCACATAGGACAAGGTGTCGGTCCTTCCAGCAAAGATTTAGTGTCAATGTCTGGGCTGGCATCATCGGCAACCAGTTGACAGAACCCTTCATCTTGCCCCAAGTGCTGAATAGTCAGCTATATTCTGACCTTTTGGAGAATACCCTTCCGGATCTGTTGGAGGGAATTCCCGCTGGCCACCAGAAGCGCAATGTATTTACAGCACGACGGAGCACCTGCGCACATTGGAACATTGTTAGGGCAAGGTTGAATGAACATTACCCAGAGCGCTGGATTGGACGAGATGGACCGATTCCTTGGCCTGCTAGGTCACCGGACCTTACTCCACTGGACTTTTTCTTATGGGGAATGATAAAAGATTACTCAAGACCAATCAACACCAGAAACAGAAATACAATAAAATGTGGAAAGTATTACACTAGTGCAGAAAATTCAGTAGACGTACGCTGTACGTCATTCTCAGTATAGAAAAAAAATTACCAGTGACGTACATTGCGCGTCAAAATAGCGCAAGAGGTTAATCTTATAACATATGTATACATATACATTAGGGTGGTCCTTATTCATAAGAAAAAAATTATTTTTCTTTAATTTCGCGGGGCACCACGAAATTTGATTATATACCATAAGAAGGTATTTCAGTATTTTTTTTGAATTTTTTAAATGACATTTAGAGGTCGCTACCAAGATTTGAATTTTAAATAAAAATTCAAAATCTATATTTGTTAGATTCTTTTATTTTTATAGCCAGGACATAATATCCATTATGTGGTGACGACAAGCAAGCCAAAGCATATGTTTATCCATTTTTTGCTCCAAATGAACGCATACTCCACTTCTTAAGCCGGTATTTACAGCAGTAGTGTCAAAGCACAAACATTTTACCTTATCGCTCTCGTTAATGACTTATTAGAACTGAAGTGCGGGGCGGGCTAAATCTCGACGCGTCGGTACAGAAGAGGGGCGAGGGGAGGAGGGGATAAGAAGCGATTGTCTATGCGAGTTTCACTTGCAAGTAAAATGTGATATAAACACCTAAATGAAACCATCATTTAAGTTGTCCTTCAACGCTTTTTAAAAAATTTTGACAGCTGGTAGCGACCTCTAAATCTTAACAAAAAAAAAAAAAAAAACCTATTTCATATTTAGAGGTATATAATCAAATGAGAAAGTGCCCCGGGGATAATTCAAAAGTCGAAAAATAAGGACCACCCTAATATACATATTATACATGCTAAAAAAACATCCTACTGATAATAAATTACTTTTAATCCTTATTGTTCGTGAAACCTTCATTATCATTTAAACCATGTGGAAAAGCTTTAATTTAAATAAATGCAAATTTTTAGAAGTATTTGTAGTAAATCATAGCTTTTGCTTTACATTAATGCATTATTAATTCGAAAGTATAATATCTACAGGCAAAAAAATATCTTGTACAAACAACTTATTTCGTAGTTCATTTTCACCCAACAAAATTGCTGGTAAGCATAACCAGAGTAATCTATTAAAATATTATAAAAGCATCTTGTTATTTAAATTACATATTGAAGTTACAGAAGACGAAGTTAGTTCATTTAAGGAGGAACATTGTACATTTGGTAAGAAGGCCAGTCGATATTAAATACCTTTAAAAGTAGTACCTCTACAAATTGTAGGAGAAGAATAATATTCTAAAATCAAGACTGTGTTTTCCTAAGTTAATTAGTATTTTTCCATGGAACATATGGTACTTAGTATAACATTATCCCAAATCACCTCAAAGTCATATTTGAAAGATGTTATTATAAGGTTTTATAATTATAATTTATAGATGTAATATGTTTACTTTTTCAGTATAGTAGCAAAGACTAGATACATGTTTAAACAAAAATTCACTATGTTAACTTATGAAGAATGCCTGCTCAATTTAATGTCAATTAAAAGTTAAATTGGCACGATTTCTCTCTAGCAAAATTCACATTACAAAATGAACTAGGATCTGGTTGATTGAAAAATTAAAATCGTATCAGATGAATTAACGAGAATCAACTAGAAATATATATTTCAGTGTATTTACTCGATCGGAATTGGAAGATACAATAATAAAGTAAAATCACTTGAAATATATAGAAAGAAAATAAATCTCATTACTAAGAAACACTTCATCCTAAATGTCAACGTAAAATACCACCAACAATCGCTTTTAACTTTAATTAATATTGCAGAAATAGTGTGGTCAATTAGTGCATTATTGCATTTAATTGTATAATTTCTGTCTGAGTGTTTATTTTTTAATTTATGATTGCAGTTGTTGATAACTTTGAATAACCTGCTTATAGCACGTAGACAAGAAAACAACAACAACAGAGAAATACATCGTTTAGTAAATTTTTTCTTATATTTTACAGCTCTCACTTGATGCAATTAATTTTAATTTGTTGATTATCATCAATTTAGCATCATTGTTTTTTTACGATCAATTTCCTGAAATAAATTTTCATATAGAAAAATTCCCAATTTTCTATGAAATTTCTGGGAAAAGGGTTGCATATATTTGCTTTTTTTATAGCAAACTTTTTAGAACTGAGGAGATTGATGTGAAAGTGCGAATTATAATACTTTTTGCTTGCACCTTTTAAGGTGCTGACTGATAAAATCAATTAAATGACAAAAAAGGAAAATTGATGCAAACAAATTTCGCATTGGAGAATAGACTAATAGTCATTGCTAAATAAAGATGTTAATTTTCTATTTTAGTTGTTTTACGATTTTCCTTTAAATAAATTTCCTTTTTGTATAACTTCCGATGGTATAATTTTCAATAAAAAATATGCATTAAATTTTATTCAACGATCTTCTTAAAAATAATTCCGAAACAAGCCTTTAAAATAGACACGACAAACCGAATAACTTATTATTTTTATTTTTGATGCATTTTAAAGTGAATTTTAATTAGAATCATGCTTTAGAGCAAACAACTTAATTAGCACCAGTAAGAAAAAGTTACATCATTCTTTATTCCTAATGATATGAGTTGATGATGACGGTGCTGGAGATGTAGAAACTTCCAAGAAATCAAAATTTGATAATTATAAATTGTTGTCAGTACTCGTGAGAGGAAAGTTAAATATGTGCATTATTTATTATCTAGTAAATTTCAAACAGAAAGCTTAAGTAAGTATCCGGCACCATCTAGCCAACTTGAATTATTCTTAATAATTTCTTTTGTTTCGGAAATAAATAAAAATCGTTTAAAGGTATCGCATGATTTTATGACTTGTTGACACTAAAAATTTAGTTCTGCTATATTTGCCATTAATTTGCATACAAAAACAACCTTGAAAATATCAGTGACTCAGAGAATATCCAAATTTTCAAACAGAAAAAAGTGGTATATTTTATGGTTTTTACAAAAAAATAGTAGAATTTAAATTTTTGTTTTAATTGAAAATAAAAGTCATTAAAAAAATTTAATTTTTTAAAAATCAAAATAAAAGTCCCTAGAAAACTTTTACGTTTTAAATCTTTGGTAGAATTTTTATTCGATCCAAATATGCACTTTTAGTTATAAAATCACAGGTGTATATTTTCATCGCTGCGCACCTGGAGAAGGCGGTGTTTCTTGATACCGAGATTTCAAGCAAAGTAATTGCCAAACAATCTTGGAATGATGCTAAATTAGCATATTAATTACAGTGATTATAAAAATGCAAAGCTGTAAAAGACATACGGAAATCTGGTTAGACTGGTGCTCAGCGGACATTGTAAATTAAAAATCAGTGAAGGTACTTCTATTAGCTCATTTCACCATTCGAAGCTTGATCGGTAATTCCAAATTGCATAGCAATTGTGCACGTGAATATGTAAATTTATTGAATCACTACAACTTCTTTTTCTTATTAGATTGCAAAAATGTTCATTCATATTGCATTCGGTCATATTTACATAGAAACTTAGATGTTCTTTGAACTTAAACGCATCGCAAACAAATCAAATCTGAATAATTTTCTCTTTGCGAAGATTATTCGCTTGGAAGTGTGTATAGAGTGAAGTGAGATGAAACAGGAAGAAATTTAAATACATTCGTAAGATTCAATTGAAATCTTTCGAATAAAATAGGTGTACACTTAAAATAAGTATACAATTCGCCAAAAGCAACCGTAGAATTTGAAAAAGCGACAAAACTCTAAGTTTTAACGATTTTACTTCGCAGATAGAAAACCTTCTTAATTTCTATAAATAGAACCTTTTTGTTCCTATTTAAAGTTTTAATAAGTAATAGGTATTTATATATGCATTGTATATAAAATCAGAGAGAAATAAAATCGTTACTTTTGAGAGATTTTCAAGAATTCTTACATAAGACATCAACTAAATTTTTGTATTCAACATTTATTGATGATAATATTAAAATTATAAATAAATTGCTAGGTTATTATTAAAAAACTACCTGAATAATTACACAACCACACAAAAGATTAAAAGTGGTCTGTACTTTACATGCGATATATGATTATCGATGTAATTTCGCGCGCTGAGCACGAATCTGGAGTCAGAATTGAGCCATCACATCACAGTTAATTCCTAACCTCAAAAAACAGGTAAAAAATAACAAAAATCCGGATAAATGTACAAGGAAAAATACAGGAATTTATTTTTTTCATATCCAGATGTGTATTTTTATGTAAAAGAACCCCGTGAATTCTAATCCACCATCAGAGTTGAGGTGGCACGTCGTGTTTTTTTCCTAACCTCAAAAAACCGGGTCAGAAATATCGATTTCCAAAAGTCAACCGATTTACGCTAATTTCGGTGTGTGGGGGTTTTAGGAGTCGCTGATCACGAATCTGAAGTTGCAAAATTCAAGGTGGTGGACCGAATATGGCAGGCAAGATTTTCGAAAACCAACCGATCTACACCATATTTGGTATGTGGGGGTTTTTGGGATCGCTGATCATGAATCTGAAGTTTAGTTTGCAGAATTAAAGATGGCGGATCCAATATCGCTGACGAAATTTTCGAAACCAACCGATCCTAACCATATATCGCATGTAAAGTACAGACCACTTTTCTTTTCTTGTGTGGCTGTGTTATTTTTAAGTTTTAAGGGAAATACGCTAAATGTTTTAATGGTTCAAATTAGAAACATAAAAAAAACAAATATTCTCCCTGTTTTTGGAAAACGTTAGAGGAGTGTAAGCAAAAGTTTGATAGTTAATATGTCTTTATTACACCATGCTGAAGTTAACAAACAATATATGTATATAAAACAGGAGGGAAATCATACTTACAAATTTTAGAAGAATTGAATTATTCAAATTTCTAAGTACAATACGTATTTACACTTATAAAACTCCTTTCTTTCATCGTCCAATTCTTTTAGTTGTTAGGGGTGCAAAGATTTCCAAAAAATGTTTTAAAGTATTTACTTTTGATTTTAATTCTTAAAATCGTTATGTGCAAATATGTATCTCAGAAGAAATTTTTCCATTGTACTTATCTATTTGAACACAAGTCTATAGGAATTTCATAAGAAATGGTAAAAAAAACTCATAAAGAGAAATTAGCGAACGTATCTTTTCGAAGAGGATTAATCCATCTAGACATGTGCTTGCCGGACTCAGTGATTAATCAACATAAAATATTTGAGGAATACTGCGTACTTTTGTTACAAGTAATTCCGGCAGACGTTTTCTGCCCAAATATTTACCTTAAAGAGATAAGAACACCTGATGAAGACAAATTACCATAAATAGAAAATTACTCACTTTATAAACACGAGTAGAAAACGTGAACAAGATTATTATAACTCAAAAGATAAGAGAATTTAAAAAAATGTTTAAAATTATTTAATTTTGTTTATTGGTACTTTCACTGGGGTCCTAGGGTCTAAACTAATATAACAGCGGTGAATTAAATCGAGTGATAAGTTATGTATAAAAATTAATGTGAATTAAAATATGTAAAATCCCTTAGAGAAATATTACTTAATTATAACCTGGACAAACTACTAACGAAATTTAGAGATTCGTGAGTACACAATTTTAAAAATATCTTAATAACTTCGAATTTCTGATGAAAATTCAGACGAATATTCCGTTTTAATTACAATGCAGCATGATCATTTTTTAATTAATTTAAATAATTCAATTTATAATGAGAAACAATAATTCAAATTCAAATTAAAAACATTTGCATTAAAAATAATTTTTCTTAATTTATTTTAAGTTTATTTGAATTATTATTATAAAAACAAATAATAGATAAAATTGTATTCTTATTTTCCAGATTTATGCTTAACACTACTCGACAAATTAAATTAATCATACTGCACTGCATTGGCTCCAGTTTTCGAGAAAAGTAGGGCTAAAAATTACAAAAGACGTTATACCCCTGACAGACTGCAACGAAATTTAGAATTTCGAGCTTTCTAAATTTCAAAATAATCATATTGCTTTGAAATTAAAATGTCAACATATTTTTCGATGGAATATTCGTTTGAATTTTGATTTTAATTGCAAGGCAATATGATAATTTTGAAAGTGAGAACGCTCAAAATTCTAAATTTCATTGCCATCTGTCCAGGGTATTATTTATTTTTAAATATTTAATTAAGTAAATAATGGATTATTATAGGATCTCGTAATGTAGCTCAAATGAAAGCTCCTTGTAGACAAAAATCCTATAGAGGGTTGCTGATTTGAAAACCGGTTCCCGATTCTCAAAATTCAAGTCCAGGTCCAAAATAGCATCCCTTATTACTAAATCTCATTGAAATCGCCTTGAAATCTCATAAAACTGTTGATTTGAAATTCGATATCCAATTCTGAAAATCAAAATGGTGAAGTAAAAATGGCGGCTTCAATATGCTTAACCCTCAGGAAAGGGTTTATTTTATCAATAATTCTCTTAGTTTTTTAATGCTTTCATAAAAATATTCTCCTTCTTCTGAAGAGGAATCGGCTTAGAAAATAAATTCTTCAAAATCTATTAAGGTTAGGGTTTCAGCGTGAAAAAACACTTTTCTTTCCGATTTTTTTTAGAAATATGGATTGAGCAAAGTTATTGAAACCTTTTGTACATTATTAAGTATGATGTCGATAATACTCAGTAATTTTTTTATGCGAAAATATCGACAAACAAGCCGGTAACGGAGCTTTTCCAAGAACGTCTTTGGAAATAGACGATTTGCGGTGTACACTGTATCTCAGCTGGAAATTATCCAAAATTAAAAACCCCTAAAATTTAGTCAGAGTATCATTCAATCCTCCCCCCTACGTTCTCTGATTATTATTTTTTTCATTTATAAATTTTTGGTGGTCATTTAAAGTAAAAACTGCTATTTTTTACGGAAAATTTCGCCATTTTGTAAGTGGAAACCCCCCTTAATGTAAAAATAAAATTTAAAACTCAACGTTGGGGGGAGGTATTTTATATATAGAAAGTGTGTACCAAGTTTGAAATGAATCAGTAATGTAGTTTTTAAATAGCAGTGTACACGGACTTTTAAAAAGTGGTTTTGAAAAAGTTCAGTCACCGGCTTGTCTGTCGATATTTTCGCATAAAAAAATTACTGAGTGTTGCTGAAATCATACTTAATAATATACAAAAGATTACAATAAATTTGCTCAAACCATATATCTAAAAAAAAATCACAAAAAAAGTGTTTCTTTTTCATGCTGAAAACCTTACCCCCCCCCCCCCCCCCCCCTTTATTCAACAAACAATTCAATATTGAATTTAAATTTTACGGATCTGTCGTTGGTTTTAAATTTAGTGCCCAATTTTCCAAACGGCAAATTTAAAAAAGAATGAAATAATAATTTTAAAGAAAAAAGAGCTTCGGAAAAAATATAAAGTAATTTAAATATTGAATCCTACGATTTTACTAGATATTTGAAGCCGGCTCGAAAACTTGACTGAAATTAGTCAAATACTCAGTAATGAAGGAAATCAGTTTATCTTGATTTTTTAGTATTGAATTAATATCAGTGACGTTTTTGCTATAATAAAATTACAGAATCATTTTTTGTATGCGGTTCTCTTTGTATAATAATATTTAAATCTGTTTTACAATCTATAAGTAAAAAATGTTTGCTCAATTAATAAAGTGTTCAGTAAATGAGGTTTTTTATTTCTGAAAATTAAAACAAATTATTTTGTAAGTTGTAGTTTTCTATTGGCCAATAATGTTTATATGTGAATTTTTATTTTGCGATTAGTTAATAACGATTAAGAATTAATTCTTAATTTTTAATTCTTCGAACATTTTCTAAAAAAACTTTACCGAAATGCATCTGAATAGCTTGGAGTAGAAGATATCTAACGTCTATTTCATTAGGGGTCAAATGATCGTGGTTGACAGTGTCACAAACGCAGTCGGAGGCATCAAATATTCACAATACGTTCCATCATGAATGACTAGCGATTTTGTTGGTGATAAAAGAAGAAAAAGAAAATATGTAGTGGGAGAAGTTCCAATATCCTAACTTTAATTTAATAAATGCGAAAGTGAATTTGTTTGTTTGTTTCGCGTACTTAACCGATTATCATGAAATTTGATAAGGTACACTTTGAACGGATTTTATAACAAAATGATGATGATGATGATGTATTTGATGCCTCCGACTGCGTTTGTGAACACTGTCAACCATGCTCATTCAAATTAAAAAAAAAATGGTTAATTTTTCAACTTGATTCTATCTTTTCAGTTCATTTATTAAGCAAGTTTGAAATTTTTAGTTTTCAAATTTTTCACATCCAGTAATCCAGATATCCACCGCAAACTACCTTTTTTTTTAAGAGTATCCGAAGATTTCCTTTCAATGGATAATTTTTTAATATTTTAGGCTAAAAATTTAATTGAATATTCTTTATTATGTGTACAATTTTTGAATAAATTCAATTTACCATATGCTCAGAAACATTTATCAAAAATATGCTTAAAATGAAGCGAATTAACCCTACCCCCCTTAAAACGATTTAGGGAATTTTCCTGTGATTTAGTTCAATTGAGCTATGAGCTGTCAAAGCTAAAAAGTCATTTTACAGTCTGTGCCAATCGGAAACTTTTTACTCGAGGTGAATTGAGTTGAAGAAATTTTTTTCTGTTTAATTTATATTGTCAAATGGAGATGAAATTTTGACAGTTCAATGTGGGCGAAAATTAATCAATTTCTTGCGGCAGGTTAGTTTTACAAAACGAAATGAGAAGAATAGAGCAGTAGTATTTCCCTCTGTTTATGACTATCTCATATGCTTCCACACAGTGCCTCCACTTCCCTTGAGGAATTATTGTTTTCCTATACAAATAAAATAAAAAGCCGTCAGGTTAACAAGTTGACTGCTCCACACTTTTTATATGATGCGCTCAGGGCGACACAGTATAATCTCCATTATTCTTACAAGGGGAGTATCAAACATAACTATCATGAATTTTGATAAAATTAATATATGTTGTAGAGTTCTACACCCTCAGAAACAGGATAATAATATTTTAGACCAACGCACCTTTGTTCCAAAGTTAGGTCTTGATAAAGTGTAGTATGTCACTAGTACTCTAGTGGTCTCTATACACTATAAAAAATAGTAATTATTTTTTTCTTTCATCATAATGATAATTTTTATTTAGAAAAAACTTATTATTATTATATGTATACAACACTATTGATGATATTCATCATAAAAACATATAAAGACTACTAGATTTAGATTACTAGTGATGTAGTGATATACTACACTTTATGAGCACCTAAATTTGAACAAAGGCGCGTTGGTCTAAAATATATCCTAAATTCCCTGTTTCTGAGGGTGTTGAAATCTAGTATATTCATATGTATAATGGTAAAATATTAAATAGTTCATTTTTTAAATTCTAAAAGTTGGTTTAAATAGGATAAATATCATAAACTAAACAAATTAGTAATGCTGGTTACCGGTCACCACCGTGGCAGTCAACGTTTTACAATTCAAAAAATCGCGGCAACGGGCGATTTATTACAACTGCCAAAATTTTACCTAGCTAACTCTGACATTAGGTTTGTTCGTTGACTTGAAAACCTGTGGCACCACAGGACGCCCTGGTGCGCCCTGAGAACTGTCAAAAAACATGGGGCACCCCAGTGCTTGTCAGTTAAACGAACAGCTTATTGAAAAGGAGAACTGTCATCTGGCCTTTTGCACAAAAATTATAAAATAAAACCACTACATTTTGATAATGTTCACATCGAAATGCTAAAATTAAGTTCTTGTGCCTGCAAGAAGAGTTAATTCCACTTTACATACCGTGTCTGTTAATAATTAAACTGACATTCGTCATTAACCCTGTTTTTACACCGGTTTTTATCTGGAGTAAAACCAGGGCGTACCAGGGCGCCCCAGGTTTCTCTAAAAACACAGAACTGGTATTTGACGTTTAAAAACCAGTGCAGCTAGGACGCACTGGGGTGCCACAGGATTGTCAACGAACAGACCTATTTGTACTCAACATGATGGTGTCAACATTTCTCTTCGACCTGTCAGAATTTCCATCAATCGTACGATTGGCGCAGACCCAACAGGAAATAAAAAACGATGTATGGAATATCGATATTTGCGTATGGCATTTTAATAAAACACCAAATATATCGAATATCGATCTTTCCTTCGACATCAATATCCCTAGCTTATTGCCATTTCGTACACAAATTTTTTTTAGCCTGGTAAGCCCCGTCGGTGCCGCCAGTTGGCAACTTCTTTTGAGTGATTTTCTAGTTCAAGTGCTCAGAACAAATTTCTCGCTGACCAGCGCCGGCCGGCAACTTGTTTACATCCTCGGAGATTTCGGCTGCGGGCGGAAGAAAAGCGCTTAAGCGAGTTACTAATTAAGCGGAATGTGATTGGGTCAGTTTTTGGAAGCTCGTCGCCGTGCGCAGCTGCAACGGGTGCAGTCACCGGGTGCTGTTTGATCTGCATTTTATCGGCGCATCGGGTGTTTTTAATTCAGACGGCCGCGCTCGGGAGGTTTAAGTGGTTTAAAATGGGACGCAGAAGACTACAACCTTTTCTTACGGACGGTACGCGGAAAATTGTGGGTGGTTAGTGTCGTGGCGACATGGTAAGTGCTTTCTTTAACCTCTCACCTTTTTTGTAATTTTGGAGCCCAAATTTTGTATTTTTCATTCTAACCCCTGACAGGTAAGCATGTTTTCCGCTAGTTTCTTACAGGTTATGAGTAAAGTGTGAGTTGGCGAGTTGATTTTTTTTTAAATAAAAGATTGCGCATTTCTTGTAAAATGACCCTAATTATTACTCATTCAGAATTGTTTAACTCTTTGGGATTAGATGGGTTAAAAACTATCCCACGTTTTGCTTAGCTTTTTATGCACGGTGGTATTAATTTTATTTTTTTCGAAAAGTCGAAATTTCTAATATGTAGTCATATAGTTTAATACTTTATTTAAAGTTTTGCACTTTTAATTTTAAAAACTATTCTATGCAACTTGGGTGTTTGCGTTAAAGAGTTAAGGGGTTGAAAATACGAATCATTCGTCGAAGGGTCTAATACCTACTCCGGGCGAACTGTATTTTCCGTATGGGTCAAAAAAGCCTTCATTGTCTGTCAGAGGTTAAATTACTCCACTTAAAGGAAACAACCACCTACATTTTTTTATCATCTACATAATATTGCAACTAGGACATCAATCTTGTATTAGGTTCTATAATAAAACGAAAACAAATGAAATTATGTATTAGCCCTCAGAGGCCACAGGGGGTTACGCTCACCCACCCATGGGAAACTAGTGCTTAGAGCTCCTAATTAACAATGGCGAAAGTATTTATCGATGGAAGAAGAAAAAAGTAGGACCCTTCCCCTGCAAGACCCCGTATGGTTCATGCCCCTTACGTGAATAGTCAGTATGCTACAGGCTGTTGAAGTGAACCGATGGATATGACTAACCCCCTATGGCCGATATGTAAGTTTTATGTATTTTAATTTTAATTTTTTTGAGTATGAAATGTGGTTATTCATCTTCTTGCAAATAATAAAATGGAAAGACAGAAGCGCTGTGGCTACTGTCCAGTTAGACAGAAAAACTTATTATAAATGACTGAAATGCGATACACCTATGTGTAAGGAGCACACCGCAAAAATATGCGAAAGTTGCTCAACAGGCCATGAATAATAATAATAATAATAGTATTAAAATAAATAAAAATAGTTACATTTGTTAAACATAAGTTAGTTATAATATTTTCATATTTTTGGGGTTTCTTTTTATGATATTTGTTTTGAATAAATAATATGATTTTATTTGAGAGAAAAATCTGTCTTCTTCTTCCAAAAATCACTCAACTTTGAATTTAAAAAAAATATATTTTTTTGGATCCCGCCAAATGAAGATAAATTTCCCTTATATTTCTTTTTCCATAAACAGCGAATTTTTAAAAAACAAAAAAACGTTTTTCGTGAAGTTTCAATGTTTATTTAATATTATTTCAAATGTTTATAATTCTTAAATATTTCTAATGACCTCTTCTTTTTTCGCATCGCTCGGCGTTCTAGTTGAAAAAAAAAGTTGTATTTTGATCAATTTAAACCAGAATTATGAGCGATCAAAGTTGCTGGGTTACGCTAACCCCCCTGTGGCCGTTACGGTAAGCCGAGGGGGGTGTGGCCTTTGAGGGTTAAGATCCCGTTGCTTAATTGATTGAATTTTTTTTTTTGCTCCATATTTTTATATCGTATTCGAAAACTTTTTTTCGATAGATAATGACAATATGATAGCCGACAAAGCATGCAATTTTTGGGTAAATAAAATATGAATTTCATTGTCTTATTTAATTATTAAAATATTTAAAAAATACCTAATTAAAGTAGTCAACAAATTAAATGGTTTTTCTGCTCCTGAATGCCATATGATAGGAAAATAGGAAAATCTATTTGAAAAATCATGTTATTTATTTTTTGTTATTTATTTATTTATTTATCACAGATTCATCAAATACTGATTACTACAAATGTATCGTATGTACATAGGTGCTATATAATAGGACCGAAAATATATAATAATGAAACAAATCCAAAAATCAGATAAAGCTACATTAACTTAACCGACTTTTCAATTGGTCTCTACTAATATGAAAGTCAATCACAGAGAAATTGCAATTGAAAGAGCGCGACATCGATGATATTGGCCCATTGCGGCCATAATTCGTACGGTGCTGTGCTAAATGCAAAAAATCGTAATTCCTCAAGGAACGCACCGGAACGGAAACATCAAAGGCAGCCAACAGTTCTGGAGAATTTATGTCTCCCTGTAGACAATCAAAAGTCAAAAAATAAAGGAATATTATAGGAACCTATAATGTAACTCAAACGAAAGCCTGAATCTTTACTTAAATATAGAAAATACCACTTATTTATATTATTCTCTAAGCGTGTTGGGAAACAAGTATTTCATGGGCGTGTGGCAATTATCATTTTCCGTTCACTATACATTGTATGAAATAATCAGAATATGGATATAAGTGAGCTCCGCACAATATTACGAAAAGTTTTAAAGCTTGTATTATTGTGAAATAAAAGCTTAAGATAAAAATTTTCATTTTAGCAAAGTAAGAAGCTCCTCCAAGAATTTGTTATTTTTTAATAATTTTAAAAAAAATGGCAAATGAGTCCTTTTGTACTTTTTAATCCTATTTTTCTTGAAATTGCTAGTTAATAGAGAATTTTCGTTTCCTCATTCATAATCTGCAGAAAAAATTCGATGGAAATTACTTAACAGATAATCATGGGCAAAAGCCCTGTTGACCTGTGAAACGAAATTTTACTCAATGTACATCTGGGAAATAGCATTTTTAAAAAATTTAATTAACTACAAAGAAATTTTCCTTTTGGAATTAATTCCCACTGAATTACCAGTTCAAATTCTTCGATTCTATTAATTTGTAATTAGTACTACATAATGGAAATGGAAAGCAATTAAAAAACATTTAGCAATGAATTCTTGGCTCTAAATTAAGATACGATTTTAATTAGTTAACTTCTTTTTAACACCTTCACATTGAATACGTTAATATGATGCAATAGGTTAAGATAAACAAAAATTAAAATGGACGAGAGGGGTCCATCCATCCAAATTAAAAATACGCAATAATAGAATAGCAGAGGTTTTTGTTAAATTTAAATTTTAATCATTTTGGTTGTGTCAAATATGGAATGTTGACAATTCATAATTGTCATCAGTAAACTTTAAGGTTAAATCGTGGAGCATTTCACAACCGAAAAACACATAGAAATTGTGAAATTCAAATGTAAATTAACAATTTCTTCAATTATGGAGTAAGGGGCATCTTTTATTTTTTAGCACTAATTGTACTTTTATGCATGTCTTTCTTCTATCACTATCATAAAATGATCCATTTTATTTTTAGAATTGAAATCACTTTATCCTGGGAATTGCTTAAAAGGCGTTTGCACAACAACTTTACTTCACAAAGTTTCGTTCTAAGATGACAACTGAATTGTTCTTAAACTAAGAATTTCATTAAAATTGATCTCGATAAAAATAGTAAATTTTGACGAAACTAAAGATTGGTTAGGAAACAATATGAGTAGTTAAAATCGCTTATAAATATTTAAACATGTTTAAATTCGTCGGACATTGGTTTGCATAAAACACACAGCGTGTTGCATTCTAACCCGAATAATGCGATGTGTGTGGAATTTGAAATTAACCATTTTTGGTAGTTAGCACTGAACAACGAAAATGTTTAAAAATGTACAGAGTTTCAGCAATATGTGTGGGGTGGCTTTTTAACAATTTATTTCGTTTAAATTGACCAACTTTATATTTCTGAATGTGGTAATTCCAAACCCATTGTACGATTTTATTTTCTATCGCTTTCGAGTTAAATTGGTTTCAGTTTGTGAGAATGCTCTTTAAATTACATAGGAATCAAGGCAAGAAGAAAAAATTTATTAACAACCCAGAGAAGGTGTTTTGCTATTATTTTTTTAATTATCATTTTAATTTTCTGTTTTGCTAGTTTGGGGAAAATATGTAGAATTAAATATGCGCTCATATTTATGTTGGACTTGCTCGAAAGAGGTAAAAGATATGGTAATTATAATAATTTTTTCGAGACTCTAAGAATCAAATTATTATCTCTAATAAGTATAAAACGCAACGTCTCTCTGTGTGTCTGTCTATCTTTCAATGAGTGCACTTTATAAATCAAGAATTACTGATACAATTTACTATACTTTTTTTTTAGTTTATAAATATTTTCTCTGACCAGGTTTTAGTATACTATATATTTTGTTACGCTAGGTGACTTCATTGGATATGTTACATGATATAACATGACATGACGTGACATGATATACTACGTTACATGACAAGTGTTATCTGTTATGTCACATGTGTCACATGTTATATAATGTCATGCAAATACATCACAACTCGGCCGATTCATGGAATTCATCCAAGAAAAAATTGAAAATAAATACGAGCAGGAGCAAAAACAAACCACATTTGTTACAAGTGATCAGTAATATTAAATGTAAAGTAGGGAAATTGAATTTAAATCTTGATTCCTGTTTCAAGAATTTTTCAGGAGGAATATCCGATTAGTTAGAAGAATTGTTGCACTTAACAAATATTATATACAAAGAAAATCGTTATTATCTACGAAAATGGGTTTAATCTACTGCAAAACAGCCTAAACCAATGTATATAGTTACAGCATAATAAAGAAACTTTAGCAAAAAACATTCATCACCCTATACCACCAAAACGAAGCAAGATAGACTCTTCTTTCCATTTTATTTTAAACAAGTGTTTATTTGAGGTATAACTTTTTTAATATTAATAAATCAAGTCGAGGAAGAGTATCTACTTTAAAAGACAAATAAAGAAAAAATTTGATAAACACGAAATGCAAATTACTATCATGCTGCGGAAGACAAACGAAAATCCTGAAAATAATTATAAAGATGAATCTGTATTATATATATGGCCTGGACTGTCTGAAGTACATGTGTTAGAAGATTGTAAGATACCGTTAGTAAGTAAGTAAGACTGATTGTGATACGCTCGGTGGGCAGTTGGCCATGAGCAAGCACAGAGTATGGAATAAAGTGAACTACACACAACTTCTGCATTTGATTTGGAAATAATACATGGCGACGAGGATGGGATACGAAAGGAAAACTAAAGTTCTGAGCTAAAATACAGTAAGAAGAAGTTAAAAATAAATAACAATAAAAGTGAAAAACTACGAGACAAGTGAAAGCTGTGGCAGAGTGAATCTAGTTGGAAAATTAAAAAATAAAGAAGATTTAGCTGTCGATGACTCCAGCTGAAAAAGGAGCAAGTGCAAAAGTAAAACCAACGGATAAGAGAAAATCAAAGGGTGCTGAAAAAATTTATAAAGCCCCAAACCCTCGAGGACGCCCCCCCAAAACACGTGTTCTCTATATAACTCAACAAATGGATTTCCTACGGAAAGTAGAACCGTTAGATCTTACGGGAAATGTGGCAGACAATTGGAGGAAGTTCAAACAAAATTTTGATACTTTTTATGTAGCAGCAGAGTTGGAAAAAAAGGATGATAAAGTTCAAGCTGCTATATTTCTCAACGCTATTGGACAAGATGCCAATGAATTGTTCAACACATTCAACTTGGAAGAGACTGCGAGAAGAAAATATAAAGAAGTCGTCAAAGCATTTGCAGATTTTTGCGGACCAAAAAAGAATGTGGTATACGCGAGCTTTGTGTTCCACAGTCGTAACCAGCAAACAGCAGAACCCGTTGATTCTTGGCTCATGGAACTTAAAAAGCTAATTAAACCATGTGAGTTTGGCAGCAGTGAACAGGAGGAGAGAATGTTAAGGGACCGAATCGTCATTGGGATTGCGGACAAGTCAGTACAAAAGAAGCTATTGGAAATGGAGGATTTAACGGCAGAGAAAGCAATTAAAATAGCAAGAGTGGCAGAGTCAGCAAGAATTCAATCATCAGAGCTACAACACCCACACAGATCACACGGACGAAATTTATATGTAGATGCGCATGCAGTAATAAATTCATCAAAATGTACGAGTCAGGCTACTAGTGGAAAGGCACTCCAGCGAGGGCAGGACGACAGACGGAACCAAACCATGCAGCAAAAGCGTACCAATAATAAATTAAATTTTAATAAGCAAAATAACTACACTAACACTAATTCTCAAAATTACAGATCTCAAAATTATAACAGGTACCACGGAGGAAATCATAGAAAAACTGTAGGCCATACAAAGCAGCAAAATTTCATTAAAGATTGCAGCTACTGTGGCAAATCTCATTTGAAACGACAGTGTTCAGCGTACGGTACGAAGTGCTCAAAATGTGGAAAGTTTAACCATTTTGAGAGCCAATGCCTTCAGCGGAATGTCCAAGAAATATCTCAGGCTACTGTAAGTAATGATGATTCTTTTTATATCGATTCAATTACAAACACAAAAGAACAGAAAGGATGGTTTAAAAAAATCCAAATAGGAACACAAATCGTAAATTTTAAACTTGATACGGGCGCGGAAACTAATATATTGCCAATCAAGTTCTTCTCCAGGATAACGGGTGCAAAATTAATAAAAAAGCAAATTTGTTTGCAAGGCTATGGAGGTATGGAAATTCAAACTCTTGGTGTTGTAGATCTAGATTGCATTGTTGATAACAGATGTATTACCTTATGTTTTGTCGTAGTCGGCAGCGATGCAGTTCCTATTTTAGGCTTGAAAAGTTGTTCAGAACTGGGACTGATAAAAAAAAATTAATACTATTAATCAAAGTATTCCAAAAAATTTAGAAGAACTTTCTAAGAAATATTCGCAGGCTTTTGTGGGATTAGGAGAATTTTCGGAAAAATATTCTATAGTTTTAAAACCTAACGCAATTCCAGTAATTAGGCCAGCAAGACGCGTACCCTTGGCACTTATGAATAAATTACAGGAAACATTAGGTAATCTCTGCGATCGGAAAATCATAGAAAAAGTTACTGAGCCAGTTCAATGGCTCTCTAATCTAGTTATTGTAGAGAAAAAAGACAAATCGTTAAGACTGTGCTTAGACCCTAAGTTCCTAAATGAAGCAATACTTGAGGAACCACATACAATTCCAACGTTCGAGGAAATCACTGCAAAGATATGTAATATGAAATATTTTACCGTGCTGGATCTGTCCGAAGGATACTGGCAGGTGAAATTAGATGAGCAGTCGTCGAAATTGTGCTCATTTTCAACACCCTTTGGTTGTTTTAAATTTTTGAGACTACCCTTTGGGATTAAAACTGCTCCGGAAGTTTTTCAAAAATTAAATGAACAAAATTTCTGCGATCTGAATGGCACACTTGTGTACATTGATGATATTTTAGTTGGTGGCCAAACACTGGAAGAACATGATAATAATTTAGCCAAAGTTATGGAAAGAGCAATTGAAAGAAATATTAAATTTAATATAAAGAAAGTTCAATTTAGAGTTCAAAAAGTTAGATACCTAGGACATATTATTTCTTCAAATGGAATACAAGTTGATCCTCAAAGAACAGAAGCAATTACGAAATTGAAACCTCCCACTGATAAAAAGCAATTGCAGACATTATTAGGTATGGTAAACTATCTTCGCAAATTTGTTCCCAGACTTTCGGAAATATCGCAACCATTACGTATGCTATTGAAAAAAAATATAATCTTCGAATGGTTACCCATTCACGATGAAAGTTTATGCAAAATAAAGAAATGCATAGCAAATACACCAACTTTACAACCATACAACCCAATAAAGCCTATCACAATTCAGGCAGATGCCTCAAAATATGGACTTGGATGTTGTTTGCTTCAAGATGAAAAGCCTGTTAGCTTTGCTTCTCGAAGCTTAACTTTGACGGAAATAAATTATAGTCAAATTGATAAGGAACTCCTTGCAATTGTATTTGCAGTAAGCAAATTCCACCAATACATATATGGACGTGACATTATTGTGATTACTGATCACAAACCATTACTTGGGATAATGAATAAAGAGATACATGAAATCTCTAACCCTCGACTTCAACGTATGAGATTACGGTTATTAAAGTATAATCTGTCGTTGAAATATTGCTCAGGAAAAGAAATGTTTATTGCAGACTTGTTATCAAGGAACTTTATGGATCACAGTGATAGACCTGAAATTGAGGACATAGGTGAAGTTATACACACAATTAATGTGAGCCCTTCTATGAGAGAAAAACTAAAAGTAGAAAGTAGAAAGGATCCAGAATTAATTGAACTGAGAGAAACGATTTTAAATGGGTGGCCTAACAGAAAATCACAATTAAATGAAGGAATAAAATATTACTGGAATTCGCGAAATGATTTATACTTGGAAGATGATTTAATATTCATGAATGAACGAATTGTAATTCCACAATCGCTCAGAAAGGAAATTTTAAATAAGTTACATTTGTCCCATATGGGAATTGAGAAAACCAAAGCCAGAGCTCGACAACTTGTATTCTGGCCGGGTCTGAATGAAAGCATCGAGAACATAATTACCAAATGCGAAATTTGTCAAAAATATCGGTCTGCCAACGCGAAAGAGCCGATGATATCGCATAATGTACCAAATGTACCATACTGTAAAGTTGGAATGGATATCATGGACTTCAGTGGTCAATCCTATCTAATAGTAGTTGACTATTTCTCAAAATATTTTGATATTCTTCGATTAGGAAAAAAAAAAACAGCTGAGGCTGTAATAAATAAGCTAAAAGATGTTTTTTCTGTCCATGGGATTCCTCAAACTATTATAGCAGACAATATGCCCTTTGGATCATTCCAGTTTCGGCAATTTGCAAAAGAATTGGACATTGAAATAGTCACTACGAGTCCAAACTATCCACAAGCAAATGGCTTAGCAGAGAGATATGTGAACATCGCCAAGCTGCTACTACTTAAATCAAAAGCTAGTAAGGAAGAATTTTGGAAAATGATATTAGAATATAGAAACACACCAATAAAAGGTGCTAATTGTTCCCCAGCTCAAATTTTATTTGGACGTAGCACGCGTTCGATTCTGCCAACCTACGACAAAACGATCAAACGAAATGACGAAATAGGTCAGATACACGCAAAAAACTCTAAACGAAATAAATTGTATTATGACAGGGGTTCAAAATTTAAAGAAAACTTTATAGAAGGTAGCTTTGTCTGGTTCAAAAATAATAAACATTGGGAAAAAGCTCAAATTGTGCGCAGAGATAAAACACCACGATCTTACTGGATAGAACTTGAAAATGGCTCTATATTAAGAAGAAATACGAGTACTCTAAGAAACTACATTCAATGAAATTTTAACTATACCTACAAACTTATTAAAGAAAAACGATATACAGGGAATCATTATTAGATTATAATTATTAATTTTGTTTTTTTATGCTTTGTCGGTACGCTGAATAGTGCCTGAAATGGAGAAAGGGAAAGAAATATATATGAAAAAAAAAAAAAAAAAAAAAAATGAAATGAAATGAATAAGATGAAATTTTGCTGTATAAGCTGTATAAGCTGTATAAGCTGTATAAGCTGTATAAGCTGTATAAGCTGTATAAGTTGCAACATACAATTAAACATTACACTAATCTACTAAATTTGAGAGGTTCAGAATTAGTATTAAAATAGCTATCAGTTGATAAGGGGAAGATGTATTATATATATGGCCTGGACTGTCTGAAGTACATGTGTTAGAAGATTGTAAGATACCGTTAGTAAGTAAGTAAGACTGATTGTGATACGCTCGGTGGGCAGTTGGCCATGAGCAAGCACAGAGTATGGAATAAAGTGAACTACACACAACTTCTGCATTTGATTTGGAAATAATACAGAATCAACTTAAACCAATTTAGAAAAAAGTAAATAAATATCTGAATTGTTAATTTCTGTTAATTATTATTGACCGTAAGACTTAATTATGTCACCTTCTAAAAAAATTACTTGAACAGATTTAACAATTTCAAAGTAAAACTAAATTGTGACATGCGATTTGTTTGGGAAAAATTTTGCAATTATCGTAATTATTCACGATTATTTCTCTGAAACTGCATAACAGATCACTTAAAGCCTCCAATAGGCGTCATAATTAGTTACAATTGTTCCTGTATATAGTGCGAACTCTCCATTAGTGAGTAATAATCTAAACGACACGGTCCAAAAGTCGTCGAGGCAAAATGTTATTGGTATAATTAGCACAAATACAATATGGATTGTAGTTAAAGGTGGCAACATTGGCGATTATTAGTAAATTCTCCCTCGGCGCGAGATCATCGGACTAATCGGAGAGATGCAAAAAATGGACATATCCACGAACTGATTGCCTCTTATATTTGCTTAGCAGTCTTCTGTGGCTTGATTCGCGTTTCTCTTATCACAACGACCGGTTTTGACGGCTTCTTAAGATTTTCCTCTTTTTTCTTAACATTTTGTGTACATAACTAAAGCCGAGCGACCTATTCGCAATTCTGCACACACCAAACTCGCTTAAAAGCCTCTAAAGCGCCTTGGTACAGGTTAGTATCTTTGGTGCAGGCGCAACTTGTAGGTGTCTCCCGTACGGAAATAATTATATAAAAAAAATTTTGTTGTGAAAATAAATATTTGTGCTTATTCCTAATTAGTTTATTTAAGAGGAAAGAGGAATTATAACGGTTATTTCGTAAACAAAACGATAAGTGGATATAATCCAATTCCATCTCATCTGGTTGCTTATAACAACGATGCTTATGAATGTGTTTGGATAAGGAAAAGTTTGGTTTGAAACAAGTGTAAAAAATATACACAACATAATAATAAATAAAGTGAAAAAGTGGTAGTGTTACTTATTGTTGATCGTATAGTGTTACAATTTAATTTTTCTGTTTCAACAATTTGAATTAATCTTGAAGCGGAAATTGTGCACATTGAACAGAGGATTAGCCCTCCAGAAAAAATCACAAATTATTTTAAAACAACAAAAGGGTTGTAAGTATTTACAACAAATTTATATTATTGTAAAGTGAAAAAAATATCCCAATAACATAGAATCGTTATATTTTATGCAAATTACATTATATTTGGTAATTCACTACTGATTATCTCACTATCAGTTTGAAATTAAATAAACATCTGCTGTTTTGTCAAGAAATACATATGGTTTTGCATTTCACCACTTGCATGTTTGTTGCAGTAACAATATTTTTAATTTTTGATTATAAAAAACTACACTGAGCGATGTATACAATTCAGCAGACTACGAAAACTCAAACCTTTAAGATGCATTAGTTGTAATTTTCATATTCTAGGGGTTAAGGTAATTTTTTAGTTGTATTCTCTTACTTGTTCATTGTTTGCTTATACCTTATTATTAATATATATTTTATATCTCTCTTCGTGTACCTTTTCTAATACAATATTGTGTAATGAAATTTTATATGTATAACATGTAACATAAAATCAAAACTGTTACTACTTCGATTTTAAAATTTTAAATGTGATTATTATATAAACATATGTTTATTATTATTATTTATCATATGAATTAATTTATATTACTTTCTAAATTAAATATATTCTGCTAGTTTTGCAATTCTAATCAAATTTATTATTATTATTTTTCAACAAACACATTTTTCTAATTTATAAAATCTAGTACTATGTACTACTACTACTATATACTTACAACTTCATAAGTTTATAAAAAAACCGGATTATTAGCTGCATTCCATTAAACTGACTAAGGTAATCGCTGTATTGTACGTACGTCAATCCAGTGCTTTTCACATATAATATTAATTTTATTCAATATTATGAGTCTGGATGTGAGCAACCTTGAGGATAAGTATTATTTAGTACTGAGTAAGATATTTCGTATGTGCTATATTGCTGTAGTATACAATTCCATTCTCAAGTTTTGTAAGGATCGTCCAATTAACGTTTGTCTACTAACTAACAACCAGATGAAGCTAGACAAATACAACATCAGGAAATTGCTAAAGTAAATGCTACATTGATACATGGAATTAATGTGTCATTAGTAAAATTTCGTCAATTGAATAAATGTCTAGACTATTGAATGTTTATTCAGCTGAATAAGTTGACGTATGCTATGTATGCTAAGTCAATATCTATTCTCATGTATGTAGATCTAGACCAATAAACTGAAAGTGTAGTATGTTGCTAAGTAATATTTTTTGACATCTTTGTACACAAGACCAAGAAAAGAGAAATGTTTTTTCATATTTCCTACTTGTAACCATCTGTTTTCTACCTAATTATGATTATATTGTTGAAGCAATTTATATCAGTTTTTTTTTTTTTTTATTTGTTATACCAACGTAACTTCCTTTAAATATTCCATATTTTTTTACTCTATAAGTTTTTTTATCGCGAATAAGAAACTCCCAAAATTTAGAAATAATTGAAAATCTAGAAATCATTCCTAGAAAAAGATAATGATTAACACTCTCAAGGGAATTAATTTGATAAGCGAGAAATGTATTATTTGGAAAAAAAGTGATAAAAACAATTTGCTGGAAAAAAACTTATCTTTACGAATTGGGAAAAATTTAAACGATGATAGCTATTATTTATTATCTAAAGTCGCAATATGAAGTGATATGTAAGTCCTTATATGTCTTTAGTTGAATACTATGTATAATTATATTAAAAATAACGTAATACAAGCTTTTTGGAATTTCTCCTGCAACACTGCAAATAGAAAAGCAGAAGGATTTTCACAATTAAATGCAATTAAAAGTATCTAAATTCCCCTGCAGCTAATATTTACTACCTGCGCTATTTCCTATGAAGCATAGTTACATGTGTAAATATAGTTACGGCTGACCCTTGTAATTAAATTATTTTATTAAAAGCGGACCCAACAAAAGGTTTAGCTTTAAAGTGGACGATATTAGTTATATAAAATATTTCAAGGAAATCTTAAAACACAAATAATTACTGAAGTTTATTGGAGTATATAGTATAAAATAAACGAGATGTAAAACTTTGAATTCAGTATTCCGAAAAATAATTGATTCATCGATCAATTGGTTTTCGTTTTTAAAAATAAGAAAAGGGATTTTCTAAAAAATTCCTATAAATATTACTCATGAACTGAACGATTAACGAACGACATTGAAGTAGCGAAATTCTTTAGATTTTTGTTTGAAAATTGCTTGGAGTTAAATTGACCCATATGTTACTACTTTTTTTTTCTACTCCACTTTTAAAACTATTTCCTCCGCAACGAAAAAGTTATAAAGCTTGTAATGAAGACATTCGCTTTTATCGTTCTAAGAATAAAAAATAATCTTAATAATAACCTGTGATATAACAAATGTGCAGACCCTCCGATGAACCCAATAACCATTAATTCGAAAAGTGTTTATTTCCATTTTTATTATACACCTGACCTCTATAACATGTCTGCAGAATCTCTGAATATTTGAGTTCAAAATAAGAATGACAACATTGCTCTTTTCGCTCAAAATCTGGTTTTTAATTATCCTTTTGAACTGATTTAATGTAAGGCGGTAAAAAAATATATATATTTACAATTGCCTTTCGGTTTCTCTTAGCTATATATATAAATGCTATAAGAATTTTTTATATTTATTTATAATACTTTCCGGCTTTCTGATAAGATGCCGTTCTGCACGACTTCAATTGGCGTTAATTCCAGGGTTCAGAGTCAAGTTTGATTTTTTATTATTTATTATCTGCCGGTCATCTCAAAATGTCACATGGTGCTTAGATGCGCAACTGTGTGAGCTTAGTCAGAATCAGGTTAAGACAAGTAATAACATATCGAAAGCGGTAGAGGTCAATCAACTTTCGCTTATACGCATATTTAACGCAGCCCCATCTCAACACCCAATCACCTGATTTTATCAAAGTATGAAAACAGGGGCGTAGAAATGGACTCATCACACTGACCCTGCGGCTCCAGATTTCCAAAGTTTGTGTTGTTACCTTCGTCAAACCTTCGTCAACGTTATACAAACCGTCGGGGGAGATCGATTCGTTCCAGTTTGCTTGTTTGTTTGTTTTGAGAGTTTTTGGGATGGCACCCCATTGATTATTGATTGGGCGGCTTATTGTATGGAAATATATCCAAGAATTTGTGTGTACCGCATCGGTTCAAAAAAATTTGCCTAAGTTGCCTCCATCTAAACAATTCAGGGTCCGAGTTTCCAACTCTTCTTCAGTGTATCAATTTCTGGAAATAAAAGAAAAACCAGAAATCGGCTGTGGTGTCAGACTGATTTATCGGGAGACGAACTCTTACTTTATATTGTGCCATTTCTTCCCGAACTGGTAAATTCACTGTATTGTGAATAACGAAGGACTTGAATGTCAAGATTAAAATATGTTGAAATACCAAAGTATGTAAATTAAGTAGAAACGACAACGATTAACGTCAACCCATCAACTATTGAAAATTAATATATTTTATGAGTCAAGGGCGTTCAAGACTTTCTCCGCATTTCCAAGAATCCGCAAAGATTTCTTTGTTTTCGTTTAAATTAATGCTTTTCTGTGGTAAAATAAACATTCCCATCACTCCTCACACTTTGCTGTGAATTTTCAATTTATTTACTCTTTATATGCAAAACATGCACTTCGATATGCCTGATGCTGGTTATATTGATTGCCATACATCTTTTTTGCTACCCTGAAACTTTGTTTGTTGCCGGAATAATCATTCAATTACACAGTGACGCAATGCAAGCTCGTTTCTAAAATATGAAGTAAAAAATTTGGATTTTCGCAATATATTTTTTTTATCGCTTTTAATTAGCATGTACACGTGAAATTTAGTAATTTTTAAAAATGTTTTAAGGGCAATTTATTTAGAGATGCTAAACTTTTGGAATTAGACCAATTTTTGTATGCTATTAACACAACTTGTCTATGTCGGTTTATAAAACCTGAATATGTCTACAGCTTTTTTGACCATAACCTTTTCATTTTTGTATCTTTTTCGTATTTCGATAGGAAAATATATAGCGCATTTTAGTTGGTAGATAAATTTAGTGTGGCATGGCATTTACAATGTCGCTGAGATGGATATCGGTAGATTTAATCCGTAAATGAATTAATTTTTGCAGTTAAATATACAATATCCAATGATTTTTATTAAAATCGAATAGCCGATTTCGGTTGATGTCCGTGGAATGTCTTCACGGTGAAAGCACAAAGTGTTTTCCAACTAGAAACTATCAAAATTCTAATTAGAGTTGATTTCCTAGGATAGTTATAGATCTAGTGAAAATTTAGACACTAGAATTCTATTTACCTTTTTGACTAGATTTATATTAAAATTAACTAAAATAAGGCATAAACGATAGATAGTCTTTGTTTTAACTAGTATTTACTAGAATTTGAATTAAAAGCACTAGAAATTCAATGAATTTCTCTTAACTAGATTTATGTCTAACTGGATAATTGAATAAAAAAACGAGAATTCTATTTTCTTGTTTTAACTAGATTTACGTCCAAATTCACTGGGTTTTTAAAATCTTTACTAGATAATATAGATTTGTAACATTAGGAGCTAGAAACGCAGTATATTTTTATCTAGATTAGTAGTTTACATCCTAAAATTGTACATGTTTGGAATCGGCGCGAACACATTAGTAATTGTCTATAATTTCCTAGTATTGGATTTGGATTGGATTTGTAATATATGAAATAAATTTAAATCACGGAAGCTTCCATTTTCGATGTATTGTAAGTTTTTAATAAATACGTATACTTAACATTGGAAGCCCGCTGTTTTGGAACCCGAATTTGAAATCATTGATCCCAAAAATCCTCTTATACCGATTTTTATGAGATTACACTGCTGTATAATAAAATTTTATCAGAAAAATATTTTGGGTGTACTGTACATCCAGAGAAATATCTATTCAAAAATTACTATTTTTCAACTATTTTTCTGTTTCATTCTATTAATATACTATAAAATATATTTAATTAAAATAACTGTCTAATTTACTATAAAGATAGTCACTTTTAACAAGTTTGTTAGTTAAACCTGACTGTAATTATAGTTTATAACTAAATGCATAACTATTATTTGAATCACTTTAAATGCATTCGTAGTTACTTTCAACCAGAAATAGTTGACTATAATTTAATGTTTTATTTATAATTTATAATTATGATCAATATATGACTAAAGCTGCAATCAGTATTTTGGGAATAATTATGGTCACAAAATTTGCCTGATATTTAGTATCAAATTTTAACTTTGTAATCAAAATATTTAGTGCAAACGCAGTGATTTTGTGCTTATAGTAATGGTGAAAATATTGATTTTTTTAAAATGCAGATTTTTTTTTTTTACAAACAATTATTTACAATACAAAGTAAATTGTTTGTTCTCGAAATATAGTATTATTATTAACTATTTGCAACTATTTCTATATTTTGATTGAAATTTAACTAAACAATTGTTAAAATTGATAATTTTTTTAAAACTAACGAGAATTTTCTAGTTATTAATAACTACAATAGTATTATTAATTATTTTATAGTCATTTTTAATTATTTGTATAAATTTGAAGAAGAAGTTAAAATTGATTGGAAAATAGTGACGAATGACTAGAAACATTTTTCTGGGTATACGACTCTCTTGTTAAAAGTTCACCTATTTTAATTAAATTTTCTCATTACCTCAAATTACTTGTATAATACAAATCATGGTCATAAAATTTAGATTGATAAAATGTACATTTTGCCTTAGAAAAATTGAAGTCAATAGTAAGAACAATGGATAATTTCGTTTATTCAAAATTATATTATATATTTCGGAATTAAAGAAAAAGGAATTAGTTTTCGGGAAAAACCAATTGTAAGGAACATCTCAAAACCTGCTACTACGTTTATATGCATTAAAAATAAAGCCAAATGCCTTTAAATTTCAAAAAGCAAACAATGGAGAAATGTAGGTGTTTTCTTTCTGATAACGAGACTCAGCTTCCGTATAATCAGCTTTATGATAACCTAGTGAATGGATGTCATCATCTTGAGGTGTGATTCACCTAAAAATAAGACAAGGCTCAAAGTATAACCCTGACTAAATCTTTCGTATTATAGGGACATTAAACAATAACAATTCCATGGAAAGTTCTTCTTAAGAATTAAATCTAATTTTGCGTCATTAGAGCAATTTATCTTATTGTAATGAGGTACTTCATACGTTATTGCGTCACTTCTTTTTTTTATCTTAACATTTTTTTAATGAGATAGTGAAATGGCACTTTATGCTTTGGTTAATGCGATTATTCGTTAAAATTGGCAAGTGCAATACTCTTATACCGAGACAGAAGAATTGAGGTTTGGAATACTTTATTAGGATTTATGTTACAAAAACCAGAAGCTTTTCTACATTATTATTACAGAATGAGGTTCTTTAAAAACGACTATTAAAAGTAATCAGAATGATAATCCGATAATCCTTTTAAAAGAGGCAAAAATCACTATTCAATGGCAAGCTAGTTCCGGTTGACGAATTTTAAATGCGACCATATGAAAACCAGTTTAAAACCAAATAAGACGTATGTCGTCAAATAAAATTTACCATGCAATTGAATTATTCTAAATGTGCAGGCGATCCTAATTGAAATTCCTTTCGCATCTAAATTTTAAGTTAATAGGAGCAGAGATTTTTATGGCTTTTGGACTGATAACTTTGGCATTTCCGAAAATAATGACAACGAATAATTGCAAAAAATAAATGTCGACTTATTTAAATTAAATTATATCATTCACATAAAATAAAATTTCAAGCTTCTAAAAACAATAAAAAATAGCCAAGGTATCGGGTATAAAAGGTTTGATTACGCTTGTTTTTTGCGTTTTCCTAAGAATATATACATACGTACTAGTTGAGTTACCCGGTTTCACCCAACGTTTTGTAAATACTTTTTAATTAAAATTTTTTCATATGCTCTAGTTTGGTATATCCTAGAAATTGTTTCAACCTGAAAACCTCTCTATACATCCGCCATCTTGAACTTCCAAATTTTGATAATGTTCAAAATTCGAGAAATTTTTCTAGCTATTTTTGATCCGCCATCCTGAATTTCTAAATTTGAACAGCGGATTTGAAGTCACCATCTCCCAAAACCGTACCAATTTTCATGAAAATCGCTGCAAATGTATGTAAATAGAAAATAACTTGATTACTGTGCCACCTATCGGATCCTATCATAGCTATGAGCTATCGTCTCGACAAAAAAAAAATATATTGTGGGAATATGACCTCAATCGGTCAAGTCGTTCAGAAGTTACACGATTACTAACAAACGCATCAACGGTTATATATATTGAGATAAATTAAATATTGGCATATTTTGCGGATTTCTCAGAACAATAAATTCATTTCTAGTATCGTTTTTATAGAGTGACTGAAGAGTTAAAGCTAAAGGGTCGTTAAACGCAAATTACCTACTAATTACAAACACGACTTTCACAAGTTTCTTGGAATGCTAAATTATTTTTCATCAGAGGTTGAAGGAGTAAAAATAAGATAGAATTTTAATTGAAAATTGATAAGCACAACGAAGCTGCATAAAATATTTAAGTGTTTCTCGAGGATACAAACTCATTTCTAGTGTTATTTTTTAGGGGCTGTAGGGTTAAAATAATTGGATATAGAAAATTACTTAACACTTGCATTTCCTACCTTAACTTCATAATACTAAAAATCGATATACTCTGTCAAACATGTTAAAAACTGTACGACATGTTCCTGTTTAGTTTATCGATTTGCATTGAGTTAATGAAAAAAAAGGCAAAGTGCACTATGCATGAGTAAATAAGCACGTTAGCCATCAAATTTATTTCTGTGCATTTTATTAAGAAAACCTCACCTGGTATACCTTTATTTATTTACCATTGAAATAAAAATGCCTTTTTAATTAAAAACCGCTAATTGGTTGCACAACGCGTGCTAATGATCGAAATACCATTCCGAATTATAAAGATATCTACGTTACATTCCAACTTTAGAGACGTATCGACTCCTTACCAACTCATAATGGTAGTGTTTAAAATTTGCGAGATATTTTTCTTTCTGTTTTTTTTTTTTTCATTGCCTAATAAATGAAATTTTACCTGAGGTTATTTACCTGTTGAATATTGTAACTGCCCATTCGCGTGATAAAGCGGCACAACGTATACCTGCTAACAGGTGGCTGGTCTTTTTTTTCCATTTATTTCACCATTCGATTTTAATTTATTCACAAGTTCACGAGTCGCGTTTAGCACGTTTCTTGTCATCTACTACAAGAAATAGCTATTTCACAAATTTAATTCATTCATATGTAAGGTATTTAACTACTTAATTTCTTCTTAAAACGATATTGCCTCGCTTGAATGAATGTTGTGTTGTGGTCGCCGGCAGTGAGAAATTTAACTTATTATTTTTACTTTTTCCACTCTCGTGCCAATTTCGTTCGGTTGAATTCCTTTCAGTGCTTCAGTTTTGTGTCACTGTGATACAATTTTTTCTAGCACTTATTTTCATGTTAAATGTGATTTAGGGGGATTTTAGACTTGTAAAAAAAGTAATTACATTACTATTACAATTACTAGTACAATTAATGCAAGAAAGACAAATTATCAGTACTATTACCTGTATTGGTACTTCAACAAATGTACTTCACCATTACTGTACTTTAGAAGCATTACCTGGCATTACTCAGCATTACCTGCCATTACAATACTAGATAATGCTGAGTAATTTGTTACCAACAATCATTGTTATACAATTACACATCAAATTTAAAATTAAACTTCAAATGGAAAAAATAACAATGTTAAAGAGCAATTCAATTAACTGCCCGATGTAAAATTACAACTTTGTGTGGAACTCATTCAACTTTTTAATTGTAAAATTACATCGGTGTATAAAATAATTCCCTTGAGAGCGTACAATTAAATTTTCAATGTAATTTTACATCTCTGCAGTGTGAAATTAAAACATCAATATAATTTTGCATCTGAAATTTTCAATTTGAGCTTTCACATATAAAATTACATTGGAATTTTAATTTCAAAGTGTCATTTCCCATTAACGAAATCACAAATGACTTTGAGAATATGTAAGTGCATTTCGATTACACCTAAAGAGCAAAATTTAGTATTCCAGACTTAAACAGCATTGAGAAACCTTCAAAACATAAGGACCTTTTTCCTTAATATTTATAAACCATTCATATGGTATTAGATTTAATATAATATTAAACACTATTTTACGGAGACAGTTTTTATTATTCTTAAACAAAACCAATATATTTTTGGTTTTTCCTTTTTTGCATCAGATTCAGATTTAGTTTAGTGAAGGCTAGAAGTGCAAAATATTCAAACATTTTTCGTTGATCACAACTTGTTTCCGAAAAATTTCCGTAAATAGTTATTAAATTAACTATAAAATTCCCACAGACAGACTACGACCGATCTGTTTGAAGTTCACTGAAGATGTAACACAATGCAGAACAAGAATACGTTTTAGATTCCTAAAGTTGAAAATCACTTTTATATAAGTATAATATAAAATAGTATGCATCGATCTGTGCTGTAAAATTGATTCGAAGCATTGCGTTTTTAAATTTCTCGATATGTAATTTTAATCTATTTTCATAATTTTAAATGTTTAATCTGTTATTAACCCTTTTAGTGCCAAGCGTTTTATGGAGTACCTACATGCGAGAAATGCCACGGGCCGATTTGATATGCGCGCTCATATAAATAGCTTTATAAGGAGGAAAATTTTAGTATTGATTGGAGATAAGGACTAAATGAAATAAACACAAGCGTGGTGTGGTCTACATTGTGTTGGAGATAAGGACTAAAGCAAGAGTCTCTCTGCGCGTGCGCTCGTAGGCAGCTCGGCCTGCCGGCCGGGCCACTACGCCGAATCGGCCCGTGGCACTCTTCGCATAAGGACCGTGGGCCGATAGATCGGCCCGCTGGCACTAAAAGGGTTAAACTTAGTTTTCTGTAATATAACCGCAAAATTCGATGCCAACCGTTTTCAAATTAAATTAAAATTTTACTCTATTTAATGTTCCAATATTTAAAAAAAATTACAAATTTAAATTAGAGTAAATTAATAATAAAATCAAATTAAAAAAAAAAAAATATATAGTAAAATAAAATCACGTATGGCCAAGAACATTAATTTATTATATAATTAAGAATAACTACTTACGTAATATAAACAGTTGCGAACATAATGGGTAACAGAGCAATCATGATTCGCATGAGTGGCTAAGGTGATCAGTAATAAGTGATAGCATTGGCAGCATTAATTTAAAGTGCTTGGCAATGCGTCAACGAATGATGAATAACAACGCAGCGCTTTGTACTGTTCAGGTCGACTACCCGTCGCACACGCGATTATTTAACTGCATGAATTTGAACACTTCTTTTATTCGAACAGTGAAAGTCATGGGACATACAGACAGACAATCGGTGAAAGCTAAACAATTTTTAAAATCCATCCAAATTCCGAAAAAAACTAGGGCTAGATTAGGGATTTATTGGAGATTTACTAGGCCCCTCATCAGACAGGCATGAATCAGGTATGTAATTTCATTTTTATGAATTTCCATTTCTATGAATCAGGTATGTAATTCCATTTCTGGCCCAAAAAGTATCCGGCTGACAGATCCGATCCTGCCCAGACTACCGTGTCAGGCCCTCATTTAAAAAGTATATTTGGCCCGGATCAGGTAATTTAATTGGATCCGGGTTAGGTTATTTTAGCAGGTCCTGATCGCATAATCAGTAATGAACAATATTTGAACTATTGTTCGACAACACTTCATGAAAATAACCGATTTCAAGTCGGATAATTATGTTAGAATCAGGAAAATTAAAACCCTCAGTAGATCACATCAGGACCGGATGAACATCAGGGTCTGATCAGATAAATTGGAGTTAACCCTGAAAGGGCCCGAATCCGATCCGAATAAGATAAATAAGGGTTGACTCCAGTGCCGCATAAGTCAAACTAGAGCTTGAAAGAATTAAAACCAACTAATGATATCCGGGTCTGATAAGACAAAATTGGGTTTGCTGTATTAACCCATTTTTTCCTAAACAGACATTTTGGTATCGATTTGTTTATTAACTAGGAAAATGTTAAAATAACAATAAAACAATTCCAAAAGTCACTTTTTTCATGTAAAATTTGAAAAAGTGAATCGGCAGTCAGAATCGGAAAATTTTTTATCGTAAAATTCCAAAATGGCGTCTTCAATATGGCGGTGGTGTAAATAGATAAAAAATGTTCAACAAATAATCTTTTTATAGGTATTTGATGTCGCTCATTACGAAACTTGAGTCAATATTTGATTTTATGAATATAAATGATAATGTCGTTCTCCTGAATTTCCATCAACTTTCTGTAAATCTGCTTTTATTTTAGTGGTTGATTTAATACGCAAAATACTTAGGTATCATAAGCTCGGTTTTTAGAAATAACCTTTATATTATTGATTTCCCCATACATGAAGATCTAACTTTTTATTCGGATCTCTATTCAGATTAAGGGAAATTTTAAAAATTTGTCAAATCTCAACTTTCATTTAATAGATCGTTCTTGCGATAGAGAAAGAATAAAATATGCATCATTCTTCTCTAAGCATTTTATATAGAGCGAGCCGATTGATCCATTATTGGATATTATTATTATTGATATGTATTATACGCAAGTGGCTGTGTTTGAAAATAGTGAAAAAGGTTCGGTACCGCACTTTATATATTTGCCTCATCTGTTTTTTTAATGATGGTAATGATAAGACTCTTACATTTGAGTTATACATATTGTATAATTAAAATCTTATTCAAAATATTGGGTCCATTCATTAATAGGCATTAATATGATCGACGCTTGGAAAATAAACTCGTTATAATCAAAGTAATATTTCAAGCCATTGGGCCAAGTAAATAAAAACCAGCAAATGCTTTTTACTTGGTATTTGTTGAGAATACTGGCCATTTATGTGATTAAAAATTTAGGCTTTTACTTAAAAATACAGCAAATGCTTTTTGCTTTTGAGTGATGGCTGAATTTATGAATTGAGCCGATATTTTTGAAAGTGGTATAAGTCTATTTAAAAAAAAAAACGCATGAAGACTGTCTTCACGTTTAGATTTAACTGAAAAAGTTATTAAAATAATATGTGAGAGATGTAAACTTATCCACTTTCAAAAATATCTGTTCAGTTCATGAATTCAGCCATCACTCCTTAGAAATTAGAGATAACTGAATTGAATGCCCTAGACAGACAGCGCACTAAATTAATAATTGGTAAATTACCCATTTAGCACTAATTATTAATTAATGAAGTGGTGACAGACAGCCATTTCTTAATCATCATTTATCAGCTATCAGTTATTCAGTAGTCTTTGTGCTTTTGCTCTTCTTGTTCTTTGTAATGGATAGCGCAAAGCAATGTTAGAACTGATATAGAAAGGATAGGAAAATCAGTTGAATTCTAGTACACTTTTCATCATTTATCTGTAAATGATCAAAAATTTATGGACATTTAGCAAGTCCAAAATGATCAAGTTTTTCATCTTTAGCGACCATAATGATGATAAGCTCATGACAGACACCACCTAAATTAGTAATTAATACTAATTAGTAATTTATGTGTGCTATCGGTCTAGGGCATATGCTTGCTCGAATAAACCTTGAACTGACCTATCTGTCTGTTTAATTAATAAGAACAATTAAAAAAATATTCTTATTCAATCATAGAAAAACGCAATATCAAAACATAAAAGACAAAACCGAACGAACAATTTTAGCTGCAATTCTAAAAACCTATTTCTATAAAAATTTACATTATAGATTTATTTTAAGATTAAATGGACTTTTTATCATATACACCTGTGTTCAAAAAAATAGTAGTGTACCAATGCGGCAAGTTTGCTGTTCTACAAATTCTCATGTACAAAACAAAGACAACTTTTGCACAAAACACAACATCAGGTGTTTAAGAATCTGATGAACAATTAAAAACATTTTAGTTCATAAGCAATGAATAGCAGTGTCTTCAGACAAGAGCACTTGCACTACTATTTTTTTGAACACAGGTGTATCTATAATTTAGAGCCTAATTGAATTTCTTCCTGCATTATAACATTTCCCTTTCTATCTAAAGTACTTCGAAATTAATGTACAAAACTACAAGTTTTGCTTTCTTTAACCCGTAAAATTAAAACATTTTATTTTATTCTTTTCGTATATATAAATTATTTTCATTTTTATTATCAAATAATATTCAATGCCATTTTCAATTATTGTAATCGAAAATTAACAATTTTCTAATTTGTAATTTAATCAATTAAGATAATGATTTAAAATGATTTCACCAAAAAGAACTTGTGCATGCAATAAATGGAAAAGTGGAAAAGTTTTAAAACCACACGCCGGCTAGTGGGAATGATTTAATCGCTGATTGAATACACTTTAATTTATTTAAAATAAAAATATAAATCATCCGCATTTAAATGCCGTGAAATGAATTTTTTGGTAATAATCTCCGTAATTAAAAGTCGCGAAATAAATTTGGCTGAAAAAAGCGGTCATATAATTTAATTGCCGTAAATGAGAAAATACTAACATTATGTTTGTTAATTCTCTCGCTGTTATGTCTACGCAAAATAACGTAACCAGAAAAAGAGAATTTTTAAATTATTTCAAATTGAATTTATTTGTAAAATTATTCAGAGTCGACGCCAATTATTTGGTCGAGTGACAATAACTAAGATTGTTAAAAAAAGGATTGTCAGGCACGTGAATTTATCTTTCAGGGCAAGAAACCTAAGAATGCTAATTGTATACATAAAAACTAGCTTAGTCATATTTATCAGTTTTATTTGTTAAACCGCAGAAACGCAAATGCTTCACCAATTTATACCAATAAATGCCCCTAATTGCGATGATATTTATAAAACGAAATACAAATTCCGTCTAGCCTACCCTACAATGCCTTTAATCTCGATGAAGGAAGTTATATTCACAATTATTGAATTATCAATCATTCTACTTTGTTTCGTGGACGTAATTGCGGCAATCTGGTTGACAAGCAAACAGCTTAAATTGTGGCTTTCGTAATAATTCCTCCCCCAAAAAATATGATAAAAAAATTATTCCTGGTCATGAAAATTTGCTAGGAAAGCACTAAGGCTAACAAATAAACCAAAAATTTTAATAATTTTGACCGGGTCGGCTTTTAGAGACAGTTGCGTACACCATTCTTTAGCTTCTGAGTGGAATAATTTGTGGGATATTGATTTTTGCCTATTTTATTATCAATTAATTATTCCCATCATTTTCTCTTTTAAATCTCCTAAGCTTATGTACTGTATATTTATAATACAAAGTATCTACTACTTCTTTTGATTTTAAATGCGAAAAATTAATATTTGCACTGAACAGGTTTCGGAATTTTAAAATTGTCCTTATAAGACGTTTTTAAAGTTCGTAAAATTAATACAATAATTTTACAATTCAGTGGTGTGCTTTTCTTACAACTTTAAAGTTTTAAGAACGCTTTTCTAAAATCGCAAAAACGTGACGCTATGTCGTTAATAACTTCTTTTTATCCCTTTGCTTTCCCGATAAAACTCCAAATTTAGGTATATATTTTATAGGTATAACTTTGCTTTACGCATCTATAAATCTCTCATTTATCTCTCTAAGCCAGAATGCAAAAGAAAAGGGCAACAGTTGAAATTTCATTGAATTTTTTTTTTTTCCAAGAAATTTAACAAACGCTTAAAGACAACATAAACATCAGGACAATTCAGCTGTGATTAGGAAGTACTCTTGAAGCAATCTTGATACAATTCAAATATTATCTTTTCGAAATTGCTACAATACGAAAAATCACTTCAGAAGAAACATAAATTCTTAGAAATCTCAGGTCTGAGTTAAGCTCTAAAGGGGAATAAATGAACTGAAAAATGCTTAAATGATTACTTTCGTGTTCATTTTCTTAAGCGGCGAAAGAGGATACTTTTGGAAAATCCCTAAAATGCCGTAATTTAAATGCTTTAAATATTGTGATTCATGAATCTGGGCAATTTTCTGTTGTGGGGACTACAAATAAATTTTTTGAGAAATGTCCCTTCCTCTGAAATGGCTTTTTGTGGAGGAAATAAAATTGAAGATTTTAAATGACTTTGATTTACCGATTTATGTATTCATTTTTAACTAATCTCATTTTAAACTTGCAGAAGTTTGTTATGAAAAGGAATTCAATTTTTAAAGCATAACGAAAAAATATCAAGCTTTAAAAATTGCAATGAATCATATTACATAATACCCATATCGCTTCATCGAACATTTGAGCAAATATATATTATTTGAAAAATTAAGTTAGAGATATAATAATGCGTTTTGAGTCTCGGTGTTTTTTTTAATTGCCGGGCATCAAAAATTAAAAGAGTCGAAAAAATTCAAGATTTCCTGGAAATTCTAGACAGATTTTAAGAAAACATGGCGCAGTTATATCTTATGCCTGGGCTAGTATTTAAGAAATTTGTTCTAATAAAATATAAGATCTCAGACGGACCCAAGATGGCTACTAATAATTTTAAACTTCATGAGATTACCATAAAACATTGTACTTGGGTGTTTCGAATACACTATCAAAATTTTGAATTTTTAGATGGCCAATCCAATAAGTTGACAAATATTTCTAAAATTCAATCAATGATTATATATGTTTATGTAGCACAAAACGCCTTTCAGGCCTTCTGATTTGGAATCCATTATAAAAACTTGGGAATTCGAAGTCGCGGATCAAATTCTGTTTATCTGTTTTTGTGCACGCATCACGCTAAATCAACGGAATGGCATTTTATAAAACTTAACATAGTTATAGCTTATACTCTGTCTTAACATTTGTGATAAATTTTATCTACATCCACAATGTTCCAAAACTCTGAAAATTAAAATGTGCGTTACTGATTCAACTCTGACTAACTATTTTGTCTTTAATCTTACTTTAATTACGTATTGTACCACTTCTAGTTATAATATATCCTTTTCCAAATTAATTTAACCCCTTTCTGGTTCAGAATAACTCTTCTTCTGATAAATTTGATAGTTTTTTTCATCGATATATTATAATAACTGGTCGAGGTTATCGACAGAAGGATTTTTTTGAACTGGATGACGATTAAATAAATTTGTATAAGGATTTATTTGAAATTAAATGCTACATATAGAACTTTCTTGGTTGTAATTATTGCTTGTTTCGTCCATATACATATTATGCCATTATTAACAGGATGTAGATTTAGTGGTAGGCTACTGAAATATTGAATACTTTTTATACAATATAAATTGAAGCAGGCAGGTAGATTATCTACAAAGTATTGGGTTGGCACGAAAGTAATGAGACACACTAGAAAACTCTACTCATGTTGTTTTTCTAATCAATTGTTTTCGACCATATTCTAGTATGTTATAGAACATTCTAGGTGCTTCAGTCCTAGGGGTATATAAAAGCCCACACACGATTAATTCAGTCAGTTTGAAGAAAAATGGATGAGCGACAAGTTCGAACTCTATACCTTTACGAGTATTTGTTAGGCCATCCCGACTAGAATTTTGGTGGGGTACAGCTAGGGCCCCTATGAGGCTAGCCACACTGCCTCATGTGGGTCCCATGAGGCTGCCCTATAAGGCGCACGAAGGGCAAATAACGCCTTGCCTCATTCGCGCATCATTATGACTGCCTCATGTGGGCCTCGTGAGGCAAAACCCGACTAGAATTTTGGTGGGGTACAGCTAGGGTCCCTATGAGGCTAGCCATACTGCTTCGTGTGGGTCCTATGAGGCTGCCGTAGGGCAAATAACGCCTTGCCTCATTCAGGCTCTCTTTGTAATACTTAATAATGTAATCCTAACTCCTTATACTTATATACATGTGGAAATACTTCTTTATTAGTATAAATTATTATAATAAACTTAAACTCAGTCCGAGGCGAGTGCGCCCTGATGTTGTCCGTCCTGCGGGTAGAATCCAAAAAGGAACGAGTGCCGCAATATGGCGATGAGCTGTCAGCTCGTAGGGGGATTCGTCGAGGGATTCTCAAGAAGATGATACTTCATGCAATAGATTATAAAATACGAAGTTTTTGTAAGGAAAACCCGATAAGACAGCTATTAATAATACTGGGATTTGTGCTTTAATCGAGCCCAGCTGATAATTTGCAAATATAACCCACTAGCAGATAACGTCAAGTATGCCTAGGTGTATATGTGATGTTTGCCTAATCGAACCCCTGTAAAGCAAAAGGTGGGATTGCCCATTTCATTGTAAGGTTAGCCTCATAAGACCCTTGTGAGGTAGTGATGGACACTGAAAAAAAACATCGATGTTTTTTTCGATGCAATACATCGGTTAGTTGCATCGATGTTATATCGATATATCAAAAACTACATCGATGTTTTCCATACATCGATTGTTTTTTCTGTAAGTTTGATATATATATTTATACAATCAAAAAACAGTTTGTCAATAAATACTATACATTTTTTTTTTATAAAAGTTTTAAGAATGTGATTTTTTTCCAATTTAGAAAGTAAATGTCCCCTTAATTAGGTGTTTTCCGTTTTAAGTTATTCTTTGAATCTACTTCTTCTATACACAGTGTTAATCATGGCCATTGTGTAGAGGGAGCGGCCCATCGATGCCGCAAATTGCTATACATTACCAAGTTAGTTCAGTGCGTTCCAGCGATACGCAATTTACGTGTGGGCGACGTATAGCGATTTACGTCATCGATGGTTCATCGTGTAGAGGGGGCATAAGAGTTGCACTCACTGCGTTCCGAACACAGTCTTGCGTAACCAACATGCAGCAAACGAAAAGTGCTTTCGTTTCACGTAAAAAATTAGGAATAATTTTTACAAATTACGAAAAATCACCTAAAAGTAACCTTTTGAGTAGTGTAACCTAGAAATAACCTGACAGAGTTAAAAATCACCTAAAAGGTTACAAACCTAAAAGGTAATGTTGGCTAGCTTGGGACTTGGGAGATGTAAGACAAAAAAATATTAACCATAGACAGAAAATCCATCCATTAAAAATGTTTTTAGTAGGTTTGCCTTTTCGATGCATCGAATAAAAAACATCGATGTATACTCGATGTTTAAGAATTAACAATACATCGGTTTAATTCGATGTATCGATACAATACATCGAGTGTTTTTAAAACATTGATGTATCCCGACTAGAATTTTGGTGGGGTACAGCTAGGGCCCCTATGAGGCTAGCCACACTGCCTCATGTGAGTCCCATGAGGCTGCCCTATAAGGCGCACGAAGGGCAAATAACGCCTTGCCTCATTCGCGCATCATTATGACTGCCTCATGTGGGCCTTGTGAGGCAAAACCCGACTAGAATTTTGGTGGGGTACAGCTAGGGTCCCTATGAGGCTAGCCATACTGCTTCGTGTGGGTCCCATGCTGCCGTAGGGCAAATAACGCCTTGCCTCATTCAGGCTCTCTTTGTAATACTTAATAATGTAATCCTAACTCCTTATACTTATATACATGTGGAAATACTTCTTTATTAGTATAAATTATTATAATAAACTTAAACTCAGTCCGAGGCGAGCGCGCCCTGATGTTGTCCGTCCTGCGGGTAGAATCCAAAAAAGAACGAGTGCCGCAATATGGCGATGAGCTGTCAGCTCGTAGGGGGATTCGTCGAGGGATTCTCAAGAAGATGATACTTCATGCAATAGATTATAAAATACGAAGTTTTTGTAAGGAAAACCCGATAAGACAGCTATATTAATAATACTGGGATTTGTGCTTTAATCGAGCCCAGCTGATAATTTGGAAATATAACCCACTAGCAGATAACGTCAAGTATGCCTAGGTGTATATGTGATGTTTGCCTAATCGAACCCCTGTAAAGCAAAAGGTGGGATTGCCTATTTCATTGTAAGGTTTGCCTCATAAGACCCTTGTGAGGTACTCATAAGGTAAACCTCACTTCAGTATCGCTGATTTTATTTTGTGAGGTCCTCATGAGGAATTTACGGGGAAATCCCTCTATCGGCATGCCCCTCACTTGCCACATGAGGACCTCATGAGGAATCTACGGGGAAATCCCTCTATCGGCATACCCCTCACTTGCCACGTGAGGCCCACACGCTTCATGAGGCATGCCCCCTATAAATTCTAGTCGGGATAGTGCGCGAGCTACGGCAGACAACATCAACACTGCATTTGGCTCAGATACTACAAGTCACGCAACAGTGTCTCGTTGGTTCAAACGTTTCAGTACAGGAGACCGAAGCCTCGAAAGTCAGCCTCGCTCGGGACGACCACCAGCTTTCGACAATGATGATTTGCGCCGTGAACTGCAACAGAAGCCGGATGCAAGCACTCGTGAATTAGCGACAAAACTCCACTGCAGCCATCACGCTATAGAACATCACCTGCACGAGCTCGGATATAGGAGAGTTTTATCCCGATGGACACCTCATGCCCTCACAGACGCCATTCGTGCTGCTCGGGTCGCCGTCTGCCAATCGCTACTACTTCGACCGCGCCGGAAGGAGTTTTTGGAGGATTTGGTCACAGGGGACGAGTCGTGGGTTCTCTACGAAAACAATACGCGCCGTGCCTTCTGGCTGCCACGAAAGGAAGACCCACCAACTCAACCAAAGCAATATCAAAACCGCGGCGAAAAATTTCTATTGTGCTGCTTTTGGGATTCTCAGGGCATGCTGTTTTATGAATTATTACATAATGAAACAGTTAATGCTCACACATATGCGGCGCAGCTCGATAAACTAGTCACAGCTATCAAAGAAAAAAGACGAAGAAGAGCCAATGTCATTTTACTTCATGACAACGCTCGCCCGCACACTGCATCCACCACCCGCCAACAACTGCAGGGCTTAGGCTGGGAGACGGTACCTCATCCACCATATTCCCCAGACATTGCCCCTTCATACTATCATTTATTCAGAGCCATGAAAAATGATTTGCGTGATAAACGCTTTAACACTTTTAATGAAGTTGAAACCTACGTAGCCACCTTCTTCAACTTACGGCCCGCTGAGTTCTGGGCAACTGGCATCCAGTCCTTGCCTATGCGTTGGCAAGAAGTCATAGATGCTCACGGCGAGTATTTGATTGACTAAATGTAGAGTAAAATAAAAATGTTAGAATTTAAAATGTAAAAACAAACTGTCTCATTTCTTTCGTGCCAACCCGATACAAAAAAATGTTCCTCCAAAGTTCGTTAAAGCAATTCATTTTTAATTAAGGAACTAATATAGAAGCAAATTGCTTCTGTTAATTTCTTTGTATTTAACTAAAAAAACTGCTTTAATTGATTTAAGGAGAAATGTATTAAAATCAACTCCGATATTTCTTAAAATAGGCATTCTTAATAATTTTCTTTCTTAATCTGGAAATGTGATTTTACACAGCTAGTCTTAAATAAAGTTTCAATGCCAAAAACCAAATTATGAACTTAAAAGCCAAAGCAATTTGTGATTTTTTATTAGTACTTGTTCAATTTTAGCAATTTTTATTTTATCCTTTAGGAATATGCTTATAAAATTTTATTTAAAAAATCACAAATAAAGAGAGAGTTATGAAACCAAACGTCCGCTCAAATATAATACAAGTTTTGGTACGATATCTTTAAAAATTTTGAACATTTTTTTCTAGAAGAAATTTGATAGAAAGTATGTGTAAATATTTAAAAATTATGCACGTGTTTAAGATTAGTTTAATAAATAAACTCATATTTGCTGGATTAGATTTAGATTTGTCAACCTTATTTAATTTTAATAATAATATTACATATTTCTGTACAATAAGTGCATAAGATCTACAGTCTTTTAAGAGTAAATATATGAATATATGATTTAACCAGGCAATTAAAGACTTCGTAGATAAAATAATTTTTTTCATTTTGATTGATTTTTTATTTACAAGATAAGAAAGGTTAAATTCAGTACTAGAATTAGTAATTCATTCAGCTGTATTATTTTCTACGTGTTACTTAGCCAAAGTGTATAAATTAAGTAATATTACGTGTTGGGGAAATTCATTAAAAACCCAGTGAATTTATTTAGCTAAATAATAACTATAATTAAAACCTATGCCATACTACTATTGCTGGGCGCCTGATTTGTTACAAGCTGAACGGATTATTCGATTATTTTTTGGAAAATTGTTATGCAATAATGTTAAGTTTGACATATACATATAACATCAGCCACACTATGTTATTCAGGGGTGGAAAAGTGCCAGGGTAAATTTAAAATCATTTTGAGTATTTTATTTTGCATGACTTGAAGTTTTTCCATATGCATGCGTGTACATTGAAACCAAACCGGACCATAATAAAACATTAGGGCTTGAAATATTACTTTATATATTATAATTTTATTATCCAGATTTAATGTTGATTTCCTTTTTATGAAAGGGTACATAATTTTTATCAGCAAACTCAGTTTGTTAAGTATTGTTGTAATATGTTGGGTAGTTGTAGATGAGTAGGTGAGGGTCTTATCTAATCTGACTCCTAGGTACTTGAAATTAACATTCCATGTCACATCACTGCCATTTATCGTCAGGTGGATATTTGGTAAGTGTTTTAGGTTTCTTTTACGAGTAAAGAACATGACTTGAGTTTTGCTAGGATTCACTCTTATTTTCCATTTATTAAAATACACTTGTAAGGTATCTAGTCCGTAAGTTATTAAAAATATGGTTGGCTTCTTCGTGAGAGCTAAAGATAGATAAAGATCAGCGAAAATGGATAAACAAAATAATAAATAATGAGATAATTAAGGATAAAGTGCAAAAAATAAACAATATTGTGAAACTGAATTGAAAATTTCATATCTTTAGTCTCGATTCGTGCGTTTTATATGCTTTTAATTAGCATGCAATCATACATCATTGCCGAATTCCCATTTTATGTTATTGTTACAGAGCTTTGGATGTTCGCTAACCACAAACAACAATAACAAAGTGGTGTGCACCACTCGTAAACAAAAGAGCAGCTTTTCTTTTACATAAGTCGATTTTGTACACCAAAAGCTCCGCGTTATGCCAAGAAAATCAGTTCAAAGAATTTACAAAGTTTTTAGTAGCACACAAACCTAAACAGCAAGCAAGCAACCTTGCAAAGTTCCGCGCAAGTTCGGAAAATCGATAGTAAATTTTATTCTAATGGGGGTTTGCAATGCGTTGCAGTGCGCTGCCGAAATATAAATACTTTTGAGGGTAAAACAATCCGACTAATTACCACATACATAACCCCAAAGTGTGAACGGACAAGCAGACAGACAGCCAGACATACTCGAGGAAAGAGCAAAAACCTTTCGAAAAAGACTTGAGCTTTTCGATCAAAATACCTTCGCGCCTCGGCGTGTCGTGTGCTGTGCAAGTGGCAAAGTGAAAAGCGACGTAATTTCGATTGGGTTGCACGCAAGTGTCAACACGGTACAAGCGGCAATGGCGTTAATTAAAGTCGAGTACTGGAAATAAGGTCTATCGAGATATGTTTCCCTTCACCCAAAATGACCTTCTTTCACTCCCGCTACCAGGCCGCTTCTTTCAGTAAGTAATTCATGAGAATTCCTGCTTCAAAAGAAAGGTTTGAGGGGGACCTCGATGAAATTTTTCGCCACCTCGGCGGACGCTTAATTAAGAATCAAAGTTGAGAAGTTCAGTTAACGCATTAAGATCAAAGCTGAGCTTATTGATTTCCTCGCTTAATAAGGAGCGAATTTTGTTTATTCAAGTGGCAAAGCAAATTCTCAGTTGGCTTCAAAGTATTGTGACAAATTAATTGCCTAGTCCGTGAACTTTTCAGCTGAGTTATTAATTTCGGACCAAAGCTCTCCTCCATCCTCTCGGTACGACTGTGTTGACTCAATAGAAATGATTACTTTTACCCTTTAGATGGCTTTTTTTAGAACCGTGTTTTGTATCTCGTGCTCTGGCTGTCGTATCTTTCATTCGTGGCGTCAGCGATGTCTGACCCGCAAATCGTTTTCAATTTTTGTGGATTCAGGAAATTTTGTATCACATGTATGACCTCCTTCTTTTTATTTATTATTCATGTGCGGTGGTGCCCGGCATGGCATTTCCAGAGAAAATAAAACAAAAACAAAATCAGAAGAAATATTTGCATTTTTATACCACATCAGACAAACTTGCAGACAAGACATTTAAAATTAATAAACTTCATTTATAGTAAATTAAGAGGAATATAGTATGTTGGAATGATTACAAAATAATGATATCACTTACATTAGTCATTAAATCATATCGTCGTTGCGCGTGCAATACCGCGTAACAGCAAAAAGCGCAAAATTGAAATATCGCGCCTACGGATCCTTAACATGGTTTCGCTCCTTATAGATCTCACAGAATTTAAATTAGCCTATAAGAAACCTCATTTTTGACATAGAAACAATACCGCGTTACACTTGCTTTCTTGCAGTTGGCGGCAAGTTTTTTCTTTCTCCTGTAAAATCGTGAAAACGCAGATACTCGGTATTGCACGCGCAACGACGATATTACTTTAATACAAAATAGATATGACCAGAGAATAAAATTTCTAATCGTCGCTTATGTATTTATCTCGGATAACTTTGGACCACTTTTCACATCTAAAGTACTTTTTAAGTTCCTTAAAATTGTAACATAAATGTAGTGATATTTATGTGCTTTTTTAAAATTGTCAACATGAAAAAAAGAATCAATCTGAAATAATCGTCATTTTATAGATAATCCAAAGTTACATTGCCATTTTGGGTAAATTTAGACCACCGTACATTTAACGCGGTTTTCTGTTTTTAGGAAAATAGTCTATCACATTTATTTGAAATCAGATACAGTAAGTGTAAAACTAGTATTAAAAAAACATACTTACGATCTTTAACTAGTTACGGATCCCCGCTACTAGAAACCAGTTACAAAATTTTTGGGTTTTACTCAAGTAAAATAAAACCACATTAATGAATATCAAAACATAAGTCTTCTGTTTTAAGTCTTCACAAAAAAAAAAAATTATTTTACCAAATAACAACTTACTTAGAATTAAATTTAACTTACTTAGAAACATTTTACACATCTTCTTTCATTTTCCAAAGTTGCAATTTATCTTGCTGATCCAATGTTATCCCAAATGTCTTGCTCTGCTAAGGAATTTCACAATTTTGTAATGAATTGATGCAGAATTTAGTCAATATTTTATAATATAATATAATATAATAATATTATAAAGAGGAAAGATTTGTATTTTTGTGTGTATGTTTGTAATGAATAAACTCAAAAACTACTATGCCGATTTCAAAAATTCTTTCACCATTAGAAAGCTATATTCACCCTGAGTAACATAGGCTATATCCAATTTAGAAATTCAAGATGGCGGATCCAATATGGCGACCTATATTTCTCGATTTCAACGGACCTTAATGAAAATTAGTACAATGATTGTTTTCAAGTCACTGATTTTGAATATTACCAAAGTTTACAAATCCAAGATGGCGGACCCAATATGGCGACCAATATCTGTCGCTTTCAATGGATTTTAATGAAAATTAGTACAATGATTATCTTGAGGTTACTGATTTTTGAATGTTATCAACATTTACAAATCCAAGATGGCGGATCCAATATGTCGACCAAGATTTCCCGATTTCATCGGATTTTAATGAAAATTAGTACAATGGTTATTCTGAGACCACTTATTTCGAATAATATCAAAATTTGTAAATCCAAGATGGCAGATCCAATATGGAAACCAAATGTCTCGTTTTCAACGAATTTGAATGAAAATTAGTGCAATGGTTATTCTGAGACCACTAATTCCAAATATTATCAAAATTTGTAAATCCAAGATGGCGACCAAAATTTCTCGATTTCAACGGATTTTAATGGAAATTAGTACAATGATTATTCTGAGAACAGTTATTTTGAGTGTTATCAAAATTTCCAAATCCAAGATGGCGGATCCAACATGGCCACCAGAATGTTGCGATTTCGACGGATTTTAACGAAAATTGATACAATGATTGTTCTGAGGCCACTAATTTAGAATACATATTGTCAAAATTTGCAAATCCGAGATGGCGGATAAAATATGGAGACCAAATGTCTCGATTTCAACCGATTTTAATGAAAAGTAGTACAATGATTATTCTGAAGCCACTAATTTCGAATATTAGCAAAACTTCCAAATTCAAGATTGCGAATCCAATATGGAGACTAAAATTTCTCGATTTCAACAAATTTAGTACAATTAGTACAATGATTATATTAAGGTCACTAATTTCGAATATTATTTAGATTTGGAAATCTAAGATGGCAAATCCATAAAGGGGTTTTCGGGTTGAAACAATTTCTAGGATATAACAAAATAAAACATTTGAGAAGTGTTTAATCTACATCTACACTAATATTACAATATAAAGAGGAAAGATTTGTATTTTTGTGTGTATGTATTTAAATAAAAGGTAAAAATATAAAAAAAAATCATGTCCACTCGTGCGAAGCCGGGACGGGCCGCTAGTATTTTATAATTTTAAACAAATCTAATAATTAAGCTTTATAAGCCACAATATTTAGCTAATTACCGGATTTTTACATGAAAACTACATAAAATCATAAATTGAAAATAGTACTTGCATAAACTTGCATTATATATATTGATTTTGTTTGAGCATAGCAGCGATTTAAAAAATAACCTAAGGTGTTTATTCGCGGTGTGGTTCAATGTTACCACGGGCGGCGCGGCGGTCTAAAGTTACCCAAAATGACTCTAATAAAGTTAATGTAAAATCTTCTTTTTAATTATTTGTTTAATTGTTTTAAAACGTTGACGCCGGCACAGTTTTTTGTACTTCACTTCATCGGGCGGCAGTTGAAATCGTACTTTGCTTTATCTGGCGGCGTCTTGCACAAAATGTTGTTTAGCAAAGCTTCAAAAGTGCAGTTTTCTTTTACTATACGTTTATTAAGACATAATAGTTTTATTTATTATGTGTTACGAAAAGTTTATGTGATCTATCGGTGGTACACGCCGGGTTGAACGGGTTAAACTAAATTAAAGCTAGTGCCTTGTGCATAAGGAATGTGACTATAAAACATAGAGTAAATGGATATTCAATTAAATTTATTTAATCTCTACTCATAACTATGGTAAGTAAGAAGAGTAAATATAAAAATCTGACTCTGTATAAAAATTCCTAGCAGTTGAATATATCTGAAAATATGCCTGGGTTGTTGAATACATATTCTTTTAACTTAGTTTTATAGTTTGATTGGTTAATTTGGATTTTATGTCTCTGCATTGAACTTCTGTTGCACATTCTTTTTACTTATGGTCTATTTGCCTTCGGGTACTGTGATTTGACTACAGTACACTTTAAAAACTGAATGTGAATTCACACTGATCTTAAGAGCCATTTTACATTTTTTTTCTCTGTATAAATTTATCACGATCGTAAAAGTCCACATTTTTGGCGTAATTAAGCAAAAAAATGTGAAATTACACAATTTTAAAGCTTTGGATGTAATATAGGTGTAAACGTACACATTAATATGTAAAATTACGTCAATCTGACATAAATCTACGACCTAAATTGTCTCAATCAAACAAAATGAATATGCAGTCACTTTGTAAAGGCATTCCTTAAAGTTAAGACGTTCTGTCGATAATATTTTGTTTGAAGTAAAATAACTAGATTTAGGGACTTTAACAAATGAAATATGATATGTATTCATTTATACTAATCTTAATACTTTAATACATTGGCGAGAAAAATATTTTTGTTATTTTAATTTTATATCATATAAGTTCATATGTCGTATTTTTATGAGTTTATTAAATGCTTAACAAAACTAAGCTATTGCGAATTTATTATTAAAATAACCTTATTTCTACTCTTTTCTTCATTTTATCTCATTCATTAGAGATAATGTCGTTGTCCCTTTAAGTGTATTGTGAAATATTCAAAGTAGTATTTAATTCCAAAATTTACATCTGCTATGTGTTAATTGATCTTTTTTTAAAGAAGTAAACAATAATTTTGCAAACTTTAATGTGTAATACTTTTCGCATTTACATAAGAAAAGAGTATTTTTACACAGCCATTTGATTAAATTTTTCTAATTGTACTTTTACTACCATTATGTAAGGTATTCAATTTGCTTAAGGGGTTATTCTACTGTTAAACGGGTAAAGAGCAGTATCTTTTTAAAAGTGTTGTAAATAAAAAACTATTAGAGATATCAATTTGAAATTTTGCATGCATCTTTATTAATGAAAAAAATATATAATGGCATAGTTGATATATCAAAAAAATCGGTTAAAAAAACTTTAAACGCGATTTACTCAAAACGTGTTGTTTTGGTGCGCGGTACATCGTAGAGAAAAAACTAATGAAGCGATTTAGCTAAAAAATTTTTTGCATAGTTATATATCAATTTTACACAGACTGAACCTAAATTGAGCCATAAAAATTGAAATTTGGTTATTTGGGAGCACTTTTTTCATCGAAAAAACGTCCAAAATCGAGCATGCTATTTTCCAACACTTGTCAAATCGCGAAAATTTAATATTTATGGCTCAATTTAGGTTCAGTCTGTGTGTTTTTAGCTAAACTAATAAAATTTCATCGTTAAATTGATTGCAGATCACCTGGACGACCTGGGCAATGTACCGCGCAAACGACTCTGGTCGTCAGCGCGCGCTACATCAATCATAAACCGAAGCCGCCATTTTGTTTGTAATGTATATGCTCAAGAAATAAGTTACATGTGTGTAAAATGATCCACCTTTATAAATATTTAGTGAGTCAATTTGACTCACATCCGTCAAAATATATATAGCACATACGGATTTTTGGAACTAAAGAGATAAGGGGAGACGGAGCGATTAGTATTTATATTCATAATTTTATTAAAAATCAACATTTATTTCACAACACAATTATTTAAGTTTTTCTATATATATATATAGCAATAAAATATTAAATGAGTCAAATTGACTCGCTCCGGCAATCTAGTGTTAAACAAGTATGTGGATATTTCCAATTTAATAAAACGAAATTCTCTTTTTTATATTCGAAATTTTTATCGGCTGGGAATAATAATTAAAGAGAATTAGCTGCTTTAACGATTGATTCGTAAGATAGGTTTTTGTCTGAAAAGAAGTTGAGAAACAAAATTACCAATTCTTTTTAATTGATTAAAACTAGCGCCAGTTGTTCGCTTAATGATAAAAAAAAAACTAACGAAACTGCGCAATTTGTGCACTTTTGAATATGCAAAAAAGTATAATTCATATTTTTCAAATGTCTAAAGATAAAAATTTCCCATTATTCATCGCTTAATCTTCAAAAATTAAAACTTCAACAATTTTATTATGACTTATTTGAACTATTTAAAAAAAACAATACATCAGAGACTTGTTTCTACAGCTATAAGAAATGATATTAATCTTTCATGCATGTTTTCAGCATATTTCTTGTGAAGCCAGCACAACGAGTTTTACGTGTTCCGTTTTTCTCTTCATTTTTGTTTACTGATCCGCCCCCCAAGCGTCCTGATAGCATGATGATACTTGCTTATGCTGTGATACTTCGGAACAAGCTAACGCTTTACACATGTATTTGTAAAGAAATAAATCATACCTACATAGCAATTACAAGACAATTGCATTTACATTATTATTATCATACGTTAATGCTACATCTTCATTTTTAAGCAATATTAAAACAATAAAGATCTTGAATTTATTTCTCAATTCAAGGCTTCAATATTTCTTAAATCCTTTACTTTTGATAAAGAACTAAATTCGAATTCTCTCAAATTGTTAAGTGTATATTTATTAATTTAATACAAGGATAATTATTTTTGCAAGTGCGGTGCATAGCGTTTTTTATTATTTCAAAAATTATCATTACACAGATTTTTCAACAAAATCTACATTGCAAAGTAAAATTTCATCAAAAGTTTTTCTATTTTGGAGTTTGTTGTTACTAGACTATTTTAAAGACTTCAGATAAAGCAAGTAGATATAATAAAAACAGTCTATAATAGTGTACTTATGTTAAAATGCGATCTTAATGTCTAGCATAGTAGGGGAAGTTAACTGCAATAATCAGTCAGTACTTTCATGCGTTAAATTGAAATTTTTTCCTCATTGAAATCAAGCAAAATGCCATGCCGCAGAAAACCCATAAGTTGCCTTCGTTTCTTGCTTAAAGCCATGCAAGGAGATAACTTTCAACATTAACTTTCTCGATTAACTTCGACTGCTAGCAAGTTATTTTTAAGAGACAGACAGACATTGGTTGCTTGTTGCCAAAACTTCGAAATTTATGTAATAAGTGCAACAGTTGCTAAATTAACCTTGAATTTTGTATGTCAGTTCTTCTTGTAAAATATATTATTAGTCATAAAAATTATTTTTGGACGTTTTTGTAAGAGTATGTGAATAAATTTATCACTATTCAGCCGCAGTATGCTTAGTCCAGATGGGTAAATTGGTAAACATTTAAACAGTCTGTGGCTCTGCAATTGTGAATTTAAGGCTACAAGACTTTCGCGAGCCGTAATTTTAAAATACATAAAAGATATAGTGTTTCAATTTATAAAAGTATTCGTCCTTGAAGACAGTCCCTCCATGTATGCAACAGAAGTATATTTTTATAATCTGCACTAGGTTCTTAATTAAAATAAACAAAATATGACTATTTATCGGACGTTCAGTTCAGAAATTATTATTCTCTTCAATTTATATTGTTTCCTCCATGATTACTATTATTAAGATTAAATAAATAAATTGTGGTTGATGACAATTTACTGAAATATATAAAAAGCCTGTTAAAAAAAAAAATCGTGCTTTATGAAGTATAATCTTTCAAATAAAAAAATATTCAAAGAAATACAAATTTAAAATAAAATTTTCGAACGTTCCAAGGTAGAAGGTTTTAACGAAATAAATTAGCTTAATTCATATGACCTTTAACTGCAAACGAAAGGTCTCACATAAAAGGCGGTTTTCCGTTTTCTAACTTTATTACTCTTACTGTTGATTGATTTAAATATGTATATAAACAAAACTTTAAAAAGATATAAAACTGGTATAAAAAGAGAGTTTATTAGATGCAAATAGCGGACTTTAAGATTTTACTTCCGAACAACTTGCAACTTAAGAGGAATTATCGTTTATACTTATAGGTTAATAATATCAGTTTAAGATATATTTTTAGTCAACCACGTAACATCACACAAACGATACATATTGTTATATTACTTTTTTCCACACCCAAAAAAATACCTGGTTCGAACAACTAATTTCATGGTATATTTATTTTTGCTTATAACTGATGGTGATGACCTGGAAAGCATTGTCAGCTAAATCTATTTAAAAATTATAAAATTATCTTGTTATTTAAACCACATTTCTACTATAGTTGAAACGATATGACGGAATTAGTTCAGACAACAATGCCCATTGTTAACACTATTACGATCGACTAATGAAATTGAAGTATCCCAGATTTATTAATTAATTTACCCTAACTTACTGTATGAGTCGTTTATTTTGAAATCCATATTCTAAAAAAATCTAGCTAGCTATTTTAATATTCAAATTTCTAAGTTATCTTTTCATTTTGAAGCAAATTGTACGTTATATATTTAAAATCTCCAAGATTTCGTAAAAGGAAATAAGCTGGTTAATAGAATTATTAAATATTTATTTTGAAAGTGGCTTAAGGCCCCTTTTAAGAATTTCAAATTGATATGGATTTATTAAGCAGTAAACTTTATGAAATACGAACTTTATGTTTTATTATTGTTCGATTAGCTCAGATTATGGTTTTCTACTTTAACCAGTTAACTGTGGTGCCCTCATCGAGCCATGACGAGTATATTCGTCAATCACAGAATAAATTGCGCTGGTAAGATAAGGCCATGCACAAAAACCTCTCCTCAGATCGTGAAAATTCTATGAATTTTTGAATGAATCGTGGGATAGTCAGTATCGTTTGCTTATTTTTGGTAAACAAATTGATTGAATTCTTGGAACATTAAACCGAGGGAGACAATTTCCAAGAAAATTTTGTGCCTCTCAGTTCATGTGCTTTGTATTTGGAATGGTTTTTTGTTGACATTCATGCAATTAGCCCCTTTCTCTGCCCGACAGCTTCCAATTCTTTTATAAAATCTAATTTATTTTCAGCCTGACAAGAGTTCTTGTAGTTTCATATTTTTTGGTTAACATCTAAAAAACGTTATCATCGCACATAAATAAATTCATTATGCGAACTGGTAAACTTTTTCAACCAGTGCATACCGGGACGCATGAGATCATCTCAAACTGTTTATGAAGATGAAGATGTTCTCGTATAAACTTTTTTTTAACCCTTTGAGTCACAAAATTCGAGCTTAAATTAATTTTTACTATAACATACTAACTGAAGGTTTCTGATCACGAATTTGAAGTCAGATTTTGAAAATTAAAAATAGCGGATCCAATATGGCGGACCAAAAATTTAATTATATTAATTTATTTTGAGCACGGTAAAACTAATTATATCGTTGTTGGTTTGGAAATAAAACCACCTTTAACGTTTTACCAAATTTTTTATTTTTTCACCGTATCGCGGTTTCGGAAACTACAGCGTTTCCATCCTCAGCGGTTGTTTTTACCAAACTAAAATTATTGAAGACATTACATTAATTGCTTTTTAAAAAACGGAACTCAACTACAAATAAATACATATCCACCTACATATGCTAAACCAAATTAAATAAATTTGATAGAATAGGAGCTCTTCTATTATTCATTAATACATTCGCGAATTTACTCATGTATAATGATTCATAAGCATCCAGGCGGTTTTGGTCCCTCACAGGCTTAAGAAGTGAGAAGTTATTTTTGTTGAGACTGTGGTCAGGGTTCTCCAAAAAGTGGGCCGCAACAGCTGATTTGTCTGGTTCGTTGTGTTTGATGTACGACAGATGATCGTTCCATCTTTTGTTAACTGCTCTTCTACTCTGACCTACGTAGCTGAGTGGACAGGAGTCGCATTTAATCTCATATATTCCGCTTTGGTCGAGTTTGTCCATGTGATCTTTGCTGTTGCATAGGAAGCTTCCAAGCTTGCATGTCGTAGAATTAACCATTTGGCAATCTATCCGCTTCAGCACTCTCCCAAATTGGTTTGAGATCTCTGGAAAATAAGTTATCTTTACTCTTTTGTCGGCTGATTTTTCGAAGGGAGTCAGAGTAGTTATATCTCGCAGTAGTGCTTTTCTCTGATGTTTTCTAATTATATTTTCAATCACTTGGATGTTAAAGCCGTTCTTTTTTCCAATACCAAGGATTGTTTGTTTTTCTCTTTCGAACCTATCAGCTGTTAGAGGAATATTGCACAGTCGGTGTGCCATGCAGTGGAAAGCAGCTGTTTTCTGTGGGAGTGGGTGGAATGAGTCAGCTGTGATGAAGCGCTCGGTGTTTGTTTTCTTTCGGTGGATATCGAATTCGAGATTATCTTCCTTCCGGATGATTTCAACGTCTAGAAAGGCCAGTTCGTTATCGCGTTCTTCTTCCTTTGTGAAGTTTATCGAGGGAAATAAATTGTTGATATGCTGGAGAATGGTGTTTATATTTTCTCGGCTGGTTATGGCGAATATGTCATCCACATATCTGTACCAAATTTTTGGGAACCAGGCTTCGTCTTTTATTGCTTTCTCAAGGCGTCCCATGAAGATTTCTGATGCTAAGAAAGGAGCCAGTGCATTTCCCATTGCCGTTCCCTCTTTCTGGTAGTAGTATTTCCCTCTGAATTGTAGAAAACTATTTTCCATGCAATGTTTTGACAAGGACAGGTACATTAAGCGTCTTTCTTCAGAAATGTCCTGTTCTTTTAGCCATTCCTCTAAGTAGGAGAAAGTTGTGACCATGGGCACGTTGGGGAACAGTGCTGTAACGTCGAAAGATAGCATGATCTCGTTCTGGTCAATTTTGTAATCCTTTATTTTAGCCACGAAGTCAATTGTGTTTTTTACTGTCAGCTGGATAGGTGTTGTTAGCATCGAAAATTCTTTTACTAGCCATTTTGCGATCTTTTCTGTGGGGGCATTTATATTTGAGACGATCGGCCGCATTGTATTGCCTGGTTTATGAATTTTCGGTAGTCCATAGAGGCGCGGGATAACAGGGTTAGACACCAAAAGCTTCATTTTTTGCTGTATGCCGAGATCGTCCTTAAATTTGTTTAAAATACTAGATGTTGATCGCGTCAGCTTGCTAAGGGGATTCTTCACCTCTTTATAAATGTCGTCTTCTAGAACAGTGGTCATTCGTTGTTCGTACTCTATTTTATCCAAAATTATAATGTTATTTCCTTTGTCAGCTTTGGTATAAATCACGTCTTTGGCTTGTAGTTGCTTTACGGTCTCATATAGTTTCATAGTGTTTGATGTATTTTTATTTGTACTTGTGTATCCCCCGATGATTAGTCCCGTTTCTGCTTTCAGATGATCTTGAGATGTTTGTGGGAGTCGATTCATTGCCGTCACTATGTCAACTATGATGTCTTCTTTTGGAGATGTCCTTGGGGGTAAAGCATATTTTAGGCCTTTGTTAAGTAGACTTAACTCATCTGATGAAAAAACGGTCGAGGAGAAATTCTTAACTAGGCCTTCTACGGTTTCTGTGTCTGGTTCGGTGTAGTTAGTCTGAGGATTTCTTTTTTCGCTCGTCAGGTTTTTAAATTTTTTCCAAAGGACTTTGTATTTTTTGTCGCTATGGAATTTTACTTTTGAATGTACAATCCGGTCCAATTTTTCCCATTCAGAAGTGTGCATGTCTTTCGTCAGTTTTAAATGTAACGTGTAGGTACATTTTTCTAACTCGTCAAGTTTTTTATAGTGGTTTCTTAGTTCCATGTTTAGCCATACCTTTTTTGCTTCTTTTATTACTTTATCGGTTCTCGAATTTTTAATATTTGTGTTCATTTTAATAAAATTTGGATACACTTTTTCTTTTTTACACCATTTGAGGAAACAAATATCAGCTTTAATTAAGTTAAGTCGAACTTTTAGTTTGGTATAATTTCTTTGCTCATTTTGCTTGGCAGCCATAGTTATATTAATTTATTTTGAGCACGGTAAAACTAATTATATCGTTGTTGGTTTGGAAATAAAACCACCTTTAACGTTTTACCAAATTTTTTATTTTTTCACCGTATCGCGGTTTCGGAAACTACAGCGTTTCCATCCTCAGCGGTTGTTTTTACCAAACTAAAATTATTGAAGACATTACATTAATTGCTTTTTAAAAAACGGAACTCAACTACAAATAAATACATATCCACCTACATATGCTAAACCAAATTAAATAAATTTGATAGAATAGGAGCTCTTCTATTATTCATTAATACATTCGCGAATTTACTCATGTATAATGATTCATAAGCATCCAGGCGGTTTTGGTCCCTCACAGGCTTAAGAAGTGAGAAGTTATTTTTGTTGAGACTGTGGTCAGGGTTCTCCAAAAAGTGGGCCGCAACAGCTGATTTGTCTGGTTCGTTGTGTTTGATGTACGACAGATGATCGTTCCATCTTTTGTTAACTGCTCTTCTACTCTGACTTAATATTTGGACTAAAAACTGTATACATGGGTTTTTCTAGTCGCTGATTACAAATCTAAAGTCAGATTTTTTAAATCTAAATGGCGGACCGAATACACATACATCTTGTATTTATTTGTTTAAATTATTGGTATCGTTTTACGGATCGTCTTATTTTACTAAGATGATCTTGTATCTGTCAACCAACTAAGATATTTTAAAAATTGATTTTTTATTCATTTTATTATAGTTTATATAAGCTAGATTAATCACGTAAAATATCAAAAATTAAAAGCTCGTCTGCTGTCTATCACGTAATTAACATCACAGCTCTCTCCCCTCCTGCCTTCAACATTTGTTCTTTTCCGGACTGTAATCACAGTCTCCCGCCTTCAAGGTGTTAAATTACATATTGCATTGCTAGTTTTTCACGCTATATTCTATACAAGCTTACTAGTATTTATTTTATTATATTTTGCATTTTAAACATGTAAAACTAATAATGAAAATCTTTTGATTTATTTACGAAATCGCCCAATATGGCGGCCGTAATTACGAAAATAAGACAATAAGACAATGTAATAATAATATTTTTCCACATTTTAGTTGTTTCTTGAGTTATTCCATTCTAAAACTCTGTTTTATTCTCAAAATTCAATATGACGAATCCAAATTCTATGCCGCGGCTATTACTCCACTTTTCCCCATGCCACTTGTTGCGCAGGAAGTCTTTAATAGTGTGCCGGTGTTTTTGGCTGTTGTATTAGTTTTTGTTCTGTCTTCAAAGTTTTCTTGATGAGAGTTTTGTCACCTAAGGTCGTTTAGGATACTGCTTTGTTGTTTTTTTAATTCTAACATGTTATATATTTATATATTAAATTAATATTATAGCTTGTATTATAGAGCCATCGTATCTGAATTATTTTTCTTTTTCTTTCTTTATCTTTCGGTGTTTTCCACATTTAAATTGTCATATAATTTATTTTATAGATTCTACTTAGAAATCTTTTTGAGTAGGTCTTCCTTTCTTGTATTATAACAATGGAAATGTATACTAAAAGAATTAATTTTTGTGAAAATCATATTTATGATAAAGATGTAATACACTATACAGGTTGGAAGGCATCAAAGGTACTTAACAATAACGTATAAGTGTTATTACATACAACTTAACCATGCATAGAACTATATATCTTAATAATTCAAGCAATTAGCAAGTGCAACTATTTTATTTACTGCATGAATTTTATATTGTTAAATTCGTTATACACCAATAATTTTCATAGAATAGGTAAGAAATAGAGCTTAAAAATAAAATGTCCTAGAAGTTTAGAGCTTTAGAAATAAATATATATTCGATTGTTTTCGCTTAATCGACCTTTACATGCTGTTTCATCACAACCTAGTTAATAATAATTACTTATCTATTTAACCCATTGTGTAACAATTTTAATTGCACCAATTTTGGATTCTATTTTATTCAATTTCTCTAAAAATATCTAAAACAATTGCTTTCGCTCGTTGGATGAGTTAGAAAATCTTAAACACATGAAACGTATAACAAGTCCGAGCTCGTCGATCAAAATATAGAACTATGAGTCATTTTGTTTTTGTCACACGGAAAGTTTTTAATCCTTCAACTGGTATTTAAAGCAGATATATCTGTAATAACTTTTCTTTGAATCTATCTTACGGAGAAGGAAAAAGTAGAACATAGTTAATTTAAAGGGGTGTTGCTTAAAGCTTTTCCATATATAAATTTAGCCCTCCACACTTGCAAATTCTTAATTACGAACTCAAACATATGCCTGGCAACTTGTGCGTATGTGCCTTGTATAACTAAACCTAAAATACGAACTTCAGTCTTTAGATTCAGTGCTTTATATCGTCAAGTTACAGTAAGTTTAAATTTATTCCTCACTTGGAGTTGCCGTCACTCGCTCGTTAGCGATATAAAATTTCTGTGTCGGTGGCTCTCTTGGTTGATTAGTTCCATAGAGAAAACGAGTTATAGCGAACAGTTTTCCGGTAGTTCAATAGTTCCAGCTAAAAGTTGTAAATTGCCGTGAATAAAATATATCAATTTAACGATTCGAATGAAAGGTTCTTGTTAAAATTAAGTAAGTATAGCTAAATGTGCTAATATAATAATAAAAAAGAATACTTACAGAAACCCATCAACGGAGTTCTTGTAAAGAGTAGTATTTTCCTTTTAAAATATATTTTTTTTTTTATATATTTTTCTAACATAATTTTTCTATTTCTATAATATTTAAATAATACTTTCCATTTAGAATATCGATTTCAACAATTATTGTGAAATTGACCTAGCAAAATTTATTTCTATAATAGAAAGACTGTCGCGTCGTAGACTAACTTGAGGCTTATACAAATTTTAAAACATACAATTTTTATATAAATTTCGCAGTCACCGCGAGCTATGAGCTCTTTTTCCACTAAATATATTTCCTTCGGGCACATCTGTCGAGTAGCTAGAGCGACACTTGAAATAAATGAGAAATCCTTTGGTGTAACGTCTTAAAAGATTTCCACAAAGATAAATTAAATTTCTTAATTTTCATGTTCTGAAAGAATATTTCTACGTTATCTTTTTGAAAGCAATTAAAATTGTATGTATTTTAAATTTTTATGTTTAGACCTGAAAACTACACGAATTATAATTTTAATTTAATTTTAAACCCATTGGTTCCACTAAAAGCTTGGAGGTGGAAATTAGTATTAACGCTATAGAGATTCTATATAAATTAAAGCATATTATTATGATCCCCAGGATAGTGGATACATACATCCACTTTAGAAAGGTTAAGGAGCTAATTAGAATTTGTTAACTCTAGTTGGGTTTTTTTAAATGATCAGATCAGTCTCAAATTTATCATTGAATTGAAGTTTTTAACCCTGACCTAAAAAGAAATATTTTAAAACTTCCAATAAATGTTTCAAATTGCGTTGATTTTAACGCATTCAAACCTTAGATCATAGAGAGAAAGGATAGGGCATACCATTTAAAATCTGTGTTACGTGAGTGAAATATTTTCCACTAAAAATTAGCTCTCATGGAGGACATCATTGAAGCAGGTTAGCGATATAAAAAACGAGATTTTCATTATAATAATTTTTCGGGTGTAGTTTCTATTGCTTAAATAAGCTTCAAGATCTGTCAAATCGCACCAGAGTTTAAACAGGAGTATCACATGAAAAATGTCACTTTGACATTTGTTTGCCTTGCATTTATTGCCCTTTTTCTATTTTGATGAAAATAGGCATCTGTACTGGATGCACAACTACAAAAGAGAAGGCTACCACTACATCAACTGTTCAACTAAAGCGACTTATGTCCAATACTGTTTTCTATGCTCTAAGATCGAAACTTTGAATCTAAATTTGATCATTTCCTCATTATTATTCAAATAAAACATAATATGTTTCTGATTTTTAAAAATTACAATTACTACATGGACATTTTATTTATTAATCCTTTTATTTAATATTTTTTAACATTCATTTTATTAATCCTTCATAATATACATTTTACTTATTTTTTAATAATGAAGATAATATTGTAATAAATAATAATGAGAAATATATTCTAATAAAACAAATAATACTAAATATGTAGCAATCCTTGAAATATAATTTGGCGATCCGAAGGCTTAAATAAGGATTAAGAAGTCACGAATAAGCTCTACTTTGATCCTTTAAAACTTTTTCAAAGATATAAAGAACCGAATACCCAAGAAATCGTGACCTTTGGCTCTAAACAAAACAAAAATTTCCACTAGACGTAGTGGACATTATTCATAAGAAAGCAAGTGCCGATTACGCGAAAAAGCTGGAATTAAGATGATGATTGTGATTCAATGAATATATTTATATATATTATATTTAGTACTTATAAAACAATTGACTCGCCGTAATAAACTCCTAATACATGATTTTTTTTTTTAATTTTTTATATAGTTAAGTATATCTATGCAGTATTTCACCTCTTACATAATAGAAGAGATATTTTACTTGTGCACCATATTCGGTACACGCGGCAGGAATTTATTAATGGAACTCAAACTCTTTTTTTCAAAATCTATGATAAATTTTGAAATTAAAGAACTATTTTCTATGACATTAATGTTATATATATATATGTCAAAGTGCATTTGTGTGTTGTTTCTTTAAGATAATTTGAACTTAAGAAATAATGAAATTCAGATCCCTCAAGCATTCGCAGATTCATCCAATAAAGTGAATTTTGTTTAAATATCTATGCTTTTTTTTTTTAAAGACAAACAACGCTTTCACTATCAATTTAAATTTTTTTTTAAATGATTACAAAATTTCTGGGATCTATTACCTTCAAAATTTGACTATAAACTTTATTCCCCAAGAGGAATTCTTAAAGCCAGGATCTCACCGCACGTTTTACCACAAAGAACAAAGCCTGTGCCATCACTCGAGAACAAAGCCCCCTGATGGAAAATTCGAAAGCCGAATGAAATTGTTTAATTAGTTTTCTAAAAGTCGAGGTAAAAGTTTTTAGATAGTTAAATTTCTGGGTTAGAGTAACTTTTAAGGAAAACAGAAAAAGGGTATCCGTTACATATACATGGGGTCAACAGAATGTGAAACATCTGAAATGGCAAACAAACTGGCTTAATTTCATAAAAATGCACTTTGTAGTATTTTAGCATTGTTAATTCGGTTTACAATTTATCTTTACATTGATAAGTCTCTAGATTCAATTAAATTGATTAAATTTATTTTGAGCGACAAAAGGCAACAGCTGAACCATAGTAAGTTCTAAAAGATTCTCTGTACTTTTGATTATCTCAGGGCAGTGGTTTTAAGAACCTTTGATGAAAAAGAAGGTAATAAAAAATTGAAAACTTCGAGAGAGCGGAATTTTGATTTCTTAGTAGAATTGTTATCATTTTGAAGCTTTTTATGCAGTTTGAAATATGTTTATCCAGTACATTATAAATCAAAATGGCGGATCCAACATGGCGGACAAACTTTTGAAAAATACACCAATTGCTTAAAAGAAATAAAATAAATAAAATAATCCCCTAAATGTGCGTATCCACAGATAAAAAAAAAATACGTGTCTCTTATTTTTCGATACTCTATAACATATTTCAATTTCATCAAAATCAGTGAGACACGCCTGAGAACGTTTCCTTTTAAGTAATTCTTCTGAAATATGGTAATGGTGAATTAATGGTAGTAATGGTAATTACAATTTTTTAGGTACCAATACGAGTAATGATGCTGGTAATTTGGCTTACTTGCATTACTTGTACTGGTGATTGTAGCTTTTTTTACAGCTCTGTATAGAAAGATAAAATTAAAGTACAAATGAAACTATATATTAAAACTTTACGGATTAGGGTCGATTACTAACCCTACTGCATCATTATGCGACCTTACCCAAGTATTATAAGATAAAGATTCCAAAGTTTTCATGATTCTTTTAATTTATTTCCTTATTGAATTAAATTAATATTTATTTCCATGTGAAATGACTTCTGAAACCTTATTGAAAAGAATAATTTTTATTAGCACCCTCTTAGTATACCGAATTGCGTGGAATGTTATTAGCACGACAAATATACGACATTCTGACTGAATTTCTTGAAGAATGAACGAATTCGAAAGATTCTCGTAAAAACGTCAACCGAGGATGACTTGGAAAAATCTTATCGCTTGTGTGTCGTACAAAATGGAATCCAAACTGACACTGTCTGAACGTGAATCCATCTGTGAAATGAAATATATGTATATTAAGTTCACGGCTACCAAAGTCGAATCAATTTATCTATCAATGTATCTATGTACTTCCTCCATTTGGTGGATGAATCTTCATTGATTTTGTGAAACAAATTAAAACAAGTGAATTGGCGCGGAATATATTCTGATTTTCTGTTCTTTTTATTTATTTCAGATGGCGAAAGATTATAGTACACTAGGATGGGACTATGCTATGTTCATCATTTTCATAGCCTTTTCCACACTCTTACCCCTGTGGGGTCGTATATTTGGAAAGAAGAAGACACGTAGCAAAGCAGATTATGTATTTGCAACGGGGAGTGTTTCTCTTATAGCAATGATGCTTTCAATTGCTAGAGGAACTTTAGGAATAAGATCCGTTTTAGGTAAGTATTCTATACTATATATTGTTAAATCAAATGTATTATATATTCGATTCACTCAAAATTCACTCATGTAATTTTGCCCATTTCACATCATTACATTGATAGTAAGAAGATGACAATTTAAGCTGAAGATATTTTATTTCACTTATTTCATGCAGTAGAACATTCTTTCTATATACTATATTCAAATGGTGGAGAAAACCGCAGACGAGACGCAAATATTCTTGTGTGCAGGGACCAAGGAAAACCATTAAATCTAAGAAAGTATCCATACTATCTCAAGTTTTATGGGTAGCACGAAAACTCTTGTAGAAACCTAAAACAATGTATGCACAATGGACATTTTATGAGTTCTAAGTGTCGGATGTTCTTTCTGCGCAATTCGTTTTATTATTTTATTCATTTAAATCTTCCATTATTATACAGATTGATCCCTATGGAAATTTGTACAATAATAAAGGGTTTATGTTTATATATATTTTAACTTCCTCAAATCGATGACATAAGCCTAAAATAAATATATTTATTTTGCAAAGCATACAGTTTTATCATGTTTTGTAATATGCATAAATTTTATTGGTACTTACATAAAATGGATGAATTTGAAAATCATATTTCTATATTAAATATGTATGGTTATTTTTTAGAGCCTCATAAAAGCATTAGATTTACATAAGAGAAAAGCTAACCAGTCAGAGTTATTTTTACTATAATGAGAATTTTATTGACGTAATCCTATTACTACGCATACTCCTACAGTGTTAAAAAAATATATGGTGCAGGAAGAATTTTATACGAAATTCTTTATTATTTTCCCCTCATTTAACGACATAAACATAGAATGCCATTAAATTATTTTATTTACATTTTCACTCTCATATAATTGCATATTGCAATTTGCATAATTTTCGTATATTTTCACTTCACTTAGATAATCAATTTGAATTATGAAAAAAAAATTGCTTTAATGAACTTAAAATTTAAAGTTAAAATACAAATTTTAATTTTGTTGAGAATATAATAATATGAAATTGCCTTGATTGAACTTATCATATAGTAATTATGTACGAAATCCAAATACTTCAGGATGTACCAACATTTTTGTGAATTAATTTTATTTTCTGTAGATGTCATGCCTGCAAAATCCGACAATATTTCTATTAAACTAACTAATTGGTTACTAAAAATTAATTGTTAAACAAGCAATAAATTATAAGGAATTTCCTACATAAAACACTTCTGAGAATTTTTCTTTCGTGGAACACAATGCTGAAATTAATCTATTTACCGTCTAGCTCTAACGTACTAAGTGTGGTTAAGGAAATAATTTTAAAGTGCATAATGCATTTTCTATTTTCCTCAGCCGCAGTATTGAAATATTTAATGGAGGAAGTTAAGAAATTGACTTAAGTGCCAATATTGATTGCATTCCTTTTCGAAATGTGTGATTTTAAACAAAGATCATAGTAAACATTTCAAAATGCACACTTGTAGAATATAACTCATAAATATAATATATAAACACATGAAATGTTATAGTTTCTTTTATACGATTTTCTCAAAGAGCAACGCCATATAATGTGTTTTCTTTAAAACAAAATCGAATCAACAACTTAAGGAACAAGTTCTTTTTCTTTGTCCTGGATAAAAGTATTTAAAAGAAAAGTACCAAAAATCCGAAATAAACTTCCATTTAAAAATCCAGCAAAACACATAAATAACAAGAAAGAGTATTAGTATCAAAGACTAGTAGAATCTGCAAAAAATTCATTCAGCATATTCGGTGGTATCAAGGCATAGCTTTATGTTATTTTTCTTAAGTTATTACGCTTCTTCATGCTATTTTGAAATTTTTACTCACGCTCTCATTCATATATAAAGTCTGTAATGCGTTCAAACCCATCAATTTTAATAATTCTTTTTATTCCCTCTTATACTTTCAGGATATCCAAGTGAATTATTTTATAAAGGTTCGGCGATGTGGGAAGTGATTTATGGTATGGTTAACGCCTATCCCATTGTGTGCTTTGTGTTCGTTCCAGTTTACTTTAACTTGGGAATCACTTCAGTGTATCAATATATAGATTTAAGGTAAGAATTCCCTTAAAACATTTAAAATAATATATTAGTTGATTACATTTTTTGATTTAAAAAAAAAAAATTAATATACTATTAAATCAAGCTGAGCTTATTTAAAATAAAACAATTTTGCCGCAGTAAAACATAGATATTTTTTTCTGTGTGAAAAAAAAAATCTGTGTGTGAACATTATATATTAAACTGCTACTTTTCAAATAAGTGACTAGTTAAGAGATATTTTCTTACTGCTAATACAGTAACTAGACAACTTGTATTTTAGTAATCAATTTGGATACAAATTGTGACCAATCCAAATCCAATGAAATTCATTCAACTTTAGTATGTATGAGTTTTTAGAAACTTTCTGTCGTCAAACATAAATACGGTAACATTTCTCAAAATGTCTAATGAATTAAACCAACTTTCGCAGAATTTTATTTTAATGGCATAGTGAAATGTAGGAACTTCTAAGATAAGCAGGAGGATAACTCTAAAACGTGAAAATTACTACCTGGTTGAGGACATGCATGAAACTCTTCCTGCAAATTTTGTTGCAAATTAAAACGACATTGTTATAAATTGTGGTCTTCCTCGCTTTCTATCCGCTTTGTTATAAGCAATACATACACACAGCAAAGAGCAAATAAAAAATACAATGGGATAAAGTTTATCTCTCTTATTCTTTGAATATTAAAATTGAAGTGAGACACTGTGTTGCGTCCTTTTGTATCTTAATTTTAATTTAATTTTTTTGTGTGGATAACTTCAGTTTAGCAGAGTTCGCTCGTTTCAAAAAATTATAGTAGTAGATTCTTCAAAGTGCTCTAAACCTATAACATCTCATTGCCAAAGTTAAGACTACAGCTTAATTAACTCTAAAATGGCTGGTTTGACAACAGTTGGTTTTTATTATTTAAGTCCTTTATTTAGTTCTGTTGAGAAGACTTTTACATCAAATGAAAGTGTACATTTCAGTCAAAGATAACTGCTGAACAAATCGACTTGGGTAGGAATAAATATTTTCAAAAAATAAAAATAAACACCTATTTTTACTAATATAAATATTTTTTTGTTACCCATTCATTGAATTTTTGTTCAGTTCCTTTTGAGCTATTAAACTAAAATTTGACATAATTATAGATTTTTAATGACAATAAAAACTTAATAATTTAAAATGGGCTTTTATATGGCTCAAAATCGGAATTGGGGATTTTCATGTGTTCAAAATACACAAATTCAAGACGGTCAATTGTAAAGTGGCAATAATATTTATAAATTCAGGATCCTATTTAACTCAAAATCGGTATTTGGTGGTATTCAGGCTTGCTGATTACGTTGATAGAAAAATTTTGAATTAAATTTAAGTACTTTTACTAAAAAAGATACATTTCAAATAAAATAGTGTATTTTTATTTATTTTTAATCAATTTGCGTTTTACAAATATTTTTTAAATTTGATTTTCGGAACTGTGAATCGAAATTGTTATTTGCGGTATTATTCCGCAAAACATTTTTTATCCTACAAATCTGCTGATGGTGGTGTAATAACATTTTATTAGGGGTTGGGGTTAAATCAATAATTCAGATTGATTCTGTTTCAAATGTAAAAAATTCGAACAGCCCTCATGAAATGACTTTACTTATTTTGATATACGGAAATCTCCGCTTGAATTAAACTGCATATTCAGTTTTTTGAGTCCCTAGGCAAAGCCGAATCGAAAGCATTTCAATTGTTTGCGCTTTTGTCATTGACAGCTGCATTTCGTGTATTGGAAAACATTTCATAAAATTGTAATGGCTTCAAGCGATGTGTAAAAATGGAAAGGGCCACCGCCGGAAAGAACGATTTTCAGGTACCACATTTGAATGTATAAAATGCCCGGCATGTCTGGAACTGCATAGCGTGTCAAATTCGCCCAGAATTATGAAAAGACGTTTTTTCCTGACACGATGATGTCGGCGCCTTGTGCAACCATTGCATATTCTGTGCAGATTGGTAGTTAAGCGAAATGCTGCCCATATATGCTCGGGAGATATCTGAAATCAATCCGACGGCTGAGCACAACGGATGAAGCTCATGCTGCTGCGGACGCTTTTTGATTGTTTCTCGCTATTGCCCTCTTTATGGGCTCAGTGTCGTATGCATTGGCAGTGGTGCATCTCTTGATGGGTTTATCGGGGTCAGCCGATTACATTACTTTACTAAATTGGAAATTCAGGGAGCGAAAGAGTTATCCCTTTGAAAAATGCGATTGCTATGGGAGTTTATACAGTGTTAAAAAACGTATTTCTTAATTTTGGTGATATAAATAAAAATAAAAAAGACGGACGAGTGCGAGTAAGACTTGGTTCACTCGGTATCGGAAATTGAACAACTTTCTGCATAGAATTAGAAATTAATGATTTTTTTTTTCTTTATTTATGCTATGAGACCTTTCTTCGTGTCAAATTTCGAGATTCTAGATCAAAAGGAAATACCTGTCTGTCAGTATGAAAATACACTTTGAAAGACCGTACCTTCTTGTTGCATAGAGTTAGGCACTTGCATTTTTTACACGACTATGAACAACGACCGCTCTAGTGAAATCAGTGCCCTAAGCAAAATCAAAAATAAACGCTCCCAAAATTTGGCGGAAGGCATCAGCCGCGTATGGCAAGCCTAGATCATTATGATTATCTGTTATAATGATTTTACTTCCTGAAATTTAATTTTTACAATTTGTTTTAGCATCGGTTTTCGAGATTATATCTATAAACTTAAACAGTAGACAGGTATAACCAATAAAAGTAAAAAATGGTAAACAATATAAGAACTCTCGGTAGACTTTATTTTAAAATTATGTACAGAACAATAAAAATTGTGTAGCTAAAAGAAAAACTTAAAAAATTCTATGTTTACAAACTGACCCAAAAAATAAGGAAAATATAATAAAATATAATAAACTTAGCGCATCTTCAAATTTACTGAAAAATAATTGCATTCAAATTGAGAATTATAACATACAACAGTGTTAAACCAAAGTCCAACCACCTGTATGTTGTTTAACCCGTTCAGTGCTCTCGCTGCCTATAATTGGCATTCACAAAACCTTCTCTGGATACGACCGTCGCCTAAAGTCGGCATTTACAGAGAGTCTGTGGGTATAATAGCCGTCTATAGTCGGATTGAAATGATTGAAAGTCCACATTCATGGAAAGTTCTGTGCAACCACTCTCGTGAAAAACTTTCTCGTACAGGTTATGTATAACCGCGACCAACTGCCGCCGTACCGAAAGGATTAAAAGTTATAGCACTCACTTTTCCTCGGTCTATTGGGTTTAGGGATTACCTGTCTATAGTTTAAATGTTACAGCACCCACTGTACCTCTGCCAAACATTTAAGGGTCACATGTCTATTACTTTAAAGTTGGTAATTTACATCACTTATTTATTTCAAATATATAATATTAATTAGACTTTTACTTTCAAATAAGTTAATCCTCAATATTTTGACACAACATTAATAAAAATGTTCCATTGTAGCTAGGCACTTTAAGACATTTAAAAAGTTAATTTTTAAAAATTATATGTAACAAAAAAATAGTAGAGCGGTCCCCAACTATGTAGACTTTAGTATTTGGTATTAATTTCGATATCTCTAGTCGCTCTTGAGAAAAGGGTTTTGATAGACAGACAGACAGACAATAAAGTGATCCTATAAGCATTCCGTTTTTTTTTTTTTTTTCGAACTACGGAACTCTAAAAATATCTATTATTACACTCAGCTATTGTTGATGTGCAACCAAACTTAAACAGTACAAAGTGCTTTGTTAGCCACACAAAATATAAGCACAGCCGAAACTACGAAAAAAAGAAAAGTTTTTGTAGAGAATTTAATAATTTAAAATTTCACAATTTTGTACTTAATTACATCTAGTCATCCCATTTGGCAAACAAATACTAATAATAATGAATGATCTTCAGGAATTTTTTTATTATACAATCAAACGTGTATTTTTTTTCCTAAGTTTTAATTAATCGAAAGTCTGACTCTTTTTCTAGTATTTTTGTTGCAAAACAATCTTAACACTAGATTTACGGACGTTTATTGTATGATTTATGGGGATTCTAAAAAAAATAATTTTGGATTGTATTTCCGTTGGAAATAAGGGACTTAAGATATACGGAGTTTACAAAGACCCTCGTATTATTACATAAATTTGATGATATTTGATTTAAAATTTATAAGTTTCGCCACGATATCGGAAAACCGTCAAAATTTTGTATCCCGTAAATCTAGTGTTAACAATATTTTGAGAAATGGCCAACATGCTGATGGTCCTTTTTCTTTGTAGGTGTACGGCGGTGACCGCTGTAGCTCGGAGTCGGCTTATCAAAAAAAAAAAAAAAAATCTGCGATCATTTAGCATCATCTAGAAACGTATGTATTGTTCTATTTGATGAAGAGTTTAATGAAAAATTAATTTGTTTACAAAATTACGGCAGTTTGAATGAAAAGTTAAACTTTCGACAAACAAAAACCCTTGTATTTTGTTAACTATGAAAAGAAAAAATCCTTCGCCAGTCTCTGGATAAGTATGTAAGAAATAAGTATGCAAAGTTTAAAGTTATTCGATTCAATCGTTTTAAAGGAATCACGGTCCCCGTTTTAAAATAGGCAATAGTAAAAAGTTTCGCGAAGTAGGTAACATATAAATGCCTGTGACGCGTCTACACATAAAGGGTGTTTTTTTAAGCGCAAAGGGATTTTGAATTTAAATATAACATAACAATTGAGTTAGTGACAATAAAGTTTGCCTTTATTCGGAAGATAATCTTTCAACATTTAATATTTTAATTCAATTTCGGGCCTATGAGTATTTAAGCTGTGAGTAACGCACCGCATCCTATCTGTTTAAATTTTGACCACATTTTCGAGCATTAGGGACCGTATATCCGCAATGACACGTCGTATGTGGACTTACAATGCGTCAATTGAAGCTGGTATATCAGCATACATAAAAGATTTCACATATCCCCACAAAAAATAGTCCTACTATGTAAAATTCCACGACATTCGTTGCCAATTGCTAGGTCCATTTCATGAAATAATATTTTTGTCAAATTGGCCTTTAAATAAATCGATTATTGTTTCGGTCGCTGTATGGCACGTAGTACCATCCTGTTGAAACCACAGACTGAACGCTGATTTCGTAAATAAATTTCAACAATTTGGAATCATTACTCCGGTGTATTTCTTACCATGATGATTTGTTAGTTTTGTTAGTTGCCTAATAACTATGGCGTTGACACTTACAACAAATGACAGCTCATTTGACAATTATTCCATGGTCCGGACCTTCTTAAAAAAATACCCTTTATGAACATAATATTTCAAAAAAATTTCAAAAGTAAAGTTTCTCCAAGTAATTATATTGGATCTAAAAAAGAAGGAATGAAAATTTCATAGCAGGCGAATTTGTTTATTCCCGATTGGATGGAAAAAGTCTGAAATTACAAAAAAAACAACAACAACACCAATAAGTATTAGTCTAATAATTCTTGATGAATTCGGTAATAACTTGTAAATTATTAAAAGTATTATGTTTCATGTATGATACCAGTGGACGAATAACTAATTAGTTTTCCGACTAATAGTTATTAGCGGGTTTTTATTAGTCTAAGTTGTTTTGATTCCATAAATGATAGAGGAATTATTATTCCGATTCATTCTTAAAACATTGGCAATTCCTTTTAGCGTATAAAATACAGATTACACTATTTTTTTTTAGTCGATTTTCGGTTTCATTTAGAAAAAGTATTATTTCGTGCAGGAAATATGAATTCAGAAATCGGGATTTTGAGAGAGCAAGTTTTTAAAGAACGCAATAACTTTGTAATAATAATTAATTAATAATTATCAAGACTTGAAAGTTTATGAGAGTGCGTTGGACGAAATGTAAAACATAAAACAAATGGGAAGTAATAAACACTAGTCCCTTTTATGAAACGTAATACTATTTCTCCATATTTTACAAGAACTAATTATATTAGCTTATTAGTATTACACTATTAGTTTTATATTTATTCAATAGGTCCCTGATCTTGTGAAGCTAGAGTCTAAGATTCATGCTTCGACGTGACTTTCGTTTACGACCAGCTACGATAGCATTTTTACAATTTTCAGCCCTATTTTTTGCGAAGACAAAACAATTCTACATGAGTGATTAGTTTCCATTAAAGGAATGAACAAAAGTTAAAATGTTTAAACGCATGTTATTTTAGGGGAATTCTTTTACATTTCAATGCATTATATTAAAATTTAATCTCGTAAGATTAATGGTATTATTTTTCTTAATGCCTGAATAAACATTTTCGCTGGCATGTGACTTGAAATCTGATTAGATTACCTTTCAAAGTTGACAGTGATCTTCAGAACCGTGAAGCTGTCACTGCACTGCACTGTCACTGCTGCGATGACTAACGACGGGCGCATTGTGCACTGTAAAAAATTGTAAACAAGTAAACAAATGCGATCATTTTCGGTAGTTACCAACCGGCTTAGCCTCAGCCCACTGCAGTTGGTGATAAGTCGCTGTGTTGATCGCTAGTTACTTGACATTTCGGCTTCCGCAAGGTTGTTAATTGTGAACTATAAAATTAAATAATTAAAAATAACTTTATTAAACTAATTAAAAATGAGCCAGTGCAGTTTATGCTTAGTGATAGAAAAAATAACGCCGGTAAGAAGTATTATTCATTTATATTTCTTTTAATTGCACATGTCCTCTGTAGCGTTCGCATCTGCTAGTTAATTTGCAAATTCACAGGGAACTAAAGAAAGATAAATTTAAAATTAAAATGGCCATTGCTTTTACCATTGCCACAGCTGCGTGAATTCTAATTCCAGTAATTTGCTTAAAAAACATTAAATAGAAAATCTCTGTTATTTGTGTTACAGAATTAAAGTGCTGAAATTTTTAAAATTGTTCAAATTATGTTCAATTTTTGAAGGTGTGAGCACAATTATTCTTTTCAAACTATTAAGGCTAATTATTATTTACACTCAGTTGCTTGTATAACCATAACAAAGGGAAAAAATTAATCAGTTCAACAACTTAAGGTTGTTCGCCAGCAATTTGTGCTGTTTTGAATTTATAATGTCCGTTTAAACATTGAAGTAATAATAATGGCTGGAAAATTGTGAAAAATATATAAATAGATAAAATTGTTAAATCCTTGAACTAGCTCAAACCGTGAACATGAATTTTAAAGTTTTAGTTGCTTCGTGTACTCTTAATTTTTTATTATAATAATGAATATATTGATACCAACTATCGTTCTAAGCCTTGAAGAATTAGTACAGATTTTTTAAATAAATTTCGCATTAGGCTTAGAGGCCCCTAGTGACTATCCGTGTAAAATAGATTTTGTAGTTTAAAATTTAAATACCAAATAATGTAATCTAGCGTCTAATATTTAAATTAGTGCTTCATCATCAGTCCAAATTCTTAAAAATATTTGTCTCCAAAAACTAAATTTCTGGATAAAAATTGTAAATTTCGAAACACGTTTTGGAGAGTTAGTGTTTTTACGCTACTTATGAATATTCATCAGTCAATCTATTAAGCATTCCCTTGCCGAATCTGTAAGCTCAATTTATAATTATTTGCAAATATGAATTGTCATTGCGACCATTTTAATTGAAATTCGGATTAACTTTACTTTAATCACACAAATCCCAAACATTATAATTTCATATATGATACATGTCTCACGTAAATTGTTGATTTTAATCTGCGATAATTTTATTTTCGTGATATAAGCCAACATTTTTAGTTGTAAACAGAAGTAGATGATAAAAAAGCTACATAATTTATTCGTAAATGTGAGGTAGTACGAGTATCTTATGAATATAAAATATATTTTTTACGTCAGTTTTCCAATATTGATGTAATTTCTTTGGGATCAGTTCAACGTTTGAAAACAAGATAAACAGGAAAAATCATCAGATCTTCGAAAGTGTTACAAAATCATGCATTAGAATTCAGACCAGTTCACATAAATGAGATTTCATTTACGCATCAGAAACCCAATAAACTGCTAACAGACATAAATTTGAAGTTGGCGATAATCTTAGTTTCTATTCGGAAAATTCCTACCCACATTGGCCTGTCACAACGAGGAAGCATGAAGGCCAACGAGTAGGAGAAAAAAGATATAAAATGTCTGATGATACGATAGATAGATATATGTATTTATTTCCTCAAAACATTTAAGGAGGAGGAGTATCGGCCATGGGTTTATATTCGATGACGTTCTTGTTGCGGTCAGGCCACAAATTGCCTTAGCACCAAGATTTCAAGATACGAATCGACATACACGCTGATGGAATTGGAGTGGATCAGACCAATGATTAAGAAAATGTTCTCGTTGTATTTTTTTACAGATTCAAAAGTCGACTGGTTCGATGTCTGGCATCCGCTACTTACATCATAAGACAAGTATGCTCTTTGGGGATTACTGTGTACACCCCCAGTGTGGCCCTTGCAACAGTTATTGGCATCCCTTACTGGGCATCCATCGCTGCAATGTCTTTCATTTGTATCTTCTTCACCCTTATGGTATGTATGACATTGTAAATGTCTTTATCTTATCACTTTAAGCACTTTATATTAAATGGAAAATATTCAAAATATCAGGAATTTATTGTGTAACGGACAAATATTAAAATGTTCTCTTAGCTAATAATAGCTCTTAACTAAAGAAGCTGAGAAATAGATGTTGGAATTTAATTTAATTTAAAATTCTGTTATCCAATTCAAGAGACCTTTCCTTTTATAAATAACCAAATTCATGTTTTTATCCCATTAAATTTTAATTAGTTGTGAGAATTTTCAATGTATTAATCAATTCCAGTAATGAGATATTAAATTACAATTACAATTACCATATACTACGATGATAAAAAAGACAACGGAGTTTTGACAGTACAGTGCCATATTTTGTCCGATTGTAATACTTTTGTTGGATTGTTAGGACCCTAATTTTCTACAATATGTGACACATATTCATGTGAACATTGACATTTGTAGTAATCACAGCGTTTTGTTAACATCATTCTTCGGCCTCGGCTGTAAAAACGTGTTCCTCGAAGTAAAGACACACGGAACCATATATCAGGTAAATTTTAGGTGGTGCGTTGTCGGGGTGCAAAATCCATAAATTCTTTTCCCACAAATGAAGTAATTTTAGGTCGATAGCTTCACTCAATCGTCACATAATGCCCAAATATTACTCTTTATTGTCCGTCTGACCTTCTGGCAAGAATTCATAATGAAGCGCACAATTTCAATCAATGAAAACTGTGAGCATCACCTTCTTTTTTAACTGAAAACGACGTGGTTTCTTCGGTCATGGCTCATTTGGAGAACATCACTTGAAAACCATTGAAAAAAGCCAAAACACTTTCACAACATTTGCAATGTTTTCGAACCATTCATTTCATTTTTAACACAAAATATAATGCAAATTCGTTGCTCAATTCTCATATCCATTTTACAAATCGCGACAAATCGAAGAGAGATAAGATATGATGATGTTAACAAAACGCTGTGAATACTAAAAATGTCAATGTATGACGCCACAAATTATAGAGAATATCAATAAAGGCAGGACTCCAAAAACAAAAAAACAAAAATCGGTCAAAAGTTCCCTTTCTTATTGATCATGGTATTATTTCATATATTTCTTCCGTTTCCAATCAATTTTCCTATTTTTATAAATAATTCTTAAATCTATAGAACTTTTATTTGGTTTCATTCAGTTCAATACCATGATGTTTTAAATAGGATGACAGAAATTGTAAATTTTTTTATTTAATTAAATAAAACTAAAGCTTTGCTCGTGCTCAGTTCATCACTTTGCATTACATCTTACAAGTTAGGTAAATACACGCGCAACTCGAAATGTTTGCGTCAGGAATATAAACAAAAAACACGTGCCAAAACACTTTGACCATTGAGTAAAGGATACTTAAACGTGAATCCAAATAGGACAGTAACACCATAAAATCCATAAATCATGGCTCACGTGACGTTATCTTTTGTGATGTAACTCAGTTTTGTACATCAATTAATCAAGTTGGCAGGAGGGTCTAGTGCATTTTGTAAACATATCTACCTCGAACATAATTCCAAAAAAAAAACAAAATTTGCGTCCTCATATTCAGTTGAAGTCATAAATTGTCCAACTCGTTACACAATTTAATATGTATATCCTGATTTTGAAATAGCAATCTCTCATAGAGAACGTGTTTCGTCCTAATTCATTATGGATTTGTTGTACTTTTATTCTTTGGAAGTATCCATCTATCTAGTGCAAAATTATATATAAAATATTGCCGTAGTTATTTCTATGGCAGCAGAATACTTTACACCTTTCAACAAAGGGACAATAGAAAGTACAACAAAGGCTGAATACTCATATTACATACATAGTAGTTATATCTTGAATAGTTGTTTGTCTTTTAAAGTATAAACTCGATTTTTTTCCCCCTTTATTCATTTCATTTTCGCTATATAGGGTGGACTGAAAGCAGCTATTAATGCTGACGTTATCCAAAGCGTGACAGTAATTCTTGTTACACTCGCTATCATCATTCAGGGAACTGTTGACGCTGGAGGGCCCACGAATGTCTACAGGCACAATAGGGAACATGGTACGTATGAAGGCTATCGAAATTATCCCAGATATTTTTTCGCATGTGGAAATGCATTTTTTGCCTTTCATTAGTTTCGGTTTTTCTTCTTTTCGTAACCCGATTTTATTGTACCGAAATTCAGTTGGAAGTGTGCACTATAGTGATGCTCTAATAATTAATTGTTATCTGGAATCCATAGCAGAAGCTTTGTTTTTCGTTTCTTATCTGCTGGCATTATTCCATGCTATAGTTTCTGTAAATGAACATTTCCTGCTCATTTAATTTTGCTACAATTGCACAAGAGCTAAGGACTCTAGCACTTTCTTTTTATCCTTAAGTGATTCTGAAATGCGATAGATACTAAAACAAAAAACTTAATACCATGATATATATTTATTTAATTTTCCACGAAAATATCTTGGGATTATTATTTCGTGACAAATGGTCTTCTGAGAATTTTTCGAAAGCCAAGACAACTGCTAGAGGATATTCTCATTACCAATACTATCCTATTTTTTGGTTTTACAGGCAGATTAAGTTTTTTTAATTTCACCGGAGATATGACGGTTCGCGTGGATACAATGTCTGCTTGGTTGGGACAATTATTCATGTCCTTGTCACAATTTGGATGTCAGCAAAATTTCATGCAGCGGTATGCTAGTTTAAAGTCTCTAAAGGAAGTTAACAAGTGAGTGTGCTTAACATATTTATGCTAAAAATCGATTTTGACTTTTAATTTGTTTTGTGGCATTTTCAGAGTTATGATGTCGAATATTCCTGTGATAATAGTATTTTTCTCGCTATCTTGGATTGCCGGGATGGTCATTTATGCCACTTACTTTGCCTGTGATCCCCTAGCAGCTGGATATATTCAGAAAACAGATGAAATTTTACCATTTTACGTCGAGGATCGACTTGGTTATATTCCTGGCTTTTTGGGCATTTTTATGGCCACACTTTTCAATGGAGCTTTAAGGTGAGTAAAATAATTTTTTCTAAATATTTACATTATACACTTTAACATTGTAAACCAAAACCACTTAATATGTTTAAAGTTCAAGTATAATATTGCATTAATTTGATAAATAACTTCTAATTATTTTTCTCATTCATCCTTCATTATCAACTCTAAAAATGAATTAAAGTATAAAAATACATAAAAACAAAATGTGCCATGTGCACTTCATTTCATTTCTCATTATTTCGGCGTATTTCGGGGTCAATTCACTATCTCTTATCAGTGCTCTGAACTAAGGTTAATAAAAGACTGTCTCATTATGTTGTATCATACGTGATAATAGTACGTTTTATTACGTTGTGTCTTTTATCAGTAGTAACTAGAACATAAAAAGGTTGTTGAAACCGTAGCGCGTTTACAGATAAGATAATTCATTAAAGTAAATAAATATGACTTTGTCGGACTTAATTCTTAGTACATGATCATAGTAGGTTATCCCATTGAAAGATTCGTAAATTTTAAATACATATACTATATAAAATATATAGTTTTGGAATCATAACTTCAAGTAGATTTTTCTGAAACTTTAAGATTACCATGTTCTATTCTATGTTCAATGCAAAATACAAAATTTAGTGATAATGTTTTTAAGATATAATAAATATTATATCAACATTTTTCTTTAAATGATAGATGATATGGCGTTTTCTTTAGAGTAGTTGAAACAACAAATAAAAGTCAATTATTTATCAGTTAATGTGTTGCTATCGAAAGTAAATCTGTTACAACATTCGAAATTAATAATAATGAAGTTATAAAAAAATAAAAACACTATGTTAGTTTTTTATGGGAATGAATATTACCTTAAAGATAAATTTTATTGACATTTTCGCAGTGCATCAAAATCACAACATCAAAACTTCATTTTTCTTCCTCTTTTTCTTAAAATTAATGTCTCAGTTTGAGCGATAGGTGGAAATTACTCCGTTTTTTTTAGCTACATGTGGACTTAATCCCGCGATTCTGCTTAAAAGTTAAGAGCTCTTAATCTCTTAATTGTTTTAAAAAAGAATTCCCTAATTCTAAGAAATTAGTGTATCTCTAACATTTCTTAATTATGAATAGAATATTAATTATTTTAAAATGATTTTTGATAACAATTAAAAGGTTAAGAGCTCTTAACTTTCATCCAAAATCGGAGGTTAAGAATTGAAAGACTATAAAATATAGGTTTATTTTGAACAAGGTTACGAAAGAGAATGTTGTTATAGATATAATTGAATTCTTAAATCAAACAGTCTTCTGCTTTCTTTTTTTATGAAAATAAAGTCTCATAAATTGTCTGCTTCTGTATCCTATAAATTGGCGTTTATAACTTACTTTTTTCAACAATTAATGATATCTCTAGAAAAACAAGAACCAACATTGTTTCTTTTCATGCCTAATAATAATTTGTAGTTAACGTTTTTAAACTCGTAACAGCGAAATGTGACTAAAATCACTGCAGAAAATTTAGTTGTGGTACCTATAGTATTTGGCATGGGGGAAAAGAGATTTTATGGGATAGTAGGATAGCTTTACTTTTCCCCAGGGATCCTCGAAAAGGACTCAGAGGCGTAATTCATCTAAAGACATTCTGCTCGCAAAGCAAATAAGACTATTCTGGTGGAAACGTATTTAAGGAACGCAATCTTGTTTTCTGCCCAACAGCCTCAACGTGTCGAACTTGAATTCGCTGGCGACGGTTATCTGGGAGGACTTCCTGTCGCAATTGCCCCAATTCAAAGGACTCACCGATAAACAGCAACTGGGAATAATCAAAGTGGTGGCCGTCATCTTCGGCATTATCATAATGGGCATTGCGTTCTGTGTGGGCCTCCTATCCGGAGTAATCGAGTCCTCGATGCTCGCGTTCTCCGCAACATCTGGACCACTATTGGGCGTTTTTGTGTTGGCGATGCTCATTCCCGTGGCTAATTGGAAGGTAGTTGGCTCCTTAATTTGTTCTTTCTATTTTCCCCATTTTGATTTAAATATTTGAAGTGCGCTAACTAACTTGGCTATGCATTTTCTTATTTATGTTGTCTGCGGCTGATTTGGTGCTGATTCGATGCTGTGGTTCGTCTTCATCCTGGAACAATAATAATTATTCTCCTTCTCAAAATATCGGATACTTGCGAACGGACCCCGTTGTGTGCCGCGGACTCAACCCGTGTCCTCGGAATTGCCTCTGTAATTGTTCGGTATTGTGCTCAGGGAGCGTCAGCTGGAATGATCATTTCGCATATTTTAACATTTTGGATAACATTTGGCGGATTAACAATGGACAAGCCACCGACTTCAAACTTACCGACATCGACAGAGGTAATTATTCAAATTTCATAACTTGGCTGCTGCCTGGTTTTTGTGTACTTTGCCTAATGAAGGCTGTGCCGCCCTCTCCCTCTATCTCTCTCAATATGTGTCTTTGGAGTTTTGGATTTTGTGCTTAATTAATGCAAAAAGCACCAGTCCGGAATTTCAATTATTTTGATTTGTTAGGTGAGGGAAGTTGTTATGTTAAAATATGCATCAGGAAGCAATCGTACACAATCGCCAGATGATTATTATTTATCCCATCTATCTATCCCTTGCAGAGTTGCGGAAATTTCACCTTTTCACCGACGATATCGAAACCTCAGATGTCTTGGCTCATTCAGCAAGTGCCATTGGAAGCTGCCTGGTCCATCAATTCCTCCATGCACACCACTGAAGCTCCCGCTGTCGAAAGGTAAGTTTCAATTAAGCCCCTAACGAAAATTGTTTGGGCCTCTCGAGCCAGCCGTACATTTATGAATTCAATTATTTATAAGTTACCACTAAGCTTATTACGTTTTCTTTCCGTGGGCTGTTCAACAAGTAATAACCGAATCGCAACAAGATTTAATCTGGTAAACGGCAAAACCAAATCACTCTAGAAAATCCTAGCAAATGCTCTGAATTAAATTTCATTGATTTTGCTGAAAATGTCGGTCAATGAATGGTTATCGCAACTCGTGACTAGAAATATTGCCTGCTTTCTATGCAATTCTTATTGTTAATTCATCACTTAAATATAGGAAGTCTGCTTTTGCTGAATGATTATTTTATTGTGCGATAGGGCATACTGAGATAAGAAGCGATTATACATTTCACTCATTTATTATGTAATATACATATTATATACTAATTTTTTCGCACCTTATCGTTATAAGAATCTTAAAGACTGCACAAACCTGAAACCTTGTGCTATTTGGGGCCGTACACCGTGCTTACGAACCAGCCTTGGGCGTAATACTTGATAATTGCAGGATGATTTCATGAAAAATCGCCCAAAATTTGTGCAAGTGTGCCCTAATCGATTTTGTTTAAACTTTGCATATCCGTAGAAAATTATGAGTAAAGTAGTAATGTAATTATTTTTAATTTGAGCCTCGTATTTATTATTGAAGAGATTTTAAATTACTTTTTTTAAGAGGGATGTAAGTTTTGTTTCACTTTGCTATACCGAAAATATGGGTTTCAAAAATTAGGAATAAAAATTGAAAATACACCCAACTTTTTTTTACATGGTCTTTTTATACAAGATTTTGAAATAACACGGTTCAAGAAAAAACATTTCTTTTTATACACGGTTTATTTATTCTACCACTATTTTAAAATCATTTTTCTTCGATGGTTGATGGCTTTGATGAAAAACGTTTTGATAAAAAAAAAATGAAATCATAAAAACGCTCAGAAAGCAGTCAGTAATATTGCCAAATTATTGCCGGGCAGAAATATTAAATAGATTCAGTGTCGGCGAATATGCCAGCGATTTTGGGAGATCTCGTCGAAAAGATGTGCCTTTGTTATTATTCTAGATTTTGTAATTTAAAGCTTTTATATTTCCTTTTTGCATTATGATACTAATTTTATATTAGTTGATTTTATGTCTAAATGCAATTTTGTTTTATATATACACAAGTTTCGTTTAATTTGTAAATTAATAATATAACAAATTAATTGAGAGCTATATTTTTATAATTTTAACAAAAGTGGGAAATTAATAACAAAGTACAAATGTATAATTAATTAAGAATTTTATTCATTCAATATAGACCATTTTTTTCACTACTTTTGCTATGCATATGTAGTCTTTTGTGATTTAGTGTATATAGACACGTATGTATATATTTCTCAGATAAAACTTATACAGTCAAATTTTCGTCAGATTTTTATGATTCTTTATTTAACACAGGATTTTGGATAACATGGAGCGTATCCCCCACTTTACTATGGGAATCGTATTTTTTTTGCACGATTTCTTTCTACGTGGTTTTTCGAGGAACATATCCACTGTGTAAAAAGAGAGTTGGGTGTACTTCCATTCTTTTTATTAATTTATTTTCTCTTAAATATCCTACCTCATATTTTTTATATCTGAGATACTGTAATCTTTACTTGTATCTCCAATAAGATATGACTTTTCAAGTCAACATTTCATGTTTAACACGGAAATTTCATCTTTTTTTTAAGTTCAATTTTAAATATGGTATAACTATGACAGCAAGGCTCATACTTAAATAAATAGCAACATAAAAACAGACATTCCCAACGAGAAAGGGATTATGTTCAGAAAAGATGCTGAGATCCACACTATTTTTTTATTTAAAAGCATGAATGATAAATTTTGAAACTTTTTAACTTTACACGTATTTTTGAGGTTTAAGCGATTCGGGTACAAGTATCAATTAAAAGAGTTAATTGAAAAAATCAGAAATTAGATATATTTTGTTTGCATAGATTAATTGTTCGGAAAAAGGGATCGTATGTATGAATGTGCATGGTTGAAAATGCATATTTATGAGACTACCAAAATAGGTAGATGTGTATGCGTATGTACAATTATATTCAATTTAATTTATCTGTTGACAAAGGTATACAAAATTGATTTTACTACGTACATTATTGGAAAATAAATAAAATAAGCTTTGATAATTAGTAGATTGAGTATGCAAGTCTAGAAATAGTTGCAAGAAAAGTAAAGCATGTATGCGAAAGTGTGAAGTAGTGTAAATATGTATGCAAGTGGATGTATATATGTGAAAATATATAAAATTACTCATATAAATCATTTCATCATCATCATCCTTAAACGTAAGCATTTATTATTTATCTTCTATATTTATTTTTTAATGTACCAAATTTCATTTCGTTTTTAATATACTTTTTTCAGAACTCAACTGGAGTCTATTTACGCTGTGAGCTATATGTACTACAGTTTGATTGGAACTCTTATAACTGTTGGTGTTGGAGTAATTGTAAGCTATCTAACAAGGACAGATGATGATAGATATGATGCAAAACTTCTACATCCTCTAGTTCTGAAAATAAGCGAACTATTACCCGGAAGAAAACCATATTTCATTCGTTCATCGACCGAAAGTCCAACGAAAAGCGTTCTTGAACAAGACAACGCCGGATTTGAGACAACAACGGACGAGATAGTAGCTAGTAGTACTAGTAAGGAGCTAAATAATGGTGAAGTTCAGGTTACAGTGCAAACAGCAACAAAGCCTGGTAAAAATAACCATCCAGACATAATTGAATTCCAACATTGGGAAGCGAAGAATGGAACGTATAAGAAGACTTCAGATGCAGTGTAACAGCACATGACGTGGAAACATATATCTTAGATTATACTCCAACCGTACTTATGATAAGATGCCCTCCTATTTAAATGTCTGTTTGTGAAAGTAGAGGCCGTCCCTTCCAAGAATACACACTTTGTTCAATGACTAAGCAAACAATATGTTTGCTTCTATATAATTCTTTAATTTAAATTTACGACATTGAGGTTGAAATATAATTTTATTTTAATGTTTTCAATTAAAAGAGATTTGACGCGTGGTTTTCTTTCGATTAAGCGATGTTGAACGAAAATAATGTGTCGACTGTTATTTTATTTAATATTGCGAACTTTATAATGAAAAGTTATCCGTCGTATTTGCTCAATGTTAAATAGTGAGATTTGGTCTGAATGAATATTAAATTACATACAAGACGTAATATAAATTTCTATTGAACGTTCGCATACTTTTATTTTTTTTAAAATGTTGTTATTAAAAAAAAGATTATAATTATTGTATTGAAAAGAGGGCAATTGCCGTAAATGTTGAAATACAAAATGAACAATTATTTAAAAAGGAGGCCTCTACTTAAAACATTATTCTCAATATAGCTCGAATCGGTATGGATATTAAATACTATTTATGATTTATACTTATGTAAGCAGATCATCCTATAGAAATACTTAAGAAAATACGTGAATATTAAAAATATGGCTAATATTAAGAGCTAGACGGGAGCCTCATTATCCCGGCTGGTAGCGCAACGATTTGAGGTTGTGGGTTCAATTCCCATCAGAAACCCTGGTCAGAAATAGCCTAAGTGTGTCTGCCGATAGCAACATAAAAAAAAATACTTTCTACAGGATGTAGGTTTTTAATGTATGTACGTTTATAATTTAAGATATATAAAATACACAGGGATATAATAAGTATATCTCGCGAATTCTGTATGCATCGACAGCATAAGTTTTGCAAACTGTGATCAGATTTAAGAGAAACTGTATAATATTGAATAATATTTGACGCACCAGCGATGGCAGTGCAATTAATTGTAAGCTATTTAAATATATTTTTATAAGCAAGCACCCAATCCACTTCCTAATTCCTTTTTAGTTCATTTATAAACTAGATATTAAATTTTTAAGGATCCATTTGTTACTTAAAGTATTAATTTAATTAGATCTATGATGAGCACAAGAACTGTATGGCTTATATTATTTTGTTACTTATTATTTTAAGGAAGTACATCGTTTGGAATGAATTTATTTGTTTAAAATTATTTAATTAAAGATTCTTTATGAGATAGTGTGAATGATAATGGTTATCATCTGACTTATAATGCATCCGCCATGGATATATTGCTCGCCATATGTTAAGCATTAATTATGATAATTTTAGTCATGGAATTGTTTTCAGCAATGCGTAAAAATTATCCAAACCTACTGCAAAGATCATTCTATAAAAACTGTTCGTAAAATTTGTGATTTCGGATAAAATAATCGCCCTATTGAGTTTGGAACGATATGAAGAAACTGGATTGGTGTCAGGTCATAGGGAGTATCGACATCCTCGAATAGTCCGTTCAAATGAAAATATTGAGTGAAAAGGTGCGTGAACAACCAATCACTTCAATTCGCATCATCATTCGCAGCAACTGGGCACTTCGTATGGGAATTTTTATTTTAATGAATTGGATATCAATAAGCTCTGCTTTTAACAAGACGGCACCACATCACATACAAGTAGTGAAATAATTGCTTTATTGCGTTCAAAGTTCGTGGATCGCATCATTTCCAGAAATGGCGAAGACAATTGGCCTTCAAGATCATGTGATCTAACTCCTCTGGATCAAACAATGTATACAAATACGGAACAAACACTTCAGTACCTAAAAGACAACATTCGAGCTGCCATAGATGCCATTGATCCACTTTTATTGCAAAAAGTTGTCGAAAATGTTTACCTCTAGATTATTGCCTGTACACGAAGCTGTGTCATGTGAACGATATGTTGTTTTGCACATAATTTCCAAAAGTACAACTTTCAGAGCCCTAGCCGCACTGGTTTATAAACGTCAAATGCCAGTTCGGTGTTTTTCGAGAAAAATTTGGTGCACCCTGGGGCGTCCTGGTTTAATTCCAGCTAAAATCCGGTGTAAGCTCAGGGCTAATGACGAATATCTGTTTAATTATTAACAGACACGATATTTAAAGTGGAATTAACTGTTGCTGTAGGTACAAGAAGCTAAAATTAGCATTTCGATGTGGAAATGATCAAAAAGTAGTAGTTTAATTTTTGTGCAAAATGTCAGATAACAGTTCTCCTTTTTAATAAGTTGTTCGTTGAACTGACAAGCACTGGGGAGCCCCAGCTTTTTTTGACAATTCTCAGTGCGCCCTGGGGTGCCACAGGTTTTTGGGTCAAGGAACAAACCCTTTATTTTTCCTGATAGAAAAATGCAAGTAGGCGTTATCAAGGGCTATTCAGGACAATACATATAACTTTTGATGCAGGATCTGTCTGAGAAAGGAAACCGCTTTCACTTGATTCAAAAGTTAAAAATCTGACTTTTTAAAGTCATTTCCTACCTTTTAATCATCCAAGCAGATTTTAAAATTCACAAAAAGACAATATACTTCAACGTTTTTCCCCTTAAAGGCAAGATTAAGACATAAATAAGACATTTTTATATTTTATTTTTTTTATTTTCAATCCTTAGTTATACCTTGTAATTACAGTACATACACTGGGGAAAACTTCCCTGGGATCCGGCAAGTTAAATAGCTCGTCAGACCCTATACCTACACTGAAATCAACGTTTTGAGTAAAGCGGATCTCAGACTGTTGGTAGGTTACCTAACTGGCCACCATGGGCTAAGATACCACCTATATAAAATAGGTCTGTCAAATGAGAGGGATTGTCGTCTGTGTCTTGAAGACGACGAAACTACATCACACATTTTGTGTGCTTGTCCGCCTTTAGCACGGATAAGAAGAAAGATCTTCGGTCAGGAAATCCTGGACTCGGCTGAAGCTCGTTCATCTTCTGTAAAAGACCTTCTGACGTCCCTTAGGGTAGCAGATCGTCTTTTACTGTAAAGGGGCTTCGGGACAAAAGACCGTCTGGTCGCAGTGCCCACCATGAGGGTCACCCCTAATAATAATAATAATAATCTAATAATATACCTTGTAATCATCCAAATATAAACCGGATTATAAATTTGAAACATTTCAGTTCATAAAGAGATCATATATTAACGGTTGTCCACCTAAAGACAAAATTAATGAGTCGACAAAATGAAACGGAACCAAGTGCCCTCTGCGATTTTTCCAGGCTTGGGACTGGCGTGACATCATGGCTGCATTACACTCAAATTTGTCATGCACTCTATCCATTCACGCATGTTTGAAACTGGGCGGAGTAATAAAAATTCCGAATAATTGGAATATATTTCTTAATAAAAGGCGAGATTACCTCACAAAGTAATAATATTGCTCCACTCTCTTCTACACTCATTTCACACCTAGTTTTAATTATTATAATATAAAACTGTTTTATACAAATTAATAAGTATAAAAATAAATATAGGATCACCTGAAACTTTCTTCTGTTTCAATTATTTTCGTCAATTTTTCAGCTGGTTTCAAGTTTTTAGATATACATACATACTATATACAGCGTGATCCAAAAGTATGGAAACGGCTAAATAACTTTCGAGGAATGCATTTTGGAGAAAAAAGTTGTAGACAAAAGTTTTAGGAATTTTCCCCAGCTATTCAATGGTGACCTTAGATTTGACCTTGACTATGGCCTTGAAGGTCATTTCAAGGTCAAGTTGACTTTTTTAAATTGGAACCCTTATTTTTGACCTCGGAAATGGAAAGAGCGGAAAATTTTACGTCCAACTATGACCTTTACCATAGTTGGAAGGTCATATCAAGGTCAAAATGGCTCTTTAAAGAGGAACCTGCATTGTTGCTGCGGATTTGCAGACTGGAAGTTTTGCGTCCAAATGTGACCTTGACCACAACCTTGACCTTGAACATGACCTTGGCAATGACCTTGAAGGTTGTATCAAGGTCAAAGTGGTTTTTTGAAGGGGAAACCATGTTTTGACCACGGAAGTGGAAAGAGCGGAAAACTTAACGACCACGGAAATGAAAAGAGTGGAAAAGTTAACGACCGACCATGGTGAAGTCGATTAAGGCAAGGTCAAGTGTTTAATGGTCAAGGTCACATCCCGGCACAAAACTTCTGCTCTTTCCAAATCAGCAGTAACAATGCAGGTTCCCCTTTAAAGAACCATTTTGACCTTGATATGACCTTCAAGGTCATGGTCAAGGTCATAGTCGGACGTTAACTTTTCCAAAAAACTTTTCAAAAACATGGTTTCCCCTTCAAAAAACCTCCTTGACCTTGATATAACCTTCAAGGTCATTGCCTAGGTCATGTTAAAGGTCAATGTTGTGGTCAAGGTCACATTTGGACGCAAAACTTCCACTCTTTGCAAATCCGCAGTAAAAATGCAGGTTCCTTTTTAAAGAGCCATTTTGACCTTGATATGACCTTCGAGGTCATGGTAAAGGTCATAGTTGGACGTAGAATTTTCCGCTCTTTCCATTTCCGTGGTCAAAAATAAGGGTTCCAACTAAAAAAAGCCAACTTGACCTTGAAATGACCTTCAAGGCCATGGTCAAGGTCAAATCTAAGGTCACCATTGAATAGCTGGGGAGAATTCCTAAAACTTTTGTCTACAACTTTTTGCTCCAAAATGCATTCCTCGAAAGTTATTTAGCCGTTTCCATACTTTTGGATCACCCTGTATATCGTACATGAGATAAATAATTTATTACAGCTTCTACATGCGTACAGGAACCGATTGTTCTTAAGCAATTTGATGTAAGCTCGGGAAAATCTAACAAGGAGAAGGCACCTACTCGTCATCACCAATTTCGCTCAAAATTTATAGCACATGTAGGGCTTGGATACAAATGAAACAACGTTGTAATTGTAAAAATGCGGCGTTTATAACCTGTACTAGATGCAGAAATAATTACTGTTTCCTCTGCTTCGATAATTAATATCAACCCGACAAATGTAAATCATCATCATGAAAAATAATTAAAGTTTGAATTATAATGTACAAAATCTTTTGGTATGCGCTTTAATTACAATCCTTTGCTGAAAAGTCCGCAATCCAAATTTTTTTCCTTTTGCTTTTTGCGTATAAATAAATAAAAAAAAAAGAAAAAAAATTATCACTTCGCTTGATTGCGGACGCGAATCTTATAAAAATTGGGAAAGATCCGGAAAAAAAGCCTCCGTACGCAGGGATTCGAACCCGTGACCACTGAATCACAAGCCCAAGTGTTAACCACTACACTAGCCACCGCTTTGGGAAAGTGCTACAATAAAAGGGATTTAGAGCCGCGTGACAATTTTTGTATACTATTATTTTCTAAACGCTTGGCCGTCTGGAGTTCGCACTTCGGGTACTTTCATTTGTATCCAAACCCTACATGTGCTATAAATATTACCGACATCGGTGATGACGAGTACGTGCCTTCTCCTTGTAAAACGTCTGTTGAGGTCAAACGAGTGAATAAAGATTCGGCGTAACTATTGTTTTAGTTTTTTTTTTTAAATTGAATTTGAAAAATTTCGAACACGTATAAAAATGAATTTCCCGCCAAACAATTTCGAAAAAAGTATCATATAATAACTGGCAAAAAACCCTACAATTTGAAAAAAAAAGAAGTTTCTACGTCCACAAGAAGCCGAGATATCGCCAAAATGCTGAAAATCCAGTTTTTTGAGGTTATTTCTATGGGTCTGAAAATTTCAACAAAGATGTACTTTTTCATGTTCTACATGAGGATATTTTTTGTTTCTTAAAAGAGCCTTCTTAACCGGCTTCACCCTTGAGAAGTGTTTTTGTTGGAATTTGTGTTTTAGATTACTCAGGTCAATCCCTTACGTTTGATTCCAATTGTGGTCACTATAAAATAAAAGCTTATTTAGAAACGCAACAAAACCAGTTAATTCAAAAATGTTCATATTTTCCAAAGGCCACATTTTTTTAGGAAATATACTTCCAGTGCTTTCTCACGTTAGTGTACCATATTAGGGTTTTAAACCTAAGCTTTCAATGGAAAGTAGAATTGTAGAGTTTTCGCAGAACACGCTGTAAAATGTGGACTGTATTTCCAGGAAAGCTTTCACAATCGCTATCTTTCGGCTCGAAAGAAAATTGTTCATCCTCGTATTCCGGACCAGAGTTGCTAGATAGCACTCAAAAAAGAATGGAGCCAATTTCAAATATTCAGATCAATAGAGAAACTCGTGGTGCATGAACTGGCATAAAAACATGTGGACTATATTCCCGATTGCTCTTACTTACGAAGAAAGGCGCTGAATTTAGACATTTTCCTCTTTTTTCAACCAAACGTACTTTAAACTTTCTTTCTATTCAGTTATTTTTAAATAAATTCGTTTATTTATATTTATTTTTTAACTTTTAACTACTTTTAACTACTTTTAACTAAGTTCAGGCAAGTCGATTTCTAATGAAGCAATTTAAGTATCCTTTTATTTTTTTTTTATTTTTTTTTATTCAACATAATAGATTTAGTGTACATGAATCAGCTTGATTAGCTCTAACATGTAGTATTTCAGATCTTAACCTAGGGTATGAATGCTATTAGACTCCTCATCTAAGTAGCTTTATTGCACTGTTGATTGTTGGTGTTGCTTGCATTAGATGTTGGTAACCCTCCACAGTATCCAGGTTGATTGGATGATGATGGCCCAGGTGGGGGTTTGGTTGTTGTTTTTATGGCAGGCTGCTTGCGTACTTCTTCTTAAGGCCTCTCCTATAATCTTTGTATAGTTGATAGGCGAATGATAGTCCCACCAAGATAGTTAGGACTAGCAGTGTAACTTCTATATTTTCGGATTTGATGTCTTCTGGGTTTAGAATAATTGAGTTGACCACCTGGCCGGCGTTGTCCACTTGTTTAGTGTTCGTAGTGCCCATTATTTGTAGTTTGTTGCGATTGACTGACGATTTGCTGTCTGTGGGTCTCTTTTTAACGGATATTTATGCTTTGGTTTGCACAGTTTAGTGGGTCGTTCTTCTTGACCCTTTCGAATTTTTTGGTTGTCAATATGTTTCTGGCTGAGGGGTTTGGGTGCTCTTTTAGCCTGGTCAGATATTTTTTGCTGAAGTTGATTATTTCCTCTTCGACGTCTTTGGTATTTGTGTCTCTAAGCAAAATTTTGTTGTTGACATATTTCGGTGCGCCAGTTAGCTCTCTGATTATTTTGGACTGTGCCCGTTTGATTACTGCAATTCTGGATTTTTTTTGCTGCCCCCCAGAGTTGGATGCCATATGTCCATATTGGCTTTATGACGCTTCTATAAACTGCTATTTTTGCTTCTAGACTGAGCTTTGATTTTCTATTTAGTAGCCAGTACATCTTGTTGAAAGTGAGTCTCAATTGCTCCTTCTTTTTTTTAATGTGTGTTTTCCAGGTTAATCTGCGATCCAGGTGAATGCCCAGGTATCTAACCTCATTCACTAGTTTCACTTGTTTATTGTTAATTTTGATTGGTCTGCAGGTCATCTTTTTTAGGGTAAATGTAATTTGCTCGGTCTTGTCTTCATTTAGTTTGATGCCCCATTTTTTCGTCCAGTCAATTACTTTTTGCATATGCTCTTGAATTACACGAGTTGCTGTGTAGGGATTCTTATGAGCGAAAATTAAGGCAGTGTCATCTGCGAATGTTGTGGTTGTGATCTCTTTATCCGTTGGGAGGTCTGCCGTGTATATTAGGTAAAGTACTAACAGAATTGTTGTATGTGACTCGAAATTTTCTATTTGTGAGGTAGCTGTGCAGGATGTTGTAGAATTTTGCAGGCAGTAGTTCTCTGATCTTTATTAGCAGTCCGTCATGGTTAACTTTGTCAAATGCCTGGGCTACATCCAGGAATAGCCCGATGCAATATTCCTTGTTTTCCATGGCTGCTTTAATTTTGTTGTAGATCTTATGAACTTGCTCTATGGTACTATGTTGACTTCTGAATCCAAATTGGTGAATAGGGATGATGTTGTTTCTGTCTAAACTATTTTGGAGTTTATCTAGTAGAAGTTTTTCAAAGAGTTTGGATAGTATTGGGAGCAAGCTTATGGGTCTGTAGGAGGCCACCTTGAATACGTCTTTCCCGGGTTTGGGAATGAAGAAGATTTTGGCTAATTTCCATTTTTCCGGGAAGTGGTTAAGGCGAAGAATTGCGTTGAATATGAATAGGATGCCGATTTTTCCGTTCATAGGAAGGGCCTTGATCAGTTGGCCGGTTATATTGTCGAGGCCTGGGGCTTTACGCGGGTTTAGCTCCTGGATTTTCCATAGTACTGAGCTAAGGGTAAAGCTGATCGGTTAACCCTTTTCGATCTTTGTTTGTCTTTCGATGTTTGTGGTGATGGGTTTAAAGACCTTTTCTAGGTGTTCCGCAAATGCCTCCGCTTTGGCTTGATCTTCGTTGATCCATTGGTTGTTGTTCCCGAGTATAGGCGTGTTTTGCTGGATCGGTTTTTTTATGCCTTTTGTTACTTTCCATATGGAGTAACCTGAGTCGGGGTAATGGTCCAAGCCTGCTGTGAATTCATCTATCTTCTGGTTCCTTTCGGCTTCTAATTGAGTTTTGAGCTTTTTGATTGCTTGGTTCAGCTCTGTCTTGGCTTGCGGCGATCTTGTTGTTTGCCAATGTCTTTTTGCCTTCCTCTTGTTTTTTAACAACTGCAGTATTGTTGGGCTGTGCTGTTCAGATATTCTTTCAGCTACTCGGGGCTCGGGGGTGGCGTGCTGGGCACAGTCTTTGATGGTGTCATTGAGATGGTCTAAAGCACTTTCTATGTCCTCCTCTGTTTTTAGTTTTACATGTGGGCAGTAGGTCTTTTTAAATAAATGCTGGAATTTTGGCCAGTTTGTTTTACCGTTTGTTAGCTTGTGTGGTGTTTCCGTAAGCTTGGGTGTCCTGCTGAGTTCTATGATTGTTGGAGAGTGGTCAGATGAGAGATCTTCGGTGGTTGTGGCATTAAAGAGGTGGGGATTTAGGCCCTTGGATAAACCAAAGTCTATGATGTCTGGTCTTTTGCGTCGGTCTGTTGGCCAGTGGGTTGGTTTTTTGCCCGTGATACAATTTAGATTATTCTCGTGTATTGCTTTTTCCAATTGCTTGCCCCTTGGCGACGTGATTCTAGCTCCCCATAGTGGAGACTTTGCGTTAAAGTCCCCTGCGGCCAGAAATCTGCTCCCAAGTTGTTTGATGAACTTATTGAATTTTTCTTTGAGGATGGTAAATTTTGGTGGGCAGTATACCGCTGCTATGTTTATGGGACCGCCTAGCTCCGTGAGACAGATCGCTGTGTATTGGATTTCTTCCGACTGGATGCAGTTTAGGGGGTGGTGTTTAATTCTATTTTTTATAAGGATGGCTGTGCCTCCGTGGGCCTTGTTCTTAGGGTGGTTATTTTTGTAGAAGGTGTAGCCGAAGATTTTAAAGTTGTTTTTGCAGGTTAGATGAGTCTCCGATATTAGCATAACGTCAATTTGGTTTAGACTTAGGAATTTCTCTAGTTCTAGCTTATGTTTAGTTAGACCGTTCGCATTCCAGTGGGCTAGTTTTATACCCTTCATTTAATAAGTTTGCTAAGAATTTCCGTTTGCCTGTTCATCATGCATTGCATCTGGTGCATGGTTTGCGTTAGTTGGTTGATGTTATTTGATAGTGTTACTAAAATTTGCATTATACTGTCATTTTGGTTGTTCGCTCCTGTTTGTCCGTTATTTTTTACGATGTTTGCGTACGAAAATTCATTATTTGCGGCATATGTTGGATGGATTGTTGGGAGTATCTGAACTTTTTTGGTAGTTTGGGGGTTGCTTTGAGGTTTGTGATCTAATTTATTGGTTGCTATTACGCTTTGGGAGTATTGGCTTTTTTGATTGTTCTGAATGGCCATGTATACTGGACAACCTTTGTAGTTGGCCGTATGATTGCCGTCGCAGTTGCTGCATTTTTTTGCAGCGGCATTACTTTTTAGTTCCGGGCAAGCGGCGGTTGCGTGGCCTCTCCCACAGACGACGCATACGTTGCTAAGCTTGCAGTATGTTTTGGTATGGCCGAATTCCTGGCAGTTTTTACATTGAATAGGGCTTTTCCTCTTGTACGGTCCTTCTACGGTTACTTTCCTGTTGAGGATGTATCGTAGGTCATAGATAGGGTGACTTTTTCCTTTGGGTGGCTTGCTACATTCTGGCATTAGTTCAATCTTGAACATTGGTTGAGGTTGTTTGTGCCTATTTAGTATGTTGTGGACGTATTTTACTTTAAAATCTTGTTCTTCGAGGTCTTGTTTGATTTCTTCTGTTGGGACATCGTGATCTATGCCCTTGATGACTACCCTAAGGCCCTTTTCACTCTTCAGTTGGTAAGTATAGTATTGCAGCCCCTTTTTATTTAGCATGTTTGCTATCTGGCAATAGTCCACCTCTCTTTGGACTTGTATTTTTGTTTCTTTTAGTTGACCTCTTTTGATGTCAACTACATAGAATGAGTCTTTTTTTATTAGCGATTTTATATCTTTGATTAGCTCTGCATTATTTTGCACTCGCACGTAGATTGGTGGCGGTTTGGGAGGTGTATCGAATTCATCGCTTAGCCCTGCATATCTATTGCCCGTTGCAACATCTGGGTCACGTTGGGTCGCTTTACCGGCGAATAATTGCCTACCTTGCGAAGTATTGCTGCCGTGCGCTTCTTCGGCAATTAATTGTTCACGTTTGCGTTTGCGTGTTACAATTTTGAAATAGCGTTCTATACCTGCTGGAGTTGGTGAGCTATTGCCTGTATCCAGTATTTGGCTTCGCTGGTCTGTATCCATTCTCCCCTCTTCGTCCGGGGAGCTCATCTCTTCACATGCACTTGCACTAAGTGTCTTTTCACATGCACTTGTTACACTTGTTACGCTATTTGTTCGTTTATTTTATTTTGTTCTGCCCGCGTCAATTGAAATCATTCAATGATACCTTTGCTTTTCGCTGCTTTTTAATCTTGCTGATTATTCACTTTTAGTCACTTAAATCACTTTGCACCTTAAGCACTTTCGCTTTGCACCTGCTCCGTAGAACACGTCCGCTTGCTTCGGCTGCTTGATTGCAACTTAAGTATCCTTTTAAAATTAAAAATTAACCAACATTCTGCTGATTTTTATTAGATTGCAAATGCAATGTTTAAGTGAATGTATTGATTTTAATGTTTTTGTTTCAGTTTGATTCAAGATAATCCCACGATTGAAATATTTAATATCTCCTAGTATTTTGCAAATTTCGCACACTTCCCAAAAGCAAGGTAACTTATGCTCTTAATATATCAACGTTCAGATATTTAAGTGAGCTTAGACTTAATAAGGACTCTCTTAATAAACCTGTAGTTTTAAAGGAAAAATAAGAGAGTTATTACATTTTTAAAAAGGGTTTTACAAATTACTTATGTCTTAAAAAGGAAAAACCTTTTTCTTAAGTGCACTCCCCTATTTGTTCGGTACTTTTTTTACACGATTTCACTTTTACACGGTTTTCAAAATAGGAGATTTAAAAACAAAAACAGTTATTAATTGCATACATATTTCTACTACTTTTTTTATATTCCGTTCACAATAAAAAATTTCGACGATTTTTAAATTTTTTATTTAGTAGATAAAGTAGATAATAGTTTTTACCAAAATAATCCGAATGTTAGACGAGGTCTTCCATGACATCGATTTTAATATATTAAAGCTTAACTTAATGTGAGGAGGTCTATAAAAATTTAACCAAAAACCACACACAATTGTTAATTATGGATTTCGTCTCCAAGTCTTGCCGATACGAAATTGCCTCTTATTCCTCTACCATCGAACCAGAATCGCATTAAGTACTATCGAGTGATAAAAGTATCATAAAACAAGCCACGAAGTAAAGATTCATAGTCTATGAAAGTGATGAGAGTAATTAATTTGGTTAAATTTTTAAAGATCTTGATTTATTCTTTCTATATTTAAAATGAATCGCATACTTATACCTTACCATATATACCATAGTTGTCCTTTTATAGACTGGTATTTTTATGTTTCTCAAAATATATTTGCTTTTATTTTAGGTTGAAATAAGTGATTGAATTATGCACGTTTAAGTCTTTTTTTCGATTTACACTGTGTTAAGTATACGCAATCCCGATTTCGATTTATACGGTTTTCTGAGAACCTATCTACCGTGTAAATCGAGGGATAGGTGTATTTTCAATATCTTTATGCCAAAGTGTTCTACAAAGGATACAAGAAATTTATTTCCTGCTTGATTTTGTCCTGACAGTAACAAAAAAAAAAGTTCACGACGGCCGGCGGCGTGTGTAATGTATACAGGGTGTTCAGAGGTGGGAGGTCAATACTGCAGGGGGTGAAAGGTCAGACCGAGACAAGCAAAAAATCGTATGGGTGGGGGGGGGGGGGGGCATCTCGCACCGTTTGGCAGTTACAGGGTGATTCGTAAATCAGGATTTTTCCTTATATGGGAACCGCTCTTGTATTTTTATCTTTTTTTCTACGCATCGCAGCGGCCCCAAACTGATTTCAAAAAAACTTAAAAAAAATAAAAAGTAGCTATGTTAATAACATGAATTTCGGAGAAAAGTGGGGCGAAAGGTGAAAAATCGTGAAATAAAAGTTAATTTTTTCAATTTCCAGGGGGGATTGCGGCCAAGGGGTTGGGGATAGGGGGGTGGTGTAAACTTTTTTGGAAAGGGCTTCCAAATAGTGATTTTTGAGAGATGAGACAAAAGTGATTGCAAAGTAAAATGTGATGTAGATATTTAATACGTTTTTAACCTTTTTGCACCCATTTCTTAAATAAATTATTTATGATTATTTTTGTCTTTAATTTTTCTAAAATGCTCAGCTAGTACCGTAAGCGAATACCTAAGTAAGCGTGCATTCATAATGTTTTTCTAGAATTCCCATTTGAAATAACTTTTTTTATGCCATATTGAATGGGGAATATTATTATTCTAATAAGGGGTCTTTCTAACTTCCAAATGAATTTTTACAGAAGGAATGAAGATATCGGTTTGAAATTTTGCAGGTATATTAATTTACACTTTTTTGGATTTTTACATTGGTTTTTTCGGTCACATGATTTTTTCAAAAAAGCATCCAAAAAATGACGGTTGAGATGATTTCGGCCGTCTGGGGCATCTGAACAAAATGGCTAATTATTAAATATTAAAGTCGTTATAGCCCAGATCAAAAAGAACTTTTTTCACCGAAAAATAACAAAATGGCCGCGGTTAAAAAAAAAAATCATCGGGATCTTCGTTACATATCTTTTTGTAATTTTTTTCATTTTCAAGGTGAATAAGGTCTATTCACACGTACATTATAACCAACTGAAAACTTGTAAAAAAAAGAATTTTCAACCATGATATAAGTATATGATTTTAACTTTAATGTCTTATTTGGTTATTTCTTCAGTTACGTTTCGATTTCATATATGGGTAATTCTTTTACAAACCGTACGGATTTTGATAAAAATTGACCGACATGTCTCCGATTTGGCTGAAACTTTTTTTACAGGTTCTATATCGAAAAATAAGAGATACGTATCCGAGGATTTTTTTTTGTTCCGCATATTTTCGATAATACTAGTGATCGAAAATGTGAGAATAATGACTTTTTTGGCTTGGAGACTCATTTTCAAAAATTTATAACTCTGGTCTTATTTGAGCTACAGACTTCTTTTCTTTTTCATTTTAAATCTAAAGGACTGAGTTTTGAGAAAAAAATAATTTTAATAAAAATTATTAACAAATTCATATTGTTATTAACAATTTAATTGTTTAAATCAATTTTTAACAATGGCCCCCACCTCATAGCAAGTTTTTAGTATATTTATTGTATTCTCCGTCATATTTTACATAAAAAACATGTTTTCAAAATATGGAGACTTTATTATTACTATTTTTAAAATATTAATTTATATAGCGCGACACGTCAAAAAACCGGTTTTTTGTTAATAAAAAGAAAATTATAGCTCGGATCAAAAAAAGTGACATATAAAAGTTGCAGATAATAAAAAGACCTACAATTCTTGTCTTAACTATTTTTCGACATAACCTCAAACTTTTCGAATAAAATACAAAAAATGTTAAAAATCACCTTTTTGAAACATTATTTATTGGAAAAAAGAGTATAAAAAATTAAAAAGGAAATTAACATATAATTTTTGTGTTTTTAATATTTTTCTCAACTAACCATCAAACGAAATACATATTAACCAATAATAAGTATTGAAACCACAATAAATTTTTTTTAATTTTTTTATTAATTTATGTTTTTTTTATTGTATTGATTGCTAATAAATATTATTTGTTAAGGAGAACATAATAATTACTTATATTAAAAAAAAGAAGACATGAGGCAAAAAATGTGGCAAATAAATTTGGAAAAGGTGATTTTTAACATTTTTTGTATTTTATTCGAAAAGTTTGAGGTTATGTCGAAAAATAGTTAAGACAAGAATTATAGGTCTTTTTATTATCTACAACTTTTATATGTCACTTTTTTTGATCCGAACTATAATTTTCTTTTTATTAACAAAACACCGGTTTTTTTGACGTGTCGCGCTATATAAATTAATGTTTTAAAAATAGTAATAATAAAGTCTCCATATTTTGAAAACATGTTTTTTATGTAAAATATGACGGAGAATACAATAAATATACTAAAAACTTGCTATGAGGTGGGGGCCATTGTTAAAAATTGATTTAAACAATTAAATTGTTAATAACAATATGAATTTGTTAATAATTTTTATTAAAATTATTTTTTTCTCAAAACTCAGTCCTTTAGATTTAAAATGAAAAAGAAAAGAAGTCTGTAGCTCAAATAAGACCAGAGTTATAAATTTTTGAAAATGAGTCTCCAAGCCAAAAAATTCATTATTCTCACATTTTCGATTACTAGTATTATCGAAAATATGCGGAACAAAAAAAAATCCTCGGACACGTATCTCTTATTTTTCGATATAGAATCCGTAAAAAAAGTTTCAGCCAAATCGGAGATGTGTCGGTCAAAAAGGTGTTCGGTTTGTAAAAGAATTGAATTTATTGGAAAATTGTAAAAACCTGCAAAGTTATAGTCAATAATTTATAAATTAATACATATGAAATATGCACATTCTTTCATAAATAGCAAACTATAACTTTGCAAGTTTTTACAATTTTCCAATGATTCTGTAGTGAATTAAAAAAGGAACAATATATCGACTACTATTTTTAATATACAATGTGCGTAAATCGACTTTTTAAAAAGATAAGTATGCGGAAAAACTGATTTCATGCATATTATATTGAAAACTGCGTTTTTTATAGGTATATAGAAGGTCTGATTTTAATAAGGTTATAAAATCATTCTATGGGTTTCCCCAAGTCATCTGTCGCCGGAATTAGCGCAGTCCAAGCAAAATTCATTTAATTGTTTTCTTCGGTACCGTGTTGAGGCACAAATCATCTCTTAAAATGGTTTGGGTTGATCCAAATGAAATCTAATTGTCAGTCGACAATTTGCGAGCACCAAATCTTTGATTTCATTGACGTGGCTTCATCGGTAGATGATTATAATCGTCCGCGACCTTCATTCAAGTCTTTGTACCACTTGTAAACATTTTTTGCGACATAGCCTCAACACCAAAGGCCTTCTGCAACATCTTCAACATTTCCACGGCAGAATATTTATTCCGCAAACAAAAATTAATTAGAACTCTTTGCTCAACAAAAGCAGACATAGTAAAAATCGATAAACTAACTGTTATATGTTTACAAAAACTAGTTTAACTCTGCAGCAACTGAATATTTTGACAGGAAACTCTTCGTAGATGTCAAAGACAGAAAATTCTACTGGCAAAAAAAATAATTTCATTATAACATAGTACCTACCCGCAAAGTTTAAAATGAAAAATTCACCTTATTTTTTGATCACAGTAGTATGTATCATGAACTGGTACACTGTTATTTGGGGTAGTTTACACCATAAATATATATTTTTCTCCAAACGCAAGAACACGTATTTATTATTTTTTCGGCTCTTTCAATTCAATTTCAAATGGATCTTAAGGAATAAGCAATAGGTTTTTTTAAATTGAATTTTTATTATTTTTAAGCATTGTAAATTTTAATCAATTATAACTTTTTAATGTGCACTTATATGCATTTTTCACCATATTTCATGTAGATTAGTAACCATTTAGTCGTTTGAACAGATATTGACTATAAGTATGTAAAACCTTCAAACTGTCTCTTAAGGTGGTTATTTTTAGGGGTTCATATTACCCCCAAAAGTGGTTTATCCGCAAAAAAAAAAAAAAAAAAAAAAAATACGTATCTCTTAAAATTTGAGGTAGAATAATATATTTCAGTCGCAACAAAATCGGCGGTGACACATCGGGAGAAATTTCTTGTAAGTTCCCTTTTAGTTTTTCCTTCACTCCAGTTTAAAGGACCCCGCAAATTTCTTATGGAAAATGGGTTTCACTGAATTTTCTTCAAAATTAGCATAGTGATAGTTTTCAACGTGCTGATCAAAAGTCTCAATGGGCACGAAGTCATCCTATGATTAGTTGCGGAGATATAGAGGGGTGAAGCGTGAGACATTTGCTGTACACCCAAGTAATAAAAAAATTTCGCGATTTTTTTACACGAAAACGATCAACTTTACAAGAAAATTCTATATAACAGAAAATACTTTAAATGAGCCAAAGAACACGCGTGAATTTTTTCAGAATTTTTTCGACTATTTTTGGATTTTTCAAAAATTGGCCAAATCCAAAAAACCAAAAATAGTCGAAAAAATTCTGAAAAAAATCACGCGTGTTCTTTGGCTCATTTAAAGTATTTTCTGTTATATAGAATTTTCTTGTAAAGTTGATCGTTTTCGTGTAAAAAAATCGCGAAATTTTTTTATTACTTGGGTGTAGAGCAAATGTCTCACGCTTCACCCCTCTATATCTCCGCAACTAATCATAGGATGACTTCGTGCCCATTGAGACTTTTGATCAGCACGTTGAAAACTATCACTATGCTAATTTTGAAGAAAATTCAGTGAAACCCATTTTCCATAAGAAATTTGCGGGGTCCTTTCCATAAGTATTTATAGCTTGAGATATGAATCATTTTAATTTGTATGACAATTTCTTTATGTAATTACAATTAATTGCGAGTGTGTTTAATAACCGTACTCACATTAATTTTAATTACATAGAGGAAGTTGTCATAAAACATTTCGTATCCCCTTTTCCCGTCAACTAGTGATTAATTAAATTATTATACATATATGTAGATGGTGTGGTTAAATAATCATATAATGTATGTCGTCTTTCCTGGATAAACTTTAATTGATCCGTAGGAGGTTCCTGTTTAAAGAAACTCCTCAACTCGTTTATTTATGCGTTTAGATAAGAGTGACGTAAATTCCAAGTGATTTGAATAAGATGGTAATGATGCCATCACCGATTTCTTTTATTTACTTTATGTTATTCAGAAGTTTTAATGAGAAGTAATGAAATGAGCAGTCCTACAACGCTGTCGAGTCCAGTTGTATCTACAAAACGGAAATGTAAGCACGTCAAGCATTTTCATTAGCCCAGTTTAAGAGCTTCTTTAGTATACTTTAACCGGAGCTCTCTCAAACTTTTCGTTGTCTGTTGTCCTCATTTCAAATTCATATTATGTAGCTATAAGCACACCATAAGGAATTAGAAAATATTTGAATGCGTAATGGAGGAAAGGAGGAGGTAAGGATCCCATTTCCTTTTCTTGTTTACATCTGTATTTGTAGATAGTGTAAGATAGTTGAAAAAGATAACACAAAACAAGTATGGCAGTCAAGGATTTCTCAAAATTAAAATTGTACACTTTAAATTGAAGAAATTCTTTCTTTGTCTCCTGTTTTAAAACTCTGAAATTGAAAATTCTTCCAAGTAAGAGCTGGACGTTCATTCAATAAGGCTAAAATTGACAGCGCTTTTCAACGCCCCAGGAAGAAATAACATTCTGCATAATCATATCAATATTTCAATTTTCTGAAAGATAGATATTCAAAGACTGATTGAATTTTGACGGTGCCTTGAGTGTTTTATGCGATCGTCAGTTTCCTTCGCAATTTCTTCCTCTGCATGATGCGCTGAAAAATCAATTGAAACCTTTTAACACCCCAAGCAGCTGGCGGCGAAGAGACATTGTATTTTATTTACTTATTTTACTCTACCAAAAATTCTTCTTCTAGAGGGGAAAATGCGTAATTTTGTAACTTACTAGAAAAGTATGACTTCATTTAAAATTGTCAATCATGATTAAGTTGGTTATTTTTAGAACAGGATTCTACGAGATTCAATAAGGCTTGTACCCGTTTATTTTGTTGATAAATACATTCATTGTACAATTTGTTGTTAATAGCATATAATGCTTGATTATTATATTATTATCTAAATGATATTTTAAATATTTATTCAAAAACTTGGTTATCGTCTTTAGGGTAGTAAATAAAGTCTTACCTTAAATACTTAGAGTTGCGCCACAATAATGGAGGGCATATTCTCGAATCCGATGGATTTCAAAGTGGAATGATAAAAACCTAAACTACTAAACCTTTTATTATTAAGGTTCTATGATCTCAAAAAAATTAATAAAAACTTTCATCATTTTCGCGACAACAGCGTAAAAATTCGAAATGTAGCTTTAAAGAAACTTCAAATTCTATCCTATAGTTAAACCTTACCAAGGTTTATTTGAAGGACACATTTTTGATTCGAGTTCCACCCCTATATACATTTACATATATGGTGGAAGAAATACTCATGAAAAACTCGTTCTCTAAACAAATCTTAATAAAGTATATTTTGCAGGTTTTGCACAATTTTCCTCAATCTCAAAATCTAATAGAAACCCATCGTATTAGATAATATTATATCTTAGTTGAAATATATTACATACAACTCTATATTATATGATAATTATATACTGCTTGCAACATGGTATATTATAATTATGAAGGGAAATAAAGTAATAATAATAATAATATTAATAAAGTATATAAATTATTGATATTTTAAAGTTATAGTTTAAGATTCAAGCTTTGATATAACTTACGTTTCGAGATTCTACGCTACTTCGTTATTATTTTAAAAAATTACCAAAAGTAGCTATTCATTCAAAAGTGGTGACAATGCAACAATTTTACATTAGTGGTTCATTTCCGTTAACAAAATACATTACGTACACGGTAAAGAATTTGTGGGTAATTGATCAGTTTTGTTTTTAATAAATTCTGTCGTATAATATCTATGTATTCTGAATTTTATATTAAATTAATAAGGTAGAGATTTATCAAAACAATTTATACGAGAAAATTTTTGAATTATTTTAAAATCTTATAAGAGTTTGCTTTTTATATGAAAACCAATGAAATCAATCTTACAAATCTTATCGAACGAAATCAATGAGTTATTAATTTTGTTCTAAATTAGTGTATGTTTGATTAATTCTTCGTACAATTTTAATCTAGGGCCTTATAATTTTTATAAATTGCGTTTCTAAGTATAAAATGTACACCAAAAGCCGTAGCAGGATAAGAGTGGTTTGCCCCCGATTTTATCTTGCACATTTTAATGTGATAAGTTATTACTGTGATAGGATTCATTTATACCAAATATCAACTTATAAATATGCTTTTTGTACTAGTTATAAAGAATTTGTGGAAGATTGGATAAATAAATTTTCTCGAAATTGGCTGAATCGACCTTTATGGCTAAAATGTATGTTATACAATACAGGGTACCAAAGCAGTCTTGAAAAATAATTCCGAAATTAATTTCGGTAATTAGAAGGTGGTAAAAAAAAGTATTTAAAATTTATTAAACGATTTCTTGTATGATTCTTTTTTATACCACCGCTAATTTTTCTCTATAGTATACCTAGACCCATGGCTACAACATATATTTTTTTGGAAATTAACTGTTATGCTACGGTCTTAATAATAATTAAATTATTGAGAGAATACGAATTTCATTGCTGTTGGTTAGTGGGAACCAAATTATTCCATTTGCGTTATACTGGGATTTGGGGATCTAAATCTTTTTGATTGAGTTAATAATGATTTGCATGATTCTTTGTGTTTTATACAAATAAGCCATCATGGCCATGAATTTGCTTCTGCTGCCCGTAAAGTCCCGTAAATTAAATATAGTATTAACTAGCCCTTCTGGTATACATGAGCTTATATACTTATTTGTATAAAACACAATTAACTCTTATATGTTTTTACTGAGGATAGGTACACTCGATGGAGGACAAAATTTACCTTATATAATACTTTAGCTTCGAAATGTCGCTTAAACCTTTTAGACATCTTCTTAAAGAAGTAGAAACATTTATTTAGTTTTACAAATACTAAGTTCTTTATCTGCGAAGCTATTTAATAGATCTAAGAATTCAGGACCGGTGCCAAGGAGCAATTAGAAGATTATAAGGGAAATAAAAAGGTTTATAAGGTACATTAAGGCTTTATCTGATCTATCTAGTCAAGTTAGCTAAAAATTAAGTAGTCTATTCGAACTAAGGCGACTGAAAAGTCTTCTGGTCAACCAATTGAAATTACTAAAACTAGGGATTGAAATAGTTATTCATTTTGTGAAATTTTATTTATTATTTTCTTTATACTATTTACAATTCTGTAATGGGTTATTTTATTATAACCCAAGAAATTCCAAAAAGTTGATTTGTTACTTTTGGTGTATTTCGATTTGAAATCCTGAGAGTGTGCTATTAAATTGTAACAGAGTCTTTTATTTCAAACTTTGAATACGTTTTTTTCCAAACTGCGGCAAAAATTAAACCAAAATATATTAAAATTGAAAATCAAACCAGTACTCCCCTTTTTTAATTTTTAATTGGTTAACTTCCATGGCTTTTAGGTAGGTAACAAAACCTAACCTACTTTTGTATTTTCAATTAAACTATAAAGCTACAACTTTTGGTGCAGTCTACAGTTAAATTCAAGCTGCATCAAAACAAGTAAAAGAGAAATTAAAAAAGGTTGAGCCCATCTATATAAATATTGAAGATTCTATCTCTTATTTAAAAAATAATACCATTATCTAACAATATGTAAAAAATAAATTAGTATTTTCATAATTTTTGTCTATATGTCTCTATGGATGTTTGGTGAATTTTCAAGAAACTTTCAGTGATCATAATGGGTGTTTATATTTACAATCTCTTAAATGGCTTCGAATATATAGATAAAATCCAATCCAATTTCAAGAAACTTTCAGTGATCATAATGGGTGTTTATATTTACAATCTCTTAAATGGCTTCGAATATATAGATAAAATCGGTAGTCCGTTTGTTTATTTGTTACTCAATGACGCATAAACGCTTGCATATATAATTTTCATATTTTTTCCGAAGGTATTATATATTCCAACTTAATATATAGGCTGATTTAATTCAGATAATTTATAGAGTTTCAAAGCGGCGGCGAAAATTTTAAATTTAAAGTAATTGTAATGAAAATTGTATTTACGGGTTCTTTAGGATACTGATTTCCAATGTAATAAAGGAATTTCGATTTGGCCGAACTAATATGGAGATCAACATTTTTCACATTCGATGGGTTTTGATACTAAAATCATCTTGGGGATACTGGTTTCGAATCAAATATTTAAATTTGAAAATTCATGATGCCAAATCAAATATGGCGACAAAAACTTGGAGGATTTTAATGAAAATTTGTTAAAAAAGGATAACTATCAATTTCGAATCTTCTATCGACGTTTTTAAATTTAAGATGGCGGACCAAAATTTCTATAATTTAAGGGAATTAGTACAAAATGGATTGCGAACCTACTATGTTTGCATCAACATTTTGCGATTCAATACAATATAAAGCATTCAATGTAGCAACCATTTCCCAATATTAAAACATTTCAATGATTATACAAAGGGATTAAAAGCGCCAGTTTTTCGAATCTCTCGAAAATCAGTTCATAGGAGTTTTTGGGCCCACTGTTTCCTATAACATAATCTTCCATCGGTATTTGGGAACCAAAAGTTGCATCGCCTATATGGCGGTGAATATTTCTAGAATAATTCAAAGGATTTATGTGAAAATAAGCATAAAGTGATTTCAGGATCCCAATACACACCTTAACTTAGAATTGGTTGAAACAATTTCTATGATATACCAAACTAGGGAGTTAGCGAAGTATTTAATCAACAAGTCTTTACGCTACGTCGATTGAAACCAGGTTACTCAGCTAGTTATAAATAATTTCAAAAATACCTAAATGGCAAAACAAATTCAAATTCTTATCTACACTTTATTTGGAAAAAAAAAGATTAATTGATATTTAAGGCTTTAAATCCACAACGATCCCTTAATAAAAATAATTCAACATCAAATTTTAAGAATAATTTATATTTATCCTTGAGAAGTGTATAGAAAGTAATTTGGATTGCTCAGTAAAAATATATTTACTTGAAAAGTTTAAATTAAAAATATTCCATCTTAATTTTCTCTTAATCATTTTTCCAACCAATTCCTATTATGTGTATCATACCTAGGGAATCTAACATTAAAAAGTCTCTAACTTTATTAAATACCAACATAGATTTTGAAAAAGTTTATTACACCGAAATAAATCATTCATATAGCTTTAATGTTTAACCAGACCGCGAGCTCTTGACCCTCGGTCTTAAAAGAGCAAAAAGTTGACCTCAGCAGAAAATTAAACAAGGTAAACTTCGCGTGTGTCACACTCGTCAAGTTCAGTGACCCATTCATCAAAGAAGTCGAAGTGCCTTAAAAACCTGTGTGATACCTGCCCGGATTTATAAAGGTGCAAGCACTACCACCTGAAGTGTGGTTGCCAGAGTAAAACGTTTTATATAATTGCGAACGAGTTACTCTCCGGCATCAGAGCTGGACCGACTGCAGGTTCGGTGAGAAACAAATTTGCATGCTGCAAAGATGTTTGGGGTGCACCGAGTGGCGCCACGTCACTTATGCTTAACTGATTTTCGATCGGTTGACGTGCATCTAATGCTCGATGCAATTATGCTGAAGGAAGTATAAAGGGGAAAATCAGTCACGAAAGTTCCCGTTTAGCTCGATGCTTTCAGGTAAAAATTTTCATTTAATTTTCACCTTATTGTTAAAAAGAACGGTTGAAACCATAAACAAGTTCATGACGACCTTCGACAAGGTCCAGGAAAGTAGCTCGATTGCTGGTTATGTAATTATTCCGTAAGTTGATTTTAATCTCGATTACTTTTTTATCCAGTTTTGCAAGTAGATATGCCTACATAAATACGGGCTGTAAACAATTTTACGGGGTTTGAGTTGGATCTTGAGCAACTGCGCCGACCTTCGCACGCTCCGGGTTAAGTAGAGGTTCTGATACTATTAGCCTGTGCGAGGCTACGCCTTACATAGTGTTAGATGCAGTTTCGTTATGAAATTCTTGATAATTGTCAAAGCCTCGAAGGTCCAGAGGAAATAGGCCAAACGTGAGCTTTGTTTTACACTCCAGTAGCGTGAAATCGCACCCAATGTAAGCTGGGTGTCTGCCTTTCATTGTCTTTATTTATAGGCAATTAAACTCGGCTCCGAATTTAGACCGCAACCGAATTCCAATTGCTGCAATAATCTTGGCACCTCCAACATTCTGATGCCGGCCTTTGACAACGCCTATCTATCAATCTAGATAAGAATTGAGCTCTGGAGATTTGTCAATCGGCGCTCGAAACGAAGGCACAAAGTGTTTAGCAACATAATCCCCATTAATTGCCCAGAAGCCTCGCGTTGAAGGTGAGGTGGTCTATTGGGGGATTATGGACCAATCGATTGTCAATAAAGTTTTATTTTGGTGATTAGATGGACTTAAAATATTTAATTAATTAATGAACTCTCTAATCTGTAATACTTGTAATTTTTTTTTTTTTTTTGTTTAAAGGGAAAAGTTCAAAAGTTTCAAATTGGTAAAATTGCATAGGGGAGATTGGGGCTAAAACTTTTGTCAGTTTCAATACCCCACAGCATGAGGTTACAGGCTTTGGGAAAGTTTGCTAAAGAGAAACTCTCTCAAAATACACTATGTAGCAGTGGCGTGGGGTGAAATTTTTGAGAAGGTAAGCCGGTGCAAAAATCAGAAACTTAATAGCGAAAAAAAACTCACCAAATGAAGTCAGATATTACAAAATGTGTTCAACAGTGACTGCGTGTATTCTTGTCGAATTTAGTCGGCCACTTCTATCATACTTAAAGTCATTGGAAGTTAAGTGCTATATGAATATTATGAATAAATATGGACATATATTCAATGAACTTCAAGAATACTATAAGTGGCTTTGAAAAAACCCGTTATAGTCGCGTGTATCGTGCAATCAAACTAAAGCGGTTAACAAAAACTGTGAAAAGTTGATATGAAATATAATTAATCTTACTTATACTCAAAAACTAATCTACGATTTTTTTTTATAAATTCGGCCAAAACATCATTGTAAAAATTCGACTGATTTCTAATTTGTAAAAGAAGGTGTCTTTCTATCGATAAGAGTGCTAAATTTGAGAGCCTTTCTTCGGTTTGAGAATTTCTTAAATAAGTATGTATTCTCTTAAGGGCTGAAAAAGATCTTTCCGCGGAAGCAACTGTAATGGGAAGAGTTAAAAATATACAACACAAGTTTAAAATTTGAGGAAAAGTATCTTTTAAAATGCCACATTTAATATGCGAGTAAAGCGCGAGAATATCAAATTGCCGTAATGAAGAAGTGGTATATAAAACGTTCAATTCATTTTTTAAAGCAGAAAACTGGAAAATCCCGGGAAAACTGTAATTAAAAATGATATCTTTTCGTTAGGACTTGATTGAGCAAAATAATCATATTTTGATTTATTAAGTAAATCTAAAAATTTTAGTTGACTAAAGGAACTATACCGAGTTTTAATCTGAGAAATGACGAGAAGCCGGATTCTATCGTGTTATCGAGAGGTAATAAAATAGCACCACACCACACTCATAAGTCACAATCCGTTGAGCACCAAGGCAAAAAGAGACACAAGTTAACAATTTTTTTATTAAAATATAATAAACAAAACCACAACACCCCTCCCTTCCGAGAAGACGACTTCTGCCGTGTTCTTGTGAAATAAGGGAGCATTCACTCCTACAATTCACAGCCCCTTCAGTATCACAGAGATTTAATAACCAAACCCACCCCACTCACCCGAGAAGCCGCTTTCTACCGTGTTATAGAGCACCACTCCACTCACACCCGTTCATAGAGAAGACACGAATCAGCTGACATTCTAAGAAATAAACAACCACCCGCCGAAGTGACCCGAATTTCAACTTCTGCAAAACAAAAACAGCCGAGAAGCCGGTTTCTATCGTGTTATTTTCTTATAGGATTTGCCTTTAGTGAGCAAAGGATATCACACACGATTTCTTTGTTCCTCGTGGAGAAAAGTGTAGGCTTGAGTAAGCCGTAAAATGACCGGCTTACAGAAGCAGCGAGCGAGCACTTCATACCCGATGCAACCCCTTGATAGAACCTGCTACGGTGCGAGAGAAGGTTCCATCGTAGTGCAACAACAGATTATGGTTGTTTTTGGTTGTAACACTTGTTTTGCCATGTTTTCTTTACGAGATGAATTTTGGGAGCGCTTTCCAGGAATTTTACAGGCATAGAACAAGTTTTAAATTTACGGGAATAGGATGAGTTCCCAAAAGGGAAGCCGGTAGGAATCGTGTTATATGGACCCCACGCCACTGCTATGTAGTTATATTCGTATATATAATATTAATGTATAGAGAAAAGTACTTTGCAATTACCCACTGTTTAAAAATAGTTCAAAAGGCCATTTCCAATATTCTCTAATTAATTGAAGTCGGAACAAAGACTTTATTCGTTACGAAAAAAAAAATCAAGAATGTGTCCAATCAGGTGTAAAACTTTCTGTAGCTATTCTACCGTTCTTTGCCCCAAGGAGATAAGTATACCTATAAAACAAACTATTGGCTTTACAGAGCCTTAGTGCCATATGATCAACGTTTGAACTGTTTTAACAACAGAATCCCATTATTAAATGCTTAATATTGTGTCATAAATGTCTTTTGGATATTCTAAGTATCATGGTTTCAAATTTACTCAACTCTCTTGGTTATAAAGGGTAGGCCATCTGTTGGTTTCTTTTTAAATTACATGTTATTTTGACACAGACAGCTCTTTTGCGGTAAAAAAAATTTACAGAAACATAATATCTCTGCTCGGTACGAAATGAATGAAAATAAATTTACGCTTGAAAAATCCTACCAAATATTTGTATAACTTATTTCCAAAGTAAGTGCTGTGTTACCGAAACACTGCGAATTTTGAAAAGAAATTTCCGTCGAGATGGGCCACCGCGCAGCTGCGATATGATGCCGTTAGACTTTTGTTTTGGTTGAGTGCCCTTAACGATCGATGTTATCTTGACAATCAAGAAACGATTCAGGTACTTAAGCACAATATTGATTGAGCTATTCAGAGAAATAAATCCCTAAATAATCGAAAATATGCTGCAAAAATGGCTTGGTAGGATGGGCTACTGCCAAGCTAGCCGAGACAAAATGAAATTATATTCCACAATTAATCGGAAGATTTATTCTCTTCAATAAATTAACAAAATTTGAAAAATTTGAATTGTGCTTATTTTATAGCTTTTTTAAAAATAAATCAGCCGATGGCCCACCCTATATTATCAATATTTAACTCTTTTTATAATGTATCAATCGAGACAATTAAAATTTCGTAATTTGAATAATTTTTCAAAAATCCCGCGCTCATTAAAACATCTTTTCCCTGTTCGCATGAGCTTCTTCAATCACGATAAGAAATAATTCTATTTTCTCAGTTAATGAATTGATGTTTTTATACATTTGAACATATTCACTGTTTTATAGCATGAAACCATGCAAGCAACAATGTTGTTTAGACCAAGCAATAAAGCAAGACCACTTAAAATGAGTGCATATTCGAGGAGCATAAAACAAGGGCATTATTATTCAAAAATCTGCATAATGTTATAATGATGTATTTTGAAGAATATTTAAAAACAATTTCTCGTACAAAAAACTTGTTTTTAGTATACTAGAAATTTCTCCGTGAAGTTTGAATTGAAATTAATTTTGTATCAAAGTACATAGTTTCGACAAACAAAAATGTTTCTTGTTGTTGTTTAATTAAATGAAAACTTTGACATATCTTTATCGTACTGATTTTAATTAACTCGATAAAATTGCATTTCAAATTACTCTTATACATACTACTTGAGCTCTTCATAATTTATTAAACAATATATATGTAAGTAATTCTAAGAATTTCTGATTTTTTTGTTTTCAACAATCCTCATAGTTTTGGGTATTATATATATTAAAACAAAATACAATAGGAGGATCGACTTTTGAAAAATTAATAAATTATGTGACCTGTTTACTAAATGTAAAACAATAACCGTTCACCAGTATAAAATTAATTTTTCTTTCATCACACAAAAAATTGCATACAAAAATTGGGTAATCAAACGATTTTTTAGTTTCAACAATTGGTTTTGATGTTATTTAGGATGCTAAATACGAATCTGAAACATTTTTTTCCACATAAGATTTGAACCAGTTGTTAAATGAAAATATAAAAACCTTAAAAACTTCTACAAAATTATCAGTAAGAGTTACAGTTCAATTAAACTTTATAAATATAGCCAAGATCTGAAGCTTTCATTCGACATTGATATTTTGCGAAGCTTCATTATTTTTGAACAAATTTTTAAAAATAATCATAATATGGGGTTTCTTCCACTTTTTATTTTATTTCTTTTGGGAAAATGGTACATAGTTGGTTGAGTGAATGGTTTCTTTCACGAGCTCACTCGTGAGCAATCGTGAGCACTCGATTGTTTTATATTCTTATAAAATGTCAAAAAAATATGAGCCCCTGGTTCAGAGGTATCTAACGCTAATGAAGTTTGAAAAATAGTAAACTAGGTCACAGAGTGCCCCGATAAAAACGTCGATATTAAGAACCACTCCACTAGACATGATTTAATAATTGCTTCTAAAATGCATAGATTCTATACCATTCACTCCTGTATCCTTCCCTATTGTTTCTATTGTAATATTATAAATAAATATGAAAACCCACTCTCATCGTCTAATCGTGGTCTAATTGCAAGATAATTATTGCAAATTACATGGTAAGTTTTTTTGCGTGGTGTGGACCACATCATCGAGCCATTTATCTTTTAATAGATCAAACGGGTTACTAATTCCGTCTGTAAATGCCAAACGAGAGCTCTGCGAAGTTTTCCAGATGCATGTGCAGATGACGGCCGTTCGAGAGATACTCGTTACAGCATCCCATGCAATTCGCACCTGAGTATATAAAGTGAGTGCGGTCGGCTCGAGGTCCAGCGCTAAAATCCGCGAGTTTCATGCGATCGATTAGGCAACAATTTGTGCATGAGCTTAACACAATCGCGCCAAAGTTTCACACCAGAGGCGAAGTAGTTGGAGTAAATCTACGAAATGGCTTAATCCATCCGATAATCTGATCCTAGTGCCTCCCACATTGCTCTGAGCAATGGAATCTGAATTGTATTTTGGGTGCTGGTTCAGATTTGCACGCGCCATCGCCGTACAATATCCGTTCTTGGAGGACGCGGGGCGGAGAGGGGCCAATACAATTTGGGGAATTTACGGGTAGCTCAATTCGGTAAACTCTTAAGTCGCAAATTTGTGCAGGTTTCCGATACTCAGGTACTCTGATATCGAATGTGATGCCATCTGTGGCGCTCAACCGTGACTGCGCCGCGGTGTTACTGATTTACCTCTTTTCGGTGCAGTACGACGGCCGTTCGGACGAAAACAGAGTAAAAAACGTTCTCGCGGCATTTGGTCATTTATTGCAAATGCATTGAACCTTAGCACAAAATGCACCCTTTTGGAAATGAATGGACTCACGGACAAACCGAAAGCTGTGCGCGACTCGCGAGGCAAATTTTTCTCTTGGGTGGGGTCAGTCATTTGGCTGAATACAATCGCCGGTGCTGTTTAAGATAAAATTATTATTTCTCCGTTTTAGACAAGGAAAATTATGGACTTGGGATATGCAGTATTTCTTATTAAGCTGGAATTATAATAACCCAATTACATTTTGAGTGCTTTGCTCCGTTTGTTTTTTTTTTTCAAACTGGAAGATAAGCCAGTAATTATAAGTGAGGATGTAATAGAATAACTTCAGTAAGGAGCGCTCTAAAAATATTATCGTAATTTTACGCTTATTATATGAGGCACTTGAATACCTCATATTATAAGGATAAAATTATGTTACAACTTTACACTATAAAAGTGTTAATATGTCAATATCTGCATTTTTACACCCCATAAGAATTACACCCAACTCTTTGTATACACGGTTTTTGAAATAATACAACCCAAGCAATTCCATTTTTATGCATTTATCCTCAACACGATTTTAACATAATTTTCTTCGAATTTGTTTGTTTGCAGCTTTCATGAAAAGCTTACAAGTAACAAAAAATGCATTTGACAATTTTTCTGATACCAAAAATCAGTCCGTCTACCTAAAATGTTATTACCCGACGGAAATCTTCATTAGAATATGTCAGATCTTTCTAGTAAGGACACCGATTTTGGGCGATGTCCTCGAAGAGATGTAGTATGCTCTTGTTATTATCAGGAGTACAAATGGAAAACTGCCGTTTTCCAATAGATGCCGCCAGTAATAATTTCTGATAAAAAATGTAAGATCAGAAACGTCACATTTTAAGGTTAGGCATCTGTCAAGAACTCCTCATCATTATATTTGTGAATTTTTATCGGCGTCATATATTTTTTTTGGGCTCGAAATTCCGCCAAATAAGCATCATTTCATCAAAAAATCTGCGATTGAGGCGCGACTAGCGATTATAGAAACTTATGGCCTCAAATTTTGAAAAAAAACTGCGGTTTCCCATTTGTACTCTTGATATTATAGTGTTTTTTATTCTTTCTATTTGCAGTATATTGTTCTTTATCTTCATAAAACGGTTTAGTTTCTCATTTAAAGTGGTTGTGGGTCATTGACGGGTTTCTTTGTAAAAATGGTATAAAATACCCACTGTTCATATATTTCAAAATTTGTTGATTTATTAAAAAGATTAAATCTTTCGATTAGTTATAAAATATGATTTCATTTAAATGGCTGCCTAGGCTGCCTTGGCAATGGCCCATCCTCTTAACCCAATTTTGCAGTATTTTCGATGTTTTGGGACAGTATTATATTTCACGAATAGTTCTATCAAGATTGTGCTTAAGTGCCTGAATGGTTTATGGAATGTCAGCATATCACCGATCTTTAACGTCACCCACGGTTTATCATTGCGATCAAAATTTCCTTTCAAAATTCGCACTTTTTCAGCAACACGTCACTCAATGTTTGCCAGCGTTTCTTAAACGTAGTCTATTCGTTTCATATTGCGGAAATATGTACATAACACATCGTTCAATAAGTCCCGAGACTAACAACGAAAACAAAATTTTTTTTCAAAAATCATTTTTATTCATCAATATAATCTCCTTTTAGAGTGATACAATCGTTCCAACGCCTTTCCAACATTTTTATACCATGTTTATAAAAGGAGTTATCCTTTGCTTCAACATAGGCTTCAGTTCCACTGAAAGCAATCGCGGCACCCACTTAGAAAAAACCTTTTTCATGCTCACTTTTTCATGAAGGATCGTAAATACGCTTCCAGATGATATCTGTGTCATTTCTGCAATCTCACGGACCTTCACTTTGCGATTTTTCATTACGATTTTTAACACTTCACTCACATTTTCCGGTGTAACGGCTTCCAATGGCCTACCCGAACGTTCCGCATCGTTTGTGTCCATACGACCACGTTTAAACTCAGCATACCACCGACAAATCGTTGGTTTGGATGGAGAGGAGTCCGGGTAATGTTTTTCAAGCCATTGCTGGGCTTCTACGGTGTTTTTACCCATTAAAAAACAATGTTTTATCAACACGCGAAACTCGCTTTTTTCCATTTTTCAAACAAAGTACAAAGTGACTTTACTCTAACCTCAATAACTCTGCTGTTTGTGGTCCGATCGATGTAAAATTTTTACACGTTTCATGTAAAGGTTCGTACTCTAAGGAAACGTGGCCAGTTTGGTACTACTAGCACCATTTCTGGGTTAGTCTCGGGATTTATTGAACGATGTGTTATGATACTAAAAGAAACCAATAGATGGCCCATCCAAAAATTGAAAATCAAAATAAAGAATCTGATGTTGAACAAATATTAAAAGAGGACCACGTAACTCCGGTATGTCTGCAACACTTATAATGTTTTCCAAAGTGAAAGCTGAAACCGTTTTCCTTCATATCAACGAAAAATATGGATACGTTTTTGACAAATTGACAAATTTTTATTAAATTCCCCGATTTTTTCAAAAGTTCCTAGACGAATTTGAATAATTTATGTTCGATACTGTGTAAATATCTATTATTTAAAAAAGTAATACTTATTCCTGAAAATCTCAAAGTGCATTATTAAGGCCCTGTATACGCATTGTGACTAAAATTTAGTCACTAGCTAATTCTCTCCAAACCACTGCTACATTTATGGTAAAACATATTTTTAAACACTTTATATGCAATAGTCGTAAAACTAAATCTCTAAAACTTAATCTGGTCGGAAAAATACTAATATGTATTTAGCCATTTTGCATTGTCGGTTTGAGTAAATTTGATGAATTGGATATGTAATTTTTAATTATTTTATCATATTACAATGATATAGTCAGCTCTGTCAAAACTTAAATCTTAGTCACAATTCACTTAGGTTTTAAAGGATTACGTGGGTTTCACTTATAAAAAATCGATTCTTTTCTTGATATTTTTTAATGGTAAAAAAAGCACTATTACATTCAAACTTTTATGTATCAAAAAGAGTAGCTTTTGAACTATATTCTACGAAGTTTTTGTTGAAAAATATCGAAAAATGGTCCGCTGAGAGCTGGTTTTCGCAAACCTCTTAAAAATGCGGTGGACATGATAACTTGTTGTAGATTTATGTGAAACCAAAAAATCAAATTTTTTATGTTAGTTTACGAGTTCAGCTCGGGGATGAACGAAGGATTTGTAAACAAATTTAAATTTGAATTTTTTACGACGCTGCATGCGAAAAATTCATTTTTCGGTACGAAAAAATATTTCATATGTAAAGTAAGTTGTGATGAACTAAAAACCAAATCCTTCGTTCACTCCCTAGTCAATGCTATTTAGAAGAAGTGTGCACAATTTGAATAAGATCGCTGCATTAGTTTTTGAGTTATCGTGTCAACCGACTTCAAAAATTGAGTTTTGAGAAAAACGGGTTTAAAGTTTAAAGTAAGAATAAAAAGGTGGAAAAAGCTGGAAAATTTGTTCAAATGCTACTCTTTTTGATTCTTAAAAACTTGAATGTAATAGTTTTTTTTACGAATAAAAAATTTCGAAAAAAAATCGATTTTTTCAACATTTGAAACCTACGTAATCCCTAAGCTAAAAACTTTCGATTATTGTTTTTTGCAACATTTGGTAGGTATTCTAATTAAAAAACAATCTAGAGTTTTAGCTCTTTTCGCCCTCCCATAAATCATGAGTGAATTATATTATATATGGTATTTGCTTTATATACATAGTACAATATATATATAAAGTTGGTAAGTTTACTTTCAATTTTAAAATATCGTCGTCATAAGTTTTCCATTAAAATTTATGCTGAACCTTCAAAAAATTACTCTAATAAATAACACAAAATATCTCCAATTAATAAATGAATAATAATAATAATAATTATAAATTACTATGATTTAGTGCTGAAATTCATTGTTGTATGATATGAATGTACCACATAGCAAAAATGTTTTTTAATTTAACCCATTCTTCTCCCTCAAAATTGCCCATCCAAATTTCATTATACGATTTATTAATTAAAAAAAAAAAAAATTAAATAAATTACCTTAAATAGCAAAGATAACCAGGATTTGCGGTATAAAATGTCCATAATTTCCGAACTATTTCCATAACAATGAGCCGGTGGGAGATAAAAATCGCGACAATTGTTACATTGTCCCACGCGCATTCCAGGTAGATATTGAGCGTAATTAGCGCACCTTGCTAGCGCCAATCGGTTCCAATTACGTGAAGCCATGAGTTTAATTTTTGTTTAAGATGCGGATCCTCTTAGTACAGCTCCGGGTGTAGCATACAATATACACACATAGTTAGCTCGTCGCCAAGCAAGTGGGATAGGTATGAGAAACGACGGCATTAATCTATTTTATTATCCCAATCATTTCCTGTAGTTCACAAAACAATTTTAATTAAGCCATATTTATGTATGACATTAGATAATTGACAGGTATTGTATTAATAATTCAAATTGCCGCATTATATTTAACGCAACGTTAGATGCAGAGACACCGAACCGAGCTTGGGCGCATGAATTTTCTTATTTCGGTTCAAGATCAGTGAACATTTTATTAAAAATATAAAATTACAGTATTTGATGTATAAACGCCGTACTCGGAACTGATATTTAAGCATAATAAAGAGGTTGACTTTCGTAATATTTAATTAATACTTCGCGTGTTAATTACTTAGTGCTAATTTATGTGAACTGAGGCGTGCACTTTAGCGTTAGATGTCTTTTTAATTTGTGGCCTATTAATATTTTACACATTTCAAAGTAATGCCTTTATTGTGCATGAATGAAAAATTATGGCCGTAATTAAAGTACAATTTGTTATTTATAGGCAAAATTTTTGAACGTATAATCGTGCCTATCTTCATATTAAGAGCACCCAATATTAATATTTTGGTCTTGAAAAAATAATTTTTAAATGATTTAAATAACTTTTTTTCCTCATACATCTATTGACTTAAAAGTAATTTAAGCTCGTTTTCTAGTTTTATATTAAGCTGGTGATAAGCTAAGAAAAACATTCTTTAATTACAAATTTTAAAACGTTCATTATCAATAAATATTTTTAAGTTCATAGATCGCAAATAATACCATCTTAACATAATAATGATATATTATATTTTATAATAATAGGGTATATTTCGACTTCTTTTAATCCGCAATTTATTTTGAATCACTAACCTACATGAAATATTGTTTGTGTTAATATATTTTTTTTATTTTCACTTATAACTTACTAAAAGCAGCACCATTTTTGATAAATTTTGCTCTATATCATATTGAATTTTTGCAAAATAACTACGAAATATAAAAGATAATATTTTATAATTGATTTTTCAATATATACCATAAAAATTGCAGCAAAAGTTAATTAACATTTTTTAATATTTTTATATACTCATTCTGAAACAGCTTTTCTTTAGTTTTCTGATAGTAAACCTCAAATTAATGATCTTAATCATTGTTGTATATACTTATTTCCTCGGAAATTCCTTATTGGATCCGCCATCATTTCTTTCTTATAAAATAACATTTTTTCGAATCCAAAATCAATGACCTGAGTATAAACATTTATTGAAATATTGGATTGAATATTGGATTTGTAATCTTGACATTTTGAATTTCCATATATGTAGTTAGTAATGAGCAAAACAAGACCGAGACTATGATAGTTGATTTGCATCAACAAAGTAGATAGAAATAAAAAAGTTTCTGGGATTTAATTTACTTCGATATACCCTTATAAAAATCCAACTTTACCTACTCTATAAGTAGATGTACTGTACATGCGATTCATGAGTAGGGAATTAATTAAACACTTAACAAAAAGTATTTAAAAAAAGTAGTAATATAATACAAAAAAATCCATATGTGCCGATTTATTTGTAATTTTTAGTGTATATCCACCAATCCCCCCCTTCCCCGTACTTGTTAAATGCAGGTTATCTAAAAAATAATAATCAATTAAAACAAATTTAAGCAATTCTTAAAGAAATTTTAATTATGTAATTTTAGTAAGTCTTAAAAAAAGGTACGTATAGACTGGTAGACTAGACCTCCTTTGAATTGGTATGAATAATAAAAATAAATTTTCCTACAATTGGTAGGAATTTTCATTATAATTTTACAAGTAAAAACCCCTATATAATATTCTCAGTGTATTAATTACACTTACGTTCTAAATGTCAATGTTTGCTGTTCTACTGTTTTTAAGTTATATTTAACCAAATTTGCAGCTATAATAATGACCATCATAAAGGCCCGTGTATAAGAATCAAATTTTGAATTACAATGTCTCAAATTACATAATTTTAATGCGTTGGGTGTGATATTCACTCAACTTTGTAAATGTTGTGTGATTTTACACCAAATTGATGTAAGCGTACATATTAATATGTGAAATTACATCAAACTGACGTAAATTTACAAAGTAAATACTCTCAATCAGTTTGTGAAGGTATTCCTTAAATCAAAGATGTGCTGTCCAAAATGAAGGATGTAATTTCCGTTAAAGGTAAAACAACTAGATTAAAGGATTTTAAAAAATTAAATGTATTCATTTATACTAATCTTAATACTTTAATACAACGGTGAGAGAAAAGCTTTCGTTATATTATTATCATAAAAACCATAAGTTGATATGGCTTATTTTTATGAATTTATTAAATACTTAACAAGCAATAAGCTATTACGAATTTATTATTAAAATAACCTTATTTCTAGTATTTCTTTCATTTTATCTCATTCATTAGAGATAACGTCCTTGTCCCCCACACTGTATTTTTTAATTCCAAAAATCTGCTATGTGTAAATTTACCTTCTTTAAAGAAGTAAAAAGTAGACATTTATTATTCAAACTACTATGTGTAATTTTCGCATTTGTGTGTAATAGTTTTACACAAGAAAAGTGTATTTTTTTGTACACAGACATTTTTGTAATTTTTTTAAGTATAATTTTACTAATTATGGAAGGGATTGACTTTCCTTCCAAAAAAGGAATAAATATACACCAAAATTTTCTAGAGTGTATGTATATATAGTAATAGTAAATTCAATAACCCTGAAAACTTCTCTGTACTTTAACGTAAATATTTTGTAGCCGAAAATGTTATTTAATATATATGTATATACATATATGTAAGTTCCAGTAATGACAAAAATGTAAATATTTTTAATTTAAAGTTGAGTCATTTCAGTTAGCTTTTTCGACTTACATCACAATGAGTCCAATAAAAGTTTTATACTTTGGGAATTTTTAGCCTATTTGCACTTTTTCTTCAAACTTTGCAGACGAGTTTTAAAAATTGTAAGCATTTCCATGAAAAATGTTGTTCTGAGAAATTTTTGATGTCTGATGATGAACTTTTAAAGTGCATCCGGACTACTTCAGAATCTTTCAATCGAAAGGGCTCAGCCTAGAGATACTTATCGCAGACAAATCTTCCAGTTGCGGTTATAAATGAATTAAATCTCGCATTCGTGCTTCATCGCATTGAGCATATAATTGACCTGTGGTAAGCCTCGATGATAATAAAAAGCGATAACAAGCAAGGTAACGAGCGATCCATTTATTTCCATAATTGAGCATAAGTAATTTTCGCGCAAGGGGCTTCCAGGGTTAAGAAGCAGTGCACTTTTCTGCGCAATGACCAGCGATAGCCAGCAGCGCTTGCCGAAAGATATTCTTTCAAAAGTGTGCTCTGTTTAAATATGCATGAGCTTAGCCAGGTGAAAAAGCCTGAGAGAATATTTGTTCTCACATCTTTTACCTGAAGCTGTTTGCATTGCACTTTTCATCTTCGACCGCGCCCAAAGTGCTCGAGAAATTATCGCTCACCTGAAGGTCATTTGAAATTACTTAAAAGTTTCATTTTTGCATGCAACAGGGTTTTTCATATTAATCATATAAAAATGCCGGAAAAGCATTGAAGCATTAAGGGGAGCCGCGCGGATGAATCTTAATTGTTTAAGATGGCATTTTCGATTCGAGACCAAAAGATATTTTTATTAAGTAAACCCGGTCTTTACAAATTGGAGATTAATTAGAAGGCTGCAATTTAACAGCGCCACTGCCACGCATTGATGAACTTAGTGCACTTGTTATTTGCAATAATTCATGCTTCCATGATTTTGCCTCAATACCGAGCAATAATTATCTATAGAGTTTATGTTATGCAACTCTTCAATCATTAAATAGATATTAAGTTCGTTTAAATATTTATTTATTTACATTATCATCTGGTTCATTTTTATGAAAATTACTTATTTTTCGAGGCATCCAACCCATACAATTTTATTTCCATAAATTAGTCATTGTGGTACAAGGAAAAAAGTGCAACAGTTTTTCTTAAACCTTGAAAACGTGAAAGCAGAATTAAGAAAATTATTTTGATTAAATAAATCGAAAGATCCCCAATTTTTTACCTCAAGTTTCTTCAATTTACTTTCTTCTTGTTATTGTATTACGATACAATTTTTTAATGACCTGTTCACTGACCGTCACCGTAAAAAAATTAACCATTAATAATTATTGAACTAGTGACAGCACAAAAATCGTAAAGACATCGTTGCAAAAATCTGATATAACTTTTTGCCATAAATATTTGTAAAAGACTTTTTCTTTCAATCGTTGTTGGAACAAATCCAATTAATTAATTAATTATACGACAACAACCACAATATAAAACCAACAAAACATATTCACTAAGATGCACAGTACAAAAGATGTTTTTTACAATGAGTAAGGAGTAATAGTTTCTTTTCTTAAAAGAAGTTAATCTTTGTAAATTAATATCCTGAAAGTTAATAGTGGCGTAAAAAATTAAAATTGCCGAACGAAATCACCAGTGTATAAATGTTCATGCCGTTTCTTGCGTTTTATTGCTAAGACCCAATACTAAAATGTAGATTTAATATAATATATGATTTATTTAAATTTAATTTTTCATTTATTTATTTACTTTGTTTTCTCTTCATACTGTATTTTTATATAATTTTTCGATTAGTAGAGAAAGCTTAAAAACGTCCAAAGGTTGAAGGTTTGCTATCATATTTAAAAATTGGTCAACCCGATTATCTAATTGTGGTAATAACCTTATTCATATTCGTTAAATATTAATCTACCTTTTTTGTTGTAATTACTACTTACCTACTGTTGAATTTATGAATTCGTCTTATTTGTGCGAGAACTCTTTTTTCCCATAAGGGGATTCTAAAATGCAGATATTCTTGATTTGTCTGTTTGTAGCGTAACAAAGGATAAATGTTAAGGGAACTAGACTGAATGATTTTTTAGTAATCAAGATTTGTTAAGTAAGATTTATATTTATCAAGTAGATTTATCTTTTCCCTTACAAGGGTTTCTAAGTTTAAATCTACAAATATGTAATAGCACAAATAAATATTTAGATATAATATACAGGGTGTCCCAGAACTCAACGTCAAGCCGAAATCGAGCATTAGGCCAAGTCGTAACAGTTATCAGAAAAATATGAAAAAAAATCTTGGTCATGTACTTTTCAAATTATAAGGATTCAAAAATAAACTGACACCCTGTGATGATCTTTCAAGTCCTGTGACTGCAAATATTAACTTTTCGTCATTTTTTTTCTACCGTATAACTATGAATAACCCTTCTGTCAAACACAGTTAAAAGTTAGAATATAACTGCCTCAGTTTCAAATAAAAAGTTAGATTTTTACCCAACATTGAATTCAAAATAATTACATCACCCAACTTTAACTTTAACCGACTGTAATTATTTTGCATTCAATATTGGGCAAAAATCTAACTTTTTATTTGAAACTGAGGCAGTTATATTCTAACTTTTAACTGTGTTTGACAGAAGGGTTATTCATAGTTATACGGTAGAAAAAAAAATGACGAAAAGTTAATATTTGCAGTCACAGGACTTGAAAGATCATCACAGGGTGTCAGTTTATTTTTGAATCCTTATAATTTGAAAAGTACATGACCAAGATTTTTTTTCATATTTTTCTGATAACTGTTACGGCTTGGCCTAATGCTCGATTTCGGCTTGACGTTGAGTTCTGGGACACCCTGTATATAGAGTATACAGGGTGATTCAGACCGAGGTGCCGCAGGGTATACCGGGTGATTCCTTGAGGTGAGCTGATACAAAAATCGTTCCACACGAAAGGTAATAAAGTGTAACACTTAGTTTAAATTGAATGTGTATTAAAGAGTAAAATTTGTTCAGTATTTTTAAAATTTTACAATTACGAGCAAAGGTAATTTATCCAAATGTGAAGACTTTTGCATAATTACATAATAATTTAGTAATTAATAAGAGTTTTTTTAGTTTTCACTATGTCATTTGGAAATGAAGAATATGCGGACATGCATTTAATTTTTGAGGAAGCTAGAAGAAATGAAGAATTAGCTAGAATGCTATATCAGGAAAGATTCTCCATTTCCTGAAGCTTCCTTAATTACTAAAATGTTTACTACACTCAGAAAAAAATTTATAAAATCAAGTAAAAACGTATTCATAATTAAAGAAATATTTATTTCATTACGAGCCAAATCAACAATTCTTTATTTTAATTTAAATATGCCTAAACAAAGAACAAGAGAGCATACCCATTAAATCAAATAAATGCTTCTTTCGCTTCAAAGTAATTTGTACTTTAATTTACTTTAATACATCAAATTTATTTATTCTCATAAGGATCATTATTTGCACTGAAATAAACTTTCTTTTACTTAATTTGAAGAAATCATTTCCTAAAGCGTAGTACAATTATCTTAATTTTATACTGATCCAATTTATTTTAAGGACATTGCTTATAATTAGTAAAATGATATCTTTAATTTAAAGAAGCATTTCTAAATCCATTGTTTTGTAAAGGTTTAAAAATAAGTAAAATAGTAATATAATATTTAAAACTTAAGAAAATATTTCTTTAAAAATAGGTAATTTAATTTTTTTCCTTCGTTCCTTTTTTTAAGTACATGATCTCCTTAAATATAAGAGGCTCACTTTTCTGAGTGTAGTTAGAATTTAACGAACTTTGTTTGTTTAATAGTTTACTGAACAATTTAAGAAATAATTTAAAATGAATGTGATTGATAATCCAAAGTATGTAACTGCAATAATTTTAGGACAAGATTATTATTATTTTATGTGGTTTTTGGTTTTGTAAATATGACTGCAAGGTCTAAAATTGCAAATTTAAAAAAAAAGGTACCAAAATGGCGAACTTAAACTTTATAATCAGGTATAATTTATACAGATAAAAAATCCATCCAATATGAATGGAGTATTATTTTGATATGAAAACTTATTACTTTTTGAAACGTACCGAAAGTAAACTACTATTGATAATGAGGTATATCAAAATCATACGATTCTTATTAAATTTATGTTTTATTCATAAGAACTCATACCGAAATCATACGATTTACGTATGAGCATCTTTCAAATAGTTCCTTTAAAATTAATACGAAAACATATTAAAAAATAATAAATATAAAAATTCAAAGATACATATTTACATTTTTAATTCATTCATTAAAAATCTTGTTGCTTATTGGTTTCTTTTCCATTACTTACACATATAATAAATATGAATTGAAGGCCCTATATCCAAATAATAATATAATTTTAAATTCTTGCGTAAATAAAAATATTGAAATTGTTCAAAAAAGAATACACCGATTGAGTTACATGCTCATAAAAACTCTTACTTCTCAACTGACGTTCACTATAATAATAATCATGTTTCATATACGAATACTGCTTAACCTTTTAAGGACGGGGAAAATTACGTTAAAATTGACCTTTTATTAGACATGAATATTATAAATAAATCCAATGAACTTCTTATGTGGAGTCCGACTTTGAATTTGACTTTGAAATAGCAATTCTCAAGGCCAAGGATGCTTCCAGGAATTTCTACACCGTTTTTCCCATATTCAGCGCATCAAAAAATGTAGGTATGCCAACTTTCAGGGCTAAATAGCAGAATAAATATGACATCGAAAACCGCTATTTTCAAGGTCAAGGATCCTTCCGGGAATTCCTATACTATTTTTCCCATATTTAGCGCATAACGTTTTCCCTGAAAAACATCAAATATTATGTGTCCTCTGGCTGGTCCATATATCGACCACTCCCGTCCTTAAAAGGTTAAGGAGGGTTTCTGGTGTTTTTATTTTTTTTTTTTGGGAAAATGAAAAGTGTTTCGTTAGAAATACGAAAATAATTATTTCAAGGTCAAGGTCAGGTTTAAAATAAAATGAGACACCTTTTTTTAAATTTAATCGACTTTAAACGCGTTTTTCTCGAAACTGCATTTTTTTGACCTGGCGTAGGTGATTTAGAAAAATCGAATGCACCGATTAACTTCAAATTTTAAGTGCTTACTCTTTAGATGTGTCACTATCGTCTGTACTAGAAAACCAACAGAAACCCCCCGTAAGGGGTAATATCACCTTGTGCGCACGAAATCAAGAGTAATTTTTAGAGTTTGTTTTTTATGAAAATTGTCTAGTATAATGTAGTTCGATTTTGTGTACATGTTAATATAAGTCTTAAAATACTTTTTTTTTTTTTGTGATATACTTTAGCGTACCTCTAGCGCTTACAAGTTTTTACAGATTCATCTGAAATTTTAAATGTAGCTTAATAATAAAATTCTCTAGCGAACTACGTAGGATTTTTGTGATTGATTAAAATTCACTAATTCTATTAATGATTTACTACTGATTTTTGTATCAATACAAAAAAATAAAAACCGACTTCAAAACTTTGCCTGTATGTACAAACTTAAACTAAAAAGTTAAAAACAATACTTTTTATTACTTTAAAGAAAAGAGCATTCAAAGACAATGTAGAAAATTATTGGTATTTAAATATTTACATTATCTAATCAGCCATTTTGGCTGTTTATAAACCTACAGTAATTCCAGTTTATAAACTTACCTTGGCTGGCACCGATGCCAAAAGTAATTAGATATTTGTTTCAAATTTATGGTACCACTCTCGAGAAATACTCTATTTCATAAAAAAAAGGATTCATTAAAATCAGTTCACAATCGGCGAAGATATCGAGTAACATACACAAAAAAAAAAAAAAAAAATACAGTCGAATTGAGAACCTCCTCCTTTTTTAAAGTCGGTTAAAATAAAATATTTACCTTTAAACTAACGCCATTTTGTTTTTAATCAATATTTCAACAAAATCCTACGTAGTTATTATTAAGCTGCAGTTACAATTTCAGATCAATTGTATTGACTTCCAGAATTGATAGGCTTGGTATATATTTTTCATATTGGAAACGTATCAAAATAATACCAACATAATTAATAACTTCTATTGATAAGACAGTAAATAGCTTTTTCTTATGAAATTGATATTATTATTATTATTGGGCAGATCGGAAAGTTCTTGCTGTTGTTTATATTTTTCTAGGAAGAATGGTCAGAACGTTTCTAGAAAGTTTATAGTAAGGTACATAAAAAGTAGTGAGCCCTAACATTTTACTGCAGTTAATTATAAAAACTTGCTGACAGATTAGCAGTAGTACGCCTTCAAAATCGTAAAGTTCGTTTTCTGCATGATAATGCAAGGCCACCTGTTGCAATTCCAACTTAGAACTGGGCTGGGATATTTTGTCGCAGACCGATTTTCACCTTTTCAGGGCTCTAAGCAATGTTTTTCAGAGTAAAATTTTTAATAATCAGGATGAGATAAAAGACTTCTTAAATGAATATTTCAATTCACTGTCACTGAGCTTCTACGCCGATGGGATTAAGGGTCTGCCAGATCGTTGGCATAAGGTCATTGATTGTGATGGAGATTATTTTACTCAATAAACTCTTTTGTGAAACAAGAAATAAATCTTTTAATTTTCGGCCACGGCAAGAACTTTCCGATCTACCCATTAATTTTTTATGTTTTGTATGGAAACCATAAGAATTGGGCGATTGATCCCGATACATATTATTTTGATATTTTTCGTGTAGAATTGTTATAACGTGAAATTAATAAGAAAGAAATATTTATATCATACGGAATGTTTTCTTCGGTCCACATCGGTGAAAATATACTTCTCATTTTAAATTGCAAAAATACCTTTTTTTTCGATAATCGAGAAAATATTTAAAAGAAATCATATTTAAAATATCAACTGAATACTAGCAGCACTTTACAATACAATACTCTGGATCTTTGATCTATTAATTATATTAATTAAATTTTGTTGTTTGGCTTTTCAGATTTCAGTAAGAAGAAATTGCGTGACTACAAAGAAAATTTAAAAGAAAAGCAACAGCACCCGGACGAGCGCAACAGTTCAAAGTCGTGGGAAAGGTTTCCTCATCAAAACAACCTCAGGGATAAAAACACCATCAACTTTGAAGTGGAAGTGGAGCCTGTTGCGGAATCTTCTCCCGATAAGAAGCAGAAGTTGTTTCTTAAAGAAAACTCGATCGATGAGACAACATCTGCTGTGTAACACCTGTGGCTGCAGGATGAAAATAAGAAAATCAGCAGCTGGGAGTTGAGGGAACAATCGTCTGATGACAAAAATTGTGATCTTCCAACCGAGAAAATTGCTGCAGCAGTCACTTTGTCAAACTATCGAGAAATCTGCACCAAGGTAGGTCTAAGTCGACCAAGAGAAAAAGCAGGTATTTATATTTCAGCTAAATTGTTATTTTGAATTCTTATTTGAACACTGCACGGCAAAATTTCTTGGACAATATCTCTAATTTAAATTGCATTGAGCATTAATTAAAGCTTCTAAAAAATATATATTTTACGGAAAAGTATAGATGCTTTAAAATGCGGTTTTCCATATTAGAGGTATGTTGCAAATTTACTGAGTTGAATGGTTCGATTTAAAATTTATTTCTATTCAATTCTGCAACAATCTTTTTATACTGCCCACATTTTTCTGCATTATTCGAAGGTGATTTGACATTCTAGATATTTTTAGAATAACATTTTTTTTTTCACTAATAAATTTACGTAATAAAACGGGGAAGGCAAAAATATTGTATAAGAAATTCACGAGATCGGGGGCCACTGGAACTTCATAAAGTAAAACAAAATAAGCTCCTTGTAATAAAATTCAGCAAAAAGAGAAATTCTTCATCTTGCCTAACTTCATTAATTCCATTTATGTATTGCCTCTCTCGGGATTAGTTTTGCGCAACATTATTATGGACGACGTCTGTTCTTGCTATAAAATTAGATGATAAAATGAATATGATGGAATGAAATAAATCCCTCAGAGAAGTCTAATTATTACAAAGTTCTACGTTCCCTTCACCAAGTCTTTGTTTATTATTATTTAGGCAAACAATTTTTCTTGATAATGAATTTTGGCTTTTGATGTTTCTCTAAAATTTTAATATTTCCTACATTTCCTACGAGTTTTAGGGTATATAATAGATATTTTCCGTTTCCAGCAGTTCTTATTAATTTTACATGAGTAATCCTATACATTTTTTACTTACCGTTCATTAAACTCTAAGAGTTGTGGTACATACTACATATATGTGCATGTTGTGCATTATTGTAACCGTCGAGTTAAAATGAGCTAAAGATAACTATGTTCATTAATTGCAGATGAATTTCTTTATTGGATATGAAAACTCGTACTTAATTAGTAATAGTACATATTTTAAACTTTACAACTGATATCTGATTGTTAAGGGACTCTAAACCCACCAAGATGTTTCCTAAGTAATATATTCGTTATTCTTAAAATTTCTTATTTTTCGCAAAATTCTGATTACAATTTAGAAATTCAAAATGACGGATCCTTAACGACAAATTGAAATTGTTAAATTTTATGGGTGTCTTATAAAAATTGGAACAAACGAGTTTGCCAGTTTCAATTTTATATGACTGATAATTCAGAAAGTGTCAAACTTTATGGAAACTTTCTTTTCGAATCGCCATACTGAAAACTCGTATTTACTCTGTTCAGATTCTAACATATAATACAACAGATAAAAAAATATCGAATTTTTGGTCAGCTTCTCAGCGTTTGGGAACACGAAACATGAAGATGGACAATTTAAACAAAGTATAAAGTTAAAAGAGCCATACATACTATATTGCTGAAACTCTGTAAATTAAACATTTTCGTTGTACAATACCAAAACAAGTTAATTTGAAATCTTCTCATTTATCGGAATTTACGCTGTGTGTTGTTATGCAAGTTGTATATCGTCGTTGCGCGTGCAATACCGCGAAAGAGCAGTTTGTAAATACCGCGTAACAGCAAAAGGCGCAAAATTGAAATATTGCGCATACGCATTCTTAACATAGTTTCGCTCCTTATAGATCTCACAGAATTTAAATTAGACTATAAAAAACCTCATTTTTGACATAAAAAAATTCAATTCTATATTAAAATTAATTTCAAACCCGCGTATCTGCTAATTCTAAATTACTTTTTCTGTAATTTGTTGTAACAAAACCGCGTAAGTGACTTTAAACAGAATCTAAGCAAGTTATTAAAGTGATTTTATATGGAATCTAAGCAAGTTATTAGTAAGCTAACGTTATTTTCCTATAAAATAGGTCGCAAAGAAGTAGCCTTAGAGTTCAGTCCATAAAATATAGTTAAATGGCTAAGATATTAAGTTTTTTCTTCCTCCTGTAAAATCGTGAAAACGCAGATACGCGGTATTTACAAAGTGCTCTTTCGCGGTATTGCACGCGCAACGACGATATGTATATTTAAGCTTCTCATATTGTTGCATAACCAATTTTTTGTTTAATCTACTATCAAATTTAGTACAACGTGGTCAAAATTTACTATTTTCATTAATCACCAACAATTGTAAGGTATATTTTCACGAAATTCTTACAAGGAATTCTTTCGAGTTATCCGCCACCAATTCAGTAGTGGCTGCAATATTTTAATTTACATCAAAAATGATGACGTACGTAATTTTATTTTGTTTTTACGGATAACAATTTGTATGGTGTAAAAATCACTCCCGAAATTGTTTTTCAGGTTTGACATATTCCCAGTTGATATTTTGAAAAAATGACTAGATGGGTTGAAAACAATACGAAAAACGAAATAAAATACATTTATTGCCACGGTTAAATAAACTTAACGAAATGACATTTTAACAAATTATCTATTATTTTTCAATCGAACCAATTCTAACCACTCTTATGAGATATAAATTTCGGGGGTGATTTTTACCCTTAAAAATTTTCATCTGAAAAAAAAAATATACATATCTCTTCATAAGGCAAACAACAATTCAGCCGGCATTTCAGATCGAAACTTTCTGAAAAGAAGTTATTTTTGCGAGCACCCTTTGAGTGATTTTAATTTCTTTTTCTAGCTCTTGCTTCTTTTTTGGAAATAAGATTTTTAACTTGTTTTCTTAATCGATAATTTCACTTTGGAAGTCTGCCACTTTGTAAAAACCAATTTCTTTTTGTAATATTTTATTAAACACTAATTTTCCATATTTAGAAGATATTGAAAAAACTCCTTTTTGATTGCTTGAGCAGTTTTTGAAAAAAAGTATTAATATTTTTGAATGAAATTTTCACAAAATGTTCATGAAATGTTACTCAATTATATACTCAACTGACAACAACCCCTAATCCCTTATTTGTAGAAAATCTCAATCTACATTTAAATAGTCGTCTTACAATGAGAAATGAGGTTATATTTTTTAGATAGTGCAATAAGTCAACTAATAAAAAAGTTAGTTAACCTTCAAGTTTTAAGATAATTAAGAAATGGTTATTAAAGGATATTCTTATTCAAAATCTTAAATTAGAAGATTAACTATTTTTTATTGCTTGGCACATTTTTATCCGACTGCGCGATAGCAAAGACAGGATTATGTTTTTCATGCGTATCTGGGTATGTGGGATTCTTTATACCCTAGAAGCATTCCAACGGCTGGAAGGATTATAATTAATGAGGTGTCTATCGATGCGTGCGATGGTTATAGGCTAGGTTTTTTTTTATAAAACCAAAATTCCGGTAGGGACGAAAAAAGAAATAATTGAGTGTCATATCACTGAATAGGTCTTTTAAAATCAAGATGATGTTTCCTAGACTATTTTACAGCCATAAGCTCCGTTTAAAAACTGTGCAGTGCAGGTAGGATCTCTACATATTTCTTGTTGCGTGTAATCAATTAATCTGTTGTATTTTCTAAAGTACTCATGAAAACAGTATTTATAAAAAAATTGAAATAGTCATTGTAATTATGATAAATAATTGCAGTTGGGGGCATACATGTAGGAGGAGTCACAGCAAGTAAAACATGAATCTGATGCCTCCGACTGCAATTATTTATCATATTTGATTGGATGATTTTTTACAGATTCCACGACTTTATCTATCACCTTTTAATTGGCAGACTCAAGACGGTTAATAACAATGACTATTTTATATTAATTTAAAGAAAAAGGATTTTCATTATTCATTCTACTATGGTCCTACATCATCTTGTTTCCATATTTTTAGTTCGCTTTTTACACAGTCGGGTTTTTTGATTTTTTTAATTTACTCTTTTATTAACCTAAGAATTTCGTTATTTTTGTAAATGTTTTTCTTTCAGTGTATCATATTATTTCCTCTTATTCTTGTAAATAAAAAATATCGTTACATGAATTGTTATATACAATACATTTACTGCAATGGGAACACACAAAAAAAAAAAAGGAATAATACATACACTCAGAGAAAAGTCGTTATAAATTTGAAAAAATACACACTTGTGTGTGACGAGTGATATTTTATATTAGAAATTTACTACCAAAACCCTGTAAAATAAGAAAAGGAAATTTAGAAATAAAGGAAGGTCTAAATGTTTTTATGAATCTAATTGGATAATTATCATAGCAATAATTGTAGATTTTAAACAAATATACTATAAAATAACAAAAGGAAATGAGCTGTTGTTTTTGAAAGTGGTATAAGTCCATTTTTGGAAAAAAATGAGTTATTGGTAGTTTTAGTCAGATATTGATATCCTCTTTTTATATTTATAGTCACAAAGCCAGTGGAGTAAAATATCCTCACAAAATAATCAAAAGAAGTTGAACTGTATAGTAAAATTTTACAAGTCTATCGTTTTAAACACGTTATCCAAATTGTATTACTTTTGTCCTTATTTTTAAGTTGATTCAAATGCAAACTCTTAAATATCTCAATGTAGAAATAAATGGACTTATACCACTTTGAAAAACAACAGCTCAAAATTTTGCATAATTCGTTCTTATTAAAAGTGGTATAAGTCCATTGGTAGCTAGAAAAATCGTTTGTATTCTTGAACAATTTTATTAATTATTTTTGCATAATAAAATTAAACATGTTTATAGTCTTAAAAACATTACCCGAACTGAATAACTTTTACCATAATTACTTGGTTGATTCAAATGCAAACCCTTAAATATCTCACTTCATGAAAAAATGGACTTATACCACTCTCAAAAACAACAGCTCAAATATAGAATCAAAGGTAGATGAAATGAATTTACGAATATAAGTGAATGATTACGCTATGTAATATTTGTAAATTACAAGCATGCATGCACTGACGCAGCAAAGGGTTATAATAGAGTGTCACCGAATAAAAAGTATGTAATAAAATGTGAAATTTGTATACCATTATGTACCGCGAATTACTATAATACAAACATTTTGTTCAGGGACATCCAGAATATAGTACGAATAACAAAACTATATAATTAAGCTTAATTGCATTATAATGTTAAAAGATGCATGTAAAAATCTATATTTGTGATATTATAATTTATTACTAAACAACGCATTACAGAGTACAAGCTCGTTTGTAATTTACAAAAATCGTAATCAAATTATTTCTCAAAATATTTTCAACAATGAACATCGAACACTGGGCAAAAGAACGATTACACCTTAATTCTAGCTCAATATAAAATTCTCCGTCCCACTCTATAATTTGACATTTAAAAAGTATTATACATAGAAAATTGTAGTTTCGATTATCTATGTGGAAAAATGGTATATCCATGTTAAATTAAAAAAAAAAAAAACATTTAAGATTAACATGTAACTTTCAATTTAAAACTTCATAATCATTTTTTAATTTACATTGATTTGGTGTGATTTTACAATGCCAATTCTCTCTCAGTGTATTTATAATTGAACTAACGGTTTATCCGCAGTACGCCAACAATCGACTCTAATAAAAATCACTGCGCATAATATATTATATAACAGAGGCTTATAAAATCATAAATTTCCATCTTTAATTAAGCAAGATCAAGATCAGACACGTCTTGTGTACTCAAAATACAAAAGAGATCACTGCATTCCTTCTCGTATAAGTTCGTAATTTCGCAAATAATTGCCATAAAACTGGCGCCCCGGTAGTGTGTAGTAATGCGAAATACCATTCCTCGGAACTGGAACTAGTTCTCAGCATTGATCTTGACTAATTGTGTCGAATCAGACTTAATTGATCAACCACTTAAGACATCCACCTTAATAGGTGCGTAAATTGGAGTCAGGTGGCGGGTGTGGTATGCTGAAATCTGTCAGATGCGCGCATGCGGTCTCAGGTATTAATTTACCTGGTGCTGCATAGGCGGGCAGGGTTGTAACTTGTAACCAACCGGTGCATAACCTTAACAGATCCGCAATTAATTCTCATAACCTTGATACAGATGAGATAGATCTTGAAGTTGGTTAAGACAGTACATATATAAGGTCGTTGTCGTCGCTTCGATGTATTTTTCTTAAGGGTATTAAATTACTTTTGCAAAAATCGGAATTATTATACATTTAAATGAATATGTAAATAGATAATTGTCTTTTCAGCTGTTAATAAAGCATGTTGATTGGGCATATAATTTGTCCTGGGGCGAATTAATTTGATTAATTAATTTAAATCGGAAATTCATTTAAATAAGTAGATAGATTGATAAACAGAAAAAAGATAAATGACTTGAGGATATTAAAATGCGGGTGGTTTGAGATAAAAAATTGGAAATTTCATTTAAATAAATTTATTTATGCTTTGAGTATCTTATTTACATTTTTTATGCGTTTTTTTTATATAACTAGGATTATTATCACCTGGTCGTTACCAGTAACAAATAGCGTTCTTTGTCGTTTATCGAATGCCAGATACATAGCAGTGGTCGTAAATCTGATGGGCTCCAGTTAATTATAAATGAAAAATACTTGAAAATTGAGGCATGTCGAAATATTCGACATCTCCTCGGCAGTGTTGAGAAGGGGACTAAATATCTTATATTTTTTTTGTTTATAACAACTACCAACCGTGACCATGGGCATAGCTCCCGTCATCGTAGTGACCACCACCGTAGCCATGGCTGCGAGATTGTGCTTCTGCGACAGCAGAGAAATGAGCAGCCTTAGCATGCTGGACTTCGGGGGTATCTACTGGGACTCCATTGTGGATGACTGGGATATGGATTGGTCCATGGTGGGCTGGAGCATAATGTCCGGCACCGGCACCAGCGCCGTTCCATCCCCCGTATCCTCCATCGTAACCGCCGCCGTGTCCACCACGGGCTGAGGCTTCTGAAAGGGCGGCAAGATGGGCAGATCTGGCATGTTGGACCTCAGGTGTGTCAACTGGGACTCCATTGTGGATTACTGGAATGTGAATGGGGCCATGATAGGCGGCTCCGTGTCCGTAGCCACCGCCAGCTCCTCCGAGATAAGCGCCTCCGTCATGACCACCGGCTCCACCTCCATGAGCAAGAGCCTTTGCGTGAGCAGCAAAATGAGCAGCCTTGGCATGTTGGACCTCAGGGGTGTCTACAGGTACTCCATTGTGGATGACTGGGACGTGGTGTGCGTAAAGGGATCGCTTGTACAAGTGGTGTCCAGAACGGGCGGCGGCATGAGCAGCGAAATGGGCGGCCTTTGCATGCTGAACCTCAGGGGTGTCGACTGGGACCCCATGAGGAGTGAGATGAGTTGCGTGCACATATGGCGCAGCATATGCAGCATAAGCAACTGGGGCAGCAGCAGCATAAAGAGGTGCTGGTCCTTTTGGTAGATTGGTTCCTGTTGCGTGGAATCCAGTATGTGGATCAGCTACGTATGAAACTGATTGCGTATGTCCATAACCGTCGACGTATGAATAAGATCCTTTCGTTGTACCATCAGGGGACCGAATTTCATGCTTCTGTGAGTTAGGGTCAGCATATCCGTATGAATAAGCTCCGTAGTGGTCTTGGTTGAAGTATTGGCTCGAAATTCCACCGCCATAGTATGAAGCGGAGCAAGTCGACGCCAAGAAAAGTGTCGCAAACACAACCTGTAGGGAAAAAAATAAAAAAAATGTCACATAAATATCACGATCATTGAACCAACGGATCAGCTGAAGCGGAACAAAACAAAAGATCTTTTCGGTGTCTATATTGCGACATTATTTAATAGTGTACTTTCAGCTGAACATATATTGCACAATTCTTCAACTAGTGGCGCAATTAAACAGTTCGTTAGATATTTTTGATAATTAAAACCACTGTTATCAAGATTTACACATTGCACCACAGCCCGAATTTAAATTTTTAATCACTATACTATGTATCGATTATCTATTCTTTTTTTCGGATACTTACGAAGGGCTTCATTTCGGTTGGGTCTAGGGTTTTTTGTTGGATTTTATGTTGTTATTTAATCCTGTTCCTTCTCAATTGAAAACCTCCTAGAAGACGCTAGGACTGTTCGCAAACTGTGCCGGTTGATTAAGAGGGGCCCCAATATATACAACTCTTGTCCGCCGCCGTCCTACGCCGCTGCTGGGGCGGTAGACCTCACCTGGCTTATTAAGCTGGGGAGGGATTTGCGATCAAATTCTAAAAACCCATGACCTTGCTTTCGCCATCCATCTCGAGGAGTGTTATCGAGAGAGACCTGGAAGTGTATCTCGCAATTTTTGTGCAGGTTACTTTTGTGCGCGCGGCACAGCGGCGGCTCATTCGTATCTTAAAAACGCCGATGCCGATCTTAGCCAATCATTGCGGGGCGTTGTTGCCCTGGTCGAGCCGAGGCAGTGGCCCCACAAGCGCGCGCGCGCGCACGCCACCCAAGCCCCAACAACAACAATGTCGGCAAGGGGAGCGCGCGGGCACGCGGTGACGGCCCTCGTACGTCTCCTATTACATGAAATGAACCAGCAGCGCATGCATATTACGAAAAATCAGATCGAACCAATTTTATCGAAGCAATTGTGCTTCGACACCGCCGGCAAAACCTATTTTATTTTTTAGTTTTTGTTTTTTCTTCTAATTTTTTGATATTCTCCAGTTTAATACCATCAGGGGGCTTTGGAAAATTTAATTGTAACTTTAACGGCACCCGCCGTCGCCGCGTCTTTAATCCGGCTGTCATGCGTTAAGGCTGTGTTATTAACATTCTTGAGATGCATTCCACTCAGTGGCGTTGCCAAAGAAGAATTTTTACTGTGTAACAACGCCGGGCAGAAGTTTTTCCGGTTGCGGGGTTCTTCTACTTAAAAAACAAGCCGCAGATTTTCTGCTCTCCGGCGCGGATACAGATTTTGAAAGTGAATTGATACACAGACATTGTAATTGAAATAGAAGTAATAATCAACCGTTAGAATTTCAAATAGCGCATTCTGCATTCATCTTAATTTGATGTAGTTTCTTGTTTTTTTTTTGTAATAAGCCTTACCTACAAATATCCGCATTTCTATCTCAAATTTATTTCCCCTCTAAATAAAAATTATTTTTTTAAGCTCGATAGAACTTTCAATTTTAAAAAATAACATGTTATTTTATTCGGTAGTCTAATTCATTCACCACATCGACTGTTCTTGACGAAGCGCATTCTTTCAGTCAAATTTTGGGTGATTTTTGCGAGCAATGTATGTCACGAATAACACAAACAATGTTGGCTTCCAAGTAGTTAATTGAAAATAGGCCAGAGGTTTAGAGACGCTGTATGCCACGTAGCGCCATCCTGTTAAAACCACATCCCACCACCTAACAAACAATTTGGGAGATTCAATTCTTAGGTAAATTTGATATAGCTCTTATTAACATTTTAATCTTTCGTTTAAAAAGTTTTTCTGAATAGCATTTCTAACAGCGTTTTATTTTTCCTCCCTAAGATTTGATTCTAATATTACTTTTAAAGGCATTCGCGGAAAATTCACACTTGGTTGACACCCTTAGAAACATTGACTTTTCAGAACACTTGTTATTCCGATTCCTGTCTTTAAAAAACTTTATGTTAGAGTTTTATAATAAAAGTAAGAAAACATTATTGTGAGAGTTTAACTTAAAACTTTTTAAGAACAAATAAATGAACTCTGCGGCTAAGATCTTATAGGATCGTTTAAAGAACGAAAGCTACTAAAAATCTATTTTAAAACGCTTATGAGCTCATGAGTTTATATAAAGTTAAAGTTGAGCATTAATTTTAAAAATTTCGAAAAAACTTAATATTTTTTGAACTGGTTCATCGATTTTAATGGGATTTTTATATGTTATAGATGTCATTGAGGCGCATCAAAGAAAAATTCGGTAGATCTGAAAACTGAATATAACCTAAAAACCTTCATTTTTTATTTTGAAATTTGGTACAATCAACAACATTTTTTTTAAGCTTTGCTACATAGTTTTCTATAACAATTTTTTCCAGGTTTTTTCTCCACCTGCGTGATACCTAAAACAAAATAAAATGTCAATTTTTATTTGTTTTTTGTAAGTTATGGTTGCCATACTGTCACCAAAAATTTTTTTTCAGCCTAAATAAAGACCAAGGAAAAAATATATATTTCTTACATAGTGAAAATCACAACAAAATTTTTGGTGAGTTTCAAACATAACCAAAAAAGAAACAATTTAAATCGACATTTTATTTAATTATTTTTTTAGATTATATTCAGATCCACCTCAGTGACATCTACATGTCAAAATCCCATCCAAATAGGTCAACCAGTTCAAAAGTTATTAAGTTTTTTTCGAAATTTTTAAAATTAATTCTCACCCCTTGGGGATTAATTATTAAGAGATGAAACTTAGCTAAATTGTTAGTTGTGTTTTTACCCATTTACCTCTATGGCCTTTTTGTGTATTCTCAAAATGTTGCGTAGCAAATTATACAAATACTTTAAAATCAAATTTTTTCCATCATTGTTATAAAATATCGAAACAAATTAAATATAAAATAAAGAATAATATGTACTTGAAATTACCGAACCAATGGAAAATAATTTTCTCGACTTATTGACGGTGACTAATATTTTCATATTTCCAGGATTTTTTACGAAATAACTTTTAGAAGAAAAATAAAAGCAAGTTTAAAAATTTTCCATAATATTCATGAACACTTTTATTTATTATTCATGAACACTAACATCTCGGCGGAAAAATGTAGTGTTTTCAAATTTTAAATTTAAATATCTACTTAATGGTTTCATATTCGTCACTTTTGATCCCAAATGAACATTCCTACAAAATTAAGCAAAATCCGTAGGGATACGTCAAACTTAATTTAAGAAGTGTATTTTAATGAAGTCCCAAATATTACATGTAAAATAAAAAATTTTACGTGATTACGAAAAATATTCTTTTGATTCATGAATGAAAAATACATAAGGGAAAAGTTCCATACTCTGCAGTATGTTAAATTGTATTTTAATGTTATCTTTAATTCTATAATATATTATTAATTAACATTAGAGAGTGCATTAAGGGGATGTTTTGCATTAGCAGTTAAATTGCCTCCTTAAAAATAAAAAAGTTTCTACAGATTTTGTTGTCTACAGATTATTTTATACTCCTGCAGAGAAAATATAAGACAATAATTTTGACACGTCTCCCTTTTGAAGCTGTTAAAGCCTTCTGCTGACTTCTCCCATACTATTTGCGGATACAGAAGGAGCAAGCCAGAGGCGATTTAGGAATTTCTCGGCCACCTTTTTAACCCTATAGAGCGATTAGCACGGTCCATTTCGTGTTCAATAACAACACAAATCCATTTTATGGCTTTTATCTGAAATGTTTGTCAAACGTTTTCATATGAAAGCTTTTAGCAATAATAACATTCTGCTGAAATGTTTAAGCTAAAGTATGAAAATATGAATATGTAGAATCATAGTTTCAGAACTGAAGTAAAATAATTTAATTACGATTTATTTACTTTTTTACGAACATAGTGAAAAGAAGAATTGTCTGCTTCAAATACTAATAATGGGTATATAGAGGTTTTTTAAACTTTTATTACTTATTCTGGAATTTTATTATACATTAGATGCCCAGAAGTGGATTGCCTGAGTAAGTTATGATGAAATTCTTCTTGATATTAATATAAAAATATTAAAAATCTAAGGGATATATTCACTATCTCTCGGATGGAGGAAGGGTAAACGAAGAAAGTTCCTTTTCCTAATTTACAATGGAAACAATCCTTACATACTCCACATAGCTGCCCCCGAGCTGTATATGAACTTATTTAACAGATTAAGTTAAAGTTAAGTCATTCCTTTAAACTGTGGTGAAATAAAGCGGTTAATCGTTCCAGAGAAAGCCATGCTAGACGTTAAGCCCTAATAGGGTGAACCCTTAATTAAGATTAATGATTCAAGCAGTCCGACAGTTATAAAAAGTCATTCACTTATGTCAGCTTGGATAACACTTACAGGGCAACAATAACCTCCTAGAACATTTTATGTGGAAATCTTGTGAGAACGGGCAATAAGAAAGGGATTGCTTCGCATTAACACAAAAGTTATAATGAGCATATGCTAAATTCGGGCTTTTCCCTCTTAATTAAGAGACTTAAAGGATCAAGTCAAGATTTTCATGGTGTTGTCAATCTTAAGGATTATAAGACTTGATGGACTTTTAGGCAAAAACCGAACAATTTCCAGATTTATTAAAAGGTTCGAATCGAAGCCTGTTTAAGATTTAAGAGCATACACAAAAATGGTAATATATTAAGTTAATTAATTTTCCTCTGCAAAATAGTTTTTAAAGGATTGAAAATTGAAACATAGCCTTTATAGGATTAGGATTAACACGACGTGTTCGAAAAAAAACCGAAAAACTCCACATTTCGGCCATTTTTGGGAATTTAAAAACGAAATGAAAGCCTAAATCTATAACTATAAAATTCTTAATCTATGGGAAAAATACCAAAGAAATAACCAGAGTTGGGTCGGAATCATTCCTTTAGTTATTAAATTACATCGAAATTCTGGGATTCTAATTTGTAATTTGATTTCAACAATACAACCAGCGTTATGTAAACTCAATTACATTACAATTATAATTGATATTTTGAATTCCTTAGTACTGGGATTGAGAAAGTTTTCAATTCCGTTAGGAGGAATTGTAAATATTAATTGATAGCAATCAGCTACTTAGTAATGGATTTGAATAATTTGTCAATTCCATTTCAAGGAATTGTACTTGTAATTTCGTTTTTCTCCAATTTTAAAATAAAGGTAGATAGTATTCGGAAAAAAGAGATTTCTATCAAAGTGTAATCAATTACTATTTGAGGAAATTAATTCCATCTAATTTATTTTTCTCACTTTTTTCCAAAGAGCACAGTGTCGTAAAAACACTCAGTTTCTCTTGGATTATTTCTGAAGATCCACGTCTTCTTGCTTTTACGTACAACACAAGTTATTACATTTTTACAAATACCTAGATGAAACGAAATTCAAATATTAACCCATTTGCGCAAAACTAGGATTTTGTGCACGCAAGTTCAACTGTGCGATTCGAATAGCAAATTGGGGCGATTTTCTTCCAAATTCGTATATAACGGGTTTTTGGGGATGCTCTTTCAGAATCTGGCATTTGTTTTACATAAAAGCTTCATAAACCCTATTATTTTTTGGGTTTTTTTCAAAAAAGTGCTGATTTTTTTTGGTCATTTTTCTTTTCAAAGTCGATTATTTTGTCGTTGCCGCTATTAAATGATCATATAACCACCGGAAATCGCGGTCCGAATATCTAAACTTTCTCAAACAATGGCTTTGAAAGTTTTTTTTTGCTTTGGTTTTTGCAAAATTGCCATTTTGTACAGCAATGTAATAAAAAATTTCGCGATTATTTTACACGAAAAGGATCAACTTTACAAAAAATTTTTATAGAACAGAAAACGCTTGAAATTATCCAAAGAAAACGTGTGAATTTTTTGAGAATTATTTTCGTCTATTTTTGGTTTATTGGATTTGGCCAATTTTGGAAAAATCCAAAAATGTCCCGAAAAATTCTAAAAAAATTCACACATATTCTTCGGCTAATTATAAGCAGTTTTTGTCATATAAAATTTATTCGTATAATTAATCCTTTTTGAGTAAAAATACCACCAACTTTTTTTTATGATGAAATAAAGGCAATAAAGTCCCCGTTTAAACCCAGCATGCACAACTTAGGACTTAAAATGTGAATTCGCTATAAAATATTGCAATTCTGGAGTTAAAGGTCTAATTCCAGCTTGAACTACTTCAAAGGTTATTTATAGGGCGAGAACGTTATTTTTTTGAAAAATGTTCCGAATGAAAGTTGTATATTTTTCATCGTGGAATCCGAATTCGAGGTCAAAATGTACCCATCCAATTTAAAAAAATATACTTCCCGTTTAAATAACGCAATTCCGGTCGAGATCGGAAGCTGAAAATAGCGCCAGTCGATAGAGCGTACCCATTTTACTTCGCCTTGGCGATAAAAATGTTTTTGCCTGATTTAGAAGGGGTGGACCGGTGGTTTTGGACACCCTGTACATATATATATATAATTATAATAATAATAATTATTATTATATATTTTTGTCTTTATAAATATAATATATACTATAATAAAATATATCATCGTTTAATAACACTGTAATAGTAATATATTAAATAAAACTCAAATGAATGTAACTATTATGATTCTAATTATCTTGTTTAGGCTCATAACTCCTACATGGTTTAGAAGGCTGATTTTTTGGTGACGTGATATGTTAAACTTACTGAACACATTGGTATACATTTCGTTGCTGGCGATTCTGGGTATTTTTTTGGCCAAGTCCTTTACAAAATACACTAATAGTAATTGATTACGATAGAAATTCGTTTTTGTTACAAATACTTTCTAAATAACTTTTAGAATAGAGAAAAACGAAATTACAAGTACCTACAATTTCTTATAATGGAATTGACGAATAATTCAAGTCCAGTACTAAGGATTTCAACATATCAATTACAATTGTAATGTAATTGAATATACCAAGCTCTGATTATATCGTTAACAACAAACATTATTTTTAAATGAATATAGCTATAGTATGGGAAACAAAAAAGACACAAATGACATTTCATAGCTATACTTTGGGATATTAGCTTTCTTTCCAGTTACGTCTTGACTTCCTAATATTTCTTATTTTTACAAATTTTTATGACATCAAATAATCTACAGAAAATATCCTTTAAAAATCCTTAAACATGTTGCAGAACAATATATCTAAAAAAATTACTCTATCAGACGTATTCCAAGATTCATTTCAACAGTATCGAATATGAAACGATATAAATCGTATCTTGTAATCGAATCTGGTGCTGTCGTATTTAAAGCGCATTACAACGAAATCCATTCGGATTATGGAATTATTCGATTTCGTAGTTTGTAATTAAATCCAAAAGTAAATATGTACAATGGATATTGGAGTACGCCTATAAATCGTTACACAAATACCTTTTCGTGTAATTGCGAAATAATTCCTTGAATGGAATCTTTATAAATAATTCAATAATGTCTGTAATTCGTAAATGATTATTACATCTCTTTGTACAATTTCGCTAGAATGCATACCTTCATTTAATACTTATATACCTTTTTTCATAGATCGTTGGATGTGAATACACTATCCTAAATTATAGAACTCTCAATATATAAATGTTAGGTTCAGTTCCTACTTTAAATAATGTGCCAACCGGTATCTAGAACAATGTTTAAATTATTTTTACTGTGAATGATGATACAAAACATTTGATCGAATCAAGTGCTTAATAAACGTTACGTCACTAATATATAATAAATTAATCGACCTGAAATCTGCTATGAATAAACAGTGCTTGAAAAGTGAAAAAAAATTTTAATTCGCGATTTAAAAGATTATATTTTTTTTTAGTTGAAGCTTCAATAGCTTTTATAATTAATCGGAAAACAACTGATATCTCCGGTATATTAATGTATGGCATTGTCTAAAATTAAAACACTGTTTCAATGGCAATTTTAAAATATATCCAAAGAAGTACAAAACTGCTGTCTGCATAAGAGCACAAATACAATAAATAAACAATTTCGAGGTTAGAGCGCCAACAAATTGAAATTAATTAGAGTCACATTACAATTATTGGTATCCACGGAGCTAACCATGGGCACCGCCACAATACTGCTACCTGAACAATTATAGCGGCTAATTGAGACATTAACTTTATTGACCACGATAAACACAAATCTTTCTTAAGAACATTGAGTGAACTAAAGCTCAACGCCAAGATTTATGTGCCATTTCAAGATAAAGCGGAATTTGTGAAGCATACGATTTTGTTAGACTGTGTTCTGTTCAGATGGAAACGCATGTGACATACATAATAATATTTTGAAGTTTTCTCAGTTTATAATAACAAATCCTTTCATTTCAAAGCCCAAAGGCGACTGAGGTGATTTTACACCTTTTGCACGGATTAGTCGATAATAGAAAATTAGTCGAATCGTGGTCTCTAAGATGATTATTAAAAATTCAATTTGCGACATTTATATCAATCTGAATTCAGTTAAAAATCTAATGTTTTACAAATCTTTTAAATACAACTATCATCAATCCCAACGAAATCGTTTAAATTTAAAGTGCACAAAATTCTAGTTGCGATTATTGTGCATCTAAAAAACTATAGTAGTGTATAATTTCCTCTTATCCACAGAAATCACCCTTTCAAGGATGATGTAAGTAATTAAAAACTAGTTTTGTTCATAAAATAAAACAAGTTAATATACAAAATATCATTATTTTGGTCTTCAAACAAATTATGTGATACCTAATTTCTCTAAAAATATTTAGATATGATTACAGATTATGAAAAAACAATAGTTATTTCAACAAAACAGGAACTTACAGGAAGTATTTACGCATACTTTCCTGATAAATGAATGGCCATCTGTTGGTTTCTTTTTAAATTACATGTCATTTTAACACAGATAGCTCTTTCGCGCTCAAAAAGTTGACAGAATTTATGCTTGAGCAATTGTAAAAAATATTAAAAATTTATTTATAAAATGTGTGCCGAAATAGTGTGAATTTATAAATGAAAAGATTGAAATGTGTCATGGTCATTGCGTAGTAGCGATTTGATGCTTTTTTTGTAGGCTGCTGTAAAAGATTGATATTATTCTAACAATTCAGAAACGATTCAGGCAGTTAAAGGAGCACTCTACTATAAAAATGCTAAATAAAAGCCTAATTTTGAAATAATGGAAAAAAAAAACTACAAAAGCAATCAACTTAATTTGTTGTATGCTTTTGTATGATTGGGAATTTTCATTTACGAATTCGTAATATGCGGGAAAAATTCCATAGAAATGATCTGGTACTCGTTGGGAAACAGAAGAAACATTGAATTTGTTGACCAGTGATTCCCCTCCGTTATAACCTAAAATGCTAAAGAAAATTATTTTAAATTAATGTTCCAGATCCCTACAATGACTCCTGCACTGCCAAGTGCATAGTTTTTTTATACATTATTTCAGAATTACGATTTTATTTTGCATTTCAACAGTATAGTGCTCCCTTAAGCACAATATTGATAGAGCTATTTATGAAATAGGTCCCAAACCATCGAAAATGTGCTGGAAAATTGGGTTGACAGAATGGGCCGAGGCAGCCATTTAAATGAAATCATATTCCATAACTAATCGGAAGCTTAACTCTTTTCAATTAATCAACAAACTTTACTAAATATTGAGCAGTGGTTATTTTATAGCATTTTTAAAAAAGAAACCAACCGACAGCTCATCCTTTAGTTTCATATTGATCAAGTAGAGTTTTATAAAATAAAACTCATAGTTTCTTCGAAAATTGTAATTTTGATAGTTTCATTCGTATCGGTAAGATTCCCTTCTTGACTTTTTGTATCCAGGCTAGGCTATAGTAAAAACTTGAAAAATATAAAAATAATACAGTAAAACCCGCTTAAATGCAACGCGCTTTACTGCACAATCCCTTTTATTGCACACGATGTGAATGTACCGAATTTGTTGCCTTATTAATGTGTAGAAACAAAGATCGCATTATTGCACACCTCTTAAATACACAAACCTCTTATTTGCACATTAATTTCAGGCACGAATTTTCTATTTGAATTAAAAAATAACCGGATAAATGCTATGTGCATATTTTAAATGAATAGATATGTAATGTCAAAAATTCATATCAGACTTTATTAAACCAAAAATTTGAACTTGTTCCTAGATGTGTGCATACATACATACTTTATTTAATACGTACATAAAGACTGGATTTATTTTTGTTTTACTAAAGAAAGAATTTTATTTTTTTGTTGATTTAAATTTCTCATTTCGGTTGAATAAATGTGGATAATATATGCACATTTTTAGTTTTCCTTATTTTTGGACATTTGAATAATTTGTACATGTAATCCAAAAAAAATAATCTGACCTCTCTTAAATGCACAACATGTGCATTTATCTTAAAAACGTTTAAATGCATTAACCGTTTAAATGCACGAAATTTTCTGACAAATTGGATGTGCATTTAAGCGGGTTTTACTGTACTTTGAGGGGTCATTGATTTCGGATTATGCAATTAGATGGCGTATCTAATATGCTCAGAGATTTTCTGTCCATGACTAAAAAACGATAAGGGTTAAATGTGTGAAGTTCCGGGAATAGCGAATTATTATGTCGAGCATCGCATGCTCTTGCAATGATGCTGATTGTGCAGATGCAAGTGCGTATCAATCCCCTGCGATGTTTGTATTTCATTCGCGTGACGATACGTCTCGCACTGAAGCCGTTGCTATACCGAACAATTTTATTTATTTATTCCACAAGAACAATAAAATTATACAAGAAACTGTTCAAAGAAAACCTTAATGTCGGCTTATTGACTCTAACAGACATCCAACAAGACAGCATTAGTTTTAGCTGTCTAGTCATTTTGAGTGAGATAACTTAATGTGATCACATTCAATTTTGTCTTTTATCTATAAAAACACGCAAGTAAAATATTGAGCGAATAGAATACGTTCGGTGTCGTTTAAATTTACACAACTTACGAGTCGTTTTCGTTTGACGTCAACTAGCGTGAAATGGCCCCAGATATTATGGTTAACTAATGTGAAGGTTAAACATTTATGTACATACAATTATATGAGCATAAGCTAAAGTGAGTACGGTTCGTTTTTTCAACTTATATACATGCATATCTTCATCGCTTCATCAAGTTGGAAGTTAAGGAATAATTGAGATGTTAATCTACAGGAATGGTTATTTTGTTCCTAGATCAGGGTCTTCTAAATAAATAGTTGCAAATTATAAATTTTTTAAATATAATTTCAATATATAGATCTCATCCGGAAACGATTCCGAAATTGATACGCTCACGATAGGGTTCAGCAGATGTTTAGTCATTTCCATCTATGTAATTTCATAGCTTTTTCTCGACTATTTCTTGAAAATGGAATGGAATGGAATATATTTATGTATTATTAAATATATATGGTTCATCGAAATAATCTTAATTTAAAAAACTCGTGAAAACTTATTTACAATCTTCATAGTCCAGGCTACGAAGGTTTTCACCTCCGAATTTTTTGAGCATGCATCGATTTTAATGAAATTTTGACAGCATGTAGGGAATACCTCAAAAAGCAAAATCTACCCTATCCCGATGTGTGCTTTTTCCCTGGGGGTGAGTTACACCCCAATTAGGGGGTGAAAATTTTTTTGTGGAAAATAACCACGGAAATCGATAGAGGAAGAAATTTTAAGCAAAAATTGTTCTTAGCATTTTTTTTGAAAACTCAATAGTTTTCGAGTTATACGCGATTGAAAATTGGCATTTTTCGTGAAAAAAACCACGTTTTTAATCGATTTTTTATGAATAACTCAAAAACTATTCATTTTATCAACAAAAGTGTAAGAACCAAAAATGAAGCTTATAAAAAAACAAAGAGATTGGTGCCTTTTAATTGATTGTAGGCCTAACACAAACCGAGTAATGATTTATTGAAGGTTGAATACATTATTTGAACGAAAATTTTTTAAAATTCAACGTCAAATAACGGAAAAATGGTCAATTTTTCGAGAAAATTGCATAGAACCTTTTTCAAAGTATTTTTAAAAAGCTTTAAACTGAGGGTTACTAGAACTCTCTAGCATGAAAACTAAGAGAGTTATGGCCGAAATAAAATTGATTTATATTTTTTTTTGTAGAAAAAAAACTCAATGTCACCCTTGGCAATAGTACCCAAATTGCAATAAAAAGATAATTCATGGTCAATTTACTTCATTTATGTACTCACAATGATTTGAGAGAGTTTGAACGATTTAGAATGCATAATTTCGAAAAAAATTATGATTAAAGTCGAAAAATTATTTTCGAAATTTTCAAAATTTTTTCTTTTTTTCAAAATTTCGGAAAAACTATAGGATATACGTAAAAATTAGTAAGGAACAAAAAGTTAGCTTTTTTTTTAACAAACATTTTGCTTTTTTTAAATTTTTTTTAGCATGTAAAATAACTGAGATATGACCTTCCAAAGCTTGCCCTAACGTATGACTTTTGCCATTTTAGAACCCTTTAAACGTTGCCCTTTTAAAAATAAAGGGCTCAAAAAATGTAGAGAGATATGGCCAAAAAACAAAAACAAATTTCTACAAAAAAAATATAAATCAATTTTATTTCGGCCATAACTCTCTTAGTTTTCATGGTAGAGAGTTCTAGTAACCCTCAGTTTAAAGCTTTTTAAAAATACTTTGAAAAAGGTTATATGCAATTTTCTCGAAAAATTTACCATTTTTCCGTTATTCGACGTTGAATTTTAAAAAATTTTCGTTCAAATAATGTATTCAACCTTCAATAAATCATTACTCGGTTTGTATTAGGCCTACAATCAATTAAAAGGCACCAATCTCTTTGTTTTTTTATAAGCTTCATTTTTGGTTCGTACACTTTTGTTGATAAAATGAATAGTTTTTGAGTTATTCATAAAAAATCGATTAAAACCGTGGTTTTTTTTCACGAAAAATGTCAATTTTCAATCACGTATAACTCGAAAACTATTGAGTTTTCAAAAAAATTGCTAAGAACAATTTTTGCTTAAAATTTGTTCCTCTATCGATTTCCGTGGTTATTTTCCACAAAAAAATTTTCACCCCCTAGTTAGGGTGTAACTCACCCCCAGGGAAAAAGCACACATCGGGATAGGGTAGATTTTGCTTTTTGAGGTATTCCCTACATGCTGTCAAAATTTCATTAAAATCGATGCATGCTCAAAAAATTCGGAGGTAATACCTCTTTTTTACCTTGGTAGCCTGGACTATCACGAGTTTTTCCAATTAAGATTATTTCGAAAAATCATATTTAATTAATAATCCATATACAGGGTGTTCAGAGGTAAGAGGTCAATACTGCAGGGGGTGAAAGGTCAGACCGAGACAAGCAAAAAATCGTATGGGTGGGGGGGGGGGGGGGGGGCATCTCGCACCGTTTGGCAGTTACAGGGTGATTCGTAAATCAGGATTTTGCCTTATATGGGAACCGCTCTTGTATTTTTATCTTTTTTTCTACGCATCGCAGCGGCCCCAAACTGATTTCAAAAAATCACTACGTGGAAGCCCTTTCCAAAAAAGTTTACACCACCCCCTATCCCCAACCCCTTGGCCCCAATCCCCCCTGGAAATTGAAAAAATTAACTTTTATTTCACGATTTTTCACATTTCGCCCCACTTTTCTCCGAAATTCATGTTATTAACATACCTACTTTTTATTTTTTTTAAGTTGCCTATCTAATTACCTTTCCAAAAAGGTGCAACATGCCCAGGTAGAAAAGGGTTGCAAAAGTCCTGAAATTAAAACATCCTCACAGGTACCTAATTACTTTATTGCACCATAATGGAAAATGTCGTTAAGTAAACAATTTTTATGACAGCAAGTTCGGAAATGTTTGTTTAGGAAACAGAGGTAGTACATTTTTATTATTTCAGCAAAACAGTAATAAAATAATAAATGTAATCTCGTTAAATAGCGTTATTAGTTTATTATATCCAGCATTGACTCCTAAGTCTCCTGACGCTCCGTTTCTAATACTTCGTATGAATTATGGTATAAAAATGGGTAAGTTTGAAAGGACATTGACCACAGTTGAAGAAGCAATCGATAAAACCGGGTGTTTAATAGAAAAAATTAAGATAAAATGGCAGAATTCAGTGTTGAAGAGTCTGCCGATATAATTTACGTGTACGGTTTAGTAGAAGGAAGTGATAGTAAGGCCGTACGAGAATACCAAAGGAGATTCCCGAATCGGCATGTACCCAAAAGAAAGGTATTTTCAAGGACTTTCAGAAGGTTAAAAGAAACCGGAAGTGTAACCACCCCCAGAGCAGAAACGCGAGCAGGAAAATCGGCCGATTCAGCGGACCCTGACCAACAAATCCTCAACATCGTCAGGAACAGCCCTGTAATAAGCATCAGTCAGGTCGCACGAAGGTCAGGATTGTCTTCAGGGAGAGTTTGGACCGTTGTGAACCGAGAGGGACTACATCCATACCACCATATCCCGGTCCAAGCACTACAGGAAGGAGATTCCGAAAGACGATTGCAATTTGCACTTGGCTGTTCGAGTCTGACATAAAAAACAGAAGGTTTCTAGACCGAATTCTGTGGACGGATGAATCGCAATTCACCCGGGATGGCATCACAAACTTCCACAACCTCCACACCTGGTCAGATGTGAACCCACATAGGACAAGGTGTCGGTTCTTCCAGCAAAGATTTAGTGTCAATGTCTGGGCTGGCATCATCGGCAACCAGTTGATAGGACCCTTCATCTTGCCCCAAGTGCTGAATAGTCAGCTATACTCGGACTTTTTGGAGAGTACCCTTCCGGATCTGTTGGAGGACCAGAAGCGCAATTTATTTACAGCTCGACGGAGCACCTGCGCATACTGGGAACATTGTTAGGGCAAGGTTGAATGAACATTACTCAGAGCGCTGGATTGGACGAGGTGGACCGATTCTTTGGCCTGCTAGGTCACCGGACCTTACCCCACTGGACTTTTTCTTATGGGGAATGATGAAAGATGAAGTTTACTCAAGACCAATCAACACCAGGGAAGAATTAGTTACCAGGATTGGGACTGCAGCCACGAAAATACGGGAGAGACTGGCTACCATAGACCTCAAACGTGAAATAAAACGAAGGCTACTTGCATGAATCGAAACTAGCGGAGAACATTTTGAACAGCTTTTAAAGGACATACGTTTTAATTGTAATTAGTTTTTAAGCGAACAAAATGTATTTTTTAGTAAACTTAAGTATAATTTCCTAAAAATTCGAATTATCATGATATTCTGTAAAAGGATTTTTGTAAATAAATTTTCGTATCCTTTTCCTACCTGGGCATGTTGCACCTTTTTGGTAAGGTAATTAGATAGGCAACTTAAAAAAAATAAAAAGTAGGTATGTTAATAACATGAATTTCGGAGAAAAGTGGGGCGAAAGGAGAAAAATCGTGAAATAAAAGTTAATTTTTTCAACTTCCAGGGGGGATTGTGGCCAAGGGGTTGGGGATAGGGGGGTGGTGTAAACTTTTTTGGAAAGGGCTTCCAAATAGTGATTTTTTGAAATCAGTTCGGGGCCGCTGCGATGCGTAGAAAAAAAGATAAAAATACAAGAGCGGTTCCCATATAAGGCAAAATCCTGATTTACGAATCACCCTGTAACTGCCAAACGGTGCGAGATGCCCCCCCCCCCCCCCCACCCATACGAGTTTTTGCTTGTCTCGGTCTGACCTTTCACCCCCTGCAGTATTGACCTCTTACCTCTGAACACCCTGTATAATGTAATAAGATAATCTTCAGATTTTAAGTGTTATTTGGAAATGGCACGTTGCAAACGACTTTGAAGATTAATATTACGGAAATAGAGCATTTAAATGAAAAGTGGTCAATGAAATCTCTACAACTTTTCAAGGATACCCCATTCGATAGAATTTTCTGATGCATCATCCATAGTGCATAATTTTCGTATTTGTGAATAATAGGAAAATCTTAAATGATCAGCGACAAACACTGGCAATATGTCTTACAACTTTAGACCAAATATGCAACTTTTTCATCATATGTGATAAAATTTTATGGCGGGAACATTCGTGAATTGGTTGGGAAGTTTTATCATCTACATTTTTTTTTTTGGTGTGGATGAAGCATCTACATGCAAAATTTCATTTATATAGGTCTACAAATGTAGAAACTACAAGGGCGGCTACAGAACTCCGAAAATACTTCTGGAAATCGTTATACATACATACCATATGTATACCTACTTCAATAGAAAATTGAAAATTCTTTCAAATCAAAACCAATATTTCCTAAGTATCTGTTTTCATAAATATGTATCTCTTAAAATTGAAAATGTGGAACCCTATATTGGGTTCACCTTACTGAAACGATCCTTATGTTCTCTTTCACCACCAAAAAATAATTATCAAATGCGTTTTCTCAAACTAGTACACACGATTTAACTCAAAGACCAATGAACCGAATTTAATGAACGACCATTATGCATATAATATTAAATACTCTATCACTTCTACCACCGATAATAAAATTCATTAATAACTTTAATTTTCATTAACAGGCTTAAATTATAAATATATCGTACACAATTTTTCCTAATGGCTTTTATGGCAGATTAAAGATTAGCAAACATTCAAAACTCCATACATATAGAGCTAGAACTGATTTAATTCATTTTCATATTAAGCGAGTTAACTTGTGTATTTATTTTAACTGGGTTAAAAAAAAAAATGTTTAAAAAACTGTAACCCGACTACGGGAAAAAAAAAATAAATATAATTATTAAGGGAAAAACGTTCCAAAACCTTTAACCTTTTACATAAATAAAATAAACTAAAAAATAAGTAACAAGTTCCTTCTGGCAGTGTAACATTAATGTTATAATTCAACTCAAATACTGTCGTCGTGCGTATTTTTTATCCTTAATTGACGGCGTCTCCTTTGGTTTTATTTGTCTATAAAATTAGAATGTTTGCTTTTTATAGTTTACAACGCACGACCACGGCATTTGAGTTGAATACATTATACGTTATTAATGTGAAACTGCCAAAAAGAACTTATTTCCTATTTTTTAGTTTATTTAATTTATGTATCCCTAGTCGGGTTAAAGGATTTGGAACTTTTTTCCCTTAATTATATTTATTCTTTTTCCGTAGTCCAGTTTCTTAAACTTTTTCTTTTATTTTAAACTTTTCCGTTTTTAATATTGTACTATATTTATATTTTGGAACCCAGAATTTTCTCCTCTTTCATTTGACATTCCACTCGATACAATAAAAAAAAAAACATTTCAGAGACCCCCAATTTTTGGATGTAACATCCGTCATATTGACTTAGTTCGTATAAAATATAGCCTATGTCACCCGGATCGTAACAACGAATTGATTGACTCCTCATTCATCAAAATCGGCTTAGTAGTTTAGGCGTTACGGTGGAACATACGTAAATACAAACATACCTGCATGCATACATACCTATATACATACGAACGATACATACATATATAAACTATTAAAATCATAACCCTTCCTTTTAGCTTTGTCGTGGTCGGGTAAAAAGGAGGAGGCTCTCAATTCGACTGTTTTTTTTTTTTTTTTGTATGTTACGCGATATCTTCTCCGATTGCGAACCGATTTTAATGATTCTTTTTTATTATTATAATAGGCTGTATGAAGGATAATCTATTTTAAACTTGATGAAGATATGTCACCTCTAAGGGTGGAAAATTAATCCCGTTTATTAAATTTCAGCCACTTCCCATTAACCGATTTTAATAAAACTTGGCACGTAGGTGTAGTTCCAATGAAAATATAAAATAAATGTTTACACAAAAATAAAAACCGACTTCAAAAGTTTGCCTGTATGTTCAAAAAAAGTTAATAATAATATTTTTTATTACTTTAAAGAAAAGAGAATTAAAGGAGAATATACAAAATTATTGATATTTAAATATGTATTTACAAACTCTAGTCAGTTATTTTCGGTGCTAGCCAAGGCAAGGTTATAAACTCAAATTACTACAGGTTTGTTTTGAAGTTGGTTTTTATTTCTTTGCGTAAATTTACTTCTATATATTTAAAATTTTAGTAATTGAATTGAATCGAAGGAACCGCAGGTTTTATGGTATAAAATAAAAAGCTGCATAAATAAATTTCAACGAAGAGATGATAACAAATATAGATGAAATGTAGTTAGTGTAATTTACTTCGCCTCAAATCTTTCCAAATTTCAAAAGGAAATTCGAAATCAGCGAACTCAAAAACTCCTAAGTACTCATTTCCATAGAATTTCTTTAACTCATTCTTCGTGCTCAACGCTTTTAACTTTTTTGCTTCATGTAAGCATTTAAGTTAAAAATTATTTTCTTAAATTCGACCTGTAGAATTAGTTTTTTCGCGTTAATTGAAGTAGTTTAACTTAATTAAATAAACAAATGAAAAATGCAGAAATAAATCCAACATTTTTATTCCTTTAGGCCAATTATAGATGTATCAATTTACAGATAAAAATCTGCCCCTCATCTTGCAGGAAGATCTTTCTTTATATATAATTTTATTGTGAATGTACATAGGCTAAATTCATTTAATTTTTCTAAGAACCTCAGTGCCGGTGTTTTGTAAATATTGTTTTAAATTGAAAACAATTGTACCTACTTTGTTTTACCAGACATACGGAAATGCAGACTTGGCAAAAGTCCGATTATGTATACGGTTCAGAAATGAACACAATTCACTAAAGAAGGCCCGCGTCGCGTGTTCCTCGAGCTGATAAGACCCAGACGAGTGTTGTCCGAGCGTTGGAGCGTGACGCGGCGAGACGAGACGAGATACTGGTCCTGGGTTAAGATTTAAAATTCATCTTTTTTCTCTCGTCCAGACAATTAAGCGCAGTCTAAACAAAATTAGCACTTTGGCATGCACTTGATTGACTGTTATTATTTATATGAGAGAGTGTTTGGAAATGTCTTAGCCTGGCTTATGACAGCGCTAATTGTAGAGCTGCGTAAAGTAGGGGCTCGAGGCGAGGGATGAGAAGATCTCAAACTCGTTAGCATCGATTTCCTCTGCTCAAGAGGGAGCATCATTTCACCGACCCCGGGAAACATTGCGGCTTGTAATCAATTGTGGGAGCTACGCAAAGTACTCTTGAAATGTTTTCCAACACCTCTGAACCTGACATTAATTACTTCACGTATAATTGCGCTAGCGAGGTACGCTGTGTCGCTAACCAGCTCCGTGACGTGTATGTAGCCCTGCCAAAGAGACAGACAGACAGCAGAACTAACCTTGGAGTCGTTTCTGGTTATATCACCTGACAGCTGGAATGAATCGCTTTCTCACTAGCAATTAAACGCCACCTTACTCCGCTCGCATGGCCGAATTTGATAAGTAAAATAAAATGCCTGCAGTCCACGCAATTTAATTTGGCCGGAGCTGCTCGCAGCGGAACACATGATTAATAAAGGCACCTCGGGCGGGGCTGAGGGTGGCATTTGTTTGTTTTCATTTCGCTAAATTGGAGGAATTTAATTATAATACAAAAAAATTATTATATAGCCGAGGGCTGCCTTTCGTGACAAGAACATCTATCGCTCCCCCGCACTTTTCTACGCACATATGTGTGTCCTGGCATCCAAAATATTTGACCCTGACCGTAAAATAACGATTTTCCGGCACGTGGATATCTTGATTGATACTTCAGAGTGAGGTTAGATGTCCATTCAAACTCCCGGAGAACTGACCTAAAACTAATTAGATTTTAAAATAGACACTCCTAATACTAGAAATGTCAATCAGTCCAAAATACTTGGTTTTATGCCCTTAAGAAACCGATAGGAGGGCTGTTTAGCTCTAAAATTTGATGAAAATTCCAATAGGTCATACAAAAGTAAATAATTCTTTTGCAATCATATTTTATTCTGCATCGTGTTATAATAAAATTTCATTAGACTTGTTATAAGTTTGGAAACACTTTTTTTTAGACATGTGTATTGTATAGCTCAGTAGTGAAACAAACCATATTTTAGCTATATTTAGGTATTTATTAGGGAAATAACAGGATGTCGAGAAATAACCCACGATATAGATAAACCAGGTATGCTTGGTTTGCATTTGACGGTTTTCTGTGACGTCATTTCAAGTGACATTTCGAAATATAAATGTTAACCGAATTGTTATCTAACGTGTTAAGGTACTATCTGTTAGAAAGCTAAAACAAGCAAATTTTTAAAAATGTTCTACTCAGCTCCTTTATTAGATAAAAACATATATATGTTTTTACAACATTATTTTGTCCTTTGACAATAGAAGAATTTTTCTTTTAATTTTGAAATATTGTCTAATTTATACAGGGCACCAAAGTTGAGTCCTCACAAAATTAGTGTCCGAAGGTCGAAGGAGTTGAAAAATACAAAAAAATATCGATTTATTTTTCTTTTCTAATAAGTAATAATACCTTAAGGATAGGGATTCCTTATAAAGAATCACTTAATCAGAAATTAATATTTATAATATTCAAATTCAGTGCTATTCCAAAGATTAGTTTGTGATTCGTTTCATCTCAAGCCACAATTGCATGGGATTAACCTTTTACACATGGACAATCGGTGAATACTACTACAACGAACAGGAATTAAAATAAAAGCCCCTACTCTAACTTTCTTACGAAACCAAAGTATGAAGATAACATTTTCGAAGTCCTCAATTTTATGCAAGAATTATATTATTTGAAAATAATTTATCCTAATATATTCTGACTCTCGTACTGAATCAATAACACTGGTCGACATCAATTTCGCCACAGAATAAGTGTTATATCATTTCTATAGGATTTTTTTCGCAGATTATAAATTCGCAAACGAAAATATCCTATCAAGTCACATTTTTGAAAAAAATAGGTATGAAAAGTACAAAAAACCGTATTTTGGACATTTTTGCAAATTAATTAGAAAATAACGAATTGTTGTAGGAGCTGGTAAAGCAGCTCAAATAAAAGTATGAACCTTATGTTATATTAAATACGAGAGGCTTTTCAAAATATTCTGTGGGATTTACTTTTTTCCATAAACTGATTACATCATACAATAGGTAGTGAATGAAGATCACTTTCCGCACGTTCATGAAAATCTTATTGCCAAAGATGCTGAGTACTGGTATTTCATATATATATAGATAAAGATTCAGGCTCTCTTTTGAGTTATGTTACGAGCTTTTTCCACGTTTCGTATGGCCATAATACAGTATTTTGTACTTTTTAAACCTGTTTTTTTTTCAAAATGTGACGTAATAAGATATTTTTGTTTACAAATTCGTAATCTACGGAAAAAATCATATAGAAATGATATATGACTTGTAACAAATTAAATATTAAGTTTTGTCGACCATTGAAATTTGCAAATTTAGAACCCTCCGTTCTGCAAAATAACTTCAAAAACCCTAAATCGCCTTAGTGTAAAAATGTATCTCGTACGAATACGAAATTCAAAAAATATTCTTTCAAATATTTCTATGGATAACAAATTTTTAAAAGATAGCGCAATGCCTATGAAAATCCCCAAGTATTGACAGAGAAGAAGGCAGCAGAAGAGCATTTAAAAACAATTTTCAGCTCTTATGAATAAGCTCGTATACAATAAAAGATACATTTTTGGTTCTTTTAATTTTTATCGTCCTCATCTTTTAACAAATTCGAACAATATTTTTACATTCGTGGGAAGACGAAAACTTTACGCAACAGATCGTATTAGTTGTTTAAATGTTATTTTAAATTGACTTTTTCCTCTTGCAAGGAGTCTCTTTTTTTATTTCAATTCCCTTAGTTAGAACAAAAACTTTACCTCGGTTACAACAAAAACTTTATAATATACTAAATTTACATTGCTATGATTATATCTGTAATAATTTATCGAAGCTATTGCCAAATAATTAATTTAAGCATTTTCACCGATTGCCAAGCAAAACCTGCAATCATTATATCACGAATAGCGTCCAAATTTGACAAGCAAACCTTCTGTTCTCTATATCGTATATTAACCCTACCAACATTTTTAATGTCGTTCAATAACATTATAATTTAATAATTTGGTTTTCACAAGGGTCCTTTGTGATTAGTCAGGAGATTTAAAAAAACAGCCTAAATCCTTTATAGAATTTATACTGCATATACATATGATAAACCCACAAGAATAATGAATAAATGTAATAAAAGTTTTAATAAAAAGTTATTTTTAAATAACAAATACTCCCTATCAAATTTGGTGATTGATTTTATAATTATATATTAGTATATGAATATGTAGTAATATATTAGTATATTGAACAAGGGCAGACTTAACTTTGACCGTCGCGTCGCTCGGAGGGGATTGGTAGGGGAAGGAGGAGTAGGGGTGATCTTGAACTACCTAAAAAAATAATAAAAGTTGGGGGCGACAAAGTGGAGGCGCGAGGGGTAAATATGAAAATTGACATATTTCAAGTATAGCACTGCATAGTGATACCGTGACAGATTATTTCATGCTGATAAATGAAGACGAGAACTCACAAAATGTTTACAAAAATTCCATCACGTTATGGTCTTTGTTTAATTATAACGTACATTTCTTAGAATTTCGTGATATATGAAAAGAATTAAGAGGATTAACAAATAAAAACGAAAAACCGAGTGTTTATATTTTTCTGGAAGCCTCAATAAGTCACAAAAACCGCGCGATTTCTAAGTGGACGCGTTTAAAATACTCCATACCGATAATTTTCGAAAAATCAATTCAAAAGGTAACTGGTTTTTTTAATATCCCTAGTCACTTAAACCCTTATAATTTCGCTATGCCTGTCTACCGATCTGTTACAGTCTCGTCCCTCCCTCATTATACAAGATTTTAAAATGAAGTTTTTCAATAAGGTGCTTTTTGTAGTATCCCCTTTAACGCTTCATCGAAAACAAGCTGCATTAGGAGAAATTTTAATGTACAATATTATATAATACATAAAAGCTCACAATTTAGTCTAAAAAAAACACTTTGCATCCGTCATTTAAAATTCATTTAGATAATATGGTGCTCACAATCTAATAATAACTCTGAGAGGTCGTACCTATATTTTCAAAACTCCTTAAAAATGAAAATTTATCGTTCATATTGATTAATCTTGAATTTCTAAACATTTATATCAAATATAAAATCGAGGAGCAACCATCATCTTGGAAATTTTTAAATCAAAATTGTAGGTCGCTATACTGGATCCGACAGCTTGAATTTCCAAATTCAAGAAATTTCAGAATCGCACGAAATCTCTGTAAATTTTCTTTTTCATATGTAAATCCTTAAATTTGGCGGAGAAAATGGTAATAATTAACAAATTGTAGTTTCCTAATTTGATATATGTATTAAATAAACAAAGTTCATGTCCTTTGCTAGATTATACCTAAGGTGTAAATTTATAAAAATCAAGTCGGCCCTGTAGATTTCGAAAACACGATGCACGTTTAAATATAAAATCGGACGTATTCAGAAGTAAATGGAAAATTCATTTAGAAAAATTCTATAATTAAGATACTTTCAAATGAATTTCGGAAACAAAATTTTGAAACACAAAAGTTCTATATAAATTCAATATTTCGGAAAAAAACACTCTTCAACTTGTATTCATATTTTTAGTTTTTTAATATTCTTGTTTTATGTCGAACCATTCAGCATTTTTATTCCTTCTGTTATACAAAAGATTGAACTACATTTTGTCAGTATAATAATATTATTTCGAACAACTATAAATTTATGACTTGTAATAGTTTTTAATTATATTTACCAAACTAACTTCAATCGTACTCTTGCTCTTTCTTCTGAGCTTAAAGCCTTTATAAGTGAGGATTTAAAAAGGCTCTTAGCTTAAGGAGAAACAACAAGAGTTAAAATTAGAAAAGTTTACCCGAAAGTTAATTATTAAAGTCTTTATAAAAGTAACTAAATTATTAGATCATCAGGAGTTTTTTACACTATGACTAGTATTCATTAACACTGATTAATTAGTGATGTGCGTTGTTGAATCCGGTTGCTCTGTTCAGAACAGGTTAAACTTACGAAGGATTCAATAACCCATCCCACTTATTAATGAGTTTAAATGAAAACTAAATAATAGCCAAGAACCCCTGTTGATCGAGAGTAGAGAGCAATTTTAACTGATTGAGCTATAATCTATCCACAAGTTTAATAAATGAAAAACAGAAATATGCACTTTGTAACAATATTTTATTTGAAGGATACGAATATGACATTAGCAAGATTAATAACATAAAGGTGAAGAAGACAATCTTACAATATTTTACCAAAATAATCAAGACGAATTTAAAAACAGTCGTAATTTTTTTTTATTTCATATTTACAAAATAAATAACAAATCTTATTATTACGATTTTAAAATCGTCGGATATATACATATATATATACTAACAATTTCTGCGCAGTTTTAAAATCGTCGGAAATACGATATATACATATATGTACTAAAAATTGCTGCGCAATTTTATTTATATCTTTAAAATCGTTGGATATATGTATAGATATATACACATCTATTAAAAATTGCTGCACAATTTTAAAATCGTCGTATATATATATATATACATATGTACTAAAAATTGCTGCGCAATTTTAAAATCGTCGGATATATATATATATACATATATACATATGTACTAAAAATAGCTGCGCAATTTTATTTATATCTTTAAAATCGTCGGATATATAGATATATACATATGTATACTAATCGTCGAATATGCTATATATATAAGTACTAAAAATTGCTGCGCAGTTTTAATAATATATATATATAAGTACTAAAAATTGCTGCGCAATTACTGTAAAAACTGCTGCGCAGTTTTAAAATCTACTAAATACTAAAAATTGCTGCGCAACTTTATTTATATCTTTATGAAAACTGCTACGCAATTTTCGCAGATTTCACAATTTAGCTACGTAGCGACCGCATTGCAGAAAATGCGTTACATAGCAAACACATTGCGCTGCGTTACGTAACAAAATTGCGGTGCATAGGAATTGCACTGCGTTGTCCTACGAGTAGCAAATTCGCGTTGCAATCACACCGCTGTGCGTTGCGTTTTATAGCGTAGCAACCGCGTTGCGCTGCTCGGCGAATTTGCATTGCATTGCAATCGCGTTACGGAACAAAGTTGCGTTGCATAGCAATCGCTTTGTGTTCGGTAGCAATTGAATAATTGCAGCACGGCAATTTTAGTTGCAAAGTTGCAGGACAATCGCAGTGTAATTCCAGTTGCAATTTTATACATGTTCTGTAGTGATTCTAAAATGCTTAAACCTTGGCTCGTTCTAAAACAGGCTGTTTTGCTGAATTCAAACTTGCATGCATCCAGATAAATCTCCCTTTTCTCAACTAAATAATTGTTCTGCAATTTTCAATTTATAAAATGCTGTGCAAAAGATTTCTGCATGTATGTATGTAATTGAAAATTTAGTTATAAACAAACTGCAGAAAAGAAAAGAAATATTTTTTAAATTTTTGTCTATTAAATGTGTTTTAAGTTGTGTGCTTGTCGCTCCTTCACGTAAAGGCTTCTGAATCATCTTGACTCCGTTAATTTACGATCGAATTTAGTTTATTTGGCGAACATGGGTCTGAATTTAGCAAAACAGCAATTTATTTATAAGTCTTCAGTTAATGAGGAACGCGAAATTAAGATCCTTTGCGACATTCCGGAGAAACCGGAGGAATCTTCTTGGGGAATTTCCTAATTTGTTTTATTTTATTATTTCTTTTTTTTTTTTTTTGTTTTTTTACTATACTAACGAATGCTTGCTCTGAAATTGTAAATAAATCTTACAGTGATGTATAGAAATGGCTTAGTACTAATTCAAACATATTAAAGCTAATTAGAACTAAAGAAAGCTAACTTAAAATTATTAAAATTATGCAGAATGCCGACGATAACGCCAGTGATGATGATTCAATGATGACAACGTCTGCGATGACGACGGCTGCGATGATGGAGCCAATGGTGATGATGAAGGCAACCAAGATGACTAAAATGAGGAGCCTATAAAGAAAGAATTTTGTCTAAGCTTATCTTTTACAAGTGATTATTGTTTATGTTTCACTTTCCCAAAGTGGGCGATAACGCCCCCTTGTGGGCGCTGCAGGCCTAAAGGGGGGCGGTAAGAGACCCAGAAAAAAAATGGAGGTATTGTGTAGAGGCTTGGGGGCGATTTGTAATTTCATCTAGCTAGGAGGATTCTTAGACACCGACTGAGATCTCGACTCTCGACTACAACTTGTGAACATCAACTAATATTAATTAAGAGATTGCTCAAACTCGGTTCGATATTTCTCTCCGCGTAGTTCATATATCTGTCCTGTTTTATTCAATAAATAAAAGAAAAATCATGTCAATCGGTCGCTCCGTTTCGAAATGAAAGTAAACACAAACAAACAAATAAATTAAAAAAAATATGTTTGTTTTATTTTGAATAAAAGATACTCTGTCTGAATACTATAAAGCTGCGTTTCAATAATCATTCTCATTGGCAGGTGTAGCCTGTAAGAGTTAACTTGAGACCTGAGCGCCGTTGTGTACTACCTACTGCGCTCAGGTCTCAAGTTAACTCTTGCGGGTTATAGTAAAAGTCTCGTTTAGAATGAATGTTTAATCTCCGCTAATATAGCTCACAATAATTAATTAATTTAATTTGAAGTTATAGTGGTTTTTAAGTAGGTGAAAAAATGGGGGGCTAAAAAATAATTTATTCTCAAAGTGGGCAGTAGACAAAATAAGTTTGGGAACCCCTGGTATACAGGGTGTTCAGAGGTGGGAGGTCAATACTGCAGGGGGTGAAAGGTCAGACCGAGACAAGCAAAAAATCGTATGGGTGGGGGGGGGGGGGGCATCTTGCACCGTTTGGCAGTTACAGGGTGATTCGTACATCAGGATTTTGCCTTATATGGGAACCACTCTTGTATTTTTATCTTTTTTTCTACACATCGCAGCGGCCCCAAACTGATTTCAAAAAGTCACTATTTGGAAGCCCTTTCCAAAACGTTTAATACCACCCCCCTATCCCCAACCCCTTGGCCCCAATCCCCCCTCGAAGTTGAAAAAATTAACTTTTATTTCACGATTTTTCACCTTTCGCCCCACTTTTCTCTGAAATTCATGTTATTAACATACCTACTTTTTATTTTTTTTAAGTTGCCTATCTAATTACCTTTCCAAAAAGGTGCAACATGCCCAGGTAGGAAAAGGATACGAAAATTCATTTACAAAAATCCTTTTACAGAATATCATGATAATTCGAATTTTTAGGAAATTATACTTAAGTTTACTAAAAAATACATTTTGTTCGCTTAAAAACTAATTACAATTAAAACGTATGTCCTTTAAAAGCTGTTCAAAATGTTCTCCGCTAGTTTCGATGCATGCAAGTAGCCTTCGTTTTATTTCACGTTTGAGGTCTATGGTAGCCAGTCTCTCCCGTATTTTCGTGGCTGCAGTCCCAGTGCTGGTAACTAATTCTTCTCTGGTGTTGATCGGTCTTGAGTAAACTTCATCTTTCATCATTCCCCATAAGAAAAAGTCCAGTGGAGTAAGGTCCGGTGACCTAGCAGGCCAAGGAATCGGTTCACCTCGTCCAATCCAGCGCTCTGGGTAATGTTCATTCAACCTTGCCCTAACAATGTTCCCATTATGCGCAGGTGCTCCGTCGAGCTGTAAATAAATTGCGCTTCTGGTGGCCAGGGGGATGTCCTCCAACAGATCCGGAAGGGTATTCTCCAAAAAGTCCGAGTATAGCTGACTATTCAGCACTTGGGGCAAGATGAAGGGTCCTATCAACTGGTTGCCGATGATGCCAGCCCAGACATTGACACTAAATCTTTGCTCGAAGGACCGACACCTGGTCCTATGTGGGTTCACATCTGACCAGGTGTGGAGGTTCTGGAAGTTTGTGATGCCATCCCGGGTGAATTACGATTCATTCGTCCACAGAATTCGGTCTAGAAACCTTCTGTTTTCGATGTCAGACTCGAACAGCCAAGTGCAAATTGCAATCGTCTTTCGGAATCTCCTTCCTGTAGTGCTTGGACCAGGATATGGTGGTATGGATGTAGTCCCTCTCGGTTCACAACGGTCCAAACTCTCCCTGAAGACAATCCTGACCTTCGTGCGACCTGCCTGATGCTTATTACAGGGCTGTTCCTGACGATGTTGGGGATTTGTTGGTCGGGGTCCGCTGAATCGGCCGATTTTCCTGCTCGCGTTTCTGCTCTGGGGGCGGTTACACTTCCGGTTTCTTTTAACCTTCTGAAAGTACTTGAAAATACGCTTCTGTTGGGTACCCGCCGATTCGGGAATCTCCTTTGGTATTCTCGTACGGCCTCACTATCATTTCGTTCTACTAAACCGTACACGTAAATTATATCGGCATACTCGTCAACACTGAATTCTGCCATTTTATCTTAATTTTTTCTATTAAACACCCGTTCTTATCGCTTGCTTCTTCAACTGTGGTCAATATTCTTTCGAACTTACCCATTTTTATACCATAATTCATAGGAGGTATTAGAAACGGAGCGTCAGGATACTTAAGAGTCAATACTGGATATAATAAACTAATAACGCTATTTAACGAGATTACATTTATTATTTTATTACTGTTTTGCTGAAATAATAAAAATGTATTACCTCTGTTTCCTAAACAAACATTTCCGAACTTGCTGTCATAAAAATTGTTTACTTAACGACTTTTTCCATTATGGTGCAATAAAGTAATTAGGTACCTGTGAGGATGTTTTAATTTCAGGACTTTTGCAACCCCTTTCTACCTGGGCATGTTGCACCTTTTTGGAAAGGTAATTAGATAGGCAACTTAAAAAAAATAAAAAGTAGGTATGTTAATAACATGAATTTCGGAGAAAAATGGGGCGAAAAGTGAAAAATCGTGAAATAAAAGTTAATTTTTTCAACTTCCAGGGGTGATTGTGACCAAGGGGTTGAGGATAGGGGGGTGGTGTAAACTTTTTTGGAAAGGGCTTCCAAATAGTGATTTTTTGAAATCAGTTTGGGGCCGCTGCGATGCGTAGAAAAAAAGATAAAAATACAAGAGCGGTTCCCATATAAGGCAAAATCCTGATTTACGAATCACCCTGTAACTGCCAAACGGTGCGAGATGCCCCCCCCCCCCCCCCCCCCACCCATACGATTTTTTGCTTGTCTCGGTCTGACCTTTCACCCCCTGCAGTATTGACCTCCCACCTCTGAACACCCTGTATAAAGGAAAAAAATATTTTAAAATTATTCTTAACACTTGTTGGCATTGACTTTTACGTGACATGCAATAGCTGAATAAGTAGCTGAATGACACTTGGCAGTTAACATGTTAAAAAGTATCTGGTATCTATTAATCTTTCTTACTATTTACTTGACTTTTGTTTTTATATAATAATTTTTGTTTTTTATCTTTTATTCCTTATTGTATTTATTTATTTGGATTATTAAAAAGCTTTGGTTGGCAATTTTGTTTGATTTATTTTTAATTTACTCTTTCATAATAACTTGCTTATATTTTCGCTTATGTAGTACTCTTAAAATTTATATTCAGTCTTATTATCGTTGTCACTAGAGGTGAGAGATTGCGTTACGGTAGAAAAATGCTATTATGGTTGTCGACGGAGGTGACATTTCTCGAAAATATCGACTTTAGGCGTATTATCGTTGTCGATTTAAGTAACGTATATCGTAGTAAGTGACAATTCAGTGACCGTTTTACTCACCTACCATTTGTGAGTGAGAGTTGTCGTCCACGAGAAAATGGAAGCGGGGAAAAGGTAAAATAGATGTAGTTTCTTAATTTTCCTAATTTAAAATCAAAATTTGATAATTTCTCGGACAAGTAAGCTTAATTTTTGTATTTTTAGTGTAAAAATCACAACCAGAAAACAATTTGAAGTTATGGTGGATTTCATGGTAAAGCATCCTTGTATAGCTAAAGGGATGAAATATGGGGAATTCATATCAAAAGAACAATATGGAGATTACTGGGAAGATTTAACCAAACAATTGAATAGCTTAGGCCCCCTAAATTCAAGTCATTTTACTTGACAATCGTAATCCCAGGTAGCACAAAGACATCTCTCACTTCGAGTGAGAACGATAATACGACTGTGAAGAAAAATTTCACGTCATGCCGTTCGACAATAGTAATGCGAAAAGTGAGGTGAAGTGACGGTGACATTAAGGCTTGTCACTTTGGTGAGTCGATAACGATAATAAGGCTAATTATATTATTATTTTATTTAAATTTTTTAATTATCCATCTTTTTCATACTCTACTCTATCCCAAGTATGATATTTATACGAATATTTTCTAATTAATAAAGGCATGATCAAAAACAAGGAATTTTAAAATAGGGTGCATGTATTAAATTAAGGAATATATTGGAATTTTTGTTTTAATGCAAGTAAGTATAAGTATTAATAATAAATGTTTTTAACACATTCACTCCCGCTATAATATTCAGCTTGAAATTCAGCCATTGTCCACTACGAGGTATCTCGTGTTTGGTGGTGAATGGGTTAATTTATTTTTGATACATTAGACTTAAAAATTGCAATAAAACAAATAATGAGAATATAACCGCTTTCAAAATTGCAGCTTCTAGAATAGCTGGTTGCACAAGCGATATTTCCATTTAAACTGATAATCCGAAAATACTAATAATAATATTATATTTTTTTGTATTCCACATAACAAGTCCTTTTAAATGATACCCCACATTATATTATAAAATTCAAAATTCCCAATTTTCGAGTACTTTATTTGCCCCCTATTTAATTATTATATGAATATTTTAAAGAGTTAACTAAAGCGAAATATTTGTTTTAATAAGATGTATTAGTATGCCAAATTTCAAGTTTCTACCTAGCATGGTTTCTGAGAAAATCGGCTGTGACAGATGGATAGAGAAACATTTAGAAATTTTTAATTTGAAAATGAAATAAGACAGTCCTCCAAGCGATTTTTGATCGATCACAACCAACAGATAATTTCAACATACAAATGCAAGAATAAGATCAAGAATGTGAACACTTAAACTGATCAGTAAAATTAATGCATAAAAAAAACTTCAACAAAACAATTTGAATCAAATCCAAATATATCCTATAACAAAAATATCGACATCGTAATTATAACATTGAAAAATACGTTGAAAAAATTGAAAAGTTGATTGAAGATTTTGAGTCAGATTTCATGATTTTGAAAAAGTTAAAGTTATTGTGTATTTTAAAAAGGATTTAAATGTAAAACATATTGCTACAAACATATCGAACACATTTATTTAGTATTTTAAAAACCTCGTTAAAAAATTAATTTTTTATTATTATAACTTTACAAACTGATCTAATCTTGCAAGCCCCAGAAATTAAGGAAGATTTTTGGAAATACGTCAAAGGAGAAAAGTATCCCAGTACCATCAAATATAACGAATATACATATATATATATTTGAATCTACATACGTATGCCAATTGGCCTTTTCATATTTAAAGTTCAAGAAAACTAAATATCCTACTTTTTTAATTATAAATTGGTTGGAGACATGTGGAAGCAGACCTCCCATTACTGTTAAGATAATAAAAGAAAATTTAATCAGTATTTCTTCTGTGCATACTTTCAATTAATAAATATTATAAATAAAATATCATGTTGGTTGAACCCGCTGCCCCATTGTCACTTATTAGTATGCAAGACACAAGTTTAAGATTTTTAAGAAAATTTCGATCATATATAATCAAAAGTTGGCCATCCCTGAAATAAGGTATGCTAAGATTAGATTTCGAATCAATATAGAACGTTGAATTGAAATATCGAATGTAGTAATTGATTTGGCTCAAAATGAGTATACGTATATATGAGTATAATTTGAATATTTCGCTAAAGTAAATTTCAAAATAATCGAATTGTTTGAAAATTTATTACTAGAATGACCCTTTTAACCCTTTGCACTATGAAGTCACCTCTGGCGTGACAAAACTATTTTTCCCTAAAACTCTGAAGTCACCTCTGGCGTGACAAAACTATTTTTCCCTAGAACTCTCTGTCTGGCGCGACACTTCATATATAAAAATAAAACAAATTAGTGGGAATCAATTACTTCATACCTAACATGTGATATCAAAACCAGAAAAATTAAATCAGTGTTGGCCGAGAACAAACTAGAAAAACAATGAAATTTCTAAAGTAAGTTTTAGGATTAATAAAAGCTAACAGCTATAATGATACTATTCATTGACATAAATTAATGCCCACTTAATTAAAGTTCCAATTCAATCCAAATTTTATTACGAGTCGGTCTGTTTTGAAAAACTAAATCAAGAACGCAGTGGACTTTTATATGTTTCTCAAAAGTCCAAAGCCACTTCCTTAATACACATAATTACCCAGCAACAGTGTGTGAATAAATTATAATGGTTAAGCAATTGCCTAGTAGTTTTGATTTAAATCTTAAATTAACATTAAAACATTGAAAGGTCTAAAAATAATTTCTGCCCGTATACCACATTCGCTAATATAATGATTCTTTAATTGGCTATAAAATCTGTTCTAACCACAAATTTACTTCAATTCGAAGTCTTGGTTGCTTTGTGGCTTTATTAAATTTAATCAGTTTACCGCGTACCTACCACAAACAGACAGACAAGACAAGTAAGGGCAATTAAATTAGTTGAAAAATTGCAGCAGAATAATTTTATGATAACGGCCGTAATGCAAAAATTGTGTTTATAAAAAGCATGAGTTATAAGATTATAACTAAAATGGGTGAATGTTTATTTGAGGTATGCAAATTATCCAGCGCAAAACATTCTTTCCAATAAGGATTCAATTAAAATCAATTCGCTACGTTCGTAAGACCGAACACTGCATCATAATTCATAATTTTATTGCTCTGATAAATTCCAAGTCGTGGTGTCGTAGGATTTACTTGGATCCGCTAAAATTTATGTCTATTCGTTGAATTTATAATTTGTTTTTATGCAGGCAAATTTTCTTGCAGTATCCACTAATCATAATAACTATTTCTTTATTTTTTATGAGGTGGTAATGTATCGATGCAATTGAAAGTTGATCCGCAAATAAATATGTATATGAGCCGTTTATTTTGAAAGTGGCTTAAGTCCAAATGATCATAAAGACTATTTTTCTATATTCTTGTAAAGTACATAAAATAGTCTTAATGATCATTTGGACTTAAGACACTTTCCGACGGCTCATATGTGTAATTAATTTTTAAAGCGTTATTACACTAATCGTACAGAAATCTAAACAAGGACCATTCAATTCGAATTCAAACGTAAACGACGCATTAAACGATCATTTATTATAATTCACAAAATTTAATTACGACACTCGATGCATCGTGTTCGATGTCGACTTTAGAATTAGCAAATATATATTTATAATATCTTTAACTAATCATGTTCATGTCTTTAAAAGTTTAAAAGTAGTTGTTTTAATAATATAGATAATTATGCAAATGTAATTATAGTATGAAAGATGTATTTAACTAATATTCCAATTTATGCTGTATATTAGTCAACGTTAAAACAAACAAAATTACTAACCTTTAAATTGTTCAGGGCAGCATCAATTTCATAAGGAAGGAATTCCTCGACACAAAACGATCCGAATATAAACAGCCGCGTACGTCGTGTTCAAACCTGAAGGAACCTGATTAAATTAAATAAAAATAATTAAGAAAAATTAAGTGATTATTAAAATATTATTATATTTTAGATATCATATAAAGTAGCATACCATATATGCATTTTTAGGGTCAGGTTTAAGTTCTTCTATACTTTAAATAATATACATAAAATAATAAGCAACAATTTTAGAAAAAAGTTCATAATACTCGTTGTCTTACTATACTAGAACATTTTTTCTCACTTTATTTTCTTATTTTAAATGCAGTTGTAAGCAAGAAGGAGGACAACCGCAGAGGGTTACAATATTATTTAAAAGACAAATATTCTCACCTTGAGCGCCATAGTTCCCGGAAACGTCCCTTTGTATACAGAACCTTGTTTTAACATCGTTGAACGGCTCCTTTCTGAAATAATATAGAATTCAGAATATGTATTTTCCTACTAAAACGTTCTTCACTAGAAATAAATAGTAATAGAGTTGCGTATTTATGAAACGGAGGTAAGAATGGGTTTTATTTATGTAGGCAACTATTCATTATTATTATTATTATATAAGGTATGCTATCCAGTGGTTTCTTTTTAAAAATGCTATAAAATAATCACTGTTTAATATTTTTCAAAATTTGTTGATTTATTGAAAAATTAAACCTTGCGATTAGTTATGGAATATGATCTCATTTAAATAACTGCCTCGGCTGGCTTGGCAGCAGCCCATTCTCTCAACTCAATTTTATAGCGCATTTTCGATGGAGGCCCTATTTCACAAACAGATCTATTAATATTCTAAATCTTTTCTGTATTATCAGCATAACACCTATATTTAACGGCACCCCACAAAAAAAAAGTAAAATTGTGTTAAATAATATCTACGCGGTAACCATGGCAACATAGCACTCATTTTGGAAATAAATTTTCAATGTTCCCTACGTTGTTCAAGCATAAATCGTACGTATTTCGTACTGCGGAGATATGATATTGTGTTTCTGTAAATTTTTTGAGCGCGAAAGAGCTGTCTGTGCCAAAATAACATGTAATTTAGGAAAAAATCAACAGATGGCCAACCCTATGCCAGAGCTACTTTTAATTAAAAAATTAACCAGATAGACTTGTTGTTTGTTTCATCTATACAAATAAAAATGTAAATGTTCGTTTATTCAAAATCTTAAATCTCCGAAAGTTCTTCACCGATTGCTTTGAAATTTGGACACAATTCGAATAAGCACGTGTTTTTACATATCATTTTTTTTTTTAAACAGCGCCATCGGTTGGACTTAAAAGCAACACACGCTGTACTAAATATTTTACGGCAATGGGAGCACCATTTGTTGAATGTGATAGCAACGCACACAATACTAAACATTGATCATGCCGGACAGCGTGCTTCTTGACAGCTGCTGTCACTTAACATTTTCAATGTTTCCAATTGCATTGTTAAATTGAATTTTTCGTAGATTTCGATTTATTTTAATTTTGATTTAATTATTTGTTATGACATTACTTGGGAATTGAGCTGTGTCGTTATAAAAATTAATGTTTGTTTGTTCTTTTTTTAGATTCCGAAACCGCTGAACCGATCTCCTTGAAATTTATACTACGTAGTCTCTATATAAAGGGGAGTGTTATCATCATGTTTTCAAAATTTTCGAAATTTTTTGAGTTTTTGAATTTTTATTGATATTCGCATAAAACAGATTATTGTCATAGGAGATAGAGAGATAGATAGAAGGTTGATAAATAGATAGATAGATAGATAGATAGATAGATAGATAGATAGATAGATAGATAGGTAGATATATAGACAGGTAGACAGATACATATGTACATAGTTATAGATAGAAAATACAGAGTGTCCTACGAGAAGTTGCTGAAACTAATCGGCAATTATTTTGAAATGCATGCAGGCAACAAGATGCCTCAAATTGCTTTCAAAAGAAGACATATGGAGGTTATTTTTCATATATAAATTTATTGCTATCAATAATTTTTTAATATGTTTATTTCCCATTTTTAAAATCGATAAATTTAATGTTAAATCGACGAAGTGTTGACCATCACCACTTGAGCAATTTTTGAGTGGAATTCAGTTAGAAAACAATCTAAAAAGGTATGAAAAAAATTGTTATTCATGTTCATGTTTTGCCTCATGAATTTTTCTTTAGTTTAATGGTGAATGAGATACTTTATTTATTAATTCTCGCATAAAACCGATTGTTTTCACGCAGGGTACAGCTAGTTACTAATAATTATTATTAGAAAATGTTGCTTTTATGTGTTATTGCATATACAAATTTTTTTTATTTATAATATAAATGGTATTATATTACAAAGGCCACAATATTCAAATACCTCTTTGAAACTAATGCGAAATTTATAAAAAAGAATAGAATTATCTTTCGGGACATAAATATGCAACCATGAGAGACGCCAAAAATAAGAAACACCCGAATCAAAGTACAAATGGTTTTAAATTTTTCGTAACCCTCATAATGAAAACAAAAATATTATTTTCAGATTTACTATTTCCGCAACAAATAAATAATTTGTTTAGAAATAACGTCAAGGAAACAGCAGAAAACCGTCATTATTTTTAACAGGCTCATAAAATAAATTCAATTCGCGTCATGGGACCAATAATATCTATATATTTTTTTCTTCTCTCATAAAATATTTCTGAAATGTCAATCTTATACGTCAAAGGCTCAAGTAGCGTCAATAAAACTTATAGTTATTTTAGGTTCAATTGTTATTCATTGAACTCTCTGCACATTTAGTTTATAAACTCCCTTAATGACTTACCTATTTAAAATCCAATGTTTACCATAATTTGTACTTGCACAACGATTTGCAAAGTATTTACAATTAAATAAGCATCATGGCGAAAGAGAATAACCCAAACAGAGAAGCGCCACGTTGATTACATACATATATCAAAAACAATTAATTGACCTTTCGCCGGAACAACTTAATTGCTGCAGACACAACAAAAAACCCCAAAGGGGGAAAACGTTTCCATTCCTATTATCTGTGCTATAAGTTAGAGATGGCGATCCGCGATAGGCTGCGACTAGAGCGTAATTAGCGCAATAAAAAATTCTAAATTGATAGCCTACTCCTCCGGGCCCTCAAATTAGCGCACGTCTACAATCAAAGGGAAGTAATTACACCTAAATGGAGTACATTACGGCCTATCAATGTCATTCATAATCGTGAACAGGTTCTCTGAGGGTTTGATTTCGTGCAGAGAGGCAGGCAAATTTTTGTGACCCATACTGTCGGTTTATTGAAACTTTCTACATGCACGAAGTTCTTGTTGACGAAAAACTTGACATGGGTCTTAAAACACTTTGGGGTCTCTTTAATTTTCGTAATGGTTCTTTAATAGTGTGCTTTTACCTTTTAGGATTCCGTACCACCTATGATGAGATTTCACTATTTGTCTGTCTGTACCTATGATGAGATTTCACTATTTGTCTGTCTGTATCTATGCCAGAGCTGCTTTACTCAGAAATTACTTATCACTAATTATTTAGTAAATATTGTGTACCTCAGACCCAAAAATATTTTTTCTCCCATTTTTTGAGGGCCAAAAATCGAATAGACAAAGATTTTGTGTTGTCTCAAATTTTTTAAAGGCTTGCAGGTTTTTATTTATTATCAAATATGTACGCTTTTATGTAGTTGTACCCACAAAATCTTTTTTGGAAAACAAATTATTTAAAATAAATTTAAAATTATCCAAGATAATTTCTTTTTACGTTTACGACGGCACAGAGGGAGCAAATTAGGTACTCAACAATTGTTTTCTTCTTATTTTATACATAACGTGGGGTATTGTTTCAAAGGGGATTATTTTGTGGAATACAAATATATTTTTTTAATAATTTTAAATAGCATATTTAATAATATTTTTTGAAAAATATGCGAATATATTTTATTATTTTTGAAACTCCTGGGCCTCAAATTTAAAAAAAACCAGGAATATAACGCCTTATTTGAAGTGTCTTATGGATTTCTAAAAATTCATGAAAATATTGTGTGGAGTAGAATTGATCAGTTTTTTATATATAATTAGGGTGCTTTTTTTTTGCGACAATTTTTTTTTTTTTTCAGTCCCACCTCGAAATTTTGTGGGAAATACCTAAACAAAAATTCACTGAAAGTTGGAGCCCTTAATATTAATATTAAGTACTAGACCAAGGCGTATAAAGATTTCCCGTATAAAATACACGTAAACTTTTTTTATTTTTTTTTTAAAACTCTACAGCTCAGAGGCATTTTATGGTATAATCTTGGTCAATGATAGGGTTTCTTCAGAACTGAATGCTCTACAAAAGTGTCCATTGCGGCATAACCCAAGCTCCCAGCGAAGTAGTACGGGTCACTAACCCAATTTTTTCATAAAATTCTCGTATTTTTGCCCCTATCTTGTAAATAACAAGAGCTACAGAAAAAATGTAAAGGACAAACTTGGAGGAAATACAATTTCCTCCAAAAAGTTCTAGAACACCAAATCGCTAACATCGATATTTCTTGAGATATTGGGCTTTGAAGTTGAGGTAGTGTTTCTACAATTTAGCTCAATAATCCGTGAAAATTCCACACTACCATAAAATTTCGAGGTGGGACTGAAAAACAAAAACTAGTCGCGAAAAAAAAGCACCCTAATATATACGTTTTGACACACGTGTACAACCAATAGTAACCGCAGGCAATCGTGAACGTGTGATGTTTAAAATAATTTAATAAAACTGGATCTACGTATAAATACGTAACTTTATATTTTAAAAAATAAAATAAAAAATAAGAAAATATAAATACGTACACCCTTGATTTGCATAGTACTTTTTTACCTGTTTCGCTTTAACACTGTTTTCAAATTTACGAGTAAAAGGAAATTTTCCTGAGTTAAATCGATTATTTTACATACATACATACATATATTGAACGTACTCCTTCCACAAACTGGATTTATTATTTAAGTCACATTCTTAATCGTATATTAATCTCTTTAGATTAAGGAGAAAGAGGATATGTGTAAATAAATAATAAAAATAGAAGTTTTATGTTTTTAAAACTTAATTTAATAACATTTTATTAAAGTAAAAAAGACGAACAACGTATTGTCTTAGTATTTTTATGGAGCATATTCTTATGTACATATTTTTTCTTTTATTGTTTTTTGTTTGTTATACAACACTTCCCATTAATGTTTATTTGTTTTTAATTTCAATAATAATTTACAATTTACACGGTTAAGCCATTAATGTGTAAAACGAGAATTTTGTGCATGCAAGTTCAATTGCGATTTTCTATTGGTTTTTGGAGATGCTCTTTCAGAATCTGGCATTTGTTTTGCATAAAAAACTTCAAAAACTCTATAATTTTTTGGTTTTTTTAAAAAAAACTATTGTTGATCTTTTTTCTTTTCAAAGTCGATTATCTAGTCGTTGTTACTATTGAATGATCATATAACGACCAGAAATCGCGGTCCGAATGTCTAAACTTTCTAAATGGTTTTGAAAGTTTTTGTTTTGTTTTGGTTTTCGCAAAATGGCCATTTTGTACAGCATGTAGTAGAAAACTTCACGATTTTTTACACGAAAAGGACCAACTTTACAAAAAAAAAATTGTATAGAACAGAAAAATGCTTGGAATTACCCAAAGAAAACATGTGAATTGTTGAGCAATTTTTGGTTTTTTGGATTTGGCCAATTTTTGAAAAAACACTTGCGTGCCAAAATTCTCGTTTTGCGCATTAATGGGTTAATATGAACGTATCTAGAACTTTGCTTTATATTCTTTGATTCGATTTATACGGTTTGAGGCTTATTTGAACCTATCTTGCTTTTTTATATGCATGCAGTGTGTCGTTTTACACGGTTTCTATTAGCACGATTTTGCTTGAAAAGTATCTACTGTGTAAATTCAGGGATGATTGTATATATGTTAAAATTTATATAAAATAAAATGGCGGGGAAAAGCGAATAGTTTATGTGCTGAACGGCGATGAGTGGACCAGGGAAATCCTTTGGGATGATTCGTCGTACATTTTTTATTACCAAGAATGAAAAAACAATTAAAAATTATTAATTTTTTATTTATGCGCCAAACCAGAACAAATATATCTGCCACGTTTTATGATCAAAAATTTAAAATTGTTTGCATTATACATCCTAAAGCTGAGCACTTCCTTAAGATCGAAATATGAAGTTTGAAATTTTAATAATTTATCAGAACCTTACAAGCATTGAGTCTTATTGAGTCTTGTATTTAAAATGTTGACCATATACGGATGTCGGTTTAAAATTTTCACCATATAACTTTTAGACTTTATTAGAAAATGTAAAAAAATGTTCTTCCCTTATTACCGAACTTCGATAAAAAATTTGAAATTACTCATATTGATAGAAGCTGCGTGTTTACCGTCTATACAGAACATAAAGAAATTATCCCTTGAATTAGAATTTTTTATAAGTAACACAGCCAGGATTTAAAATGTTTTTTAACATAACATGAAATTGCTATGATTTTCAACCACTTTTGAGGCAAAAATTGCTCTAAAAAATGTTCATTTCAAGGTTTGAAGTTTTGCATCTTTATTCTGGTTAATAAGCTCCTGTACAATACAAAATGTTTTGGATAGACGAAAAAAAGAAACTAAAGGGTTTGTTTTTAAAGATTATAGGAAACCTATCCTTTTATAAATTTTGAGAAAGAAATGTGAACCAAAAACTGTTCTTCCATTTTAAATCTAGAAACTTATTGGTGCACAAAAATCTGAAAATACTCGAATCGATAAAGTTTTTATAAAGCTTTTAGAATGGGGCCTAATGCTTATTTTTTGTAATCGAAAAACCAGTCAGCAAATTACCTACTCCATGCCTTTTTTTAGTTATATCCTAATGACAGAACTATCCTAACCAGCTTTTATTTTTAGTTAACTATAAATATTATTGCCTAGTTTGAAATTAAAACTAAAAACAAACGGTTTAAATGGTTATGATTTTAAACCGCTTCAAAGATTTTGCAAGATATTTATAAAAAGAAAAAGTAACTAAATAAATAAAAGAAAAAACACAATTAAAACATTGAATGATTCGTTTTAAGCAAAAAAAACTAACACCACTCTGTCTTGAGCGTTAATTTCAACTGATGAAGCTTTCGGGTAATCTTGAGGTGATCTCTGGTTCAATCTTTCCCCAAAACAGATTATTTGTACATATGTTTGGTAAAGTCAAAGCTTAATTTTAAAAACGACCGCAAATTAGGCCTAGGGCCTAGAAAATCGGCGGGGGACCAATTTTCGCTTGTGTAGGAAAACGACTTTCTGTAGTCAAAACATATCACTTTTTTTCGCAATTTCACGAAGAAAGAATGTTATCTTCAAGGAGAAATGGGGGAAGTGGAAAGGTTACCTAAACAGAGACTGTTGCTAAGTTTAAGCTCAGCTTGTTCTACTATCTCAAGTAAGTGTCTAAGTTGATGGAGAATGCGCCGGCGTTCAAAATGTCACAACAATAGCAACATAATTTAGAAAGCAATGCGAACAGGGTGCGGTTTTGCTGTTCATGATGAAACTAATAGAAGAATGTGTTTTATATAACTATAACTCTGCGAAAAGACTCAGACATTCACAAAGTCGGACTCATTTGCCAGCATAGCAGATTTCTAATGTCTGGAATGTGCACAATTAGGAATGGTCATTTTAGAAATATCTGTTTATAAACAAGTATTTAATTTGAGCAACAATTCATTCGGTGAGGGTCACCCTCTGGGTCATTGGGAGATTTGTGGAACAGCGAACTTGATCTCGTGAGCAGAGAATTTTTTTTTTAAATTGTTTTTCCATGGAAATATCTCTGGTCTATGTTTCGTAATTCAAAAAGGTGAAGATAACTTTTATCAATTATATTTGTCCTTTCTCCAAATTTCTATTTAAGATAAGCTTATTAATCGTCCTATTATTATAAGAGTTTAATTAATTTATATTTTTAGATACTCATTAAGTTACTTGAATTTATGATACATAAACAATTACTTCTTTATTCAATTAAATTAAAAATGTGATGCATATTATGTAATTATCAGTAAAGGAGAGAAAAGAGACCGGTGAAATTTGAAACATACAAAAATAGATTGGCTTAGAAAAGAATTGTTACGGAAATAGATAGAAATCATTTTTCTGGTATACTTGAAATAACGTAATTCTCGTAACACATAAAAGATATTTCTTTTAAGAGACGACAGTTTTCAGATAGGGATAACTGTAAAATGAACTATCATTTTTTGTGAGTGTCAATGTCATTTTTATGTTAGACCTTACTTATCTAAAAAACCACAATGGAAAGATATACACCGCAGCAGGGCCGTAGCCAGGATTTTTTTTCGGGGGGGGGTTTTCAAAGTAAAAATTGGAAGAGAGGGGGGGGGGGGGGGGGAGTAATTTACATTTTTGAACTATATTGACAATTTTTTTAAATAGCGTTAAAATATGAATTTAAAATAAAGTTTAATTTTTACATCTTCAATATATACTTCATTAAATATTTTTAAAAATATCCATACTATTACTCCTATTAAAAAAATACAAAATAAAGCTCTAATTTTTTAGGGCGGCTTGCAGCAAAATTATACAAATCTCAATTTTATTAAACCTAGACTTAGCCCTAAACTCAACTTAACTTAAATCTCATCCAAGACGTATTGCACGTAATAAAATTTCTGTCGATTTAACTAAATCGAGATTTAGTCCATCGTTCACTCATCACTAGCTCTTTGCTTTCCGTTTCCACTAAAAATGTATGTAAAATTAATATTGCGTTTGTCTTGTCAAGTTGAAATGTCAATATCAGTTCATGTGGGTGCGTTGATTTTCGAGTTCTTTCGCTATATCAACAAAATCGAGATTTTGCAACTTAAACCGACCTAAGTGCCAGTTTAACTTTGACGCTTATTTAAATCCAGATTTAAGCTAAATCGATGATGTGCAAGACGTTAAATCGAATTTAAGCTAAAATCGAATTTTACTTCCAATAAATCTAGTTTTAAATTATAGCTGCAAGCCGCCCTTAAAAACTTAATTTTTTAAAAAAGATATCTTACAAACTTAAAACAAAAACGATTTCACAAAAGAATATCTAGTTTTCGACTTTTCGCAGTGAAAGAAATTTAGAAATATTTTAAAAAATATGCTTGTATTTCTTCAGTTGTCGGTCGAATATGCAATTTCGAAAAGGGCACATCTACCTATTATGTTCGAAAAGGAACATCTCTGGTATTTCCTTCTATTCTATTGTTGAGGTCATGGCGTGAGCAGAAATAATTTCGAAAAGGTCACAACTCTACATACAGGAAAAATTACTGTTACAAGTTATTAGGTTTTTCTAAAAAATTCGGAAGATCAATTTGTCTGGGGTGAATTTTCACCCATGATACTATTTAAGGGTTAAAACAATAAACATATTGCATCGTCCATCAGTCATTGCGTTGCCCGAAGCTTATAATGGGAAAGTTCTATTAATCATCTGAAAATTGCAGATATTGCAAGAGTGAAATACCAGCAGAATTAACATAATTTTATAACGAGCAATGACCAACTAAAAACGAAAGAGAGCCTCCAGAAGAAGATTTGAAAAAATGACTATTAAGTAATTATTTTTAATTTAAGTATTATGTTTAATTTGAGATACCTAAAATAAAAGTTTCGCCAAATTTATATGGTTTTTTCTTTAAATTATGTGAATTCAATATCATAAATTTCGAAAAGGGCACATCTCACAAATTTAAAATATCTAAATATACATATACATATAATAACGTTAACATCAAAATATTTCTGTAACTTTCGATTGCTAATTGGCCCAATTGTAACTCAAAAATATTTTTTTTTAAATATTATACTTCTTTACAAAATAATTAGTTTTTTTCATTTCCTGAAAAGTTTAAATATTCAGACATGTGCCTTTTCGAAATTGAATATTCAGTTACAACCTGAGTAATTCAATAAGTGCTAAAGGTGTTTGTTGATCGCATCTAAAATGTACTATGTATAATATTCCACTACTCTAAAATTGAGTAAAGGTGCCAATATTTATTGCCTGGTGTAGAGGACCTATTATTTTGTTACCTTTGTTAATGAATTTTGCGATGAGGTATCTGAAGTATTCTATTTCTTCATTCCGAGGACCTAGCGCTTTTTTTAAAATATACCTACCTTTGTGGTATGAGAAAAACATCACCGATTATGTTTTTAAAATTCGAATCGAAAATCGATATAGAAATTATACTAATTTTTATATTGTATGTAAAAGAGAAAAAATTTACAATTATTACATTTTGTGTATACAGGGTGTCCGGGAAGTAGTGCGCCAAAATTAAGGGGATGGTAGCTTGGGTCATGACCTACCAGAATATCAAAATATGACCTTAGTGAAAACTTCACCGTTTTCGAGATATTTGGGTTTTTATGAAAAATTAAATTTCAGTTTATTGACTAGTTGGTGCACATAAAAAGACATGTTCTCATTTTTTTGTTGCTACAATATTCAAGATAAGTTGCCCTACCTGGTAAGCATGTCATTTTTTATTACTAACACAAGACCGTCGAAAAAAAAAATAATCAAATTTTTTTTGTTGCTGTTCAAAATTATTTGACTCTACTTTGACCTTAACTGGTGAAAAAAAACTGTACTAGGCAGTGATGGGAAAGCAATTAAAAAAATTGCTTAATTAATGCAGATTTCAGAATCACCCATTTTATTCATGAATAACAAGATTTTTCCATGTTCATTTTAAATCAAATTTAATTTTTCATAAAAACCCAAATATCTCGAAAATGGTGAGGTTTTCACTAAGGTCATATTTTGATATTCTGGTAGGTCATGACCCAAGCTACCATCCCCTTAATTTTGGCGCACTACTTCCCGGACACCCTGTATAAGAATATACTTGTACAGAATTGAATATTACAAAATTAAAAATGTAAATAAAACTCAACTCAACTGAGGGCAACTCAATATGTCGAACAGTTGCACATATTTTCATTAAAATAAATAAATTATTTTTTTTTTAATTAAAAAATTGGAATAAAAAATGATTTGCTTAAAATACAAACACGTATTTAACATATTTCATCATCGTCAAAGAAAAAAGAAGAGCGGAAGTTTTACTCATCTGACTGTTCAATCCTCGTTCTGTTCTTAAAAAATCATGTACATTTTTAGTTAAGTTTCAAAATTTCGGGGGGGGTTCTAACCCCCTGACCCCCCCGCTGGCTACGGCCCTGCACCGCAGCTACGATTCCAAATGGTAGACATTTATTTCTGATATCAGGGCTTAGTTATAAAAACTTATAGAGTACTTCGTGATGGACCGAATAATCGCTCATCAGAACATGCTATTCGTTCGCTTAGTTGATGTTGACGACTTTTGGTTTCATCAGGACGGCGATATGTGACATACAGTGACCAAAATAATCGATTTATTGAAAGAACCATTTGACAAAAATCTAATTTCAATAAGTGGACCTGTCAATTGACCACCAAGATCGTGTTATTTGACACATTTTATGTGGGGATATGTGAAGTTTCTGGTCTATACTGATAAGCCAGCTTCGATTGACGAATTGAAAGTAGACATAAGACGGGTATTAAAGAATATACGGCCCTAAATGCTCGAAAAAGTGATCATATAGTATATTGAACTGATAAATTAAATTTATGGTCACTTTCCCAATTTTTGTGTTTTATATAAATTCAATATTCGGATGCGTACTTTACTCTTTACACACTCTTTTTCCAAAAATCGATATTATTTCATTCAAAACTTCGATTTGAATTTAGAGTTGTGAAGTCAAACTTCTATGGCCTCCATTAAACATGCGAATTTAAATAAATAGTAAAAATTACTTCATCTTACAATTAGACGACACCAAAAAAAAAAAAACATATTGTCAGCCACTGGTGAATGTAGCTTTTCAAATTTGATACTACAAAAAAACTGTCTTTGATGGCTCCATAATGAATGCACTTGAAAATAATGGCCATTGAATATGATACGTCGGAAAAAATGATTTTCAAAATATATTGAAAGCATTCGCATCAAAAAAATGGGGAAAGTTGATATTTAAAAACTTGATTATTTCAATGGGCTCTTTCGACTAAGATTGACATCACAATTGTAGTTTTAAAAATTGAATAACTGACATATAAATAAATTTGTCCTAATAATAAATTTTTATTATTATATATTCTGTATATTGAGCAGGATAATGATGGACTCAATATTTTAACGGTCTCGTAATCTGATCTTATTTTCAAGTGTTTAAGTATTTTTATTTATTAAATTGACGCCCTATTCTGTATTCATTGTGTTATAACATAACCTTGGTAGGTGATATAGTGAAATATCAATCTACATAAATTAAATTAAATTAAACTAAGAAAAAAATATCTCTTTTAGGAAGTTAGAAATATGGAGAAAAGTCCCGAGACTTGGATTGCTTAGGGGTTTCCACATGGCTTAATCCGGTTCTGAGTCCATCTCACATTTTACCGATTTTTTATAAAAGTATTTAACAAAATATTGAATCAGACTTTAAAGTGGCATGATTTAAATTATGAAGTATTATTAGTTTAAAAGATCTTCTTAAAAATATTTTACACATTTAAGGTTAAAAAAGCACTGTTTAATACTAAAATCTTCATTGGTGTTCATAATGCCTAATAATATATGTTATAAAGTGCTTTTCCAAAGAAAATAATAAAAAAGTCATTACCATCAGACGCAACAAGTACCAGCTTAATTTTCCTTTAAATCTCGGAAACCTTTAAGCAGAAACATCACCAAAATAAAATGCTTTTATCGCCGAAACACAAATTATATTACAACAAAGCTTCTTTATAATTTACAAGTTTTTATACTTGTCTGGGACCCGCACTCAACGGTATGAACACAAATTTAATGATAATTTGTTGGAGCAGGGAAAATTACCACTTTCTTCCCCATTATGCTCGAGTTGAATAATAAATTATGCCACAAACTGAAATGATGGTGCCGAAAGGATGGAACTCCCTAGTTATTAGTGAAATTATAGGAATTACAAAGTGCCAAGGAGCGGGGACAAGTCTAATGAGTGGGAATTGCTCGGCAAGATGGTGAGGAGGTGATAAGTGATGGTTACATAATTTGATAGAAAGTAAATTTTCTCCTTAAATCCACTTTGACACGATAAAATGTGAGAGCAATGAAGCTGTTGGTTAAATTTTTGTTAGCTTTCTAGAATATGATGTCAGATTTTGGGAGATAGTAAATACAATTTTTTAAGGCTGAGTAGTCACTACTAGCCTTTATAATTTTCTCATCTCCGTCTTTCACAGCTATATACAGAATTCAGTCATTTTATAATGACATCACGTAAATACGTGAAAAAGGATCACGGCAAAGTTTTGCTGCCCCATTAAATTATGGGTATCTATTCGATGATACCCATAATTTAATGGGACATGGGTCTTTTCAAATCTAATCAAACTTTTCAACAATTTACACTTTCATGCCTCATTCCTTAGTTATTAAACTACAGAATCAGTTGCATTGTACTATATTATATAAAAACTGGACATGTTTACAAATTCCCTTGTAAATTCAATAGTGTCCAAGATATAGAGATTTCAGAAGTGTCCGGGTCATTTTGAACCAAAATGCGCTAGTAAGTTCTATACGAAGGGATGCGCAGAAACTGCTTTAGGGCGCCGCAAGCTAAGAAGCAATGGACATTTTTTTTAATGTTCTTAACTTAACTTAACTTAACTTATTTGAAAGTAAAAGTCTAATTAATATTATATAATAAGAAATAAATAATTGATGTAAATTACTAACTATTTTACTAACAGTAGAAAGATACAAAAAAAGCCCAATAATCCTAAAAAAGTGAGTGCTATAACTTTTAAACAATAGACAGGTGATCTTAAACCCAAAATACAGAGGGATTAAGCAAGTGCTGTAATTTTTAAACAATCGATTTTCGAATGTTTTTATCAATTGCAGGACGTTTCTCTGCTTCATCTGTAGCGGGCAGTTACTTTTTAAATGAAAAATTATAAATAAATAATCCAAGCAAATTTATGATAATACAAGTCACCAAATTTAAACTTTTGTTCTGATTCTGACTTACGAATGCTATTTTCTTGTTACTTGTAACCAAAAGGAAGCAAAAAGTGTCATTATTTTGTTTAAACTTTCCTTTTGTGAAGGAAAAATGGAAATTAATTGGGATTGTTTGACTCTCAATTACAATTAAATGAATATGTCATAATCCAAATTACGGCATAGAATTATTTATGGGTGTGGAAATTTGCAATTTCATGGGATTTTTTATTAAGGGGACTTGATACATCCAAATTTTCAAAAAATCAATATTTATTTTTAATGGTTGATTTTGATAGGAAATATCTTCAAGAATTTCATTATATTAACCCATTAATGCGCATAATGAGGATTTTGTGCACGCAAGATCAATTATACGATTCGAATAGCAAATTGGGGCGATTTTCTTCCAAATTCATATATAAGGGGTTTTTGGGGATGCTCTTTCAGAATCTGGCTTTTGTTTTGCATAAAAGCTTCAAAAACCCTATTATTTTTTGGATTGTTTCAAAAAAGTGCTGATGTTGTTTGGTCATTTTTCTTTTCAAAGTCGATTATCTTATCGTTGCTGCTATTGGATGATCATACAATCACCAGAAAACGCGGTCCGACTGTCTTAACTTTCTTAAAATATGGTTTTGAAAGTTTGTTTTTGCTTTGGTTTTTGCAAAATGGTCATTTTGTACAGCAATGTAATAAAAAACTTCGCGATTTTTTTCCACGAAAAAGATCAACCCTAAAAAAAATTTTATAGAACAGAAAATGCTTAAAATTAGCCAAAAAACACATGTTTTGACTATTTTTGGTTTTTTGGATTTATCCAATTTTTGAAAAATCCAAAAATCTCCCGGAAAATTCTGAAAAAATTCACACGTATTCCTTGGCTAATTATAAGCACTTTTTGTCATATACAATTTATTCGTATAATTGATAATTTATGAGTAAAAATATCACCAATTTTTTTTATGATGAAATTTGGTGATATTTTTACTCAAAAAGGATCAATTATACGAATAAATTTTATAAAACAAAAAGTGCTTATAATTAGAACAAAGAACATGTGTGAATTTTTTCAGAATTTTTTGGGACATTTTTTGGATTTTTCAAAAATTTAACAAATCCAAAAAACCAAAAATAGTCGAAAAAAATTCTGAAAAATTCACACGTGTTCTTTGGCTAATTTTAAGCATTTTCTGTTCTACAAATTTTTTTTGTAAAGTTGATCCTTGTCGTATAAGAATATTCAAATTTTTTTATTACATTGTTGTACAAAATGGCCATTTTGCAAAAACCAAAGTAAAAAAAAAACTTTTAAAAACATGGCTTAAGAAAGCTTAGGCATTCGGACCGCGAATTCTTGTGGTTGTATGATCATCCAATAGCAGCAACGATAAGATAATCGACTTTGAAAAGAAAAATTACCAAAAAAATCAGCACTTTTTTCGAAAAACCCAAAAAATAATAGGGTATTTGACGCTTTTATGCAAAAAAAAAGCCAGATTCTGAAAGAGCATCCCCAAAAACCCCTTATATTGGAAGAAAATCGCTCCAATTTGCTATTCGAATCGTGCAATTGAACTTGCGTGAGCAAAATTCTCGTTTTGCGCATTAATGGGGTAAAGTCGAATTCGGTTTCGGTGCAGGAATTGCAGATTAAACTTTGCCTTTAAAAATATCTTTTAAAAACTTTAAACGCGATTGTTTCAAAACTTTTTGAGTTGGTGTACACGTTTAAAAAGAAAAACTCTTAATCGGTCTGAAATTTTTATATGTTATTCGATGATTTTCCAGGGATTGAACCACAGGCAAAAAAAAATGTCTAATTTTTTGTTTTTCATCAGATTTTCCGGCCCAATTTTGTTATTTTGCGATGAAAATTATTCCTTTTGGCTCAATCCCTAGAGATTTTCATACCAATTAAAACTCTTTTTTTTTAGTCAGACGTAACAGGGATCAAAATCGCGTACACAGCGATTTTTTGAAGTTTTTTTGAAAAAATTCCACCAGCCAAGAATTTTTTTTTTTTTTTTTGTATTTATTGAAAACTAAGAAGAAATATGTAAAGTTTCATTAATATATATCTTTTTTTCAATTTTCCAAAAAAAGAACAAAATTTTAACTTTTGGGTGTGTCAAGTCTTCTTAAAATTAATCAAAGAGCTTTTAGGATCGCTGATATAAGTATGTTATCAAAATACATAAATTCATGATGACGGATCAAATATAACTGCAGAAAATTTGAAAAATGTCCACCCCCAAAAGAAAAAAGATAAAAACATAACGATTTTGAGGGTTGGTAATTTTAAATTTCATATTCTCATTATATCGATTTTCTTCAATTATTGGACGAAAGCAATGTGAAATTACTATACGTTAATCAGAATCAAAAATCGTGTCGACCTGTGTAATTTTTCCTGGTATATGCATGTAAGTTTTAATTTCGAAACAAAAAAAAAAATTGTGGAAACCGTTAGAGGCTTATTGTATCGACAATCTTTGTTAATTCAACTTTAAAAAGCTATAAGGTACCTTACCTTCACCATAATAGTATAGGTTTGTCGCCCGACCAAAGCGAGTTGTTTATAGGCGCAGCCGAGAATCAAGTACCCACTTTAAGGCCGAGGTGAATAAAAGCAAATCTGTTTTACATTATTAGCATTGAACTGTCTCATATTAATAATAATTTCAACAACATTATACTTTTAACTGTAATGCTAAATTCTAATAGTCAAATTATTTGTAATTACTTCTTAACTCTGAACATTTAAAAAGAGATGTGAATATTACTCCGCATTATATTTTCTCTACTTTTCGGCTCAGTTTATAAACACAGAATTTTTCTTTTAGCTAAACAATTTTTATTCTTCTGTAGATCATTTTAAAATAACGTTTGATGAGAGGTCTTTTATTTGTTTTACCACTTTTTACTTTTATACTTTTATTGGTTATATCTGTCTACTGTTTAAGTTTATAGAACTTAAACATAACCTTGAAATCCGATGCTAAAAAACAATATAAAATATATTTCAGGAAATAAAATTATTATATCATACATACATATTGATCTAAGCGAGCCGTCGTTTTGGAGGCGCTTTTTTTTAATTTTGCCTAGGGTGCTAATTTCACTAGAGTGGTCGCTGGGGATGCGTACGCTTACTTCTTTACTTCAAACTCGAACCGAAGTTTTAAATGAAATAACATCGAGTTTTGGGACCTAACCTTTGTAAAGCGACAGTATCAAATTATATTAATCTAAGGAATATTGTAGAAAAAAAATTATTTTTCTTCGGCCGCGGACTGCTAAACGACGTAGTTGCCTACTTTGTCTTTAGGTTAATCCGGCTCTGGTCAGATTAAGTTCGGTACCTGAAGTATTTCAGAATTTATTTATGGAATTTTAAAATTGCAATAGAATAATCTATATTCTTAATTTTGTTAAAAAAGGAAAATTATAATTTTTACTGATCCTTTTATTTTGAAAATGGCTTAAATCCATTTATTTTAAAATGGAAATATTTAAGGGTTTGCGTTTTAATAAATTTGAAAATATTGCTAACTGATAGCAATGTAGTATAATGTTTTGTGTTTCTAAGGGGGTATAATTTACCAACCCAATTAGCAAATTAAACATTGTTCAGAGAATAATACGTTTTTTATGGCTATAAATGGGCTTAAACCACTTTAAAAATGAATGGAATTTTTTTTTTTAATTCTTTAAAAGGCATAAGTTTATCTCACATTTAAAAACTTTTCGCTTCATTGAAATCAGTTTTATGATTCTAAATTCTCAACTTTAGGTTGCTAACAGAATTATAAAATGGATATTTATGACTCATCCAATGTAGTTATAATAAAGTTTGCAAAAGCAATAAAAAAGTTTAAACGACATTTTTTATAAAGTTTCAAATAGGACTGTATAAAAAAAATCAGCTTTCACCATTCGTAGTAAAGAAATTAAGTAGTTCATTTCTCGAAGGAACTTTTAAAAGTTTTCAAGTTTAAAATCTTAATAATAAACAACTTAAGCCATTTCCAAGAAAACTTGTTCACCATTACATTGCATTAAATTAAATTATTAAATTATTTTTTGGAATAGCAGATAAGCAACTACTCTGAATTTTTCTTCACGACTAATTTAAATGTTAAGTGATAAGCTTCTGAAATATTAATAATAATCTAAAGTAGAGTTATCGATCAAAGCAAAGACAAACTATCACAGGTTGTTTCTGTTATGAGTTTAAAATCGAGTTTTTCAAAACAATTTATATAAGTCTAAGTTTTAACTCGTTGACTTTTTATGGACAGAGTTAATTGTAACAAGGGTATTTTATATATAGAAGGATTTTGTACTTTTATAGAGCAGTTGTAAAAATTTTAATCACATACGTATTTTTATGAATGCAAGGCAAGTTAAGAAATAAATGTAATAAATGTCAAGAAACAAACTAAGTAAGCTAAAGACTATCACAAATTGAATTCATCCAAGATTCATAATCCTAAGAAACATTAAGTCATATTAATTCGGTTTGCCCCAAACATGCATCTTATTCATACCAGAATATGTCCGACTAGTTTGATACATTGCTGTCAACAGCAATACATATCTAACATATAATAGCAAGAATGATATATTTAATAAGTGGGCTTGGCGATATCACGTTTAGGTGACTAAATTTATCGACGACAGCAAAAGAAGTGAAATGTATCATGCATCAAGTATATGAATGCAATAAAGAAATAACATAATACAAATTTATTTTTGATGGTAATTTTAATTAAAATGATAGCAAGTTCTTTTATGGATCACGAAAGCTTTCCTGATTTTACAATATTTTCGTTTCTCATTAAATATGTTAATTAACTTATTTCATATTCTTGAAGACTATTTAATAGATTAGATTCTCTTAAAGCAAGGAGATTTTAGTATTATTTCAGAGGCCAATTTCCGCTTCTTAGAACTATCATGGCCTTACTTCCTTTACGAGCCTATTTACTGGACATTTGCCCTTCATTGAATAAAATTTCAAGGAATTATTATCATGTTGAGAGCAGATGAAATATATTACAAAGTATATAACTTAATTAAAATTTGCTGTGCTTAATTAAAAGTTACTATAGGGTTTGGTATCTAGAATTAATAATTGAAATTGATATGCTTTTGTGTAATACTTTATGGATAATGTAGTAGTTAATGCAATATTTAAAAATAAGTAATGAATAGAACGCGGAGTATATGCAAATAGATTAACCACAGTAGTTATTTATATCACTAATAATTTCACTTAATACATATTTTTTACATGTTATCACTTTTTTATCTAATTTAATTAAATATAATATAATAGAACTGAGTAGAATATAGCATCTTATACTATAGCCATAATCAAAATTTGACTGGTGTTTTATCATTATTGTTTATTGTTTGTAAACCTGCCGGCATTATAAATAAAAATAAACATGTTTCTTATCGATTGATTATTGTTTCTATTATAAATGATACTCTTTAATTAACTTCAATACACATTTCTAAACTCGAACAAAAGTTTCCAGAAAAATTTGCTAACTGATGAAATTAACTTAGTAACTAAAGTCATATTATTTTTGCTATTGTTTCGAGTTACGCTGCAAATGTGAAAATGCGTGTATATTTATAAATACGTGATCTAAGGGACCCGATCAGAGAAATGCTAAAAAATATTAAAAAAAAGAGTAATACTTTGATCAAATACTAGATAAAGTTAATTAGCACAATTAACACAATTAAGAATTTACTAATAATTAAGTGTACTGGCGAAAATTTCAAAAAGCCAGTTTCAGCACTATTCCAGTATGACTTTAACTTAGTCAATGAATATTGTGACGAGTTTTAAAAAAGTCATTAGAAGATGTGTTTAAAATATTATTCTTAAAAACCAATCCAGATTTTGACGCAATTTCAGAGATGAGCCACAGTTTAGGTGGAGAAAATAAATGTTAATGGAATGGATGAAATTATTAAACAATATAACAGCAAATTTAAGTTCGCTCCAATACCACTTTGTAATGTTAAATAACATTTTTATGCTTTTTAGATGAGTTTGACAGACAAGCTTCATGAAATGATAGTATCAAATTTGGAAAAATTACATTAGTTTACAAATTTTAATTTTTTTCTTGCCCCTCATATGAAGTGTAATTTTTTCCTTCCTTTAATGAAAACTAATCAGTAATGTAAAATCGGATTTTTTCCATCACGTTAAGTTTTCGCGAAAAACAGGTTTAAAAAATGAAAATAACAATATTTTAGCCACTTTTGGAAAAATTCTTAAAAACAAAGGAATTTCGTAGCAGCTCGAAACGTAAGTCAAATCAAAGTTTGAATTCTAAACTATAGCTTTATAATATGTTATTAGTAACTTTTATTAAGATTTATTCAGGAAACGAGTTTTTCATGAATCTTCCCCCTGCCATGTAAATGAAATTAACCAACGGTATGTAGGAGTGGAACTCTAATGAAAAACTTGTCTCCCAACAAACCTTGAAAAAGATTTTAATTAACTGATATTTTATAAATATAGTATAGAATTTAAGCATTCATTTGAATTGCGTTTGGGACCGCTATGACATCTCTTTATTTTTAAAAAAGAATGTCAAAAATGGCTAAAATACGGATTTTTTAAATTTTGAACCCTATTTTTCTTGAAAATGTGACGTGATGGAATTTTTTTATTATTTTTTTCGAAATCAGAGGATCTTAATAATAACATACTTAGTAAATTTTTTAAGGGGACAAAAATCTTGTAAACTAGTGTTATTAGTGTAATGTATTGCGAAATGAACTACAGCAATTAGACAAATTGAGAATCATTCAAATCAAATTTCTGAAAAGTGAACTTTTTGGCATTTTTCTTTTTTCTAAACTGTATTGCGAAAAAGGATTTTTTTATAAAAGATATACATACATACATTTTTGATTATCAAACAGTATCTCTTTCTTTTCCTCACTTCTTACTGCTGTTTTTTATTCCAAACACTCGCTTAATTTAACTTATTTATATTAATGCTTGCATATTTTGCATATTATATGCATAGTTTTTGCATATATTCTACATTTTTAACACTAGAACTCCATTCATAATTATTAATTTAAATGTGAAAGCATATCACTTTACAACTGCCGAAAATTATCAAAATTACAAGCTTGCGCTCAAGTAGTTCTAGTGTTATATATTTGTTATGGAGCAGATTATATGCATATATTTTGCATTTCATATTTACATGTATTAAAGGTTTTTACTCTTGATGCTATACACTTTTCAGCCATTAATATTAGAATTTGAAAATTTTGCATATAATCCGCAGTGTAGTAATGAATAGAAATAAAAATTAAAATAAGAATAAGAATTATTAACTTGACACAACAAACTGACAAATTTGTTTAAACATTTTTTTTTCCTCTATGCATATGTCTCGAAATATAATTAGGAGTATAGAAAATACTTGAATATAATTAAGAAAAATATCTCAAAATCGTACATGCTTACCTTTAAATGTAGAAATTCAGAAATGCCAAAATTACAGCAGTTGCCAACCATTGTTTTGTAATTTAATACTCATTTATTGATAAAAAATCTTTATAAAACCCTTTGCTTTCAATTCCACAATTTCTGTCAATCAGAAAAAAAAAAGGTACACACACTTTAATATACATAAAATTGTTATGCATTAAACTCTTGAGAATTCCCGCGGCGATATATTTGCAGAATCTTTCCCTCAAACCCGCCATTGATTTCGACAAATGAGTGAATTTCAATTTTGTCGGTCTCCGGGATCGATACGGGAGTCAGGGAAGGTTAATTGTAAATATAATTTGAGAGGCCTTTTCCAGCTTGCCACTGGCGCGGCACGCAACGTTGGATAAATTAGTCTGAGGTGAATTATAAGTCAATCTCAGAATAATTACCCTTCTTTTGACAGACTCTCCTCGAATCGCAAACACTCAGATTAATTTATGTATATATAAGTCATAATTTATTCTTCGAATTATAACTGCTATAGGCCACATGCTGGGACCACGATCAATTCTTATAAATCAAATCAAATCAAATTATTATTTATGAAGGAAGTAAGAACAGCAAGGCACCGCACCTTTGATCTTCGGTACAAACAAGTGCAAGATGAATGTGAAACGTAATAAAACGTAGCTTTAATCAAATTTGGGGAATTAAAACGACCCTGGTCGAGAACTGAAATCTATCTTAGGAAAGGGACAAGAACAAACCATAGCATCAATCGATTTATTAAAGGTTTTTTGCATGATATTTTCCTAGTACGATTTACTAACTAAATAATACTGCGTTTTTCTAATATTATACAACGTTTTTTTCTACAATATGGTAAAAGTAGTGAAGTTAAAGATGATTTTCTTAAATTCGATCTGTAGAGCTACTTTTTTCGCGTAAAGTAACGTGGTTTACCTTAATTAAATAGACAAATGCAAAAACGCCGTGATAAATGCAACCTTTTTACTATTTTTAACAATCTTTCAGTACTGCAGCTCTGGTCTACTGGAGGTAAAAAAAAATTATTTTCTTAAATTCGGCCTAAGAACTAGTTTTTTCGCGTAAAGTAACGTGGTTTAACTTAGGTAATTAAATAGAAAAATTGCGAAATATCCTAGATAAATGCCACTTTTTTACGATTTTTAAAGAAATGATTTTCTTAAAATCGGCCTATATAATAAGTTTTTTCGTTTAAAGTAATGTGGATTAAGTTAGTGAAATATTCTTATGCAAGAAATAGCTCAAAAACTGCACTAATAAAATTGTACTAATATTGTCATTTAAAAAACCTTCATGAAAAACACGTTAAAAACTAAAACGACAGCATTCGTCAGTATATTTTTCCATATTCAATTAAAGGTCAATCACCATGTTTTTTACATATAAACGAAATGAGTTTACCTGTAAATTGAACTTCCCTTTCAAGAGTATGCGGATTTAACTAATTTGCTCTTAGTTAGTAAAAAATGCAGCTAGGTCATTATACAAATAAGTAGCATTCCAGCATCCCAAAAAAGAGGTTGTTGTCAGACACCTTACGTGAGCTTGAGTTTTTTGTGACTTAGTATCCGTCGAATTGTTAGTTGAGTTCACACGGAAATTCATTTTTCTCTCCTTGAAAAATTCTGCTCATACGATTTAGACAACAACAACAAAAAACAAAAAGATTAAAAATAAAAAGGCAGCACCTGCACCAGGTAATTACTTCAGAATTTTGTAATCAATGCACAGTGCTCCGTAAGTAGCGTACTGAACCAGCCATGGCCACAGGTAGACAGATACATGAAATTTAATGCTCGGGCACGTGCCTATTGTTGGCGAGAAATTTTGAAATCGAAATTTCTAACAGTTGGGTGTGTTTTAAGGTATGAAGGCGAATGTGCAACATGCGGCCCGGACCGACCGACCGAACGGACCCGAATAAATGGGTGGGCCTCCAGATCTGGTCATCATGCTGCAACATAAGCGAGCATTCAGTGCCCATGTCTACGGGCCATCATGCACGAAATGCACCACAAAAGTTCAAAAATCTCAAGGTACATAAGCAGCACCACAAGGTTCGGGCTTTAATACGCGCTCGGAATGCCTTCCTGCCGCCACCTTTAGTAGGGAGACACGAACGAGAGTTTTCGCATTAAATTTTTTATTGGAATAGGCCTTTTGCCGGGGACTTTTACTATTTTACTACTGTGATGTCATGTCGGAAAGAAGTGCGCTCTGGTCGAATACCTTTAAGAATAAACCCACCTTGGGTTTATGTGCCTTACACAAGTTTCGAGCGTTATGGATCGATAAGTACAGTCGGTGTGCGGCCGGTATGTCCATTACCAGATAGTTTTGCACAGTTGCCACGGCCCAGTTGGCTTCTGAACCGATATTTGTTTCTTGAAGAACATACGTATAAAGACAGATAATTATGGCTAATGGTGAAATTACTGATATAATCATAAAAGCCGCAATTTGCTCTGCGATTTCCCATAGAACATTGAAAAAAAATTGCACGATTTAATCGTCTGATTTCATTTTGTTACCAAGCTTCGATTCGAGGAAGGCCTGAATTTAAGAAAATAAAGTATGTGTTTAAGGGTATTTTTAAAGAAAGCTATCAATGAAATTTATTGTAAAGGTCAAAACTAAAAGAAAAGGCAGCATCAAGCATTACTGTGAGGCAGCTTTTAATTTGTAATTAATGAACCAGATAAAAGAGACAACATAAAAAAAAAAATAGATATTTACATTTATGACTTAATTTTTTCTTTTAAAAATATAATAAAAGTGTTAAAGTACTCCTGAGTCCCGGTCATGACAACTAGCGACGAAATGCCATATTTATTGACTAAAGTGATCACAAAATTTCGTTATTGGATTGGCCAGCCTATAGTCCGGCTCTCAATCCGATTGAAAATGTTTGGGGACTACTGGCCAATAATGTTTACAAGAATGGACGTCAATTTGAATCTGTGAAACATCTTAGGGATGCCGTAATCAACTAATGGAATAAAATTGACCAATGGCATTTGCAAAATTTAATTATTTCTATGCCCAGGAGACTCCAACAAGTAATTTTGAACTCAGGTGGCAACACGAATTATTAAGTGTTTCTGATATAATTATTATATAATTTTATATGTAATACATTCAATTCTTTGACGATATTAACATTTTGTTTCTATAATAATTTCGTTCCTACATTTTTGTGTAATGGACTATTTTTCCAGTTAATAAAAAATTAAGTGAAATCGTTTGAATGTACTATTATTTTTTAATAGCAACAACCTACGCGCAGTGTTGGCAAATCGAATTTCCAAATATTTATATTACTTGTCATAACTAAAATAAACCCAAATATTACAGTTTTCGTTCTTGTTTCTATAATTTTTTCGTGGGGTGTATGAGTTAATAAATATTTATAGTTGATAAATTCTGAGTATTCATTTATTTTCCGAATTTTAGCATGTATTTACATGGATTTGCCTTTTGGCGAAACGAAACATCACATCAAATTAAGCAAACAACAATTAATCCTCGAAAGCAGCTCTTTCAAAAAAAAAAAAAAAAAAAAATCCAACTCATTCTCATTAAAAATTAAAAAAATATATGTATATGTATTTCATAATCTTTGACTGTCGAAATATGAGTCTGTCACGAAGAACATTCTGCAAAATTTCAAATTCCCAAGTTACGTCCTTTTCGAGAAGAACATTTGTGACAGACAGACGGACGGACGGACGCAATATTGATCTTATAAGGGTTCCGCTTTTTTTCTTTTGAGATACGAAACTCTAAAAATTGAGTTCAAATAAATATGCACCTTTTAACGAGAAACAATATCTAGCTTATTTTTTACAAATTTTTGTAAATAAAGAACTAAATCGAAAATCCCTGTTGAAAGTATACATAGCAGTAGTTTTAAAGTGAACAATTAACGTCTTGAAAATAATCCTATTTTTCCCTAGCTTTAGACTTAAATTCACTACAACTCATCAGCTGAGAAGGATTACAAATCACATTATAGAAAAAATGAATATATTATGATTATCTACTGGAGTCGTTTTTCTCGATCACATTGTGAACATAATTCAAAGTTTTCTATCAGACAGATACTTTTATATGGCTATTGGAAATATTACCTCAGACACTATCAAAATAACAGCAGGTGTTCCTCAAGGATTAGCACTCAGCCCTATACTATATAATATCTACAATTCTGACATTACCAAAAATCACTCTGCGCTGGAACCCGAAAAAATCGTTCATAATTGGGAAAAAAATTGAGTCCCTATTTTTACCCGACTACGGCAAAACCAATAAGGACGGGTTGTGATTTTAACAGTCTTATTACTGTACATATGTATGTAAGTTTGTATTTACGTATGTTCAACCGTAGCGCCTAAACTACTGAGCCGATTTTGATGAATGAGGTGTCAATCGATTCGTTATTATGGTCCAGGTGACATAGGCTACATTTTATACAAACTAAGTTAATATGGCGGATGTTACATCCAAAAATTGAGGGTCTCTGAAAATTTATTTTTTTGCTATCGTATCGAAAGGGATGTCAAAAGAAACTTCAGAAAATTCTGAGTTCAAAAACATAAATATAGTACAATACTAAAAAACGAAAAAGTTTAAAATAAAAGAAAAATTCTAAAAAACTGTAACCCGACTACGGAATGAAACAAATATAATTAAGGGAATATCATAAATAAATAAAATAATCTAAAGAAAAAAACAAGTTTCTTCTCGCAGTTTCACATTAATAACGTTATAATTCAAGTCAAATGCCGTGGTCATGCGTTGTCAACTACAAAAAGCAAACATTCCAATTTGATAGACAAATAAAACCAATGGAAATGCCGTAAATCAAGGATAAAAAATTCGCACGACCAAAGCATTTGAATTGAATAATAACGTTATTAATGTGAAACTGCCAGAAGGAATTTGTTTTTCATTTTTAGTTTATTTTATTTGAACTTTTTTCCCCTTAACCCCTTCCGGTATTATGACGAGTCTAGCTCGTCATCGGTTTTTCATGCCATACCGCACAATGATGAGCTACACTCGTCATGCGACTAAAGTTACTGTTGAATATGATAATTAATTTAGTTAAAATTTCTAGTGTACTGAATTTGGCAACACTATTGTTACTTGTGGAAATATCACATATCACTATCACATATTGTTTACCGTTAGAATTTCTTGGTACAAGACGCGGCGAAATTGCTATTAGTCTGTAAGATTTCATTCTTGTAAACAGTTGGTGTGAACATCGGTCGATTTTTTCTTAATTTTCCCGTTTTTGATATTAACAATGTGTAAAAATGGATATTAATTAAGAATATGTAAGAATTATAAAATGAAACAAGTTTTTTTTAATAAAAATTAAATGGTTATTTCATGCACAGTTTTTCATTATTAAATCGTACCGGAAGGGGTTAAATATATTTTTTTTCCGTAGCCGGATTACAGTTTCTTAAAGTTTTTCCTTTTTACAAATGAAAGATAAAAACGTACACAGCCAAAATATCACGTGCCTATTTCACAAGAAAGAGAAGCTAGAAACTTTTACCACTGAGCTTTAATAACCAAAATATACGCTGGTCCAGTGAAATAAAGTATCTAGGAGATTATTTAGATAAAACTTTAAAATTAGGTCTCCATATAAGAAAAAGCATAGAAAAAACAAATAAACTAATAAAAACTTTATATCCACTCATTAAACGTCTACCCCTAAATACCGATGATACGCAACTAATTTACAAAGTGATCTTTCAACCTATTCTTACATATGCATCTCGGATATGACCGAACTGTGCAAAAACATATAAAAAGAAACTGCAAGTACAACAGAATAAAATATTAAAGATGTTGTACATGTTTTCCCTGGTATTGCTCGAAAAAACTAATTCACGATCATACTAACAAGGAAACGTTGTCAGGTGTGTCTCGCCGATTTTGATCGAATTGAAATATGTTATAGAGTATCAAAAAATAAGAGACATATTTGTATATTTTTTTTATCTGCGGATACGCACATTTAGGGGGTGAAAACCACCCCTAAAGTTTACCCCCAAAAACAGTTTTTCCTAAATATTTCAAGTTCTAATGAATTTTTTCGAATGAAATAAAATGGAAATGATGTCTCATGAATATACCAAACTTTTGTAAGTAATCCGGTTCCTGGGGGTGGCAACCCTTATATTTTATTGCAAAAAAACGATTTTTTCTTATATTTTTGCGTCACAAAAATAACAGTTTTAGTTAAAAATCATTGAAAAATATTTTTTTACATACGATTTTGAAAAATAAAGTTGACCTGTGTTTTCGTTTCCTCAAGGGGGTAAACAACCCCTAGAAGTACAGTAGAACGCCAATTATCCGAATTGATTGGGACCGGGGTCGATTCGGATAATCGAAAATTCGGATAATCGGACATAGACTAGTAATAAAGAAAAAGGACCTCTCTGACTACCAATATTGAACACGGCAATTGTCACTCGCATTTTTGTATTATTGCGTCCCCACAAAACTTGTTTATTTATTTATTTATTTGCTTTGAATAAAAATTTCCAATGTTTTCCGCAGTATAATATAGTATATCGTACAGAGTTTTATGTAAAACACATATTTAAGCTGGGATGTAGTATTAACTAATAATTTAATTTTCTCTTCTTGGCTTAAAAAATTGAGGAAAAGTTTTCAAGACCTCTAAAGTTTTCAAAACCTCTAACAAAACTTGTTTTTATTAAAAAATTACTTGGTTTTATTTTTTTATATTACGCTTAGGACCGATTCGGATAATTGGCGATTCGGTTAATCGGCGTTCGGATAATCGGCGTTCTACTGTAATACGTAAATGATGTATATTCTTTCAGGCATCAGTTTTTTCGTGAAAATCAGTTTCTGGAGTAGGGGAAGGTGGGGTAAGACGGGGTAGCGAGGTAAGATGGGGACCATACCAAAACAGATGATACATTGTCGCTGGAAAAGTTATTTTATCGCCATCTGGTGGTGTTTACCAGAAGTTGTCTGTGTCATTAAAAGTTTAGTCGAAGGTGTGCACGTTGTGAATTGGTAAGTGTTTTTTTTAATTTTTAGTGATTTGATCTAATTTTTGACGTAAAGTAAGTGCGTGGCTGTTCATAATATATGGTATACAAGTTGTGTGACGTATTTTTTTATTGATTTTTGTTTATTTTACTACTCTAAATTCATTAATTCGTTCCGGCCTGCTTTGATTTATAACCTCAAAAAATTTAATACAACTTGAGAGCCCAGTTTGGGAAAGATGGGGTACCTACTTGTGGGCAAGACGGGGTTGGTACCCCATCTTTCCCGCTTATTTGTTATTTCTTGGATTATGATTTAATTTAAGGGGTTACATGGGTCTTAAAGGTATACAAAAAACGACTTCTTAAAAAAGTTTTATTTCAAAAACGAAAAATCTTTTTTATTTAAAATTTAAACATATGAAAGTAAAGTACTTAAAGTACTTGTACTTTTCCAGCCGTTTTTCGCCGTCAACCTTTTTTTTGCGGTGGACATGATATTTCGGTGTGGATTCATCTGAAATCAAAAATTCAAAAATTTTCTTGTAGTTTATGCCCTTGGCTCGTGATTGAACGAGGGAATTGAAAAAAAAATGAAATTTCACATTTTAACATGAGTTTGAATCAATTTTCGTCTCAAATTTTTATGCGTTTTTCCGATTCTCATCATTTTTAAAAGGTCTTTTTCGTATAAAACAAGAACGACTTGACCGAATGAAAATTCCTTCGTTCACTCACGAAACAATACTATAAAGAATAACTGTGCAAAATTTCAACCAAATCGGTCAATTTATTTTCGAGAAATCGTGTCCACCACAAAAAAAAAGTTTGACGGCGAAAAACGATTGGAAAATGGAAAATTTTCAATATTTTTGGTTGAAAATTTTTTTTACAAGTACTTTAAGTACTTTACTTTCATATGTTTAAATTTTAAATAAAAAAGATTTTTCATTTTTGAAATAAAATTTTTTAAAGAAGTCGTTTTTTTTATACCTTTAAGACCCATGTAACCCCTTAAAATTGTCGTTACTATCACTGTCACTTGCCAGAGTTGTGGTAAGTGGGCGCATTGTGGCTGTGCAGGAGAAGATAACGATGACGAAGCTGTGCATATCTGCCCGGTTTGTGAAAATAACGATTAAATATTCTATACCCCATCTTACCGAAGGGGGTACCCTGTCTTGCCCTATAGGTGGGGCAAGATGGGGAGATTTCGATTTTTTTTTCAAGTTGATGAATCTTTGAGAAGAATTTTTTTTTTTTAGTTTTGAGTGATTATAATTAAAGGAGGCCAGACTGATTATTTTCTTAATAAAAGTTTCTAAATTGTGCAATAAAAAACGAAGGGTTTTATTTAAGAAATACCTTAAAGTCCCCGTCTTACCCCACCTTCCCCTAGCTGATTACAAATCTGATGTTAAATTTAAAAAATTCAGAATGGTGGATCTACCAATTTTTATAAAAAAAAAGCAATAAATAAAAGTACCCCCTAAATGTGCGTATCCGCAGATAAAAAAAAATACGTGTCTCTTATTTTTCGATAGTCTATAACATATTTCAATTTGATCAAAATCGGTGAGACACACCTGAGAACGTTTCCTTGTAAGACGAAACTAGTTGATAAAATCTGCAGCATAACCATGAATAGATACAAAACGATGAAGCATAGTCTCCAACAGTATAGATATTTGCTGTGATAGTTAAGTTCTACTTGTCAACTCTAACCTAAGTTTTATTCTTTCTTGACCATTTTACAAAATTTTTAAAATTTTCCTCCATAAATTTGTATTAACTTTGTACACCAATAATTTCGCTATGATAACTAAGTAATTAATATTTGAGTGGTAAGAAATATACTATATTTCACTCTCCCTCTTTAAGTATAAAACTAGAATAGCGATTTTAATGAACTATATACACACTAAATGAATTGAATTAAATTAACATGTAGATGGATGTATACACAAAATGATAACGTAAGAGCCCTTCTAAGCATGATCACTATTTTATTTCAAAAAATTTGAAAATAGGCTCGAACTGTATTACTCCTGTACATACAAAATTAACATTTCTTTTTCTTCAAAAAGTTTCTATAAATTGGATAATTTTCAATATACAGGCATATCAAGCATTCTCACTAAGATTTATTAAAATTGTTTTCTGCCTAAAACACCGATAATTATAAAAACTTCATGGTTGTTGCATATTCGCAAAACATTTAATTTAATATGATTAATTTCTCAACAAGTTCCATACAACTTTATCTTATATAATAATATTTGTAACAATATAAGCCCACAAAATATTAATTAAACAAATTCGAATTGTTAAAATTTGCTAATTTGATTTGTATGATGGCCTTGGGATAAAATTAATGTCGAATACATTCACCATCACAATTATGCTTTAATTCACGGGGAAACACATAAAAAAATTAAGATCACCAGTTCTTGAGACACTCCTCTGCTGATCTATCCCAAGCTTATCATCTATCGGCGGGCAGCCAACAGCTCATGTCGGGGGTCATTTTTTTAAATCTAGCCATAATCCCTAGGACCATACTTAACGCTTAAAAGTGATAAGGAGATTCAAGAAAGTCATAATTCAATTGGTCTTCGTATGAACCTTTAGTTCGTTGTAAGCGTCCGTTAAGAATAGAACGGTTGGGAACATCTAGTGAATTTTTAAGAAGTTTCATTCAGTACAAAAGTGATCGCGGTTCATTTTAAAGTGATAGTATATATATATAAAGCAAATTTAAAGTACACCTCAAATTACCAAAATGCGGGAGTTAACATACACAAATTCGCGAAAATGCATGCTACCAAAAGACTACACAAAATCATCGAAATTCCTCGAGAGGAATTATTCTGTTTTTGCCTGCTTATTTGGTGAGATTTCTTTTATAAAATTATCTAGGTAAAGAAATCCTGTCAGTAGGCATCTGAAATTCCTGAAGCATTTCTTCCGAACGAAATTTCCACACATACTATATATGAAAATGAACACGTTCGCTGTGCTTGTGGTCGTGGATGGCGTGATTCAGATGAACACATTTCCTTGTCGTCAGCATGAGATATCAATGAGCACATTTCCGTGCCGCTCTGCGGAAGTTGTGATTAAATTCGATTTTATTGCTGGGAAGAAACGTTTATCTCTAACATAATTAATGCGTTAATACATTTGATGATTTGTACTGCTCCTTTTGCTAGATATAACTGAATCAATGACCCGGATTTATTTTGGCTACTCGCTTAGTACCCAGCTCTTAACTTTACTTTACGAAAACTTTTCGAGTCATTAACAACACGATAAAGTCATTGGCACGTCGAGTGATTTCTTTTTCTCAGACTTTATTTCCAAGAAAGTTCTACAAAGTTTTTATTCGACTGAGATGGATTAACCATATTATAATGGTTCCATCTAGTTAGAAATGGCGTACTTTATTAAAAGGAATATTCTGTAGGTAACTAAGTAGAGTAGTAGTTTTAATGCCAGATATTTAATTTGTAACATATAAGATATATTGGCTGGATTCAATTCGAATTCACAATTCAGCAAGTATTGTGCAGTCAATTTCAAAAACTAAATTTTGAAGTCTCACAAAGTCAGAGCCAACTCTGAAGTTAATATATATGAAATATTGAAAAATTTGCCTATATTTTAAAGTAGAATGGAGTACAATAATCGATTCCTTGGAGGGTTCTGATCAAGGAACACCTATTCTTTAAAATATACCATGTAGGAAATGAATGTAATTTTGTACATTATTACTCTTTAATTTGTTGAGCAATCACCCTGTAATGCTCACTAAACTATTACATATAAGATGTTTCCCGGTTTCAATGAGCCCACAAGTACTTCTACACACTTATTCTATCACAAGTCACAAAATTTCAAAATTCAAAAATTGGTGCAAGTCTGTGATTTTTAACAATATTATTCACATTTTGAAAAATGTTATAAAAAATAAGTACATATACGTATTTAAAAAAAGATAACTATACATAAATAGAAGCATAATAGATTTATATATTAAGTATAGTTGATAATCAATAGATTCTATATATATACTTACATAAATTTTGACAAGAACTAAAGCAGTTTTCTGTTTATTCTTGTACGACTCTTTTTCAAAATATTTCGTCCAACCATTAACAAATTATAATTTTTAAATTCTAAAGTAATCTATTAGTACTTCACCACTACCGTACTTCAGAAGCATTACTTAGCATTACCTGGCATTACTCAGCATTACCTAGCAGCTAGGTATTTCTAAGTAATCCCAAGTAATGCTGAGTAATGTTTTTGAAGTACGGTAATGGTGAAGTACCAATACGATTACTTGGTAATGGTTATTAAATTTTTCGTAGTACCAATACTGGTAATTTGGCTTGCTTGCATTACTTGTAGTAGTACTGAGTATGGTAATGCATTCCAAGAATAATACATAATGCAGACATGGTGCTCGCGTTATTCGAAATAAATAATAGGTCTTTCGATCTGAGTGCCTGAAGTGGAGGAAATCTAAGTTCCCTTCATCCTTAATAATGAGGGGATGCATGTCTTAATGCTCTGAAGTACCAAATTATCTTGGGAAACGCACTTTTACCTTCGATTCCTTCATTGAAATCTCCTGAAGGTGAGTACATTTTCCTGTCATACGACGAGGAGCACAAGAAACTGACTGAATGAAAAATTCATTCCTACAATGGAAACTACTCAGATATGTATCAGATAGAGTCTTTATGATTCAAAATAAAGCAAAGATTGAACGAAAATCCCGCAAGTACTCTTGATGAGTTAAAAGCCACTGTGAAGGATGTTTTGGGCCTCAGGCAGTCAAAATCAAGTAGAATGTGCTGAACTTATTAACACAATGCCCTAAAGAATGAAGGATATCATAAAAGTAAACGGCAGTGTAACAAAGTGATGAAAGGCTATGGGCGAGCTATTTGGAAATAAAAAAGCATTGAGGACTCCCGATTCTAAATAAAAGTAAAAAAGCTCTCAACTTCTTATTTTTTTTTAAAAATTACTTTAATTCAGACGAAAAATTTCTACTCACAGAAAAATTCATAAATTATAAGAAATCAGCGTATTTCTAATATTTCTTGAATGATGTGGTGGAATATTATTTATTTGTGTATTTCAGTCTACCGATTAACAAGTCTCACAGACTATAGAGGTACAATACACATAATAAATTATAACTAGAATTTATAGCTTAGAAACTAACGTCATTCATTCCTGAATCACAATGCTTGTGGAATAAATATATAGCATAATTTAATATATTAATTCAAAATTACTATAATTATTTCTACTTAAAGGGCGGTACAGTAAATTTCTTTTACGTGTATTTACACAAGAAACATAAAATCCAATTAGTCTAAAAAGTTACGAACAATTAATATGCGAAATAAGTATAACTCTAATGAAAAGAACGCGATTAAAAATGTGTCTCCGTTCTAGTTCACATAAACCAAGTAGCAGACATCTGGTATCATGGATGGATGGAAAGTCGCTCAAAATCTATAGGCAATCAAATTTACGAAGAATGAGTCTAGTTAAATACCATATCTTTGCACACATTCGATCCTATTAATATGTACAGAAATAGAAAAAGCTAAGGCCATTTATAACATTACAAAAGACACACAAAACCACTTATTAACCTAGTTTTAAGAACAGAAATCCAAGTTATAATCTACCAGCTAACCGACTAAAATATGAGCCAATAATTATAATAGCTTGTCAGAAAAAATAAATAATGCTCGCAGTATTGTGGAATTTAAAAGTCTTATTAAAAATGTCGTTAAATCGAAGAATTAAGCAGTATTAAATCGGAATAATTATATTATTTTTCTGAGAAGCACAAAATGCAATTAACTTTTATTTTAAAATTTTTTATTTAGTTTTTAAGAATTTCAGAAAATGGATCCGCAGAGCCTAAATTCTAATGCCTAGGCAGCTCAGAATAAGATTAATCTTTGCAGCAACATGCTGACAAGTGCGACATAAATGTATTGTTATAATTATTAGATATTATTAGTATTAATACTGGGGTCAAATATTTTAACTGGGGCGTAGTACTGTATAATAGTTCCTTTAAAATGAATTTTGATAGCAGTTAAGAGGTTGAGAGCTCTTAAATATTATCTCCAGAATAGGTGATGAATTAGTTTTTTCTGCTTATTATTTTGAATTGACTCAAATTTATTTTAGCTATTATCTAATGAGCCTTTGTTTTGGTTAATTAAAGTTCTCGTTTATATATTAATTAAAATGTTTAAAATTGGGCAAACTATTTTGACAAGAGCAGTAGTATTTTACGTATATATATTAATCGACAATTTTAGATTACATTACATAGAAGGCAGAAAATTAAATAAGTATAATATTTGGAAAAATTATTTTTGAAATATTTTGAGAACGAAAGCTTGAATTAAATTTAGAAATTGTTTGTCATCTAATAGCTTCTTTAACTTACGTGAGTTTTACAACTTTGTCACTTTCATCTCTATGCAGCAGTTACAAAAAAGCATGTGTATCTATGTTTAAAACAGAGTAGGTTTCTTTGAATAAGCAGACCTTATAACAAATATTGGGGAATTGATATCAAAGCGCAGAGAAAGAATCAACAAGTACAGCCTTTCAATATTTGTTTGTATATAGTATATATCCACAGAATCCTATAAAATATACTTAAAACACAATTTTTGTAGTTCCACAAGGATTTTTTTTTAGATCCACAATTTATTCAAGTACAGTAAGTCAAATGAAAAAGAGACTTACCATTAAAATATTGTGACATCTCTTGAATCAAAAGATCTATCCAATTCCAACAAATTCTATGAATCATGCTAGGTCCTATATCTTTCCAGGAAATAAAGAAAGAAAAGAACGTAATACGCCTTAAGGCATTAGTGGAAGGTAATTGTACTCTTCATTGATTTCATTGTATGAGCCTCTGTAGTGCACGTATTATAGAATCCAAGGAGAGGGTGTGTTCTGAATTGACGCAATAGTGTCCAAATGAGGGTTAATTTATCCCCAAAGGAAATTCATAAAATCTTTGAAAGGCAAAACCTCATGAAAATGACTGCAGGGATGACAATAAATGATAAGTCCGTAGATAGTTCTCCGTCTGAAATAAAAAGACGAAAAGAAGTCTAAAAAATATTTTTTTAGAAGCAATTTTAGTGTTTTAAGCGTAAAATAGGAAAGGATCATAAAAAAAAATAATCAAATAAGGATGTGGAGTCCCACAAAAAACACCCTTGAGTGTCCGCGAAGGGTCATAAAATTTTTAAGCATGTTTAAAATATAACTTACGAAGCCACATATTTTTATCTAATAAAAGGGAGTTTTATAGTTTAACCAAGACTGTTTTTTTTTTAAATTTTATTTAGGGGATATTAAATTCTAGTAAATAAAATTTAAAAGCATTTAACATTTGCTTATCATCTTTTATACTTGGGCGTCACATGTCATCAAATTTCCGCTTTCATTAATGGAATGTCAAAAAACTATGGAGGGAAAAAAAAACAGGCTTTTAGAAAAATTTAAAGAGATATTATTCATTTAAATTTTTTTTGTATAAAGTGAAAAATGGATAAGAACCCTCAATACAATAGACAACATTATTTAGATGGTTTTCCAACAATCACTCATTCTATTTGTTTTATTGAGCAAAATAAAAGTGACAATTCTTAATTAATTTGATTAGTTTTTGATAAAGGTTATATATCAAATGCGGTAGCATAGCCATTTACACTATTATTAGTTGTCTTTCTAGAACTTACTTTTTGACGACAGAAGATTGAAACTGACTATTTTACGACCATCAGCTTGTACTGGTTTATTAATTTGATAATTTCATAAACATAAGGGAAAAAACCCCAAAGTCAAAAATCTTAATAAACTTTATCGGTGTCGTCTCGTCAGTCGGCGCGTTTTGATGACAAATGACGCAATATTTTACGCGTGGACGCTTTCTAGACATAAGTCCTTGACTTCTAATAATTTTAAATTATTAGCGATAATTTAATTCTCATAAAATTGTGATTAGTAAAATAATTAGTAAAGATATTTGGTACGGATAATTACATTCATTTATGTGGAATCTTCCAAAACGAATAGATTGTATGTAGATCACTGTACTCATATTATGGCATTATGAATGGATGAATATCAAAATACTTTATTGTTTCAATTCTTCATAAAATAAATACTTTTCATTATTTATAACGACGATACGCTGTCTTTAAGGACTTTAGTACCATATTCAAAAGATTAAAACTCGTTTTATTATAGACTTATTAATAGTTTGTTTAAGCATATTTAGTTAAATGTAGTACAGGAAACTTTTTATTTCGAATAAAATATCTGACATTCCTTTACTTTCATTTAAAAACAGTTCTACTTTTTTTGATCGTTGTTTCAAACCTACATATCGATAATTGAAAAATTTAGAGTTATTGCTTTTTTCGCAAAATAATTTTGACAAATTCAATTAATATTCTTAAAACTGCACTATACCACTAGACTAATGTTATAAGATGAAATTTTATTAGTGTTTTGTTTTTAAAGTAGTAGCACTTTGTGAACATTATTTCGAAAAGTATAAAATGCCTAATCAATTCATGAAATGTGATTGATACTTTCGGTATATAAAAATGTTGATTTCAACCGACTTATGACTAAAAAGCTTGATAGAAAATATTCTTCTTCTTAACTAAGAATAAAAGAAAGAAATTAGAATACTAAATGAATAGATATATTTTTATCCTTGCGACATTTATACTTTAATTAGCTATAAATCCTATCATGACTGGATTCTTTTCTCATATTCTGAATCTTTTTTAACATTTTACTAAATCTGCTGTATTTCTTTTTCCGAATAGCGTCAATGGCGGCATTTTGCATAGGATCATGCATAGCCTGGAGCTCAACAGCAATTCATCTTCTTTCGATGGAGACCTTCCCCCTCACAGTAAGTTATTAAATGATTCATCTCTGCAGTTCGTGGGGTAGCTAAACTTTTTTTTTACCCTCAGCTTCTTAACATGACGACACGCCACGTCTCCTGGATAATATCTGGGTTCTGTCTTGGTGCCACATTGTCTGCCCTTCTCGTCTATAAAATATGGAGATTTGCGGGGAGCAGGAGATTAATACTCACAGCATGCGGATTTTTGCTGACATCATGGATCTCCCTTACCATCTAGTAAGGTCCATTCTGACTTGTTAACAGAACTTGTAAGGGAAAGAAATCTTTTCTTTTATCGACAGCCACGACCTTATCGCTGTTCTAGTCGCTCGTATATTAGCTGGAATTTCTGTGGGATGTCTCCATTTTCTGGTGCCTATTTATATCCAGGACATTGCTTCAGGCGATCTTAAAATAACTCTAGACTACGTATGGTCCAGTTTCTTGGCGGCTGGAATTCTTGCGGAAAATGTTGCAGGTAGGTCACGTACTGACGCATTCTTAACACTCTACCTGACGTAAATCTGTAGTTTGCGTAATTGTTTGGAATTTTAAGAAGGAAACTCCATTCTAACTAGCTAGTTAGATATATGTGCACATGAAATATATTGAAAATTGATGGGATCTCATCTTTTTATAAAACAGACTGTTTTGAAAACAAAAATTCGTTATATGTTAGGCTATTATCCAAATATATAGTTGGTGTAGGTGCCTGCCTAATTCATCTTAACAAAAGCAATTGCCGAATTCTTTTTTTTTAACTATGAAATAACATAATTGATGAAAACTGAGCAAGAAGTGCACAAAATACCCAGTATACTTTACTTACTGCAAACACATTGCATGCAACCGGCCTTCAAGTTACTCGGAGTATCCCTTCCAAGTGGATTCGTTTTACGCGAATTAAAATCGCGAAAAATTAGTCTGTCAGTACAAAAGAAAAAATATTTGAAATAAAAGCAAGATTATGTTGTAGTTAGAAACACATATTTAATTGACATACACTAAAATTAAGAATATTGAGATATTTTTAAGTTTGACATCATTTTTATTGTAATGTTAATTTTTTCGGATGATTTATTCTCAATCTTTTCTTTTACCAAGTTTTCATAAATTTGCTGATATTTGCTGTAACATTTCATTAAATCTTGTCTAAATCTTAAGGCTCGTTGAATATTTTGGTGATTGTCTATAATGGCACTTTTCAATTTTGTTGCTAACTCAAGAGCTTTACAAAGATTTTTTGCAGTGAATGAATTTGTTTCTTCGTAGTCACTGTTACATCCATCATTAGTTTTGCGTTTCAGATATTAATATATATGAATTGAGTCAATTCAGGAACTACAAAAAATAAAATTTAATAAATTTTTATCACTTATACAATCAATTTTTAACATTATTGCGACAAATAATAACAAATAAAGGTCAGAGTTATGCAATTAATACGTTCAAGTAAGAATTTGCGTCACTCTGATATATAATAAATTCCTTGAAAAATTATAGAAAATCAAAACTATCTGACCGCGTAAAATGAGATCGCATAAATCAATACCGCGTATAAAATGTGCAACGTAAATAGAGGTATAATTTGCCACGTAAAAAAGAGTACCGTGTAATTGGAGGAACGGTTGTGTAGTATTTATGTACATACTGCAAAGATAATAGGGTATGAGCGGTGATAATCTAACTTTTTCAATGGCCTCCAAGTGGTGCCGTCTTGGATAAATCCAAAATTAGTTTATATTGTCAGCATTCCAAAACGAAATTACTTCGTAAGCTGCTCTTCACAATTCAGTTTAATGTAAATCTAATCTTAATTAAAATTCGAATAAAGAAATTGGGTTTCTTTTATGCTTATTTTATTCAATTATATTTAAAATCGTGAATTAAATAAAAAAAAAACAGTTTTTTTTTCATTTAAATATGAAATACCCTTTCGTAATTTCCAGAGAATTATATTATATTAGAAATTGGTGGTGGTACAAAGAGGAATTCATAAAAAAATAATTTACATTTTTTAAATAATTTTGTTTACCCATTTCTAATTAAAGAAACTATTTTTTTTTTTTATAATATTTTTCTTAATGATACTTTCATACCCCGTATAACATATATTTTAGCCATCAAGATAGGTTCAGCCAATTTTATATAGTTCACCAACAATTGTGAGGTCAATATTCACCAATTTCTTATAGTTTAATAATAATTCAGTGGGCATTTTAGAGCGAAGTTTTGTGAATGAAAATTGTTTTTGCGATCGAATTTCAAGTGATCTCAATTTTAAGTACATAATAATTTTTCAAAATTCCATATTGATCGCTCTAACAATTTTTGAAAAACAATGATCACTACTTCAAATAAGACTTTCAACATTACCGCGAATATTTCCGTTAAGAATTTATATTTTTAAATAAAATGTTACTCAATTACTCTTAGAAATATAGATCAAAACAACACATTTACTGTTTCAATAAAAATTCTGTCTCTTAAAATGTGAATTTACATGTAAATAGTAATCTTACAACGAGAAATGTTGTTATACCTTGTACATACTAACTACCAAAAATGTTAGATAACAATCAAATTCTAAGTTAATCAAGAAATGATTAGTAAACAATTTTCTTCTTCAAAATCATATATCAGGAGGTTACATATTTTTTTGGGTTTTCAAAAAAACTAACTTTATTATTTGCCGCATTTTTTACCAACAATTTTGGTTATTTATATTCTTTCAGTGTGTGTATATAGCATTTTCGGATGAAATTAAACAATTTTCAGATTAAATGAAGTCAGTTTCAAATTAAATGTAACTATGATATTTTCAAAACAAAATTAAATCTCCGAGAAATAAAAATGACAAATTATTTTATTCATACTTTATTAATTTTTTTAAATTCATAGATAATGCATTCAATTTTTATCCGTCTGAGATCTCATTTTGTATGAAAAGAGTTTCATTTCATTCAAAAATGGTTTCGGTTAATTTGAAAATAGTTTCATTTAATTTGAAAGAGGTTTCATTTAATTTGAAAATTGTTTCATTTCACACGAAAAATGTTTTATTTAATCCGAAAATTCTATAAATAATCTGCACACAGTTTTCATATATACTATGAATTTAATTACGTATAGCAATTATGAATTACGTAATATAAACTTTAATGAATTGGTAATCACTTTTAAATAGGAATCTAATAAAGCTCTTTGTAATAAAATTTTTAATTTCTTACTAATTAACTTACATTTGATGTTTTTTTTAAAATAAAATATTTATGTATTTAGAAGTATTTGATTTGCAAAAGGGTAAATTTGGAGTTCAAAACCCGTAACTAGTGTAAAACTAATTTTTTGAAGTTGATATTTGCCATAAATTAATCCCACTAAAATAGTAACTTATCACATTAATATAGGCCAGATACGACCTTTTCGTCACGGAGTTTTTTTTTTTTTCAAAATATAGAGTTAACTCAAAACAGGAAATCTTCGAATCACCCATTTTTGAAAATATTTAAAGAAAAAGTAGCTAAAGAATAGAATAGATAGAATAGAAGCTTGCAACGTGGCTCAAATAAAAATTTGGGCCCATTAAGCTATTAGACCAAAATACAAAATATGTTGTGAAGTTCACTTCTTTCATAAACAAATCGCAACCAGCTCTAAAGTGATCAAGCATTTTGTCTTATGCTATTGTTACATTTGTTTTGTTTGAAAGTGAATAAAATGCCGAGATTTATGAAATACACAATTTTGGAACTCAAAACATTGATGATTCAAATTTTATGCTCTGCCAGGCAGAAATTTGCCGGGGACGGCGGGAGTACAGTGTCTAGAAAAAGCATGTCTACGCATGAAAAACTCCTCTGATCGCTGGAGATGCTCTTGAAAGATATTTGCATTTAATTGTTTTAAAGTAGGCAGATTCTCATATTTTTGCCACAACTTTATTTTCGGTGGGTACCCATCATGAACAGCGCAATATTCAAGAAGTAGCCACTCGACATCAGAGTGCTTTCCGCAATCCCCAAACCACTTTAATTCGAAAAGCCTAACAAGAGCAGAAATATATCTGATGTAATATGTAGGTCAATTGTATGTTAATTTAGCCCAAAATATATGTAATTTTAGTTGTAGGTTTTCTTTAGTTATTTATGGCTCTCTGAAGGGCATGTGTCTGTCGAGTTTCCGACACCACCACTACCACTACTACCACCACTATCCCCACCACCCACCATAATTTTGCCCCCTTGAGGCAATTTTGCAATTTGTTCTGATGTTTCTTTTCATTTCTTCTTTTATTTTTATTTTCAGTATTGCTAAAAAACTGCCAGCTCATAAATATTTTGTCAGGAGTGTCACCAGCAGTTCTACTTGTCGGTTTCTTCTTTATGCCCGAATCTCCAAGATATTTATGTTACAAAGGGCAAAGCAATGCCGCTAAGGACATTCTCCGAAAATTCCGAGAACTCGGCGACGACGTTGACCAGGATATACATTCGTGGTGTAACAAAAAAACAGAGAACTTCGCATTTAAAAATGTAATCAGAGGACCGTCCAGCTTTCGTAGAACACTTCCAGCTATAGGTCTAGTGGTATTTGATCAGCTCTGCGGCGTCATTGGGTGTTTCTTTTATCTAAGTTGGAATTTCAGAATTTTAGGTAAGTTGGTACAGGGCAAATGTCCGACTGCCTCAGGAAACTATTTAGATCCTTTCCTGTTTTATGTTTAAAACACTAAAATTGCTTCTAAGATTTCTTTTCCTCTTTTCTATTTCAGATGGAGAACTATCTCCCGACCTATCATCTATTCTTATTGCTGCAGTATTTTTCGTTAGCATTTGGCTCCCAAAGATCTTGGGGATTTCCTTTGGGGATAAATTAACCCTCATTTGGACTCTAATGCTGCAATTCGGAACGCTCCTTCTTCTCGGACTCTACTTGCACTACAGAGGCTCATACAATGAAATCGAAGAGTACAATTACCTTCCACTAATTTGCTATGGAATCTATGTTTTCCTCTACGGAATGGGACTCCACAGGATTTCTTGGAAATATATAAGACACCTAATTCCAAGGTCACGCTATTTTGTTACGATGAATATTTGCACTGCACTCAGCTGGTTCGTCTTGATATTTTTCACCAGAAGCTATGCACGCTTCATAGAATTTGTTGGAATTGGGTGGCTTTTCTGGTTCATGGCCCTATCTTGTTTGGGCCTTGTTATATTCACCGCCATCGCAGTTCCCAACCTGGAGAAACTCGATAACAAATCCCAACTGGATGAGGAAAGCTATCTTCCTCCAGATGTTGAACATGACTCAAATTAGAATTATTATTTCTTGTAGATTTTACTTATTTTTTTATTTCAAACACAAAGACTGATTGACTGTTCTCTCATAATGAGTTAAATGGCTATCTTAAGAAACATGAAGGAACAGATATTATTATATGTATGTATAGTTAGTAGTATTTAATTTTAGCACTTAGTAGTAAGGTACATAAATAAACAATTCCTTCTATGGAGAATAAATTATAAGCCCTGATATACGAATTTTATATTAACATTTTTTCACTTTTTCCATATTTTGAAATACATATTTTTATTGAGAAAGTAATGTTTAAGTTTATTCGTTCCCATCCCAAAAATATAACACCAAACCGAGTTTACTTTTTTTCAATTAAGAAATTATGCCAAAGTTAAAATGCTGAACTAAGTTAAAAATAAGAATATTTATTTCCAATTCCACAGTGGGATTCCAATTTGCGACATTTTGTCCTATATCTACAATAAAATGATTTGTGCAAAACAGATCAACGATCGAATTGGGAAAATAATTTAAGCTCATCACTTAATTTTTCAGTCGTAGAATATTTGAGGTATAAAGTAATTTTTTTTTTTAAATTTAATATGCTTATCAAAAAATTAAAAATATTTTTTTCTGAAACTTGTAATTATTATTGTATTAATTATTCTTAGAAAAAATTAAAAATAAAAAAATTCTCCAAAATTAAAATTTTATCATTAATTATATAACACTTGCTACACAAACGGGCCTCATTTGTTACCGGCAAATTACAGCTTAATGCAATTTTAATGTTATAATTATTATTAATAAATATTTAAACAAATAATTTCTTTTTATACATATTTTTTTTACACATTTTTTTACATGTTTCTAGTTCCTAATCAAAATGCTAGAAGTTGAACGTTGACGATGCAAAAAAAAATCGTGTTAGGAACAAGAATTTGCATAACAACTAAATAAACATTATGCAGATTTCACACATTACCATAATAGGATAAAGCATTTGAATTATTAAATAGACCCATTTATTGTTTTAATAAAAAATGTAAGCGTATATAGAAGAAATTTCATCGTGTATTCCCATATTAAAAACTAGCTGGGTTACCCGGTTTCACCCGGCGTTGGGTAAACACTTACTAATTAAACACTTCTCAAATGTTCTAGTTTGTTATATCCTAGAAATTGTTTCAACCCGAAAACCCCTTTATAGATCCGCCATCTTGAATTTCCAAATTTTAATAATATTCAAAATTATTAAATAATAAATTAAATTAAAATAATCATTCTAGCAATTTTGATTAAAATCCGTTGAAATCGAGAAGTTTTGGTCGCCATATTAGGTGCGCCATTTTGGATTTATATATTTTGATAACATTCAAAATCAGTGACCTCAAAATAATCACTGTACTAATTTTTATTCAAATCCGTTGAAATCGAGAAATATTAGTCGCCATATTGGGTCCGCCATCTTGGATTTGAAAATTTTGATAACATTTCAAATCAGTGACCTCTAGATAATCATTGTACTAATTTTCATGAAAATCCGTTGAAATCGAGAAATCTTGGTCGTCATATTAGGTCCGCCATTTTGGATTTGTAAATTTTGATAACATTCAAAATCAGTGACCTCAAGATAATCATTGTACTAATTTTCATTAAAATCCGCTGAAACCGAGAAATATTGGCCGCCATATTGGATCCGCCATCTTGGATTTCTTAATTTTGATAATATTCAAAATCAGTGACCTCAAAACAATTATTGTACTAATTTTCATAAAAATCCATCGAAATCGAGAAATCTTGGTCGCCATATTGGATCCGCCATCGTGAAGTTATAAATTTGGACAACGGATTTGAAATCAGCATGCCGCAAAACCCCTATGTACCAATTTTCATGAAAATCGCTTCAAACTTAACATTTTCAGCCGCCATCTTGGATCCGCCATTTTGAAACTCTGTGTATTATCCGATATAGCCTATGATACTCTGGGTGATTGTAGCTTTCTAGTGGTGAAAGAATTTTTGAAATCGGCACAGTAGTTTTTGAGTTTATTTTTTACAAACATACACACAAAAATACAAATCTTTCCTCTTTATAATATTAGTGTAGATTAAGAATTGACACCTATTAAATTAACGTGTAACATGAATTGACTGTTACCAAAATTATGTGAAACGACATTAATTTGACAGGATTTCTATTAAAAATAATTCGAATTTCATAATGTAGTATTACTTTAACCCAAAATGGAACAGTGAAATAAATTCCTGCTAGCAGTTTGTCTTGTGTTATAAAGAAAATTTGTATGTTACTTATTTACCGTCAATGGAATACTCTTTATTTTTATAAATAAATAAATATTTTTTTGAAAATCATTTTTGAAAAATGATAGTACGTTTGGCTTCTAATTCAAATTAGATCAAAATATCACATTAGTTCGATGTATGTTTAATTCTTTATTCCAGATATGTTGGAAAAATATAAACCAATAGTGTTTACGACAACACTCTAGGTTGTGCAACACAATCCTACATTTTTTATAATAGGATATAATTTTAAATCAATATTCTAATTTGTCATTTCCAATATGGGGATAATTTTGAAGTATACCAGGTTTATTATTTAATGTAATAATCCATAATGTTAAATTAATAACTTGTTTATAATTGGATATAATTGAAATAATCTTTTACGTTTAATGTTATATAATTTGAACATAAAAATGTTTATATATGTATTAAAAACTAATAAGATGACATATTATTGTTAATGTGGAGATTACATAATTTTTATATAATAACCAACTCATTAATATATGTTAAATATATAAACTATTAGTTATTAATAGAATATATCCCATTGACCAAAAATTAATTGGAAAAACTATAAATTTGAATTGAATTATCTCTGAGCGTAGGCACCTCGGGTTTGTAATAATACAAGTCTTTTCTATTTATAATTTGAATTCTTTGTTGACAAGTTTTATAAAATATTCACTCGTCTTTAAATGTTGCACAAATTATGTTTTACATATCACGATTATTTTTAGGATTTGTTGAACTAGCAAGCCAATTTTAAAGTCAATCTACAAGAAATCTAGATGCAATATCATCTTATTAATTCAAGATATGTTTTTTTTACTTGCGCAAAGACTTTCTATAAAGTAAACCTTTTCCCATTATTGTAAATCTTAGTGGTACAATATATAAAAAAAAAGTCTTTCCAATGACGAAATATACGAATTTCATTAATATTCTTGGCCCTTCCATTTCTCCAAAAAGATTGCTTTATATCTCCAAAAATATTTTTCTTCCCCGAAAAAATAAATTGCCTCAAGCAGAGCATATATAGGAAAAAATTTTTATGAGCTTAAAAGGTTTGCATAATTATTTTTACAAAATCAATCAGTACAAAAATAAAAATAAAAAATTAAAAACATGACAATTTCCATATTATTTATCTTATTGTATTTATTTATTATGTTGCTACATTATTGTCGTATCGTAATTACTCACTTAAATAATCTCATTAGGCTTCTTTATTTATTCTGCCTTCCTCGTTGAAGTCACTGAGATTCACTTGAAAACAACGAAAGCGAACAATAACACGGCAAGTATATTATTATAATTAATCTGCATATATTGCTCGCGTTAACCCGCAATTTATAATGCAAATACAATATAATAATAAATACTTTTTCATCTGATGCACCCGATGCAACTCACCGCGCGATGAAAGGCTACTGAAAACTGAGGCACCCTGACGGTTAGAATTTTATTGAAATGTTTTTCTAAAATCGTCGTAAACAAGTTACCGCTTGCCGGCCGACGCTGATCAGTGGAAAAATATAAAAAATAGTTCTAGCATTTCTAGCCAGTTCTTGAACTAGAGAATTTGGAAGATGTTGCTAACTGCTAGTTTATAAGGCTTACCAGGTTAGGTTAATTTGTGTAAGATCAATAAAAAACAAAGTATAATTGTCTCAAAATTAAATACAATATTAAACATAAAATATATCTTTTAGATGTAATAAAAAATACTCAATACTCAACATATCTCGCTGATATTTTTTGACACAATTTGTAGGAACGATAACTTTATATAAAAAGAACATAACTTCAAAATGATCACGTATATTTTACTGAAATTTTGGATAATGAAATAAAATGAATTTGTATTTATTTTTATGCCTTTGTTTTTAATTCTTTTTTTTTCCATGTTTAAATGAAAATAAAATCAACGGTTTAATTTTAATTAATTGCTGAAAACACACCAGAACAAAAAATTTTATTCTATTGCTTTGCAACATAAAGTTAAATTTTCATTCATTAGGAAAAGTAAATTATTTTCGAAACTAATGCTTCTTCAACTAACGATACCTATTATTCGAAACACTTTTCAGTATGATGTAGGAAATATTACAGAAGTCTGGTACTAATTCTACTCTTTTTTGTGAACTTTATTTTAAAGGATTTCGTGTTATTTCAATTTATAACATATAAAAATTGAAGAGAAAATTGCATGCTGCGCCAAAATAACAAGAGGTTCCAAGGAAATATAATGGAAATTAATTTGTTAATTAATTAAAAATGCCTAGATATCAGCATTATCGGTGATCGTGTAATCTTTTAAATTGTCGTCGTCTCATCTGTTCATTTCTTATTGCATTTATATTGTAATTATACTTCTTGTTACTACTCACACTTATAATTTAATTATGCTTCTTCAATTTGGCGCCGCCTTCGTCATCGTCGAGCTCACTGAGATTCACTTGAAAACAATCAGCGAATAAGTAACAAAAACGTGCTCTCATTAGAGACGACTGCTATTACTGATATTCTAATTTTGATGCATGCTATCAATCGATCAATGCTACTCACGATGCACCCGGAATTCGAGAACACAAAAATAATAAAACGTCTTAGCTACTGCACCTGATGCATCTCCGCGCGATCAAAGACTGAGGAACCCAAATTTGTTTACTGAGATGTTTTTCTGGAATTATCGTAAACAAGATACCGCTGGTTAATCGGCGTTGGTCCGAGCAAATTGTTCTGAGTTCTTGAACAAGAGAACTCACTTAAAGATGTTACTAACTGGGTTCTAAATTCAAATAAGACTTACCAGGTTGGCTAAAAACTTTGTTGAGGGAATTGATGCGCGTAGTGTTGTCATGCGAAGGCTACTACTTTACATTTTAAATTTTTTGAGGTAAGGATCCTTATAAAAACTTTTTTTTTTTTTTTAAATTAAACCAACGAAAAAAGAAACTGAAAAGTTGATTGTTTGTTTTGTGCTGGTTTCATTTTTGATTGATAGAGAGTGAACTGGCAGTTTTTAGGACAAGTGGTAGGTTTCAAAGGTCATTTAGAGGACTAAAAGTGCGTTTTTCAAAAAGTTTTTCAAACAAAAGATGTGTATTTTTTAACGCAGTATCCGCTATAAAAATATGCATGTTCCATTTGAAAAACTCAACTTCTGGTCAAAATAAATTACTTGTTGATAATAGCCTCCATCGATAGAGCGACATTTACCTATACAGAAGATTTACATTTTCGAAAAAAATATAATTATCAATTCAGAAGGGGTGTACATCTACACTAATATTATAAAGAGGAAAGATTTGTATTTTTGTGTGTGTGTATGTTTGTAATGAATAAACTCAAAAACTACTGTACCGATTTCAAAAATTCTTTCACCATTAGAAAGCTACATTAACCCTGAGTAGCATAGGCAAATTTAAAAATCCAAGATGGCGGATCCAAAATGGCGACCATATTTCTCGATTTCAATGGATTTTAATGAAAATTGGTACAATGATTATTCTGAGGCCACTAATTTTGAATAATAGCAAAATTTCCAAATCCAACATGACGGATCCAACATGGCGATCAGAATGTCTCGATTTCAACTGATTTTAATGAAAATTGGTACAATGATTATTCTGGGGCCACTAATTTCGAATATTAACCAAATTTCCAAACTCAAGATGGCGGATCCAATATGGCGACCAACATTTCTCGATTTCAATGGATTTGAATGAAAATTGGTACAATGATTATTTTAAGGCCACGAATTTTGAATATTATTAAGATTTGGAATTTCAAGATAGCGGATCCATAAAGGGGTTTTCGGGTTGAAACAATTTCTAGGATATAACAAACTAGAACATTTGAGAAGTGTTTAATTAGGAAGTATTTACCCAACGCTGGGTGAAACCGGGTAACCCATCTAGTACCATATAAACAGGTAAAAATTCAGTGGGTGATCAATCAATCATCCCCTATTTTGTCCTACCCTTAGGGATGAAATTTTTTTTTCAAATTTAAATGGGACCAACTTCGACGTATCCAATAAAAAAATAATCGTAAAAATTGGACTACCCTGTAGAAAGTAATGCGTCGTTAGGAGTCACTCATAAATTACGTAACGCTCATTTTTAGGAATTTTAACCCCTCCTCCCACGTTACAACGTAACTCAACCTTTAACCTCCTCCCCCGAAATTACGTAACGAACAATTGTATCACCCCCTTTATTTTATAATTTCCTATTTTCTGTAAAAAGTAATAAATATTATTTCAGTTCTAATACATTTTATTATTTATTATAAGACTAGCTGTTGACCGCGACTTCGTCCGCATGGAATTCGGTTTTATCGCGCACCTCTGTTTTAAACCTTTTTGGTTGAATTTTAAAAAATACCGGTCCGTTTCATTTTAACTTTTAATCAGAGCTGGGTCAGAACCAAATTTTAAGGAATTAAATTACGTTGAAATTCCAATTCTCTGGAATTAAGTCTGGTAAGAAGAATTGCGTTAGAAGGTCATATAAATACATTTCCAAATTCACGTTTTGTGTAAAGCAGTTAATGGAGCACCATGTTTTAAAGGCATCTAGGTCAGTATTTAAAGCATCACAATCACAGTCTCAAATATGTATTATGCAAAACAATTTCACGTCGTCAGCATAACAAAGGAAAAAAAGATCGTTGATGTAGATTATGAATAACAAAGGAACGAGGTGACTGCCCTGCGGTACATCAAACGTTTTTCTAATAGAGTCGGTCAGAGAGCGAACAACGAAAACGGACACGGTTGATACGCTCGATTAAAGAAGACGAAATCTTATCAGCAAAACAGGAAGGAAAACTGAGAACAGATGATTTATATATTAGGTCTTAATACCTTTCTCGTAAATTGGCGTCAAAAGGTGGATCGGGTATTTATACCATTTGTATAGGCAATTCTGTATGCTACCTATTTTCCAAATTTCATTGTAATCCTACCATTAGTTTTGAAGATATTACTTGTTTTCTAAAAAGTGCATTTTTTCATACTGCACTCATTTTCCCCCGCTATGTATTTAATGTCCAAACATAACAATTTTTTAACTATACTAACAACATATTTCACTTGAACTATGATTATCATCTCTATTTTGAATACCCGTACAAATTCTTTAACAAATGATTATGATTATTGTTATTGAATTGGAACAAATCAAAATCAAAAGTAAGGGAGAATGGGGCAGTTTGTAACAGGGGCAGTGTGTAACAGATGGCTCCATTTAGAATATGGTGCGTCCAAAACCAAATGTGAATGTGTATTTTCTTCCTATTGGACGACCTCTTTCGTTTGCAAACGAGAAAGCGGTGCTCGAAAACGTGTCATGGCGAAGAGGAGGGGGCGAAATCAGGCTAGCCTGGCAAACAGGTAATTCTCAGCATTTCACCCCCTAATTTTTTCGGGTTGGAGTCAATTGGGGCTCGATTACTCCCCAAGTAATGATTTTGTATCGAAGTTTAGCACTTTGGTCATGCAAAATGACCGTTGTCGATAACATAACCTAAGGGTCCTTTGTCTCACGGAGCCTAGACCAAAGCTCTGTACCTCGGGGCAGTGTGTAACAAACGCAGGCCTGCGAATATCGAACTCCAGGAGGTACTTAACTGTCTTAGGTGTGCATGGTAGTCAGAAATTACCTTCGTAAGGTTCTAAACTAGATATATAACTTCATTCCAGCATTAATTCATGCATATTTTGGGTCTTAGGCCGAAATTCCAAAATCTGTTACACACTGCCCCACTCTCCCTTAGATATAACTTTTATTGATAATTTTTTTGTGGATAGATGGAATGGATATTTTTGTGATAGTGTCTTGCTGACGGAAAATTTGTTCTCCCAATTTTTTACCAGAAACGAAAGTTTAAAATAATTTGAAGTCTAGATAAGAATATCATATCAAACACTCCTACGTACTTCGAAGTAGAATGTTGTTATAAGGTTCCGAAATAAAATTTCTATTCAATCGGTGAGGAATTGGCGGCCTTGGTAACTTCTTGATTTTTTTAATTTGATTGTAAAAATGCAAGTATAAAATTCCCGGTTTTTAATGACTTATTTCTATGAAAGTTTTTTCTCATAGTTTTTGACTTTTTAATAAAGACAATATGTTTGGTGATCATGTCACCAGTCGATAGTGTTCTCAAAAGTGCATACACTATTGAAATATTTCTTGCTTTGCTGTCTTATGTGAATTTTTCGCTTGATTTAGAAAATACGGGTTATTTTCAAGCCCTGCTATTAAAGGTGATTTTTTAAAAGTCTTCTGAAAATAATCTTTTCAGAGTACTTTTCAGGCTATTCCAAGACGTAATTTGGGAAAAAATCGATAAATTAAAGATTTCCATTGAATTATACTTTAATTTGTAACAGCAGCACAAATCATGTATCATTTCTAAAAGAATTTTTCCATAGATTACAAATTCTCAAACAATAAAGTCCTACGTCATCACGTTTTTTTAACAAAATAGGGCTGAAAGGTACAAAATATCGTATTTTGGCCATTTAAATCATTTTTCGAAAACGTGACGTGATAGTGCCATTTTCGTTCATGAATTCATAATCTGTAAAAAAAAAAGCGGCTAAGTGCGAGTCGGACTCGCCCATGAAGGGTTCCGTAGCAGCAAGTAAAATAATATAAAAGTTCTTGTTATTATTAGAAAATAATGGTTCACGGTTATGTTTATGAAATTAAATGTTTTTATTTTTTTTATTTTTATATTTGAGTTGATTGAATGAAAGGTAAATTGCCGTTTACGATTTATGACGTATTAAAAAAAAACTACGCACTAGATCTCGTTCAAACCAATTTTCGATGGAAGTTTGCATGGTAATGTACATCATATATTTTTTTAGTTTTATCATTCTCTTATTTTAGAAGTTACCCCCCCCCCCTGTGACACCTAAAATCAAATGAAAGGTTACTTATCAAAAATATAAAAATTGCCCCAGCTATCACTTAAATGGATTTTGGGTTGGAAATCGCAACTATTGAAAGTAAAAAAAAAAAACAAATTATCAACAAACTGTTGCCTTCAATGTGAAAATTATAAGAGGATTTCGGATCTGAAATTATAATCTTATATCATGCTTATCGGACACTTTCAGAATTCCAATAACCTTTCAAAATTCATAAAACCCTTTACATTAAACCAACAAAATTATTCAGAAATTTTGTGAATTGATGTGAGCAATATTCAGGAAAGCTGACCGGCACCCAACAAATTAGGTACTCTATGAAATTGAAGTGGAATCGATTTGCGAAACTTAAATATTGTAAAATCCTTGGGGAGAGAATATTGAACTTCCCTTCTGTAGAGTGTTTACCTAAAGGAAATGAGTCCTGCAAATTACACAACATTTATCTTAAGTGCTTTTTAGAACAAAATGCAATCGGGTTCAAGAAGAGGAGTAGAACTCTTATAGGATGCACCTCTTTAAAATATCGTGATTTCATTTTGCTTTTTAAAATTTTAATTTTGTTGATTGAACGATTGAATAAATAAGGCAAATTCGATTAGATTTGATGACCACGTTAATTCTTTTCAAAAAGATGTTGGCTTGGTTCTCAAGGTTAAATTTAATCGAATTTACTTTATTTACTCGATCGAGAAGCAAAATAATATGATTAAAAATCAGAAAAGTTTATTCAACACTACATTCGTAAATTTTTCATTTCATTTCAGATCAATGAGCTACTTAAAGATATTGATGGCCCTGATAAATATGTAATTGAATTTTAAAAACCACATGAGTTTGGTAATTGCAAAAAGCAAGGTTTTTGTAAGCATGTCAATGTTAAGCGATATAAATATTTATTGCAAAAATTCAACTTTCGGCTCAATAGCTCTTGAAAATAACAAATAATTATGATTAAAAGTTATAAATTAAATCGCCTGCCCTTATTGTGTCCCAATATTTTACGCATGAAAGCCTTCAAAATCGACTGATCCGAAATAATGTATATTGTATATGTGCAAAAGAAAACCGAAAACCAGCGATTTTCAAGGTTTCGATAATTGAGTGCTAATTATGTCGATGAATTATATCTGCCGTAGATCAGAATTACTCGGAAGTTCAATAAAATCAAAGAGAGATAAGCCGCAGTAATTGACGCTGTTGATCTACCTGCACCACCGCACGACAGGTGAACGAATTCGGTGCCTTCTGATGAAGATTTTATCTGTCACGCTGCCAACTGATTAATCTTACGGCGAGACAGGAAAGGAAAACATTAATAAATGTGCTCGGCCCAGGCCCACGACGGTAAGTTGTACGAATTTTGACATGGTCAAGTTCGCATGAGACAGCAGGACATGTTTAAGTTGTTTTCACGCCTCACGGGCAAAGTTTTTGTTAGGCTTTGATTTTGAGGAATTTATCCATGGAATTGTTTTTATTCTGCCTTCATCACGTTAATTCCGATTACATTCTTTAGTGGAACGCACGCCGGATGTGTGGAGCGATTTGTCTCTGTAATTTCCAATAATTTTGCTATTAATCCGATCAAATCATAACCAATTTCTTACGAAAATAAAAAAAGCAATTTGCGAACCTTGAACCGAAAATAGTTTTAAATTTACAAAAAAGAATCAATTTTTAACATTTTGTACCCGAGAGTTTTGGGGTTTGCTGATCTCAAATATGGTATCAATATTTTAGTATTCAATATGGCGGAAGACAATTTTTCAAACTTTATGAAATTTGCCTAAAACATATAATTATAAATATAGCTGCGTTTTTTTAATTATCTTATCTCAATCTGAATTTTCGTATTGAATTTAAATTTTTATATAGTTACAGGTTTAAAGTTTCGATGGGTAAAAATCGTAGCAATTTGAAGCGCTTTTTGCAACTTTTAAAATCCAGGTTACTGTTTAAAAAATTCAATTCAATGCGAAATTCCAGATCCGGATTAGATTATTGAAAAAACGCAGCTAAATTTCGGAATTTAAAAGTAGTGTTTTAAGCTATAAAAAAATAAACTTATTTTCTCTTTCTTGATTTCCGAAATTGTTATTTGAAATCAGTGACCTAGAAAATATTTTGGGTACTTTTTTTATAAATTCAAAAATTCTAGTCCGCCGTTTTAAATCCGCTAAGATGACATAAAAATTTTTCCACTATTTTTTAAATCAAACTGCTGTTAAGTTACCTTAATAATTGTTGTCCCACTAGATTACTGAACTGTTGTTTACTAGACGAAGCAACAAATATATATTTCCGCAAATTTAATAAAAATTTGGTATTATAATTAATACTTCATATAAACGCAAAAAATTAAGTAGAAAAAAGATATGATAACTAGCCAGCTTAATGGCTAATTTATAAGATTTTAGTAATTATGAATGGGATTTGTTTAGGTAAGAAGAAAAAATTAACAATTAAGGTAAAAAGCAAATTTTCAACCATAAGAATTTAAAAAAGTATCCAAAGTTCACAATAAATTCTTTATTAGTTTCAAATTCAATGTACTTCATATCTTGTTAGACAAAATTGATTACATGAAAGAAATTAAATTAAAAATGCCTTACATAAATTTCTATTTATTTAAAATATTACAGTCAAATAATAAAACACATTTAAAAAAATTTTATAAATTACCTCCTAATAGTATAACAACCTTAGCCTTACACTTCTCCAATGCATTCAATTTTATCTTACACATTTATTTGAGAGATCAAATCTTATTAAAAAATAAAATATTGTACAAATACGTATAGTAATTTACAATATATAATATGCAGACACGAAGAGCGAATAGATTCCTGAATATTTATCGGTAGGATTAAGTTATATAATAGCTTATATTAAAATAGCACCATTTTAACTAAAGCATACAAATGTCTGATTATTATAGTAAATATTATACATAATATTAAAAAATAAATACAATTTATTATATTTCTACGTGTTTAACGTATTAAATGTTATTCATTGGTAATTATTTTAAAATCGAGTGTAAGTTCTTCCCATTATCTATTTAATACTAAAGTTATTTAAGATTGTCTTGTAAATGTGGTAACTTTTAATAAATGATTAATATAAAAATATCCAAACAATATACTCGTTTTCGCATATTCTTCAACATTGGGCGTGAAACAGTTAACTGAAGGATTTTTGGTACATTAACAAAACTAGAATATTTTTAATATATGATGAAACCGCGGTATAAAAGTATCTCTAATGAATTTTTCAATAAGAAAGAGCACAGATTTTGATGATTTTCTTTAACGCAAAAATAATGTATCAAGGATCCGGGTGTTATAATTCTAAAAATACAAAGACCCATAGTGCTGATATCATTTTCATAATTTTAAGGAATAAATTTGATACTGTTAATTTCAAATTACCACAATTTAAAGTAATTTACTTCATTAATTAAATGAGCAATTAAAGGTACCTGCTGCTCAAATATTATCAGTCCTGATTTGATATTTGATATTATCATACAAAAATAAAGACAAGAACGACAGAAATAAGACGAATTTTTGGAAGCTCAGCTTTCCAGCGATACCTCCAAACTTAAACATGTTTCAAATTGCATACTACAGCGCAGTTTAGCGCGAATCGTGCAACTGCTTAGCTGATAAATGCATGATTATACAAATTAATTATATTTAATTAATTATTCCATGCTTCTGCCGTTGCTTTGTGCTCTTTATAAAAAAGATGTTTCGCTTTTGTAACCTTCTTCTTCTAATTAAACTGCCGTGTGGTATGAAATTTCAAAGCATTTTTAAGTTTGGAGGCATCACTAGAAAACTGGCATTTCACTTCTTTTTTCTAGATGAGACTTCTTTATTTTTCTATTTTTTTATTAGTTAATAATGATTAATTAATTTAATTATTAATTTTTCAGTCAAAATTTAAAGTCTTCTCTAGATAATCGTTTATAATGATCAATGACCGTAAAGTTTCCGATATATTTCTTATGCCAATTGCAAACAAATTTAGATCCTATAGAAACGAGTTTGAACATTTTCTATTGGTATTATGCTCTTATAATTTTGTATTTATATTGTATCAATATTTTGGATTGTTGGGATTTCCACTATACATTTTCATTAGACTCTCTTGACATGTTAAACTTTTTTTTTTTTTTGAAAAAGGAGAATATATGTATATATAAAAAGCACTAGGTATATATGTTCCCTTAAGACTTTCCTTGCCAGGATTATCAAGAAATAGGAAGTAACATGTAAATACGCATTTTACGATAAAGAGAGAGCTTTTATTTGCGGTCATTTTCGGTACACGGTACATTCAACGTTCCAAATAACATTCGCCACTTGTGATGATTTTTAAAAGTATTTCAAGCCCCTTCCTTTGCATATATAAAAACCGATTTCTTTCTCAGAAACCACAGGAAAAACTTACACCGATTTTAATTTATTAAATTTCATTAGAAGAATGAGAATGTAAGTATACGAATGAACAGAGGTAAAATGTAATATATTTTAATTATGTAGGTATATAGGTAGGTATATTGTACACATACTCAGATGCGAATAAGATTAAAAATATGATATTTCTGCAGGCATACGTCCTACGAATACACATTTGTATTAATCTTTACCCTGAGATCAAGATTAGGAGCTTATTCCTTTTACTATTCCTTGGACAAAACTAGAGGTGTGGGTACAACTCGAAATTACGTATTGTTTGTTTGTAATCGAAAATTAATCGAATATTCGATATTAAGGACTTTTATTTTATTTTATTTATTTTTAATACGAAATAACACGAATTCAATTGTAATTTTATTACAAAATAGTTTGACATAAGTAAAACAAGCTGGCAAATTTTATAATTTTGTTTAAGAAAATATATATTTATTAAAGATAAAATTTTCCGAATAATTTTATTAAGTAGGTAGAATTAATTAATCATAGAATTTTGAATAATTGGATTAATCGAATATTCGATTTGATTTTCTAATTATATCCTATAAATAATGAATACTATTCGCCCCACCCCTAGACAAAACACAAAAAACACATTTGTTAAGAGACGTAGTTTATACATTCAGCAAGCATGTTTCTTACGTTAATAGTTTTACTCACGAGTCACGAGTCACGAGTCACGAACATACATCTTAAATCCTCAAGCTCATTAGAAATTGGAACTTTTTATATTGCTGGAATTGGCCCGCTCCGAGTAAGAGTAAGAAGGAGATTCCATAACTAGTGGATGACATATTTCATAAACTGGAACTTTAAGACTAGATTTCCGAGCCCCCGAACTAGACTGTGAGCTAATACTGGGGCCAAATGATCGTCACCTGGAATCGTTCACTTCGCCAATATTGTCGCCGCTGTCCTCTCCAATAGATTGCGCTGCTGCACTCGGCGATATGCTCGGTGTCCGCGTCTTAATCTGAGACATGTCCGAGCCTCTTCGACTCGTTCGCGCCGACATGCCCTCCTTGGCGCAGAAGCACTTACATATCAATCTTTTGAAAGCGAATCTAAAGTCTTTTGAGAAGAGGGCGTATATCATTGGATTAACCGCTGAATTGCAGTACCCCAGCCAGAAGATAATGGAGAAGAGCAGGGGATCAATGCAGTCCTCGCAAAAGGCCCTTACAATGTACATCGTAAAGAAAGGAAACCAGCATAAGATGAAAAGGCCAACGATTATCGCCAGCGTCTTGGCAGCCTTCGTTTCCATCCGAAATCTTTTCACCTGTGCCTTTATATTTCGCTTGCCCATTTTCTTGCTCGGTCTCGGTGAGGTGTTAGGGCTTTTATTTTGTGGCATTTCCGGCAGACTTTTACCCACCTGCAGGTATCCGTCCTTATTCTGGCGAAAAAGTTGGGCCGCCGTCATTTCTTTCCCATTATTGTTGTAATGCACAGCATAGAGTACGTTCTGGGAGTCATTCTGGGCCAGCCCCTGTACATTGTCGCTGGATGGATACGATACGGAGATTTTAATTTTTTCATGCTTTCGGGTCGCATACCGCGCCGACCGCTCAGGTGAGGGGGTGCCAAGGGTTGTAGTTGTACTGTGAGTGCTGCCATTACACTCGCCCTGGTTTGAGCCCCGGCCCCGATGAATTCTTAATGTTAATCTCTGCTCTTCGAAGCGACTTCCGATACCTTTGGAACCTGAAAGTAAAGATTTTCATTGATGAATCAAGTCAAAGAAGTAAAAACAAATAAATTAAAAAGTCTTTATAGAGCTACTTACAATTAATCTGAAACTTCCCTCTAATTGTCTTAATGGAAATAGTATTATATATTATATTATTTCCTTAAATTCTTCCGCTTACTATAGTAGCACTTAACTTAAAAGCATAACTGGACAACAAATAGAAACTTAGTTTTTTTTTTTTTTTTCTTTTAAGATATGTTATATAATATAGAAGTCCAATTCCTGAGCAAAGAGTAACCTCTTTTTGGTGCCCTGCATAGCTTTTGAAGCAAATAACATAAATTAATGCAATAAGGCTCAAAATAATCATTGTTTCAAGCTGTATTCCGGTTTGCTTGTAGTTTACCCCTTTCAACCCTTAAATATCAAAAACCATAAAACATAGCATAAATAAAATAGTTCTTAATTCTTTTTTTTCTTAATTTCTTTTTTTAAAAATATGTTGTCCACGTTGTTGGTATTGGAGTACTTTGAACCACCTTATAGGGGTTGAACTAAAAGCAAACCTGAATTCAGTTTGCAATAACGATTATTTTGAACCATTGTATTAAATTATGATATTTCCTTAAAAAACAACGTGAGCTTTGCGGTTCTGCTTTATCAAACATTTCTATAACACTGGTCGAAACCACTTTTCTTCACGGAACAAGACCATACCATATCTGTAGGATTTCTTTCGTAGATTACGAGTTTTCAAACAAAAAAATGTACCATCACGTCTAAACAGGTTTTAAAGGTACAAAGTACCATATTATCGCAATTTTTAAAAATTAATTTAAAAATAATGGATTATTATAGAAACTCATAACGCAACTCAAATAAAAGTTTGAACCTTTGGTTATTATGCCAAGATACGAGAGGCTTTAATATTTTCCAAAATAATCCTGGTTAATGAACATCATAAATAGCGTAAGTTCATGAAAAACGTATAGTCGAAGATGCTTAGTAAGTGCTATAGAATTGTGGTATTTCTAATGTTTAGATAAGGCTTCAGGCTTTCATTTGAGACGAACTCTTTTAACGTTCCGTAATTTTTAAATTAATTTTGAAAATGAGCCAAAATCCCTCTTTTGTACTTTTCAAAAAATGTTTTCTCCAAAATGCGACGTAATGGGACAATATCGTTTGCGAATTCGTAATCTACGGAAAATATTCTATAGAGATGATATATAGCTTGTTCGGTGAAAAATTAAACACTAAATTTTGTTGCATAGTGATCTATCAGTTTGCGAGTTAACTTTTTTTTTTTTTAAATTCGTCTTCATGTTAAACTTTGATTCGATTCGGTACTACTCAGTCCAGCAGAAGTTAGTTACGGACAAATATATTTATTGGTTTTCTTCAAAATCGAAATACTTAGTCTAAACTACAATTATTTTTTTTTTTTATTTCTACTATAATTGGGTTTAAATTTTGTTAACACCTTCTTCATATCAAAGTAATACAATCATATCTAGAATTATTAATGAATAGCAACAGTCCGCGAGTCTCTAAACTTTAAGATAAATATAAGTCGGATTTTTCAATGAAATACATTAAGATTCCCTCAAAGGATTTTCTTATCTCGGCATGTTTATCTCAATCTTATAAAGCTCTAAGCAGTAAGCTTAATATCAAATACAAAATAAATAAAAATAAAAGGTACCCACTTGAAATTTAAAAGTCTGATATTCCAAAAACAATAACGATACACATACATACACTAAATTAATAAATTTTCGGATCTAAGAATTTAGAGAAAGTCTACCGATTTCAAATGTAATGAAAGATCAAAAATCCATTAAAAAAAAAAATATGTTTATATCATAAATATTTCGATTACCAGTACCATTACCAGTATTTTTACTTCAAAATATTTAATTACCATTACCTAATGCTGAGTACTATTAGGCAATGTAAGGTAATACTGAGTATTTCTAAGTAATGATAAGTAATGCTTCTAAAGTGCGGTAATGGTGAAGTACCAATACCATTACTACTAATGGTAATTAGATTTCTTAAAGTACCAATACTGGTAATAGTACTGGTAATTTGTCTTTTTTGTATTACTTGCAGTACTACTGAGTATGGTATTTTACAGCTCTGCCTTGAAGGCATTGAGTAATTTTAAAAATAAAAATAAATAAATTAAACAAAATTTATTGTTAAACTTTGAAATCGATATCTGGAAAACCAAGCGAGTGCGCGTCTTATATGTGTTATTAGTATACCAAAATTTGCTCAGGAACAAAGCAGCCTTCTATAACAAATCTTGAAATCAATGATAATATAATTGCTGCATTTTCAATGTATTTATGCATAACTATTACCGTTTAAATAATTTATCAATAGAAAGCGGCAATTTATAACATATTAACAATTTGGTATAACTTATTTAATAGTTTCATAAAAATATTATACATTTAAATTAATCAATTAATTTGAATAGAACCGTACTGTAAGCCAAATTTCATAAATATTGTTCTGTTTTTGTCTCTAAAAAAAATAAATAAATCTCTGATTAGGCAGTATGTGAATAATCTCACACATTCAAAACGTTCTTGAAGCAAAAATCACAAATTAAATAAATCTTATGTAAGTACAGCACGTCTTTCTTAGCATCGATTTCCGGCCCTTCGATTTGTCTTTTGGCGCCCAGAAAATCTCGTTTCGGTCCTTAAAATTCCTTTGGCAGCATACTTTCTTCTGCTTTTCTTGTCCTTCTTTTAATTCAACTGATTTATTTCCCTTTGTCTTACATTAATCTTCTCCTAAATGCTCTCTCTGTGTAATTGTTCATCAGCCTTAATTTCTTCTATTTTATCTTAGTAATTATTATGGTTCTCGTCTAGAAAATTTATCCAACTCTCCGCCTAAATCCGCACTTATATAAACAAGCTGCTTTCTGCTTCAACTTATAGCCTCCAGAATTTATGCAATTGCTTTATTGTAAAGTTTCAGGGGTCTATAACAATTTATGCATTTAACATAGTAATTTTAGATTTTAGAGTAAAATTGATATAACATATTTTATGTATCGATAAACAAAAATTTGTATTATTTTTACATTAGTCTTCACAATATTAATAGAATTTTTTTTCGAAAATATCGTTTTGGTTTGACATTATACTTAAGTCAACATGGAACCAAATCAACACTTTGAATTAAATTGTTCCCAATGGGTCAAGATTTTTTTTTTTATGTTTTTATGTTCATAAATACTATAATATGACAATAATAATAATAATAAAATTATGTCTTTATCTTAACTATTAACTTTTCATAACTATTGTAATTCCATTGAAAGGTCGTATAAGATGATTTAACTAAGCTTTCTTTCACTGACGCGGGATTTCACATAAAGATACACATTTGTTATGCAAATACACTGTAAATAGACACATATTTTTCTAAAACCAGAGCACTCAACATAGCACTTCACATTACTTTTTAAAAGCACTAGTGACTGAAAACTCATCTCTCCCGACGTTAAAAGAACAAAACATATCAGAATAACGCTCGTTCCAACGCGAATTTTTACCTTCTGAAAATTGTATAAGCAAACGCAACGTCATTAAACCATGAATGTGACCCTCATCTTTGATGCAGTTCATGCATAAAACGACAATACACATTACTTTCTACTAGCTTAGATAAATTACATATGTATGGAATAATATATCTAACGCCAAGAGGAATAATACCCATACTTTTTTCTTGGCAAACAAACGTTTTAGATAGTACGATATATTCTTTTGTTCTTTTATGCCCTTTGGTTTTTGAATCGATATTTTCTCGAATTCCATTGGCCCTTTAATCTGAAATGAAACGACAGCCGAAAAAAAGAGAAACCTTTTCGTTTTGGTCTCGAAATCACAAATCGAATAAACATCAAATTGAAATTCAAAACAAAGCGACCGCTTTCTTCGTTGGGTCCATGGCTGTGATATTACATTACTTCGACTCCATTAAGCGGCTTTGGAAATGGAATATAAAAAAAAAAAAAAGTATCTCGCCATCTCTGAACGTTGTTAAGAAGGACGTAAGTGAATATTTCCACAAAAATAGTCGGCCGACGGGCAAAAGACGAGTATCATTAAGAGCAACTTTCAGACAAATACGTCCAAGATAAAATACTCAACGAAATGTCTTAGGAAGACGTATCGAGATGCTGCCCTGTTCAGTCAGACATCAGTCTTCCATTTACATTTCTTCAGTATTACTGGCAAACACGAGGAGAAGTTAAGTAATAGGCATAAACTCTGGAGCTGTTGACTTTGCTCCGGAGAAATTCTCTTCTATCCCAATATGTTAAGTTAAGTCTGGAACCATTCATTAATCCTCTTTCTAACGATTTTTCAAAAGCCGTTTTCCGAAATCGCTTATGAAGATTTATTTCTCTCTTGAGTCCTTTTACTCGGAACAAGTTCATTGCTTTAATAAAAATTAAATGAAGTAACCTCCTCGTTCTTCGCAAATTCTTTCTTAAGAGAATTTTATTGTTTTCAGAATTTTGTTAATCAAAGTGGAAGGCCGTCTTCAGATGTTTCATTAGTGCACAATATCTTAGCCTTTTATGAGATTTTTATCCAATTTCCTTGTTTTGATATTTTGTTGTTCATTAGCATTCCTAATTAATATTTATTTATTTAGGAATCATCGTATCATCTTTAAAATTATAAAGACTTTCAGTCTTTTTTTAAAATATTATTCGGCTTTTAGAAAAATTCATTAATAAATCGTTTCTCATAATTTGTTTTAAGCAAAAGATAAGAAGCCTTAACATGTTTATTACCAGGCCGATTTAGCTGAAATTTCGTCTTTGGAATTCTTATAATAAAATGCCAAAATTCCCAAAAGAAAAATGCTTAAACCAAAAACACACTTTGTTCTTTTAAAAACATGGTAAAATTTTCATTCCCTTCTTTGATTTCCATTCCCTGGCTCGAGAAAATTATTTGGAAAGTGCCACGGAAAAGGTTAAGGCAGATGTTCCCCACAAAATCTCAAAAATTCATAAGAAAAACGTTATTATTCTAACTTCTTTTTTGACCTTTTTTTTTTAATGCGTGAGGGTGAATCGATAAGTACCCGTGTTTGAAGACAGTTGGCGTTGCTGAGGGAAGTGTACAATAATCTTTCAAACGGCGTCATATAAAATTTTAGGTTAATTTTGATTTTACAGTGATGTGTATTAAACTTTTTTGGTGTTTTTCGATATAATGGATAAAAGAGCAATATCGATCCGTAATTGAAGACGTGGGTACAAAAACCAGATAACTCCACTTTTCAATATATTTCAGGAAGTGGAAAAAAGTGTTTTGTTAATTATGTATGTGTTACGTCTTGATGTAAGGTAGTGTGTTTATTGTTTCATTTATAAAAAAGTATTAACACAAAAATGCATTACCTTGTTTTTGCACTAAATTTTGGAATTAGTGTATACATGTGAAAGAATTCTCCCACTAATTTTAAGTCAGAATGATTTGGCCGAAACGAATTCCCATTAATGTTTATTTCGTTTGCTAGAGGAAAGAATATAGCGTCTGCAAACGAATGACTTAAAGACACCGAAGCACCATTAAGTTGATCTTTTTGGTAAATAAATATTCTGTATTTAGAGATAGTCCACTTTTGGGTCCTTTAAAAGTTTTGTTGTAAAATTTATTCAATATTGACTTGAAATCTAACAAATCACAGAGCTTCACATCAATAATGTTAAATTTTGCATGCATTCACCATCTAAGAGATCTCTCTGCGACTTCTTTCTGTTCCCCAACATGGGGGTTAGAGAAATGGCAGGAACGTTGGGAAAAGTGTATCGTCCTAAAAGGAGACAACATAAAAAATAAAAATGTGAAAAATTTGCGTTTTCATTCCTAACGCGGGTACTTATTGACCCCACCCTGTTATGATTATTATCTATCCCATTAGTGCAAAGATAAACATTCCACAAATAACATAGCTTTTAAAAAATCGATGATAATAGTGCTGAAAATTTTTTAAAGGATAAAACGCATCGCATTGTATTGCATACATATTATGATGGATATCAATCAAATGAAGAGATATGCTCAAGATTTCAAAAGGAGCATAAATAAAATAATAATAATAATAATATCATGGAAAATGCCGACTGCTAGAAGGGAGGCTTGAAATTTGTGAGATTTTTATATAAATAAGATTTTATCGTAAGATTTTGTGGACGAATATATTTTTAGAAATAGTGAAAAGCTGCACTAGCGGGTACAAAAACCAATATGGCTACCTTTAAAAATATATTCATCCACGATAATATATTTAAAAAAATCTTATTAAAATGATATGATAAGCATCCCCTATGTTATTCGGCTTTTGAATTTTTCACTTTCATTTTTTTCTTCGTGCCCCTTTTAGAATAAAAAACGATAAAAAGAGGGTAAGGAATTTTTACGCAAGCTAATTTAAATCTGTTAGCTTACATAGGACCTGTTTACGCATATTTATTTCATGATTCACACGAACGGAACAATCCTTTATAAATATTTAAGTTTTTCCTCAACTCAAAGTGAACATAATCTAAAAATGTTGGAATCGATATTGAACACGATAAATCTTAAGGTGTTCAGGCACGTAGAATATTGCAAGGAATATAATCTCAGATTTATTGAGCATTTACAAAAATTGCTACACAGACTGAATTGCGGAAACGAAGGTGTTTAGGCATGGTTGACTTTCGATTTTAGGATATCTAAAGAAATTTTAAAATATTGCATTTTTACAGTGAAATACGGATTTGATCCGAACACATTTCTTTAAACATTTCACATGGGTACAGAAATGTGAATATTTCAATGAAAATAGAATTTTAATTAGTGAATAATTTAACTCATGTATTTTTTACCAGACCCCACAAGATAATTTTTTTTTCTCATTTAATTATATGGAATAAAAATATTATCATTAATTTCTAGAACAGATTTTTAAATTTAAATATTAAGATAGAATATTTCTCATTGTGTTAATTTGAATTATGTCAATAATATAAATAAAATGGTAAATGAGCGAAGAATCTATATAAAGCATTGAGATAAGAAAGGTTTTAAATCTTTTTTAACTAAAAGGCCACTTGGACTTCCCGCCATAATTTTTTGGAATGAATTGAGGAAAAACAGAAAAATACAGACATAATAATGTACATACCTAATGTCATTTTTGTTTTTGAAAAACTTTAAGTATTTATCAACTCAATGCACTACAGTTGTCAATAACAAAAATTGATCATAATTTGTTCATATTGAAAGAATTCTGTAGATTATTTTCCTTTTTCCTTAAAATTTATTATTTATTATCCGACTACGACAAAACAAAAAGAAAGGGTTATGAATCTCACATATTTAATGATAATTTATTATCTTGTAAAGCCTAAACTACTGAACCGCTTTGGACAAATATGGCGTCCTTGAATTCGTCTTAATTCAGAATTTGTCCTAGGCTATATGTCGTCACAGTAATTCAATATGGCTGATACTAGACGTCATGATGTGAAATCGTGGGTCCAAAAATTTGACAAGTTTTTGGCTTCCTCTAAGTGTTATGCGTTAAATCTAAATGGCGGATATGACCCACATAATACGTAAATTAAAATCAGACAAATGTATCAACTTTGGTATCAAATGGAAGGTTTTAATCTGCAGATTCCAAATATAAAGAATTGTACAATTTCTCCGTAATAGTTAAACTGATTTTGATTTACTAAACCTCATAACTGTAGACCTCAAAATAACTCAAACAAATAATACTAACTAATAAATAACGACGCGTGACTGCGGCTATATAATTACCGAAATCTATTACATGAAGGGACTACATATACCTACATGGGTAAAAAAAATTATTTTTCAAAAATGTACATATTTACACAACCTTTGAACTAACCTGAACTTGAAAATTTCATTAAGTATTTCCAAAAATTGACGAAGTTACAGCCTTAGAAAGACACGTGCTCACATCGTAACATATTCGTGTTTAAAACTCTATATGCGTTTTCTCGAAACTACAATTTTAAAAACGATCCCCAAAATATCTTGAGAAATACTCAACCGATTTGGTTGTAGTTTGCACATTGTTTCTTTATACGATTAATAATAGGTCTGTTCATTGACAATCCCTAACCCCACGTGTTTTTAAACGTCAAACGTGTTTTTTTGAGAAACCTGTGGCACCCAGCTAAAATCCGGTGTAAACTCAGGGCTAATGACGAATATCAGTTTAATTGTTAGCAGACGCGGTATTTAAAAGGGAATTAACTCTTGCTGCGGGCACAAGAATGTAATTTTAGCATTTCAATGAGGAAATTATCAAAAAGTAGTGGTTTTAATTTAGAATTTTTATGCAAAAGGTCAGATGACAGTACCCCTCTTTAATAAGCTGTTCGTTGAACTGACAAGCACTGGGGCGCCCCATGTTTTTTAACAATTCTCAGAGCGCACCAGTGCGTCCTGGAGTACCTCAGGTTTTTGGGTCAACGAACAAACCTAATAGTAATTATTGACCGTTTTTTTTTTTTTCTTTAAAGCAATCTAGTTTTCTTCTTATAAATAATCAAGGGCCAATTTTTATTCTCAAAAATCGAACCTTCGGCTATTTTTCAAAAAATTAATATTTTAAAAATACGGTTCGACAGAATTTAAGCTTCATTTGCGGGAAGTTTTGTTTTTTCTCTTCAATCCGAAAAAATCTGCGGCTGAGGGGCGTCGAATGATTCTAGAAACGTATGGTAATTAGTGAAAGAATGTGGCACGCCTGGCTTCAACGCTACAAAAGTGATGATTTCAGCGTGGAAAACAAGGAGCGTCCCTGACCGGTGGAAAAGTTTGATGACGCAGAATTGAAGATATTACTGGGTGAAGATTCATGTCAAACACAGCAAGAACTAATAGATTCATTGGGCGTGACTCAACAAGTCATTTCACATCGTTTGAAAATCTTGGGAATGATAACGCCTCGAATTTTGAGCCTAAAACGGCGGCTTTCCATTTGTACTCCCAATATATATATTATTTATTTCAGATAAAAAATATAGAAATTGCAATGGGTACCGTAGGAGCTCTCATCGTAAAAAGGGCTTTTTTAAAATATAGTGTAAATATAAGTCAATATGCATATATTAGTTTTTAAATAAAACAATTTTTCATATAAAGGAAGTGAAGTCTTGTTCAAAACTTTTTTCAAAGGCATTTCCTAAAAAGTTAAATGATTGATTTTGTATTGTAATATTCGAATTAAGCAATTTTTTGTTTTTAGAAACTAGTAAAAATATATAATAAAATTAAATTTATTGCTACTTCCTACCCATTCAAAAAGCAATATAGTGAAAAACTCCAGTACAGGAAAATAAAATAATCCGCCGATAAGTTTATTCACGAAAATTTAAAATGTTTATTGCCTTTAGTTTTCGCCTTTTTTGCCATTAAGGGATTAGGTGGGTTTCAGAGGTGCAAAAAAAGGGTATTTTTACAATTTTTTTTTAATATATAGAATCATATATTTTATTTAAACAATTTAGTATATCAAAGATACATATTTAAACAGTATTTTGTGAAATTTTTATTTAAAAATTCCGAAAACTCAGCCGTTGGTACCTCATCTCCCTTGACCTCTCAAGAAAAATGCTTTTGCCGTGGACAGCATAACTCATTATTGGTTCATCTTAAATCAAAAAACCAAAAATATTTCGTAAGTACATGGATAAATCTCGTTAATGAACGAAGCAAAAAAAAAATTAAAATTTGAATTGTTGACAGACTTTGAACAAAAAAACACATTTTTTGGTCAAATTTTCGCCATGTATTGGCTCGAAAAAATTAGTTGTAATAAAAAAAAAAAAATTTGAACAAAATCGCTTCATAACTTTTCGAGAAATCATGTCCACCGACTTAAAAAATTGAGTTTTGAGATAAACGCGTTTAAAGTTTAAAGCGCTGCACTGACGTGGCCTGATTTGCGGAACTTCCGAAGGGTCTATATCTTAGAATTTTACTCGGATCGATTTGAAATTTTAGGAGAATATTTTAAACATATTGTACTATTTAATAAGACAAAAAAAAATAATCGATTTTTTGAAATTTTCAAACCCACCTAACCCTTAATTGAATTTTCATGAGCAAAACACACCAGATATTTAGACATCGAGGAGAAAATATGTTTTGAGAATTGGCCTTGCATAGGCTTGAAAGTTATATACATAATTATTTTCCAATTATTTCCAATGTTATTTAAAATTGAATTGCAATTGAATAAATTAAAAAAAAAAAAAAGAGAAAAAGGGATTTAATTTTTATTATGATCCAAAAAGGATTTACTTTTTCAGCCATTGTTGCTGTCAAAGAAAAACGAGAAATGCATTTCAATAGATACTTATAACAATTTTCTAACGTTTTTAAATGAAACCTAACCCACGATTTATTTGTTAGAGTTAATGTTTAATTTACTGGATCTAAAATTTGTAAAAAAAAAATCAGGGAATATAACGCCTTACTTGAAATTTACAGGAAAATTTTAACGCAATTCTAGTTCTTATAGATATTCTAGAAAATATGGTACGGAACCCTCTGTGAGCGAGTCGAACTCGCACTTGTCCGGTTATTAGGAGTAATATAAAAGAAAATGTAACTTCTGAGCCCGGAGATCGTAAAAAGTACCAGATCGCAATAATTGAAAGCACTCGCGCGGCCGCCTAAATTGCAAAAACTTGATTAGCCGATAAAACTAAAATTATTTATTGCAACGAGAAAATTATTATAGCAAGATCCTTAGGAAAAAGGTTAAAAAACAATTACTAGACCACGATTAATTTAGCCACTTGCGATTTTTCCGAACGCCTATCAAATTGCGCGCCTTCCACCTAAATTAGAGCACCTCAAGAAAATGCAATTACCTACTTTTTTTGCACCAAATACAACTGCACGCGCCGAATGACCGTCGAAAATTGAGCCCGAGGCGGTCCAGCATTGGTCAGTGTGAAATTTGCTCTGAGCACTCGGATTAGAAAACGCACTCAGAAGATGCTATCAACTGCTGGCATCCGATGAGGATTATCAGGTTAAGGAGAATTGTTTTCGAGAGTTTTTAATGCGTGCAGTAGAACTCTAACAGAGCTGCAAAGTAATGCATTACCGTACTCAGTACAACCATAAGTAATGCAAGCAAGAAAATTACCAGCACCATTACAAGCATTGGTACTTCAAAAATTTAATTACCAAGTAATGATATAGGTTCATCACCATTGCCATACTCCAGAAGCATAACTTAACTGGCATTAATCAGCATTACATGGCATTACTTAGAAATACTCAGCATTACCTAGCATTGCTTAACAGTACTCATCATTACCTTACATTATTCGCTGAGCATTTATAAGTAATGCCAGGTAATGTAAAGTAATGTTACTGAAGTACGGCAATGGTGAAGTACCAATACTGTAATGTATTGCTTGCTTGCATTAATTATACCGGTTATTGCAATAGTAATCGTAGTACTTCTTTACAGCTCTAAACTCTAAGAATTACTCGGATAATTGACTATTTGAGTACTTTAAGTACTAAGTATTCAAGGACTTACCGTGGCTGGGACTGAATTTGAGTAAAGGAGTTTAGAGTACCCGAGTTTTCGAGAACTTGATAGGAGAACGATTCGAGTAACTGTGAGTATTTAGGTACTCAATTAAGGAATATTCGAATTTTTGAATTTTGGAGTATCAATATTTGAATATTTGGGTCCTGTAGAATTCACAAAATTTACGAAATCTTTAGTAACGAAATCTAGTATTAAAAAAAAAAAAAAAAATCGCATTTCAAAAATTTCTCACTTCAAATTCTCACAGTGTCAAAATTTCGCTTTTTCATAATTTAGAAGAACATTTTACATAAGTATGCTGCAGTATCTATTAAATTTATCTATTGAAACCTATAATTTCATTGCATTTTTTCTTCTCAATGAATTCATTCTACAGGACTCAAATACTCAAAAGCTTCAATGCTCCATAATTCCAATGTTCGAATACTTCTTAATTAAGTACTGAAATACTCCCTTATTCGAGTGCTCGGATAGTTTTTCCCTCAAGTACTGAAGTACTCGGGTTCTATAAACTCCTTTACTTAAACTCGGATTTTTCAAAACATTTAATGGTTATAGTCTCAACTACCATGACACAAAAAGGTACTCCAACGAATACCTCAAATTTTAAAGGCCAGACTGATAAATATTTATTAATTACTATTTTTAGTGAATTTTTTAAATCAGCCGAAAGGAAAATGAATTTACTTTTCAAAACACCTGCTTGAAATTTACTCAATTTATGGTAAATAATGTATAATTTTTGAAAAAAAAAAAAAAAAAATTTCTGGCTGACAATTTATTTAATTAACATTTGACAGACCTTTTCTTCATATTATTACTATTATTTTTTACTAAAATTACATTTCATAACACCTTTTTGTTTCATTTTCAATAAATCTTAAAACGGTTATCTAGTAATTTTTTTGCTAATTTCCTTATCGGACATAATTTTGAATGCGCATTATCAATGCATGAGGTAGATGTGAGGCTTCGATAAAAAAATTATTTTAATATACCATATAAAAGGAATCTTAGACTTTAATTTCGAATTATAAAAGAAAAAAAACATTTTTTGTTTGCTTAATTAAAAAACATGGTCGCGACGATTAAAAAATTAAGTCTGCCGTAGTAAAAAACATGATTTCGCTGACAGACCAATTTTAATAGCTAGATGAGTTTCATACTTCATTTAAAAAAACAAAAAATTGTTATGATATATACTTTTATTAAGAAAGAATACTTTATTAAAAATAATAAGAATTTTATTAATTATTAAGCCATATTGTAGCTTACAGAAGACTCATAATCATTAAATAAATAAAGGTGAAAGATATGAGCTAGGACTTTCGTTACAATTTTCTTGTAAATTTCAAGTAAGGCATCATATTCCCTGTTCAGTATTTTCGGAAAAATGGGAAGAGGTGTGAGGGAATGCTCTATTTTCTCATATTTTTCAGAATATATTTTTAAATATGCTACATAATAAGCTCTTTTAAATGATAACCCGCATGATATATAAAATTCAAAAACAAAATTTTGGAGTAACGTAAAGTGGCCTATTTCCGCCCGCCTCCTTAATTCCGAGCACTTTATATTTCTGCTCATAATTTTTTTCGATGCATGTAAACAAGTTAATGATTATTACAATATGTACCTGCACATCTCATATTATAGTGGTCGACAATGGCCAATAATTGATTGCCATTTTTTTAATTTATTGCAGACATTACTACAGAAGTCCCATTCTTGTATAAAACTTTAGAAGAAATCCTTAAATATGGTGTATTGATTTTAAGTATTTTTGCAATAATTTTAAAGCGTTGAGATTAATACTTTACATTTTATCCCACACATTTACCTTTTACCGGTGGTCGGTATAAGGCAGTTTGTAGAATACTTTAAAATAAATTTAAAAAAAAGTATAATTTTTATTGTGTAATTAGAAAAACCATAGCATAATGACTTAAGGCATTAGTTAAACTACCTTGTTTCCTATTTCCGACCTACCAGAAAATGTTTCTGAACGTAGTTAATTTAGTCAGAAATGCAAGCAATATTTGTACAATTGTCATTTATTCTAAAGAAGATACTTACTTGTCTAATTTTTCTTTTGTTTTTAATTTTCAAATTATAGTGAAAAATTATATTCACTTTAAATATGAACAAAAGCATTTAAAAATTCCTGACAAGTTTTGTAAATAATATTATTTTTAATTTCACTTAAACCATCTAAAACGGTCGGCAATTAGGATATGTGTTTTGATTAGTTTGCGCATTTCCGACCTACAAAATTTGGATTTTTTTACACGAAAAGGATCAACTTTACAAACAAATGTATAGAACAGAAAATGCTTGAAATTAGCCAAAGAAAACGTGTGAATTTTTTCGACTATTTTTGGTTTTTTAGATTTGGCCAAGTTTTGGAAAAACCTAAAAGTCCCAAAAAATTCTGAAAAAATTCACACGTGTTCTTTGGCTAATTATTAACATTTTGTGTTCTATAAAATTTATTCTTAAAATTGACCCTTTTTGAGTAAAAATATCACCAAATTTCATCATAACAAACGTATATAATAATATAATAAAACATGATAACATTTTTGGACAAAAAAATTGAAAACTCAGCGAGTTATTCGCAATTTCCCAAAGCTCCAAAAAAAAAAGTCCTCCCACAGCTACAGTGATAGCGACATTCACAGTACGTTAAATCAAAAAAACCAGAAAGTTTATTAGATAAACTAGGAGGTATTGCCCGTAACATGACTCTCGATCCAAAAAACAAATTGAAATTTAACAAAATGGGGGTTTTAAAAAAAAAAATTTAATTTTGCGCGAAAATTAGATGATTTTTGGCCTGCCAAAATTACATTTTTTATTCGATCGAAAATCTGGAGGTTCATGGCATGGAGAAACATATATAAAATAAGCTGCAATAAGAATAAAATCGATCGGATGATTTGTCTTCGAGTTACAACTGCAGCAAATTTGAAAAAAGTAATTTCGAAAAAAAACGAGTTTAAAGTTTAATTCATACATTTCTCAATACCTCGATACGATGAGCGGTTGCTCTTCAGATGGCTATAACTCAACAACTTTTATTTTAGTATGTTATTTTTAAAGGTAAACTATCGAAATATGCCAAAAAAATTGATTTTTTCAAAATTTCACACTGGTGGTGCTCCTTAAGAAATCCAACATTTCAAATACGACCAAGCCTTACACTTTTCTGTTACTCAGGTTAATTTTAAAGTATTCAAGTTTTTTGTGCAAATAATTAATTGATAAATTAAAAAATAATCGAAACTAAAATGTATTTTAAACAACGTACAGAAATGCTGATTTCGTTATAATAAATTACGAAGGAGAACATTTTCCCGGAACTGTCATTGAAAAAAACGAAGAACGCTAAAAATTAAAACGATGACAATGAATGAACATTATTGGAAGTGGCCAGACGATATTTTAAACTATTCATCAGGCGATATTATTTGTAAGATTGAAGCTCCAGCAATGATAACTAGTCGTGGAACGTATAATGTGCCTAAAATTAAGGACCTTAAAATGAAATAAATTATATTAATTTTTATTTAATTTAGTTCCACGCAAAATGAACTACATACTGCAATGTAATATATTGAATATCTATATAAATATTATGTATATACTGAACTATAAGCTTAAAAACTTAAATGGGTTCTTTTTTACTATAAGATTTTTTTTTATGTATGTTTTTCCAAATTTTTTGTTATTTTATATAATTAAATATTATGTGCATAAATTACAGGTAATTTGTATCCACATTTTCAACGTTTTAACTATATTTGATAGAGAAAACGTCTGATTTCTAAAGCGGTCGGAATTAGGGTAAGCGGTGGCGACAGTTCTTGTGGTCGGAAATAGGCGCATCTGCCCTGTTTGTTTCATGCGAGTTTAAAATGTTATTTTAATACATTTTGCAAAAAGAAAGTACCATAACAACTTTTTTTATAATTTCTTACATCACTTTAATTTCAGGATTTGCCCTTTTTGATTGATTTTAATATATTAGTCGCTTCGTTTAGGGAAAATAGATAAGGAAGGAGTTTGGTGGTCGGAACTAGGCCACTTTACGTTATGTCCTGCTTTACTTTTACACCTCTATGTATGTATATCGAAAACTATTAAATATTTCTTGTTTTTTTAGGTAGAGTCACTTGAACTACTTTTGCGTGTATCTCAACCTTAGTTGAATTTTTAAGCTGTTGCCAACAGCTGTTGGTCAGGTGTACCAGATATTTTAAAGATATACAGGGTGTTCAGAGGTAAGAGGTCAATACTGCAGGGGGTGAAAGGTCAGACCGAGACAAGCAAAAAATCGTATGGGTGGGGGGGGGGGGGGGGGGGGGGGGCATCTCGCACCGTTTGGCAGTTACAGGGTGATTCGTAAATCAGGATTTTTCCTTATATGGGAACCGCTCTTGTATTTTTATCTTTTTTTCTACGCATCGCAGCGGCCCCAAACTAATTTCAAAAAATCACTATGTGGAAGCCCTTTCCAAAAAAGTTTACACCACCCCATGCGCGTAGCTAGGGGGGGGCAAGGGTGGGCAATAACCACCCTAGAAACCTCTTTGCCCACCCTAGAAAAATCGACAGTGTTGGAGAATTACTATACTGTCTAATTGCTTGTTATTTTAAGATTCAATACGAACCCTACCTAGAAAATAGTGTTGGTGTGCACTTGTTCGGTTATTGTTATTGCGCGCGGTATTAGGTGTTTCCAATATTTGGATTACAGTATTCAATAAAAGCTAATTAATACAAGTTAATCGAAAAGACGTAAGGTATGTTATGTTTTTTGTTTTACTAAGTTTTTAGTAAATTAGAACGTTGACATCAAATTAAATCAATCGCCTCGCCTCATTTAGAAATGTTTTTTGTTTGTTTTTACGAGGGGCGTTCAATGTATTCTCGGTATCGGGGTGATATACTAATGATGAAGGTAATTAAATTATCTCATTAGTTAAAGACACTTTTTGAGGGTATAAATATAAAATTTTATTTAATTGTCACCATTAGTATTCAATATATCATTAAGAAAAGGCAACTACGATGACTGATGCGACAATTTTGAAAAAAATCGAGCAGCGAGCTGTGATAACATTCCTTACAAAACAAGGAAAGACTCAAAAAGTTATTCACGAAGAAATGGTGACTGTTTACCAAGATTCTGCTCCATCATTATCTACTATTCAGAAGTGGTCTAGTGAATTCAAACGGGGTAAAGAGAGCATTGAAGACGACCGGTTAGTGCCACTACTGAAGAAAACGTCAAAATCGTTGAGAAACTTGTACTTAAAGATGGTCTTGTAAGAGTGAAAACATTAGCAGAAAGGACTAACCTATCCGTGGGTACCATTCACACTATCCTTCATGAGACTATAAAAGCAAAAAGACATGGAAAATTGACCGCCGGTGTCTTGCTTCATCACGACAACGCGCCGGTTCACACAGGGCGCGTTGTTAAGGCTGCTGTGCGGGAATGCGGATTTGAAGAAATCAATCATCCACCCTACAGCCCGGATCTGGCCCCTAGTGATTACTTTCTGTTCCCACATCTTAAGAAAGATCTTCGAGGTAAGCATTTTTTCGACGATGAAGAGTTGAAGGCGGCAATTGATGAATATTTTTCAGACAAGGAAGAAAAATATTTTTTAGGGGCTATAGAAAAGTTACTTTCCCGCTCTAATAAGTGTTTTGAGGTGATGGGGAACTACATTGAAAAATAAATTTTATTCAGAATTCTCTGCTTATTCTTTCATACCTACACCGAAAATGCATTGAACGCCCCTCGTATTTAAAGATATGAAAACAAAACATTCTTTAAAAAACCCGAATAGTCGGTGATACATGATAATGAAAAGATGGGAAATAGAAGTAATTCTAGTTCTTCTATACAACCTAAAGCATCAACAAGTACATCTAAAGAAAATGACCCACGAACTGTGGTAGGCGATGGTTTATAAATATCAACTATTCTAGTTTAAAAACAACGTATTAGATTTTCGCTTGGGAATGATATATTTTCCCGCGGTAAAAATTAGCCTATGTCCTTCCCCAGGATACTATTATGTACATCTTCTTGCCAAATTTTATCGAAATCCGTTCAGCCGTTTAAGGGTGAAAAGGTAACAGACAGACAGACAGACAGATTTACTTTCACTAGTTATAATATTAGTATAGAACTATGGATTTAATTGCACCATTAGACTTTCAATTTTATTAAGTAGTTAAGAAAGACGCCAGATAGTAATAAGGAGAGTGAATGAACTAATTTCTCATTAAATGATTGTTCAGCTGGACGGCTGCCCACCCTAGAGAAAATCCCTAGCTACGCCAATGCACCACCCCCCTATCCCCAACCCCTTGGCCACAATCCCACCTGGAAGTTGAAAAAATTAACTTTTATTTCACGATTTTTCACCTCTCGCCCCACTTTTCTCCGAAATTCATGTTATTAATATACCTACTTTTTATTTTTTTTAAGTTGCCCATCTAATTACCTTTCCAAAAAGGTGCAACATGCCCAGGTAGAAAAGGGTTGCAAAAGTCCTGAAATTAAAACATCCTCACAGGTACCTAATTACTTTATTGCACCATAATGAAAAAAATCGTTAAGTAAACAATTTTTATGACAGCAAGTTCGGAAATGTTTGTTTAGGAAACAGAGGTAGTACATTTTTATTATTTCAGCAAAACAGTAATAAAATAATAAATGTAATCTCGTTAAATAGCGTTATTAGTTTATTATATCCAGTATTGACTCTTAAGTATCCTGACGCTCCGTTTCTAATACCTCCTATGAATTATGGTATAAAAATGGGTAAGTTTGAAAGGACATTGACCACAGTTGAAGAAGCAAGCGATAAAACCCGGTGTTTAATAGAAAAAATTAAGATAAAATGGTAGAACTCAGTCTTGACGAGTATGCCGATATAATTTACGTGTACGGTTTAGTAGAAGGAAATGATAGTGAGGCCGTACGAGAATACCAAAGGAGATTCCCAAATCGGCGGTTACCCAACAGAAGGGTATTTTCAAGGACTTTCAGAAGGTTAAAAGAAACCGGAAGTGTAACCGCCCCCAGAGCAGAAATGCGAGCAGGAAAATCGGCCGATTCAGCGGAGCCCGACCAACAAATCCTCAGCATCGTCAGGAACAGCCGTGTAATAAGCATCAGGCAGGTCGCACGAAGGTCAGGATTGTCTTCAGGGAGAGTTTGGACCGTTGTGAACCGAGAGCGACTACATCCATACCGCCATATCCCGGTCCAAGCACTACAGGAAGGAGATTCCAAAAGACGATTGCAATTCTGCACTGCTGCTCGAGCCTGGCATCGAAAACAGAAGGTTTCTAGACCGAATTCTGTGGACGGATGAATCGCAATTCACCTGGGATGGCATCACAAACTTCCACAACCTCACAACCAACGGAGCACCTGCGCATACTGGGAACATTGTTAGGGCAAGGTTGAATGAGCATTACCCAGAGCGCTGGATTGGACGAGGTGGAACGATTCCTTGGCCTGCTAGGTCACCGGACCTTACTCCACTGGACTTTTTCTTATGGGGAATGATCAAAGATGAAGTTTACTCAAGACCAATCAGCACCAGAGTAGAATTAGTTACCAGGATTGGGACTGCAGCCACGAAAATACGGGAGAGACTGGCTACCATAGACCTTAAACGTGAAATAAGACGAAGGCTACTTGCATGCATCGAAACTGGCGCAGAACATTTTGAACAGCTTTTAAAGGACAAACGTTTTAATTGTAATTAGTTTTTAAGCGAACAAAATGTATTTTTTAGTAAACTTAAGTATAATTTCCTAAAACTTCGAATTATCATTATATTCTGTAAAAGGATTTTTGTAAATAAATTTTCGTATTCTTTTCCTACCTGGGCATGTTGCACCTTTTTGGAAAGGTAATTAGATAGGCAACTTAAAACAAATAAAAAGTAGGTATGTTAATAACATGAATTTCGGAGAAAAGTGGGGCGAAAGGTGAAAAATCGTGAAATAAAAGTTAATTTTTTCAACTTCCAGGGAGGATTGCGGCCAAGGGGTTGGGGATAGGGGGGTGGTGTAAACTTTTTTGGAAAGGGCTTCCGCATAGTGATTTTTTGAAATCAGTTTGGGGCCGCTGCGATGCGTAGAAAAAAAGATAAAAATACAAGAGCGGTTCCCATATAAGGCAAAATCCTGATTTACGAATCACCCTGTAACTGCCAAACGGTGCGAGATGCCCCCCCCCCCCCCCACCCATACGATTTTTTGCTTTTTGCTTCTCGGTCTGACCTTTCACCCCCTGCAGTATTGACCTCCCACCTCTGAACACCCTGTATATGGGACATTCCACGTCAACCGGGCCACCTAAATGACCAAAAATCATGAAGACCTAGAAAATTGTTTTTGGGCTTAAATTTTTGGTCTATCTTTACTCTTTAGAAATTGACCTGGCGTTTTGAAAAATTCAAAATGGTGGACCCAATATGGCGGCCAACTTTTCAAAAATGAACGAAATTTGAATAAAAAAAATACTGTGATATTCTGCATAAAATTCTAAGTAAGAAATGTCTTTTGCAAATTTTTTAATAAAATTGCCGTTTTTGAGAAAAAAATTGATGAATTTTAAAAATTTTTATATAGGAAAAAATTCACAATTGGCATATTAGAAAGACTTAAAAAATACTCAGGTGTTAGGAGGTTGCTAGTGATGAATGCAATGTCAGATGTCAAAAAATTCAAAATGTCGGATCAAATATGGCCAATATGGATTTCATCAAGATCAAAACTTTTAAAATTCATGAATTTTTTTCTCAAAAACGGCAATTTTATTCAAAAATTTGCAAAAGACATTTCTGACTTAGAATTTTATGCAGAATATCATAGTATTTTTTTTATTCAAATTTCGTTCATTTTTGAAAAGTTGGCCGCCATATTGGATCCGCCATTTTGAATTTTTCAAAACGCCAGGTCAATTTCTGAAGAGTAAAGATAGACCAAAAATTTAAGCCCAAAAACAATTTTCTAGGTCTTCATGATTTTTGGTCATTTAGGTGGCCCGGTTGACGTGGAATGTCCCATATATATTTTTTAATTTTTAGGACTTAACATAGCTTTGTAAAAATGCTCGAAATAATGACAACGTTTGTTTCCTCTTGACTAAATTTCCTTAAAATCACAAATCATATAAAAAAAAAAGGTTACGGTCTTTATTCATGCTTATAATTTTGACAATTGAACCCATGCAAAGCTATTTTTAGTAAGACTTAAATGAAACATTCCCCCATTGGTTTTAAAAATACAAACTCAAGACAGGAACCAATCGTCACTTATTACAAATTCCTAGAAATTGAAGCAGAACAGAGAATTTTCTTCTAGTAGAGTCTACATTGATTAATCCTGTTACAAACATAATTAATTCCGACTGGATTTTAGGAAACGATCTGCAATATAATTATTTTTATTTTATTTGTTTATTTGTGCTAAAATAAAATTCAATTTCAAGAAAAACACATTTAAAGATCTTTCAATTTCTTTGCTACCACCTACGCTACCAGACCACTTATCTGAATAATGTTTTTTTAATTAAATAAAGAGCAATTTTGTTTGCTAGCAAAGTTGCCTTCACAGCTCCAATTATCCAAATTTACTTTTGTTTACGTTAAAAATGTTTATGTTTTTCTTTTTGAAAATTCAAATATTGTTTTGGCACATTTTATAAATTTAATTTAATATTGTGTCACGCAAAAACTACTGGAAAGATTTTAATTAAACTTTGCCGTTTTATACCTTAAAGGCTTGGTTTTTATCCCCATTTAGAAATGATCAGCATATTCCTCATGGGAATTAAGATATAAAAGATATTTATCTAAACATACTATATAATATAACTGTATCCGAGTCGTGTGTTTGTGCACACATCACGCAAAATCTAATAGACGAATTCTAAGAACACTTAAAGCTTAGCTTATGGCCTCGGGAATGTTTAGGATATTATTTGTTAAATATATAAATAAAATTTCTAAAATTCAAGGCAATTTTATGGAAATTAGTACAAAAGCCAATTCGGGGCTTCTGATTTGAAATTCCAAATTCTCTTTGTCTGTTTGTGCACGCATTATGCAAAATCTACGGGAATGAATTTTATGAAACTCAACGTAGCTGTAGCTTATACCCTGTGTTAACGTTTAGATAAATTTTATCGTTGTCTGTATGAGATATTATGGAACAGTTACAAAATGATTTGATAGTGTAATTTTTCTGTAAATTTGTTTAAGCTATATTCAAGCAAACTTTAGATAAATGCGAACAAAGTCGCGAGCACAGCTAGTTTTAAATAAATTTTAATGTTTCTATAATAACTTTTGATAATGGAACGAAATTTATGGATTTAAATTAAAGTTTTTGAGGTTATTTTTCGGTATTACAGAACATAATTGAATGCTCAAAATCACATTTTGTTCAAAACAGTTCTTTATTGACTATTGAGAACTTACACAGCACATAATCTTAGGTATGTATATTTCACGAGCAGCTGCCATAAGTTCATCAAGAAAAAGACATCCAAAACGAGTAAAGAGTACAATGCTACTGTTTTTGTTTCTCATAGGTTAGTTGTGGGTCATTTTTATTATCGTCATTTGTTAAGGAGTTCTTTTTACCCCCGTACGGAGGTTTGTGATCCGCCGCAAAAGGGTGGAGCATTCGAAGCGCGTGAATGCCCTTTCGCATGCTGAGACTTGAAGTTGGCGGCAATGATGCGGTCCTATGCAAAGGACTTGGCGAAAGTAATTGTCAACTGAAATCGTCAGCATCCTGATCACTGCATCCGGAAATTGTTTTATGCAAATTTACTGGCGCTACAAAGGTGCGAGCTGCCATCATTTGGAAATTTTCAGATGCTCGATAAGCACTTCTTGTGCAAACGCATCTAAAAACAATCCGCTTGAACGCAATACGAAACTCGTTCGAGAAAAGCGCATATATTACCGGATTTATAGCCGAATTGCAATAGCCGAGCCAAAATAGGGTGGAAAAAACTAAGGGTTGAATACACTGCTGGCAAAAGGCTCGTATTAGATACATTGTGAAAAAGGGTAGCCAGCAAAAGATGAAACCGCCAACAATAATCGCAAGGGTTTTGGCCGCTTTCGTTTCCATGCGAAAGCGCTTAACCTGAAATTTAATATTTCGTTTTCCTGGTCGCTTTTTACACTTCGGTGAAGGCGAGGTCGAATCGAAACTTTTACTCGTTTCGGATGTGCTGTCCAAATTGAATGTTGTCTCTCCGATGTCGAGGAGGCTCGTCTTAAAGTTGCCCCTTCCAATCTTGGTCGAAGGGTCCTTGTGGCAACTTTGATTAAAAATCCCATATTGTGGCGAACCCTTCGGACTTCCTATGGTATCCGAGGATGGAAATGAGACGGTTATCGCGACTTTTTCATGACGACTCGGATTCAGTTTCATAGAGCCTCCAGTCTGCCTGGGGCTTCCGAAATCTTCGAAAGTACTATTTACACTTAGCGATGAGTTTCCAGATTGTAAAGAGTTTGCAGTCCGCTGAGTGCCCGCATTCGTTCGTCCCCGATGCATCCTTAAGGTAAGATGATTCTCCTCGAAACGATTCCCCTCTTTGCTTTTAGTTGTTCCTGGAATCAAAAGAATCTTTAGTACATCTAATACAAAAGGATAATTCTTGTTAAGAATATTTACTTAACTTTTTATTAATTTTTTACATAACGCTGCTACTGAACACAACACTATCATGACTCGCATTCACCAAATTTTAGTGTCGAAAATGCACGATTGTGGCGGAACAATTGAAAAAAGATGAATGAAAACAACCCTAACAACTGCTCAACCGCTGTTACTGAACATGCCTTTCCAATATACTTTATGACATATGAAAAATTTATAGCAAAATTTAAACATTTTTACTGCACACTACCAAAATTTCAAATTTACTTACAATTTTTTGGGCTACTCATAACTTCTAAGCACGGCGAACATGACGAAAGTTTTTTAATTCTAAAACAAAAATTTTTTGTTCAATGAAATTTACATTGAATAATGTATTTTAAAATACATATTGCTAATTTAACTTTGCAGACTGATCAATTTGATTATAATGAATTAACATTATTAGGTTTATGACTATTAAAATTTACAGAAATTTAAATTTAGTTATTTGTACATATACAAAATTTCCTATTAAAAATTCTCTACAACTAATTACTACATTACAACTTAAAATTAAAAAGTTGTATTTCGTCTATGTACCAAACCATGTTTTTTATAACCTTTTGGTTATGCACATTGTTCAGATACAATGCAATTTTTCTTTTCATGCACATTTAAAAGACCAACTTATATCTATATATGTATTAGGGTGCTTTTTTTTCGCGACTATTTTTTTTTTTTTCAGTCCCACCTCGAAATTTTATGGCAAATACCTAAACAAAAGTTCCCTGAAAATTGGAGCCCTTAATATTAATATTAAGTACTAGACCAAGGCGTATAACGATTTCCCATGTAAAATACACGTAAACTTTGATTATTTTTCTTCAAAACTCTACAGCTCAGAGGCATTTTATGGTATAATCTTGGTCAATGGTAGGATTTCTTCAGAATTGAATGCTCTACAAAAGTGTCTATTGCAGTGTAACCCTAACTCCCACCAGCGAGGTAGTACGGGTCATTGACCCCAATTTTTCCACGAAATTCTCGCTTTTTGCCCCTATCTCGTAAACAATAAGAGGTACAGAAAAAGTGAATATTACAAACTTGTAGCAAATTCAATTTCCTCCAAAAAGTTTTTGAACACCAAATCCATGAAACTTCCACACTACCTCAACTTCAAAGCTCAATATCTCAAGAAATATCGATGTTAGCGATTTGGTGTTTAAGAGAAAGAGAATTTCGTGAAAAAATTGGGGTTAATGACCCGTACTACCTCGCTGGTGGGAGTTAGGGTTACACCGCAATAGACACTTTTGTAAAGCATTCAATTCTGAAGAAATCCTACCATTGACCAAGATTATACCATAAAATGCCTCTGAGCTGTAGAGTTTTGAAGAAAAATAATCAAAGTTTACGTGTATTTTATATGGGAAATCTTTATACGCCTTGGTCTAGTACTTAATATTAATATTAAGGGCTCCTATTTTCATGGAATTTTTGTTTAGGTATTTGTCACAAAATTTCGACGTGGGACTGACAAAAAAAAAAAAAGAGTCACAAAAAAAAAGCACCCTAATGTATATATTTTAAATACATTAGGTCGTAGACATAGTAAATTCAAAGAACAAACATATACCTACGAAAATTATAAGAATACACTATTTTTTGTTACATATCTGTATTTACGAAAAAAATAAGTTTACATTATTATAGCTTTAGACGTTTAAGTAAAATACCAAAAACAAAGAGAAATTTTGAGGTATTGTATATGAATTTGTTCTGAATTACATACAAATCGTAATTCAGTCTTTAAAATTTCGAAAATATTATCCTACAAATCATATTTACTTATCGTATGGCTAAGAATTCCATAAAGATTATTAAAATTGTATAAATCAAGCATTTATGCGGATCGTCCATATATTAGGTCTGTCTGTTAAATCCAACATTTTTACGTCCATATATTAGGTCTGTCTGTTAAATCCAACATTTTTACTCATGTGTAAAACTTTTTACTCGAAATTTTCTGTTAACCCCACGAAGGGGAAAAATTGAGCTCCTGACAGCACTTCTCCTCTTATAAAATTTTATTAGATTTTACTCAAGCTGCGAGAACGAGTAAATTTGTATAAAATCACCGATTGCTTGTCACCGTGTAATATGTCGGTGTAATCTTTCATTTGTGTGTTTTAATTTTGCGCTTCGATTCAGACAGAAGTAAGCTAATGAAAAACATTTTAAATAAATAAAAAACATATTTCCAAATCCTAGAAAATATTAAATAAATCCACAAGTTTTCCTCTGACATCTGTATCATGTTTGTCAGTTTATATACACAGGTAAGATTTTGAAAGTGTACCCAACTTTTACTTGAAGTCGTCTGGTAACTTTTGATGTTTATCCCCACTATCACATAGAACTTTTTACCAAATTTTTACTCAAGAAAATTTTATCCAAAAGTTACCAGACAAATCTATTACATCACACAAAATTAAATGGTTTTTAGACCCTTCCCACAAATGTACAGTACAAAATTCGATTTTGTTCTACAAGATAATAAATTACGAACCACTGACTGGTTTCCTTTTTAAAATGCTATATAATAAACACTGTTCATTATTTTTCACAGTTTGTTGCTTCATTAAAAAGAGTAAATCATCCAATTATTTATGAAATATCATTTCATTTAAATGGCTGCCTTAGCTAGTTTGGCAATAGCCCATCCTGTAAGCCTAATTTTGCAGCATATTTTCGATGATTTGAGGTTCTCTTTCAAGAATAGCTTGTGTTTAAGTGCCTGAATAGTTTTTGGATTTTAGGCATCCCATAAAAAAAGCACATGACACATCTGGACAGAATTATTTTCAAAATTCGCACTATTCCGGCATCACAGTTCAATTAATAAGTTTTCTATGCTATTCAAGCGTAAATATTTTCATTTAGTATCGCGGAGATATGATATTGTGTTTTTGTGATTTTATGAGCGCGAAACAGCTGTCTTTGTCAAAATATATTAGCATGTAAATTAAAAAGAAACCAACGGATAGCCCACCATTTACAAGAGTACTTTTGTATTAAGGTCTGTATTACTGGAACCTCCACGTTGAGGTGCCTTTTAAATAAATAACACTGACAACAATATGAGACATTTACATTATGTAAAAAACAATATCATTATCGAAAAAGACATTCATTTTATTATATTCTCGCTAATATTATTTTTTTAACCATAAAGTTTGTTAAAGCATTATTCTTACGTAATAAAGAGAAACTTATTTTCGTGGTTTCCAACAGGCGCGGATCCAAGGGGGGGGGGTCACGGGGGTCATGACCCCCCCCAAAACTGCCCGAATTTCAAAAAATAGAGCTGAAACAATATTTTGCAAACCGAAAAACAAAAAAAACGAACGAACAAAACGAGGTTTTGCAAACTTAAAAACCTGAAACTAACCAAACGATCAAAATTAACTTGCTTTTTTGCACTCTGAAAAATTGGAATCAAAAAATGACTAAATCAACAAAATTGACTAATTTTCTTAAACAAGACTGACTTTTTTATTATTTTTTCTATATTTGGATTTTAGCTATACTTCATATACTATCTATTTAATATACTGTTTACAATCTGTTTACAAGTTCCAACTATAAAAGCATCATTTATAGAACAAAATCCAATCTTCTATTTTGTTTCGCAAATCTGTTAATGATCGCATCGATGTCCAATTCAATGTCTCGATGGATGTGTAGCAATGCAAGCCCGGTGAGTCTGTCATTTGAAAACACACGAGGTAACGTTTCAGAAGAAAATTCGAAATAAAAACATTCAGACATTTTTTAGTTATAAGAGTACATTTTTTATATAAAAAATTATAATTTTATATAAACAATAAATTTATATATGAATGTAATGAATTTTCAAGTAAAACAAATTGGACGGGTTTTTGCATAAGGTTATTCAGGTTTTGTTTTTTATTCACTGAAGAAATTTGGCTTACATTGTTTATTTGGTTATTCTTGTTATTTTTGTCATTTTTGATTTTTTTCTATCCCGTGACCCCCCCCGGAAAAAAATTCTAGATCCGCGCCTGGTTTCCAACTGCCTCTTAATATTTTTGACAATATATATTTCAAATTATTTGAAGTGAAAATAGGCTGTACTACTTTTTTTCAATATCTTATCACATCATTATCATTCTCAATTATTGAACTAAATATGCTACCTCCTGGACAAAGCTTAAAGAAGAAGTCCCTGAACTTTTAGGAGGCAGTATAAAAGTATAAATTCTAAAGTAAAATACCCTCCGTTAATATTCAAATTTTACCACCCCAGCTAATCGAATTATGAAGGTTTTTGTCAACAAAATTAAAATAAAATGTCTGCAAGAATCAATTTATATGATCTTTTAAATAAGTCTACCTCCTTATCACTTTGATTGTTTACCATCTTCTAAATAAATGGAATATAGCTTAAATAATTGATTTCTCCAATATTATGATAAAGCCGTCTCTCAAGTTTTCAAGTTTCGGAAAACAAATGCATCAAAAACCTGTTACGTGAAAATAAGAACAAATGAGTTCACCAAAGTGAACGTTGAAGTGATAACATCTTAAATATACAAGTTCGTCGGTAAGTAGAATGGCCAAATAAACTCCGAAGGGATTTAAACCTAATTATAGCAATATCGTTTGAAATTTTCCTGGGGCGGAAATGCTTTAAACAACTCTGAAGGCAATCAGTCATCCCTTAGAGCGACGGCAGATAAATTAAAATGCCTTTGAAGGGAAACTTAGTTTGGTAGTCTTTTATTAGCTTCACAAGACTTAGGAGAACATTTTCCTGCCCTGATGGACCGTGGCCCATGCTACAAAAGTCCATCTCTTGACAGGGTTCTTTTTTTGAAGAACAAATCTTTTCGTTATTTTTTACCTCTCTCTCGACAGCATTATTCCGATTTTCATTTCGGAATATTCAAAATTACTCTTCAAAAGGCATTACAGTCTTGTAGTTATTAGGATTTTGCTTTTAGGGAATTTGGATTTCGTCGTCTTAAAACAATACACTCTACTTCCAAAGTATTAGCATCATCCCGCTTTTAAAATTAACATTAAAAAAGCCTATTCGAAAATTGAATTTAAAATTATAACTTAAACGTAATTAAAAAATAACATTCTTTCGAAAAGCCCCTTTGAGTATTTTATGAAATTAAAATTTTTTAAATTATGACCTTTTGTTCAGTTTCAGTTTTTAGTAAAATTTAAAATATCAACAAATCTCGAACAATGTCTTATGGAGAAAATAACTCAGATCTTTTGCGCCTTGTCGAAAACGAGCAAAAGAAGAACAAGAATCAACTGAACATCAAAAATCTGGGGGCACGGCAGTGCCCCCGCCAAGTCGAGCGCGAAGCAAACACTGCCGTACTATCCTTTACTGGAACCATTTCGCCGCATTTTCAGGCCCCTATTTGAGAACCTCTGGATAAGACCAGAACGCAGAAATTTTCGTCATCCAGTAAGCTATAATCACATACTTAAAATCCAAAATTTCAAGTCTGTAGGTCATTTAGTTCCGAAGTTAAGCGAAAGCAAAGTTTCGCATTTATGACACTCACTCACTCACTCACTCATAATCATCAAAATAGAACTAGTACTTCCCATAAACTCAGAGAGCTGAAATTTGGTACAGAGTTAGGGTTTAATGGCCACATAAAGGGAAAACTATAAAAACTAGGATAATCGAAGATCTGGAGTACCTGATGACCCTGATTAGAAAACACAAGAGCCCAACCAAACTATTAGAGATCGACATACCGCCTTTACAAAAAATATTCAACTTGATGGGCCGCTTCATTTGATGTCAAAAATCAAAGGTCTGAAGTATCTGATGAAGAACCCTCAGCTGGTCTCAGCTGTATTAGAGATATGGTAATGCCCCCTTCTACTATTGGTACATAAAAAAATCGACTATCATTGCAAAAATCCAGCGTAGTGGGACACATCTTCTAATTTAATCTAGCAATACGAAAAACTGTTGCTACTGTACAAGAATCAGAACCGGAAAAAAAGAAAAGAAAGATTTGTAATAATAAAAAAACTACTCCTAAAAAGAAAAAAATTGTGTCAAATAAGAAAATCTAATAAAATAAATCAATATGCCCACGTTTCTACAAAAAGAAGTGAAATCCCACCAAAAACATTCTGTAAAAAACTAGCCAAGTCTCGATGGAGCTGCTTGTTTATCTCTAAAAAGTAATGAAATCTAGACAAAGTCGTGCCAAATCTAAGGTTCCTTACTGCGATTTCTTTATTATTATAGTTAATGTTGTGTGACTTGGCCGTTGAAGGGTACACAAGGGTATAAAACCAGGTGCTCCATGACACCATTGCACCAATCTGTCGCCAGAACCGCTACCCATTGACGATGGAAAATTGCCACTTGGAAAACGTTGATTCAATAACCAGTCAATTGTAGGCTTGATAAAGCTGCGTATTTCAATAATACTTATGTATAGGCGAGCCTGAAACAAACAGTATAAAAAAATATTTCCAGTACAGACGGACTTCTAATCATTGATAGAAGTCCGTCTGTACGTCTATTTTATGTTAGATCGGTGGTCGATTTGACGCTCCAAAAAGAAGAGAGCAGAAGTCAGCATTGTCAATGCTGAATGCATGTGTTGCACAATCAACAATAGCCTAAAATGAGACACTAGCGTCCAATTACCAATACCAGTATGGGCTATTATCTCGCTTAACAAACATAGGTAGTTACAACAGATATAACATTACGTGTAAACAAAATTGACTTGTACCCACTAACGTATAAAGAATGTTCAACGGCCAAGTCACACAACATTAACTATAATAATAAAGAAATCGCAGTAAGGAACCTTAGATTTGGCACGACTTTGTCTAGATTTCATTACTTTTTAGAGATAAACAAGCAGCTCCATCGAGATTTGGCTAGTTTTTTACAGAATGTTTTTGGTGGGATTGAATTTTAGTCCTAAGTCGTCTGTATAGTGAATATTGTGAAAAAAATATTTTGGGGGATCGAACAATTACACCTTGTTAATCGTAGTGTATATTTTAATATCAATTAAACTACAGAATTGTTGAATTTGTAAAGCAAATGCATGTTAATTATTAAGAAGAAATCGTGTTGATTTACCTTTATAATCTTCATAATTTAACAATGTTTGCTTCAACAAGCATACATATATAGCTAAGTATTTGCTACTACATACACTGAGAAAAAAAAAACAGAGTAGACATAATATTATATAAAACCGTCTTTGAAAGTTCTTATTTCAAATATGAATTAGGTGTGATCTTTGAAGTATGTTTGAGACTGTTTAAAAGGCAAATTGAATTAAACCTTCATGGAAAAAACACCTAATTAACTCACGAAAAACACTGATTATGATTCATGATTCATGAGTATATCTATCAATCTCAATTTAATGATAATCAGTCTTTACTAATAGCTTTTATTTAACTTGAGTCGTTCGTATGTCTTCCCGATTCAAAATTTGTACTCGAGTTTTAACTCACTTCCTATTATCCGATTCTGATGAAATTTAACGAACTGGCGTAAATCTTGTGACAATAAAATGTAGTAGATCTAACATCGTTCTAAATCCAATATGGCGGCCGCTCCAACATGGCGGATGACTTTTATCTTCATAACCCCCAATGGATATCAAATGAACGAGTAAAATAAGATAGACTATGAAACATATCCAAACTAAAAGGTATAAAATAAATAAAAGTAAAAATTCTTTTTAAATCAAGCTTTTATATTTATATATATGTACATGCCTATTATTTTATATATATGCAAAATTTATATACAGGGTGTTCAGAGTTGGGAGGTCAATACTGAAGGGGGTGAAAGGTCAGACCGAGACAAGCAAAAAATCGTATGGGTGGGGGGGGGGGCATCTCGCACCGTTTGGCAGTTACAGGGTGATTCGTAAATCAGGATTTTGCCTTATATGGGAACCGCTCTTGTATTTTTATCTTTTTTTCTACGCATCGCAGCGGCCCCAAACTGATTTCAAAAAATCACTGTTTGGAAGCCCTTTCCAAAAAAGTTTACACCACCCCCCTATCCGCCACAATCCCCCCTGCAAGTTGAAAAAATTAACTTTTATTTCACGATTTTTAACCTTTCGCCCCACTTTTCTCCGAAATTCATGTTATTAACATACCTACTTTTTATTTTTTATAAGTTGCCTATCTAATTACCTTTCCAAAAAGGTGCAACATGCCCAGGTAGAAAAGGGTTGCAAAAGTCCTGAAATTAAAACATCCTCACAGGTACCTAATTACTTTATTGCACCATAATGGAAAAAGTCGTTAAGTAAACAATTTTTATGACAGCAAGTTCGGAAATGTTTGTTTAGGAAACAAAGGTAGTACAGTTTTATTATTTCAGCAAAACAGTAATAAAATAATAAATGTAATCTCGTTAAATAGCGTTATTAGTTTGTTATATCCAGTATTGACTCTTAAGTATCCTGACACTCCGTTTCTAATACCTCCTATGAATTATGGTATAAAAATGGGTAAGTTTGAAAGGACATTGACCACAGTTGAAGAAGCAAGCGATAAAACCGGGTGTTTAATAGAAAAAATTAAGATAAAATGGCAGAATGCAGTGTTGACGAGTATGCCGATATAATTTACGGGTACGGTTTAGTAGAAGGAAATGATAGTGAGGCCTTACGACAATACCAAAGGAGATTCCCGAATCGACGTGTACCCGACAGAAGGGTATTTTCAAGGACTTTCAGAAGGTTAAAAGAAACCGGAAGTGTAACCGCCCCCAGAGCAGAAACGCGGTCAGGAACATCGGCCGATTCAGCGGACCCCGACCAACAAATCCTCAACATCGTCAGGAACAGCCCTGTAATAAGCATCAGGCAGGTCGCACGAAGGTCAGGATTGTCTTCAGGGTTTGGACCGTTGTGAACCGAGAGGGACTACATCCATACCACCATATCCCAGTCCAAGCACTACAGGAAGGAGATTCCGAAAGACGATTGCAATTTGCACTTAGCTGTTCGAGTCTGACATCGAAAACAGAAGGTTTCTAGACCGAATTCTGTGGACGGATGAATCGCAATTTACCCGGGATGGCATCACAAACTTCCACAACCTCCACACCTGGTCAGATGTGAACCCACATAGGACCAGGTGTCGGTCCTTCCAGCAAAGATTTAGTGTCAATGTCTGGGCTGGCATCATCGGCAACCAGTTGATAGGACCCTTCATCTTGCCCCAAGTGCTGAATAGTCAGCTATATTCGGACTTTTTGGAGAATACCCTTCCGGATCTGTTGAAGGACATCCCCCTGGCCACCAGAAGCGCAATTTATTTACAGCTCGACGGAGCACCTGCGCATACTGGGAACATTGTTAGGGCAACGTTGAATGAACTTTACCCAGAGCGCTGGATTGGACGAGTCGGACCGATTCCTTGGCCTGCTAGGTCACCGGACCTTACTCCACTGGACTTTTTCTTATAGGGAATGATGAAAGATGATGTTTACTCAAGAAAAATCAACACCAGACAAGAATTAGTTACCAGGATTGGGACTGCAGCCACGAAAATATGGGAGAGGCTGAGACCATAGACCTCAAACGTGAAATAAAACGAAGGCTACTTGCATGCATCGAAACTAGCGGAGAACATTTTGAACAGCTTTTAAAGGACAAGCGTTTTAATTGTAATTAGTTTTTAAGCGAACAAAATGTATTTTTTAGTTAACTTAAGTATAATTTCTTAAAAATTCGAATTATCATGATATTCTGTAAAACGATTTTTGTAAATAAATTTTCGTATCCTTTTCCTACCTGGGCATGTTGCACCTTTTTGGAAAGGTAATTAGATAGGCAACTTAAAAAAAATAAAAAGTAGGTATGTTAATAACATGAATTTCGGAGAAAAGTGGGGCGAAAAGTGAAAAATCGTTAAATAAAAGTTAATTTTTTAAACTTGCAGGGGGATTGTGGCCAAGGGGTTGGGGATAGGGGGGTGGTGTAAACTTTTTTGGAAAGGGCTTCCAAATAGTGATTTTTTGAAATCAGTTTGGGGCCGCTGCGATGCGTAGAAAAAAAGATAAAAATACAAGAGCGGTTCCCATATAAGGCAAAATCCTGATTTACGAATCACCCTGTAACTGCCAAACGGTGCGAGATGCCCCCCCCCCCCCCACCCATACGATTTTTTGCTTGTCTCGGTCTGACCTTTCACCCCCTTCAGTATTGACCTCCCACCTCTGAACACCCTGTATATATGTATAATTTATAAAAACTTAGATAGTCGGGGTGCCAGAGGTTTTCATTTCGTTGTTGGACGGAATTTGATGAAAAATGGCAGAAAGGGAAGGTCATTGCCCGTACAGTGACCCATTAAAAAAGTTAGAATGAGCGATGTCGGGAAGGTACTTTGTTATTGCAAAATAACTTTGATAACCCGTTATTTTTCAGTTTTCTTGGAATAACTCGAAAACGAAGCGTTTCAGCGAAAAATATTAAATACAAAAGTTGTTCAGCTGATGATTTTACGTAGGAATACGGTTTTTTGATTAATTAAAAAATTGTTTTTCCGACCGAAAACCAGCAGAAAAGTAACAAAAATGCAAAAACAATAAGCATTAAAAAATAAAGGAAAAAAACGATTTCCATCGTTGATATTTGGGTTATTGATAGGTATTGGTATTGTTAACCAAATGCACCCGGTCCGGTTTTTCAAAAACAATATGGCGACCTATTGCAACATTGTTAAGTTAAAACTTTGGAACGCTGTAAATTCTGCATGAACAAACGGATCTTGATGAAACAAATTGGAATCGGTAGGTATTAACGGCATCTTTGAGTGTGCCAAATTTCAACTCATCATCACCCAACTTTAACTTTAACCGACTGTAATTATTTTGCATTCAATGTTGGGCAAAAATCTAACTTTTTATTTGAAACTGAGGCAGTTATATTCTAACTTTTAACTGTGTTTGACAGAAGGGTTATTCATAGTTATACGGTAGAAAAAAAAATGACGAAAAGTTAATATTTGCAGTCACAGGACTTGAAAGATCATCACAGGGTGTCAGTTTATTTTTGAATCCTTATAATTTGAAAAGTACATGACCAAGATTTTTTTTCATATTTTTCTGATAACTGTTACGACTTGGCCTAATGCTCGATTTCGGCTTGACGTTGAGTTCTGGGACACCCTGTATATAAACTTACGCAAATCATTTTTAATGTGATTTTAAAGTTATGCGGTTTGTATTTCATCTGACAATTTTATAGAAAAATATGTAAGTAACATACTTACATATAGGCTTGTTTAAGGAGCTCGCATACGTTTTAAGAGGGAGTTTTTGCAATTCGCAGATTACTCCTTAAATAGGTGGGCCTATCAGCTGGCTACTTTTTAAAATTGCTATAAAATAAATACCGCTCAATATTTTTCAAAGTTTATTGCTTTATTGAAATTATTAGACCATCCAATTATTTTTTGTTTTTTTTTTGTAGAAAGTTGGTAAATCATTTTGATATTAATGCTTCAAATTCTGAACGAGCCCTTAAATTATAACGTGAGCTACAGAACTGTATGTCGTGAACCTTATCAAAAATTAGTAGAATCATCGTCAGAAAAGAAAGTGCCACGCAGAACGAGAACGAGCTTTGTGAAAATCCATCGCCTTTACTGAAAAGATCTATTGCAGAGGTTGTTCGCAAATAATGCAGACGAGTATCAGATAGCCGTAATGATTAAATTTAAATTTTTATGTTAATGCAACTGGTTGATTTAAGGGTATTTAATATCAGAACTTTGATCGACTAGCCTTCTTATTAGATGTATACTCGGCCTCGTTGAATGAACTAATTCCGTCATATTGTTTCAACCAGACATGTAGTTTGATTAACAAGATGATTTTTAGTCATGCTTAACAGGTGAAAGTCATAAACAAAAATTGGTAAATGAACCACGAAATTAGATCTTTGAACAAGATATTTTTTTTGGTATATTTCAAAAACAAAACTATATGAATTATGGTTTTCTATCACAACACAAATTTGGTTTTGTTGATGAAAGTCATTATAACTTGAGAACATAATTACTATATCAAGAATATACATCTTGCTTCTGTCTAATTAAAATGTACTATGAAGCAACAGCCGTTTGAATATAATAGGTATATATAGACACGCATTTAGCCGGGTTATTTTTTTCTTTTCTGTCTAATATGACTAGACTAATAGGGAAATCCAATAGGATAGGCTGGATCTCGTGGGAAACATTCATTAGTTCGAATCTATTCGCTATTCCTGACCAAGCCCGAATATTGATAAGAGGCAGGAAATTGAAAGGTCACTAATTATATTAATTTGCCGCATTAAAGTTGAGGATAAGTATCATGTGCTCCGCCAGACGATGACGAGCAAGCTGTAGCATACAGAACCCTCTCGCAACTGTCCATTAACTCCGAGGGTGGGTTCCAAAACCCAGGCTTTGAGCATATTTCCCTCTTCAATGATCAACCCCTCAATTAGGGCAATCGAGTTTGGTAATATATGGCAGCGAGCAGGGCTTTGTTTGATGCAGCTAATTGCCCTGATTGTAGTCTTAATTACATTTAAACCTTCGCAGAACGCGATAGGACGACCCTATTTTTTAGCTCATTACGTTTTCTCAGTTCGGTTCATTTGCTACAGAGGAGCATACACAAGGCAAGTTCATTAGCATATCAATGATGGCACTTAGAATCTAAAGGAATTATTAGTCCGCAATTCTTTCGAGTTCCCCCCTTATGCAATTATAATAAGAATCCTGTCGCTATAGCGAAAAAAGGCGTCTGAGAATACAAAATCGCACTTTCGTTTCAACCTTGAATCGACTAAAAAAAATTTTTCTTTGCTTTTCCCCGCGAAATGCGAAGGAAATAAACAAAGTTATAAAGTTAAATTGTTTCGACAACCTCTCCCCAAATTCAAACTTTTAATAAAATCTCTGAAATATCTAATGAAAATTTTTGTTTTTTTTTTTTTTTGGTAGCGCGAATATTTGAAATTATTCGCACCTTCAGGCAAACCCCGCAAATCCGAAGGATTCCTCATTAAATTTATTTAGCCCAAGATAGTCGTAGAGCCGAAACTCTGATGGGATCTCCCACCGAGTCAATTTATACTAATTAAATTTTGTCGACTGCCACAGGGCAATTAGTTTCATTTTTTTTTTTAAAAAAAATTACAATAACTTGTGCAATCACTCACGTCTTTATGATATTTAATTGTTATAGATACAAGAAAGATACGAGCTTTTCTTAAGTAAAAATGTGATTAAAGATTCACAAGATAATTTTTCGGAAATATTTCTATAGCCTTGGGGAAGGTAATCTAAAATTATGAAAAAATTCTTGTTTAAGTTCGCATGATTCTCAAATTAATTTTTATTATTTTCCCTAAATGCTAGGAGTGGACGAATTTTTCATCAGTTGTTGGAATAATTTCTATGTATATATAACGCGTTGTTCGATAATTTTAAATAAACAATTTAAGACAAGGAGTCAATTTTCACCGTCTGTGAATTTTTTGTGAAACGAAATTCACTATATTTATATTTAAATTCTACAAGTTACTTGGTGGGATTTAAAAAAAAATTTTTGAAGTCCGGTAGATTTCCCATGTATTCCGGTCATTCATAACTATTAGTTTTCGAAATATCAGCTCTTTACATAAAAGATTTTATGGTTAGCAATATCGATCTTATCCTTTATGCTACAAAGCTTTTAAAATAAACAAAAACAATAAAATTAAGATTAAAAGTATGTACTTTATTTTTAGTAGTCGAAATGGGCATAAATTAGTGATGAAGGATAATTATCGTAATATCGATAAATCGGTAATTTTTTCACTATATCATTGTATCAGTTAATGGTACTCTTTTTCCATTCGTTCATGTGCAGGGGGATCATGGTACACCCTCCATTTGCAGCAGTAACACATATCATTATGAAGTAATTAATTTGTCTCTGGGGTTAGCCGGATTTTCTTTAGTAAGGTAGAGTCTCCAAATATCGTCCCCTACCCTAATTTCGTCCCCTTCAATATCTACTCTTTTAAAAACCGCCATCTATTATCAGTGACCCGAACCGACAGCTAGTTGCATCAGTCGGCCATTGTGTAGAAGTGAGTGCGCTACGACGTTCGTACCGACAGAAATTCGAAAATCAAAAAAAGTGTTCAAGGTGAGTTTTTCATTGAAATATTCTCGGATACCATAAAATATTGAGATACCTGACTTATTCATAACATTTTTTTGTCAATCTAACTATCAATACAGATGTTAAAGCGTAGTATGCTGTTCGCGCTAAACGAAATTTTCCATACAAAATTCCGCCTGGCGAAATGAAAAGCTAAAATTCCGCTGCGGAATTTAGCGAAGTGGTACGCTGTTCCTTCGCTAAATGGTTTGTTTCACGGATAAGCCACTAGGTGCGCTGCAAAACTCTCCCCAAGATTTTAGCTAGCCTGTGAATGTACATAGCATTTATTCGCGGCGGAATTTTGACATTTGAAGGATTTGCGGCATTTTAATTTGAATTTGAATTTTTATTGAAATTGTATTTGAAGAACGTAGAGGTAAAGCGATAAAACAAAATAGAATAATAAATAATAGAATAAAAATTAATAGAATAATAAATAAATATTTGAACAGAGATTGAAAACACTGTAGACGAGGTTTTTTTTGAAGAATATTTAATTATGAGATTTAATAGCATCGCAATTTCTTCGATTTCTTCAATTTTATTTCTTTTCACTTGATTCATTTACCTTTTATATATTGACGTTAAACGCTATGTTGTGAATCTATGCTAAATCTCTACCATCAATTCTACAAACAAATTTTCGCGAGTGTTTATCTTCGGTTTTCACGCGTTTTTTTGGAGACTGGTGAAATTTTAGCTTAGCGCGAACAGCGTACTACCCTTAATCGATTAAGTAAAATTTTCAGGTTTATGACACGTTTTTTGCTTAAATGGATGCGACCAAATAAATAGAAATTTCCTAATATCGTCCCCTTACGTGAACCTTATATCGTAACATGTAACTTTAGAATGTTTTATTTTTTATTTTTTAGATGCCGAAAAAATGATTAAAATAATTAAGAAAGGGCTGTTTAGATATTAATATGATAGTTAGGTTCAATTTTATATAATAGAAAAGGAGTAAGTACAATTCCAGTTCACGTGATCTTAATATCGTCCCCGGGACGAAATTAGGAGCCCAAAAATATATTTTCATAATTTGAGTATTTTTGTTAAAGCTATTTTATAATTTTTTCTGACAATGTTAACGGGTTTTTGATTTTTTTTATGAATAAAGGAGTATTAAACCTAGTGTTTGACGTCTCATTTATTACTGTGGTATTTTGTTTTTTTTTTTTTAGATTTGTTTTACAAAAAGGGGACGATATTTGGCGACTCTACCTTATACTTGCAGAAAGGGTAGCAACTAGCATATCAAACATATCAAATGAAAGTATAGACATTGGCCTTTCAAATAGTACAGTATCAAGGTAAACCCGATTTTCCGATTGACGCCCACAGGGTGTCCAATTATCGTTAAAATACTTAAAGCTGATCCTCGTTAGTCAATTTTGCTCTCAAACGACGTGGACCCCATGCATACCCAATATGTGTACATATAGGGGTAATCTACCCCTTGGTACGAGCCCCTAAGCACTTCTTTAGCAAACATTTTTAAGGGGGTTGGGATGCTAATTTACGCGGACAAAATTAATAACACTTTCTTTTCTAAAAACAGATAGTAAAATCTCCAATTTTAACCTTTTTGGGGTTGCTGAATGTGATTAAGGAATTAGTTTTTTCATCGGGATTGAAGGAGCTAAAATTGAGGAGAAAGGGGGAGGGGGGACGGGGTTGTTTTCCCTTAATAATCACAAAGGTGTTGATAAATATAATAGCAAATTATATATCGTATCACATATTTTAGAAAACTCTAATTCAAGTTTTGAAGTTATTTTTTACCTAGGGGTTGAAGGGGTTAAGATAGGAGAGATAGTTTTCTCTAAACTAAGATAGTCACAAAATTCATATCGGTTCTAACATTTTCGAGAACACAAAGCTCATTTCTGGAATTAATTTTTACCTGGTGGTTGAAGGGGTGAAAATAGAGGGGGTCGTTTTTCATAAATTACAACTAATAGCAAGATGCATATCGTTTCTTACATTTTCAAAGACCCGGAGCTCATTTCTGGAATTACTTTTTATCTAAGGTTAGAAGGTGTGAAGATAGAAGGGAGTAGTTTTCTCTAATCTATAGCTAATAATCGGAACGATATGCTTCTTGTTACTAGCTATAGTTTAGTAAAAACCACCCCTTTTGTCTTCACTTTTTCAACCCTTAAGTAAAAAAAAGTCTAAAAATCGCATCCTCAAAAACTTAAAAATTGTGTTTTCTTTATACCTAACTATGTGTGCAAATGTAGAGCGGCAATTATTTTATTATTATATTTTTTTAAGTGTATGTACCCGCCCAGATTTTGGTTTTATTAGTTTAATAGTTATATTTTTATTTTAATAAAATGTTTTCGTTTTTAAAATTTTGTTTTTTTATGTATTTGTTTTACTGCGAATAAAGTCTTCAATGTACATTACTGTGCATTACATATGTTCGCTGTAGAATTGAATTCTTGTCTTGCTCGCTGTCGAATTGAATTGTTATTATTAAAATGCTGATTCTTTTAAATTTTATAAAAACACCGATAAAATTATTAGTAAATCGATGCGTGTTTTCCGATAAATAGACCATATCGATATTATTACTGGAGTTATATTTCTAAACTATACATACATATATCACTAGCATTCCTATGTACATATAAAAAATGCAGAAAATATACCCGAAAAAACGATCATATTTATAAAAAATAAGTACAAGTAAATATAGAATGAGAGAATATCTTTCCAAAAGACAATATAATTTCATAGAACTTACTGAAATTTTAGAAAAACGAAAAATACAATTATATGTAGACAAACTTTGTTTAAATCCGAAATAAAAATTATCACAAAGCAGGCAAGCCATAAATATTGATGCAGACATTGTTTCTTTTAATTTGTAATGTAATTTTTATTTATCTCTACAGTCACTCAATGCAAAACGGAATAAAAGCGGCAAGATAAAATAAATTTAAAATTAAGAGCATAAAAAAGTTACTATTATTCTAATAATAATTTACCAAAATTAATATCGTGCTCTTATTACACTCATCATACTCATCCTAGGATCCTTTAAAATTAAAGTTGCTTTGCTCAAAGACAAGAAGTTTGTCTGTTTCGCTTTTAGGATTCTTTATTTTTAACTACTACTTTCATGACTAGTCATTACTTTTTTACGATCTTTGCTATATAAAAGAATGTGTACTTCAGTGCTTATAAAACTATAGTAGGAAGGGGTAAATAAAATAGAAAAGCTTAAACAGATGCATTAAAAATATTCGATTCAGTAATATCAATTTCTACTACATACTTCTAAAGAGTAGGTACATTTAATTACAAAACGAAATCCACCGCCTTCAACACAGAAAATTAGATTTAAAATAGAAAAAAACCGAAAGTAATTTAAAATTCCGAATGTGATCAAAAATATCATACAATAAACTTTTTAAAAGGAAATTATATCTTGACGAGCTTAATGGCAGACAAATTGTATTAAAGTTGACGGAATCTTTAAAAACAAAGGGTAATTTTTAAATAATGAAACTGAAGAGGCCTTTGCTGTCCCGGAAATTGCACAAACCATAATATAAGATATCTGTGGCGTTTTTATCCCTGCAGCTTCTAAATTGGTTGCACAATTTTTATTGCAATTGGGTTCCTTATGATGTGATATTAAAAATTGTACAGAAGGAAATTATTATTTTCTTAGTAATCCTTTGTAAATAAAATAAACTAATACAATAACAATGAATAAATTATAAATTTCTCACAAATAATTTGAAAAAAGATAACAATCATAGTGCAAAATGATTCTTGTGTTAATAACATTTAGTTATATATGTTCTATATACTACTATAAAATTCGTCATTCAAAAAATCAGACAGGAATATGTGCTGGATAGTTTAGGATACAAATTTTTAAATAGGTGTGCTGATTTCTGATGCAATTTAACATAATTCTTTTATATTTTTGCAGAAATCTTATTGCCTGAGTGCGAAATGAATGAAATACAAATAGCCAAAATATACATTTCGATTTTACTTAATATGTACTTTCATATTTGTCTTTTATTTTTTGTGCGTATTGTTCTTGATTGAAAACTTACACTTAAAATTCGAATGCCGCACAGTGCTCCAAATAATGAAAAAGCTGGCCAAAACTCGAAATTCCGAAATACAGAAATATTTGCAATTAATATACAGGGATTTTCAGTGTAAAAATCTGTTATCAAAATTCAGGAATTCAGTATGGCGGATCCAATATGGTGTACCTAAAGTATTAAATTTTATCAGATTTTCACAGATATTGGTATGTGCTTATTTCAGTTCGGACATCAAAACATTTCCGATATCAAACCAATATGGCGGATGGTCTTTCAAGGTTTCTAGTGACGTTATGAGTAAGTTGAATTCTGATACCAAAACTATAAAGCTAAAATGATATATGTGTATTGCAATTTCTATAATAATTTATTTAAGTTTAGCCATTTCGGACCACCATTATTTTACTTATGAAATTCCTGCGAATTTTTCAATTTCGGTTCGCCATATTGGATCCACCATTTTTAATTTCGAAACTAAAAACACCTTATGTTAAGGCCTGATGAACAGGCTATAGAATGGAGAAAATCGCATCAAAATCAATCAGGAATTTCTAAAGCAATAACCGAGCAAAATAAAATTTCGATAATAGAGTTGTAAAAGTGGCCTAAATGTATATTTGCGACACCTTGTGATAGCTGAATTTTAGACCCTACAATAATAGCACAGGTTTACAAAAAAAAAAAAAAAGTTGATGTTCTTTTGACCAGACCATCTCATTTTTATGTAAATCGACGCCCTGAATCCGAATCCGAGGTCCGTTAACCTCCATCACGTCAGGTTCAAGGTCATTTCAAGGTCAAATTGAGAAAAACCCACTAAATAAGTCTGAAAAAGAGGACTTGTAGGTTTTTGGGGCATGCGCAGAAGTGATATACAGTGTGCGCAATTTCTATAAGCGCAGCCAGTTTTATTCATGTTTAAAGAAAACTACTTTTTATTTTTCAAAACCGATTATATTGCATAAATACCCCATTAGTAAATATTAATTAAATAATATAAAACATTCATTAAAGTAGGTAATTACTTTATAATAAAAATAAATATAATTAAAAGTCTCTTTTGTCTGCGCAATTTCTATAAACTCACTTTATATTATAGTCTTTATTTTAAAAGCTTAATGAAAAGTAAATTTTTGTATATTTTCTAAGTATTGTGTTTTATCTCCTTTGTTAGTTATAACTTGAAAAAACCTGTTAAACATCGAATTTATTAACTTTTTAAACAAATGTTCATCAATATCATTCCAGATATCAAAATATCGGCTTTCAGTTGAGATAACGAAGAAAATTGTCCACCATTTGCGTAGATTTTTCGTGCCATGATTCCCCAAATGTTCTCCATTGGATTTAAATCCAGACTACGTGATGGCCACTCCATTACAGGAATATTTCTTTCACTAAACCATCGTCTTGTTTTGGCAGAAGAATGCACAGCGGCGTTATCCTGGTGAAAAATCAAATTTTTGTCCATATTGTCTTCTAAATATGGAATAAGAGATTCCTCCAGCAGGTCTGTATGTATGGCAGAGTTCATTCGGGTGGGAACAAAGCGTAAAGATAACTTTTCTTGATAAGAAAAGGCACCCCATAACATTAAACTACCAACACCAAAATTACTACTTAGACGAGGCGAATCGGGCTTCCTTAAATCATGCCAATAAGTACTCAATCCATCTGGGCTATCTAAATTAAATTGTTTTCCTTAAGAAAAAATAACGTTTTGCCACTTTTCGTCCTAGTTCATATGGCTTCTAGCAAAATCTAGGCGCGCATTTTTATGATGCTGTTGCAGTTGAAGAGATTTGGCTGGTTTCTTATATTTAATATAAGTAGTGTCCTTTAAAATTTGTTGAACTCTTCTTCCTTTAATTGGGAGTTGGAATTCCGCTATAATTTGAGCTGCACTTAACTTTTTTTTCATAACTTCTTCTCTTATGTTCCTAATATTTTATTTGGAAACTTTGGGGTTCCCTCTTGGATGATCCCATAATCCATTACGATTGCCATTTTTAATAAAATTTCGCACCACACATTCTGAACGTCCAATTCTCCTTGCAATTTACCTTATACCAAGCCCAGTTTCCCTAAACGCACGGATTCTGACGCGATCGTCGTTGTCAAGGACCTTTCCACGGGGCATTACAATAAATCTTAAGAAATAACAGCAATTATACAGAATAAAGCTAGAGTTGGAAAATAAAAATGAAACTCACATGAATTGTTTCCTAAAAAGTTGCAAAATTACTTTGCGTTTAACTAGTAATACTACAAAAAGAAACTGCGTTTATAGAAACTGCGCACTCTAAGATCAATTGTGAAAGATTAATCTATTGCATTCACGCCAGAGATCGGCAAAAAAATAATATTTCTCTTTCGATTTTTCAATTTGTAAACAATTTCTAATTGCAACATTGAAATTATCAATTATTCAAAAATTAATAATCATCGTTCTAGAATTTTCCATTGCACAAATAATCAGTAATTGCTCAGGCAAACATTTATGAATACCCAAATACCGATAATTTGCCCTCCAAACAGTGTGATTATTCAAGCAATCGGTAATCTATGGGCCAGAAATTCGAGAATACTCAACTACTCAGCAATGTTCTGTGAGAAATTTCTGATTACTCCAGCAGTCGGTAATCCATGGCTCAGAAAGTCGAGAATACTCAACTAGTCGGTAATTTGCTGTGAGAAATTTCTGAGTACTCTAGCAATCGGTATTCATGGGCCAGAAATTTTAGAATACTCAAGTAGTCAGCAATTTATCGTAAGAAATTTCTGATTACTCTAGCAATCGGTATTCATGGGCCAGAAATTTTAGAATACTCAACTAGTCAGCAATTTATCGTAAGAAATTTCTGATTACTCCAGCAATCGGTATTCATGGGCCAGAAATTTTAGAATACTCAACTAGTCAGCAATTTTCTGTAAGAAATTTCTGATTACTGTAGCAATCGGGAATCCATTGGCCAGAAATTGAAGAATACTCAATCAGTCGGTAATTTTCTGAACCACATTTTTGATTACTCTAGTTTTCGGTAATTTGTTGACTAGAAATTTGAAAATACCCATTTTCGTGTGATGTATGATATGTTAGGAATCCCGTATCGCATTAGTCATGTGATATGTGACATAACTGTATGTTATGTTTGACAAAGCACATATAACAAATCACATATAACATGTTTGCACATACAGTTATGTTATTTGTAATATGTGATGAGACGCATAACATATGTTACACATAATGAATATGCGGGGAACGCACTTAACATTTCCCATATGACATGTAAGGTCACATACAATGAATATGAGATTTGTAACTAAACGAAGCACATATTTATATGTCACATATGTTTTGTGACAAATCACATATTACGTTGAAGCAAGTACCACAAGTTCTCTATGGCTATGACATATGACGAAGAGTGTAAGTTGTATGTTGTATACAATATATATGTATATATATATTTTTTAAAAATTTAAGTCATCCCCTTTTTTTATTTTTTATTTTACAAATAAAAATAATTTTTTTATTTTTATTTTTGATTTTAAAAATAAAAATCAATTTCTGACTTTAAAAATAAAATTCATATTCTGATTTTTAGTTTTGATTTTAAAAATTAAAATCACTTTCTGATTTTTCTTATTGATTTTAAAAATAAAAATCACTTTCCGATTTTTATTTCTGATTTTAAAAATAAAAATCATTTTCTGATTTTTATTTTTGATGATAAAAATAAAAGCATTTTTTTATTTAAAAGAAAAATCATTTTCTGATTTTTGTTTCCGATCTTAAAAATAAAAATCAGAGTGTGATTTTTATTTCTGATTTTAAAAATCAAAATGAGAACACACTTTTTATTTTTGTCTAGAAAAATAACAGTCAGGAAATAATTTTTTAGATTTGATTTTTATCGATAATATCATAAACGTCACGGTCCCTGGTGTAATGTCATATGTCATGACATATAACATGACATATGACATGAAATATGACATGACATATGACATGACATATGACATGACATATGACATGACATATGACATGACATATGACATGACATATGACATGACATATGACATGACATATGACATGACATATGACATGACATATGACATGACATATGACATGACATATGACATGACATATGACATGACATATGACATGACATATGACATGACATATGACATGACATATGACATGACATATGACATGACATATGACATGACATATGACATGACATATGACATGACATATGACATGACATATGACATTACACCAGGGACCGTGACGTTTATGATATTTTCGATAAAAATCAAATCTAAAAAATTATTTCCTGACTGTTATTTTTCTAGATAAAAATAAAAAGTGTGTTCTCATTTTGATTTTTAAAATCAGAAATAAAAATCACACTCTGATTTTTATTTTTAAGATCGGAAACAAAAATCAGAAAATGATTTTTCTTTTAAATAAAAAAATGCTTTTATTTTTATCATCAAAAATAAAAATCAGAAAATGATTTTTATTTTTAAAATCAGAAATAAAAATCGGAAAGTGATTTTTATTTTTAAAATCAGAAATAAAAATCAGAAAGTGATTTTTATTTTTAAAATCAAAACTAAAAATCAGAATATGAATTTTATTTTTAAAGTCAGAAATTGATTTTTATTTTTAAAATCAAAAATAAAAATAAAAAAATTATTTTTATTTGTAAAATAAAAAATAAAAAAAGGGGATGACTTAAATTTTTAAAAAATATATATATACATATATATTGTATACAACATACAACTTACACTCTTCGTCATATGTCATAGCCATAGAGAACTTGTGGTACTTGCTTCAACGTAATATGTGATTTGTCACAAAACATATGTGACATATAAATATGTGCTTCGTTTAGTTACAAATCTCATATTCATTGTATGTGACCTTACATGTCATATGGGAAATGTTAAGTGCGTTCCCCGCATATTCATTATGTGTAACATATGTTATGCGTTTCATCACATATTACAAATAACATAACTGTATGTGCAAACATGTTATATGTGATTTGTTATATGTGCTTTGTCAAACATAACATACAGTTATGTCACATATCACATGACTAATGCGATACGGGATTCCTAACATATCATACATCACACGAAAATGGGTATTTTCAAATTTCTAGTCAACAAATTACCGAAAACTAGAGTAATCAAAAATGTGGTTCAGAAAATTACCGACTGATTGAGTATTCTTCAATTTCTGGCCAATGGATTCCCGATTGCTACAGTAATCAGAAATTTCTTACAGAAAATTGCTGACTAGTTGAGTATTCTAAAATTTCTGGCCCATGAATACCGATTGCTAGAGTAATCAGAAATTTCTTACGATAAATTGCTGACTAGTTGAGTATTCTAAAATTTCTGGCCCATGAATACCGATTGCTAGAGTAATCAGAAATTTCTTACGATAAATTGCTGACTAGTTGAGTATTCTAAAATTTCTGGCCCATGAATACCGATTGCTAGAGTACTCAGAAATTTCTCACAGCAAATTACCGACTAGTTGAGTATTCTCGACTTTCTGAGCCATGGATTACCGACTGCTGGAGTAATCAGAAATTTCTCACAGAACATTGCTGAGTAGTTGAGTATTCTCGAATTTCTGGCCCATGAATTACCGATTGCTAGAGTACTCAGAAATTTCACACAGAAAATTACCGACTAGTTAAGAATCTCTAATTTCTCACCGATGAATTACCGATTGCTTAGATAATGGAAAATATGTTTTGGCTTATTACCAAATGAATTAACAATTGGAAATTTATTTAATAAAATTGTAATTTTTATGGTATTGGTTATTATCATCGAAAATATTGACGAAAAAAATATTTTTGCCGATCTCTGATTCACGCATTGCCTGATATTTGGAATTGATTAATTGCTTTTATGAATAGTTATAAACTTTAACAATTGTGCCTGTAAAGAACCTTTGTTACTATATCGCTTTATTTCAATGAATTGTGCATTTCACTTGAAAATCAGACGTGCGCTTATAGAAATTGCGCACACTGTAATAGCAGAACAAGATTGAATTATACTTAAGTTAGGGTCCGTTCTCGAACGGAACAAGAAGAAAACTCGTCACATGCATCACTGCTAAGAAATTACTCATTCAGTTTTGTTTGCGAAAATAATTTTTTTTTGTGTTTTTAAACCTTCATTCACTTCGATGGACTCTAGCATTCCTGCAAAATTGAGTTGTTCATGGAAAACTTGCTACTCGGAGGTTTTTGGGGTCGCTGATCACGAATCTGAAGTCCAAATTTGAGAATTTTTAAATCCAAGATGGGGGTTCCAATATGGCCGCACTAGATTCGTCGACCCAAAAATCCATGTATTCAGTGGTTGGGATTCAATACACGCCTTTTCTATATTTGACCTTGGAATGACTTCGAAACGGCCTCTGGCTGACCTTGGGGGATTAAGCAAACCACGAATTTGGATTCAGCGACCCCAAAAACCTACACATCATCTTTTTCAGACTTATTTAGTGAATTTTTCCCAATTTCACCTTGAAATGCCCTTGAAACGACCTCTGACTGACCTTGGAGGCTTAAGCAAATCACGAATTCGAATTCAGTGACCCCAAAAACCTATACATCTTCTGTTTCAGACCCGCTTAGTGGATTTTTCCCAATTTCACCTTGAAATGCCCTTTAAATAACCTCTGGCTGACCTTTAGGAGTTAAACAAATCACGAATTCGGATTCAGCGGCCCCAAAAACCTATAAGTCCTCTTTTTCAGACTTATTTAGTGGGTTTTTCTCAATTTGATCTTGAAATGACCTTGAGCCTGACGTGATGGGGGTTAACGGACATCGGATTCGGATTCAGGGCGTCGATTTACATAAAAATAAGATGGTCTGGTCAAAAGAACATCAACTTTTTCCGCTTAGTGGATTTTTCCCAATTTCACCTTAAAATGCCCTTAAAACGACCTTTGGCTGACCTTGGGGGTTAAGCAAATCACGAATTCGGATTCAGTGACTCCAAAAACCTATACATCTACTTTTTCAGACCTATTTAGTGGATTTTTCCCAATTTCACCTTGAAATGCCCTTGAAATAACCTCTGGCTGACCTTTGAGAGTTAAACAAATCACGAATTCGGATTCAGCGGCCCCAAAAACCTATAAGTCCTCTTTTTCAGACTTATTTAGTGGGTTTTTCTCAATTTGACCTTGAAATGACCTTGAACCTGACGTGATGGAGGTTAACGGACCTCGGATTCGGATTCAGGGCGTTGATTTACATAAAAATGAGATGGTCTGGTCAAAAGAACATCAACTTTTTTTTTTTTGTAAACCTGTGTAGTCGATAGGAGAATATCTTCCCGTTGGAATCATCGCGCCAACTCGTGTTAATCGATTTGTAGGTCTTAATATAATAAGATATTTTCCTTCGAAATTTGGGAAGTTTACAGTGACGTCACACTTTAATTAAAATAATAAAAATAATTAATATAATTTAAACCTTATTTAAGTGTAATCGAAGGTGCAACATGTATGTATATGTATCTTACTGATGTTTAGGTGAATCATACAGCTTTAAATAAATTCGCTTTATATATCCAAATTTAACCTATGAAAATTATAGTATATTATAAAACAACAAAATAAAATATAGTATTAAAACAAAAATCCTTAATAAATCTGTATATATATAAGTTTTGACTTTGGGATGCGTTTTTTTAGTTTTGGACAGCTTTTTAACGATTTGGAACACTGTGAGCCGGTCAGCACAATTGAGCTTCGTAATTTCGTAAATTCTGCCGACCAATTAATTAAAATCAAATATAAAATAAATATGTATTTGATTTTCCTATTACATGATTCCTATTACTTCAGCAAGAATTCCGTTAACTTAGCAATTGATTGGTCGCTTTAAAATCTCAATTTTAAGTCCACAGCGAATTTATGTGGGATGATAAAAGTGGAACTATTAAATTTGAAGAATTTCAATTTAGGAGGAATTATTCAAAAGTCATGAAGTAACAGATTGGCTGCGCAATATGTATATAGCCAAATTAATAACATTTATGTATATCATTACGTTTTTACCAAAATTAAAAAAAAAAAAAAAAAAAAAAAACAGTTCAAGGTGAACAAATTATAACACGAAATAGAAAGGCAGGTGCTCCAAAATTCGTAAATAAAATATATTCACGAAGGTGAATGAAGGCACTTACCGAATTGTGATACCTTTAGGTACTCGGATTTTTCCGCATATAGCCCGTCAAAAAAATTCATTATTTTCCTCGCACCGCATATAAAACGAAAATGAGTTTCTTTTAGCACGACTGCCTAAATTGAAAACATTTGATACACCAATAAAACTCAAATTTTATTCTTTGATCCGTCCCGGTGAAAGATTACTCAGAATTAAGAAACTCATAAGAAAAAGGTTGAAGTTATTGCGATAAAATTACAGATTATTTGAGATTATTTTCGAACACCTAACATTTTATATTAATTTTTTTTTTACTCTGGGATAAATTGAAAAACCTTGATATACTGATAAAATTCAATTAAAAATTGCCGGAAACTGAGACGGTCCTAAAAGACCCGACGAAAATAAAGCAATTTTATCATGCGAATCGATTTTCATACAATCATTTGAAACAACATTTGAAAAGTCTCTTTCGATCAGACCATGCTAAAAATTTTAAGGGTTGCAGAAGGTCATGAAAACTGTTTTGCGATTAATTTTTTAAATGTTACTCATACTGTTAAAACAATTATGAATTTTGTAAATTATATTCTTAATTCCCTACAAATAAACGTTCTCTACTATTTCTTATAGGACGGTTTTCCTGAACCAGAAGAACATACATCGACGTTGATGATTTTCGAACTGAGCCCATACATTAACCCCTTGAAGAAAATTTTAATCAAATAAAAATGGATAATTTTTGAGCGGAAGATAGTTTCTTGGGTTTGGGACTAACAATCAACGGCTTTTCAAGGAAATATTTCAAAATTACGTCAAGAGATCCTCTTCAAGATGTTGTACTTTTTCAAAATATACTTAATATCTTAATTGGAGAGAATTTAATAATTTACAAATTCTATAAAACATTTTTATTTCTCATGACTAACAAAGACAGGGCACAACTTGATACTAATGGATTTGAATAATGTTTAAATATATTGTTGAGGTTAGTCCTCTATGTAAAGGTAAAGGGATTTTATGCGACCTTTCTTTGTACGGGATAATCAAGTCAATCAAACTTAACCGCGCAAATTAAGTAAATACTAGTTCAGTTCATAGAAGAAAAATCTTATAAAATCGAAACGACTTTTTTATAAAGAGCACAAAGAAGCAGCAGAAGCCTGCGAACATTAATTAAATATAATCAATATATATAATCATTCCTTTATCAGCTAAGCAGTTGCGCGATTTGCCCTGTAGTATGCAATTTCAAAACATTTTTAAGTTTGGAGACATCGCATGGGAATGAGCTTTCAAAAATTTGTTTCACTTCTGTTATTCTAGATGAAAATTTTTATCTTTATTTTTCTGTGATACGTATAGTACAAAAATACATACAGATAGTATATACACCATTCAATAGGAAACTGGTCGAAGGTATACATTTTTATTTTTATCATAAACGACTAATCGTTGAAGTTAAAATTCAATATCTTCAAAATAAATTTTTAAAAAACTATACAAAGAAGTGATATTATCAAATTAAGCAGCTGATTCTTTGGTAGTTTCAACTATACATGTATACACTAAGCCATGCCCTATTCTCGCTGTCGAGTACAAACTGAACTAGTATTTAAGTTGCGCGGTAAAGTTTGAACTTGATTATTTTGTAAACGAAGAAGAGTTGCATAAAATCCCTTTACCATAATACACAGAGGAGTAAAATTCACAGCATACTTAAAAATTATTCGAATCCACTCTTATCAAATTGTGCCCTCCTCTTGTAAATTTTAAAAAGACAATCACTCCATTTCTCATTTCGGCTTATTTTTCTGTAACATAGTTACATGAAACAGATTGATTCTGATGCTTCTAAGTTTTGCCTAAGCTGGTGGTTCGTAAGGAATCTGGTCATTATTAAAATAGAAAACTATTTATAAGACTTCTCAAACAGATTCTCAAATTAGAATCACAATCCTTATTTGAAAAATATAAAAATGTCTACCAAAATCCTACTTTTACACCATCATTTTTATAAAATCAACTTAAACAATCTTAAATCAAAATTAACATTTATCTACAATTTTTATAACTACAATAAATTTAGGTCTTTAACCTTTGGATTGTACTGGAACAATTTCTTATTTTTTTATTTTACATCGTTACTTATGTATGTTTATTAGGGTGCTTTTTTTTCGCGACTATTTTTTTTTCAGTCCCACCTCGAAATTTTGTGACAAATACCTAAACAAAAATTCCCTGAAAATAGGAGCCCTTAATATTAATATTAAGTACTAGACCAAGGCGTATAAAGATTTCCCATATAAAATACACGTAAACTTTGATTATTTTTCTTGAAAACTCTACAGCTCAGAGGCATTTTATGGTATAATCTTGGTCAATGGTACGATTTCTTCAGAATTGAATGCTCTACAAAAGTGTCTATTGCGGTGTAACCCTAACTCCCACCAGCGAGGTAGTACGGGTCATTGACCCCAATTTTTCCATGAAATTCTCGCTTTTTGCCCCTATCTCGTAAACAACAAGAGGTACAGAAAAAGTGAATGTTACAAACTTGTAGGAAATTCAATTTCCTACAAAAAGTTGTTGAACACCAAATCGCTAACATCGATATTTCTTGAGATATTGGGCTTTGAAGTTGAGGTAGTGTGGAAGTTTCATGGATTATTGAGCTCAATTGTAGAAACACTACCTCAAGTTCAAAGCCCAATATCTCAAGAAATATCGATGTTAGCAATTTGGTATTTGGAACTTTTTTGTAGGAAATTGAATTTGCTACAAGTTTGTCATATTCACTTTTTCTGTAACTCTTGTTGTTTACGAGATAGGGGCGAGAAAGCGAGAATTTCGTGGAAAAATTGGGGTTAATGCCCCGTACTACCTCGCCGGTGGGAGTTAGGGTTACACCGCAATAGACACTTTTGTAGAGCATTCAATTCTGAAGAAAATGTCCCATTGCCCAAGATTATACCATAAAATGCCTCTGAGCTGTAGAGTTTTGAAGAAAAATAATCAAAGTTTACGTGTATTTTATATGGGAAATCTTTATACGCCTTGGTCTAGTACTTAATATTAATATTAAGGGCTCCAATTTTCAGGGAATTTTTGTTTAGGTATTTGTCACAAAATTTCGAGGTGGGACTGACAAAAAAAAAATAGTCACGAAAAAAAAAGCACCCTAATGTTTATATTTCACTACGATTTATGTATAATGAAACACTATATCACAAGTTTTATTTTATTTTTATACAATAATTACAATCACGAACTACAATCTTTTTGTAGTTTACACTTACGTTTTCCATACTGCCAATCAAAGTTGTTCTAAAAAAACGTATTTGCAAGACCCTGCCACTTCTAGTATCATTCAAAGTTTGTTTTTTATATCTACATGATTTATAAACACCTTAGAGATGTACATAGAGGATTATTGTCCCAAATGAAAGCATTTTTTCACACATTGAAAACAGAAAAAACAATAAAATCATCGTAAGAAGAAATACATATTTTGAAGCCTTTGAAAATCTTTTACAAGAATTTTATTGTTTTTTTTTCAATGCTATCCGATTTTCTAGATAATACAAAAAAATAATTACAAAATTATACGACTATTTATTTTTAAATCAAATGCATTAAAGTTATATTGGGACAATTATACGCTTTGTACACTGTTTTATCAGACAAAAGATTGTTCACATCTAGAATTCAACAAGCTAATAGAAAAGTTTTCTTAATGATCCGGCAATCTCATATATTTATAAAATTTAATGAAAGAAGACAATGAGACTTTAAAAACTGTGTAGACAAATTGAAATTATAGAATAAGAAATATATATTAACAAAATGTAACATGCATTTTCGCATGCCTGCGGCTTTATTTAAAACTGCAATGAGATATAATGAACGAAATTTTCGTTTACTGAATGTATCTTAATACTATATATACTTGAAAGAGGAAAGCGAATAAATATTGAGAAAATATAAAAATTCGAATGAAATAGAGTAAGAAAATAATAAAGCAATCTTTAGTAATCACTTACCCTTAGTCGTTTTAAATCCTTGGTTAATCGCTCGAGTTGTCCTGACTGCCGCTCGATAAATTCTCCAGTAGAAGAACAACATGACAAACATGGGAATGTAAAACGAACCTAGGGCTGAATATAAAACATAACCTCGATCGTTTGTCAGCTCACATTTCCACGGGCAGGGCCGTGGAACTGGCGTAGATTCAGTTATGGCGTATAGAAGCGTATGATTTCCCCTGCTGTAGGTTAAGTCAGGCTCTGACTGAAAATTGTAAATAAAATAATTTTGCTTTATTATAAAATATTCAAGACATTTTGAAATATAAATTACTCCAAGACACGAATGTACGACATTTTATTTAAATTCGATTGGGTTAAGAATTTCTTGTGCGCCATTTAGATTCGGCCATACTGAATTCTTGAATTTTTATATCGGAGCTGAAATAAGTGATCCTAAAAACACCCACATACTAATTTTTATGAAAATTCCGTCAAGTTTTATATTCTGGGTTCGACATATTAGATCCGCCACATTAAATTCCTGAATTTTTGAGAACAGATTTGAAATCAGCAATACTAATAACCCCTGTGTACTTAATTTCAAATAAATCTGACGGCATTTCGAATTTTAGCCAGCTTTTTTCCTTATTTGTAACTGATGGTTCCCTGTTACTTCTTTTTATTTTATTTTAATATTCGTCCAAGTTTACTTAATTTTTGACGACGATCCTTGACTTGTTAATTTTTTAAGCAATCTCCCTATTTGAAAGCTCTAGTTCCTTGAAAATGTCGATTTTTGATCGTTCCTCGGAAGAGAAAACAATTCCTTTGAGCATCTTTATTAAATCTAGTATAATTAATTAAATTTTAATTATAACAGTTGCACTTTATGTCAAATGAACTCACGTTTTAAATAAAAGTGTAATTTAGAATTATTTTTGTCACTAATATTAATTTTAAGCTGATAGCTTTATACTTATGTCCACATCAAGAGACGAAGAGTTGTTAAATTTGTTAATAATAACGCGCAAGATCTTTTTAAATATCTGGGACTTATTCACCAAGCTCCTAAATGAGAACGAAATTGCATTGTGCAATAAAACTACAAGTATGACGAAATAAAGCCAAATTTCCGGAAAAACTTATAGTCACAATTAAACATGCGAGTGACTCATTACATATACACAGTCGTGGTGTCTGTTGAGGATGAAACTGTGGGTTGGGGAGGAGTAATTCGGGTTGGGATAATTGAATCCTTTCTGTTAAATAGTTCCAGGGAATTTCAAGGTATTGTGAAGTGTTTAACTACTTGAATTTTGTTTGTCTCTGGTTACATGTTTCAGCTTTCTTCCCCCTTTGTGTTTAGCTTTGAATTGACTACTCTTCTCGTGTCGGTATTGTAGAATTTAAAGTCCCTATCATATTCACAAAGTGTTACTCGTGTAGCGAGTTTGTCTACTATTATATTACTTTTAATTCCCATGTGGCTAAAGATCCAAATAAGCGTAAAAGTTTTACGCGTGGTAATTGAATTTGTATAATCAGACGCTTTTTCGAAGTTGTATGAGACAGCTTATTTAACGAATAAAAGTTTAATAGTCTAAAAGCCAGAAAAATTTGTTTAAAGCATAAGAAGTTTTACTTTAAGAAAATAAAAAGTAAAACCATGCTTTTGAAAAAAAAAACGAAAAAAATAATAACGTTAAAAAATCGAGTATGCGATTTGGAATCGACTTGAATTTTTTCAGAATTTTTTAAGTATATGGTATTTACATTTTTTTCTATTAGTTATGTAAGCCGCGAGTGGTATACTCTTAAAATTGTCACGAGCAAAAACTCGGCTGATACCACTCACATATTTTTTTTCAGTTGAGAGTTAATGCAACAGAAATCAAACTAACGATAATAAAATGTACTAATATGCAATGTTAGTTAAATGAAGGGTATACGGGAAAAAACAAGAAATGTAACATATCAACAGTGTACACGATGAAACGTTTAAAATAAATTTATTTTTATAGTTCGATGATGAGTTTATATATGTATAAATTTTTGTCAATATAAACTAATTATTGAAAAATAAGTTCTTACACTGAGAAAAAGGCCCTTACTAAAATAATATTTTCTTAACGTTGATCTCTGAAAAATGTGAATTTTGAATAAAATATTATCAAATTGAACTAAAAACTCTTCAACTGATTTTAAAATCATCTTAATTAAAGTAATATTGTTGGTTTAAATTTAACTTATCATATCAAGTGAACATTTTTTAATTTGTCTGCACCAAATTTCAATTCCATCTAAAAAACTATTATTTAAATAACAAAAACTTTTAAAACGATAGTGAAAATTATTATGAAATGTGAAACTTTTTATCCACATGAAAAATTATCAAAATGTTAAAATCTATATATATTATAATACAGTAATGACTCTTTAATCCGGATTAATTATTGCAAGGGGTGATCCGGATTAGCGAAACATCCGGACTGGGGGAAGCAGAATTAATACGCAAAATGTATTAACAAAAATATGTAATTAACTCCATTTATTAAAAACAAAATAAGAAAAAATTATTTTTACAGTGGAAGTTTCGAATTATTATTTATTTTTTAGTTATGAACTCAGTAATTGAAGTCTGTTTATTTTTGTTTAATGCTAAATTTATTGCTTTTTCTCTCAGTTAAATATATATATAATATATTACGAATTGTTAAATTAAAATTCTCAATCAGCTCCCGTTTTCGAGAAAAATAGAGTGCAAAATTCAAAATATCGAATTTTTGCCATTTTTGAAAAATCATCAAAAAGTAACAGATGGTCACTGGAACTTGTAACATGGCTCAAATCAAAGCCTGAAACTTAAAACTAAAAAATATCAAATACAGCAAATTTCTATAGCATTTCTAAACATTCTCGCGAAAAAGTTTTTCATGAGCGTGTATTTACTATAGTCTTCATTCAGCATCTGTTGTATGAAATAATCGGTTTGGTCAAAAATTTGATTTTCAAGGTATTTTTCGAACATTTTTAAGACCTTTAGTATTTTGAGATAATAGCTCAAGGTTCTAACTTTGGTTTTAGCCACGTTATAAGCTTCTATAATAATCCGTTATATTTTAATGATTTTTCAAATATGGTCAAAATAAGGTTTTTTGAGTTTTTCACTCACCTATTCCTTGAAAACGTGAGCTGATTGAGCATTTTCATTTACGAATTCATAATCTTCGGGAAAAATCTTATATAAATTATTTGCCACTTGTTCAGAAAAAAATTTGGTGTTGACCAGTGTTATTAAAACAGTGCACTTCCTAACGCGTACGCCGAATGAATGAATGATTATGATAACTTACGCCTTTCCTTACACAAAAATCAACGTTACGTTACCGTTAGTAAAATAAATGTGTAGTGAGAGTAAATTGTGAATGGTTGTGAAGCAGTTTACTGAAGTTACACGAAGAAAAAGAAAAAAGTCAGATAAATTTGTATGTATATACACTGAAATTTGGGAAGGAAAAAGGGAAAAGGAAAGTTTTGCCTAAGCATGATCTAACCAGTAGAATAATAAATACATAATTGTTTTATTTGTGCTGAAATTTTAGGAAATCCGGATTACAGTAAACACTTTCAAAAAGTGATCCGGACTGTAGAATACATAATGATACAAATTTGCTGGTCCGGATTAGCGTAATATCCGGATTAAAGGTGGTCCGAATTAGCGAGTCATTACTGTATATATATAAAAATGAACCCCTATTTCCGTTGGGCTTTTCCAAGATGGGCGGACCCAATATGGCGACCAAGATTTCAATGGATTTTAATGAAAATAAGTACAGTGATAATTTTGAGGGCACCAATTCTGAATATTATCAAAAATTACAAATCCAAGATGGCGGGGCGGACCCAATATGGCGACCAAGATTTCTCGATTTCAACGGATTTAAATGAAAATTAGTACAATGATTGTTTTGAGGTCACTGATTTTGAATATTACCAAAATTTACAAAACCAAGATGGCGGACCCAATATGGCGACCAACATGTCTCAATTCCAACGGCTTTTAATGAAAATTAGTACAATGATTGTTTTTGGGTCACTGATTTTGAATATTATCAAAATTTCCAAATCCAAGATGGCGGACCCAACATGGTGACTAAAATGTCTTGATTGGATTTTAATGACAATTATAACAATGATTATTCTTATTGAACTAATTTAGAACATTACCCAAATTTCCAAGTCCAAGATGGCGGATCCAACATGGCGGATCCAACATGGCGACCAAAATGTCTCGATTTGGACGGATTTTAATGAAAATTGGTATAATGATTATGCTGAGGACACTAATTTCGAATATTATTAAAATTTGTAAATCCAAGGTGGTGGGTCCAATAGGGAGACCATAATGTCTCGATTTCAACAGATTTTATTGAAAATAATACAATGATTATTCTGATACCACTAATTTTAAATATTACCAAATTTCTCGACTTCAACGGATTTTCATGAAAATTAGTACGATTTTTTTGGTGCGACTAATTTTGATCATTATCGAATTATCAAAGTTTCTAGATCCAAGATGGCGGACCCAATATATATAAAAAAAAATTTCTCGATTTCAAAGGGTTTTAATGAAATTTGGTACAATAATTGTTTTAATGCCACTAATTTTAAATATTATCAAGATTTGGATATTCAAGATGGCGGATTCACAAAGGGGTTTTCGGGTTGAATGAATTTCTATGATATAACAAACTAGAACATTTGAGAAGTCTTTAATTAGTTAGTATTTACCCAACGTCGGATAAAACCGGGTAATTTTCCAATATTTGTGAAGTGTAAAACGGTTTACTTAAGATTAAACAACGTGTAAGTTTGTGCAATAAATTAATTACAGATATGAAACGGAAACACTGTTTTCTTATGTTAATCGTATTAGTTGTAGAAACATGAAAAAGGGAAGAACACGATCAAATATTGGTCGACGCACAGGGCATAATGAAAATGTAACGGAAAGGGCAGTACAACGTCTGCTGGGCCAGCTAGTTCTACGTAAAAATTGATATGCTACCCTATTATGCTAACGAGTAAAAATAACATTTTGAAAGTTTTAAGGTGAAAAAATAGGAAGGGCTCTTCCTCTGACCTGAGTGATCTCGTCCTCATTTCCGTTCAGAAAAGGTCTGCAATTCTGTATCTATAGTACTGTGTAAAAAAAATTACTTCTTAATCAAGAAAATAAATTCACAAATGATTTTTGAAATAAAAAAATTACTTATATATAATTGACTATATATCCGCATCTCCTGACTCAGGAGTATGGGGTATTAGACCTTAATTATCATTAGCAGTCGTAAAAAGTTGGAAATAGGATTTTTCTAAACCTCATATGCATTTTTAATGGGACAAAAATCAAAATTATTAAAAAAATGTGTTGTGTGTGTATCATACATTAATTTTTTCATCTTAAACAACATGATTTATCAAGTTCGAACATTTAAATAAATAAACAAATAAATTGTATTATTGTTTGCTTTATAAACGCTTTTATTTAGATTCGCTCCTGCCTAACAATCAAACCTTCTGATCGATTGTTCACCCACTTGCTGTTGTTATTGAGCTCAAATTTCACAAGTTTCGGCATTGGTACATTAAAACCATTGTTTTTTAAAAGCATTTTTAATTGTTTCTAGAAGTTGTTGAGTAATTACAGATTAAGAATCAAAAGATGATTTTTAAACATAGTGTATGTAGATCCCGACAAATTCTAAAAAATCTTATTAATTCTAATAACTTTTACTTTCAAATTTTGATTTGTTTAATATCAATCTGAAGTTTTTAGTTCATGATTCAATAATCTTTTTATCAATATACTTAATATGTGTGTTTTTAATGTGATATTTTCTAAATTTCAATTTATCCATAAGAAGTATCAAAATGATATGACTGCAAGTTCAAAAGTAAAGTTCAACATATTGATTTGAAAGTTATACTGATAATATCTTATTTAAATTTTACGTTAACTATTATTAAAATGATAGTAAAAAATAATAACAATAATAATCATAATAACGGGTTTCTCTATAGCTGATAATATAATTGTAAAGGAAAAACGTTATTTACGATGATTTTATCAAAAAATTTCTCTCAGTATACGTCAATAAATTAAATTCATTTCGAGCATTATTTAAATGATATTACTTGATTTTTCCATTTACCTTTTAAATGTTTAAAGTAATTTCTAAACATTAAACAATAAAAAAAGCTAGACAATGATGTTTTTATTTATTATATTATATATCATATTTTTAATACTTTGAGGAATGAAGTAATGCATTATCATCTTAAAATTAATTATTTAATGCAGTTGTTCTTTGAAGAGAAAAACAACTACAAAGTACTGTAGTCACCTTTGGTGCAACACAAAATAAAGAAAAGTTAATACATTAGGAGGCTTAGTCATTGCTATTATGTGAATGAAAGGAATTAAAAAACATTTCAAAGTCATATACATTTTTATTTTATTGATTATTTTGAAAATAAGTTAAAACAGCTATATTCTGGAAAAAAGGAATAGCTTCAATACTAAAATATGTACAGAGTTTTACAGTCCGATATAAAAATATAATTTCATTAAAAAAATAAGTTACATTATTCTTCATCTTTGGAACAATTTTCCTGAATGTGCCCACGTAGGTCTCTCCAGCATCCCATCTTCACTCTCGGATGACTTTTTTATGTTTATTAAAATGCTTTATTCTTTTTCTACTTTTTTAGTTTTGTCTGAATTTTCATCATCTTCTGAAATAACAAAGCCTTGCATGGAACATATTGTTTTTATTTAAAGTTCGTAAATAGTAGAAGACTTCACTTTTATTACAATATAAGCTTACCATTATTATTAATTAAATATGGAACAAATTCTGGATTTGCATCACTATTATAAGATAAAAACCCACTTCCTGGAACACTATTCATAATTTTTTGATTATAATGTTTACTCACTCTGAAACTTGTTGCACAATAATTGCACTGAAAATACTAAAAGATAACAAATGCTATTTACAACTGAGATGCAAATGTAAGTGGATTAGTCACGTTTAGTCCAACATTGTAAACGAAATTCTGTTCTCGACTAACCTTGAGTTTATAGAATACTTATTTGCCAGAAAGAAATGGAAGAATAATGAACGTAGAATTATTAAACGCTAACAAACTATTTTTTTTTTTTTTTTTTTTTTTTTTTGTGAGACGTGACTATCTCGCCCGTTACCCTTCAAATATAGTTTGTGTATCTTCACTGTTATCTCTTGTCTTTCTTAATTATTAAAATTTATAACTTTGTTTATAATAAACGTTGTGTTACTTTCTGCCGCCTGATTCAAGTAAGCGAGAGCCCACAAAATCTTAATCCCCCGCTGGATCTAGATATGTACATATACTGCATAATCAAAATAAGTATAGTTGGCACTCTTTGTGGCTAATAGTTTAAGAGATATGAATTTCATATTTATAAGAAGTTAAATTAAAATGTAATAAAAACAACAAAATATAATTTTAATTAAATAACTTATATATATTATAAAAAGGAATATAAAATCGGATATTATTTTCGGTAAGCAAAAAACAAAGCAAATTTCTAAAGGTTTCATATATTTTTCGTTGTTCTTAATATATGTTGGTCCTTAAGTTAATTTATGAAAACAAATATGAGGGCCATAACAGAAGAAAGGTTTTGTATTAACGTAACGATACCTAGGAGGATAATAAATTAATCGTCTTTTCGAATAAATCTTTTGCCGAACAGATACGTTTTGCAAATACAAACAATTTGACGTTGAAATAAAGTAGACGACAACAGAGGTTAATGTGCTAGTCACATTACGAGTAAAATGGAATCGTACGAATATCATTGTCGTGTTCATAGGGCAAAATACGGCAATTTATACGGAAAAAAGCTCACACATTTTGCCTTCGTAACAAGTATAATATACGAACCTTTTGATCCTTCCATCCAACGAGCGGTGGAAAGCAGATAACGAATGATAGCACCCATATGCCAGCTATGAGTGACTTAGCCTTTTTTGTTGACATAATGCTGGGGTATGTTACTGGCCGTGTGACAGCAACATACCTGTCTAGGGATATGGCGCATAAATTCAGAATTGATGCGGTACACATCCACACATCCATAGCGAGCCATATTCGGCACCACAAATCACCAAATATCCACACCTGCAAACAGAAAGAAGATTGATTTCAATTTTAACTAAGCCCAGTCTCTTTTTGGTCGCTTTTAGAACTGCCATAAGCGTTAACATTACAATAGGCTTTGGAATAGATCGGGTAATTGAAAATGGGACAGGATGCCGTAGATTAAATAAAATTTGATGAATTCCATCGAAAACCCTACTACGTTTACGACATATTGCAAGTTTGTTTGATTAATCGAAAGGTCACAGCTCCCTGACAGAGTAGTGGCATTGAGTGATAATAAACAAATTTAAAAGACACTTGCAGTAAATTGGATTTAAAAGTAAATTGATCGATTTAGACGATAGACATTTTCCATTTCACTGATGCTTTTTTCTCTTGCCTTTTCACAAAGAAAGATCTTTGCATTATTCACATCGGTAAAAGGAAAATTCCTTGAAAATCTTCTGGACGAAATTATGTAGGTGCGCTGGTCCGTCCAAAGTTTCTCATGAATATAATCTTCAGAGCGCTGCAAGGAATGGAATCAAGGAAAATTAAAAAACTCGTCCCATTTCTTTTTCGATTTTCCCTTCTTCTTGGACGACCTCAAGTTCTTTAGGTAATATCTGTTAACAAAAACGCAAAAAAAAACCCTTTCGGATATTTTCATAAAAAGTTTATTTTATTAGACTTGGTAAGTCGTTTAGTGATTTTCAAATGAATAATTTGAATGCGAATTTTTTGTAATTTAAATGTTTTCTTTTCCGTTCCAGTAAGCTACTTAAGAAAGAGGTTGAAGGAAGGTGAACGGATGGACATAAAGATAAGCTCTAAATTCATTAGAATTTCTTGAATCGTATAAATTATGAAGTTGTTCGTAAAATCTTTCAACTTTCAATTGAGTATCTCTGTATATATTTACTGCAGAGTAAAAACGAAAAATATTATTTTTTACCTACTTTTCAATAAACATTTTTTCTTAAGAACAAGTACTCTGCTATTGCTCTGTTGTGTTGGAAATTTGGAATCCTCCAAAGATTACATCATTTCTTAAGGGCTACACACTTACACCCCTAGGTGGGTTAGAAGAATAAATTGTTCAAAAATATTATTATTCGACTGTACAACCTTTCAACTATTTCATTAAAAAATCTGCAAGATTTACAAAGTTACAATGTTTAATGTGTGTGCAGTTTTGGTATCATTCATATACAATTGAAATTTGACCAAAAACAAATCCGTTTTTTTTTTGTGCTATTAAATTAATTCAATGCTTGCATTTAAATACGACTATAGTGTAAACAGAAGTCTAGACATGATTTAAGCTAACTTTCATAATCATAGATTCTATCCTTTTTCATCATAAAACCAAACTTGGAATTCACTACGTATAAATTGGTGATTTTGAACCATATGATTTTTTTAAAGCATTGCATGTTATAACTTATTGATAAAAGTGCATAAAAAAAAATTAGTTAAACTCACCTTAAATACCTCCCACGTAGCAGAAAATGGAAGAACAGCTAGGCCGACCAATAAATCAGCTACAGCTAAATTGACAATAAAAAAATTTGTAACACTACGCAATTTGTTAGAGCAGAAAACTGCTGCTATAACTAAGCAATTTCCCACAATAACTAGGACATTTATGAATTCGAGGATTGCTAATGAGATGAGACTTCCTGGTTCCGTCCATTTTACAGTTTCGATTAAATTATCACACTCCGTTTCATTCATGACGTATATGTTCCAACAGGAGAATCTTGTACGTGTTCACCATCTGAAAATGTAAAATGAAAAATTATAGTTTAATTGGAAGGAGGTATAAATCTTAAATTAAATTTAAACTGATTCAGAATGATGATGTATTCACGGGAGATAGTTTTATATCTGAACTTAGATGATTTGCTTCGGATCCTGTGGACGTTGCATTCAACCTCTGGTAGATTGGTAGAAATTAAATCGATTCACACAATTCAAATACACTTTCAGTATTTTTTAAGTGTGTGGGGGGTAAATTCATTTTTTTCTGAATGGCCAGGGAACGTGACACATTTCATTTGAAAAGAAAACAGAGTTGAAAATAGAAAGCACCCTCGTTGTGAAGTTTTCTGAAACACAATGCAAGAAACAACTTTCCTGAAGTTTCAATGTAATTCAAAGAAATATTTTCCTGTAGCGCAGTGCAGTTTACAGCTGTAAAAAGGATAAATAAAAGAATCCAATTTTATTTCTAGAGCTAAAAGGATCAACATAGGAAAGCATTAGGAAACCTATGATCAAAGTTTCCATTTATTTCATAAGTACCTAGCCATAAATTTAATGCACAAAAGAAATTTTCTATTGCTATTTAATTAAGCATTTTGATTTTAATAAATGACATCTCTAAATTAAAACTTAAGGCAAAATTATCAAAATTCTGGATTTATTTCCTCTTATCCAAAAGTCCGCCGTTTTGCTATTAAACTTCTGAGGATTATATCTTTCACAGTGTATGTGACATTTGATTTTTTATTTAAAGAGAATGAAAAATCAGAGGGACGTATTCCTTTTCTTTTTTTCTATTTCCATATTTATAGGAAACGTCTGAAATTACAGAAAATCAATTTCTTTTTTTATCTCAATAAAAAAAAAAAAAACGAAACAACGCTCCTCAACAAAGGAAATGAAGAAATAAAATCGATTTTGAACCTATAACCTATTTTCAATTTTCTACCAATCTTTTACGTTTCCTATGTAAAAGTAGGAAATATATATTCATCAATTGTGTTGCTTTTGAATGCTTAACGTAAATATTGAATTAAAAAGTGCACTCTTAATATTTTGAACGAATATTTATATACTAATTGGAAATATTATTTGATACACAATCAAATCACTGAATCACTATAAGCTTTTAAATAGATTTCATTAATTGAACTCTTGTTTTTGAAAGTGGTATAAGTCTATTTATTCATCATTGAGATATTTCAGGGTTCACATTTGAATCAACTTAAAAAGTATTGACTAATGTTAAACAATTCAGGTAACCTCCTTAAATCTATAAACTTATAAAATTTTTTAATAATAATCAATAAAAATGTTACAGAAAATAAACGATTTTTCAGCTACAAATAGACTTATACCACTTACAGTAATAACAAATTATGAAAAATATAAATAATAGAATTCACTTCACTCTTGGATCCGCACTATCGCTACGATTGGAGCATTTAGGAAACGACTATTCCTTTTCACTTCTGAACGCATGTTGTAGATTGATACATAATCCTAATCTTAATCTTTAAACTGTTTGCTATTTTTTTGTTAATTTCAATATCTTTAAATTTAATTTTTGTTAGCATTAGTTTATTCATATTTCTATGAGTTATTGGTTTTACATCTAATTTAACCCATTAATGCGCAAAACGAGGAATGGCCATTTTGCAAAAACCAAAGCGAAAAAAAAAATTCAAAACCATGGTTTGAGAAACTGTAGACATTCGGACCGCGATTTCTGGTAGTTATATGATCATTTAATAGCAGCAACGACAAGATAATCGACTTTGAGACGAAAAATGACCAAAAAAAATCGGCACTTTTTTGGAAAATCCCAAAAAATTATAGGGTTTTTGAGGTTTTTATGCAAAACAAATGCCAGATTCTGAAAGAGCACCCCTAGAAACCCCTTATATACGAATTTGGAGGAAATTCGTCCCAATTTTCTATTCGAATCGTACAATTGAACTTGCGTGCACAAAATCCTCGTTTTGCGCATTAAGGGGGGATATACATTTAGAACAAGCAAAAAAACTCATTTTTAAACATTTTTTTTCAAGGGGAAGTTTTTATTCAAATCAATCGAAACTTTTTTACAATTATAACTGTATCCATGTAGTATACGAAAATATTTTTTTTAAATTTTTGTCAACAAAATGGCGGCCGTTAGATGGTGTTGAAAAAGTCGTTGTATTTTGCTTGTGCCGGTTCTCCTGGTCGCAATTTTGATCAGAAATCAAAAAATCAAAAAAATTTACATTAATTACATTCACAGTTAGTGGATGAATTGAAAAAAAAGTGAAAAAAAAAATTTGCACTTTTGGCGTAACTTTTTCGAAAAAATCAACATTTTCTCCGCCATTTTATCACATTTTTCCATATTTAATAATAAAATATTACAATAATTTTTAATTCATATAGAAGGCAATATTAAAATAAAGAAATGCTATAAGTTTCAGCTCAATCGAATAATTAGTTTTCGAGTTATTACCGGCAAAATCTCCGAAAATGCTGTTTTGAGAAAAACGCGTTGAAAGTTTTAATTATCGATAAATCGTACTTACATTTTAATCAGCAATCCCGGGAACGACGAAAAAAAAACACTTGGAGTTCGAATTTCGAAAAAAGGGTTTCAGGAGCGTATTCTACGGGAAATTTACTAACTTTTTAGGCAAAAAAAAAAAATTGAATTTTTTGGTCATTCTAAATGTATATCCCCCCTTAATGGGTTAAAGTGACTAAAAGATTACCTGTATCTTGTTGTACTTTAATTCAAATAAATTATTATTATTATTAATAGCACTTTTAAATTAATAAATATTTATTTGTAGTTGGTTTTCCTAAAATGTATAATAGTTTTAATGTAGAAAATAATAGTATACAATAGTCAAAAAAATATTAGTAAAGAAGTAAATTGGGTTTATTAAAAAATAAATTCAGTATATTATACATAATGAATTTATAAATAAACAAGTATGAAAAGTGAATTAATTCGTTAAAACTAATTACAAACTGATATTTCAGTGTTAAAATTACCTACTTACACTTAGCGTAATGTATTATTTATTGTGAATAGAAGGTATGTAAGGCAGTAACCTCATCATATCTCTTGTTATAGGTCTTAAAGTTGTATACGGTGTATATAGTCATTTTGTTAAAATTTGTTTCGATTATCATTATTACGAACGAACTTATTCCACTTTCAACAAAAACATTCCTGCGATATAATTTTACATTTCAACTTCTTTCGATTAATTTATGAGGATATTGTGCACCACTATGATTATAAATACAAAAAGAGGATATCTATGTATATCTGACTAAAACGACCATTAACTAATTTTTTTCCAAAAATTAACTTATACCACTTTAAAAAACAACAGCTCAATTGATGAAAATTTTTGTAAGCTACTAATAATAAGCAATTGGGTTTGTACTCCATAAAAAAAAAATAAGAACCATACAAAGTCGTGCGAAAGGTAGTCGTTTATAAAATGATAATTAAAATTCTATTTAGAAGATTTCGAACGTTTAAAAATGTAGTAGAAGCGCGAGGGATAATTTTTGGAAATTCGATTTGAAATTCTCCCTCGATATTCTTAGCGTATTAAACTTTTAAAAAGATTTAAAAATCAAAATGTCAATTTGTTTTCGCCCTGCTGCTGATGTATATGCCCTTTCAACGATTTAGCAATTTTATAAACCTGTCGAGATAATCAATCACTCGAGTTTTGTTAATGGATTTTTAACTTAGTATATTGGTTTCAGTTGAGTTTGCATCAGATCATTTAATGCTCTGCAAAAAAAAAAAAAAAAAACAATGCATGTATGACATGTGATTAATGAGGTTTTCGATTATTTAGAAGATATAACAACATCCGAACATTGTGCGGATCTTATTTCTAAAAATATAACGACTGAATACAGACCCAATTTTAATTTAAGAGTGCTAAGAACTAAATATAGAATATTTATGCCCATTAATCTTGGTTGGAAATTGTAATTTTTAATATTAACTGACAACAGCAATTCGTTTATAATCTTTGATTAATTTTCGGATATACTTTCGTTGATTGATGTTCTTAATTTTTTTCAGAAAAAGTTTGGAACTCAAAACTTTGTGTAATAAAACTTCATAAAGATATTTATAGTTTATATTTTAGTTTAAAAAAAACTAGGTATATTTATTGCTGAGAATATAGAAAGGCCTATTCACCTTAAGGGGGGGGTAAGGTTTTCAGCATGAAAAAGAAACACTTTTTTTGCGATTTTTTTTTAGAAATATGGTTTGAGCAAATTTATTGAAATCTTTTGTATATTATTAAGTATGATTTCAGCAATACTCAGTAATTTTTTTATGGGAAAATATCGACAGACAAGCCGGTGACTGAACTTTTTCAAAACCACTTTGTAAAAGTCCGTGTACACTGCTATTTAAAAACTACATTACTGATTCATTTCAAACTTGGTACACACTTTCTATATATAAAATACCTCCCCCCAACGTTGAGTTTTAAATTTTTTTTTTTACATTAAGGGGGGTTTCCACTTACAAAATGACGAAATTTTTCGTAAAAAATAGCAGGGGGGTTTCCACTTACAAAATGACGAAATTTTTCGTAAAAAATAGCAGTTTTTACTTTAAATGACCACCAAAAATTTATAAATGAAAAAAATAATAATCAGAGAACGTAGGGGGGAGGATTGAATGATACTCTGACTAAATTTTAAAGGTTTTTAATTTCGGATAATTTCCAGCTGAGATACAGTGTACACCGCAAATCGTCTATTTCCAAAGACGTTCTTGGAAAAGCTCCGTTACCGGCTTGTTTGTCGATATTTTCGCATAAAAAAATTACTGAGTATTATCGATATCATACTTAATAATGTACAAAAGGTTTCAATAACTTTGCTCAATCCATATTTCTAAAAAAAAATCGGAAAGAACAGTGTTTTTTTCATGCTGAAACCCTAACCCCCCCTTAACATATCATTTATTTTATTTCTCGGGAAATATCCATATTTTTGATATTTTTATTTTATTGACATCGTCTAGGTACAAGGAATTGCTTTCAATATTTCTAATGCACAGATATTATGATAAATTATCCTGAAAATCGTGACACTTTTTGACTAGTACAGAAAATATTCCACTTCCGTTCTATGTAATGTACGACCTTTTCGTGCATAAATGATTTCGTGATTATTAGCAGGCTGTAGTTAGGCTTGCCCTACTGCATTGAATAAATATTAAATTTTTATAGTACGCTACGTTTATTTAATCATATTAAGAATTTTGATAAGTCACTCCTTTAAGTTTTGTTATTCAAGTTTTCATTTTGTAATTTATAGATATTAATGACCGAATAATACAATTAAATGGACTATTTTTGAACAATTTGTTATTTGAATTAAAATACTTACTTTATTTTGTTTATAATAAAATAATCATAAATAATAAAATGTAATAAGTAGAAAACCACCATTCCAATTCAATTTAATTTCTCAATATCTTCTATTTGTTTTTAACTTATTATTTTGGTCCAAAAATGGGATTACCGAAATGAAATTTGTTACAATCAGAGGTATCTAAAAAGGTTGCAGAAGCAAGAGATCTTTAATGTTATTAATGAAATGCTACTGAAACTTGTTTAAGTCAAAAGTAAAATAACTGCAATTTAAAGTGCGAAGTTTATTTGATAATCACAAATATGTATTTGTATCAACTCAAAATCACCAAGTTTTGGCGTACAATGAATTATGCTTTGGTAAAGATATGAAAATCTAAAATCTACTATATATAGGAAAGTCTTCATAAATGAAAACAAAAATATGTATGTATAACTATTATTATTTTTTGAATATATTTTTTAAATTAAAACCGGAAACAGCTATCAATATACCGCCAAAATAAATAAGTAACGTGTTAATATTAACATATTACAGGGAGCTAAAAAGTAAATTTCTGAATTTGGTCAAATTAATTTTTGTCAAGTTTGCTGCTTTTTAGTTATCAAGTATGAATTGTACGATCACCGATGATATACTATGTATATAGTACTTTTAGGACAAGGAATACAAAAGGCACTTTAATGAACTTTATTCTGAAGCAGCTTGTATATACATTTGTATATTGTATATTAATTGTTATATATGTGTTCAACTACATCTAAATGATATTTATATTTTAAGAGTTTTCTATACATAATGCAATATTTTTTAATCTGCAAATACCAAGTTTGTATATAAGCCAAGTCTTTTAGCTCTATTTAAAGAAAAGTTCGAGGAGTAAAAAACTCCACACGAGGACTAGTAGGGGAGAGGGTGGCAAGATGGGGTACTTAAGGTTTGAAGATCAATAAAAGAAAACTTTACTTAGTGAGACATTCATATTTATGTTTTAATTAACAACTATTTAGTACTCTTCTAATATTTGGTGAAATTAGGAACTTTTAATTATACATTTTAGAAAAAAAAATCAAACTAAAAATAAAGGTGTTTTGCCCCGTCTTGCCCCATGGTGCTGGTAAGATGGGGTACCCCCCTGAGGTAAGATGGGGTAATGAGAATTATTAGACAGAATGATGATTATTTCGACTGGCACAACTCGCAGACGTGGAAGGCTTCGTCATCATCATCGTCGATTCCTGCACATCTATTATGTGCCCATTTTCCACATTTTGAGCATGATATCCACCCTTCAATGGAAGCGGAATATACTTCTATACAATACATACATGGTGTGTAGTCATTACCCCATCTTGCCTACCGTGCCATTTTCTAATAATAATTAAAACAAAAAAGAAACAGCCGGCAATCTCAAGGAAACACAATGTTTACCTTATTGTAGGTTAGTTTAAGCGTCAATAGCAGTCACACCTCACCAGCTAGTATTATTTAATAAACCACAGTCACGTGTCAAACTGGAAGAAAATGTGATAAGCACTTTGCAGTAAAACAGTTTTTTTAGATTATTTCGCCACACGTACACTTGCGAATAAATAATGGCCGGACAACTGACAGGTGTCATGGCGGCGCATCGAACGATGCATGAATGAGCGTGATTGGTCAGTTTAAACTGTGAATTTCGCTGGGTACCCCGTCTTACCCGCTACCCCGTCTTACCTCCATCTCCCCTAATTGTATTGCATTTTTAACTAGATGGACTCTCATCGTTGTGATTGCAAGTCTATTTTGGTCCACTTAGATGCAAAAACACAAATTTCAATTAATGTTAACACATCAATCTCCATTCATTTAATTGATCCACGTACACTGCATAGGATAACAAGGAGAACAAAAGACTAGAAGTATGAATGTGTTGGAAATTCGTAGGAATTAATTCAATTTGCAGTTGTTTGCAAACGTATGCAACCCTCAGCAAGTGCATGCTTGAGAGCATTTGAATCGCATTTAATTCGTCGAATATGAAATACTGAAATTGAATTATCACTTTAAACGAGGACAGCATTCCAATAGATTATGAGGCGTCCCATAAAGTGTCCAATTTCTATCAGATTCCTCCGAGTTGTTTGCCATAATCACATTTCTTTTTTTAGCCAGGTTGTGCGGAAAACCCACGCTAAATGTTCGGAAGCGTTGATGGAGATCTAAATAGCATAATTTAGCTATAATAGCTTTGCCCATTTTTCGTCGGTGTTCCAATTTTGGAATATGAACATTTCGCCAATTCGTTGTGAACTAAATAGATAAATTTCGACTAAGTGATTGAGAAGGAGAAGTATTTTTGCGAGAATGACTTCGAACGTAGAGTTTTGTAACCCCTAAGTATTGTTATTTTTATTAATAACCTTAGTTTAAAAAGAATTTCCGTTTATATCTTCATTCATGGAAAACAGCGCTTCTTTGCACTTTTTCAGAAAATCGATATGTTCAGAAATAATCGACCCAATAATCAGAATTATCAAAGGCTTTTTATATAACTCTACAAGAGATAAGCCTAGAGATGTGAAAGTCTGAGGTATCTAGAATTAAATAGTGATGAATTCTCATACAATCAGAATATAAAGTTAGTTCCAAGTTATTATTAAAAAATGCTTACTAATTATAATTATAAAAAAATAATAAAGTTTTTTATTTGAAATCCTAAGACTTTCGGATAATAATCTTTTCAAAAATATTGCATTAACAGCTTAGAATTGAATCGGTCATTTCAAAAACCACATAAGTCACACAATTAGAATTTTTCAGGAATCAATAAAAACTGTGCCATTCACAAGTAAACTATTTTTCAATGAATTTTTTTAGGATGAATATAATGTTTCGACTTAACACTTTGAAACATCAAATAATCTTGATAATTTATGACTAATAAAAAAAGAAAAACTGTTCTTGATATATGTATGTTGTTTTAGCAAGAAACAGGGTAAGGTAGAATTTAATTTGAACAAAACAGTCATATTTATCATATTTTTAACCAATATTAATAAAAATAACACTTAATCAGTAACATTTTCATGTTTTACTACCATTATGTTACATAATCATACCCGGTGACATAAAAGTTCTGGAACAGGGGATAACTCGCCAGGAGTGGATTTTCGGAAAATGTGTTTCAAATAAAAATTGTAGGATTGTTCCCTAGGTCATTTCGAGATCAATTTGATTTTCTTAAATAAAAGACATACTTTTGACTCCGGGAATGGAAAGAGTGGCAAATTTTACGTTCAGATATGACCTTGATCGACTTGCACCTTTGACCTCTGACCTCTCATGCCAAGATCAAAAACTAGAATTTAAAAACTACCTTACAGAACAAGGTCATGATCAAGATCAAACCCAAGGTCACCACCAGATAGCCAGTGAACCATGCCTGGGTATGCCACCCGGTATTCTCCATCATCCTCACCTGGATTATCTTCAACATTTGCAGCTAGCCAGCTAAATATGTAATGATAAAAAGGTCTACCTACTCTTTTAGAATGCTATCCTGAACTCGCTTTAAGGGGACGTGACACACCCAATTTTTTTATTTTTTACATTTGGAAAAATTGGAAAATTGAAGGGAAAAACAGTAGATACATTAATCAAACTTTGCATATTTATTAAAAAGGGTTCAAATAATACAAAAAAAAAAGTGAATTTTTGAAAATATGCCGCCATTTTGTAATTTTTTCGTGAAAAATGTTCCATTTAGGTTCAATCCCTGGGGATTTTGATAACAATTAATCCAATATTTTTTTTTCAGACGTTCCATTCGCTCCCAATCGTGCCCGCAGTCAATTTTTGTGGTTTTTTACAAAAAATTGTACAAAGAAAAAAACGAATTCAAAAAATGAAAAAAAAACTTTTTTGTATTATTTGAACCCTTTTTAATAAATATGCAAAGTTTGATTAATGTATCTACTGTTTTTCCCTTCAATTTTCCAATTTTTCCAAATATAGAAAATAAAAAATTGGGTGTGTCACGTCCCCTTAAATCATCTAATTTTTTAACTATTAATTGGTACTTCGATGCATGGGCTTAGGCTGATGAAATTGACACCGAGATTGAAAATTTTTTCATCGAGATGAATGAATGTTTAACGAATCCATCAATAAATTTCTCATCTATGATAGTACCCTTTTTTTATTAGAATCATTAATGAAACCTCATGTATGTCGAATGAGCAAATGCTCTTTTTCTGTTCTTTTGGAACACTTTTCTTGTACGATTCTTTTGGCAAACAAGTTTTTTTATATAAAGTATCTTAAAGTATTCAATGGAATATGGTGACATCAAAAGGGTATCTTTCTAAGGCTGCTTTCTTTAACGTCGTCTGCATGCATACTGCTTTTATCAAGCGTTCTCATTTGCAAACTGCAGATGTCCTAAGTTCACTAACGTCATCTGCTGCAATTTTTGTCCATAACTTGAGCAGACTTCGCAGTACTTTGAAATGTCATGCAGACGGTTGCAGTTGCAATTTGACAACAGTCAATTTTTAAGTTCAACCCGGCAATTGACGATCAATTTGACGTTGCCGAACGCAGCTTAAATCAATAGACAATTTTTTTTATTACACCGATATTTTAATTAGGCTCGAATGATGCTGTTACCAATGTGGTGTGCCTCCATTATGAAGACAACTCCTAAATTGTTAGACTATATAGTAAACAATAAAATTAACTACTTAGTGAATAAGCTCCTAGTGTCAGAACAACATGGATTCGTTTTTAGCAGGTCGTATGTTTCAAATCTGGAGATATTTTCAAATTATACTATTGATTGCATTGGAGACGGTGCACAAGTTAATACGATTTACACCAATTATTTGGTCCTATACTATACGTATAATTTAAATTATTATTCCATTAAATTCAACTCGAGCTCGATTCGCACACTTCAACGTTTTAAATGATTAGATTGATTAACGCCAAAATCCAAATGAGATTTGTGAATGGGTCATGATTAGGTAGGATGACGTTTCATTTTGAGGCAATTATCCTCGTGCGAAGCCATAAATCTTCTATTTAACCAAGTCGTACACTTTCCAGGGGTGAAAATAATTTATCCGAGGAAAATGGGTTATTTGGCTAAAAGGATGAATTAGCAAGCCCTGCTGCGCCGCATACTCTTCACAGACAGCTCGCAGTAGTGCCATCAAATTGAGTTGATTAGTTCTTGATGAAGTAAATAGAAACGCAGAAACGCTAAAACGAAACACATCTGTGTGTGCTGAAGAAACAACGAGCAAATTCCTTCGTTAATGTTCCTCCATTTCATTAAAGTCGGGCACTCTTGAGAGGATCTTCTTCTCGGTGGATCCAAGGACTCGGAAGGGTCACATAAAGGAAAAACAATTAATTCGGGGAAAAATAAACAAGAGAGGGCTAGAAACACAATCGTAAAACGCAGAAATTGTTTTTAGTACCCCCTAAAGAGGTGACAAAAGGCCTTCGAAATATGCACGAGAAGCTCTGCTGAAATAATAATTTTCAAGGCGCCTACGAATAACTTTTACCCCTAAAGAGGCCCATTTGTATCGAAGGGAAGTTTTACACTGCATTAGCTCAGCATATCTTAAATTCCGGTATTTCTATTTAAAATTAAGCAAAATATAGCTCAAAGCAAAATATCGTACAAAAATGTTCTTAAAGACTAAAACATCGAGTTTTATCAACAAATATTAGTAAATTTCATGATTATAAGTTACCATTTTTGATAATAATAGCTAATATGGGAGAAAATTTGTTAAAGTACTGGATGCATTTAGGTATTAGCTCATAATAATCATAATCAGTTCTATGTAGTTGACCAAATGACAGGTTTGATAATGAAAATTTAATTTGTTACAAATCTTATGAATGCGATTCTATTCTCATATGAATTTTGCAATAAGGACACGTAATGATGAGTATGACAATTTCTAAAATTCACAAAATTACGCTTAAGAAATCCCGAACATCTGTAAGCTTTGGAAATCATCAACTCTATGTGCGGTATAAAAGACAATTTTTAGTTAAATATGACCCCTAAGTTGATTCTGTTAATGATAAACTTATCAATCGAGTAGTCAAAGGAGATGGAGGTAAGAATTTCGGTGAAATGACATTACTTTGCACTTACATAGATAACTAATTGAATATTATTTTTCAAACACCAAATCGAGAGTTTATCCTCGAAGAATATTTCAAAAATTGAGTAATAAAAATTAACCCCATCAAAACACAAGCCTTACTCGGAAAAGAGGTCCATTATTCCTACCGAATAATAATTTGAGTATTAATGGATATGACATCATCTGAAATTAGCATTTAAAATATCTAAAAATCACCCTTGGTTAAAAAAAATATATATATTAGGGTGCTTTTTTTTCGCGACTATTTTTTTTTTCAGTCCCACCTCGAAATTTTGTGGCAAATACCTAAACAAAAATACCCTGAAAATTGGAGCACTTAATATTAATATTAAGTACTAGACCAAGGCATATAAAGATTTCCCATATAAAATACACTTAAACTTTGATTATTTTTCTTCAAAACCCTACAGCTCAGAGGCATTTTATGGTATAATCTTGGTCAATGGTAGGATTTCTTCAGAATTGAATGCTCTACAAAAGTGTCCATTGCGGTGTAACCCTAACTCCCACCAGCGAGGTAGTACGGGTCATTGACCCCAATTTTTCCACGAAATTCTCGCTTTTTGCCCCTATCTGGTAAACAACAAGAGGTACAAAAAAGGTTAATATTACAAACTTGTAGCAAATTCAATTTCCACCAAAAAGTTCTTGAACACCAAATCGCTAACATCGATATTTCTTGAGATATTGGGCTTTGAAGTTGAGGTAGTGTGGAAGTTTTATGGATTATTGAGCTAAATTATAGAAACACTACCTCAACTTCAAAGCCCAATATCTCAAGAAATATCGATGTTAGCAATTTGGTGCTCAGAACTTTTTTGTAGGAAATAGAATTTGCTACAAGTTTGTAATATTCACTTTTTCTGTACCTCTTGTTGTTTACGAGATAGGGGCAAAGAGCGAGAATTTCGTGGAAAATTGGGGTCAATGACCCATACTACCTCGCTGGTGGGAGTTAGGGTTACACCGCAATGCACACTTTTGTAGAGCATTCAATTCTGAAGAAATCCTACCATTGACCAAGATTATACCATAAAATGCCTCTGAGCTGTAGAGTTTTGAAGAAATATAATCAAAGTTTACGTGTATTTTATATGGGAAATCTTTATACGCCTTGGTCTAGTACTTAATATTAATATTAAGGGCTCCAATTTTCAGGGAATTTTTGTTTAGGTATTTGTCACAAAATTTCGAGGTGGGACTGACAAAAAAAAATAGTCACGAAAAAAAAGCACCCTAATTTATATGTACAAGTATAACAAAATAAAATTCTTAAAGTGATATTTAATCTATCCTGGCTTTTCCCCACTGTGCTACACAAATTAGCTGATGTAGAATTAATTTACAATAAAATAATTAGTGCTGTTGAAACATTTTATGATATGTATAACTATGTTTCATCAATGCCTCAGTTAGGCAATTATCTGCTTGTGATAACAGTGCAATTTAGGTTACGATATAAATATAATTCTTAGGTTAATTTCTCTCATTCGGTTTTACTTTCCTTAAAATTTATATTAAAAAACGAAAATCACACTCTGACCACACCAATGAAATAATACTACAGATCAATGAATTTTTATATTCCGCACTAAATATAGAGTCCTATTTGTATAGCCATAGTGTCAGTTGTGGCGGGTAATAATTCTTAATTTTTTCTGAAATAAAACACTTTTGATTTGCGAGTATTGTAAAAAATATTTTATTCAAAGTATTTGCCATCGTTTACTACACATTTCTGCTACCTATCAGGTAAGATGTGGATTCCCTTTCAGAAAAATAATATATCTTTTGAAGGGATCCAGTCATCGAGCCATTTTTCGACATCTCCGTCATTGTTAAAATGCTGCATGAAATTACATGTGTCATTGATGAAAACAAGTGATAGTTGGAAGGGGCCAAGTCTGGTGAGTGCGGCGGATGGGGCAAGAGTTCCCGCTCTGACCGCTTTTGCTATGAGTGATGGGGCGTTGTCGTGCTGCAAGATTACTTTCCCGTGTCTTCTGGCCCATTCTGGTCGCTTTTCGATCAATACATAGTCCGAATTGATCAGTTGTTGTCTGTAGCGATCGGTAGTCACTGTTTCACCTGGTTTCAGAAGTTTTTTGTACACGACACCCTTCTGATCCCACTAAATACACAGCATTCTTCTTTCCGAACCGATTCGGTCTTGCGGTGGACACTGATCCTTGGTCAACCCATGATCATTTGGAGTTCTCGAAGTATATCCCTTTTTCATCCCCCGTTACGATCCAATGTAAAAACTCTTCCTTTCATGCCGAGAAATCAAAACTTTGCCACCAGTTTTTCACTTTTCGAGTTGCTTGTCGTTCAGGTCATATCGTACCCATTTTTCTGCCTTCTGGATTTTCTCCATGGCATATAGGCGATCACAAATTCTTCGGCAGCCAATATTTAATCTCTTTGCCATTTGTTGTCGTGTTTGGGTATCATATTCATCCAACAAGGCTTGTAATTCGGCATTTTCGAATTTTTTAGGTGGACCTATGCGTTCTTTGTCCTTTAAGTCAAAATCTCCAGTTTTAAACCTCATAAACCAGCGAACACAAGCGAGTTTGGACTTATCACCGTAGGTTTCGACGAGTACACGATAGTTTTACACCCGTCAACTTTGAAATCGCGTGATTTTTGTTTCCAGAAAAAATGTAAACACTCGGTTTTTGTTTTTATTTCTTAATACTCTTAATTCTTTTCATATGTATATCGCGAAATTCTAAGAAATGTTTGTTATAATGAAGCAAAGACCATCACGTGATGGAATTTTTGTAAAAATTTTGTCCGTTGTCGTCTTCCTTTATCAGTATGAAATAATCTGTCACGGTATCATCATGAGTGCTATACCTGAAATATGTAAATTTTCATCCCCATCCCCTGCGCCTCCACTTTATCGCCCCCAACTTTTATTATTTGTTTGAGGTTGTTCAAGGTCACCCCTTCTCCTTCCACCCACCTTTTTGAAACTACATTATAATTTATCCAGTATTTGCAATGAAATAATACTTTCGAAATATTATTAGCATTTCTATAATATCTAATTTCGTTAATTATTTTGTTCGAAAGTTCAATGAATTTATATTTTCTGTTCAAATATTTACAAAGTCTAGCAGGTGGCAAAAGTTACAAAATATTCATAGTTTTATAAGGCCAAAAGTTGTAATTTTGAAAATTATTTCAGCTGTGGGTTCCAATGCTGAATATTATTTTCTTATGTAAGAAAAACATTTGACTTTTTAAGAAGGATCAAGGACTTGTACGCGTACATTGGCAACATTTCCCCGAATTGTGCTTTTTTTGCCTCACGGAGGAATCCTTCACATTCCTTTCAACTTGGCGATTACCCTTAATTAATTAAGAAAGTTTTCCGAATATTCAAAGAGCTCTCAGGGATTTGATGGCCTGGCTTTTGTTGGTAATTCTTCATGTGTGTAATTACCGAAATTATTCCTGTCATTATCTTCTATGTAAATCTGATATATGTACATTAAAGAATCCTTGATGAACCTACTCAGGCAACGATTAATCTCCGAAGAGGAGGATTAAGGTGAATCTCAGCTAGGCCATTAATTATATTAAAACCGAACCTTAAGGTAAACCAAATAAGTCTGTTTCTCTTCACACTTGGGTTATTTTCGGGAAAAGGTTCCAAGTGTACTTATTATATACTTGTTTTTTCCCAAGAACGAGACATTCTGGTAGACATATTGAGATATTTTGTAGTAAAGTCATGTACTTCATATTCAGTATATGTCACGAAATATTTTTAATGTGGGCGCGATACCATCAAAGGACACAGTTCATTTTTATTATTTTTATTCTGCACGTGTACATCTGCGTCACAATCACCTCAGCATTAACTACCCTTCCAGTTGTCGACCTCAGCAATCTAAAGTGTTAATACAAAAAATAAATTTATGGTAATTTTAAAACATCAGAATAGCGAATTTCATACGCGTAACAAGTTTGGGCTTTCTTTCAAAAAGGTTATTTGCACACGGTCAGAATATTTTAATATTTTTACTTCTAAACTTATAATACACAGACTGAAAGTCGTATCAAATTGAACAATGTAAACATGCAATAATAAGAGAACTTTTCAAAAGACGCTTTCACAAATCAGGAGTCTATGGAGATAGAGAAGAGTTCTTCTTGATCCTAAAATTTAAAAATCTTTTTTACTTCGGCCGGTTTTTGGACACTGTAGTTCCAGCGCTTAATTTATGTAATTTTTGTTTTTACAATTCTAACCGTCAAACAGCGAGAAATGTTGGTAATACACTGGAATTAAATTATTTTTGTATCTAAACAATACATTGAGAAAAAAAAACTCTTGTAAAAGCAATTTGAACTGCAACCAGCTTACCCAGTTACCCAGCGTCAACATGGTGGTCATAAGGTGATCCTCTTACTTTAATTTTTTTTTCCACATGTTGCACCTTTTAGATTTTAATCAAACTTGGCATGCTATTAGGCAAGGTGTAGACAATTAATATATATTTTTTTCAAAGTGGTCATTTAATTAGATCTGTTAGAAACAAATTTAAAAAAATGTATTGCATTTTTTTAATATTTTTATTTAGGCTTGGCTCATAGGAAATTGCTATAAAATAAACTGTAAAATGTATCATAAACACTGGAATTGGTTTTATTTTCCTAGCTTAAAATTAATGAAGATATATGTATGTATATCACTTTTAAGAAAAGTCGTCTCCGGACACTTTTTTTCAAATAGCTCCTCAATTAACTAAGATATAGAGCTAATATCTACTCGATCAACTACTATTAGTACCCTCTATAATATAACATAGGTTACGATATAGATTCCTATCGGGGGCAGTTTCGCCATGGAAGTACGGCTAGACCCTTTAAAAACGATTGCTTATAGCTATGATTTCTCAGTTGTACTAATGCAAACCTTCATAACTTCATAACTTTAACCAATATTTTTCAGGTTCAAATTTTATAAAATTATGTGTATGCGAGTTACGGTAATTTGATGGGTTTTGCTCAAAGATCTAAAATCATAACCATAAGCAGCCACTATTAAATTCCATTTCAATATAAAATTTCCCTAATCCAGATCCTGAGATGGATAGGTCAAAGAACCATAGCTAATAAATAATAATAAATAAATAAACTCTTACTACACGATTTTTATTGTGAACGGAGTTCAACTATGGCAGTAGCAATATCCATGCAGTTAAAATGTTCATTTTTACCTGTTTTTCGGAGTATAGGTTTAATCAGACAGACATTATTTAAAAACGCTAATTGCAAATATATTATGAAAATGTCACGAAATTCAAGATGTGAGTCGGACAAAAATTATTTAATGTTATAAAATTTGCATAACTTCATCCATACATATACGGTATTTTAATTATGAATTTAATTTCTGTCATATCCGCAAAGCTAAAAGAATAGAATTAAATTCATAGGAGTATATCTGACTTATATATATATTATATACATTATACATATATATCCGGTGTACGGCGACTTACATAATTTCTTTTATATAGAAAAACCTAAATCGAAATCAATTCATTAATTTGCGAATTATATAGAAAAGAGCATACAAAAGGTTACATAAAGGTTAAACATATAAAATTCATTATTTTTCTTCTATAACTTACGATTTGATTAAAAGGAATAAATCGTTTGAACTCACCTGAGACATGTAATCACCCATATATTCATTATTTCAACAACAAAAACCAGCCCCACCGACACATTACGTCGTTGCCACCAATTATGAAGCTTCTTATGAATCTAATCGTCTTTTAAACCTTCAACCTTATTTCTATTTAGATCACTAAGATGCTGGCAAGTTGAAGCTCTAAGAGCAAATTATAAATGCAAATCTCGTCAATTTCCGGAGCAATTGTGATTTTTACATTAAGCCATCTGTGGTGAGCATAGTCACCGGAAAAAAGAGGAGAAACCCTGAGAATCAAGCGTTATCAAATGCAAAAGAAACGTACTCTCTAATCCCTGCAGATTTTATCTAAATGTGTACTCCGTAAACATGATAAATGGCTTTCCTCCCGGAGACCCACATTGAATTCTGATCAGGCTACGTATTGATTTCCAAGTTATTGACACTCTCAGAGAAATGAAGAAAATTCATCTCGAATCTTGGGATTGGGGCCTAAGACGAAGTAGACGGCAACTTTTGATACCTACTCTACGTAATGACATGCGGCGGTCTCATCGGTTTCACACCTTGGTATACAGATAAAAGGTGCCAGATACTCAGATTCTTAATTGACAGGATTTTGTTGTGCGTTATTTTAATTAAGGTTTCATTTGCATTTATCGCCGTTTCTACGTTTTGGAGTAATTTCAAAAGATTCAAAGTATCTACCTATACCTTGTCCATTGGCTTGCTAAATAATGCTAATGAAATCTATATCAATGCCTCCTTTTTCAAATTCGAGAAATGAGATAAAGCCTGATACGACAGACGAATTTTAAGAAGTTTACTTAAATATTCATGGCAAATAGGTCCGCCTGCATGAATTAAATTTTGTTTGAGTTTGATAGAATAATACTCGTACTTTCTGCCCCCTAGGGAGCCCTTGTCTTGCCCTTGGCATTAGAAATTAAAAAAAAAAAAAAAAAAAGTTTAGTTTATTTCATAAGAAACGTTTACTATGTATCATGAATTTAAAAAACTTTCCTACGTAGGATTCTCTCACTTTAAGATATTTCGTAAAGCTGTTGATAAGCAAGTTTGAAAAAGCGCTGAGAGGAAAATGCCTGAAGATTATTTATTTTTAAGAGTTCAAGTAACTTTAAATTAATTCTAAATTACCTTGAACTCTGATTTAATTACGCGAGAAAGAGCACTTAACGCTTGATTACGCTTTCAAATATTTAAAATTATGTTTGTAGAGTAGTCTCAATTTTTTGTGACAGCTGCGAAAATTCTTGATATTTTTCATTAAAATTAAAAAAAAAAACTTCAAAATTATTGTTTTCTGACAAAAGATATTTGACTGCAATATAAGTTGAAATATTTCAAATAAGTTGCAAATGTTTCAAAGGTATACAGTGCTGTGCAAAACATTTGCAACTAAAACCCCAATTTTCTATGTCTTACTACAACAAAGCTTAAATTCTTAAAAACAAAAAAGGTAATACAGTATTTTATTCTTTATTATATCTAATTTAAGAATATTAAAAAACTAAAGGTAACTATTCAATAATAAAGGAGAAATATTCGTTTTTTCATACTAAGATACAAAACTGACTGTGCAAAACATTTGCAATTCCTTGACATTAACAATGTTGGTGACTTTAAATATATATTATCATTAACATTTGGTTGAATAGCCTTTATTTACAATAACTGCTGCACATCTTCTTGGCATAGAATTAAATAGCGACTCAATATGTAAAGAAGTTATATCATTCCAAGTCTTTTTTATACCATTAAGGAGTTCGTCACGCTTGTTGTAAAATTGACCCCTCATATTCTTCTTAACCAGTTGCCATAGCTTTTCTATGGGGTTGAGATCTGGAGACTGTGCGAGCCATTTCAAAACTTCAATGTTTTGCTGCGAAAACCAAGCCTGAAGAAGTCTAGAGGTGTGCTTGGGATCATTCTCCTGTTCGAAGCGCCAGCGCAGGGGCATTTCTTCCTCTGCGTAAGTGAGCATAACATTTTCCATAATGTTTTTGTAGTCCTCCGCTTTCATTATCCGTGGTATTTCATAAAGAGGTCCCATGCCTGAGCTGATAAACACCCCCAGACCGTTGTATTACCACTTCCATGCTTCACAGTTACCACAGTTTATCGCGGATTTAGTCGTTTGTTCGTCGGTCGTCCTACTTTTTCCCCTCCATCGAGCCCCACTAAGTTAAACTTAAAGTTAAACACTCATTCGAAAAAAGGACAGTTCTCCATTTTTCTAGGGGCCATTCTAAATGATTTTGAGCAAAGACAAGTCGAGCTCAGCCATATTTTTCGGAAAGTAGTGGCTTTTTCGCTGGCCTGTAGGTCTTAACATCGATTTCTATGGCTCGTCTTCTTACTGTCGAAGGATCCACATCCAGGTTTTATTCGTTTTTTACCTAAGTACCTTGAACTGAGGAAAGGCCGAGATTTACTTAAAATTTAAATTCTACGATCCTCAGCCTTTGTCGTTTTCCTTGGTCTACCCACTTTATGAATATTTTCAATACTCCCAGTCTTTTAAAAACTGCTTATAATTCTGGATATGGTGGATTTAGCTATTTTATTCGGTTTTTTATTTCGTTGTAAAATTAATTACTCCCATATTACGAACTTTTAGTTTAATTGCGTGTAAAGCAAAAAAAATATTTTAATAATAGTACAATTCCGTGCATGAACCTGACCGACAGACTGGATTATATGCCCTGCAGTAGTTGGATCGGAATAGAAAATTATTATTATTATATTTTATTAACTATATATGGAATAGAAAATAACAATTAACTAACAAAGTACTGCCAATTCTCATTTATTCCGAGAAAAGTACTTGTTGATATATAAAGTTGCAAATGTTTTGCACAGGCAAAATTGTTTCGTTGAATAAAAAACTGGATATTGCTCTCTTATTATGGGATATTACATTTTGCTATTGTTATATTTGGAAACTAGACATAATAAAGAATAATTCACTGTATAAATTTTTTTGGTATCAGTGGTTTAGGAAATTTTATAGTGATCTGTAATAAACTATGATTTTAGTTGCAAATGTTTTGCACAGCACTGTATGTCCAAAATATTTTGACTAGTGAAATTTGATTAAATTTTATATTTGTAAATAAATAAATGATCCAAATAATGACTATATTTGTAAGTATGTAATTAAGGTAGAAACATGAAATTTGCAAGCTATGTTTATTGGTTTTATCCGAAATAAAACTCTTTAGGTTATTTCCACCTAAATGAGGGCTTGAGTTTTAAAATTGCTAATTAAAGGAATATTTTGGTAATAGTACTAGAAGTACTAGAAGTAGTCAGTTCAGTTCTTGCAGTCACTTAGTGCAGTCGCATTCGTTTCTACCTCCCATTGAATATTTCACAAAGTCTGCCTACATTCATTTTGTTGTTCTTTTAAGTTGTGTCACCTTCTTTCATTCATCTTGCCGACTTTGCTAGTGTTGCTGATTTAACATATTACTCAATTGTGCTACTTCTTGTTGGTGTTTTTGTTATCATTATGGAAAATTGCTGTGCTAGTGCCACTTGCGCGATTACCACCCTGGTTCCGGCTTCCGAATGGGTGACCTGCAGCGGACTATGCAATAAATCTTTTCACGCGGCCTGTATTGGTATTAATAAACGAGCCCTGATATACCTTAAAGACATTAAAAACGTCTTTGTTTATTTCTGCACGGAATGCCGGGAAACTTCGCTTGCAGACGTGCTTCGCGCAATTAAATGCAATAATGACTCTATTAACTCTACTCTGCATCAGCAAGCTGCTTTACAGAAAAAGTCCATTGATCAACTCAACAAGATCGAATGCTTCTCAAAGGGAATTGATGACCTCACCTCCATGGTCGAGTCTCTCGCGCATTTTAATAAATTAAAACTAGTGAACCTGGAGAAGTCTCTGACGACCCTGGATAGTTCCCTTCACTCGCAATTCGGCGAAGGTATCAATAAACTCTTTAGCGACTTGCGGGACATTCTTGACACTCACTTCAAGTCGCAAAAAGTTTCGAAAGAACTGAACTCGATTCGCGCAGACTTTAATGAGTATCAAACCCGCTCGTCTCGTCTGCTCTCGGAGCTTCCCTCGCGCATCACTCCCCTGCTCCCACAACCACAGACACAAGAACATTCTCCGATTGTTGAAGCAACGAACAGCATCTACTCTGCTGCAGCTGAGCTCTCCAACGTTCGTCGGGCTTTCATCGACGTTTTCGATGACTTCAAGACCTTTTCCGAGATTTCAAAAAGACCGTCCCCAATACCTCGGAATCTAACGGACACGTCTCTTCACTCCGAGCTTCTTGACGTCTCGGCCACTCGGATGGAATCCAACCCACCCCCTCCTACCTCAGCATTGGATCTACAGTCTTCTGCAGTACCGCCTACCTCCCGGACTGAATTACGCCCGCCTCGCCCTATCTCAGCGCCGGCTGCTCAACTATCACCGACTCATACTGCGCCTCCTTTTGCCCCGGCTATTCAATTACCACCTTCCATCTCTAAATTTGGGACTCTATGGACGGAAGATGACTGGAACAAACGAATAAAGAAATTACACGACGCCAATAGCGCTGCCTGCTCCGATTCCACTCCGTTATTCGTAACTGGCGCCCCACATCTTGCTGACGAATCCTGGATCCGGAAGTTTTTCATCAGCCGTTTCTTCGTCACCCCTATTAACTGTGTGAAACTTCCCTCTACTAAATACGGCAGTTCGTCTAAATTTAAAGTCATCATCCCCTCGAAATATGCATGGCTCATCACATACTCTAACGGCAGTTCCTTCTCATCTGGGAATATCAGGATCTCTAAATGGATCACTGTCAAGTCGTCATCTTCCCCCAATAACTTTAGGCCCAAACAAACATCTAATATCGCGTCTAAAAATAGCTCTCTAGGTAATAGTCTTAAGCCTAACCCTAAAATTAAGATTACGCGTAACAAAAGGTCTCTACGTAAATCCATTCGCCCTGCTTCTTCTGTCTCCCACACCTCTAAGTCCATGAATGCGAATTCCGCTGTCTACCCTTCTTCCTCTAGACCTTCCAATTCTGTTTCACATAATTCCACTAATGTGAAAAGCAAAAACCAACCAAATGATGTTTCCCACCATTCGCCCAACTCCCGTCCCTCAATTCCACACGTTGATTCTAATTGGCAGCTCAAAGCTGGTCAATTCCCCAATTTTAGTACCGCGGTTAAATACCCTAATTTTGTTATGTCTCACATTCTTAATCCTTCCATTCCAGTCCCTCCTCCAACGACTGCTGCCTGTCCCTCCATCTCCGACCCTCACCCTAGTTCCAACAATATTTCCCGATCCATCCCATCTTCACTCGGAAAAGCTAATACCCCTACTCCCACTTCTCCCGCTTTGCCTGTGGTGGCTAAGAATTCCGATAAAATCCCTTCAATTCAATGTTCTTCAGCTCCTTCGGTATCCTCCTCAACCGCCACCAACTCCACGAATATTACGCCCCCTGTCCCCGAGATCTCCAAACCATCATTTATTGACCCACTTCTTCCTCCTATTGTTAAGCTTAATATGCGGTCTGCCGACTCTAGAGACGGACGTTATCTTCTTTCCCGCTTACGCGATCACCGAATCTATGAAAATGTGCGTTTACTCCTAGCATATCTTCACGATAAACCTGACTCTGCCTGCATTGATGGTAAGACTAAAACCAGTGTTCTTGTCTCAATTCACCAAGAAGGTCTTCCCACTGACCTATCTTCTCTGCGGCAGCTTTTCTTTAAATACCACGAGGCATTTAACATCCCACACAAAAAGGTATCCGATGATCTCTCTGCTCTAGCATCCTTTGTCAACTCCCGTCGTATCTCTCACCTTCAAAAAAGTCGTAACGACTATAAAAACTATTTTCGTTCTTAACACAGGCAATTCTCCACTTTGCCCCCCCCCCCCCCCCCCCCCTCACCTGCCTCTCATAGTTCTGTCCTTTCCCCTCATAGCTCCCCCCGCACGCCTAACTGTCTCTCCGTCTACTATCAAAATGTGAGAGCCCTACGCACAAAAACACGTGTCTTTCAAAATTCCCATACCTTTCCTTTTGACATCTTTGCCCTTACAGAGACCAACCTAACCCCCTTCATCAACGATAATGAATTATTTCCTCCTGACTTCGTCATTTTCAGAATCGACGGCTGCACAGATGATTCCCTCCCCTCCGGTCGCGGTGTTCTTATCGCTTTACGTAATTGCTTAATTGCTACCCTTTTCAAATCCTCTAATTCCTCAGTCTGTGAATTTGTTTGCATTAAAATAACTTTAAACCAGCGTTCCCTGTACATCCTCTGTTTTTGCATTCGTCCCTCCCAACCGCTAGAAGTCTACGAACTCGCCATTGGCGTAGTTGATTCCATCTTTAATGTCCTCGAACCCAATGATGAAGTTATTGTTCTTGGAGACTTCAACCTACCTCGTCTTCAATGGACCCTATCTGAGGACTCTACCTATTATATTCCCTCGAACGCCATTTCTGGCAAAGAAGCAGTATTTACTGACCACCTCTCTGATTCGGGTCTCTGCCAGGTTAGTGGCATAAGCAACTACCTCGGCAGGCAACTCGATCTCATCTTTTCTACTGATCCTGGGAACTCAGTCGTCTCTGAAAGCAACCATCTCCTTTCCTCCTTTCCCCTTTTTCTTGCATTTTTCTTTGAACTTTCCCTTCCTCCCATTGTCTCAGCGCGTAAATACTGTTTCAATTTTCGTAAAGGCGACTTCGAAAAATTTAATTATCTACTCGGTAACGCGTCTTTTGATTCCATCTGCTCCGACTCCCAGCTCTTTGTGACTGACGCCCTTGATCTCTTCTATTTTGAATTATTTAGTTGCCTCGCCGAATCTGTTCCTTTACAACTTCGAAAAAACTGCGCCTCTTCTCCCCCTTGGTACGACAAAGGACTTCGGTCTCTCCGCAACAAAAGGAATAAATTATGGCAAGCTTATCTCCTGACCCACTCTGAGGCAGGCTACTCTTCGTATCTTTCGGCCTTTACCTTGTTTTCCGAACGCAGCAAATCGCCTTACCATAATTACCTTAATCGTATGCAATTTAATCTCATCTCTGACCCCAAATGCTTTTACAAATTCATTAATATTAAAAAAAAATCTAGTGGCCGCCATCTAACGTTTTTTTTTTCAACTAGTGCTTATTTCGTGGATGGCAACACTTAGCTCATGTCTGATTTGACAGATAATTAGTTTTATCCTTCCGCTGAACGAATATGGTTGTGTATACGCTTGAACAACGCTGGGAAAGTGGGCCTGCGATCGACTTGCAGAAGATGCGGATTTTGCCAAAAAAATCATCTTTTCAGATGAAGCTCATTTCGATCTTGGCGGGTATGAAAACAAGCAGAATTGTCGCATTTGGGGCACAGAAAACCCGCACGCATTCATTCAAAAGCCGATGCACCCAAAACGAGTCACTGTTTGGTGCGGATTTTGGTCCAGAGGCATAATTGGGCCATTTTTCTTCGAAAATGAGCAAGGAGTGGCCGTTACAGTCAATGGCGATCGTTATCGGGCCATGTTGAACGAATTTTTGTTCACAGAAATTGAAGAGCAGGATATTGGCAACATTTGGTTTCAACAGGACGGCGCTACGTGCCACACAGCCGACGCTACACTTGATGTTTTGCGCCCTGTTTTTGAAAATCGCATTATCAGCCGCTGAGCTGATGTCGTTTGGCCACCTCGGAGCTGCGATTTGACACCGTTAGACTATTATTTGTGGGGTGCCGTCAAAGATAAGTGTTACGCCGACAAGCCAGAGACAATTGACGCTTTAAAGGACAATATTCGTGAAGCCATTGGTGAAATACAGCTGCACACAATCGATAATGTACTTAAAAATTGGACCGATCGTGTAGGCTACTGCATGGCCAGCCGAGGCAGCCATTTGAATGAAATTATTTTCCATCATTAACCGGAAGGATTGTAATTTGAAATAAAAAAAGAAATTTGAAAAAATATTCAGTAGTTTTTTTTTTTATAGCATTTTAAAAAAAAAAAAGTTATTTGGCGGACCCTGTACTTGGAGACGTATCTTTAGCTGATCCCAGAACAATCGCGAACCTCTTTGCCAATCATTTCAGCCAATCCTTTTGCGAACAGTCCTCAGAACCCGATTTTAACTACTTTCACTTTATGCAATCTCGCCCTCAAACTTCCTTTGTCTCCGTTAACATCGACTCCACATTGGTTGCTTCATACATTAGCGCACTTGAGGACAATTTCAGCCCTGGCCACGACGGCATTCCCGCCATCGTGCTGAAAAAATGCGCACAGCACTTAACACAACCTCTTACCTCTCTCTTTGAACTATCAATCTCCCAAGGCGTTTTTCCTTCTCGGTGGAAAGACTCATTCATCATCCCTATTCACAAAAAGGCCTGTAAAAGTGATGTATCTAACTACCGGCCCATCGCCAAACTGTCTTGCATACCTAAACTTTTCGAACAAATTGTTTATGACTCCATGTTCTTTCACTGCAAGTCCATTTTCTCCTCTTTCCAACACGGCTTCCTTAAGGGCAGATCAACTACGACTAATCTCGCCGACTTCGTCTCCAGAACATTACGTGTACTTGAAAGCGGCTACGAGGTCGACGTCGTTGCCACCGATTTCAGTAAAGCCTTTGACAAAATCTCGCACCAAATAATTCTTTTTAAACTCAGTTCTCTCGGCTTCCAATCGCGTTTGCTCTCTTGGTTGAGTTCCTACCTATCCCAACGTCAATATAGCGTCCTCTTCGGTTCAGCAAACTCTAGCCCTTTCATAGCTCAGTCTGGGGTTCCTCAAGGCAGTCATTTGGGTCCCCTGATCTTTTTTCTGGCTGTAAATGACGTCGAGTGCATCATCAAACACTAGGACCTTTCAATTTACGCCGACGACATGAAGATCTCTAAACAAATTTCCTCCCCAGTTGACCCCCCCCCTTCTACAAGAAGATCTGGATTCTTTTTGCACATGGTGCTGTAAAAACTTCTTGGATTTAAACGTCTCAACATGCCAATCCATCACCTATTCACGTAAACGGCTCCCTTCCTCCCCTAGAATCTATCTTTTATCTGGCGAGCATATCCCTTCGGTTGACTCTCTTCGCGATCTCGGTGTCACCTGCGATAGGGAACTCAACTTTCGTTCTCACATCGACAACACATTAGCCAGAGCAAACTCAGCTCTCGGCTTCGTGAAACGGTGGTCCATAGAATTCAATAACCCTTACGTCGCGAAATCCATATACATCTCTTTTGTCTGTCCTCTCCTTGAATATGCCAGTCAGGTATGATCTCCCACTCAGTCAACTCATATCAACAGGATTGAATCTGTCCAGCGTAGGTTCCTTCGTTTTGCCTTACGCGTTCTTCCTTGGTCAGACCACCAAAACTTGCCGCCGTACGAAGATCGCCTGAAACTTATCGATCTGGAACCCTTAAGTAAGCGACGCGACTATGCCGACATTCTCTTTATTCACCAGCTGCTTAATGGTGTCATCGATTGCCCCTCCCTGTTACAGCTGATATCGCTTCACACCAACCCCCGTAGCCTCAGATCAGTACCCCTCTTCCGCCCCTCGCATCACCGCACCAATTATGGCTTTTCCGAACCAATTTCCCGCATGATACGTAAAGCCAACTCCTCACCATCATTCGACTTCCACCTTTCCAAGTCATCCCTTCGGAATGCCCTGAAACACCCCCCCTAGTTCTTAATTTATTCATATGTATATTCTAGCGTTTAAGTATGTATGCTTGTGCTTGTATGTTTGTATAGCTTGTATTAAGCTTAATAAATAAATAAATAGAATTCTGAAATAAATTAAGCAAATCGAATATATTTACACTTTAATAATAAATAATTATCACTAAAAAATTCTAAATTCTATGCTAAAAATTCTTAACCAACTTTTATTTATGATGTTAGCTTACTAAAAGAAAATAATAAATTTGAAATTTCGAAACTAATAAATTAAATATTTAATAAATTGAATGTACATATAAATATTTTATTGATGATTTTCCATACTGTAAAAATTTTACATAACTCTCAAAATGTACCAAATTCTGTCTAAAAGGTATCGAACTGAAAACATGTTAACTTTGAGTGTAAAACATTAATAATTTTACTTATTTAATAACTTTTTTAATAACTTATGACTTATATTTCATCACTGATACACAGGAAAAAATTAAATTATAATTTTATCTAAATAACGCAAATAGATGATTATGCCTAAGGTCTCGTCCGGATGAGCATTATAACTATGTAGTCGTGCTTTCTGCACGCGCACCCAACAGAAATTCAAAATCCACCCTAAAAACAAAACATAAAGTACCAGCAAGCCATGCCTTTGGTGACGCCAGCTACAATCTCCATTGTGTGTTCTGTTGCGCGCCCAACAAGTGCTCGGTTTTTTGTTTCAGCATTTTCGCCGTGTTTTTAATTCTTATTTAAGATTTTCATCGGGGAAAATGCCACATCGAAGCAGTTCCCGCTCTCGGTCACAGAGAAAACGGAAAAGCAGACAGGTTCGCTCGCATTCTCGCGATCGTTCACAGGAAATTACAAAGCGTCTTTCCCGTTCTCGCCATCGTGGGATTTTCCGCTTTTTGCTGGGGAGCCCAGAGGACCTCCGTGAGCCGTCAACCATTTCATCTACATCGCGGACCAACCTGCCTTTGGAAGCACCGTTGGAGAAGGTCGACAACTAGGAGAAGCGAATGGCAGAGATTGAGGATGATGCGCCGCTCCCTAGAGCAAGTCCGGCCGATGTCCCGTCACCACCGCAGCATCTGACTCAAATACTCACGGAACGAAGGACCGACGGTTCACAAGAACCGGGGCTCTGAACCAGGTAAGTCCCTTGTCGACCCACTTCTGGAGCAAAAGCTCGGAGTGGCAAAGAGGGACTTAACCGATGTGTCCTTTGTCAGTGTGAGCACCTTGAAAAAGGTATTTTCTTTACAGAAGATTTGTCAGTTGACACGCAAAACTGCGACGTTAGGTTTGCAGCTATCGACGGAGCTCATCAGCAGGTAGAACTCACCTTGGTTGATGAGTTTTTCGGGCCTGCGTCAGCTCAGACGTCTGAATCAGCTTGGAGCGGAGCGATTTTATCATCAGCCTGCAGTACAACACTTGAAGATCCCTCAGAAGCTTGCCGGGCGGAACTGCTCGCCAGATCTGAGATCAAAAACGAACTCGCCCTGGAACCTCCAAAATTAAATAAAATTTTAGTCCCTATACTTAAGGGAACTTCTTCGTTCCCTAAAAAGGACGAATACCAGGCTGAATTGCAGTCGCAATCGGCCACCTGTCTGAACGCTCTTGCTCGCAGACCTTCAGTACAGGCTCTCTGTGTCCAGGCGTGCTTGCATTAAGCCAGTGCTGAACCTGTTAGGCAAACTTACAGCAGACTCAGCACCCACTGACGAGTGGCTTTTCGGTTCTTCCTTTACCGAGGACGTAAAGGAAGCTCCAGCCTGGGAGAAGTTTACTCAAGGCCTACAAAAGATCTCCATTCTCGCTACTAAGACGCCTACACACCAGCCAGCGCGACGGAAAACGAGAGTGCCAACCAGCCCGCGGTGTGGGGGCACAGAAGGCAAGGTTTCAGCCGAGGAAGTCACCGTCCCGCTCATGGTTCCATCACCGTTAGGAACGGTAAGAAATGCTGGCCGTTTGGCACTTTTTTCCCCAGGCCTGGGAATCTTTAACCAGAGATGCAGTGGTTTTGGAAGCAGTCCGGGAGTACAGAATTCGCTTTGATACGTTTTCTTTCCCACGTCCCGTACTTCCTGAGCTTACATTCTATAATTCAGTATCTTCATTTTGCGACACCGAATTACAAAGGCTTGTGCCTTCCGAGGATCAATTTCTTCCTCTTTTCTAATTGAGAAGTCTTCGCGAGGCATGCGATTCATTCTAAATCTTAAAGACTTAAATAGCTTTCTTTCTCCTCCACACTTCAAACTCGAAGACTGGTAGACGGTAGTTCAATTGATACTTCCTGACACTGAGATGGCGACAATTGACCTGGAGGATGCAGATCTCCTGGTGCCCATGCATTACTCTTACAGGAAATTCCTGCGGTTCCAATGGAGAAAAGTGACCTACGAGTTTGCAGCGTTACCTTTTGATTTGGCTACTGCTCGTTACATTTCTACAAAGATCAGATTCTACACCCCGTTGTCGCGTCCCTGCGAGAGAAAGATTCGATGTATGAATCTGTAATTTACTTAGATGATTTTCTGCCTCTTGGTTCGTCGAAAAATGCTTACCGGGCCAACGTCCAAACTCACTTAAATACCCTGACAGCGTTGGGTTTTCTTATCAATTTTAATAAGTCAGAATTGGAAGCATATTTTCCTTTAGGTTTCATTTTTGATTCTAGCAATAGCTATTCCGGAGTTGAGTCGCAGAAAGCTTCGCGATATGGTTGCTGATTTTTCCTCTCTGAGAAGCTGTAAAATAAGGGACTTTGCTCGACTGATTGGTTCGCTCGTTTCGGTGTGTCCAGCTGTTCAATACGGTCTGTTATACACGAAACTTTTCGAAAAGGAGAAGTTTTTGGCACTGGGAAAAAGTAGGCTCAAATTATAATGCTAAAATGCACCTTTCATCATTCCTATCGGAAGATTTCCGATGGTGGCTTACAATTCTAAGCGACAACAACCAAGCTAATTATATTCGTTCATTACGCTTCGCGTGTGAGATTTTTTCTGACGCATCACTCTCGGGCTGGTGGTCAACCGAGGAGAAAGACCTCCACATCAATGCCCTGGAGTTGAAGGCAGTTTTCATCGGTCTTAAATGCTTCGCTTCAGACTAGAGAAATACTAATATTCTCCTGCGGATCGACAACACCACAGCCATAGCTTATATAAACTGTTTCGGTTCAGTGCAGTATCCGCAATTATCAACCATGTGAAGGGACTTATGGCAGCGGTGTGGAAAAAGGGACATTTTTCTTTTTGCATCATATATTGCCTCAGCCGAGAACATAGATGCAGACGTGGAATTTCGACTCACTGACGTTAACACCGAATGGTCCTTGTCTCTTTCGAAATCGACTTATTTGCCTCCTCACTAGCTCTGCGATATCTCTTGTTTCGGCTAACCGTATTGGCGATGATCCGCTTGTAAAGCAATTTTGTCTGGGAGTTAGTACCCTCAAACCTCCGAGGCCGAAATATGATGACATTTAGGACTCGACCCCAGTAATAGCAAAAATGGCTTCTCTTTACCCGCATGACTACTTAAGCTTGGACAAGATCACTAAAAAGCTTGTCCTGCTCCTTGCTCTAGGCACAGGTCAGCGTTGTCAGACACTCGCGTCAATAAGGGTGTCTCAAATTATTATTGAAGAGGAGAGAGTGCTCATTCGTATCCCCAATCGCATTAAAACTTTTGCACCAGGTCGTTATCAGTCACTTTTGACCCCTCCGCGTTTCAAGGACCATGAAGAAAATTTCTCTTCCCGGTCTCTTGTTGGATTACTTTACTCGCACTGAAGGCTTAAGCCTAAGGTGCGCTGATTTTCTATTTTTAAGTCTCAAAAACCTCATAAGGAGGTTGGAGTGCAGACAATTAGTCGGTGGTTACGAACAACGCTAGTGGATTGCGGGGGTAGTACCTGTTTTACGACGTAGACTACGCGTCACGCATCCACTTCTCGGGAAAACCAATTGGGAATCTCGATTGGTCCGGAGAATCAAGGGTCTTCGCGACCTTTTATAATCGCTTAATTATCAATTTAGGTGCTTACGCAAATTCCGTCCTCCTTTCAGGATTGGTTCAATGAAAAAATTACTACTTAAAAAAAAAAAAAAAAAATTAAATAACCATTCTTTAAGTTATTTGAATGGTTATAGTTTATATCCACTACCTGAAGCAAGTTGTTTTGTGATATTTATAAAAACCTTCGCTCTTTGATATGGAAAAAAATCATGCTTTAAACATCTACATAGTTATAATGCTCATCCGGACGAGACCTTAGGCATAATTTATAAATTAAACGAACTTACCAAGTGAAGTTCGATTATAATTATGCCGTTGGTCTCGTCCGGATGAGCAGCCCTCCCTTATTTGCTTTCCCCCCCATGAGCTTGAAAGCTCAGTCGATTTTTTCCATCTGCTTTGAAGAATGAAGATTGTAGCTGGCGTCACCAAAGGCATGGCTTGCTGGTACTTTATGTTTTGTTTTTAGGGTGGATTTTGAATTTCTGTTGGGTGCGCGTGCAGAAAGCACGACTACATAGTTATAATGCTCATCCGGACGAGACCAACGGCATAATTATAATCGAACTTCACTTGGTAAGTTCGTTTAATTTATAAATTAATCCTTAGAAAAATTGTTTACTTGATATTTTGCACACGTTAAATGGTTTCCCAAAATGCTTCATCTAATTTAAATCAGATGATCGACAAACCTTTTATGTAAAATGTCATTTTTAAATAAATTAATATTAATAATCAAAATACGAGCATTTTAGAAAAATTATTTAAATCGATTTACCCACATTAGTCAAGTCGTATAAACATATTTAATTGATTTTAATTTGTAAATGTTTACTTGGCTTCAATTATTCTTCTACTCATGGGCGTACCCAGGGCCAGGGGGGGGCAGGGGAGGGCAGCTGCCCCCCCCTGGATTTTGTTTACGTCCCTACTAACTATCTACTTTTGTCGATAAAAGTTAAGAAAAAGAACTTTTGCAACACAATATACAACATTTGCAATACAATATACAACTTTTAAAAATCGTGCGACGCGCTCGCTAGCAGCGCTGCAAGCAAAAATGCCTCGTTCGGCTGCCGGCGCACAGTGGGCCTTTTTCGTCTCATAAATCTGTAACTTTTTTGTTTGTCGACATATCTGTATGAATTTTTTTACATAAAATATCAAAAATGTAGGCTTTTTAACTGTAATGAAAAATATAAATATTTATTTATTTTTTTTAAATTTAAAAATAAATATTTGTAAAAGCAGTATCACTTTGTCATAGTAAAACCTAAGCTTATATTATGTGTATTTTTTAATTAACCATTACAACTTTAAGATTGCTATGTTTAGCAATTATAAACTCAATATTACAGTTCTCGAGTACACAGAACTCATAAAAATAACTACGTGAAAAATTAACCTTATTTTATACTTATCGGTGTAAAACTCCCTTTTAAAAACAAAATTCGTTAAAAATAATATTGTAATAAAATTAACAGTCAAAAAGAGAACCCTGAAAAAAAACTTCCAAATTTTTAAATAAAAAAATATAGGGTTAAAAATTTTAAATGTTAGCGCTGTTTGCCGATGTAATTAGTTTTTTTAAATAAATTAATTAATTTTTTTTGTCTATTTATTATTAGTATTTTTTTATTGGATAAATTCGCTGAAGGCTTACTCATAGTATATTGCTAATTTTATATGAAATCCAATGAAATTAAGGAGAAAATTTCAAGGAAATACTAAGAAGATCGTCATTTCTGTAATTTTTAATTCTAAAAAAAAAGCGCAAAAAATCAGCAAGTTGTTTTTGCTCCTCCTTATTCTAGATAAAATTAACTATAGAGTGCAATATAAATCTCGATATCGGCAAACAGCGCTAACATTTAAATTGTTTATACAGGGTGTCCGGGAAGTAGTGCGCCAAAATTAAGGGGATGCTAGCTTGGATCATGACCTACCAGAATATCAAAATATGACCTAGTGAAAACCTCACCGTTTTCGAGATATTTGGGTTTTTATGAAAAATTAAATTTCAGTTTATTGACTAGTTGGTGCACATAAAAAGACATGTTCTCATTTTGTTTTTGCTAAAATATTCCAGATAAGTTGCCCACCTGGTAAACATGTCATTTTTTATTACTAACACAAGATGATCGTCGAGAAAAAAAATAATCAAATTTTTTTTTTGCTGTTCAAAATTATTTGACTCTACTTTGACCCTGGTGAAAAAAAATGTACTAGGCAGTGATGTGAAAGCAATTCAAAAAATTGCTTAATTGATGCAGATTTCAGAATCACCTATTTTATTAATGAATAACAAACTATTGCCATTTTCATTTTAAATCAAATTTAATTTTTCATAAAATCCCAAATATCTCGAAAACGGTGAGGTTTTCACTAAGGTCATATTTTGATATTCTGGTAGGTCATGACCCAAGCTACCATTCCCTTAATTTTGGCGCACTACTTCCCGGACACCCTGTATAAGCTTAGGTTTTACTATGACAAAGTGAAACTGCTTTTTCAAATATTTGTTTTTAAATTAAAAAAAAAATAAATATTTATATTTTGCACTATCGTTAGAAAGTCTATATTCCTAATATTATACAGAGTGATCCAAAAGTATGGAAACGGCTAAATAACTTTCGAGGAATGCATTTTGGAGAAAAAAGTTTTAGACATTCTTAGGAATTTGTTCTGGCTATTCAATGGTGGCCGTAGATTTGACCTTGACCATGGCCTTCAAGGTCATTTCAAGGTCAAGTTGACTTTTTTAAATTCGAACCCATATTTTTGACCACGGAAATGAAAAGAGCGAAAAATTTTACGTCCGAATATGATCTTAACCATGACCTCGAAGATCATATCAAGGTCAAGATGGCTCTTTAAAGGGAACCTGCATTGTTACTGCGGATTTGGAAAGCGTGGAAGTTTTACGTGCAACTGTGACCTTGACCACAACCTTGATCTTGGCCATGACCTTGACCATGACCCTGAAGGTCACATCAAGGCCAAAGGGGTTTTTTGAAGGGGAGGTGGTCGAAAATAGGGGTTCCCATTTAAAAAAGTCAACCTGACTTTGAAATGATCTTCAATGCCGTGGTCAAGGTCAAATCTACGGCCACCATTGAATAGCCAGGGAAAATTCCTAAAATTTTTGTCTAAAACTTTTTTCTCCAAAATGCATTCCTCGAAATTTATTTAGCCGTTTCCATACTTTAGTATCACCATGTATGTAAAAAAAGATTTATGATACGAAAAAGTCCCGCTGGGCGCACTGTGCGGCGGCTCGGTCTGTGGCTCAGTATACATAGAAAATTTGTTAACGTTATGGGCGATTCTTTCACGGAAGACATTATAAACCGTTTTGCTGAAGACCCTCGAAAGTTACTTTTAAAATAGCTATTGTATAATTAAAGAATTTACATAAAAAATTACCTATTTGAATTTATGTTTATATATTAATTTGCCTAGGTGCTTATAAAAAATCTGATTTGCCCCCCCTGGCCCAGAACCTGGGTACGCCCATGCTTCTACTATACACTGAAAAAAATTACAAATAATTTTGTTGAAATGCCTTTAAATAGTAGACACGCCCGCCAATTCATTTAAATAAATCAACTCAACATGTTAGTAGCTATAGAATCAATGATTGTCTTTAGATCAGCATGACTATTTCTTTCGATTTTTATCTAAAGATTTTATTCAATGTGGAATCGACTTAAATAGAGTACGTAATATTTATTTCTTTGGGAGAAATATCAAAAGGGAAAATAGGAATAGTATATATTTAAAAACGTGTGATGTACAGTATGTACTTGATATTTTAAAAACAAAACTCACCAGAGTATCTGGTAGTTGTTTCCAAAGGCAATCAATTTGATCCATGATAATTCCGATTTTTGTGGTTTGATTGAGCCATTCAAAATATTACAACTATAGCATTACTTCCAGTTCCTGTGATTAGTTTTTCATCTGAAAAGAAAAACAAGGAGATTATATACATTCATTTACCTTAGAAAACATGAAGAAGTTGCATTTTTGTATTATTATTCAAAGGAACATTTTGTAATTAAAGCTGATAAAATAATTAAGTAAGTTAGCTTGGTTCACAATGGAAAATGCTAGTAAAAGTCAAAAAAATTTTGAATTTCATACTTTCGAAATACAGATCTGAACAAAATTTATTTCTAAATTAGTTTCCAAACTTAAAATTTAAAATTCGAGAAAAATTTTACAATATTTTGATATATGTTTCGGCTTTTGAAAATATATTGTAGTATAGTAGGAGAAATTTTAGAGAAAAAAACGTGTTATTTATTCAAAAACTTATACCTTTTGATATGGTGAATATTTTTCAAAAAATTAAAAATTTGTTTGCTAGTGTCAAAACAAACAATATACATTAATTCGAATATTTCAATCTCTTTACGGTGGTCTCATCTGTTTTGAATGTATAAATACTCATATTAACAAACTGCAAATTTTTAAAATAACATTCTCAAAATAATACTAAACCATGACATTTCTCAACCCTTGAACTGCATTGGCGGGTTATAAAATAAATTATAAATATTCTAGCAGCTAGGTTTTTTTAAAGATACAATTATTCAGTAAAATCCCTTAATAGCAGTAGTATTAGTTAAGTAGATTATTAGTAGAATTAATATTAATATTTCAGATCTCAACAAATGTTTGGGACCCGATGACCCCCTGTATCATCCCAGGGTCCCAGGTATATTTTATTTCCTTCATTTAGTTTGTTAAAAATGAATCCACTGGGTTTCTAGAATATTTTTCTCCTAAAGTCATTATTGAATACTCCCCTAGTGAATTGCTTGCAGTGTCAAACTATAGTACAATACAGTTGAATAAGCTTCTGCATTGGCGTTCAAAATTTAGGGATCATCCAAAAAATCGGAAAAATTTCCTAATTTTTAAACCGCTGTATTTTCGCGAAAAAGGATCTTGTACTCTCTACTTTAAAACTATCTATCGGACCTATGTTTTCAACCCCTACCGCTCAATTAGACTCCGTTTAATTTTTGTGTAATTTAATGGCTTCTATGGGCTTGAAAAAAAATGTACAGGTAAAGCCAAATAAAACATTGTGTTGTACATATTTTCCACTTTAAAATTATTTTTTATAAAATTTTCCTGTGATCTCGTTCAATTGAGCTATGTATGAGCCGTCAAAGCAAATACGTCATTATTAACTTTGAGCTTCCATAACTCATGAACTAAATTTATCCACTAGACCTCATTGGAAAGATAAAAGTACCCACTTCATTCGATTTTCTCAAAAAAAATTTTTTTTTTTAATTGTACCTTCATTTGATCACGTTAAATACTCTATTTTTGAGTTTTTTTGGTTTATCTATGCTATTTTGAAAAAAATTGTGGAATCATGAAGGTTTCCAAATTTGTTTTTAATATCTAAAGATACACCTTAATGCCAAAGGGCAAGTTACAATTTGTTTTTTCTTGGTGTATTTAACTGCCAAAAGTTCGAAAGAATTAAAGGATTACTGATTGATTGTTTAGCACACATATTAATAACTTTCTTTGTCCTTCTTTTCCCGTTGTATCTTCGCGAAAAATTAACGGATTTGGATGAATAAGAGCTCCCAATCGCTCCATAAAAAAAAAATCCAAAAGGAAAAAAAACATGATCCTTTACTTTTCAATTGAATACTGCCACGGTACCCAGGAAAAAAATTAAATGAAACTTGACTGAACCCCAAATGTTTTTTCATAAAGTTACTTGGGGGCCCACAGTGTGAATTAATAAAGTTTTCAAAATCGAACGACCGGCACTTTTTCGATTTAATCGCAAAAAATGAATTTTAAGCGACTTAATTGGAAATAAAACATTTTACTAAGTGGGTGTATCATTGTAAGGCTCATGTTCATAGTAAAAGGTGCACACACACCTGTCAAAGCAAAAACGTCATTTTCAACTTTGAGCTTCAATATCTCCCAAAATAATGAACGTAGAGGAGTGGTTTCAATGCTATTAGAAAGCTGAAAGTGTCCATTTAAAAATGTTTACACTCGATATTGAAGTTTGTACTCTCTAATTTTACACCCATTTCATTCTCAATCGCCCTATAAAAATATCCAAATATTAGAAGAAAATATGATCCTTTAATTTTTAGTTGAATACTGCAGCTTCTGTAGACTTGAAAACTAATTTGCAAGTAAATTCAAGTGAAGGCTTTTGAAGCAGGTATTTTTCCCTTTAAAACGGTTCTTCTTGTATTCTCCTGTGTTGTTGTTCAACCGAGCCATGGACTGTCAAAGCAAAAACGTCATTTTCAACTTTTAGCTTTCATATCTCACAAAATAATAATTATACATAGGTTTTAAAATAGAAAGTAAAGGCTTCAAAATTTGTTGCAAAGATAAGAGGTTTAAAAATTAGGAAAATTTTCCGATTTTACGGATTTCATATGTATTTATTTCATCACGTAAATGAAAAATCATCATCCAAATAAATAAGTAAATACAAAATATTCATTCCAAAAGAAATTCTTCCCCAATGTCATTCAATTATATCAAGCTTTCAGAAATTAATGTATTTAATTTTTAAAAATTCACTTATTTTCATAAAATCATCTACAACTAAGAACTTGAGCCTCTCAACTTCATTCTCAAGTTCTTGTCTACATTTATTTCAAAGAAAGGTAAATGTTGACCTTTGTTCTAACTTTGCCTAGTAGAACCCTTAACTTTTTGCACAAGGATAGGAGAATAATATTCTCGAATTTCAAGAAATTGTGAAAAGTTAAAACGTTTACTCGAAGGATTGATATAATCTTTCTGTGATTCTGCCCTTATTTTGGCGTTTCATCTTTAATAAAAACTATTGTTTTAAAAGAACCTCATACCACCTGACATCATGTGCAGGGGCTGTCTCTTGAGTTAGATACCTGAAGAAATCACGACAATCAGAGGAAATCTTATTCGGGTCTTAATTACACAAATGAATAGATTTGAGGCGGGGCGGACCTTCTTCTGGCGTACAGTTGTAGCAGAAATCTGTACAACATAAATAGTAGAGGAGAGTTATTTGCTTTCTCTGCTGGCCCGAATTGACATCAATTTCCCCCAGATGTATCCTGTCATTAATACTGACAGCAGAGAGAGCTTGAGTTTTAGCCTAAATTTTATCCCAACTTAGGGGTAAATTATTTGGTGCAGATGAAATTTTATTTGGCATTCTCGGAACCCTCCTGAAAGATGAGCGATAATTGAAATTGACACAGGAAGACGACCGATGCCACCTCCACATGGCATGGGGAAATTACCTTTTCGTGTTCCATTACTAAATCACTACCAACCCCCGGCGAACCTTACATCCATGTAAAATCGATAACTATTTCTGGCTACTGCTGGTCGATTCAAATGTCTGTCACAAATGTACGTACAAATCATCAGGAGGCCGTCGACGGTGGAGTCGTTTAATTTGTTAATTAAAAGTTTTATCTTTAGAGGGAATTGGCTTTAATTTTGAATAAATTCTCTCTGGAGCTGGGATATAGGTTGGCAATAGCCTCCGGTAGGATATTGTTTACTTTTACTAGACGATTTCATCCTATTTCGCCTCAACAAATCCCACCGTGCTGTCTTACTTTGTGATCCTGAGGGCCGAGTTGGATTTTAGTAGCAGTTATTACTCATTCAATCAACAGCCAGCCAAATTTGAAAACCTCCCAACTTGTCGTTAAATATGAGGCGTTGTAAATTAGCAAGGGCACGTTTTATTTGCAAAGTTCAAGGGAAGTTATATAATTTTCATAAAGTCAATTTCCTACGACCTGAGATAATAAAAATATTTCAGAATTTCTCTTATAGATGCAGAGGAAAATTTAATTGGTAGATTTAATTAGAGTAGAATACAAAATAAAAGAAACTTTTGATTAATACATGGTTATGAAACTAAAAAAAAACGTAATATTCTCTATTAACCATATCAAGAAACATTTTTTTAATATATACACAGTACAGAATATCTATATATATATACCGGTTGTTCAGAGGTGGGAGGGAAATATTGTAGGAGGTGAAAGGTCAGACCAAGACAAGCAAAAAATCGTATGGGTGCATCTCGCACCGTTCGGCAGTTACAGGGTGATTCGTAAATCAGGATTTTGCCTTATATGGGAACCGCTCTTGTATTTTTATCTTTTTTTCTACGCATCGCAGCGACCCTAAACCGATCTCAGAAAATTACTATTTCGAAGCCCTTTCCAAAACGGTCAACACCACCCCTCTATCCCCAACCCCTTGGCCATAATCTCCCTGCAAGTTGAAAAAATTAACTTTTATTTCACGTTTTTTCACCTTTCGCCCCTCTTTTCTCCGAAATTCACGTTATTAACATACCTACTTTTTTTTTTAAGGTTACCTATCTAATTACCTTTCCAAAAAGGTGCAACATGCCCAGGTAGAAAGGGGTTGCAAAAGTCCTGAAATTAAAACATCCTCACAGGTACCTAATTTCTTTATTGCACCATAATGGAAAAAGTCGTTAAGTAAACAACTTTTATGACAGCAAGTTCGGAAATGTTTGTATAGGAAACACAGGTAATACATTTTTATTATTTCAGCAAAACAGTAATAAAATAATAAATGTAATCTCGTTAAATAGCGTTATTAGTTTATTATATCCAGTATTTACTCCTAAGTATCCTGACGCTCCGTTTCTAATACCTCCTATGAATTATGGGTAAGACCATTATGGTGGACCGATTCCTTGGCCTGCTAGGTCACCACTGGACTTTTTATTATGGGGAATGATGAAAGATGAAGTTTACTCAAGACCAATCAACCAAGAGAAGAATTAGTTACCAGGATTGGGACTGCAGCCACGAAAATACGGGAGAGACTGGCTACCATAGACCTAAAACGCGAAATAAGACGAAGGCTACTTGCATGCATCGAAACTGGCGGAGAACATTTTGAACAGCTTTTGTAGGACAAATGTTTTAATTGTAATTAGTTTTTAAGCGAACAAAATGTGTTTTTTAGTTAACTTAAATATAATTTCTTAAAAATTCGAATTGTCATGATATTCTGTAAAAGGATTTTTGTAAATAAATTTTCGTATCCTTTTCCTACCTGGGCATGTTGCACCTTTTTGGAAAGGTAATTAGATAGGTAACCTTAAAAAAAAAAGTAGGTATGTTAATAACGTGAATTTCGGAGAAAAGAGGGGCGAAAGGTGAAAAAACGTGAAATAAAAGTTAATTTTTTCAACTTGCAGGGAGATTGTGGCCAAGGGGTTGGGGATAGAGGGGTGGTGTTGACCGTTTTGGAAAGGGCTTCGAAATTGTAATTTTTTGAGATCAGTTTGGGGCCGCTGCGATGCGTAGAAAAAAAGATAAAAATACAAGAGCGATTCCCATATAAGGCAAAATCCTGATTTACGAATCACCCTGTAACTACCGAACGGTGCGAGATGTCTCGGTCTGACCTTTCACCCCCTGCAATATTTCCCTCCCACCTCTGAGCACCCTGTATACTATAACTAATCGGAAAGTTTACTCTTTTCAATAAATCAACAAACTTTAATAAATATTGCACAGTGTTTATTTTATAGAATTTTTGAAAAGAAACCCAAAGGCTCACCGTTCATATGTATGTACATGTTAAAAATCTTTAAATCGAATTATAACTGAATTCTGCTAAACTGAATAATAGAGAAAACTTCTAAAAGTTATAGAATAAGACCACAAGTTCTTGAAACGATGCAATTATTTAAAAAAAAAATAGTATCCTTTAATAGCATTCGATTTTTCCATTATTTTAATTGTTTCTAATATTTTGAACTCCCGCCTTTGTCTTAAAGTAGCACACGTTAATATTCCTACAGAAGATATCTAAACAAATTTTTTGGGATTTAAGAGAACCAAATATTTCAAATTCTTGTGTCATTGAATAATTGTTAAGTTAAAGTTCTACATCTCTCATTCATCCTTTATAGACCATAGCACATTACGTACAATACAATTATTATAGTAAATAAATTAGGGAATTGTTCCCCCCTTATTATTATTGATTACCTTCTGAAGCTTTAATAAGGGAGAAGTTTGTTTAATGAACACATTTGAGGAGTGCTCACGAGGTGTGAGCTCTACTCAAATACTTTGTGTCACGGAATCTATACTGGCAATTAATTATTTATAGACCAATCTGACAAACATTTAACATGAGGTAACAAAGGAAGCTTTCAATTATCTGGTCAGTTCTAAATATGGCAGTTGGCCTATTGAATTGATTCTTGATTGTACTATATTATTCACCGTGTACAACGAAAATAGAATATTAATACCTACTTTTTTTATCAAATTCAAATCGTATCCCACGCGGGTTGATATCGAACTATTTCATGTATTTTCTAGAAGTTCAGTGAAAACATTACTCCGAAGCATAACAGAAATAACTTTCCTTTGACTCATTAAATTTGGTATCGACGATGACAGAACCTAAATTAACTCATTATTAATGATATCTAAAAAACATCAATTTCATCAATTCAGACATTCATAAATTTAAGAGATTATTAAAAATGTATATATTTTATTCGCTTTAATTCTGTTAATAATGCACTATAGATACAATAATTGCTAAAAATATACGACAATTTGCCCTTGCAATTTTTGAACAAAAAGGATATCGCCTATTTTGAAATTCGTAGGAGTGGAAGTTGCTCCAAAACTACCCTTCAGATATTTCGGGACAGACCTGGTATATCTGACTATCTGTAGTATGAGTACATGTAACAGTGTGATGCATCCAGAATCAATATTTTCTCTGGAACGCCCACTACTTGTCGTAGTGAAATTGCTTATATAAAATGCTTTCGTAAATGGGGATTTTGTTTATTTAATAAACGCAATTCAAACGTAGTATGTAATGTATGTTTATAGGAATTTTGATACAATATTGTTTTTTCTGCAAAGATCCAACGTTCTTCAGATTATTTCTTCATTTATTATCGCAAATGGGATTCGTTACGGGATTTCATTTGGTGCAAATATTAACCATTGAATTATTTATTAAGTCAAACTCATAATTCACTTTTTCTCCGAAAATAATTTTAGCAAATAAATTTAGTACTTATTTCAGTTAAACGTTCACATTTACTGTAAGTATACGACATTAAGTCATGTATTTCTTTTCTTAAATATTCAAAAAATATGATTTTCTACTTTCCTTTGAATAATTGGAGAATTACATCGAATCATCATCATTTTGGAAATATACTACGTAAACATATTTATGCTTGCTTACGTTCGCTAAATATTTTCATAGAAAGAGTACTTAATTACCTTGAAAGAGAAAATTTGTCGTATTATTCCTTCTTTAATAACAGCCTCCATTTTAAACTACTACACCAAGATACAAAACTATTGTAAAATCACCTAAACCATCTCATTTCAAATCTTTATTTGAGAGTAAATTTGAAATAAAGATACATATGTATATTTAACATAATTTTGATAAATGTATACAGAAATATATTTAAAAAAACCCCCTTATTTAGGTCAAAAATACAAGATGCTTATAAGAATCGTTAGTTCACCTAAGCTTCCTTCCTTCCCAGTTAACTGAAGTTTATAATTAGTTTACCTTAGCTTTTATGTGATATAAATAACTCTAATATTTTTAGAAAATTTTTCGAAATTGTTAGTTGATTCACATAAACTTTCCGTATAAGATTGCAATGAGTTTTAGGTAATTTTCCGAAGTTTTTAATTAATTTACCTGCCAGTCATATTAGGGATTTCACCTCGGAATGAGAGATAATAACCTGGAAACTTGTATACACCTTAATTTTGGCGTTCTAATAGTTATGTCAAAAGTCTCATAAAATCTCGTGTCTGCGTCGTAAGTTATTGAAGGTCAAAGGTCACATAAATCGGTTTTTTGCGATTATCTCTGTTTCTACAGCTCCAATGATGTTAACACCTCAATTAAAAATTATAGAGCGTAAAATTTGCAACAATTTTTGTTCCAAACATTTTTTCATGCGCTCAACCGTTTTTGAGATAGAGGGCGGAGAGCGCGCAGCACTCAGCCATACATACTATAATACAACGTCAATAGTGGATCTGGGTGAATAATACCTTGTATAAAGTTATTAAATCATGAAAATATTATTAACAATGAATAATTTGTATTATTTATTAATTAATACATTGTATTTAATAAAATTTCACATATATATAATATACTTATTTAATAATATTTACCTACTTTTTGTAATTAAAAATTCATTAAATTAAATATTTCTTGTATATCTTAATTTCATATCAATTTATTTAAAGTCGATTTTATTTTATTCAGCAGCTGTATATTTCTTACAATTTACATTGAAATGAAAAGATATGATAATGAATGATCCTTCTTTTCTTGTAATCACTATGTCAGTTAAATATTTTTGTTGGAGTCTTGCTATAATAGTCTTGTCATCTGGTCATCTTCATGATTTTCTGATATAACAAAAAATATCCTTCATGGCTTGAGTAACTTGATTATCTTCGCGAGGCTCATTCTAAGTAGATGGTGCTCGATTCAAGAAATTAGTAAAGCAAACGGTAATGTACTTTGCTTCAGCTGCGATCAAGTCATACTCATAAAGTACACGATCTTTGACTAATTCTCCTAAGGAATCCTTTTGTTCTTCTGCTCTTTTGATGACATAGTCTTTAAATTCCATAATTACATTATTGATCGTACGTCGCTACTTTTCTTTTTTTCTTGACTCTGCTGCTCCATCAGCTGTTTGGCTACAAAATAAGCACAGTTTTTTTAAATCAAACACTTCATTTCCTTTTTTACGAGGTACACTGGGTGATGGTAAAGGTTCACCCTCTTCTAGGCGTCGTTTCGATGCATCTATGGAATTTTTACTTATGAACACTTTTCCACACTGAACATGCACATTCACAGAGGTTAAAGTATTTAAGAAGTCTATGTGACCGTCATTTCTTTCGATACTTGCAGTTCTTAAAGTTTCCAAGCTACGCACTACATTAACAGAATCACCTTCTGTAAGTAACTTCTCACAAATAAAACACAGATCACCCATAATTTTCAAAATTGTACGTCCGCCGTTGTCGTGATCTGAAACCAACTAACAAGTTCAGTTAATAGAAAGTGGTCTCTCGAAAAATAAAGCAGTTTTCACAACGAAACATCTGCCTCATGAATTAACTATATATGAAGAAGGTCGTATTATGTAGGGTCCGCATTCTCAGGTATATACTTTATAGAAAAAAGTCGTATTTTAGGGGTCTGTCTTCCTAGTTATAATCTTAATAGAAAAATAAGAATTTAAGAGTTTACACATTTTATAGATAAAATACATAATTATGATTCTACTTAAAATCTACTTTGAATAAATTGATATGAAATTAAGATATACAAGAAATATTTCATTTAATGAGTTTTTAATTACAAAAAGTAGGTAAATATTATTAAAAAAAATTAATTATGTATGTGAAATTTTATTAAATACAATGTATTAATTAATAAATAATACAAATTATTCATTGTTAATAATATTTTAATAACTTAATAACTTTATACAAGGTATTATTCACCCAGATCCACTATTGACGTTGTATTATAGTATGTATGGCTGAGTGCTGCGCGCTCTCCGCCCTCTATCTCAAAAACGGTTGAGCGCATGAAAAAATGTTTGGAACAAAAATTGTTGCAAATTTTACGCTTTATAATTTTTAATTGAGGTGTTACCATCATTGGAGCTGTAGAAACAGAGATAATCGCAAAAACCCGATTTATGTGACATTTGACCTTCAATAACTTACGACGCAGACACGAGATTTTATGAGACTTTTGACACAACTTTTAGAATGCCAAAATGAAGGTGTATACAAATTTCCAGCCTCTCATTCCGAGGTTTTTGCTTAAGGGGGTAGTACACTTCTTTTTTTTGAAAAGATCGATTTTTTTTTTATTTCATAAATGTGCTCTAATATATCACAGAAATGTTCTCCCAAAGCCGTTTTGAGAAATTCGATATATAAAAAAAGTTATAGACACATTTGTAGCGGTGCCTTACGCTAATCGCACCTTAAAATTATCGAATAAAAACTTTAAACGTGTTTTTCTCAAAACCACGTTTTTTGACCTGGCCGACATGATTTTGAAAAAACTATAGGTCTGATCGGGCTCAAATTTTTATGGGATATTCCATACATGTGTAGTTCTCGTCCGAACTAGGATTTTGAAAATCGGTTTTTTTAAACAATTTTTTGCAAAAAAAAGTGACCGAAAAATTAAAAAGTCCGCCATTTTCTTATCCTAGTTCCAGCGATAGCCACTAATCTATATTTTAATATGCACTTTGAATTGTTTGTTTCAGACGTTCCAGAGTCGAGATATCATGTCGGCCAGATTAAAAAGGGGTCACCTTCAGGCAGCCATATTAGGGCCTTATGAAGAAAAAAAAAAAAAAAATTTTTTTTTTATATTCTTGAATGTAAGTTGTATCATATATAAAAAGTTTGCAAGATCAAAATAAAGTTAACTATAAAAGAAAAAATCTTTAAAAAAAGGCCTTAAGAAGTGTACTACCCCCTTAATTGACTGCACTAAAAATGCCTGCATTATATTTTTCTAGTGATTTAAGTAATTTACTAAAGTTTTTAGTTAGTTTTCCGAAGTTACTTCCCCTTACCTTTGCATAATTATATTTGTTTGTTTTTGTATCTTGCATAAAAACTTAGAAGACCCAAAATTGTAGTAGCAACCATGCATTTTATACGTGTTTTTCAAATAATTGTACACTGAGAAAAAGTGAGTGGTGAATGAATGAAAAAGTTAGTTATAAATTAGAAATATTTCACAAACAAGAGTAAAATAAAAAAAATATATAACTAACGTTCTTCTCTATTTAAATGTAGTCACGAGAATTCCTAGACATCAGTAAAGGTAACAAATAATTGTTATTTTTTTACTCTTTTTCGAATTTGATTTAACTATAATATAGAAATAATTCTTTAATTTATCATAGTTAAAGTTACGACATTCAATACAGCAAATACAGATACAAATCACATACACTATAATCGGTGAAATTACGTAATTAACTTTTTATAATAATATACAAATTATATTAAAAAATTGTAAACATTTACTATTATTAAATGGGATTAAATAGTAGAAATCATACTATTAATAAAAAGTACATGAGTTTTTATATATAGAACTAGCTGGGTTACCCGGTTTCACCCGGCGTTGGATAAATAGTTACTAATCAGGGCCGTAGCCAGCGGGGGGGGTCAGGGGGTTAGAACCCCCCCCGAAATTTTGAAACTTAACTAAGAATTTACATGATTTTTTAAGAACAAAACAAGGGTTGAATAGTCAGATGAGTAAAACTTCCGCTCTTCTTTTTTCTTTGACAATGATAAAATATGTTAAAGACATATTTTGTATCTTAGGCAAATCATTTTTTATTCCAATTTTTTAATTTAATAAAATTAATTAATTTATTTTAATGAAAATATGTGTTCGATATATTCAGTTGCATTCAGTTGAGTTGAGTTTGTTGTAACTGACAACTGAAGAAGTTAAAAACATATTTTTTAAAATATTTCTTACTCTTTCTTTTGCTGCGAAAAGTCGCAAACTAGATTTTCTTTTGTAAAATCCTTTTTTTTACGTTTGAGAGATATTTTTTTCGAAAAATTAAGTGTTTTAAAAAATTAGAGCTTTTATTTTGTATTTTTTAAGGGGTTACAACACCATGAAATTTGCAAAAAAATGGTTTTTTTTTACTAAATAAATTGTTTATACTTTTAATAATATTTAAGCGTTCAAATATTCCAAAATTCAAATTATTACGGAAGTTATAGCAATTAGAAATGAGCGCGTCAGGGAACCTACCCAAAACTCAGGTAGAGTTATAATTCCTTTGGAAAGATTAAACTAACAGTAACTCAGGTAACGGAGGATATCGCAAAAGCAGCAGAAAACCTTATGTACGGTCCAGGAATCGCAGATTAAAAGTAATTTTTAAAAAAAATTTACTTTTAAGGCGTTAACTTCGACCTTTTTTTTCTTTCAAGTTTTTCTCTAAATTACTGTTTCAAACTGGTGTACACGATATCTCAAAATCGACTACACCGATTTGACTGAAATTACCACCACTTATTTTTTATAATATTACCTAAAGCGTGACGAAGGATTTTTCCGATTGGGTTCCGTATTTAAAAGTTATATATTTTTTAAACTCAAAATTTTGATGGAAATTCGAGTTTTTTTCTAAAAGCTGTCATTTCTCCAAAAAAAATTTTTTAATTTTTTTCCTTCGTCACGCCTTAGCTATTACACTTCTGAAGAAGCAATTTTTTCGGACAATGTTGGACGGAGAAATCATGTACACCGTCAGCAAGGATTTGAAAATGAAGGTTCCACTAAGCGACTCATATCTGCACCATTTTTAATGTTTTTTTTTCAGTATTGGAAATTGTTTATAAATCTATTATATGTATACGTAAAATAAAAAGAATAATTCATATTTTTAATGGCAAAGTAAAAAAAAAAAAGTTTATTTTTATGCCTATTTTTTCGAGCGTCAGAGTGGTGTAACACCTTAATAAGAGTAGGATAGTACATAGCATAAATATTTTTAAAAATATTTTATTAAATATATATTGAAGATGTAAAAACTAAACTTTATTTTAAATTAATATTTTAACGCTATTTAAAAAAAAATTGAATTGAGGTCGAAAATGTAAATTATCAACCCCCCCCCCCCCCGCCCTCTTCCACTTTTTATTTTGAAAACCCCCCCCGAAAAAAAATCCTGGCTACGGCCCTGTTACTAATTAAACACTTCTCAAATGTTCTAGTTTGTTATATCCTACAAATTGTTTCAACCCGAAAACCCCTTTATGGATCCGCTGTCTTAAAATTTCAAATCTTAATAATATTCAAAATTAGAGGCCTTAAAATAATCATTGTACCAATTTTCATTCAAATCCGTTGAAATCGAGAAATGTTGGTCGCCATATTGGTTCCGGCATCTTGAGTTTGGAAATTTGGCTAATATTCGAAATTAGTGGCCTCGGAATAATCATTGTACTAATTTTCAGTAAAATCCATTGAAATCAAGAAATTTGGTCTCATATTTTACCCGTCATCTTGGATTTACAAATTTTGATAATATTCGGAACTTGTATCCCCAGAATAATCATTGTACCAATTTTCATTAAAATACGTTGAAATCGAGACATTCTGGTCGCCATGTTGGATCCGCCATGTTGGATTTGGAAATTTTGCTAATATTCAAAATTAGTGGCCTCAGAATAATCATTGTACCAATTTTCATTAAAATCCGTTGAAATCGAGAAATATGGTCGCCATTTTGGATCCGCCATCTTGGATTTACAAATTTTGATAATATTCGGAACTTGTATCCCCAGAATAATCATTGTACCAATTTTCATTAAAATCCGTTGAAATCGAGACATTCTGGTCGCCATGTTGGATCCGCCATGTTGGATTTGTAAATTTTGATAATATTCAAAATCAGTGACCTCAAGATAATCATTGTACTAATTTTCATTAAAATCCCTTGAAATCGAGAAATATGGTCGCCATTTTGGATCCGCCATCTTGGATTTCTAAATTTTTATAATATTCAAAATCAGTGACATCAAAACATTCATTGTACTAATTTTCATTAAAATCCGTTGAAATCAGGAAATCTTGGTCGCCATATTGGATCCGCCATCTTGAATTTCTAAATTTGGACAGCGGATTTGAAATCCCGATCCCGCAAAACCCCTATATACCAATTTTCAAGAAAATCGCTTCAAATTTAAAATGTTCAGCCGCCATCTTGGATCCGCCATTTTGAAACCCTACAAAGTATCATATGTCTGTTTCCTGGTTCTAAGCTACCTCCCCACCAATTTTCAGCCAAATCGATTCAGCCGTTCTTGAGTTATAAATAGTGTAAATAACACGACTTTCTTTTATATATAGGTATAGATATATAAATATACAATTTTTCTGAATTGAGTCTTTTTTTAAATGTGAAGAATATTTTTAAAAAAAAGTAAATTAAACTTTTTTTTTTGTGTATTAAAAAATTGGTAGGTTTAAAGTTTGAAGTATCTAACACGTAATATCAACTTGATTTTCTTTTAACATAACAGCATCTTTACTTAAATCTATCCAAAGGATTTGTTTTATGATGATCTGCTCGTAAAATCCCTAGGGATTTTCTTAAATTGCAATCTGAGTTATAAGCCTTCTTTTATCATTGTCTGAAGTACGCAAATAAAAGTACACGTGCAATACTCAACAGAATTTCTTCTTATTTCATTCTAACGAAAAACAGAGGAACTCTTACAGTATTTTTAATTTTATTATTTTATTGCAACTATGTTTGCAGTTTTATATTTCGTTACGTAGGCATAAGAATTGTTCGATTCATTCCCATTTCAAAATGGGAAATATTTTATAACTTGTTGCCCATAAATTAATTAGTCATTATAGTCACAATGTTGTTCTACTGACGGTCAACAGAAAAACCTACGTCAAAAAGAAAATTATCGATTTAGAAATACCTCTCCTTGATTCAGAATATAAAATAAGGTGTCCACGTTTGCTTAGGAGTCAGCAACCTTTGTGGTTACTGACCGGACAATTACTCTTTCACTCAATAACACAACCAAATAAAAGATGATGAATACGTCCAAGTTTAAGATCGGTCACCGCCTAATGTAATTGGTGCCTCGAATTGAAAAATGATCCGGCACAATTTTAATATCCAATAAAAAAGAAATTATTAAAGAAAAAACGAGATATTTCCATATTAAAGAACGAGTTTTGTCACCGGCAAATGAAATTTAATTCTTGACGGTTTTATGGTGAGTTTCCTAAGCACTTTCCAAATTTGGAAGGAGAATTGTGGGCCGTTTGTCGCGAATAAAATCTATATCTGAAATTTGCATTTGCGATTTTTCTTGGCCATGTACTCTTTTTCGATGTATCTTTTTATTTATCTGTGCGCCTCTGTTCAAAGCAAACATTTCCTGTATTCTTGTAATGTTTACGTTAAGCTAACGACGTTTCGAGTCGATTCGAAGGTATTGAAATAATCTGTGGGAGCCAGTCACCAAGAATATAAACATTCGTTTTGCCCTAGGTGGAAGTTTTGTGGTAACAGGAGGTGCTTTACAGTGTCCTTAAGGGAATTTGCTTACGCTTCTGTTTACTCGAAGAGGGCTACTTTTCCCCCCTTAAGTAAAACTTTTTCCGAAGGTATTTTTTAAACCTAAAGCGCTATGAAGGGTGTGAACGCGACCATATGTTATGTTTTAGTAAAAGTTTTTAATAAGTACGACAATTTGTATGAAACTTTCTAAGAAACCTTTAAACGGACGAAATAAACCGTGCAATAAGAATCAATTAAGCTTGAACAAATACGAACCAACAGTTTTGAGTATTTGTTTTATATCCATCCACCTCATTTAGGTCGTTCCTAAGTAAATTGATAAGGTTATGATTTTGTCTCTAAATCGATTATGCAAATCTTTCTATTTTTGGTATTGTGCTTTAACTTTATTTACCTTTATTATTAGGAGGAACGATTTGTTCTCAACTTTGCCCTAGAAAACCGATAATTTCCTTGAAAACTCCAAACTCCCTTGGGTAATCAAATGAAGTAAAGTTGAGTGTCAGTTTCTTCTTTCTTTTTTATAGTATACCTGGAGCAAACTTTTAACATATAAAATCCTCCTCCGGATGGCACTTCACACAGACATTTCGTGAGTAGACATCGTTTTTATTAGAAAGTATGTTTCAGGACCTCTTCAAATTAAATTGTAAGTTTTTTCCCCTGTTTTGGCCTTAAAAGTTTTATTCTTTCGCAATAATAAAATTAATACGTTACTTTATGGAACCAATTTCTTAAAGTTTAATAAATAATGAATACTTTAGTCTAATCCACTTTGACATTTTACTAGATGTAATATTGGGTGGTTCGGAAAGCAGTGGCGTGGGGTGAAATTTTTGAGAAGGTAAGCCGGTGCAAAAATCAGAAACTTAATAGCGAAAAAAAACTCACCAAATGAAGTCAGATATTACAAAATGTGTTCAACAACGACTGCGTGTATTCTTGTCGAATTTAGTCGGCCACTTCTATCATACTTAAAGTCATTGGAAGTTAAGTGCTATATGAATATTATGAATAAATATGGACATATATACAATGAACTTCAAGAATACTATAAGTGGCTTTGAAAAAACCCGTTATAGTCGCGTGTATCGTGCAATCAAACTAAAGCGGTTAACAAAAACTGTGAAAAGTTGATATGAAATATAATTAATCTTACTTATACTCAAAAACTAATCTACGATTTTTTTTTATAAATTCGGCCAAAACATCATTGTAAAAATTCGACTGATTTCTAATTTGTAAAAGAAGGTGTTTTTCTATCGATAAGAGTGCTAAATTTGAGAGCCTTTCTTCGGCTTGAGAATTTCTTAAATAAGTATGTATTCTTTTAAGGGCTGAAAAAGATCTTTCCGCGGAAGCAACTGTAATGGGAAGAGTTAAAAATATACAACACAAGTTTAAAATTTGAGGAAAAGTATCTTTTAAAATGCCACATTTAATATGCGAGTAAAGCGCGAGAATATCAAATTGCCGTAATGAAGAAGTGGTATATAAAACGTTTAATTCATTTTTTAAAGCAGAAAACTGGAAAATTCCCGGGAAAACTGTAATTAAAAATGATATCTTTTCGTTAGGACTTGATTGAGCAAAATAATCATATTTTGATTTATTAAGTAAATCTAAAAATTTTAGTTGACTAAAGGAACTATACCGAGTTTTAATCTGAGAAATGACTAGAAGCCGGATTCTATCGTGTTATCGAGAGGTAATAAAATAGCACCACACCACACTCATAAGTCACAATCCGTTGAGCACCAAGGCAAAAAGAGACACAAGTTAACAATTTTTTTATTAAAATATAATAAACAAAACCACAACACCCCTCGCTTCCGAGAAGACGACTTCTGCCGTGTTCTTGTGAAATAAGGGAGCATTCACTCCTACAATTCACAGCCCCTTCAGTATCAAAGAGATTTAATAACCAAACCCACCCCAACCAACCCCACTCACCCGAGAAGCCGCTTTCTACCGTGTTATAGAGCACCACACACTCACACCCGTTCATAGAGAAGACACGAATCAGCTGACATTCTAAGAAATAAACAACCACCCGCCGAAGTGACCCGAATTTCAACTTCTGCAAAACAAAAACAGCCGAGAAGCCGGTTTCTATCGTGTTATTTTCTTATAGGATTTGCCTTTAGTGAGCAAAGGATATCACACACGATTTCTTTGTTACTCGTGGAGAAAAGTGTGGGCTTGAGTAAGCCGTAAATTGACCGGCTTACAGAAGCAGCGAGCGAGCACTTCATACCCGATGCAACCCCTTGATAGAACCTGCTACGGTGCGAGGGAAGGTTCCATCGTAGTGCAACAACAGATTATGGTTGTTTTTGGTTGTAACACTTGTTTTGCCATGTTTTCTTTACGAGATGAATTTTGGGAGCGCTTTCCAGGAATTTTACAGGCATAGAACAAGTTTTAAATTTACGGGAATAGGATGAGTTCCCAAAAGGGAAGCCGGTAGGAATCGTGTTATATGGACCCCACGCCACTGTCGGAAAGTAATTTCGTTTTTTCCCAACAGAGGACTCAATTGTATTTTTTGCAGCCAACTTTGATAGCAGATATATGTAGCAAGGCTTGTTTGTGAAAAAGTTTGTTTCATTCTGTGCAATAGTTTTTGTTTGGTGCCCTATCAAATATGGTGAATCGAAAGCAGCATTTTCGGCATATCGGACGAGAAATGAGTTGTCTACAACAATGTTAAATGCAAGAGATCATGGAGGAAAAGAGATGAACCGGCTCAAAGCACTTCAATTCAAAAACTGATATTCGCCAAAAAAGGTGATGCTGTCTGTTTGGTGGGATTTCAAGGGAATCGTTTTTTTAGCTTTTACGGGCAATACCACGATTGATTCTGAAGTGTACTGTCATCAACTGGACAAATTGAATGATTCACTCAAAGAGAAAAAGCCATAATTGATCAATAGAATAGGCATAGTATTCCACCAAGATAATGCGAAACCTCATACAAATTTGGTAGCTCGCCAAAAACTTTTACAGCTTGGATGGGCACCCACCATATTCCCCGGATCTGGCACCTTCGGATTATTATTTGTGCCCGTCTCTACAAAAAATGTTAAGACGTCAAAACCTTTACTTCAAATGAGGACGTCAAAAAAAAAAAAAAAAACGAAATTACTTTCCGAGCAACCCAATACACCATTATAATAAAATGAAATTTTTAAAACTACAATTCTATGTTCCAAAGCCTAGATTTTATACCATGTTTGTTAAAAATCAACTTCTATTTCAAATCTACTTCATCTAAATATTTGTTATAAGATGCCCAAAAGTATTCAACCATAACAGGTTCGACAACTCTCAAGCTCAGGAATCATTATGTTGGAGGTTTCTTGTCGGTATATTAATGCTAAACATTGTTACCAATGTTCAACATAATTAACCACTCAATACTAAATGAACAAAAACGACCCTAGATATCTCACGGCGACATTCTAATGTTTGTAAATTCAAACCATTCTGCCAGGGTATACCATTCAGAGCTAAACGGAAAAATCTCTTTTGAACTGATTCAATCTTTGATATATCTAAAAAATTATATGGAGACCATTGCGCACTTCCATATTCAAAAATCGTTACGTTCACATCAATCTATTATACAAAACGATCAAGATCATCCTGCAATAAAAGAAAAGTCGTCGAAACAGGGAATCTCTTTGAATATTTTAATGTCGTCCGCGTAAATAAGAACCTCGGACAATATCCTGAACATCATTAATAAATAAGGTAAACAATAACGGTCCTACGTGACTTACTTGTGGGACACCGCTCGTCACTAATAATTATGTAGACAAAGATGATTTAAAAAGATATGAATCTATCCAATTAGGAAAGCTGGAAGGGTTCCCCAAAAATGAAAGCTTCCCTTGTGGGAAATCCTATCGAAAGCTTTATTAAAGTCAGTGTAAATACAGTCGACTCTATTGCCTCTTTCCATGCATTTATTATACTTATATATGTAATTAAATATACAGAAAAAAAATCGTGAGAAAATTAAATTGCACAGGTGATCCTACACATTAAACAGTAAGTTTTCTTCTACTGTTCGATAATACAATATAATTTATAATAAATTAAGAGTTTTTAAGTTTGAATTCAACAAATAATTGAGCTCTAACGACAAAAAAAAATGTGCTATGTAATTTAAATTTATTATTTAATGATTTTCGTTTATTTTTTTTTTATTTAATTTCTAACTTAAGGTCACGTGATTTTAAATCATAAGAATGAAAAAAAAATCATAATCGTAATATCTTTGATATATTTATAGATTTTTTCTCCAAACTCCATCACCTAGTTATTATTCAAAGAAAAGTTAAACTTCACAGAATTTCATGAGATAGGATACAGACGATTTTTCGGACTGAGTTTTGGGATTAAATTATTTTTTATTAAATTCATGCAATTATTTAATGCAAAATGACTAGTCCTGACTCCCAGGACATACTTGTTAAGTTTTGTAATTTGTGTATTTTGTCCTTTACTAGTTTTACATTACATTATCTGAGTTATACACCAGATTAAACATAAATAGGCGCATAAATAAACAGACAGATTGGTAAAACTTCATGAACAAAATTCGAATTCAATTTAATTCAAAAATTCAAAACACAATTTTATTAAAATACACATCAGAATTGTCTGTTGCGAGGTTTATCAGAAAATATTCAGAAATCCCATAAATTCTGAGTTACAACTTTCGAACCGAAAAGATTTTGATTTTTAGACAAAAACCTCATCACAGGAAATAATTTATAAATCTTTTAGTAGTAAGCAATTTCTTGTTGAATTTTTAAATAAACACAGAAAACCTCAACATGTATGACGCGCTAAGTTTTTAAATATTCCAAAATCAGCTTGAAAAGTGATAGAACCAAAAATAAACAAAATTGAGAAGCCTATCAATTAAGCGTAAATATCTAAATCCGTATGTGATGTCTTTGATCGTCAAAGTGAATGCCTGAATTTGTTTCGAATAAGCAGTCTTTTGGAGAAAATCTACCCTTCTTCTTGAGTTGAATCTGAGTCAGCTTTTTGGAGGACAGAGGAGGGAATCGATAGCCGAATTGAGGTTTATTTATATCTGACACTTTAATAGACACTGACGAATAGGATACCGAACAAAAGGAGATTGTTCTACATGCCTTGCCAGGCAAAACGTAATAAAATAGTTCATCGAATCAATTACAGGACCCGAAGAAAAAGCACGGAGTCGCACCTTTTCCATACGCTTGAGGTTTTATCATTTGAAGTTCGCAGACTCCGTATTTGAATTAAAGATTATAGTATATTAGATTAACGCAAGTAAGAGACAGAAAGTATTGTTGAGGGATTGATGGTAAATCATTACAATTTATAATCATTTTCGGACTTAAAAGAAAATAGGCAAGCTATAATCACATTTTATCCAAGCCTTTTTTCATCTGGTTAAAGATAATAATGAATAATGACATTGATTTTAGTTCTATAGAGCCTAGATAGTAAACGTCTGAAGATTGTGGACATTTTACGCAAACAAACCGATGTAGACAAAACAACTTTCACAGAATTAAAGCAGAAGTCTTTAAAACTAAACTGGCCTCTATCAAGTTGTGATTTTAAAAGGATATGAAGAATAAAGCGTTTTTCAGTACAGTTTAAGTATAAAATAAAATATTTTATTACATGAATTTTGGACTTAATTCCAAATCTGACGAATTTAATGACCTAGTAACAACTTTTAATATTTTTAGTTTTAAATTCTTAACCATAATAATAGAAAATAAAGTTTTGTTGAATTCAAATTTAATATTTTAAGTATTGCATTGGAGACATAGATAATATCTGACGAAAATGAATTTTAATAAAGACAAACAAATGAACTTGTTTTTAATATTTAGAAAGTTTTCTAATTTAATGAGTAGTTCCGCCAAAAAATTCTATCTTAATAAATTCCATTGACCTCAGCTTCATGAGAGTTATGAACCGATATCAATTCGTTTATGTTTTTTAAATGTTCTTATATGTGTAATTTGTACATGCATAAATAGCCGCCATCTTGAATTCGCTATATTTAAAGTGCGTAAAATTCGATTTTGATGCGATATATTCACACCGAGACAATTTATGATTAATAAAACAAAAATGGCAATGAAAATCTACCAAGTATTAGAGATTTTCAATATGGTGGTAGATCCAAAACAGCAAATTTAATTAAAACTTTTATATGCAAAGATTATGTACTATGATTTATAAGATTATTGAACAAAATACTACTAATTGAAATCTTAATAACACTAAAGGTACAATATTTTAAGTATTTTATATTATATCTCTTATGTGTTTCTGTTTTTTATGGTTTTCCAATACAAATGTATCATGCATGTAGGCAATACGAAAAACGAGCCTCTATATAATAGTTAGTTCATCTTTGTCGATGTAACAGGCCAGAGAAAATTATAAAATAAAACATAAACATTTTAGAATCAAAAATTAAAATAGGAGAAAGTTCATATCTGCTTTGCCTGCCTAAGATAAGCAAAAAGGATATTTCAATGTTGATGGCTAAGTTCTAAAATATATAATACATCTCAAATAATTTTTTAATCAGGTATCAATCCCCTTGCTATTTAATACGTGACTTTGGGCCGAAATTATGGCAAATACGTCATTTAAAGTTAGAAAATGTGAAAAACTATATCCAGTCTGGTACTGTGGTAAATATTCTTTCATCACTTCTCACATAAATGTTTCCAGCCTACAGAAATAGCACAACATGAAACTACAACCTCTTTTAATTCATAATGCTTCTCGTGTAGGCACCTACTCTAGAAAAGTAATTAGCACGAGCGTACATGCGACAGAACTTATACAAAAGGACAAAGTGAACCAACCATTCTGGAGCTGTCAGAAAGGGCCGATAACGTCATAAATATCGTTTCCAATGTACTCGCATAGGTATATATATGAAACTACTCAAAAACTTGAGCAGCTCCGACAAGAAGATTAGGAAATGATTTAACAAAAGAAAGTGACGTGCATGGGGGCGACACATTGTTGTCGTGTCAACAGCTTGATAAATAACATGTCAACACTTCGCGTAAAATCAGTGATATGAACATTGTGATTACTCTCCACGCCCTATTTTGTTTTTGCCGGGGAGCCGACGACTTTTAATAATATTGGGGAAGTGTAAAATTCATTCGAGTGCAAAATTAAATGTGCAGACCGTGCGAGACGAAAAGAAATTTGGGGACTTATAATTGGATTTACCGGGGAGAGACCGTCTCACGCAAAATTTTACATATTTACATACGCATTTTTGGGTTACGAGACTTTTTCTAGGCTGCTTTACTGGCTTGAAATTTTTAATAGATATATTCATATGCAAATGTCATGGATATAAACTTTGTCCCGCTTTTAACTGTCACCTTTAAAAAAACATATATGTCTGGGACTTAGATCATAGATAGCAAGAATAGAGCATATTCTCTAAAATCCGTGTACATGACTGAAGCATTTTCCCCTCAAAATAATATAAAAAAAAAAACCAGATTTTCAATTAATTTTTCGAGTGTTATCAAACAGCACCAGAGCCTTAACAGGGGTATCATGTGAAAATTCTTACCTTTAGGGGCTACGGTAGACTTATTTGCTTTTACTGACCTTTTACTATCTTGTTGAAAATATCCACCTGCACAGGACGCTTAACTACAAAAGAGAAATACATCACGAAACTATTTCAACTAAACCTTAGATTATAGAGTAAAGGATAGGACACGCCGTGTAAAAAAAAAAAAATGAGGCATGTTGAATTTGCGAGAAGCTCAATTTTCCAGAAATTCAACAGCAAATTTACACAATAACTAACACGCTCTGAAACTGCTCAGAGAACTGCCAAAACTCGCCGGAACTTTCGTAGTGGCGGGGTATATGAAATGTCTTCAAACTTAGTACCCTTTTTTCATTCTCCAAATAATGAACGGCTGCACTAGGTATACAATCACAAATCACGAAATTGCTTCAGCTAAATCGTCTAATGTCACATCCTCTACTCTATAATCTAAGAACTAAACCGACTTAGATTAATCCTATTTATTTATTTATTTTCATTCTACAGAATACAATTCTTACAGACTATTATTAGACATGATTTCTAACTAAAGTTATGTATGATCAAATTATCAAATTCAAGTAAAATTATTCAAAACTACAAGTTCTTTAAATTGGGCATGATTTATTGCTAAATCAACATTGACATCAAAGACAATTTTGAATTCCTTAGAATAATATGTTACAGATTCATGCTAGCCATACGAAGTTCTATGAAAAGGAATAGATAACAAACACCTAGAAGTAAGAGCCATACCAGGTACATACATATTAAACAAAGCTAATAAATCCGATGAACAAATTTTATAAGAAAGAGTAACTCTTACAAACATTGTCGTTGGAATTTTCCTCCGTACTTCAAGGGCTTGTAAGCCTAAAAGTTTACATCTCACATCATAATCGGGTAGTCAAGCAAGGGAAATTTCAATAAACCATATATAATAAAATATTTTTCAATGCGTACAATTCTTATAGTAAGCATAAGACTGTACGGATTTCACACAACCGACACAACCAATGAAACAAATAATACTTTCAAAGTTAAAGGATCCTGATAGTCAGTAGAATTACGTTTTATAAATGAACTAATTGAGATAACATACGATGAAAACTGAATGTCCTACATTTAGTGGAATTTAAAGCAAGGCCAATCAACTTACATCATTGATTCAATCGATCGAAATCCATTTGCAACGAGGAAACATCAAATGGGCTCTTTATATTGGAAGAACAAAGTTTGAAGTCATCCGCATACATCAAACAATGAGAATATGAAAAATTATCATGTCATTAATAAAAAGAAGCGGATCCAAGTGACTACCCTGGGGAACACCTGAAGGCACTTTGAACCTACGAGACTGCAAAAAACTGATTTTTACGCATCGATGACGATTATTTACTTATGAAGGCAACCAGGATAGCATAACAGAATGAGAGCCAAATGCATTAAGTTTAATTATAAGAAGGTACAAATTAAGACGATCAAAAGCTTTTACAAAATCTAGTTGAAGTCTTTTTTCAATTTCTTAAGATACATAATTTTTAAACAAAACGAGATTTTTACTAGTAAACTTACCTATGTAGGCAAATAGTTAGATACTAGACTGCGAGAACCTGATTTAAATAGAGGTTTTATATAGGAAACTTTCCACCGGTCCAAAAAAACAACCCAAACTGATTGGTTAAAAATTACTTTAATTGCAGATGAAAGTGAACTGCAGCAATTTTGGAGTAAAATATTAGAAATTAAATCATCACCACAAATAGTATCATTATTCAAAGCTCTAAACAAATTTTCTACATCGGATTCAGCAACCGGAATTAAGCCCACATCTGTAGTAGCTGAATCATTATACGACGAAGAGTAACAGTTGGTGTTATAATTAGCTCAAAACACTTTAAATTAGTAAATAACTCACAGCTCTCACTACTATTAAATTCCATACTCAAAGAAAATCCTAGCAACAAACGTTTGCTATTGATAAAGGACCAAGAAGGTTTACTATTTGTTTTAATATTAGTTTCAGTAGACCATATGTACTGACAATAGAAAAATGCGCGCTATAGCTGATATTCCTGTTGCAGTCGTCTAAAATTATCACCATTCTCATAACTATAACTACTTCTGAATAATTCCTAACCCTTATTCTCTACGATCTAAGATCTGGTATGTGCTTTCATCAAATATCGGCTGAATAATAAAATTCAGTATAAGTACATACTTCAAATTTAGATTTTCAAACAATTATTTAAATTGATTTTATGAAATTTTCCTCTCCACATTTACCACCGTCCGGTAACTACTCTGATTCTTTTTTCCCCAAACCAAAGAAAAACTTTTCAGTTGTCTTGAAGTATTCGGAGTTAGATTTGTGGTTAGACGAGGAGTTAAAAAGTTAAGCCGAACCAAGCCACTTCAAAAAGTTTCCTTGGGAGGGAAAAGTTTGTAACAATATGGATAATTTAAGAGAAATGGACAAACTAACTTTAAATAGAAATAATTTAGGTGCAAATTGGAGGGGTGTTCTTCCAAAATATTAAAACTTTTATGAAATCTGCTGAATTAAGGGAAAGTTATATCTTGAAAGAAACAAAATTTAGATACTTTTTATGATTTTTCTCACTCTACGGATGAGAGACATAAACGAGTATTTTTTGCCATTAAATTTATTAAAACATAAAGCATGAAAATTAAATAATATCCTAAACAAACAGCACCTTAATGCCCCAATTAGCTAATTGGAAATAACACTAAGTCTCGAATTTCATGCGTTTACTCAATTTTAAGAATATCTTAACAGCTTTGAGCTTCTTAAGAAAATCCCAGCGAGTTGGAAAATCCTGACGAATATTCCGTCTGACATAAAACATAAATTACATTTTAATTTCAAGGCAATATGATAATTTTAAAATTGAATACGTTAAAAATTCTTTTCGTTTATAATGTATCACTAGCATAAGGCCCTAATAGAATATTAATAAATTGTATCCACCCAGTAACTGATGAAATAAAGCAATTCCTCAACAAATTTTATTTTTTGTTTTAGTGTTAACAATACAGTAGAAAAAGTTAATGAAGACATAAGCTAATTTCTATAAGTGATAAAGAGTAGCGTTTTTCCACTTTTTTAGTTAATCGTTATTGGAATTTTTAATGGATAACGATAATGAACGACGATTATTGAGTTGTGCCCTCTAAACTAAAGCCTAAAGAATAAATAATCATCAGAGTCAACTATTTTTAGATCCAATTATTCATAGACGTCTTTACGAAATAAATAACATTTATAATATTATAATAATAATTATTAAGACTACGTAATTCGTTGATTTTTTTTTTATTTATTGTCAGAATGGTTCTGAAGTAATCTTAGAAAATGTCTCTATTTGAAAATATTTCTCCCAAAAAATTGTGAGAATTTATTTCTGAAATCAGGGCTCAGTTATACAAACTTATAGAGCACTTCGTGAATTTTGTGAATCAAATAATCGCCCATCACAGCGGCAAAGCGCAGTGATCCACGACTTTTTGTTTCCAAAATTTCAGGACATTGATGTTGATGACTTGTGGTTTGAACAGGATGGCGCCATGTGCCGTACAACAACCGACAGCCCCGGTGCTTATAGCCCGAAATTGAATTTAAATATTAAATGCTAACAAATTATTATCCGAATAAAACCACATTTATGGTCAAATCCTCAGTTTTTATGTATTCGATTTAAATTCAAAATCCAGATACGCTTTTTACAAAAGCATCAAATAGTTAAATAGCATTAAAATTTGAAACAGTGAAGAATTATAAAACTATTATTTTTCTTACTTTTATATCTACCCCATTTTTTTATAAAGGTTATTTTAATGGATTTATGATCTACACTAGACAGGAAGAATTCCCAATTTCCAACTTTATTGTTTCATTTATTGTAAAATGTTTAATTAGCACAGGGCACCAAAAGGTTCTACGATTTATTCGGCTTTATTCTAGCTAACACGTTATTTGCACAACTCATAGCAAATTACGAAGAAAACTTCTTATAAGAAATTGTAATGTTCATTGTTCTTAAAGAGAAAACAATTAAATTGATAATCATTTTATAGAGTCCTTACTAAAATGAAGCAAACTATTATTACCTGAATTCTAGGAGTTGATAAAGTCGTCTCGAAATTGTGATCGAAAATTCACAAAACTTATTATGGACTCATTACATAAGCCCAGCTGATAATGTCACATGCCCGCGGCAATCAATTTCGTATATTAAAGGACTGTTTATTTTCATTGGCATTATGACCGATTGCATATTCAACATTTATAAATCACATACCAGCTGAAATTCGAGGGTTTGTTAAACTCGAAATTTTCGCATTTTGCACAAAGCCGTGGATGCACGAATCGCCCTTATCAGCAGCACCCAACGAACGTTCCTTTATCTACACTATCCGCCGTTGGATTCAATAAATTAATTACAAAATGGATCATCGAGTGCACTGCACTGGGAATTATATGGGTTTTCCACAGCCCGTGAAATGCTACTCGGGTTAGCAAAAACAACTTGCAACTACTGATTGCATTCGAAACACTGGCTTGTGAGCTTAATATAAATGTTTACGACTTGTGTGAATCATGATTACTATTTATGTACAACATGAATTAAGTAGACAATTTAAATGACTCATTTAAATTCTTTTCATCAAATAAACGATATTTTAGCATTCAAAATTTTTTTAGACTTGTATATGTGAGGGGGGGTATCATGCAAAAAATGCAAGCCACACCTAAAAGAATTTTTGGAATTTGCGAAATACTTCTCGTTAAAATGGTGACAACTGCAATGATTTCTTCTTATGTTAATATTAATTGTAAAACCAAAAGCAACAAAGTTACAAAGGCAGTTCAAATCATTCTTTATTTTCTTAAAGTATTATTTTGATTTAAAATGAACATGTAACCTTTTGTTTGAACAGGTCAGGATATGTATCTTCTTGCTTAAACATACCACAAGTACCATTTTACTCGAACGTAGCAGAGTATGATTAAGTAGATTAGTTTCAAAGAATAGTTTTACTAGAAAATTACAAACTCAATATTACAAACCAATGTATTTTAAACTGAACATATTATATTGTACTTTACAAAAATTAATTTTTAAATGAACTTATTATATATGGACATGTATTGTTTTGCTCCAAATCATCATCCTTGTTTCACTAAAATAATAGAAAAGATATTCTTTTACGTCGAACTGTGTTTGTTATTCGATGAAGATAAAAACAAAGAATTATTTCCAACTGAAACCTCGATTTTTGATTTTTGTGGACTTGTATTCTTTTGCATGGTACCTCCTCATGTATGTGTATATTTTCTAAAACTAAACTATCTGTCATATTTCCCCAACATTTTTTTAATGACTATATAAATGTAATGATAATAAATGATTACAATAAGATTGTTCTAAATTTATTCGAAAAAAAAAGATTTGTAATGACCCAAATTTGAGTTAGACTAATATGAATCAAAAAATTAGAACGATTTCATTAATATATTTAATTACCGACTCCCTAATTGGATTATTTCTCGAAATTGTAAATTTGTTTTTAAATGGCATATTATTCGCCTGTTTTTGTAAGTCTTAATAAGCAATTAATCCATGATTTAAAACTATTTTCAATATTTCAAGAAAAGTAAAAACAAAAATATAAACACTAACACACTGACAAGAAGATTTGTAGCAAAAGTCTCGATTTATTCATCCTCTTAATCAAACCTTGATTTTGAAAAATCATGAAAAAAGGGAGACTAAAATCGACAGCAATTTTGATGTATAACAAAAGACAAATATTTTTTCCATAGATTGCGAATCTTCAAACGCAGGTATTGCATAACTTACATGTAGATTCATAATCTTTAGATATAGTCATGGAGATTGCTTTAATTCATTATAGCAATATTCAGCCCCAACAAAAAACATTAACACGTGTTGTTCAGTATTGATATTTTTTATATAACGCCTATAAAGCTATCGACAAAATTTGGTATTGACGAGTAGTAGCACAAAAGTAGATATTAATTGCAAAAGTACACCCTTATTGTTTAGATTAATTAATTCCTTATTGATTGTGCCGTTATTGTTTAGGTTAATTAATTCAAACCAGCTTTTTCGATAGCTATGTTATGACCATTAATTAACAGATATCTTTGCCGTTTTCTCTATGCACAGTAGAATATTAGCTTGGGACTTGGTCGTAAACAACAATTTTTTTTCTTTTTTAATTGCTATAAAACTTTGGAAATGTTGCATCTAATCGACCCTTTCGTCCCGACTGGCACACGTAGGTATCATAAATTAGAATTATATCTAATAACATATATTTTTTTACAAAATGATTCGTTTATTAGGTAAGCTGTTACGAATGTTCATGTATACCTATTTAAAAATTTCGTTATTCATGTGTTAGTCCTCCCACGTCCACCTACTTCAAATACATTAATTTATTTTATTACAAATCTTCAATTTAACTTCGAAATTGATGACCTTTAACTTATCTTCGATTTGGAGAAACAAATTATATTCAGGGACGAAAGGGTCAAACGAATTAAAGATAAGTAATCTTATTATACAATTCCCAAATGATATTTTCTCAAAAGCTTATATACTTTTCTCGGGACATCATTTTTTAAATTGGATATTTTAAAATATAAAGAATTAAAGAATATCGTAGACAGTGAAACTACAACAATGGAATGCAATTTTCCTTAAACTTTGAAATATCAACATTTCAACGATATGGAAATATATTTTCCTTTTTTGATTTCAGATAATTATTATTTGATTATTTTATTTTTTACTCAAACACTTTTTATTGGTTTGCAGTTTAAAATATCTGGGCAGGTGAATAATTAATTCCCGAAGATGAACTTTCAAGCGCACTAGACCAACTCCGCTTAAGTGGTTGTGACATAATTTCTGGATCGTCATCTCGAAACTGCCACCATATTAAACTTTTTCAGACCTTAAACCTTTCTGGGGTACTTCTTACCTACCACTCCAGGTTGTGGAGATGGAAGTTTAAAATTTGTATTCATATTTCCCAACTTTTCTAAACTCTTTTGTAATATGTCTAACTCAATAAAAATATATGTACTTTGAAGAGTTTAATTTTATTTGCGAAATCCCTAGAAGACGGAAATAAGACATTATTAAAAATTCAGAGTAGGGTTAAAAAGTTAAAAGTTAGTCCGATTAAAATCAAAGAAAAAATGCGCAATAATACAATGGCAGAGGGTTTCTTATAAATATCAATTTTAAAGTGTTAGCTATTTCTGTTATCCCTTTTTATTTTTAACAAGGAATGTTTCAAATGGAATATTTGCAATAAATAAATAATGTAATATAATTGAAATAGTACAAAACTTAAATAAAATTTAATCCTACACTAGTGATATAAATTAAAGGGTTACGCTTATTAAAAGTAGTGTCTCGAAACCGGCTTTCATTCTGAATTTTGAATAATTTTAACTGTATCAAATATGGAACGCTGGCATTTCATAGTTGTCATCAGTAAGCTATGAGGTTAAATCGTGGCGTATTTCACAGTCGAGCAACGCATAGAAATGGTGAAAATTCATTACCGAAATAGTGAGAATTTTGCAGAACCGATACGAAAATGCCGCACATTTTTCGGTCGTCGTGAATCGGTGCGCTTTAACACCATTTTACTTTTTTATGGGGATTTTTAAAAGGGAAAGTGTAGGTAAATAATCTGCAAACAATTCCAGAGCTAAAGCTAAATTCGTTGTCTTATTAACGAAATTCAGCCGCAATTATGGCAATCATAATCATAATTTCGTAAAAAGAATAAACGTTTACCAACAGAGTCTTGTCGAATATTATGTTCCACACATTTAATAACATCCATAGACTGAAAGAAGAAGAAAGTAAAAATAATCAAAGTCGTAGATTGAAATTGCGCCAAACAAAAAAGTTTTTTTCTTAACTTTTTGAAGCTTTTTAACAAGAAATTTGTTTAGTAACCATATCTTGATTAACTTACAATTTGAATGTTAACTTTCGACGGATAATTTTATACGGGAGATAATTTTTTTACGAATTTCCCAAAATCGTTCAGTATCCGATACTGACCCCACAGGGTTGTTAAGCCTAATTTTTGAACACCCTATATTACCGAAAGTTTTGTATGAGATATAGAAATAATCTCTCGCTCTTGGCACTTTTCACAAATGTATGAAGGAGCGCTCGAAGGGTTAATAATTGTGAGATCCATCAATATGACAGGTTGGTCTTTTACTAGTGTTAACAAGGGTCTGAACTGATTCCGTAATATCGTCCCAAATAAATATGTAATTTAACCCTTTAACCCGTATGCAGCAAAGAGCTTCATATTGGAGAGTATTTTGAAACAGAGATCGGCAATCGGTTTCGATTTTTCAATTGTAGAACATTTCTACTCACAACATTTCGATTATCAACTATTAACAAATAAATAATCATCATTTTAGAACTTTCCATTGCTCAAGCCATCGGTAATTCATGCGCCAAAAATTTTAAAATACCCATTTAAAAAAATAAATATTTTTTTCTTCATAATCTTACATATTACTGTTCGTTCAACGAAAATTAATTCTGACCTGCATGATACATATGTATAAACTTAATACGACCGCAAAGGGTTATATAACAAGATAGTTTTAATATTTTTAAATAAATTCCCTTAGTCATGTGTACCAGATGAAAATCATAAGCAAAAAGAGTTAAACGAACCACGAAATTAGTTCTTGGAATCAGATATTTTATTTTTGGTGTATCTTATCGGTGCTCTTCAGATATATCCCAGTTAACGAGACAATATAAATCCCCGGGTAAAAGCGTAACAGTTGCGCGTAAGTCATAACTTCCTTTATTATAATTCAGGTCGGGTACGGCTTGTAAGGACATCCGAGGAAAACTCAGAAGAAGCACAAAATCGCAATACTTCCGGATACTCTGGAAAGTTTCGGTAACCTCCCCCCCTAAGGATTAGAATGAGATGTTATCTGAAGTCTTTTTATTCCTTGCTCTGGCTCATAATGCCCGTGGTAGGTCCGTGCCTGTGACTACCCCAAAAGACAAAAAATATATATAAAAATTCCATCATCATTCAGCGGTGTCTGTCTGCGAAAAAACTACGCTTTAACTTTATTATTCAATAAGACATACAATGATACATAAAGTAATCTTACTATCGGTCCAGTGCAGTAAGTCAAATTTAAGCCCTTTAGTTAACTAGAGCTTTCTCTGCACTTGCAAAGGGAAATTTCAAGGTCGCTACCAAATTGAATGGGTGTGCATTGAGAGCCGGGGGCTCAAGGTCTAAGTGCTTTCTTAGCGGAGTGTTACTTGTTAAAAATTTCTAAATTTATTTTATTATATTTATTACCGAATCTGCACCAACTCCTACTCCTTTAGCCCAAAGAGCAGCACCAGCGGTTATTATCCTCGAAATGGAACAGCAATAAAAAGCCAATTCTCTCGTAACCCCTAAATTTACTTCAACAGGTTAATTTGCACTTTATATCTTTTTTTTTTTTTTTAATTATTATTTTAAACTTGAGATGCCGATATAATTTGTTGTAAAAATAACAACAAACTGAAAAAACAGTATCGCACTCATTAAACGACAACACAACACTGAGATTATAACAGAGCGTTAAATCCGCGATAAAAAGTTATATTGCTAGAATATTTACATAATCGGCATAAATCTAACACCGTCAAGAATAACTCCACAAATAATTAAATTGCATACAAAGAGCACACTCTCACTGCACACTGGTGAAGAAAACCGACGCGATCTTAGAACGCAAGATGCATCCGCTAAGGACGAGTGCTAGTAGCAAACTGTCTCTTCCCAGAAATGAAATCGTTTTCCTCAATGAAATTTGCTCCTTACTAGGCCCCAAGACTGGGCCGAAAAGCGCGTTTCAGTCGGCGTTAAGTTAAAAAGAACCCCACTCGATCCAACAACTTTCGACAGATTCAACACAGATTCAAGCTTTTAGACCAAAACTGCTGAAAACTTTCTCTAGGCTGCTGCTCATTTCGAGCCATGCGCAACTGTTCCCACAATAATATAAAGTCTGGATTGCTGACGACTTTCATCACTGGCCCTAACCAGGACATCGGGAGCACCGCGTCCACCAGTCGATTGAACACCTCTCTTCAGAGTTGTCACCTGTTTTGTTTTGTATGATGCGATCTCAAAAGCTCTGAATTACATAGGTATAAAAACACGTGCGACTCCGTCTGTAAACGATTTCGCGACTCGACTGTAGAAGCCCCCTCACATTTGAAGTACCGCCAGATTGGCACACGATGGAATTTATTTTATTTTATTTTTTATTCGTTTTTACCTCTCTGCTCAGACCCCATCTCAATCTCTTTCCGTTTGAACAGGTAGACTAGATGCTGCTGTGGGAGTTCCAAACAATTTTTCACGAAAAATACAATGACCGGAAACCACTCGCCTTATGCGTACGAGAGGTTTTTTTCATTTGGGGACTCCGGTGAATGGGATCCAAAAACTGTGCGATGAGGTGCCCCCTGCTATCACCAATTCTTTAAGAATGAAAAAACGTACGATGTTCTGCATATATGCACACATCCGTCTACATGCATAATATCTCCTCATTAACCGATTTTCCAAGTTTTCCTATATTTGGTATAATTTTATTACAGTCTTATCTCCCCAAATGAAGAAGCGGGCCTGTGGGATTAGCGCCAGTATATGTGCACTTTTGTAGAAATTCATTCTGCTTAACATATAAGACATTAATCGTTATTATTATACAGGCCAAATAAAATATGCAACTATTTATTAAACTCTGAAAAACTAAAACCTAACTTATTTTGGATCAGTCCTCGTCAAATCATCAGAAATAATCTAAAATATCTTCGTTTCTATTACCCTACCTACACTGAGAAAAAAAATGAGTGATTACTACAACTATTTTCGTCAGTAACAACAGAAAGAGTTGCAACCATTATTATTGTACTAAATTACTATAGACAAAAGTAAAATAAAAAATAGTATATAGTACTAACGTTTTTAATGATACCTCTATTTAAATGAAGTCATAAGAACTCCTAGTCATCAGTAAAAGTAACAAATAATTTTTATTATTTTACTACTTTTCAAAGTTGATTTTACAATAATATAGAAATAATTCGTGAATTTATCATATTTAAAGTTACGACATTCAAGACAGCAAATACAGAACTGTATAAGATACAAATCACATACACTATAACCTATTAAATTTTGTATATCGGCCATATTTTGATTTACATTGAAAAAATGTAGTAGGTAATAATTGATTTAAGTTGGAAAATAAATTAATTTCTCTGAATTTTCAAACCTTTCTATTATTAATTCATGTATTATATCGCAAGGAGGGAATTTTGGAAATATCTTTAATTTTTTAATTAATTGAATTAAAAAAAAAATCTTTTTCTTTCATTTCATATCGACTAATTTGCAAAATTTTGAGAGCGACAAGCACTTTTTGGAAGTATCACACCAGATTTTCAGATTCAGTGTAATTTCTTTTGCAGTAGTGTTCCCATTGATACATTGTAATAAAAATGATAATTTCATTAATCATATAAAGATACCAATATATAAAAGAAGTATTTTACTTAAACTTTTTTAAAGTCTTGTAGAAGTGTTGCGAAAATATATATTAAAATACATATATGTATATATAAAAAGGAATATCATGTGTGTAAAACACACAATCTTATTTAAAGTTCACTGTGTAGATAATACTCTTAGTTTTGCTTTTAACAAATCTCAAAAGTGATTTGAAGAACTCTTCCGGAAATCTTCTAACGCCTTACCGGATTCATTTCATACGCCACTTCCGGCTTAGTAATGGTCTTTAAGAATTCTTAAAGAGTTAATTTTTTTTTTTTTTTTTATTGGGTTATATAGGCCTACCAACACAATACAATTAGGTTTTATGAGGCCCTATCTATCTATTTCATTAATTCATTCAACTTCTCTAATATTCTAGGTATAGTATGATTAATAATAATCCTTAAACATTCTATATACATATAAATACTTATAAAAACAAAATTGTTGTAAGCTTAAATTTTGGCATAAAGTTTTGTATCCTTAAGGAACATTATTATTTGTCTAATTTCATTGATACATTGAGATTTAAGGGATGCCATAGATATATTAAATTTATTTCTTTTATTGTTATACACATTGCAGGAGTCAAAAATATGTTTTATTGTGAGGTCTTGGTTGCAGGAACATTTCGGAGGTTGTTCTTTTTTGAATATGTAACTGTGGGTCATAAGGCAGTGGCCTATTCTGAGTCTTGTAATTTTAATTGAGTCTTTTCTGTTTAGGAGATTTAGATTTTTCCATTCTTTTGTTGTTTCTTTTATTTGTTTTAATTTGTTAGTTTCAGGTACTTGGTTCCATTCTTCTTCCCATTTCTTTTCTATGTTGCTTCTTATAAGGTTTTTGAGGTCGAGATGGAAATATCGAAATGTATTATCATAGGGTAGTGTGATAGAGTTCTTAGCCTGGTTATTTTTTCCCACATTTTTGTGTCCTGGGACCCACATTAGGGTGAAGACTTTATTTTTAGATGATTGTGATAATGTTTTTATTTTTAGGGCATTCGGGTGAGTTGAGTACATTTTGCATATTGTTTGTATGGAACTTAATGAGTCGGTACAGATTAAGAAGTTTTTTGAATTATTCTGGTTACATGCATATTCTATAGCCTTTTGTATGCCATATAGTTCTGCGGTGAGTATACTGGTATTAGGTAATAAATGAAATTGTTTTCCAGTAGATTTGTGGATGAAGGCGCATCCTACTTGTGTACTTTGAAGAGATCCATCGGTATAGATCACTTCAAAGTTTTTGTATGTCGTATTTAGTTTTTCAATGAATATTTTTGAATATATTTCGGGTGGTGTGCTTTCTTTTGCGAATATTTTTAAGCTAAGGTCGATTTTTATTTTTGGATGTGACCATGGGGGGTGTTCTTGTGGTTTGATCTGCATGATGGATTTGCTATTCATGATTTCGCAAGTTTCTAAGGCGATCGGTATACAGGCTAAACATGATTGGTGATATATTTGTGCATTGTTTTGAAGAGTTTTAATGTCATCTATGAGAGGATGGTTGTGGAGAGAAAGTAATTTTAGGCCGTAGTTCATCTGTTGTTTCAGGCGTCTAAGGTACAAAGGTTTTTGGCCTGAGTCTACTAGGAGCCTTATACTAGGGCTACTTCGATATGCTCCTGTGGCAATTCGGATACCTTGATTGTGGATTGTGTCAAGGGATTTTAATAAAGTTTTATTGGCTGAGCTGTATATTATGCTTCCGTAGTCTATTATTGAAAGGACCATCGATTTATGTAGTCTTAGGAGTAGTTTTCGGTCTGATCCGTATTCTGAGTTAGATAATATTTTCAGTATATTGAGGTTTCTAAAAGTTTTGGTTTTAATTGTTTTGATGTGGTTTTTCCAGTTAAGTTTTGGTGTAAAAGTAAGTCCCAAAAATTTATACTCATCAACATACTTTAACGGTTGATTATCTAAGAGGAGGGGTGGGTATGAGATGTTTTTCCTTTTTTTGGTGAAGAGCATGGCGTTGGATTTAGTAGGGGAGAATTTTACGCCGTTTTTAGTGCACCAGTTTTCAAGTTTTTTAAGGGCTTTTTGCAGGTGTTTTTGGATTGTTTTTAGGTGTTTTCCGCTTGCAAAAATCGTGATATCGTCAGCATAGCCAACGATTTTCACTTGATTCTTGAGATAGGAGAAAACAGAATTAATAAATACAAGGAAAAGGGTCACACTTAATACCGATCCCTGGGGGATTCCGTTTTCCAGTTGCTGTTCAGATGAGAGAGTATCTCCTATGCATACTTGGAACCTTCGATCCTCCAAGAAATTTTGCATAAAGCGGACAATGTTACCCTTCATTCCCATCCCCATTATGTTTTCTATAATTTTTCTTCTCCACACTCTGTCATAGGCTTTTTCTATATCGAGGAATATAGAGATGAGGAATTTTTTGGAATGAAATGTCTTACGCACTTCTGTTTCTAAGTAAGCTTGCGCATCGATTGTACTTCTGTTTTTCCTGAAACCACATTGGAAGTTACTTATAAGAGATTCCTTTTCTAGATACCAGATAAGACGTTTGTTTATCATTCTTTCGAGTGTTTTGCAGAGGCAGTTAGTTAATGATATGGGACGATAGCTTGTAGTTTGTTGTGGGTCTTTGTTGGGTTTTAAGATGGGGATAAGCAGAGACTTTTTCCAATTTTTAGGGAACACTTCCCTGAGCCAGATATGGTTATAGAAATCTAAAATGAAGCATTTAGCGTCATTAGGTAAATTCTTGGTCATGTCATAGTGGATAAGGTCAGGTCCGGGGGAAGATCCTTTACATTCATGTAAGGTGGTTTCTAGTTCTTTGAGACTGAACTTAGCATTGTATGGGAGATTTGGGTCTTCTGGAATTTTTAGCTGGTTTGATTCGGTCTTAGTTTTGAAATCTATGAATTCTTTTGTATACTTATCAGAACTGGATGCTGATTTAAATGAGTATGCGAAGGCTTCGGCTATTTCGTGGGGGGCTGTTATGTTCTGGTTGTTCGAGTTAATGTATTTTATTTGATAATTAGTTTTACCTTTCATGCTTCGTATTTTATTAAAAACTTCTGATGAGGGTGTATTGCTGTTGATTGTTTTAGCATAATCTGCCCAAGATTTTCGTTGTTGTTCTCGAATTATTTTTCGGGCTTTGTATTTTGCAGCGATAAAATTTTTGTAATCGATTGGATCTTTTGTATTTTTGGAAAAGACGCTTACGGTTCCCAATAAGTGTGGAGATTTCATTATTCCACCATGGTACATATTTCTTTTTGGGTTTATTAGTTGAGAAAGGGATAGATTTACTGGCAGCTTCAATAATTGTGCTAGTGATATATTTTTCCATTTCGTCAACGTTTTGAAATTCAACTAAAGGTATATTGAAGGTAATGTTCTTTTTATAAAGGTCCCAGTTGGCTTTTTTTACATTAAATTTTCTGCGTAAACTGAAAGTATTTTGTGAATTGTTGGTAAAAGAGGTAATGATCGGGAAGTGGTCACTACTATGTAAGTCTTCATCAACTTGCCATTCTATATGATTCTGTAGATTAGGTGAGCATATTGTGAGGTCTATGCTACTGAATTTTTTGTATGAATAGCTGAAGAATGTAGGACTTCCGGTATTTAGGATGTTTAAATTATAATCATTTATTATGTTTTCGATTAATTTCCCTCTGTTATCAGTTTTTTCTGATCCCCATATTGGGTTATGACTGTTAAAGTCTCCTACTAGTAGAACTGGGTGGCTTAGTTGTTCAATGATATTTTTAAGATCTATATAGTTTATGCTCTGGTCACCTGGCAAATAGATATTACACACGGTGAAAGTAAACGGGAAGAAGAATTTCACTGCTATCACTTGCAAGTTTGAATTTACACTTACTTGTTCACTGCTATAGTTTTCATTTACCAGAATGGCTACACCACCATGGGCCACAGTTTCCGATTGGGTATTTTTATAGTAAACATTATAATTCTTTAAGTGCGGTATATGATTTGTTTGAAATTTTGTCTCCTGCAAGCATATAACGAAAGAATTGTATTTCTTTTCCAGTAATCTAAATTCTTCTATATGACTGTAAAATCCATCACCATTCCATTGTAAAATATTTAAAGGATTCATTACTCTGACATAGATTAAATTAAATCGCTATCTTCTAATTGTTTATTATTTTTTTGCCTCGTCTTGTTTGCAGAAATTTGGGTGCTGCTTTTTTGGTTTTGTTTTGCTTTCATGACTGCTCTTCGGGCTCGATTGGATGTCTTTCTGGGGAGTATAGTAACTACTTCTTTTGGTAGTTGTAGATGCGTAGGTTCTTTGTGGACTTCGGTTGACGTCGTGGGTGCTGCTTCGTTTTGGCTGTGCTCTGTTGGTTTGATTTCAGCGTTACCAATCTCGTTCATGCTTATGTCATTAGTGGTTAATTTTTCTGTATTCCGATTTTCCGTTTGTGACTGGTTCTGGGTTTTGGCTATTGTGGAATATAGGAATTGGTTCGGGTTTCTTTCATTGTACCTGCGTTTGGCTTCTCGTAGGTCGACCTTCTCGATAATTTTAATTTTTTGAATTTCTTTTTCTTTTAGAAACTTAGGGCATTTTTTTGACAGTGTGTTGTGATCACTTAGGCAGTTTGCGCATTTTGGGGTATTATCGCACTTATTTTGGTTGTCAGTGTGGAACTTATTCGCGCAGTTAGAGCATGTTTTCTCTCCTCTGCAGTGTAGAGTTGGGTGTCCAAATTTTAGGCAATTCATGCATCTCATTGGTAGTGGTATGTAGGGACGTATATTAATTGCTTCGAATCCAGCGTAGAGTTTGTCTGGTAGATGTGTGGTAGAAAATGTCACAATGTAGAGTCCAGTGCTTTTTAATTCATTATCGACTTTCTTTTGGATTTGTTTTATTGAAACCACATTTTGCTCAGTCAGCTCTTGAAGAAGTTCTTCCTCTGGGATGTGGTTAAATGAAGGGAAATATACAACTCCTTTGGTATGGTTCAGTGATCGGTGTTCTGATACAGTCACGTGAATATTGGTATCGATTTGTGTCAGTTGGATTAGAGTTTTTGCTTGTTTTACATCTTTCGTTAATATTAACACTAAACCACTTCTTAGTTTGATACACTTTTCCACGGTTCCCACTAGGCCACAGATCACTCTTTTGAGAAGGAAAGGAGAGACTTTCTCCATTGTGTGTTGCTCGTCTTTTCTTTCCATGATAAGGTACTTTGGTCCAGGGGTATTATTATTTAACACTCTTTTCGGATCAAGCTGTATTAAATAATCCGTAAAACGTGGTTTTTTCCTCACGGGAGGAATATCCGGGGGGGTTTTTTCCCCCATGGCGATAAAAATTAGTTAGTAAAGGTTTACTAAACGGGTAAATCAAAAATTCGGATCGCGATTTCTGGTGGTTATATGATCATTCAATAGTAGCAACAACAAGATAATCAACTTTGAAAAGAAAAAAGACCAACAAAAATTCGCAGTTTTTTTAAAAAACCCTAAAAATAATAGGGTTTTTGAAGATTTTATGCAAAACAAATGTCTGATTCTGAAAGAACATTCCCGAAAACCCTCTATATACGATTTTGGAAGAAAATCACCCCAATTTTCTATTCGAATCGTACAATTGAACTTGGGTGCACAAAATTCTCGTTTTGCGCATTAATGGGTTAAGGTCCATGGTCAAGGTTAAGGTCAACCAAAAATGTTTATGGTTGTAATGACATGCCTTGATAACTACAAACAACTTTTGTGTTCAAAGATTTCTGTTAAGGGACCTTGGTTTCCGAGTTAAGCGACTAGAGACTTCGTGAAGCGTACTTGGGTCTACAGCAAATGTCTCACACTTCACCCCTCTATATCTCCGCAACTAATCATAGGATGACTTCGGGTCCATTGAGACTTTTGATCAGCACGTTGAGAACTACCTTTCTGCAAAGTTTCAGCGAATTTGACCGGGACCCGATTTCCATACAATTTGTGCGGGGTCCTTTGTTATTTTTTTTATTTATTTATACGCAAAAGGCATAGATAAGGAAAAAAATTGGGATTGCGGACTTTTCAGCAAAGGATTGTAATTAAAGCGCATACCAAAAGACTTTGTACATTAAAATTCAAACTTTTATTATTTTTCATTTATTTTTCATTTTACATTTGTCGGGGTGATATTCATTATAGAGGCAGGGGAAACAGTAATTATTTCTGCATCTAGCACAGGTCATAAACGCCGCATTTTTACAATCACAACGTTGTTTCAACGTCTCCATAAAAAAACTTCATAAAAAATACAAAAGTGCTCTTATCTCATCGAGCAAGAAAGAGAAATCACATCCCGAGAAGACTGTACATTCGATCGTTCATCACCAACTATCCGCTCCAATATTCGGTGACATGTTACGTTACGCGTGGTTCGCTGCTAAACTTTGCGATGAGAGAGAAGTTTTTATGAATGTGAATCAAGTTTGTTTTTGTGTAGATATTTTAGAGCCAACATCAAATAAACTATTTTCATGATTTTATTATCAAAATCCACATTCAACTAAAAATTTAATTCTAATATCAGCATAGGTAATCCTATAGTAATCCATTTTACACTCAAATATAAGCAGTACCTTGACCTGATATTAATTTCAATAAGACTCACAAAACAGGTTCCTCTGAATGAACTAAAATACCGCCAAATTTTTTAGGTTTGAAGACAATATAAGTTAAAATTATAAGACCCCCAAAAAAATTCTCATATATGCAAAATTAAATGAAACGTCTTGCCAGAATATGCTCACATCGCGATGACAGTTACTCATTTAGCACTTATTAGTAATTAATGAAGTGGTGACAGACAGCCATTTCTGAATCATCATTTAGCATTCTTATAGAAGTACAAAATCAGCTGAATTATAGTACACCTTTCATTATTTAGGTATAAATGATCAAAAATTATGGTCATTTAGTAAGTCATAAATGATGAAGTTTTTCGCATTTAGCGGCCATTAATGGTGAAACGCCCATGACAGACATCATCTAAATTAGTAATTAGCACTAATTAGTAATTTATGTGTGCTGCCTGTCTAGGACATTGCCAGAAAATCTTGCTAGTACAGAAGTACGGTTAGAAATAGAGTACATACCATGAATTTAAAAGGGAGAAAAAAGTTTTAAATACATATTTCAGGTAATAAAGATAAGCAAAATAATGCTACTTAAGACACTAAAAGCGTTTATCTTAAAACTAGATATAACATAAAATCAACAGAATTTAAACGGTTTACTTAATTTTTAAAATTACAGGCGGACCTCGATTTACGTCGCCTCGATTTAAGTCGTTTCGATTTACGTTGTCTTAATTTTTAATTCCCATTTTCGATTTACGTCGGCAAAATTTCGATTTAAGTCGGCATCTTTTTTTTTTGTGCATGAACATTTCTGCGAATTTCTTTTGTTCTTCATTCTCACTACCGGAAATGGACTACATTTCTGTTCGATTCGATATAAGTCGTTTCGAGTTACGTCGCGTTTTCCCGGTCCCGAAAATGGCGTAAATCGAGGCCCGCCTGTACATTAATATACATAATTATAGTAGCAAGAAGAGTCCTTTGAATTTCCAAAGTGTAAAATTTCAAATATATTTTCCACATTAACTCCTTATTACTCATTGTCTGCATACTTCCATTTCTTACTATCTTTACTGCCTTTAAATTTCTAACACGATCCAAAGAGTCCTTGTCGAGATCTTTTTGATGTTTTTATTATTATAATTTTTACCTATGAATTCTTTTCTGAAATTAGTATTTCTATTAGGAAAAAAAGGTGAAATTGAGGCAATTTTTTATTAAGATTAGATTTATGGGACACGTCAATTCCACAGGTTTCAGATTTCCCTACAATAAATGTCCGTAAATCTACTTTTAAATTCTTTTCACTGTTCTCCTAATTTTGTATCTCGAGACTATGAAATTTTCTTAATTTTCAAATGCAAAAACCGACGTAGAAATTCTTTACTGAGAAAAAAATTTGATATTGTTAAGTCTGACAGAGCCAAGTTTGTATAAGTAGTAGTATATGTTCATTACCAAAATTTGAGTTGTGCTGAAAATGTTGCATAAATCATGAAACCACACTTTACACAGATTTAAACGCGGATTTAAACATTAAATCTCTCTGACTGCATATAAAAAATAATTGCTTAGAAAAATTAGACGTTTCGGTCTATTTTCCCCCTTATAAACAACCTTTACAAATTACCTCCTAAGCCTCCGGCCTTGGGTTTTTTTTATCTGGCCTTTTCTACGACACACAAATTATACTGGAGTCAAATTCAAGTCATTGACATTTAACTTTGAAGGTAAAAATGAAATATTTTTTTTTTCAGCAGACTCAAGTCCTATCCTATTTTTCATATAACCTTGCATAATAAAGGGAAAAATTTGTTTCCTTCATTACCCACCTTAAATAAAAAATAAAGCCAACGTTAGACAGTGTCCCAAAAACATTTCAACTTTGACATAGGGCACAAACGGTTGAAGTGCTGTATCATGAATATTTTACGATTTCAATGGATTTTCCTTCAAATCCCCTAAAAGCAGTTAAGACAAGTCAAACGTGCGGAAATAAAAAGTTTTTTTTACTCAGGATTCTGCCGAAATATTTTTTTTCCAGTAGTAGTTTCTTAAGCACGTGATGTGCGGCATATGAACACGCGATACTTTATCACATTTTTCTCCTACAAGATGTAGCATTTGTTCAGATTTATAAGAGTGCTTTGCGCCTTAATAAAGATATATATATCAGAAATATCTTGAGTGCCTGAATTTTTAAAGATTTTGAAAGGATTGGGTGTTTTACGTAAGTCTAGAGCCTGTCACTAAGCTGGGCATAAAACGTTATATAGTATACAGGCAGTTCTTGGGCGTATTATTATGATAAGCTATAGCTACATTAGGCAGATTATTTGTAATATCTAAAAGTACACATAATAAATTATATTATGAAATTTTTCTTCATTCATTCATTATTCTGTTAAATTTATTATGGGGAATATCCATGCTTAATTCTGACTTTCAAAGCTCATAGCAACTATTATTATTATTTTGTTTTTTCGTTAAATTCGTGTCGAACAACGCACCATGTGTGTTATGAAACTGAACTACAATTTCACAGGTCTGCGATGGTAAGAAAGATGGTAAGTGGTAATTTCGATAGGAATGTTTCTGTAGATCACGAATTCGCAAACGAAAACGTTCTATCACATCACGTTTTTGCAAAATCAATGTACAAAAGACCATATTTTGGCCATTTTCGGAAATTAATTAACAAATAAAGAAGAATCGCAGGAACTTGTAAAATAGCTCAAATAAAAGTATGAATCTGTAGTCATTATATTAAAACAAGGAAGGCTTTAAGGTAGGTGTCTAGGCTAGAGAGAGATAAATGAGCTCATTTTCAAACATTTACTTCTCGGCTTCTATGCTAGATAAAACAATAAATTATTAACCAGGACATTATGTTAATCATATATAATAGGAACGTTTTTTTTACTTTTCTCCAGCATTTTATAAAAAATTTGTAGAGAGCGACAAAGTCGAGGCTGTAGAAAAAAAATGTCTCCATGGCGGACAGTTAATCTCCGGATCTGCGAATCTGAAACAAAAACAAAAAACGTAATTTTATAGAGGAAGGTTTGCCACGTGGTAATTCACCACCGTTTGACAAAAATCGGTAATAAAAAAAAAATGGCGACTTTGGAAAAATATTGTTTAAAAATTGACCTATTTTTGCACCGTTCATGTCCTGTAAATTTTGATATTGTGAATTTTTTTTTTTATGTGGTGAATTACCACACCAAACACCTTAATAAAGGATCGTACAACATTTTATCAAAATCGATCGAGCGGTTGCGGAAATTATCTGTCCGCCAGTTGAAAAAAAGTGATTTCGAGGAAAACGCTTTTAAAGTCTCCAGCTGCCAACCGCGCGCTCCCACTCGTCGCTACACAAACCGCTGTAACTTTTTATCTATAGCAAATTTCGTCACCAATTTTCTAGAGGTGATTATTGACACTACAAGTCGTTGGAAAATGAAAAAAAAAACGAATTTCTGAAAATTCTAGACTAGACACCTACCTTAATACTTTCCGAAATAATCACTTTGTTCCATAAGCTGATTCCTCCATACAATAGATAGTGAATTAAAATCAGGTGCTTGATGCACGCTTATGAATATATTATTCCCGAAGATGCTTCGTAAGTACTATAAATTAATGGTATGTCATACTCGTATATACACTACTCAAAAAAATTAAGGAAGCAACAAATTTTTTGCAATTTTCTGCCAATTTTTGAAGAGCTCTTTCTTAGTGAAAAACTGTCATATCGAGATGAAGCAAAGAGTATTTTGAAACTTGAAGTCTCTAATTTTAAGTTCTTTTAGCCAAATATTTTCTTGAGCCACGGTTTTCGCGGAATCATAAGAAAAAGCGCAAGAAAAAATGTTACAACATTTTTTTCTTTTTTTTGTTTGTCCTTATGTCTTATGGGGGTACATTAAGCTATAAAGAAACCTGAAAACACTAATCTTTCCATCAATATATGGAATGTTATGTTCCATATTTATAACTTTTTATATTTTTTATTTTTGATTATATTTATGAAATTAATTCATTTAAAAATTAAATCTTTTATTTATTTAATTTAATTTATTTGTTACTTGATATTAATATTCTAGTAAATCTTTTATAAGTTATTTTTTATTTGTTTAAGCTTTTTTACACAACTCATTCCCTTAAAATATTCAGTTCTCTAAAAAATTTTTATTTTTTACAGGTATCTCGATCTCACATAAAAAAATAGTTTACTTCGCAAAATTAGTACTGTACTCTTTTTAAACAAATATTGATTTTGCAAAGTGGCTGTAATTCGACGCCACAATACTCCCCCACCAGTGGAACTGCTTGTTTCGCGATAAACTTGGAAATTGAATTTTTTTTTTTTTTTTTTTTTTTTTTAATAATTAAAAATTTGCACAGCTCTATTAAAGCGAATAGTTTTATTATTGTTATGTGTTGAGTTTGTGAGTGTTATGGACGCTGGTCCATAACTTTGCGAAAGATTTTGATTTGACACTGGCAAATCTTCAAATCCCTCGTGTTTATTTTCATCTTTTGAATGGTTTTGAATGGTGATATCATTTAATATGTGATTGTTTTCGTTCATTGTGTAGTATGGTTTTAACCGATTAATTGAAACTTTAATATCTTTACCTTTGATTTTGAGTGTGTAAGTATGTGTTCCTCGAGAGACAATGGGAAACGGTCCATCATAGGGACTTTGTAAAGAGGATCTAATTGCGTCATTTCGAATAAAAGCGTGAGTGCATGAATTTAGTGATTTGAAAGTGAAAAATTTATTATTGGAATGATTTGTTGACGGCACCGGTCTGATAATGCTTAATGTATTCTTTAAATGCTGTATGAAATCGCTTTGAATAATGTATTTACTATCTGACTGTTGCAAGAAATCTGCTGGAAGTTTTAATCTTTCACCATATAAGAGTTCTGCAGGAGTTGCTGCGAACTCCTCTCTGAATGCTGTTCTTAAACCAAGAAGAATGAATGGAAGCGATTTTGACCATGAATTTGTGTTGTATGCAATTATGGTGGCTTTGAGTGTACGATGCAATCTCTCAATGAATCCATTTGCTTGAGGGTGATAAGCTGTTGTTCTGTGTCGTGAAAAACCGAGAATTTTGCCTAATTCTTTAAATAGATTGGATTCAAATTGTTTTCCTTGGTCTGTTATAATTGTTGTAGGTATTCCAAAACGAGCTATCCAATCTCGACATAAAGCTTCGACACAGGATTCGGTTGAACTATCCATCATTGGTATTGCTTCAGGCCATCGTGTGTATCTGTCGATGATTGTGAGGCAATATCTATAATTTTGAGATGGAGGTAAAGGACCTATTATGTCTAAATGAATGGTGTGGAATCTATGTGAAATTAATGGAAACTTTCCGAAAGGAGTTTTAACATGACGAGTAATTTTATTCCTTTGGCATTGCAAACAAGCTCTTGTCCAATTGTTCACATCTTTATTCATTGACGGCCAAAAGAATTTTTTTGTTATCATTTTATTTGTAGAACGAATGCTGGGATGAGCCAGATTGTGAACTGATTTGAAGATTTGGATTCGAAAAGGTTCAGGAATGTAAGGAAGAGTGCTTGTTGCTGACTTTTTACAGAAGATGGTAGTGTTGCTTCCTAATATTGGAACTTTAACAAATTGATAAGAGGAATTGTTTAACAATTCTTTAAATTGGGTGTCTACTTCTTGTGCCTTGGCGATAGCTTCAAAGTCTATTGTACAAGGTACTTGAATTGCTTCCATTCTAGATAGGGTATCAGCTACAATATTATCTTTGCCTGCAATGTGTCTAATATCGGTAGTGAATTGTCCGATGAAATCTAAGTGACGTAATTGCCTTGGTGATGCCTTATCTGGATTTTGTCTGAAAGCGAAAGTTAACGGTTTATGGTCAGTAAATAAAATGAAACTTCGTCCTTCCAGAGAAAAACGGAAATACTTGATGCCTTTGTAAGCTGCTAGAAGTTCACGGTCATAAGCGCTATACTTTTGTTGGGCTGAATTTAATTTTACCGAAAAGAATCCTAACGGTTGCCAATCATTTTGTAATCTTTGTTGAAGGACCGCACCTATAGCGACGTCCGAAGCGTCAACAAAGAGTGCTAATTGAGCATTAGCGTCTGGAAATGCTAATAATGTAGCTTCAGAAAGTTGTGATTTAATTGCTTCAAACGCTGAAATTGAATTTTGATTCCAATTGATTTTAGTAGAATCATTCTTTTTCTTGCTGCCTATAAGATAATTGTTTAATGAATATTGATATTCGGCGGCTTTTGGTAAAAATCTCCGATAGAAATTTATCATGCCTAGGAAACGACGTAATTGTTTTACTGTTTCGGGTAATTTGAAATTTTTAATGATTTCAATTTTATCAGGTGAAGGTTTAATGCCTTCGGGGCTGATGAAATGACCTAAAAATTTAACGTTTGATTTCATGAAAATACATTTTTCAACATTAATAATTAATCCGTGTTGGACAAAGCGTTGAAATATTTGTTCAAGATGAGCTAAATGTTCTACCTCAGATTTTGAAGCAATAAAAATGTCGTCCAAATAGACGAAACAGAAAGGTAGGTCTTGTAACACAGAATGGATAAATCGTTGAAATGTTTGTGCAGCGTTGCATAAACCAAAAGTCATACGAGGGAACTCAAAAAGTCCAAATGGAGTGCAAATTGCAGTTTTTGGAATGTCTTCGGGTTCAACAGGAATTTGGTGGTATGCTTTAGTTAGATCCATTGTTGAAAATATTTTACAATTTTGTAAATGATGTACAAAATCTTGTATTAATGGGATCGGATATCTATCGGGAATAGTTATTGCGTTTAGTCTTCTATAGTCCAGTCCCCGCATGGTCTCCACTCTCCACTTTTCTTTTTAACTAAGTGTAATGGTGAGGACCAACAACTATTCGAAGGTCTACAGATACCTTGCTTTAACATAAAATCGAATTCTTTTTTGGCATCTCTTAATTTTTCTGTAGATAATGGACGAACTTTAGATACAATTGGATTACCCTTAGTAAGGATTTTGTGAGTTACCAAATGTTTCACTGGTTTGGTAAAACCTGAATCTATTGTTATTTCCTTGAATTTTGATAATAAATCCTGGACTTTTTTGTCTATTTGATTTTCCATTGCTATGGAAAGTGTTGTTGAGAAATTTCAGTTGTAAATTATTCCAGTGGATTTAAGAGATGTGAGTGGATCTATTAAAGATTTTTTTGCCATGTCTACAAGTAAGCCGTAATGACTTAAGAAGTCTGCTCCAATTATTGGCTTTAGAACGTCGGCTATGTAAAATTGCCATTCGAAATTTCTTCGAAGTCCTAAATCGCGAGTTAAAATTTTACGTCCATATGTGTTAATAATTGAATTATTTGCTGCGGCTAATTTGAAACCAGTTGGTTGGGGAATATTGGTTAATGGTTTAGGTAGAACAGATACATCTGCTCCAGTATCTATTAAATAACAACGAGCTGTGGATTTGTCATACATGTAAAGGCGACGTGTTTTTCCGCCTTTATCATCAGTCGCCTGTGATGAAAGGCGTTTTATTTTTTTTGGTTTGAATTTTGTTGCTCTGTGTAGAATTGACATGGTTGAACACATTTAGTTGAGGCATTACCGAACCTCGAATGATACCAACAAAAATTATCGTTTGAATTAAATTCTTTACGAGGAGATTTACTTCTAAATCTTGATGTACTTCTGGAACGGTTTCGCGAATTTAGTAAGTAGACTTTATTTTGTAAATCTTTAATTTGGTTAAACATTAAATCTATTTTGTTTTCTAAAATGTTATTGTTGTTTAATGCTTGAGTATTTGATGAAGGTTGTGAATTATTATTAATATTTAAGTTTTTGTATTGATCAATTAACCAATTAATTTTATTAGATAATTCATTATTAATTTCAGTTGATTGGATATTTAGTGTTGGTGGATTGTTATAAACTTCTGCTATTTTATCAGCACAATTTGCTAATTGTGTGAGGTTTCCTGGATTGCATGCTAAAATTGCTTGGATTGCAGAAGGAAGTCTCTGCATCCATAAGGTTTTCAATAACTCGTCCGTTATGTTGGAACCGCCTAATTCCCTCATCTCTCTAAGAAGTTGAGAAGGTTGTCGATCTCCTAAAGTTAAATCACTTAAAAGCTGATTAAGCCTTTGAGACTCACTTGATGAAAGTCTTTGTATTAAAGTTTCCTTTAATTGGTCGTATGGATGTGTTGGATGAGGATTTCTAATTGTGATATCATCATCCAAAATTGAGAGTACATAATTGTATTTTGTTGTTTGAACTGTTATATTCGCTAAATAAAATTGTGCCTCTAACCTAGTAAACCAAATATCTGGTTTATGTCTCCAAAAAGGTGGTGGTTTAATTGAAGCTGCTGCCATTACTGGTGGGGCAGAATCACAAGCGGATCGTTCTTGATCCAAACTGAGAGAAGTATCCTCAACATTTAACATTTTAAATTAATGTGTTACAAGCCACTAAATAAACTGTTTTAAAGTGAATAAAAAATTTTGCGAAATAAGCTTTACAATATCTATTTTAAGCAGAACTCTAATTTTTTTAAAACTTATCTTTTATATGGTTGTGGTATGTTTCGTTCTTGAATTGTTTTTGTTGAACTTTTCTTTCTTCTTTCTTCTTTCTTTAATTGTTTTGCTGAAATTTTCTTAATGATGCTCCTCTGAATTATGGTGAAACTGGAGTTTCAGCAGTTGATGAAGGTGGTGGTGGTGGTGGTGGTGGTGGTGGTGTTCTCGGGCTGTCGATAGACGTTGGGCACAATTACGCCGGGCACAATCACTTCGCCGTTGGGCACAACCACATCGGACACAATCACTTCTTCTTTTTTCTTTATTTTTTTATTTTTTTTTTTTTTTACGAAAGGATTCGCTGCTGCTTCACGATCACGTCGGGGTCACCAATTATGGAATGTTATGTTCCATATTTATAACTTTTTATATTTTTTATTTTTGATTATATTTATGAAATTAATTCATTTAAAAATTAAATCTTTTATTTATTTAATTTAATTTATTTGTTACTTGATATTAATATTCTAGTAAATCTTTTATAAGTTATTTTTTATTTGTTTAAGCTTTTTTACACAACTCATTCCCCTAAAATATTCAGTTCTCTAAAAAAATTTTATTTTTTACAGGTATCTCGATCTCACATAAAAAAATAGTTTACTTCGCAAAATTAGTACTGTACTCTTTTTAAACAAATATTGATTTTGCAAAGTGGCTGTAATTCGACGCCACAAATATTTCTAAATCAGCGGCGAGTTTTAGAAAAAAGCGACAAAAAGTAATTTTGAACTGTACGGTCATTAGTTGCTGAGATATCGATGATCAAAAACAAAAGAACCCTTTTTCATAAAATGTCAAATACCTCAGCGAACAATTTGCGTAGAGAGAATTTAAATAAAACAATTCAAAGCTCAATAAACAAGCTAACTGACCTGATAAGTTTAACTGAAAAACAATTTTTCAAGCCGGTGGAACAAAAATAAAAAGTAAAAAATTTCTTGCGCTATTTCTTATGATTGCGCAAAACCATAGCTCAAAAAGACCAAGAGATCTTAAAACTAGAGACTTCCAGCTTCAAAATACTTTTTGTTTCAACGCGATAGGACAATTTTTCACTAAGTTAGAGCTCTTCAAAAATTGGTAAAAAATTTCACCAAATTTTTTGCTCCCTTAATTTTTTTCAGTAGTGTACATGAATAGATAAGGAATCAGGCTCCCTTTTGAGTTGTATTTTGAGTTATTTTCACGTTCCGTTATTTTTTAATGAATTTTTCAAAATGCCCAAAAATGCCATTATTTGAATACTTAACCTCAAAATCAGTATCAAAATCCTGACGTGACAGGGCAATTTTTAGGGCAGATTTGGCTCAGCATGAAAAATTACTACGGAAAAGTCCCTCAGTAAACCAACAAAATTCTTAACCCTTTGATTCGCAGAGAGAGATTACAGTTCCAGTATGTCGATTAAAAATGTTTAACTTCAAGTAATTTACAAAAAATAGACATATAAGGATTTTCCGAGATACTGGCTGAATTATGACTAACTGTCTCTTTATTCAACCTAATCCTGAAAATAATTTGGCAAAACTAGAAAAATTTATATCTTGTATTAAACGATTAAAAATGTCATTACTTATGCTGATTATTTGATAAAACTTACCAATTTTGAAAATATACAGGAGCTTTTTTAACCACATAAATAATTTTCGATCTTTGCAAATCCTCAAATCGCAGTATTCATTATCTGAAATAAATAATTTGGTGGTTATTTATTTTAAAGCATATCAGTTAATTATTTTCTCTCAAAGTGAAATTATACATACACTTTAAAAAATGATACAATTATTTGTGTCGAAAAGAATTCAATTTCTCAGTATTCTACTGCATTTTTTAGATCTCTAAAACTTTGGCGAGTTCACTGTATTGAACTTCATCTCCTACGATCGTCTTTCTTGGTGGATTTCATGAAAAAATGCATACTCTTACGAGTTTTTGCTGATATACATATATAGTACCTATGTATGTTTAATCCATGTAGATGGTTGGCAGGATTTTCCAAAACTGTAAAAATGGATGAGTTGTTCAGAAATAAATACATGCATGAATAAAACAAATGTATTTATGTACTTAATAACAATTTCCTAATTCCCAATTCTAATTTACGAGCCGGTATATTTCAATATCTCTCATACATAATAAAGGATTTTTTTAGCTTATAGAACTTCTTATAGAAATAACTGTCAATCCGAGCTGTCATTCTGACACTTCTACTTAGTAATATTTATGTTTAATATAGTCTGGAAGGTAATCATGAATAGACTTACGCTTGAGAAACGGTTAAGAATTATTAGTTTAAAAATCGGTCGTCGGTTCACAAGACGTATGGACGATTTTGTGAATTTTGTAATTTTTAGGATCTAGAGTCTCTTCCATTACAACTAGAAACATGCACCGTTTGGTGCGGTTTGCACGCTGGTGGCTTCATGATATTCGTGACATAGGGCCGACTCTGCTCGAAAAAGTGACCCAAAATTGGACTGATAGAATGCCCTTCATCAAGAACAGTGGCAGTGGCCCAAAGTCGTTTTAAAATATTGATCTCATGAATTGGCCTGACGAATAAAAAAAGAATTTCATCAAAAGTTAACTCTTTATGTTATTTCTTTCAATTTAACCCTTATGTTCATACCCGGGTACCCGGGTGCCCATCGAGCTATATTTTCATTAAAAAAACTGGGAAAAAATTTAAATTTCATTTTAATCTCCCAGATCGTCGTTATTTAGGTCTTTAGCAACAGAATTATGAATTTTTTTTCTTTTTAATTTTTTTTTTTAAACCAAAAATTGAGCTTAACTGGAGCCATCGTTGCATTCGCACCCGGGTACCCGGGTACCCACGTCAATAATGAAGCCGAATACATGCAAAACAAATTTTTTTTAAGGCATTAAAATATTTATTTACTGAAAAAGACATGATACAACAATAATATATGTTTATAAATGTCATTGATTACATTCAAAACATTTAATAATATTTTTTGAATGCTCATCGCAAACTGGCAATTCGCATTCACTGCAGCTCTTGCGCGTTTTCCTTCGTCTTTTGATCGTCATTTTATAACAAATATGACAGGATCCCGTGATTTTCTTCCTTCCTGTTGAATCTCGCTCAACTGATGGTCCAGGATTTTCTGCGATAACTGCTACTTGACGGCCTATAATGCTTTCAACAGCAATTCTTGTGGTGTAGTTGCGCATTACCTGAGGATTTGTCATGCGTGCTTCAATAATTGGCTTAGCAAGTTCCTCACTTAGTTTGCGCAAAAAAAGACGTCGTTCCGTTGTTTTCTTTGTGAGCATTTTATTATTTTCATAATAAATTAAATATGTCGCGAGTGAAGCGATGTCCAACATGTTAAAGAACATTGCTACTGGCCATCTTGAAGATCGACGCTGGGTTGTATATCTCCTAACCAGTTGATCCATGGTGTCCACGCCAATTTTATATTTATTGTAATAATTAATCATTTCCGGTTTTTTTTTTGTATTGTCACTCACAGCTGTATCCGTATGCATGGTTGATATTAAAATTACCGCTCTGTTTTTTTTTGGTACATAAGAACACATCGTAACTTTCTCATGAAAACCAAAAACTGTAGAATATTGTTCTCTCAATTTATTTGCTGCCATGATACTAGGTATGTATGGTTTATTTTTTTTAATTGTACCAACAATGGTTAGATTCCACGATAGCAAGTGCTTTGCAAGGGGTAGAGTTGTAAAAAAATTATCCATGCAGATATTTCTTCCACTTCCTCGGTACAGAGATGCTAGTTCTTTTACTACTCTCTCTCCTTGGTTTTTTTCACGAGTATCATTCGTTTTACCGGTGTAAATAATACCATGTAAAGGATACGCGTTTTCAGCATCACAAATCCACCAGATTTTTATACCATACTTCGCTGGCTTTGAAGGCAGATATTGGGTGAATCCTGTACGACCTCGAAAAGGATATAACTGTTCGTCAATGGTCAAATTTGCTGTAGGCCTATACATTTCAGATAAATTTGCATTCAACATTGTCCATAAATCGCGGATTGGAGCTGCCTTATCTTCTTTCTTGCGTTGACTGCGAGTATTATTATCATCAAATCTTAGGAATCTCATAATGTTGTGGAATCTGTTAAGTCCAATTGTCGCGCGATATAATGGATATGAGTTGGAATGCCACATGTCAGAGGTATGGTCTGTATTGGAATTATTGGCACCAGCACAAATCAAAACGGCGAAAAATGAGTAAATTTCCGGCATCGTTACAGGCTTCCATTGACGTTGAGCATTCGGGTGAGTTGCATTGTAATTTGCATAGGTAGCCAATGCTTTTTTGTTTGTGTGCCGGACAATAATATTCACCATGTTTTCTGTGAATATTTTTTTGAACGTGTCATTTATCGACAGTGTTTCTGTACTTCGATGAGGCCCACTTCGTTGACGTAAAACATTTTGAACGCTGGCCTGATGTTGATGTGGTGCTGTCTCTTTCCACTCAGTTCCATCCTTCGCAATAAAACTGTTAGTTGCTGATCCTAGTATTTGTAATTATAACAATATGAATTTAATATTTGCAGACAAAAATTATCATTTCCATTATAATCAGCAAAAAAATAAGTACTACCTGTTGGCTCTGCGCTTTCTACTCCATCATCATCCTCACTCTCACTGTTTTCACATTCATCCTCTTTCTCTTCTTCTTCATGCTCGAGGACATTTTCTTCTGTATCATCAGCAAATTGTGCACATTCATTATCTGAATCATTGTCCGAAACTGGAAGATTTGCAATGGATTGCGGAACCCAGTCTTCGTCATCACTATCAGACAGTCCGTTTGAATCACTTTCGTCTTCACTGAACATCGTTTTCAAATAAGCATCTTTCTCTGCGGCACTCATTCTAAAGATACAAGTATTATATTATTTTATAGGTTAAAAATTAGATTATTTCAAATTATATCAAAATTACACAAAATTAGAATTAAAAAATTTACAAATATTTCACATATGTGAAGTTTACTTACCTAGCAAAATCTGCTCGAGATAGTTCTTCCATATTATTTTTCTTTCAATCCACTCAGAATTTGACTAACACGTCTGAATCAGCCGGAAACTCAAAGCATACTAAACTCTCTTTGCCTTTAATACACTGTAGAAATGTTAGAAATAACCTTAACATTCCTTCTGACTTAGAGAGCATCTGCTCTACCCCGAATAATAGAAATCGCATCTACTACCTGAGGTTACCCATGTCTTAAACTTACTTTAATATTTAATATTACTGTATATTACAAGTGTTACAGCGACAGGCGCCGATTTATAATGTAAGATTAAAATAGAAAAATAAGATCATAAAGAACAAATGTCTAATTATCTTTTCTAAGAAGGAAACTGAAAAACATCCCCGCCGGTTATAAGGACCGTAATAAAATAAGGGTCCCTCTGTGATATTGTTTGTTTCAGAGGTAGATATTAAAAATAAATATAAGTTTCTCGTGTAAACTGGCCAGTTTTTAGAAACAACAAGAACAAATATTTATTTTACATTATTTTTTTTTTACTAAAATATAAAAAAATTCAATAATACCGAGCATGGGTACCCGGGTACCCCGGGTGCTAAATAGTGTTGGTAAAGTTGGGTATGAACATAAGGGTTAAAGTACTGTCGGGCTTACAAAACTCATTTTACATCAAATGTCCAGCACTTTGGAACAGTGTTTTTAATCAATTACACATTGCTTCTTTATTAAAATAATATTATATTCTTGTGCATGCAAAATGAGTTAACCGCCCTATGTATTCTTCTCATTTAAATACTGCGAAAACTGAAAATGGTAATAATTGTACCATTTAGTCATCATTTTGTCTTATACAATTTCCGTGTTGGAGAAAAAAATTCACCTTCCCGGATCAGAATAAATACAATTCCCTCGGCTTTAAACTATGTACTTTTAATGCTCAAAGGTAATTCAATTCAGGAGAATTCTTTGTCCCTATTGTATCCGCAAAACATTAATATCTTAAGCTGGACGCGGGTATCTGCGAAAAGGTACTGGATAATGGACATCTCATTTATATAGGTACATAATCTCTTTGGATGCTATGCTTAGCGCCATTTACCCATCTTATGGTTTTTGGAGGAGAATGTGGGAGAGAGGGTCGCAAGAGAAAAACTGAGGGGCCCATTTTCAACAAGGCGTAAGATAAATTTTTGGGGCTATTTAACTTGATTACGTTATTTTCGTTTATGACAACCGTAACGCTAGAGAATGAGAAAACCAAATCAAGAAAAAGAAGAACCCAAACAAACTCACTTTTGCGGATCATAAAACATACGCAAAGATTAAAAAGGAATATTACAATCCAAAAATTCTTGAGATGAGTTTAAGATAAATGTTAATTGGTGGGGCAAGCTGAAGAGATCTTATGGACTAGGTATGCATATAGGGGCGCTTTTGGGCTTAAAAAATAGGTAAAAATAGGAGGTGGGACGCAAATTTCGAATCCTAAAAATTAAATCACCTTTCATCTTACCCTCAAAATATGTAATTTAAATTTTCTCATAAAAATTTCTTAACGGTGCGGAACAGAGTGTGGAGATCTCGTCTCCTTAGCTTGTTTTCGGGTTAGTTATGGTTCTTAAGAAAGGCTTGTTCTCGGCAACCCAAATGAAAGCCAATAAAGTCGCTCAAAAACTTCTGATCTGATAAATCTATAGCTTAAACCTTAGAACCTAACACGAAATCCCAGCGAAACAGACCTAAAAAATAGCCCAGAATTGAGATTTTAACTATGAAAATGCAAATTTTATAAGAATTAAAATTAACCGTTTTTTAAATTACAAATTTGAATCCAAAATAAATTTTGCAGACGAGTTTTTACGAATATTAGAAACATTTAGACGAAAACTTCCCAATTTTTAAGTTGTTGACAGGCAATGATATACTATATTATGAAGATTAAATTGTCATATTATGAAAATATCTAAAAGTTCATTGGAAAACATGTCGAATGAAAGCGTCAATATAAACAAGTTTAATGTTTTACTTTATTGTTTAGTATAAGCAATTTAAGCACTTTGCTTTGCAGGACAGTCGAAAGACGAACTGAAAGTAGACTGAGGTAGTGAACAAGAGATGAAAAATTATGGAAAAGAGTTTAAAAACGAATTGTAAATGTACAAAAAATGAGCTGAAATCAGGTGGAAAACAGACTGAAATGTATTATTTTACGCTCAGATTCAGTATAATTTGATAATAATAAAAGTAATAAGTTACATAATGCTTAACTAGTAATAACTTAAACTTCAATAGCGAAATGAAGAAATTTTAAGTCTTGCAGTCTAAGTCCAATAATTGAAAAATTTCTAAGTGCTGTAACAAAAAAAAAATTAAAAGGTTGAAAAATTTCAGTCTATTTTCAGTTTCTTGGTTGGAATCATCAAAGGTAATTGATATTTCAGTCTTGATTCAGTCTGTTTGCCGATATCAACTAAGCTAATATAAAATTTCCAGTCTCTTTTCCGACTGAAAAAAATATACATATACAGGGTGTCCAGGATTGTAGATTATAAACTGATTTGGCTGTCCGAAGACACACTTAGACCATTATAGGTCCATTGTGATACCACTTTTTGTGACCAGGGTTTCTCGTGGGAATTGAACCCACAATCTCTAGCGCACTGCTGGCTCGCAGTCACCGCGTCGCGTTACCAACCGAGCTATTGAGGCCCCCAGGGTGTCCAGGAAGTAGTGCGCCAAAATTGAAGGGATGGTAGCTTGTGTCATGACCTACCAGAATATCAAAATATGACCTTAGTGAAAACCTCACCGTTTTCGAGATATTTGGGTTTTTAGGAAAAATTAAATTTTCACTACCTTTTGTCAGTAGTAGGTGCACATAAAAAGACATGTTATCATTTTTTTATTACTGACATAAGCCCGTCGCGAAAAAAATAAATTGAATTTTTTTTTTGCTGCTCAAAATTATTTGACTCTACTTTGACCTTCACTAGTGAAAAAAAAATGTACTAGGCAGTGATGGGAAAGCAATTCAAAAAATTGCTTAATTAATGCAGATTTCAGAGAGGTGTAACATCACCCATTTTATTCATGAATAACGAGATATTGCTATGTTCATTGCGCAAGGGACTTTGTGATCATTCTACGTTCGAACTGGGTGTTAGCGAATATGATTGAAAACTCGTGGGCTCACTTTGAACTTGTTCACTGGGTGAAGGTTGTGTTTCAGATAAAGTAACACTACATTTTGAGCAACAAAAAGAACACATCTTCTGCATGTATTACAAAGTTTAAAACCAATATCGGCAGTTATGTTTAACTGCTCTTGAACTGCTTTAACTGTATTAGCTGTATTAATTATCTTTATTCGAGTTGACAATTTCCTGAAATTGCGTAAGTATTTACAACACTGATCAGTTTCATGAAAGCCATCCATACTTGAAGACTCCTAAGACATGAATGAAAGAGCGCACTTTCGCACTTTACTTCTATGTTTAATTGTTCCTTTCGCTATTATTGCAATTTAATATACATAAAATACCGCGTCTATCACGTTAAGTAGTTTACAAGTGAATAAGAAAAATATTAATTGTACAAATGCATTTATCTGATTATTAATAATAGCGAAATAATCGAATCGGAATATCAAGGTGCTACCCATTGCGTGCCCTCGACCGAATAGTTATGCTAAGCCGTATGGCTAAATACGAAACGCCATAGACTAACATTCTCTTGGTTCTAATGATCTGTTGCATGAGTCTAATTCTTTAAATGCAAAATGTAATACGACACTAAGAGAGAATATGACATCAAACGTCATGGAAAAATTTTTTTCGGAAGATATCTATCACTTTTTCAATCCTTGGCGAAAACTATCCCGGGTCCCGGTGAACGCTATCATTTTAGCTATTGAGGTTACGTCTCAAATAAATATTGGAGAAGGGAATTTTGATTTTTGATACTATATGATACTGCAACAATTCTTTCACTTAAGAATGAGTCCTAGAAGGTTTGTTGTTGTTAGGCCTTTTTCTGGTTAATATATGGCAAAAATGTCAAAAAACTTAGTTTTTTTTTGAGTTTTGAGACGTAATAATCGATACTAAAAGAATATGTTCACCTAAAAATAAGTTCTAGAGTGTTTGTGCTCATATGGGTGAGCATTGCGCTCTTTAATTTTAAGGTTATATATCAAGTAAATTGTTAAAATACCGAAAAAAATTAGTTTTTTCGATTTTTAAGAGGCAAAAATCGATGCTGCAATCATGTTTTCAACTGAGTACTGGACTATTTTTGGTTGTATGGGTAAGTTTGCGTCCTTGAATTTTGAGGTTAGGCCTTAAATATGTGTAAAAAATGCAAAAAAAAACTGTTTTTTTCGGAATTTCGATATTTTGATTGCGCCATTCGAAAGAACAGAAAAAAAGATTTAAAAAACAATGGTTTAAAACTTGGCGAACAATAGGGTTCGTAACCTAAAAGTAATTTGAAAAATTAAAATGGCTCTCTTGACCCCAATTTTAGAGGTAAAATTCTGCAAAAATCCATGATTATTGGTAACATAAAAAAAATAAAGGTTCGTGGAAATTTTCAGAGTTTTTGGATAAAAACTGCGACCGTACGAATTTATTTTCGAAAAAATAGACGAAACCGATTTTACCGGTAATTGTAGACCTAGAGAGCTAAAAATTAGCATGTAGGCATCTTTTGACACAACCTATCGAAAGCGCCACCCGTCGTAGCGATTCCGCTGGGGGCAGATTTCACCACCTTATCCCACTATAGCCTTTCTTAAAACGTAGTTTAAAACTTACTATTTTCTTAGTTAAAGAACAATTCAATCCGCATTTTAGAGCGAACATTTGTGAAAGATATGTGAATCCAAATTTTTTTTTCTTAATCCTTCGATTATGCACTAGTTTTTCAAATCTAGAAGATATTTGCAAAATTCCATGTTCCATGTTTATTTATTTATCACAGCTTCATCAAAATACTGATTACTAAAAAAGAAAAACATTATAATACATAAAAATGATAATAATAATAATAAAAATAACAACAATAAATTATGTAAAATAATCTAACGGAGCCGACTTTTCAGTTGCAACCTGTTTAAGTTGAAATCTGTAACAGAATAGTGGTCGTTATAGGAGCGAGACAAAGACGATATGGGTTCATTCAAGCCATAATTGGTCCGATGACTTTTTATATAAAGAAAGTCCCTATGCCTCAACGAACGTTTAGGAACAGAAATATTAAAAAGGGCCAGTAATTCAGGAGAGTTAACAGCTCCTTGCAAGCAATCAAAAACGAATACAGTTTTGGAGGTTTGACGTCTATATTCCAATGACTCTAGGGAAATGAGTTTTAACCTATCACTGTATGGAGGCAGGTGGATATTATTAGTCCAAGGAAGCCCACGAAGGGCGAAGCGTAGAAAGCGCCGTTGAACAGCCTCAATCCGCTGAATGTGGTTTTGATAAAATGGTGACCACACTGGACTGGCGTATTCGAGGATAGGTCGAACAAAAGTGCAATACAGAAGTCTAGAAATATAAGGGTCATCCTAACTCCTTGGACCACCTTTTGATGAAACCTAGGGTTGCGTTTGCTTTATTAATAATATTGTCAATATGGTCTTCAAAAGAAAATCGCGAGTTTATTACGATAGGTACCCAAATCTCTCACTTTGTCGAGTCTCGAAAGGGAGTGCCCGTTGATCACAAAGTCAAAGTACAACGGATTCTGTTTGCGGGAAAAAGACATACAGGTGCATTTACTGACATTTAAAGGAAGATGGTTTATAGAGCACCATTTCTGAAATAGATCCAGATCACAGTTCAAGAGATGAGAATCATGGTCAGAATCCCCAGACGATCTCCTTATATTATCAAAATGTGAGGGGTATCAGGACCAAGACTAGGACTCTTTATCAGTCGTCCACTACTAGCAATTTTGATATTATCACGTTAACCGAAACGTGGCTTCATCATGGTTTTCATGATGCAGAGATTTTTGATTCATCCTATCAAGTGTTTCGCAAGGATAGGTTTGCTGACTCAGAGGCACGAGGAGGAGGAGTTCTCATAGCCTGCAAAGCTCACCTCAATTGCAGCTTGATTTCATCACTCGACCTTTCTGCTTCTTCTGACATTGAGCTAATTAATCTTAAAATAACATTAGCCAGAAATTCTTTATTTATTATGTGTTGCTATATACCTCCTGATCTAATTAACACCCTTGACAGGAATGGACATAGTATCTATGATATACTAGTCTCAAATTTAGAAATCATTATTGATTTAATGAATCAAGATGACGATCTCATTTTACTGGGTGATTTTAATTTACCCAATGTTCAATGGGTAGCCAATTCTGATGACGATGGTTGCCATCCCTCTAATAAATTGAATTTTAGAGAATCTTCATTTCTGGGATCGGTTTTCTCTTCAGGTCTCAGTCAGATAAGTTCCATAAAGAATGATATGGGTCGGCAGCTTGATCTTGTATTCTCCTCTGACTGCGACAATACAATTGTTGATCAAAGTCCAATTCTTCTGTCCACTCTGGACAAATTTCACCCGCCTCTCCAAATCGATTATTTTTATAGTCCTAAAAATACTAAGCAATGTGTTGCCGTTAGCGACTACGTTTACAATTTTAGGAAGGCGGATACGAACGAACTTTCCAGAAGAATATCCTCCATTGATTTCACTACGCTTTTATCTCATAATGATATTGACAGTACCTTGTCCAAGTTCTATGCCTTGCTTTTCAATATTTTCGATTCATGCGTTCCTTACGAGCGCCAGCGTTCCCTTACTTCTTCACCTCCCTGGTTCAATAGCGATCTTCGGAGGCTTAGAAACAAGAAGAATAAATTGTGGAGGGCATATCTTTTGGATAGGAATAACTCTTCGTACGATGAATTCGTTGAATATTATAATAAATTTCGGGAATATTCTGTACAATTATATAACGAATACGTACAACGAATGACAACTGAATTCTACAGCAATCCACGCGCATTTTATAAATTTATTAATACTAAAAGAAAGGTGGACGACTACCCTGCTAATATGCAATATGAAGGGGTCTCTAGTGACACTCCATCTACAATATGCGATATGTTTGCGTCCTTTTTCGAAAAATCCTTCTCCCCTGACTTTCAACCCGACCTTAATAATTTTAATCACTTAAACCATAACCCTGTTCCTATTAATCTATCCGTCTGTATTACTGCGAATGATGTCCTCAAGCATATCAATGAGCTCCCACTTGATTTCACATCAGGACCCGATGGCATTCCGCCTGCCATTCTTAAGGCATGTTCCAATGAGCTAGTCACACCTCTCACATTAATCTTCCAAAAGTCACTCAAGACCGGGAAATTCCCTGAGCTTTGGAAGAACTCCTTCATCACTCCAATTCATAAAAAAGGCAGCAAAAGTGAGGTATGCAATTATAGGCCCATTGCGAGACTTTCATGTATTCCAAAACTTTTTGAATCAATTGTATACTCACAATTTTCTACTGTTTGCAAGCGACTTGTCTCAACAAACCAGCACGGCTTTCTTCCGGGGCGGTCTACATCTACGAATCTCCTTGAGTTTGTTACCTTTGCTACTGAAGGTTTCCAAAAGGGTCTGCAGACAGATTGTATCTATACTGATTTCAGCAAGGCTTTTGATAAGCTTTCTCATTCCATAATAATCCTTAAATTAGTTTCTTTAGGCTTTCCATCTCTGCTTATTAAGTGGATTCGTTCGTATTTGCTCAACAGGACATACCAGGTTTCTTTTCGTCGTACCACCTCGAAGAAGATTTTAGCTACATCAGGAGTCCCGCAGGGTAGTCACCTGGGTCCACTTCTTTTTATTTTATCTATCGATGACATCTCACAACTTCTTAAAATCTGTAAAATCTTAATCTACGCAGACGACATGAAAATATTCTTTTGTACCAAAAATATTAACGACTGCCACGTGGTTCAAAAGGACTTAGACTTATTCCACTTGTGGTGTACACACAACGATTTGGAACTGAATATTAGTAAATGCGAAGTTATGACTTTTTGTAGAGGACGCAACCCCCTGCGTTTCGACTATACCTTATCAAATTATGCTCTACGACGTGTTCATTCTGTCCGTGACTTGGGAGTTATCCTGGATTGCAAATTGGACTTCATTGAGCATATTAACTCTATGGTGACTAAGGCCAACTCTATGTTGGGTTTCATCAAAAGATGGTCACGTGAATTTTCCAATAGGGCTGTGTTGAAACAGCTTTATTTTTCTTTTGTAAGACCACTTCTTGAATATGCGAGTCAAGTTTGGTCGCCCTATTATCAAGTTCATATTGATTGTATTGAATCTGTACAAAGGAAATTTGTCAGATTCGCTCTTAAAGATTTACCTTGGAGCAATCCAGTTCTTCTCCCCCCTTATAATGATCGTCTGAGGCTTCTTGATATGCACTCTCTGCACAAGCGCCGGGAGATTGCAGACACTGTTTTTGTTCACCAATTATTAATTGGTAGTATTGATTCAGCTTTTTTCCAACCTATTAATCGCATGAGGTTAAATGTTAATAGAAATGCTGATTTGTTTGATCTACGTGTCAGTAAGCATGCACTAAAGAAAAGTCTGTTTGGTGGTTGTGGTCGCATGTCTACTAACATCGGACCAAATGATGAATAATCAGTCATATGCTACAGATTAATTTCTGATATTTTACTAGGCTTTGACTAAGCTGATGGTTCGTATAAAAAAAAAAAAAGAATTGATTACGCGAAAAATTTTCGCATCGTCAGCATAGCAGAGAATTTTTGAGTGAACGGGAATGAGAGATACATCGTTGATGTATATAATAAATAAAAGAGGGCCAAGGTGGCTGCCCTGTGGGACACCAGAAGTGTTGTACAGCAGATCAGAAAGGACACCACGAAACGAGACACATTGACTGCGTTGAGACAAATAAGACGAAATCCAAGAAATAAAGTTTTTAGGAAAGCCCAGAACTGTTAATTTATAAATCAATATATTGTGGTTAATCCTATCAAAAGCCTTGCTAAAGTCGGTGAATACACAATCGACTTGCCTGCCCATCTCAATAGCCGATATACAGTGATGGGAAAATTCTAAGAGATTGGTAGTAATCGATTTCCCCTTTATGAAACCGTGCTGAAACGACATTAAAAATGGTTTACAATGAAAATAAAGTACATCACAAACAATAGCCTCAAAAAGTTTTGCGATGGAGCTAAGGTTCGCAATGGGTCTGTAATTGGATATGTCGCATTTATTGCCCTTTTTATGGAGTGGCAATATGATAGACGTTTTCCATGACTTCGGAAAGACACCAGAACGAAGAGATAAATTGAATAAATAACAGAGAACAGGGGCAACGACAGTACTACATCTTTTTAGAAAACAAGACGGTATGCCATCAGGACCAAACGAGAAATTATCTACTAATTTAGCAATATGTTCAAGAACAATATTGTCAATAATAATAAGGTCATTAGAATGGAGGGAAGTCAGCGGAAGCTTCGTCAAGTGGAGAAAATCGTCAGGGTTAATATCACAGGCAATATCACAGAAAGCGGTTCTGAAGAAATCCGCGAAGAGATTGGAAATAATCTTAGAATCACTGCTTTTGTTAGAACCATAAAATAGTGAGGCAGGGAATCCATCAGAGCGTTTTTTTGAGTTAACAAACCTCCAAAACTGCTTCGGATCATCACGGAGAGAAGATTTCATACTATCAATATAAGCTATATAAGATGCATTAGCAGCCACGATAAATTGGTTACGAATTTCGGAATAAGTAAAAAAATCAAGCTCATTCCGAGAGACGCAATATTTCTTCCACGCTTTACTCTTTCTATTTTTCAAAAGCTTAACAGTGCTATTAAGCCAAGGCTGCCAGCTTGTAGAACTATTTGTTCTTTTTACAGGTACGTAAAACGAAAAACACAGAGAAATAATATTGTAAAATGAACAAACCGCCTCGTCAATGTCATGCGCCCCCAAAACGCTTGTCCAATCATACTCAGAAAGCCAGGTGTTCATATTAGAAAAGTCAGCTTTACGAAAATTGTAACAGTGATTAGAATAATCAGTAGAAGCTACGGACTCAGGGTCGAAAGAGAAAACAACACATAACGCGGGATGATGGCTCGATTCAGGCAATATTGGAGAAGAACAGCGTAGATGAGAAAATCAAGTCGAGATACCTCCCATTATCGTTCGATACCCTATTGCACTGTGACAGTCCATTTGATGTAATGCTGTCTAGAAATGATGAAGCAAATGATGAACCGGGTAAAACATATGGTAATAAAACATCGTCCTCGGAGCACATCCAATCGACGAAAGGCAAGTTGAAGTCGCCCACAAGCAGAATTTCGTCGGAAATGGATGTTTTGTCGGAGAGATCGTCCAAAAAAGCCACAAGCCGATTGTATATCTCCGGAACTGACTTAGGTGGAATATATGTTGTAACAATAAAGATGTTCTTAGTTGAGAGACGTAGAGCAACACATAACAGTTCCAAGTCGGAGAAGCACGTAGAGTTTACCAGCTCACAAGGTATCCCACGGCGGACAGCACACAGGACCCCACCACCAACAGGGGCGTTAAGGGCAGAATAGCGGTCGCGTCGAAAAACGATGTAGTCAGAATTAAAAAGTTCAGCGTCCTCAATTCCTCCACAAAGCCAAGTTTCCGTTAAACAGACCACGTCAAAACAGTTTGTGCTCGAGCCAATAAAGAGGCTGGTCGTCTTTGAACGTAATCCAGTTATATTGGCGTAGTAGAGGGAGATATCACAGATACGTTTTTTGCGCTAGACAATGGCCTAGGTTGTTCCTTAGGTATAAATTCACGAACGATGGCGCCAGCAGGCCAGATATCCGAGGACACTATGTCATCAAATAAAAATTCAGGAGCAAAAATTTTAAATGATGCCGTAAAAGAACGATTATTATTATCTCCTCGAGCGCTTATGAGCTTCCTGCAGGAGATAGAGTCCCGTGTAACTCCCATGCGCGTAGAAACAAGCTGAGTAATCTCGGACTCAGTGGTCTCGGGATGAATCCTGGACACAAAAATTGTTTTGGGACGCTTAGCAGGCCTCAGCGATGTAACTACGAGTTGTTGAGAATCCAAAACTGCAGCCTGCGTCGAAGGTTGTTGAACAATGGATTTTTGTACAACCGAAACTGGAGAATGGCGCTTTCTACGGGGTACACGCCTGCGATGATGTGCTGGCCGAGATGTCGCAGGCAAGGAAGCAATTACACCATTCGACATCTCATCGTGCTGGGGAGAAGGAGATGCGGAAATTTCCCCTTCCACGCCGGAAACAACGGGCGGCTCGGCGATTGTGCAAGCAGGCAAAGTGGCAGGTCCGCTAACATCGACTACTGCGACAGAGGAATTGCATAACGAAAGGGACCCAATGTCCGCAGCGATAGAACCAATCCGCTCCGAGTTAGCAGAAACTGCAGCAGAAAAAGAACCAAGGTCATTCTTTACCTGTCGAACGCTGCGTCGAATGTCCTCAACGACTGGCATAACAGTGGCCGGTAAGTCCGAATTTGAAGCAACAAAATGGATGTCTTCAATTGACGATGATATAAGCCCGACCTTGGAGGAGAGCTCGAGTGTTTTACTGTGAAGAATCTCGAAATTAGATTCAGCTGCAGTGACAGTGGTTAGAATTTTCTCCACTTTATCGTTAAGTGACGTCAGATCCTCAAAAATAGCCTGCAGGTTACCCCAGTTTGAGACGATCGACTGAAGTTTGTTGCCCAAAAGATGCTGCTCGTTAAAGATGGAATCCGTAATTGTAGCCATCATTTTCAGGACATGACACGGCTTGATCGCGGAGCAATCTTTGCAAGTAAAGTGTTTAGGAGCAGTAGAAGACCTTGTAATACGCGTAACACATGAGGCATGAACAGATTTCTTGCAAATGCCATCGCACTCAATCAGTTGACCCGAGAGCTTGCCGTTGCATATTTTACAAGCCATCTTGTCAAGAATTAAAAGTCAAAATCAAGACGAAAAATAACACGACGGCACGAGAAATAAATAAAAGTCAATTAAAAATAAATAAATAACAAACAAAATAAATAAATAAATAACACACGTAAAAGTCAGAGAAAAGTGTGTCGATCGATGATCATGAAATTTAGGACGGCAACACTTCTAAAAACTTGTGGGCATAAATATCGGTCGCCACTGTCAAATGGTTACAAGGCATGCATACCTTGAGGCGCAAAGTAGAAAAAGCGCAGCACCGGAGACAACAACCAAAAGTCAACAAATGTCCAATGAATATGACCACCACTGCCGATATAGCTGGATCAATTGTAAGAAGCGGTATATACTAACCGCTGGGCGACACAAGATTGCACACAAATCCGAAAGAAATTAAATTAATAAATTAGGCACAAATTCACAAATGATCAAATGAAACAAACCAGCAAGCAAATATATAAAACGAAAGAGTATATCACAGGCGCACGCAAAGTATATCACAGGCGATGAAGGTATCACAGCTTTTTAAAGCGATAATCACAGCCAGGGCAATGCAAGAACAAGTCAGCAAAACAGATTACAGGCCAAAAACACCGATTTGGCTAATTTCAGTTAATACACAAGACCAGAGATTAAAAATAGTCGCAAATCAGACTCATTGAAACTAATTGGCTAGCACTTGCACCACAAACCGCAGGCAGAATTCGCACACCTACAATTTTTGTTATTTTTTTTTTTTTTTTGAGCGTCGTTCTATCTTCGAAAGATACAATGACAAATAACTGAATATCCTTCGCAATAAATAACAATTAAAGCAATCACAATCTACGTCTCAATTTAACAAGTGACTGATTTCATTAGCGCAATATCTGTACAAATAAGAGAAAATTATAGGTGCTATTTTATCTATTGACATCCAAGACAGTATTTTGTTCTCAAACTGTTATTTATTAATAACAAGAATTGGTCAGGTAGAAGGGCCAATTTTTCCTAGACCCTTTTCTGTTGGACTAGAAAATTATTCAAACGCGCTTTTGCTCCTGTCTGTTTATACATCTTGGACGTGCCTAAGGCCTCAAAAGGGTTAAGTCCTAGCAATGGGTGGCGGTAAGCTGATAAAAACCAGTCAGGAGAAAAAAGTGAGGAAACATGGATTTTTCAGGAAGAATGTTGTACCTGTTTCTTTGCCCACTTCCGTGTAACTTTTCACGTTTTACTGCTGCAGCCAGTATCGGTTTCTCACAAACATTTCTCCTTTTTTCTTCTTCTGAAAAAAGGAAAAGATTTCAAGTCACGTCTGCGAAAATAGTTATCTCGAAAAACCTCCTAATGAAATACTATTTGAGAATGGATTTGTATTCCATGAACGTGTTTCGACTGTGTCATATTTGCATTCCTCGAGAAAAGCCATGGCATAGGAATTTGATCCTGGTATGCGCGTAACTACCACATTCCAAGAGCTTAGCGAATACCTCTTATAACATACGTGCCAGAAACTTTTCTTCGTAGTTTCATCAGCCACTTAAGCAGCCAATAGATGTTTTATTTTACTCAAGCCGAAAATCCGAAGACAGCAGATTGTTAACCTAAATAGAAACTTTTCCACCAACACGAAATTTGCAGCATTGAAGCAGTTAAGGGATATCCATCGCTTAAGTTTTCAAACTATACCAGAAAACTGGAACCTACACATGGTGTAGTTTTCTCAAGTTTTATTAAAATATAGGATATAATTTATGTAACTATTAATCAACGTAGACTCCAATATTAGGGACTTTTTGTTAGGGTCGCTTTTAAGACGATTCGAATCACAAAAACACATTATGAATGCTAATGCTGAATTGGTCATCGAGATGAATAAGGTTACAAAATAAACGTCCTAATGTTAAGAATATATAAATAATATTAAGAAGAAAAAAAAGGACTTTTTTATGATGAAGGCTCGTTTGGATGTATATACATATTTGGCGCCCAGATGCATTTAATTTTAAAGATGACTAAATAAAATGTTCACAAAATTAATTTTTTTAAAAAATAAGTGATTTATGGGATCAGTTCCGATTCTCATACGAATCAAAATTCGTACAAAAGTCTGTTTGAATATAATTTAACATTAAACAGTCTCGTATTGAATCAAATTTTGATAAAGAATCCAATCTGTAACATTAACTTTGTTATTATGATCGATTATCTTCAAAGTAGCAAAAGAAAAATATAATTTAACAGGTTATCTAGTTGATTAATCAATAAGAAATTGAAGTCCCTTTGTCTCCACTTTCCTATGAATTTAGATAATTTTTTTAAACCATTTCGTGACGAATTATTATACCAAATGCTTTACTACTTGGGAAGGGGATATTTCTTTTTTAGAGCTTAACATTCCCTTAGATAGTTAACAACACTTAAATCGGACATAATTCTTGACCCAAAACACTAGTACATTGAGCTTTAAATGAAAAATTAAACATTAAAAATATAAAAAAAAAATTTAATATTATTGAATAAATTCAATTCAAAATAGGTCTAACAAATCGAATACATTTATTGTCATTTAAATAATTTAAAAGCCATTACATTTTTTAAAAATTACTTTGTACATTTTACAACTAAACTCAATGATGTTTCGTTACACCCGAATACAAATTTTAGTTCTATTTCGAGCCCAAAGATAACGATTTCTTTTATATTCAATCTCCCGCTCAAAATGATACTTTATATCACTGAAAAAGTTTGAAAGGATCAAAACAGAGCTTATTCGTGACTTCGTAATTCTTATTTGAACCTTTGGATCACCGAAATAGATCTTAAAGATAACTGCATATTAAGTATTATTTGTTTTATTAGAATATCATTTTCATCCTTATATAAATTTATTACAATATTATGTTTATTATCGCTGTATACTCGTATGTATAAAAATGAAAGTTCGTTTTTTGTTGCTCAACGACGCATAAGCTCTTACTTCGGTATTTTTTATTTTTTGTGACAAGGTATTATTCGAACTTAACACATAGGGTAATTTTTTTTTCAGATAATATATAGGGCTTCAAAATGGCTGACCCAAGATGATGATTGTAAATTTTCATTAAAATTTGTACTGAAGGGTTTTGGGGAGGCCACTAATTTTGAATATTACCAAAATTTGTAAATCGAAGGTGGCGAACCCAATATGCAGACCAAAATGTTCTAAATTCAATAGATTCATATTGTAATTAGCAAAGGAATTTCGAAGCCATTAGGATATACCAAACTAGAGCAGTTGAACACTGTTTAATTAATAAATATTTACGCAGCGGCAAATAAACCGGGTATCTCAGCTAATTAGAGAATAAATAAAATTTATGTCAGAAAGGATTAATAAATTAATGAGTAACATTTTCATTTTTAGGAATCAGTCTTCTGTGAGAAAATTTAGGATCTTATTAGATTTTACTTGAATATAAATGTGAATCAAATTAGAGCTTATTCTCCACTCTAAAATGTGGACAAGTTCTATTAGCTCCTGAACCCTTCTTAAGCGGCCATATCTACAATCCTGAGGAACAAAATTAGGTTTAATTTATATGGAATTACTAATGCGTTAATTCGTATTTGCTCCTCCAAGGTTTTGGTGGGACCAATGACTTTAAAAAAAATTAAAATTTTGATTCGGACATTGCAATCGGAAAAGAGAAAGCAGAAAAAAAATAAATATTTCAAGATATTTTAAAAGTTAGGTTATTGTGTGAATAGCTAGCAAGCCTTTTTACTTAAATTTTAGCTCATTTAACACGTTTATGTTGTTCAACTAGCTAACGTTGAACACTAGTTAAGATTTTAAGCTAAAACGGCTATTTAAATATTTATTAAGAAACTTTTATTAGGCTATTATTCGTTTTGTCGACAAGACTTTCGTAACAAGTAACAAGAGAAAAATTATCTACATTTTCGTTCTTAAACAACCAATTACCTCAACTTCACGCTATAAAATATTGCAATATACTTTAATTCTCTTAACCAGTTCAGACGGATATTATGGGATAATTTAATGGGCTTTTGGTAATTTCCGCAGATATTTTACGTGTTCTTAAATTCATTTAATTACGTTTACTTATTCTCCTATCCTAAAAACACAATCCAAAATCAAAATCTACTAGCACCAAAAATTTTCCAAGCCTAGGGGACATCATAAAGTTTTTATTGCAACACTTGAAATTGTAATTCAAATCCAAACAAGAAAGTTTCCGACATAAAGGATTAAGCCCAAAGATGGGGGAAGAGGATCACAAAAGCTCCGCTGGGGGTTAATTAGATTTTACAGAAGAAAAAAATCGTTAAACAGATTTTCGCCTTTTCCATTTTATTAAATTCATCGCTCGTTTCCAGAAATTATCTTCGCCTGCAAGTGGTAAAATTTTAATATTTTATTTTGGTACGGAGTTCAGCTGAATTCCGTAGTACAACTTGATGACAAGAATGAGGAGAGGGAATATGAGTGCCAAGGGGGAATGGGTAACGAATTTGAATTCTATTTAAATTTTTTGAACGAAACCTTAAGCATGTACTTGTTGGAGATAAAAAGTTTCATTGGGCGACTTGATACCGCTCGATAGTGAAAGAAATTTCAGAACCTGCATTAATGGCAATCGAGATAAGAAATACAGAGGTAAATCGATATCTATTTAAATAAGAAATTCAAAATCAGCTAAGGGGGACCAGCTTTAATGGTATGAGATTGAGGAAACTCGAAAGAAAGGTGCGATCCGTTTCTTCTTCTTTTCCCCCGATTTCAATTTGCATTCACATACAAACGCTGCCTTATTGACAGACGTCGATATTAAAAGTAAATTCTGTTGACAGTGCACTTTAAATTCAAATATTTTAATTGATGCTTTAATCAGAGAGACCTTAAATGTATCACCATGACGCTGAATTAATGTTAGTATATTATATAAGAACAGGATCTAAAAGACCTGAGCGTCTTAATCTTGAGCTAGAAAATTTCATTTTTGACTTTTAATTAGAAGAAAAGATTTAAAAATAAAAAACCATATTATTTTCGACATTTTTCATATGACAGGGTCTATTTGAGTTGAGAAAATAGGTTGACAAAAGCTATAAAAAGCCATATCATGAATTCCAAGAGAAAAAAAATTTCTCTCGAACGTTTTTGTTTCGTAGAAAATGTCCCGGCATTATGAATTTCCAACGAAATGTTTTCCCCTGGGAATCACTGTTATCACCTTAGAAATGTAAATATAAATACTTTCGAAGTCATATTCAAATATTTTGAAAGCGACGAAAACTGTATACTCATTTGAAATTTTAAGTATTCAAAAATGAAAATTTGTTTGTTGTAGCGCGTTAAGTCTCTTTCAAAATTTGTTTTTATTGATCATAAATATGATCTATACAGCTATGTTTTTGCTAATAAACATCATCAACTTAGAATTCACTCTACCTTTTTACAATTTATTTCATCTTACCCGTCTATAAAGCCCAAAGTGTCGTAATTAACGGTTATTGTTCTAGAATTTTTAGTGCTGATTCTGGTATTCCACAAGGTAGCTACTGTGGTCCCACTTTATTTATCTTATTTATATGATGATATGTCAATTGCTTTTAATATTCTCGATGTTTAATTTATCCGAATGATCTAAACATTTTCATTAAAATATTGGGTACTTGAATTAATTTCCGCCTTTTTTGAGTAAAAAAGAAATATTTATTTTTATGCAAAAAATCAATTACATTTTATTCAAAATATTGTGCAGCGTTAATTAAAACCATTTCCCATTTATGGGATAAAATACGAATTCCATCTCGAAAGAAGTTCTCATTTATCGACCCATTTTTTGACATCTTCATATGCTCTTCAGCCAGACTATTTGCCATCGATTCAAATAAGTGAAAATCGGATGAAGCAATGTCTGGCGAATACAGCGGGTGGGGTCAGACATCCCATCTAAGTGCTTCCACTATTTCATTAACTGATTTAGCTACAGGGGGTCGAGCATTATCATGCAGGAGAATTATTTTATCTTCTCCAAATATTCTAGTCGTTTTTCTTTCAAAGCTCAGCTCAAACTCATTAAGTGTTGTCGATATCGTTCTCCAGTAACTACTTCACCAGGTTTTAGGAGCTCATAGTACACCACTTCTTTTTGAGCCCACCAGATGAAGAGCATTACCTTCGAATCGTGAATGTCACGCTTAGGTGTTGATGTTGACGTTGAAGGTAATGATTCGCTTGTCTTTGTACTTATAGCATTTAGGATTGTCGAAAAAATGTTTCGTCACCAGCACTGACATATAAGAACTGGACTGCTGATCCCGTACAAAAACTCACATCGAAAGTAAGACCAAATTTTGACCGAATTCTAGCTATCTCGCTCTTGTTTAAGTCTCGCAGGCAGACAACTTTACAAAAAAAATATCCAATAGCCAAATGAAGGTGGCGTTATGTATGTGCACTTCTTTTGGTTTTTTCTAGTATCTTCGCGTGTGATACATCTTTTTGATACCCCCAATAGATAAATAAAAGTAAACACATGCTTTTGCACATCACTTTTTTCACCCACGACAGCCTTTACAAGTTGCCCGCCAACTTATCATTTTCCGTTGCAATCAGCTGTTAGAATAGTTTTACGATGTCCAACAGATGGCTACTTCATTTTGTGATACAACTTTTAGCTTTGGTTGGTATATATGAGAAATATGAAGGTTAGACTAAGACATTATATATCTATCTCTGTTATTCATAAGTCCCCAGTGATTGCCGCGAGGAACATTTTTATGAAAAAAACTTAAAATTGAGCGTGATATGAAGGAAATCGATTCGTCAAAGTTTAATTATTTTTAATTTGCGTCAGTTTAAACATAATTGTACGGTATTTTAGGGCATTTTTAATAGCATGATTTGCTCCATGAGGATTGAGCCTGTGCTAAAAATGGTCTCATTTTCAAGACGACGGTTAGCAGTCCAGTTCTTTCATGTCAGTGGTCACCAGCAACAATTCTGTGCAAAAACCCTTTGTTTTGTGTCTTTGAAGAAGAATTTCACAGCTCATCAACATCTTTACACGCCTTTAAGTGACCAGGGAGGGTGTTCCTTGTCGCCAACATCAAAAACTCCAGTTTTAAGGGTTCATAGCGAATTAGACCCATGAAAAACAGCCTATTTTTCAATAATTTTTTTAGTACGTTTCAATTGTAAATATAAATATGGGAGGGGTTTTACTCAATAAACATAGTGTCAAAATACATGAAAAACATTTTTTTTGTTTATTTTTCTGATTTTTTGTTGATGAAACAGGCGGTTGAAAAAAAAATGAAAAAAAGAGGGCTGCGCCCTGTTGATGGTATCTCCGAGACGGATGGTCTGAAACAAAAAAATTAAAAAGTTCTAGATTCAGTATGATAAGGGCTATTGCATGAATAAACAGATTTTTGATTTTTTGAAAATCGACAAAATGGCGGACATTTTTCGAAAAATTCCCAAAAATCATAATTCTTTCCCCGTTTTTGCCCTTAAGCGGTTATTCTACTGTTAAACGGGTAAAAAGCAGTATCTTTTTAAAAGTGTTGTAAAAAAAAACTATTAGAGATATCAATTTGAAATTTTGCATGCATCTTTATTAATGAAAAAAATATATAATGGCATAGTTGATTAAAAAAAAAAAACAAAATGGCGGCTTCGGTTTATGATTGATGTAGTGCGCGCTGACGGCCAGAGTCGTTTGCGCGGTACATTGCCCAGGTCGTCCAGGTGATCTGCAATCAATTTAACGATGAAATTTTATTAGTTTAGCTAAAAACACACAGACTGAACCTAAATTGAGCCATAAATATTAAATTTTCGCGATTTGACAAGTGTTGGAAAATAGCATGCTCGATTTTGGACGTTTTTTCGATGAAAAAAGTGCTCCCAAATAACCAAATTTCAATTTTTATGGCTCAATTTAGGTTCAGTCTGTGTAAAATTGATATATAACTATGCAAAAAAATTTTTAGCTAAATCGCTTCATTAGTTTTTTCTCTACGATGTACCGCGCACCAAAAAAACACGTTTTGAATAAATCGCGTTTAAAGTTTTTTTAACCGATTTTTTTGATATATCAACTATGCCATTATATATTTTTTTCATTAATAAAGATGCATGCAAAATTTCAAATTGATATCTCTAATAGTTTTTTTTTTACAACACTTTTAAAAAGATACTGCTTTTTACCCGTTTAACAGTAGAATAACCCCTTAAAAAAATACTTAAAATCAAAATTTCAAAAAACTGTCTATTCATGCAATAGCTATAGTTATAGCGAACATGTGGCAAAAATTTGGTGAAGATCGGTTCAGTAGTCACCGAGATTTTATCAACAAGGTGCCGAAAAACGTTGTTTCGAGAAAAACGCAATCAAAGTTTTTTTAATGAAAAATCGTAAAAAAATCTCACCTGCGCTTAATCAGCGATGCCTGCACCATACAGTATGCCTTCTGTATGTTCATAATTAACGTTTTCATCCAAAACAGCGTTTCTGCGGATGATTCTGGCTTCCTTAGAGGTAATAGTGCTGATGCGGTCAGCATCTTGTACGCGCTGTCGGTCACGGTCATCAGCAAATTGTATGGCGGCCGGGCCGATTTTGACGCCCATTAATACTATATAGTTAGAGTGTCAAAAATATAGTTAGAGTGCTCCGATCTTTATAAAATTTTAATATGATATTTCTATATATATATAGTTTCCAAAAATATAATAAAAAAAATCGATTTTTTGAAAATTACAATTCGCTATGAACCCTTAAGGCGTCTACACCATTTACACGTGGTCTCCGATAGAGCATGTTCCCCATAAGCTTCGACCAGCAATTGGTGACTTTCAGCAGCAGATTTTTTCAAATGAAAGCAAAAAATTAGTGCTTCTCGCAAATACTGCTTCGTAGGCACAAATGTCGACATTTGAGATGTAAAAAAAATAACTTTGTTGACACTTTGACGAAATGAAATGAACAGGATTTACAAGGTTAGCAACAGTCCCACCAAGTGTTCAAGGATGCGTGTTTATGACATTAGAATAATACTATTTATGCCATCTATACGAAAAGGGCGGAAATTAATTCAAGTACCCAATAACTGGAAAAAGTTGCTGTTTAATTTGCTTACAACAAGATCTGATTAATCTTTTTCAACTAATTGTCTCCAACTTAATATTTCTAAATGTAAGGTTATATGATTTTAGAAAACAGCTGTTTGTTATAATTGCGTTTTAAATTCAGAAGTTTTTGATCGTGTTGAGGAAATAGCTTATTTAGGTATTATCCTGGACAAACGGCTCTCTTTTTCTTTTCATATTGTGGCAAGCACACACTTGTTCACGTCTACCTGGATCGAAGTGGCTCTGTTTTTCAGAAAATAAGTAACCCTTAACATTCGCCTAAAAAAAGGAAGTCTAATTTTTGTTTTGGAAAGCTGAGAACTATTTTGTCTTTCAAGAGAGAAGTAGCTATATCATTTTAATTTTAATAAATCATTATAACCATTAAAAAGGATTTCTAATTTTAATTTATTAATTTGTTTTAATTAAAGCAGAATTCATAAACTTTATCTGCTTTAATATCCACCGTATTATCTCTACAATGCTTGGTTTCATTCAAAAGAGTACTAAAGAGTTTACTAATCCTTTCGCTATCAACAATTTACATGTCTCTTTAGTAAGATCTCTGCTGGAATATATAAGTCTCGGGGTCTTTTATTTGGTTTGTTAACACTTGAGTATTTATTTTTATACTTATTAATTTGTATAAAACAGTTTTATATATTGTAATTAAAAATAGGTGTGAAGTGAGTGTAGAAGAGAGTGGAGTAATTTTTATTAAGAAATATATTCCAATTATTTGCAATTTTTATTCCTCGGTCCAGTTACAAATATGCGTGAATGGGCAGCGTGGATGACAAATATGAATGAACGGTGGGGTGAGTGTGTGAGCAGCCATGATGCCGCGCCAGTCCCAAGCCTGGAAAAATCGCAGAGAACACTTACTACGGTTTCATTTTGTCAACTCACTAATCTTGTCTTTAGGTCGAAAACCGTTGATATATGATCTCTTTGTGAATATTCAAAAACAGCTTGGATGATTTCAAGGAAATGACTTAAAAAAAATTCAGGCTTAAAAAAAGCGGTAAAAACACCGAAAAACGCTGAAACGGTTTTCGATATTTTAACTCTGTTGCATCACATCTAAAAATCGGAAATAATTCATGGATATAGCTTGACATCCAGAAAATAATATATTTTTTTCGGCGCTGCCATTATTTTAGTTTTTCTTAATTAAATTTTAAAAATTTCAAACGCGTATTTGAATTTGAAATTTGACCAAAAAAATATGTTGTAGCTGACAAAAAACCATATAATTTCAAAAAAAAAAAGAAGAATTTTCTACGTGCACAAGAGCGAGCACAAGCCGAAATATCGGCAAAACACAGAAAATCACGTTTTAATTTTTTTTAGGTTATGTGAGGGTCTATGGGTCTGAAAATTTCAGCAAAGATGTACTTTTTCAAGTACTATATAAGGATATTTTTTGTTTTTCAAAAGCGGTGGGCGCACTTTTCACCTTCTTAATCGGCTACTACACCCTTTGATGCAATTTCTTTGCTGAACTTTTTCACTCATTTTAAAATCGAATGTGCACTTTTTTCAGATGAAAGTAAACAAGTGTATCTCATTAACTACTGAAGATATTGGCATGAAATTTGACACAGATATCAATTAGAGTGCTACCAACACTAAAAAATACTTGTTTGGATTAACCCGCGCGATTTAAATGGGTCTTACTATTTTTTTCATCACAGTAGTACTTCTTTTTATCAGACCAAGTCTAAAATCAAATAATTTGAAATTTTCTCCTTAAACGTCCTTAACGTCTTCTTGGCTTCTTTTATACTGTGTTTCCATGCAGGGATTAACTCGAGTTAGTGTTCATGGAAACACAGGTTGAGTTGAGTTTCGTTGAACCCAAGTAAACTCCACGAAACTAGTCAAATGTCATTCCTGTTTACTTTGTCAACTCAACTCCAAGTTGCCCATGGAAACAGTTCAGGTTTAGCGCTCATTTTCTTAACTCGACGAAAACTCAACTCCAGCTCAACTCTGTGCATGGAAACATAGTATTAGTACATCCATTGAATACGTCGGGATATTTTTCCATATTGCTAGTCAGGACTTCTATTTGATTTTTATTTGATGCGTTTGACTTTAAAAAAAAATATATTTAATAAATATTATACAGTGATCCAAAAGTATGGAAACGGCTAAATAACTTTCAAGGAATGCATTTTGGAGAAAAAAGTTTTAGACAAAAGTCTTAGGAATTTTTCCTGGCTATTCAATGGTGGCCGTAAATTTGACCTTGACCATGGCCTTGAAGGTAATTTCAAGGTCAATTTGACTTTTTTAAATTGGAACCCATATTTTTGACCACGGAAATGGAAAGAGCGGAAAATTTTACATCTTGACCTTGATATGACCTTCGAGGTCGAGGTCAAGGTCATGGCCAAGATCAAGGTTGTGGTCAAGGTCACATTCGGACATAAAACTTCCACTCTTTCCAAATCCGCAGTAGCAAGGCAGGTTCCCTTTTAAAGAGCCATCTTGACCTCGATATGACCTTCGAGGTCATGGTTAAGATCATAGTCGGATATAAAATTTTCCGCTCTTTCCATTTACGTGGTCAAAAATATGGGTTCCAATTTAAAAAAGTCAAATTGACCTTGAAATTACCTTCAAGGCCATGGTCAAGGTCAAATCTACGGCCATCATTCAATAGCCAGGAAAAATTCCTAAGACTTTTCTCTATAATTGTTTTCTCCAAAATGCATTCCTCGAAAGTTATTTAGCCGTTTCCATACTTTTGGATCACCCTGTATACTTATAATATAAAGAACAACGCGTCTTTCCTTCTACACCAAAGTTCCCGAGCGAAATGGATGCGAAATGACTCGAAGGGAAATTCACAACAATTTTCAATTTTCGAACATGGGAAAAATTCCGTGGAAAATATTATTCACTATAGGACTGATAGTTATTTTTACATAAACTAGTTTGCAGAACCGACACACCCTAAGATTGCGCTCCGAAAGTGGAATCGGTTTTTATATATTACCAATTCATAATTGGTGAACAAATACAATATCTTCAATGTCCCGACGTTTTTACAAACGATCACTGCGAGGGAGAAGAACTGGATTGCCCCAAGGTAAATCCTTAAGAGCGAATTTGAGAACTTTCCTTTACACAGATTCGACACAGTCAATATGAACATGATAATAGAGCCACTAAACTTGACTCGGCTATTCAAAAATTGATCTAACAAAAGAAAAATAAAGTTGTTTGAAGAAAGCCCTATTGGCAAATTCACGGTACCATCTTTTGATGAATCCCAACATAGAGCTGGCCTTAGTCATCATACAGTTGATATGCTCAATGAAGTATAATTTCCAATCCAGGATTACTCCCAAAGCACTGACAGAATGAACACGTCGTAGAGCATAATTTGATAAGATATAATCGAAACGCAGGGGATTGGCGCCTGTACAGAAAGTCATGATTTTGCATTTAGTACTATTCAGTTCTGTGGGGTGTGCATCACAAGTGGAATATATTAAGGTCTTTTGTAGTATTTTTGGTATGAAATATTTTCGTATCGTCTGCGTATATTAACATTTTACAAATTTTAAGGTGAGATGTCATCAATAGAAAAAATAGAGAAGTGGACCTAAGTGACTATCCTGCGGGACTTCTGACATAACTAATATCATTTGAAGTGGCTCGACGAAAATAAACCTGATATGTTCTGTCGAGCAAGTACAAGTGAATCCAGTTAATAAACAGAAGTGGATTTAAGAGTTATTACGGAATGAAAAAGCTTATCAAAAACCTTACTGAGGTCAGTATAGATGCACTTTTTGTAAAACTTTTTGGAAGCGTTCAATAATAAAAGTAAGAAATTTTAGGAGACAAATTTTACTAGGGTATTGTATCCTTCGATTTTTAATTAGAAGTCATGTCAATTCAATTTTTAATTCATATTAAATTCACAAGGTATATTTTAATAAAACAACAAATCTCCTGATTACTCTAAAGGTATTCTATATCATAGATGTTATGAACTTGAATTTTTGCTGTTCAACCAGAAGAGATCACTTTTATTTCTTCAGTTCACTCTTATTGCAAACTGTTGAATTTTGTGCATTCAAATTCTCATTGAATCCACTTTTTTTCAAAGGACAATGGGCAAAAATGTATGGCACCTGGTACCCGCTCCAACACCTAGGATTTTTATATGACAGGAAAGCTATTACATATATATATATATACACTATTATGTATGGCACTTGTCTCGATTTGTTGTCCATTCGGAGATAATCGACTTCGAACTTTTTATTCTGTCAGTTGTTACTGATGTCGAATTAACTGTTTGTGAGGGATTAGATCACTACTAAATATCGCTTTTTGGGGGTAAATCATCATCCACACCATGACTGTCATCTCAGTCTACTGCTAGACTTAGACTTCATTTAAGAATCTGAATCATTTGTGACTGTGTCTAGTAAAAGGTACCACTTTGAGGGTAGTCGATACGGTTGCGGATATGCTGTATTAAATAGTAATAAGCTAAATAATCGCTCTTAAAGACTACCCTTAAAAGTGATACCTTTATTGAAAACAGCCACATTTGGGATTATTATTAATGAAAATTGAAGAAAACCCATTTTAACGTAACTGTTTATATTTATAGCGTCCCTAATCAATTCACCAACTTTCAGGTGCACTTGCTCATCCATGTTTACACTTGAAATGTACTGAACGCCTGAGCTGTACTAAGCAGTGCCACTAATCGATATTGGACACCTATTTAACGCTTAACACTTAACAGGTCTACTGAACACTTAACACCTGCACTAATTACTTGTCAGATGTGTAAACCAGGCCTTAGTTTAAGCACATAAGTTGAATAAAAATATACTAAAATAACAAAGTTATATTTTTCTACATATTCATAACGCGATATCTCCAAGCGGACTATGAATTAGTGAAAGTGGCCATAGTAAAAATGTTTTTTGTATGGTTAAGACTTATTCAACGATTACAATAATTATTGCTGTTGGAGGGTGGTACCAAAATGAGCTTAGTTTAAGTACATAAGTGTAATAAAAATGTACTAAAATAAAATAACAAAATATTTTTTTTACATTTTCATAACGCAATATCTCCGGACGGACTATGAATTCGTGAAAGTGGCCATAGTAAATATTGTTTGTATAGTTAAGACCTATTCAACGATACAAAAATTATTGCTGTTGGAGGGTGGTACCAAAATGCCCATTGTCCTTTTTTCTATTACTTAATGAATTATTTAAAGATAGACATTTTTTTAAGCTTTATTTTTAAAAGTGGTATACTATAAGCCAATTTTTTTAATAAATTTCAAGAGGACTATTGAGCTGAGAACGTTTTAACTGGAGAAATTGTTAAAATGATGTGTTAAAAAAGTGGACTTAAGCACTTTCAAAAATAACAGCTCCGAAAAATCCTCATTTCAACGGCGGGGTCGATGTTATCTCAATCTACATAAATATAGTTTTCCTTTAGGTTGCCTTGGCTGCCTGACGGCACACTTAGGCCACAAGGGCCCATTGTGATGTAGTTTTCCTTAAGCATAGACGTTTTATAAATTAATTTTTGCGACTTCGACAATTTTTTAAAACTCTCCCTTTAAAAGACTTATAAATTAATTAACAACTTTCGCCCCAGTAACATTATTGTCAATAAAAAATCGAATAATTTGTATTCGAGTTATCGATAATTGTTTTTTATTTACTATTAAAGTTTCAAGAACCATTCATATAGGGGAGACTGGCCTAAAATGAAATACTAGGGTAAAATGACACATTGCATGTATCTCCAGTTCTAGCTGTAGTTCAGTTTTTCGCAGTCCATCCATGGAAGCAGGCGTATCGACCAACCCTGCTGTAAAAATTTTAGTGAGTTCCCTTTGTTTTTATTAGAGTAGTAGTGAAAAACCTATTTTCAGTCATCTATAATATATTATTATCAGAGAAATCAAAGTGTTGGTATAAAAAAACTGGGAGAGCTTGAGAAGAACTTATGACATCAGCGAGGACTATAGTTCTTGGTAGGGGTTGTATGAGTGAAAGTGTTATTTTCTTGTTCGTTGGAAATATTTTTTTTACAAAAAAACAAAATACTACGTTTGAGGGTAAAATGACATACTTATCATATGGGTAAAATGAAATACTATTTTTATTATGAATAGACACGGTTAAGTCTGTTTTTTCAGTAGCACTTTTTTAAACAGTTAAATATACTTACACTTATGCTTAACACTCAATTATAATATAAGTTACTCCAAAAACTCAGTTTTTCTTCGACGTGATCATTCGTCCTGGCTTACTTATATAAGATACAGATTTTGATGCAGATCTAGGTCTGGTGAAAAGTAGATAAAATGCACCTTGTGCAAGAAATGGGCAGACAATGATTGTGGAGGCTTATCTAAAAGAGCTACATACTTTGTCTGCGACGTGTGCAAATAAAAAACAAATATCGATACTAAATCTATATACTATGTCATTTTACCCACACCATTTGGGTACGTATGATATTTTGAGGCCTTTTTAGAAGTCGTATTTACACAGGAAAGAAAGACTTATTTTATATTTACTTTTATACAGTGTATGTATTTTATGTTTATGTTTGTTTTTGTCGAAAAATATTTTACGTTTTGTTGAAAAATAAAAAAATATAGGCACTTTAGCTTAAGGTGTTTCATTTTAGGCCAGTCTCCCCTACTAATTATGAAGCGTATATCAGTGGCAAAATATTACTCTACTGATCGCTCAAATTATGCAGCATTGGACATGGACAATTAGATATTTGAATTGAGAAGAAGAATCTGTATTTATGGGTAAAACAAGTTTTTTTTTTTTTACAATTAAATATCGTATAAAATGTATATTACTTCTAAATAAAATAAATCCATACTGAAATTGTCTTATTTAAAGAGTTAAAGAAAATATGTAAAGTACCTATAAAAACCATTGAGACCAGATTTATAAACTCTCCCCTTTAGTTGAAGGTACAACAAACAAATAATGCAAATCCCTCATTGATTGCTGATATTGCCATCAAAATCTAAAACTTTAAGTCCCTTAAATTCAGAACCGTATTATTTATCAGGTTACAAACCAAAAGGCTTGCCCTCTATAAACATCTATTCATTAAAGGCTTTACCCTAGGCCTAGACCCTCGATCCATACTTTAAATATGTACAAATTCTGCATTGAGTGGTAAACAGAAAAACCGCCAAGAACAGCACCAATTTCTATAATTTAATCATAGACTTTTCGGTCTATAGGAATAATGTACATCTGTGTGTACAATCCACCCTCGAAGTAGATAAACAATGGCTTCAAGAGAAATCATATAGACGAGATTTGAGAAGACAAGTAGCCTCAATTCTGCAGATGTATGTGCTCTTGTTACGTTTATTATTCAGTTTATTAGTTTCTGGGAATGTTTTATTCATGAGGGCCCGTAAGAGGTTTAGTTGAACATGGTTTTGTCCCTTTCAGCTAGCAACGCACCATCTCTCACCGGCTGCTGTACGAGGCTGTTCGAAAAATGATTTCTTAAAAGATTTTCGCAAGGAGAACGACCATAGAGAGAGAGAGGGTTATCCGCCCTTTTAAATCCTTGAAAAAAAGATTTTCTCAATTAGTTTATGCAAATCTGTAAAGCTTAAATCAATCTAAAGGAGACATCGCGGCACCGTTTCGTTCGAACTGAACTTTGAGAATGAATTGAATACCGGTTTTTGTTTGGTTTTAGTTAGAATTATTTATGGAAATTAGATCTTAAATTTTAATTTTATCTAGATTTTCATCATCTCACGACAAGTTAACTCTGACAGGGTAAAATATGGCGACAGTGGATGAATTATTATATTGTGAGCAATAAAATATTACTTATCTAAAAAGGGCAGTTGTTCAGTACAGAACAAGATCAATCTATTCAACGAAGAAGCATTTTGAACAAATTTTAAATAATCAAAAACTTCAAAGATATTCAAATACGTGGCTAAAGAGTAGGTTTAGGGGAGAGTGGGGGAAACACGAACGTGGGGTAATCTCGAATCCAATGGTTCTAATGTGTTAGAGAGAGATAGCCATATTTTACTTGCCGCCATTTCGGAGACCATGCCACCACCTGTGCCAGTCAACAACACGGAAGACGCGGACGCACGTACTTGTCAAGATATGCATTTTTCAATATTTTGCATGTTTTGATGTAATTTTTTTGGTAAATTAAAGTTGGTGTTGCTTTATTTCTATCTACAATAGTAATTTAACTTTTACATAGTGGAATACTCACATATTAATCAGCTAAAGACAATGACGCAATCAGCAAAAGAAATATAACCTACATTTTTTTTCCATTTTATTGTTTTCGATCCAGCGGGGTAAAGGCGAACACTCCATGTCGGGCAATCTCGAACGTTCGGCATTACCCCCCTCCCTTTTGTTGGTTCCCCGTTCATCTTTTTTTATTATTTTTTCAGATGCCTCATAATTACAAAAGAAAGACCAAAACAAAGTACAGTCTTGAAGATCTCAAAATCCCATTTTTTCATTATTGTCGTACATTTTGTATTCGTTGACTAACATATGTTCTATTCCTGAGCACTGATTTTTACCCACGACTTGGGTGCATTTGGAATTTCTTTTTATTTTTTCTTCGATTTTTTGATTATCGGTTTTATTCAAAGTAATGCTCTTTTTAGAGGTATTTCGGACTGATAATTGATTTCCTGTTGGGGTTTGGGTTTTTGAATTGAATTTAAAGTTTAGAGAATTTATTGGAAAAATGTATGGTAAAATTTTGATTGAAGGAAAATAAGGGAATCACAAACCTTCATGCGTCATCTCATCGCTACACAACCACCAGTATTTTGTTGCAATTATTATTTAAACGTTTGCTTCATCTATGAACAAGAGTATTTCTTTAACCTTTTCTATAATTTCATTATGTAACAACTGATATTTATTTTCAATCAAAGTAGTAAATACTTTTCTCATATCTTCAACCATCTTTTGAAAAATTTATTTTCTACCACAATAAGTGGTAAAGTTGCATCAACGAAAAAGTTGATTAAATTCTGCTGTCCAAATTTAGAAATTCAAGATGGCGGATCAAATATGACGACCAAAATTTCACGATTTCAAGAATATAAAAGTCTTTAGTGACCCTAGTCAAAATACGAAAGAAAAAGAAAAAGACGAAAAGGAAAATGACTTCTTTTGTATTTTTTGTAGAGATAAATATATAGATCCCCCGTTGAAGACTGGATTATGTGCTACGTGTGTAAAAAATGGGCTCGCGAGAATTATACTGACGGACAGTCACCATCTTTGAGTTATAAATGTGATCACTGTCGTTATTAATGTTAATACATAATTACCCCACTTGGTGTTCGTGTTTACCCCACTAATGTCGAGTAAAGCCGAACACTAAGGGTTTTTTTTTTTTTCATATTGTCACAATTTATTAAAAATATAAAAATTGATTACGGAATTCGTTAGACAGATAAGTAAACTTTATAATTAAACAATAAAAAAACTCTGTGATCAAATTCCACTGTGTTATTTAAGTTTTCCCTTAGGTGTTAATGTTTCCCCCACTTTCCCCTACACTAAAAATGTAAATAGCATAGAATTTTATTATATAGCTTACCTTGAAGCACCATACCGACTGTGTTCCGGAGTACGCTTTTTATTACAGAGCCAAATTAAGTCCTCTGTAAACAATTAATAAATTAGTAAATATTCTCTAGGAAGGAGTTTGATACAACTAAAAGGATTTCTTCAATCAAACTAGTTTTTATTTTAATTATTTTATTTTATTCCAAAAGTAGTAGTCTTTTACAATGAACCAAACATCTAAAAAACAAATTTAAATTCTAAAATATTTATTGCTAAATTCCAGTCCGAAATGTAAAAAAGTGTAGAGGTACAAATACTGTTAAAAATCAATATAAAAAAATATTATTCTTACTTCAATTGTTTAAACATTTTACAGAAAAGACAGATAGACATTAAGAGGAGTCTGATTTATGTTGTATAAGCTCTGAAAATTAATTCAATTTGATTCAAATACTAATATAATTCGGGTCAAAGCATACTATTTAAAATGAGTTAACTATTTTATACTGTTGCTGTCTATTAGAATATTGGTTATTGTTAATTAAAATATCATCGAATATCATTGTGTATATGATCCTTAGTGTCTTACTTTTTTCCTTCAGTTCGCTTTCAAAATTTTGGAAGATTAGTCCTTGCCCTTGTTGCCATAGACATTTTGGTTAGAGCTAGTTAAAGAAGTTCGATTACAAAGAACATCAAATATCCTTGTTACTACTCCTCTTGCACGGTGAATTATTTTTCCGTTTTTTATGTTGGAAAATACAGAGGCTGAAAAACATAATCATATTATTGTTACCTAAAGAATTGATTGCTTAAAGAAGTTTTATAGACTTTACATATTCAGTTGTTTGAATGGATGACTGCTTATTATAACAATTAGTTTTTTTTTTAAATCCATCCACTGCAACGAATACGTAAATTCAAATACGCAACAAACTTGCTATAACATGTCCATAAAATCAAACTTTTCTATATGACAACAAAATTAAAATACTGAAGCTATTGTATTTATATTTTTCATAATTGGATTTTTTACTCATTATTCATTTATTCAATTAATATTATAGCAATGGTTATGCTTAAATTCATGTTAGTCCTTTTAACGAACTTACTTTCCCTTCCAGGTTTACTGCAATTCTGCAAAGAAGATCATTTTTATCATATTAATGTATTTATTTAGTCTGCTACAGAGTTCAACAGAATAACGTTTAAATGGTAAGCTAGTAAAATTATGTATATAGCTTTTAGCATCGGGAATAGTCCAGTTTTTCAAAACTGAACCATTCTGATTAGTCCAAGCATATTTAGCAGTAAAACTGCACGCGCATGCGACTATTTCATCAGTTAGTTCAATGATTAGCAACTAATCCAACATCAAAATAAAAAAATGATCAATAACATACAACATGCCAACATACTATAAGAAGAAAATAATTAAGTATTATTCTGTTGAACTTAACTCTAGATATTACTAGAGAATTTAAAATGATATGACGATATTTTTAAAACTATAGGGTGAGTTTAATACATATATTAAAATTCGGAATGAGGTATAAGCCAATTTTTGTAACGCGGTTTCTTCAACCTTATTATTTCGATAATTCTTCAGAAATTATTAGAATTATGGAGTATTTATATTTTATAACAAATATTATCTTTAATTTTATCGTTGATTTTTCGATTTTTCGCGTCTAACGAACTGATTACTGAACTATTTAAGTTAATGTTTTGTTCCTTTAATAATATCTGTTTCTCCTAAAGTTAATTACCACATCCTTATATTTCTCATAAATCTTTTCAACTTTAGTTTAAAAAAAATTGTTTAGGCAGGTTTTTTTTTCTGAAAATTTTGCAGTAAAATTAAAAAGTGCACAAATCAGATGCAAAGATTAATTTAAACAAATTCAATAATAATAATAAAACAACACAAGGGGGGGGGGGGGGGGGGGGGGGGGGGATGTGTTTGTTTGATGTGTGTGGACAGTTTCTATAAAAACTAAAATTTTATTTAGCCTCTGAACATTACGAATTTTTTTACTTTTAACTATAATATAAATAGTTACGTACCTGTTTCAATTTTAACTTATTTTCAGCCTCTCTCTGAGCTAATAAAAGAATATTATTTACAAATTCGACAAGAACTTGCATGTCTTCTTTGCATTCTTTGAATTTAACAATTCTCTCTTCTAATGTCTGAGATTCATTGAATGAATCAACTGCAAAATGTGCTCGCATTTTTGTTAAACACTTTATGAATCTACTTTAATTAAAATCCCAATGCAAACTATCTAAACACTGAAGAACCTGAAATGACAGATACAAGGATGGATTCACTTCGTATTTGGAAAATCGATAGCCCGACCCAAAAATATAGTCAGACCTGCTGAAAGGAGTCGAGAACCGAATGGAATTTTCTTCGAGGATGAAACCTAGGCCAGCAGCACACTGTGTTAAGTTTTTGTTATGTTATTAATACTTATTTAAATTAAAATAATCAAAAATAAAATATAATTATGGTGTCTCTATAGTCTTCAGCTATGCTATAAGTGAGTTTCTTTAAATAAAAATAGTATTTGAAAGACATAAATTTACCTCAACTTATTTTCTTCTTTTCAAATTTAAATTCTTCAATTTCTTGCAAGAATCAGATCCATTGTGTTTCGCTATTCGATCTTATATAATTACAGCTTACCTTCTGTAACTGAAAAATGCTCTATTACATTTATTTTATTCGTTGAAGTTGTTTTAACTTACCTTTTAAATACAAAAATAATATCACCCTCAATAGCAGAATAAAAAAAAATTTTGTTTCAGGCAATTTACGGATTTTACTCACTTTTGCCTATTATTTTCAAGGATTTAAATATCTGAGTATGTTAGTAGTAGTGTTAGTTGGTGAAAGTGTATAGATGAAATCTCAAATCTGCAATTAATAAAAGTGATAAAAAAGGTATACATAAAGACCTTTATCTGATCTTAGATATTTATTTCTATAATACAATATATTACAAGGTGTGATTTTTAAAATCTCCTCAAATCTTACGAGGTAAATTTTATTATTACCGAAGCCTGTGATTTTTTTCTTTTCTTATTTATTGTTTTATTGATTGAAGACACTTCCCAAACAATTGTGTAAGAAAAATAAGTTGAAAGTTTATCGAGAAAAATGTTATTGTAGTAATAAAGTTTTTGGATGGTGATCTTGTGTACAACGATCCAGGTTCACTATTAATTGCCACATTTTGCGATACCAATAACGTACAACTACTAAATACACATGGTATAGAGTTTATGAATTACAGAAGGTCTTCGGAAAAAGAATAAAAAAGAAAACATAAAGAAATTACAATTTTTTTTCAGTAGTATTATAAAAACATAGTGTGATACAAAAAAATACAAATATTTTCACTGGTAATTAAAATCCTATATCAACTCTTTTAACATAGTAGTGATTCTCTTAAAATTCTTTGATTTGTGTTGGTCGGACTACTTAAAACAATGTTTTTTTTGTTTTCGAGCAAGCATGGATACATTGCAAATTCGCTTATATAAATCGACTTAATTTACGCTGAAAAATAGATGATTCCACCACCGCTTTAGAAATTCGATTGACTGTCATCTATGAAAAGAGAAAGTACTCGGATGGGAAAAAGGTACAAACTAAAAATTAATGATGAACAATTTAAGTGCATGTGCAAGACTACAAAAATCCCTGTTTTGTGTGTATGCTCATGTGTGCAGTAAGTAATTCGTCACATGCGTACGATTTAAATCTGCACTCTTCGAAGAGTAATTATTATTCACAGCTCACAGAACTCAATAAAATCCCAGATGAAACAAAAATAAATTTTTAAGCCATATGGAAAGTTATGAGTCATAATCGAATTATACGAAATAGCGCAGTAGCAGACATGAGTTATTTTAATAGAGGAATACTTAACCCTTGCGATCATTCGAAGATAAGATGTTTTTGTTTTCTTTCAGTCATTTTTAAGCTATAAAGAACTTTATTTTGCTCATTTGGTAGCTATAAATCAAATTTTTAATTTAGCTCATTTCTGACGTAAACGAAGTTAAAAGGAAGTCTCTATAACCACGCATATTATAACTAAACAAATTTCTTGCCTCTTTCGATATTAAGAGCTTAAAGGGATGTAAATATGAGCACTCCACACTAATTTGAAAACTGCACTCAGTGATTAGTAGATCGCGTTTACTATTAGCCAAAAAATCCGAATGTATCATTACACAGCCCACACAAAGACATTTGGAAAGATGCAAAAGCAATTTAAACCAAATACGAAATCAGTTTTAATTAACACTTAAATATGCAGAATTGCATTTCTTAAACGTTTCTTTATTAACTCTAACCGCCTGGCATTGCATTTTTGCAATGTGTAATATGATACTCTTATTACGCTGCTATCTTTATCAAATGAATGTATTATAAATTTTCCCTTATTGTGTTTTGTTTATTTATCTAAGCATAATATTGTCCAGATCACCCTAGCTTTTTGTGTTTACGCACAGCTGCAAAATAAAAAAAACCGGGCATTTAAGTGTTAAGTACTACGTATATATGCGTGGATTCAATCCAATTAAATGTCATGTAGACGCAGATCGAATCCAAACGAGATCGACTCGATCCGATCCAACTTCTCAACCTGGATTGAATCGAAATTATCGCATGTAGACGCGGATCGAGAGATCGAAAGATCGAAACAACTCTGACCGCTCAAATTCGGCTGTGCAGTAGGTAGTAAATCGACATAATAAATAATCTGTAATTGAATTTATTAATTTATTATTTATCAAAAGGCAACGAGTAAAAGGATTGTGGAAGCATGAGGAGACCCTTTCTCTCCTCGAAATTATTCAAGAGACAAATTCTCGTGCCTTATTTGACAGAAAACTTTATAAAAACAGAGAAGTGTACCAAAAAATTAAAACTGAACTTGTGAAAAAAGGTTATAATACCAAAAATTGCAAATAAAGTTGAAGAATTTAAAGCGTTTTCTGTCACTTCGATCACACTTCGAGCTTTCAATCTATCGATCCGGTGTGGTCATAGCCGCACATCGAATTTCGATCTTTCAATCTTTCGATCCTTCAATCCTCCATGAGTACGTAGTAAAGATGTATGAAAAAGTAAATGAGGTAGAATACAAAACTTGAAATTCAACTAGATCTTGAAGTAAAACTATAATGGGCCAACTTAAGTAAAGCTCGAATATTCACACATCCATAACACACACACACACACACATAAAATATAATACTTCTCCTAAGTTGCTGAAATTTTTTTTGAAATAAATAAAGGAAATATAAAGATATCATGTTTTTAATTCGTAATCTATGAGGCGAATGATCAGTTGCAGTATAACAATGATTTAAGTTTAGTTATCTAGGGTTAAGAAAGCCTTTTTAAGGAATTTATACTGCCACTTCTTTTCAGGGTTAAGGGGCAACTATAATGAACATAATCTGATATAATTTATGAAATCATTCTCTTATGGGTACAATGCAACTCCCCATAATTAAAATAAACAACCCTTTTGACTTCGTTAAAAAATAAATGTCCTTTTTTCATGCGCTCAGAACCTCATGAAACAAAAACACAAATGTGTTGCGAACATGATCAAAACAATTAAAATAAACTGATCTAAAATGATTTAAGTAATTTAAGAATTCAAAATGAAATGACTCTCGCTTCTACATAGAAGTTGAGGGCTCTTAACTTCTTAATCAAAAATCACTTTAATTCAGAAAAAGAAGCTATATTTACGGAATTCACAAAATATAAGAAATCAGCGTATTTCTAACATTTCTCAGCAGTTAAGAGATTAAGACCTTTTAACTTTTATCCAGAATAGAGAAATCTTCTTGACAATTTCATGTCATTATGGACACTTTTATGTTTTAACATTACACTTATGTCCATTATAGGAAAATATTTTCTTCCGTATTTTGCAGTTAGGTTTAAAATTCACAGATAGGAGCAATACTGCACTCAAATGTTTGCTAACAAATCAAAAATAATATGTAAGCGGTGATGTGTTTAATTGTCTTAGAATTGTTGAACTGAGATAAGTTGAAAAACATAGATTCGAATGTATCTCTTCTGTATTATTTGTAAAATTTCATTAAAGACAACTGAATCAAACGTAAACCATAATAATTTTAGGGTTGAAAATATCCAATTTTGAAGTATATCCATAAATAGTAATATCCTGAGAATATTCTATTAAAATAAAGGTAAAAATTTAAATTATTTTGCAAGTTACAGGTCCGAAAAAATCATGCAGATATACGAACACCACATATTCTAAGCACGATTCCCTCAGTTTGTGTGCTCGACAGTTACAATAATACACTCTCCTGGCTTGTTTTCTAAAAAAAATCAATTCAGCTAGTATTTTTCCAAGGAAAATTTGATTTTTTTTTTTAGAGAAAATTAGAATATAATTTAAAAATTAGTAAGGGAGAAAAAAAGAAATTCGTTCGAAATTACCTATTCATGCATCCAGGTTGATTTATCAATTTACTTGAGGCCCATAATAATCCATATCCATTCTTGAGTCGGAGTCGAAATTCCAATTATTTCATAAAAACAAAATACTTTTTGTCTATTACGATATTTATGACTACTACGTCTATGAAACGGCTATGACTTAAAATTTCCACAAAGCTTATAAATCTAATTTGTTATCTGTAATAGGACTGTTCACGATTAAGAGAAAAGGCTTGTTTATATGCCATAATACACGGAGATTACTTAACAAAAAAAAAAATAAAAAAAAAACCAACTGTTTTAAGACCAAACCGAGTTCCACGTTTTCAAATACTTGACTCGTTGCAAAAGCACAAGAGAAAATTTTCTGAGCATAACTATGAAAAATTATGACTAAATGTGCTTCCTCACAACCCGCTTCTTCCGCGACACGAATAACATTTGGGCTTCTTATAGTACATTTAACATATATTAACAACAATATTTTAAACAAATAACTAAATAGTTTTCAATAATATAACAGTTTGGACTTGTCTCCAAATGTATATAACGGTTTTATTCTTTCTTTATTACTACCATTTGCTTAGCACATTGTAGTATTGGAAATCACAGAGGCTATCTCAATTTGCTGTTCTTGCTCAACAAAAATGTTGTATTTTTTTCTTTTTCTTCCTTCTATTTTTTTTTTTTTTTCTTATGCTTGCAAAATAAACATGCCCTTTTAATCACTGTAAGAACCACAATAGCCCCTCCTTTCGTAGTGTCCTTTCACGTCCGAGTGCATAGTCGTCAGACTTAAGGTATTATATACACCATCTGGATTAACCGATGACGACAATTCACAGACGGCCTTCAATGGCGTTGAATCTCTAAGCGACGAAGGAATTTCACTACTTTCAGCTGCACTAACACTTGTTGTGGGTAAAACATACCTTAGACCACCAATTTTAGTCATCTCATCTACGGGCGGTTTCGGTGATGTTATTGTTCCTGAATCTTTAGGCTGAAGCGAACTCTTTCCAGAAATTGACGATTTATAATCTTCCCTACTCTTTCGAGATAGTGTAAATTTGAAAAACTCATACGTTGACCAACAAATTGCAGTAGCAGGCATTGAGTATAGAACTCTTGCGCCTAATCCTTTGAAAAACCCTAAGGGACCCGCCACCCTGTAAATCTGCAAGGAACAAAAGCCAGAAGTGGGCAATTTTTTTTTATATAATGTTGTAATTCTCTTTTATAGTACCTGTTTTACTGCTTCTCGCATACCGCGCGTGAAACCTGTTTCCTGGGTATTCAAAAGCGTTTTCACAACATCTAGGGGCGTTGTTAAAGCAGATGCAGCTGCTCCAGCTGCTCCTCCTGCTACCACATGAACTGGAGGATTGTACTTTCGTTCTTGGTTCAGCTACAATCATAAAAATTAAAAGGAATTAAGACAAAACTAATTATTGAAAGAGCACAAAACTGTTTATACGCCGATTAATTCTGAAACAAAAATATATATGCCTTAAAAACATTGCTTACGCTCTGCGGGCTCTAAAATCTAAATCTTATCCTGGGAAAAATGATGACCTTTGCAGAAATATAAAAAGGAAATGTGTCTTTAAAGAATATTTTGAACCACATCTTTCCCAACTCGATGCAAAATAAAAATTCGTAGTGGGCTACTTTCAGTGCAGTCTATAAAGTCCTTTAAATTGTAGATTATTTCCTAATATTTCTCTGAACGAAAATAGACGAGTTAGCAATACATAATATTTTGACCGCCAACGATTACAACTTATCAGAAAATAAATTTAAATATTTAATGTATAAAGTAGAATTCTTAAAAATTGTGTACCCATATTTTGCAGAAGAAAAATGTATAAAACTTTTTACAGGAAAGAATATAAAACCCTGAAATAGGGTTCGAAAATACTAATGTGTATTTTGAATGTAGTCATGAATCACCTAATGAAGTGTAGAATTATTTCTTATACATTCTACTAAAACTCAAAACTAATTGACAAGGAATTAATTTGAAATTAAATTTGATTTTAATTTCTTAATTTCTGTTCGGTCAACGTTCTAAACTTGTTAAGCACTATTTACATATTTTTTTTATTTGATTAAAATTAGTACAATTGTTTGTTTACTAAATAATCTTAGAAGAAATTTTTTTCAGATAATTCGTACGAGTATTTGGTTGGAATTAAACTAATTAAACGTTTTTTTTTATAAATGAAAACATAAAAAAAAATTTTTTATGACAATCAAAATAGGCGGCGTTATTTTTGAAAGTGTTATAAAGTCCACTTCTGGAATAAATGAGTTAATGGTAGATTGTTAGATATAGATATCCGCTTTTATATTTTATATAATCACGAAGTCAATGGTGTACAATACCCTAATAAATTAATCAAAAGAAGTTTAACTGTAAAATGTTATCGCAGGAATGTTTTTTTTTTTTGAGTTCTGACACCTATAAAAAAGACGATACCATCTCAATTTGGTCTGATAGTATTGTTGGTAAATAAATTTTTTTTTTTTTTTTTTATTAGTACAGAAATAAGACTGAATAAATAGACTTGTTCTACTTTAAAAAACAACGGCTCAATATTTTCCATTATTTTTTATTATTGAAAGTGGACTTAGGGAGCTAAAAGAATCGTTTATTTTCTTTAACACTTTGATTAATTAATTCTGCATAATTAAATTTATCAAGTTTATTGTCTTAAAAAAAACTTTCACTGAACTGATTAACTGTTGCCATTATTTTAAGTTGATTCAAAGGCAAACCCTTAAATCTCTCAGTTCATGAAAAAATGGACTTATACCATTTTCAAAAATAACGACTGTAATGTAAAAGGAGCACAAAACTCGCTTCTTTATGCATAGCTTTTAAAGGAAATAACATAAATTAGTGCAAAATAATCGTTATTGCAAGCTGTATCCGGGTTTGCTTTTAGTTTGACCCCTTTAACAACCCTAAAAAATCGAAAAACTACCCTTATAAGGTCAGAATCACAAAAAATTTAATATAGCGGAATGCCAAACAGAGAGAAGTTATGTGTCCAATGCTTTCCAATTATTCTTTAATTAAAGATTTCCAACCTACGCCATTTGGTCTATAAGAAGATGGATAGCGGTCTAACACCAACAAACGTGGAAAAATGGTTTTAATTTTATTTCTTCTTCAAAATGCAATACCTATCACGTTCTTTGGCACAAGAGCACTTTCCACCACCTTACATGGGTAGTTTTTCGATTTTTAAGGGTTACAGCAACGCTAAGTAAAAAAAATAATTAAGAACTATTTTTGCCACGTTTTATGGTGTATGAGTACTTTCCACTCCCTTATAGGGGTAGTTTTTCGATTTTTTAGGGTTGAAAGGGGTAAACTAAAAGCAAACCCAGATACAGTTTGCAATTACGATTATTTTGAGCCGTGTTGCATTAATTTATGTTATTTCCTTCAAAAACTATTTAGGGCGCAAAAAAAAAGGCTAACGTTTTTTGCGGTCCCCTTTTGTCTAGGAATGGATTGTGAAACTAACAAGTCTTTATATAATTTTCCAGAGACAAACCAAAATATGAAAAGAACAATTATATGTTTGTAAAGTTAAATATAAAAAACAGAATAAGTTTTTTAAGAATATATTCAGCTAGAGTCCATTTAATTTTCCGATGATAAAAATGTGCACGGGTTAGTACAGATAGGTACTATGGCTATATTTTATAAATCAACAGCTATCATGAAGCCCTTTCTGCAGGTTGTATTATTATAATTTCTACCAAAACAGTGAGGGAAGAGGCGGATAAAATTTAAAATGGAAAAAAAGTGCTTACCGTATTCTGGAAGAATTCATAGGTCATAAAATGTATCGTCTGATACGGCAAATTCATAATTAATTGAGTTGAGTAAGACCGATAAAAAGCGTGCAGTCCTTCCGTTTGGTACACCGTTCTCATACAAGTTATTACTGACTTAAAAGGTGAATTATACATTTGCAATCGCTGTTTTATTACTTCAGTAGGATTAGAAATAGCGTCGTGAATTAATGTTGCTGCGGTAGCAGACATTACTAAAAAAGTTAAAATCAATTATTTAAACATTTCTTCTCTTTTTAACCATTATAAAGACCTACTATAATTTATTTGGTTGTGTGTTGTAAACCGTGTTAGAAACTCCTTCGTAAATTCATACGTTCCAAAATAAAAAGCGTGAGCCGGTCCAGCACCTGCTACAACAGCTGTAACTCCTCTGATGGGCCTTTGTAAAGTAAAAATTTAGTTAATATATATTTTTTACATATATTTATGTTTTTATTCTTTAAAATAATCACCTGAATAGCCCTTCTTTACGGATCATATTTGTAAATGTGGATCTTATGTTGTAGCTAGAATTAATGGGAGATAAGCTCTGCATCCTTGTCTGTAATATAAAGAGAAAATAAAAATAAGTATATTATTTTTGCTTTTATTTATTTATTTATTTTTAATGCGATTATTTATTTGAACGAATCAGACAGATTAATTTTTTTTATATTTTATATATAATGTTGTTATATTGATTAGATACTATAAGTCTAAAGAGCAACATTTGACCAAAACATGTCGATATTTCGACATTAAAGCTCTGAAGCGTTGGTAAAGCTAAAATATTTAATATTTTTATGTTTCATTTTTGAAAAAAAACAAATTTTATATAAGATATTTCATATTTCCTTTTAGTTTTATCAACTGCCTGATTTCTTTAAAGCAACCAGTTATTTTTTTTTTTTGGAAAAATTCTCTATTATTCCCGATCGATAATTTGGAGCTAAGAAAAAAATGCTCGACAGCTTGGCTATTTTTCCTGGCAAAAATAAAATGCCAGTTTAGCTTTTTATTTTTTCGCGCTAAGAACAACAAGTTTTGAAATTCGTAATTATTTGTCTGGCAAAAATAAAAAAAGCCAGCTTAGCTTTTTATTTTTTCGAGCCACAAATAACAAGTTGTGAAGCTTGTAATTATTTTTCACGCAAATATAAAAAGTCAATTTATATTGTTGCATGATCGGAGGACAAAAAACATTTGTAATTGTAAGGGAATGAAGAGTATAGAAGTAACTATAAATTCAACTATACTTGACGATGTTAAAGCGTCTCAACAACTTGAACAATGTTAAAAATGTTATTTTAATACATATGGATCAAACAGAGTACGAAATCGACTAAAAATGTATCCGGAATTTTAATCGTTCGTTGTAACTTTATAACTTCAGCTTGAAAATATAAAAAAAAAAAACCCGCTTGGTTGCAATTAGTCACTTCTTTAAATAGTTCTTACTAAAATTATTTGTATTCGAGATGTGAAAATACCTTCAAAGATTTCTATTTAATACACTTTCCTGTGAAATAAGACATGATAAGATTATTTACTATTTACTTTTCCAAGAAATCTGATTATCTGTTAGCAAAGGGACTTTACTGGCAAACTTTTTGTTTATAATGCATAAATAGGAGATTGCTTAGAATTGTGTATCGCGCACTAAATTTAGACGTTTTCTCTTAAAATTATATTTTTGTAACTAGTACACTACAACCATAATTAATTTAGGACCAATTTCTAATTTTAGCAATTAATCTGCACACAAAATTCTCTAGTTATACTTTTTATTAACATGTTTTTTTTGATTTTTCAAAATATAATCTCCATCCTTATATACAAAATGAGTAATTTTCGAGATTATTTATAAAACTATTAGAATAATAGAATTGGAGTATTTTCGTAATTAATTTAAAATATAGATTTACGAAAAATTTGGCATTTATTGTAAACTAAAGCAACAGAAAAAAAGATTATAAATATCTTCCAGGTATCAATTTTTGAGAAAATGGCAAAACTTCAGGGAAGTGAGTCATAAAAACAAAATCGTATGATTCACAAAAAACCATAAAAAGTGTCGAGTGTAATATTTTTCGATATATTTTTTATACCAGTTGTGATATATTCTATGGAATATCTTTTCTATTTGTTGTAACATTAATTTTCGGAAAAAATCCCTTAATAAGAATAACTGCATGATGCCTTATATAACTCTTAGCATATGTATCTGAGCGTTGTCAGCTTCTTCGCACCCTTATCATTATAGGGAAGTTGTCCAAATAAAATTCAATTAATATTTACTTTATGGAAGCATCAGCATTATCAGTAAAATTCATACTACAAAATGTGACTTCAAGATATAATCTCTTATGATACGTGCTATGTTTTAAAAAAAATCTGATAACATTGATTACATATCTTATTCAATTATCTTAGTGCCGTATAAAGTTATTTCTTCAGAATGTCTACTTGAAAAAGAATATAGAAGTTCAATTATTTATAAATAAATGATGAATTCAAATGAGCCCTTGTCATGTCAGCTAAACATGATTAAGCAAAGTATTCGGCAATAAATTCTTAGAGAGAAGTAAAGAATAATTAAGATTTTCATTGATAACCTTTTTGTGGGAAATCTTTATTTATTTTAATACTAAATAATTATTAATATTAATTTTTATTCAATAATGCATATCCAACATGTTCTGATTTCCGAAATACTTAAAGAATCCAATTGAAAATAATATAAGTATATAGCGAAATAAAGTTTGGAAATTGTAGGAGAAAATTTTTATGAAATAAAACTAACCCGAATAAATCGGGTTCAAAATAAAAGCAGTTTCTGGGCTCTTTTTGTCTAAAAATTAAATAAAGTACGTCATACAAAACTACGCGACATGTTTTATACTTGGAAAGATTAGTCTGCACTTGTTCAAATTTTAAATTTTGAAAGTAGATAATGTACCTGTTTACAAAACGTGATGCAGTAAAAAAATAACTCGACTGACTAAGCAAAAAAAATATATTTCATGACCGACCAATCTGTTATATAGGTGAGATGATAAACAAAAAAATTGTAAAATATTGTTATAGAAAGGTTACAAAAGACATCAAAATCGCATTATCGTTAAAACCTTTAAGAATAATATTTTTATCTATCCACCCGATAATGTATGTGTACTCAAATACATAAATCTATTTTTAGACGATCCGCCGATAGTGTGCGAGTTTTTATCTCTTTTAAAATTGAATGAATGCTCTCTGAGTGTAAATTGAACTCAAAACATTTTTTCTAATTAGTTAGCTTTGGAAGAAATTAAGAATCTAGGTTAATAAGTAAGAGTAAGCTATAAAGTCTAATTTTATTATTATTATTGTGTGAAGTCAGACAAACAATTTTCATTGATCAATATTTTATGGTATTTAATATCCTAATTTGATCATAGTTTGCCTTCTTAAAACGTTGTAATAAATAAGTAAACTCTACATCATGAAAATTTAATTTTTTTCAGTAAAAAACTTGAAATTTTTAACGAAATTAGGTCAAGGTATTCTTATCACGGAATTATGTACGCCGAAAAAAATATAAATACAATATGAAAACGAAAGCAACTCGACTTTATTTTCATATTTTTAATATTTGAATGCAAATAAAATTTATTTACATAACTCATTTAAGATCTCTCATTACAACATCACAATACATCAAATTAGATTCACAACGTAAAATTTAATTCTGTGCACAAGTTTGCAAGCCCAGAGTTTATAGGTCAAATATTTTAGGAATTTGCAATTCACTTTTTGCAGTGTCGGCATGATTCAATGGAAGATTGCTGGACGCTGAAATGATGATAACCATATACACAATACAATAAAACACATACCCTTTCGGCTAAAAAGTACCATCTATCATACGCTGTGACATCATCAATGTCTGACAAAGCAGTACCTCGTTTTACTCAATTCAATTTTTGTAAAACCAAAAATAGCTTTGTGATTTTCCCACTTATCTCAGCGAACTTACACTACAGAGACATTGTATTTTTGCAAAACAACAAATATTGAATACATCTTTTTATACGAACGAACCCCTTTGGGAAATTTTTAAGTCTGTAAAGAGCCTACAGCATCAGGAAAATGAAATGAGACTGGATTGGATTTTTTTATTTTATCTTAATGTTAAGCACAAAAAAAAAATCCTTTTGTATAAAACAAACAAATGGTACAAAATCCGACGAATCGAATGATGAATTATAACTTTTAATAAGTTTTGCAGAAAGTAGAGCTTAAAAAAATATAAAATACATAAAATACTAAGTTTTCTAAAAATTACTTTTTGCTTTTAACTGATGCCAATACATACTTATAAAAATTGCATAAAATTCTTTGTGTAGAAGATTGTTTAAATTACAACTTTGTTTGATTAGTAATTTGATGAATAATTAAAATGGAGAGTCAACAGCAGGTTGCAATGCTAATAGACTTTAAATACTTTATACGAAATGTATATAAGATTAAAATTTATTTACAAAGCCATGAGATATTTGCGGAAGGGTCACAAAAGCCCAGAAAGTTAAAATTCAGCTGCCACAAATGCACATTTTTAAGCCACGGTTACTACTCCGATTTTAGAACTAACTAATTTCAAATATGTTATGTATATTTTGAAATTAAAAATGGCTATCCGAAATTGCTAAACTTTACTTATATAAATTATATATCATCAACTTTGCAGTTTTGATATAAGAATTCAATAAACAAACCAATTTTTGTAAAACACCATCCAACGTATTGGTTTCGAAATGTTTAATTACTCCATTTTCATATCAGAACCTAAGTGACCCCAAAACACCAATGTAATTAATTTCAAGCAAATGCGACGGAATTTCGAATTTTGTCCACTTTTTTGACGATTTGGAACACTATGCGGGCGGCGTATCGTTCATTTACTGCCAAGATTTTTAAATCATAGTCACATAGCTGTTAAAGAAATATTCCAGTGGAAGGTGAGAACCTCCAATTGAGTTCTCACTCGAAGTTACAGAAATTGAAGATTTGTCACTGTGAGAAGGGTATTTCCAATACTCTACCTACTCACTAACGAGTATTTTCTCAGTAAAGGTTACAGCAACTGACTGCAGAAATTCTTAAGCACTGCACTAATTAGTCTAATCTCTTTAATAATTATAAGGAATTTGGCAAATTGAACAAAAAGTGCAAGTGTTATAATTAAGAAGTATGATATATTTAATATATATGTATATACTATTTAAGACCCAGATTATTAAACTTTATATCAATTATTGGTACTCTGCAAGGGATGGGTTCCAATTAATTTTTGAGTTTTATGGTATTTATTCTTTAAATACAAACGATAAGCAACGGAAATGATTGTATTGATAGAAACCGATAGCGACTATTTGATAAAAGTCGGCAAACGGAATCATAACTTCATCGTTACATAAAAAGCACCATTAAAATATTGCCAATATTAAACAAAATCCCCGGAAGGTCAAATTAGCTACTCAATCTAGACGAAAATATATGTATTTTTTCTATCGGAAACCAAACAAATATTTACCACTAATCACCGCAGCTGTGCAATTATATTATCTGTTAAACAATTTAATTAACATACTGATCTATAGCCTGAAGTGTAGATGTTATAAATTAATATCTCTCGTCACAAACAGTTGAAAGATGATAGACAGGATCCTGCGCGGATTCCTTTGGATTAAAACAAAAGAAATTAGGACAAAATGTAGGTTTTCTAAAACCAGGGTTTAAAAATTAATTTAATCTTTCAAAAGCACTGGTTAGTAGTACAACCTTTTGGGTGACAACACTATTATTCAAAAATCTGGTTGCGAAAGCAATTGAAAAATCCAATATTTCGAGGCGACTTAAAGATATCATTAAAGATGCTTTGTCTGGTACAAATATTGTTATTTACTATTTTAGAAAATTGTATTTGGTAATGCTTAACATATGCAAAATCGCTCTCATAGCCAAAGGAAAGCGTAACCAGCTTTAAGAAATTTAGAATAATAATTTTTATTATATCAAAACTACCTTCAAAGTGCTTGTTATTATATCCGACATACTATTTTAGATAGGTAAACATTTCAAGAATGAAGATCTATTAAATAGGCACTTTATTTTTATTATTATTATAATTTCATCGGCTGTGCGCTATGAACTGTTCCATCTTCCAACTTATTCTCCAAATATGAAGAAAAGGCTTTCGCATCAAACGAATTGTGGCGTCGTCTTAGCAAAAAAATTTCTTCTCGCTAAATAAAATTATCCTATTAATAAACATGAGTTCGATTTTAAATTAAACTTTTAATTATAAGTATGCAAAAATATTGACAAACCAAAATTTTTGATCAAAGCAGTTAGTTAATTATTTAAGTAAAACATAGTTTTGCTACTGGAAAATTGGTCCTTTAAATAATAATGCCAAATTGCTTATAATATTTGAAATTAAGAGATTTTCGTGCTGAAAAGTATTCATGTCTTTTTTTTTTTTTAGTAAAGATTAATAAGTAATTTTAAATGTAAAAACTATATTACACTACACTAAGCTAGTCCAATCCTTTACAAGTAGTAAATTTAAAAAAATAAAAGATCATTTACGAGATTTTTTTTTTTATTTAATACTAGATACTTTTTTATTAGCTTGAGTTTCGAAAACGTCCAACCTCAGATTGACTGGAAATTTTTTTCTGAATATTCTCTGCTACATCAGATGATAATACCTAAAAGGATTTTTGGCGTATATTTTTTAATGAATTTTATAAATAAATAATTTATCAATGTCCCTATTATTTTACAAAGTGAAGTGAAAAGTTAAAGAATTTAAAAACCCTTACTGAATCTTAAGCCTATTTAGTCGAAATATGGTATATTGCACATTTTTTTAAATAATATAATTCTGGAGGAAAAGACTTGAAATTAGAGGTTTATCCGTAATAAAAGCACTTTGAGTAAAATTGCTAAGTAGTTTTCTTGCTAGGAAAGGGAGCCCTTAAATTAAAATAGCTCTGACGGTGAGTTTATAAATAATTTATTTGTTTACGTCACTTAGTTCAGATTTTCGATTTGTGAAAGGATAGAGCTTTTTTGTTAGATAGCGATGTGTGTCTACCAAATAATAATTTATTTTAATCAAAGGTAATGCCCATATATTTTAAATCATCACACCATTCAATGCTGCAGGAATTTGGTTGAATACTGAAACACTGAATACAATTTTCAGATCAAACTGAGGTTGGACATTTTCGGAACTCCAGCCTTAGTAGTTAGCCTTAGTATAGAAAGTTCTTAAAATCACAGTTCTCGGTGACCAGAATTGCGCACATAAGAATATTACTGTCTTTAAAGATCAGAAGTGAATAGTTTGTTTTTTAATTTAAAAAATGACTCGTTTGAACTATAGGGGAAATTAAAAAATCCTTGGATCAACGAAGTCATGTATGAAAATATCTAGAAGTATACAAAATTTAAATTGGTTTATTAGTTTTTGGAAAATTGCAGTCATCGTTTAGGAAAATACTGTTTAGAACTTCGTCAATCAATCCCCAAATCAATTTAACACCTTCTAAGCCGGCAATAATTGTAATTCATAATTGCGCTTAAGGAAAATTGTTATAACTGAAAAAATATGCAATTTATTGGATTGGAAATTTTAGCGACGTGTTTGGGTACGAACACATTAATTATTAATACCAATTTTTTTTTTTTTTTAATTTTTACATGACAGGGTAAAAAAATTAAATAAGCAAATATTAAAAACGTATTTTTACGTTACCGGCGTTTAAGTAATAACATGGAAAAGACGTACTTTTACGTGACCGGCGCAAAATATGTTAAAAAATCCTAACCTACACTACATACAAATGTTAGGTAAAAAAAATTCGCAATGTAAACAAATGTATAAATAGTAAATTCAGCGAATCAATAACAGCTGTCATATTTCCCAAGAGAACATAAATTAATAAATGAAAAAACAATTCAATTGAACTTGCACCAATGAATTAAATCGCATTCAATACTCTTCCTTCCCAGAATCTAGAACCCGCCAGGGATTACACTGAATTCACTTAAGCCTCTCTCTTGGTGTTGATTTTAAATTAATTGATCTTATTTACAAAAATTGTGAGAACAGAGCGGACTTCAGATAGTCCGGGTGGTAACGTATGGAGATAATTGAGCCTCAGTGGTTCTGACTGGACCAGCCTACAGCGAATCTGCCGCCGTCGTCGACCCTGACTTCTGACTTAGAGCTCGAATAGAAGCAATCACCGGCGTTTTTGAGGAATTTTGCAGTCTATCTCAAACGGAAATTGCGAAATAAATGGGGCTGCACTGCGAATCATCAATTGCGTCTTGAAGGCTGTGTCCGGTGAGGGGTAAGAATCACAACACAATTGCTGTTCCGTGTATATGCTGTACTTAAACGCGGGATATTCTTGGAATTAATCATGCAGTTCGGGAACCCCCCAATGCGTTATCACTCCCCCAATTTCAAGACGCGCAAATATCTTTAAGGCGACAGACAAGATCTGGAAAGTGGCTTAAATGTTTCAGAATGAGCCATAAATGCTTCCCGGTGATAGAAATCACGGTGTATAGTACTCAGTCAAACGCAAGCGGCCACTTACGAACCTGATAAAAGTTGTTTACAGCCATGAGACGGCGGAATTTAAAATAATTATTCGCAATGCATGCACTGTCCCACCGCGGGCCGACGGGCGCGTCCGTCTCCGCCTCCGCGGGATGTCAACCGCATAATTACGTGCACTGCCCGGCTTAATAATAGGCATTTTTCTGGGAAATCACAAGAATTACATCACAGCGGCCTTTAAGGTTATGTTCTCGAGAGACGAGAAATTCTGGCTCGAGGGCTCCACCGCCGGCCGGACGAGCCCCATTTTCGGACGGATACTAGCCTAGGAGGGATGAGGAACAGAACAAGTACCTTCACTGAGTCAAGGGGGTACATCAGGCAGTGCTCCAGCACCCCAGCTATCGCTCCCGCGGTCATGTTGGTGCTGATTTTCGTCGTCGGAAGCTGCTCATAGTCGTCAAAATTCATAATAGCTGCTCAGGTGGACGTCAGTTGCGGGCAAAAAAACGGAAACTCCGTATCGAAATGGACCGTATCGGGTGACCTGCAGCCGTCTGCTACACTACGCGATCTGATTTCTGGCCAATTTAAGCCGCCTTTTTTACTTTATGTACTTTTTTTTTTTTTTTTAGTGCACTGTACGCTTCGGAATTTTTTCCCTCTGCACACGACGGACGGGAGAAATCGGACGTCGTCTCGTCGTCGGTTCACTGTCGTCGATGTGTTTTGAGTATCGCCCGACTTAAGCCGGTATCATTTTAGTTCCCGCAAGGAAACCGAATTGCGATCGCTGTTAAACCTCCTGACTCCTGGCCGACTCGCTCACAGGACCGAATTAAAACCCATCTGCAGCTCACAGCCCGATCAGCACAATGTGGGGTGGGAAGGCGCCTGTCAGGCAACTGTCAGAGCGAACGACCGTGCTGCTGCGATTCAACGCTGCGGACAGATTGCGAACCGCGAGGGGCGCGTTCTGCAGTTTCGCCGCCCAGCGACTTTCTATTAACTGATTTCAGTTTCATTTACACGAACGCCCAAAACAGAGAAAAATCTCAATTTCCATGGGTCATGGTTGGATGGAATTACGCATTTTACGGAAATTCCTACCCCGTTTACAACTAAACAAATCACATACACCAGCGGCTCTCAAACATTTTACCAAAGTTGCAGAGTTTCTCATACAGAGCCGAAAGATTTGAAGCTAACCCCAACTCAACCTGACTAGTTTCATGGAGTTAACTTGGGTTTAACGATACTCAACTAAACCCGAGTTTCCGTGACCACTAACTCGAGTTGAACCCTGCATGCACTGACATATAAGAACTGGACTGCTGATCCCGTACAAAAACTCACATCAAAAGTAAGACCAAATTTTGACCGAATTCTAACTATCTCGCTCTTTCTTAAGCCCGCAGGCAGACAAATTTACAAAAAAAAAAATGGCCAATAGCCAAATGAAGGTGGCGCCATGTATGTGCACTTCTTTTGGTTTTTTCTAGTATCTTCGCGTGTGATACATCTTTTTGATACTCCCAATAGATAAATAAAAGTAAACACAAGCTTTTTGCACATCACTTTTACCCACGACAGCCTTTACAAGTTGCCCGCCAACTCATCATTTTCCGTTGCAATCAGCTGCTAGAATAGTTTAACGATGTCCAACAGATGGCTACTTCATTTTGTGATAAAACTTTTAGCTTGGGTTGGTATAAACGAGAAATGTAAAGGTTAGACAAAGGCAGAAAAATAATTTGTATAGCTATCTTTGTTTTTCTTAAGTCCCCAGCTGATTGCCGCGAAGAACATTTTTTTGAAAAAAACTTAAAATTGAGCGTGATATGAAAGAAATCGGTTCGTGAAAGCTCAATTATTTTTAATTTGCGTCAATTTAAACATAATTGTACGGTATTTTAGGGCATTTTTAATAGCATGATTTCACTGACATGAAAGAACTGGACTGCTAACCGTCGTCTGAAAAATGAGACCATTTTTAGCACAGGCTCAATCCTCATGGAGCAAATAAATACCGTCTTCGTTAGGCCAGTCATACACGCCCAGTTCTATTGCACAATAAAAAGCAAAATATTGCGCAAAAAAAACTGCGCTAGATGGTGTCCACACACAGTGCAGTTAAATGCACAATTTGCTCATTTTTCGTGAGCGTTTGAACGATCAACACGTGAAGAATTCATTTTGAAGGAAATTAATAGTGAGCCATAATTTGTCAGAGAAAATGATTAATTTACATGCTATTAGCTATTGTTATTTTAAAAGCGAAAAGAAATAGAATGAAACGTTACGTTTCTATAAAATAAAGAAGTTCCGTTTTCTTCTCACTTGAATCCATGGCTGCTGTCACACAGAATTGCAGTTATATTGAAAGAATTTCATGCGACTTGCGCATTTAACTGTGTAATCACAACGACAAAACTGTGCTAATAACTGAGTAAATTGTGCATGTGACCTGAGCTGTCTTCAGTTTTAACATCAGTTCTGATTGGACTGACATTTCCAGTCCATACTAGATTTAGATTGATGTGGATGTCCGAAGACATTATTAGGCCCATTGTGATACCACTTTTTGTGACAAAAAAAAAAAAAAAAAATTGAAATTTTGGTGCAATAAACCCAGGCAGCCCCCTTAAAAAATAAAAAATTAACGATTTTTAATTTTCAAAACCAGTTTAAAGGTTTTAAAATTAAAAATCATACCCTGAAAATTTCATTAAAAAATTCCAATTTGAATAATCGCAAAGACATCTGCTCGAATCGTAACATATTCCCGTTCAAAACTTTAAACGCGTTTTTTTCGAAAATAAACTTTTAAAAAGATATTCAAAATATATTGAGAAATAATCAACCGATTTGGTTCTAGTTTTGCACACTGATGCTTTATAAGACTATCTAGTAATTGCCACCCGTTTTTTTTTTAAGCCATAGTTTTCTTTTTATAAATAAACAAAGGTCAATTCGCATCATCAATAATGCCTTCATCTTCAAACGGCAGCCATTTTTCGAAACACTAAGATTTTAAAAATCGGAGTCGATAAAAACTAGTTTTTTATGTACTCTCTAAAAGGATACACATTTTTTTCAGATAAAAAATATAAAAACTACAGTGGGTATTTATATTAATACTGAAATTTTTTGAAATATAATGAAATATAAAGTACTTTAATATGAATATATTTGATTTCTAATACAATTTTTTATATTGAAAAGAAATTCTCAAACTTAAGCGTATTTTTTCTGCTACTAGATGTATATAAGTGAAAGACACTTTTCGTGATTTTTCCGAAGCAAATTAAAAATTCCAACATTTTTATAACTCGAAAAAAAGCCCAATACCCATCTTCTCGTAACTTAAATCTTGCGAATAAATTGCATGGAAAAAAAATGATTAAATATCTTGAACTTAACTAAACCGAAAATTGACCTTTAAAGAAAACTCACAAAAAAATGCGATCCTCATCATAATAATCTATCCACTAATAAATATAGAATTCTTATTAAATCTAGAGAATAAATTAACAATACACAATATGATTTTTCAATCTGTACATTATATGTATTTTCCAGTTGCCTGACGTAATTGTGCAAAATCTCACATTTAATCACTAAAAATAAAGCAAGACAACATATTAAAAATTATATTAATTTGCTGTGGGACTCCCCAACTAAACAGTTATATTTATATAGTACGTGAAGTAGCATAGCATCTAACTAGACCTAGACACACTTTTTCAGTTAAAATCATATTTTACCAAATAGACTAGTCATTTTATGATATAATTGAAAAATTGTTAAAAACCCTAAACAATTTGAATTTATCTCGGCTTTTTTTGCAGTTGTCTATTTAATTAACCTGAACCATGTTAGTTTAAATTACATTTATGTATGTACATCAGTTTAAATAACATGTTTTTCAGCTTCGTTTTTTCTTATATGTCATACATAAGCATACAAAATTGCGATAACAATGCAGTGAGTTAAATTATAATTTATAGTAGGTATTATCGGTACTGGAAGTTCCCAATGTTTTTGATCTTGTTCGAGCGTCAAATCGAATCTATAGATTAGTTTATTGTGTATATTAAAGTCAATTCAAATTAAATTAAATATTATAAATTTATATCTGTACACCGCGCCAGACAGGCAGAAAAGGGCATTTTATATATGAATCTAGAAAGATAACTTATAAATAAATATATCAAGTTTCCATCAGTTTCTGAGATAAAAATTAAATCGCACTTACCTTCGTTATGAGAGAGTATAAAAAATAATGAAGGTCAGGCGATAATGGTAGTAAATAACAATGTTTTCTTTCTGATGGGAAATTCAACCATAAAATAGTATTATTAGGAAAAGTAATTTCCTAAATTTTCTAGAGATATTCCATTAAATATCGTGACGATTTATATTGATTTTTTGCATATGTTTATCTAGTTGGAAATAAGACGAAGTAGTTTTTAGGAAAATCAATTTATTGAAATAAAGCTTTATTTAGCGACATATAACAATTTTCCAATTAGATAATGAGTAAATGGATTTCATCTGATCTGGTGACACGCAACCGGGTTGCAGTTCCTTTCACCATCAAAATTAAGCAATATTGAACGCGCGCAATGAATATTTATTTATTTTATTCGCTTTCGAGATCGCTTGGACTCAAATCACTTTATGTGTTTGAAAATGTAGCAACCACCTTCTCCCTTGCATGTCAATTTCATCCCTTACCAAACTCATCTGCGGTCTCTTAGCAACATACACAACATAACAAAGAAATCCTTTTTTGAAAATTGCATTCGGACACCATTCGTAAGAGCATAAACATAACTTGCATAAAAATGACGGACGACTTAAAACTAATAGTAAATGAAGTCAATAGCACGCTAAAGACCGAATACAATCTAATATCTTTCGACTCGATGTCTGCGGAGTCACTGCTGCAAACACTAGTGGATGTTCTGGAATATTTCAAAGCAACCAGTAAGGTAAAAGTTTTATACATTACTTAATTTACTTGATAAATTTATTTAATTGTACCCTTAGTTCGAAGTGAAGTTTGTTGAGCGAGATGAAGTGGTAAAAAAGATTTTGGAATCACTGAAAAAAATTCAGTACCGACCATCTCAAATGGATACCGTAGATCCAGCTGCTTTCCGTCGTAATCTGAGCCAGGGGGATAAGAAAACGATTTATCCCATTATGAAATATGTTTTCAGCAACAAGGAACGGATTCACCACCTCACATATCTAGCACAGTATGTTTATGCCTATTTATTCCCCCAATTCTGGATAAAAGTTAATAGCTCTTGGGCTGTTTTCATGAATTTAATTTCTGCAAAATTCAACTTAACTAAATTAATGACTTAATTGCGCAGCCAGATGCAGGAACTGAAACTCTTGCAAACAGCGTTAGCCTCTTAACTACTATCAAAACTCACTTTAACCCTTTCAGACACAAAAATCAGGCGTTTGAGATAAAAATCTGAATTTTTGCTTATACACAAATATGACACTAATAAACACGAATATGCAAAAACAATTAAGGTAGGATGCCTCACCTGGCCACCAGGTGATGTCCCATATATGGGACATGCCTTTTTTTTGCGCGTGGCGGCCAATCAAAACGTATTTTTTTACACTTTTCTGCATAAATTGTTTAAAAAATAGTTAAAGAGTACTTACCGATTTTTGTTAAAACTCGATCTTAAAAAAAAAAAAACAACCTTTATATGAGCACTAAGGACCACTTGTTTACTGCCGCACAATATAATTTCACAAAAAAGGCACTGAACCATGTGAAATGGTCAGAGTTCGGTACAAAACTTATTTTTGTAAAGTTTAAAAGCTACTTTATTAACAGAGTTGCCAACCATTGCAGATTTAATATTGGTGTCTACGTTAAATAGCTTTAAAATCAGTGACAACTTTTGTCCAATATATTGGACATTGTGTCTGAAAGGGTTAAAGAAATTACTGAATCGCTCATCTTCTATGAATTCCTTGTTCTGAATAAAAGTAATATTTTAAAACAAGAGTTCTTAACTTTTATGCAGAATCAGTGAGCTAGTTCTCTTTACACAACAAAAATAACAAACCTATATTTATTTTTAAAGATTTCTACTGCCAATACAACTACCACCAGAAGCGATGAGTAACTCTGAAATTGCTACACTCTGGGAAGATTACTTGCACGTAATGGATCAATTTAAAGAGGCTCACAAGGCTCACACAGAGGCTTCAAAAGAAACAGCTCAGCTAAAGGAATTACGAAACGACATTAATGCTATCGAAATGGAAAAAGACAATGGTATAAAAAAATTAATAAATTATAAAATTTCCTATCTCAAAACTAAACCAATTTTAGTGAAGAAACGTATTGAAAGAACACAAACTCGTTTGGATAAAATTCCACAACAGGAACTTCTTTTAGAAGCATCCCATGTACTTCGAGTAGAAAAAGATCGTTTGAAAGAGCTTCAAGGACATGTGGAAGATCAAAGACATACCTTAAACAGGGCTCAAATGGTATAGATGTTGGTACATACATTCAAATACTCAAAATTAAATTTTATACCTTATGTTAGATGAATGACCGGCTGCAAAAAGATTTGTCGAATGCTCGTGTCGCGACTCAAAGCACTTCACCGCAGCAATTAATGGACACGATTCATGAAGAGACCCAGGTTATGGAATTTATGGTTAAACAAAAGCTTCCCAAAGAGATGAAAGAACTGCAGCAGGAGATTAAGTTACTAGAAGAAGTTATAGATGAGCCTAACGTTACCAGAGATTATCTGGATGAACTTCAGCAACAGGTATGTGGTATTTAGCTAAAAGTTTAGTTTCAAAGTTTGTTGATTTATTGAAAGCAGTAAACTTTCCGATTTGTTATGGAATATGATTTCACTTAAATGACTGCACCGGTTAGCTTCGCAGTACCCCATTCTATCAACTCAATTTTCCAACACATTTTCGATGGTTTGGGTCTCTATTTCACGATCAATATAATGCTTAAGTGCCTGAATTATTTCCGGATTGCCAATATAATATCGAACTTTAACGCCTCAAGGGTAAATTCCTTTCGTATCGCGGAAATATGATATTGTTAGGTAGGTAATCTTTGTCAAAATAACATGTAATTTAAAAAAACCAGGCGATGGCCCACCCTGTATTTTAAAATAGTCAGAAGTTATAACTTTTTTAAGCGGAGCTTTTAACCGTTTTCTGGAGCTTATGCATCCTTATATACCCTAAAAAATAGTGTGTGAGATTTATTCTCATGTGTATAATTTTAGGTAGATGTTGCCTCGAAAGAAGTTCAAACGTTAGTAGAGAAACGTTTAGCTGAGCGAGGAAGTCAAAATGATGCCCTACTTCCTTTTCGACAACAAGCAGCAACAGTTGCACGAAACAAAGAAATGGCTGCAGAGCAATTAAATCAAGCAACAAAAGAACTCCGAGAAGTTGAATCTCTTCTACAACAGAAACAAAAATTGGTAAGTCTTTTAACCCTGTTTTTATTGAATAAAATATGGCAGTAATAGAAAATTCAGTTCCTGTTGCCGAATGCATAATTCAGGAATTGCTTTGGCTTAGCTGAATTGAGCCAAAATAAATCTAATTATGTAATAAAGCCAATTTCTTTAACGATTTTTTAACAAAAATACCAAAATAAATCTCTTATTTTTATTTGTAATAAAATTATAATATCCACTAAATATATATTAAGCTTGAAGAAACGGTTGGAGAAGTAATATTACGGGGTGAAGAAAGAAAGCAGTACGTTAACACTCTTCGTGCGAAAACGTCTGTGTATAAGCAACAGAGATCTGAGCTTGCTGGCATTCGAGCTGAAGTAGCTGACCTTACACAAACTTTAGAAAATTTAAAATCCCAAGATCCTACCCTTTCAACAACTCTGGAACAAGTTACAAATGAAGATGGTGATTTAGAAACTCCAAGATCTGAGTCTCCGATTGAGACCCGCGGATTGACTGAGTTATCTCGGATTGTTGATGGATTGCTTAGGGCTGTAAAAGCAGCTCGAGATAGAGTAACACCGCTGTCTCAAAAAATTCGTCCATTAAGAGAAAGAGTTATTGAATTGAAGGATGAAAGGGATTCAAGAAAGCAGGTACATTTAAAGGAATGTATTTTTTTAGAGTTTCTACTTTTTAATTATTTAAATTATAGACTTATGATAGTGTTAATGCTACACTTAGTGCAGAAGCTGCAGTTTTACATAGCGAGATTGCTGAAGCTGAAATGAATATCAAACAGTTGGAAAAAGAGTGGCAAGAACTTAAGGTTTGTGTTTATTTAATTTATTTTTTACATCCTAATCGAATACGACTTTTATGCTAAAAGGTGGAATATGATCGTGCAGAAAATTTATTGGAAAGAGTACGAAATGAAATGAACGATAGAACTGAGGCAGGAGAAATGTCGGTTAAGGAATCACTTCAGAATCAGATTCATGAACAAGAAATACTGTTGAAAGATTTACAAGAAGTAGGTTGAGAATTCAATTTAGCTCGCATAGATTAACATTGCTTTTCTAATTTCAGGAAAAGGAGACTTTATTCAAGAACCAGGAATACCGTGCTAGACAACTTGCAATGTGGAACCATGTTAAAAAACTTCTTGAAATTAAAATGAATTGCATCAACGAAGCAAAAGCAAGAGGTCCTGGAGGTACTCTGTCAATAGAGAAAAATTCCGAAACATTTACTTTGCAGTGAATTTAATTCCTGTTTTTTTTTTAATTCTAAACACTTAAAATAAAACTAAAGAATTTATTTAGCATCCGCTTCTCTTATCGCACTTTCTTTAAGACCTAAATTCGGATAAAGTTTTGCAATTTGTCCTGGTGGTGTACAAAGTCTTCCTGAGAACTCAATGCGTTTTTGACTTTGACTTCGTTCCGATGCAGTGACTATGTCCAAGAGAGATCTGAAAGAAAATATATAATATTTATGGAAAATATTAAAAGATCCAAAAGATCCTTCGATTGAGACACGATTAAGGCTTTTGAATTATACCGCATTGTTGATGGATTGATTATAATAATAAACTCGTTCGATCTCATTCTTACTAAACAAAAAAAAAAACAAAGATATCCGCATAATTTCCACTACATTAACTGAAAATTGAATGATTAAATCTTTCTAATGTCAATTACTACTCCTCAACAAAACTGAATAACAAAAACCAGAAGGAAAAAACGTTATTATGATGTACGGCCTCATTGAGTCCTAATAACAGCTTGGAGAATTGAATTTGGCATTGATTCGTACAGTTTTTGAAGATAATCTACTAAAAAATCATTATACCAAACATCTTCACATGCTTTTTCCAATTCCAAGAGGGTTTTTGGCTTTTCTACTTGAATTTTTCGTCCCATTATTGACCACGCATTTTCAATAATATTGAGGTCAAGGCTGTTAGGTGGCCAAGATAATGGCTCTGTTCCCAATTCGGTTTTAAATTCGGACACCTAACCAAGTGAACTTATTATTGTAGTATTTTTATTCAAAAATGTTATTCCTACTACTAACAGAGTGGGCCCTACAACAGCGAGCCGAGTCGTCCTCGAATAGGGATTTTTCACTCTACTCTATCATTGTCGCTACAGTTGGTAATAACGCTTTTTCCCAAATTTCTTTGTATCTTCCTACATTAACCCATTAATGCCTGAATAACAAAAAATCTTACGGCAATTTCGAGGCCCTAACTTTTATCGAAGGGGTGGTCAATTCTCATCGAGACCAACTTTTCTAGACGTATTTTGAGTCGCCCGACACGATCCAATCAAAAAAAAAGTGAAAAAAAAAATTATTATTATTGTTTTTTTGCAATATTATGTAAATAAATGACTTTTTCACGTCTTTTTTTCGAAAAAAACGACAGATTTAGTGGGGAAAAAGCAACTTTTTACTGCAATAAAGTGCATAAAACGTGTTATTAGTACTTAAACTTCAAAAATATGTAGGCATGTTTTTCGTTAAAAATATTAGGATGCATAAAAATTGCAACATTTTAACGCATATTTGCATTACTTTCGATCACTTTTTTTATCTCACTATGTTCGACTATTCCCAAAAATGTATATACACTAGTTTTAAGGGTCACTGATTATGAATATGCTATCAGATTTTCGTAATTCAAAATGGCGGATCCAAGATGGCGAACAATTTTTGGCAAAATTCTCAATTTCTTCGAAAAAAAAGTGGGTATTTGGAGTTTTTGGAGTCACTGATTAAATGCCTGCATATTTTTGAAGTTTAAGTCCTAATAACATGTTTTATGCACTTTATTGCAGTAAAAAGTTGCTTTTTCCCCACTAAAACTGTCGTTTTTCCAAAAAAAATTGCGTGAAAACGGTATTTATTTACATAAAATTGCAAAAAAAAAAAATAATAATTTTTTTTCAATTTTTTATTTTGTTGGATCGTGTCGAGCGACTCAAAATACGTCTAGAAAAGTTGGTCTCAATGAGCATTGACCACCCCTTCGTTAAAAGTTAGGGCCTAGAAGTTGCCGTAAGATTTTTGTTATTCAGGCATTAATGGGTTAATAGAACCGTCTTCCAGTGCTATGTTGCCAACACCATTAAATATAATGGCTCCCCATACCATTATAGACGCAGTAAATTTTACCACTGGTAGCGCGTGATCTTCATGAAAACGTTCTGTACGCAAGAAGTCCCATTACATTCAAACGCCTCTGCGTTCGCACACTTATTATTTCAACTGATGTCGCTTCCCTTAGTTCTGTCCTTAATTTAGACGCAGATGCACACCAGACCTTTAAGTGATAAGTGCTTTCAAACTTGATCTTTCCTTCCTGTTGTCTTTTTTATGGACCGGCACACTTTATTTTTTTACGAAACGTCTCACAGTACTTTCGTTACATTTCACTTGACGAATTTCACGAATACTAAAGATTTGATTAACTAAAGCCTAAATAACAGCCTCTTTTTCGGTGGTCAGTTGCTTAAACCTCCCCACAGTATAGTGACCATATTCCTCTCTAATAACGCGACAACAATCTTGCCTCAAGCACGACTATGAATTAGTATCTGACTGAGGAAATATTGCAGAATCGAACAAAGAATCTAAATCCCGAGTAACAAATGCATTAGCCTAAAATAAGACGTGAAGTTAAGATAAATGTGGAAATTTAGGCACTGCGGCTTTTTCTATGTCGCGGGATATATATTATTCTTCTGGTTCAGTATTTTAGCGCTTTGGAATAATCATAAAAAGAGACTTACCTATTTCCCGTGTTTCCAAACATTTTTCTAGTTTTTGTGTAAGGTGCATCATGAGGTGGAGACATTGGTGAATCAGTCGTTGCTCGTATAACACTAGTGCGGTGTGTAGTTTCAGCTGAAAAGGGAAAGCAAAAAATTATTTTAAATTCAAATTTCAATTTTGAACCGTACCCGTAGAATCCAACTCCCTAACTGCTTGATCCAATTCAACCTTTTCAGCTGTGTCAGGTCCCCGAGACCTGCAGTCCCTTAAGCATTGAAGAACAGCCTTATGGCCAGCGGATGTACTTTGACTCTGAATCAGAATTTCTAATTCTGTCCAGAGAAGTTTATACTGCTCTTCCTTTTTATTTCCCTTAAGCCTGTGCCCCATGTTGGGGAGCGGAAGCTGTTCACTTCTTGAAGACAAGCTCACCAAATTGAATATAACCTGTCTACATGCAATAATATCGTTTTCTGATAGTTCATCCTTTCCAATTACATTCAGAAGTGGGTCCAGATATTGCCTCACATTATAAACGAGGGTCATTCCGAGTGTTAATGGAAAATATCTAGAGCGCCTGTATAGCTTCATTCTTGCCTTTTGCAAGTTTTCATCGAATGGATGCTCTGGAATTGGTTTAAGTGGGACAAGCTTGTGTGTCTGAATGAAGTTACCGAAATCCGCAATTCTATAGTCGGTAACTCGCCCTCCGCCACCCTCAGATATTGAAGGAGGATCCTCGAGACATGACCGAGATATGTGAAGTGTATGAATGAATATTTCACCCCCATGAGCAGAAAGAAGGTGACTTGTCAATTTTCCTCCAGTTTTCCTGTGTAAATTAAATTTATTGCATGAGTTTATCTGAATTTAATTGAATTTAAAACTCTTGGTTTTTGTATTAAAGAAAATGGGATAATATTGATTATTAGTTAAACTATTCCTTTTTATTTGTTATTTAAATAAAATTAAAATATTGATTTTAGTTAATGTAAATTTATTTTAAAATATGCTCGCTCCATTAAACAAAACTTCCCTTGTCCTCGGTCTTTCCAATAAACATATTTTTTTACAACGCGCCTAAGAAACTTTCACGATTTTCCACTTGTCGTATTTTTAATCAACCGCTACTACGTTGAAATTTTGACAACGAACAAGATAGAAGTGACGTCGCCACATGACCCCGCTTTCAATTGAGCAAAAGTTTAACGAAAAAAACATTTACAAAATTGGTTCGAACGTCTCTTAGAAAAAAGTGTCAATTTTTTAAATTGAATTTTACGTATTTCGAACATTTTTGATTATGGGTTGAGGGCACTGGCCTCTTTTTATTTGGTGTTGCGACGTCACGCACTCACTAAAGTGTCTTATAATATTGGGTTAACTTTTCTGCATTAGATGGATCATCGTTTTGGTTTTGCTTATTTACCACCTCCGTAAAGCAAGGTTTTAACCTACTTAAAGAAACTTTAACTTTTTTTCCTTTAATCAAAATTGCAAAATAATCGTTAGAATGTGAAAATTTTTTAAAAGGTCCTTCATAACGACATTGTAAAGTACCTTTAACAGCATCAGTAGGAAAACATACGAACAATTATTAAGGTCTTTAAATTTGAAAAATTTAGGAACTGAATGACTTGAGATTTGTACTGGCCTAATATTACTGAATACTTTTTGCAAATTATTAACATTATTGGCAGAAAGATTTTGAAAACTCCTGCAGAAATTTACTCTGTAAACGGATGTTCTCCTCGTAGAGTAATTCAGCAGGACTGGTCCTTAATGCAGTTCTTAATCCAAACTGGATGAATGGTAGCAACTTAGACCAAGATTTATCGTTGTAATCCATAATAGTGGCTTTAAATGTGCGATGCCATCTTTTAAAAAATCCATTCGCAGTAGCGCGATTGTGTTTCCAAGTAATTTGGAAAGTTCCTTAAAGAGTGAGGATTCCAATCTACCATCTACATTAATCAGTAACTATAGATATCCAAACTTGACAAAGGGCTTCAGCAAAGGTCTCAGCTGAAATATCAGGTAAGGGTTATGCTTCAGGCCATCCAGCAAACCAATCGATTGCGGTGAGACATTAATTAATAATACTTTTCTTCTACAGCCAAGAGTATATAATTACCACATTTCAGACTTCCAATTCTAAATTTCGATTTTTTTTACTTTTCACCTTTTTTGTATTTTTTTGTCGTGATTATTACGAGTCATATACTATATTTTTCCTTAACTTTAGTGTGGCTAACTCACCTGCTGCAGTTTATTGCAGTTCTCACTAATCTGCTATAAATTATTAAAAGATTCTGTAGCTAACTCACTTTTTACAAAGTTTTTTAAAAAAAATGAGGAAGAAATGAAATAAAGTCAAAAATAAATATAACGTCTTAAATTTGCAGTTCTAATAAATTTTTCAAATTAAAGTTACATTTAAAAAAATATATTTAAATAAGTAGTATAGGAGTTTTAGTTAAAAGCTCCTTCTACTACATTCATACCAGCGGGGATCTCGAGATTCGAACTATTGGAACCTTGTAGTAAAAACTCTAAAGACTTCCACTTTTCAGAGGACTTAAATTAAGTTCAATTAAATGTTTCATAATAATCTTTCATATAAAAAAAAATGGCTGATTCTGCAACAAGCAATATTTAAAAAAAAATTGAATCATTTTAATACATACCTTGGCATTTCCAATAAGACAGAACGTCCATTAAGTAAAAAGTTAATAAGGCAAGAACTTGGACGGGAAGTTACATCGACGGGAGTCACCCTGTATTGTGCTAAGCAAGGTTGAAGATCTGAGGCTCCGCAACCACGTGGGGTACACCACTTTAAGGTGACCGTCTCGTATTTAGCTCCTTCCTTAATACTTGTCGGAAGTATTAGCTCTGAACCGAATATAACAGTGTGGGCTTGTTTAGCGTGGAATATTTCAACATCGTAATTTGCACTTGAACTGGCGTTTTGCTCTTCCTTAATAATTGAATAAAAATTTATTAATTATTCGGGCAGAAATATATTTTGTTTACTTTCATTGGAATCCCTGTAACTGTTGTACTGGCTAAATCATAATGAGGCAAAATTAGATGTGTTAGCTTATTAGATATTTCTGCAGCGCATACTGAATGGATCTCAGAGGATAAAGCTGCTGAAATCTAAAAGAGATCAGGTTATAGAAGCAAAAGTGATGTTCTTAAGGGGGAACAACACTTTGAAAGATTGAAAAATATTACTACTTTATTGCCCACAAGGTGGGGAACTATCACCTAAGTAGATGACCTTCTAGTCAGGTTATGTGATTTTGGACTATGCGGATGATCTGACAATAATCGTCCCTGGAAAGTTTGACTCAACAGTCACGAGTTTAATGAGGTTCGAACTGCTCTTTTACGGTATTGCACGTGCAAAGACGATACGTATTTTATTAAAAAACTGATTTCTTAAAGGTCAAACACAAAAGCGATAAGGATGAAGAGTTGTAGTTAGAAGAAGTAATTTACTTTCAAGCTTCATGAGGCTGGCAGTTCATCTAACGAATTTCATATAAAAAAAATTAGATCTAATAGGTCACAAATTAGTCAGCGATAAGGAATTAAAAAAAAAAAAAAGTTTAGTAATTATTTACTTTAAGGTCCAACTCTTCGATGACCTTGCGCTTGAAATATGTAATTCTTGAAGTCATTCTGAACAATTCTGAAATTGCCTCCTTTATATTTTTTTTAGGTTGAAAATTAAATATTTCATTCTGCTAGCGATGCGTCCAAACTTAAAAATATGTTCAAATTGCCATAGGGCGGTTTAGGTCAAATAGTAAATACACAGCAGGAGTGAAATGCATTGTTGAAAGCTCAACTTCATAGCAATTGAAATTGCATACCATAGGATTTAAAGGTATACAATACAATGCCAGATTGGAATCTCATCAGTAGAAGCAGATATACATATGAAGTAGGTACAGGGTACATGCGTACAAGTATACTATATATCTGAAACAGCACGAAGGGAATGAGATACTTTAATAGAACGAGCTTTTGTTCTAGATGAGACTTATAATTATTCTTTATTCTGTGTTTCTTGCGTTCCGTAAGGTAGCAGATCGTCTTTTACTTCCTTCTTTCATTTTCTTATAATTTCTCATTATAAGAAACAAATACATATTTTTTCAATCTTTCACAGTGGTGATTCGGCTTTAAAAAATGAAATACCTCTTGTTGCCCTCTATTAGAAACCAAAGATTCAATATGCATAGGAATCATGTTGATTATAACCAAATGGCAGTGATCAATGGGCAGCAGCTCACTGTGGGTGGCAGCCAATGTGTTTTGCTGCAACAGGACAGTGTGGAAAATATCCTCTAAACTTTTCATGCTTGCATTGTCTCGTGCTGATGTTATACATATTACTCGCCCTTTATTCTGTAATTTTTCCTCATCGGCCCTTGGTTGCTTTATAAGTTCCTTCTGGGTGTCCGTAGGTTCAGCGATCGCTTCTATAGCTGCTCTCAAGCCGTGGATGACTGAATAGTCTGTTGACTGTGGGGCTGATCGCGGAGGAATTCCAACCATAGACATCGCATTTAGGACATGGGTCAAATTTTGTGTTGTTGTACCCCATGTGTTCACAATGTGAGCTGCTGTATCACTGACAATGAAGCGAATCTATGGATTGTCATTATCAGCAAAAATTAGATATTCAGAAGAGAATAAATGATCATATTAATTACAGGTGGAACACACTTAACAACTAAAAATTATAGTTAAATAGGCTAAACACAATTTTAGGATAAACTGGTTTTTATTTTAGGCCAAAATAGATGACACGCATTTATGCTTAAATTAAAAGAACATATTTATTAATATAAAACACATGCTTGCTTAGCAACAATTCACTCTCATAGCTTATAAATCAAGCTGTGCAGATTGAATTTCTGTCAAGCACGCATTAATGCTTCAAACAAAATTACATTACGTACTTAACTAATTTGGCCTGGGATAAAATAATTTGTCCTAAAATAATCTTTGGCCGGTAACATACAATTAAAACAACCAATAGAAACTCCGAAATTTTTTAACTGTATGCAAATACATTTAACAAGTATTAGTCATAATTAAAAAAAAATGATACTGATGAGGATGCATGAATAGAGAAAATTAATATAAATATTATTTTCGACATGGTTAAAACTTAATGCATAATATTTTTAATGTTCCTTTGAAAGAAATTTTAATTCGAGCTACCAGAAAAATATTTGGATTTCATTTAAAAAAATTTTGAATTTTATATTAATCAACCAATTTAAATCCCAGAAGTTCCTCGTAGCGATGGATTCCTGAAAATTATAAAATATTTTACTCATGTTAGACATCAAGAACGACACAAGGGCAAAACAGTAACAAACTAAGAGTGAATTCAAAAGTCACCTGGATATTTTTTGATGCATTTTTAATATACTCTTATTGATCAGATTGTTATCGCAATGAACTCAGTACACCTCAGAATAAAAATGAAGAATGGATAGGAACTCTTCTAAATTCAATTACCGATTACAATAAAAAATTTAAGGGGATAGTAGAATAAGCAAATGAAAAATATGCAAAACCACTGCGAAATATAATATATAAAAAAAAAAAAAAAAAAAAAAAAACTAAAAATGCCGGGACTTTTATAGAACGCATATGTGAGAAAATACGAATTTTGAAAATTTGGGGGCTGACTTACACAAAACAAGTGGACCATTCAGATGTAATTGAAGTAATAGGGTTATTCAGGAGATATTAACCCTTAAACACCTACCTGAGGTCGTAGTGACACCATCGGTTTTGACTTTCGTCGCTGTATTCCGACAGAGTTGTTTTATTTTTGTAATACATAGTTATTAAAAAATGGGAAAGTATTCTTGTTATTTCGTATAGTGAATTAATTATCAAACATAAATATCGTCGTATTTCTTGTGGCCGAAAATAGGAAAGCAAAAATCTTTACCATTTATTTAATTAATTTTAAATCCCTTAGGACGGTGGCGGTTAATCTTTGTTACTAGATCCTAGAATATCGGATTTATATAGGCTGCGTAAATTAAAATACAATTGTACTTTCGCTATTTGGAACTCTTTTATTTAATCCGTAAAAGAGCTATGGCACTACAAAATAATTGTAAATAGAATAAAATTAAGCAGATTCACAAAGTACCGGCTGCCGTAAGGTCACACTTATTTATGCGGGGCAGAAACTCATATCAAGGATTAAATTGAAAATTTCGAAAAAGACTATATATTTGAGGAATTTTAAAGACATTTTTAAAAGCTGAAACTATATAATTTAACACTAGATTTACGGACCTTTGTTATATGATTTGTAGGCCTTCTGAAAAAATAAGTTTAGAATGTTTCTCCGCTTGAAGCAAGATATAAAGAATTTACAAGACCATATTCTCGTATTATTACATCAATTGGATGTAACATATTTATTTTACTAAAAATTATTAAATATTATTTTTGTAAGTTTCAGTAAGAAATCCGAAATCCGTTAAATTGACGGGTCCCGTCAATCTAGCGTTAAGATGATGTCAACATATACAACAAATTTAAATATATTCATCATAGAAAAAACCCTTTGAAGTGAAAGCTTATTGAAAAATCACTTTTTCTTACAAATTCACACGACCATAAATTTTATTAATACTACCCCAATCAGCTGAACAGAGTATTTTAACTCGTTGGGGTTAGGTGGGTTAAATAAAAACAGTTCCCTCTTTTGCTTATCTTTTTATGCACGGTGGAATATTTACCCACCTCAAAAAGTAGAAATTTTTTATAGTCATACATTTTTTATTTTATTTTATTATACAGGGTGTTCAGAGGTGGGAGGTCAATACTGAAGGGGGTGAAAGGTCAGACCGAGACAAGCAAAAAATCGTATGGGTGGCGGGGGGGCATCTTGCACCGTTTGGCAGTTACAGGGTGATTCGTAAATCAGGATTTTGCCTTATATGGGAACCGCTCTTGTATTTTTATCTTTTTTTCTACGCATCGCAGCGGCCCCAAACTGATTTCAAAAAATCACTATTTGGAAGCCCTTTCCAAAAAAGTTTACACCACCCCCCTATCCCCAACCCCTTGGCCGCAATCCCCCCTGGAAGTTGAAAAAATTAACTTTTATTTCACGATTTTTCACATTTCGCCCCACTTTTCTCCGAAACTCATGTTATTAACATACCTACTTTTTATTTTTTTTAAGTTGCCTATCTAATTACCTTTCCAAAAAGGTGCAACATGCCCAGGTAGAAAAGGGTTGCAAAAGTCCTGAAATTAAAACATCCTCACAGGTACCTAATTACTTTATTGCACCATAATGGAAAAAGTCGTTAAGTAAACAATTTTTATGACAGCAAGTTCGGAAATGTTTGTTTAGGAAACAGAGGTAATACTTTTTTATTATTTCAGTAAAACAGTAATAAAATAATAAATGTAATCTCGTTAAATAGCGTTATTAGTTTATTATATCCAGTATTGACTCTTAAGTATCCTGACGCTCCGTTTCTAATACCTCCTATGAATTATGGTATAAAAATGGGTAAGTTTGAAAGGACATTGACCACAGTTGAAGAAGCAAGCGATAAAACCGGGTGTTTAATAGAAAAAATTAAGATAAAATGGCAGAATGCAGTGTTGAAGAGTCTGCCGATATAATTTACGTGTACGGTTTAGTAGACGGAAATGATAGTGAGGCCGTACGAGAATACCAAAGGAGATTCCCGAATCGGCGGGTACACAACAGAAGGGTATTTTCAAGGACTTTCAGAAGGTTAAAAGAAACCGGAAGTGTAACCGCCCCCAGAGCAGAAACGCGAGCAGGAAAATCGGCCGATTCAGCGGACCCCGACCAACAAATCCTCAACATCGTCAGGAACAGCCCTGTAATAAGCATCAGGCAGGTCGCACGAAGGTCAGGATTGTCTTCAGGGAGAGTTTGGACCGTTGTGAACCGAGAGGGACTACATCCATACCACCATATCCCGGTCCAAGCACTAGGGAAGGAGATTCCGAAGGACGATTGCAATTCTGCACTTGGCTGTTCGAGTCTGACATCGAAAACAGAAGGTTTCTAGACCGAATTCTGTGGACGGATGAATCGCAATTCACCCGGGATGGCATCACAAACTTACACAACCTCCACACCTGGTCAGATGTGAACCCACATAGGACCAGGTGTCGGTCCTTCCAGCAAAGATTTAGTGTCAATGTCTGGGCTGGCATCATCGGCAACCAGTTGATAGAACCCTTCATCTTACCCCAAGTGCTGAATAGTCAGCTATACTCGGACTTTTTGGAGAATACCCTTCCGGATCTGTTGGAGGACATCCCCCTGGCCACCAGAACCGCAATTTATTTACAGCTAGACGGAGCACCTGCGCATACTGGGAACATTGTTAGGGCAAGGTTAAATGAATATTACCCAGAGCGCTGGATTGGACGAGGTGGACCGATTCCTTGGCCTGCTAGGTCACCAGACCTTACTCCACTGGCTTTTTTCTTATGGGGAATGATGAAAGATGAAGTTTACTCAAGACTAATCAACACTAGAGAAGAATTAGTTACCAGGATTGGGACTGCAGCCACGAAAATACGGGAGAGACTGGTTACCATAGACCTGAAACGTGAAACAAGACCAAGGCTACTTGCATGCATCGAAACTGGCGGAGAACATTTTGAACAGCTTTTAAAGGACATACGTTTTAATTGTAATTAGTTTTTAAGCGAACAAAATGTATTTTTTAGTTAACTTAAGTACAATTTCTTAAAAATTCGAATTATCATGATATTCTGTAAAAGGATTTTTGTAAATAAATTTTCGTATCCTTTTCCTACCTGGGCATGTTGCACCTTTTTGGAAAGGTAATTAGATAGGCAACTTAAAAAAAATAAAAGGTAGGTATGTTAATAACATGAATTTCAGAGAAAAGTGGGGCGAAAGGTGAAAAATCGTGAAATAAAAGTTAATTTTTTCAACTTCCAGAGGGGATTGTGGCCAAGGGGTTGGGGATAGGGGGGTGGTGTAAACTGTTTTGGAAAGGGCTTCCAAATAGTGATTTTTTGAAATCAGTTTGGGGCCGCTGCGATGCGTAGAAAAAAACATAAAAATACAAGAGCGGTTCCCATATAAGGCAAAATCCTGATTTACGAATCACCCTGTAACTGCCAAACGGTGCGAGATGCCCCCCCCCCCACCCATACGATTTTTTGCTTGTCTCGGTCTGACCTTTCACCCCCTTCAGTATTGACCACCCACCTCTGAACACCCTGTATAAGAGTTGTACTTTCAAATACAAAAATAAAAAATAAATGCAAAAAAATAAGCGGTTAGGTATTGTTTGTGCGTATGTATAGTAAACAACACTGCGTGTCGTTCTAAGCGGACGATTTCTTGTCAAAATAGGTCGCTACAAGCAGTTGGTCGCTTAAACCGGAGTCGTACTAAACGGACATGTTTTCATAGTAAGTCTATATGAAACCTAACTTGAGTTTTCATTTTCGTCACTAAAAACAAAACGGTTGGCCGTTATAAACGAAGTTGTTATATCCGGATTCCACTGTAGATGAAATTTAAAAAAAAAGAAAAAAAATTTTTAATTTAATTTTCTATTACTTAATTTAATGTATAACATGGACCAAACAATAATTGTTAATTTTTGAAACTTTTAAGTGTTCATGTAGTAAGAGAAAAGCATAATAATGTTTAGGAATATTTTATTATTCAGTTTCTTATATGGTTTCTTTTTTTAACGTATGGTATTTTTGAAAACACTCACCCCTATGAAAGGGAATCTGACAATACTTACACATATAAGTTAAACTTTTCTTTTTATGCACTGCACAGACACGACATTGTCTTTGTGGAATTTTTTTTTTTTTGCCGCCTGTAATAATTTTTTTAGCTACATCCGCAAAACTGAGTACAATCGCCAAGGAGCAAAGAATATCTATTTCAACAAGAAGGGACACTTTAATACTCTCTCAAAATTCCAACCCATATGCAAGCTCTCGCAAATACACCCAGCAAAATTTCCCATTAGATAAAGCAGCTCAGGGCTACTACCTTTGTAAATACCTATAAGAAATGTAGAGAGAGAAATAGTCACCAAAAAGTTCTCACAGATATAGTCCTCGGGCCCACCCTTTGCCGGGTTTGGTGACAACCGCTCTCTCGAGACTTCGTATAACGCTTCATTTTCTTGAGTCGGACAAATTTTTTATTTTGGAAAATTCTGGGAAACGGGGCGTTTTCCTTTGAGGATTTTCCAAAGTCATTGATTTGATGCGAGCATAAAATTTATGACCGTAGTATTAATTTTGATTTAATTGAAAGATATTTATGTATAAAAAGCCAAACAACATACTGCGGACAAATGTTTTGGGTCAGTGGGCGTGACCGCCACCTGCAACATGGGTAAGTTATGACGTCATACTTATTTAGTACCGCATAGCTCATCTTTTGAGAACTGGTTAAACAAATAAAAATTAATTTTTTTGTAGTATCGGCGGACACATTTTTCGGGGCATAAGGGGTGACGGACGCCCTAAAGTCAAGGGTTTTATGCTAACATTTTATTTACAACCGCTGCTCTGATTTTGATTTTTTATTGTTTGAAATAGTTTTTACAACACACGGAGCCATCTGACCGACAATAATAGTTGGGCTTTTTAGGGAAAAACTGGAAAAACCTACTCAAATATATATGGGACGTTCCACGTCAAACGGATCAAAGCTGTGCCCAAAATTCAGCTTGATTAATTAAAACGTATAATAGCTCAACTCGTTATTGAATCCTCTTTTCAATAACGTGTGGCTAAATGTGGAAATTCAAGATGGCGGACTTAATATGGCGGCTAAAAGTTGGCCAAAAATCGGATGGTCGGACTAAAAGTGTTGCAAAAAAAAAATGGTTTGGTGGATATAATCGGATATAGGCTTAAAATATTCCTTATATACAGGGTCCGCCAAATAACTTTTTTTTTTTGAAAATGCTATAAAAAAAAAACTACTGAATATTTTTTCAAATTTCTTTTTTTATTTCAAATTACAATCCTTCCGATTAATGATGGAAAATAATTTGATTCAAATGGCTGCCTCGGCTGGCCATGCAGTAGCCTACACGATCGGCTACGTGCCACACAGCCGACGCTACACTTGATGTTTTGCGCCCTGTTTTTGAAAATCGCAGTCGTTTGGCCACCTCGGAGCTGCGATTTGACACCGTTAGACTATTATTTGTGGGGTGCCGTCAAAGATAAGTGTTACGCCGACAAGCCAGAGACAATTGACGCTTTAAAGGACAATATTCGTGAAGCCATTGGTGAAATACAGCTGCACACAATCGATAATGTACTTAAAAATTGGGCCGATCGTGTAGGCTACTGCATGGCCAGCCGAGGCAGCCATTTGAATGAAATTATTTTCCATCATTAACCGGAAGGATTGTAATTTGAAATAAAAAAAGAAATTTGAAAAAATATTCAGTAGTTTTTTTTTTATAGCATTTTCAAAAAAAAAAAGTTATTTGGCGGACCCGTTATGTAGCTTTAAAGTTGGCATAGTAGGATTACCAAATCCAACATGGCGGGTCCGAAATGGCGACGAAACTAAGAAGTATCGTCGATGCACTCAAGAATCATTGATCGCACGCACGTTTTTAACATAAAAAAATTATTACATGAACTTAAAATACTCCTCTTCCGTCAAACATTTAAAACTGAAATGTTAACCCTGCCAAATTCAAAATAGCGGACCCAAAAGGGTGGAAAATCTGCGAAAATCACCAAATAGTGCAGAAATCATTTGTTCTATTAACGTTTTTGACCCATTGTGATACTACTTTTTGCGACCAGGGTTTCTCGTAGGAATCGAACCCACAACCTCTAGCGCCCTACTAGGTCGCAGTCACCGCGTTGCGTTACCAACCGAGGCCCCCCATCAACAGGATCGAATCTGTTCAGCGCAGAATCACCCGCTTTGCGCTACGTGACCTTCCTTGGGACCTCAACCTTGCTCTCTACGAAAGTCGTTTAAAATTTATAAATCTCCAGCCTCTCACCCTCCATCATGATATTGCTGATATTATTTCCGCCCATCAACTTCTAAATGGTTTAATTGGCTGTCCTGAGTTCCTACATAGTATATCCTTCAATATCAACCCTCGTAACGTCAGATCTTTTCCCATCTTCCGCCTCGAAAGTCATCGGATTAATTTGATCATTTTTTCACCAGAATGCCTCGGAAAGCAAGCAATACAGCTCCCTTCGACTTCCATTTTGATAAAGTTTCCCTCAAATTTGTATCATTTTCTAATTAGTAAAGTTACTAACCCAAACTAAATTGCGACATGGAATACAAGTAATTGAAGTTCATATAGAAATATTTCGGGTCAAAAACGTTAATAGGACAAATGATTTCTGCAGTATTTGGTGATTTTCGAAGATTTTCCACCCTTTTGGGTCCGCTATTTTGAATTTGGCAGGATTAACATTTCAGTTTTAAATGTTTGACGGAAGAGGAGTATTTTAAGTTCATGTAATAATGTTTTTATGTTAAAAACGTGCGTGCGATCAATGATTCTTGAGTACATCGACGATACTTCTTAGCTTCGTCGCTATTTCGGACCCGCCATGTTGGATTTGGTAATCCTACTATGGCAACTTTAAAGCTACATATATAAGGAATATTTTAAGCCTATATCCGATTATATCCACCAAACCATTTTTTTTGCAACACTTTTAGTCCGACCATCCGATTTTTGGCCAACTTTTAGCCGCCATATTAAGTCCGCCATCTTGAATTTCCACATTTAGCCACACGTTATTGAAAAGAGGATTCAATAACGAGTCTTTTGAGCTATTATACGTTTTAATCAATCAAGCTGAATTTTGGGCACAGCTTTGATCCGTTTGACGTGGAACGTCCCATATATGTATATATTAATTATTTCCACTATGAAGATGTTATAATAACTTAAAATTGAATTCTGATATTTTTTAACTAAAGTGACCTATGGTTGAATCAAAGCGATATAATAAATTGGATTTAAGGAGGTATCCCACTCTAGAACGTTCAAAAAATGCATTTTTTTTTAGTTTTGAAAAATTCTATGTTCTTTCCTGAATCGTTTAAGCTATCTCTTGCCGCAAAATTTGAAAAGCTCGCGCCGCTACAAGCGATTCCGTGCGCAGCTGCGCGCTCTCCACCACTCTTAACTTTAACTTAAATGCCGTTTTTCTCAAAACACCGTTTTGAGGAATGGTGTGCAGCATTCTGAGAAAACCATTCATCCGAAAAATTTCAGATTTTGGTACAAGCTGTGTTAGCTTTGTCTCTATGACCTAAGTGGAGCAAATCAGGCATTTTTACATTTACATAGCTTGTATCCCATATTTTAACAGTACAAAATCAACTAAAAAATAAAACTTATAGTAGAAAAAATTAAAAAATGAATAAATTTTTTTTTTCAAAATGTGCTACACTCATGCCATAGCATAAAGAGTACTAATGTGCAATCTCATAATTTTCAGATTATTTGTTTGGCTGTTATCGTGCACACCGTTCCTAAGGTATGAGTCCCAGTAGCAGGCCTGCCCTGACCCAACCAGTCATAAATAAATCTATTTTAAGCCATTAACATCATTTTAAGTAAACCACATCGCGATTAGTCCGATTATTTATTGATATTACAATAATTTTTAATGATTAATTTTAAAATTTTTATAATTTTTACTTATATCCTAGTACTGCGTCTCCGTCAGTGCACGATTCGACTTCGATAAATTTTTATTGATTGTGTATGGCACGACATTGAATGTTCCCGAAAGACTTAATTTTGATTTTTTTGAAAATTTCACTTTTTCTGTCCGTCAGTTGATTTTACCCATTTTTTTTTTTGTCCGCCAACTACATCACTAATCAGTTAATTAACTATTTTACATATTCATGTTCTTGACGGACAAGCGGTTGTAAATAAAATGTTAGCATAAAACCCTTGACTTTAGGGCGTCCGTTACCCCTTATGCCCCGAAAAATGTGTCCGCCGATACTACAAAAAAATTAATTTTTATTTGTTTAACCAGTTCTCAAAAGATGAGCTATGCGGTACTAAATAAGTATGACGTCATAACTTACCCATGTTGCAGGTGGCGGTCACGCCCACTGACCCAAAACATTTGTCCGCAGTATGTTGTTTGGCTAAATATCTTTCAATTAAATCAAAATTAATACTACGGTCATAAATTTTATGCTCGCACCAAATCAATGACTTTGGAAAATCCTCAAAGGAAAACGCCCCGTTTCCCAGAATTTTCCAAAATAAAAAATTTGTCCGACTCAAGAAAATGAAGCGTTATACGAAGTCTCGAGAGAGCGGTTGTCGCCGAACTCGGTAAAGGGTGGGCCCGAGGACTAATAGCTTTTACAGTGTAAGCTATAAACTGAAGCTTTTTTTATGAACGGTTTTTTAAAGGCGCCCTGGACTGATGCACTAGTACAGTGGTCGGCAACCTTTCTGGAGTTACGAGCCATTTTTTCCCCGATGTGGTATATAATTTTTTTTAAAGAGCCAAATATAAGTATATACATCAGTAATATTAGAAAAAATAATATAACTGTTATCTGCTGTGAAACATGTATTTATTGTGAAACAAAAACATGTTATTTTACGTAGTAGCAGAAGATATAATTCAACGTATTAAGGTAGGGACGGGGAAGGGGAGGAGGAGGGGGGAGGGCGGTTTCTAGGGTCAATTCGCTTCATTTTAAGCATATTTTTGATAATTTTTCCTGAGGATATGGTAAATTGAATTTATTTTAAAATTGTATACAGAATAAAGCATCATTCAATTAAATTTTTAGGCTAAAATATTAAGAAATTAGCCATTGAGAGCAAATCTTCAGATACTCTTTAAAAAAAAGGCAGTTTGCGGTGGACATCAGAACTCATTACTGGATTATCTTAAATAAAAACATCGAAAATATTTGGTTAGTTTATAACTTTCTCGAGGTAATGACGTTTTTTTTTAAGTTTTTCAATTTTTGGCATAATTTTGAAGTAAAAAAAAAACGAATTTAAAGGAAAAAAACCGGTTAAAATCAGCCTATTTTTCGTAGTAAAACTAATTATAATGCATAAAAAACATTATCTCGACGTCACTACCTCATATTTTATGTACATAAAGTGTGTGTCAAATTTGAAGAGGATCGGCCAAGTAGATTTTGAGTTACTGTGTCCCACCGACTTTGAACATGCTAAGTGGGAGAAAAACGCGTTTAAAGTCTAAACACTGAATTTATAAGGCACAGGAATAGCTCGAAGTCGTATCGGAGGGGCGGAGACTTACAACGTTAGTTTTACTTTAATCGACTTCAAATTTTAACACAATAATCTTGAGATGTTGTACATTAGAAAATTTAACAAAATCCGAAGAATGTCAAGATACCAAATGCATATCTTTTCACTTGATCATAAAAATCCTGCAGACAGTTCCATATTTCAAATATAATTTCTTCCTCCTTCCACTGGTGTCTGACAGCCAATTTTCCTTTCTCCCTAGCTAAGTTTTCTAGTTCTGATTGCAAATTTATTAACTTTTCTGTCCATTGATCTTTGTTTTTCAAATCTAACAACTGTAACTCAAATTGAGCTCTATCAATGGTTGGGAACGGTGTAAAATCCAACTCGCACACCTTCGCCACTAGTGGCTTTATTAAAAATGATAGAGTCGGTTTTTCAGATCTAAAATCTTTAAAACGAGTGTAAAAGACTCTTGAATTTTTACAATAGCTGTGGCAAAAAATCCACTGTTAATATTACAACTTGAATTGTTTCTTTAAACTCTTAAAGTTTCAAATAGTAAGTGTCCATTCTCCATGTCTTGAACAAATAATGTTAACTGTTGTTCAAACGAAAGTATCACTTCTAAAAGAGTGTATGCAATATTACCTCTCCTTTCTAAATTTTTATTCAAGTTGTTTAAGGGACTACTACCGGTTATAATTTTGAAAAATTCAAATTTTTTTTTTTTACATTTTTCACCTCAATATACCTTCAGAAATAACGTCTCAAAATTTTATTTGGATATTCCCAAAAATATAAAAGTTACAGCAGTTTAAGCGTGCCGGCCTACTATATATTTATAAGTAAAAAAAAAAACTTTAAACGTGATTTTCTCAAAATGACCTTTTATCAAATGGCGGACACACTAACTCCGAATTGGCCCAACCGATTGGGCTCAAATTTGGAGTGCTTCTTTATTTGAGTATTCTACACAGGAAAAAACCACAATATTAGTCAAAATTCAATCCAAAAAAATTTAGCAAGTGAAAACAAGTGAAAAAATAAGCGATTTTTTGAAAAAAATTTTCAAACGTCTGCCATTTTGTTTTTTTAATCATTTTTTGACATATTCTGGTTTTTTCCTACGTGAGGGACATTCCTTAATAAAATGCCGTTTGGTTTATTTGTTTCAGACTCTTCGTTTCTGAGATGAGTTGTCCGCCATGGGACGAGTCATTTTTTGAGCTACCAACTTCGGCGCCCTCTATAAACAAGGAAAAAAAATGATAAAAATAAAAAAAAATTTTTTTTGTAATATTTGAAATAATTATTATCACCATGCAAAATTTGAAATTGATATATAATAAAGGAGCTGAGAAAAAAATTATTGAAAATTATGCTGTTTTTTTGCAATCTAACCGGTAGTAGTCCCTTAAATGTGATGCCATATCAATGGAAAAATAAAAATTTTGCAGCCACATCATTACGTAACTCAGGAATATATATCTTATATGCTTTTTGAAGTAGGAATATCTTGATATGTTCAAGACACGAGTGCTGCCCAGTGCAGTGTCGCGTCGTTGGGCGTGGGGAGGAAGGTAAGCTAAAGCTAGGTTTACATGAATGCGATCTGCCGCGTATTTTGTTGTGTGCTCGGGATTATTAACAGATGACAATGGCACTATTGCAGCTAATTTTTCAGTACTATTATAGTATTCAAGAGCCACAAGTATGAGTCTACTGAGCCGTATGCGGCTCGCGAGCCGTCGGTTGCCGACCCCTGCACTAGTACTAGGTTGCTCAAGTTTACCTCCCCTCGCAATGTTAAGTTATAGGGAAATGCCGAATCGGAGAAGGGAGAAGAGGCAGGTAGCACACACCGAGCATAAATACGGACGAGATTGTTTACATTTTTTCATTGAGCATTTTTAAAGGCGCCCTGGATCGGAATTTCTTTTGTGTGCTGCTCGCTTACAAAAAGTACCGGGTGGTCTTGATTTGTTCGGAAATGTGAAGAAGCTTAAAAGTTTTTGAGTAAAAAAGTGCTTTCTTAGAAGCAATTAATTAAATTAAATTAAATGTGCTTTAGATAAATGATGGGTAAGCATAATATAATGTGTTTGGTGTGTAATGTGTTCATAGAAAAGTTTTGTGATAAAAGATTTTTGTGAGGTGCACCCTGCAGGAGTGTTCCACTTTTCGCCCCAAATTTTTGTCTTTCTCTCACTTATGCTTTCTTTATTACTATTTCTAGCAGAAATTCCCATTTCCTTCCTGTAACGGTACCAAGGTCGAAAAAAGATAAGGAAATACGTCACGAGTGTCCCCTCTTGTTAATAGATACTCTTTGCCAAGGAGGATCTCTTTTCAACATCCAATTTTAAATAAAGTGATTAAGGGAACCGTTAAATCATTAAAATTTGTTAGAAAAATTGCAACAAACAGTAAGAGTGTTACGATAAGACTGAACGATTGGAACGAATTTCCGTTCAAAATTCTGTCCACCTTAAATATAGGGATCTCGACCAATTTTGTAATAAAGAAATATCTGGGTTCTTTGCTCTTATAAAATTCATTTATTGCACCAGGAAATTCATACGCGTATCTGGATTGTTTTTTTAGAACGAAGAGCAAGACAGGGATCTACAGTATACCAAAACAACTTGAAGGTTGCTTACAAAGAGAGAGAGAGAGTTGTGGAAAACAAAATATTCGTTAAATGAAAAAAAACAAGCATTGGTAAGTGCTTTACTAACAATTAGCGTACGTTCTGCATAAAAGGTATTAATACCCGACCTGCCGATCGGCGCCAGTCTGAGGAAAAGGTATTAATACCCTTCCCGCCGACAATGTGTTAAGAACTAAAGGGACAAGAAATTACTAAAATATTTCAATATAAAATAATTTCATAAATACTTCTTAACTCTCGCACCATATATTTTCGTTGGCATTTTTCGCAAGTGTATTCAACGATTATACATATATCGTTGTTCGGCTCTATAAGGGTTAAAATTATGACAAATATGAAACATATGACGCCGGTTATGATCGGAAGGAACTTGAGTGGCACAGAATTAGACTGGTTTTTACAGATTATTAATTGGATTGGTTTGGTTGGTTGGTTGGATGTTAGTGGGGTAGTAATAGAAACAAATTTCACGAATACCTAGTATTTTGATAGTACCAGCACTTAGCTCAGCGGATTGCTTCTCTTTAACTTTTATACAAATATTTTATTGTTAGTAAAGATCTCAGCATCAGCGGGAAATTGCTAAGGCACTAAAATTAACATTTTAAATCCCCAGTCTGCTGAATGAGTAGATTGTATACAAAATCTGTAAATCCTTACTAATTTCCCAGTTGGAAATAAATCCCAAACGATCCGGCAGTATTCAGCGGCAGCTTCAACCGAACAAGTCCACAAACTTTTGCTGATCGGAGGCAGAGCGGAGCCTCCCGGTGTTTTGCTTTTCACAAAATCTAAATCAATGTGGTTCTCGCTGGATATTCCGAAGTATTGTGTGTGGTCCAGGACAAACACTGTCTTGTGGTTTATTTCGCTCATTTCTACTCAATAACCAACCGCCTCAAGGGCACGCAACTAACTAAAATAATCTACAAATTTTATAAACACACCATTTGACATTTCGTGTTAATTTGACAGTTTAATTCGAGGTGAATTTCTCTACATCTTCGACCAATGTGCGAATACAAACACGTCACGGTGGCAAAGTTTCTTAATGCGATATTTTTTGTAAAGGTTTTAACAAGAATTATAAATTGAACATATCGCGTTTTGCAATAAAAATGATGAAGTATTTTTTTTATGATATGTAAAGGCTTTTCGTGAAAAAATCCTTGCTGAGGAAAACTTAAAATTACGATCTGAATAAACTCAAGTTGAATGTGAGCAAAACTAAGGCAATGGTTTTCAGCTCCAATATGCACGTACAACCATAAAATAAAAATGAAGACGTTGATATTGTTGAGAAAATGAAATACCAGGGAATCATTATAGATAGCAACTTAACCTTTAAGAGTTCGAGCGAGCAGATTTACCAGGTTAAGCTCTGAGTACTCTCGCAAAATATTATATACAATTGTGGACACAATTTCAGCTGTACGAGCGAAAAGAAAAATACTGAATACATATAATCTTTATAATGCCGCATCAAATTATTCTGAGCACTCAGATCGTTTAAGGATTACAGGTTGAAATTTTCAAATTTTTCATTTTTTTTTTTTTTTTTTTTTTTTTTAATGAAAGTAGACATCCTGTGAAAGTTTCAAGTCGATCGGAGCAAAACTGCCAGAGATACAACGCTTTGAATATCCCTACTCTCGATCCAGTTTTCAGCGGTGTGAGTATTTCGAAGAACAATGATAAAAATTTTTAAATGCGTTTTTCTCAAAACTACTATTTTTAAAGTCGGTGGACACTGTATCTTAAAAACTACTGAACCGATCCTCTTGAAATTTTGTACAAGCTTTCTCTCCACACTTTATGAGGTAGTGACGTCGAGATTTTCTTTTTTTTCGAATTATTTTCCGTTTTAAAGTAACAAATGTGCTGAATTTTAACAATTTTTTTTTCAAAATTTCCTTTTTTTGACTTCTGAGTGATGCCAAAAATTGAAAAAAAATGTTAAAAATAAAAACTCAACGTCACTACCTAGAGAAACTCTTAAACTAACAAAACATTTTATATTTTTTTTTTTTTATTTTAGATGATCCAGTGTCGAGTTCTGATGTCCACCGGAAAATGCATTTTTTTTGTAGAGTCTACGCATGTTGGTTACCAGAAGCTCATTTCTTAATATTTTGCTCTGAACATTTATTTTAACATTTTATTTATAGAGTATTCTTGAAACATTACTAAATACCTATATGTACTTTAATTGGAAATAAATAAATTCAATCATTTCTTCGAAAAAAATTCACTAAAATAGGCTTAATATACAGATTTCAACCTGTAGGGGAAAGTGGGGGAAACACGAACACCTAAGGGAAAACTTAAATAAAACAGTGGAATTTGATCACAGAGTTTTTTTATTGTTTAACTATAAAGTTTACTTATCTGTCTAACGAATTCCGTAATCAATTTTTATATTTTTCATAAATTGTGACAATATGAAAAAAAAACAAAACCCTTAGTGTTCGGCTTTACTCGACATTAGTGGGGTAAACACGAACACAAAGTGGGGTAATTATGTATGAACATTAATAACGACAGTGATCACATTTATAACCCAAAGATGGTGACTGTCCGTCAGTACAATTCTCGCGAGCCCATTTTTTACACACGTAGCACATAATCCAGTCTTCAACGGGGGATCTATACAGGGTGATCCAAAAGTATGGAAACGGCTAAATAACTTTCGAGGAATGCATTTTGGAGCAAAAAGTTGTAGACAAAAGTTTTAGGAATTTTCCCCAGCTATTCAATGGTGACCTTAGATTTGACCTTGACCATGGCTTTGAAGGTCATTTCAAGGTCAAGTTGACTTTTTTAAATTGGAACCCTTATTTTTGACCACGGAAATGGAAAGAGCGGAAAATTTTACGTCCAACTATGACCTTTACCATGACCTCGAAGGTCATATCAGGGTCAGGTTTGTGATTCCCTTATTTTCCTTCAATCAAAATTTTACCATACATTTTTCCAATAAATTCTCTAAACTTTAAATTCAATTCAAAAACCCAAACCCCAACAGGAAATCAATTATCAGTCCGAAATACCTCTAAAAAGAGCATTACTTTGAATAAAACCGATAATCAAAAAATCGAAGAAAAAATAAAAATACATTCCAATCATTGTAAATCGCTGTGAACAGAAAAACAAGCTTGACAGAAACTTTAATTAATGCACCCAAATCGTGGGTAAAAATCAGTGCTCAGGAATAGAACATATGTTAGTCAACGAATACAAAATGTACGACAATAATGAAAAAATGGGATTTTGAGATCTTCAAGACTGTACTTTGTTTTGGTCTTTCTTTTGTAATTATGAGGCATCTGAAAAAATAATAAAAAAAGATGAACGCGGAACCAACAAAAGGGAGGGGGGTAATGCCGAACGTTCGAGATTGCCCGACATGGAGTGTTCGCCTTTACCCCGCTGGATCGAAAAGAATAAAATGGAAAAAAAAATGTAGGTTATATTTCTTTTGCTGATTGCGTCATTGTCATTTAGCTGATTAATATGTGAGTATTCCACTATGTAAAAGTTAAATTACTATTGTAGATAGAAATAAAGCAACACCAACTTTAATTTACCAAAAAAATTACATCAAAAACATGCAAAATATTGAAAAATGCATATCTTGACAAGTACGTGCGTCCGCGTCTCCCGTGTTGTTGACTGGCACAGGTGGTGGCATGGTCTCCGAAATGGCGGCAAGTAAAATATGGCTATCTCTCTCTAACACATTAGAACCATTGGATTCGGGATTACCCCACGTTCGTGTTTCCCCAACTCTCCCCTACCCCCTCCTTAAGGGGGTAGTACCGGTTATAATTTTCTAAAAATCATTTTTTTTTTTTTTTTTGCATTTTTCAATTCCTTATACCTTCAGAAATTAACTCTCAAAATTTTATTAAGAAATTTCAAAAAAGAAAAATAGTTACAGCAGTTAAAGCGTGAGCTTTTTCTACCTTTTTCGCTCTCCATCCGTAATTTCGGCTATATAATAAATTGAAAAAAAAAAACTTTAAACGCGTTTTTCTCAAAATGACGTTTTTTCAAATGGCGGACAGTTAATCTCCAGATTGGTTGAACCGATTTAGGTCAAATTTGGTGTGAGTATTTATTTAAGTGTCCTGTGTGGTAATCCACCACAATATAGGCCAAAAGCCAATACAAAAAAAATTTGGCAAGCGAAACAAAGTGAAAAAATAGGTGATTTTTCGAAAATTGTTTTCAAACAGCTACCATCATCAAACAATTTTTTTTTCTACTTTGAAAATGTAATAAAAGTGTAAGAGAAGTTTGACAATGTTATATAATAAAGGAACCGAGGTCACTCCACGAGATCTTTAAAATCCTTCTATAAAGCCACATCTCGAAGGCCTCCATCTTGTTCATCACTCGCTTACTCAGGTCCATACTGCCGCACCATACAGTAGTATTGACCAAGCATAACATTTTTACATTTTTTTCAAATTGCCAAGATTTTTATTCATTTAAACTTCAAATCTTTAACGGAAAAAATTATAGGATTCTTTTTTTGACGCAAAATTGGCATAAGTCATTGCAATTTTGAACATAAGTTCGGGATGCGATACATATAAATTGACAGTCGAAGTATTTCGTATGCTGGGAACAATGAATAGAATCTAATAAACCTTTAACGTCTGCAACTCAAACGTCACTAATACAACCTGGAAAAGATGTAAAATAAAAGCAAATGTGCTTATCAAAAAATTCTGTAATGTTTCAGCTTTATAACAATAGTATTACTTATACATTAATAGGTACAACTAGAAATCAGTTAGAATTGTCCCAATTCGAATTATAAATCTTCTGTCTTTTGGAAATTCAGACCAAAATCACCTCAACATTTTTTTTACCTACTAGAGACTATTTTTTGGCGTAGAACAAGATGTTTTAAGGTGGGGAGACACTTTTATATAAATATATATGTATATTAAAAAAAGAAAAATTGCTATACTATTAGGAACATGAGGAAAGACAAATCAATAATAATAAAGTATCATAATATCGATGACAATTGTAATACTTTTGTGTACTTTGAAATGTTGAAGAAAGGAGGGTAGAGTAGGAGGAGGAGAGAACCTTTTAACCTTCCTCTCCTCCACTGCCCTGTACTCTACAATAATCATCTATCCCGATAGAACGAAGTGAACTTATTCCTTAAAAGTAATACTGGAACAATGAAAAATTACTCTGACTAACAAAAAAAAAAAATTTAAAGTAATTTGGTCTGGAGCCCCAATTCTAAATAATTACTACATCTTTCATTTTCCAAACTTAACACATTACCGACCGCAATTTTGCTTAAGAGAAATTCTCTCACACCAAATGCATTTTCTGCTCTAAGTATCTCTTAAATTAGGTTTTGAATCTATTAAGGCCTTACATACGTCCAGAATTTTCAAAAAAATCGATTTTTTTAACAGATTGTTGTTCTCTATAGTTTTAGGCTTATTTCTGTGAAAGTCGAAAAATTCCACATAGATCCAAAGTTATGGTAGAAAATCTGACTGCTCGACAAGAGTTTGGTGCACGCAGGTAGCTGTCCTTTGTTTGAGACGGCTGACCGTTACTTTCGGAGCAACTGCAGCCTGTCAGATCTTTATTATCGCAAAATATACCTGGGGACGTTTGTAAAGATTTATGATAATATATTTAGGGACGATTGTTAAGATTTCTGAAATTTATAAAGTTCTTTAGCTGCGTACGACTTCGAGCAAAATGCACTTAAAACTTTAAACGCGTTTTTTTCGAAACTACATTTTCCGCCACGGTCGGCATGATAACTCAATTTATTCAAATTTCTTTCCTGATACAGCCTTCTGGCTAACTCTCCATTTCTTCTAGCTTCCCCAAAAATTAAATCCGCATATTCTTCATTTCCAAATGACATAGTGAAAAGAGATTTTTGTACTCTTATTAATTACTGAATTATTATGTGATGATGCAAAAGTGTTTAGATTTGAATAAATTACCTTCGCTTGTAATTGTGAAGTATCATAAATACTGACAAAAATTTACTCTTCAATACACCTTCAATTCAAACTAAGGTCAACTGAGAAATCATAACACAAGTGAGTAAAATACTTCTAAAACATTCCTTAAATACCAGTTATTAACGGGCCGGGTATAATTGGTGAATTAAGCATAATACGTTACCTTACCTCTCAACGGTGACCCAGACAATTCATTTTTTGGGTCCATCTTAAATACACTTACCTTCCGTTGGAAAACCTCTACAGGTAGCTAACTACGGATTTTTGCGGAAGAAAGGCGACATCGGGGGCATTGTTAAACAATAATAAAATTACATTCCGTAGAAGAAAATTTTGGAATTGAATGGATTTCTTTTTCAAAATTCTAGGTAAAAAATCGAAAATTTTCGATTGTTTTTGTAATATCTCGAAGAATAGTTCGTCGATAGATAGTGAGGCACCGAAAGAAAGATACAGTAGAGTCCGGATATAACGACTTCGTTTATAACGACCAACCGGTTATAGTGACGAAAATGCAAACTCAAGTTAGGTTTCATATAGACTTACTATGAAAACATGTCCGTTTAGTACGACTCCAATTTAAGCGACCAACCGCTTATAGCGACCTATTTTGACAAGAAATCGTCCGCTTAGAACGACGCGCAGTGTTGTTTTCAATACCTACGCACAAGCAATACCTCACCGTCCCGCGTCCTGGCTTTCTCCCCTCTCCTACGTACGTATGCTGATTAGCGCGTGTAAATCAGCCAGTGTTTTTCATCTGATGTGCCAAGGTCAAGGACTCATTAAGTCCGCTAAAATGAGTTCCGAACCGGAGGAGACTAATTCGACTTCCAGCGCGTCTGAGGCTCTGAAGGCTGCAGAAGCGCTCAATGTGTTTGTTCAATCTAACTTTGACGATAATGTAATACAAAGTTTGGTATTGACAATGCTGTACGTAATTCTTACTATCGAATAAAAATCAAAAACAAACAAAAATTACAAACTTTCTACGTCAGTAAAATCATACGAATTTACATGCATAGAATGTAGTGTGCAATGTTTAAGTTCCATTAAAGTTATTTTTTGTTTATTTTAATATGAATTTGTTTTATTCAAATATAAGTTAATCTTACTATGTATATTATTATTTCATAATTACGGTAATATTAATACATAAAACAAGCTTAAATTCATTCTTCGGTGTTCGTTCGTTTTGTGCGACGTCCGGTTAGTACGACTTAAGTGTTGCCGGTCCCTTGAGCGTCGTTATATCCGGATTCTACTGTACTTGTGACAGCTTTCAACTTACCACAAATAACCAGAACCCATAGGGTGATTCACAAACTATGAGCAATCATTTCCATCAAGGAACATCCAAAGTCGAAACATCTTTGAGGGGCTATAACTCGTCAGAGAAGGGTTTTAGGGGGCGGGTATGTGGAACGATTTTTTTATTAGCTCACCTCAAGAAATCACGTGGTATACCCCACGGCACCTTGATCTGAATCACCAAAACCGAATCACCCTTTATAAGATCAGTATGTTTCTTTGCTTTGGTGGCTGAGAGCAGACCGAGCAGACATACGACCGCAAAGGGTTAAAAGTGATTGCATTTCAAGGCGATTTCTCACTAAATCCGTCTAATTGGCAACGCTGGACGAGCAACCTCGCATTCCTATACCCTGAACACGTGGTGAATTTCTCCCCAACTATAACGAATTTTTGAATATGGGGCGAAGTACAAGGGAAATCTCAAAATCAGATGGCGCTGCCTTCCAATGAAAGTTGACTTTTTCACCTCGCCCCAATGTAAATTTGTAAACAAAAACACCTGACTCACGCACACGGCCGCACCGCATTCCAACTGACGTCTCCCACTTGGGCTCCTCGACGACGGGGCGCGCTGTCCGTCAATCAGCTGGTTGCCAAGTTCCCTGATCAATTGAGTGAGGCGTTTTTCCCGAAATTCTCCCTTCGATTCGGTTCTAAAGTAGATCGTGCGGTGATTTCTAGTAGGAGCAGTTGTTTCGGTTCGATTTATGCTATTTGGAGAGGAATTCGTCGCACGGAAGGAGTGATTTTAGCAGTTTGTTGCATTCACAGAGTGAGTTCACTCCGAAGTTTTTGTTTTTTTCCCTCACATTGCAGCGATTTGAATCTACGTATTTATAAATAATTTTGCACTTGCTTTGAGCATTGATTGTAGGTTGCCATGGACAACATAAATATGCTGGTGATTATGCTGCTTTATATTCGAAATCTATGACTCATTCTGTGGAAGGGTCGAAGATCCTGTTTCATGTTTCTTTTAACGCTCTGTTTTCTTTTCCAGCAAATTTTTCTGGTTTCAGTTAATTAATCCTTAGGAAGGTTTAGGAATATTTACTTAAGGTGAACCCAAATGCAGTCTGGATTCTTACGTGCAGTAAGATCGCAGCTGCTTAACTAAACCTTGAGCAACTGAAGATGTCTGACCTTCAGAAAAAAATGTTAACTCGGTTTACATAAACTTCCTATACTGGGTAATCTGCCCAATTTGGTTGGTAGAATTACTTCCATTTTTCTAGAAGCTTATTTGATACACGAATATGATCAATTTGAGTAGGTAGCATACCAATTTTAACACTGGGATTTGCAAACTGCCACATATCGCGAAATATGCTTTTTTTGTTATATTTATGTTATACAGTTTGTTTTAGCTCAGAGGATGTACTTTCCTGTAGAATTGTCTTTAGTTTAAATAAAACTTATTTTCGAATATTCCTATTCATACTGTGATATTTCAGATACTTCAGTAAGCCCAACAGTATCTAGTCAGTTTTGACCGAATTTCGGGATGCTATTCAAAAAAAGTTTAGAAATCAAACAATTTATTTTCAAATGTATCCTATTTGTCGGGTAGAAATTCTATTAATCTTCAGGTGTCCTAGGGAAACTAGAAATCGAGATATACAGGGTGTCCAATAGGGAGAGATCGGTAAAATGTAAATACCAGGGTTCAGAGAACTGAAAAAATTAAATTCATTCGCGAACGAATTATAAACAAAAAATTTTATTTTTAATGCGCTCGCGAAATTTATAAAAAGAGTTTTATTATTTAAATTCTCTATTCGTGAGCGAAATTTATTTTTAGGGAATTGAACAATATTTTGTGTTCGCGAATTCCTTCCTAATTAATATACTTATGTCTATTATAAATTAAAGAATGACTAAAAAGGTTCAAAACATATTTTGGTTCACATTTATGATTAAAACATTATTAAAAAACCACTTCTCATTCACCTCAAACGTCGATTGTTCGTTTTCATCATTTAAATTCACTTTATGTACGGTAGCATAATGTATTTTTAAATTCCCCGTACAATGTTCTTTCAATATTTGTCTACACTCTAAACACTTCGATGATTTAGAATTCTCATCATAAATAAAGTACTTAGAAATATCGAAAACTTTTCGGCGACTCATAACACAATTTTCAGCCATTATTGAACGATCAAAAAATAAGAGATTTTCATAGAAGGTCATAATATGACTAAAATGGAAGCCTGAATCCTAATCTAAGGATATGAAAAAGCACTAATCTTAAGACTTTACTTAATATCTTGGGGAACACACTTTTTGTAACGATTCGCCAGGTGAAATCTTCATTCCCTATCTGTTGTATGAAATAATCAGTACATAGAAAAAACTACTTTCAACGGAATATTTTGGAAAAATTTGAAAGAGTTTCATATTTTTATGTTATAACTTAAGGTTTAAATCTTCATTTGAGTACATGGTACAAGTTCCCATCCCGGTCCGTTATTTTTTAATGATTTTTCAAAAATAGCCGAAATACGGGTTTTTGCAAAAACGAGAGTTAATAGAATATTTTCGGTTGAGAATTCGCAATCTACGGAAAAAATCTTATAGAAATAATTTGTCATTTGTTGGGCACCTAAATTGGTGTTGACCAGTGTAATCGCTGCCTTTACTTTTAACCACTAACTGAGCGCATGTACCACGAACTCAAGTCAAAGAATGCAAAATAAACGTTCGTTTCGGTTCTTTTTCACTGTCGAGGGAAAAATTGAATTCAACTCGTTCCCACGAACGAAATGTTTTTGATATGAAGCGATTGCATTTGCTCTCGGTGAGCGAATGGAATTTATTAAATTCTTCTCAAAAATAAAGTTTGCGATTTGAAAAATAAAATTCGGTTCGCGAGCGAGAAAAATAAGGGTATTATATATTTTCTCGTTCGTTAGCGATATTTTATGTACTCTGGTAAATATTTTTTAATAAAGGAAAGTCGTCATTTTCCTTTCACGTCCACTTTATTATAAAAATTAAAAAAAAATTAAATTAAATCTATTAAATATAAACCATTAATTTAAAAATATAGTGAAGAGGGTTAGTTACTATTGATATATATTTTCAATATTTTAACCATCTAAATCGGCACTAAATGTTTTCTAAAACTATTAAAAACATATTCTAGCGTTTCATTTTAAATACCATTGACGGTCCTCCTGATGTTTTTAATAAAATCCTCTATTATTAGTGATCTTAAATGTAGCCCCATACATCACATTGAGTGAGGTCTGACGAGTAAGGTTCAATTCCTTTTCGGCTAACAAAGCATGGGTACCCTAGGCCAATACTTTGATCGCCATAAAATTTATTGATGGCTTCAAATACTTGTGTTCGTCTTGATTAAAATAAAAAGTTTTAACGAGAGCTCTCTTTTTCGCATGACGAAAGGATTTGGTCTCTAACATCCCTTTGTACGTCTCTTCGGCGACAGAAGATTCAAAGAAATGCAGGTAGATGATACCTTTTATGTAGATGGTTCATATTTCAAAAATATATATCATTAATAATTCACGTACTTTACTATATTATTAAATTAATGGTTTGCATTAAATAAGTTTAATTTTTTTCCTTTATTAAAACTTTCCTTTATTAAAAGAGTATGTACATTTTCCCGATCTCTCCATTTGTTAAAAAATGGTGGCTCATTAGTTTTCACACATTCCTTTAGGACACCCTGTAGATTTGATATTAAATTCTAGTGTATTTGAAACATTTTGAAAATCTCGATATCGTGATATCATTTATTTCTTTAGTTCATATCAACAGATTACATACATTATCCGACATATTACCAATTATGTATAAAAATTGGATAAACAATAATACCATACAATAGCAAAAAAAAAAAACTTAGATGAAATATACAAAGGTTAAAAAGCAAGTAAACAATTTCTCAGAGTTTTTCTATCACAATTAAAGTCAAAGTCAATTAGAGAAAAGGAGGAATTGTAAAGTTTAGACATGGCTGAGATTCGTTCGTTCAAATGAGCCTTAATTGGTTTGTTGACTAGCAATGTAAAGAAAATGTTGTCTTCTAGTTGCGGTTGGTAATTAAAATTAAGAAGGCTCAGCAGGATAGGGGAGTCTATAATGCCAGTAACGATATCATGCATAAACATGACACTTGCCACTTTTCTGCGTCTGTAGAGGGAAGACAGACTTAAAACCCCTAACTATCCTTATATGAGCCGTTTATTTTGAAAGTGGCTTAAGTCCAAATGATCATAAAGACTATTTTTCTATATTCTTGTAAAGTAAAATAGTCTTTATGATCATTTGGACTTAAGCCACTTTCAAAATAAACGGCTCATATGGAGGAAGGTTTTAGGGATCACTCCACGGTAAGTCGCGGATAGCAAAGCGTAGAAAACGTTTCAGAACTGCCTCAATACGATTTTGTAGTAAGACATCCAAAGTACAGACGCATACTCCAAAAACGGACGGAAGAAAACGCAAAATAAGGTTTTGAGGAGATACGGATTGGCAAGATTCTTAGACTAACGCTTGACGAAACTTAGTGCTGAGTTAGATCGACTAATTATCCTATCAATACTATTGAAACAAGTTAGAGGGATATCATCAATTTTGTACGAGCAGTCAAAAGTTTGAACACTTCCCGCTGAAAGAAATATCTCGGAAACTATTGTAGCAATCAAATTGAAATTAGTTGAACTAAAATATTTCTGTTCCTACAGGAAAATAGGATTTTTTCCCCGTTAATAAGTTGAGACTAATTTCAATTCTAATTCTGTAATAGTTTTCGAGATATCGCTATTTATTCTAGTTTTTATCTAAATTTTTAACATTAGATACACGTTTTATGTTAGAGCATGGCAAAACACCGATTCAACTTAAAATCAATACCTGGGAGTTTCCTGAAATGCTTATTTTGAATTTTAATTCAAATTCTTAAAATTTAAAGGGCATTCTCATGAAGATCTTTTAACTAAAATAAAATATATGTATATCAAAGCGTAAATATAGACGTTTTAAAAATGTTGGTACTATAAATTCCTCTTTATAATTTCTCTTGTTAATTATTGAAAATAAATGAAACGAAACAATGGTTTTAATTAAAAAAATTATCGATATCGTCCGAATTATGAAAAATTACAGTGAAAAAATCGATAAATTATCTACTTTTTTTAGTTATCGTCGAGAATGTTTGGAGAAAAGTAGTTTTAAAGTTATGAAAATGATTTTCTTAATTTTTTTTTGTTTTAAAAGTAATTATCTTTAAATTCAAAGACTGCCTACAATATTTTCGTTGAAATATAAATTAACTTGAACTTTCACTACAGTGATTTCTCTGTATACTTTAATATAATATAATAAATGAAATAAAATAATCCATTCCTCGTCGCGTTGAATTCAGTTTGGCCCAAAATTGGATACCTCTTTAATTCTCCTAGAATAAAAGATAGCCTTTTAATATTTCTTACAAACTAAAGCTACCTTATACAATTTTTCATTATTTTCTTTTTCTCACTTATTACTAACAATGAGGAATTTGTTTATACAAAGTTGTCGATATCAAGGATGTTCCAAGAACGTAACAATCTTAAGGAGACCAGTGCACGTGATTTCCTCGAATCCTTTTTCGTATCTGACAGAGCCATTTCACAGGGTCATTCAGTGCGCGTGTTCCCTGTTTCAATCACCGCGTGACAGTAAATCCTGCGTTCTTTTCCATGACATTTATTCGAAAGACTAAAGAAGACAATATCCCACTTATAATTTCATTTTTTTCCCGCAAATCAGACGAAATCCTAAACAAATTAGCGATAACCGGCTTCAAAACGAGTCTTTCAAAGTCCAGTATTAAAATAGTTCGGAGACGGAAAACGTGAAGCTCAATCTGACACCTCCACATCAAAGGTATTTGCGTATTTGGAAAGAATTATATTTCAATAAATTTGTTGTTATTTTTAGAACTCGAAGTGTTGGCCATTATTCGGCTAAGACAGGCCTTGGTATGTCGTTCACGTGAAATTCTCCGACTGCAAGGGATAATCTGCCAAAAAAGGTAAACATTCTTCTACTTTTAGCATCTTAAACTTATAGGTATTTAGATTTTCAGACAGTATCATTTTTACATTATAACAAGTTTGAACTCCAGCTCAAAATGACTAACAGGAAACCAACGGCAACAGCTCGACTTCGACAGGATTACTTGCGGCTCAAGCGAGACCCTATTCCGTACATTTCGGCTGAACCGACTCCCTCCAATATTCTGGAGTGGCACTACTGTATAAAGGGTCCCGAGGACTCCCCTTACTACGGCGGGTACTACCATGGCAGTCTGGTATTCCCGCGGGAGTTCCCATTTAAGCCGCCAGCAATTTATATGATAACGCCAAACGGACGCTTCAAGCCAAATACTCGTCTCTGCCTGAGTATATCGGACTTTCATCCAGACACTTGGAATCCAGCCTGGTCGGTGGCAACAATCCTAACCGGATTGCTTAGCTTTATGCTGGAGACGACTTCAACATCTGGCTCAACGGAGACCACGACCTACGAAAAGCAACAGTACGCAAGGATGTCACTATCTTATAATTTGAAAAATTCCAGATTCCGTGAATTGTTCCCTGAAATTTGCGAGGAAATCACCGAAAAACTTAAAAAGGAACAGGAACAAATGGATCAACAGAGACAAATGGAAATGTCGAAAAACGCTGTAAATAAGGGTGCTAACGACGTGAACTCGAGCAATGCTGAGAATTGCTGGCAGGCCATGTATTCGAATATAGTAATTTTCATTGGTTTCACTGTTTTCGCCGTCATAGTTAATTATGTTTTTAAGAACTTAAATCAGGAATAAATTTTTTGAAGCGAGATTAATGCTTTTGTATTTTATTTGATCAAACCTCTTTTTCTGTATCCCATTTAAAGTTCATATCTTTCTATAACTTATTTACTAACCGTAATAATCAACTTATTTCAGATTCTACATTATTACACACACCCAATCTATTTGACTTAAAACCCAATGAATGAACCAATTTTATTCTAAGTGTGACAAGTATGAAAAAAAATAATCTTTAAATCTTAAACAATCAGGCGATTCGCTACAATTGGCTGGATAGAATTCAATATCTACTCGATTGTTCATAACATCGCAAAGAATGATGTCTTATTTTTGAATTTGTATTTCGGTTATAAGCAATGTATTATTTATTTATTCAGTGTTTCTAAGTAATTTGTATACAATATCAGACCAGTTAAATTTTTCGATTGAAATAATAATATTTCAAATTTATTAGAGTAGAAACGACAACTGTTAGTGTGATCTTAGATGACCTTAAAAGCCAGCAGCTGATATTTTGAAGAATACAGGTTTCTTTTTAATTTGGGGTATTTTTAAGTCATCCTTTGAGTAGTAATCGACGAAATAAACAACTTTTTATTATAATAACGACGGAATAAACAATTTTTTATTATATTTATTAAGTCCAATTTTCTTTAAATTAAAACTTCTGTTCTGGAATATAGAAAATCTGTTTCTTAAATTTTCGAAAACAAAAGGATGGGTAAGTCAAAAACGGCTTTATTTTACATTTTTTTTTTCAGTAAAGGTATGTGGGCACGAATAAGACTTGTTTTAGATATTGTGGGTTTTGGTTCGAGATAAAATTTCAAATTGTGTACAGAGCAAAAATTATATCAGAGGTATGTTTGAAAAATATATCAAAGCTACATTTGACTTATTGCTACCTGAGGTCTGTGAAGGAATGAGTCAAGGATATAACGTAAAAAAACCACAAATTGTGTATGTACTTTAAAAAAAAGAAAAATGAAAACGTAACAAATAAAAAGAATTTATCTCTAACAAACTATAGGATCAAAACATATTAATAAATTAACATATAAAAAAAAACTGATTTTTTGCTTCCTCCTCGTTCCAGAAACGGAGGCAGGTAGCAAAATCAAACTAATATCACGCACTTCAGCTTGCGATAAATTAGAAATATCAGACATAATAAAAAATTTATTTTATGCTACTATGGGTAAACTGTATGTTGGTAAACTGTATGTTGGTAAACTGTAAATATTACGATTAAAGTGCTATTGCATATTGCATCTAAAGACCCATGTTAAAAACTATACATTCTCTATTGCAAGATTTCAGAATTAATCAGCGCTTCATAAAATATATCTTCAGAAGAATATTTGTAGGTATATGGTATATAGATTTAACATAGGTAAATTATAATTGTATTTTATTATTTAGTATAAAATTATCTCATTCCTACCCTGTGTTACTTTATATATTAGTTAGTATGATACGAAATCTAATTCATATGGAAAATAAAAGATGTAAATAATATGTTTTAAAAATATATGTTTTTGTTTAACAAATTCTGAATTTCAAAAAATGTCAACGCCTAAGAAAAACCGCTGGTACAGAAAACATGAGATCAGCAAGAATACGTCCCACTACGTTCGAAGTTGTATAGCTACTGAATTAAAAGTTTAGATTGATAATAACCTTCTTTCTTTGTTGAATAAGGCCCGTTAATTTCTGTTCTGTTCTGCAAACAAATTTAATGTCTGACATTCCTAAATCATACCCACTTTTCCTTACACCTCGAAAATATTCCATTAAATTTGTAAGGTAATCTAATGAAACGTGGACTTGATGCTGCTCTTAAAATACATTGTTTTCCTGTTTTTTCAAAACAGCATTCTCAAAATCTGCGATAACGATTTTTCGAAATCGACTAATAACCACTCATATAGCAAGAGAACTAATAACGCTACGACTTTGAATATTTTCGTATAGGTTTATTTCATGCAAAAACAACAGTCCTCAAACGACGACACAAAATACAAGCCTCCTGACTAGGCATGATCTCGCAAATATTATACTTGTTTTTAAAACTAAAAAAAATCCTTCTGCAGTAAAAATAGTAAAAGAATGGGCTTCGCTTTTCGATTGCGATTCCATATTTCAGAAATCGAGGCTTTTTCTTATATTTAAACTAAATCCGTGTGTGATTTGAGGTCTAATGCCGGTTGCCAATTCGTCTTTTTGAATGTTTTCCTTTTCCCACTTTTTAAATGTTTTCCTTTTCCCAGGATATCGTTTACTGTTTTCAAAAATTCGACGGTTATTTTTAAAAATGGAAAATTGATGAGATTGAGATTTGTACATAAGAGTAAGGAAAGCAACTGGAATTGCTATAGCATCAGCAATTAATATATTTTCAGGAATCTGTTCCATATTGCCACTTTGCATAAACTTTTAATTAATTACGTTTTAACGCTAACTTGATTTGTATGAAAAGTTAGCAAGCTGAAAATTAAGCTATCATACAAATTTGCTTTTCAAAAGCTGGAATGGCACACGCCCTAAATTGAATTTATTGCACTAATTTTAAAATCTCAGAACGAGTCCAATGCACAACTGAGGGATTTTACTGTTTAATTTTTATTTAAATTGGTAATACCGATATTATTATTTATTTATTTACTTACAAGCGAGCTACGCAACAATAAATTAATGTGCAAGTCCACGATTTTTAAATTGATTCAAAGGACCGTTCAGAGGACCGAGCTGAAATTTATTATAGTTCTGAAATCAAATCATAGATGAATTAGAAAAGACTGAGAAAATGGCTGTAATTGGTGTAAAGGCAATATCAGGTGAGCGAAAGTTTAATTTGATCAAATTACACTGAAGGATATCATAGTCGTTAATGCGTTTAATCACTTTAAAAATTTTGAGAGTATATAAAAGGTAGTTAGAAATTTAGTAGCCAAGTCATTAATAAATAATATACAGTAGAATCCGGATATAACGACCCTCAAGGGACCGGCAACACTTAGTCGTACTAACCGGACGTCGCACAAAACGAACGAACACCGAAGAATAAATTTAAGCTTGTTTTATGTATTAATATTACCGTAATTATGAAATAATAATATACATAGTTAGATTAACTTATATTTGAATAAAACAAAGGACCCCGCAAATTTCTTATGGAAAATGGGTTTCACTGAATTTTCTTCAAACTTAGCATAGTGATAGTTTTCAACGTGCTGATCAAAAGTCTCAATGGGCACGAAGTCATCCTATGATTAGTTGCGGAGATATAGAGGGGTGAAGCGTGAGACATTTGCTCTACACCCAAGTAATAAAAAAATTTCGCGATTTTTTTACACGAAAACGATCAACTTTACAAGAAAATTCTATATAACAGAAAATACTTTAAATGAGCCAAAGAACACGCGTGATTTTTTTCAGAATTTTTTCGACTATTTTTGGTTTTTTGGATTTGGCCAATTTTTGAAAAATCCAAAAATAGTCGAAAAAATTCTGAAAAAATTCACGCGTGTTCTTTGGCTCATTTAAAGTATTTTCTGTTATATAGAATTTTCTTGTAAAGTTGATCGTTTTCGTGTAAAAAAATCGCGAAATTTTTTTATTACTTGGGTGTACAGCAAATGTTTCACGCTTCACCCCTCTATATCTCCGCAACTAATCATAGGATGACTTCGTGCCCATTGAGACTTTTGATCAGCACGTTGAAAACTATCACTATGCTAAGTTTGAAGAAAATTCAGTGAAACCCATTTTCCATAAGAAATTTGCGGGGTCCTTCATATTAAAATAAACAAAAAATAACTTTAATGGAACTTAAACATTGCACACTCCATTCTATGCATGTAAATTCATATGAATTACTGACGTAGAAAGTCTGTAATTTTTGTTTGTTTTTGACTGATTTTTGTTCGATAGTAAGAATTACGTACAGCATTCTGAATACCAAACTTTTTATTACATTATCGTCAAAGTTAGATTGAAGAAACACATTGAGCGCTTCTGCAGCCTTCAGAGCCTCAGACGCGCTGGAAGTCGAATTAGTCTCCTCCGGTTCGGAACTCATTTTAGCGCACTTAATGAGTCCTTGACCTTGGCACATCAGATGAAAAACACTGGCTGATTTACATGCGCTAATCAGCATACGTACGTAGGAGAGGGGAGAAAGTCGGAACGCGGGGCGGTGAGGTATTGCTTGTGCGTAGGTATTGAAAACAACACTGCGCGTCGTTCTAAGCGGACGATTTCTTGTCAAAATAGGTCGCTATAAGCGGTTGGTCGCTTAAACCGGAGTCGTACTAAACGGACATGTTTTCATAGTAAGTCTATATGAAACCTAACTTGAGTTTGCATTTTCGTCACTATAACCGGTTGGTCGTTATAAACGAAGTCGTTATATCCGGACTCTACTGTAAATAAGAGCGGCTCGAAAAGTGATCCTTGTGGAACACCAGAAACGGGAACAAATTCAAAGGACAAAAAACTATGCGACCTGAAAATCGATGGTTTTTTGCAAACTTAAGATATTCGTGTAATATATGTTATTTTTTCTCTTTAAATGTATAACAAATGGTGGGCGCATGCGTATCAAGGTTATGTAAATAAAACGGCCATTGTTTTTTTTTATTTTAAACAAAATATATTTTTATTTCAAAAATTTCCAATAGAAATCAGATAGGAAACAATTACAAATAAATGTCGTGATAACGCGAGTATGAAAAACGTAAGACGAATAGAAGGGTAACCTATCACAAATCTACTAAAAGAATCCACACAAGGTATGCCATAAAAAGTGTCTACAAAAGATTTTGTCTTCATTTTTTTTTTTTTTTTTGTTTTTACATATTTGCTTACTCTTTATATATATTTATATAATAGTTATATAAAAATGAGAGGACTTTTCTACGGAATAAAAAACGCTCATTTCTTTTGTTTATTATTACGTTAAATCATTGAGAAAAAAATAATAATTCATTTACCCTTATACTTTATACTTGTCCACATTCTTATCAGCTTTTTCGTTTTCTCTTAAATGTCTTCTTTGCTTCATTATTTAAGTGTTTTACTTGGTTTAATTGTTGATTTAAGATGTTTGCCTTTATACTCTTATTATTATTATTTATTTTTTTAATAATAATTATCGTAATGTACTGTGTTACATGGTGAGTTTTCTCGTAGATCCTATGACTAATCGAGGGTACCATAATGTTTTCATGTTTTTCATTATAATTTTTGTACAAAAATCAACCGACAATTTGCGAAGTAGCATAAAAAATTAACAATCACATTCAAAATCATGCTGATCAAAACGGTGAATGCTATAAAATTCGCTCTGAAACACTCAATAGAATATTCATGAAGTCGAGAAGTTTACATTTTTTCACTTTTGTATACCTCCCAGGTGAGTGTGTTTCATATAAAAGATATAAAAAAACAACAATATAAGTCGAATTGAATGGCACTGGTTCATGCATATGCTCCGCCATTCTGCCCTATTTGCGTACATCTTCTGTCTCTCTTTACATTGTATTACTTAAATATATTATAATAAGTACTTCTCATGTAAATTTACATAATATATATTTTCCATTTTTGTAATTTATAAAAAAATTCAGCTACAAGTATAAAAAACACTTTTTTATTCACCTAATTTATGTATGTTCCTTTAAAAAACGCTCTCTTTTACATTTTTTTTCAAATTTTCAAATTTTTTTCTTTAATAATATCGTTTTCTGCGATTCACAATTTTTTTCTTTTGAAAATATATTTTATTTTCCATCTTTCTTCATGTCTTAAGAAAATTTTTTTCTAAAAAAATAAAACTAAAAAAGATTTCTTGCATTATTTTATACTTTTTTCTTTATATATTTTGTCTACGCAGCTTAATTATAATTTATTTTACAGCAAAGAAAAATACTTTTTTTTCTTTGTGATATAGTTCAATTATTATCCAAGTTTTACATTACTTTGGGTCGATTTAAACTTAAATTACATACGCTTTAAAAAAGAAATTAATTTAAATTTTTCTAAAATTGTTTGGGGCGTACAAAAATATATATAGCAGAGGAATTAACTTTTCCTGTTATTAGTTTAATGGAAAAAAATCGAAATTTTTGTTAAAGTTCAGGGAAAATAATATTTAATATCCAAAAGAAATCGGATTTTTCACAACAAATTCAAAAAATGTACCTCTGATGCACGCAGTTTTCTATTGTCTTTAAAAAATAAATCCTGAGAAATTCAAATATCTTCACTCTATTTTATATAATTCCTTTAAATAAATTAAACATTTTCCTTGAAATGTGTTATTATACGTAGTTAAATATTTCATGTGATGAGAAAAAAGAAATTTCACAGCCAAATTCGATGCTGTATTTTCTAAATTTATTGCTTTTGCCATTTCGTTTTGAACTCATTTTCAGGTTTGAAGATTTGTCAGTCATCTCTGTATTCTAGATCAAATCCAACTTGAATTCGAGATCAACATAACTGACATATCCAAACCAATACTAGACTTTGAACGGCCATTTGACATGGTAATGAAAGATCGGCAACAGTGGCAAGGGCTATGGTTTGGTATACTCACAGCTCAAAAATTGATAAAGGAGTTGGTGTTTATGGCCCCAAATGCCGCACTTCAATAGCTTTAGGTAAGACTCCAACAATCTTTCAAGCTGAAGTGCTCGCCATTGCGAAATGCGCCAAGACTTTTATTCCCAGAATCATTAACGGCTCCACGGTTCGTATTCTATAAGACAGTCAGGCAGAATGCCTTCAAACCATCAAAACCCTGGCGAGAAATAATAAGGTCGTCGTCTTAAGGGTTTAGAGACACGAAGGCCACATACACAACGAAATTGCAGGCGATCTGGCAAGAAGAGGGGTGAAATCGCCCTTCATAGGACTAGAACCCTTTTGTGGCATCTCTAAATGCCATCTTAAGGGTGCCCTTAACCAAAGGATGAACAAAGAGGCAATCAATGCTGGAAGTCTTCCATAAGTTTGGGGTGGGATAAGCTTTTCATACCTGACATTCATATAAGGTCGGAAAGTTCCTCCAACTCAACAGAATAGCGCTCCGCATAATCATTCTTTACTGGACAATGTCCACTAAGGTCAGAGCTATAAAAAAAGTACTACCATTACAATTACCAGTCCAAGTAATGCAAGCAAAACAAATTACCAGCACACCTTGTTGAAATACTATTATTACCATTACAAATTAATGATATTGGTACTTCACCATTAGCGTATTTCAAAATCATTTCTTGGCATTACTGGCATTACTCAGCACTATCTAGCATTATTCAGCACTATCTAGCATTACTCAGCACTATCTAGCATTACTCGACATTACGCACCGCAGCATGACCCAATAGTAATTCAGCATTACTTCTCAGCACCAGCATTATTCGATATAAATCAGAAATGCTCAGAACAACTCTAATTCTACAGAATAGTTATACCTTTACTTCACTTATCGGAAATGTTGAGAAAAGGAAAATATATAGGTAGATATTTCCTAAAAATTGATTCAAATTGTATTTTATAAATATTGGCGTTTTTTATCCTTTCTCATTTTTTGCCAAATGGCATATGGGGTCGCCAGTTAAATAAGAAAAAAAAAAAATATATTTAATTATAATAATTCTATTTTGCCATTTTATTGAATTTTTTTTATGTTAATACTAAAGAAGTCAATGAGGAATTCATTACATCTAATTGAGCAAAATTTACGAATCTTTGTAAAATCCGATAACTTTTGATATGTAATATATAAAATCTAATTATGAACAAACTTTGTATGGTGATATTGTTTACTATATCACGACAAAAACAATTTCGAAATTACAATAAGAAAATAAGATATCAAGCTAAAGTTAACTCCTCTTCGATTATTGGCAGGAAGAACAGGATTATTTATTTATTTCGAAATAGTGGACACATACATATATTTCCAAAACAGTGAAAACTACTTTAACTATGAAATGAAATTAACATAACATAAATTAAAATATTAAAGAACTGAAGTTATTGAAAGCAACAAATGTATTAAAAATAATTAGAACGTTTCGCCAATTGATGCTCTATGATCGTACTTTGAAAATACAGCGTTTATCTTACTCCTTGCATTTTATGCGATGCACATTTGTATGTAAGTTAGATATTATATTAAATTTCGACTTCCAAATGGTAGATACATATAAAAAGACGTTGCTGAATATATCGTTATTACTTTTTGTTTTACATACAAATACGTTTTTTGTTAAATCTTAAAATGACTTTAATGCATTCCACTTCGCTCAGAAAAAGTACAATTTTTAGGTAAAAAATACACCCTTAATATTTAGAAATTTTGAAATAGTCAATAAATTTGTATGAAACGTTGTTTTCATTAAATTTATACATGATGCTTATTCACCACTTTGCTCTCTCGTTCTCTGTCTCTCACTCTCTCTCTCTCTCTCTTCCTCCCTTTTATCTATTTCCCGTATAGGAATAATTTTGTAAAATACATACATTGAATACGTAAAAAAAGTTTCATTATTGCAGTTGCCAATTTGTCCATTTATTAAATGTTATACATTACGTAACGATTTGGAGATTCGTTCGTTTTTATTTTATGAGTGGAGTTGTAAAAAATTTAACGTATTCGTGGTTTTTTTATACCTTGTATTTAACGTTAATTACAGCTAATGTTTTCTCTTTAATTTCTTTTACGTGTATATTTTGAATTCAGCTTTTTGTTTCACTCATATTGAGATTATTGCGGCGAATTACTCAAAATTCTGCCTCTATATTCGTTGCCATTCGCCACTTGGGACCAGGAATTGAAACGTTGGTTTTAAATAAATTAACTAAAGTGGAAACTAACAAGTATTATTAGAACAGTATTTACGTCGTGTGTATCGTCGTTGATGTTCTTGGAATCTGAATGATATGAATTCCCAATAAAAAGGGATCTATAGGCTTAATTTCAAGAAACCATTATCTGTAGTCGCCTCCTCAATTCAGCTTAAGAATATCAATTGAACTGCGCAGTAGGCTGCGGAATATGAATTCTTTAAAACAGCCTTTCTCTTATAGCTGAATTCCGTACAAATATTTTTAACAAGTAATTCAGCTATGAGAGATGAAGAGTTTTGTTTTCGTTCGTGCTCAAAAGTGACTTTCCTGCTAACATGATCTTGATCAAAGGTCAGTTCACTTCAGGGGTTTAGGTATTTTATAAATATATACTATATAAATGATTTCCTCATTGAATTTTAGTTTATATGAACGATCGGATTTAAAATGCAATGGAAAACTATCAGTTTCTGGAGAGTTCCCATAGGATTTTATGCAAATATGAGCTGTTTTTCGACACAAATTTAATTAAAACACATGTCTGGAAATTAGTATCCTAATTCAGTATATATTCATACAAATAGTTCAAATTTAAAAAATGTAAACGAAAAATCTCTTCGTTTTAACTGAATTGACAGTACTAAATACAATTCAGCCATAACAGATGGAATAATGCGATTCATTTGGTTAGTTATGATAAGTTTTGAGAAAGGGCCATCTGGATTTTATCGGTAATAATATATAATTAACTCTTAACGGCCGAAAGGTCCCGCTACGGGGACATAGTACTTATGCCATAGAAAACGAAAGGCCCCAATACGGGGACATGAAAAGAATTCAGTTTTCATTTCATTTATTTATCATCGCTGTAGTTTTCTTTAACAAATATTGCAACTTAGTACATCCCTGGTTTGTTGATCATGCACTGATAAGAAATATTTACCGTAATATAACGTTTTAAGGCGTAAATATTGTGGAATTTTCACAACAGATCTGTCGCATTGATATTCAGTGTAGTTTGCGATTTAGAAGCTTACAACGTGTAAATATAATATATTGGTGTTTTCCAACTCTCGAGTATTATAAATTCAATTAAATATATTGAATTCATATCTAAATAAATTAGTTTAAATGTTAAGTTTAAGTTTTCATCCTTATAAACGTTTTAGAATTTCACCTAATTTTCCGTCGTCTTATGGGCGAGTATTACAAAAAAAGCTCTCGGCCGTTAAGGGTTAATCTGGAAATTTATAATCGGCTTTTCACTCTGGAGAATGAGACGAATTCTCTCGTCATTATTCTTATAGCTGAATTGCATGGACAAATCCTTACAAGACATATCTCATTGAATTCAATCAAAAGAGCGCTAAAAGAATATCCAAAGTAAGACCCTAAAAAATTCAACGAAATTTGAAACATAAAGATGTAAATAATTTTAACCAGGTCCAATTCCTTCTCACATATGGCTTTATTTACAACTCAAAACGCGTTCATTATCGCTTTTATATTTTATACTTGTTGTAATTTACAATCTATATAGTTAATACGTTTAAAAATGTTGAAAAATTTTTTCTTTTAAAAATTTACACGGAAGAATTGGGGAAATATATATATATATATGTATAATGAGTGTATATATATATAAGTTGTTTTTTTTTTCTCGTATTATTTTTGCCTTTACACATTTAGTAGACGTGTGGCTTAATTTCTTTATTAAATACAATCACCTTTATTTTTTATTTATAAAAATGTTGTACAACAATCGAGACGAAAAATAAATTATCAAAACACTCACATAAAAACGTAAATAAAAGTATTAAGTTTTTATATTTTAAATTTTAATGTTTAAACATTTCTTTAGTCACATTGTTTATTAGAAAACACTTAATATGTAAAGATGTAAGGACAACGCGTGACGTGTGATCATAGAGAGAAGAAATTAAATATTTTTGGTTTACTAAATAAAATTAAACTAATAAGGTAAGATATTAATTTTTTTTTTTAAATTAATAAAAATTTAATTGAAGATAAAAGAAAAGATAAAAGATGGGGACAATAAACAACTCGACGTGTCCTTTGGTGTTTTGTATGAAAAAGAGTATTATGTACAATATAAAATATTTTATAATTCTGTCGTGTAAAAAACTGGTTACTTTTGATACGAGTTGGAATATTTAGGGATTGATGCGGGTATATCAAAAAGGGTTCATAATTAAAAAAATATATGTATTACAAAATATTGACATACAAATGAAACAATTGATTATCCTTGTTTTTCTTTCAGCTTTTCTTTCTTTTTCTTAAAAAAAAAACTATTCAAATGAAAAACATAATTTTACATATAGTGAATAACAAAATTAGGAACTTATGTACACTTGGTTGTAAAATTTAACTACTCAGGCTCATGGCGGTAGAAAATATATTATTATGTATACTTTATTTAAGATATATCAAGTCAATCAACAAAAACAGGTTTCAAATAATAATTATAATAATATTAATAATAAATGACTTTATGTGCTCTCTAAGAAAGTACAGAAAGTAAAAATACAATTTGAGGAGCTGTGTTTATACTTACAATGTATTGTATAGTGAAGGCAAAACTATTGTTATTCATTCGTTTACTTAATTAGTTATTTAAAAAAGGGAAGAACCAATTTTTCTCTACCAAAAAATGTACTATTTGTTCACTAAAAAACAAAACTCTACTTATTTTTCTTTTATCTCTTAGATATCTCCCTTTTTTTCTAATAAAAGAGAAACAAACTATTCATCCAAGAGTGCAACAGAAACATACCATTTAACTCGTTTTACAAAGTATAGAGATATTAAAGAACAAAAAATTGCACCTAGTTATGAATATTAATTCTTTAGTATAATGGTTTACTTCTTTGCATTACTCTTATTATTACTCTTCTTTTTTTAAATAATTACTCTAGAAAAATTGATTATAAAAAAGGTAACGAGTCTGATTCTACAGGTAAGTAAATATTCTTGTTTTTTACCTTTATATCTATATAGATATCATAGTTTATTTATACTTTGACTAAAAAGTAACATATAAAAACGCTTCAACAAGTCTGACGACAAATTAATATCTCTCTTAAAACCGAACGCAGAAAAACATAAACTAAAATTAGAGAAAGAAACAAACCAAACGATGTGTACTGTGTAGTCGTGTGTGTATATACGCGTGTTGTATATTTACTTCTTAATGATATTTTTCATTATAATTTAAGTTTTATATAAATTTCCGCTATTAGTAATGGTTGCATCATTAATTTATTCTGAGACAATCTCCTCCCCTTCCTTTTAAGTATGCTTATCTTTCCCTTTTAAGACGTATATTGCACGTTTTTGTTTGCCCTCGTTCATATTTATCGTTTATATGTTTAAACTTTGTTTATTCTCAATTAATCTATTAAAATAAAAAGGTCGCTTTTAATTTTAGCTTTAATCCTTTTTGTTTATTTTTTAACTTACTTTTAAATTAGCTAGTTTTTTTAGGTAACAAGAGTAGTATAAAATTTTTTTGACAGCTAAAATAGATATCCTTTCTTGTTTCTGTTTTTAAAAAATACTTTTTTTTGTGTTTTTCTCCTTTTTTTTTGTATTATTCATTTGTATTTTTTTTATTTTGTATTTATATAATACAATATCATATTTATGCACTTGCTTTACCTAGATTTGATAAACATTTTGAATTTGTTTCTTTTTTAGATAGAAATGTCGATGTACTGAAGTATGTGTGTCTTTTTGAATCTTGCTTTGTATGTATGTATATGTTTTAAGGTTTTCTTTAATTGCTTTTCATTTAGGAAATTAAGGGGTAAAGGGGAATTATGTGTTGTATTGAGCTGGTTGATATAGCTTTTGTAGTGACGTTATAAAAATCCAATAAAAATTACAAATTTAATTGTTGCACAAATATTATTAAGTATAATAAAAAGCATTTCATAAATGAAAAGGGCATTATTCTAAATATGTCGAAGTAAAAGAAAAAACGGCCAAAACTGGCAAATCGCGAGGGCGCAATCTTTCATTATGACAACGTCAGACCACACACATCTTTTATCATTCGCCAAAAATTATTGGAGCTGAAATGGGAAGTGATGCCTCTTCCACCGTATAGACCTGATATTGCACCATCAGATTATCACCTATTCGGTTTTCTTCAAAATTATTTAACACTTGCGTGACACGAAATAGCAGAATAAGTGGCTGAATAAAACTGCACAGTCAATGTGTTAAACCGAAAAATATTCAATTTAGAATAAAAATCAAACTTTCTTCCAATGCGGAATCATGCTGCTGGCTGATAGTTGGGAAAAGGTCATCGAACAAAATGGTCAATATAGAATTGATTAATGTTTGTTATTTGTATTAATAAAATCACTTTGAAATTCATAAAAAAATCTATATTAATTTTCGAACAACCAACCTTATATTTTATTTTTACTTTCTCAAAACTGTGCCCACGACAAAATAAATACAATGTAAAGTAGAACGTCGAATTGTATCGTAGTCTATTTTCTAACGTTGGTAAATTTAGTGAAAGATCGGAGTAAAAAATATCGAAAAGAAATATATGTTTTATTTCGTAGAACTTTAATTTTTCATTACTGAAAGAACACACGATCTTAGGGATTTCGTTTTATAAAACCTACCGCGCCTATTTTTATGAAACAAAACCACCTCTTATTCTCAAAGTTAAAATATAGAATATTTTCAGAGGTTTGCTTTGGTGAGCTCACAAAAAGGTGGGTTATATTTAAAGAGTTCTCTTCACTTTTTAAATTTTTAGGAGCATCAGTGATCCTGAAATTGTCGCGCATCCATTTATATGAAAAACATATGAAATTACTGAATACTAGAACTTATCAACAAGCCGGTTTTTTCTAAGTATAAAGGAAATAAAAGATTTGGTGAAACATTGGATGTCAATCTTCGGCAAATGTTTTGTACAAACATAAAAGACAACAGAGATCAAAACTGTGAGAAGACAAAGAAATTCGGCAGTGTAAAAATATCAATACCGTCACTACATAATTTTTTAAATCAACCTTTATTTTTTTCTATCACTGTAATGGAAGTGTGTAGAGATTGCTTAATACGTTGTTATATTATGATTTTAAATATGAACACATAACGTTTTCCAGTCGAGTTTGTTTTTCTTCATCTTCTATAGTAATGCTTCAAATGTTTGAATGTGTTACGTTCTTATAGTTTATACTATTATGACTGTTTTAACCTTTACTTTGGTTTTTCATGTTTTACTTTTACTTTAAACGTGGAGAGTAATTTGTCGTTAAAAACGTTTAAGAAGAAAAAAGCAGAAGCTATGAACCAACAACTCCTCGTTATTGACTACATTTTCCATTTTCTTATTTGGTTTCTTGTTTATTTTATGAATACGTTTTAATTCTCTTATGTTGTTTTTCACTTATATGTTAACAAGCCGAGCCAGTTTATTTAGTTTAATTATATTAATGACTGTAAGCCTTTGACTAACCACTTGAAAATGTCTTCAATTTTGTATTTTTCTCACTTGCTTTATATTTATATCGAAAAATATCTATGTATTCTTTAACTATGGATGCTCAATATATATTATGTATTCATTTATATAAGAATTCAATTTGACTAAGTAAATTTTACTATTTCTCCTTTTCCACTGTTTATTGAAGTTTTTGACTATATTTAAAACGTTTTGCATTTTTTTTTTCTCATTTTTACACACTTTCAATTAAAAATTTGTTTATATTAATGAAAGTTTCTAAAAAAATACAGCAAAAATTATGTTTTTTGTATATTTTTACCTTTTTTTCGTTTTACTTTAAGTTCCTTCAATTGATGCAATTTAAAGTTTTTATATATATTTTTTTCTTGTTTTATATAACTTTTCTATAAAGGCGATGCTTTTTAAAAAATGGTTTTTCTCCTTCACTAAAATTATCTATATACAATTTTTTTTTTCAATATACATTTAGATGTATAGATGAATATAAATTATAAAAATATAGGACGATTTATTTTCCTAATTATTATTTCTATCTCCTTCCATATTTTTCCGGTAATATACTTACTGCAGCATTTATGGTAATTTTACTAACTCTCACTTTACTCTTTTTACAACTCTATTTCACTTTTGCGATTACTTCAAATTTGTGAAATTTTTCATGTGTAGGTAGATATCTTTTTTAGATATTAAACTTAGGATTTATTCAAATTCAAAATTTCGCTTCTCATACATTGAATTAAGATAAGCTAAACTAGGACCTTATTTTGTTATTCTTGCCTTTTTAGAAAGAGAATTGCATAATGCTGTATAAAAGTATTCTTAAAAATTAAAAGGGTTAAATAGATATAAAAGTAGAATACAAATTTAACTTCTTCTCGGTTTATATTTTCAAATAACAATATCGCAAAACAGTTTTAGCATGCTATCTTCGAGTGCCCTTAGCTATTTTTCAGTATTCAATGTGAACTGAATTCATTTCAGACACATTTCTGTTTAATTTTGTTGGTTGTAGACATTGAATACGAAAATTTGAATTCGAACAAATCCTAATAATTGTTAATATACGTGTAAATGTGGATTTGTTTTTTGTGTTGTTTTAAAAAAGGTAAAAAGAGAGGTATAATAAAATATTTTCTAAGAGTTTCTTTTTTATTCTTTTGCTTCAAGGTATTAAATTTGCTAAATTTGAGTTACTTTTGTTTCTACATTTCTTTTACACAAAAATAAATGAAGTTACTTACCAAAAATAACCTATTTTTGATATTTCACTTTTACTTTACAAAAAGTCGCATATTTTATCATCTTCTTCATCTCTGCTAGCCTTTCTCATCTATAATGTACTTTCTTTGTATTTTTTTTTAAGTTTTATAATTTTTTTAATTTTTTTTTTTTTGTGTAATAAATTGTCTGTATAAGATTCGTCAGCATCTTATTACCTAGTATAACTACTTGGTTTATATATAAACATTTTTCTTCTTGTATGAGAAAGTGATTTTCAATCAGTTAAGTCATTTACAAAATATATTTATTTTGCACGCTTTCGAAGATGTAAGTTTCGCTCTAAAAATGTCCAAAAACGAATGGAACTCTCAAAATATGTTTGATAAAAAGGCATAAAGCTTAGAAAATTGCTTCTCAATTGTAGGTACATTTATTTGTGGTTATAGGTAAGATTATTTACATCTAAGCTGAGTACTTTATCTTTTATGATCATTTTAGTTTGAAATTTTAATTAAAAATTTAATTGAGATAATATTGGAAGTTTTTTAATTTAGCAGTTTTATATGTAGGCATTATTAAAATTCTTCTTAGAGATTTAGTGCCATAAGAGCGGATATTAGGGAAAGCGAATAAGGAGACATACATACTTTTACAATAATGTCGAGGGCCAGACTGCTTTTAAATCCAGTAAAACTATAGGATATGCTATAGGCTTCGTGGAAGAAACAGCATACTGATCACATTTTCTTAACCTTTTCGGTCCTAAAGCCGCCTAAAGTTGGCATCCGCGCAACACTCTCTGGGTACGATTGCGCTGCCTATAGGCAGTATTCACGGAAAGCAGCCATTCTCCCGGAAAACTTTCTCGTATAGGGAATATATAACCGTAGCCAACCGTGCCATATCGAAAGTGTTAAATTCGATTAGAAATATAAAAATGTAATATCTGATGAAGTCACAGATTTGGTTAGGATGTCTATTTTGATTGATCAATAGTTTATTCCGATTAATTTTATAATCCCATTATATCGCCTATTATTTATAAAATTATTCGAGCACGATAATGTTTCATTAGTATTTGCTTTATTTCTGTATTTTGGTCTTGAACGAAATCTACAGGAGCTTCTTATTTCAAGATATTATTTTTGTGCGATTATTTGTACTAATTAAATTTTAGAAATCAAATGATTAGGTAAAAAGGATGACATACTACCATATTAACCAGTCTTCTCTTATACCTATTATACAAAACACGTATGGAATAATATGCTGCTTCAATAAAATTTTGATTCTTATCTCCAACAATTTTAAAGTGCTTGAATAATTTTTTATAGAGAGGCTAATCGGTCAATTTCGGTCTAGTTAATCAAGACTATGTATTCTAAATTCAGAATAATGTATATTCAGAAATAATTCATTAATTTTAAATATATAAAAATTTTTAAATCAGAAAATATTAAAAGTAGAAAAGACAACTTAAAGATTAACAATCTTTTGGCGATAAAGGATACTCGTCAACATCACTTGTCAAACAGCCCAACTTTAAGGAATGCTTCTTTAAATTAGATTAATAGGAAAATGTTCAATGAAATCTAACAACCAAGTAAAGTACTCACCTTAGTGAACTTGAGGTTGTATATCATAAGTTAGTCTAATAAAACAGAACAAAATTTTAAGTTAATTTAAAAAAGGCTTAAATCTGTGTAAGATATGGTTAGGGATTTAAAAAAATTATTGTTGGTTAAGTAAAGCCAAGAAATAATGATTTCGGAATACAAACAACATTATTAAAAAAATACGGTCAAGTGCGAGTAGGACTTGCGCCTTGAGGGTTCCGTACCATTATATAGGGTGTTAAAAAAATAGCTCTAAGGATTTTGTGGTGTTACTCGTTATGAGAAATTGAACAACTTTTATTTGTGCTATGAGACTTTGCTTCGTGCCAAATTTCAAGATTCTAGATCACAGAAAGGTGCCCTATAGGTTTTGATGTGTCTGTCAGTGAGTTTGTCAGTATGAAATTGCATTGCAATTATTGTAGTGAGTTAGAAACTTGAATTTTTCATTTCGAGGTCCGGAACCCTAAAAAATCAAGAAATTCAATAGTTACAGGTTAACTGTTACTAAAGTGAGATCTACTTTATAGCTTTTTTGAAGCTTTGGGGCTACCTGTACAGAAAAAATGGCCAGATTTTTGTTACTGTATAGTTAGGCTTAACGATGGTATGAACATCCAAAATATCTTTTTTTTCCGAGATTTTGCAAATAGTATTTTTTTTTTATTAAAAATCATAGGAGACTTTCAAATGTTAGTTGCATATATTAATTGTTTTTCCTATGACAATTTTTGCATTTGTGTTAACTCTGGGCAGTGATTCGAATCTACTCGAATTCGAAACTTTGAATTTGAGCATAATTAAAATGAATTTTTCCATAAATCATAGCTTGTGAGAGGAATGATGAATTCTATTTTCTGTCACAGAAGAATTTATGATAACGATAATAATAAATTAATTGAATGGAAAGAATTGTATTTCATACATTTCTTTAACTATATATTATGGTAAATTAGGAAATCGATTCTGAATCATGGCAAAATAGTTTATAAAATCCGCAAGAAGTTCGTATTACTGAGATTGGAAAAATCGTTTTCTTTCCTATAAAGATCAACAATTGCTCAACAGTATGCTCTTACCTTCCACAAAGTATAACTTTGTTAGTAAAATTGGAGAATTATAAACTCAATAGAAACACAGTTTTGTTTTTTTGAATATCAAAGAATTTCATTAAACACAATAGGACAGTATGTTCGAACCAGCGAACAGTATAATCGCACTATCAAATTAAAACCAATAATAGAACGTTCGAACAAGGAACAGGAGCGGTCTCAGACAAAACTTACATATTCGAAATGAAAGAAAGAACATCGTCGCCTGCACTGTTCGTATTCATCTAATTAAAAAACGAATAAAATGTATAAAAATGTTTTATCTAATAAAAGGAGACTAATCATCTAAATTATTATTTTTTTGTCTCATTTTTGTTTTTCTGTTTTTAGTTATACTAACGATATAAAAATCGACTACAAAAATTTCATTTATCACTTCATTTAAGGATTAAAAAAATAAAAAAGTTCATTCAATGTAAAAAACACTATTACATATCTTCTTCTTATAACTCCTAGAAAATTACTTTTTTTTTTCTTGTGTTTTCCATTACATTTATTTTAGAAATGAAGCACAATTTTTAATTATGTTCTCAGGTAAACGTTCGTTTTCTTCTCCACTTTGAATTTCTTCTTTTTTTTTTGGTTTGTCAATTTTTTTTTTTCAATGTTTTTTTAATGAAATAAGTGTATTTTTAAAAAATCGTACAGGACGTGTTTATGTATAAATATATAAATGTATATAAAAAAAAACAACAAATAGGAAACTAAATCTTCAATATATAAAAAACTCGTCTTATGTGAATACGTTACTTCGTACACAACAAAAGCAGGAAAACGAAACTACCGATTATTTACACATCTTTAAATAAAATCGTATTAGCTAACGCATTACATCATTCTTTTGTGTTTCTTTTCATTATTACTTTTTATTTTGTTTTAATTACAGAATTCATATGAAATTAAGATTGCAAAATTTATGTCGATCTTAAATTAAACAGGAGTTTTGATGATGAATTATAATCCTTCGGCATCATCGTTCATGCCGGTAATTTATTGATTGCTACTTTATTTAGCTCATACTTCTTTGCTTATGGTTATGCTTTAATGGTTCAGAGTTCTTTTATGTTGCCTCTTGTGTTACTTATAAATCGGAGGAAGCATCCTTTGGCTATTATGGTATTTTGCGAACGATTTTATTATTAGTTTTATCAATCAATGAAAGTAATTTTGATAATCACAATGACAACGGACCCTTTTCTATAAGCAATTTATATTATCTTATTGTATCTCACTCATCACGTTACAGAAGCAATTGAGTATTATTACTTGTACATGTAAAACAAATGATCCCTTGTGCTTTATATTTATAAATATGGGTTTTTCTAGTATCTGTTCTTTCTGTGAAACGTTTAATAATAGGAAGCATTAAATATAAAAGGACATTGGCTAACTGAACATGAGAAAAGGGGAGGCGAAATGCTTGAAGGTGCTGAAAACCAAGTTATTCACCTCTATTCCACAATCCGACGTACTGATATTTTTTGATATAGGAGATCCAAAATTCCGAAAAAAACTAACAAAAATTCAAAAATTTATTCTACCGCGCAGTAATTTGGTGCAAGATACGTTCGTAGGAATTTGGAAAACGAATTACTTATCCGCATCTACGACCACGTATCGTAAGGCTTAGGATTTTTACGTCGGAGTGTGGAATAGGGGTGATTATTATTCATCCCTATTGCGATTATCGTATCGATCTAAAATCGACCAGTGCCTAGGTTGTCGTTTCTCTTTTTGTATAATCTAAAGTGATCAAGTCAACCCAAGGTTATTCAATTTTAAACTATTAAAGTGGTAAAAATTTTAAATAAATGGAAATATTTCTCCAGCATCTAAAAAAGTGAGATATGCTTTCGATACTCAGCATTTTTTTAAATAATGTGATTCGATAATGTAAAATATTATTTTTAAGGGATTCTGAAGACGTTGGAAATAGCCAAAGCATCACAACAAAACAAATTGCATGCTTAACACAATTCATGCAGAAGCATGCATATTTGGCTAAAGGGATTTTAATACCCTTAAATGGCAGAATTCATAGCTAAAATTAATGGTTTGAGCTTTCAACCAAACCTATTTCATCGGCCCTCCTATCAGTTATAAGAGGGAGTCCTTTAAGGAAAACAATAAATTTGTGTAGCATCTGAGGTGGCCTCTCGACTCGCTGCTAATGAAATTTTCGATCAGCGCTACTAGGTCAAGATGAAACCCAAACGTTGCAACCTTAAAGCAATATATTTAAAAGATGTAATTGTTAAAATTTTCAGATAAATCAGTACATTGTTCTAGTTCTTAAGGGACCTCATGGCTCTTTTTTACAATAGAGACAATTTGAGAAAAAACACTATTTTGAAATTTGAGTGCCCAACAAATTCGTGATTTGTTTGTCATTTGAGATGCTTTTTGACATTGATACTGAAAGTAATTGTGATGAAAGGGAGAAAATACTAATAATTTAAAGAAAAATAAAAAATGTTCTTCAAATCCACTGGAAATGGAAAATATTTGGTATGTATTATAATGTCGAAATGCTGATTTATTAATTGTTTAAAACTGTTTTCAATTTCACGCTCTTCTTTCGACTTTCAAAAGAGGATTTTATTAACTTATAGAAGGTGTTTTTCAGTTGGGCGCATGAGATGATTTTAATCTTGGTATAGCACAAATTATGGAGTATTTTCTTTGCTTAAATAAATTAAAACACATATTTAAATTATCCACAATTAAAAAATTTCTCGAAATTCGCCTGTCGCAAATAAAAATGTCAGCGGCAGAAATCGCCGATTTTATCGACCATCTTTACTCGAAATTGATATTCACAATGCGATTTGAGCTGACGATGACAAAACGACAATCGACTTGACAATCACACTAGGGGTAATTATTACAAATTTTAAATTTTCCAATCGTATTTAAGAAATTATAACCAATTTATCTTAGCAATTTTACTGAGCCAAATTATGCTTACCCAAATTCTCGCTTTTACAAATTTATATAGTTAAAAGACAAATTTCAAACGTTACTAAAAGATTTCTTATGGACAAATAAATGAAGTGATGAAAAACTAATTTTGAAAAATTGTAACTGCAGACTTTGGCTGTTTTCCAAAACGCAGTGATACCGCAGTATTACACAATTCAGCGCAGTACTGTCTGAAGTTGAATACACAATTCAGTGTAGTAAGTAGTCTCTGAAGCTGAATTGTGCAGTACTGCGTTTGGACAAACAGCATTTTCCAATTATTGCGCTTCTGTTGCAAGCTATCGCGCATTATTAAATTGAAAAGGTTAAATCTTACCACAGAAAATTAAGGCTAATCTTATTAATCAGAGAAAATAATGAAAATGAGTTACAATGAGATTTTATACAAACTGCTTAATTTGTATATACAAAAGGGTCCGTTACCCAAAGGTTAATATCGCATTGTGGCAATCTATATAAAATAATAAATAACATTTTAAATACGTTTACTTGATTTTTTAAATGATTTTTCCGCACGTTTAAAAAATTATAAAAAAATTCAACGATGTTCTTTTAAGTTATTATTTTATTGTTATTAATTTGTAGTTGGTTACTTCTCCGTCTAGTGGTAACTATGAGTGACTACATGTTGCTCTTTTGCTAACGAAATACGTAACGAAAATTACTAAAAAATCACTCAAAATTTTTAAACTTTCCTTTTTCTATGACGTTACAAATAATTTGTTGATGGCATCAAAAATTTAGGAATTTGACTAACTTAACATTTGTTACGTTATATCGTATATTATTTTTATAAAAAAAAATTTCACAATTTTTTGCAATTTCTCGCTGTTTTCGGCTCAGTATTTATGACGATCGAGACTTCTCGTTTCTATTAATTTGCTATGAAAATATTTCTAAGTATTTATTTATTTTTTGCATTTATACAAAATTCGAATCAAGGTGTAACCATATAAAAATACAAAAAAGAGCGTTCGACGTCTTTCTCATGAACAGAATTTGATTAGAATTGCTTCTCGCGTGCGTTAATTCAAGTATCACAAAAAATTTTTTCTTTTTCTCTTTAAACAGAACAAGTTTCTCTAGGCAAAACCATTTATTCGCTTGCGATTACACTAAATAAAAATTACTAGGTAATGTTTTAAAAAAAAATAATAATAATAATAATCACAAAGGAAAAAGCGATTGAGCGCGCGGGTTCTGGCGTGTTCATATTTAAATATTAAAACAGCGCTTCACTCGTAACAAAAATTGGTAATATTAAAAAAACAAAAATTTGTTTACAATTAAAATATGAATATAAAAATAGTTATTTAGTCGTTTCATAAAAAATAGGAATTAAATAGGAAACAGAAAACAAATTAACAACAGGTAAACATGCGAGTCCCTTAGGACTTCGATCGCCTCTGAGCTATCTATCAGCACATCTTCCGCTTCATTTTCATCATCTTTTACAATTGTTCTTAATTTTTTGCTTTAATTTCCTAATCATTTGAGACATAGAAATTGAACTTCTTATGCTTCAGGTCTTTCACCCTTCTCACCGTTATTATGTTGCATTATTGGTCTAAAGCTTTTTTGAAAAGAAGTAATAAAAAAGAAATAACATTTGTTTAATAATAGCAATTATTAAAAACAGAATCTTCGTCTAAAAGATCATTGTGTGGGGGTTGGCTAATATAAGCTTGGGTTAACACCAGCGGAACGGCACAGCCCTTGGCCGATCAGCCCCCTCCTTGACTAGAGGCTTGTGATACTCACGTCCCGGTCGTGAATGTATGGTTGCCCAGCAGTGCTCGCAATAATACTGCGTAAAAGGAGGAATCTTAATTAATTAAGGGCAAATCATAATCTCAGGTGAGTAATACCTGAAGGCATGTGACATTTGCACAGAAGAACGGCGCAAACTTTCCGCCACACCGTTGTCCTTGGCATTCGTCACACATTTGATCATCGAGGACGTATGGTTTCACCTCCACACGCTTGTCAATGTCTCCGTGCTGCAGCTGTACAAAGCGAGCCGAAATTGCGGCTATGTAACTTTGTTGATTTGCAAAAGCCACACGTCCAGCACCCTAAAATTATTTAAAAATTATTAATTTAGGGAGGGAATTGAGGGCAGATTATAAACTTATGTTATAAAATGATTAAATGACAAAGTTATATAATAATACTTATCTGTTGATGAATAAATGAAAATGAATACACAACTAATAATAAAATAAAAATTTCACTGAACTATATATATGAAAATAAAAACATGAAATCATGAATAACAATTATATGAAATAATATAAAATAAAAATTAAATTATATGAACAAAAAAATCGTTCCACAAAAATTCTGATATTATTCGACAGTTTTTGGGGAAATAGTCCAGTCAGAATAGACCTCGGAAGAACTTTAATGGAGTTGAAATTTTATGCAGACCTTTAAATAATTATTCTAAATGAAATATCAAAAATTAATTTTGTTTCTTACAACTGCTGATATGGAATTTGAGAATATTTAATCAAAACTTTATATAAAATCAATATTAAAGCATTCTTAATTCATAATTAACCATAACACTATTTTATTTTTAATCGATATAAATTTTTTTTAATTAGATCAGATTGTAAAAGTACGCCAAACACTCTACCTCGAAGGTGGTGCAGAAAAGAGTGCATATTATGGTAAATATGAGTTTTGCAATTTTTTGAATCATGATAACTCACAAACAATCATTTAAACGAAAAAAACCGTAAAAGTCTTTTTTAAAGGGAATTATAGTACATGCTCTATAAATTTTATACTCAATATTTTTATAAAAAAAAAACTCACTGTGATATTTTTGAAAAATTGTTTTTTTCATTTTTCACCTTGAATAAAATTTTCAGGATAGGTCGGATTAATGGGGATTTCATTTAAAATGATGATTTTAAAGGTCTGTATAAATTTTCAACTAAATTGAAATTTTTTCGAGATTTGGCAATTTTTTGTGTCTGTTTTGACTGAACTAAAAATAAGTTAAATATCTAGTACTACCCTGGAAAAGTGGTAGCAAGGTTCTGTAACTTTAAGACAGAGATTGAAGCCGCCACATGATGGAGCAGAGTAAAAATAATTTTGAAAGGAGTTTTAAGGTAAACATAGAATTGTCTCATCATTGGTGTAAGTCTCATGAATTCTTGTTTTAAATATACACTGACGTTCAATATTAAGGGATCACCCAAAAAAAAAAACGGAAAATTTTTCTAATTTTTAAATCGCTGTATCTTCGCGAAAAATGAACTGATTTGAATGAATAAAGCTCACTTTGAAGTTTGTACTATCTATTTTAATTTATCGAAAAAAATGACAGCTTCTACTACTCTGTTAGAGTCAAAGTTGGAGTTTAATAGCTTCTATGGGCAACTGAGCTATGAGGTGTCAAAGCAAAAACGTCATTTTCAACTTTGAGCTTCCATAACTCCTAATGGTCCTACAGTAATCCACCAGACGTCACTGGAAAGCTGAAAGTATCCTCCTTAAAATACTTTCACTCGATTTTCTCAAAAATATATGTTTGTGTATTGTGTCTTCAATATTTTAATCACATTAAAAACTTTAACTGACTTCTCTTTGTGTAATTGCGATAAATTTCGGAACCCGTGAATAGATTTCGACGCGGTTTTCACCTACATTTAGAGTTTTTTGTCAATGAAGGTTTTAAGCATTTAGTCACGCTTTGTAAATTTAAGATAGCGAACCCAATATGGCAACCAAAATTTTGTTTGTTGTTCAATTACGCCTAAACGGTTGCATCGATATTTTGGTAATATGAAAACAATTCTCTCGTTTAAGAGTCAATAAAAATTTATTATCAACTTTGAAAAACTTACACATCGGTCACTGTGGGTGAGGGATACCCGTATAAGCAATTCAGAAGTATGTAGCACACTGACTATTTACACTAGGGGCAAGAGGGTTTTTTAGGGAAAAGTCACTTCTTTTTTCCCACCCTACACCCAATTTCCTTGCCCTTATAATAATAAGAGGTGCCAAAGGTAATTTTTCCACCCGTAGGTGAGCATAACCTAGAATGACCTCTGAGGGTTAAGGAATTGTATCATAATTACAATTAGTGCAAAAGATATACTATATAGGGGCTACTGAATTTCAATCAAATATCTTAATTTGCAACTAATTTCAAATTTGCTGTCAGAATTTGGAAATTACAGGTGGTGGCTTCAATATGACGGCGAATATTTCTACAATAATTTAGAGGATTTCATGAAAATTACCATAAAGGGATTTTCAGGATCCCAATCTACGCCGTAACTTAGAATTGATTGAAACAATTTCTAGGATATACTAAACTAGAGCATTTGAAAAGTGTTTAATTAAAACTGGTTAATTCAGTTAGTAAACCTATAATTTCGACAAGGATTTCGAAGTCTTTTCCTTTCGGTATTTTTTCTTTTTAGATTTTGCCTTTTTAAGAGGTTGGGCTTTTAGGACTCTCTTTGTTTAATATATTTGTCGATAATTTGATGTGCTCTTTTGATCAAGATCGCTTCTTGCAGATATTCTACAGTTAGACCTCATAGAATTAGGTAAGAAAATATTGTTTTCATCACACTAGCACTAGCACTAGCCTAGCACACTCACGGGATACTGCAGGCTGAATAAGCATCTTCGTATGATGCACATTGCTGAATCGCCATTATGTAAATACGAAAATGAGGAAACCATCACCCATCTTCTGACGAGCTATTTGGATCATACATTGTACCAATAAGCGAGTTACAAGGACTGATGCTGCCCAAAATACTGAGTTTCGTTAGACGAAACAAACGTCTTACATCTCACGAAGGACAACGAGATTAACCTGGATGACAGGATTTTCTTCTGAGGCATGCACTGCACAATGGACCACATGATCTAAGTGCTGGGCTTACTGAAATCTACATCTCTATAGCTCCTAGTTACGCATCTACTGAATTTTTTACAGAAATAATGTGTGTGTGATGATATACTCAGAAATTTGCGGAATCATATTAACAAAAATAATAACTGAAGTAAAACATTCATTGGCATTGTTTCACTTACCTTTGGATACTTTAGTTCGGGATCTGTATCAATGCCAGCATAGCAGACTCCACCATATAAGCGATCCATAATCATAGCCAGCTCAACTGTAAGATAAAAATAAGGTGTTTAATATAGGAGGATTGTTTGGAACACCATAGGAGCCTACCAGCTTTAAGTGGTCTAGGTACACCGCCAACGAAGACAGTCTTACGAGGATCAAGTGGCATGGAAGCATCTAAGACGAAATCGGCATCGGCGAGGCGCCATGGTCTGATTTGTACGGGCTTATCCTTAATTGTCGGCGACGACACACACAAGTAGAGTTTTTCCTCGTCGGTGATGCAAGCCTCTATCAGCTGCTGAACGCTGCTCTCATCCTGAAACATATTAAATTGATATCCTGTTCAAAATTTTATTTCCTCCCGCTTTGAAAAATGTTTGCATAGAGGTACCCTCCCCTCGAAGGGAGCAAAAAAGCAGAACCATGAAATACTTTCGAGCTTGTTATCTATTTATATATATCTTGGAAGATCTCCTTCAAGAATGTGTGGGACGTGTTACGCTTCCTTTTGTAAGGTGACTAGTTACTTATCAGACGAAAACTCTGTGTAAAACTTTTGACGGAGCCTTTGCCAAAGAAATCACTTTCTTCCGTGTGGGGATACTTCTTGTTTTCAACTTTAGTTCAAAGCATTTTCCCTACTTAGGGCCTCCTTCGGAACGAGCGGTGAGCTCCTCCTTGGGATGAAACAAGTACCAAAAAGTTTGAGAAAGCGTTCATCTTCCCTTAAGTTTGGTACCTCAAACGAACCCGCCCCCCTTCTTACCGGGTGGAGCTGGTTCTTCTACAATTGCTTTAATTAAATTTATTGCGTAACACGAACAATGTGAGAATTTAGACAAACTTTTCAGGAATCATAAAAGCACCCGAAATTCTTGTTATTCTTCCCGACAGTCGAACAAGCGAGTGCCATTGAACATTCATATCCTGCGTCGTTTGTTCTGCGGAGGCTCCTCGAGCGACTCTCCTCTGTTTGCTTAATTAAAGGAAGCGCTTTTTTACTTAATTCATGCTCACGCTTCTCGCGGGAATTACACGCTTATTTACAGATGGATTAAGAATTACCCCATTGTGCTGCCGACTGTTTTTATTTTTATTTTCGCCTTCTTATAGAGTCACAAGCTTCGCAAATAAAATATTTTCGGGAAGGCCGAACAAGCGTTGGGGCCGTTCTATGAGCTCTTTTGGTTTAAGGAGGAATTAGAAGAAAGCGAAAAATTGTGCGATCTAGATGAGTGGTCTTTTTCCTCATCAAATATACCCTACTCTGATATGCATATAGGTTTTTTAAAATTCGGTTAAGGATGGGATAAGCGAATCCTCTTCCATTTTTATGTAGAGTTTTGTTTGAAAAGGTCCCCTTATACTTTCAAACTCGGAAAAAAATCGATTTTTTTGTTTTCATAAAGTTCTTCTTAACATCACACAACCACTCTTCTAAAACCGTTTTAAGAAATTCGTAAAGGAAAAAAAAGTTATACCTATATTTGTAACGGTACCTCTACGCGTTTTATATGCAAAAATTAAGTAACAAAAACTTTGAACGCGTTTTTCTCGAAATCACATTTTTGAAAATGGCCGCATCTGTATCTCAAAAACTATTAAACCGATTTTAACAAACCAAACGCCATTCGATTCGTTATCAAATATACTAGTAACTAAACCTTTAAAAATATTATTTTACCCCCCCACCTTTTTATGCGGAGGGGTAGTTTACCCCTAACTTATAGTCGTTTTTTAACTTTTTTAGCAAAATGTGTATAAAATGATATATTTATTAAAAATAAAAGGTTTTTTAGGTTTAGGTACTAGTTTTGTGTCTTATGAAAACAATCTTCTAAAGATTTTTATTCTATCTGTTAAAGGAAGTCCTAGAGAAATGCGGCCATTTTAAAAGTGCATTTTGGATGACGCTCTCTTTAGGCATTAAAATAAACTAAAGTTGCATTTAAAAAAATTTATTTATAATTAAATTATATTTTTCATAATCTTACCAATAATGTATAAAAGGTTTCAGAATAATAAATAAAATTGTCTTTAAAAAAAAAAAAAACTTTTAAAAAGTGTGTTTTTTTTCGATTTTGAAAGTAAAGGTCCCCTTAAATCATTAGGAATCCTTATAAGCTACAGGATTTTTATTAATTAAGCATGTATTATAAGTTCTTTTTTTTTGTATCAAACGTTGTTCAAATCAAATAACTCGACACAAAATTAAGACAATTTATTGTGTGCAAGACAATTTTATGAAAGGAGTGAAAATTACAATTTTATCGTATACATTTTCTGGGATAAAAAATAAGAAATTAAAATAACTACGTATTCCTTTTGAAGGTAATTCCTTGAAATTAAGAATTTTTTGTCAAAAGGACCCCGCACAAATTGTATGGAAATCGGGTTCCGGTCAAATTCGTTGAAACTTTGCAGTTCTCAACCTCCTGATCAAAAGTCTCAATGGGCCCGAAGTCATCCTATGATTAGTTGCGGAGATATAGAGGGGTGAAGTGTGAGACATTTGCTGTACACCGAAGTACGCTTCACGAAGTCTCTAGTCGCTTAACTCGGAAACCGAGGCCCCTAACAGAAATCTTTGAACACAAAAGTTGTGGGTAGTTATTAAGGCATGTTATTACAACCATAAACATGTTCGGTTGACCTTGACCATGGATCTTAACCCATTAATACGCAAAACGAGAATTTTGTGCACTCAAGTTCAATTGTACGATTCGAATAGTAAATTGGGGCGATTTTCTTCCTTTGGCATCTACAACTACAAAATATAATATGATTGGATCCTGCTGCCATTAGCTACACTCATTTTTTTCCTTTTAAAAATACGGTTTTTGTCAATTGTTTATAAGAGGTTTTCATTTATTTTTATTTTTTGCATTTACAAATGAATATTTAAGCAAAATAAATACCACAACCGTGTCCGTCCGTATGTTTGTAACTATAGAAATAGTCAAATTATAGTAAAACGTGAACTTTAAGAAACGTTAGGGGAAAACAATTTTTCAAACAGCATATGTAACTTGGACTGCGAACGAAATTTAGAAATCGAATTAGTACACAATACGTACACAATTTTAAAAATATCGTACCTTCTTTTAATTTCGTGTGAACATTCAAATGAATATTCTGTCAAACAAAGATTTTGACACAAATTACATTCTGAATTCAAATTGATAACGCTGGTAAATTTCGTTCATAGTCTGTGTAGAGTACTCGTATTAAGAAAACTTTATGAATTTTCTACAGATTTTTGCTAGTCTTCCTTTATGTACTTTTTTAATTGTATAATTGGTGAACAGCACAAAAGAACATTATTTAACCTTTAACCAGGGACATGAAAAATGTATAACACAGGTTACTACTTTCAAAGTCAATTTTTGTTATAAAAATCAATTTGGATGTTTTAAAATTGTGTTGATATTTAACCATTGGTATGTAATAAAAAACATTAAGTATATTTAACCAGCTTTTATTATCAAATATTTAAAAAAAACAGTATAACAGTCAGTGGTGGCAGAACGCGCGACGCCTGTGAGACTCCATGTCACCAGTTAAAGGTTAAATACACATTTCATCGAAAACAGATTTGAAATTAAGTTTTTGGGTTTTGGGGAAGCTGTTTTTAAATATATTGTAAAAATATATGAATTAAATAGTGCGGTGTGCTGAATTCAAAACTTTATATCATATTATCTTAATGAAAATTTTCAATGGACGATTTTCGACAAAGTGTAAAATTTTAATTTATACTTATGAAGAAGTTATGTTTTAGTATTACATATATATATTTTATGCTCAGAAATGAATTTCCCAGGGCAAAGCCGACAAAGCTGCACGACAAAAAATTTTGAAGTAATTGATAAGTTTTTTTTCCTTTGTAAGGTCTGTCGTTTAAGAGTAAGAGTTTGGGGCTTTATAATTTTTATAAATTGAATTTCTATAAATTAAAAATTGCGTTTCTATACAAATTGTTTGGTGTGCGGGAAGAAGGTCGTAATAGTTCTAAGTCATGCGGAAGTTCGCTTTTCCATTGATTTGTGATACCTGTATAAAATACAAACGTCGACGTCGTTTCAAATCTTTAATTTATGTTTTCTACCTGCGGGCAGTTCTATGTCTCTGTACAATCAATAAAAACCGACTTATTACGCAATATGGTCTCGAAAAGAAATTATTTTCGAGTGTATTTTTGGTGATTTTCACGCCCGTAATTAAAGAATATATTTTCTAAAATGTTTTTTTATTGAACTTTTCCATAAATAGCAGAAACACTTAATTTTTCTACCTCAAAATTCGTGTATGTCGGTTAAATACATGGCAAGAGATTTTAAATAACCTGCAACTTTCGAGTTATGAAAAACTCGATGTTTGGGGTAACATAAAAAGCAATTTAAAAAATCATTTAATCAATACAATTAGCAGAACAAACTTACCTGAAAGAGGAGGAAAGCATATCCTTTCGGAGGAAAGTACGACTTCGACTCAGCTTTATGAGGCCAATCTACAACGAGTGGCCCGAAACGGCGAAATGACGTTGTTATTTCATCTGAAACGGAAAATGATACAGGCAAGATGAAATTTCCATTTATATCTTAACTGGAGCGATGAAGGAGTCGGCGGGCGTCCAAGAAGGAACAAGGCAACAAAAACAGCACCGAGTGGACGGTGGGATGGAGGGTTGGGTGGTGGATGATGGAAAATTGTTTTCATGTAAAATTGAAACTTTGAAACTTAATGAAAAACTTTTCTTTAATGAAACCTTAAAACTTGATGGGGACACATTTAAAGATGTACGTTTAAACTTCGACTGTAGTAGGCGCGGAGCTGCCAGGACGAAGGAGCCTGAGGGAGATGGATGCTGCGTCGGCAGAGTGCTCCTCTCTGGAATTATCGTCTATCTACATACGCGAGTTAATTGGATCTGAGACTTTTCTAGGATGCATTAAAATTCCTGGCAGGGATATGTTTTACGGTGTGTAGAAAATTGCCATGTAAGTAGTTATGGGAGCATGAATGAGATGCAGAGTGCGGCACGACACAGCACGGCACAGAACGGCCTTGCGAACCGAACACATATGCACATACAATATAATGCATATAGATCCAAACCCAGCCGACAGTAAAAATGTGAAATTATTAACTTAAGTGGGTTCTAGGGGATCCCCCTGTTTATTTTATAGGTCTGCCAAAAGGAATTTTATACGCAATCTGGGTTAGTTGGGAACAGATTGCAATTTTTGATGCTGCTGCTGCTGTTGCTGCTGCGAGCAACAAACTTGCCGCCTTGGATCCACAAGTGATGGAGGGATAAGGGAGTATAATCTTCTCATATCCCCTCGTCCTTCTTTTAAGTGCGAGATGTCTCGTGGTGGTTGGATCCTTCGGGCTATGGAGGGTGCAACTCAGCACCACGGATGGAATTCATGTGCTCTGGAAATTTTCGGGAGTTCATTTTCTTTTAAGCGAGGAACATGCATGGATAAGAGGTGGGGTGGGGAGAAAACTTGCAGTTCTGGGAAATTGCACATGAATTTATATGGAAATTCCCAAATAATGGAGAAAATCGCGGGATATTGCATGTAATTTAGAGGTGCCTGGAATGAAACACTTCAGGCGATCAGAGGAGGAAATTGGACTACACCTTACCATAGAAGGATTAGGGCTCTTTCATCGTGTTTGAAAGAAACAACCAAGCTTCTGGGGCACGAATTTGTGAGTTCGTTTCACTTAAGGGGGAAAATACTTTTAGAATTTAATTTTTAGAGGATCTCTTTTTTTTTTTTTTAAGAGAACGATTTAGTTTAAGTTTATTGAAATTATAGATATTATTCATTCTTAGTTTTAAGAATTGCACAATATTTTTTGGCTGAATATGAGTTTGAGGTACCCTGACGGATTTTGACGAACGTTCATATCGAAATTTAGAATACCTATGTATTATATATGCACATTAGGGTGGTCCTTATTTTTCGACTTTTGAATTATATTTTTCGACTTTTGAATTATCCCCGGGGCACTTTCTCATTTGATTATATACCTCTAAATATGAAATAGGTTTTTTTTTTTTTTTTTTTTTTTGTTAAGATTTAGAGGTCGCTACCAGCTGTCAAAATTTTTTAAAAAGCGTTGAAGGACAACTTAAATGATGGTTTCATTTAGGTGTTTATATCACATTTTACGTGCAAGTGAAACTCGCATAGACAATCGCTTCTTATCCCCTCCTCCCCTCGACCCCTCTTCTGTACCGACGCGTCGAGATTTAGCCCGCCCCGCACTTCAGTTCTAATAAGTCATTAACGAGAGCGATAATGTAAAATGTTTGTGTTTTGATACTACTGCTGTAAATACCGGCTTAAGAAGTGGAGTATGCGTTTTTTTGGAGCAAAAAATGGATAAAGATATGCTTTGGCTTGCTTGTCGTCACCACATAATGGAAATTATGTCCTGGCTATAAAAATAAAAGAATCTAACAAATACAGATTTTGAATTTTTATTTAAAATTCAAACCTTGGTAGCGACCTCTAAATGTCATTTAAAAATCCAAAAAAAATACTGAAATACCTTCTTATGGTATATAATCAAATTACGTGGTGCCCCGCGAAATTAAAGAAAAATAACTTTTTTCTTATGAATAAGGACCACCCTAATGCACATATATGTAATAAGTATCAGTTCTCTAAGACATATATATATATAATTAACAAAAATCAATTTTTTAACCTATGGTAAACAAGTAATGCAGAAATGAAAAAAGTTAAAAAAGGTAAAATAATGGAATTTTCCCCGGGTTTTTGCAATTTTTTATTTAATTACCCTAAACCACATTATTATCAGTAAAAATATCAACTCTATAAACCATATATAAGAAAATCAATTTTTTATCTATTTGCTAATTGCTAAAAATGATAAAAAAATTGTATTTATCCCGGATTTTTTTTTCATTTGTCTATTTAATAATGCTAAACCACATTATTATACACAAAAACCATATAATCATAATTAAAAAATATCTTAAATTAAGATTCCTATTTTTCATTTAATAATCCCATAGTTCAAATTTGTACGTCCAACATTACTTAGGAAAGTTTTGTATTAATATTATTCTATTTTTCTCTGAGTGAAGATTTCAGTGATATTAAGGACTTGAAAAATGTCACTTTTGTACGAATTTAGTTAGTACGAAAGTCAGAACAGGAGCCTTAAACTTTCAAAAAGTGACATTTTGTCACTGCATTGTCTGACATATGCCTACAAATGTTAGGCAAAAATTGTTAATAATATTTAAATTATATATTTTTCTGTAAATAATTCTACAAGAATAATTGCGTGCTATTTCTAACTTGAAATTTTAAAATTAAATATCTTTGGACACAACTGATAAAATATATTCGTAACTTTTCATCCCAAATGAAGATTTCTACAAAATTCGTGAGAGTTCTTGAACTCAATATGTTCCAATTATTTTTACCCTCTGCTGATGTGAAAGATATTCAAGTAAAATATTTTTAATTCTCAAATTTTTTTTGAAAAATATTAAAAATTTTAGGTATGGTACGCTTTAAAAAACAGTTAAAATTTTACAAATACATTTTTTGCTATTTACTATAAATGAGAACTTCTTTTAAAGATTTTTTAAATTTCTTTTGCTTATTGCGAAGATTTATGCAACGTTTTTTGAGTTATCGTTAAAACACCAACCCATTTCTTCCAAAACGGACGTTTTGTTATCGATTGTTTTTTTACCTAGGAAAATGTAAAAATAATAATAAAAAAAATTCCAAAAATTATTTTTCTAGTTTAAAATGTCTTGCTCTTTTGAACCTGCAGTCAGGAATGGCGTCTTGAAAGTTGATGGAAATTCAATTATATAAAATAATTATCCTAAAAAAAATTTAGCGGAAAAAACTGTGTATAGCCATTACTTTACCATTATCTAAATGGTCTATTTTTATATCGTGATCTCATAACAACTATTATTCACGAACTCGAGAACAACATTATTTCAGCAAATTACGATGAAATCGACGGGACTGTGAAAACTGAGACTTATCATATTTACATCAAAACAAATATTTTGGTACAATAAAATGCCTTATTGAATACGGCATTCATGAAATCAAATATTGACTCAAGTTCCGTAATTAGTGACATCAAATACCTATAAAAAGATTATTTGTTGAAAATTTTTTTTTTCTATTGCCATATTGAAGACGTGATTTTTGAAATGTTTTTATTATTATTTTTAGATTTTCCTAGGTAAAAAACAAGTCGATACTAAAATGCCTGTTTAGGAAGAAATGGGTTAAAAGTACTTCGTGTTTTACTTTCAAAGTTTACTATAATATGCTCCATAATATAATAATAATATGTATAATGATAATATAATAATATGCACAATACACGATCGCAAATCGTGGACTATAAAATACAAAATTTGTCTATCTATTAAACGCTTTATTAATCATTTTGAGACCAAAATGTACATATGTAATAAATTCAAATATTCTATCAGAACATTTTGAACTACTAATACGATTTTTGATTTTTGGTGAAAATTCTACAAAATTTTCATTTTAATGCATATTTGGCTAATCTTTGTTGTCTAATTGATTGACACGACTCAACACCTCTTAATAAGTGTTTGTATAATTGGACAGCACATGGAAGGTGTATTACTCCAGCTCTAGTGTTCTATTATAAATAGCAACCAATAATCTATATGGTAAAACATGTTAAGAATATCTTTAATTACAATCTTAATATGCTAAACATGCAATTTAATGTGTAAATAACTGTCTCCCATTTTAACCCCTGAGTTGGATAATTCTTTGAGTCAACAAAATCCTTATCACATATAAGTTATAAAAAAGTCATATAAAGTCTAAGCTATAGGCACTAGCTTATCAATTTTAATTCAATGACAACGACAACATCCTTCACAATTTCCTTTTAAATCTAATTACCGCAATGACTGGAACTTTGAATTTAATTTGAGATAAGCACAAAAAGGGCAATGAATTGGTAAAATGTGTAAATGGTTGAGAATGTGAAAATATCCAGGGGTAGGTCTAGAGTGATGTAGTGTGCATACAAACCTTCATCAATGTCAGGTGGTAGTCCTCCCACAAAAACTTTCCGGGAATAGCGTTCAGTCACTTCAGAGCCTTGTGAATGTGGCGAAGAACGTGCCGGTGAATTCAAAGGCAAATTGGTACCATCGACAAATCCTCCAGTTTCCTCAGAAATGTGGTCATCCAGTCCTTGAAAATACGGTTTACCTGAAAAATAGCAAAACGATATCCAAATGAATTTCAATTTTCCAAACTGAACACAATAATTTTGTGTTTCCACAAAATAAAAGTAAAACTGACGTCTTTTGAGATAGATTTCGTTTTTAAACTTACGAAGTCCCTTAATTTTTAGAGCTCGAAGATAGGTAAAAAGTTTCAAGGATTCCATTGCTCGTAATTGCGCTCAGTTCAGGTATTCAATTATTTTTGCTATTATTCGGCTGAAAATCTTATTAAAGTGTTAAAATACGTTAAATAACTTCACTTATCTTTCTTTCGATAGAAAACGTATAAAAGTTATATGACGTGACAGCTCACTTTTGTTCACTTGTTTGAATGTTTGCTATGCAATCGGGGATAGAGCGGGAAAATAATACAAAGACAACTATTTTAAATCTTAAATTATGTGGTCAAGATGAAATAGAAGAAATTGAATGTCATTTATGTATATTTGCTATAAGTCCTCTAAAACGTAATCTGTTTCCGAACTTAATAGACTGTAAAAGACTGTTTTCCTATGTTATTTACTTATTTTAATTTTACTTATTTTAGTGAAATTTGGCGCAAATATCTTCTCAGCCCGAATGAAAATATATTTCCAAGGATTTTCGTGAAAATTATTATAAATACAGGTAAACCTCATACAACGCAGTACCACAACGCAGTTGGGAAGATGTGGGAATTTGTCTACAACGCCGCAATTCTACAATGTGGTTTCGAACAATGCTATTCATGAAATGTGGAAATTATACATATCCGAATGCCCATTTACCCGAACGGCCATTTACCTGAACACAGACATTTTGTATAAGGAAAATTTCCACTTAATAGCCAGTTTGTATAAGGAAAATCTTCAGTAAATAGACAATTATTGCGAATGCATGATTATACTAATGAAAATTTATCGTTTCATCTGAAAGCTATTGGCCAAACCGTTGTTTTAAATAAATGTAAAAAAAGAATAATAAACTGAATGTGAAAAAGTGTAATTAACTTCTAAAAGTATGGAAAAAATTAATTTTCGGGGAAATATTTCGGGTGCATGGACGTTGGGATAAATGGTCATTCCGGGAAATGGATATTCGGGGAAATGGTCATTCGGGGAATGCTATTCGGGGGAATGGGCAGCAACGAATTCTCCTACGACACTACAATTCTGTAACGTAGTTTACATACATAACAAATAACTTTGTTATATATATATGCAAGTACGTAACTTTATATTCACAAATAAGTATTTGTAGTTCTTTTTCATTCATATTCATTGCTTTTCGATTGTAGAAATTTAAGAAGAACAAAATTTGCAAAACAAGAGCAAACAATCTCTAATAAACAGATTTTGTAAAGTCTAAAACTATTGGAAGTGCCGTCGAATTTGAAGATGCGTCAAACTCAAATTTTGAAATAAGTCCAGTGAAATGCTCTCAACATAATGAGTGACGATGAGGAATAAGTTTGATATCGATCATCCCTCATTATTTCTTAATTCATTTTTGATTTTATTAATTCTGAAATCTGTTTTTTTAAGTTTTTATTTTCTATGTTAAATTTTATTTTATTTGGTTATGAAATGTTTCTATGTACCTATAGTTACAATGTAAATTCACAATAAATTAAAAAAGTTTAAGTCTTATGCAATAAAAAGATATTTTTTCCCTTTTTTATAACCAAATCCCAGTTTTCTAATCAAGTCAATGTCTCTTATAACGCGTGTTCCCACAACGCGACATTTTGGAACTTATCTACCGCGTTGTAGGAGACTTATCTGTATGTATGTATTTATTTATTTATTTCTGATAGTTCCATCAACCGTACTGATCATTTCAAATACCAATACAATAAATATAAGAAAATTATAAAAATAACATTGTCTATAATTTTCATATGTTTCATATTTAAAGAAATTTTAACGAAACCGACTCTTCAATTGAAATTTTTTGAGGTTGAAAATTATCGGGATAACACGAGTTAAAAGAGCGGGACATCGACGATATTGGCTCATTAAAACCATAATTAGAATTAGTATGATGATAATTGAAATAAAATAAGCCTTGATTCCTCAAAGAGCGCACCGAGATAGACATGTTGAATAATGTTAATAACTCTTTTATACAGTCGAATGTAAAAAGAGTTTTGGAGTTGTCCTACCTGATCTCCAAGGAACTTAGAGATAAAACCTACAGTAAATTGAGTTTATAAACTTGCCTTGGCTGATAAATGATTACATTTAAGTATTAATAATTTTATATATTGTCCTTTAATGCTCTTTTTTTTAAAATAATAAAAGTATTATTTTTAACTTTTTAATTTAAGTTTGTACATATAGACAAAGTTTTGAAGTCGGTTTCTATTTTTGTTTGTAAAAATTTAGTTTATATAGTTGTGCGTCCAGTACAGGCGGATATTTTCATCAAGATAGAAAATGAGCGCTAAATGCAAAGCATATACGCCTACTTTAGTCCCCAGAGAAGATATTTTTAGCATGATACCTATGCAAAAAAGGCCTTGGTGCGATTTATCATTACTCGAAAAATTAACCGAAAATCTCGTTTTTTATATCACTAGCCTACTTCAATCATATTCCCCACTGGGGCTTATATTTTAGGGGAACATGCTTCACACCCTTATACGAATTTTACACGTTATGTCTTATCCTATTCTCTATGAAAGGACTGTTCAACTTCAAAAGTTTTATGATAACAGGTTAATACTCGTAGGGTAACTGCTTTCGGATATTTTCTTCCTTTTAAAATTTAAGTCTTCAAATTATGTAATCTAATAAAAAAATCGATAATTTTAAAGACTTTAACAATTTTCAATGTAAATAGGTGTAAAGCATTTTCTCCAACTATTTAGGTACAATATAACCAAACTTCTGGCTCTAACTTTTAAATTCACGCCTTAACTTTCAACTTTGTCAAACTATTTTAAATACATTTAAGCATAAAGTATGAATTGTAGCCCGAGTGAAGCTCTACACTTCAGTAAGTTTCGAAGAATATGGCAAAAGAGTTTTCTTTCAGTATTCTAAGTAGCTTCTTAAAACTCTTCAAAGGTTAACCGAAAGTCCTTAAAAATATATATTGAAAAACTTTTCAACTGGACGAGAAAAGTCTCAGAAATCCACTTTATTTGGTTCCCACGTCCATAAAATATGCTCAAAGCGGTATAAAAGTAAGAAAATCGCTTTCTTTCGATATCTTACGATAGGAACATAAACAGAAGGTAAATTTCGCGTGAGATAATTTCAAAATTTCTCATAAGCCGTAAATATTCATTAAAGTAAACTTTATCTGGTATTCTTTCAGTTTTCTTATTTTCATATACCTTCAATCGATTGAGCTTGCACTTTTAATGGAATTTCGTTAGGCTTTTCTATATCCACCGGCGGGTGTTTTTCTTTTCACGCAATCCATCATTTCCATAATAAAATTAAATCAGGCCACGGCAAATAGAATTTTGATGGAATTCGCCCCAGGGCTTTAACCGAATATTTGATTTTATTGAGACAAAAAATAAATAAAATAAAACGAGACCTAGTAAAAGGGGGTTGCTTTCATCAATCTAACCGTGAATCGCGGAATTTGTGTTTTAGCAAACATGATTTACCCACCGCCGAGTTAATTAATTTTTTCTTTGCAGTTTGGCGTAGGATTTTTATGTTTTGCTATTATGTTGCAAATGTCGTTTTTTAAAAGTCGATGTTACTGACACATCCGGATTTTTACTGGTATTTCGATTAACTTTTTGATTACTTTTGAATATTCCGATGCACGGAAATATGATTTTGTTCCGAATATAAAAAACTATGTGTATTAGGTAACATGTAGTAGAGTGTATTAGAAATATGTAAAAAAAAATTGATACGCATGTTTAGTCTATCAATACAACAGATAAATCAGGAAAATATGTAAAATTTTAAAAGGATATTCTACAACTGATAAGGGAACAAAAAACCTTGGCACGATACCCATAACTTGGCCCCCAAATTTAAGGAACGGGGTTCGAAGCATTTTGCTGTCCTAAATACGGGAAAAATAAAGAAAAAAATCTATCTCGACCCGTTTTCGAGATATAAAAAAAAATTGTTAATACTTGTCCCGTATGAACTCCAGACAGCAAAATGTTTCGAAACCCCGCCACGACACTGAAAAACTTGAATATTAACAAACCGCCACTATTTTCCGAACATTTCTATGTTACCGCCGATCAATTTGTTTATAAATAACGCACGAAAAACACTAATTTGTTTCCAAAATAATCCCGATACCGCGAAATGTCAATTTATTTACCAAAACAAGCTGAAGTTCGTTTCGTTCTTCTTGAAAAAAAGGTGTGCCAACTGCCAACCGCTTTAGCAAGTTCGTTGAGTTCGTTCTTTTTCGATCAATCGATATTTTGTAAAAGGAAAATATTTAGTTAAAATGCATTTTGTAAAAGGAAAATATTTAGTTAATATGCATTTTGTAAATGGAAAATATTTAGTTAATATGCATATTTTGTAAAAGGAAAATATTTAGTAAAAATGCATTTTGTAAAGGGAAAATATTTAGTTAAAATGCATTTTGTAAAAGGAAAATATTTAGTTAATACGTATTTTGTAAAAGGAAAATATTTAGTTAATATGCATATTTTGTAAAAGGAAAATATTTAGTTAAAATGCATTTTGTAAAAGGAAAATATTTAGTTAATACGCATTTTGTAAAAGGAAAATATTTAGTTAATATGCATATTTTGTAAAAGGAAAATATTTAGTTAAAATGCATTTTGTAAAGGGAAAATATTTAGTTAAATGCATTTTGTAAAAGCAAAATATTTAGTTAATACGCATTTTGTAAAAGGAAAATATTTAGTTAATATGTCTACCACTCATTTTTATATCAAAACTAGATTAACTGAAAACCACAAAGATCAATGATAAGAACAAGGATTAAAATGACATACTAATATTATACCGTTACAATAAACGATCGAACGAACCCAACGAACCCAACGAACTTGCTAAAGCTGTTGGTACTCCTGTTTTCAGGACGAAAAAACGAAACGAACTTCAGCTTGTTTTGGTAAATAAATTGACATTTCGCGGTATCGGGATTATTTTGGAAACAAATTAGTGTTTTTCGTGCGTTATTTATAAACAAATTGATCGGCGATAACATAGAAATGTTCGGAAAATAGTGGCGGTTTGTTAATATTCAAGTTTTTCAGTGTCGTGGCGGGGTTTCGAAACATTTTGCTGTCTGGAGTTCATACGGGTCAAGTATTAACTATTTTTTTTTATATCTCGAAAACGGGTCGAGATAGATTTTTTTCTTTATTTTTCCTGTATTTAGGACAGCAAAATGCTTCGAACCCCGTTCCTTAAATTTGGGGGCCAAGTTATGGGTATCTCCCCAAAACCTTTTATATTCAATTCAGTCCTTTTATTTAGTATTTGTATAGTTCATTCAAGTTGGTGTCGCTATCCTAGTCTTATACTAAACGAGGGAAAGTGAAGTATAGTACATAACTTACCACTTAAATATTAATTATTTGGTTATTATAGCAAAATTATTGTTGTACAAAGAAATTTATGGAGGAAAATTTTAAAAATCTAGTAAAAGGGTCGGGAAAGAATAAAACTTAGGTTAGAGTTGACAAATAGAACTTAATTATCCTAGAAAATATCTTTGCTGTTGGAGACTTAGTGCTATACTTGATCATTTGTAATCTATTCATGGTTATGGTGCAGACCTAACCTAACCTAACCTAGTACGATTGGGAAGTAGTTTTTTCGAGCAATACCACGGGAGACTTGTAATCATTTTTAATAATATATTTTATTCTTCAGTATTTGCACTTTTTTCGTGTTTTTGCACAGTTTAACCGGAGTATGTAAGAATAGGTTGAAAGATCATTTTGTAAATTAGTAGGTTATTATCGGTATTTTAAGATGTGTGACGTTAAATAAATGGATATAAATCTTTTATTAGTTCGGGTTCTAGTACAGAGCGATATAACGCAGTATCATCGGTGAAAAAGCTGATGTGACAGTACAGATTTTGAGTAATGTCAGAAGTTTAGATAATGTATAGTATAGGACTGAGTGCTGATCCTTGAGGAACACCTTCTGTTATTTTGATGGTGTCTGAGGTAATATTTCCTACACATAGAAATATTTGTCCGATAGAAAATTTTGAATTATTCTCACAATGTGATCGGAGAAGTTAAACTTTATCATTTTGTGTATCAAGCCTCTTTGCCAGCCAGAGGCAAGAGCTTTTTCAATGTCCAATCGTAGATTAATTTTTTCTTTAATTTGTAATCCTTCTCAGCTAACGAGTTGTAGTGAATTTGGGTTTAAAGACTAGCTGTTGCGGGGGAAGAATATTGATCAGATCATTGAAAAAAACGTCCCTATTATTTATTTATTTATATGCTCAATATTCATCAAGTTCTGATTACTGTACAATATAATTAATTTACGTAAGATCAATTTGTAGCCAACTTTAGAAAATTACTGATTGAACTAACTCAGGAGAGTTAATTACTCCTTGGAGGATGTCATAAATGACGAGAAACCTGGAGATATCACGTCTTTTTTCGAACAAATCTAAAGAAATTAATTTAAGTCTATCCTGGTAAGGAGTTAGATTCATACTATCCAGCCAAGGAAGTCCGCGGAGAGCGAATCTAAGAAATCTACGCTGAACTGCTTCGATTCGGTCGATATGCACTATATAGAAAGGAGCCCAAACGGGGCTAAAATATTCCAGAATGGGTCTGAGGAGATCGTGAAATTCTCTAGACCATCTCTTGATTATGATGTTATGATATCGCAATTACAATATTGATACCAGATATGCTTAATAAGTATTACTTACTTGAATTTTGAACGTACGAAACGTTATATAAACGGACATAAAAACTTCATTTACGTAACTTATCATCTTCATCCACTTGAATCTTTAATACTGATACAGTATTTTTTTTTGCTTTCTCAAAAGTGCGTTGACTATATCAACAAAAATTTTATTCATTTTAATAAAATGTGTAGTTCTGACGCACTATTTTTTTCATGCACAAAACTGTGTCTTCGTTATACCTTTTTTTCAGATCGATTTTCGCGTTCTTGAGCTGAATAATAAAAAAATAAGGCGGAAGACGGTAATGACACGGCGGGACATAAAACCGTCATCAAAGTACTGGACGTTGGTCATAATCCAGTTACGTTTGATTAGACTTCCACCTGGGGCACTGTGGGTCTCGAGGTCATGACCTTTCGGTCAGTCTATTTCTGGAGCACACAGATTGCCGCATCGCATGTATCGGGTGAGGTGAACGGGGCGAGGGAAAAATTAATAATAGTAATAAACGTGGAACCACGACAGTGCCGGGCAGAATAATGCGTGTTGGCCAGACCCGGGAACGATGAAGGCTCGGCAGGGAGACTTCGCTATTAAAATTGAATTAACCCGGGGGACCCAGATCTAGTTCTATGTGTCGGTACTTGTGCTATTTTGCCTACTGCCCTGTTCCTGTTCTTTTGCCGGGAAATGATAATGACATTGTAATTGAGAACGAGAAGGGCCGGCTTCCGGTGGGGAACTCTTCGTTCCTGGTTCCTGGTAAACACTTCTTATTCGATTTTATGGAAATCGGGAGGTTATGCGAGAACATTAACTGGCGGCAATTTGGGTGCATATAAATTAGAGCTATTAGGGCATTCATATTTGCTTCACGTAATTATAAGGGCGGGCAGAGGGCGTGATCGAGGAGTCAATCTCTTAACCCTTTCTCTTCAAAGGGGGGTTTATTTGCGAGTTACATATATTTGCTGGGGTCTTGTACGACTTACGTTGTGTATTTTCTTATTAAACTGTTTGTCAGATAGACGCAGATGAGGTCTTGGGGAAATTAATGAAATGGAATTACAAAGAGATAGTTGCCTACGGGTGATTAAGCGACCGATTAAGAGAGGTGTTGCTAACAGGCACTTCTACAGACTACAGTATAAATATTACATTAATTACAGTCTGCATACACTACCCTACTTATTATTATTGGTTCAGCAACCCGCGCAACTTATTGTGCAGTGCCTTAGAATTAATGAATTAGATAATGTACGCAGAGAACAACTTTCTCAGTTAGATTTAAGACCTTATTCATTTGCATTCTTGGTTTTTTACAAAATAATAAAAACCAACTTCTAAACTTTGCTTATATTTACAAACTTACATTATAAAGTTAAAAATAATATTTTTTATTACTTTAAAGAAAAGAGCATTAAAGGACAATATACAAAATTATTGATACTTAAATATATACAATATCTAATCAGCTATTTTTAGAGTCGGTGCCAGCCAAGACAAGTTTTTAACCTACAGTTATTTGAGTTTAATTTTCCACTTTTAGAGATGGGACATTTTCTTTAAATTTAAACAGAACCACCTGAGAGATAGCCTATACAATAAAAAAAGAATTATTAAAATCAGTTCAAAACTGGCGGAGAAATCGCGTAATATACACAAAAAAAAAAAACTGTCGAATTGAGATCCTCCTCCTTTTTTTGAAGTCGGTTAAAACTAGTTCCTACTGATTTACTTAATAACTTCTTCTACTTGTGTCTTCATATAATGTGTACAATACTCGGTGTAGTATAAATCAACGTAAATGAATCTTCCTTTGTGGAAGAGGGAGGCTAGAAGGAGCACATTCCACGCTAAAATGATTTGATGAAGAAAGTTCTTGGCCTTTTCTTAAATGATCTTTGATACAAGATCAGATTTTGGATCGGTTGCTCTTTATTTTTTGTGAATATTTTAGACTAAAATAAAAACCTATAACTACTAGTTTTAGATCGAGCAAAATGTGCTTTTTTCCAGACATTTTAAACATATATTTTCAAGACTGTAATTTCTTCTCAAAAATGCAAAATCAAAAATATGTTTTCTCTAGCACTTTCGACAAATCCGACTCTGAAGAAATATCTAAAATCGTTTCTAACGATAATTGTTAATAAGTGCAACTGAAATTACAATTTCAAAACGTTCTTCATTATTTACTTTGTTTCTGTTTTATGAAATTTTTCCTACAAACGAAATGGAATTGCAGAAATAGGTATTAAAATTTGGTTGTATGAGTTTATTTTTAATGAAATGCTTTTTTTTTTATATTAAATAATTTACAATTTGTAATATTTGTATTTTTTCCCATTTACAATAAATTTGTAAAACAAATAACAAATACAACATAAACGAGGCTGAATCTAAAATGTACTTTGAGTCAAGTGCAGTTTACAATTAATTCTTTTATAACACTAATTTTTATTGATTTAGGTTTGGCATGACAAAATAAAAATTGTGTAGCCATTAGGAAAATAAAATCTTATTTAAAATAAGACATTTTAGAAATATAAAGTATTTTATCATAAAAAAGTTTTAAGGAAACATATTTGAAATATATGGGCCTGAGATATCTAATGTGTGTACATATAAATTTCAGGCAGAATATTGTAAAATATATAATAAATATTGAAAAAAATATTCCTTAAGTGATACCTTGTTAATTAATCTGGTACGAACTTTCTGTTTCAATCTACTAGAAGAATTGGTGAAATAAAGAATGCATATCAATTTTATTAGAATCATTTGTTAATTTTTAAACAGAAATCGTGTTAATTTAACTTTTAATTCATATCATATTGACAAGGTATTCTTCATAAGTTAATGTCTGCTTCAACATGCATTACACTGAAAAAACAGAAAACAGAGTGGCGATTGCAATATATAAAACCTTCTTATAATAAATTCTTCGCATCATGTTGTACGTGGTACTATATATTTTAAGTTGGTTTAAGAAAAAAATGAGTTAAACCTTAGGAAAAACACTAACTTACTCATGAAAACACAGACTACTCATTAATTTTAATTATAGTATAAATGAGTTTCTATAAGAGCAATTTACAACTTCAAATCCTGTTTGGAGTATCAATTTAATCTTAATCATTCTTCATTATAGGATATAATTTTCTCCTTAGTATATTAGGTCGTCCGGAGCAAAGTTGCATGTACTTAAAATAAAATAAAATAAAATATAATCTGTATGCTGTAGCCGACTTTTTGGTTGATTGTATACTTCTAAATTATGAGTACAGTATACTACGTGTTTTTCCACTTGGCTCGAATTAAGTTCGTGAGGCACCCATTTAGTACAGACTTTTTCATATTCCGTTTTTTGGTAATAATTTCCTGCACAATTGATATTTATATTCCCAAATTAGCCGACACAGAGGTAAGAGACCAAGAACGCGTTTGATTAAAAGCTGACTGAATTAAATCTATCCGTTTTTGCAAAATATGCTCTGAAGTTCGGTCACCCCCTCGATGTTCTTCAATGTCGCCGTTCCTATTTGAAGAGTTTAAACCAGAACTGCACTGTTCGCTTGTTGAGGGCGTTGTGCCCTACAATATTTTATAATTGACGGTGGGCTTCGGTAGCATTAAGATTTTGTAGAAACAAAAATTTCAGAAAAAGTCGATGTTCACGATCACTTATAACAATCTTTAATTCTGTCTTCGAACCGGACCCCATAGCGAACACCTAGCGCTGGTGCACGCTAGAACAATAACTGAGCTACTGAACTATGTGTTAGTCATGTCTCAACATGTTACCATAAAAAATATATCTTTCATAAAATATGCGCAACTTTGCTCCGGACGACCTTATACATACTTGCCTAGTTTAAGTTTATTTAATAACACAACTCTGATCGATTAGAATTCCATCATATCGTTTCAACCAGATTTGCAGGTAACAAGATAGTTTCAGAAATAGTTATAGCCATTAAGTTATATTTTTGTTGTAGGAAAGTTACATATGTTTAAAGATATCATTGTAAGATTTAAAATTTATTAAAAACTATTTTTTTAAATTGATTTTGTTAAAGCCTAGTATGCTGTTCCCAAGAAAACAGCTCAAGGAAAATGTGCACTTATTCCCAAACGGAATTTTGACAGTAGGTCAAGGAATTTTGACATCTCAAAAGAGTCAGCTGTGCACCCACTTTTTTATTTCAGGCAGGGTAAAAATTTCTTCATGTAATGCTGAGCTTTCCACGAACTCTTTGATTTCAATATAATCCATTTTAACAATCACCATATAATCTCAATCTAACAATCACCAGTGTTTAAATCCAAATCTGTCACTTTTACTTCAAGGAATATGTGCTCGGATACATATTTCTTGAAGGAAATTAGGGTTCCGTGATAATAGCGCCATCTGCTCGTCAGATCCGAACTATTTTTTTTCTTGCCGAACAGCATACCGCTTTGGTAGCCGAAACAGAAAAGAAATTCCTTGAGTATTCCTTGAGTGTTTTTTTACATGTGTTTTGTATAGGCCAAGAAATTTCTTGGGAACAGCATACTAGGCTTAAAAGTGGAGCGGTCGGAAATTCGCACTATTATTAATTATGAGTTGTTATGTGGAACTACGGCATCCGAGACCGCGCATAACATTAATAGTGTATTTGGCTATAGTGTTGTTAAGCAGCAGATAGTATGAAATTGGTTCGCCAAATTGCGTACAGGTAGCTTTGACCTGACAAATGAACCACGCGGTCGCCCAGAATCAAAGTTCAACAATGACGAACTAAAAGTCACCACCGTTGAGTCTGATCCATCTCAGAGTGCCCATGAATTATCGTTGAAGTTTTGTGTTAGCAAACAAATAATATTAACTCATCATATATAAATTATTATATTTGAAAGTTACCAAATCAACTTTGCTTTTTTCTCGACAAATTTCATCCTTGACGACTAGATATTTGTATATACTAACTATTGTTCCTTACCACAATTTTATTATATACATACTACACTTTCATTCTAATATGATTGATTGACAGTACTTTTTGATATTCAACGTTACTATCAATTTGATGAAATAATGTAAAACCAACAAAATCACTTTCATTAAGATAATTTTGATAAAAGTTCAACAGTTTTTGGTTTAAAGTAACAAACGGAAAATGTGATTTTAATAAGGATCTTTATTCTGAGTGTAAAAAACATGATAATAACATCTGACCGAATTTTATATGTCCAGGATGGAAAGTTTGAAAATAAATTTAAAATATAGATATATAATAAAAGTTGGACTTGCGCTTGGAGGCGTAACAAACAGACAGACACACGAATTCTATTCCAAGCCACCAGCTCATTAAAAAAAGGGAAGAAATCCCGCCATGATATTCGCCCGCCTCGGCTTTTATAGGATTAACTAGTTCCTTTCTTCCCATTGTAAAAATTATTGCTCAGGAGGAGGATGATAAAAGGGCCCTCGAAGAAAGGCATCTCCTGGCAGTGATGATATCCATTCAAAAGCCCAAGGATATTTCTTTCAGTGCCGTTCTATTCTGGGTTATTCAGTGCTTGAAAATGCGGAAAATACTGTGCGTCTTATCCTCCTCCAGCTCTCAGCCCGGATGGAATGGAAAGGAAAAACCCCCACCAGTCCGAGAATATGAAAACATTTCGCCTCGCTTCACCGCCTGCCGGTACAACACCTCCTCGCCTGTGCCATTCCCATCTGGAGCACAATGGCGAAGATGCGTCTACATGCAATATTAAAAGACAACGAGATGAGCAGCAGGAGGAGCTGGAGCCGGGACCAGGACCGGGATCAGGTCCGGGCCCGGAAACAACCAGAATCCAGCAGAAAAGGATTATTTAATATTTAACAGAGCCCTCGAGATCTGAACGTGGCGGTGCTTACCTCGCTTGATTAACTCAATCTGTCCGGGGACTCTAATCGATTCAAAGTTCAGTCCTGTCCGGACCCAACCCGGTGAAGACTTCACTATCAATATATTTTTCAAATATCATCCCCACTGGATACGATGGGAAGACCGAGAGCTGAAGGAGGGGATAAATTATTAGCTACAGAAGAGGGGGAGGGGCGGGGGAAGGTAGGGTTTTTGTGTTTTGTGTTGACTCCATAAACCCGGTTAAAACTTCAACTGCACCTGTACACTCGTACTCGCTAAAACTTGGCGTGCATTGGCGCAAAACTTTTAGTTTTGTTATCCTCCAAGTGCCTCACAAAGATTTTACGAGGTGCGAATGCTTTTGAAATTTTATAAATTCCGAAGCTTCCTGAGCATCCCGGGGGCATTCTGGGGCTTTTAGGAGCTCTTCGAGGGAAACTATGCTTCCTATATAATATAATACATCTTGCCCGCTGGTCTGTGAAAACCTTATCAGTGAGATGGAGAAGTTTCCACCTCTTTTATAGTTCATTCAATTTTGGTTTTGTTTGAAATTTAAGCTCTTAATAAATTGCTAGGGTATATCTACTCAGGAGCTTTGTGTTCTTCGCAAACTTATGAACTGGATGCCCCATGATATTCCTCCATAGCAAATAGGATTACCAGGCGAATATATGTATATGCCTTACTGTGCTCGGGAGAATTATTATTGAATTAGCACACTAAAATGTTCAAAGGGATTAAACAAAAAATTAACAAGTTTATATTTTTAAAAGTAGACGAATATTGTACCCAAATATAATTGAGTCAAGACAGATGAAATTTACATAAAAGCTAGGAAAAATCGCTGATAATGAAGTTACCCAAACTGAAAATTAGTTGTCAAATTTATTGACAAGACATATAGTATATATTGGTAACCAATAAAACACTTGGCACTTTTTATTTAACTACATACACATTTAAATACGAATAATTGGCTACTGCTTCAAATGTTGTTAAAATTAAGTATGATATTGTTTTAGTAAATATTTAGTATTATATTATTATGGTAATCATGTTTATCTACATTTATTAGGATTATGAAAATACATTATTTTAAACATAATCTAGTAAATTGTTATTAGTAAAAAAAAAATTAGTAAAAACGTCTTTTTTGAAATTTTAATGTATTATAGTAGTTTTCTTATAATTCTAAATTCGGCTGCCTGTTTGTGCTTTTTATTTAAAAACATATAAATAATGAATCATTGCATGTTGCAATGTTGTACATTTAAAAGAATTAAAATATGTATAATTCTCCGTTATAAAAGTTTTTTTTTTTTATTAAGAATAAATATCTTAGGGATTTGTTATACCTATATAAGGGATAAACATTTATATTTTGCTTTCACATAATTTTAGCCAGCTTTTGCGTAAATTTCATCTGTGTGAGGCGGTCTAAAATTATTTCCTTCAGCCAATAAATGAAGTTTATAAAGAATACCGTCATTAAATTGATTTTGAAAATATCGTAATTCATTATCTTTTATGATACATTCGAAATTGAATAATTGTCTTGCTCTTGAAAACCCACAAAATCTCTAATTATTTATTTCTGTAATAGAAAATCGGGTATTTTAGGGGTGTTCCTAAAATTCTACTGTAATTCAGCTCAAAATTGATGAGGAATATCAAATAAATATCTATAATAGGTTTTCTGGTTTCTCTTTCTTGTCAAATAGGTACATAATGTTTTGGCTGTGTTCGTTTTTACCTTCCAATTATAAAATTATGGTTTGCAAGGAATTCAAGTTGTTTTTTCCAAATTATGAACGAGCTTTACGGGTACCAGCATATCGCAATATCATCAGCGAAAAGGCTGATGTATGTATAGGGATGAGTGCTGATGATCGTTAATACCTGCTCTTATTTCGCCTCTATATGTTGAAAAGAACGACTCCAACAGATAATCCTAGCTTCATTCTTTCCTTAATGTGATTTTGGTCTATGAAATAAAGTTTCTAGGAGTTTATTTACATAAAACTAACATATGGCCACTAAATATGATTGTGGCAACCAAAGTGTTAACTGAGTAAACAAATGTAATTATTTTCTACAGTCGCCTGCTCAATTCAGCGATTGCTTTCTTCACGCTGAACAGTCAACTCTGAAAACTAGAAAATTTGTTACTTATAGTAAAAAGTCTCTTTAACTTTGTTTACACAGTTTACTAGACGTTAAGTGAATTCCCTTGTTTTGAATAAGTAGAAGGATGTCTAGAAAGAAGACACGCAGTTTATAGGTGTCCTTACCCTTTTCCTTTTAAAACGGAGATGTCCTAATGCCGTGACAAAATTCTGAAACCGCCTAATAGTCTCTCACCCAAAAGGTGCAAAATCGTGATTAACACAAAAACTGGAGTAAATCGATAACATCGTCCCTTATTTCTCAACCCTTTCATTCATCGTCTTGGAAAAAGGACTTGTGGTCATTCGGCACTTGTTCGAGGTTGGGGGTGGACCTGGAAAAGACTACGGCAATGGGCTGCATGATATTCGCTCTTTTCATTCCCTGCTCTGGACTTTCTTAGGGTGTGCTTTGAGTCTGGAAAGACTTTGAAAAATATAAAAAGGAAAAAAATGTTTTCAACTTTTCACAGACGGTGACGGTACGGCGCGGCGCAGCGGCGGGTAATTGAAGTTTCAAAAGCAATTAGGGAAGCGGGTTATTATCCGAAATATTTACGACCCGGGCGCAGCATCCTGCGAGCGTAATTAAAACTTTCGAAGCTTCAGCTGCTTCGATTTCTTTCGCCCTTTCAATAAAAGCGCAATAGCTTCGGAAGGGTGATGCTTTTATCTTACTATGAAAAGATGCAATAAATTAGGAAGAAAAAATCCCTTTTTTATCACGACAATTATGAATTTTTTTTAAACGGATGGAGGACCAGGACATGATGTATGTATGTCCATACTCCAATTAGAAAGAATGATAAGATTTTTCATAGTTAAAAGGAAACATTTAATTTTGTTAAGCCTTTTTAAAGCATGTACCTAAAGACATATTTTATTATCATTTTAATGGTGCCTTCTGAGGAATAATGGATATATCCCTAAATTGTTCAATTATAGCGCCCTGAAATCTCACTATAACTAAATTGTTGTGCATTTAATCACTTGAGTCGGTAAATTATAAAACATGAATAAACAATTTAATCGTCGCTATTATTAGTAATATATAAAGGGGTTTTTCTAATTTTACGTAGCCCTTATATTTGGCAAGTTTTGTTAATTGAAGGGTCCTTCAAGAAAGTAATTTTCAGACTTAACCATTACGATTAAGAAAAGTTTCATAATACCCTTGACACACTCCATATGTGTAAATAAATTTCTTTAAACAATTGAATGGTGCCGGCTAAAAACGAGCAGGGTCACGTTTCGCTAATTTCTCAAAATTTTACTTTTAAGCCTTCATGCCTATTATCTAATTCGGTTCTTTCACATTTATTTATTGAATAATTATGACTTGTCTTTCCCAAATGGTATCTTACCTTTGTTCTGTTTGTATTGAGCTAAATATAGCATTAATAACTCATTTTTTGCCAAAAATGGACTATGATGGTTTTTCGCCGTAAATCTTCAATTAGATAACTTATGACTTAGGTAAGAACGGGTATATTTTTGGAAAAGGATGCGCCTGTTTATTGTAATCAAAAATTCAAAGAAGATGTCTAGACTAGAGTTTCGTTCCAATTATTAAAAAGCGTAGTATCACGTTCAGAAAGTGCATTCCACTTGTAAAAAGAAGAGGCATAGTATTGTATTCTATTGGTTCTTCTGCAGAATACCACATTAGAAGAAATAGTAAGAGAAACTGCGATGGCAGTTTGGAATTCATTACTTAGTGAGTACCTAAATATGATACATACCCACCTACAGAGGAGAAAATTGTAGGATTCGATTTTCTAAAATTACATTTTGATATTTCGAAACAGTTCCTGATGTAAATTAAGTAGCAGGGGCGCCATATACTTTTCAATTTACACGCTATTTTTCTCAATTTCCCACGAAATTTAGTACGAAAATCTCCAATTCCAAATTGACTTGAAATGCAGATCGGAATGGAAAAAAATGCCATAATTCGTAATTTCAGGCACAATTTGTCAAGGGGATACAAAACAAATTTGAAAAATATGACATTTATTTTAAAAGATAACTGAGCTGAATAATTGAATTGAAAGGCTTATAAATAACTAGAATATAAGATAACTTAAAAACAAATGATTACCAAATCTCCTTTTCTTACTTGACATATCTTACACTAAAATGGAATTTAACGTTTCTAAGACAAAACACAATTTTATGCAAGATTAAGTTTGTATGATTTGTTTGATTAAGAAGTATAAAATGATCTTTTATTATCATACTTTATGGCTATAAACTAAACTAACCCTAACACACTATAAAACAAATATCCCCATCGAATAGGAGCGACCGAAGGCCGAATAAATCCATTGTTTCTTTATCCTACCTCAGTCCTCACAAAAAGCATTCAGAAAAGCGCAATTTCAGCGGAATAGCGATTTATTGCCTGGCAAATGGCAGTCCACTAAGATTTACTCCCAATAAATCAGGAAATATGAGAGAATGTCGCCAACTAATAAATATCCTTCCAACTGACATTTGATGATGAATCCTCAATTCGGTGGGCTTTTTAGATTTTGCAGATTTTTATCCATACGCGCGCGGATCGACGGGGACAAATAGCAATGAAAACTGAAAATGTAAGAACGCTTTGAACATATTCTAGTTATTGGGAGTGGTAGGGCAATAAAAACCTTTTAAATTGAGGTGACCGAAATAAAGGGAAATGAAAAGACAAATTCCAACCCAAAAGCCTTTTTCCCTAACTCTATTTATGTATTTTTGATGAGGAAAGCATGTGCATAGTGTCCAAAAACGTGGAAAAAACAATTTTTGGATCGTAAGCAATTTCAACTCGGAAGTCGTTAGAAGTTTTCGAATATTACTAAGGCGAAACTTTTAAGAGATAAATTTCATTTCGATAGTTCGACTTTGATCGAGGCACAATTTGCGATATTAAATATTGTTTTAATAGCTGCAATAACCCAAAACAACTAAGGATGGGTTAGACTATAATTGCTGCCTAAAAAGCCACACTTAGGGGCGAGTTATGGGCCCATTATGATATAACGTAGGATAAAAATTCCTAACCCCGCCCGATTTTCTCTCTATTGATGTTATTTCTGATCATAATCTAGGAGACATATTTCTAAAGGATAAGAATTCACCTCCTAAAGTTAGGATCTCAGTAAAATAATGTAAAACTTTCACAAAATTGCCTGCAAAATCTGAAAATAATCTTCGGGCTGAATAATTAAAATTGACATTATTTTCAAGGGAATTAAATTAGCAAAAGTTGCAAGACTGAAGGTATGAACGGTTGACTCGAGTAAACTTAAAATAATTCTACAACGATTACGTACATTGAGAAAAATTGTAAAACCAATGGGAGCAACAATAAATCGATAATTTTCAAAGCGTACTCAATTCAAACAGCGGGTTGAGATAGCGATGGTAGGAGCAGCTTTCTTCAAGCATTCAAATTTTGGAATTTTGTACGGAAAATTTCATTTAACGCGAACAGCGTACAATGCTTATGATTTGGCGTCAATGCCGAAAATGATTAACCCTTTCCGGTACGATTTAATCATGAAATATTATGCATGAAATAACCATTTAATTTTTATTTAAATTATTCATTTTATAATTCATACATATTGTTAATTAGAATTATATTATTGATTTAGATAGAATTGTAATTCATTGTGGAATATCAAAAATGGCAAAAATTCAAAATAAAATTTAAATAAGGTATAGCTAATAGTGTTCAAGTTTATGGTACTTTTCAAACATTTTGGCAAGTGCATAGGAATCTGATCATAATGATCTGTGATATTTACACAAGCAATAAAGGAGGATACAATATTGCCCGATTCAATGCACTAGAAATTTTAAACTAAATTAATTATTCTCATATTCAAAACTCACATAATGAGTGTAGCTCGTCATTGTACGTATGGAATGAAAAACGCGCGACGTCATTTTTCCACTACTACGTTTCAAATTAAACTTTAGAATTAAAAAAGTCCATTGTTAATTTGATAAAAAAGACTGAACCAACATTGTAACGTATTCAAAAAATATATAGTTTTTTGTAGCATTAAAATGGGTTCCAAAGTTGTTTCAAACATTATTAAATATAAAACGATTCGCAACTAATTTTAAAAACGCGCAAATTTGATCCTACGACGCGAAGTTTTTCTGAGTGTAAAGAGCAATTGTGTTAATCATTCAATTTAATTTAGTTCTGATTGGAGTGGCTTTTTTAACTTTACTAGAGCGTAAAGTTTTAGAATATATCCAGATTCGAAAATACCTTAATAAAGTTGGGTTTTAGTGGTAATTATTCCTATCATTAAATTTTAATGAAAAGCAAATATGCGTGCTTACCATCAAATTTCCATTATTATTTTTTGTTTCTGACCAAGAAATTATAGTTAGAACTTTTTTTTTCTAACAAGAAAGGGTTCCTCTACGATAAATTACACTATATGACAAGCTACATTTTTACGATATTGTGTTAAGAATTTTTGGTGCAGTTTCTTAAAATTATAAAAAAAAATCATGTTTTTTTTTTTTTTTATAAACCAAGCTACTTTATTTCCGCAATTTTCCTCTAAAATCGTAAAGGCTTTAAGGTCTTAAAATAACTACTTTATACAAACGTTACAAAACTTACTCTCTTTCGGTGATCTTTTGACATGATCCATTTAGCCATTGTTCAGGTCTCTTTGTTTGGGGACTATTTAAAAATGTAATCTTTCCCACTTTGTCATATCGGATCCCCTTGAAGGGCAAATAAGAAATCCTTTCTATTTACCCGCGGGATTCGCCCCAAAATGAAATTCAAACAGCACGAGCCCCACGACAATTAAATTCGGGGAACAAATCCGCTCCCCATAACGTCAACAGAAAGTGGGTAAACACCAGCGAAAAGTTGGTTCTGCGGGCGTGCGTCCCGCTCTTTAATGACTCCCATAAAATTTGATTCGCATAAATGTTAAAGCATTTTCGCACACGTACTGCTCCCCTTCTGCCTCCCGAAATGGGGCTCACAATATTATCAAGGAAATTTAAGGCACAATCACCGCCATTTTACACGCTTGCGGGCTCACTGTGGGTACAACACCCGTTAAAACCTACGGCAGTAGGCCAACGAGACGTTAGGGTTTCTTGATGCCCAGGACTAAAGCCCCGGTTTCATGGTTTCATGGCCAAACTTTATCGTTACGTAGAGCTCGGGAAAAAAGTACCCCGAAAACCCCCATGAATACTTAAAGGTATTAAATTGATATTTAATGAAGCGCCACGGGAGCCCCGTAAGTTACACCTGGCGCTGCGCCATACCCACCGATGCCCACGGAAGGGCTCATTAGAAACGGAAGCGCTGGGGCTCTTTCTCCCCGGTGCACATGTGAGGTCTGGGGACGGCGAACGGCGAACGGCTCATTACTCAAATTCAGTGGAAACGCAGCGGTTGCGGTGCGGGTCTTAGGCTGCGGGGAGATCGTAAAATAAATTTTAATTCGGAGTTCGTTTAAGGCGCTCCTCTGAGTCCCGGATGCTTGCGGATGGACTCCTCTAAAAAGGTGTCCCAGTACGGGATAGGAATACACACGATTAAAAGCAACCAGGCGGCAACAGGGAAACTTTTTGTCGACACGAATCCCAGCTCCACGTAGCTTTCAGGGAACGAAAGGATTGAAACTAAGGCCCTATATTATGAAAACCGGAAATGAAATGTTTTTTTAGCCGAGATATACATTTAAATGGCACTTTACGTGTAAAAAATTGCCTCGGCTACAAAATTTCATATTCAAGTTCCATACATAACAGGACACCTGGAGTTGTCACTGAAAACTAGCACCCCAAAACTTCATTTCAATAGTATTTTACTCAAATTCTCGATAGGATACTGGTAAACTTTCCAAAAATACATTACAAATACGGTAGAAACTCTATAAATCGAAATTCGTTATCTTGAAATCGTCTCTAAGATAAAGAAATTATCCATTCCCCTATGTTGACACACTAAAAACTCTATAGCTTGAATTAATTAGACTCTATAACTCGAACTAAATATGATTTCCCCACAATGTACTATTATAATATTACATATCAAGCTCTGTAATCCGAACTACTAATTCAGCGAGCTCTATATCTCGAAGAAGCAACATTTCAACATTATGGTCTCTGTAAATGGAATTTTTTTTTTTGTTATACTCCATAACTCGACGTAATAAAAATTGAAACATCCAAAGTTACCTATGCAGCCGATGACTATTATAAGGAATAGCTGCACAACCTGCAAAATCATACATAGAACATATGCTTATAAAATGTTATAAACTCTGTATTTCGGAATCCTCCATAAATCGAAAATGCGTTAACTTGAAAATTTTAACCTTCTCCTTGAAGTTCGGGTTATAGAATTTCTACTGTATTACATCGTCTACCAAATTCTAAGACCAATAATTGCATCAAATTTTTTAGGACACAAGAATTAATTAATTCGAATGCACTCTTACACCAAATTGTTCGATTTGTCCCAGTTATATTTATTCTTCGTAATCAGACCTTATATAATAACCATATTTATGTAATTTATTAATTTTGATAATATTCTTAAGATTGGTGTCTTTAAAAAACCCTAGCAATACCAAAACCAATTTTTATACGAATGCTGTAGATTAAGTTCAAACTTAAAAAAAAATCTATCTTTCTTTTCACACATATTTTCAAGAAACATTGAAGTTATTGCAATTTTAATACATACTAGAACACTATTTTTAAAACATCTTAATTTTATATATTTTCGATATAAATTATACCGCTACTTCTAAAGCACTATGCCTAAGGGGTTTGAGAATCAGTAAAGGGTCTTATCATAAAAACCGTCAGAAGTCTTTTCGATATTAGTTTCTTTTTTTGATTTAGTAGTTACACTTTGGTTTAATATTATATATATGTACATATACATTAACCAAAAAAAAATAAACATAAGTATATAAAACTTGATATATAGAAATTTCATTCACGAACAATGTGACGAATCAAAACCAAGTTATTCATAAAATTAAATATATGTTTTCATAAAGTAAACATTTCAACAATAAATTTCGTCTTTTAACCTAATTTCGCCCATTTCAAATATTTCGTCGTTGCGCGTGCAATACCGCGAAAGAGCAGTTTGTAAATACCGCGTAACAGCAAAAGACGCAAAATTGGAATATCGCGCTTACGGATTCTTGATATGGTTTTGCTCCTTATAGATCTCACAGAATTTAAATTTGCCTATAAGAAACCTCATTTTCGACATAGAAACAATACCGCGATACAGTCGTTGTTTGAAGTTAGCAGCAAGTTTTTTCTTCCTCCTGTAAAATCGTGAACACGGAGATACACGGTATTTACAAACTGCTCTTTCGCGGTATTGCACGCGCAACGACGATATCTATTGAAGTATTTCTCAAGTTTTGTCTAATATTTCTTCGATATGATGTATCCAAAATCTATGCGGCTCATATATCTATAATGTGTAATATCTATAAAAAAAAAAGCGGCTAAGTGCGAGTCGGACTCGCCCATGAAGGGTTCCGTAGCAGCAAGTAACATAATATAAAAGTTCTTGTTATTATTAGAAAATAAGGGTTCATGGTTATGTTTATGAAATTAAATGTTTTTTTTAATTTTTATATTTGAGTTGATTGAATGAAAGGTAAATTGCGGTTTACGATTTATGACGTATTAAAAAAAAACTACGCACTAGATCTCGTTCTAACCAATTTTCGGTGGAAGTTTGCATGGTAATGTACATCATATATTTTTTTTAGTTTTATCACTCTCTTATTTTAGAAGTTATAGGGGGGGGGGGGGGGGGGGGGGCACACATTTTACCACTTTGGAAGTGTCTCTCGCGCAAACTATTCAGTTTAGAAAAAAATGATATTAGAAACCTCAATATCATTTTTGAAGACCTATCCACACGTATGGGTTTGATGAAAAAAATGTTTGAGTTCTAAGTATGGGGAACCCCCAAAATGTATTGTTTTTTTTTCTATTTTTGTGTGAAAATCTTAATGCGGTTCACAGAATACATCTACTTACCAAGTTTCAATAGTATAGTTCTTATAGTTTCGGAAAAAAGTGGCTGTGACATACGGACGGACAGACAGACAGACAGACATGACGAATCCATAAGGGTTCCGTTTTTTGCCATTTGGCTACGGAACCCTAAAAAAGTAAATTATGTGGCCGAAAAACTTCAAATAAAACACAAAAGTTCCAAAAGTATACGTTTTAGAATGTCGTGTTGACTTATTCTTGACAGATATTTGATGATTTCGGAATTTTCCGAACGTGGATATATTCACACGTTTTCCACTATTCGCATTTAAAATGAAGTGAATATTAATTACATGCCGTTGCGGTAACCGTACGTTTTTCACTATAAGACCCATAATGTCAAAAATTAGGTTTTAAATAAGGTAGAGTTAATTAAAAAAAAAAAAACTTAAAATGTATTTTTCTAGAAGCGGTGGACTTGAAAACTCAAACATGTTCGATTTGATTGATTTTAATTTTTCAGGTATTTTTAAAGGTTAAACAAATATATAAGCTGCAGTTTTTTCGTCTATCTAGAAAATAAGGAAATTGAATTTCTCATGAATTACACAGCAAAGATTTAACATTTTTTCAAAATAATATGAAATAGCGCTGTGATTTACAACCATTTTTGAATCAAAAATTACTCTGAAAATTGTTCAGTTCAAAATTTTAGATTTTGCGTAAACGAAAATAATGGTAATTTGATGCACAAAAATATCAAATCTTTATACTGGGTACCTGTTAATAGTAAGCTTCCGTTCAATAAAAATTATTTTATTGTTCTGGATAGACCTTCTTAAATTTAATCGCTCTTTCTTTCAGTCACGTCTATCGATTATAACTTTAAAAACTTTACAGATTTTCATTCACAATTCTCTGAATGTATTTTATGATAGCAGCCAGTTTCAATATAATAGGCAAAAAGTGCTCAACTTTACAATTATCATTTGAAAATTGATCTATGTGGATTTGGGAGAAATCCAATTTTAAAAATATTGTATGTACTACCCAAAAATTATGTTTTTTTAAAGGTACGATTTAATTTTGTAGAGAATAGCTATCCGAACAAAATTTAATCGTTAAAGGGTTTAAATAACAAGTCTATCAAAAAATAAAATCCGAAATATTTTACTTAAAAGATAAATTGTTTAGGTTGCTTGTGCTATTTATTTTTTATCATTGGACAGGGTAGAAGATTCTAACTCATACTACTGATGCTATACGAAAAGGTGGCAACCCCAGAATGAAAGGATTCTGGACTGTTCTGCTTTTCAGGAGCAGCATCCTTAAAAGGGTGCACGAAATGGGAAGACCGTTCAATCCCGGTCAAAAGAGTTCTCTGACGCCGGGCAAGAGTAAGGAAGGCGTAAATTTCTGGTTTAAAATATTTACGAGAACCAGCTGTCCTGAGCGAAAGCCCAGGCTGCTCGTGCGGGCTGCGGAGCCCTGCTTTGTTCCTGCAGATGCGACTGAAGCATTCAGTCTCCGCCCGGTTGTCTTATGTTAATAAATCCTGTGGCTTCCAACTAAATCTAGCGATGTCAGTGTCAACCGGGAGGAGCTGCTTTGAGCTCTTCAAAAAGCGGCCCAACAGATTTGGGCTCAGCTTACTCTCCCGGGGGATGTTGTAAAATGGGGATAAATCCAGCATTTAATTCCCTCTTTCGCCGTAATTAAAGTGGTGCTCTAATCAATGCTTAGGTAATGAGCTGAACAACGGCTCGCTTCTTCCTGTGAGTAAAAACAGGCCGGAGAAACGTTTATTAATTATTCAGATTCGATTATAAATGCGACAAACACAGTGGCGCGCCACAACGGGAGCAATTACTAACCCTATGTATGTATGAAAGTACACAGGTTTACTGTAGTCCTGCGAATGACAGGCCCTATGCAGTGGTGTTATTCGTGTATACGGGACTCCGGGTTTATCTCCCGGTTTTAATAAATACTGCTCCAGGAAGATCGGCACCCGGTGGGCCTGGGAAGTCACCATACCTTTTATAGGCTGATTTGGACAAGGACTGGGGCAGGAACAAGAGGCGCACTTTAATGACTAAATTTACTCGCTTTTCCGAAAACTCACTCCGAATGTCCCAATTCTAACACAATCCTTACCAATTGAGCTTTACTTATGAATTTGTGACGCTATTTACGATGAAAATTAGCTTCACGCGCTCTGTTCCCTCGGTGATTGATCGATGAATTTGGTAAATGGGATTTGGTTTACAGTTGACACCGGATGGCTAATGAATTATTCGCGGTATTTCTGAAGCATCTGGTTTCATTGTTCCTACGGGAGTGAGCTCCTTAATTACAGGTGCGAAATTTTGATTGGGTGTTTTCCACCTCATTCATTATTTAAACGAAAAGTCTTTAGTAGCAATCTTCTGTGGGGTGCTTAGGTATTTCTGGGTTGTTAATGGTTTTGCGTTAATTTTAAATTCTATACCTCCTTTCTATCAACCAATTTAACAACAGCCGGTAAATAAACTTTTGAAGGGTTTTGGCCTCATTACGGGTGGAATTTTGTTGTTTCTACAATTCCTCAAGGACTTTCAGCTTACCAAGTGTAGGCTTAACCAATTTTCGATTGAAAGTTCTCTTGGCTTCTTATTACGAAATTGAATTTGATTGTTCACCTTCGAACGTTAAAACGTTCTAAAATAAGAACACTTTCAGACAATTAAAGTCTCTTTGATGCAAAAATTAGCTTAATTAAGATTGAAATGTTTCCAAATAACAAAGGCATGCTCTATCCATATTTAAATCTTCTAATCTAATGATTTTATGAAAATTGCAGCTGAAATAAGAGTTTTTGCGAATATTACTTATATATTGTTTCTAGTGTTCCATAAAGGAATTTACTTACTACTGCTTGGCTACGTATTAAAAATATCCTAAAAATTATTCAGATAGAAAAATAGCTTTCGCACTATTATAACCAAGCTCTCGTTTTTATGGATATTTATTAAATACGATTTCACCAGAACTGCGCGATCTTGTTCTGAAATGCCAAGAAAAATTGGTCATCATACGTTGTACTTTTTGAGCACGTTTTTTATGTACTTTAAAAAAAAATACGAAATTTTTTTTTAAAATAATTTTATATGTGATTTTTAAGTTTTAAACTTTAAATATTTTTTTAAAAGAGAGTGCACATTTTGGTTTTTTCGAAAATCACGAACTACTATCCATTTTGCAACTTTTAAGCCTGGTCTGATCTTTATAATTACTATTTTTTTCGATTTTTAAAATTTTGAAAAAATCGTTTTTCCATATTAATCATTATTAATACCAATTTTGGTCACTTTATTTTCTTTTGTTAGTTATTTTGATTTAAGTTTTACACTTTCTCATTGTTAAAAGGCGTTTAAAATTAATATACCATACATCTGAAGTATCTGTAGTTGTTTGCTTATAATGGTGTCTCCCGGCGTTTCTAAATTTGAGTAAGGTAGTGATTTAATTAAAAACTCCTTACTCTGTGTGCAACGGAAGTAAGGAAGGAAGAAACAAGTACACAGGTCCACAAAATTTAACAGGCCTTCTAAACTAGAAGCCAGACTATACTTTTCCGAAGGTTTTTTGTTGTACTGAATCCGATGCTGTAACGAGTTTTGTGGAGAAAAATTACCTCAAATATACTGGAAAAAGTGTTTTTTTCCACTTTTAGGTTAGAATCTCTTGAAAATTTCACGTGATGGAGCAATTCTGAGGTCGGATTTGGTCAGCGCATCAAAAATTATCGAAAAAGTATAGTTTGGTTTCTGGTTTAACCAGCAGTTGTAACCGTAGGTTACGTACACCTTCCCCCTTTATACAAGTTTCCGACACCTAGACGCTGTGAGTAAAAAGTTAGACCTTTACCCTAAAGAATCCCCACCAAAGTTGCTGGGGTCAAGCAATACAATGTGAATGTCAGTCGAGTGAAATCAGTCTAAGGGTGTAGAATACCAAGGTTAACTTTTACTAATAGATAGAATTAAATTACAAAGTATGTAGATTGATGTGGCTGCCCGAAGACACATTTAGGCCGTTATAGGCCCATTGTCATTACCTCTTTTTGCGACCAGGGCCCACAAGTATTTATCTTAAATTTAATATAAAATATTGTCAAAATTACATTTTGTATTATAATATAAGCAATGTTTGATAAAAGCAAATGCGTTCTTTATTGTATTTTCCGTTTATTATTTCACATTGTTATTAAGTCAACCCTAACAATATTGTTAATTTTTTTTCTTAACAGTATGACGAGAATTCAAGAATTAATAATTCATGTATCAATTTTACATTATATGAGGTTATTTTACAATAGAGTTTATCGCTGATAACAACATTTTTATCATTAACAATAAATTACTACAACCCAGGTTTTGGTCAGATCTAAGGCGAAGAGAAACGAAGATCTACCAGAAGAAAAAACGCCAATGATTTATTGACAGAAAATAACATTTTAAAACATAAGCGGTGTGGTTTTTTGTCCGTATCATTTAGATAGAAAAACTTCATATAAATCTGTGCAATGTCGAAGCCCAATGTGTAAGGAGCAAACGGCAAAAGTATGTATTGATTTACCATCAAATAAATAATTTTTAAGTATTATTGTATAATTTAATTTTTTTCGTGTATTAATGTACTGTATAAAACATATATACACAGGTAAACAAAATTAAACTTTTTTTTTGAGTCTGAGTTATGAATGCTATTTTCTTGTTGCTTGTGTCCAAAAGGAAGGTAAAAGTGCCATTATTTTGTTAAAACTTTGCTTTTGTGAAGGAAAAATTGTCATTCGTTTGGATAGTTTGAACCTCAATTACAACTAAATGCGTTCGTCCATATTTCTGATTTTTTGCCAAAAATTACGTTATATTAGAGAAAACAGTATAGGTACTTTTCTGTATTGGGTTTCAAAGTGGTGAATCAAATATGGCGTCCGAACACTTGCAATTTTATGGAATTTTTTATAAAAATGAATCAAAGAGGTTTTAGGGTCGCTGATACTAATTCTGTTATCAAAATATATATTAAAGATGGCGGATCTAATATAGCAACCGAAAATTTAAAAAATTTCCATTCCCAAAAGATTTATAAGGAAATAAAAACATAACAATTATGATGATTGCTAATTTTAAATTTGCTGTCCTGGGCACAAAAGCAAATTATTTTAAAAATCATGTCGATTTTCTTCACTTGTGAGACGAAAGCAATGAGGAATGACCGCATATTAATTAGAATCAAAAATCGTGTCGACTTGTGTTATATCTTGTTCTTTAAAAAAACACCCCATTTCATCATTTCAAATAAATACGGGTTTTAAAAGGAATCCTAAAATCAATATTTTCCTCTTAAAGTACATGAAATTTCCTTTAAAAGTCCTTATAAACATTCATTTTTACTTTTTTTTTTTTTTAACGCCACACAGTGATTTTTTGAAAATAGGTATGTAAGTGTATTTTGCACGAATTTAAAAATGTTATTTTATCAATATCTTGATAGCTTACAATTTTTCAATTATATTATTCGTTTTTATAATCTTTTTCTAGAGTCTAATATGCATCGACTGAAAAAAAAACTTTCATATTTCGCTTATTAAAGCTGAGTTAACATGATCAAAGTTAGAGAGGGTGTAAAATACCCTATGTCGTTGAATCTTCAAAAAGGAACTGTTACTACTGACGATTAAAATTATGTCGGCCTGTGTTATTAAAGGTAATACATTTGCCATATTGAAATTTTGGGCGAAAAAAGTGAAAATACAATATTAATGAAACGTCGCTTCACTACCTGTAAGTATCAAACCAATATTAAGATTAACTACGCTACTAAAGCTATGAAAAGTTTTATCGTGTGAAAAGCGATTCGCACTCATACAATTGTTTTATTCGTTTTAATTAATGGTAATTAACCGAAGTAACGACTCGACCACTTTATTGCAGTTGATATAATTGCAAAAATAAAAAATAAAAATGAATTGCGGCACCCACCTGTGCTCATTAAAGGATCAATGTAAAAAATATTGTTTTCAGAGTATCAATTTGCCATAGTCGGCACAGTTTTGTAGGAACCCCCATAATACAAGTGAAAAAAAATCTTTTATTGGTTGGGGCTTCATTAATTAACGCCCAAACTGGATAACCGTGACCATTTCACTTTGTGAGCCACATTTTCAAAAATTAATTAATCCCCAAAGTTCAAAGGTAAAAATTCCGCATGTAGAGGGCTCTTAGCCTTAGAACCCCACACTTGCTCACAGGTCATAATGTAAATTGATTTTAGAGCAGGTGTTATCGCCTGATCAAATTTCGAAACGACTCCTGTCACCATTACCGTGACAGGAAGAGCACTAAAGGGTCTTCGCGGGTCAAAATGGTGTTGTATGTATGGTATATGTGTTTGTGGGCCGTACAATTACCGGTAACGTAAAAATAAATTAAGGATTTCGTCACCCTGAAAATGGCTTAGAAAATTCGCCCATCGTGTGGTCCCATTGTTTCCACTTCATATGATTTCCCGGATGATAGGGCGAATCCTGTGGAGGTTTTCCTTTCTATTCGATTTTTTGTCCCTACGGTAGAGGATAAAAAGTAAGTACACCTTGTCAGGGGACTTGTTGAAGTAAAATTGATTCTTTCACAAAATGCGAAAGAAAATATATAAGGAAATCTACCCCGGAAGGAGCCCGCAACATAAATGTGGGAATGACGAGGTGAAAAAAGAGAGAAATCCCATTGTAAACAAGGCCCGACACGGCAGAACGAGGAGGCTCTTAAATTAGCAGCTGTCCGGTCCCCAGTAAGGTTGCTTATTCCTTTTTTCTGGACACACAAAACGCGGAAGGGTGCCCAATGTCCGGTCAATTTCGATAACGTCCCCACCATCTTAGCTCGGTCAGGCAATCAGGGCTCTATGTTGCGACTGTGATTCGATTCCCTTCAAATTATAGGGCTGGCCGCTGTCAATTACCGGTCATGGGTTTGGTTCGGAAAACAAAGGAAAGCAATCGTAACTTGTCAAGTGGCACTTTTCGGTCGAAAGTAAATGGTTAAAGTGGTCCACGGCAAATATTTGTCTTCGACGTCCTTGAAGACCTTCTCAGATATCTTAAGACGTACGTACGTATCTCAGATATCGTTTATACATCTGTACATGTTCGTCCTCCTCCGCTACCATCACAACCTAAACATAATTGAGGGTAAACGATGGCACTAAGCTCTGCGAAAGAGAGTTATCTTGAGTACTTCGCCCTGATTTAGTTCAAGATTGCGTGAATAGTTGCAATTCGATACAAAGGGATCCGGCGGGCGCACGATTGGGGCATGAGTCCCTGGGGAGCACTTCAACTGGCTGAGTTAAAACACCAAGAAATGGCAGAAGCGTGCAAAATGAAAGTCAGGGCACGCTCATTTATTACAAGGAACCACCATCGGCCCAGCCCCCGCCGCATTTCGCTAACCTATTTGCGAATGTTCCACGTCTTGAGCGGGCGAGAGCGGGAAGACGGTGATAAGCAGGATCCCCAGCGAAAGGAGCCCGATAAAGCGGAAGAAATCTAGCATACTATACACTTCGCTTTTTCTGTTTATTGATTGTCGTAGTTCGAATTGCTTGCCAGAGAATGTTCCACCGGAAGTAATTTAATTTAGAGATTGCCGGAGGGGTGGGCTAGACCCCAAAGATCCTCTGCCAAGGGAATTCAGAGAAACATTTTGTCTGTTTTGCCAACCGCACCCATTCACTTGGCTTTTGGCTAGAAATCTCATAAAAATGGTTGCTATAAGGTCCTAGGGTTTAGTTAGAAAAAAAGCTCTTGAATTATCCTATAACTTTTTAACTATATTTACCTACTCTACTGTATGAGCTTAGGAACTGAAGGTTTAAGAAGGTATTTTTGTTGATCAGTTTGAGATTTTTTTAAAGTGAAAATGCTTTTAAATTATCTGCAATTTGGTGGCGATGAACTCATAAAAGAAATTAGTTAAGAAATCCAAGGTGCAATAATGTTTGTGTTACGGACGTCTACCCAAGTGGAAATTTTAGTTCTGTTTAAAACCCAAAAATCACGATTTCTTTGGCATTCGGTCAGCAGCTCAAAATTAAACTCTACTTTTGAACATTTATATCCTTAAAAAAGTTAAAAGAACTCAAAATAGAGCTTATTCGTGATTTCTTAAATTCTTATTTGAATCTTTGGAACCTCAAAATAGATCTAAAGGATTTTTATATGTTAAAGAGATCCGGTGGTCTCCGAAAATGGTAGGTATTTTTAGGATTTTTTTTAAGGTTAACAGAATGAACAACATTATTGAGACTCATGCTGCATACTAAAACATTTTTTTTAAATAAAAAAAAATTTTGATTATGTTAAAAATGGCGCTAAGTAAGACCCCTTCAAAAAATGGACCTGTGTGGTATGGTAAATTTTGAGTTATTTCGAGATTTCTATTTATCTGAAAAATAAAACCAAGAAAATTATTAATCAATATGAGTGCAGTTATGGCTGGACCTAGGACAAAAAAAATCGATAATTGGCAAAAATGACGCGCTTTTGAAATTGAAGCTCTGAATAAAGGCCTTTTTCTTATCTATTTTTATAAAATTAAAAAAAAAGTTTTTGAAATAAAATGTTGATTCTAGTTCACGCCATAGCCAGTGGTGTTCTGAATAACATATCGAAATTTCACATGATTAGGCTCAATAGTTTTTTTTCCACAACACCATGCAAAAAAAAAATTAGTTTCGAGATAAATGAGTTTAAAGTTTTAAGTATGGATAACGGCCGACCGTTCGCTAATAAGGCTGTAGAACCTGAAATACTGTCAATATAAAAATTTGACAGTATATTCTTGAAAGACTCTACTTAATATATAGATTTTTTGAAAATTCTAGACCACCGGGTGCCTTTTAGTATTATTTGTTTTATTAGAATAATTTCTTCATTATTATAGAAAGGAGAGGTGGCGATAAGGCCTTCCGCAGATAAAAAAAAAAAAAAATACGTGTCTCTTATTTTTCCATACTCTATAACATATTTCAATTTCATCAAAATCGGTGAGACACACCTGAGAACGTTTCCTTTGTTAGTGTCTTTTCGAATTGCATCCTTTAAAATTTATATTCATAATAACTGCGTCACTTTGGAAAGGAATAAAAAGAAATACTAGATGCTAACATTAATATTTTTGTTGCAGCATTGCTTGGAGTTTATTGTGTTTAGCTCTCATATAATAATAACTTGATAGTTCACTCATAAAATAAACATAAATAACAGATGTGGTTGTGCTCCATCACACTAACATAATAAATGTACAAATAACAAGTTTCCTTATTTATTCTACAACACTTTGTCACTAAGCCACAATTTAAACGAATTGTCAAATACTTTTCAAATGAGCTTTTCTATAAGAAGGAGAATAGTAAAAAATGTTAATTTTTGACTCTTTTTCTCTCGATATTTGTATAGGGTTGAGATTTTTGTTATGCTTTTTATGTGGAGAAATTATGTATTTAGAAAATATTTTGGGTCCCTTCCGACTTCGGGCATTGCGGTGTCCTGCAGTATTTTAGTTCCCTCCTAGGCCGACTTTCTTAATAGTATAATCAGTAGGTAAATAAATATAACCACCAGAAATTTCTAATCGACTAATTTCAGTAGAATGCTACATCAAATTCAATTTACCACGTGGGCCTTGGATGTTTTCTTTTTTTAACGTAGCCCTATTGTAAGGGTTTTGCCAAGGACTCGCAGGACTTATTCTTTTCGTCACCAGACATTCATTTATTCGACTTTTGGCTGCATATTCCGCTGAGGATTCGAGGACGTAGGAAAAGGCGTGACGGTCGGTAGTAATTCCGCCAGATTAACGATCATTTGGGACACGGAAAAGGGCAGTCTTAGAAAGGGGTATAGGGTGGGCGAGACAGCATTTTCGTGAGTTTTACACTTTTCCTCTGTCAGCCCTAGAAATGATTGATGGCCCGATCGTGTCGAAGAGATGTGGAAATGCCTCTGCATAGTGCCCAGAGCGGAACCACAGGAACCGCATGAGGTTCTGAAGGATTAACATAATCATTACGGTGAGATTCCCAGTGGGGGGGCCGCGTAGTAATTTCCCTTAAGCCCTTCTTCCAAATTCAGGCACCCTATTCTCCTTTCGCGTCACATCGCGATGAACTCATGCATTTCAGAGTTGCTCAAAAGGACCCGAACCCGAACCAAGTCGAATTGCACGAGCAAGGAAAGGCGGTGGTCGTAATTTATTAACTGCCTAATTATTTTTTGCCAGCTGAAATTTCTCTAATTAATCACAGTGACTAATTGCGAATTGCGGGAGCCCACTGGGCGCACACCCGCCGTCTGTATCGGCACCACATCTAGGCCTTGTCGGAACTCGATTTAGCTTAGTAATTGCAACAAATAATCCTTTGGCATGCAATCAGAGCACCACGGTTCGCCTTCGAAGACGTTTTCCTTTCGTTTTATTTATTTTATTTTTATTTTTTTGTTTCAATTTGTACAAGACTTAAAGCTGAGTTCTCAGCCCGAAGCGGTGCCGAATTATTAGGCGGAAAATTGAGGGCCTGATAACTTTTTACCAGCTGCAAGTCACGTTTTCCTCGTTTAGGGTATGCCAGTCGATGTACAAGAAAAGCACAAAACTTTTATTAGTTTGCCCCTTTCACCTTTTCGGCCCATAAAGTATTACAAAATTAATAGACTCTGGGATCCCGCATATTTTGTACGTAATTCGACGGCGGAGATGGAAAGTTTGCTTTGCGGTCTAATAAATTACCGGCACTTTAGTGAGCAAAAACGATTTTAGTTGTGTTCAGTTTCGTTTTATTGTGAACAAAATATAATTGGAAAACTATCTAATTAATTCTGCACGTGTAAATCCTTGAACCGAATTGATAAATTTTACCTGAAATGGGCATAAATAAATCTTTAATTTTGGCTTATAAAGAAAATGTCGAATTTATATGCCAACATTTCATTATTTTGATGAAACTAAATATATAATTTATATTTTGAATTTGACGAATTGAATATCTACTCCTACTTTAACCCCAATGTTTCATTAGTTAAAAAACTGTTGATTACACTGCACGGTAAAAATTGTTGGGGTACATTTTATATATAAATCCATAAAAATTGGGTGTACATTTTATAGAAACGCAATTTAGAAAAATTATAAAGCCCTAAGTTAACATTAGAACTACCAAGACAAATGAATTTGACTGGTACTTTATTCCTTAATAGAATTGTATTTTTCAAAGCGTTATCATAAGATTTATGCCAAAGATTATTAATGTTCAATGTAAAATTAAAAAATCTTTTCAATTTACAATTACTAATTCAAAGTTGAAAGTATATTACATTAAAGGCACAGACAATTTTTTTAAATTCCTCCGGTAGTTCTAGTGTTAAAATAAAAAAGTAAATTAAAAAAATCAATAAACCCGACTGCGTAAAAAGTGAACTAAATGGAAAAAAGATGACGTAGAAACGTAGTCGAATGTATAATAGAAATTCTTTTTCCTTAAATTAAAATACACATTGTTATTACCCGTCTTAAGCCAGCCAGTTGAAAGGTGATAAATAAAATGGAATCTGTAAAAAATCTGATCTGATCCACGACTTTAACACCTTTTAATTGGTAGGCTTAAGACGGATAGTAGCAATGAGTATTTTAATTTAAGGAAAAAGAATTTCCATTAAACATTCGACTTAGGAACATCATTTTCAATCTTTTTAGTTAACATTTTACGCAGTCGGGTTTTTTGGTTTTTTTAAATTTACTTTTTTATTGATGAAATTTTAGTTTTGTTATATATATATATTAGGGTGCTTTTTTTTTGCGACTATTGTGTTTTTTTCAGTCCCACCCCGAAATTTTGTGGTAAATAGCTAAACAAAAATTCCCTGAAAATTGGAGCCCTTAATTTTAATATTAAGTACTAGACCAAGGCGAATAAAGATTTCCCATATAAAATACACGTGAACTTTGATTATTTTTCTTCAAAACTCTACAGCTCAGAGGCATTTTATAGTATAATCTTGGTCAATGGCAGGGTTTCTTCAGAATTCAATGCTCTACAAAAGTGTCTATTGCGGTGTAACCCTAACTCCCACCAGCGAGGTAGTACGGGTCACTAACCCCAATTTTTCCATGAAATTCTCGCTTTTTGCCCCTATCTCGTAAACAACAAGAGGTACAGACAAATTGAATATGACAAACTTGTAGGAAATTAAATTTCCTACAAAAAAGTTGTGAACACCAAATCGCTAACATCGATATTTCTTGAGATATTGGTCTTTGAAGTTGAGGTAGCGTGGAATTTTCATGTATTATTGTGCTAAATAGTAGACTAATAGTAGACTTCAAAGCCCAATATCTCAAGAAATATCGATGTTAGCGATTTGGTGTTCACAACTTTTTTTTTCTTACAAGTTTGTCATATTCACTTTTTCTGTACCTCTTGTTGTTTACGAGATAGGGGTAAAAAGCGAAAATTTCATGGAAAATTTGGGGTTAGTGACCCGTACTACCTCTCTGGTGGGAGTTAGGGTTACACCGCAATGGACACTTTTGTCGAGCATTCAGTTCTGAAGAAACTCTACCATTGACCAAGATTATACCATAAAATCCCTCTGAGCTGTAGAGTTTTGAAGAAAAATAATCAAACTTTACGTGTATTTTATATGGGAAATCTTTATACGCCTTGGTCTAGTACTTAATATTAATATTAAGGGCTCCAATTTTCAGGGAATTTTTGTTTAGGTATTTGCAACAAAATTTCGAGGTGGGACTGAAAAAAAAAGAATAGTCGCGAAAAAAAAGCACCCTAATATATGTCCATTGCGGTGTAACCCTAACTCCCACCAGAGAGGTAGTACGGGTCACTAACCCCAAATTTTCCATGAAATTTTCGCTTTTTACCCCTATCTCGTAAACAACAAGAGGTACAGAAAAAGTGAATATGACAAACTTGTAAGAAATTCAATTTCCTACAAAAAAGTTGTGAACACCAAATCGCTAACATCGATATTTCTTGAGATATTGGGCTTTGAAGTTGAGGTAGAGTGGAATTTTCATGGATTATTGAGCTAAATTGTAGAAACACTACCTCAACTTCAAAGCCCAATATCTCAAGGAATATCGATGTTAGCAATTTGAAGTTCAGAACTTTTTTGTAGGAAATTGAATTTGCTAAACGTTTGTCACATTCACTTTTTCTGTACCTTTTGTGTTTTTACGAGATAGGGGTAAAAAGCGAGAATTTCATGGAAAAATTTGGATTAGTGACCCCTACTACCTCGCTGGTGGGAGTTAGGGTTACACCGCAATGGACACTTTTGTAGAGCACCCAATTCTGAAGAAATCCTACCATTGACCAAGATTATACCATAAACTGCCTCTGAGCTGTAGAGTTTTGAACAAAAATAATCAAAGTTTACGTGTATTTTATATGGGAAATCTTTATACGCTTTGGTCTAGTACTTAATATTAATATAAAGGGCTCCAATTTTCAGGGAATTTTTGTCTAGGTATTTGCCACAAAATTTCGAGGTGGCACTGAAAAAAAAAAAAACGCGAAAAAAAAGCGCCCTAATATATAGAAATTATACAACAGAGCTTATAAGGGAATTTTGATAATTACATCAAAATTGTTTACTGTGTAGTCTACAAAATATATAATTCTGTCAGGACAAATCATATAGCATTTTTATACAATTTTTTCCGTAAATCACAAATTTGCAAACAAAAAATAGGGTAATTTCGATATTTTTAAAAATTGATTAAAAAATACCGTAATATGAAATACCACTAATCTATAGCACTTACTATTTTCAAAAATTAATATTTTCATGAGTTGTGATTTCCATTCACTATTTAGTGTGCGAAGTAATCGTAATAGTAATTTTATGGAAACAAGGGAATTCCATTGAATATTTCGGAAAAGGCATAAGCCTCTCTTATCTCTCCAAAACTAATTTTCTCAAAAACGTGACGTGATAGGACTTTTTGAAATTTTACAATTTGACCCAATTAATACCAAAATTTGCGAAATTATGTTTTATTAACTAGAAAAAAATGTGCAAATGGTGAAATATAGTATATATGAATAAATATTTTAAATATAAGTAAATAAATAAAATGATAGCTCACTTTTCTTAGACAGTATTAATTTTGAAAGGTTGAAGTGATAACGAAACGACTTTCCAAAGAATTTAAAAAAAATTGAAATTGAGCTTTTCCTTAGTTTTTTAGCTTATGAGCCAGCCAGAATTGAAAAGATTAGATAAAGAGGTAGGTCACTTTAATAAAACATATTTTTATAAGTAAAAATAGCAAAATGTCTACTCGTGTGTTAAGTAAACAATATCTTTAAATGGTTGAAAATGATCGAAATAAATGACAAATACATATTTTCCCCCAGAATAGACACCTGTGAGTGTGATTGAATCATCGGGAGGTGCCCTTTTATCTTATCAAAAAAACGGAAAAACATTTATCTACTAAAAGCCAAACAATCGGACTCAAAGTTGGCCCCTCGTTCGCGGAAATGTTCAGTTTGTTTCAGGTGAAACTTTTTAAAACCGAAACGTGCCGCAGTTCTGTTCGTGAAGTTTATTAAAAGTTTTTTTTTCTATTCTCCCCTGCACAACAAATGAAGTAACTTTCGTCGTCTGTGTTAAAAAGGTTGAAAAACGAAAAGTTCGACGGGGATAAAAATAAATAAAAAAACAACGTAGGATCGACGCACAATGGACGCGCTCGACGGAGTCCCCAGACACCTGCTGGGTTATGAAATTAAAACTCGGACGCAAATCGCTCTGACGATTCTTGTTCCCGCGTGTTTGGAGCTTGTGACGTATTTGATTCAAACGAGCGCCGACTTCGCCGTCACTATCCAGCATTTTCGGGACGATCACCCGGTCCAGGGGGCGCTAACGATGCTCTTCCTCTGCCTGCCCGCCTTCGTCTGCTTCGTCTCGATTTTAATATCGCCCGGCCACTGGCCCGAGGCCGAGGGCTGCAATTCCCAAAATTTGAATTTTCTCATGCGACAACTTTTCAATTTACTTCTGTTTCCTATCGGAGCTGTGTACAGGTATAGGTCTTGATTACAGGTGTGCGCCCACTCACATAGTTCCTTAAGTGGTTAGGTGTATTAAGAAGGTCGAAAACGGCATATTTTTGTGAATCAACATTTGTATTTTTTTAGTGTTTGTGTTTTAAAGTAATTCAGTAAAATTAAATGATAATTTCGCGGACCTGAATGCTATAGCATTAATTTTCGTGATGACGCAATATGACGAGAGTGGTATAGCATCAAAATTCATAAGCCGTATTATCGGCATTTAATTCTTCATAGCATTAATTTTTTTGAAACTACGAGGTGTTGTGTACGTCATTGCAATGTCTGACTATTCCATTGAATATCTTAATTTCGCATTGTCTTTTATTTATATACTTAAAAATCTCTGTCGGATGACAAAATGCCCAATTAGAAATACAAACGTGAATGCTAGAGTATCTGCATTCTATGGGCTTTTTTTAAATATGTACATATATTGATGGATAAAGATCTAATCATAACCAAATATTTTTGTTAAATTAGAAACAAATCCATTCAAGTAATTTTGGTTGAAAAATTTGATCTGTATCGTCGTGAATGCTATAGCATTCATTCTATATAACTATTAAAATGTGATATTCTGATTACTCTTACAAAATGTCTCTAGTAAAATTTAGGATATTACAATTAATTTTTTAAAAAATCGTTCACCAACATTTTTATTTTCCGTGACCGTGTTAAAAATTAGCGTGCTCGCGGTTTTGTTCATGTGTACTGGAAGGTTTTAATGGAATAAAGCTTAAGAGGTCTTTCTACCTTAAAAATTTAAAAATAATTTCTTTTATTTGTATTAAAAAAATACAACAAATATTTCTTTTTAGATTTTAAAAGTACACTTTTTGGTCCATTAAATGTTTTTTAAAGAAATATCAAAAAACGGTGGTCACCATGATTCCGGCCATTTGGATCAACTGAAAAAAAACAGGATATTATTCAGTACTGGAGTCGGTATAGCCCTAACCAGAATCAAAATGATCGGTATCGAAATTTCTGATTTTCAATCGAAACTTCAAAAATCTTTTTTTTTTTAAACGTTCGCCACTTTGTTATTTTTCGGGCTATAGCGACTTTAATACCGGCCAGAAAATGATAATTTTTCTATTTTTTGAATATAAATAAACATACCTACAAAGTTTAACAATGATATGTTTTTCTTTGTATATAAAAAACATGTTTAAAAAAAAATTATTTCCAAAATTTGAAAGTAGAAAAATCTTATAAAATATGTTACAGAAAAATGAACCTATCAAATAATTTTTTAACTGTTGCATAATTTCTTTTTTTTGCTAGAATTCTTTATTCAACTATATTATTATTAGTTATGCATAAGCTATTCAATGTTAAAAAATGATTATTATTTTTTTTTTTTTTTTTTAGGGGAAATGGTTTATTGAGAAGCCAATGCTAAAAACTAAGTTCTTATATACTAAAAGTTACTAAACCCGTACAAAAATAAGTTATTCTGTGTGAATTCACGTTTTATTAGGATCTATATAATTTCTTAATTAACATATTTTCGGACCAAGAACATCTTGAGAAAAATTTATCCGTAATAGCGTAATAGCTCTAAGTCAGCTCTTTCGTGGTGCAATTCTTTGATGAAGAAGTGTAAGGTAGATTTGGTATAATTTTTAAAATTTTGTTTTTGGGTAACTTTAATTTTATTTATGTGCGTTTTGGCACATTGAAATGTTCCATACAGTATAAGGGCTTCAAATATCACTTTATGAATTACTAGCTTATGTTTATGAATGGATACGAGGTTTTTATCAATAAATTTGTCTTCTTGAAACTCAACAACTTGTTTCTTGAAAGTCAATGTTTTATCGAAGGTGATGAATAAATATTTGATGTGGTTGCCCCATGAAATAGGAGAAACATTCAAGCTCAGTTTAGTGTTGGGAAGATTACGTGGAATCATCTGTAAAGATTGAGGAAGAACATTGTGGGATTTCTGGAAAATCAGCCGTGCAAATATTATTAAAAAGATTGGAAAAAGTATTCCCAATGTAAACTGTAAAGGTATTACTATGCAAGAAATGTTTCATTATTAAAACAAGCGCAGGAGTGAAACCGAAATTTATTACTTTCTATATGATAGAAGAGCATTGATTATTTGGCCTTCCGCTTACATAGTTAAAAAACTATTGTACAAAAATGTAAAAAACTGAATACGGAACAGTGATAAGATTCTTGTTTTGAAAAAGACAACTAATGATGAAATAAAAGCGGAATTAAACGAAGTTTATGGGTACTCTGCCGCTTCATTTGCAACAATACAAGCATTTGTGACGAATATTGTCCTGGTCGTACGTATGAGATCACCGCACCAGAAATGATTAAGAAAATTCACGATATGGTATTGAATGATCGTAGATTGAAATGATGCAGACAATTTTGATAAATAATTTAGATATGAGAAAGCTTTCTGTAAGATAATTGCCGCGATTACTCACAATTGATCAAAAAAGACGTCTGATAACTTCAAATGAAGGACTTTTGGCGTCGATTCATAATTGTGGACGAAACATGGCGAATCATCTATTTTGAAGGGTTGGACAAATCTTTTTATTCAGAAGCGGTCCAAACATTGGAAAAAAAGTTGGACTGAGTGTTTCGAGCTAAAAGAAAATGAATTTTGCTTAACACTATTTCTACCACGGTTTTGTGTATACCTATTTCAACCAAAAGGTGTCTTTTGACACCTGTGCGTTTAAATGGGAATATCTTGCGAATAATCGACATTCTTATTATAACAAGTAAATTAGAATAAATAAAATTAAAAATAAAAGTGTTTATAATATTAGTACTACTTGGCTGTAAAGGATATTTCAACAACTTTTTCACGATTGTGTGAATGAACTTAAGCCACTGCCAAGTAAATGTCAGAACTCGTCTTAGAACTTATCATTGCAATGATCTATAGCAAAATAGAAAATTGTAAACATTCGAATATAGTTGCTATAACAAAAACTCCTTTCTTGGTTTGTTACTCAAATGGGGACTCCTTAGAATTCAATTGGTGTTGATATTTATGTGTAAATGATTTAAGATCATTTAAACAATGTTATAAAATTATTAAGATGTCAAAAGACACCTCATGGAAGAAATAGGTATACCATATATGGTGGCAAAAGATGTCGTATAATGAATTTAACAAACATTATAGAAAAAGTCAAAATTTTAATTGGGGGAAATTTAAGTTAACATTTCAAAAGGTATCTTTTAATACCTTCGATAGTAACATAGTTTTTGAAAAACGCGAACTTGTCCGGTTTTATTTTCTACTTTTTGAAAAATTTTCATTTTTAGCATTTTTTAAAACTGACTTTTCTACACATTATGTTATTCCCTCTTCTGTTTATGGTTGTATTTGAAACGTTTTTATTGGATCAACATGAAATTTTCAGAGATTATATTTAAAGATGTTTTACTTTAAAATAATGTAAAAAAGAACCGAAATCGATTTCTGACTACACCTAACCTTTTTTAGATAGCACCTGACCGGGTCAATGGGTCAATGCAACTCGAATTAATTGCCCTTGTCTTGTCTAATTGCGCTATTGAACAGTCGATCCTCGTCCTCATTGTCTTAGGTTCTGTCGTCGTATCTTTTGGTCGATAGAGGCCCTCTTCTACGCCAGGGAGACTTACGAGCGGGAGCATAGCGTGTCGAAGGCAGCGGAGACTTCGCCTTTCGAGTTGTACCACTTTGTGCAAGCCTACACCCAGGCAGCGCCCCAAATTATCCTGCAGCTCTTCATCCTGCTCCGAGAGGACATTTTCAGGAATTACGAGACAAGTAAGGAAAAATAAATAAATACCTACTTTGCACATTAACTCTAGCTTATGCTCATTTTTGGCGATATTTCGAATTTTAGGCCCCCCGTTGTCACCCCAAAAAGAAAATCGCCTTCATTTTTTTTCCCTACCTATGACTTATAATAAAGCGTGCGCCCCTGTGTTTATTTTCGCGATTGCCACGGAATCGCTTCGATTGTATATCTTTGTATATATATATTCCACCCGGCAGGTCGAACGAACTGCTGCGGGTGTGTGTGATGAATGGAAAAGACCCTCGAGTCGGGGCGTTATCACTTTGTTATCTTAATGCATCGGGCAATGTAGTGACATATTCTTAGATAAGCACGCTCGCCTAATTTATGCTTATCTTTCCTGGGGAAATTATCTAAAGGCGTAAGCCCAATCGATAGCGGGTAATTATGGAGGAGCTTCGGCGCATACGAGAGCACCATAGGGGAGAATGACTAATTTCCCTGAGAAAATAAATAGACTACAAAGACGTCGACGACGACGGTGGCAGGTTTAATTAGTTGAAAGCGACTTTTCGTTTTTTTTAGAGAGAGAAAAAGACGCGACTCCACGACGAGAGCTTATAAAATTGAGCTTTTTCAAATATTATTATATTGGAAGAACCACTCAAGATATTTCAATTTTGCTTATTTTCACCCATTTGTTTCTGTTTTTAACATGTAAAGAGTGGGCCACCTGTTGGTTTCTTTTTAAATTACATGTTATTTTGACTGACACATTTTTAGCACTCAAAAAGTTGACAAGAGCAGCTTTTCATATTTCCGCGGTACGAAGAAGAAGAAGAAATTTCGTGAGATTGCAATGCTAACTGATAACACGAGATATCCCTGCTGTTCGTCCTGTGCAGAGGTATGATAATCAACTGGACTTGGTCGAGCTTTACTTCCAGCAGGATGACGCTACATGCCACACAACCCTTGTAACCATTGATATTTTGTGCATAAAGTTCAATAATCGTGTAATTAGCCGTTTTGAAGATGTGCCATGGCCACCGCGCAGCTGTGATTTGTCGCTGTTTAGCTTTTTTTATGGGGTTTCATTGCAAATCGATCTTATACTGACTGACAAAACACGACTCAGGTACTTAAGCTGCAAAATTGTGTTGACAGTAATTTAAATGAAATCATATTTCATAATTAATCGGAATATAGAATTTTTTAAAAGCCCAGCTGATGGGCCACATACATTTTAATATTCTATTTCGATTTCTCGAACGTTTACCATCAAAAAGTCTGAAATACTGTGAGAATATTTACTAGATATTTTTAAGCGTATGTATTTTCCAAAAATCTTATTTACTATTTATTTTCTTGTTCAACAAAGAGATATATTATAATATTGTGTGCTTTGAACATTGTCTTATAATTGCAGATTTTTTGAACGATTAGTGTTGTTACAATAAATGGTACCAGCTCAGAAAGCATAAGTACCTAAGACTATCTCAAAATTCATATTTATTTTTGTTTTTATTTCTAAGAGTTAAACATTTAATGCAAAAAATATAAAACAAATTAAAATTAGAAAATCTGTTGCCGTTGTTCTTTTATTCCATTTTTATGCATGTATTTTTGCATTCCCATTCTTTTAATTGTTTAAGTACACTTTGAGTTTGAATGCCGAAAGATTGGAAAAATAAAATATTAACCAATTCATTTCAAGGATAGTACGGAACGAAAATATGGTAGTCGTTATAAGAAAACGTAATATAGGTTGGAATATACATACATATATATGTACATTTTGTTGGTATTTAAACGGTTCAAGAAATTTAAATATTATGCAAATCCAGTGACATTATAGAGTTTTCAATGTTAATAAAATATTTGAATAAAAGTGGAGTACACTTTCTATAGAAAGCAAGCCAAATTGTTTTGAATAAAAATCAAATTTGTCAGTCATAAAAAAACGATGTATTTTCATAAAGGAGAAGTGTTCATCTTTACATACATCAAAAAAGGAAAATTATCTATTATATCTTTCTAACTGAAATAAAATCTCGAAGTCAGCCTTTTTCATGAATTCCTGTAATTTGCCTCATTTGCCAGTATATTTCTAGGATTTTAATATACAGCGAAAGACAGTAGCAATTTTTTATCGTGTTATTATTATGTTAGAAGGTCAGATTTATCAATACATATATTGAAATATTGCTACTAGTTTTCACTCATATTTAAAAATTAACTTTTTTTAAGTTTCTCTTCATAAAAGTATAATTATGTATAAATTAATAATAGATAAAAATAATTTTCAAACCGATAAATAATATTATTATTAGTTATGTTAGAAGATTCTTACATGTTATTATTTGTACACAACCCCTCCCTACTTCCGCTTCTGTATCTTACTCATTCGTAAACCAACAAGACTTGCCGATTTCACTAGTTTACAAATTTAAATTTTTTTTTGTGTAATGTAATTTGTATAATAATGTACAATAAGTAATGTAAAATTGGCTTTATTCCATCACGTTAACTTTTCGAAAAAAATAGGTTTAAACAGTGAAAATAACCATAAATTAGCTACTTTTGAAAATTTCTTTAAAAACAACGGAATTTCGTTGCAGCTCGAAACCTAAGTCAAATCAAAATTTGAATTCTAAACTCTCCCCTCAATTCTACACAAAAGTTAAGAACTCTTAACCTCTTAATAAAAATCCCTTTAATTCAAGAGATGGACCTCTTTTTGTAGAAGAATTCACAAATTATAAGAAATCAGTGTATTTCTAATATTCGTTCAATAATGTAGTAGCATATTAATTCCTTTAAAATGATTTTTGATAGAAGTTAAGAGCTCTTAAATTTTATCCAGAATCGAGGGGTCTGGATATGTTATTTGTTAATTTTATTAAGATTTATTAAGGAAATAAATTTTTCATGAATCTGCCCTCTGTCATATAAATAAAATGTATCAACGGTATGAAGGAACTCTAATGAAAAACTTGTCTCCCCAACAAACCCTGAAAAAGATTTTAATTAACTGATATTTTATAACTATAGTATAGTACTTAAACTTCCATTTGAACTACGTTTGGAACCACTAAGAAATCTCTCTATTTAAAAAAAAAAAAAAAAAAAAAACAAAAAAAAAATACTAAAAATGGCTAAAATACGGATTTTGTAAATTGTTTACCCAATTTTTCTCGGAAATGTAACGTGATGGAATTTTTTTTTTATTTCGGGATCACAGAATCTTTATTATAACATACCTATTTAATAAATTTAAATTTAAACTTGTGTGGCTGCAACTGCTTTGTTTATTCATGCTTGTTATGGTTTATGTTACAATTACAACGAAAAAATATGAGGTATATGGAAAACTTAATAGATGTTACTTTAAGGGAGCTGTCTGATATTGATCAAGATAGTGATTAATTATTTCAGACACATAAAAGAATATCGATTATTATAAAATGTTTTAAAAAAGTCACGAATGTTGAATTTTAACACATGTTATGTATGCCTACACTAATTAAAAAAGAAATATACAAGTTGAACAAATCTAAATACAAATCTTATTTTTGTTTATTTTATATTAAGTGGCAATTAAAAATAACGTAAAGATACCTTTTTGAATTGGGCCGTTTTTCTAAGGAAAGTGTATCTCCTCCTTCTATAGTAAAAGTTTTTTCAAAGGGTTAAAAACTATTTGGACCTCAATTTGCTTAAGAATTCTTTAGCATTATATTCCGCATTCCACAATACCTGTACTTTACTCTATTAAGAAAGTCTCAAAAAGGTAGAAAAAGGAGCCTTTTGAAAAGAATCCCCTTTGGGAAAAAAAGTCATCGTCATCCATTCTTTGGCAATGGTTTTTTTCGGCGTTTGGGCTTAGACAGAAATATGTTCTTAGATACTTTTTTGCCTTCTTTCGAATCTTAATCGATTTTGAGGGAATATTTTGTGAAAGCGTTCTTTGTCCGAAGAATTATATTGTGTAGTGTGGAGATTCATAAGTGGATTTTACTTATATGCGACTTGTAACGTCATCTAATTTTGAAGATGCGTCAGCTTGACCTAGAATATTACTATCCACTATTAAGAATAATTGGTTTTCAATACTTGGCAAAGATACTGACTATGGATATATTTTTCTTTCCAGCAAATGTTCAAGTGCTAAGCGTTATCTTTTCGCTTATAAATCTGGCGACGATCACAATGTCCTATCAAAGATTCGAAAGCCAGAAAATTGCAGGCCGACAGTATCCGTGGATGTCGCCAGTTCAAGTTCAAGAGCATCGTATGAAATTCCGTAGGACAAGGAGTCGCCTTGAAGAAATACGTGAAAACCAAAAACATCTTGACATGACCAATGTTCTGGAGTTTCCCGAAAATGAGAAAATTTTACAGCGATTCCAGTCACAGGTAAACGGAATACGGGAACACAGTCCCGCCTCCTCATCCCGGTCAACCGAAAGGGAAGCTAATTCGATTCGAAGTGAAGTCAGACAAGAAAATGGAAGGCATCGCGCTGAGAATAAGAAAATTTCCGAGCAGGAGCATCCCGGTGATTCGATTCTGGAAAACATCACAGACGATGAAAAATTGAACAGCTGCCAAATGCGGGCAAACGTAGAGGACATAGATGAGGTGGATGCTGCTAAACAAAGCAGGAGGCAATTCCAGGGAGAGCACGAGCAGGAAGAGGATCCAGATGCCATCGTCCTAGTGGAAGAAATTAGTCTTGATCTGCAGCATGGGCCGGTGGTGGTGATGGGCGGTGGGTCGGGATTTGACACAGTCCCGGATGTTCCGGCCCCGCCTCCACCGCCTCAAAAAACAACCTCATCAGAGACAGACTCGCCCAGCACCTGGCAGTCGTATTTGAATCCCATAAAGCGGCTATCCACCTTCAAGGATAAGTTCATAATGAGCGCTGAGACGTACATCAAAGAGAATGTCCCGCACCCGCCACGCATCCTGGTGGAACGCACTTTGAGTCGGGAGAAGGAAACCATTCCAGAGGGAGAGGGCGGGAAAAATGACATTAGTGACGTTAATCGCAATCAGATGAACCCGCCAACCTTTGAATCTGGAGCCCGGGAAGATCCCGGGGACGCCACAGACTTCTTCCTTCCAAGAAGGCGGCAGATAATTAAAGGAGTCGAACAGGACGATTTTGTCGGGAAATTTGTATCATTTTTCGGTTGGATCCTGTTCATCTTTATGCGAATGATATCTCTCTCGGTGTTTTGCGTATTCTATCCCTGGGAATTTTTGTATCTCGTCAGCGCACATTATGGGATCATGTTACTCTGTTTGCTGTACGAGTCTCGGTTCCAGGAGAAAATCGAGCGACTCTTGTTCTACGTCTTCTTGGCTTACGTTTACATCTTCGTCGTCCTGGAGTTTCGCATTAAGTTTAAGCACTTGCGGCTGTGGTATTTTGGGTTTTTCGGGCTTGTCATGGCCCAGAACTACACCATGACGCTTTTGTGGTACGCGACTGAGGAATACGAGTCCTGGTGGTTTCAGTTCCTGTTCAACTCCATCATGGCCAGCGGGAATCTCTGCCTCGCCTGCATGGTGGTTTACTACTGCATCCTGAAACCTAACGATGTTATTCTGCTCGAGAATAGCTAACCATATACAGTCAAAAATCTTAGAATACTTTTAATGTTAACTTAAGGAAATAACTACACAAAAAAATAATAAAATTAATATATAAAACTATGAATTTTCAGTCATGTCCTTTAAACAACTCAGCAGATTTGGATTCAAGCCTAGATTTGCAAATCTATACTTATATACTTAATATTATAAAGCTGAAGAGTTTGTTTGTTTGTTTGTTTGAACGCGCTAATCTCAGGAACTACTGGTTCGAATTGAAAAATTCTTTTTGTGTTGGATAGTCCATTTATCGAGGAAGGCTTTAGGCTATATAACATCACGCTGCGACCAATAGGAGCGAAGAATCAGTGGAAAATGTGGAAAAAACGGAGAAAATTATTCATCTTTGAGGGCTTCCGTTGTTTGTTTGAATTAGATAGAAGCTAGATAGAAGCTAAATAGATAGGTAGGTAGATAGATAGATAGTAAGATAGATAGATAAATAGAAGAAAAACAGAAGATAGATAGACAGATAGATATATAGATAGAAGATTGATAGATAAACAGACAGAAGATAGATAGGAGGTATATATAGATAGATAGATAGATAGATAGATGTAGATAGATAGATGTAGATAGATAGATGGATAGGTAGATAGATAGATAGATAGAAGATAGATATATATAGATAGATAGAAGATAGATAGATAGATAGAAGATAGATAGAAAGACAGAAAGGTAGAAGATAAATAGATAGATGCCGTTTAGTTACGGAAATGATTCTATGACCTCAATAACTGAAAATCTATTTACGTTTGGATTAATGGTAATGAAATATTTTATTTATACATTCTCGCATAAAACCGATTGTTTTCGGAGAGGCGTAGCAACGCACGCAGGGTACGGCTAGTTTCCAATATAGGACTGAAAACGATTGTCTGTTAAATGGGATTTCGATAAAACTGTGTACACCCATCCCTCAATATACTCAGTAGGTACGTTCCAAGAAAAATCGTGTTATCCGAAACCGTGTAAAATGAGACGCCACATACATATAAAAAAGAAGGATAAGTTCAAATAAGAATATAAAAAAGATTAGTTCTACTGAATGCGAAGCCTTGAATTTGAAGCTCTAGTACTCTTATAAAACATTCAAATACTCACATTATTTACGTTACACATTCTATTTCAATTAATTTATTAATATGAAGAGCAATTAACATGATCAGTAATGATCAATAATAAACAACAAACAACAAACAATAAAAACAAAAACATATACTATATATATGATATGCTCCATTATAAATATAAAAAGAAAACAAATTGTTTTTGTTGAAAAATCCGGACGCGCTTAAAAAAATATCTTTTATAGATAACAATAAAACGTCCCTTCAATGTATTAAGTAATCTTTCCATCATATTTTGTAATGCGCGTTAAATAAAATCAATTAATTATATGTATTTCAGATGGTCAATCGGATCACAAATGGCTAAATACATCAACTATTTTGCTGTAAACACCTTATTAAGTTTGTTAAATTATACTTAGTTTTGGTAGTAATTTCTAATTTATTAATTTTAAGGAACAAATTCGTAGTGTGTGAAAATAGAAACGTATTAATTTTGAGTCGAATCGGATCATAAATGCCAAAATTGTCCATAATTTTGAAGTTTTATTAAATACCCGAGTAAAAGCTTACACCTAAAATTGTTAAGAAGGTCGCAACACGGCCGCACAAGATTTTCACTTTGAATGTTTTATTATTTGGCACTGCATAGAGACCGTTTTTCGGAAAAATTCGACCGCACTGTAAAATATAAATACATATTTAACTTTAACGTAGACACAGTTCTAATTGGTATTAAATTAATGTAGAAACCCTCCTGCATCGTTTAAAAAAAACCTGCAACCTTCGGAGAAAATTGCATTTGAAGTAAAGTCGACCTTGTTGTCGTGTGCGTATTTCCACACAATGTTCTCACTTATGCAGGGATTTTATGACTTTTAAGGCTACATAATTTTTACTTTGGAAATAAATTACAGTTCTTCTAATAAACGTTTAGGATTAATAACATCATTTATATTTAAAGAAGTTAGCTACTTAAAGGGAAGATATTTTGCGTATTGAACATTCTCTGTCTTATGTAATGGAAAAGAAGAAATTAGCACCACTTTGATAAATTGGCAAATTCCAATTTGATAATAAGAGTATTTAGAGCCAGGAGAACTTTCAAGTGTACTATACTTATTAAATGTTCTTTCTTGTGGTCTTCCTATAAATGCTGAAAAATTCGGAACATATGCAGAACAAACAGAAATATTACTAAATTAAAAATAAGCATGGAGAAAATTAACAATAACAGTCCACAAAGTTTTAAGGCATGGAAAAAATATAATACTTCAATTGGCGAATTGTCGGAAGAAGTCCAGGAAAAGTGTTCCAGCCAACTGATTATTATTTTAGCATATACAATTTTTTTTAAAATAAAATAATTAAATATTAAGGGGACCTGACACACTAAAAAGTTGATTTTTTTTTTTTTTTTGAAAATTGGAAAATTAAAGGGAAAAACAGAGATATATTAATGGAAATTTGCATATTTATTTCGCAGTCTTCAAAGAATACAAAAAATTTTTTTAGGCTGTTTTTAGCTGGTGTAATTTTCTCAAAAAAACCTCGAAAAATCACGTTGTACGCAATTTTAAGTCACTGGAACGTCTGACAAAAAAAGGGTTTTAAGGGGGTAGTCCAGTGAAAAAAAAAAAAAATTTCGTTTTTTTTTTGCTCTACTACACCTAGAAAATACTCCCTTAAAATATCTAAGCAAAATATTGAATAATGTAAATAATCTAAACAAAATATTGAATGTGTAATCCGAGCGCTCGAAGGTCCCCTGGTGTGTTTCGGAGCAAGGAGGAATCTTGTATTTCTGTTTGCTTCGCCCATTTTTTTTCGGTTTATAACGGTCTAGGTCCTTCTGCTTTGTATTTAAGGTTATTTATGTATGGAGGAGGCATCGCGTTATGTATGGAGCAGGCATCGCTGACTAAGGTAAAATTAATTTTTTTAGCTTTTTTCCGAATAAAAAACTTTAAACGCGTTTTTCTGAAAACAGCATGTTTTGACTCGGCGGACGTCAGATCTCAGAGTCTTTTGCTCCGATTGATCTAAAAATTTAGCTGTATATTTCTTGATTGTGTATCTATCGTCGGAACTAGAATTATTAAAATCCATTGTTTATTTACAAAGTTATAAACAAATTAAGCACCCGAAAAACACCAGAAAAATTCGAAATGCCGCCATTTTGTTATTTTTTATTGAAAATTAATAATTCTAGTTCCGACGATAGCCAATGTTCTACAGATTAAAACCTCGTTTGAAATTTTTGTTTCAAATGAACCGTTGCAGAGATTCGACGTCCGCCAACAAAAAAATTTTTTTTTTGGAGCGGCCATTTTGTCGGGATGACTCATCGAAAACAAAAAAAAAAAATTTTTTTGTGTATTTTAATAGTTGTACTATCATAATATAATATTTTAAATAAAAATTGATTTCTAATATGAAAAAAAAATTGTTGAAAAAACAGTCGTTTTCACTGGACTACCCCCTTAATTGGTATACAAATTTCTAAGGATTGATTCAAAAGGAAAAATTTATATCATAAAATAACAAAGTGGCGGCGTTTTTTCAAAGCTAGGAAAATCTGATGAAAATCGGAAAATTTTCGGAAAATCTTTTTTGTCCGTAGTTCAATCCCTGGGAAATCATATCAAAATTTCAGACCGATCGGTCCAATAATTTTTTTTTTTTTTATCGTGTACACCAACTCTAAAAACGCAGTTTTCAGAAAATTGCGGTTAAAATTTTTTAAGAGAAATTTTTAAAGGAAAAGCTTACCTAAATTTAATCACAATAACTGCACCGAAACCGAACTTGACTTTAATGAAATTCTTATTCTTGAAGGTATTTCCTATCAAAATCAAACATAAAAAATGTTGATTTTTGGTTTGTGTGTCAAGTCCCCTTAAGTTCAAAATGTTGTTAAAACTTCTTAAATAACATTAATAATTCATTTATTGACTACTTGTAATTTCGTTGATTTATTTTCAGACACCCTCTAAATCAATTGAATTTTTTTTATCTCGTAAGTACTAAGTAAGGGGTAATAATGTCAAAATTTATTTCCTAAAGTTGCATCATGATATCTTTAATATAACAAAATCTTTAATATAACAAAAGTTACAGACTTTTGATAGCTTACAAGTCATTTTGGCCTACTGTGCGCCGTAGGTGGTGGCTGCATTTTTACTTGGGTATATTTTAAGTGTTACTACGATCTTTTCAAATATTTTAATATACCCTCGTACATCAAAGAGGAACGTATTTGCAATTCATATTTTAGGATTCAGATCTAAATAGTTAAACTATCAATTTAGAATTGAATAGTTGCTGAACTAAATTTTATATTTTATATGTTATTTAAATTTTCCAATTAACTTCATCGTTGTCCAGAAACCTAAGGAGGATTTTACAAAATTATATTCATGCCTCTAAGGCTTAGAGTCTAAGCAAATATGAAAATGTAACTAGATTTTCCAAAACCTAATCAAGTACTTTGAATCTCTACTAGTTTGTGAGTTAATGAATTTAAGACACAGGAAGTATAAAATACCTCTTGACTTTGAAAAGGTAAAATATTACAAAATCCCTGTGATCCATCTTTTAGAGTTAGTATTGCATTCAACTCTGTGCAGAGTTCGTTAGAGCTGCAATGATTCACCAGATCCTGCAAAGTGAAAAGTTCTCAAAAACTTAAAATAAATCTCATCACTCCGTCGTCACCGCTGTTCAATTTAGCAAAAAAGTAGAAATACTACAAAGGCGCTGTAGTATCCAAGTGCACAAATTCCTGGTGAAATTTCCTAAAACGATGGCGAGATAAATACAAACTATAAATGAAACCATTTATGTCAGAAAACAACATTTTCCCCAAAGCCCGAACACGTGACTTGCATTCGTGCTTCGCTTGCGACTCGGACTGCATATGCTGGTGCTGCACGTTGCAATGAAAGTCGGGAAAATATTTGTCAGGAAATCATATGCACCACGGAGTCACAGAAGTGCAGTAAAATTTCAGGATAAATTCCCAGTAGAATTGCCAGAAACTCACTGCCAGTAAAATTGTAAAGTAAAGTAGTTCACTGAACTATAAAAAATTTTTCGTATATTCATTTAAAAAATAAACATAGTTCAGTGCGTTACTTCGAAAAAAAATACTATAATCCACATTAATGATATAATGACCAAACTAATCTTATTCAGGTCGGCAAAATTTCAATAATGAAATAGTTAAAAATAGTATGAAAAGAATTATTACATTTTGTTACTAAATAAAAGGTAGCACCGAGACAGATTAACAGATAATATAACAAGGAAAAAATATAATACTAACAAGACAAAGTGGATCCAACATATTCAGGTAAATGATCTTGAAAAAGGGTGTGCTTATATTTACTGTCGCCTACACAGGGGCCGGAAATCTCGGAAACGCGGGATTAAATTGAATATAGCCCAATATGTGTACATACAGTCTTCTTTTTTTCTTAACCATGCATACAAAATGGAAATTCTGAAAAAATTAACACATGTTTTTATAAGCACTTTTTGTCATATAAAATTTATTCGTATAATTCGTCCTCTTTGAGTAAAAATATCACCAAATTTCATCATAAAATAACTTTTCGGGAAATTTTTGGATTTTTCAAAAATTGGCAAAATCCAAAAAACCAAAAATAGTCCAAAAAATTCTGAAAAAATGTGCATGTTTTCCTTGGCTAATTGTAAGCACTTTTTTTCATATAAATTTTTTTTCTAAAGTTGATCCTTTTCGTGTAAAAAAATTGCGAAGTTTTTTATTACATTGCTGTACAAAATGGCCATTTTGCAAAAACCAAAGAAAACAAAATAATTCAAAACCATGGTTTGAGAAAATGTAGACATTTGAACCGCGATTTCTGGTGGTTATATGATCATTCAATAGCAGCAAAGACAAGATAATCGACTTTGAGACGAAAAATGACAAAAAAAAATCGGCTTTTTTTGAAAAATCCCAAAAAATAATAGGGTTTTTGAAGTTTTTATGCAAAACAAATGCCAGATTCTGAAAGAGCACCCCCAAAACCCTCTTATATACGAATTTGGAGGAAATTCGCCCCAATTTGCTATTCGAATCGTACAATTGAACTTGCGTGCACATAATCCTCGTTTTGCGCATTAATGGGTTAAAGAAAAGAGCATTCAAGGATAATGTACAAAATTATTGATACTTAAGTGTTTACAATATCTAATCAGTTATTTTTGGAGTTGGTGCAAGGTTATAAACTCAAATTACTGTAGGTTTTTAAACCTACCTTAGCGGGTACCGACTTCAAAAATAGGTGATTAGATATTGTAAATATTTAAGTATCAATCATTTTATATATTGTCCTTTAATTCCTACATGTAGCTATAAATTAGGAAAAACTACCCTCTCTATTTTCACCCCTTCAACCCCGTAGTAAAAAGTAATCTCAGAAATTAGTTCTATGTTTTCTAAAACTTATGAAACCAAATGCATCCTGTTACTAGCTATAGTTTAGAAAAAAACTACCCCTTCTAACTTCACCCCTTTAAACTGTAAAAAATAACCACAGAAATGAGCTTTGTGTTTTCAAAAACGTGTAAATTGATATGCATCTTATTATTTTTGATAATCTGAAAAAAATTAAACTCTCTAGCTTCATCCACTCAACCCTTAAAATTATTGAATTCGTTTTACTGGTAATTTCAAAAATTTATTTGATTTTGGTACGGATTTTGTTGAAATATAATACTGTAATTTTGCGTATTTGCTAAAGTAATGATTTTTTAAATGTAGGTATAATTTTTTCGAAGTCGCCTTAACTTGGTCTATTTTTAGTGCAACTTTTATAAATAGGCACAAGTAAAAAAAAGCTCTTAAAATTGTATAAACAGGTAAGTAATTTCGCTACAGATATTTCCCACAAAATTAAACATATGCTCTGTTTATAGTTATACAGTACTTGATTTTTATTTTTAACTCTCAAGAGGCGTTCTGGGTAGGACATATCCGAGGACAAATGAAATCTGTTTGTCTCTTGTAAATGGTAAATTGGAAGGGATTTATTCTATTACGAACATTCTTATTTTTTTAATTCTATCATAAACGTTTTCTTTTTCTACATCGTCTGAAGTACAGATTAAAAAAAATGTTTAAAATCGATTAATTCAACGGTAAGATGTTAATGTTTAAAAAAAGGTGGGTAAGACATACCCATGTACGCCTGAATCGAGATGCCGCGATAATGTTGCAGCGAAAAGACTAATTTATGTGAAAATTCCAAATATTTTTCTATTGCCTTAATTAAAATTAAAAAACTCCTTAATGGTAAAGATTTATAATTTAATAATAAAAATTTCATCGTTTTCATACGGAAATTTCCTTAATTGTTAATTTTTTAGTTAAGTATTCTTTTGAAATTACTTGAAAGTTTCCTTTGGTTCATTTGTGTGTACTTGCTAATTACCATTAGTTCTTTGAAAGCTTGTTTCTGCTCCTCCTTTCTAAAATCTGTCTTACAAATTCATTCTGTAAATGCTCTCAAGTTCCGTGTAAGGGAACAATTAGGGTCATTATGGCTTTTTAATTGACATTTTAAATAATTTCAAGTCAAAAAGGTGCGTCAATACATATTACAGTAAGTTTAGGAGCTGTTTCTGTGTATTGAATATATTTTGAAAATTTCAGGGCAGGAAACTTTTGTCTGTTTGTTCGTAGCACAGTGTACACAAATCGTTAAAAAGTCAGCCAAAACTAAAAAAAATTGTATTCAAAGAATATATTTTTATTAAGGACAGTCTGGCAATCAATTTTTGCACTAGTACAATATTTCGCGATGTTTTTCCTATTTACGCACATGCAATGGTATCGATTTTAAAATTCAAAATTGATATCAAAATTTAAAAAAAAGTGACTAGTAGAACCACAAGAAAACAATTTTTGTGAAAGACTATCCACCATATTGGTTTCAAAATGTTTAATTTCTCCACTTTGATATCAGAAGACACCGATGTAATAATTTTTATTTCAATTCGATTGAGTTAAATATTTCTTCTCCGCCATGTTTTAAATGTTGATATCAGAACTGAAATAAGTGACCCTTAAAATCACGACATATCAATTTTTATGAAAATCCGATCACATGTAATACTCTTGAATATTGAATTTATGAATTTATATATTTAATTTCAAGCATATCTGACGGTATTTCACGTTTTGGCCAGCTTTTTGACGATTTGGAACACTATACGTTGGTCTGTCTGTCTGTTCAATAATCACGCGATAACTACTGGAAACTGAACGGATTTTTATAGATTTTTTATAGCTTATAGTCAATATTATAATATATGTATGTAACTTTTTGGAGTGAAAAAAATATGAAAAACTAAGGCATTTTCATGGTATTTCAGTGCTGATTCTTAATCCTTAGACGGCGCACCTCTGTTACGAGCTCAGGATAGCAGGTGCATGGCTTAAAATACACCACAGCGGTTTAAACTTGAAATAAGTTCGAAAGTACTGACTTTTTCGAAAAAAGTGTAGATACATTTTTTGTAAAACAAATTCATGCTATTTAACATGATGATAATAATTTTTAAAATAATAATAATACGAGAGCTAGAAAATTCCATACAAATGGGTGATTTCATTAAAAAAGTGATATTTTAACCCCTTGGGTACATTTGACGTATGAGACACGTCATGCACTTGTTTGCCCTAGGAGCGGATGACGTGTCTAAGACGTCATTTGAGTTTAGACAATATTTAACTAACTAAGTCCAAGCAACACCCTGGAAAAAGGTGCCGTGTTTTTTATAAGCATAATATTCGGAAGGAGACTACCTGGCAGTGCAAACAATGCAAAGTAGCACTGTATTTACCCACTTGCTTTGAAAAATACCACACTCTTCATAATTATTAGTAATTGGTTTTTTGTTATAACTTGAATTTATTTCATTTAGTTTTGTTTGGTTTTTATGAATTTATTTTTGTTTTGCAATTCTTATTACCTGAAGTCATCTTAAATGAATTCTTACGTAAAATGTACTGCTTTTAAAACTACTCCACGCAACCAAAAATTAAATCCGATTCACATGCAAATATTTTCTCAAATAAATCCGTACCCAAGGGGTTAAGATAATAAAAAAAACTCGCACAGCTTTTTAAGTCAGTACTTTTATGTAATAAATAAAAACTATATTTATTTTTCAATCTGAAGTAAGAAGGTTTGCAATATTATAAATAAGGACTAAAATGCTTTGTAAAAATCACTTTGGGTGGATTATACCCTTTGTGTGCCATCCAAGGGTTAAGTTCATTAATTTCTCAGGTAAAATTATAATTTGGCGGGAATAGTTCAGAGCAAAAACAGACTCAAAAAAAAAAAAAAAACAATCTGCTTGTTCTTAATCGAACAAAATGCTTAATTTGTTTTTCAATTGTACTGAACTAATATATTCAAGATGTTTTGTACCGTGTTGTAATTAAAAAGTATGTACATGAAAGAAAGCCTATATCAATTTGTATTCAATTTTTTATATTTTGCATGCCGCCCACCATTTATCTGAACTGAAAGGAAAGTTCAAAATTGAAAAGATGAAGTGTGGCGTATGAAATCTCTTTTCCATAAAAGTAACGTCCGTGACAATATTAAATAAATTTTGTGGACGATAATTAAAAAGCATCTGGCGTGAGATTTAATATCAAGCTCCAAACGACCAACATTGCCGCATGTGATGAACAGAGAGGCCCCAAGTTCGAAAAATCATCGGTATCCCGGGTGGGGACGGAATTACTTCCTGGCATGAATATTAAATAGAAAAGTGAAAATCATTAATACGAAAAAAAAGGCGGGAAAAAATGAGTTTTCCTTTGAGGTTGCGACACATCGCAGATGGTGTGGGATCCAAGGAAATTTTCTTCTTTATCCACTTTGATTAATGGTTGGGCAATCAACTCAGTTCTCCGTGCCAAGGGAATCGTTCTCCAGCCCCCCGCCCGGCGGCCCTGTGCCCCTGGGGCCCTGGGGCAGCCTGTACGCTTTTGACGCCCGCGTTGCTCCGTCGTGAACCGAAGAGGGGCGGTTTGGGGCGCTGAGCTGACGTCCCTGAATGACAATCGAAAAACAGCAACTCGGTGGCGCAAAAAGAGCGCAACTCTATGACGAAACCCGCCGCCAACGCCACCTTGCGGATATTTAACCACTGTAGTGCCCTAGCTAATTTGCCGTTGGCATCGAATTGATTAATTATTGGTAATTAAGCGCGCAGCGAAGAGCGGGACCCTGCAAAAGCTAATTGCGTGCAATTTTTTTTCCTATCCCCCAAATACCCGTCGCGAAGGGATGCGAGTGACATAGGGCGGGCGGGCCCCGCAAAACTGAAATGATGACCGTGCAATTCACTGTCTTTTGAGTGAGTGCTAGAAAATGAATTTTTATGGCGACCTTCGAAATAGGCCCGTAATTAATTATGGTTAATTGCCACCTATTACGAGCGAGTGTGTTCGCCCTCATTGCCTGAATGGGGGAAGGGCGGCTCCTGACCCTACCCTAAATGCTTTTTAATGCATTTCCGTGCAAATAATTTTATATTTACAATGGTGCGGCCTGCCAGCGTACGAGGTAATGGGTTATGCAAATAAATCCGCGTTTGCTTGCTATTAATAATAAATAAATGCATATTACACGGATACCTAGAAAATTACAGGCTCCCTCAATTATGTTTGCTGAACAAATGTGCTCAATTTGCAACATTAACGACTCATGCATATTTATCCAGCACTAGTTTATTTTTTTTATTTTTTTATTAATAATATTTAAATTAGTAGCAAAATAACACAGGTAGATTCTACACCGCTTAAACTATCGTTACGCTTTGCCATAAATATTTTTTTATTTGTATAAAATTATCATATTTTTAAACGAGCCGATATAACATTAAATTGGGAAGTTAAAAGAAAGACCACAAATCACAGAAAAACACTATCTAAAAATATTTTATTCGGCTGCGGTTAACGATTCCGATTCTGTTGTGATAAAAATCATAATTCGATTATTATATCAAAGGTACAATAATTTTTGCTTGATTGACTGAAATCCAGCTCCTGAAATGGCTTAAATGCCCTTCCTTATTTACCTTAAAGTTTCTCAGCAGGTAATATTAGTATGAATTAATTTTACAGGGTCAGGTCAGGTCACTTCTTCTCAAGCCCACAACTTTCCTCGGTTTTTCAGAGTTTGAGTTTTTTCTCTGACTTTACATTGTACCATGAAACTATGTAAAGAAATAAGAAAACAAATTGTTAATGCTTTTATATCATGTAAATAACGCAGAAGATCAGTTAATTTGCAAACATTTCGGAATCACAGAAAAACAGTATTGTCAGAAAAATACCGAAACAAATTTTGCTTAAACTAGTTTCTTTATGTGAGAGACAGCACACATAAATTACTAATTAGTACTTACTACTTATTAAGGTGCTGTCTGTCATGGGCTTATCATCATTATGGCCGTTAAATGTTGAAAAACTTGATCATTTATGACTTGCTAAATGACCATAATTTTTTGATCGCTATCCATTGCAAAGAACAAGAAGAAGAAAAGCATAAGGACTATTGAATAACTGATAGCTGGTAAATGATGATTAAGAAATGGCTGTCTGTTACCACTTCATTAATTGGTAATTAGTGCTAATTGAGTAATTAACTAATTATTAATTTAATTTGCTGTCTGTCTAGGGCATAATGATATAATTACTTTCTCTTCCCACTTTCCAACTAACACGTGACTTACACGGTTCTGTCTACAATTTTTTTCCTCTCTACTTTATCTTTATCAGTTTGCGCATATTTTCCGACGATAACAGCGATGCGCAAGACAAAACACACTGAAAAAAGAAATCGAGAGAAACTAAGAAAAGAGTGGAGATACTATGTTCCCCTGTTGGACAAAAGGAATGCAATGTGTGGAAGATGAACCCTATCTCCCAACTATAAATTAATTATTATGTCCCAATATATTTGAATTATTTTATTTTGTTGAACATCATAATCCTGTTGTTCATTGATGTTTGCCTTTTTGTTCATGCCTTGCCTGCCACAAATAGATGTAGAGCACAATGGGGACTTCACTGTGCTAGCATGTGACTTTCGTTAGAAAAAAAATGTGAATATTACGAATGAAAAAATTCTCTAATTTTAATGAAAGTGCCCTGACATTTACTTAACCATTTCAATTTCCAGACTTTTCCCGATTTTTCAGATTTCCATTAACCATAAGTTAAGGTATCAAGATTTAAAATTACAAATGATCGGAATCTGTATCTCTTATTAGACCCCAAAACAAAAATTGTACAAAATAATCTACATCAAATTGCAGCAGATGCTGAAGTTGATATTTTTTGGAAAATAATGAAGATAAAGAATGATAGATGATTTTAGAGTTTTAAGGCAACTCTGTTCGTACTCAGCTAGCACCAAGGAAAATATTTTACTTGTCTCGAAGCGAGACATTAAAAGCAATGTGCGGAGTCGTTCCATCACTTTAAATCAAAATTTGTGAAAATAATTGGTAAGGCAAAAGTTTCTTGACCAAAAAAGTAGAGGGTTTGTGGAAGATTAGTTTTTTTTTCTCAGAAGAAATTGATTATTTTTTTATTTTTTAATCCACTAAAATTATTCCTGTGCATAGAAATGGAAAGTTATTGGATTAAATAATTAATTCATTCACATAATAATACAAATTTTAAAATTTATATTATTTAGTTGACCGAAATATTTATAAATTCTCTTCAATGAATAGCATCATGATTTCGAAAATATTTTCTTGAATAGAACATTTTCTTCCTGGGAAAAAAATATTTTATACCTCAAAAATACTTATTTTCCTTGATTTAAATAAATTAAAATTGAGAAAAACATTGAATCAAAATAAATTTATATATATTTTTCTTCGAATTATCTGATTTTTCATTGAATACAATATTTTTAATAAAGTGTAGATATTCCTGTTCCGATTTTTTCACAAAGTGTACTTATACCATTTTAAAAAATACGACTTAAATCAAAATTTTAATGCTCCGATCTATCTCAACTAAAATTAATATTATATAATTATTTGTTATGTTATATAATTAATTTTAAATATATACTTTGATTTTTTTTTTGGTGTTTCGCTAAATACGCACTTTCTAGATCATTTGGATCCGTGCCTTTGTACGTTATTGAATTTTCATTAAAATTCAGGGGTTCAGCGAGGCATATATGAAAATATGTACGTTGTCAACTATTAAACTTTAATAAATTTTCATGAATAATGGTACTTGAGGGATTTCAAAGACTTGGCTATATTTATTATTAATCACAGGTTTACAAATTTTATATTTTTTTCTGTTGCCAAATAAATCTCGATTAATTTCTATAGGATTTTTTCCGTAGATTACGAATTCGTAAACGAAAATGTTCAATTAGCTCCCGTTCTCAAGAAAAATAGAGTTAAAAAGTGCAAAAGACCAAATTTCAGTCATTTTTGAATGATGATTAAAAAATAACGGATTGTCATAGAAGATGATAATATGACTTAAATGAAAGCCTGAATACTAATCTATGTATATGAAAAATCACTAATGCTTAGACTTTACTTAACATCTTGGGGGACACATTTTTCGTAACGATTCGCCAGGTGAAGTCTTCATTGCCTATCTGTTGTATGAAATAATCAATACATAGAAAAAATTATTTCAACACAATGTTTTGAAAAAATATGAAAATATTTCAAATTTTTATGTTATAACTTAAAGTTTAAGTCTTCATTTGAGCTATGGTACAAGTTCCTATCGCGATCCCTTATTTTTTAATGATTTTTCAAAAATAGCCAAAATATGGTCTTTTGCTATCTTTAACTCTATTTTTCTCGAAAACGGAAGCTAATTGAACATTTTCGTTTGCATATTCGTAATCTACGGAAAAAATCCTATAGAAATGATTTGTCATTTGTTGGGCAACTAAATTGGTGTTGACCAGTGAATTAGAATTAGATTCTTAACATTTAATCTTTACCAGATATTTATGAAAATTAGTACATTGTGCTCGATTTTTTATTTAATATTTTGCTTCTATTTTTATGGGTTCTAAATTCGATATACATTAATCTTCGTAAATTCTGTAAAAATTTGTTTACTTGGTATGCAAGAAAAGAAAACAAAGTTTTTACTACATAAATCTGACCATGTTGCTGTAATAAAATAGGCCTGACCACTTACTTAGCTTAGAACATTTTAAGGAAAGGGTCATCAAGATGATTTGCAAAAGATCTCATACCTCCTTAAGGGTAAGTCCCTGAAACAAAAGCTGTCGTTGTCGTTGTCGTCGTAGTCTCTGGGAGCCTAATAAACAAATGAACTGCGACATAGGCTTAATGGGTGGGGTGTTAAGGGGGATTAAAGGGCTGATGGTCTGAGGGAGCAGTGTCGCCACGTTTTCCTCATTACTGGGCGACTTGATCAAAGTTCGTCCTAATTCTGACTCGCCTATGAATAAATTAGGAATAAAACCGCTCTAAAAGGACCCCAGTCCCTTCTGTCGGGATCGCTGGGGTTTGAGTGTGCAAGTGTGTATGTATGTGGATCGTACGCATGGCAACAGCACACATGGGATTTGGGTGGGAGAGGACTCCAGTGATAAAGAGGAGCCCGTCAAAATGCCCCCCTTTTATTCGCCTCCTTCCAATTGACTCTTTTATTTGCATTTATGACCTTCACTTTCTATTTGGTCTTTGCCTTTTTGCACAGAAGGCCATCCCCCTGTGTCGCCATCACCCTTCCTTAGGCCCCTGGGCCTAGAGACTTCAGACATGGTGGTGGTGGTGGGGGAAAGGGCCTGTTTTTGAGGCGGGGGTACCACACTATATTACTTGACTAGGGCTATTCAGAGGATTTGCTCATTTTCTCCTGGCTCAATTCGCTCTTCATTTTCCTTGTGCAAACAAAGATCGAGGCACTGTTAAATATTTCATCAATTCATCACGTCGTCAATGCCCTTGCTTACATCAATGCGAGCTTTTCTCACCCCCCACCCCCATTTGGTGGGGTAAGAGGAAGAGTGGTGAACTGACCTAAAGGGCATCAAACATCCGCAGGCCCTAGAATCCGCACATAATGGCAACGGCATCTAATATCGAGCCAAAATGATGTAGGGGTTTTCTTCCCTATTTATGTTTTTTACTCCTATAAGTCTATAATGCAGGAAAAGGACCCTACGCAGTCCAGGATATACTATATATGGTATATATATCGGAAAGTAAATTTTTTTTGTCCCTTTGGGGCAACGACGTTCAGGCAAACATTGCTTTCAGCCCCTCCTCTGTGGGAGGACAGAGAGGGAGCCGGGCGATAGTGTTCCCGCTGGAATAAGGACAGTTTTATTGACTCGCATATTATTCGCCCTCCCTTCGCTACTGCGGATTTTCTCGCCACTACCGTGCAGATGGTTGGTTCCGGTCAAAGTTCTGTTCCCACTTAAGGGACAATAACGGTATAAAGCCTGTTTGGCTAGGTGGATCAAATTGGCGCCATTATCCAATGCTGAGTGCGGCATAGGTGGCTTCTCTGCGACGGGTATGTAGATGTAGGTAGAGTCCCGGCCCTTTTCTACGCTAAATGTACCATGCACAGAAGCTAAAATACTGCGGCGAGTGGAGTTCCAGGTCTCAGGTCCCAGGACGACAGCACAGGATCTAGGACCCCCGCCTACTTAAGTGGCAGTGTGCTGTGTGAAACTCCTTTATCAAAAGGCTTCGTTTTTTTTATTTCTTTCTTCTCGGAACAATGGGTGCTGAGCTTTGTGGCAAAATCGTCATTTGTTGACAGTAAAAAGGAAATAAGGTCCTCGGGAAGGGCTTTCGAGCGGAAGCTGTTCCCTTCGTGACGATACCTGTCGTTTTGTCGGTTTGGTGCTCCTCCTGGGGGCTCCGTTAAGAAGGGATATTCAGGTTATTTCTGGATTAAGCAAGCATTTGAATGTTATGGTAACGAACTCATAAAAGGCAGTATTTACGACAAATTTAGAGAAATTTTACGATTTTCGAATTATTTATAACGTTGAAAAGGTGAAAAAACATAAAGAGGAAAATTCCAAAGAAACTTATCGTGGGATTATCGGTACTTTCTCAACACTTCGAGTTCTTCTAAGTCCAGCTTTGGGTAAAGTTAAATTTCTTGAATTTAATATATTGGATCTCCCGATTCAATGTACGAAACACTCTGGCAATACGATTCCTTAGAGTGTCCTTATCAACGTTTGTTCTGAAAACTACTTTACAAGAATATATTGTAGAAAAATAGTCTTTATAACCGTTTGGACTTAATAATAATAATTTATTAGAATAAAAGTACAATAAGATACACGTGATCTTTTAAAAATACACTTTTGGGGATTAATACGTGGGTTTCAAATTATGAAAAAATCGATTTTTTTTGACATTTTTTAATGGTAAAAAAAGTACTATTACATTGAAACTTTTAAGTACCAAAAAGAGTAATATTTGAACTATATTCTGTGAAAAATATTTCACTATTTTATTCTTATTTTAAACGCGTCGTTCTCAAACTCTATTCGTGAAGTCGGTGGACACGATTACTCATAAACTAATGCACCGATCTTATTCAAATTCTGCACACTTCTTTTAAATAGCATTGACAAAGGAGTGAACGAAGCATTTTGTTTTTCGTTCATAAAAATTTACTTTACAAGGTAAAATGTATTGTTTTTTCGTACCGAAAAATGAATTTTTCGTACGCAACGCCGTCAAAAATTTCTAGTTTCATTTTTTTTACAAATTCTTCAGTCACTCCCGAGCTGAACTCGTATACTAATATAAAAAAAATGTTTGGTTTCAGATGAATCTAGCACAAGTTATTATAACCACCGCATTTTTAAGAGGTTTTCGAAAACCAGTTCTCAGCGGGCCATTATTCGATATTTTTCAATAAAAATTTCATAAAATATAGGTCAAATGCTACTCTTTTTGTTACTTGAAAGTTTGAATGTAATAGTACTTTTTTTACCATTAAAAAATGCAAAAAGAAAAAACTGAATATTTCATTATTTGAAACCTACGTATCCCTTTAAACGAGGTAGGAGATTAATAAGAGATAAACATAAGAATAAATTATTTCTAACAAAATTTCAAAGCATGCACTTCAAATGTAAAAGAAAATGTATTGAAATTAACAAAAAAAGAGAAGAAAAATATGTGAAAGTATAGCAAACATTTAAATGATTAAGATTAAGTTTATTCGCCGATCTACAACTTGCCTTCACAAGTGAAAAGAAATAGTCGTCTCCTAAATGCTCCAATCGTAGCGATAGTTCAGATCCAAGAGCGAAGGGAAGGGAGAGTAATGCCTACTCTCCAATGAGCAAGCCAACCACAAACCAACCACTTATCAGTTGGCTGACAAAGTGCGTTCGTACACATCTTTATCGATGCAGATGTGAGACGTAAAACGTTCTGCTTGTTTTAATCGGGAGTGAAATGGAACAGGAAGAAATTTATATTTCGTAATTTATGAACAAGGGTGCTTATAAATTTCATCCTTTTTTACTTAACACTCCAAATAAATACCATTTCCACTTAAAAATGCTTCTTCACTTTTGGCGGCAATTTTTTTCTAACACTTAACCTCAATTATTTCTTAAAATTTGACATTTTGGCAGTAGCTAAGCTCAGAACCACTACTAGAAATCGGCTGAATTTCATGTGGCAATTCAAATGATTTAACCACTACCACTGACATGCAAGAACTGGACTGCTAACCGTCGTCTGAAAAATGAGACCATTTTTAGCACAGGCTCAATCTTCATGGAGCAAATTATGCTATTAAAAATGCCCTAAAATACCGTACAATTATGTTTAAACTGACGCAAATTAAAAATAATTGAGCTTTCACGAACCGATTTCTTTCATATCACGCTCAATTTTAAGTTTTTTTTATAAAAATGTTCCTCGCGGCAATCAGCTGGGGACTTAAGAATAACAGAGGTAGATATATAATGCCTTTGTCTAACCTTCATATTTCTCATATATACCAACCAAAGCTAAAAGTTGTATCACAAAATGAAGTAGCCATCTGTTGGACATCGTAAAACTATGTATTCTAACAGCTGATTGCAACGGAAAATTTTGAGTTGGCGGGCAACTTGTAAAGGCTGTCGTGGGTAAAAGTGATGTGCAAAAAGCCTATGTTTACTTTTATTTATCTATTGGGGATATCAAAAGATGTATCATACGCGAAGATACTAGAAAAAACCAAAAGAAGTGCACATACATAGCGCCACCTTCATTTGGCTATTGGCCATTTTTTTTTAAGAAAGAGCGAGATAGTTAGAATTCGGTCAAAATTTGGTCTTACTTTTGATGTGAGTTTTTGTACGGGATCAGCAGTCCAGTTCTTATATGTCAGTGACCACTACGAACGAAAAGTTAGAGCATGCCGACCACCACACGCGAAGATACTAGAAAAAACCAAAAGAAGTGCATATACATAGCGCCACCTTCATTTGGCTATTGGACATTTTTTTTGTAAAGTTGTCTGCCTGCGGGACTTAAGCAAGAGCGAGATAGCTAGAATTCGGTCAAAATTGTGTCTTACTTTCGATGTGAGTTTTTGTACGGGATCAGCAGTCCAGTTCTTATATGTCAGTGATGCCGACCAAAACACAAGCGACGGGAGATTTATTTTACAATTAGAAGGAAAAGGTAGCAGCACTTTAGTTGGTTGGGTCGCGGTTGGCTTGCTCATTGGAGAGTAGCAAAACCCCCGGGAAACTATACAGGGTGTTCAGAGGTGGGAGGGAAATATTGCAGGGGGTGAAAGGTCAGACAGAGACAAGCCAAAAATCGTATGGGTGGGGGGGGGGGGGGGGGGGGGCATCTCGCACCGTTTGGCAGTTACAGGGTGATTCGTAAATCAGGATTTTGCCTTATATGGGAACTGCTCTTGTATTTTTATCTTTTTTTCTACGCATCACAGCGGCCCCAAACCGATCTCAAAAAATTAATATTTCGAAGCCCTATCCAAAAAGGTCAACACCACCCCCTATCCCCAACCCCTTGGCCGCAATCCCCCCTGGAAGTTAAAAAAATTAACTTTTATTTCACGATTTTCACCTTTCGCCCCACTTTTCTCCGAAATTCATGTTATTAACATACCTACTTTATATTTTTTTTAAGTTGCCTATCTAATTATCTTTGTGTTGGTGTTGGAAAGGGCTTCGAAATAGTAATTTTTTGAGATCGGTTTGGGGCCGCTGCGATGCGTAGAAAAAAAGATAAAAATACAAGAGCGGTTCCCATATAAGGCAAAATCCTGATTTACGAATCACCCTGTAACTGCCAAACGGTGTGAGATGCCCCCCCCCCCCCCACCATACGATTTTTTGCTTGTCTCGGTCTGACCTTTCACCCCCTGCAATATTTCCCTCCCACCTCTGAACACCCTGTATAACAAGCCGTTCTTATGGTACCAAAATCATTATAGTGGCAAGAACAAAATATTAAAGATATTTGCGTTCAAAAGTTACTCTTAAGGGGGGAACCCAGTTTAGACCGATCGAAAAATCGTCTTTTTTTTTATTGCATGAATCGTTAGTATAACTATTCAAGAATATGTGGTCAAAATTTCAAAGCAAAATTCCCATTAGTTCGAATGCAATGAGCACTTAAGTGACAGCCCGTCGGTTCTGTGAAGAAGCGCACGGTAATTATAACGGAGCGGTCGCCCAGGCCCTTCTTTTCCAGCTACCTGCCTCAATACCGCTGTGCTATTGAATAATAGAAAGAGGAGAGTTTCGGCAGATGTTATTGTTGTTGTTATGGTGCTGGAATAGCTGATTAACCGGTGAGCATTTTTTATAATTAATTACTGCCTTGAATTTCTCGTTTTCGCTACATTTTATTTCAAACGCGTTTTTCTCGAAACGACTTTTTTTCGACTTGCGTAACTTCTAGCTCAAAAAGTTATTGATCAATCGTTCTGAAATTTGGTGTAGATATTCTTTATTCAATTCCACGAAACATGAACCAAATTCGGGGATTATATTGTTATTAAAAATATATTTTTTTATGCAAGAAAGATGAAAAAATATAGTATAAAAACATGACATTGTGTTCAAACACCTCAAAAACATGCAATTTTCAATTTGTTTGATCAAAATTAGGTTCATATTCTTAGAAAATATGTTTTTAATGAAAAACCAAAATCCTGATGATTACAGATAAAAATTGCACCGTCAGGGATGCCCGCAAGCCAAATGCTCGGATGGCAATCGCCCATGGACTGCACGCGGTAATTCCACTATTTCCGGCGGAAATCGTTTGAAAAAATTTTAAAGTCTACTTGAAAACATAATTAAAATATCCTACAAGTTTAAACAATTTGTGATTATTCCTTCCTGGTTAAAAAAAATCCTGAAAAACACCAAAATTTCGACCTCATAAACTGGGTTCCCCCCTTAAGGCCGAGGTACAATGTACGCCACACGTTTTTGTGGCGCGTGGAATATCATGAAATATCGCGCTGCAATATACAATGAGAGCGACGCGTCAGCTGGAATGAAAGAATTGGACTGCTAACCGCCGTCTGAAAAATGAGACCATGTTTAGCACAGGCTCAAATTTCGTACAGCAAATCATGCACAGTTATGTTTAACTTGACGCAAATTAAAAATAATTAAACTTTCGCGAACCGATTTCTTTTATACCATGCTTAAGTTATTTCACAAAAATGATCCTCGCGGGCACTCAGCTGGGAACTATATAAAAGTCATTGTTCCTGCCTTCGTTTTGCCTTCATATTTCTCATATATGTATACCAACCAAAGCTAAAAGTCGTATCGCAAAATGCCGTAGCCATCTGTTGGGCATCGTAAAACTACTCTAACAGCTGATTCCGTCCCTAGAACCAAACTGAAAAAGAAACATGGAAACGAATCATCGCGCTTCAAAAGTTAAAGGCCTTAAAGGCCGAGATGCAATGTACGCCACACGTTTTTGTGGCGCTACAAAATGAGTTTGAATGCGGGAAAATGCAATCAGCTTGATACAATGAATGCGCTGATACTTTGTAGCGCCACAAAATTTGGTGGAACTTTAACTTTTGAAGCGCGATGATTCGTTTCCATGTTTCTTTTTCAGTTTGGTTCTAGGGACAGAATCAGCTGTTAGAGTAGTTTTACGATGCCCAACAGATGGCTACGGCATTTTGTGATACAACTTTTAGCTTTGGTTGGTATATATGAGAAATATGAAGGTAAAACGAAGGCAGGAACAATGACATTTATATGGTTCCCAGCTGAGTGCCCCGTCGCTCTCATTGTATATTGCAGCGCGATATTTCACGATATTCCACGCGCCACAAAAACGTGTGGCGTACATTGTATCTCGGCCTTTACTGCCTATCGAACAAATTACCACGGAAAGTCGTGCTGTCAAGTCGACCTGCCGCTGCTGTTGTGTTCGGGGAAATGGTTAGGTTTGTGTTTAAGTGCAAAAAACTCTAATATTTTCTTCTTGTCACTATAAAGTTTTTCAGATCACTAGAAAGGTATTCCTCTATGACTATGTATAGTTATAGTTAGTGGAATATCATTTTCGCGTAAAAGTTATTGTTTAGCAGTTCAGGCGAGTGGAGCCGCATACTTCGGATCTTCCGCCATAAGAAGCAATGTTATTTCGCGGCGATTCTCGGACTACATCACTACGCATGCATTTTCTACTTCACGGCTTGTGTTTATATGTATTCCCGGGGGTTTTGAGAGTAGGCATAAGAAACAAATTTTACTACAAAGGTGCGCAGCCTCGCTGATCTGAATTAGTTTCTGAAGAAAGAGCACAAGTCTGAAATCGAGATAAGCTCTCAGCGGACAACCCAGAATTGAGGATCGAAGGGTAGAAATGTGGTCATGTCGATGCAGACAGAAAATAAATCTAATGCAATCATTAAATGTAATATTAATTTTGTTAGAGCATGCTACGTCAACTGTAGGGTAATTTAAATTCCCAAAGGTATAAAAGGGGATAATTAACTAGTTTTAAGCAAGTCGAAGATGGAAGCAGCGAAGCAAACAGCCAGAGTTACCTAAGAGTGCCATAGACTTTCCTTAATAATACTATAGTGTATTATTAAACAACACGACAAGTTAGTATTAATCCACATACTTAAATTTTTAGATTTAATTAGATTAGAGCAATTAGATATCTCAGAATTAGCACGAAAGATAATCATGAAGTTGGATTTTTAAGCTTTCAAACGCAGGGCTTGCCAGACTTTCAAAATAAACCGCTTAAATATTTTGCTAAAATTTAATAAAGTTCTGATTATTTTATTTAAATCCTTTATTAAATATAGGATAGTTGTTTTTTTTTTAGACTTGCGATTATCCTTAAAGAGACAAAAAATAGAAAACGTTTTTCAGTCAGCAGAAATCATGGAGTTCGGTTCAAGTTCACCTTAAGTAGTTTTTGATTTTTAGTTTGCTAAAAGTCCTTTCATACAAAGATACACAAATCGTCAAAAATGACTTTAGTGTGACCATAAGATTTGGAAACGATTCTATCAGAATTGGCTGCTTTTAAATGCTTTCTCAATCTTGGTATCTCTAATGCATTGCATTTAAAAAAGATTAGATAAATAGATTTAGCATAAAAAGAACACGGATTCAAGCCTAATACACAGCCAACCTATAAAAAGAAAAAAAAACCTGTGGATGATATGTTTATATTCATCAATAGTAAATATTTATTTAAAACAATACGAGTAAATTGTTTATTAGGGCTAGCTGCAATAATAATCTCAGAGACTTAGCATTAAAATATTTGTGTATTCCGATATTTGAACATTAGCACCCATATGAGTAAAGAGTGAGTATCGAATAAAAGCAATCGATACGTTCCAAGTACTAGAATCGAATCAAAAGTAGCGATATTAGTAGTTTTGTATTCGATTTAGTTCCTATTTCAGTACCATCTCTCTCCTTGAGGTATTATGACTTGCTTAGTGTTCCCTATGACATAACTACACTAACAAAAATCCTCTAGATAAAATGTCGAAAGAAATAATCATGCTCATCTAAAGAAAATCATTGATTTTCAACCTATTAATATGTTTAGTTGATTTATTTACCATTTTTCTGGAGAATTGGCTAATGTATCTACTATTTAAAAATATTTCAACAAAAGTTTTTATATGCAATAATTTTTCACTACATAGTAGACAAATAAACTAAAGCAAGAACATCACTCAGCGAACAAAAGAACCAAAGTTTATTCGATAATGACATTTTACAAAAAAGGTTTTACGATCATCTAATTTAAATTATATTTAACATTTAATTACATAGTTTTGAAAAAAATCATTTAATATGTATGCAAAATATCAAGTAGACTTTTAAACAATTTCCCTATAGATTGAGCATCTATTTGTGTTAAGATGTAATCACAATTTTATTATTATTGTGACCTCAGTTTTCTCGACTTATGTTAAAAAGATCAGCTTAAAAAACTGGTCTTAATAAATTAATTTGTTACTTTATAATAATTCGAATTTAATGAATTTTGAATGAATAATAATAATATTGAGGAAATGAAATAATGATGCTTTTTTGCTAAAAGAATGAAAACCGATTAAGCTTTTAATTTTTTTTAAATATTATGGTAGATTTTTTCGCTGTATTGTGCAAGTTTAATTTGTAGAAATTATAGAGATTTACATCTTGTACAATAAACCTAAATTAATCTCCTACTAATGGGAACCGATTTCTTTTTACCTTTAACCGACATGATAACAATTTGGATCTTGCATACATTGTGTTAATGACAAAATAAAGCTATTTATAAACAAAAAAAAAACGCTGGGATTTATTAGCTACATTAGCTAGAAAATTAAATTACTGGATTATTCGGAAACTATTTCGCGATTTTAAGATCAACGAATTTGCAAGAAAATTTTTTTTTTAATTGAAAATATTGATTTTTCCTTAAAAGGTTACATCTAGTCAGATGCATGGAAAAAATATTTAGAATATAATTCTAAAAATTGTTAATAAATGAAACTTTCATTTCATTGTCACTAATACTAATACTTTAGGATATTTCCATAAACACTGGCCTATTTTGAAAAAAATGGATGATGGGATTACTCGCTAAATGGGTAAAGGTTCCTCATATTGATTTAAAAACAGATTAAATTGCTTTAAACTTTACTCAAGCTTGATTTAAATCCACTATCATTACAAAATCAGAATTCTGAACTATGTAGGTTTACACATGTATAAATTAACTTTGGTTTTGAAAGGTCTTTTAATAAATACATATAAAAATATCTGCATTGCTATTCATTAGAAGATGAGCCATCGAAAGCATGGAGCGTGCACAATTCATCCGGCGAACTCCTGTAACCGAATCATTAAGCAGAATTCCGTCGTTATTGTTCGAGGTATAATTAACGACTTTTCGAAAACTTTGGGGCTCTCAAAGGACTTCCGTTTTAAAGAGCAACACGATACTCCACCGACAGCGTGATCCCCATCTGATGGGGCCCCATTAATCTGCCGAGAAAATTCTATCACATTTCGGTGCACAAACAACTTCATAATTTAATAACTAACACTCTGAAGGAGATTTTTATATAATTATGGAACTCATTAGGGCTTCTGGGAGTGATAGAGGCTCTTTTCATTCGCAACTGCTATCCTGGGCCACGTTTGGAGTCTCTACGGAGTAGATAAATGCTTAATCCCGGTCTGGCTAAAAATGATTGCAGACTCCTCTTCGGGGCCCTCGTCAGCCCTTCCAGGCACATATGGAGTCGCATTCAGTGGACCGACATACGCCTTCCAGGAATTAAAGTTACTCCTAAGGGGGTTCGGTGCACCCCTTGATATATTGAATTTCGTCTTAAAACTTCTCAAATGAAGTTGGGACCACCTTCCGGAGAAGTTTCATTCTTGCCACTGTTCAAATTGACTTAATTCGAAGTGACTCAGGTGGAAAATGAACCAGCAGTTTGTGGCCAGAATCACAACTGAGACAATTAATAAATCGAATCTTGGCCCAGTGACCGGGTGTATGATAACCTTTAGCCTTTTCGTCTATTTCAATTTATTAAAAGGCTCCAGGAAGCCGGAGCAGAACTTTGTTACCTTCTCCTAGAGAGTCCTGAAGGAGGTTCCATGGGCGTGACGGTAAAGTTTTTGATAAGTTTCCGACGCATTTAGAATTTTTGGATAGTTAATTTTCGATGCAATGTAACAGCGCCTTAATTGGTTCTGGACTGGTGATGGACGTTTCGTTCTATAGCATCTTTAACAAAAAGGACCAACTTTTGCTAGTTAGTTTATTTTCATTAGCTGTCCGTTTATCAAATTGAAAAAGCAAAACTCGAGGATTAGGTTTATATTATTTTAAACTTCATCCTGCATTTACTGACTTTTATTATTCAAATATTATTTTGTAAAGTATGAATAACTTAAGACTCAAAAATATAGCTTCTATATTCATTGGAACTTTCTAGATATGGACTAAAACTATTTCTGGTGGAGTTTTCTGCGCATAATAAAGTTTTGAACTTTGGAGAGAACTTTAAAGGAAATATAGCTTTAACCTTCTTTCTTAATTTTATTTCACAACTACCCTCACAATGTTGTTCAGCTATTTCTCTGGAAGTGAGTCTATGGAGCTGTTTAGGGTCGCTGATTTCGAATTAACTATTTTCTACTCATTTCGAAACTAAAAAAGCTTTATCCAATATGATGGATGAAAGCTCCGAAATTCAAAAGATTTCGTTGAAAAGTGGGTTGTTTTTCTGGGTATTTTTTAACCAATAGTCTTGTTTAGTTCTTTTAGACCCAAGGAACTTAAGTGTTATTTTGTTATTATATACACCCATGGAAAAATAATTAGAAACAGTTTGATCAGCACTGCTTTGTGCACTCTCCTTCTTTCTCCTTAGTTTCAAATCTAAAGGTATGATACCAGCGAAAACCAAGCGACTACGTGCTACTTAAAAACTACACTTTTAGTAGTAGTTCGTGCCCACCGAACATCCTGTGGTGATATCATTTCGCGTGAATGCTATTTTACGTGGACAACTAATTAGAAACAGTATTCATTTTTCCATTTTATTAAACAAAAATTTATTTCTCTGAATAATTGGTATTGGTAAATATTTAAGTTACATTAAATATTCATGTTAAGACACTATTTTTGTCAATACATTGTTTATAAGCATGGGCAAAAAAAAAACGCTTCCATGCACATGGAAGTAGTGCGTCTTTGATACGCAAAAATGTCTTATTGCCAAATTGCAAACCAATTGATATGCTCTTTAAAACTTGTTTATGGAGCAGTAAAACATTTCCAAGTACACGGAACAATAGAAAATGTTCTAAGATCCCGGAAAATGTTTGAGCTAACTGTCGATCTGTTCATCATCATCGTCAGAGAAACGAAAAAGGACACTAGAAGGAATTTTACTGACATCTACCGCAACATTTTCGGTGATAACGTAACGGCAGTTTCAGCGAGAACCGTTAGAAGGTGTTTGGCTGAGGCTGGGTTGCACGGCAGAGTTTCACGGAAGAATCCATTAGTGTCTGCAAACAACCGAAAAAAAGGATTGAATTTTGACAAGCCTCATTTGGCCTGGACAACAAACAAATGAAAATATGTGTTAGGGAGCGACGAAATAAAATTTAATAGAACGGGTCCAGACGGTAGAAGGTCTGTTCGTCGACATAAAGCCGCTGCATTTGATTCGAGGTATACTACTCTTGTTGTAAAGTATGGCGGATGATCGATTATCGTGTGGGGCTGCTTCTTCTGGTATGGAATTGATCCCAATCATAGCATAAAAGGCGCCCTGATGAAGGACAAGTACGTCGACATACTAAACGTAATGTTGTCATGTGCTGAGAGAAATTTGCCTATGATCTAGACATTCCAACAGCACAACGATCCTAAGTACACTGCAAAGCATACCAACAACTCTTTTCAAGCTAACTTTATTAGTGTGCTGGAGTGGCCTGCATCAAATGCGCACCTCAATCCTATTGAATACCTGTGGGGCGACGTACAGAAATCAGTTTCTTCAAAAATGTTGACGAACTTTTTATTGAAATTAAATTAGCATGGGAAAATATACCTGTGAAGAGATGTAACCGACTTATACTTTCAATAAAGAAGAGGTGCGAAGAAATAATATTATAAACAGGTTTTCCTCCGAAATATTGGAAAAAAAAACAATTTTTATTCCATCTAAAACGAGTGTTTCTAATTAGTTGTCCGGCGAAATTTATGTATTGGAAATATTATGGCATTCTATTCAAAATGTTTAAAAAAACAATTGAAATTTAACTATAAGTTTTAATACATTGTAAGTCAGAGAATGTTAATTTAGCTCCTTTTCGTACATATGAAACAAGAACATTGAGAATTTCCAACTCAATTCAATATCATATATGTGTTTCTAATTAGTTGTCCATGGGTGTATATTGGCATAATTGTTTTCATATTGGCATTGGTTTTGTTCCTTATAGGTATTTGATTTTCGGTTGGTGAAAGGATAGTGTGTTTTTAATTTTTGTCAACTATTTAGTTGTTATATTGTTACTGATAATTCATACCTAGTCACAGCATAAATCTACGCCCAGTTTTTCAATTGAAGTTTCAATCCTAGTTTAGTTAAATTCACAAGCAAGTTTAAACCAAGTGCTGTGTGAGAATGAAACCGCGTTGTAGGATACTGTGTTGTAGGAGGGTTACCTGTACTTTATTTATTTTTTCGTAGCTCGAATGTGATGGGATTTTATATATTTCTAATTTGTAAATAAATAAATAAATCTATGCTATTGTTGTGCAAGTAGAAGAGGTCTGCTTGCATGAACCTCAGTGAGGTTTAAGTCAGTACTGAGAAACGCCAACGTTAGCATAAACTCGGCCTGGAATTAAGCTTAGACTGAAAAGACGGTCATTAAAGATCTTCCCATTGGGAAGCTTTGAATTAATAAGGTATTTGGGAAATTTAAATTTCTTGGATTCGGTTTAATACTTTTCTCCTATTAAATGCAATATGATACGATTATTGCTGCCGACAAGGCGGAAAATTTTCAATTATTAAGAGGGTGGTCATTTAAAAGAAAAAAAGTAATAATAATAATAAAAAAAAAACACGTCCAACTTATCCAGAAACCCAGAAAGAAACGTTGCCAGCCGTGCTAAAAATGAAATTGGTTATTTTTGCTAGAAATTTATTAAGTGCAAACACGTCGAAGTTACGACTGCCCTTGGGGCGGATTTTGTCGTCCATTCGGGAAGGAATTCCAGAACTTTTCACTCCTGCTAATCGGCTGATGGTGCATTAACCTCAGCACCACCACCGTCGCCCCCCCGCCAGCCAAAATCCCAGCTAAGCTTCCCGGATCCTTTTCTGTTTATTTGAGTTTTTTTTCTTTTCTTTTTATTTCTTTTATTTTTTACTCCCCGACAGAAGTCGAAATGGAAACCCAACAATATGGCGAGGAATAAAAATGTCCAACATCTCCCCGAAAACGTTATATCTTGCAGCTTATCGGCATGCCTCGCTCCTGGATGATGGCAGTTTTAAAAGTTTGCCAACGCCCTATGCCGCCGCTCCCCAGCCCCCACCACCACAGCGGCAGAACCCTTCGGAGAGTGACTCTAGACCCTAGGTAAAGTGAGGATGGGTGGAGAAGGCTGAAACCGTGTTCCGTCTTTTTTATCTGGAATTTGATATTTTTGTGCCTTAGTTGCATCCCCTCTGTACGGTTCCTTCATCCCCCTCTTTCACCCCTATAATAACGGGCAGATTTTTGTATAATACTTGCGAGCCAAAAATGGAGCATCCCTGCTCCTGGAATTTAGCCTAGACTCCACACTCGATCGCCTGTTCCGGGATAAATAGGGCCACAGAACCCGACTGTGGGAATGGCATTGGACCACTTTTGGCATTTACATATTTTTGCTGATGTTTGTTAAAAAAAAAAACAAAAAAAAAACGAAAATATCAACAAAAATGGAGAGGAAAAAGCGCTGCGTAATGACAGTGAGGTTACCCTTGCCCTGGTGCCTTACCTTTTGGTAGGACTAAGAAACGTCATGATGGCCGCAGGCGAGGGTGCGACCTTCTTTTTTATTCCCCCCCTCCAGTCCTTCCGACCAGATGAAGGCAGCAAAGGTGAAACTCTTATTTTGCATCTTTTTTTGTTGCTATCCTTCCCTTATTTTTTCCCTTCAGCAGCCCTATGTATATATTTCGTAGCAATGGACTAAAGAAGCAATTCAGGAAGGTTTTAGATGGCTTCCTTTGTTTCGCTTATTGGCCCAGACGCCTGTTTTTCTCTCTCCCCTCCCCTATATTTTAGGGCATCTTCACCGACCCTCTGGGCCCCATATAAAGCTGTCGAAATGAACTTGGGACCTACTGTTTGTTTGGCATTTTCATCTGTTTGCTGAATTTTCCCTTAATTAAAAACAGTGCGCCAATTTATCAGATTTTCTTCCCTTTGGAAAACAAATAGTTTGGTGTATTTCGCCCGGTGGGCACAAATTACGCTTCATTTTCTTCTCTCTCGAAATTTTATCGCAGACTTGCGTGAAAAATACTTGGGGCGAAATGTTGCTGAGTATAAAAAAAAAAAACAAATTAAGTGTAATACATAATACCAAAAAAAATAAAATGAAAGAGGAAAGAACATCCAAGTGGCCACAGTTCTTAACGCCTCCCGTCTTCCCTAAAAAAAATACGGGCGGCTTCGTCTATTCCCGTTGATTTGTATGCATTATCACCCGAGGGACACGGTGGTCATTAAGAAAATTATCCCGCTCCTTTTGATATCTTACCTTGGGCAAATACATTAAACTTAATTTGATCTCGTAACAGCCGGCAATGAATTTGCCTGCGCTTCCCTCGGAACTTCCCCCGCTCAAAGGATATAGGCCAGGAATAAGATGGATATTGTTGGCGGTTTCCCTTTCTGGTAAGATACTGGTGGCTGCTTTTGTTTTTTGGTTTTTAATGGCTCCACAACTCAAGAGACTTGAGGATATAAAAAGATTGACGAGAGGAGAAAATGTGATTGTATTGGAATTTCTTAATAACATTTTCTCAGAGTTTCCAGAACAATATCGAGGGGATCCATCAATTGAAAAAAGCTCTTATCCCACTCAGAGAATAATTTTTTTAAGTTAACAATTATAAGATATATTTTGAATAAGCATATAACCCTGTTTTAGTTAAGTTAGTCAAAGTTATAAATAATCATACATTTGAATTATAAAAGTGGGTACGATTTTTACATCTGATTAATGTGTGATCATTTCTCATTGCTTTTGCATAACAGGTGAGAAAAATCGACATGATTCTTCAAAACCTTTGCTTTTGTGCCCAAAATAGGAAATTTAATCCTGCGAGAACAAAGGCAGCCATCTGAACCCCCAACATGTTTTGAGATCTGAAATATTCGAGGCGCCCGGTTAGTCGTTAAAAATAATTTTTTTCGAACTAATGACGATTCTACCGAAAAGTAAATTCTCTTAGCTAAAAAAAACTTTATAACACAAATTCTTTAAAAAAAAGCATAGTTTATGAGGTACAGCAGTTTGAAAATGTTCTGGGGTCTGTTTGACTCCTCGTCTGTTCCCAAGTTCTGGAGGTGTGTAGTCGCAGGGTTAAAATAATCGACCCCCAACATCTTTATGTTTTCATTTCCTTCTAACTCTTTTGGTGGTAGGAATTTTTTAAATTTTCGGCAGCTATATCAGATCCGTCATCTTGAATTTATATATTTTGAGAACAGACTTGATATCAATGAATCTAAAATTTCTTTCATTCAAAAAATCCCATGAAATTGCAATATTCAGACGTCATAATTGATTCACAATTTTTGAATCCAAAACAAACAACCCCTATTCTGTAATTGGAGTATGATGTACGTTTTGGCAAAAAATTAGAAATATCACAACATGCATTTAGTTGTAAATGAGAGTCAAACAATCCGAATGAATATCCATTTTTCCTTCATAAAGGCCACATTTAAAAAAAATAACGACACTTTTTCCTTCCTTTTGGACACAAGCACCAAGGCAATAGCAGTCATAAGGCAGTCTCAAAACAAATGTTTAAATTTGTTGACGTGTGTTATACTACTCAAACAATTGATTTAAAGTACGTATTTTAAAAATATACTTTCTTAGCGGATGCTAACATTTTGGAAGGAGTATGATACTCGTACTTCATGATTTTAATTCCAGAGATTTTAACTGGCCAGTAAGTTACTCGGTCATAGCAACAACAACAAAAAGCGAATCAACATTAAATTTGAGCAACTTTTTCTTTATATATACATATATGTTATACTAAATAAAAGCAAGATACTTATACATTCATAAGTATGTAACCGTCAGCTTTGAACTCTATAAAACTGTTCCGAATTCAATGCGAGTTTATTTGTACTTGTTTTAAAAATCTCTAAAATTTCCCACTTTGGTTCGGGTTTGACTCCTTATAATAATAAATCTGTGCTTGGAATCATTGCGGGAATAATAAGATTATATACGTTTAATATGTATTAAGGTATTGTTTTTTGCTTCGTTCATAATTTTTGTATTCTTCCAATGATCTTAAGTATAAATTTTTGATTATAATTTAGAAGTTATTTATACAGGTCTTGAATCTGGTTCAATTGATAAAGACTATCAGCACCACCTCCTTCTGAAATTAATAACTAAGTCAAATAAGACAAGTTTTTCAAGAATGTTTAATTTTGTTTTAGTTTACGGCAGAAGTTGTTATTTTTAGTTTACACTTTATAGTAATTCATCTAAAGTTTCAATTAACATTAAAATTTGTTGATTCGGATACATACTTTTTATTTTATTTCAAATCTCCCTTAGCTAGGCCTTATTACCCGCACCTACCTTATATCCTACAATATTTCCATTACAAATTGCAAACACCCAAAGTTGAAATTATGGTACAAGTTGCAATAATTTTTTTGAACACAAACTATAAGATGGATCATCTGTTGGTTTCTTTTCAAATTTCATGTTATTTTTATACAACAAACAATAAGAAATATTCAATTACTTACAGAATTTTTAAAAAGAAACCAGCCGATATATAATTTGAATAAAATTATATTATGTATATATATATTATCCTTACACTAAAAGTATATGATCCCTGTCCTAATTTATTTTCGATTTAAATTCTAAGCAATATTTCTAAAAATGCCCTAAAACCCTTTTTTAATGTACGCCCTGCAATTCAATCTGAGCTAACATAACCTCACTAAACACTTTGCCAGCTTTTGAAATAAATTCGTCCGATGGCGTGACAACACACAAAAAAGTGGTCAAGACTGAGCAAAAGTGCACTGTTCTTTTTCAGTTGAAAAATCACCACAACATGGGACACCGCCACAAGGACTCAGGAGGAGGTCTAAAAGGGGCCGATAGAATGCTCCTCGCCGGTTCAATAAAATAAATTTGTCCAGGATAAACTTTCCGAACGTGGTCGTCGAATCGTCGAGACTGTGGAAGAAAAGTACGATGAAGGGATGGTATCCCATCTCTTGTATTTTCGTGTTTGCTGTGTATTTTCTACGGCATTTTTGGCTTTTGTCGTCCATTGCTCGTCTAATTGTATTTTTGCACACCGCAGGCTACTTCTAGTGTCGTTCTAGAGTCTCACGGACGGGAAAGGAAGGAGCAAATATTAAAATTTATGAACGTTTGCCGTCTGGCAAGAAAACATCGCTGCCGGCTTACTCCCGAACGGACATGCATCCCTTTTGTTATTGTAAATTGCACTGGGTAGCAGCAGGAGTACGCTTATCGTAGAAACTACAGGATGCAGGACTCGGAATCTTGCCCGAAGGATGTTGCTGGTTACGGTGGCATAAAACGTTTGTTTACTTTGATCGATCATTTAAGGGATGTTGAACAACTGCAGTCAAGTCCTGGATTAGGTCAACAAACGCGCCCGATAGAGCACAATTTCAGAGCCACTTTGTCCGCTTCCTTAAATAACCCTCCTCTACAGTCAACTTCTCACACTCCTGCTCTTCGCCCTAAAGCAGCGCCCTTAAATGCCTGACTGCGAAACGGGGAGCAGAGTGTGGCTGTAATTGGGACATTAAGGAAAATGTTTGCCTTCCTTTTGTGGTGCCCTTTTATGAGCACCAAAACCGAGGGCAGAAAAGACGGCTTTTATTTATTATTTTATTACCGTATAGATTTACAGTCTTAGCTCGAAGCTCTGGGGCTGCTGTAAAAAAAAATATATATATATATATTGTGACCTTTGAACTTTTCATAGGCGCCTTCCTGATCACCTCCTCACCTACGTCGCAGTTGAGCAATTTTTGCTTACAGCCTTCTGCCCTGTTTCTAGCGTTTCACTCCCTTTTATTCCTCCAAAGTTCTCCACCAACCCACGAATTCTATACGAAAAGAAACAGAAATCCATCTCAGAAATTCCCCGATGCCTTCGTCGTCGTCGTCGTGGGTGGAAAATTTCCTTCTCTACGCTTCAGAGAATTTGTAGCCATGGACTTTGTCGCCCTCGTAGAAATTATCCATCCTCGGGGGTAATGGGAGATTTAGGACTGGCGGGGGCTGAAAACTAGTTCTCGAATGGATTTCTCTGTTGAGACGATATTATTTGAGGAAAACTCCAACCCCAACGATAGTGGTGGTTAGATGACACTTGCGGTCCTATCTTTAGCTTCTATTTAATTTACACGCATGAAGAAATTTTGTTTACCACATTCCGTTACGGATACTGGACTAGACTAGATGGTCTTAAAACCCACCCTAAGGGGTGGACAGGGGTGAAAAAGCCGGTGTCTGGACTTTTTAGAAGGATGGTCTTACGTGACAAGGGCTAGAATTGAAATATACGAGTATGTATTTAATTCGATGGAGGCTCCTTGAAAGAGGATTCTCTCTTAATCTAGTTTAAAACCACAATGCCTACTGCAGCTGGTTGGTTTGTCTGTTACCCACAGAATTAATTTTCTATCCACACTGTGAGAGAAGTGAGTGGTTACTACAAATGTTTTCGTCGGTAAAAACTGAAGTATTACGTATAGTTGGAACAATTGTTATTTTAGTAAAATGAGCTGAAATAATAAGGCCCATTTTTAGCCCACTATCTAAAGGTTGCCACTGAAGTTTTTTTTTACATAATATTAATGAAAACAATATTAAATACATTTTATTTCATTTATGGTAAAAAATAAAAAATAATGATTTCAAGCGACTCTTTATCATTTTTAAGATTATTATTGTGACATAATGATAATAGTTGAAGAGCTGGTCGCAACTTCCACTAAGGTACAGCTACAAAGCTGAAACTTTTTATACATACTATTTAATGTAATTGAAGTAAGAAAATCCACTTCTGGCAGGATTATCGCGGTTGCAAAAATACTTTTTTTTTCCAAGTTGCCAATTTATTATACAAAAAATGTACTACTACAAGTCTGAGTATATCTTAATTTACAGTATTTTGAATACAAAAAAAAAATTGCCTGACGTTCTTCTCGGTTACAAATACCTATCAGGTGGGTCTAAAGGTGCTAAGATGGGTAGCACAGTATTACCCATCAGCTTTGAATACAGTGTTACCCATCTTAACACCTTTAGACCCATCTAGATATACTCAGATGCCAGACTTGTAGTAGTACATTTTTTAAATTATAAATTGGCAACTTGGAAAAAAAAATAAGTATTTTTGCAACCACGAAAATGCTGCCAGAAGTGGATTTTCTTACTTCAATTACATTAAACAGTATGTATAAAAGGTTTCAACTTTGTAGCTCTACCTTAGTCGAAGTGGTGACCAGCTCTTAGACTATAAAGATGAAATAATGAAAAATAATCTAAATACTAATAGAATCATTTAAAGTGATATTTTAAAGCCATGGACTGATTAAAACTCTTAGAAACGATTAAAATGTTAATGCAAAAAGATACCACTAAAAACTTTATTCTTGACTATTTATCTTTAGTTATCTACATACATATATCCTCCGTCTTTTCGTCTTCACTTGACCAACCTCTTTCTGCATCATTGAGCAAAGATTGAAAGACAAGACTCGATTTTTTGTTTCTAAATGACGCCAATAAGAAAGTTACCATAAAGCTGATGATATGTGGGCGCAACACCCTACCATTCTGGCGCCAAGTTTACACTGGCAGTTTACGACTGGAAATCAGGTGTGTGTTCTTTTCCATTAGATAAAGCAGGTCAGGACTAACACTTTTGTAAATTCTTATACTAAATATTGGGTGTACAAATTAATTCGGTCCGTTTTCAAAAGATGGTTCTGGCTGTTATGAATGTTTCACAGTGACAGCTGATCTCGGTGGTTTCAGAGAGGTTAGACATCTATCAATAACATTCAGTATCTATCACTTTGAATTTCATAAAAAACCTTGTTTTTTATATTGTCGAATATGTAAAATTTTGTGTTAACTAAGCTGCATGTGCGGGAGGTTTTAATTTTTTGCTTTAATTGGAAGAAAAGTGCAGCGGAAGCGCATCGAATGCTTGTGGAAGTTTATGGTGATAATGCTCCAATTGATAAATCATGTAGGGAATTGTTCCGACGTTTTAAGAATGGTGATTTCAGCGTTGAAGATAAGCCTCGCCCTGGACAACCCAAAAAATTCGAAGACGAAGAATTGGTTTTACTTTTACTCGATGAAGATCCGTGCCAAATGCAAGAGGAAGTTGCAGATACATTGGGAGAGACTCAACAAGCAGTTTCTGTACGATTAAAGTCCATAGGAATGATTCAAAAGCAAGGAAACTGGGTTCCTCATGAATTGAAACCAAGAGACGTTGAAAGGCGATTTTTCACTTGCGAGCAGTTGATTCAAAGGCAAAAAAGAAAGGGTGTTTTACATCGGTTTGTTACTGGGGATGAGAAATGGATATTCTACGATAATCCCTAGAAGAAAAAATATTACGCTAAGCCTGGTGAATCGTTACCCTCGACCTCAACATCAACACCAAAGCAAAATTTAAGTTCAAAAGTCTTGCTGTGTATTTGGTGGAACCAAAAGGGTGTTGTGTATTATGAGCTGCTACAACCTGGTGAATCTATTACGGGCGATAGGTATAGGCTACAACTGACTCGTTTGAGCCGTGCATTACGAGAAAAACGGCCGGAATATGAACGAAGACATGATAAAGTTATTCTTTTGCACGATAACGCTCGACCTCATGTCGAAAAAGTCGTCAAAAAGTATTTAGAAACACTCAAGTGCGATATTCTACCACACTCGCCGTATTCTCCGGACCTTGCTCCTTCTGATTATTGGTTATTCCGACGGATGCAGCAAGACTTGGCAGGTCACCGGTTCACTTCTTTCGCAGAAATAGAAAATTGGATCGGAAGTTGGATTGCCTCAAAAGACAAAACATTTTTCAAGATGGAATTCGAAAATTCCCTGAGAGGTGGGAAAAAGTAGTAATCAACGATGGACAATACTTTGATTAAACTGTTAATTCATTTTGTTTCAAGATAAATATATTTTTAACAACAAAAAAACGGACCGAATTAATTTGTACACACAATATAAAGAGAGTAATAGACACCAAAAAATTCTCATAGATAGCATTTACAGCGTAAGCTATAAAGTGAATTTTTTTTATAATGAATTTTTAAAGGCGATCTGGAAGGATTGGCATCTTAGTTCTACCTCCCCTTGTAATGTTAATTTGTAGGTAAATGACCAATCGAAGAATAGGGAAGAGGCAGGTACCACACACCGAGCATAAATACGGATGAGATTGCTTACATTTTTTCATGGTGCATTTTTAAAGGCGACCTGGGGTGAGCTTTGTTTTATGTCCCGCTCGTTAACGAAAGTACAGGGTGGTCTTGATTTAATCGTAAATATGAACGATTGTAAAAGTTTTTAAATAAAAACATACAATATTGTGGGTGTGGAAAAGCAATGTGTCATGCCTTTATAGAAAAGTTTTGTAATAAAACACTTTTGTGATATGCACGCTCCAGAAGTTTATTGATTTTTCTCTCAAGTTTTTGTCTTTCTCTTGCTAATGACTTCTTTATTACTACCGATTTCTAGCAAAATTCTCCACTTCCTTCTTTTGACGGTATCAAGGTTGAAAACATCACGATTGTTTTGTTATAGATATTCTTGGAGTTGCACAGCGTAGATTTCTTTTTTAGATATGAAGTACAGATAATAAATCAATGATTTGTATATGTAAAAATGAAAGTGGTATCCTATGCAATACATAGTTAGAAAAAATTATGTATCTCAGAAAAGAGGGTAAAAATGGCCAAAAATAACTTTTGATCTACATATATATTAGTGATATTATTTTTCGTGCTTATCGTAATTTTCAAAATAAAATGAGAATGTAGCTAAAAGTACATATGTATAATGTATATGTAATGTGTATGCAAACAATTTAAAGCAACAAAATTATTGTATCACCTTCTAAAACATTTTTAAAATATGACTGATTTTGAGGTGTTTACTTGGACTTCCCCCCTTAATAGGAAGCATACATAATTGATATAAATAATGAAGAGCAAGGGCACCAGATGGCTGCCCTGAGGGGCACAGAAGTCTTTTTTATTTCGTCAGAAAGAGCTTCGCGAAATTTAACTCATTGCGTTCGACCAGACAGATACGAGTAAATCTAATTCGCGAAAATAGTGGGAAAACCCAGAACGGATAGCTTTTACGCGGGGCATATATTAAAAATTAAAAATCGGCTAGAGACTTGCAAAATTAAACTTATCTCGAGACATTCATTTTAATACTTAAGAAAATAAAAGTCATCTAAAGACTTTTATTAAAAATAAAAGTAATCATAGGACTTTTATAAAAAAATTAAAATCGTTAAGGGACTTTTATAGAAGATAAAAATGATCTAAGGACTTTTATTTTAAATAAAAGTCTTCTAGGGATATTCCTTCCAATATTTAAAAGTCATTTAGGGACTTTTTATAAATAAAATAAAAAAACAATATGGTGAACAGTACTTTCCTGAACATGGCAACCGAGGGTTTTTGAGGTTGGAATTTCCATAAAAGAGAGTTTTAAAAATATTTCAAATCTAAGAGGAAAAATCGTGGTATACCTACAACAATAATTTCTATTTACATGAATTAAATGAACACTTACAAAATTATGCCAGGAAATAACTTTGCTAGCTATGCTTGTAAAGGGTCATCCAAAAAACGCGCCTACATGTTTCTTTTAAATAAAACACAAACTATTTGCAATTTTTTCAAGCTGTTTTTTTTTATTAAAAGTATGATCCATTACAATTATAAGTGGAATAGAATATCATTCAAATGTCCACCACGACTGCGTCTGCAGGCATCAATCCGAATATCGAAATTTTCAATGACTTTCCGACATGTTGCTGGTGTTATTTCACGAATTGCAACTTGAATGTTGTTCTTTAGATCATTAATTGTTTGTGGCTTGTTAGCATACACTCGACTTTTCAAAAAACCCCACAAAAAAAAATCTAATGGTGTTAGATCACATGACCTTGGAGGCCAATTGAAATCTGCATTTCGTGAAATTACACGTTGAGGAAATTTTGATCGCAAAAACGTAATGTTTTCTCGAGTTGTGTGACATGTAGCACCGTCTTGCTGGAAGTAGACGTCAGACACATCAATATGACTCAACTGTGTCCATAAAAAGCCTCTCAACATTGCTTGGTATCGCTCAGCATTCACAGTAACAGCATTTCCAGCATCATCTTCGAAAAAAAATGGCCCAATGATTCCATTTGCCCAAAATGCACACCAAACAGTAACTTTTTGTGGGTGTAGAGATTTTTCATGAATAACACGAGGATTTTCATCACCCCAGATACGACAATTTTGCTTATTGACGAATCCATCCATTGTGAAATGAGCTTCATCACTAAACAAAATTTTGCTTGAAAACAATGGATCTGTCGTTCGTTGTTCAATAATCCAACTAGCGAAATTACGACGTTGTAAATGGTCTCTTTCTTTCAATTCCTGGGTTAATTGAATTTTATAAGCGTGTAAATGCAAATCTTTATGCAAAATCCTCCATAAGGAGCCATAAGATATGCCCAATTCTTGCGAACGACGCGAAATTGATGTTGTCGGTTCATTTTCAACACTTTCACTAACAGCAGCAATATTTTCATTTGTGCGTACAGACTTTGGTCTTCCACTTTTTGGTTTATCAGTAACACAACCAGTTTCTGCGAATTTTTTCACTAATCTTTGAATTGAAGATTGATTTGGCCGATTATTTACACCAAAAAAATCACGAATTTTGCGATGGGTATTTTTCAAAGAACGCCCATTTTCATAAAAAGTTTGAATGATGTAAACGCGTTGTTGCAATGTGTACCTGTCCATGGTTAAAATTGTACTACCTTCTAATAAAACAAAATGGCTTATGTCATTTGAAAATATGTCACGTGTAAAAATTATGTAGTGCTGATATCTAGGCGTCACATTTGGATGACCCTTTATATCATGGGGCAACAAATCGGATTTTGTGATGAATTCTGAACTCAAATGAATGATTTGTTAAAATACACAATGTATTATATAAATGTGTTTAAGTCATATTACTTTTAACTATTCTCCTCATTGTAGAGAATTAAATCCCTTACCTGTCGTCAAATTTAGATTCATTGGCTTGTATATTAGATATGTTTGAACAGATTAGATGATCAGTTGCATTAGATTACATAAGCAATTTTCTCAATTAACAATGATACCTTATTCATAAACCTAAATCTCATTTCGAATATATTAATACCCTCAGTCTCTCCAAATTTAATACATATAGAGAATATGTGTCACATTAAATTGTAAGGAAGGAGGATAATTGCAATGTTTAAAAGGCAAATCATTCAAAGGACATTTAGCGAATTATCGCTGAATAGATTCAATTTTATTAATGGGGAAGAGGAAACTCGATGTCTGTAATTAACATAAGTATAACTACATCCAGAGCCAAATGTGATGATGTGGCTTTTAAATGATAAAGACACATTTCGCTATATTTAAAAAGGCGTACAAAAAACGCAATGGTCCTATATGATCCTGATATATTTTTTATAGTAATATTACGATTTCTTCCTCGAACAGAAGCCTTTCGAACGCTGTTCTATATTTCGAATTGAAGTACCTTCTCTATCAGTTATCTCTCGTAGAGAGAAAGTAATATTTCCATTTTAAAACTAATTATGCACCGTTTTAAAATAATGGGTTTTTTTAAACTAGTTTTACTAAAATGTTGTCCTTTTAAAATTTGAATAATAAAACTTTTTAAATAAAGAGACATTTATACTATTTGTTTTCAATAGAATTCTTTTAAAAGTAGAAACCTTTCCTTAATAAACTTAGCTTATTTTAATTTAAAAAGTTTTCCACTTTGATTTGCTTTAACTTTTAATATCTTCTCAGATAAAGAACTAAATTAAAAAAATGTTCGTCGAGAAACTTTGACCTATGAAATACCTGAAAAACATCTAAACGAAGTGAACAATTCATGAAATTAAATGTGTCATTTCTGTAATTACTATTTTCAAAGTGGAAGGGAAAATTCAAAAGGAAGAAAAGTAGTTGAGACTAGTAGATATCTATTTTTGATATACATGCTAGGGAGAGCACAGCCCTAATTTATTAAGCATCCGTGAATCTGTTGGAAAATGTCACGGCCCGAGCTATGTGCGGTTATTTTTAAAACCAAACGAAGTTGATGACATTTAAATGAAAATACATTTTTGTAATATGAAAGGACTAAAAGTAGAGAAGTAAATATATCTCATAAAATTAATTTTTGTACAACAAAAGCAGTAAAACAGACATTTAAGAACTTGACAACAAGTAAGAGGGTAAAATAGGGTTAAATTAACACTCTTTATTTTATTTATAAGTAGAACCGTAGATACTACGAAATGAAGCAAATTTAAGCCATCTATACGGAGTCATTTTGTACATAAATCAAAAAACTTAGATAATATAATCCTAATTCATTGGCAAAATTTCATTTCAGTTTCTCACTTTAGTTATGCAAGATCTTATAATTTCAACCTAACGCAAGGAGCGAAAAAAGGCGGGTCTTTCGAAAAAAAAGAATTGAATTTGCAGGAGAGCTTAATCCATGAATGATAACAATTTTGTAATTGACCTTAATTTTGGTATCATCAGTAAAAACTACTAAATATACAGGAGGAATTTAGCTCCAATTCGATTCAATATCTATAGGTATACGTATCTGGTTGTTTTCGACATTGACGGTCAAATTTTCAAATACAGAAAGCATAAAATAATGTTATATAATTAAATTTAAGCACTTGTTTATTAATTAATTATTAGTATTAAATGTTTTTTTTTGTTTCCAAAATTTGCATTAAGAATTTTAAAACAGAATTTTTGTTGTAAGCTATATCTTAAAAACTTCCCAACAAAAATTAAAATAATATAATTTGTAAAAGATTTTGTATTTTGCCTTACACTTTTATTTTTAGTGATAAAAATTCTATCCAAAAATATTGTGATATCGTCGTTACGCGTGCAATACCGCGAAAGAGCAGTTTGTAAATACCGCGTATCTGCGTTTTTACGATTTTACAGGAGGAAGAAAAAACTTGCCGCCAACTTCAAGCAAGCAACTGTACCCCGGTATTGTTTTTATGTCAAAAATGAGATTTCTTATAGGCTAATTTAAATTCTGTGAGATCTATAAGGAGCAAAACCATGTTAAGAATCCGTAGGCGCGATATTTCAATTTTGCGCCTTTTGCTGTTACGCGCTACTTACAAACTGCTCTTTCGCGGTATTGCGCGCGCAATGAGGATATAGCTTGTCCGATTAATTAATTAAATTAAATTAATTAATTTAACTTGTTAGTAAATTTTTATTTATGTTTCTTATTCACTGGTCATTCTGGTTTAGCAGAAGAAAAATATGCAATATTTCGGACGTGGAAGATATAAAAAATTATTATGAACTATTTTTTTCCGTGTTGTTATACTTATAAATAATGTAAAACATACTATATGTTTAAAATCCTTTCTTGGATTTTTTTGCTTCCTATACAAAATTTTTTTTCTTCCTAGACACATCGGAAATTAAAAATTATAGATTATTTATCAGAAAGAGTATGGCTGCAATCTGTGCAATACATATGAATCCTTTTTTTTTTTTTTTTTTTTTTTGTAATTTTATCTTGCGATCTATGAGATACAGTAAGATCTTGTTTTATGCGGATCATTTTTACGCGGTTTTAAAGTTATGTGGTTTGTATGGAAAAACATTTAAGTAACATACTTATAGGCTTTCTTAGGCAGCTCGCACACGTTTTAAGAGTGACCTTTTGCAATTCGGAGATTCCCTCTTGTGTTAACACCGTTCAATATTTTTCAAAATTTATTGGTTTATTGAAAAATTTTCATTTTTTTTTTTTTCAAAAATTAGAAAATCACTTTCTTGTGTTAATGACTTCAATTCTGAACGAGCTTTTGAATTAGAACGCAAGCTGTATGTCTGGATATCATGAACTTTATAAAAAATTAGTAGAATCATCATCACAAAGTTTGATTACTGATAACATTTTCAGAAAAGAACGAGCTATGCAAAACGAGAACGAGCTTTGTGAAAATCCATTGCTTTTACTGAAAAGATCTATTGCAGAGACTGTCCCTTCTGATGACGATTTGGAACCTACTAGTTTTTTCTGCAAACTTTTTTATGCGGTTTTAGGTTAATTTTAATATGTTGTCTTGATTTTATACGATTTAAAAAAAATTTCGAACGTATCACTAATTTTTCAAGTAAAGTAAAGCATTTGTTTTATAATATATGCGTTTTCTTGTAGAACGTATCCATCGCGTAAGACAAGACCTTACTATATATTTTGAAGTAAAATTTCGACAGCATATTCTAGAAGGTTCATACTATTTGATTTTGGTTCATATAAAATTTCTGACCAAAATGACGGCTTAATAATTAAAATGCTTTTACCAAAATTTTATTTTTAATATATTTTCGGTTATAACTCAAGCAATTTTTCCTTATATAATTAATGGTAGAACATCAATAAGGTTTGAAGTTTTATATGCGGTATTTTTCCAACCTATGCGTCTACGGCATAATTGTATTTCTATATTTATAGTATTGTCTCCTTTCGGATAGATAAGTGGATCTTTTGAATTGTCACCCTCTTAAATAATTGAAAATTTCCGGTTGGTCGATTGCTACCCAATGTGCGGCAATAATCGTATCACGTTGCAGTTAATAGGACCATCAGGGCCATATGCTGCCCTCGAAATATGGACAGTGTCCTCTCGCCTAATTTCCATCTCCCTAGAGGAGACCAGGACACAAATCCGAATGAAATATTCACATCCTGACCATGTCCTAGTGCTGTTCGAACGTATCTCCACACAATTGTCGATCTCCCAAAACGTATCTTATTCAGGGGATCCTAATCCCCCTCTAGATCGGTGCTCTGCCACATATTCGGATTAGAAGTTTGCCGCAATAAACTTATTTTGTCCCTCCGCAGTAATTATTTATGAATTAGGAAAGAACCGGAAAGCCGACCTGCAGTTTGCGGTCACCTAATTCCTTCGAAATTCGGAAATTGCGAGGGTGGTAGCGCCGTCTTGATACCCTCCCTTTAAGAAGTACTCGGCTAACAATCTAATGGTCTTTCATTGTATCCATCCTCCTTGGAGAGTTATTGCCGAGATGATTTGTATGATATATGGGGACTGTATTTTCTCATTAATATTTGGCAGGTAATAGGGTTAACCTGCATAATTCGAAATTGGATAATAGGCCCCTCGGCCGGAACAACTCGGCTCTTTGTAATCGAACCCTCTCCAAATAACTCAATTATTCGCATAAATTGACAGGGACTTTGTGAGGCACTTTGTACACATGATATATATTGCCTTTTGCATTATCGGATTAAATGAGCGTTTTTCCGACCGTTAATAAACCTTATATGCAGGGAATTCACCAATATTTAGATACATATTTATTAAATGTATAATATTTATTTTATCATACAGTATTTGTAGCAATTCTAATCTTTATATGACGAAATTTTTCTTTCTTTAAGCTTAATTCCTTGTATGTCATAATAATTATCAAAAGAGTTTGTTCCTAGCTTATTTTTTTGAGAGATTGTAATATAATAACGCAAAATTACATTATAACTTTCAAAATTTTACTTTAAATAACATATTTGTCAAGTAATGAGTATTAAAGAAAAAATTAATAGTAAAATTAATCCTGAGCTATGCAGAGTTATTTCGTGTAGCAAAAAATAAAGCTAAATGTTGCCGAGTGACTCTAAAGTAATGCTCGTATAAGAATATGGCAATGCTGAATTAGTAGTATTATTAATAACATAAGATTTTAATTATCATAACTGATAAAAATTCATATTATAAAGATGGCATACTATTATTTATACAGTGTGTTCAGAGGTGGGAGGTCAATACTGCAGGGGGTGAAAGGTCAGACCGAGACAAGCAAAAAATCGTATGGGTGGGGGGGGGGGGGGGGGGGGCACCTCGCACCGTTTGGCAGTTACAGGGTGATTCTTAAATCAGGATTTTGCCTTATATGGGAACCGCTCTTGTATTTTTATCTTTTTTTCTACGCATCGCAGCGGCCCCAAACTTATTTCAAAAAATCACTATTTGGAAGCCCTTTCCAAAACAGTTTACACCACCCTCCTATTCCCAACCCCTTGGCCACAATCCCCCTGGAAGTTGAAAAAATTAACTTTTATTTCACGATTTTTCTCCTTTCGCCCCACTTTTCTCCGAAATTCATGTTATTAACATATCTACTTTTTATTTTTTTTAAGTTGCCTATCTAATTACCTTTCCAAAAAGGTACAACATGCCCGGGTAGAAAAGGGTTGCAAAAGTCCTGAAATTAAAACATCCTCACAGGTGCCTAATTACTTTATTGCACCATAATGGAAAAAGTCGTTAAGTAAACAATTTTTATGACAGCAAGTTCGGAAATGTTTGTTTAGGAAACAGAGGTAGTACATTTTTATTATTTCAGCAAAACAGTAATAAAATAATAAATGTAATCTCGTTAAATAGCGTTATTAGTTTATTATATCCAGTATTGACTCTTAAGTATCCTGACGCTCCGTTTCTAATACCTCCTATGAATTATGGTATAAAAATGGGTAAGTTTGAAAGGACATTGACCACAGTTGAAGAAGCAAGCGATAAAACCGGGTGTTTAATAGAAAAAATTAAGATAAAATGGCCGAATTCAGTGTTGACGAGTGTGCCGATATAATTTACGTGTACGGTTTAGTAGAAGGAAATGATAGTGAGCCCGTACGAGAATACCAAAAGAGATTCCCGAATCGGCGGGTACCCAACAGAAGGGTATTTTCAAGGACTTTCAAAAGGTTAAAAGAAACCGGAAGTGTAACCGCCCCTAGAGCAGAAACGCGAGCAGGAAAATCGGCCAATTCAGCGGACCCCGACCAACAAATCCTCAACATCGTCAGGAACAGCCCTGTAATAAGCATCAGGCAGGTCGCACGAAGGTCAGGATTGTCTTCAGGGAGAGTTTGGACCGTTGTGAACCGAGAGGGACTACATCCATACCACCATATCCCGGTCCAAGCACTACAGGAAGGAGATTCCGAAAGACGATTGCAATTTGCACTTGGCTGTTCGAGTCTGACATCGAAAACAGAAGGTTTCTAGACCAAATTCTGTGGACGGATGAATCGCAATTCACCCGGCATGGCATTACAAACTTCCACAACTTCCACACCTGGTCAGATGTGAACCCACATAGGACCAGGTGTCGGTCCTTCCAGCAAAGATTTAGTGTCAATATCTGGGCTGGCATCATCGGCAACCAGTTGATAGAACCCTTCATCTTGCCCCAAGTGCTGAATAGTCAGCTATACTCGGACTTTTTGGAGAATACCCTTCCGGATCTGTTGGAGGACATTCCCCTGGCCACCAGGAGTGCAATTTATTTACAGCTCGACGGAGCACCTGCGCATACTGGGAACATTGTTAGGGCAAGGTTGAATGAGCATTACCCAGAGCGCTGGATTGGACGAGGTGGACCGATTCCTTGGCCTGCTAGGTCACCGGACCTTACTCCACTGGACTTTTTCTTATAGGGAATGATGAAAGATGAAGTTTACTCAAGACCAATCAACACCAGAGAAGAATTAGTTACCAGGATTGTGACTGCAGCCACGAAAATACGGGAGAGACTGGCTACCATAGACCTCAAACGTGAAATAAAACGAAGGCTACTTGCATGCATCGAAACTAGCGGAGAACATTTTGAACAGCTTTTAAAGGACAAACGTTTTAATTGTAATTAGTTTGTAAGCGAACAAAATGTATTTTTTAGTAAACTTAAGTATAATTTCCTAAAAATTCGAATTATCATGATATTCTGTAAAAGGATTTTTGTAAATAAATTTTCGTATCCTTTTCCTGTCTGGGCATGTTGCACCTTTTTGGCAAGGTAATTAGATAGGCAACTTAAAAAAAATAAAAAGTAGGTATGTTAATAACATGAATTTCGGAGAAAAGTGGGGCGAAAGGTGAAAAATCGTGAAATAAAAGTTAATTTTTTCAACTTCCAGGGGGGATTGTGGCCAAGGGGTTGGGGATAGGGGGGTGGTGTAAACTTTTTTGGAAAGGGCTTCCAAATAGTGATTTTTTGAAATCAGTTTGGGGCCGCTGCGATGCGTAGAAAAAAAGATAAAAATACAAGAGGGGTTCCCATATAAGGCAAAATCCTGATTTACGAATCACCCTGTAACTGCCAAACGGTGCGAGATGCCCCCCCCCCCACCCATACGATTTTTTGCTTGTCTCGGTCTGACCTTTCACCCCCTGCAGTATTGACCTCCCACCTCTGAACACCCTGTATATGTGTTATTAAGCCGTTTAAGAGGTTAGTTTTTTGAAAGATAAATGGATATGTTGTGAGCATTCTAGTAAAATTTCATGCCGATTGTCGCCTCGAGCAAATGATGCACATTTGTGACCTTTGAAACAACTCTGAACGATTTGTAATTAGAGTAGTAGGTCCATTAGGAGCAGAGATATATCAAATTAAGCGGGACTGGGTACTTTTTACATTCGTTACCTTACCTGTAAGTGAATAACAAAAAACATGTTTACCTGTCAAGGATTAAACAAATTTCGGCAATTTTATATTGAATAACAAGATTCTTCAAAAAAAAAAAAAAAAAAAAAAAAACAATTGATTTTTCAGCTGAAAAAAGCCGCTCTAAGGTTCTTTCATAAAAATATAAGTTTGAAATGATCATCAGATCAGAACTAATGAAAAAAAATAAAAAGATTCATATCTAATATATATTAAATTTTTTTAAATAATTCCCATATATTTTAAGGATACGAAGAAGTTTTCGCATAAAGTATTTCAGTACATCAATTGATGATCATCATTGTCAATGTAGTTTAAATTTAGTTCAACGATATATATCTTAATTTTTCGCCATGAATATTTGGACAATACTACGTAACAAAGATATTTTTCTATTTACTTTTTGATAATTTTGTGATTAACTTTTTTCACAAATAATATTTTTATAAAATAACTAGACTCCGCTTATTGAATTAACTTATTTCTTTCATTTTCAAATATATATGTCTCTTCATACGTCGAAATAAATATTAGTCACTATTCTATTATTTTTTACTTGAAGTAGTACATCTCAAGAGCAGCAGATTAAATTTTTAGATTTTTAAATTAAAAATTGAAATACCTATAAAACGAATAATTTTCCGATTTTCCAATGCTTTTTAGATTTTCTTAAAAGTAATGATTTTATTTCTTAATGTTTTTTCATGAATATTCAGTAATTTTTCAAGTAAAAATAATAAATATCTTGCTAGTCGTAAGCATTCTAATGTATTGGGGTCTTAGATGCCCCATTATGTAAGGTACATAATATTGGTGAAACATAATATCGAAGGATTAAAAAATTACTTATGAAATTTAGGGGTATAGAATCAATAAGAATAACATTTTAATTATTTTGACTTTTTGAGAGTTAAATTCTATGATTGTTCTAATTCTAATTCTATTGGGAATATACAGGAACATGAGCGGAAATAAAATTATTTTAATTACTTTGAATGTAAATTTAAATGTTATATCAGAGAACATCATAAATCAGTCTCATTTTGTCATAATAATGAGTTTCACTCAAGTTCAAATGCAGCTAAAAAAAACATTCTAGTCAAAACATTATGGGATCTTAATATGGGGCAAAACATTCTTTGATGGAGCATTAAACCATTATTGCCGTCAAAATAGTCAACAAATTATATTACACAAAAATCGAGAAATAAAACAAATTACAGAACAGTGCTTTCGTCTCAAAGCCTCCATAAAATCTTTGCTGAAAATTTAATGTTCGAGCCGACAAGACAAGAGACACTCAAAATGTCGGGAGGGGGGTAAAAACAATATACTTAAGGTATATAAATAAAAATACAATTATTTTGGCGACCTCTTCGTCACATAAAGGCGGCATTAAATTTTGTGACGAAGAGCTAAAGTTGTCTGTTCTGTAGACGATGATGGCGAAAGATTTTCCTTTCTAGCAAAGTTGCTTTTATTGCTCCTTTGCTCTTCCTTTTTAGGAAATCATCATCTTCAAAAAATAAAAAAATAAATGTCGTAATATGAAAATTGTTTATGAGGACAGAGAACACTTTCTTCTATCTATAAAACAGGACAGTTAGGAAGACCTTTCCGCTAGAGAAAAGTGAAATAAAGGGATATCCTGTAAATAATTGGTGGTCTGCAGGTTACTCTGCTCTAGAAAATTTAATATAAAAATAAAAGGAGTGGGAACTTTGAAAAATCTTCAATGAAAAACGCAAGGTGCATTCACCGATGCCGGAAGCAATTTTCAGTTTTAAAAGGAGTGAACGATGCATGCGCCGCAATTTAATTGGCCATTTGATTTGGCCCTTAATTGAGTACTTTATAAAGAGGACGGGCGCCCTTCTTCTTTCAAGAGCACATGACCGCAATAATTTCAGCTCTGTGCGCCTCTTTGGCGGCAATGTCAGCCCTGAGTGCGAGTTATTAACCCAAACCCTTAGAAAATCCTTTTATGAATAGTGTGGGCAGAAGGCACTCCCTTCAATCCTTAAAATTGTTTGAAAGAGGAGAAGACTCCTAAATTTATGGGGCAACTCTATTAAGGGGGTTTTCTCGTGCGTCGCGCAAAAGGGGCTTGAAATTAACTATCACCCTGTATAGTGTGCCATGAAAGTGGGGAACGATGAAAATGGGGATGACTGCAAACAAGTGCTAAACGATTCAACTTAACAGCCTTAACGTCATTGCCCGCCGCCGCTGTATAAAAGGTAAAGCTGAGGCTCCACTGTGAGAGAGAGAGTGGCAAGTTTCATCGTCGTCCGCTTGACATCCTTTCGGGGATTCCCCGATGTTTCGGGCGATATTAAAGCGAGGCCTTCAACCGCCGGGACACAGACGGCGGCAAGGGCGTGCAGTTAATTTGCGAACATGTTGTATCGCAGCTTTGCGAGGGTTTTACCCCGTTTTACCTGTAATCGAGTGGGATTCGCCCAGACACGCACAATATCTCACCTGGCTTTAACGGCGTGGGTGGCCGGGGAAAGGGAATTGCGTTTTCGAAATGTATCCCTATTGATTTTGCATGTGCTTGCCCCCGTGGAGCGTGTTAAATGCCGGAAGTAATTCAATCGGAAAATATTGAAGAGGGAATAAGGGTCTATATAAATAAAAAATAAAATAAAAAACTACGATATAAAACCTGCATGTGTGTGCCTGGCCAACGAACGAATGTACGTATGTGCATTTTTGCACACATCGATTAAAAGGGCACCCGAAAGAACATAGCCGGGAGATATTTGCTCATGGGAAAAACATCAGATGGCGATTCCCAGGATATTTCAAAGATTTATAATTCTGCGAATTTTCCCCATTTATTTGCTTGAGCAGACGCAGGCGAGAACAATGATAGTGCGGTTCTGACTTTCCCATTTATTCCTTGAATTTCTTTTCGACTCCTTGGAGACGAAAACGATGGGATTGCAACAGGTTCTTCCCCCTCGCCGCCTGCATTTGAACGCAGAAAATCGGGAAGAAATTGAGAAATCCATAAATCAGCAGCATCTACTTATCTGCGAGACGGGAAAGATGAGAGGGGAGGGGGATGAGGGCTGTGAGCCACCATTTCACGTGGGAAATTGAAAGTTTTGTGAAATTGGTGGAAATTCGTGAAAATTTCTTGGATAAATCCCGCTTGGCGGGCTGGATGTCTCGCCACGTGATATACTGCACGGAAATTTGGGCCAAGAATATTACTCACACAGTTTAAGGAAATTAAAGTAGTCTCTTGCGAGACGGGAACATTATTTAAATAACTGTTACAATAAGGAAATAATGTTTAATATTTATTTAAAAACATCTAATCCCGGAAGTATATATTATTTGTGGAGTGTCGAATCGTACAGATTGTGCTCCAAGTACGTATTTCATAATTATATATTTAAATTACCTATATTTAACAATATTTCTTTAAAAGTTAATTATGCTATCTTAACAGCATCTCATTAATTAATTAAGATTAATTTTTTATCTCACCCCTTGGCATTTGAATGTTAAATAATAAAGAGTCATTCTGGTCAGACATTTTGGAAAAAATTGGATGTTTTGTTTATTATTCAAAAAGTTTGAACCTGAAAAGAATATGCTGGTAAAATATGACTTCTAAATTCCTTATAGATCGCGAGTTACAGCCTTTTGAAAAGACCCATGTTCTCCTTAATGTGAACAAATTTTGAGCAGCAAGAGAACAAGAATTTTCCTTAACATTAGCTCCAATTGGTCACCACTTTCTGAAGTTTGTGAATGATTCATAATAAAGCGGTACTATTTCTAATTAATAATCTTCTTTACTTTTTAATTTCCGACGGGCCTAGTCTGAGTTATCACTCCCGCCACCAAGATGAGACTTCTTAGAGGCTTTAAATTCTTCGACCAACATTTTAGAGAAAAAAGAATTGTGTTCAATAACATGCGTTTAAAGTTTGAAACTTTTGGTATTTGGAATTCTGAGAATTAGAAACAAAAGCGGGTTAGAATTCTAAGATTAGTACTTATAAGTTAATACACCCATCCCCCGATTTACACGGTAGATAGGTTCCTCAGAAAACCGTGTATATCCAAATTTGGGATTTTGTATGCGTAAAACCGTGTATATTGAAAACAGACTAAAATGTGCATAATTCAGCCATTTTTTTCAACGTAAAATAAAAGTAAGTATATTTGGAGAAACATAAAAATACCAGTCTATTTATAATATGACTAGTATATAAGGTATAAATATGTAATTCATTTTTCATATAGAAGGAAGAAATCAAGTCCTTAAAAATGTTCTTTCTAATCTTTTCTTCCTGATTGGTACTGGGTAACTTTCACCATTCGATAGTAGTTAGTGAACGGAATTCACTATTCACTTTTACTTTTTTTGTTTTTTTGTTTTTATTTAAATCTCAGATTTTAAAAATCGTGCAAAAAAAGTACCGTGTAAATCGGGAAATAGGAGTATCACTACCAATCTGAATTTGTATGTGCCCTTTCACCATAAAAGAGTTAAGCAATAGGAGAAAATAACTTTCGGTGGGTTAGTTGATAATGATACATTTTCTTTTTTTATTGTATAAGAAAATCACAAAAAAGTTGTCCTTTTAAATTTCTATTTATTTCATTTTCTACTTTATTTTATTTTCTGAGTTATGGATTAAAATGCGCATATGAACTATTATGGTAATTTTCCAGAAAAATAGTCAATTGTTCTGTAAAATTACGTCATTATTTAAAAAAAGAAAGATTTCATAATATATATTGTGATTTTCACAAAAATACGTTTATAATAGTATACTATTTTGAAAGTTTTGATGTTAAGAAACATATATCTTTTTTTCATAAATATACTTTTTTCTTATTACATGTTTAGAATGTAATTAAAAGTAAATTTTCAAACCCGATTATCTAAAAACTAGAGATGCCACGAATAGTAATTTGGCCGAATACCGAATACCGAATGTTCGGCGAGGTTCTTGGCCGAAGCGCCGAACATTCGGCAGCCGAATATTCGGCCACACTTAGTACTTTCCGCGAGCGACAATTCATCTCCAATTCGAAAGAAAAGGAATGTCAATGATAATGACAAAACCATTGAGACACATGATAGTTTCTGGAATTGTTTTGAGGAAGTCGCTGCAGAAAATGTTCGTTCAGATGAAGGTGTGGAACAGAAAAATTCTGTTGCAAATGAACTTGATTTTTACATGGCATCTGTTCGTTTAGATCGGACAGCAGACCCTTACAAGTGGTGGTCAGCAAACGCGAAACAATATCCAACCCTTTCACAATTTGCTAAGATTTATTTATCATCTCCCGGTAGCAGTGTGTATAGTGAGCGGCTGTTTTCGGAAGCAGGTATAATTTATGAGGAAAAACGCAATCGCCTGCTATCAACAAACGCTGAAAAAATTGTTTTCATTCATCATAACTTACCACTGGTAGATTTTAAATATTAATTTGTTAGTTCTTTTTTTTGATTAAATAAATATCTTTGTGAGTAATATTTTGAGTTCTTTTTTCATGATTTATTTGGTAATCCTTACTATATTTTATCATAAATACGAAAGTAAATCTGTTTATCACGATTTCACGCCAAAACTGCTAAACCGATTTAAATGAAATTTGGTACACAGATACTCTAGAGCCTTACAAAGGACATGGGCTATAATTCACGCGGACGAAGTGGGGGAAAACAGCTAGTAATAAAAAAATAATAAATAAATTGCTATTCGGTATTCGGCCGAATAGTTAACCATATTCGGCCGAATACCGAATAGCGAAAAAAAGTGGCCGAATAGCCGAATACCGAATAGTTGCCGAATATTCGTGGCATCTCTACTAAAAACCATGTTTTAAGAGTGGGTATCCTTATTCAAAATAAAAAGATAAATTTGTACTTGTTTCAAAGCGAACGAAAATGCTGGCTTCAAATTTCAATACCACCACTTTTCTAAAATTTGTAATTTAAAAAAAAAAGATTAATTCGCTGATATTATTTTTTAAAATAAACGGCTTAACATGTCTTTTGTATTCGGCATCTATAGCTATATATATGTATATAGTTATATTATGTATTATAAAAATGGATATAACTTTAATAATAAAATTCGTTAGAGGCGAATAATTAAGACAACTTTATTTGAGTAGCTCATTACCCTTATCAATTGTACTATGAGAAGGGTTATATCATCTCTTCAAAGGTTTCAAGTACCTGGATAGTGAAAGATTATTACAGAATATGTCCTGTTGAAAGCCTTTTGATGTTCCCTATGTGTAAGGGGACTAGAGATAATTCGTAAAATATAACCCTTTAAGATTTCCCTCTATTTAAGAGACTGTAGTCATAGAAGTGAGTATTTTTGGAAGAATATCAGCATAGCTTTAAACAATTAAAATACCCGTAGCTTGTACGAATGAAAACTAAGTATACAAAATTGCGTAGCTACTTAAAATATAATGAGGATAAATTAGGAGAAGATTTTCGAAACTTAAAAATAAAATTTCACCTTATAATTAATGTATATTTTACCGTGCATCTGAGCTAATAATTGCTAGAATTCTATGTAAAATTTCTTACCTTCGTTTAAAAGTAATCATAAAATTAATAATCTGTTTTTCATTCCAAACATCTGTTTAATTTAGAGGTTAATTTTTGTTGTTTTATTTTCATATCCCGCAATACAAGATTCAGCCTTCAAGTTTTTAGTATAGTGCCATCTACAATATGATTCATGCTAATATAATTTTAAAAAAAATATTAATTTGATAAAATGTGGACACATATACCTTTAAACATCAATCTTCATTTTAAAAGATCATCAATTTCGTTTTAAACTAACCAACAAAAACCCTTCTTCAAGTCTTCTTCTTCTTTACTCTACAAATGTCTTCATTTTTCACACTGAGGAACAAATTTTAGAAGATATAATTGAATATGAATTTGGAGATCGGGATTGATGTGAGTTGTTGTTATTTGGTTTTAGTTTTTACCGAATATAGAGTACAAACCTAAAACGTTAAAAGTTACTATAAAAGTAATTTGTGACTATAGTCTACATTTTTCTCAAACTACTAAAAGTGTATATAGAAGTCTACTTGCTTAATTTGTTTTGGAGTGCATTACCATACTCAGTACTAAAATGTTTGATTCAAATTTTGACGATTTGGGTATGACTCTTGGCAATTTGATAGTTTTTAAGTCAAATCTAAAATCATAGCTATAAGTAGTCGCTTTTAAATTCCAATTTAATGCAAATCTTGTCTCATTAAGATCCTGAGCCAGATAGGTGAAAAGGACAGCTTACGTTTACTTGTCAGTATCTAAAGTTCATAAAAATGTGAGTTAATATTTGTGAAACTATAAAGGACAGATTTCAAACCTTTGACGACTATTTAAAAATATCCAGAGTTTGTAGCAAATTTTATAATCACTTAAATTTGTTAAAGATATTTCAAGAAAGAATATCTATACCCAACATAACAAGTATGAACCGTAAAAATTCGTTGTTAAATTAGCTCTGCTATTAAACATCCCTTTAAATTAAATAAAGTTAATTAAATGGAAATACTTTCAAAATACCCACTTTAGGTGGATTACCGAATAGCACAATTACGAGTTAATCCGTACGAAACAATTTTCCGTCTCTGCTCAACATGCTTTGGTCAGCACAATAAAGTGGAATAATAAAAAATATAATAAAAGCGATTTGGACTTACCATGAAGTTGCGCAAGAGATTGCAAGGTGTTTGAATTGCAGTTGAGAAAACCTGAAATGAGATGAGAAAAAGTCCAATGTTTAGTAATTCCCATAAAAAACTGAACTGCAAAATAAAAATAGAGGATCTCTCCCGAAAAATTAAGAGTAAATAAAACTCCAATTCGGAAGAACGTCAAACATTCGCCAGAAGGGTAGGTGCTATATTTCCCTGGGTATCCAAACCCATGAACATTCCTTAAATTTCTAATAGAAGCACACGTGCTGGGGGGAAAAAGTTTTCCTAACACCTAGACCGTCTCTACAGAGAAATCCTACATCGCCAGAAGGAAGGGTTACTGGCGGAGGTATGACATGTAACTTCCAGAGATATTGCTCCTGCTCAAAAAACCAGGAAGCTGCTTTTTCTAGGGCTCTTTCAGGATAGTGTGGGAGATATCTGCAACCCAACATTGCTCCAGAGGGCGGTTTCAAATTTTCGAACGATGCTCGTTTTCTACGAAGCCAGCATGTGTTGTCGGATGATTTTAATATTTGTCGAATTTCAAACAGTTTTAAATCATTCCACCCTCTGAATTAAATTTTCTCCGTTTTTAAACAACCATAAAAACAGCTCATGCTATCGATTTTTGGAAAACATCCAAGACCCCGAATATAATATTTATCGATTGACCAACTTTATTTACATACTATATTAAAAAAAAAGGCGACAATGGGCGGTCAGTAATAACTTTTGAACATTTATGAAAATAATTGTGGATTTCATTATAAAATGCCCACCGGAACTATGACAATTTCCCCGCGAACGCGCAAGAATATTGACCACAGCAAGAAAAAAATGAAAAAGTACCTACGATATTAAATTGCGCAAATTAATGCGTGCAAAATGTTATTGAAATTATTGAGGGGAAATTTGAAATTTACTTTTAACGCCACACGTTCATCACGTTTTGGGCCTCATCAATAAATATTTCATCGTGCATATTCCGCTGATGCCTGCAGGACGGTTGTATCAATAAACTAAGTGTTTCCGAGAGAAAGCAAACAACACATTTACTGTCAGGAAACAGGGAAATGTGACTGTTTTCCCTCTATTGAAAATCTGCCTTTCACCAGGATTATTTCCGGAAAATATTCAAAATTTCGCTTTTCTATTTGCAGTGTCTGCCAGAAAAGCGATAAGAGTTCGCGCCAATCATTTGTCTTTTCATAGCCTTCCTACGACAACGCTTTTGGGGATGTTAACAAATTTTTATGAGTAGATTTTACATGTTTCTGTATTAGTAAACTTTAGTTTTCCAATTAACTATTTAAGTAAATCACGTTATATTATTATGTTTAATTTCATTGTTAATAGTGTCGTTTGTTTCTCATGAAAATAAAATAAAATTGTGTATAACACGCATTAAATTGTTAAACCTAATACCTAAATTGAAAGTTACATGCATATGTATGTACAATATAAGTAAAACAAGTCATAACTAAAATGATCACATTAAAAACTTCAAAAGAATATTTTTGGTACATAAAAATATATCGTAAAATCAAGTCAGAATTAATGAAAGTATATCTGCAACTTTGTGAGATATATTATGGTAAATATTTAGAATAAAATTGCGCTAATACCCGTAACTTTAAGCCAAATAATTAATTCAATATTTTTTTCAGTTCAAAGTTTGATGTTTCGATCTTTAATAGATAAAAGTTATTATATTTACAAACTAAGAACGAAATTTCACAGGTAATTTAATTTCAAAATAATATTATTATGTATAAATATTAATATTGCTCCAGGATATTAAATCGAATATATAACTTTTAAACCTTTAAGTGTACTTTAACACCTAATTATTGTATGGAAGATCTGCAAATTATTTGTTCATATCTCGTTTTACACCGTGAAAATTCTTTTAGTTAAAGGATTTTATAGGACTCAAGGAGATTTTTAAATTCGTTATCTAGGTGTTTTTCGCTTGCTTATAAAAAAAAATCGCTTGCATTAATCCTTTGACCAGCAATATTGATTTCACGGTGAAATTTTGTCATTTGTACGACTGTAAATAAAATATTTGATTCTTGGTTGAACCAAAAATGGGATAAAATTATATGAGAAGAATGTTGCTCGAATCCTCCTATTTTCATAGAATTGGCTTATATTAATTTACGAATGCGTAACACACAGATTTGATAAGAAAATTATTATGTAATTTAAAAAAAAATTATTTCTAAAATTTTAAAGATAATCTTCGAAAAATTCAAATTTGTGGAGTTTGGAATGTTTTCTAATTGTAAATATAAATTGAATATTTGAAACTTGTATGTAATTAGAAATATGTTTTTAAATTACTACTTTTAAATCACTTCAGTTCAATTTAAGCCAAATAACTCTAGATATTGATGCGTAGCAATTGTATTACCTCCACTATTTTACTCCAAGCCCATATTTTGAAACGCTGGTGGGTCAAGGACTAAATTATTCAGCATATTTAGGGCAAGCTAACAATATCCTCTTTCAAGTCATATGTTATAGTTCTAATTGAAAAAGGTATAATTTGAACAAAAAACTCTCAAAATAATTTTTTCTCATCCTCATGATTTATTATGCATTCAACCTTTTTAAGAAAAATTAATAAGATACTAAATACAATAGATATATATATTATATAACAATTTCAAACACTTTATGTTACAATATTTAATATTACACTGATCTGCATTTTTTTGTCTCAGAGCACATTTTTCTGAAGATTGTGAATCCGATAACGAAAAAGCTCCATTATACTATATATATAGTTTTTTGGCCATTTTTAAGAATTATTGGAAAAATGACGAAATTTCATGGAATCTCGAGGCAAAACTAAGAAAGGAAATTTAAATGATTAAATTAACCCCCTATTCTACATAAAAGTTAAAAGCTGTTAACCTCTTAATTGTTTTAAACAATCACTTTAATTCAGAAAAAGGAGAATTTACAAATTATAGGAAATCAGTATATTCCTAATATTTCTATTCTAATAATACGGTATATAATATTATTTCCTTTAAAATTAATTTGTATAGCAGTTAAGAGCTCTTAACTTTTATCCAGAATCGGGGGTTATATCTATAAAATACCAGTTATTTATAATTTAGATCACATATTTTTAATGATAGGTTGTTTCGCAAAGAAATTTAAATGAAGCTTACAAATAACTGATATTATATAGTTATATGTAAGAATTTTATCTTTCAATTGAGTTATGTTTTAAGTGGTAACACAAAATTATGTTTTAAGGTAATACAAAATTTTGTTTCAATTTTTCGAAAAATTGTATTTTTTCTTCTTTTAAAATACACTGCAGGAAAATTAAGTAAAAGTTATTTTATAGTGATAAATATTTTTTTCACAAGTTATTAAATTATGCGTCATATGCCTCACAGTTTTGCTAATTAATTTTAACCGCGTTTTTCTCAAAACGGTATTTTTAAAGTTATCTAGCAATAGAACTCAAACAATCTATTTATTTTTATTTTTATGAGTTAGAGTTGATTTTAACTATTCAGATTTCTTTTATTTTGAAAAACAACTACGTATTTCTTTAGGTATTGCAATAAGGAGAAATTAAAAAAATAAATTTGTCATATCAAAAATTACGGATGCTAACCACGGACTATGACTCAAAAATTTATCAAACAATTTATTATTTTAGTATGATTCAGTAAATAAACAAAAATTCACCAAAAATACCACTTTTTCAGCAGGTGGTGTTACCCCTTAAACTTCTACAATATCCTTTTTTTTAAAGATATTTCCAAAAATTTTCGAAAACGTGATATTATGGAACATTTCACATTGTGGAACGTCTCAGTTTTTCAGAGACGAATTTTTGTACAACTTAAAACTGAAACTTTGTGAAAAATATCTACTGGATCGGCCAAAGTACCAGCGGAAGCATATAAATTAGGGCAGTTGTAGAAAAGCACATGAACGATAGTTTAGTGGAAAGCGAAAACAGGATATGATGGCCCAGTGTGCTTACTGCTCAATACCTAACTCATGTCATTAACCATATTAAATTGGGAAAACCCTTTTCTGCTGGTCCCCGTTGTTGGCATGGTGGCTTTAATTCCGCTCTAATATAAAGGGCTTAAATTCAAAAGAAAGGAAACGTCGTCGACTCGAGGGGCCAGCGTCAGTGGGGTTTGCTTCCCGAGGCATGAAAATCAATCGAACGAGATTACAGGAAGGGCTCGAGTGAGGTCCTCTCTTATGGGCATAATATAAAATGTTCGAAACGAAATCCCCAATTGTTCCCTGAAGCTTAAGGAAAACATTGCGAGCACGGGTCCTCCACAAAAGATTGGCCTGTTGCCCACGATCCATATTTATCTAGAAAAACGGAAAAGTGTTCTCGATTAAAGGTCCTTAACAACGTCCTGTGTGCCTTTCAAAACGGGAAGAACCGGGAAACCCACATCAAAAGGACTCCTGCGAATTTTCATTTGGTCTTTGCGTTTGATTCCCACCGCAACAGCGCAGTGGCGGCGCGCCAGGACCGAACGAAACGAACGAGTTGGTGGTGTTCTTTTTGCGGTTCCCGAGGGAGCCCGGCACCCAAAAACATTTAACTGGGAGCTGTGTTGTTCCCGGTTACCCTTTCCCCTGGTCCCAATCCCCGCCCGACCTTTGTAGTAATGAAGTCATCGGAGAAAAAATACTTTCGTTGGCAAACACGAGATGGTCAACCACACAGAAAATCCATTCGGCCGCAAAGGGATCAAAGATTCGTCTGCCATCAGGCGAACTAAAAGTTTTTGTTTGTAAGCCGGTCAGTGAACCCTTTCTCCCCTCTGTACGTACCCCCACCCACATGCACACGTACGTGATCCCCACGTGTGCTGGACGATTGGTGGAATTACGTTGCCTCTCCGCTTGTTTGTTGCTCTAGAGCCGAGTGAATACGCTAAGTAGATTTCGCAGAGTTAGAGTTTTAAAAACATCTAAAAGTTAGTCATATCGGAACCTTTACGAAACTGAATTACTAGGCTACACTAAACAATGTTTCTGAGGTTTTTAGAATTAAAAACAAAAATAAAAAAATATATATGTATGCAGGATGTCCCGATTCAATGTAGGAAACGCTATTCCAATCGATTCTTTGTAGTGTCCTTATCAACGTTTGTTCCCCCTTAAAATGGCCGGTGGAGGTTTTTAGGAGGCTCGCTCACTTAAGTCTTTATAGGTCCTTGTAAGGATATCGCAGGACCCCGAGGACTCCAAAGAGGAGGAGAACACCTCTCTAACGATACCTCACTTGTTAGAATATGTCACTTAAAAGGCAGAGGGTCCATTATAAAAACCAAAAAGAAATTCTTTCCATAGAAAGTTTTGATGAAATAAATAAAACCGTAGTTTGTTTATGAAAATTTCGATAAATTTTGAGCTTGAGACCTTCTGCCTTTTTCATGTTTATACATATGCTAACAAGTGGAGTATCGTTGGTATCCTTGCTCGATGTCCTATAAGGACTTAAGGGAACTTTTCGTTTCTTTTTTGAAAAAAACACAAATATTAATTTTTTTGTGGAATAAACTATTATCTTTATCAAACTAATTCCTTTTAAATATTATAGTAGAACATATGGAGAATATACATTTTTTTTCTTTAATTTTTAGTAGGTCTTGTTCACTGCAGATGGCGTCTTCCAAAAGTCAATTTTAAAATGCCCATATTTCTCTAGGACTTCCTGTAACACATTCCAAACGGGATTCCATTCATAAAACTAAATACTAGTAACTAAACCTAAACATTTAATTTTTAATATTTTTATCATTTTACAGCAACAATAAAAAAAAACTTTATTTTGGGGGAAACAACCCCTATATAAAAAAATACGGGTATGTAACATAACATTTTTAAAGGTTTAGTTACTAGTATTTAATAGAATTATTAAAATTCGTTGAATAGTTTTCGAGTTACAGATGCGGGAAATTTAACAAATATAGTTTCGAGAAAAACGCTTTTAAAGTTTTTGTTATATAATTTTTGCATATAAAATTGTCAGGAAAACCAGGAGGTCGTGCAAGAAACTGTTCAGGTTTATTGTCCAGTAAGAAAGATTTATTAGAACACAAAAGTACAACTTGTCTTGACAGAACACAAAGAAGAACTGAATTTGAAAAACAAAAGACAGGCAGCTCCACAAGCGATTAGGAAAAAGAAGATTACAAAAGGGCGGTTCGATTTGAATATAAAACAAGGAATAAAGTTACTGATTTAACAACCCCCTCAAAGCGATAATCGTTTAAACAATCTGTTTTTCGATGCCCAAGTAATTGAGACAGTTCCAATGTTTGGGACTGGTTAGCTCCTTGGTGAGCACGTCTGCTGGCATCTTCTCAGTAGGTAGGTACTCCAGATTGATCTCTCTTGCGGATATAGCCTCTCTCACGAAATGATGCCTTGCATCTATATGTTTGGTTCTCGCGTGGTACACGGGATTCTCTGCCAACTTCTTCGCACCCTGGTTATCGATGTGAATGTCGATTGTTTTTGGTGGACGAGCGCCAATCTCTTCGCTCAGTCTCTTCAGGTGCATTGCCTCCTTGGAAGCCTCGGTGAGTGCCATGTACTCGGATTCCGTCGAGGACAGCGCAACTGTGCGCTGCTTCCTCGACTCCCAGGAAACGGGGCCCCCGCTCATAGTGAATGCGTAGCCGGTGTATGACCTTCGGTCATCAATACAGGCAGCCCAGTCGGCGTCCACATAACCGGTTAGGCATCCTCCCTTCGCACTGTAGCTCAGGCCCATGTCTAGCGTACCTTTGAGGTAGCGCAAAACTCGCTTAGCAGCTTGCCAGTGGCTGGTTCCGAAGGAATCGTTGAACTGGCTCAGGGCACTCGTAGCATGTGCAATGTCCGGGCGTGTGCACACGGATAGGTAGAGAAGGGCGCCGATGAGTTCTCGATACGGTGGTTTCTCCCCGTCTTCCTCACTCCAGATGTCGTCCTTTGACAGCTTAGCTCCAGGAACAAGCGGCGTCGTGACTGGCCGACAGTCCGACATCCCGAAGCGATCGAGTATGTCCAGCACATACCCGCGTTGGCTCATGGTGAGCGTCGACTCGTCCCGAGCAAACTCAATTCCCAAGCAGTATGAGATGTCGCCCAAATTGTTGATTTGGAAGGACTGGCTCAGGAACTTGTAGACTTCGTCGATCCTCTTGGTATCACGTGACAGGGCAAGAATGTCGTCGACGTACACAACGATCACCAGTGGGTCGTTGTCTGCGTCCTTCACGTAGATGCTCGCGTCTCCTGTAGTCGGTCTCGCTCCAAATTTCACCAGCTCCGAATTTAGACACTGATACCAACATCGCCCCGCCTGTTTCAGGCCGTATAGAGCCTTGTGCATTTTGCACACCTTGTTTCCGGATGATAATTGGGACAACATCTTCGCAGCCTTGTCGACTACGTCACGTGAACTGCAGTTGTTCTCGACGATGAACTTCAGGACATTACTCGCGTAATGTGGTAACTCCATCCAGATCTCCTCGTCGATGACGCCGTTCAGGAAAGCAGTGGAGACGTCAAACTGTTTCACATGCATGCCGTGTTGTGCCGCAAATGCCACAGCAAGACGAATTGAGCTAAATCGAGCCACGGGCGCGTAGGTCTCGCCGTAGTCCATCCCGGGGCTTTGGGTGAATCCCCTGGCCACGACCCTAGCCTTCCGTTTGGTGACTGTTCCATCAGCTCTGTACTTATTTCTAAGTACGATGCGGCTACCGACAGTTTTGCGATTTTTCGGGCGATTTTCCAAGGTCCAAGTGTTGTTTTTTAATATCGACGAAAATTCGTCGGCCATCGCCAGCATCCACTCGTGTTCCTCTGGCCCAGAGACCGCTGACCTGAGTGGAACTTCCGCGATGAGAGCATCTTCTTCTCCAGTTGCATAGTCCTCTTCTCTGCTGACGTCACCCTCTACAACATCGTTTGCGCCTGCCACGTCGACTCTTTCTGCAACCTCGTTCCTTTCTGCAACCTCGTTCCTTCCAGCGACTTCTCTTCTCTCCACGACAGGATGTTTCCTTGGTCTACCAGGACGACCCGTATAAATCTTCCTCGGTCTGCCTGGACCGCGTTTCGTCGTTGGAGTTGGTCCGATTGGTTCAAATCCTCGTAGAGTTTCGTCTTTGCCAAAAATTTCCGGCTTCTCTTGTTGCTGATCTGGTCGCTGAACCGTTTTGCTCGTTGAGCGATCCTCTCCCAGTACAATGTCGATGTATCCGCCCGACGATATGGTAGGATCCTCCACATCCTGCTCGGTGCTCGGCTGAACACATGTCTGTTCCGGGAAGAACTCCTCGTACTGGTCGACGTTGTTTTGTGCGGTTGTTTTCAGGAATTGAACATCTCGTGAGATCTCGACGCGACGCTCCTCAGGAATCCAAATCCTGAGTGCCTTCGAATCTGCAGCAGGGCCGAGATAAACACCTTTACGGGCACGAGGTTCAAATTTTCCTGCGCTCTTGGTCCGGTTCAGACAGTAAACCGGTGCTCCAAACTCCTGAAAACTGCTCACGTCCGGTACCTCTCCCATCCACATCTCGAATGGAGTTCGGCCATCCAATGCAGAGGTTGGACAGCGGTTTCTGGTGAAATTCGCGGTACATACTGCTTCTGCCCAGAAGGAAGGAGGAAGGCCGGACTGGATCAACAAACAACGAGCCATCTCGACTAGAGTGCGGTTTCTCCGTTCGGCTATACCGTTTTGTTCCGGATTGTTCGGAACGGTTAGTCGACGTTTGATCCCAGACTGCTTTAGGAAGTCATCGAACTGGTTGTTCGAATATTCTGTGCCATTATCGGATTGCAGGCACTTAATCTTCCAGTTGTGCTGCGTCTCTACCATCGTCTTGAAGGCCTGGAACTCGGAGAACACCTCGTTTTTCTGTCGCAGAAATCGCACGTCACACCATCGAGTAGCGTCATCTATAAAGGTGACGAAATACCCGGCGCGACCGTTGGATTGCACACGCATTGGCTCACACACATCTGAGTGTATCAGCTCGCCTGGAGCTGACTTCCTCTCGGAGACCCTGGGAAACGGCTGGCGTGTCATCTTCGCCTTAATGCACACCTCACAATCCACCGTCGCATCACTGTCGCTCAAATCAAGTCCTCGAAGAACGTTGTTTTTGGATGCCTCGCGAATGTCCTTCACGTTTAAGTGACCCAAAGCCTTGTGCCAATCCATCAGGGACTTCTGGTGATCCTGGCTGGCAAGCGCGGTACTCGGCTGCTCGGCAGCGCGCGAGTCATTCACGAGATAAAGTCCGTCAACTCGCTCCGCACACAACACTACACGATTGTCCTTTTCGCTAACGACTTCCGCCGAACGTTTGCAAAAGGTCACTCGGTAACCTTTGTCCACGATCTTCGCGACCGATAACAAGTTTATGCGTAAATCCGGCACGTACAGCACATCACTCAAGTCAACCGTTTCATTGTCTTCTTTCACTCGGGTAACCAGTTGCGCGACACCCTTGGCACTGATTTTCGTGGAACTAGAGTTTGCCAGGTTCAATGAGTCTGAAAAGTTGTCATCTACACTCTTGAAACTGTCAATGTCACTGGCCATGTGCGCGGTACAACCACTATCTAGACACCACCGTTTTTGCGCCGAATAAACCAGCAAGGAACTCGCGCCACTAGGCACACTCGATTTCACAGCAGCATGCAAGGATATGCCCCCTGTCTTGCTCCCCTCCTGATGATTCTTCTTCTTGGATTGGCAGCCCGCTGCTTTGTGGCCCGGCTTATTGCACTTGTAACACTTGAACGGGAATTTGTTTCCGTCGCGTTTGTCCGATTTACCCGTTCTCCGTTGATTCGACCTGTCCGCTACCATTGCGTTCTGCACCTGTCCATTGTTCCTTCTCGCGTCGCTTTCTTCTACGATTTTGATTCGCAGTGTTTCCGGACTGGGGAGCTCGTCACGTGACTCGATAGCAATTCGGAAACTGTCGAAGTTGGCCGGTAAACTGTAAAGCAACAATATTGACAGTAGGTCATCGTTTATTGGCACTTCCATGTCGCTCAGTCGGTCAACAGCGTCAAAGAATCTTCGCAGATGGTCGCGAACATCGTCGCCCTCGCTCATCCATTGTAGGACGATTTGTTTCAGCAGGTTCGCTTTCCTCGCGGGGCCCTTAGACTGGTAAACAGTCTCCAACTTCAGCCAAAGTTCTCTCGACGTCGCACAATCTTTGACCTGTTTCAGCTCCGAGGATGAAATCCCCAGAAAAATGTCCGACATAGCCTTGCTATCGCCCGTGTCCCATCCCTCTACTTCGGCGTTGCCTTCCTCGTCTGGCTCAGGCTTCACCTTTGAGCCGCTAACGTAGCCCCACGCGTCATTTTTTATGAGTAGGGCTTTCATGTGGATCTTCCACGTGTCAAAGTTGTCCTTTGTCAGAGGCTCGATGCGCGTCATGGCGGTAGTGGCCATATTGAATTTTGGTTGCCTCGTCGAACGTTCGAGAACCAAACGCAACCTCACTCTCGCGTACCGATTTTCGATCAATCTAACTTCTCACAGTTTCTTTTATTTCGTATCGCATGACCTGGGCCCATAACCTGTCAGGAAAACCAGGAGGTGCAAGAAACTGTTCAGGTTTATTGTCCAGTAAGAAAGATTTATTAGAACACAAAAGTACAACTTGTCTTGACAGAACACAAAGAAGAACTGAATTTGAAAAACAAAAGACAGGCAGCTCCACAAGCGATTAGAAAAAAGAAGATTACAAAAGGGCGGTTCGATTTGAATATAAAACAAAGAATAAAGTTACTGATTTAACAAAAATACATAGAGGTACCGTTACAAATATAGGTATAACTTTTTTTCCTGTACGAATTTCTTAAAACGGTTTTACGACAGTATTTCTGTGATTTTAAAGAACACTTTTATGTAAAAAATAAAAGATCAGAATAAATGTTGATCAGGACACTCCAAGGAATCGATTGGTATAGCATTTCCTACGTTGAATCAGGACACCTTGTATATTTTTGAGTGTCTTGAACATTACAACTACTCCATAAAGCAATTCAGCATTTGTCTAAAAACTATTTTTAAGCGAAAGTTTGTAAAAACAGCATTTTGGAAATTATTAGAAAATAATGAAGATCATAATTTAATATTTTTGGTTTATGAAAATTTTTATTTGTTTTGCACATACATATATTTAAAAAATTATGTATTTCATTCAAATGATTTCTTGAGATGTACACTTTTTTTAAAATGTAAATCTTCAATGATTTTCGAGGCAAGAATTTTTTGAGCTTGAGCACGTAGATTTTAAACACACCTTTATATTTAAACTTGTAGCATAAATAATATAATAAAGAAAGGTGAATGTAGCTCCTCAGATTTACTAATATTTTTTTTCAAAACCTATATTTGAATTTATATAAAAACAAATCCATCAAGTCTCTTCAATAAAGCAGCCGATATTCTCTTCCTTTTCAAAGCATTTTATCCTGCTTTTTTTTCGATCAGTCTATGAATTCTATTAAAGATAGTAACGAAATAAAATTCTGATGTTTATTGGAGTGCTCTAAAAGTAAATCAAGTGTCAACTATGATTCAACAAGGGACTTCAATAGCTCGGTTGGTAGCGCGATGAGTTGGCTGCGAGCCAGCAGGGCGCTAGAGGCTGTGGGTTCAATTCCCACCAGACACCCTGGACACAATATCACAATGGGCCTATAATCACCTAAGTGTGTCTTCGGACAGCCACATCAATCTACATCTAACATCTACATGGGTTCAGGAAGGCAATCCGAAGTACTTATGATGACGACATTTTGAAATTACTGATGAAAGTGGGCAAAAAATAACTATTAAAGAAATATCACAAAAAGTCCATTCTTCATGGCCCACAGTGCAAAAGTCAATTTTACAAAACAATTGAGACGAAATTATTTTGGAAATTGTCAACATTCTGAAAAGAAATTATTTTATAAGCAGCTTTTTGCAATTTATTTAATATAAACTGTTAAATCTTATCTTTATTCAAATTCAAATAAAGGTACTCCGTTTATTTTAAATATGCTCATTTTATTAAATCACTTATAAAAACTTGAATTAGGTAAAAAAAAAAAAAAAAAACACACATACTACAGAAAAAAATTGGTGTTGGTATAAAAACGAACTCATTACCGAAAATTTCTTATAAATCTTGTATTAAGTTTATATGTATATCTTTTTATCCCTTTCTAATTAACGAAATTTTGAACTTTTATTTATTTTAAACTGCTTTTGTACCCTATATAACATACAGTGTCTCAAATGAATAATCGGACAAAGGTGGTAAAAAAGTAAAAAACATGAATATTTGATGAAACAATTGCACAATATTAGTAATATTTTTTTATCATTTTCTACGATTTTAATATTCATTTGAAAAACTACATATTTCTAATACATATGTATAATATTCGAAAAAACTAGAAACAAATGGTAGCACTGAAGGAAATAAGGAAACCCTTTTAAAATAGCGAGAGAACTAAAAAACGTTGTATAACAGAATATAAGAAAGAATCTTTGTGCTGAAATGTGTGAAATGGGTTAAAAGGAAACGACTATCACGGAAGAGTTGCAAGAAAGGATCAAAGAATAAAGAAATTCAACTGAAATTTACGAAAGAATATATGCTGAGAAACGATGAATTATGGAAAATGGTAGGACATCTTTATGGGTAGTTGTTTTGAACACTTTAACACTTTCGATTATAATATTAACATCGTAATCGTAACATCAGCCAGTTGCAAAAAGCTTTACAAAATAAATAAGCTATTGTCGTATCTGCAACTTGTCAAAATGTAGTTAAGCTGATGTGTAATCAATTAGGGGTTGTTATTGAATCAAAGAGATTTGCTAAGTATTTTATATATTAAAAGTTCATCATTATGTAATATTCGGTCCAATTAAATCCCTTAAAACATCTTACAATAAATATTTTGATTACATAGATTGAAATTTTAATAAACGTAATATAGCTTAGGAACATAGAATTGTAGTTTTATAATTTTAATTTTTATTTTATTATCTTACTATAATGATGTATAATTCTGTAGTTAAGTAATGAATTGCTTTTGCACAGTAAGGACAGTTATCTGTTGGCTAAATAAATAAAAAAATCAATTTCTTACAACTTTCATGCTTGTCCGATTCTTTGTTAGATTTGGAGTTAATTGTTGTTTTGTATGGGTTTTTCTTGTATGTATTGATAATATGTAATTTTTCGAATGTATTTTAAAAACATAGAAAATTATAAAAAAACTACCAATCACTAATATAATGCATTAATTCATTTCTTTACTTTATTTCTACCTTTACTTGATTATTAGATTGAGTATATTTTAGCTCTCACGATCCGTTCAGCCAATTTTAGATTAGTTTTGTAAATTTTCCTGGCCTTTATATATAGGGTGTCCCAAAAATACCAGATCAGAGTGACATGGAACATAGGTTAGTCTTAGATCTGTCAGATAAAATAAACATGACCTCAGTAAAAGTTTCTTAGTTTTCAAGATATTGTCACTTTTTTAATTTTTTTTAAAATCTCTACTTTTAGTTAGAATTTCAACCACCAGTAAAAGTTTCATAGTTTTCAAGATATTGTCACTTTTTTAATTTTGTTTAAAATCTCTACTTTTAGTTAGAATTTCAACCACCATTGTTAAAAATAACTTCAAGTTGTTTACTTTTTTATTTTCCAGGTATCTTGAATAGTTGTTTCAGGCGTTAAATGTAAAATTTTGCCGAAATTTAGTGTACCTTCCAAGAAAAATAACTCATTTGTATTACCTTTTAACTCTGTCAAAATTGTAACTTTAACTTTGACAATCAGTCGTGGAAAAAAAATGTACTAAAAGAAACTGGATAATTATCTTAAAAACTACTCAATTTAATGCAGATTCAGAAATTGCTATTTTTCTTGGAAGGTACACTCAATGTCGTCAAAATTTTACCTTTAACGCCTGAAACAACTATTCAAGATACCTGAAATATAAAAAAGTAAACAACTTGCAATTATTTTTAGCAATGGTGGTTGAAATTCTAAATAAAAGTAGAGATTTTACACAAAATTAAAAAAGTGACAATATCTCAAAAACTAAGAAACTTTTACTAAGGTCATATTTATTTTATCTGACTGATTTTATGAGACTAATCTATCTTCCATGTCACTCTGACCTGGTATTTTTGGGACACCCTGTATATACCTCTAAACAAGATAAGTAAAATCATTTCTCTATCTCTACCAGATTAAGATACAAGTCCACTTATCCTGAGAATTGCATGACATTTATGATATTAAATTCCAAATTCTCTTCATACCTAAATAAAATTATAAATGAGATTGTGTTACATAAAAATCATTTTGTAACTATAATTGAATAAACTACATTAATTTATTATTTCGTGAATACTCGAAATTGTAAATCTTATAGAAGTAATGTTATACGAGGGATTATCTGATACAGTTATAAAATATAATACAATTCCTTCCCTCCAGGTGAAGTAATGTAAATCTAGATCTGAAGAGCTAAGTTATTGCAATAAAATAAAGCCCAACCCCCAATATACCTCAGAGCGAACGTGCACAGAAATTGTATCTGTACAAAGTCCTTGGGCGCGTTGATGACATACCTGAAAGAAGGATCTTCTTCCTGCACAAACACAAACACATAACAAACTATCTGCTGGCTTAGAAGATTGCTACCAAGATACTTTCGTCTCCTAAATAATTTCCTTGAGAATCTTTTGTGAGCACTTATCAGACGTAATTAATTTATTACCGTCCTTTCGAAAACAGTGAGTGCCCAGTTCAGCTCAGTTTTGTAGACAGAATAATTAAATAAACAGCTGGCCCATAATTTTTCCCGAAATAAAGTTTGACCCAGACAGGTTGAGTTGAGTTGAGCTGAGAACAGGTGTTGTTTTCTTTAAAGGTAATTCACACTGCGTCCTAGAGACCTAGAAGAGCTTAGGGGTGAAATTCAATTAAGAAATTTTGCGCAAAACTATCCAAAAGTTAAGGGTAACAAGGGGAAGGAGTTGTAGGCGGGGATAGGTGACGGTGTAAAATTATTAACAAGTTCGCCAAAACCTGAACAGAATATATTTCAGCGAAAACACTTTGTGGCAATTAACTTGCACTTCAGACCCTAGCCCTAACTAGGTCGAGGTGTGTCTTGAATATGTGAACGTGCGAAAAACACGTGTGCAACAAAACGGACGAGTGAGAGTTGGGCTCCATGCCAACGAAGGGGGAGCGAGCCCACAGCAACAACAACCAACAACAGCAACAAAGAAACTCCCCCTGGGGGGAAGCATCCAAGATCACCCGCATGAGCCAAATAAATGCAGCTAGGTCTGGAGGAGTGCGCCCTTACGACTTGAACACTTCCAGACGAGTAACTTGCCATAACTTTATTAATTAAAGCTGCATAAATATGAAACATTGAGGGCCACGACTGGGGGCGGGATACCATCCCTTGCCCTTCATCGGTAGAGTACTGGGCCAAGGTGGAATTGAAAGGACATGAAAAGTCGGTTCGGTACCCTTATCCAACTTTAAAAGACTCTCTTACTGCTAATAAGTTTTCATTTGATTAGTTGCCCTAAAGTTCGTTGAAGCCTCAAAAGTACTTCTCCGAACCATCCCTCGAATTATTCACTTTGGTGTAGCAGCCGCATAAGGGGGTTTAAACATATTTGGCGGTTTTGCTCGGCAATTAAGTTGCTATACTGAAACCTGCTATAGTTATTGGATTTTCATCGCCGAGAAGTGTCTACTTAATGCGACTTAAATGAGACTTAAGAGATTCAAGAAATTGAAGTAGATTATTTGGGATGAGTGAAAGCCAAGAAAACTTAATACGGGTTAATTAGAAGAATTACAAAAATATGGTAAAGCAGATCGAATAAGTAAATTTAATTAATAATAACAATAGTTTACAGATTGTAACTTTTTTCTTACCCTTCGTACGATATATATATTTTTTCATTCCTTTAATCGGTTACTCCTAGTCATAAAATTCGAAAAATCAGATTTCTTTTCTCATTTTCATATCCTAAAATGTCTCGAAAAAACGTCATTACAATTTTATGTTGATCCGGAGTAAAAATGACTGGTGGCTGTACGATTTCTAGACAGTGACGGTACGACGGTTGCATGCGGTCCGTAGTGTTTTTGAAAAATATGAAACGGTCGCATGGACTAGAAATAATTTGTGAAAAATGTTAACAGGCGCACAACGGCCGCACGAAATAGAGAAAATTTTTAAAAATTTGAACAGCCGCGCACTCGGCCGTATAAGAGGTGAACTTGAGTTTTCCCATTTATGTAGATATACTATATATATATTTATGAATTGGTTCAGCCGATGGTGCGGCCGTTGTAGCCTTTAAGCAGTGGAGCTATGGCCTTACAAGCACTAGTCCCACTTTTTTATATACCAGATTTTATAGTGCGGCCGTCGTGTGGTCGAATTTGTCAGACAAACGAACCCCATGCAGCCGAATAAAACATTGTCATATGGGAAATTTTAAACGTATTTTTCTCAAACCTGGATTTTTCAAATCATTGGCCACAATTACGTTTAAACGACTGGTCTGATTAACTTGAAAATTTTCATATTTATTTCTATTATAATTATGCAGAGAGTAAAAAAGTTTTTATTTTTCCTTTATCATTTCTTTTTAATGACAAAATCGAATACGTTTCGCTTACGACTAAAAGATACTTATTAATCAATACTTGATTCATGCGTTCTAATAAGTTATAGTAAAGGTCAGCTGTTATTGTTTGTCTTGATTTTAGAACCTCGAAATGGATTACGCCTTGAATATTTTACCAAACATACAACAGAATCTTTTTGGAGTGTAATCCAGATTTCGGTGTAGCCGAGCTTGCGTTGGATAAAGCCACTGTCTTTTGCGTTTGAGAGTGCCATAAAGAATCCATTTCTCATCCCCAGTGACAAAACTATCAAAAAACAGTTCACGATTGCATTGTTCCAAGAATAAATTATAGATGATCGAGCGATTCGAATTGTTCTCTTCGGACAGAGTATGAGGAATTCATACATCTTCTCTATTAATTTCCCTGCCACGTGTACTGTTTTCGGTACACGCTAAAATATATTTGTACACCAAGCTGAATTTTTAATTTAATATGTTTTTATCTTTGGTCATGTACCGATAATGGTACACGTGGAGTGGTAATTAGCTATCAGTGTAAATTTCAGCCTTTAGTGGTTCGCTTTGCAGTTTGCACTGAACTTGTTACTGTGTACCGAAAACGGTACACGCGGCCTAGAAATGTCCCTAGAAATCTCCTCATAAGCAGCATGGCAGGGAATGTGTTAACTTTACCAATCTGCTTTAAGTGTTCTTGTATGGTCGACCATGGTGAATTAAATTTCTCCGACAATTCTTCGTTGTCTGGCAAGGATCAGCTTCTACTGCTGCCCGTAAAATGTAATTATCCAGAGATATAGGTCTTCCTTTTCGAGGTGCGTAAGAAAGATTAAAATTTCCGGATCTGAATTAGGTAAACCATCGTTGACATTTACGAACATCCAGTGCTTCCGGATAAACATCGAGAATGATTTTTGTAGCTGTCGTTACATTGTTGCCCTTCCGAAATTCGTATAGCACACAATACCGAATGTGCAATTGTTCTCGATATTGCTATTTTGAAAAAAAAAGTTTTATTTACAAAACACTACTGTTCAAAAATGAAGTTTTGTTTTTTTTAATTGCTGTATAAAAAAAAGATAAAAGATAGCGACTTGATATTTAACATGCTTTTTTATTAAGCTTTAAAGTTTACATTTTTATTGTTAAAAAAAAATTCAAAAACAAAATGGCAGCCATCCCAGGCAGTAGCTATAGCACTGCGTGATGGAAAAAAAAAAATAAATAAAAAAAAAATAAAAAAAGTAGGGGGAGGGGTAAAATTCTGCCAAAAATATCCATCTGTAAGCATAACACAAAAAATATTCTATTAGTTTTGAGTACAATCTGCGCCCTGACCTCATTTTAGGCGAAAATATAAGTAAGAAAAAGCACGTCAAATTTCAGCTCGGTATTTTTTGACGTTTTTTTTATACAGCAATTAAAAAAAAAAGTTAATTTTTCGCGTTTGAACAGTAGACTAACCCCTTTACCAGTGCCTTCAACTTGCAAACGTGTGTTGAACAAAGTCAGTGTGCGAAGTTGGTTGCAATTGTCTGTCAAATGTTGACTTACGCATAAACAACATTACTTTCTGGTCCCCCTAATACCTTAAAACCTTATTTTGTAACTAACTAAAAAAGTCTTTATTTTCTTTAAAGAAATCCTTTAGGTAGAGCTGAACCCACATAGATAAGTACCCCCAAATACTGGGAGTCTGTTGCTCCTCAGCTTGTTTGTTTTTACAGAACCAAGCGGAGCATTTTACGTAGATTCGGACACTTTTCAAAGCCCCTCTTAACGGCCAGAGTCGACCTCAGACCGGAGCGGAGCGTGCCTCGTAATCAAAAAATCAAATCGTCTAGTGCGACTCGGCAGAAAATTGTTTGCTGAGCCCACAACAGCTGCAGCAAAGTTTGTCTTTTCTTTCCCGGGGGTAGCTCCATCCGCCCCGTCCGAGAAAACTTTGGGCAGCATAAACAATTTCGTCTCTTTTTGATCCTGGCGCTCCTTCTGACGGGCACATGTCAACTTATCACGAAAGTTATTAGACAGCCAACTGAAGTTTCTTGCCGGAGTGCGGGGGGCTGCGCAAATAGACAAATAATTAGAAAAACAAGTTGCAAAAACTAGCGTCATATGCTCGGCTCGGTTCGGTTCGACTCGACTCGGGCCTTTGACCCTGCTCCTCTAAGGGGTCTAAGCAATTTTGAATGGACGACGACGACGACGAGGTTTTGAACTTTTCATTGGCGGGCGAGCGGTCTGCACACATGGGACCCCGCCTCCTTGTTTATGCAGCAGGGAGGGGGGAGGCCAGAAGCAATGTGACGTTGCGCGCTTGCTGGCGGGGCATGTGCTTGCAATTTCCGGGAACAACTTTTCAAGTAAACAGGATGTTTGGGAAGTTTTCCCTATTTTTTTTTTTTTTGCTCCCTGTGATTAAAAAGTTTCCCTGGAAACACACGATCCGGATAACTGACATTGCATGTTTGCCCTCGAGGAGGGAGGGAGGGGAGGGGATGTCCACGTAGAATTCGCGTAGAAGCTAAACTAATTTATGTTTTTATATGTTGCGTGACTCCGGTCGTCTAACGTCGCAGTCTCATGTTGTATGGACTCTAAGTGGGTTTTATGGTCGATATAATTTGATAAGGGCGAAATTGACTTAACTAATCATTAAATAGAGTCGTATCCCTTCTGAGTTTCTTCCGCGTGAAATAAGAAATTATTATTATTATTATTATTTATTTACGAAATGAGAAAATAGTGAATGGTTCCTACAACTATTTTCGTCAGTTAAAACTGAAAGTGGTGCAACACTTATTATGTTACCATATACAGCACCACTTTGGTTTACAATAGCAAATCTGCAGCTAAGTAAACTTCATACTAGCCAAATAAAACTTTAGAAGTCTTATTGAATTTACCGAGATACTACTCAACTGCTGCACTTCATCACGAATTCAATATCGACCTTGTTAACCGATCTTGTTAAGACTATCTCATACATTTTATGAGGCTTGCCAAAACTCTGAAATTTTATACATAAAAGAACTTCACACAAATTAATTCGAAGAATGTAAGTAAATAACTAGGATAGACTAGGTTAAGCAATCCTAGAGGTTATTCAATAGCTATTTTTCCTCAACTATCACATCAAATAAAATAAACCTTTTAGTCATAATAGTTTAGGAGGTTATCCAGAACTCTAAAAATAGGCCTTCTACTATATGTAATGGTTTAATTAAGCGAATAAAACAATTGAATTAAAGAATTGAATTATTATTTTAGAAAAATTTACATTATTACAGAATAGTTGAATTTACTACGGACAAAAGTAAAATAAAAGGTAGTATATATTACTAACGTTCTTAGTGATACCTCTAACTATTTAAATTTAGTTACAAGAACTCCTAGTTATCAGTAAAAATAAAAAATAATTTGTATTCTTCTACTGTTTTTCAAAATTGATTTAACAAGAATATAGAAATAATTCGTGAATTTATCATATAGTTAGAGATACAGCAAATACAGAACTACATAAAATTCAAATCACATACACTATAATCTGTGAAATTATATAATTAACTTTCAAAATTATGACTATTTTTATAGAAATATTGTTATAATTAATTTTTTTAGATTTTTGTGAATTGTGTCACTTTTAGTGAAATAATGGCATATCGCATGTGAGCTATATTCGTAAAAAATTAGTAACGTTTACTACGATTTCACCGTAAAAAAATTGTAATTATTACTATACAAGAATATTAAATATTTCACTATAATATGATTAAATAGTAAAAATCCTACTATTAATAAATAGTACATGAATTTACTATGAGATATTAGTTAAATTATCGGTATTTATAACTCGAACATCGGGTTAAAAAATCATGTTTCGAGAAAAATTGAATATTTAAAGAACAATACAAAGCAGTTCGCATGCTTTAAATGCATGAAGTGAAAATTTGACACTAGATCCTTAAGAAAAAATAGAAAATTAAAATCTAGATTTTTTAATAATTTAACAGTAGAATGTCATTATAATGTAAAAAAATAAAATAAATTAATAAGAAATGTCCTATACATTTGGATTCGGGACTGGATTGTTGGTATACGCACAATTCAGTCATTATTTTTAAAAGTAGTAAGAGTCCATTTTATGAGAACTATCTAAAGTTAAGTCTTAAAACTAGAGAAATTGCTAATATGATATGTAAAAAAAATGGAATACTGAGATGTAAAATAATGCATTATTCTTGGATTGCATTACCATACTCATTACTACTACAAGTAATGAAAGAAAGGCAAATTACCAGTATTGGTATTCTAGAAAAAAGGAGGATGGGCAAAAATGTATGGGCACTGTTTATTTTAACATTTATTATGTGTAGTTTAATTTTACAGAATTCCATTAAAATCGGCCCCGGTAAAAAATGGTTATTTAAGGTTATATCATAATGAGATTTTTCTATTAAAATGGGGATTTTTAAATTCATTTTGTTATAATTATCCCTATTAGTGTAGAAAAATCTTACTACGATATAACCTTAAATAAAATTTTTTTACTGGGGCCAATTTTACTGAAACTCAGTAAAATTATTCTACAAAATATGAGTATAAAAACTAAACATGTGCCATTCATGGCTATTCTTAGGACGTTTCTGCCCATCCTTCTTTAATTATCGTACCAAGTACTGGTATTGGTACTTCACCGTTACTGTACTTCAGAAGCATTACTTATCATTACTTAGAAATACTCACTATTACTTGGTATTGCCTAACAGTACTCAGCATTACCTAGTAAACTACAGGTGTCCCTCAAGTTACACGATTAATTGGTTCCGTGTAACTCGAAACCGTGTAAGTGGAAACTCAGATTTAGTACTACTGTTAGTGACCTGTATATTCCACTTTTCAAGAGCAGGAAGCGAAAGAATTCCTCAGATAGCTAACATTGACGAATATATGATAAATCCTTATTATTTTGCCCTTTTTATGAAAATAGGTATAAAACCGTGTAACTCAAATAGCGTGTAACTTGAGGGAACGTCGCAATTTTTTTCCGTGTAACTCGAAAATCGTGCAACTCAAGTACCGTGTATCTCGAGGGATACCTGTATTTTGCTATTTTGAAAATGCTAATTTGTCTTGCTTACATTACTTGTACTGGTAATTTAATGGTAGTACTTTTTTAGCTTTGATACAACATTAAAAAAAATTAAGCCACGTCAGAAAGAATCTAGTTCTATATTTAAATTTCGAATTGTCTTTGAAAAATATAAATATCGAATTATTTTCTAGATCTATATATATGATGAAGATATAAATAAATATAATACATATCAGAAAAATTATTTCGTTGCGTTTTCAAAAAACCGGAAATTTCAAATTTCGGTTTTCTTTTCATATTTCATCCGGATAGAACATTGGAAAACCAAACTGTAACCAGGTAAAAACTAGACACCTGGCAACCCTGCATACACATCAAATTAGTGATCGTCAGTAAAAGTTTATGAATAGTGAAATTCCCCACAATATAACCCCATCAATAATAAAATTAATGTAACATTTCCTTTTATTCTTCGAGCTGCAAAATGCAGACAGACAGCAAATAATAAACCAACGACACAGTAGAGACATCAACAAAAGGATTATTTAAATAAAAAACATTCGTTGCTCCTGGAATTATATGATCAGGTTGAGAACAAGAAAATCGCATTCAATTCATAAGGTCTTCATTCTATCAGAAAAGTCAACGTAAGCCCCCGTAAGAAACATTCACACTAGCACCCTTTTCTAAAAACTGGGATCAGCAGAGACGGCACAAAAAATACACCTAGGCTTATGTTTATATGAAGAATGAGGGATTTAAACAAAAAAAAGTATATAAAGCGGAGGAAAGGCTCTGCGCCTCATACCGGAAACATTCTGAAAGCCCCCGCCAACTACCCACTTTGACTTTGCCCTTTCAGATTCATCCGAGCAAATAAAACGTTTTGCAATTACGCACATATTTTCCACCCTGCTGCAATATAATTGAGCTTTTTGCTTCGCAACTGGAATATGGAATATAAATGCCCGTTCTCGTACCCTTTCCCACCGACCAACCAGTCCGCCAAGTCTGCCAACATAAGCTAATTCCGCGACTGAAACAAAACAGCGGGATAGGGGCGGGATGGGGATTGGAGAGAGCTGAGAAAGTATGTCAACCCCCCATTGAGAAACAGGAAAAAGCCAAACGCTCGCATAAAAATCATTTTACGTAATTACGATATAATTACTACGAGTGGCTTCTGGCGTAGTGTCGGGGCGCACTTATGTACTGAAAATTCTGTTGACCGCTGCATAATCGCGGTACGAAAGACGAAAAATAAAAAATAAAGTGCGAAAGTATTATTATTCAGTTGAGATCTGCTTTTTGCGACACTTCCATATTCTATATTCCATTTCGGACGGCCTCGCTCGAAGCACTATCATTGCTGAAAATGGTAAATTTAACTCAAATTCGGTCGATTTGCGGTTTCCATTTCTGGATTTCTGCTGGTACTTTACAGCCTATGAATGGTGGCGATAAATTATCGCTGCTGGTGTATCGCATTTCGTCTGGGTTTATCGTTCAAAAATACAAACTAAAAAAGCGAAATATTCACACATTTGTAACCTATTAAGTGCAATTACCGTGAGTATTTCAGGCAAAGCAATTGTTAAGCTTCTGGTACCCAGGTCAGAGCAATCCGTTCATGTGGGACGTCGCACCACTGCCCAGCGGGCAAAAAACATGAATTTGGCGCTCGAAAAAAGGAAAATAAACAAATGTATTATTATTATTTTTTAATATTATTAAAATGTTTTTCCTCTTCTCAATTACCTACAGGCAGGCTCGGCAACAAGGCGGAACAAGGGGTACAGTACTATCTGATCCTGGATGATAGAGGGCCCCATGTATTATATTATTTTATTTTATTTTATTTATTCTAATCCACGGGCATAATACAATAAATTACACAACATAAAGTAGCAGAACCCATGTTGCTTCACGTAACAAGCGCCCCAAAAATCGACCTGCAAAAACGGGCGGATATACTTTCGAAGAAAGTATCAAAAGTGGACATTACATGTAATACCTCTGTAATTAAAAATAGCATTTGTTTTAAAACAACATATAATAATAGATTTTTGTTACAAAATGTCGTCAAAAGGTAAGTAACCTTTCCATACGGCATTTAAAAAAATTACAGGTCCTTTAGTATTATTCAATGCGATTTACAAATTGCAATTGGAAAACATTTTATCAGTCTGCCACAACCAGATACATATATCATAAATCTGGTATGCGAAGTGGTTTATGATTTGACATTTACAATGTAAGCAAGTGGAAAAATTAAAATTTTTAATATGAAATGCACTATTTGAGAGGAGTTTAACATTTTATTTTTCAAAGATTTATTCTTTGTGCTTTTTCCGTAAAATGCTAAAAACTAACGACAACTAATTGCAATCAGAGCTGTTTTTTGGAAGAAATTTACCGACAGAAGCGCTGCACGCAATAAAAATAATATTACTACGTTAACACCACCGAAATTTGGTAAATCTTAATACCCCCTACGCCCTACGCATATATTAGATTACCTACCTTGTATATTGCTGGTATTTGAGGAAACATATATGGTCTAAACGTAGTATTTAGAATATTATAATATAGATATATGTGCACCCTTGACACACTAGAGTTAAAACTGAAAATTTCAAAGTTATTTTTATTACCCCCTGACATATTTCTCTTTCTTATTTCAGTTGTGAATTCAAATTTGAAAATTTCAGTTGTCAATTCAAATTTGAAATTTTCAAAATTGAATTTCCATTTCATAGTCTGTCCAAGGTATTACAAAAATCGTATAAGATTTTTTTTTATGGGGAGAAATACGTTTGATAAAATTTCCTCAAAAAGTTCAAAAGTGTGACAAACCATAGCAAATACTCGGAACATTGCCCTTTTTAAAATAATGTAGACAATATTTGTATAGACTCGTATGTAGTATAAGTAATGTACTTATTTAGATTTGTTGATTATTTGATTTGTTTAGATTTTCCCATTAAATTTTATTAAAAAATATCTATTCTATTTATACCATGATAAATAGTTATGTCCAAATGAGGCTTACCTACAAATTAATAAATATATAAAAGGGGGATTTATAAATGTACGAAAGGGGGATTTCATTTAGAATATTTACATTTTTTTTTGTTTGCGGGATTTTTCATATGGTACAATGTTACAACAGAGTAACGATCTAAAAAATGATTGTGTAACTTTTAATTTATTTTAATAGTAAAATAACTAAATAAATCTTAAATATTCGAATAGAAATATTTAGTGACTATAGAAAAGAAACCAAAATGTACACCTACATCCGAGTATATAAAAATATTTTATACATTATTTTAAAGAACTGCTATGTTGCGTGAATTCCGGGAAGTTTGTACTTTCGCATGGAGGTACTAAAAAAGGCATTATACAAAAATCTAACATCAGTAACTTCAATAATTTTGAGTAAAGTTACAAAACGTGTTTCTCTTCATACAAAAAAATCTTACAACCTTTTGTTAAGGTGCAATTTTCATATTAGAAAAAAAAACAATAATTATGTTTTGCTGAAGCATAAAAAAGAAAATTCACAAAAAAAAGTTGATTTTTAAGCCAATATCCAAAGGCTATGCTTACTAAAATTGAATTGCGCCGCCACCGTCACCAGCACTCAACTCTAGTAATTAAGTTGATGGGGGTTATTACAATATTAATATTATTTTTAATTATTTCTGTTCGTACTTCCTGAGGAATGCCCTCAGCTTGTTTCCTGGAGCGAAGCAGCTCGACTCTAATATGTTCTATCTACATACCTACTACATAATGGAATTGAATTGCCATTTGAGGTCGCTGTTATTATTAATGCCGTCTCGCGACGAGGCGGACGAGGGAAGCGCCTAATTGGTCACGTGGATCGAGTCCCACTGACCTAAGCAATTTGAATTGAAGCCGCTCGAAGAAAACAAGAACAAGGTTACTACGAGTACACAGACGACGCATGCAAATCCATCGCCGCTAATTGGCGACGGGGCTTATTCAATTTAAGCTCCACCACCATGTCGACGTGGATGGCCATTTTATGAGTATGAGGGCAGATGTGTGATTATTCTTTCGCTGCGATCGATTCGGTAGTCTTCTCGTTAGTATTCCTTACACATGTGACGAGATGTACATAAAATTTATTGAGTTAGTTAAGGGAAAATTAATTTTTTTTTACTGCCAAAGTGATGGTATTTTGGATTAATTTTTATTTTAAATAAAAACTATAAAAGTTACAAATGAATTTGGATATGGTATTTATTATAACTTTAAGTTTTTATAGAAAATTTTAGAATGATGGTTTTCTTACAAATATGGCCACAAATCCTTATAGATTATGATCCCGCACGAAAACCTTTCAAGAATGATTATCACGATAACTTCGTTCAGGTTAATTAAAATAAAATATTTCAGTCGGCTTTGTATTTTATATTCACACAGTCACTGTCCGATGAAGAAAAAAAAAGCATTTACGTGTCACAATTTGATTTCTTATATCCTAGTGAAATACCTATGTAGCTTGTTGAGTTTAATTTTTATATATTTTCTACGTCTTCAGGGAACATCAATATATATAATAACGCAAAATATGAAAAATGATACATATTGGTGTTGGTAATTTCTGAGGAATCCAAGCTCACAAAGTGGAATGCTTCAATTTAACATCCAAATGACTTTTTTGCTTTGGGTTCTAGACATATGTATTATATGAATACCAGCACTAATTTAAAAAAGGGATTAATACTTTTTCCATATTATATTTGTCATAAAGTTAATAAGGTTGATTTCAAGAATTTAGTTTTGCAGCCGACTGTAGTCACCGAATCCTTGAAAGTAGTTTTTTCTTCTAAAAGTTGGGCCATCTGTTCGCTTCTTTTTAAATTACATTTATATTGTATTTATATTTTGACATAGTAAGCTCATTCACGCTCAAAAAATTCACAGAAATACAGTATCATATCTTCATGGTTCGAAACGAATAGATTTAAACTTTAACAACATGGAGAAATATTGAAAAATTATTTCAACAATATTGATCCAGTTGTTTGTGAAATAAGCCCTGAACCATCGAAAATGTGTTGCAAAATTAGGTTGAGAGGATGGAATACTGCCAAGTCAGAAGAGGCAACCGCCTAAATAAAATGACATTCCATAACTAATCGAACGGTTTACTCTTATGAATAAATCAACAAACTTTGAAAAATACTGAACAGTGTTCATTTTTTAGCATTTGTAAAAGAAATTAGCCGATGGTCCACCCTTTATGTAGGTTATATTGTTAGAATACTGAATTATTACAATTGAAGAGTAAGGGCTAAATGAAAGTAGAATAGCTATGGGGGTTCTGGGCCACTTTCTTATGGGATTTTACATAGGGGTCTAAATTCACATAAAATGGTCCCAAAAGCTCTTCGTCTACGTCTAGGAGCAGTTTCAAGGTCAGTGACGTCATAAAAGCTCCGCATGGGTTTGCGTCTGGGGTTTGAGTCTTGGATCGAGGTTCGTGATGCCATAAAAGCTCCGCATGGGTTTGCGCCTGGGGTGACATCTGGCGGCGGGGGGTTGGAGTCTTGGAGCATGTTCATGTAGTGGTTACCCCTCCCCTTCCCCTCTTCCCTTCCCCTTCCCCTCCCCCGCTGAGAGCTCTACCCCCCTTCCCTTAGCTTTGTTGCGATCTGTACCCGAATATGAGTAATCTTTGTAGGTGGCTTTGTTTATGTTAAGTGGGCTTTGTTTATGCTGACGATGCTCTTAACTCCAGGCGGGATAGCATCGTGTTGATTCATGACCCTATACATGTGGTAGTGAACAGGTCTACTTCACGGCTTGTATTTATTATTCCCGGGGGTTTTGCTACAGAGCTAGCCGTAAGGGAGAATGGCATATATGTGCAGCCGATAGGCTTCGATTTCAACGGAGAATCCACAATACAAGCAAAATCCTGCAGGTTGTATTGAACCAACATCATCGCGAGATAATATACAATAATAGATTTGTTAACAGGGTGTAAAAATAAAACAAAGTTTTAAAATGATATAAAAAATGTCTTTTTATTTAACTTATAATAAATCCTTAGCATTTATCCAAGAGTTATGTTTCGACGAGAACCCTAACCACTTAACATAAATTTTATCTCCAGTTTTTTTCAATATTTTTTCAACGAGGTAGAGATGTGGATGCTTAACTTTGAGCAATTCCTTTTCATAAAATCCACCTTTTATAGGGTTTCCCTGGTAGTCCTCAAGTTGATATGTCACTGGATTAGTCAATTGAATCTTAGAGATTTTAAAAATCTCAGTAGTCCAGTTTGGTGTATAGCCTTTTTCAAATACATGTTTATATTTGCTTATGCGGACGTGATCTCCTATTTTATACTTGGGCGAATCAGCAACTTTGATGCGATTATAAACTGTAGCGAGAAGCTGCTTTTCATTTGTAGTGTTGACGTCACAAGGGCGCATTTTGATAGTTCTATGCTTTTTGGTATTGTATTGTAAAAGGAGGTTTTTTATCATATGAAGCCACTTGTAAGATCCATTCATGCTAAATTCTTTCCACATCATATTTTTTAAAGTTCGATTGAATCGCTCCACTATTGATGCTTTGAGCGTTGTGTAGGTTGAGTAGTGATTAATATTAAGCTTGCTCATCAATTTTTGAAAGTGAGAGTTGTAGAATTCTTTTCCATCATCGGTTTGCAAGTTTTTAGGTATACGTCCCTCCTTGAATATGGACTGCATCGCTTCTGTAACTTCGGAGCCAGTCTTTCTTTTAACTGTAACAGCCCACGCATATTTGGAAAAAGTATCAATTACGGTCAGCAAGTAGCGAAATCCTTTGTTTACATGTTTGTACGCATCCATTTCCACCAAGTCCGCTTGCCACAAATCGTCTAGAGCTTTAGTGATAACTCGCCGTCTCTTAAAATTTCGACGAGCCGGTTTATGGAGCTCATTCACTACTTGTCTCTTACTCGTAGATACCATCTTGCTGCCTTTTATTTTCTTTATTAATTATGCTGGTGAATAAATAATTTTCAATCTTCTTAATTTCACCATTAATATACAACGTCAGATTCTCTACAGCATTGCTAATGTTTTTCCGAATTTCATCATCATGCGTAATTATTTTGTCATCTACATAGTTTTTGGTTGCAGCGTCAGTCTTTTCTTTTGGATCACCTAGACGTTTGATTTGTTTTAAGGCGAGATCATAGTCACCTTCTGGAGTTAAATTAAATCCGTTGCCTTTAGGCCCTTGAAGTCCTCTTTCGCCTCTGGGACCACGTTTACCATCTTTTCCAGGGGATCCTGTAGGCCCACGTTCACCCACTGCTCCAAATTGTTGCCGTTTAGAAAATCGACCAAACTTGTCGACGCTCATCTCCGAAATGAAATTATTTTTTCATATTCGCTAATATTTATACTATTATGTCTGCTTCTCGCAACTCCTCAATTATTGCTACTATTTCATTAGTGTGAGCATTATTTCCAGCTTGTTGCGATGCTAGCAATATGCGGAGCCGATCAACTAGCTCATTGAGATCATCCCAATAGATGTAGTCAATATTTTCCTTGGGAATTCTCATTATGCCCTTTCCAGTGGGAGATTTACGAGTTTGAATCAACGTTTTAATTATTTTTTTATATTTGAAGCTATTTGTTCCTTTAATTTGCTGATTTTCGTCAAAATTACGTCTGTGAACGCATGTGTCGTTTACAATAGCTCGATAATTGGACAAGTCTTCTTTTGAGTAACTTTTTGGATATTTCATAAAAATCAGTTCAGATAAACCTTGGGTTATCTTGTACGGCTTTTCGTTTATAACAAAGTTTTCGTTGTCAACTTTTAACGTCGAATTACCAATCTTCCACCCACCGCTATAGTACACTCCATAAGTTTTATCAAGTTTTTTACTATCATCATCGACTAGTTGTTTATATTTGTTTAATATTTGGCTAGGTGACTCCAATATCCGTGAACTATGTTCTTTTAATGTTGATGATTGTATTGGTGTAGCAAACTCATCGTCATCATCATCTTCGGTATCATCATCTCCAGATAGAGTACGCTCCCTTAGAGGGGTACTAGCAAACTCATTGTCATCATCATCTGCGGTATTATCATCTCCAGATAGAGTATGCTTCCTTAGAGGGGTACTAGTAAGCTCCATCTTTAAATATTTACGTGCAGGTGGCGTATATGTTTCATCATTTCTTCGCTTTTTCTCCGGTTTATGTTCTGACTCAATTTCTTTTTCTTCTTTGGGCTCAAGCTTTACTGAAGCCTTAAGCTCTTTTAGTGTGCTGGTAATTGGCTTAAAGGTTTCCTCCAATTGAGCCTCTCTTTCAACTTTACCAGTCTTGAGAGCTTTGTACTTCTTTCGGATAGCATCACTGGTTTTTATAATCTCCTTCACTAGCTTTTCATTCATGTTGCTGGTACAGCAACAGATATCTGCATCGATGAGTATGGTCTTAGAGACTGATGGAGTGATTGCATTGCTCTTCCTTTTATAGGCTCATGAAGGCATCAAAGCCTCTCCTGTATCGTCCTTTATCCATAGGACTATCCTTATCTATTACTAAGAATCCATATTTGCCTTTCCAACAGTTTGTACACACTTTCCGAAACTGTTCAAATTCCATATCAGTGTTTACATGATCATTATAAATATGCTTCAGGTTCAAATCATCTTGTTTGAATAAGATGAGCAAGTTTGCATTATCGCGAATCAGATGCTTCGGTATATGAGTATATGTCTGGCAGAGATAAAAGCTGTCAATGTCTTTATGCCGACCCATGCTAAAGTAGGCTCTAATATTATTTTGTTTATCACAAGCCACATCGTCAAAGATAAAAATTGAGTTTGGCTTTGCTTCTTCTGGTGGTATAACGTCACAGTTGTTAGAAAACGTATAATAACCCAATCCAGATATGCGGGCAACAACTTTTCTCAAATACTCGTATTTCGGCTGACTTAGGGACTTTGAGTATAGGTATATATTTTCAAATCGTAGCCCATTGGGGTGCTCCAGTAAAGTTAACATAACATTTGTCTTGCCACAATTCGATGGCCCAACAATAATTCCTCTTATGCTGTTTGGAAACAGCACTCCATGCTTCTTCTTTGGGCTTATAATGCCTACATCAGTATTTCTAACAGGCAGACACTGTTGTTGCTTGACAAACTTCATGTTGGGTACTAAGAAAATCCTTATAAATACTGCTACTTTTATAGATTTTTATCAGTCTTGCTGTACACCTATAAAATGATTGATCATAGTGGGAAATACCTCATTCGACGAAAAATCGTCAGAGGAAAAGGACTATTAAATTCAGCAATTAACAAATTACCATTTGAGCTACATTTACCCGGCTATCAGTACTGCGGTCCAGGAACAAATTTAGCTAAAAGACTAGCCCGAGGTGATCCTGGCATTAATCCGCTAGACGCAGCCTGTAAAGAGCACGATATTGCGTACTCAAAGTATCGTGACACAAGTGATCGCCACATTGCTGACCGCATTCTAGCCGAAAAAGCTTTACAGCGTGTAATGTCAAAGGACGCTAGTTTTGGAGAACGTGTCAACGCCTTTTTAATATCAGACGCAATGAAAGCTAAACTTAAATTTGGAATGGGTGCCAAGACAAAACTTCAAACAAGCGCCACCCAGAAGAATAACAACGAGTTACGTCCATCATTACGCGGGGCTATACGCAATGCCCGTAAAGTTTTAAAGCTGAAAAAGCCAAAAGATTTGCTGGAAGCCACAAAAATTGCTCTAAGTGCTGCAAAAGATGTCATCAAAAGAAAGAAAAAAACAATCACGACCCCGAGAGTGATTCCCGTGCCTAAAGTAGGTGGTGTTTTACCATTCCTCGTACCACTTTTTGCCGGCCTTTCGGCCATTGGGGCGTTATCAGGAGGTGCAGCAGGCATAGCGAAAGCGGTAAACGCTGCAAACAACGCACGGCAGCAATTAGAGGAGAGCAAGCGACATAATGAGACCATGGAAGCTATAGCGCTAGGCAAACCTGGCCGTGGATTGTTCCTTAAACCATATAAGAAAGGACTGGGACTTTTCCTTAACCCTCAGCCAAAAAACTACTAAGGACGCTACCCAAAAGAGCACTTAATGAACGCGATCTGCGAAAATATACACAGCCCATACCACACTTTAGAGGAGTATTTATGCGTGATCAATTGCCTAGCAAACCATGGAAAAATGAGAGTGGAATTATAAATCTAGACGTTTCATCAGGACCTGGAACACATTGGGTAGCTTATAAGAAGAAAGGAAATATCATCAATTACTTTGATAGTTTTGGAAACCTGCAGCCACCACGAGAAGTTGTAAATTATTTGGGTGATAACGTGACGTACAACTATACACCCCATCAAAATTTTGATTCAGTAATTTGTGGACACTTGTGTTCGAAATTCCTCTACAATCTTATTCGACCATTGTAAAATGTATAAATAAAGGTTCTCAAGTATAAATAGAGTTATTTCATTTCAAACAGCCATGTCGATAACACTCTCCCTTACTGGAAATTCATCGGTACTCACTGCCGAGTACTTTCCACCCTTGGAATTATCTGGAGATTACGTTTGCGGATTGATTGATTTTCAAACATATAATTCTATTCCTAATATTGATGAGAGCAACAATTTAATGCATGTGGGAAATTCGATTATTGAAATACCAGTTGGATCATATGAGATTGATGACATAGCAACTTTAGTTCAGCAAAGTTTAAGTAAAAACAACAGCAAGGCTACAGTCTTAATCAAAGCAAACAATAATACCTTGAAAAGTGAAATAAAATCTACCGAAGCAATACATTTTGATAAAGAGAGATCTATCGCTCCATTGTTGGGATTTGGTAAACGTGTATTGGAACCCAACATACTGCATACTTCGGAATTACCCGTTAATATCATTAAAGTCAATACTATACGGGTTGAATGCAACATAATATCAGGCTCATTCATCAATAATAGTCGTGTACATACGCTCCATGAGTTTTCCCCAAGGGTGGGGCCAGGTTATAAAATAGTAGAGGTTCCCAAGAATGTTATCTATTTGCCAGTGAGCGTCAAACGGATAAGTTCTCTCACACTAAAGCTCGTCGATCAGGACGGAGATTTGATAAATTTTCGAGGTGAAACCATAACTATCAGATTACATTTAAAGCCTCAAGATGCTAATCTATAACAGTAAGCATAAATACAACTTCAGCGAGCCCAAAGTTATTAGTCATCCAATAACCTCGAAGCGATCAAGACGTAAGCTGACAGCTGATAATATACAATTTCTAAAATCATTAGGACTAAAATTGAAACAATGAGTAACATCTTGGACATTACTGGAGACATAAGCTATGATAATAGCATAACAAAAATTGACTACCACACCTATTCACCGTTCCTAACATCATTCAAAAACAGCGATGAAATCCGTATTTCTGTACAACACCAAGACCTGTACGTCTTACCAGTCGAAAGTTTTATATACATTGAGGGGACATTAACTAAATCGGATGGAACAATATCAGACACTGCAGAGTTGGTAAATAATGCTGTAGCGTTCCTCTTTGAGGAAATTCGCTATGAGATCAACGGTGTAGAAATTGATAGAACTCGAAATCTTGGTATTGCCACAACGCTAAAAAATTATATATCATTAAACCAAAATGAGAGTCGAATGTTACTCAACGCCAGTTGGTCACCTGAAAACTCAATTACACCAACCAGAGGTTTTTTCAATTTCTGTGTCCCGCTAAAAGTATTGCTGGGCTTTGCCGAAGACTACAAGAAAATCATTACGAACGCTAAGCACGAACTAATATTAATACGAAGCAGGATAGATGATGATGCAGTCGTATCACCGACAGATGCAGTAAACGTTTCAATACTTAAACTTCAGTGGCATGTTCCCCATGTTAATGTTGCCGACCATGATAAATTAACCTTGTTAAAAATCATTGAAAGTGGCCGTGAAATACAAATACCATTCAGAAGCTGGGATATATATGAGTATCCAGCGCTACCGGCAGCAACTCATCACATGTGGTCTGTTAAAACGTCATCACAGATGGAAAAGCCTCGATATATCATCCTAGCACTCCAAACAAATCGCAAAAATGATAAAACAAAGGATGCTAGCAAGTTTGATCACTGCAAACTGACAGACGTTAAAGTACACTTGAATTCAGAATCATACCCGTATAATGATTTGAATCTGAAATTTGACAGGGATCAATATGCTCTACTATACGACATGTATATAAAATTCGAAGATTCATACTATGGCCGTCAGTTCCATTCGCTCCTTTCAAGGGAGGAGTTTAAGAGAAGCGCACCGATCTCAGTTATTGATTGCTCACGCCAAAACGATGCCATTAAAACTGGACCTGTAGATATAAGGCTGGAATTCAAGACATCTGAAAACGTTCCTGCCAACACAACAGCTTACTGTTTGCTGCTTCACGATCGAATCGTGGAATACATTCCCTTAACCAACGAAGTCCGGAAACTAGCTTAGAATGTCATCCAGTGTCATCATCGACGTTCAAGGATTCAAACTGCAAAATAATGAAATTATTCTGAAAGAATTGGCCATTTTAAACTGTGAAAATCAAGTGCAGCACTATATATTCCAACCGCCATACCCCTATAAAAAATTAACACGATCTGAAAAAAAACAAGTTGAATGGCTCAGATACAACCTTCATGGCTTCAGATGGGGTGATGGCTACATTCCTTACCACAAATTATATACCATAGGTGATCAATTTCTGCTGCAAGATAAAATAATCTATGTAAAAGGAACGGAAAAGAAACGCTGGATTCAACAAATATTTGGTCACGACTCAACTATATTCAACGTAGAAGAGGAGGGTTGCCCAAACCTAACAACTCTGGAAACAAATGGATCATCTTGTATCATACACCAAGGCCGATGTGCTCTGAGAAATGTGTTTATAATAAGGGATTTTTTAAATAAAAGATAAATTTAAAAAACGTTATAAAATTCTTTTATTTCTTAACCTAATTTACAATATAATCTTATATTTACATTAACTTTTATAAAGTGTCACTACCGTCATCCTCTTGCTCACTCTCCTCTTCTAAAATCTGCGCTTCCATTTTTGTAAGGATGCTTTTGAGCGTAAGATATGTCAGCTGCAGGCTGAAATATTGTTTAGTCATCGTCAGTACCATCATCCTCAATCCATTTGCGCTTGTTAATTGTATCTGAAATAAAAAATAAAAAACTACATTTATAACTTCTGTGAATTAAAAATATATATATATTACTTACCTTTCGATTATAATGGAAATTCCTTCCCGCAGGCAACGAAATTTCCATTTGAAGAGTTGATGATACTCTTAAAATTACCCTTAATGGGAAAGGGTAGTTTTCGAGCAAGAGTTTTATTTCTTTTACTTTCATTGTGATGGGCTGAGTGTTATTGATGATAACACTCAGCTCTTCCAAAACTTCACTTTGGCTTGACGGATACATTTTGAATGAATATCGAAACTTCAGTCAAATTTATATTTCTCAGTTGTTTATGAAAAAGTTGCTGACTCTACTGATATTTCAAAATATCAAACGTATATGAAATCATTTCCTGCAGTAGTCCTCATTGTGTTATCAAATACGGATGTTATAATAAACAAAATGGATGGTATCATTAAACGTTAATATACACATATATGGATATTGATTTACTTAGAGACTTGCATGAGCTCAGAATATATGGATTTAAAAATAGATTATGTGAATTTTATCTTAGAAAATAAGCTGTTGGTTTCATCTTTCATGAGGTCCAAAATATTCTGTTGTAAAAATAAATAAACTAAGCTGAAAAGAACCCAGTTAACATAAACAAAGCCATCTGCATAGACGACTCATACTCGGGTACAGATTGCAACGACAACCATCCAGAATAAACTAAGCTGAAAAGAACCCACTAAACATAAACAAAGCCGCCTACATAGATTACTCATACTCGGGTACAGATCGTAGCGAAAACCATCCAGCATAAACTAAACTGATAAGAATCCACTTAATATAAACAAAGCCATCTGCATAGATTACTCATACTCGGGTACAGATCGCAACAAAGCCATCCAGCATAAGCTAAGCTGATAAGAACCCACTTAACATAAACAAAGCCTCCTGCAAAGATTACTCATACTCGGGTACAGATCGCAGCAAAGCCACCAGCATAAACTACGCAGATAAGAACCCACTTAACATAAACAAAGCCACCTACATGGATGACTCATAATTGTGTACAGATCGCAGCGAAGCTAGGGGAAGGGGGTAAAGCTCTCAGCGTGGGAAGGGGAGGGGGAGAGGGGAAGGGGAGAGGTAACCACTACATGACCATGATCCAAGACTTAAACCCCCCGCCGCCAGATGTCATCCCAGGCGCAAACCCATGCAGAGCTTTTATGGCATCACGAACCTCGATCCAAGACTCAAACCCCAGACGCAAACCCATGCGGAGCTTTTATGACGTCACTGACCTTGAAACTGCTCCTAGACGTAGACGAAGAGCTTTTGGGACCATTTTATGTGAATTTAGACCCCTATGTAAAATCCCATAAGAAAGTGGCCCAGAACCCCCATAGCTATTCTACTAATGAATGAAAATAAATGAAGAAATTACTTTTTATTCTATTATTTGTCAGGGTTTTGACTACAGAAATAACCTTCTACAAATGTGATAGTACAAATAAAACTTACCTTTCCTGTCATATTCATCTAATCAGTCAAATGTCCGAACAAATCTGAAGAATCTAATTACTTCATACAAAGAGTTTGATAGTTGGATAAAGGCTACGTGCAAAAGGTATACTTGAGGGGTTAAATGAAGCAAACGAATGGAGACAGATGACCACCACCTATCAGCTGTCTCACAAATCTTTCAGATATCGATTTATCTGGCGCACCCGGAAACTCCCCAAGGAGTTCCGGGGGCGAAACAATGAAGACCGCCTATGAATAATTCACATGGAAGAACCCTGAAAACTACACATAAATCAATTCCTCCATTTTTACCATTTTCATATTTTTTTCATATTTTCTGTTGACCGAATTCACATGGTCGTTTTGGTCGGTCCGTTTTGTTGAGTTGGTTGGAGGAGGCTGTCTCTGGGATTCAGGATAGCTTCACATACTCTTCTATCTCGATCCCGATCCCAATTTCGCCCCTTTTGGGGGTAAATGTTTGAACCGAATCAAGTGCCTCAAGTGGCCTCCTCTGGGAGAATGCTAAAGTAATCGAGAACGCTTATATGTTTAATAATAATATGTCGATAGAACCGTGTTTCGTCGTCCCATTTCTAAGTCCATTGATTAGCCCACCTCCAATTGTGGTCCGGATATTTATTGCTCTTGAAAACCATTTCTCAGCCGGGTCTCGTATATAAATGGGGCCAAGCCCCATTCATGCCATTTTCTATTATATCGGCCGTTGAGACGGTGATAACTACTAACGTGAACGGGGAGAGCCTGGAGGGTGGCCCGATAAATCTCCATAAATCTCAGATACAATTGTTAGAGCAGCATTTCACCGACAAAAAGAAAAAAGGGGGAAAAAAAACCTAGTTGAAAAATATGATGGATTGGGTTTTTTATTATTTGATTTCGGTACACCCTCCCGATAGTCCCCAGAGATGGGCTTACGATAGGTGCGTATCACACGAATGATAGAGTACGCAATTCACCGCGCTGTCTCGCTGCATTACTCATGCAGCCGGGTTCAAGTTAAATTTCCTGAAATCTACCGAATTGTGTAGCATCCTGACGTGGTATGGCTTAGAGGACGCGAGAAAGGGGACTCAAATACTGGGATTTGTCAAGGATCCCCATCTCAGTCCCTTCTTCTTTCGTATTCTCATTGAAGGATTCGCACTTAAGACGATCCTTGTACCTCTTCAGCCACACGGCACCAACATCTCTCACCACTCGGCCTATTCCACATACCTCCTTAGAAAGAATAACACCTGGAAAGGCTGCTCGCAGCACCAGTAGCGTTCTCTTATTGCGAGAATCATTTTTCACTGAGCTTGGTCGAGAGATGGCGCCAGTAGATGGTAGGGGGAAAGTAGGAAGCATTGTAGGCAGCAGCAGCATCATCCTTTCGTCACTCTCAACGACGATGTCTATCTGCGAAAGTGCTTTGCGGAATAATTTTGCGATTTAAACCTGATGCTGGCGGAGGAGCATACACAAAATAAAAAATAAAAATAAAAAGAAATAACAGAAATCGTATGGCTGAGAGATGTACGAGTGCCTTTCCGATGTGATGCTTCGCCCACATCACCATTTCCCGTGTTCCGCAGTAAATCTAATGCCATTCTGTATCACGTGAGACGCCATTGAAAATCTTTTCCGAGGGGCTTGAGACATTTCGTCCTTATGTATATTGTTGAGCGCCATATGCATTTGCCTTCATGCGTCGCGCCGCATCGCCCGGCCTCCGCCCCGACAAACTCCACAGCAGCCCCAGAGCCTTCTTTTATGCCCCCCAACCGCCCGATGGTTATCTTCTTGCCGCTGGTGCTGCCGGCATTGTCGTCATCAACGTCTATGTCGATGTCGACAACATCGGCTCCTTTTCGTCGCATTTGTTATGCTTGTTTTATGCGGGCTTAGCTTCTAGGGCAAATTGAAAGCATAAAAAATACAGAGAGAAAGAGAGAGCAAAAAAAAAAATGTTCATAATTGCCAGCTCAGTGTTACCATCTCAATCCAATTAATTAGACGTGTTCAGAATTTAAACGATAAAAACGTGCATGTGGCCTATGGGGCCGTCCTGATGAAGTAGGTTAAGAGATTTTTGTTTTCATTTTATCGTCTATGTATATAATGCATACAATATACATACAAACAAATATACAAACTCAAGCCCTTCCATCCCACAGAAGAAAGTGTAAACGCAAATTAAGTAGTTTACTTAATCCGATTTTAAATTTGTTAGACTGCTGCTGCATTTACGTGCCTGTATAATTGTTTGGCGAGCCGTCGTCGTCGTCGTTGTCGAGGATTTTTCACAGAAACTATGTCAAAGACTTCTTCAAGGAGGGCGGAGATTTGTTTTTTTCCGTATAACCAAGCAGACAGACTGAACTTGTATTGCATTAAAGGATTGCGATAGACATTGTTGTTGAATCACCCAGACGTTATTAAATTATTCACACGAACAACGATTTATGAAAAAAGCGATAATGAAACTTTTCAAATTCATAAGCTGACAGGGAAAAAAGGGGCTGTACAAATATTTATTTGTAAAAGAAAGTTCTCCGATTTTAGAACAAGAAAAGAAAAGTAGATAGGACAAACATAACTTGAATAAAATCAGATTTTATTTATCATAGTTATATTAAAGGGTAATGCCACACTAGGATTTTCAAAAAATGTAATGTTTCTTATGGCTTAAATTATACCTTGGGGTGTTAAAAATAAAATACCATGAGTTTTGAAGGTTGTAAACACATATTTTAGGTAGTAAGGTGAGCCAAATAATGCTAATTAAAATTGTAAACGTATTTATCTCAAAACTAGATTATTTCTAACACATATAACTTCAACAGATTTTGACAGAATTAAGTGACATTTTTACTATAGATTTAAAATTATATTAATTTTTTCTATCATGCGCCATTCAGCTTTTTTGCGGCGGTAGGACCGGAAGGGTGAAGCGTAAAGTAATTTTGAATGAAGAAAATAGTAAAAAAAACATTTCCTTATGTTTATAAATGAAAGTTATGATTTGGATAGTAAAGAAAGAAATAGAAAAAATGGAAAATATAGTGTTATAAATAAGCCATAGAAGGTTTTTTGTATTCGTCCGTCCATTCGACTAGACATCAATTAAGAAATAGTAAACAGATGTTTATGAAATTTTTATTTCATGCTTATAAAAGGTCCAAGAAATATGCAATGTTAAGGAGCCGAACAATATCAGAAATTGCATTATATTATCATGATAACAAAAAATTGATATCCTTTTACATACTATGGGACAGCATTTAAAACAGTTTTATACAGTACAGAAACAATCGTTAAAAACTTTCGAAAACGCTGTAAAGTGTAATTTATTATAATATTTGAGGTAAAATTCCAGTTTTAATTAAAGTTTCGCTATTAAATAGGAAAGCATATATTTTAACTAGGTATATATTTTCCGAAGGTCTTAGATTCAAAACAACACAAAAATATTGAAGATGGGACAATTAAAAATCATGTATTTAAAAAAAAAAAACTGAGAAGGGCTCAGCAGATTAGGTCTAAATTAAATTGATCGAGCTATCAATTTTTAACTGGAAAAAAGAATTTTTTTTACAGAAGAAGCTCTCCTGATCTCAAAACTTAAAATTTTTGAAATTTTGACCAAACTAAGAAAACATGTCTAACTTTACAAAAAGTGCAACATAAAGTCACAACATATCCAGAGGAAATACTTTGAGACACAGGGTCAAGAAATTTAAATATAAGTTATAGACAATGTTTCTCTGACATTTTTATTTAGGAAAACATTGCTTTGTCTTTGTTATTGTTTAGAGCTCATTAAGTAGAACATGACTACGTTCTTTATTTTGTTAAGATTGTATTTATTTACGATTTAACTTTCCTCCGGCCCTTACAAAAAAATCACAACAAAGTCTATAGGATCTTCTTTTCCAAATAGTCTATTTTTAGTAAAATTAGGCATTAGGCATAACTACTAATTCTCTAATTTTTTGCACAATGCTTACTTTTAGTAAATTAAAAGAAGTCGTAAAATGTTAAGTCCGTGATCCATATAATTTCAGATTTACTCAAAAATTAATCTCGATTAGTGTTGAAAAATTCCTTAGGGCCTGATCAAGGTTAAGACTCTTTTTTAATGGCTCTATCTTGAAAACGGCAATACATATAAACCATAAATCATGTTAATAACAAATAACAAACCATAAATCATATTGATAACAAATGCTAGGAATATGGCCCGCTAAATTAATTTTAAATTTATGACTAATTAAAACATGCGCTATTCATTATGACTGAGAAATTATAGTTACTTGGCTTCATTTCCCGGTAAAACTTTATCTGAGATCAGTGATAGTACTATAGCAAATAAATTTCGTTATGTACGATTCGATTCGCAATTTTCTTTTATTTCGACTAGGAGATAGGAAGAATGCGAGAAATTTGTTTTCCTCGCAATATTGAATTGGTTCTTGACATGAACACCCTGTATAACACAATATAATGCACTTCTGTTAAGACAGAAAGTAAATTCTAAGCAACTTACAATGTTTTATCTTAGCTTTTCTATTTATCAGATAAAAATCGGACAGATGCAGCACATTCATATCACACAAAAGTGAAAAACGCGAATGTAAGGAATTATAGAAAAAGTGAAAATCAATTTTTAAGAACATTTGCGAAGAATAAAAGATGTATCCACGAAATTCAATGATCCAAGGAGTGCTCCACGACGACCAGAAATGCATCATAAATTTAAAGTTGCTTATAACTCCCTTTCGATGTGTCATCAACTCGCCAATTACCGTCATTTGTCCGCAATTTTAAGGAGGGAACATATTGAAGTTAAGTTCCTCCGGGACAACAAAGAGAATTTCCTTCAAAGACAAGGCGCCGGGGAATGCTTCGAGGATCGTAATGGCCAATTTGTAGCAACTAACTTAATTGAGAAGATTCCAATTCCTCCAGAAAGTGTATTGCATTCAGATGCCACTCGGAGGAGCCCAGAACCCAGAACGCGGAACCCAGTTCCTCAGACGTTGTACTCATCGTCGTGTGGGCAAATAAAGGGAAAGGTTGTGGGGATCACAACTTCATTATTTAGGGATGGTTTCACGGGAAGACCGTCGCTGGCGAGCACCGACGAGCCGAACTGCATTTCCGCCCGAGCGCTTGTTACTTGGGTTCCGGGAAGAAGAACCTTTTGCCACTGAGCGAGCGGAGGTTTATTGAATCCCCATGACAAATAGACAAATAACCCAGAAAGGGAAGAGCCAGTCGACAGATTTATAGACGTTGTGGTTAGTTGGAATCACCCGACCGATGAAGGATACAGCTCACAGGATCGTGCTACGATGGATAAACAGGACCACCAGTTGAAGGCTCAAGTTGAAATCAAGCCACACAGGTATAAAAGAAGGGCTTATTAAACAAACCGGGAAGATTCAAGATGTTCCAGGTACTCCGGGTTATAAAGTCAGGAGTCGTTCGTCAATCAATTTTAATTGACAATAATCACTGAATGAATCTCATGTTTGATTAAACAAAATGTAAAATGAAACTTGCCCAAAAAGTGGCTACAAAATTTATCTTTTTCAAAACACTTCCTTTTCAAATTCAAGGACTTTTAAATGATAAATTTTAGGAAAATTCAAGGATATTAACAGCACCAAAATGTATTTAAATAATAGCAGTATATCTGTTATTCATTACAATTACAAACATTTCTTTTGAAGATATGTATAATATTTTCTTTCGCATTTTAAACCTAAAAATGTTAATTTTACAAAAATAACTGATTTTTGACGACTGTTAAGTTTCACCTTTTTTATGAAAAGATATTTAATTTTTAGAAATTCAAGGACAATTACGCTCAATTTTCAAGGATATCAAGGATTTTCAAGGATCGGTAGACACCCTGTACATTTTTGTATGAGGAGATCATAGCTGTGTACAGTGACGGATTAAGATTACTTGATGCCCTAAGCAATCCACGCCTGTGGGCCCCCCTATCCGTATGTAAACTAGAATCGGTCTTTAAACCTTTACCGCCTAAAAACATTCGTTTTTTGTAAAATGAGATGATGAGATGTAACGTACATTAGAAGTGGAGTAGGTGCGACAACAATAAAAACCAAAGCATAATTTATTTATTTATCGAAATGCAACTTGCGGCTTTTTCGGGCATTGAATTCACGCAAGATAGTATTAACGTCTAAAGTTTTTAACATATCGGACTCTACGTATAATATCGATAAATTATCGAGCCTTTCTTGTACCATCTTTGTCCTTTTTTTATTTTTTAATATTTTTAATTTTGAAATAGAACGTTCCGCTGAGCAATTTGTAATCATAAGCGATAAAAATATACACAGGGCTGTTTCCACATTAGGGAAAGTTGATTCAATTTTATCATCATGTATTATTTTTATTTTAAACTTTACGTACCTAAGCGAATACAATATTATGAACAGAACTTGAATTAATTGTCGACAAACACACTCACACTCATTTGTGCTGTGTAACTCACACAGCACCGTAGATTTTTAGTTTACTGAAACTATTGACTTACTTATTAATTATCAAATTAATTGTATTACGTATGCATAGAAGCCGGCCGGCGCAATTACTCAAAAAACAAAACATTCGATTGACACAGATTTGCGGGGGCGCCAGGGGGGGTGGTTTGTGATTCGCTGATCGCAATTCCGGTTCATTCGAATTGCCGAATGCACTAGGGGCAGCGAGTGGGCAAGCTGGAGCGAGGTTATGAATCTAGGTCGGACTCTATAGGTCTGTTCGTTGGCAATCCTGTGGCACCCCAGTGCGCCCTAGCTGCACTGGTTTTTAAACATCAGATGCCAGTTCTGTGTTTTTTGAGAAACCTGGGGCGCCCTGGTGCGCCCTGGTGCACCCTGGTTTTACCCCAGATAAAAACTCAGGGTTAATGACGGTTATCAGTTTAATTGTTAACAGATACGGTATTTAAAGTGGAATTAACTCTTGTTGCGGGCACAAGAACTTAATTTTATCATTTCGATGTGAACATTATGAATAAGTAGTGGTTTTATTTTATAATTTTTGTGTAAAAGGCCAGATGACAGTTCTCCTTTTAAATAAGCTGTTCGCTGGAGTGAAAAGCACTGGGATGCCCCGTGTTTTTTGACAGTTCTCAGGGCGCACCAGGGCGCCCTGGGGTGCCACAGGTGTTCAAGCCAACGAACAAACCTTAAGTCAACTTAAAATGCGCGAATTTTCAAATTAGTCCTAGAAACTTTTTTTGGAGTGGTTTCCGGTGACGTGAGAGTGAGACGTGATGCCCTAAGGACGAATTTTTTGTGTGCTTCTTCTGGTGCCCCCCCAGACGTGATGCCCTAGGCAATTGCTTAATTTGATTAAGGGTTAATCCGTCACTGGCTGTGTATCTAGAATTTTGCATCGAGTTAAGTTTTGTATAAACTATTGCCTACACTCAGAATAAATTTTAAGCATTTTAAGGTTAAATATACGCATTTATGATTATCGCGTTTTAAAAATTGGTTGCGGATCATTGTACATTTAATAATACTTTATTTATAACAACTATGGAACCCATTAAGTAAGCTACTCAACAAAATTCAAATGCTACAAAAAATATAGCCAATAAAATGCAAAAAAGAAAGCATTTGTTGTTTCAAAATAATTTTTTGTCAAATTAACGATGGAAATTATTGACTCCAAAGTTGAATGTGAAAAGTAGTTAAATTAATAAATTTCGCCATTGGCGCCAAATCATATTGTTGTTTTCATTGTTTTTACAATTTTTATTTTCTCAAAGTATTTAAAACTAAAATTTTGATAATTTGCAAAAAATGCATCAAATTGTCATGATTTTTATTCATCCAAATCCTTAAAAGATTAACTAAATTTGTTATTACTAGGATTCTCTGTTTTCGAAAAAATTAAACCTTAATTCCACCACGTCACATTTTCCAGAAAAGTAGAGTGAATAATTGAAAAATTCAATATTTTAGCCATTTTTAGAATATTAAAAAAAAATAAAGAAATAAAGTATTACCGTACGAGTTAGAAATATATCTCAAATGAAAGTTTATATTCTATACTACAATTATAAAATATCAGTTGAAGAGTCTTTCTCATTAAAATATTCGAAAAAAATGTGTTTATTTCGATTTTATGAAAGTATAGGCTCCAGTGGCGTGGGGTGAAATTTTTGAGAAGTTAAGCCGGTGCAAAAATCAGAAACTTAATAGCGAAAAAAAACTTACCAAATGAAGTCAGATATTACAAAATGTGTTCAACAGTGACTGCGTGTATTCTTGTCAGTCGGCCACTTCTATCATACTTAAAATCATTGGAAGTTAAGTGCTATATGAATATTATGAATAAATATGCACATACAATGAACTTCAAGAATAATATAAGTGGCTTTGAAAAAAACCGTTATAGTCGCGTGTATCGTGCAATCAAACTAAAGCAGTTAACAAAAACTGTGAAAAGTTGATATGAAATATAATTAATCTTACTTATACTCCAAAACTAATCTACGATTTTTTTTTTATAAATTCGGCCAAAACATCATTGTAAAAATTAGACTGATTTCTAATTTGTAAAAGAAGGTGTTTTTCTATCGATAAGAGTGCTAAATTTGAGAGCCTTTCTTCGGTTTGAGAATTTCTTAAATAAGTATGTATTCTCTTAAGGGCTGAAAAAGATCTTTCCGCGGAAGCAACTGTAATGGGAAGAGTGAAAAATATACAACACAAGTTTAAAATTTGAGGAAAAGTATCTTTTAAAATGCCACATTTAATATGCGAGTAAAGCGCGAGAATATCAAATTGCCGTGAAGAAGTGGTATATAAAACGTTCAATTCATTTTTTAAAGCAGAAAACTGGAAAATTCCCGGGAAAACTGTAATTAAATATGATATCTTTTCGTTAGGACTTGATTGAGCAAAATAATCATATTTTGATTTATTAAGTAAATCTAAAAATTTTAGTTGACTAAAGGAACTATACCGAGTTTAAATCTGAGAAATAACATTGTCTTACGCTTGTAATCTATTTTCATCGACGGTTTAGCGCGACCTAATTCGATAACTCTGCTTTTTTGCTGAAAAGATAATCTATTAAATTCATTTGCCTGTTCTAATAAAAAATCCGTTAAGCAGCATTCAACACTAAGTAACGCCATTTCCAACAAAAATTAAAGACTGAGAACAAGATGTAAATAAAAAGCTACTAAAATGTCCTATAACAGACCACCTAGACCTTACAAAATTCTCACCAGCTTTTCACAATTAAATTCTATATATTAAAGTACAATTACACTTCACTTTAAATCAAACATGCACGACAAATCCTTCAACTGACAAATTGAAACAAATAAATAATCGAGAAGCCGGATTCTATCGTGTTATCGAGAGGTAATAAAATAGCACCACACCACACTCATAAGTCACAATCCGTTGAGCACCAAGGCAAAAAGAGACACAAGTTAACAATTTTTTTATTAAAATATAATAAACAAAACCACAACACCCCTCCCTTCCGAGAAGACGACTTCTGCCGTGTTCTTGTGAAATAAGGGAGCATTCACTCCTACAATTCACAGCCCCTTCAGTATCAAAGAAATTTACAGTCAGCTGAATATTGTTTATGAAAAAAAAATTAATAACCAAACCCACCCCAACCAACCCCACTCACCCGAGAAGCCGCTTTCTACCGTGTTATAGGGATAATAAGAGAGCACCACTACACTCACACCCGTTCATAGAGAAGACACGAATCAGCTGACATTCAAAGAAATAAACAACCACCCGCCGAAGTGACCCGAGTTTCAACTTGTGCAAAACAAAAACAGCCGAGAAGCCGGTTTCTATCGTGTTATTTTCTTATAGGATTTGCTTTTAGTGAGCAAAGGATATCACACACGATTTCTTTATTACTCGTGGAGAAAAATGTGGGCTCTAGTAAGCCGTAAAATGACCGGCTTACAGAAGCAGCGAGCGAGCACTTCATACCCGATGCAACCCCTTGATAGAACCTGCTACGGTGCGAGGGAAGGTTCCATCGTAGTGCAACAACAGATTATGGTTGTTTTTGGTTGTAACACTTGTTTTGCCATGTTTTCTTTACGAGATGAATTTTGGGAGCGCTTTCCAGGAATTTTACAGGCATAGAACAAGTTTTAAATTTACGGGAATAGGATGAGTTCCCAAAAGGGAAGCCGGTAGGAATCGTGTTATATGGACCCCACGCCACTGATAGGCTCTTATGAATATGTTATAGAAATTTAACTAGGGAATTAAGAGTATTTCGCTAGTTATGATCATATCCAGAAGCTGGCATTGCTGATTGGACGTAAGGTCGTAAGTATTGGCTTTATACAAAAGTTCTGTATCTAAATGCGTTTTTCTCGAAATGATATTTTTACAATTGGCGTTCCGGATAAAAAAAAAGTTACCAGTAAATTATTCTGACATTTTCATGTACATATTATTTCGTGAAACGTTAGAAATTTCATATTCTTAGTACAGACAAATTATTATTATAAGAAAAAAATCATTTTTCATTAATTTCATTTAAGTATATGTCAGCGGGAAGAACCATAAATAAATTATAATAAAGTTTACAAATAACGCACTATAAAGGTATAGTTTAGAATTCAAAAGTTTCTGGCTAAAATAGTTTTCTTTTTAAATATAGTTATATATTCAAGTATAAATAAAGATATAAAAATAGATTAAATAAAAAAAATAAAAAACTTACATCTTGCCCATCTTAGAAAAATTGTTAAAATAAATAAAATAAATAAAATAAGTAAAATAAGTAAAATAAATAAATAAATAAGTGTAGTAGCTGCTTTTGAGCTATATTTTTAGCTTTGAAATCAGAAATTTTTAGGTATCAACGCTTAGGTATACATATATGTAAACGCATGTAATAATAATTTTTAAAAAAATACAATATTGTGTTGTTTAACTTTTACTCTTATAAGTACTTTTTTAAAATTTTGCGTTCCAACAGCGAATATTCGAATAAAGAATATTCCCCCTCAAAGCGCTTAAAAATAAAATAAGGGTTATGGTGTATTTTTGAGTTTTTTTAAATCTTTATCAAAGCACTTAAAACTTTTTTTTTATAAGGATATTTAATTTAATGGTAAGATTTAATTCTTGGTTATTTCCACCCCTGAAGGGTGTAATTTAGGGGTTGAAGGTTCATTTTTTGAGTTTCTTCTATTTTAAATCAAGCCATTTCAAATTTCAAATACGGGGGTTTTTCAGGTCTCCGCCATATCGAATTATGAAGATCTATTTTTATTAAGATATACAGTTTTTCTGAAGTTCTAAACATATTAAAATATGTGTCAAACATTTAGGGTCGGCGATTTTCGATCCGCCATATTGAATTTTTTTTTATTCTGATATCAAATTTGGATTCAGCATCCCCAAAAACTATTTTATAACAAGTTTGGCTTAAATCGCGCGAAAATTCAGGAAATATTCTATTTGTACATATACGATATAATACCAGAATTGACACGAATTTTGTTTGTACATATATGATACAATGCCAGTGAACCGATTAAGATAAAATTGACACTGAGAATTATCAGTAGGTGAAATTTGAATTTCCCTTGCGGATAAAGATTAGGATTACAAATCAGAAGTAAAGAAAACTAGCAGAAAAATGCAATGTAAGTTATAATGAAGAAGTAATGAATAATCAATATTTTCGCGAATTTAATTAGTGTTTTTCAATAACTTCAAAATCATATTTGGAAGTTCTTATTGTAAGATGGTTTAATATTATTCCAACTCTGTTTTTGTTTTTCTTAGTGAAGACATACGAATTGTATTTAGACTAGGAAAACGAACGCCTTATTTCTGAACTAGCACATTAGAAACTTTTTATAATTTGAATATGCGGATGGTAAAGGGCAAGTGAAGTCAAGAATTAGAATAAATCTTATTATAAATTCTTTATCCAATGAATAAAAATTACTTTAAAATCTTAAAATTTGTGCTCAACTTCCTTACGATAATCCGTTTGGAAATTACAGGATTGTAGAAAATTACATTGACAAATTTTTTTTCACATTGGGACCTCTAAAACTAAGAGGGCTTTTGATATAACCTCTTCTTCTGTTTGGTTTCCTTCTCCGCCAATGAAAACATAAAAAGGTATTTGTCTTTGGTTCACTTAAAAAAAGGAAACAAGGCAGCACCCTCTCAGGGCGGTGGAATCTTATGTAAACCCTTCCGAAAGTTGGGGCCCATCGAAAATCCAACCTTGTGCAAATCTGCCTGCTTAGGGTGCTGGTCGGAGCAAATTCCATTCCAGCTGCCACTAGCTCAACACTTACCAATTTTGATAAATCCCTCCCAAGAAGGTACCTCACCAGGATTGGGTTTAAAGGTTTCCAGTAAATTGGGAACGTGTGTGGTTGTGGTCCTTCTAGGTGCTGTTGGGTGCCCTCGAGCTGATACCGGGAAGGAAAACGTGGGTTCCAGATTACCTGAGCAGGGCCAGGGAAGTGAATCAATTTGCGGACTTTGTAGGGCTTCACGACAAAATTACGTAAATTGGAATTTACCCCCGGAGTTTTAATGAGCTTTAACCCTTTCTCGGGCGGAATTTTTGCACGTGGAAGCCCATTTGGAGCGCCTTTTTTGCCCACCACTCACCGCAACTCTTCAAGAAAGTATAAAAACCGACACTATGCCAGCAGAGCCCCAGCTGGAGAATTTCACAAATGGGGGCGGAGGCGTCCGAGACAGAGAACATTTAAATTCTTCTTCTCCGGACTTTCTAACGCTTTAATTAAGTTTTATATGAATGAATTTTTTGCTCACGTTCGCTTTTGTATTTAATGGGAATTTACTCCTAAATCCATCTTCTAGGGGTGGCAGGGGTAGTGAAGTTAATGCAGTTTTTGTGTTCCAAGTGAGAAGGGAAAGACCCGAATTCTTTAGCGTTACTAAATACTTTATCTTTTCACGAAAATGTTAAACATTGCATTTGCTTCGAAGCACGAATCTTCTAAGTATCTAAGTAATCTAAAAGTGTTTTATCAGCACCACTGTGGTGCGAAATTGTAAGATCATCCCGCAATAAAAAAAAAAAAAAAAGCACGCGGTTTAAGGGAATTCCCTTAAAATATATCTTCCTAAGAATATTCTTCTAAAATTTCAAAAGTTATAGGCATTTAGATAGCGCTACCACGGGTCATGAGCATCATAAAAAAAATTGTAAAATATGTACTTTTTGATATTGTTTCGACCATTTCAATAAATATTTATTAAATTGATGAAAAAATTGTTGAAAATCACGTCATTTGCACCAACCCAACTAGACGTAACCCCTTAATTCATTCTTCCCATTTTTATTTTTGGAAGTCAACGCCAAATCCCACTTTGTCTAAACTTTAAGCAATCCAAACCAATTCAAAAGCAGCAAGTATCATCAAATCGATTTCGTATTTTGTATAATATGTGTGATTCCGCATAAATTCATATTTCGCTGTTCAATTTGGATTGCGTATAGAGAATTTACTCTAGCCCAAGGGTAGAATAATGGACGAAGTGAATAAAACCCAGCAAACACTATTTATTTGATATTTTAAGAAAATACTGGAAGCATTTACTAGATTTCTTATCTATTTCTAATACTAAAATTCTCAGTAAGTACTTCAATTCGAATGAATAAACACTGATTTTTACTTATGATGACATTTACTTGCAATTTTTTCGAATTGCATTTGAGGAACCTTAGTCAATTCGCTTATGGAAGATTTCAGAATGTAGTGGATAGGATATCCAGTAGAAAAGTAGAGAGATGTCATACTTTAAATTAAATCCAATTCTATAAAAGTTTTTGGATGCACAGTGTATTCTCAAGATTTTAAATCAAAGGGGAATTTACACTGATCATTGCCAATTTAGTAGAGTTAAGGTGCCCCTTAGTGTGAAATTTTGAAAACCTTTACAAATAACATACTAAAATTGCAATTGCATAGATATCTCAAATAGTTTTTGAGTTACAGCCATCTGAACAGCAGCCGCTCATCGTATCAAAGTGTTGAGAAATGTATGAATTAAACTTTAAACGCGTTTTTCTCGAAACTACGTTTTTCAAATTTACTGGAGTTATAACTCGAAGACAAATCATCCGATCGATTTGATGCTTATTGTAGCTTCTTTTATATATGTTTCTCCATACCATGAACCTCCAGTTTTCCGATCGAATATAAAATGTAATTTGGCATGCCAAAAATCATCAAATGTCCGCGCGAAATTTTAAACTTATTTTAAAAGCTTCGCCATTTTGTTAAATTTCAAATTTTTTTTTTTTCCACCAAGGGTCATGGTACGGCAAATACTTTCTAATTTAATAAACTTATTTGTTTTTTTTTTATTTCAGGCATAGTGGGGGCCTTTTTTTTTTTGAGATTGCGAATAACTCGCTGAATTTTCAATTTGTTGTGTCTTTATTATGTATTCACAAATATATTCTTTAAACGCTAAAATATTTCATGCAGTAGTTTTTTTAAAACAAATTCCAATAAATCACCTTTTTTTCAGGCGGTCACACTAGTGGTGGTGCCCCTTAAAGAGTTTAACATGAAATTTTGGAAATTAGGAAAAAAATAAAACTTATTTTAAATAATGAACAAAAGAATAAAAAGAATACTTGAACAAATAAAATAAAATGTATTTTATAAATATGCGACAGTAAAAATTTCGTAGTTCTCAGATAATTTAAAAATCTTTACCAGAATTTAAGAATTTTATTTGATGGCAACATACTTTTAATAGAGAAACTAGTGTCAGTGTCACTATTACTCACATTTCTTACTCACACTGTTATTTTACTTCTAAATAGTATTTTTTACATCTTGGGAATTTTCTTATTTTATTCTCTTTTTATTTTTATTAAGGTTATATGAATTTTGTGTATTTGTATCTTAATTTTGCTATTATTTTGGTTTTATTAAAATATATAAATATGAACTATGTATCAAAGATTTTCGAAATTCCATTGCGAAATAGGAAAAACTCAAATTTTCTTAGTGGATTTATAATTTTGCAACATAGTGTAGCACAGAATGATTTTACATTTTTAAGTAAATGCTTTTACTGGCCCAATAAGTACCAAAATATGGATCCACGGAGTACCCTAGCAGAGTGATACAGTCAAACGAAAATTATGAATGTTATACAGTATAAAATTTTGGGAGCCAATCGGCAATCAAAATACCAAATTTCATTTAATCTAAAATTGTTATAAGGAATATTGTGGAATCAATAATTTCAAATATGTAGATATATGTATCCAAGTGCCTAATTTTCAATTTACTTAATTTATACAATATGTAAAGAAATTCAAAATATATGGCAAATTGGAAATGATAAAGGGGACCTTTAAACAATTAAATACATTTCATAAGAGGTGTTATTTAATTGAATTTAATTAATTAATTATCAATTATTCCTAAGATATTAAATCTAAATTTGTGAAAGATTAAGGCGAGAAGTAGAAATGAGGCATTTTCGATTCACATTTCGGCCAGATTAAAGCTTTAACATAACCGAAAAAACTGGCTTTCACGAAATCAGAGTTTGCTGATTGATGACTATCAAATGTAATATTTATTATTTTGCTTGTAGAGTAAAAATATGATTATACTTTAAAAAAAATATCGTCCCGATGCAAGTGTAAAAAATAAATAAAAATTAAGAAGCAAAGGCGGAGGAAAATCTTGCCTCTGAACAAAATTTCGGCTCAGCTCAGGGTTGCCAACTCGGTAATTGCCCCTTAATAATTTCATATTATATTTTAAGGGGAATGTACATTTAATTGACTGCCCTTGAAAAAGAACTGAACTGGCTTAACTTGAACTTGAATTTAGTACGGATTTTAATTCTAATGGCACTTCAAATTGTTTACTTTGTATTTTTTCTGATTGTTTTTTTGGTGTGAGAAGTGCGAGACAAAACGAATCGACAAAAAACTTCAAACGAAGCAAACATTTTGTAAATAATTACAAACTTTGTAAATAATTAAAAACTTTGTTAATAAAATTTATTACTAGCAGATGTTTTTTATTATTTTATTAACAGAATATTTTTAAACATATGGAGTTTTAGAGAGATTTAAAAGTTGGATTTAGGGTTTGTTGGGAATATTTAGATTTGTTTTTAGGGCCAATATTTTTTATGAATTGGTAGCCCTGGTTCAAATTGAAGCTGGCCGAAAAGTTCAAGCTCTGATTTTCTGTTCATACATTTTATTCTCATTGGAGTTTTATATTCTGGGCTACTTTTTAGGGTTCCGTAGCCAAATGGCAAAAAACGGAACCCTTATGGATTCGTCATGTCTGTCTGTCTGTCTATCCGTCCGTATGTCACAGCCACTTTTTCCGAAACTATAAGAACTATACTGTTGAAACTTGGTAAGTAGATGTATATTCTGTGAAGCGCATTAAGATTTTCACACAAAAATAAAAAAAAAACAATAAATTTTGAGGGTTCCCCATACTTAGAACTGAAACTCAAAATTTTTTTTTCATCAAACCCATACGTGTGGGGTATCTATGGATAGGTCTTCAAAAATGATATTGAGGTTTCTAATATCATTTTTTTCCAAACTGAATAGTTTGCGCGAGAGACACTTCCAAAGTGGTAAAATGTATGTCCCCCCCCCTGTAACTTCTAAAATAAGAGAATGATAAAACTAAAAATAATATATGATGTACATTACTATGCAAACTTCCACTGAAAATTGGTTTGAACGAGATCTAGTGCGTAGTTTTTTTTTAATACGTCATAAATCGTAAACCGCAATTTACCTCTCATTCAATCAGCTCAAATATAAAAATAAAAAAAAACATTTAATTTCATAAATATAACCGTGAACCATTATTTTCTAATAATAACAAGAACTTTTATATTATGTTACTTGCTGCTACGGAACCCTTCATGGGCGAGTCCGACTCGCACTTGGCCGCTTTTTTTTTTACTTAACACTTTGTAGTTTTATTTTCCTACAGTTATGGTTTTCAATAAATTGCGCCGACTCAAACGCACGAATGAACTCCACCGGCGCTTTTGCGTTGTAGTCAATCACACAGAGAGTATGTGAGTTGTTTTCTATAAATGCAGCAACGCAATCGCGCGCGCATTTTAAGGACGCAATGACGCAATTCAGTCAACGCAAAATTCTTTTTGCCCGAGAATTATAGAACCCGATGGAATACAATTTTGTTTGAATCATATTATATTTTAAATTAGCTTGCCACTTTTAAAAGGACAGCAGGCTTTCATTCTGCTAGGTAATTTGTTAGAAGTCCAGGTTTAAGTGAAGTTTATTAAAGAGGAGGATGATTAAATTAAAACGTCAGAAAAATATTTGGCAAGTAATTGGAAAAAAAATAAACACGGTAGGTAAGTCAACAGCATTGTCACACAAAAGTCGTTTTATAAAAATTTCAAAAGCACCCTACGTTCTTCTATTTTTAAACACGTCATTGATTTCTTTTAGCTACCAAATTTAATAAAAACATATCTTCTTCATCTCTATCTCCCTCTTGCATAAAAAACACTTCTTATAAGATGGTCATCCTGTTTGCAACTGCCTTAAATTTTATTGCAGACGCAATTACGCTAGCGGAAACGAGAACGCAAATTACGGCGGATTTCAGTCGTACATTTGCGCCAACGCAAATTGATATCCATAGCTTAACATGCAAAATTTTAAGCTCACTAAGGTTTTGTTTAACAAAATAATCACTACATTGACCCACTTCAAAACGCAGTGATAATGCAGCACTGCACAATTCAGCTTCAGAGATTACTATGCTGAATTGTGCAGTGATGCGATGTGATGAAAAATAGCCTCCACTTACGAGGTTCAGGTTTTTAAAGTCTGAAAATTAGTAAAAACTAGAATAATTTTTTAAACAAGATAATATGAAAATCATGATGGCAGAGGTTTAAAAATTGAAAGCTTATTTCAAAATTACAGGAATTATAGGATTTAAACATACAGTTCTTATGGTAATAAGGATTAATATATGTATCTAATCTGTCAGTATCCCACACAAAGAAAAGCAACAAGCATTTTTTTTAACACCCATAATGTCTGAAACATTCTTCCTGCATAAAAACGTGTTACCCTCTAAGTGCCCTTTGCACAGGAAACTCGAAAATGCTTTAACCCGGATCCTGAACACAGGCTGTGGCCTTCTAATGAAAAACCATCTTAAATCTGGCCCAAAGATCTGTGCGCCGTATGGGGCGTCGCTCGTTCTGAGGCAAACAGGCAGTCAGGCGGAGCCTTAACCCTTTTGTTTCCGACGAAAATTATCTGAAACTGAAAATGGATGAGCCAGGGGCGACTGGAAGTACCCTTTGGCCTCTATTAGTAGTACCCAACCCGCATCTCCTCGAGTAGAGACTGAAAGTAGTCAGTTTTCTTTCTCGAGGTAAATCTGCCAATCATTGTTGTCCCTGGATTAGAATGGTCTGACACCTATCACTTTAGGACACAAGTGAGCATGCTGATGCCGCTTAGATTGAGGCGTGGCTTGGGAACACTGAAAGGTCCCTGAGGAGCCCCAGCTGGGTCCTGTGGAGAGACAACAGAACATAGGCCCCGATGGTGGCATTAAATGCGGTTAAAGGAACCGTGCCATAACCCTTTTTACGAGACGAACGCTGGCAACAAAGTGATGAGCGGAAAAATTTTTGCCTATCGTACACACACTCACCGTAGAAGATTTTATCATTTTAAATTTAGAAAAGGGCACGAGTCGAATCCCGCCGCCCGCCACCACTGGAATATGTGTCAACCCTCTTTTAATACCTTTCATCGTCCCAGTCCCGCATCTTCGTAATCTTATTCCATGTGAAGGATATTTTTACGTGCCAGAGATGGGATTATTCAATTACGATGAAGTGAGGGCCCACGAACGTGTCGGTATTTTACATTTTGACGGCTTTTTCAGGTGAAGGTAACAAAACTGTTTATAGCATGGCGGCAGTGGCGCACTGTAGAGGAGGGGCAGAACTCCTCTTTCCCGGGATTTGCTTACTTATATATATATATATATATATAGTATATAATATATACGTTTGTCTGGCGCCTCCAAATTCTCTTGTCAGAACATTTTCTGATTTATTCCTTGCAATCCTTATCACCAAAATCCTGACATGTGTCGGAACGCTTCCGCCTCCACATTTCCCGCGAGGGAGGGAGAAAGGCATATTGCAGCAGCAGCGAAAGAAATGCGCGCGACGTAATAAATCCTCCCCTCCCCTGGTGGTTGGGACCCTAAAGTTCAAGGAAACCCTGCGGCTGGATCGATACGCGAAAAATGATGAAGACATCATTACGAGGGGGTAGGGGTGGGGGTAATCTGTCGTTAAAGCCAGTGAAATATGAAAGCATCTGTACTGTATCATAATAAAAAAATAAATAAATAAAATAGGACCCAATCCGACACTGTTGATCAGCTAATTAACGTTCGATTTACTGCGCACCAGAGCTATAATTCAACGGGACACTGCACACGCAATTCATTAGGTGCAGTGCAGTGCATTTATGCCACAATCGCCGGCCGGTGGCGGCGGCATTGCATCGATTGTGCACCACGATGTAATGAGTAATAATCTTTTATGATATTAATCAGCATCAGCTCGAGAAAAGTGGCTGGTTTGGTTAGTAATTGATTGCAAGGGAAATGTTTCCTCCCAGAAGGTCATTCGGGCAGTAGCGCCAACCCGTCTTACGAATAATTGAAAACACCACCCACAAATGGGAGTTAAGATATGAATATAGAGATATTTTATATTCATGAGAAAAAGGCTTACTGATTTATGTTCAGACTTTTATATTTATAAAATTGGCTTTATTCACATGTTATGCAAAACAGTGTACTCTACGAATAACAGTTAATTTATGGGCACGATAACTATTTTCGCATAGTCAGTACCGATCTAAGGGTAGGGCGCGGTTTGTAGGGGGCGCCATAGCTTGGTACACTCATTTCTCTATGTCACTGTTCAATATTAATTCCTAAGAGAAAGTGTCTGAAATAAAATTCTTCAGTAAATTAATTGATATACGGAAAGACAAAAACCTCAATAAATGGTCTAAGTGCATAAAAATCAAGCATTTACCCTAAAACCGATTAATTTAGTTTCAATAGAAGCATTTGTGCTTAAAATAAAAGCATTCTATACTACACCCAGAAAAATAAATGCTTTCCGTAAGCACAAACGCGGCAAATGTAAAGCAATAGTAAATATAATATGTCTTTCAACTAAGAACTATTCCTGAGTAAAGTTTAGATTTTTTTAACACCCAGACTAGATTTATAAACAACAAACTTTAAAAAAATTTCTAAATGCTTCCTTTATATGTACAGGTAATTACATTTTCAGAATTTTATATTAAGTGTTTGGTTTAAAATAAAAAGTACTTTTAATAAGCATTCCGTTGTTTAACTTAAGTCCACATTTTTTTTTAACTCTGTAAGGGTTACCCCCGTTAAGATGATGTGCCCTCATCCGCAAAATTCTTTTTCACCATGACTATTTAGTTCTAAGGGTTAAAAAAAATTATGCATCATGTTATTGCCCCCAACCTCATCTCTTCCTCCATCCCCTCAAATTCGTGTGTTTTTTACATTTTATATTTTTTCTCGGATTCTGATCGAATTAATGGACATAGTTGACCTGCTCATGAAACATGTGTAATTGCTCTGTCCGGAAACAATAATTAAAAAAAGCACTTTATTAGTTAATTTATGCAGAATGTATAATTACTTTAGTATTATGAATGTTATTTGTAATAATCTATTATTACAATCGCAAAAAAAGTAAAAAATATCATTTTGTGTACATTACTTATTCATTTTAATTGCTATACAATTCCCCACATTAATTTTGTGTAGTTTCTTAACTTTTCCATGCAGGAATTTTAACCTTAAATGTGTTAAAATTTTATACAATTCTCATACAGGCGCATGACTCAATTTTGATTAGCAAACATATCACCATTTTACTTTTCTCGGGAATATAAAATTGGGGACATCTCCCAATGCTACAAAATTACCAAAAAATTCATTTTCTTCGCTTTATTTTAAGATCGTGCATCTGACACTATACAATTTTTAATATACTTAATTTCAAAAATTTATTTATTTCAATTTTCTCATGCCCATAGAAATAGAATTACTTCGATCCTAGAGGAAACCCCAATAATGGGTTGAAAATTTTAACCCTTTATAGCCCCATGTGACATTTCTGTAACAAACCTCAAAAATCCCGCCAGAATACGCACCAAATGTATTTAGTTCATTCAAATCGGCGCCACTTTGCTGTCACATATTATTGAACAATGTAGTATCCACGGAAATCATCATAGACAGCGTAAACTGTTAACAGTTAATCGATTAGAATTTCGCCCGTAATTGAAAGTGAAAAGTCGAAATTCGAGCAAATTTTAAATTTTACAAAAAGAATACAAAAAGTGTGTAAAATTGTGTTATTTTCTTGGAAACCTATAGATAAGTGAATGAATATGTTCCTTCCATACCAAATTAGTTTTTTTTGTTTACGTTTAACTCAATTTTACAGTAATGTTAAACTCCCTTAAATGTGAAATAAATAATTAATAATACATATTTTTTTAATTTCTGAGAAATATGTATTTTTTATTTCCCTAAACCTGTCAATTTTTAACATAATTTTAATGTTTTATGATCTTGGGCTATAAAGGGTTAAGTTTAAGTTGGGGTACAAAGCTGAATGTTATTTTTTCTAACTCCGATCCTCTATAGCTAGGAAGCAATCCTCTTAAAAGCTAGGAAGCAAAAAAAGGTCACAAAAGTGAAATAAATGGCAAAAATCACTAAAAACCTTCTATGAAGATTACTCTTTTTATGGACTTGTATCCCCATGGATTGTATGATTGGAGACTACCAATTACTTTTCTAAAAACGACCTGAAAATGTCAAAAATCGCTCAAAAATGCGCTTTTGGTGGTGGTCCACCATTCGGCAATATCTGAAAAAAATCAGAAGTATATTTTTCAACAAAGTAAAGTAATAATAAAAAAACTCGGCTCTGCAACTAGCTTGTGGAAAAAATGAAAAATATTAAAAAAACAAAACAAAACAAAGTATTTGTATTGTATTGTATTGTAATGTGTTATGTAATATTGCCCAATAAATACGAGAAAATTCTACATGTTTTGTGAGCAGATTAACTATGTCCATGAGTTTTTTTTAGATTATTTTATCGATCAGAGCCCGAGAAAAAAAAAGAAAAAAAACATGAATTTGAGGGGTGGGCAATAACATGATGAATAATTTTCTTTTAAACCTTAAAACAAAATAATCATGGGGAAAAAGTATTTTACGGATGAGGCCATTTCGACTATCTTAAGCCTGACGTTCTTAAACATTAAAATTTGTCTTAATAATCTCAAAGTTAATTTAAGCGGTTAAGGTGCCAAAATTAAGCAATTTTGTGGATAGATTTAAACCTCTCTTTTGCAGAATCTATCCCTAACCCTATCTTGAGGGGGACGGGTTGTTTTAAGAGGACGGATAATGTTGATCAGGACACTGGAAGGTATCAATTGGCATAGTAATTCCTATATATTTTTGCAATGTGTTAATTATTATTATTCACACCAAGCTTTCTTTACATGAAACTTATTTTTCTGACGCCATCACGTGTTATTGAAAATATCATATTTATGAAAACATACCATCTTTAAAACTGTGTTTTCTTAAAAGGAATTTAAAAGTTAAGATATAGATAGATATAACGAAATTTTATTTATAATAATGCAAAATAATGCTTGAATTAACATCGAATGTCTTAATCCATATTCATTATAAACTATGTGATCTTTAAACACGTTAGGAGTGCGAGTATGTAATATATACTATTCAAATAGGAAGAAGGAAATAAAGTATAAAACAAAACACATATAATCTTAATTTAAATTTTGTGTGCATGTAAAATGTAGTATTCAGTGCTTAAAATTTGCCATTGCCTGATTGTTCTGAGTGTAGTAAATGCCAGAAATTAAGTGAATAACATTAACATTTCGTGATCAGATATTTCTGTTCAACTTGTTACTATATGTATGCCTCCGATTGCATGTTATCATTTGATTTATTTTTATCACCTTTCAATAGCTCCCCCAAGTCTGAGAGCCGTGCCCATTTCCGAAGGGAAAGGATATTCATATTTAATTTTTCCATTTTTCTACTTCATTTTGTTAGATCTTGAAAAAATATCTAATAGCAGAACTGAATTTATATGTTGTTGGTGTTTAATATCACATTTTCAGTTTAAGTAATTATTAATGATAATTATAAGAAGTAAGAAATATGTAAATTATTATTATCATCAAATCAGGAAATATATTTTTTTTAAACTTTTTGTTTCGTAAAAATCAATTCAAAGTTGTAAATCTACATATATTTGTAATCTTTTCATAAAAAGCTCTAATTTGTTACCCATATCCATTTGTAGCCACCGCCATATTTTTTTCTATATATCCATATTCTATCTAAATATTTTTTTTACATCCATATTCTATCGAAATTTCAAAATCCGAATAATCAAAATCAAAGAACTTACATATGAATAATAAGTGCATACTAGTTTTCACGAATGCTTACTATATTTCGAAAATGTTATCATGTAACATTTGCAAACGGCCGTAATAAAGGAAATCACCATAAAATTGGGTACATTTATATAAGGACTACGTGAATTTAGAAGACTACTTTATCCAACATTTAAAACAAACAAATATTTGTTTTGCATTCTCAATCTGTAATTTAAAACTAGATGATATCATCTTGGTGAAATAATTTAAAATTGGATTCCAGATTCCTTAAAGTGCCTTTAAAGTTTTGAAATTATTGTGGCATTTTTTAATAAAATGCATGTTCATCATAGAAACGCATTGCTTATCAAAGAAATTATAAAGTCATAGTTCACATAGCTCTGAATATATTGTGCATGTCCTAAATATTCCTCTGTACATACCTCAAACCTTATAAAAAACAAATAAGTCGAATCAAATAAGCCTTAATACTACGAAATTAAATCAGTATATGTTTCATATACGACAGTATAGTACCTGAATATTCTTCAGTTCTCTACCCTCTTTTACCAGTTCCGAGTTATTAATACCACATTTTTTTTTCATTTCAAATTACACCGAAAAGAGCATTGAATACTTAACGAAAGCCATCTTTTAATATGCTCAGACTTCCCAAAAAAAGTTATTCCAATTTGTCGGTTGCATGCAAACTAATAAGCAGTTTTACCTGGGCGAAAGGAGTTCGACGATTCAAGTTCAGTTGAACACTCACCTGGAAAGAGAAAGAAAGAAAATACGATAAGTTGCAGGGAACGGAATTCGTTTTCTTTTTTAATCAAATTCATTGAAAATTTAATTTGGAGTTTGGCGCTCTTTTGAAATAAGGTCGTAAATCTGATAGAATAATTTCTGTGATTACGGGTGGTATAGGGCGAAATATCGTCGGCATTAATTAGAAGAAATATTCGATCAATAAATCCTAGATTAAATCCGCACCCCCTCCCACCGCTCCGCCACTGTTGCCCAGCAGCAGCAGTGGTGGTGGTGGTGGTGCAGCATGAAAGCGAAATGGGGTAGTAATAATACAGATATAGATGGGGTTTCCGCGGGTCTAGTGAGGATCTTGGGTTAGGGTTTGGGATTCGGGGTCATACCTTTGACTGTATCCTCCCTGAAAATATTGTTTTCGGGAATAATCCGGTAACTATTAGGGGAATTGGTGTCGTCACTGTCGCTGCTCCCGCAATTGTTGCTCCTTGCGAGCATATTGCTGTTGCTGTTGTTATTGTTGTTTCCATTGGTTGTGGAAAATTGAAAATCTCTCGTTGTCGTGATTGCGCTCACAATCGTTGTCGCCGTTGTCGAAGTCGCCAGGGGGCTAACCCACGAAACAGCATCTAATGGACTCCGCAAAATTGGAGTTGCATCGCCAACAACTCCGCAGCTCGGCATCGAACCGTACGCTCGGAACATGGTTTTGCACTTTTCTTAGCGCTTCTTTTCACTTCTATTTGTTGCTGTAAATTTGTTTTTATTTTAACCTTGTCTTTTTGTTTTTATTTTTCGAACAAAATTTTTCCGTATCTACACAATTTCCAATGTTTGCACTCTTCAAAGGGGGGCAAAATTCAGAGTCTTATGTCGAAGACGATGGAGTAAAAAAAAAAAGTATAAAACTTTTTATTTATCGAATGAAAAACTTTTAATTCGGCGAAGAACTTTCGACCAACTTTTATAACTAACAAGTGAAAAAAATTCACTACCAATACAGCGCCCGGAGGAACAATCGATTCCTTCCGAATGTTTACACTATCAACAGCAAGGACAGGAGCTATTTCCGGGACTCATTGAGTTTTCAATTGTTTACCTCACCGTCCTTGGACTGCTCCTTAATATTTTTCCTTTCATGTGTTTTAATTAACGTTTCCTTCCCATTAGCTCTGCGGAGTTCCGATTCTACGGTGATACTCCGGAAAAATATCCGTGAAATTATGCGAATTCATAAACGAGCGAATTAATTAAGAGAATACTGGTCAAACATTACTTAATTAAAATTCCATTTTCTCTATTCCCTGTTTATTCTTCTCTTATATTAAAATAAAAAACACTTATTTGTCAGAGGATAGTGTTTTCCCAGATGTACAAATTCCGATATTTGCGAATAAAAATATTTTAAGACGACATTCACGAATGAAGATGTGATTATTCATAGAAGACTAAATGTACATCAAAGAATTTATATGTTGGGATAAAGGTAAATATTATATTAATTTATATTTCTGGAATATATACAGATATTAATAAACCATTGATAATAAAAATCAGATAGTATTTAAATATCGCTCAAAAGAAACTTAATAACAATGAAACTATACAATTCTTTTAGAGCATATACAGGGTGTCCCAGAAATCAACGTCAAGCCGAAATCGAGCATTAGGCCAAGTCGTAACAGTTATCAGAAAAATATGAAAAAATGGTCATGTACTTTTCAAATTATAAGGATTCAAAAATAAATCTTAAAAACTGACACCCTGTGATGATCTTTCAAGTCCTGTGACTGCAAATATTAACTTTTCGTCATTTTTTTTTCTACCGTATAACTATGAATAACCCTTCTGTCAAACACAGTTAAAAGTTAGAATATAACTGCCTCAGTTTCAAATAAAAAGTTAGATTTTTGCCCAACATTGAATGCAAAATAATTACATTACTCAACTTTAACCGACTGTACTGTAAAAAAAATGTACTACACTATTTTGGCAAGTAACATTAAAAGATGGCGCGTTTAGTCTGGATTCCAAAATGGTATGACACTTACTAATTGCTTCTTCATAATTAAGGAAAAAAAAATTTTTATGAATGTGACGTGACTTACTGCTTTAATAAGAGTGAGCGAGGATAGTGACGGTACCTTGATCAAAGGGTACCACTACTTAAAAAAGTAATTTGTTAGTTTTAGGTGCATTTGAAATAAAATTTAGTCGTTGGGTTTCCTTATGATTTTTATTCAATCAGATTTAATGTTCAATGTAACAAATGTTCAAACTGTTTGCCTTCAGCTGCAATGCAAGCTCTACACCTCTTTAAAAATGATCGCGTGATAAGACGGGCGTATCTTTTCGAGTTGATGTATTCAGCGGCTTCTGAAATTCTTTCGCGCAGTTCATCTAAATCTTGGATAGGTTTACAGTACACTTTCTCCTTTATCGTACCCCAGTAAAAGAAATCTATGGGGTTTAAGTCTGGTGAACGGGCCGGCCACGAAATTGTACCGCCCCGCCCAATCCACCTATCGGGGTATTCTCGATTGAGAAACTCTCGTACTGTGAGAGCATAATGCGCTGGGCAGCCATCTTGTTGATACCACATGTTGCCGTAAATGTTCAGTGGCACTTCTTCCAATAAATCTGGTAATTGGTTCTGTAAGAAGTCCAAATAAGCCTGGGCATTTAAGTTCTCCGGCAGCTCGATTGGACCAATAACTTTACCATTTAAAATTCCCGTCCACATGTTTACTTTAAACCGGTACTGCGATCTGTCCTCCCGCATCAAATTTGGATTTTCCACGTGCCATTCGTGCAAATTGTGGAGGTTCATGTAACCGTCCTTTTTAAATGTTGATTCATCGGACCATAGAATTTTTTCAAAGAATCGCGGATCCTCTCGGTACTTCTGCAACATCGTTCGACAAAATCGCACTCTCTCTGGGTGGTCTTGGGGTAGCAGACTTTGTACTCGTTGTACATGGTATGGATGAAACTCGTTTTTTTTTAAAATACGATGAGCAGTACTTTTGGGGACTCCAATGCTCTGTTGAATTCCACGTACTGAGATAGTTGGGTCTTCTTCAACTGCTTGCAAGACTTCGTCCTCGTAGGGCATGACGGGTCTTCCCTCGCTTACCATTTGAGTAGGGAATCGACCCTCTGATAATGACCGATGCAAATTAATAAAAACCCGATGATCGGGATAACGCTCAGCGTTTGGGTATCTCTCACGATACATTCTAGCTGCAGCATTGGCATTGCATAAGCATTCTCCATAAATGAGATGCATGTTGGCGTATTCCCGTGCGGTATATCGAGATGGCATGATAATACACTACACAAACACGGGATCACGATTAAAACAATTCAGTCAATACGAATACAGAAAGATGCGCAGTAAACGAAAGAGCGTAACGTACTGCAGTATTGCACAATGTGTCTACGCATCCCTGTTTTGCCAGATTAGCGTCTCTATCTGTTTCACTTACACATACGAAATAATGTATCAATACGTCTCGCTCTTAGATAGAAGTAGCGTCACCATCTGTCTCGCTCACACTTGATAAAGTAGCGTCACCATCTGTCTCGCTCACACTAGTCAAAATAACGTCCCTCTTCTGGTCGCTAATCACGCTGCAATCTATCAACTCAACTTGCGACGTCTGTAAGCAGCATTCATCTCGGTCGACATTGTATGAAATCCGACTTTATTCAAAAGTTTTTTTTTATTTTTTTTTATTAAGAAGTAGCAATTAGTAAGTGTCATACCATTTTGGAATCCAGACTAAACGCGCCATCTTTTAATGTTACTTGCCAAAATAGTGTAGTACATTTTTTTTACAGTACAGTCGGTTAAAGTTGGGTGATGTAATTATTTTGAATTCAATGTTGGGTAAAAATCTAAGATTTTCTTTGAAACTGAGGCAGTCATGTTTTAACTTTTAACTGTAATTGATAGAAAGGTTATTCGTAGTTACATTACAGAAAAAAAACTGAAGAAAAGTTAATATTCGCAGTCACAGGACTTGAAAGATCATCACATGGTGTCAGTTTTTAAGATTTATTTTTGAATCCTTATAATTTGAAAAGTACATGACCAAGATTTTTTTTCATATTTTTCTGATAACTGTTACGACTTGGCCTAATGCTCGATTTCGGCTTGACGTTGATTTCTGGGACACCCTGTATATTAAGGTGCTTTTTTTCGCAACAATTTTTTTTCAGTTCCCCCACGAAATCTTGTAATACTAAACAAAAATTCCCTCAAAAATTGGAGCCCTTAATATTAATATATAATATTTCCCATATAAAATACACGTAAACTTTGGTTTTTTTTCTTCAAAACTCTATAGCTCAGAGGCATTTTATGGTATAATCTTGGTCAATGATAGGGTTTATTCAGAATTGAATGCTCTACAAAAGTGTCCATTGCGGCGTAACTGTAACTCCCACCAGCGAGGTAGTACGGGTCACTAAACCCAATTTTTCCATGAAATTGTCGCTTTTTGCCCCTATCTCGTAAATAACAAGAGCTACAGAGAAAGTGAATATGACAAACTTGTAGTAAATTCAATTTCCTGCAAAACAGTTCTGAACACTAAATGGCTAACATCGTTATTTCTTGAGATAATTTTCATGGAATTTTTGTTTAGGTATTTCCCACAAAATTTTGAGGTGGGTGAAAACAAAAAAATAATCGCGAAAAAAAAGCACCCTAGTGTTCTTATTAAAATCATTCAAACAACATTTATTAAAAATTTTCAAAAAGTATTTTGGTGCAAAAGATGTTTTATTTCCTTATTATTATACATATATGTATATCTAGTAGCTATATCGAAATCATCAATTTTTAAGAAAGTGAAATTGGTGTGTACTCTTCTTAAATTGTCTGGGCATTATTAATAATCCTACAAAAATGACCCAGCTCAAATTGAAGAATGTTAGGTTTTTAGAGTACATCTTTTCATTTGTAAAGAGATAATTTTTTTTTATAAGATATTTTGCTAATACATTTGTGAAGAAAACAAATATCAACAATGGTTAAGTAGGAATTTTAAAATATGTACCTAAAGCTCTTGGAAATGAGTATATGAGGATTTTCAGGGTCGCTAATTACAAATCGACTATTATATTGTATACTATATAAGATAGTGGGATTCAATACGTCGGCTGAAAATTGTGAACTTTAAGAGATTTGCATTTAAGTGGAGTCCTAGAGAATTTCAGGGTCACTGATATTGATTTTTTTTTTCAAATTTCCGGAAAAATTTCTTATCTTCAAAATATCCTATCATAATCCAAAAAATACGGGAATGAAGAATGAAAATGTAAAAACAAATGTACTTAATACAGTGGAAATTAACAAATCAGACCAAGCTTTTTGATTAGAATTTTCCCCTTAGCGCGCTGTTCCCTTTTTTTTTATCCACTCACAAATATATTAAGGGACGAGGGCAAAAACAGCTGAAGGGTGCGCTACAGAGCCTAACGTTTTGATGTAAAAAACTTCACGATGTATCTAAATAAATGAACTTATCGTTTACGCGAGTGCTACAAAATTCTGCATTGTATCGTCGATCGATTCGCGAAAGGCAACGCGAGGAAAGTACTTCGCAGATTTTCAAATTTGATAGCGTTTTCTCGGTTAAAGATATTTGAACCAGCTTAGAGGGCGCCTGGTGCTTCTGATGTGGAAGAGGGGGCGGGGAGGACATTTTGTGCACGCCAATTGGTCTTAATCAATAAACCCTTTCCCCGGGGCCATGGAGCACAATGTGGAGGAAATTTATTTACTTGATGAGAAAGCGAATGTTTTTCGGATAACGGAATGCACCAAATGAAATGAATGAAGGTCCATTTATAAGAAATGAAAAGATTTTTCGGAAATTTCTTTTTGTGTTCGTGAATAATAGTGAATCATTTCGAATTTTGGGGCGAACAACACAGCCATAAATGAAGAATTATTAAGCTTCTAATGCATCTTCTACTGCTATTAATTTCTCTTGGATCTATTTGTAGAAAACGAAACTTAATATTTCATACTAGCTGCGTTACTCGGCGTTGCCCGAGTGCAATCAATCCTTGAAAGAGCCCAAAACTTAAACGTAGTAGAATTTTTCGAGCACTAAAGTGAAAGTTTTGTTCTAAAAAGTGCTTCAGACTAAGGCCCAAAATTCAAGTCCAGTTTCCCTATATTAAATTTAATATTACTGGTCACATGTAACAAATCTCACGTCTTTCCATGCCTTGTGTCATGTCTCATGTTATTTCATGCATCATATGTCATATCTTGTATCAGCGGTATCATGTATCGCGTACTGTCATATTATGTGTTTAAGAATACAATAAAAATTTGAGAATTTTTTTAATCGAATCACTTCTGACAAACTCACAAAATTTACCTCTCTATTATATTAGTATAGGTTATTTTAAAAGTTTGTTCTAATCTAAACAATCTAAACAAATGGATTGCAATTAAATTAAAATAGATTATGTAATAAAATTAAATATATCTCAATTAAAATCCATGTTGTGTTACATATATATTTCAACTTATAAGCCCCATATTTCCGCACTTTACTGCCGGTGCAATTTTAATTTTAATTTAAGAAATGGTTAGTCATAATGGCTATAGCGAATTTTTAATTTTAGAGAAAGGCAATGAAAATTGGCACACAAGAGTTTTCGGGGTTGTTTATTTTGTATATACCATCAATCGGAAATTCCATTCTATTCTATTATGAATGTCAGTTTTAAAAATGTTGATCGAAATCGATTTTCTTTATAAGGGTTTTAAACTGACTATAGAATTTTGGAAATTCAAAATTCCGAATTAAGTACAGTGCTTAAATTCCTGCAATTTAGATGAAAACAATACAGAGGTTTTTAAAACCTGATTCTAAATTAACAATCAAACTTTGCAAATTCAAAATAATGGCGATCATAATTTTGTTTTTAATAGGATTCCCATCAAAATGGTCACGAATATTGAATCAATTTTACAAATATATGGGTGATCGAACATTTTTGTTAATTTGTTAATTTCGATCGATTACCTAATATGAAAATTGATTGTTGATTTCTAATTTTCTAGCAAAACTTATAAATTAAAAATAACAAACCCATATAGCATCCACAAATTCTTTACTTCTACAGATTTCCTCAATCGTCAGTAGCTACTAGGGATTTTTAAGTTTGCAGGTTTTGAATATTATTATTTTAGAAAAAGCTGCCCAATTTAAGAGTTTTCTATAAAAATGAGTATATTAGGGTTTTTGTTTTTCTAAACTACAATTGCGGGCAAGCTAGTTATAAATAAAGTTAATAAAAGCATAAATAATAAAAAGAAATAAAATTCACAGAAGCTACAAATGAGGAGAGGGAACTTTTCTACCCTCATTGAGGCACCTAGAACAACTGAAAGCAGTAAATGCCTGCAGCGAGTACATAACTATGTATTTAGATACTATCTGTCCTCAGTAGAGAATTCTTATGTAAATTGCTTTAGAGATACGCGACAACTCTGCCGTACATGAGATAGTGCTGCTTTCAGTTGAATTATGTATCCTCGGGAGTTACCGAGGCAATTTATACAAATTCTACACTCTCATGAGACTGAAGCTACATTGCTGGTTACAGAAACTAAAGTCAGAGCTATTTACTCTTGTGGAAGTACAATAGCAATTTCACAGTTTTAATATTAAAAACTGAGAGATTACAATCTTATCCAATTTTAGTAATCACGCTAATCATCGTACAAATAAAAAGAATGAAAACGTTTTTGTTTTCGCTTTTTTATATAAGATTATAGTATCAGTGTTACTATGCATTTTTTAAATTTTTCTTTGAGTAAAGCTTTAGTTTTTTGTTTGAAAAAACACGAAAGCAACAAACAAAATTATTATTATAATTAATTAGACCACAAAAATATAAACAACATGTGCAATTCAGCATGTTTGTATAAATGGTATGACGAGTTCACAAAAATAATTAGTAGAAATTAAATTAACCAATGTAAACAAAATCTCCCTAATTTGTAAGTGAATGCATTTTTTTTCTAGTTTTTCAAATTTATTTTGCTTTTGTTCCAGCAAAAATTGCTTGCCTACTTAATTTGTAAGTGAAAAACAGTTTTTTAAGAGTTCAACTTTACTTTGATTTGTTCCAACAAAAAGTTTTTGCACTCAATTAAAAATTCATACTCTGAATGACTTTAATTGTTCCATTGAATATTGTTTGTACACTGTGTAAATGAATTTGTTTTTTAATTATTTAAAAGAAAATAACTAGGTTCCACAGTAATTGCAACTATGGAATGTAAGACTGTTTACTAAATGAAATTATCTCCTATTTTTTCAATCGAATCGAATTTTAATTAATGATTTTACCGAGAAAATTATAAGCGACTATTGTGTACTTTATTGGTTTTTCATATTTAATTGATTTTAACCATACAAATTGTTTGAGAAGAGAAAGCGTTCACCAAAACTAAGTGAATTGTTTACTTTTAAGATATAATTAATCAAAAGAACTTTATGGGAGCAATAACGAAAGCTTGCTTTAGTTCTAACAATTTTTTAAGCTATTTTTGGGAAATTAAATACGAATCTGAAAACACAAATGCCCATCACGTGGGGTTCTAAAAAAGCTATATTTTTCAAACTCTAAATTATTACAAAAAAATCAGAAACTCTTACGAAATATTACTTATTTTACATTAATTTTTTCATAAACGTGTTTTCAAAAGACCTTAGTAAAGATTATCTGATACTTCAAGTTTCAAAGTACAATTTTTCAGTTGAGCTTTTAATATTTGACGCAGTAAATATTTTCTCAGATTTTAAACCCATTTATCTCGAAAACTTGAGATGATGGAAAATATTCGTTTTCGGACTTGTAATTTACAAAGAAAATCTTATAGAGATGATCAATCACTTGTTCTACAAGAAATTCGCTTTGAGCTAAGAAATGATTAGAAAAATAAAATAAAATATAAGCATAATATAACTAAGATATAAGACCTAGTTCTAATTTTCGTATATGTATGTAGGACCTTAACTATTTTGCAGAGTGCGAGACTTTTAAATAGTAAAATATGTTGAAGAACAGTGATTTCGCGGCATGGATTTTGAGAAATGTTTTAATAAATTACCTATTATCTATTACCTAGTCTGTTGAATACGAATATAAAATCAGTTGGTTCTAGATTTTGAAATAAGGCTTACATAATGATAATGAAAAAAAATCCAACAATTCTTTTAAATAAATGTAAATCATCATACTTTTAATCGTGTTTTTAATTTTTCATTTAATTTTCATTTAATTTTCATGTTTTTACATTTTATTTTAAGCAGTACACGACTAATACCACAGAAAATAACTAAATTAAACTAAATAACTAAAAATGTTCCCCGGTATTATGAATTCACAAACGTAATTTCTAAATGGGCTGGTATTTTTTTGAAAAAATATAGGATTAAAAGTTAGAAAATTTCATGTTAGTGAGATTTTATATATCTAAAGGTTAGACTTCAAGTTTTCCTTTATTTTTTTACTAGTTTTCAAAAAAAAGAACGGCTACGGTAACCCTACTTTTTCGAAAACCGTGACCAATTTATTTAATAATAAAAATTGTTTTTAAATCGATTGTTTTTTTTTTTAATGAACTTAAGGACTTGTAAATTAATGATTAGTATTATTTATTTAAGTGTTGTATATCATGTACTAATCATAATTTACGATTTGCTTAATGACCAATTTTTTTTTGATCATGTATACAAAAATGACGAAAAGTCTACTAGAGGTTAGCCCTTTTCGTACTTTTATATCAGTTATGAGCATTGCAACACGCTATGCATTACAAACAACAAAAAATACACAACAATTTCATTTTCATTAGTAGCCGACGAGACTAGAGACTGAAAATCAATTGCAAAAATCAAAAGAAGTTTGTGATCTGCTGAAAACCAAAATCAATAATTTCTCTACTTATAAGAAGAAAATTAACAAAATCAAAAAGAAATTCTCAAGTGATTGTAATTTTAAAAATTGACAACAAATATATCATCATTTAAGAATGGATGTGTGTCACCATTTTATTAAAGAATAATTTATCCTAAATGAGTAGTTTACTAATTATTAATTTAGTGTTGTTCTTGTCTAGATTAATAGAATAAAATATTTCCAATTATTTAATAATACATGTGAAAAATAATTGAATCACTTGATTCAACCAATTGGCTTTCGAGTCAAAGAGGAATAGGGAATTAAGAAATTTGGCTCACTTTAACCGAATTGTTTATATCCTTTAAAAGAGCGAATTCAATATCCAAAATAGCAGCCAGTCACACTCTATATATAATTTCTAAGTTAGACTTCTCTTTGATTAATTTCCTATCTTCTATTCGGAGGGTTAGAATCTGTTGACCTATTTAATAGAATTCGACCAATGACTGTTAAATACACGTATTTACTGTCCGGTGTGTTTACATAGAAGGAAAATCGAATTTAATCAATTTAAGTAAAAAGCCGAAATCCATCGGCGCTGATTAGTTCCTACATAAGTCCGCTTGAATTAGGTATGCGGTTAGCATTTGGTTTTGCGTGAAAGTATCAATCTTAATTAGTCAGCCCCGAGGACACGCAAGGTTTTGATCAAAGATCTCAGGAGGGGCTCCGTCTTAATGAGCCACTTTTTGTGCTTCAGCTGTTGTTAGACCGTCAAGCCCGAGCATTTTGCAGGAAGTGTGCAGAAGTTAGATCGTAAGTAAAACCGCAGTAAGTAGCAAAAAGCCAAGGTGCGCTTTTTATTTTTATTAAAAAGTAAGGTCAGTGTGAAGTTTGAAATTTGAGACGCGTCTCGGCAAGCCATCACCGTCAAACTTCAAACTATCTATCGCTTGTGACACCCGAATCAATCACTGTAAAGTATCCAAGTATCTGGCGCGGCTCGACGGGTGTGAGTTACGGCTCCACGTATCGAATTCACTTTCGGTTTCACCTATCTCCTGCTTAGCATGAAAAAGAAAGTCTAAGGCCATGTCCACACCCCTTCCGCCACGCCTCGCCCGACCCTCGCGCACCTTTACATTTTTTATGTTACGTGAAAGGTAACGCCGCGAAGAGCAAATCATTTATTTTTCGTTGCACAGCACGTTCCTGGTAGGGTTGCCAAACATATGGTACATAGTAAGAATATGTTTGAAAAAACATAGAAATAAAATTTTATTATAAATAGAAGTAAGTCTTCCCACAAGTGTGGAAATAGAGAATATTGTAGATTTAAAAATTATTAGGGCTCTGTACCTACAAATGAACTAGAAACAGAACCCTTTTAACATCACTCAAGCATCTGTCCGTCTGTCACAGATGATTATCTCATTAAGACGCTCGAAAAAAAGACTATATGAACAATTTTTTTTTTCATTTTACTCAATAGTTATATGCAAAAGTGGTACACAAAAGTAACTTCAAAAAGTAGGCAGTTACTTATGTTGTCGATTTCTCTGCAACAAATCATTTGAAATATAAAAATCAAATGTTATTATCGTTCCGAACTGCAATAATTAATTTTTATGCATACTTTTTTTAATAATTAATTTTTATGCATACTTTTGTTGGCGGACTTTTTTGAAAAAGAAAATAAAAGTGTTTTTTGTAATAAAAAATGTAGTAAAAATTAATTTTGATACGATCGTAGTTCGGAGCGAACCTATACATGCAAGAAATATCTGGTTAAAATTTCAAGAGAATCGGTTGATTAGTTTACGAGAATTGGACAACGTAAGACTAAAAAAACTTGTTTCGAGAAAAACGCGTTTAAAGTTTTCCGGGTAAGCAGCTTAGCTGCGGTCGGAGTAATAGAGCGCGCTAAGGTACTCATATTTAAGTATAGGTATAGAATGGTAGAATGTCCGGATCATTTTGAAATTTGCAGAGAACATTTTTGAAAAAATGTACTTTCGAAAAATGCAAAAAAAAAAAGAAATCGATTTGTTGAAAAGAATATAACGCCTTATATGAAGTTTACAGGAATATTATAACGAAAGTTCTGGGTTTTATAGATCTCTAAAAGTATGCAATTTGAAATAACATTTGACGATTTTTTAATAGTTAATCCTTTAACTCTTTAATTTTGTTTTGAAAAACGATGGCTACCTGCACACTAACTAATATTCTATAATGTAAATTCTTTAAAAGTTCTTTACTTGACCTTTTTCAGAAACAAAAATGATAGTTCATTTCTTGAGTACAATTTCTTCATCCTTGTGGCGAATAGACTCGACATTATGCGAAAAATTGTCGTTTATACTCGACATAAACAGTTAAAGGGTTAACAACTTAATTTCTAAAATTCATATTCGTGCATTCTCATTATACACTGGTCTGCAAAAACACATTTTAGACATTTTTAGAAACTCCTTAGAAATAACGGAATATTGTATTATAATAGCTCCAAATATAGTTTAAAAGTAAAAAATGCCTAACTATAGCTATATAATATTAGATATTTGTTAACGTTGTTAACATTTCTTACAACAAGTTTTTCATGAACTTTTCCCTGTGACTTCTGATACGAATGAGCTGGGATATAAGAGATTCTCATGAAAAACTTGTCTCTCGAACAAAACTTTATAAAGGTTACAAATAATTGATATTTTATATATATAGTTGAGTATTTAAACTTTCTTTAAATTATGTCTTGAGTTCCTACAACTTGCCGTAATGTTTTAAGAAAATAACAAAAATTGTCAACTGTTCTTCCCTCGAAAATGTCATGTGATGGAAGAAAGTTATTTTCGGATTCGTCATCATCTACAAACAAAATTATATTAAAAACATTTATCATCCTTTCAGGATAAGCGATTGGCATGAAAAATGTATAGTAGTATATTTGTAGCAAAACTAATATTGCTTATGCAAATATTAAAAAAGTAAAAGTAAAATCCTACATAACTTGTTCCCGAAACAAGTTTGAATAGGCTTATGCAATTTTCTATGGAAACGACATTTATGGTATTGATTCGTAAAGTTTTAGGATGTTATTTCACCATTATTAGTTAAACTTTGATTCTGAATTTTGTTGGAACGTAATGGAAGGCTACTTTCCAAATAAAAAAAGACTGTCCAATATACCATATATCACAATTTCTTTTTTATTGATAAAATAAAATCCATAATATTTGTTCGTTAAAATCCTAAAGTGTCAATTATGACAATATATGAATCTGCCTAGCAACATATCTTAAAAGGTGTATAAATTACAAACTAAATTAAAGTTTAGCAAGCCTTTCTGTAAAAGAACCACTTTAATAACTTTTCAACTTTATTAACTTAGAACAACACTTTTCCTTCTCAATTCAAATTAACATAACAATTGCTGAATTGGATAATAATGTTGAAGAAACTTAAACTAAAAAATACCATTTGAATCAGTAACAGTTCGGACAAAATCCAAAATAAAGATAAACATAACAAGGAAAAAATAATTTAAAAACTTCTTGTAATTTCACATACAAAAGCTTAATAAAATTACATCGGTTCTGTAATTTAAAAAATGTTTTCGAGATAGTGAAACTACTACCTTTAGATTTTACTTCTGCTTATTCTAAAAGTAGTAAACGATTTTTAGTGTTCAATATAGAATTATTTTTATATTAACTTCATTCATCTAGTACTCTTGTTTTTATACAATATTTATAGTTTTGTTCTAAATTTTACTTTTAATGCCTTCAAAACCAGCTCAAAGTTCGAAAATTTTTAAAATTACTTAGTTGTGTTACTATTTTACTAGTTTGGAAATTAATAAAGTTTTATTTTTTTCCAGTATTATTCTGCTACATTTTTTGTTTTAACTCTCGATCGAATCGAATTGAATAAGAAATTCTATTTTTATTGGTGTCAGGTGTGGGATAATATTTGATAAAAAGGCATAGAGCCCGTACATTGGAGTAACGTTGAGTAAAAGTTAACTAATTTACTTAATCTTTCAGGTACAAAATATTTTAAATTATTTGATTTCCATATAAAACAAAGCATGTCAGAGGAATTAGAAAAGTTAGTAATTTTAGTTTTAAAGTATTTGTTTTCGGTAGAATTAATCATTGAATTCTTGAAAACAGTGTAGTACTGACAATATTTACAAAAATATTTCTAAAATTAGAACTTAATACGCTTGACACACTAGAGTTAAAATTGAGAATTTTGAAGTTAATTTCGTTACCACCTTACACATTGCTTTTCTCAATTTCAATTTGCAATTCAATTTTAAAAATTTCAGAGATGACTTCAAAAGAAGTATTAATAAATATGAATTTCGTTAAATCAGCATATAAATAATATTTCTTATATTTTTCAAACAATTCTTTTTAAAACAAGAAATAGAGAAGAAAAACAAAAAACATCAAGATTTTATGCTAATATAGAGCAACCAAATAGAGCCAGAAATGTAGGCGACAGAGAGTTCCCGCATATAAAAAATATTTAGGAATTTTGAGTACATGTCTTCAAAGATATGAGTATCTTTGAAATCATGAGAATTTCGTTTGATGCCACTTTGGCTGCCTTTTAACTTTATTTATGTCTATTTTCAATGAAACCTAAAATCGTTAGAGTTTTTGAAACAGCTGGTTAATAGGAATTAAGTAGTCAATGCGTCACCTGTCGCATAATTTTCGTACTACTTTCTTCATTTCGTACAAAATTAGAAAGTAAAAACCAGGGTACGGAAAAATTCCGTTCGCGAATCGAAAAAATTTAATTCCTCTCTTTCCATTCGTTCGCGAATCGAATCAAATTTATAAAATTCGTGAGCGAATTTTTTGAGAAGAACTTAAAGCTTTCAATTCATCCCTGAGAATGATTCAAATAAACTTTTTCAGATTTCGTTCACGAGCGAATATGAATGGAAAAGAATCATTCTTTTCGGTTCGCTCTCTTCTCGTGCTTTTTGCTGTTCTTTGTTGGCGATGCGTCAGCTGTGACTGTGTAGTAGGCAGGTCAGTCACTCTTGTGAGCTGTTTAGCCACTGATATATACATCTTCAGGGTGCAACCAATTGTAATTTTAAGAATGGGTCGACTTAAAGTTTTTGAATTTTCTAAATACGTCTGCTATGATAAGGATAGCAAGACGTCGACGTATTTAGAATGCGGAAAAAAAATTAAAAGGACAATTAACTGGCAATATTAAACAACAAAAAATACTATTGTTATTATTTTAGAATTAACTTTCATTTAAATCTTTTGACCTACTTATTTTTCTCACCACTTTTGATCATCCGACTTTGATTCAAAAATGTCCCTCCTCGCCTTCTACAGAAAACCCTAGATACTAATTTTCACATCCATAGAATTTTGTATTTCAATCGCCATCTAGATTTCCAAACTCTCAAAAGAAAAATCGGAATGAGCAACCCTGAAAACCCTCTCGCAGCAATTTTTAATAAAATATTTGAAGTTTTATGATTTGACTACTATCTTCAATTTCAAAAACTTTCAAATTCTAATTTTCTGAAAAATTCCAGCAAAACAAAAATGATGTTTTGGCCTATTTTTTGGCCTCCTAGGGCTTTTTCGACCCCTTCGGGGTTTCTAAGGGGGGTTATCGGACCCGCTCTACAACATGGTGCAAAACAAAAATTTCATGTCACATGTCATGTTACATGTCACATCATGTGTCATAAGCCGTTAATCCACATTTTACGGCTTGCAATAGACTCGTCGTTAATTTGGCATTCGTAAACAAAACAAAAATGATGTTTTGGCCTATTTTTTGGCCTCCTAGGGCTTTTTCGACCCCTTCGGGGTTTCTAAGGGGGGTTATCGGACCCGCTCTACAACATGGTGCAAAAAAAAAATTTCATGTCACATGTCATGTTACATGTCACATCATGTGTCATAAGCCGTTAATCCACATTTTACGGCTTGCAATAGACTCGTCGTTAATTTTGCATTCGTAAACAAAACAAAAATGATGTTTTGGCCTATTTTTTGGCCTCCTAGGGCTTTTTCGACCCCTTCGGGGTTTCTAAGGGGGGTTATCGGACCCGCTCTACAGCATGGTGCAAAAAAAAAATTTCATGTCACATGTCATGTTACATGTCACATCATGTGTCATAAGCCGTTAATCCACATTTTACGGCTTGCAATAGACTCGTCGTTAATTTGGCATTCGTAAACAAAATAAAAATGATGTTTTGGCCTATTTTTGGCCTCCTAGGGCTTTTTCGACCCCTTCGGGGTTTCTAAGGGGGGTTATCGGACCCGCTCTACAACATGGTGCAAAAAAAAAAAATTCATGTCACATGTCATGTTGCATGTCACATCATGTGTCATTAGCTGTTTAGTCGCATTTTACGGCATGCAGAATACTCGTCGACGATTTGGAACCGATCAGCTAATTTCGAAATATATTGTTATGATAATTCAAATTTTATTTTTTGCAATTATTTTGACCAGAGTGAAAGAGTTTAATTTACTGCGGTAGAATACGTGATTTTTTTAAATTTAATAATAAATTTAAAATTTATGAATAAAAGTATATGCGTATTATGTTGTTGGGTATCTGCATTCGGTTGTATTTAATTTGATTCCCAAATCATTCATTTGCGATAAATTCGCGAACGAATTAAATTTTCAGTTCTTGAAATTTTCGATTCAATTCGCGAGTCGAATTTTATTAGAAAAAGAATCGAATAATAAAATTCGTGAGCGAATCAAAAAATTTAATTCGCTTGGGATCCATTCGCAAACGAACGAATCAAATTTTTTGATTCTCCGTACCCTGAAAAACTCATTTCCAAATTGAGTTGAATTGTAGATCCAAATGGAGAACAAAGCCAAAATTCTAAATTTCGACCGCAATGTGTCAGGAGTATAAGTTTACGTTCCATAAAACAAATTTATTTACGTAAAATAAATGTCGAGACATACCGTGCCCCAGAATTAATCCAGTGCGACTTTAATTTAGGTTAAAATCCAGATTTTATTCCATATGCCAAAAGAATAAGGTTAATGTTGATTTGCATTTCTAAATGAAATTGTTCTGTACTTTCTCCTATTATTATTACACGTATTGTGTTGCATTAGGTTTCTGCTGTGTTAATCTTTTTTCATACTAGTCCTATGGTAACCCTAGTTCCCGGGGATTATTTTGCACGAATTCCAGGGAATTTACGATCGATGCCCCGCCCTCATCGCTGCCGTGTGTCGTGTACATTCTGTTTACATATTTTCGTGCGATGGCATGCATCACAACATGACCAAAAATCGACCACTTCGCAACTGGTGTCATCAGTTTCAATTACCGCAGCCTTCGAATTTGATTAAAGGCGCTGTCTCGCGGCCAGCGACGGCGGTGGCGATAGTGCGGTGGTTGCTGACCATATTTGCGATATGAATTATCACCATTCGGAAAAAAACATATATAAAAATAAAACGGTGGAAAGTTTTCCCCATTATCCTCGAGGTGCATAATGTAGAGTTGGACCCGGGACTATTTTCGGTCCCCATTCTAAGTCTCGAAATCCCAAAATCAGGGTGCTGCTCCCAGTTCCGGGAGCAATTACACAATCTCCAAAGTTAGCGGCACCTCGACACCTGGATTTGGATTAGCCAGGCGATTTCCATTTACATTTCATCCCGAGAGCTTTTGATTATTCAGCGCACGTATCCGGTGGAGTAATTTTATCACCGCCTTCTGTCCGCGTCCGCAAATGGTGCGGCTTACTTTCCCCGCGGAATTTAATGGACAATTTCTTCTATTTTTTTTTAATTTTTTTTCCTCACTGCGCTTGCTGCTGCTGCGGGTGCCCCCGGGGATCCGGTGTCGACGCGACTTCGGGCTGCGGCGTAATTAATTAGCCGCGCAATAGTGCAGTTGCGCAAATTGATTCGAGTTTATTTCCATGCTGTCGCAACGCCCGCCACCGTCCGTCGTCGCACTCGGCCACTGAGGCGTGAAAGATTTAAGGAGTGATCATTAAGACGGATTGTGGAGTACACCGGTCAATCGGTACAATAACGCAATTATTTTTATTTTTAAACATATTTTGCAATAAACCGGATAATTGCGAACTCTTAATTTGGTATTACAATGATCCCAGAAAAACTAAACTACGAATATGATTCCCGATGTCTGAACATCACTGCAAGCTTATAGCTGAATTCAAATTCAGCTAAAAGTTGTTACGCCACTCAGAAAAATAATTACTTTACAAATCAATGGTTTTTACGCGATTATTTTTATGTGCCGTAGATAAGAATTCGTATTTAAGTAACTAGAAGGACATAGCATAAGAACTTTTAATTATCGAAAAGACCCATTTATTATTTTAACTCACTGGTTGCCACGATCATCATATTCAGCCTTGAATTCAGCTATACCCATCTGCGAGTTATCTCGTAGCTGACAGTTAACGTGTTAATATAGCCCTATCAAAGCATGCAAACTATAGCTGATTTTCAGACAATTAAAACATTTCACTGACTTGTCTATTTTGAATTAAGTGATTTTAACTGAGAATTTCGCATAGGCCTTAAGTAAATTGTCTATGGAAATTAGGCAAACATCCTAAAATTTGTAGATAATTTTACTAGGTTTTGTAGGCAAGCTTTCTAGAGATTGTTAATTAATTTAGAAAAATTTGCCACAATTTGTAGGTCATTTTTCTACATTTTGTAGGCACATATTCTACAGAATGTAAAGAAATTTTTTACAAATTTCGGTGACTTCTAGATAAACTTACAACATTTAGGCATATATTCTGCAATGTTTTGTTGAATTTTTACAATCCGTAGTCATATTTACTAAAAAACGTTACAGAAAAAAATTTCTTCAGAATATAGACAAATTTTTATATAACAACAGTTAGAAAATCGACAACAGTAGGTGCTTTTTCTACACTTTGATGAATAAAGTAAAAACATCGTAACACATAACTCTAAACATGTCGTTTCTTGTTTTACTTAAAGTAAAGTAAACGGATCGCACATAAAACAGCTGAGGATATGCATAACACAGAGCAGGCAGCAATTCACAGGAAAATAAAAAAAGGCATAAACTCAAATGTTTCCGAAAATGTTGGCTGCACCGAAAGTTCTTTGTAATTTATGAGTATCTTATGGTTATTTTAACAGCAATGAAAAAATATGATGTGGGTAGAATATCAAAATATAACTAACTCATAAGCTACAGTTCTAATCGTATACAGGTGGAATCGCTATTAATCCTGCGACTACACACATAACTTGGGACACACACGGGTCAAGCTGACCCCAAAAAATTTTAAAACTGCTACATTTCGCGAACTATATTTGTTTTTAAAATGTTCGTTATAAGGTTTTTTAAGCTAAGAAGATGTACTTTTCGGTAGAATCGTCGGAAGTTCGAAAAATTTTATTTTTAACGACTTAATATTCCTATTCATTCTGAGATATTTTTGAGATCTTAAAAAATGTTTGAGGTGCAGATAGTAGTTAATGTAGACAATTTTCCCAGTAGATAATTTCCTACCAAATTGTAAAATGACTAAACTCAGCAGGTGAAATAACGAATTTATGTACATCTTGCTTGCTTATTGAAGTAGATGCAAAAACTGTTTTTATAGATGATTTTTCTATTTGCCACATTTTTAGATATTTCACCTACGCCTAGATCCAGTTTCAGTTGAAAAGAAAGTATTTTTAGTTCACTTAAATAGAATTACGTGATTTACCAAATCATATTAGATGATAAAAGCAAATCACCTAAAACGAATTATGTGAGTTTCCTAAATCTGTTTTCTCAGTACATAGCAGAAATTTCATCATGTAAATAAGAAAGTAGTGATGGACTCAATCGAATGATTGCAACTATCGATAATTAGTAACTGAAAGATTTCAACTATTGCCTGATTCATTAATTTATTTTTTTCTTTGTAATATAGAAAATAAATCATCCTCTATGCCTAATCTTTTGCCTTTTCGTTGATTACTATGCTTTCAGTAAATTAACTTTGTGAACGAATAGAATCGGCTACATGAACAATTTTAAATGACTGAGTACAATGATTTTCGTTCGAACGACAATTTCATTCAGTCAAATTAGAAATGATCGATTTTTATGACACTATCGAATGAGTAAACATTTCTCAATTATCGAAGGGTGTATTAGTTTTCATTCGATTGTCCCCATTACTAAAGGTTTTTTTTTTTTAGAGCCGGAGAACTTTAAATTGCCAAAACTGTTTTCTGTGACAAACGATTTGACAGTTCTCGGTTGTTTTGAGGTTAGTTTAGTTTGGCAATTCATCATGAATAAACTCACGCCGTAGGAACGTTTGCAAATTCTTCAAATTTATTTGAAAGACACCGTGTCATTCGGGAAAAACATCGGGCATTACGTGAGTTTTATGGTGCTCATAATCATCCTTTAGAGCGATTAATTCGAGACACTATCCATTAGACTATTTTCTTTGGGGATATGTAAAGTCGCATGTCTACGCTGATAAACCAGGAACAATTCAGCACTTGGAAGCCAACATTCGACGCATTATTATCGAAATATAGCCTGCTGTGCTGCGAAGAGTGTGTCCAAATTGGACCTCCAGATTACGCCATGTACTCGCCTGCCACGGCGGCCACTTACCTAATATCATATTCAAACATTAATGCCAAAAAATTATCTTTCAAATAAAGACAATTTCATGGTTAATTAAAACATAATTTTGTGTTTTATTTCAATTTAAAGCTCTCCGCCTCTAAAAGAAACACCCTATATAAGAGAGCATCACTTTGAAAATTAAGAATTGAAACCTATTGAATTTACGTGTAATATTAAATAATTAAATCAATAGCGCATATAGTTAACATGAAAAGAGTGAAACCACATTAATTTGACAGGGTTTCTATTAAAAAAACAATTCGAATCACATAACTTTAATGTGACAGCACTTTTAGCCAAAATACAAAAGTGAAACAAGTTCGTGCTAGCAAGGAATTATTCAGTTTGTCTTATATTGCATCATAAGGGAATCAAAGTTGAACTCTTTATTTTTATGAATAAATAAATATGCTCTTTGAAAATAAATTTCAAAAATACTGATTCTTTAAACAGGTGTGATTTTGTGACATGAGGTATTTGTTAAACGTATGGCTTCAAATCCAAATTACTTTGTTATGTCTATAGATTCAGTATGATAAGTGATAACTTCTAAAAGTGGCACATACATTTGCCCAATGTATTTTTAATTTCCACTTTTTATTCCAATCCGTCATTGTTAACTTAAAACAATGTTTTACTCTCTAAATCATTGGTCTTTTTATTTAATTTTTCCTTGTCATATTGATTGAAATTATATACAGGGTGTCCAGGAAATAGTGCGCCAAAATTAAGGGGAAGGTAGCTTGGGTCATGACCTACCAGAATATCAAAATATGACCTTAGTGAAAACCTCACCGTTTTCGAGATATTTGGGTTTTTATGAAAAATTAAATTTCAGATTATTGACTAGTTGATGCACATAAAATGACATGTTCTCATTTTTTTTTTGCTAAAATATTCTAGATAAGTTGCCCTACCTGGTAAGCATGTCATTTTTTATTACTAACACAAGACCGTCGAGAAAAAAAATAATCAAATTTGTTTTTTTGCTGTTCAAAATTATTTGACTCTACTTTGACCTTAACTGGTGAAAAAAAATATACTAGGCAGTGATGGGAAAGCAATTCAAAAAATTGCTTAATTAATGCAGATTTCAGAATCACCCATTTTATTCATGAATAATAAGATATTGCCATGTTCGTTTTAAATCAAATTTAATTTTTCATAAAAACCCAAATATCTCGAAAACGGGAGGTTTTCACTAAGGTCATATTTTGATATTCTGGTAGGTCATGACCCAAGCTACCATCCTCTTAATTTTGGCGCACTACTTCCTGAACACCCTGTATATATATATTATTTATATTAAAAGTTATCGGACCAATTATGGATTTTTAAAAACAATAATTGATGTGTGTAGATGCTATATAATAAATATTTCTAGAGTATAGATTTTAATCTCGATATATATAAAAATTAAACAAAAGCTTCTCTTTTGTAGTTAACTTTCTTATATCATTATACCAACATACACGCTTTTAAATAAATAAATAAATATAGGGGTTATATTAGAGTAACAGAAAATTGATTTAAGGGGAGGTTCCTCTGATCGACTCTGAAAAGTTCGTCACTTTTATGAATTTTTTTGAGGTATAAAGAAATGTGATATGAACAAACGGTTTTTTGTACAATGTTTATTGATAAAAAGAGTCCCTAAATTTATTTTTTCCCCCTCTTTCAATTCAAAATGGCGGCTCCAGCCATATCTCCACGAGGCCTTGCGCGCCATATATGCGTCTGCGCGGGACGTTCCCGAGGGTCGTAGGGGTCACTGAAACATGAACATTTTTTAAGTTAGTTAAATAAACATATGTAGCGGCCCTTCAACCAAAAATTTCGAAATTTTGATAAAAAAAACAGAGAAAGTTATCCACTTGAAAATTAAGGTCGTGTTTTGGGGTGTGTTTTAGTTGTTTAAGACAGGCGTAAACATTGTTTATTATTAAAATATATTGTTAATAATGGATCAAGGGCCCCCAGATTGAATTTTACACATGACTTTAAAATTTCAAGTGGATCCGATCAGTGGTTCTCGAGATACACTGTCCCGCGCACTGAAAATATCAACTTTCGGGAAAACGCGTTTGAAGTTTTAGAACCATTTCGTCTTGTTCGCTAGTTGTGCCGCGTTAACAGTTGCACGCTTCTCTTTGAAGCGCTGTAACTTTCTAAAAACTGCATAAAACGCAAAACGGTTTTAGGATCATGTTTTTAACATATTATAGATTGATAATATGTAAAAAAAAAAAAATCGATTTTTTCATCGCCGATCAAAGGAACCTCCCCTTAAAAGAAAATATTAGATGAAACTATTGAAATGTAATAATTCACAATATGAAATTTATATTATAAAAATAGTTATAGTATAAAAATTAAACAAAAGCCTCTCTTCTGTAGTTAACTTTCTTAGGTCAGAATATAAGATCTATTCAATGGCAATTCCACCTTTCGATGCACGGTTGGGTACTGCACTTAAGATACATTATTTTATAGCCTATGACAAACTCTTATTATTTAATAATATATATTAGAAAGTATAACATATTATTATTATAATAAGTAACAAAATAATTCAAGAATTCATTGTGAAAAATATAACAAATATGAGTCTAGGAATATTGAAATTTGGAGTTTTCAATCTTCTGTCGCTTTTTTTAAATAATACTTTCTGCTGCTACGTGCTGATGGGTAAAAGATCACTTTACGATCGTGACGACTGTTTGCAACAAAGTTGTACTACCAGTATAAGCAAACTATCGAATCGAAATTCACACCGAGTCGTTTGAAATTGCTTAAATGAAATGAGATCACCTCCACAATGGACTAGCAAATGAGACCTAATTTCGAAAAGGCTTCAGGCATAGAGAAATGCCTGAAAAGTGAAACCAATTTGGCGCGTGTTGTCGTTCAGCAAACCAATTAAATTGAGAAAAAGTCGCTTATAAAACTTTGGAAAGTTCCACACTGCATATAAAATAAATAAAATTGGTTTAAGCGAACAGAGACTAAAATGCCAGAGTAGCCCTCGTTGGGGCCGACAATTGGTCATATCCCTCCCGTGGCGAAAATAATAGCGCAATGTGTGCGTCTGAATTATGCGGGAAACGCGAGCGGCGCAACATATTAATATGCGGGTCAATTTAATGCATCAAGTAGCAGTTTGCATCAATGCAATTGAATTGCTTGGCCCAATGGCCGTGTCCACTTCGTCTACTTAAGATCTCGTCCGGTGATCGCAGATTGGATCAGCTGACGACAGACGACGTACAGTCACGTTTCCGTCTGCCGACAGATAATGCGGCAAGCAGTTGAAAATATAATGCAAAAATACAAAAAAAAAAAAAAAAAACCACGACGATGAAGATATAAATAAAAAGATCACGAGCAACACTTTTGTGCCTCGTTGTGGCGGACATGCCAAATTACCGCGAAATTGAGCGTTTTGTAACGTCCGCGCAATAGTTGCGCTATCGATTTCGATCAGTTCATAAATGGTAGTCATTCAACTGATTGCTTTCCAGACGCAATATTTTGCCATTTTTAGATTCATTCCGCATACGGACAGTCTGGTCTCATTAAACTCCCATAAAGTCCACTCTCTGATGTTCTGTACATGTCAATGGGCAGTTATTACCGCGCATACCGCGTCTATACCGTTACAACGCCCAGACCTGTTCGCGATTTCATGGTAGGCCTCTTATATTTTAATGAGCTACGGCACATATTTGATAATCGACATGGGCAATGATCTGAATATCTGAAGACCAAAAGTGATAGTGCCGACAAAAGCGAGTATTTGCGGAAAAAGTCTATAACTCCTAAACGGATAGGCCTATTAGCATAACGTTTTGCCCTAATTTAACAAATCTACATATATTTATAAAAAAAGACAGTTGTAACTACATATATGGAACAACAATAATAAAATTTTAAAAAAAATGGTAGTTTAAGACAATAACATTTTGGCGAAAACTAGTAATTGGGAATTTTCGGGGACTCTGATTTTATATATGTTCGTCAACATTTACCAGATTCGAAACTTAAAGGTATTTTCATCATACCTTTTGCAGACTTCAATACAATCTACTCGTAGGTTTTGTAATCATCTAATGCTTTGATTTTAAATAGTATTTCTGAGTTATGGTATTGTTTATATGATTTGGCAAACTGAGGCTGTCCTGAGTACATCCAAATGAAAGAATTTTTAATTTATAATTATATTTTTTTTTCTCGCATTGGTCAGATTATTAGTGACATATTTTCCGCTACTAACGCTGAGAGCAGAAAAAGACATAGAAATCGAGTTTGAACTAATTCAGTGGCACTGCTCAATGGACTACGTCATTCTGACATCAGGAACTAATTCAAGAGCTCTAGTCAGTTCAAAGCATAACATTTTTAATTGAGAGATTTCGAGAATGCAAATATTTAATATGTATGTCGCCAACATATACATTAAAAAAGATGAAAACCGTCACTTGATAGTTTGGCCTATCTAAAATTATTCTTCATATTTGATGTGGCAAAATTCGCAATCACTAAGACACTTACTCAGTTGGTTGAATCGACTAAGACATTTTTGAAAGTAGTAAATAAAATTATTTATATTTTTTACTTAGAAGTAGCACTTCCAAGCAGTGAGAATTTTATTTTAACACAGAAGTATGTAAAATGGCAGCATGCTAATCTCTTTATTTTTCTAGCTGTTTTTTATGTGCTGTGTTAATCCAATCAATATCAGAGTTGTTTTTCACAAGTATTTTGTTGTTTTGCAAATTGTACGCTCTTGATAGAATTACCTGTGGGAACATTTCATCCCAGCCTAATAATATTTTATACTCATTTTAGTACCACAAACTCGCTCAATAGTACTTTGAAATATCGAATTTCGTTTAAGACTGACGAAAACAAAAGGTTATGTTTTCCGGATAACAAAAACAAAAGCTAGTAGAAGAATAAATACACAGAATGCGACTCTAAGTTAGCTAAAGTAGTCCTGGAAATTGGAAAGCTGACTTTAAATGTATTTATGTTAAAGTAGATAAGCAATACACTCATTTTAAAATTTAATTTATCAATTAAACTGCTAGCTAAGTTTTAGACGTAAACGTAAACGTAAAGAAAACGACATCTTCTATCTTTTATTTAAAATAAGCTAAATACTAACCGAAAATTGAGAAATTGGGTGGGTTTAAGTAATTAATAATAATTGATAAGTCAAAAATAATTTTTATTAAGAATAAGGCTATCACTATATGCGGAAGGTATCCACAAATGATAAGAGATGTGAATGTATTTATAAAATTTCCTAAATGCTGAGATAGAATATTAAGGGGGTATTCTCATGTGACCACTTCGAAAAATCGATGTTTTTTTTATTTCATATTTCGATAGTAAAACCTATCGAAAATATGCTGTGAAAAATTCAGACCGAAATTCCTAGTATTACATAAGTTACAACTCATAGTCGCCGACGCGCCGTAAGCGACTTGTTCTGTTCTTGAAACTTTAAACGCATTTATCTCGAAACATCATTTTCTAACACTGTCAGGGTCCTATTCAACCGATTGCTTTGAAATTTATATATGTTCTTCTACTCATTAATAGTAAGTTATCGTCCGTACCAGAAATGCTTATTTTCGAAAATATTTTCTTATTTTTTTTAAACGATTTGTAACAAAAAAAAAAACAAGATTTTCGTAAATTTTTTTTCTACAGTCCGCCATTTTTTTGTTTTTCAATGAAATTGATTTATTCTGATAGGGACGATAGCGACAGACCTACTGAACAATAATCCATTAGATTTTTTAATTTCGGACAACATGAACAGCCGTTATTACCCTGACCAGTGACCTGCTTTTTTTTTTTTGTATCTAATTTAATTAAAAAAAATTATATATATAAAAAATGTAAAATAAGAAAAAAAAAAATTTTTTTTATACAGTTTAAGATACAAATAAAAACATATAAAAAAATTAAATTGATTGAATTTTATTGTCTTATAAGAAAAAATTGCCTAAAAAGAGGTAAAATTTATGCGTTTACATGAGAATACCCCCTTAATTAAAGCTCTCAACTTTTATTCAGCATCAGGTGTTTAGTTAAAAATTAATTGTCATCAATCAAAGCTACTACATTTTATATATCTCCACCAACAGAGCTTTGATCATTAGTTAGATTTGTTGAATTAATTAATTAATTTCCCAAAGTACAATTTAATAGATTATAGACTACGATCGAGTTTTTGATTGTTGATAACGATTAACGACCTAACCAATTTGTTTCATTATCTAAATACAATGGAGTTCATAAATTCATATTATCAAAATTAGATAATTATGATACTATGTATTTTATATAGTAAATAAAAACCTAAATGAAAGAAGATTTTTGCTAAAAAAATTATCGCAGCTTTAATTAATTGCATTCTTATTAGAATATATCAAATAAAAGATGCACTGCTCGACACCAATTTTGTGCAGAAAAAGACAGGATTTTTTCCGTAGTTTACCAATTCACAAACAAACATTTCCTACCACATCAAATTTTTTAAAAAAAAATTTAAGGGATGAAGTGCCACAACTATACTACTTACTATCCGATTTTTAAAATTTAAAATTGCGGATCCAATAGGGCGGACAAAAATTAAAAAATAATTTATTTTTATGAAAAGTAGTATATAAGGGGTTTTGAGGATATTAAGCCCGCCATTTTGAATTTTGAAAATCTGACAGCGAATTCGTAATCACCGACCCCGGAAACCCTAACATTCAAGTTTCTAAATAAATACAGTTAAATTTTGCTTTTGTCATGAATTTAATCTAAAAAAAACGCATTTTTTTCAGATTCGGATACTTCATAAAAAAATACGTAAGTTTTATTCGAGAAAATTTTTAGAATTCGTGACAGATGGCACTGTAATCGTAAATAATCCAATTTTCGATTATTTTAAGGCATGTCCTCACAATTGAATGATAGTGAAATAATGTGTTGAATCTGTTCACGAAAACTATTCAATTATGCTCAATTTTATTTTTATCGCTCTCGCCCCTCCTGGGGATGGGGTTAAAGTAGGGTTGAAACACTTCCCAACATTTTTATTCTAGGTATGGAAACTACAGGGTGACAAATGGAAAGTTGCCTAAAGTATACCTATGTCTTTTCCTCTCTAATATGTCGTAGCAGGTTGGGACCCCGTAGTTATATACTAGAGTGTTGTCATTTTCTTTAAAATTAACCTTACAAACGGAGGAAAATCGAGTGCTTTTATTCTAGAGGTAAAAACTATACTGAAACATATAGAGAGACCTTTATACTAAGTTTGGTAAAAATGTAGCTAGCCAAAACACTCAGAAGGTAAGAATTATAAAAAAATTATTTTATTTCATCGTATGAACTCATTTATTAATAATGTTTTCAAACATTTATGTAAATAGTTATCCCCTGGTCGAATTTTGTCGATTTTTTAAAACTCAATAAATATCTGTTAAAAATGTCTGATTCAACTGGAACTAATTTAAAATAAAAATGACATCTTTACTGAATTTATACGTATTTTTATTGCTTTTCCTCTGCACTCATTTTAAAATTATGAATTATTTGTTTAGGCAACTTTCCATGTGTCACCCTCTCACCTTCGGGGTGTTTGTATTTTTTAATACATTTTTTAAAAAAATTGTCAGAATATAATATTTTGTATTTTTCAACATTTCCACGGTGTTGTTCGCATTATGGCAAGAACTCTTTCTTTGCCCAAGCAGTCCGTAGTTGGTACTTTCTGCCTAAGAATGTGCTGATTGTTGGATCCAGCAAGGCTTTTCATAAATCGATATTTAATTAAACATTATAAACGGCACATATCCTCCTGTTCTTTTCTTTTCTCTCTTTTCTTCTCGTTTCTTTAATTTTCATTGCTTTATTTTTACTTTACATCTACTAATCTACTAATTTTGTATATATTTAATGTTAATTGTAATTGATATTTAAAGTTGATTTAATTGTTATATGTATTGTAATACGTAATAAGATTTTGTAATCTTGTGTACTTTCCGGAATAAACTTATTATTATTCTTTCGCCTAACGTGATAGGAAATTTTTGTTTGCGAACTAGTAATCTACTGAAAAAATCCTACAGACATGATATATGACTTGTTCTGTTACAAATTAAATATAAAATTTTGTCGACCAGTGATATCGGACGTCCTTGTCATTTTCCCCAGCCAACTAATACACTCATCTTTCGCCTTAATTTAATTTTCTTTAAAACAAAAAAAAATTTTATTTCCTCTCCTTTCATAAATAACGATGAGTCGGGTGTCTTTCCCGCATCCCTTGGGACCCTCCTAATTCCTGGTTGATATCAATCTAAATTCGAATAGATGTCATTTACGGATCCGATAAGAGAAAGAAAGTTGAGGAGGCGATCGGAAAAGAAAAGAAAGGAAGACAAAAAAAAATATATCGTAAAGACGATTGGCACGGTTGCATTGATGGATCGACACCGCATAAAAGTAAATTAGATCGAGATCCCCTAGGATGAGATGACATACATCAAATACGGCCCCGAAAAATATATAAACCCCCCTTGAGTGGAGGAATTTATAAACAAAAACACGTCAAATTTACGTTAGCCTGTCTGCCTTAACATTCCCGAAATCTGGGGATCTGATTTATAGCCGTAAAGGACGAAGGGAAAATTGCCAAGACTTCGCCCATTGAATGGGGGTGTCTGGGGGACAGATTGGGGAGCGTTCAGGGGGAAAAAAAAAAAAAAAAAAAAAAAAACACACGACGGGCAGCGGTCCGAGCCACCAACATATAATAGTAGGGTCTAAGGGGAGCGGCCACAGAAGCGGCGGGAGTGCCGATAACAGTCCCCGATATATATACAGAGGAGCCCTACAAAATCCCCTCTGCCTGGCCGTTTTCCCAGAAATCCCGACGAATCCCAGAATCTCGATTTCCTTGTTGTTTTTGCCACCGCCGCCGCCGCGCCGCTAGCTTGGCTGTTGCTGTCGTTTTTTTTTATAGGTTTTATGGGGCCCATCATCACCGAGGAGGGATTCCGCACACATTCGGCGGCACATACGTTTCAAACATGCGACACATGTGGGTCGTGTGCCGCCTGAGCCTGGGGCCCTCCTCCTCCATGCAGAGCAGCATGTTTTGTTGGAAACCCCCCAGAGTGGAGATTCACAAGACATTCGCTCGGCCTCCGCCCTCACCGGCCGGGCCCCGATACGGGCTTATATCTTACTCCAATTTCGGAAATTCATACTATCTCTTCACCCTCCCATTCTCTGTTTTTCTGAATGCGGACCCATAAAACAGCGATAAATGTAAACCAGCGCCAAAAATTGAAATCCAACGCCCGAAAGTGAAAAATGTGTAGTAACAAAAAACCAAATAAATATCGCAGAGCTGTCCAGCAGCGAACGGCGCGTCACCGACACGTCGTCGTTGCATAACAAACTTTGCTGCTGGTCAATTTGCATACCGCGTTCGACTGACCGCGGCACATATTGGCGCAGTTTTCTTTGACCGATTTCTTTTTTTGCTTCTCGACGGCGCGACGTAGTGCACGGGCGGCAAAACTTTGAGAAAATACAACGACAAAACATCTGAGCCCCAGCAGTAGTCCGGTCCCACCGGGGGCATTGTGACATGCCGCGATTTTTTCGGGGGCCTAAAAATTGACAAAATTATTACAAAATTGACAATAAGCCTCCAAAGATACTTGAGATGAATAGATACAAAGATAGATGTGATAGATACAAAGATATGATAGATACCTGACCTCGCAGGGCGGATTTGTTTTGGAGTTTTTCTCGATTGTTGACATTTTCTAAAGGAAAGTTTTCAGGTGCACTTGGGTCTGGGGACTTATTTAATTTTTTGTTAAATCTGCATTTTCACAATTGTATCTGTTCCATATTCATCATGCCAACCTGACGCGACAGGGGGGCAGGCATCACACTAAAAATAAATAAAGAAGTAGAAAAAACGCTCGACGACAAATTAAAATTTATAGGGTGATCGAGAATTGTGAACCTGTACGGCACCTGCAGCATGTTATGGAGGCCCCGTGAGCCTCGACTCAGTTCATGGGCCCCATTGGGCGATATAATTTATTAGTGATAAATCGATCGGTCAGTGATATTTTTTTTTCTTTTGAATATATTTAATTTGTATCTTTCTTTTTTATATATTATGTATAATCGTCAGTTCGATTCGGGGAAATGAATGAACGGAGAGCGACCGAAAATTGATGATTGAATTAAGGAAATTTTTTTTGCTATTCGCTTAAAATTCCCATTTAATTAACAAGACGAAATGGTGTGAGTTAAAGAGATGACTATGGCCTTAAAATTTTACTACTGCATTTTTTTCTTTCCCTAATTTTTTTATCTTTTTTTATTTGAAAATTCGCTAATTAGTGAATTGCTAACGATTCTTGGGACTGATAAAAGTTTGTCATTTCTCCCCCTAAAGAATTAATTGCTTAGCTCTTTAGTTGAGGGGTCCGAAATGGGGAGCATGTAACTTTCTTGCCACTCCTCACCCGAAGTCCATCTAATTTTCTGGCTCCTCCGGGTGAAAGTGTTATGGGGTCAAATTTTATTGTACCCCGATGAGTTGTAAAATCGCTCCAACTTAAAGCAGAAATTTCAGATTAGCTCGCTTTAATTCGCCGTAGTCGTCGCGTCGTCGTCGGCTGGGACTCTTGCGATAGACGTTACAATTTGTTATTTTTTGGGCGTAAAACGTAAAGAATGAAGCAAAAAAAAGTGATGAATGTGTGAATTTTCTGCTCACGATTTTTCGCCTTTTTAATGTCAATGTTGGTTTTTAAGTACACTGCCAATGATGATGACTTTTAATGGCGGGGTGTTTTTTTTGGGTTGAAAACGGGCTGCTTGCATAGCAACAATCAGTGCTGGATTCAGATACACACATCTAGAATTTAGAGATTTGAAGTACATAGCTCAAAAAATACTTCAGTCGACATTATTGACAGAAAAATAACATTTAAATTCAGCTATTAAGAGAGGAAACCATTTAAATGAATGTGGTCTTAAACTTTTAACAATAAATTCGAAGTACTTTAGATTCCAAAGTAATTTGAAGTCAAATTACGATTGATGGTTATTCTGTGAATTAACTTCCGTACAAAACCACGCTCAAAGTACCTGCGAATGTTGCAAAACTTTCTAAGTTCGAACTTGGCATTGTAAAGGGTGGGCCATCTGTTGGGATACGAATGATTAGTTACAGAGTAAGACTGATTTAAGTGTAGTTATCTAGGATTAAATAAATAATCGGAAGGTCTACTCTTTTCAATAAATCAACAAACTTTGAAAAATACTAAGCAGTGTTTATTTTATAGAATTTTTAAAAAGAAACCAGCCGAAGGGTCAATCTTTTCATTAAAGATCCATTAAAGTTTTTTCATTTCTTTTCCAACAAATATTCCCGGAAAATAGTCGTTAAAATGGGCGGTAGAATTGTTTTACCCCTTAACAACAAATTTCGATTAGAAATAGCTATGAAACATTTTAAAATAATTCATTATTGCCCATTCGAGCTTAATTGAAGTTATACAATTGTATTGTATATTATGGTAATTTATTTTCTTTTAGGGAACAATGCACTCAAACTCTAAAGGCTCTTATGTTTTTTTGCTCCATTTGAACACTATAACAAAAGCAAACGAAGGTAGAATACGTCTTCATGCAAGACGGTGCAGTACGAAATATTTAGCTTTCCTCGAATTAGATCACTAGATTGAATAAAAATACTACAAAGGAAGTATTCTTAATAGAAAAAAAAGTAATAAAACTCTTCAAACTATTTAAAACTTTCGGATGGGTCATAATTCAGTGGCGGATTACTGCAGAACCTTGTACCTCAAACTCAAGTATTGAAGATATTCATTTATTTATATATTATATATGAAACTGTAACCGAGTCATGTCTGTACACACATCGCGCAAAATCTATTGGACAGATTTTAAGAAAACTTGGCATAGTTGCCTATAGCCTATATGTCCTAGGCTAATATTTAGGATATTATTTGTTCTGATAAAAAGGTAAAAATGGCTATAAAAATGTTTAAACTTTATAAGTTTACGATAAAAATTAGTATATGGGGGTTTTTGAGGGCACTGACTTTGAATCTAGTATCAAAGTTTTGTACTTCAAGATCCAATCCAATCCAATATGGTGACCGAAAATTTCTAAAATTCAAATTAATTTAATGAAAATTAGTACATCATACATTTCCGGGCTTCTGATTTGGAATCCATTATCAAAATTTGGAAATTCAAGTTTTCTATGCGATATTATGTCAGAGTTACAAAGTGATTTGATAGTGTCTTTTTGTTGTAACATATTTTAAGCTACATATATTCAAGGTTAAGTCTCAGAAAAATAAAATAATATGTAAACAATTGAATAAACTGTTGTAGCATCTCAAAATAATAATGCCAAAATGATTGATTTTAAATTGTTAAACCGTTGCATAGTTGAAGCAAGCTGAATTCAACTATACAAGATGAAAAGCGAAGTAATTTCTTGTCTCTATTAAAGAAATATGTCACAGTGAAATTGAAATTGATGTCACTGCGTTTTAAAGTTTAAATAAAAGAAATCTTTAAAGGGTATTTTGTAAGAGACCTTAAAAGAAACTTTTCGACTCCCCAAGTAAGGCAAAAAACGTCTTATCTACGCTGCAGTGACACAAAATCCAGAAACTTTTTACTTTTAATCTTTTTCTTAAATTCTCCCTACTGCACTTTGAAAATTGTATTAAGTAAAAAACCATTATAAACACAAATACACACAGCAGAGAAAAGAGTGCATGTCTTTACATTAGGGGCGACACTTTCTTAATATCTAAAAACTGCTGACTCTGAGCCCTCGCGTTAAAAAAGATCAAGTAAGCCAGGAGATATTTTTCACATCTTCCGACCTAAACTCGTAAGTAAAATAAGTTGGATGGTGGTGGGTCCTTCTTCACCCTTAACGAAAAATCTTTTTCTTTATTTTTAACCCCAACCAAATTTCCATAACACTTAAGTCCCGGTGATAAACTGAGCTTACCGCTGCGCATTTTTGTGAAGCCAGTTAATGCGACTCTTGCGGGAAAAAAATAAAGATTTTTAATTTTCAAGCGTTTTCCGGGTGAAGTAAGGGTTTTGGCCTTGCTTTTTTTTTTTTTTCTTTAGGGGTAAACATTAATAATCAGCAAAATCCCCAAGTGGCATACTGTTCATTTAAAATATTATATGGTATACTATATGTTCATATATAGTATGTATAAGAAAAAGTCGGTCCAGCGAGCAAGAGGTAAACTGCGCTCCCGGCCTGTGGCCGAAAAAACATACAAACATATTTTCTAATATCCTTCTACCTTGGAAAGGGTTTGAAAACGTTGGGCGCCATTTTTATGCTCCTTTCCGTCCGATGGATGACCCGCCAAAAGTTTCTAGGGCGAGGATCTGCTTGGTCCCGACCGCATTTTCCCGGAACTTTAAGCTGCAGCGCTCCATAGACGTGGAGGGGTGGAGAGGGCTTAATTTAAATACCCTCCCTAACACATTAGAGGCAGCAGTCCTTGTGTTTGGTTTACCCAAAAATTACCGTACAAAAAGGTTTTGTCAAAAAAAGGAAGGTTTTACCGAAAAAAAAGCAGCGAAAACCCACGGATTGAATGTGCGGGGTGCCTGGCGTTGGTGTTTGTGTAGAATTAAATTAAAATGAACTCAGCACCCTTACTCGTATCCCTCATACCCAGGAGTTTGGGTCCTGTGGGATATGGGCCAGTTTTTCAGGTTTTGTTTCATTTATAAATCCCCTACTGCGATAAGGACCTGGAGCTTCTTTTGAGCATCCCTATCCCAACCTTTTCAACATATCTCATGCCCTTTTTCAAATGCACTATTTTTTTATTTACAATCGCTGCGATTCCTGAAGTCATTCCAAATTCCTCCCTAGAGATCTGAGACTGGTCAGCAAGGAAATACAATATAATGAGCTTTGCGATATTTGCGCACAACCCTACAACTCATAAATCGAGCAAGAGTTTTTCTCTTTTGTGAGCTCAAAAAGATTTCGCGAAAGTAGTGCACATTAATTTCGAAACGTGTTAAGTGTGCGCCAACAAATTTCATGTGAGAAAAACATAAAAACACTCCTACACTATCCCTACTATCCCCATTTTGGTGGAGCTCTGCTTCTGTCACATTGCACTTATCCCGCCAGCTGTACACAGCAGTTGGAAAAACGCATTTTTATTCCAGAGGGAAAACTGGGAAGAGGCAGGACAGGGAGCACCAGCAGCAACTATCCGAAAATCCATAAATAAGGAAGCACCTACCAACGTCCAGAAATAGATTGGAAAAGGGAAATCGGAGGAGGAACTATTTCTGATGGCCGAGGAACAGGTGTTCCATGTTTTTTGGTAGTATTTTTGGGGGCTGTCGGTGATGCGCAATTTGATTCTGATATAGGCTATATTTGTCACTTATGTGTGCCAGCAACTCAGTGAATTATTGATGATGCTGAAAGGGTTAATTTTAGAGAAATGATTTGATGCCTGCTGGAACAGAAAATATTGCCAGGTGTATATCAAACAGAATAGCTGGTTTTTTTTTTGTTATCTTTATGGGTGAATTTTTGATAGTTGGGGACAAGAAAAATATATTTTTAGAGTTCCGTAATTAGAAATGAACCATTATACTATAGGCTCAATTTGTAATCCATCTGACTGTTTGTTCGTCAAGACCGATTTTCTCAGGAACGGCTAGAGGTAACGAGTTGAAATTAATACCAAATACTAAGGTCTACAGCCTCATAGTGAAAAGTTCAAGTTTCTAACTAAGATACGGCCATTCAAACTCTATTTTCATAATGACAGACTAACTCATTAACTGACACATCAAAATCTATATAAAGGCACGAAAGAAAGTCTTATAACGCAAGTGACGGAGAAATTCCGAAAATCATTAATTATAATACTGAGTAACCCCAATCCTTAGATCGGAAAGAACAACGGTTTTAAGGGGTTATGTGGGTTTTGAATTCCAAAAAAAAACCCATTTTTCGGATTTTTTTTTACGAAATTTATAACAGCGATTTATTTCAAATTTTAGAATATAAAAGTACGTCACTTTAAAAAGTAGTAAAGAAAAATTTATGAAAAAAAAATTAAAATTGAGCCTTTGACAGCTGGTTTACGATAATCGATGATTTTTTTACCGTAGGCATGATTACTTAAAAACTAATAATCCAATCTTACTGAAATTTTCCACACATCTTCTATATAGTATTGACTTGTACTTGGACAAAGGATTTGAAAAAAAAAAAATATATATTTGAATATTTTACAACGTTTTTTAACGAAAAATTTACTTTTTTTTAAAATTTCTATGAACATTTTGTCATATTTTGGTGATTTTCTACTTGTAAAACGACTTGTAATGAACGAAATTAAAAATCCTTCGTCCAAGTACAAGTCAATACTATGTAGAAGAAATTGTGATTTTTTTTGGAACTCAATACCGGCGTAACCCCTTAAGCAACAGCAATGTAAAAGATTTTCGCCCATTGACCCTTATCAAATATCGAGTGATTAATTTTTAAGTGTTAAATAATATAATAATAAGAATTTCTCTACAAGAAGTTCGTTCGAATTCGAATGATATGACTGATTCAGGGTTTGAAATTCTAATAAGATTGCTCTGAAATCTTAACCCTGATACAGTTATATGATTCAAATTCAAGTTCACAAGATGGCAATAGAGAATAAAACTTTAGTAGGGCCTTTGATCATGTATGCTATTCAATGGTTCTGAATAAGATCGAAAAATATGACTTATCAGGATCCCTTTTAAGTTGGTTTTCATACATTCGCATGTTGCTGTTCGCAATTTTAGTATGTTCCAGTTTCCGGTATTCCACAAGGTTCTGTCCTTAGTCCACATCTTTCTCTGTTATTTATTAATTATTTGACCATGAATATTATGTCTAGTTCTCTCTTATATGCTGATAATCTCAAGATATTTAGAATGATTGAATGTTGTGACGACTTTGATACCCTTCAGCGTGACGTGTTTTAAGTTGACTTATAATTATAAAATCAGCAAAAACCACCTATATTCCAAATTATTTTTGTGTATCAAATAGACTAAGCTTTTTGAAATAAAATCGACATGAAATAAAAATGACAAAATTGTTTTATAAAAAAAATATTTATACTTTTCCTATTCTTTCATTTGTTAAAAAACAGTGGCTCATAAGTATATATACCAATCAAATGATATACTAAATAACTATTTGTAATAAACAAAAACATTCATCTTCATATATGAACATTTTTATGATGATATTGCTTTAATTATTCATTTAAAAAAAAAGAACTTTTCTAAAAGGATGACAAATCACGAATTATAACCTTATGGTAAATGGCGATATTTGAGGTCATCTAAGTATTAAAATCGATAATTCCTAATAAATTGAACAACAATTACCAATAAAAAATAATTACTTTTGAATGCTAACAATTTTTTAACATCATTATGCTAAATAGCGTACGATAAATTCAACATCCACTTTAGGGAAATGTGATACAAAATTAAGCTGAAAAAGTAGGCGTCATTCATTAATTGGTCTCGTATCTAAAAATAAATATGTTAAAGAGAAATGAATGATAACAGAATTGGGGGAAAGTTTTACAAATTGTGACCAGCCGTACGTTTACGTGCCACACAAGTACATCAATTATTGGAAGATTAATGAAATTCGAAGCATGTAACATGTAAGCAAGAGCTGTTTTTATTAAAGAGGAAAAATGTGAGCCCTTATACAATTTCTATTGTAAATTTCAGATTTACTTTACAATATTTATTTTTGAATTAACGTATGTATGGTATGGATTTATTTTAAAAAAGTGTTCATACACCAACACGGTCTGATAAAAACTATAAACTGTAGGCATAATTTAAGAAAATCATTTTTATGCCAGAGTTGCAGAACTGAAAAATTGTTAGAAATAGTAAAAAAGTTGGATTTATTCCGGTTTTTTTTTTAAATATGTTTATTAACCACATAAGAAAATCATTTTATTATATTGAAATAAAAATATTTCTGCATTCATTATTAAATAATGTATAATTGAAATGTAATGGTAAAGAACTATCTTTGTTCCATAATAATATTATGTTATCACTATTTTTCATATTGTTGATAGTTTTTTGTAGAATGAAGAAGTCTAAGTCACGGTTTTCTTTTGAATAATTAAATACTACTTTGCATTTATTTATTGTCATTTAAGCCGGTTTTAATTGAGTTATAACTATGAATGTTATATTGAATAGATAGTATAATTAATGGAAATAATAATATTATTAATTTTTAAGAATTCAATATATTTATTTTGCAAACAAAAATAAAATTTATAAACAATATATTAATAAAAACAAATTAAACACACCTTAAGAATTCTTGATTTTGTTGATAGTTCAAATTGCATTATGTAAGGAAAAGTACACTTGAAAAAAGTAAGTGTGATATTACAAAATTAACTAAATTTTACAACAGCATACATGTTTTAGTCATCAGTTTTAAAATAGATTTTATACGAAATGATGACGTTAAGGTTAATATTTTAATTTAATTTTCTTCGTAATTGAGAGGGAGGAATTTGTAAAGGTTGTGTAAAGGAATAAAAGGCTAAAACAATGCAAAGTTAAAATTCTCTTGGAAATTTCATAAAACAACGAAGAAACAAATATTTTTCGTGTTTTTATAAACTACGATCTGCATAAACCTATCCTTTAATCAACAAAGTAGTAAATTGAGTAAATGAGGCATCTTTTAAAATATATCCTTATATTTTGTAACATATTTTTTCGAATGTGCAAGTAACACTTGGTTGCATACACATATATGTTTTTTAATTAATGCTACGAAAAACAAGTAAATAATACAGCTTATACTTTTTTCTAAACCTTCCAATAAATAAAAAGTTCATAACTTTTTCTTCGTCTTCTGTTAATTTCTGATGTTTTTGTCTTCTAATGAACAATAATGAAGAGCTCAATAGAAACAACAAAACCCTTTCTATGTGTGTTTTTTCGGCTGTTTGGAGCTCATGGGTAATAATGTATGTTGTTAATCAGGGTAAAGACTAATTAAATAATTTATGTACATAAATACGGCTGAGCCTGACTTTTTTACCGAAAAATTAAATAAACGTATAAACCATTAGGTTACTTTTCACTATAATCTTAATCGTAATAAAATGAATAGTTTTAGAGTAGCTCTATGTCTCATTGTAAAGATATTTTTAAACTGAAGACATACCAGTTTTTATAAAATTCAGATTCCCACTAAGGAAAGAAACAAGGAAATCTGAAATCAGCAAAAAGTGACAGTCATTGTGACACACAGTGACTAAATAGTTTTATGTGACAAAAAAAAAAAAAAAAACTCCAATGTGCTGCAATCGGCAGAATTCTCGTTTTGGTTTATGATTATGATCTGCAAAATCTTAACAAGTAAATCAATGTATGAATGCATAAGTAATTGTTTTAAAAAACAACATTTTTTCTTGTCCAATAAACTTGTAATCTTATATTTAGTAACAATATGGAAAAGAAGAAAACAAATAATCTACCAAACCCAAATAATAAAGTAAAAGTTCTTCGTTTAACATTCGCTTTCAGTTCAAACTCCGAAAAGGTGCAAAGATTAATGTGTTGAATACACAAAAAGCTTGAAGAAATAAAACAAATGAAGGGGAAAAAACCTGAAGAAACCGAGAAGTTGAAGTTACACAAGTTAATAAGATAACAAAAATAAAAAGGGTTGACCAAAAATTGCACAGAATGTCTCAAGGAAAAAAACAAAAACGCAACAGTCTTCTGATTGCAGAATTGCAATGATATTTCTTTTTGCGAGGGAAATGGAGCGTTAACAAGAAATTCGAAACTTAGGATCCGAATTGGAACGGCGAACCGAAAGGTTCTCTTTGTTGGGCGACTTTAGTGAACTCTGTCCCCGCAAGACGTAAGATACAAAAAGATACTCCATAATCCATGTCTTTCGGTCCACTTCCAAGGAAACGATGATCACTTTGCGCAGGCCATACCGATCGATCGAGATTGCGATCGATGCGATTCAGCGCATCTGAATCGTGCACAAAACCTCTTCTCTTACACAACACAAAACAACACGCACATGTCGTCGCCCGACGGATCGCGTTCTAGACTCGACGCATCACATGACGCGAATTTTGCAATATACCACGAAAAAAAATAAAAGTAATAATAATACTAAATAACAATAAATCAAATAATGTAAACACCTAAATCGGGCAAAGTCGTACACTCTGCAAAGTGTTTGCGATGTGTACAGAGAACGTGGCCGCAAGTTTAAAAAAATATATATATATAAAAAAAAAAAAAGTTTTTGAATAATAAATTAGAAAAATAAAATAAAAACAAGAACAAACAAACAAGGAGCACAACAAAAGAGACTGACACCTTAAAAGCGCGCGTTGGCCGTTATCACTGAGTACGTCGCCGCCTGAAGTGGGTCATCATCGCGGCTCGAACGCGCTTCGCTAAATAGCCGCGGGTCTCAAACTTTACGGTATTGACGCGGCCCCGTCGTGCGACTCTTGCGGCCGGCCGTGTTCGATTTAATTACCGCCTTTTGGTAGGAAATCCGCCGGCTGTTGGTTGGGTCAATTTTTTTCTTTCTATATTTTTTTTTCTCTTACTGACCTGCGGTAGTTTCGCGGGTTTTTGGTCGCGGTCAACTTTTTGGCTACTGAATTAAGAACAATTTCGCTTTCATAAAAAAGATAAATAGAAAAAATGGATAGAGTACGACAGACGGGAACTAGGACTGAAAACGATCAAAGTCACAGGACACGATATGCTTCAGCGGGCTCGGGGATTTTTATTTAATTATATAATTTTTTTTTGTATTTTATTTGTCCGAAGAAGAAGAAGGCCGAGAAAAAACGCGACGGGCTTTTAAAGCACGCAGACAATGCGACAGTCTGATAAAAACTGTGATTTTTCCATTCTGTCATTTATGAAGCGGTGGTTTCACGGAGCGGCCCCGCGACGACACATGGCGAAATCAGCTGACTTATCCATTCAGATACGAGATACTTTGCACCGCGGCAGCGACATGGGGAGCTTTCTGGGGCCGCCGTCGCTCCGACGGGACGGAACGGGCAGGGCGGAGGAAAATTAATGCACATAGGCCGCCCGGAACGTGTGTGGGGCTAATTCGTCTTTTGGCATTCACGCAGGGTTTGTCGCTGGGACCTTAGGCTTAGGCTTTACTAAAGAGATCGGCGATGCGTGGCGACGGCTGCGATCTCATTCATCCGAGCGATCCCCGGACACCGCCCGCACTGTCGCCAATTCAAACGCTTCCACACATCGCAAGAAGCATGAATGATTTGATGCGCTCTCTGGCGATGAGTGCCCCCGCGGTCAACGTGGGAAGACCCCGTCACTGCTGCCGTTTGCGGGGATTCTTCCTCCCATTCTACGGAGTTTTAATGACCAATTGTAGATTTAAGGAATTTTACATAGAATTAAACTATTAATTAGCCATAATAATAAAAAACGAATATTCCCACAATTCAACTTTGAAGGAAAGATAAAAATCGCGGTTACAAATAATTCGCAAAACAGGTTTTTATATCGCTAATTTTAGAAGAATACCTTACTATGCAACATGAATGTGCTGCAATCCAACACCACAAACGAATCGTGAATGAATTGAAAACAAATCATCTGTCGGGCTATTTGGACTTTAGTTAGTGTATCGTTTTAAACGAAATATAAATAAATTCTCCATATTTACTCGCAAAAACTGAATCGTAGAAAAATTAGCTAAAATAAAGCCCGAGCTACTAAATTTGTTCGAAATAGATAAAAAAAGGGTTACTACTACTTGAGAAATTTTCTAAACCATCTCTTAAAATCGTTAAATAATGCGGTTTTTAACACTTAAAATCATAACACAGAATCAATTGTGAGCGCTGCACTTGCTTTTTCTATCATCAATCTAATCTTTTGGTTTTGGCTTATCGTTGTTCTATAAGTAATCACTTTTTTAACACTAGATTTACGAAACCCGTAAATTTGACGGGTTTCAGTATTTGTGGCGAAACTTACAGAAGTCGTATTTATCTATGTTTAGTGAACTATATTACATTTAATTGATGTAATAATACTACGATATGTTCTTGTAAATTCCTTATCTCTCGAGCCCTTTATTTCGTACGTGAATATGTTCTAAACTTATTTTTTCGTAATCGCTACAAATCATGCAATAAATGTCCGTAAATCTAGTGTTAAAAGATTACTCTTTTTAAAATGTTATTGAAAAATACACAATTGAATTATAAAACAGTTCTAATGAAGTAAACTGCTTTGTGTCACCACGTTATTAGAAATAACATCATAATGAATGACATCCTACTTGATAGTGAAGTGTATGGTCGTCATCTGTATTACTTACGGACGAAAATTTAACTGACGTAAGATTTAGTTATCGACGACCTATTATTTTTTACATTTTTTAATGGATTTTGCAATAAGGTATCAGGTAAGGCATTTTTTTCATACATCAATTTTTTTGTAGGACATAGCGTTTTTTTAAAAGACCCTTGAAAAGGTAAATGCTCTTTTGTAGTTTGAGTAAAAAATCACTGATTATTTAAAAAAAAGTTACATCGATATAGAAATTATACTAATTTTCATATTGTATGTAAAAAAGAAAAAATTTACAATTATTTCCTTTTGTATATATAAGAATATACTTTTATAGAATTATATATTACAAAATTAAAAATGTAAATAAAACTTAACTCAACTGAATGTGTCGAACAGTTGTACATATTATCATTCAAATAAATTAATTAATTTTATGAAATTAAAAAATTGGAATAAATGTGATTTGCCCAAGATACAAACATGTCTTTAACATGTTTCATCACAGTTCAACCCTTGTTCTTTTCTTAAAAAATCATGTAAATTTTTAATTAAGTTTAAATATTTCGGAAGGGGTTCTAAACTATTACTCTTCTTTTATCGCCTCCTCTCAATTTTTGGAAAACATATTTAATGTTCAATGTACAGACACGCGGATTCAACATGTTTTATTATATGTATAGATTTATTGAATATCACTAAACATAAAAACATCGTACTATACACGATTTCATATGCTTCTAGGTTAAATTATTTTTTAAGAAAGGTGTAACATTCATTTAATCAAAAATTACTATTATAAGAGCAAGCATTCCCAATTTTTACCCTTTACCTATGTAAACATAGCAACAAAGCAGATAGTTTACAATGAGCTACATATATGGTGTGCTGTGTTGTGATTGGTATTTCTGGATAAACCTCCTCTCCCATTTATACCCATCCCACTCCTAGGTTGAAAAATAAGTTCAGAAAATATGGAAGTTTTAAGGCCCAATTACAATGAGCGGATCTGAGCGCAAGAGAACCGGATTGAAATGTCAAATAGGTTTTCTCACCATACGTTTTCTAGCTCAGTGATTACATTGAACGGATACACGCGGATTCGATGGGAACTACGCGCAGTGAATTTCGTTTGTTTAGAAATCGACGGATTGACGGATTGAAGTGTCAAACTTAAAGTAAAGAAAACCTGCCTTTTTCTTCTACTTTTCAATTTTTTATGTTTTAAAGCTAAAGCTGTGCACATATAACACAACATTAGAAACATTGAAAATGCTTTTCTTTTCCGATTTTTATTCATTTCTACTTTTCGCACTTTAGAGATTTAAACAAACTATTTTGACGTTTTAATCCGAACAGATACGTTATTGTAATCAATGTTTTTTTCTATCCGTTTCACTGCGTACTTTGACATTTCTATCCGTTCAGATCCGGTCATTGTAATTGGACCTTTAAGCATCATAATTATGACTAGAAAAATAAATAAAGTTTAGGCTAGGGAATTTTATGGTAAGCTAACGAATGGCAACACTGAGTCCAGTCGCCGTGAAGATCGTTGTGCAACGGCACTGCCGCGACAAAGGTGTACAGCTCCCGACCGAGAGCGGGGCCTGAGGCGTTCTGCGCTCCCGGCTCGCGTTTCGTGTGAATCACAATTGTTTTTGTGCATTTAATTCCGCTGCCGCCACTTCGATGCGAAGGCAGACGGCAGCGGCGAATGCGGGCACTAATAATTGTGGCAATGAAAATTGTTTTCCGCCGGAAAAGTCGATCTGTGATGGCGGGGCGGAGTTCGAGGGGGCTTCGGTTCAGCTATGAAGCGGTTATCTCGTGTAGCGGTTTATGGCCTATAAACCGGTGAAGGCCCGGACCCCGTAAAATGATTAGGCGCTTTGCAATTATACGCCCGGCTGTAGAGCACTGAAATTTGGCGCTACTGTAACCCGGTTTATAGCGACCAAGATTCATTGTCTTTTGGGGACAGAGAAGAGATTTCATAACCCGAATCGGCTCGCCCCCGCCCCCTCCGGCTTTTGTTGGCTTTCAATTTTCTTTTGTGCTTTTGGCTTATGTCATTTGAATTTTACGATGGCCCTTTAACCCCTTTGACACCAATTTGATTTTATTGCGGTTATTTTGGGGAAGATTCTTACACATATGGAGCCCTGTTGAGCTCCCCCCTTTACGGTGCGATAGAATTGCAAATGAATTAAAATGGCAACACACCGAATTTACGCCACTCCAATGTACAATTTGAGTGTCGTTTGCAAAAATTAAAATATTACTATGTTGCCTTCTAAAGTGCCCTTATTCGGGATGGGATCGTATAAATAAAAGATTTTTAGATTTGGTTTTATATGCAATTACATACATACGTGCTGCGTATGGGGGATTTTGCTGCTTGATTTTTACGACTGTAAATTTAATGAGATTCGCATCCCAGAATTTTATGACTGCTAAGTATGTTCATGAACATAACTTCAAATATTTTATATGTAATTTTAAAGAAGACTCATTCGTGGAATAATCAATTTCTATTATACGTATTTATCTATTTTCTACTTTTAAAAGTGTATCTTACAGTTTATTACAGCATTCGCAATTAGTACCTAAAATAAAATATTTTGGATCAATTTGAGTTTGAGATCTGCTCACAGATTTTGGTGAATCGTTGTACATACAATACTTTCCGAGATTTTCTATCTAATAGCATTTTGTATCGGTATTTTCTGTATATTCTCTCAAAGTTTCATTGCAAATTACTTTAAGGGTACGTTTCCAATGCTAGCGTAGCGTAGCGTGGATTTGTGTTCCCTTTCTTACTCGTGCATTTTTACATATTCATGTCTGCTTCTAATCCACGCTGGCGCTGCAATATGAAGTTTATTTATTTCTACTGCAGATTGAAGGTCTTCGAAATATGTCCGAATTTTGTGTTAAAATAGTTTTCAATAGATGGAGTTTTTAAAGCTCTTGTGATTCCCTTTTAAAAAAAACATTTATTTTTGGCCCAAAATGAAGATATTCTAAAACTAAAGTATATTCTTATAATTAATATATCCCTATGGCATAAGATTGCGTGAAACAAATTATTAAAAATGCCTTTAAAATATTGAGAAAAACAGGTGGGGTTCGTGCATTTGAAATTCTGATTTGAACATGATGAGACGTCGTAAACGATGCACAGCTGATTGCAGTTTGTTTATGAAATGAATGAAGGGGATACATTTAAGTTGTTGCTTGTGACATTTGAAAATAATAACACAACACACATTCGTCTGCGGTTATCCATTTTGCATAAAATAAATCAGCTGTTTACTTCCTTCCATAACGAAGTTCGAAATTCGAAACTCATGCTACGCTCGCATTAGAAACAGGGCCAATCTGCGCTGAGCCTCAGCGAAAGCACACTCCAGAATTTGGAAACGTACCCTAATACTTTAAATTCGAACTTTTTCTGTCTTTTGCATTTAAAAAATTTCTGTGAGAATAGTTTAACACGTTAACGCCGACGTGTACCACCGGCGGCTCACACGCGCATATATGAGACGTTGCCTCACATCAGGTATAGATTTGTAACATAGTTTAGTTAGATAAAAAAAACTTTATGCTGTTAAAAATAATTTTTTTATTGAAAATTTAAGAGCTTATTTTTAGAGGAAGGCTATAGTAGACTTAATGTATTTACATGTTTATTTGTTTTTGTGGTTTTTTTTCTAAAACATTTTGTGCAAGGCGCCGCCAAATAAAACAAAATACGATTTTTACTTTTGCCCGATGCACAGTGGGTCCAGCGGGACTTTTTCGTGTCATAAATCTTTACCTTTTTTGTTTGTTGACATATCGGTATGAAATTTTGTACATATAATATTGAGAATATAGGCTTTTTAACTGTAGTGTATATAAATATTTATTTCTTTTTAATTTAAAAATAACTATTTAAAAATCAGTTTCACTTTGCCATAGTGAAACCTAAGCTTTTATTATTATATTATATTATATTATTTTTTAATTAACCATTTCAACTTTAAGATTGCTATGTTTAGCAATTATAAACTCAATATTACAGTTCTCGAATACACAGAACTCATAAAAATAAGTACGTGAAAACTTAACCGTATTTTAAACTTATCTATGTAAAACTCCCTTTTAACAACAAAATTCGTTAAAAATAATATTGTAATAAAATAAATGAACAGTTAAAGAGAGAACCCTGATAAAAACTTTCAAATTTTTAAATAAAAAAAAGTGTTTTATTCACTTTGTAAAGTTAGTTAAACATTTTAAATGTTAACGCTGTTTGCCGATGCCGAGATTTATATTGCATTTTATAGTTAATTTTATCTAGAATAAGGAGTAAAAAAAACTTGCGGATTTTTGCGCTTTTTTTTATAATTAAAGATTATAGAAATGACGATTTTCTTAGTATTTCTTTGAAATTTTCTCGTTAATTTCATTGGATTTAATTTAAAATTAGCAATAGCAATTAGCAAAAATAATAAGACAAGAAAAAGTATCTTCTTTTGGTTGGGGTTCAACCATTGGTTTTGTTAAACTGATCCAAATTCATGAGGATAATGTGTGTTATAAATTTTCAAAAGTTTTGAAGTATTTGACTTAATGCTCTGGAAAATTATAATGAGATAGTAGCAAATCCTTTTTACTTGATATTTCTAAGAAATATTGGCTATTTATGTGAATGAAAATTTAATACTTTTACTGGAAGCATTTACTAGTTTTCCTAAGACTGAGCTTATGAATTGTTATAAAGTAAAAGGATATTATATTAGGTGCGTTGCGGATTTGGACGATTATTTTGGCGAAGATAGAAGTGGATTTCGGAACATTTATTTCATGGCTTTATTGCGTTCTGGTTCAAAATAAACTGATAACGAATTCTAATTTAACTTTGCAATTTAGAAAAAGTGCACCGAGAGAACTATTGTAAAATCACCTAAGCCAGGTTATTATTTTGTACCAAGCTAAGGATACCGAAGATTTATTAAGTCACCTAAAATAACTTTGTTTATTCCTCTCAGAATTTGGGAAAATTTTTTAAAAGTCTTAGGTAAAATGTCTTGGGGGCCTCAATAGCTCGGTTGGCAACGCGACGCGTTGACTGCGATCCAGCACGGCACTAGAGGTTGTGGGTTCAATTCCCACGAGAAACCCTAATCACAAAAAGTGGCATTACAATGGGTTTATAATGGCTTAAGTGTGTCTTCATCTACATCTACATCTAGGTAAAATGCCTTCATCATAGTATAATTTACCTAACTACTTGATATAAAATTTTAGAAAAGTACTTGGTTAAATTGTTTAATTCTATATTACACAAAATTCGATAATTATAATCTAATTTATTTCATAAATTAATAAAATATCATTTTTGAAAATTGGCCTTATTTGGGTAAAACATACAAAATCCTTATACGAATCATTAGTTCACCTAAGTTTCCTGTATAATATTGAACAAATGATTTTCAATAGTTTACTGAAGTTTTTTACCTTAGCTTTTAGAATAGTACTTTTAGGTAATTTAGCGAAATTGTTAGTAAATTCATCTGAGCTTCATGCATAAAATTCCTTTGACTTTTTAGGTAATTTTTCGAATACGATTACCTTGATAATTTTAGGTAGTTTACCGTGTTCGCCGTGTATACACGTCAATCCAAAATTTTATTTTGGTGCTTTTGCCATCTATACTCGCCGTACAAAATAAAAAAAAAACCATACAATTACCATACTCGTCATTGCTTGATTTTAATGGCACACCCCAGGAGGGATTTTTAAAAGTAATCTCCGCAGTTTACTGGTTAATTCAGTCTTTGTTTACATGTTTAGCAATAACCGGATAGCAGTTATTTATTTTTATAGACAGTAAGTACTTATTTTTCCAGGAAATACTGACAAGTAAAAAACTATTATAGTACAAAATGCTTTTACTTGAATGCTTTTGCTGAAACCATTTACTTTCAGTAAGTCCTTCCTCCCAGTCCCAGAAAAATGTGTTAACTAAGTTCAATTTAAAAAAAGAAAAAATACAAAAACGCTTAAGATTTACAACCTTGAAAAGGGGATAAAGCGCTCCAATTTAACGATTAACTTTTATTTCATTATCTACCTTTTCGAAATCTTTTATTCACTCAATTCTTTTATCCCAAGCTCTTATATAAAGTAACATCGTCGCTTGGTCCTAATTAAAATATTATTGCATAAATATCACCTGCAGTTTTTACAATGAATTTTTAAATAGAAATGAAAATGCCCTCGTAAAGTGGCTTTACCAGACAGAGTTTAAAATAAAAAAGAAACTACCCAGCCCAAAAAAAGGGCCTGTTTACAATCCCACAAATGAATATTCATATTGCGTAACAAAAAAGCGGCTAAAATGAAGGGTAACAGCTATTCCATAAAAAGATTTAAGGGTGATTTTCCCGCTTTTTCGGTATAATTGGAATAAAAGTGAGAAAACACACAAATTAATGGACAGACGAGGAGCCAAGTGTCAGAGGGTGTTGATTATTACAAGAGAGATGACGGGTAAATTTTTTGGTAGGGATGGTGTGACAACACCGCTATATAACAAAGACAAAAAAAAAAAAGGATATAAATACGCACAATTTATCCACGGACCTTAAATAATTAAAGTCCAATTTATCTTAATCAGAGGAGAAAGTATCAACGGAAGTCCTTTCCATTCCGATAAATTTCCTCTACCCTGAAAAATTGTTCTATTTTTGTTTTGTGTTAGTCATCTAAATCGCTGGAGGGGACGGGATCGGGGCCGGGATCGGGGCCGGGTTTGGAATAACAAAAGGACGCAATTCGTAACATCAGCCAGTAATTAGGGCAAAATCCGAACCCAGATCCATGTTTAAACAGGAATTGATCTCTTACCCAACTTTAAATTTGCATACAACTCCGCAACCTTCCACTTCATTTGCCTAAAATTTGTAGCACCGTGTTCCATAAATTTCTGTCCGGGAGCAGAGCGGACAGGTTCGGGGTTTTTCGGGTTTTCGACTTTTCCTGCGGTGGGAAGCACGAGAAAGGAAGTGAAGTGAATCCACCACACCACCACCATCATCACTACCACTAAACGTCCGGTGAGTCGTCTTTCTTACCTGAAAAGAGAAAAGAAAAGAGAAACATTAGCGATGCCTTAAATTATCGTAATAAGTCCAAGGCCCGAAAGTAATTTAAAAGGAACACCACTGCCAGAGGGGTGGGGACTACCCCTCCACCACAGTGGGCTCCCGTCCCGGAAACATGGCCTGCAATGAGGGCGCTGCTTTCGGAACCGCCTTTTTGGGGGGGAGGGATTACGAGCAACAATAGTCCATTGTCGGATCGTATCGCATAATTCTAAGATACATAGATACAGGCCAGAGTTTCCGGGAAAATGGCAATGGTTGGGGGCGGCCGCCGGGTGCTGCGGTGAATTGCTAATAGTTAAAATGGAAAAGTAATTGTGGATCTACTCAGGTACCTTGAGGTGGGCCGCAGGGTTGGGACAAGGACAAAGGGTGGGCTTGTCTGGAAGAGTGTTACCAAAAATAGGCAAAACATTTTTCTTCTTAATTAATTTTCCCCCCTCCGAGTTTCAGATAAGTTTCTTTTTTCACAAAGTTCTAGGGCAGCGTTTTGGGGGTCTAAATTAAATTTCGCAGGGAATTCTTGTATGAAATTCCAGGGCTGATAATTATATCAACAACGACCAGCTGATGGGTGATGTCTTATTAAAAATGCGCCGAAAAGTTGATAACTTTCAGCGTAATAAAAATAACCACCAACATCGGGATATTTGAGGGATTTCTTTCCTCTTTATATATATTGATATTTTTTTTTAAATTTAAAGACGAAAAAGAAAGAAGCTATTTTTCGGTTTAAAGGAAACAGCCTGAGGAGGAATTTGAAGCAAATTTCACTAAGAAATAAAAAATCAGGGTTAGAGAGGGATTCATCAAAAAAAAATTTTGCTTTCCGTGAATAAATCCCCGTCTCGGGATGACTTTCGATGGGAGTATGCTCCTTCGGGGCTGACTTTCGTTCTGCAGAAGATGTTATTTGTAATAAAACGAATTGTTATTTTTTTGCCCTCTCCCATTCAGAGAATTTTCCTCTTCTTTTTTTATATACTATATAAAAAAAAGGGGGGGGACTCTGAGCATTTCCCGCCGCCAAGGCTGTAGTTGAAATTTAATGACATTAATATTTGCACAGAGAGTGGGCTTTTTATTTTCCTCATAAGATCATCTTTAACCTCGGTTTTTGTTATTGTTAAATAAATTTGTTTGAGGTAGAAAAGGGTTTCAATTGTAAGGGCACTATGTTTTTGGTAATGTAGTCTTCGAAAAAAAGTTAATGTATTTTGAACAGGTTGACCTATTTGGATGGGATTTTGACATGTTATAAATTTTCGTTTTTCAAAAATTTAAATTCAAATTTCAAATTGAATTTTTCAAACCAATTTGAATATTCGTACAATCACCAAAATTTGTGTATAGCTGCTTAACATAGTTTTTTATAACACACATATATTTTTTCCACTTGAGTGACACCTAAGAATAATAAAATATCGATTTTTATTTGTTTTTGTTAGGTTGTGTTTGCCATACAGTCAGTAGTTTTTTATTTTATAGTTTCCTAAGATACTAATAATTATAAAATAATTGTAATTATTTATGAAATGTAGAGGTAATTATTGTTAATAGTAAATAAATAACAAAAAAGCGGCCAAGTGCGAGTCGGACTCGCCCATGAAGGGTTCCGTAGCAGCAAGTAACATAATATAAAAGTTCTTGTTATTATTAGACAAAAATTGTTTTACGGTTATGTTTATGAAATTAAATGTTTTATTTTTATTTTTATATTTGAGTTGATTGAATGAAAGGTAAATTGCGGTTTACGATTTATGACGTATTAAAAAAAAACTACGCACTAGATCACGTTCAAACCAATTTTCGGTGGAAGTTTGCATGGTAATGTACATCATATATTTTTTTTATTTTTATCATTCTCTTATTTTAGAAGTTACAGGGGGGGGGGGGGGGGGGGGGGACACACACATTTTACCACTTTGGAAGTGTCTCTCGTGCAAACTATTCAGTTTAGAAAAAAATGATATTAGAATACATCTACTTACCAAGTTTCAACAGTATAGTTCTTATAGTTTCGGAAAAAAGTGGCTGTGACATACGGACGGACAGACAGACAGACAGACATGACGAATTCATAATGGTTCCGTTTTTTGCCATTTGGCTACGGAACCCTAAAAAATCATAAACTTTCTTAGAATAGATTCATAAGATCAGAGATTTGTGGTATCTATCTAGAAACTTGTATGTAAGGCTTTCCGGGGTCGCTGATTACGAAGGTGAGATTTTTAGAATCCAAAATGGCGGATCCAGTATGACGGACAACAATTTTTAAAGACTTTCAATTTTTATGAATTTATATGGGGGTTTTCAAGCTGGCCAATTACGAATCTGTTGTCAGATTTTCAAAACTCAAAATAACGGACCCAATATCCTCGAAAACACTTATATACTACTTTTTATAAAAATATATATATATATTTTTCATATTTATTCCCCATATTGGATCCGTTATTTTGGAGCTGATAGTAAATTCGCAATCAGCGACCTCGAAAACCCCTGTACAACAATTTTCAAAAAGAATACTTGCTTCAAAAGATTAAGCGGAGCTTTAATGGTAAAAGTATGAAAATTGAAAATTTTAAAGCAGTGTTGAATATCCTTTTATAATTCAAGATTAGGAACACTGTTTAGATTGTTTTGAAAACAAATCTCCAAATCTGTCTTTAAAAGGATTTTGTGATAGCAGCTAAGAGGTTAAGAGCTCTTCATTTTTATCCAGAATCGGGAGGTACATATCAATATGACATTCTCTGGTAGGAAGTTAGATTAAAATATTGGCAACTTTTCACCCCAAGGAGAAAATTTTCCAGAAAATGTGAAAATTGATATTAAAATTCACCATCTTGAATATGGTGACAATGAAAATTTAAATTTGAAGTCTGGAACCATACATTTTAAAGTAAACTTCCGTCAAAAGTCAGAATCTTTTAAAACCAACTCGATATTTTCTTGTCCCAATTTCTTCATGAGTAACTTGTACATATGTAGTAAAAATAACAATTGCTGACGACTCCTGTCCTATGCTTATAATTAATTTTTTTATCCCGGGTAGAATAGGGAATTTCATTCACCAAGTTCATTAAAAAGTTGTTTGTCTTTTAAGCCCAAATTGATCCCAGGACCGAATCATATTAATATAACTGTACCTTCCATTAGAATTTCAATAATTGATGTAAATTTTATGTAATTGGTTGAGAATAAATACAAACAAATAGATTTATCTATTCTGAACTAGTCACACATTCACTTAATACATTTAAAATGAGCTATTACGTTAAAATTCGCCACAAATTTCGTAGGAATAGACCTAGTATAATATTGTTTAGATTAATTTTCATTCAGACCTGCTAAAGCTATAAGCACGATTATTATAATTTTATTTGGGAATTAACAAGATAATCCTTGTTATATTCATTATATGAATTTGAATTGATTTTAGGCAGTCCATTTTATTAATTGAGGTTTGTGGAATTTTTAATGTGAACAATTTTACGGATAAATTGGCATTTAAAAGTTATAAAATTTTATATAGCTTTTTTTGGCTTTAAGGGTTTTTATGGTATGTAAATGTAAAATTTTTGTTAGAATTTCTTAATATTTTAACTTACGCCATTTTGCTGCCGCATTTCGTTCAAAAGTCCATAAGAAATAGTGAAGGAAATTCTAAATAAAACTTCTGTATGAAATTATATTATATAGAAGTGTTTTAGTGAATCAAGAAAATAGTGTGGAATAGTGTGAGCTATATAAAGCTCAGATAAATTTCTTATAACCACCAAGCACTATACATAAGTTCATTAGGCTGGTTCTTAATAAAGCGACTTTTGCACGTCTTTAATCTCATCCCCCAAATTCAAAATTAAATAAAAAAAAATAAAAATTTTAAGGCGATCGAACAATTTTAACGATAGAAATTTTAAATGTAAAATTACATGTAACTTGGTAGAGTTATTTTGCACAGTCAGATGGACAAAATACAGGGTGTTTCTCCTACTTATTGGGATGCATTGAAAGTGGTGCACAACATTTGGGGCAGTTTTTATAATATATTATCATGAACTGTAATAAGCCTTTAATTTAATAAGAAGCATTTTGGGGTTAATTTGAGTTTAATTTCATTAAAATACACATTTTTATAATATTCCGGAAAAGATTTTCTAGCAATAAATTTGTATATCCTTTCTCTGACTGCAAAGGTAATAAGATGGGCAATTTAATAAAAATAAAAAACAGGTGTCTTAGTTACATGAATTTCGGAGAAAATTTGGGGAAATTGCAAAAAATGTTTTTCAGTTTCGCAAATGAGTGTATCTACAGTGGTAGATAGCCCAATATTATTGGCATTTGTGGAAAGGGCATTGGTGTAGTAGTTTTATGGCGTACGCTTGATGTGGCTACAAATTCGAGCAAAAGATAAAAATAAAATAATGATGTGTATATCACGAAAATTCCGAATTTATGAATCACTCTGTAATTCCAAAAAGGTTAAGACTGTAGTAGTTATTACTTATTTGTATAAGTGAGATCTTTCACCCCAATTATTTCGACAACAACAACAATTAATGGATTAGTCAAATTGTTCGGCAATTAAACTGTGTGACAGTGATTTTGTAACAAAACAAATAATATGTCATTTCAATCGGATTTTTTCCGTAAATTGTGAATTCGAAAACAAAAATGTCCTATCACATCACGTTTTTGAAAAAATAGGTTTGAAAAGTACAAAATACCGTATTTTGGCCATTTTGGAAAATTAATTAAAAAATAACGAATTATTGTAGGAGCTTATATAGTAGCTCAAATAAAAGTATGAACCTTTAGTTATTATATTAAAATACGAGAGGCTTTAATACTTTCCGAAATATTCCGTGGAATTCATTTTCCATAAACCGATTACCTACACCATAATATAGTGAATGAATGAAAATCTTGTTCCCAAAGATGCTTCGTAAGTGGTATAGATTAATGATATTTTATTTATATCAATAAGGATTTAGGCTCTCTTTTCTTACGAGCTTTTACCACATTTCGTTATTTTTTAATGCAATTTTAAAAGTGGCCATAATAAGATATTTTGCACTTTTCAAACCTGTTTTTTTTTTATAAATGTGACGTGCTAGATTTTTTTTTTTTTGCAAATTCATAATATACGGAAAAAATCCTATAGCAATGACATATAACTTGTTCTGTAACAAATTAAATACTAAATTTTTCCGCATAGTGTTTTTCACAAGCAAAAGCAATAAAATGCATTCTAATAAATAACCTACTTTATATTTTGAAAATTTAACTCTTACAAATGGACGGCACGAACCCGGAAAATCAAATTGAGTCGAGCTTGTGGATTTAGTGAGTACTTAATGTAAGTATAAAAGTAATATAATATTTACTTACATAAATTGATTTTTATTACTAAAAATTGATAATTAAAAAATAATAATCAAAACTAACAATAACAGGAAAAATATGGTATAAAGCGTGGGCTAAACTTTATTACCGAATACAATAGCTGATGTTAAAAAAGGAAATAATTTGATTTTTAGAGTGTTATAGTTTTATTTGGTACAAAACCCACACCAAATAAATGGTTAAGATTTTTAGCAAAATCGTATATAAATTTTAATAGATTTTTTTGGTCTTCCTAATATCATCATAAATTCAGAGATGTAATTATGCCCTAGTCTCTTACATAAGTAAAATTTCAGGTTGCTGTTCTGCATATATTAAAAAAAGCCCTTCACTCATGATTCAAAAGAATTTCAAAATACTTGCCCCATAGCAATAGAAAATTGTTGAAGAGGGCTCAGCGCAATTGAATGCCATGAATCCAACAGGAACCCCCAAACGTCTTCGCCGTAATTGTTTTGCGGCAAGAGCTCTTCAAGAAAGTAAAAAATAAAATGTTTTTCTTTTATAAAGTCCACCACGTGGCATCGTTCCGAAAGAACCCTTACTAGGAGGAATCGGGGGGTTTTTACCTAATCTAGCCCTCGAGGGTTCTATCATCATTAATTCCCAAAATCAGTCTAAGTGGCCACTCCATCTTGCTCTCTACTTGTGGGCTGTGAGTACTGGGGAGCCGTAAACAAGTCTCTGAGTACTGGGGCACTGGGGCTGTGGGAGCAAATGATTGGAGCATAGAATTATGCACACTTCTAAGGCACTAAATGTACTAAATAAATAATGTATGAGGATTCCGTATCCAGGATAATTCCAGCTCTCTTCAGACCAATTTCGGCCTAGAAATATGTCGGAGAAGTCTCGACTCCCGTGACACATTCGTGCTAGGACTGGATTATTGGGGTGATGTGGGGCCTCACCGAAACCAATTTGCATTGATTAAATTAATCGTCCTCCGAGCTGAACGTAATATTAATGCGGCTAATATGCCGCTGTTCGATGCACAGGCACACAGTCACCTTGTTCCCGAAGAGTGCCAGGGAATCGCCACTAATTCCCAGCTTTTGATTGAATTAGCCGGACGTTGGGTGAATCGGCTGTAAATGCAGCTAACACAAGTTTATGGCGATTTCATAGGATCTTGTTTGCTTGCGGTGCAGAAATTAATTTCCATGCCGCACACCCATACATATATTATGCTAATGCTCTGCGTCTACAGCAGCGATAAAAAAGCATTTCAATTAGTCCCAGTCACCGACAAGGACGTCTCGCTGCTTTCCGTGTTTGCCGGCTCCTTTATGTGTCACCAGGACCTCTTGGAGCCCAACAATAGGGATCTTTGCTCAGAAGAAACGTCTTCTTCAAGCATCGCTCAAATTATGACCCACTCGGTTTTAAAAGTGTCGGAACTCATGTAAATGGGGCAAGGCTTTTTTTCGAGGATGCTCGCCAAGAACCAACTCATCTCCTCATTTTTCTTTCTTTCTTCGTGGATTGTGGAAGCACATCCCTAAAACGGAATAATTTCCAAACGAAATTGGACGAGAAAGAAAATTGCTTCTATTTTAGACGAATTGAAACAAAATTTATACATATAATATACAGGGTGACAAATGCAAAGTTGCCTAAACTAATCATTCATAATTTTAAAATGAGTGCAGGGGAAAAAATAAAAATACGTATAAATTCAGTAAAGATGTCATTTTTATTTGAAATTAGTTCCAGTTGAATCAGACATTTTTGACAGATACTTATTGAGATTTTAAAAAATCGACAAAATTCGGCCAGGGGGTAACTATTTACATAAATTCTTGAAAACATTATTAATAAATGAGTTCATACGATGAAATCAAATAATTTTTTTATAATTCTTACCTTCTGAGTGTTTTGGCTGGCTACATTTTTACTTCCAAACTTGGTATGAAGGCCTCTCTATATGCTTCAGTATAGTTTTTACCTCTAAAATAAAAACACTCGATTTTTTTTCATTTGTAGAGTTACTCATTGTAAAGTACAGGTTTTTTCTCTTTATGACGTCTCAACAGAAAATGACAACACTCTAGTATACAACTACGGGGTCCCAACCTTCTACGACATATTAGAGAGGAAAAGACATAGGTACACTTTAGGCAAATTTCCATTTGTCACCCTGTTTAATAAAACTTTATACTTTGCGTGTCTGTACATTCAAAATATTTACAAAAAAATTAATTGGGGTATTAATCTAAAAATTTTAGTCCAATAGATATGATGATTAAATTTTCAGTTTTTACAATTTAAAGATTTTTTTTTTTTTTTTTTTTTTAATTGGCAAAAACGAAACCTTCAGCGAGTCCCATTATTTCTAAAAAAACTGATTAAAACTTTTTCCTTTTTTTTAAAATTAAATTGAAATTTATCATGAGTAGCATACAGCAAAGACTTTTCTAAAAATAGTATCGAATTGTTAAAAAACTTTTAAATCAAAAATTAATCTGATAAAGTTTAAGCTTTCAAGTTTGTATTCTGAGTAATTGTTAGTAAATTTCTTTCCAGATAGACGAAAAAAAACGCAGCTGATACCTGAATAAAAGGACTACCCAGGAGAAAATCCCTTTTAACAAATGAAAATCTGCATTCTTAGAAATTCGCTTGAAAAAATTCTGAAAGGTTGCTTATTTTTATATCTTAAAATTGTGTCCCTGTCTTCCAAAATACACCTTCAGAGGTGTACAAGTAAGGGGATTTTATGCTTCCTGTAAAGGTGGACATGTCGAATCTAGGGATTGAACAAGCAATGCATGTATCTAATAAGAGGAATAGTAAATTTGCCGTGACCCTTGTATCGACTTACCGATTACTTTGTATGCTTTACTCTAAGTTCCCTTCCGCTCCTTCCATTTTTGGTACTTCTCTAATCTCATCAAATCACTTGCAATTCGATAGAATCGCCTCGAGAGAAAACCCTAGAATTTTTCACACTTTTAAACGAGTTGGAATTTACGATCAGGAACCTCTGTCTCATCGGGATGGCGTCGTTATCACGTGTAAAACTTTCTCTTCTTGGAGCTCTGTGGGGTCCGTGTCCACTCGAGACGGAAGTGGTCTAATCGAGAATCGAGATGGTGTCGGAGCTACCAGGAATTAGAAATCGATACTCGACAAACACTCCCAACGAACGGAAGAGAGGGGGATGGGGAGGAAGGAACCCTTCCGCAGGACTTCTTGATGACAGCGCGCGTTCAATAAACTAAGAGGGGCCCCAATAAACCAGCGCCATAATATCCACTGTACTGTGACTAAGTCGAAGTCATTTATGTAACGAGCATACTTCGCCGGAGCATGGCTTAGCAAACTTTTCGCCAGCACTCCTTTTTGTGTGCAGAGCAGAGCTGCTCAGATTTGCCCTAATCTCGCCTTCGGCCCTTCTCCAGCGGGGTGGCATGGAGAAAAAATGGTAATAGCAGGCCCACTTGAGAGACGCACCACCATCCACAATACCTTCCACCTTCCATCCTCCCATGTGTTGTTCGGCTCCCGCAACGTCTCTCGGAATTGTGTCAGAGACTGACGGCCATTATTCAAGTTGTTCCGATAGCTTGCCGGGCCGTGTCTTCAGCGTGTAGGGGACACCCCTGTCCCCTAGTAACCAAATCGATAGTTTGGGGATGTCATATGAGTTTGACACGTGTCACATATTTGTTCCTCGTTAAAAGATGAGGCTAAACTTCCTGGGCGGCTGCTGGAGACGACGCTCAACATATGCGACCTTCGGAGGGGTTGGTTTTTATCCTTTCAGTTTGAGCGATTCTCTTGCGTCAACAGAAAATTCCCAGCCAAACGTGGGGATTATATTAGCAAAATTGGGCTCCTGGAAAGGTGATCAACATTGCCGTAACTAGGTAGGGTCTAGGGCAGTCTCAGTCAATCCCAAATGGTGAAACATAAAAAAAAAGGCCTAAGGGTTCAGATTTGCTAATTTTTCAAAAACTGAGTATCATAGATACAGGCTACGTTTTATTTTTCCTGTAATATTCACCCACTGTGAGGGTAAGCGCTAGGACCAACTTTTTTCTCATATATTTTTGATAATATTAAAACAAGTACGATGAATGATGCCATTTCGCGCCCGTTCAAGTAATACCCCACTCAATTGACTACAAAAATTATCTTAAATAAGTTCTATGACTATACTAAATTTCATGTCGATAGCATTAAGATAAAAAACCAAAATTTAAGATAAAAGCTACTCAGAAGCAAATGCAATTAAATAAATTGTTTGACATTTTCTTCTTCCGAATAAATAATAATCTTGTTACTAATTAAAGAGTTTTACTCGTCGCTTCGGTTTTTCTACATCAGAAAGTCCTTGTTACCACTAGTCCACTTTTTATTAATATTTTTCACATAAATTTTAAAATAAAAACTAAATTCTTCTTCTTCCTTCGATATGTGTTGGTAGCACTGAATCATTATTTGGATAATACTATATAATATACTAACTGAAGGCCCAACTATAATATGCATAGCGTTCAGTACGGAAAGCTATCAAAAGTCAACGAACGGAAGCTTATGCATATTCGACAGCTGTCAGATATTTAGTGTAATAATTCTTTGTGCTTTTCTGAGTTTTTGATAATAATTAAAAAGGAAGGATTAAGTGAATTAAAAGATTTATTTATTTTATTTTATTTTAAACTCTGCACACCATTAATTAAATTTTCAAAAAATTCTCACTTCCTCGTCCATTGTCGGTTGTTGTCAATTTGCATATGCAAAACACGCTCTAGATCGAACCTTGCATATGGAAAATGAAACTTGACGAAACTTGACGAAACGGACGACTATTCCCATTATGGTTCGAGGATAGGTTTTGTGTGATATCGCAAGTTTGGATATGCTTCTACACGGTACGGTATGCACATTATAGTTGGGCCTTGAGTTACTCGGTTTCACCCGGCGTTGCGAAAATACTTTTTAATTAAACATTTGTCAAACGCTCTAGTTTCAATATTCAAAATGAGTGGTATTAAAATAATCATTGTACCAATTTTTATTGCAATCCGTTGAAATCGCGGAATTTAGGTCGCCATTTTGGAATTAAAAATTATGGTAATATTCAACGTTAGTGAAATAAGTCAAAATAATAATGGTTCTAGTTTTCATTAAAATCCATTGAAATCGATAAATATTTATCGCCATATTGGATCCGTCATCTTGCATTTGCAAATTTTGGCAATATTCAATATGAATGGCTTCAAAATAGTCATTGTACTAATTTTCATGAAAGTCCAATGAAATCGTGAAATTTAGGTCGCCATTTTGGATCCACCATTTTTAATTTGGACGGCGGACTTAAAGTCAGCATCCCCTAAAACCTCTTAGTACCAATTTTCATGAATCGCTTCAAATTTATGTAAATATGAAATAACTTGACTACAGTGCCACCTTTCGGATCCCATGTAAAGCTATGAATTATGTGGGAATATGTCCTCAATCGGTCAAGTCGTTCAGATGACAGAAGAAGAGGTACCAACGATTATATATATTAAGATATTTTAATACGTTCTTTGGATAACAATATGAAAACTTTACTTATGGCTATTTAAAATTATCAAGATTTTTAATTTAAAATAACACGTATGATGAGCAAACTTATTTATTAATATCTTTCTGTATTATTTCACCAATAATTTACTATTTTTAAATAAATTTCTTATCTTTTTCAGCTACCAAAAGGTGTAAATCCAAAAAGTTTTCAAGATTTTGCCATTGTCTCTATAAATAATTACTTTTGTATTTGAATATACTGTCCATGGGTATTTCTTATGAAATTTCAAAATTTGAGATATTATTGAATTTTTTTCTTTTTTTTATAAACTTAGATATTTTTTTTGCAGCGATCAAAAAAGTTGCTTTAAGAGATCTATTTAGGAGTATTGGTCTTCCGTACTACCTCGCTGGTGGGAGTTAGGGTTACACCGCAATGGACACTTTTGTAGAGCATTCAATGCTGAAGAAACCCTACCATTGACCAAGATTATACCATAAAGTGCCTCTGAGCTGTAGAGTTTTGAAGAAAAAAAATCAAAGTTTACGTGTATTTTATATGGGAAATCTTTATACGCCTTGGTCTAGTACTTAATATTAATATTAAGGGCTCCAATTTGCAGGGAATTTTTGTTTAGGTATTTGCCACAAAATTTCGATGTGGGACTGAAAAAAAAAAAAAATAGTCGCGAGAAAAAAGCACCCTAATGTATATATATAAACTCCTAAATGCAGTGAGGGAATGCCTGTGAGGGAATGACGAATCTTAACTAAAGCTACAAAAACACCGGCACATAATCTCAATTTGCTTGTTGCATTTCGAATATGCATTTTACTCCCAAAAACGCATAAAAACAACAAATTTTATATACCGGGTGAGTCATTTAACTTGAGACAACCTAATAACTTTTTAGGATCACATAATATTGAAAAAAGTTTAATATGAAAGTTGTAGGGTATCAAAAATGGCGTTTGGTGATGATCTTAAAAATGACCTTGACCTTGACATTTAAGGTCATATGAAGGTCAACTTTAAAATTTCAAATGGGATGACCCCCTATTGACCCCGGAATTGAAAAGAGCGGAAAATTTTACGTTCAGATATGACCTTGACCTAATGGTCAAGGTCAAATTTCAAGGTCATTTCACGGTAATTTATCTTCATGTACAATAGCGAGAAGCGATGAGGTTTTTTGAAATACATTTTAAACAAAAGTTTTTGATGTGGAGAGAGGTATCTGACCACGACCTTGAAAATTACCTTTACCTTGACCTTCCAAGTTATTTGAAGGTTAAACTTAAAAATTCTATTGGTAACCCCTATTATTGACGCCAGAACGAAAAAATCTTTCGACCGAACATGCCAAAAAGTATTTAACTACATTTTGCATTACCCAGGAACAACAACGTGGACGAAGTAGTTTTCTGTTCCCTTTGGGGTGCCTGATTTAGGTGAGTCCCCTCGCCTCTCACCGTCGGGGTTCTTGATTTAGATGAAACCCCTCGCCTCTCACCGTCGGGGTGCTTGATTTAGGTGAATCCCCTCGCCTCTCACCGTCGGGGTGCTTGATTTAGGTGAGTCCCCTCGCCTCTCACCGTCGGGGTGCTTGATTTAGGTGAGTCCCCTTGCCTCTCACCTAAATCAAGCACCCCAAAGGGAACAGAAAACTACTACGTCCACGTCGTTGTTCCTGGGTAATGCAAAATGTAGTTAAATAATTTATCGCATGTTCGGTCGAAAGGTTTTTTCGTTCTGGCGTCAAAAATAGGTGTTACAATAGAATTTTTGAGTTTAACCTTCAAATAACTTTGAAGGTCAAGGTCGTGGTTAGATACCTCTCTTCACATCAAAAACTTTTGTTTAAAATGTATTTCAAAAAACGTCATCGCTTCTCGCTATTGTACATGAAGATAAATTACCGTGAAATAACCTTGAAATTTGACCTTGACCATTAGGTCAAGGTCATATCTGAACGTAAAATTTTCCGCTCTTTTCAATTCCAGGGTCAATAGGGGGTCATCCCATTTGAAATTTTAAAGTTGACCTTCATATGACCTTGAATGTCAAGGTCAAGGTCATTTTTAAGATCATCACCAAACGCCATTTTTGATACCCTACAACTTTCATATTAAACTTCTTTCAATATTATGTGATCCTAAAAAGTTATTAGGTTGTCTCAAGTTAAATGACTCACCCGGTATATTAAAATGCTTAATACATTCATGTAACGTGAGGTAATGATCGCCATAAATGTAACTCTTAACAATTTTTCACATAATATGTTATTGCACAAACTCACCTATGACCTACGGTTGAGAAGAAATCGCCATCTTGAAACATTTGAGAGTGTTGCCAGGTACCTACTAAAAACTTAAGGTTGCGTTCCTAAATATCGTTCGATACGTTCAGAAATCGAATATTCGTAATAGGGTGAGGGAATGATTTTATTTGGCGGGACATATTTAAAATCGAATTATCGTTTTTATACATTCGTTGTTGTAAGATGGAAGCTTTTATAGATAATGACAAACATCTTTCTAATATATTAGCATAATTTTATTATTTTATTATTATTGATATATTTGAGATGGACTAAGGGACAAGGTGAGGGAATGACTTTCACGGTAAAAAAGTAGCCATATCTTTTTTTTCTTTAGAGGTAAGTAATACGTTTTCTTTTTAAACAATAGTGGTATAAACAGCGTGCATTGAAATAAAAAAAAGACTTATGTAGTTAATGCATATGACTTGGCACTAATGACTCGGGAATGAAATTTCGAAATTTGATGAGAAAAACCCACATATCTTATTTTGTTATAGAGCCTGTATTTTGAAAAGTACAAATTTAATAAATATATTTATAGAAATATTTTTTTATTAATATACAGTCATCAGCTACAACGACACTGAAGGGATTGAAAAATGTCGAAGTTATATTCGATAGTCGCTATATCCGATGAAGTGAAAATTAATATGTATATATTTCTTTTATTTATATACATGTGGGCAGAGGCGGATTTACACATTTGCCGCCAGTAAGCTATTCAAATTTTGCCGCCCGTACCGACCTCTACAATTTGATATCCTAGTTCATAATCACATAATCACAATCATAAATTACAACTTCTTTGTCAATGAAATTATGATTTGTGCACTATGGTCCTAATTACACCACCTTTTTCCCTCAAGGAGGTAGGGTATTTTTTTTGAATTTTTTTTTTATTCTCGACGTCATTACCTCGAGAAACTCATAAACGAACCAAATATATTCGATTTTTTGATTTAAGATAATCCAGTAATGAGTTCTGATGTCCACCGCAAACTGCTTATTTTTTAAGAGTATCCAAAGATTTGCTCTCAGTGGCTTATTTCTAATATTTTAGGCTAAAAGTTTAACTGAATATTCTTGAAATGATACTTTATTATGTGTATAATTTACAAATAAATACACTTTACCATATGCTCAAAAAAAATGATCAAAGATATGTTTAAAATGAAGCGAATTAATTAATTGATTAAATAGTCTTTTTACTTTATTTTTAAAACCCATGTAACCCCTTAATAAGTATGATTGTGAACTAGGGGATCGATGCGTAAGTTCCTAGATTATTTTTACAACCCAACGGTTTAGTTAAGATTGCACAAGAAATAGTTGTAGATAATAAAAGCTCCATCATGTACCACTAATAACGGGGGTAAGGTATATGCCTTAATACTACTTACACAATAATGTACATTCGGTAAATGTAATTAACTAATTTTTATTGGGCTTACTTACAGTTTAAAAACAATGTGTTCAATTATCTGGTAACAATCCGGCCGACGACGATGATGAAATTCAATTAATTAAGTTTTGAAAGTTTTACAATATCTTTTTGCGCGATTTTCTATTCGCAAAATCATCAATTATATTGTCGTAACTATGAAATCTTGTTCATTAATTCTGATTCTATGCAGAAAAGAGCTAAAGCGTTTAGCTTTGCTTGGCTGCTTTGCTTGGCGATAGCCGACGAAACCACTACTTTAGATATACATATAAATATGATTCTTTTTAATTTTTAAATTTTAAATTAAATTTTAAAAGACATAAAAAAAAAAATTGTTGGTCCCAAATTTGCCGTCCCTAAAATCCGCCGCTCTAAGCTCCAGCCTACTCAGCCTGCTGGTAAGTCCACCACTGCATGTGGGAATTACGCCAAAAGATCAGGTCGGACACGGGCAGGGCTTGAACCTGCGACCTTCGGGTTTGCGCTGCGATACTCTAGCCTCTTGAGCTACAATGGCCGGTCGCCGATGCCTTCGAGTGATTGTGACGTTCTGATGAGAAGGGCGACCGAACGGACATACATATGCAACGCAATGCATGTACATACTTTGGACTTTATTCAAAAAAATTATGATTGTAACACCAAATTATTGTTATAAAGATGTAAAGAGGAACTTTTATTTTTCGTTGTAACCGATATATTTGATTGAAAATTGCCAGAAAATGCGTTCCGGTTGGTCGTTATAACCGAAGTCGTAATAACCAATTTTCACTGTATTAAAAAATATCTCAATTTTTGTTTTTTGGACTTAATGACATTATAGCTTTTGAGGGACTAAATTCATAATTCGCAATCCCAAAAATCTTTCAATACAAAATTTAAATCGAATAGAACCATAAGTGATAAAAATGATTTTCACTACATTATTTACCCGAATTTTTACACCTTTTTAAACACTATATGATAATATTTCTATTAAAACCAACTCAACGAAAAACTGGACCCCATACCACTTGCAAAGAATGGCTGTTTGATAAGGGAAGGAAGCCTCGAATGCGGAGAATCAAAATATCTTTACAGTTTCATTTGAAATGAATCCATATTTTTAACCTGTTTGAAGTACACCTTCCTGAGGTTGAATTTTCTCGAACATTACTTTTCCTAACAATGATATAATCCGGATAAATGCGAAAAAATTTGTAGGACTGCCAGACCACTTAGGCACACATCTTAGTTCAGGGTTTGTAATTGCAGAAGTTTATACAAATGGTGTATTAATTAATTCAAAATGTTGAACCGGAAAGGCAACAGGTGAAATTAAATAAAAGTTTCTAAAAGTGGCCGAGATAATTGACGACATACAGATGTCAGTCCAATAGTGTTGCATTTGTTTTTTTTAATTTTAGGTACGTAACCTTCAAAACATTAAAATATATTTTTAAATTGCCAGGTCTTTTTCGAAAATATACATCTTCATTGAAATATCTACTACATTATTTTTACGTATAGGGTGCATTTTCTTTGTGACTTCGAAAAAATATAATATTTTATGGAAATTATTTTTTTACACAGTTGTATGTTTCCTGAAACTTATATATTTCTTTAATATTCAAATTCAATAGTTCAATTAGGTAATCACAAAAATAAATGTTAATTTCAGTCAAGGCTAGAGTAATGAATTTAACTTAAGATCCAATAAAATTACTATTAAAAAAATTTCGATTTGGTTTGGCACCTAAAATTTCGATATTATTTATTGAATCAAACAAAAAACATCGTACATAACCCTCTTAATGTACAGAAATGGCTCCTGAACTGCATTATAAAATATATGAATCCCTGTAACGCCCTGTACATGAGTCATCTGAGAATTGCTGGGACCTAAACGCATAATAACTTTACTTTCTCACTTTTCAGTCGTGTGGGAACAACAAAAATCGCTTTACAACTTTATCGACTTCACCTGCTCGCTGTAATAAATTCAAACCGAATTACAAACAAACAATTTTTCACTCAATTGTCGACAATATAAAATCATAGGGATCCATGAAAGTCGGAGCATTATCAAAGTTTTGTCGGCATCGACCCCTTTCACCCTCCGTGAAGCATCCGGTCTTATTGGCACTGTCAAAATCTTCTCTTAATGTTATTTATAGTCTGCGGGGTCAGGAGAGGGATGCTTGCTCCAATACCCTGAAAAGAAGTTCTCTAAAAGTCCTAAGCAGCAACTTAAAGTTATTGAAATTATTTACGACTACCAGAGGATGCTCCTCTCGCCCTGGAGTCTGGAGCGGCTCCTACTTAGGCTGAGGAGTCTTCTTTTCCGGGGTGGTAAGGTTAGAGAGGGGGAGATCGACAACTAGAAGGGTCGAGGGCGTGTGTCGACGACACAACAGCCCCCGGTGGCAGATTGCGGTGGATCCCAATTCGTAGCAAATCAGGGAGCCAAAAGTGGATCGATGGGAGAACTTCTTGACAAAGTTTCCATTCCATTTGCACCGAATAGGCTCAATTTTTCACATGGCTCAATCCGAGCAGCTCTGCCGAACGAACGCATCCATTCTCATATTTGCCGAAGCCCTTGTCGCAATCAGGCCGGATGCTTGCTGCTGGCTTTTCCAATCGGCAGTTTAATGTACTGGCAGAAGATAAATGAGCGGCGGAGAGGTGGGAGGGAGGAGGCAGGAGGCGTGCCGACCTTAGCTTCCCCTGCCCCTATCAGCTGAATTTAGGCTGGAATCTGGAGTACGAGACCAGCCCCAAACAACCCCCGAACGGTCATCCCAATGTCCTGTCCTCGCTCGGGGGATCTTAATCACTTAGGGCCAAGCGAAATAAAAGAATTTCGTTTTTCCAGCCTAGGATTACACGGGCATTGTAACATCCGGAGATAAAACGCTCTAAGCACAGACATCCCGTCCTAGTTCTTGTTCGAGCGCCATCTGCGTATTTTTCTCGAGGGGAAAAAAAAAATAACCTAAGACCATTTTAGTGGTAATGGTAGCAATCTCCATCATACCCTATCTATTTATTTATTTATTTTCTTATCTTCTCAAGATGTTGTACTCTTGTTCCCTGAACAGACAATACCAAACCAACGAACCCTCGAAATCCTTACATACATACCCTTATTCTGCTAGACATGTTGTCATTCGCTAAAACTTATCTCGATTTTCTAAGTCGCTTAAGTGACAATTGTCATAATTGTCGATTTCATATGACAGGAGTTGGCTAAAGTGCGTTTTTTAATCGAACAGAAATAAATTAAATTTGAATTTTCTGTACACAATATCTTTAGCATTATTGAAATTGTACTTGCTCCCTTTTTGTCTACTTTATATTAACACACTATCAGCGTGAGTTTAAGTCATACGTCTAGCCGGCGAAAATTAATGAAATGTGAACAAACTGCACTTTTAAGAAAACAAGTAATATCTTCAAAACTAATAGTGGAATTTCAGGAAGTTTTGGAAAATAGATAGCAAATAGTATAGCAGTAGTCCATCACACATATTTTTCAATTTTTTAAATAAAACGTAGTGAACAATTTTCCACTTTGGTTTTTATTTTCACAAGTCACGCGTTCTTCACTATTTTACATAAAAAATATTTACTTCATTGTAAATAAAAAAAAAAACAAAACATTTGTTGTGTAAAAATTACAAGTCGAAATCTTAAATAGTTTAGAAATATACAGGTCGGTAAAATAGGCTGAAAACATGATTTATACATTATGTTGTATAAAACAAATTTAAACGCATTTTTCTCAAAATGGATTTTTTTCCCTTGGGTGCCACGAAAAATTCTTGCTGCATTTTATTTGTGATTGAAATTGGTATGGCCTTATCCATAATTATAAATTTTGGTTCAGTTATTTTATTTTATGATACGTTATGAGTAAAAAAAAACTACTTTTTTTTGTTTTTTAATTTTAGTTTTAAAGGACCACGCACAAAATGTTCGGAAAAAAAAGTACCGTGGATTTTCTCCAAACTTCGGATTTATGCTCTCTGAATGATGCTGATCAAATGTGCTCATGGGCCCAACTTGATTTATAGCGATCTGAAGGGTCCAGCGAGCTTGGAAAGTAGGGTTTTGCCCCTGTACGATCACTGATTTTTGAAAATGTACCTCCCATTGTATATCAATATCTCAAGAAATATCGATGTTAGCAATTTGGTGTTCAGAACTTTTTTGTAGGAAATTGAATTTGCTACAAGTTTGTCATATTCACTTTTTCTATACCTTTTATTGTTTACGAGATAGGGGCAAAAAGTGAGAATTTCATGGAAAAATTGGGGTTAGTGACCCGTACTACATCGCTGGTGGGAGTTAGGGTTACACCGCAATGGACACTTTTGTAGAGCATTGAATTCTGAAGAAACCCTACCATTGACCAAGATTATACCATAAAATGCCTCTAAGTTGTAGAGTTTTGAAGAAAAATAATCAAAGTTTACGTGTATTTTATATGGGAAATCTTTATACGCCTTGGTTTAGTACTTAATATTAATATTAATGGCTCCAATTTTCAGGGAATTTATGTTTAGGTATTTGCCACAAAAATTCGAGGTGGGACTGAAAAAAAAAATAGTCGCGAAAAAAAAGCACCCTAATATATATATTAGGGTGCTTTTTTTTCGTGACTATTTTTTTTTTTTTCAATCCCACCTCGAAATTTTGTGGCAAATACCTAAACATAAATTCCCTGAAAATTGGAGCCATTAATATTAATATTAAGTACTAAACCAAGGCGTATAAAGATTTCCCATATAAAATACACGTAAACTTTGATTATTTTTCTTCAAAACTCTACAACTTAGAGGCATTTTATGGTATAATCTTGGTCAATGGTAGGGTTTCTTGAGAATTCAATGCTCTACAAAAGTGTCCATTGCGGTGTAACCCTAACTCCCACCAGCGATGTAGTACGGGTCACTAACCCCAATTTTTCCATGAAATTCTCACTTTTTGCCCCTATCTCGTAAACAATAAAAGGTATAGAAAAAGTGAATATGACAAACTTGTAGCAAATTCAATTTCCTACAAAAAAGTTCTGAACACCAAATTGCTAACATCGATATTTCTTGAGATATTGATATACAATGGGAGGTACATTTTCAAAAATCAGTGATCGTACAGGGGCAAAACCCTACTTTCCAAGCTCGCTGGACCCTTCAGATCGCTATAAATCAAGTTGGGCCCATGAGCACATTTGATCAGCATCATTCAGAGAGCATAAATCCGAAGTTTGGAGAAAATCCACGGTACTTTTTTTTCCGAACATTTTGTGCGTGGTCCTTTGTGTGAAAATTTGAAAAAAAAGTTCTTTTTACTTCTATACTGGAAAAAGATAGAGCTATATTCATATACTATAAAAGTTTATTTGATTTTTTTATTTGAGATAATTCTGTTACGAGTCCTAATGGCGCCAGTCTAAGAACATTTTTAAATGAAACTCATGAAGATCGTTGATGAAGATTTCTGCTTCGATTTAATAATAATAATTTTGGAATTGTATAACACTCTTTGAATACTAGAAAGATGTACAGATAAAGTTCCAAAAGTGTTTCTCGATACGTAGTATACTTTTTCTAAAAAAAACTTCAAACAAATAATATTTTATTTAAGCATTTTGAAGGAAATTTAATTTATGAAACAATTCGTTTATCCCCTTTAATTTCATGTTAAATACAAAATATTTTTGGAACAGGATTTCCTATTTCTTTTAGTATGATGTTCTTAATTAATGCACCTCTTAACACATTACCGACCGCAATTTTACTTAAGAGAAATTCTCTCGCACCAAATGCATTTTCTGCTCGAAGTATCTCTTAAATTATATGTTGGATCTATTAATAGGCTTGCGGTCGCTAAAGTGTTAATATAAGGCATGTTTAAACTTGTTGCGTATGAATGTAATTTTAACTCAAAAGAGGAATAATAGCTGAAAACATTGAAAATAACACAGGACACATTATTTTTCCGGAAGTGCTATGGAGCAACATTTTCCTCTAGGATGGAAGAAAAGTAATTAGATTTTAAAAATATTGGAAGCCATAGGATTCATTTAAATGAACCTATTTTTTTTTATGAGTTATACAATAATTATTCTTTATGTATAATATATAACGTACCATCAATTGTATTTAATTATATATCATTTATAAATAAAACGTTACCAACAAAATAGTTTTTTAGTATAACAAACAAAAACGTCCGACGATTTCGAAAAATCAATAAAGAAAGCTAGTTTAAAATAAGAAGAATTCATATCATTTAAAAAAAAAAAAAATTTTTAAAAAAGGATTTTCCAAATTTGGGGAAAGCGATAACTCAAAAAATAATAATAATAATAAACTATTTACTAATAGTATCAGTTTTTCTGTTAATCTAATGTTTGGAAAATCATCAATATAAGTATAATTTTTTTTTAATGCCAAAAAGCTGCAAAAATATGTGAAAAGGAAAATTTTTGTTTTTTAATTTTTTATTTATTTTTTGGTCACCGACAAATTAAGACTTTTGACAAAAAAAAAAAAAAAATTATAATAATTACTTTCTTTTAGTAATTACAGCCGAGGTTAGAGCTTACGCCAATTTGGTACGCAATTTTGGTAATTCCGGACACAATCCAAGATGTCTACAACTTCTTTAGCTCCGAGCGAAAAATTAAAGTTGTTCATAAAGTGCCGAGCCAAATTTATATTATTTGTTGAGTTTTAAGAAAAGAGTAATTAAAATTAAATTAAAATTAGTTTGAAAAGATAATTAAAAATTACACAAACAATGTGTTAAGAACTAAATTCACAAGGAATTAATGGCTAGGATATTTTAATAAAACATAATTTCATAATGTGTAAAAATGCTTTTTAGAGCTACTAAATGCATACTGATTGAGCACACTTCCAAAAATTGCCAATGACGATATCTCGTTGTTCGGCACAATAAGGGTTAAATGTTTTATGAAAACTTGACTAAGCTACTCGGTACATTGAAATCGTTGCCAATGTTTGAGTTTTTCTTTCCGCCAAAAATCGGAGGATCGCAGTTAATTTTATTATAGACAACAAGGATGAAGAACGAATACTTGAGGACATTTTCTGTTCTATTTTTTTCTTTTCATAGTCTGCCTAATTTGTTTGATTAGGTAATTCTAGTGGATTTGAATTATTCCTAAGGCATCTTGTTTTCAAATTCAAGCCGTATACTCGTATCTGTCGTTTTCATCGTTATCCGAATCATAAAATAATTTAAAACTCATTTTAGCTCGTTGTCTTTATTTTTGGTCTATATGTACTATATACCAAAATAACAACAACTGTAATCGACTAACAAGGAGACCGCCAAGATTGTCCGCCTCCGATTTCAATGATTTTTATATTTTTTATGAAATTAGAACATTTATTCATCAAATTTATGAGTGAAGTACGTGTTATTTTAATTTACTAAAAAAAAATATCGAAGTTTTCACTGCTACTTTTTTCTTTTTATATTACTTGGAAAATTTTGAAGTAAAGAAAGCTAGTTAAAAAACTTGAAAATCAGAGTAAAAAATTAATTAATCAATAAATTATTTATTTTTTTTTCTTTTAAATTAAAAAACAAATATTCATGAAATTTATGAAACAAGTATATATATAATATATACACATATATGAGGAATTCTTTGTGAAAGAAAGACACTCCTTGCCCAAAATTGGTTTGATCTACCAAAGGTCTATAGGTGGTCAAAAGAAAGGTCTGGGTCTCTAGTTTTTAATGCCGAGTGGCATAGGTAGTGAATCCATAGTCCAGATCCAATATAGCTGCCTAAACCACATGATATACACTTTTTTTCACTAAAACGATTATAAAACTAGCTGCATGAACCCCATTTAGGTCTACAATCAGGTCTTAAATCAAAGGTCGTGAGTCCCACTTTCAAAAGCTTTAAGGAAGAGAATTGTTGGTAGTCATACAATCCAAGTTCCACTCAGTTCTCATCAAATCGCGCATGTATTTAAAATTCCTTTTGCCGAACATTTGTGGATTCAGCTGTTTATAGAACAAGTGAAATGAGAAAGTGCGTCAATTAAATGTAAGCAATTTATTCTGTTGTCTATAGGACTGCTGAAATGAGAAAGTGCGTCAATTAAATGTAAACAATTTAGCACAAATAGAGGAAAATCTCCTTTACACTGTACATGAGGAGGTATATCTGCTTTTGTTTCAAATTGAAATCGGAAGCGGACAATCTTGGCGGTTTTTTTGTGAGAGAATACCAAATTCCATAACAGGTGAAAAAAAGTATAATATTAATAAAAAAAAAAAAAAAAAATAATAATGAAGGCATATATTTTTTGAGACATTCTTGTGAAAAATGTATACATCGCAGAACTTGTTGTATATTTTTGAACCATTTGATACCCAACACGATGACTTAAAAAAAAATTCATATTCATCCCCAAAAATTCGAAATTTAATTTCCACAACAATTAAGACTGAATCAGAATTTATTAATTAACAAATATCTGATAGCAGATTCTAAATTTTAATCTCCATGAAAATTCCAAAACATTTGTTATCTATGGTTATTTATTTTCAATCTGTGTTTGCGACAACCCAAATCACTAAATTTCAGGAAAAATCTATTAAATTTAAAATTTAAGAATTTACTATTTAAAATTTATAGTATCGTTAGTATTGTCTCAGATAGCGTAAAATTTCTAATTATAATGTATTATTCAATAGTGTAAAATGTAAATCGACCACTTTGATTTCATTAATTTTTACATTCATATAAAATGAACACGCCCGAAAACCTCCAATTACTCATTTTAATGTGTTTTCTTAATGTTCCTTGAATTTTCGATATCTGTCCGAATATTTAAAATCTGTTAAGCTTACACTGAGGATTAAAAACTCAAAATCTATTTTTTTAATTATATTACGAGTATATAGATTTTGATCTGTGCGCTATATCTAAACAACCTATAGTTTAGAGAGCTTTTAGATTTCGCAAGAATCTCATGTAAATTAGGTTTTTTCAAGGATCTTTCCAAAAAAAATCTATTTCCAACTTTCCTCCAAAGGTAGAACAAAATAAAAAAAGTGACAAAAATTCACTGTCACTTCGGTTAGGGATTTCAAAGTGCTGAATCTGCCAAACTTTAATTGTTTAATAAAATTCTTCACCACGCATCCGTTTCTGAATCAAAAAGACATACGGAGACTCGGCTGCAGTCGAGCTGCATTCCAAATTACCCGAATTGCGGAAGTCGCGCAGAAGAATTTCTCTAGGAATTGCTAATGTAGGTGAAGTGGTTAAAATCCGACTCGTATCTGACTCTGGCTCACTTTTGAACTTTTATTCGATAAGAGAAATGCATAAAATTCTGGGAACTCCAGCCAAGTGGGAATTTTACTTTTGAGAAACTTTTGTCTGATACATGAAGACGTTACTCGTTTTTTGTGTGCCTCCCTCTTTTCAGCTTCTATTCCCAGATTGCGGACTCAAATAAGGTGGGAATGGGGGTTGTAAGATTCCAGATAGGGAACACAAAAGTTCTGGTGTTTGGACAAAGTTGCTAACAGAGAACGATAGAAAGCTTCCTGCTTTTAAAGCTAAAAAATTTTAGAGTCTGATTATGAGACATGTTCAGAACATTGTTTGCTTTGCAATTCTAATTTGAGCATTGATAAATGAACCAAGAAGAGAAGATAGATTATCTTTAAGGGTATATAAAGACATTTTTAGTCTATTCGATTCTCTCGATTCAAAAGGTGAATTTAAGCTTGGTGACAATATTTGGGACAGAATTATCATAATGTCGTTGATATCGCATTCCTCGTTTTTCACGACATCTTTTCTTTAGGTATGAATCCTTCGAAATTCTTAAAGCCAAGAAGGAAAGTCCTTTATACTTATTTTTACAGAGTTTTAGAAACAACTGGAAAAACAGAATAGAAAAGTAAGAGCTATGCTTCAAACGATTTTTTATACGTATTTTTAATTCATTAATGGGACTCCTTTATTATTTATATTATACGAAAAAGTTTTATAGCACATATTCAAATATATCTCAATCAATTTTAAGAGTATTCTGATTCACGATTTTTTATATTTGCTTATAGAAAAGCCCGCATACCAAGATATTTTCGAATCTGGCATTAAAATGCGTAAAACGAAAAAAAAAACAAAATGTTTCCATGATAACAGAGAAATTTTACCCCTTATTACACCATTCAAATAGGTATGCCGGACCTTTCCGGCTAAAAAGTATCGGTCGGCCGGGTTTTTTCTAAATCTGTATAAAATTTCGCAAAAATTAACTTAAGATTGATCAAAATCCGCGATGACGGTAAAACATTGTTGCCATTGAATAATACAAAATTTAATTAAACATGTTTTCGGCTAATTAAATCAACGCCGACCAAGCCCATCTTATTCGTTTGAGTGAAAACTTTTCATTTCCACCAAAAATTTTCAAATCCGCGATCACGGTACTTTCAGGATTGGTGGCTCCCGGACTATGAGACTTTTTGTGACAAACAAGAAAAATTAAAATCGCTCTAGCACAGAAAGATATAATTTGCTAAAAATAAGAAAGAGACGATTTTATTACTATTATTATTATTTTTTGTTTATCGTAACATATATACCTACTTAAAGAGCAGATTTTTAAGAGTTCGGATTTCCGTATTCATATTTATTTCTACAACTTAGATATTATAGTATACTAACTTCGTTAGAATTTATTACGTGTTTTTATTAAATATTGAGGAAAAATTTGGGGAAAAACCTCACGAATTATAATTTATCCTATCTACACTACACTGTATTATCGAAATTAAAACTACCTAATCTATAATTATTATTATCTAAGCTAGGTAAAGTTTCCGAATAATGGGATTGGTATTATATTCGCACTTGACAACAAAGTTGTTAGCCAATTTATTTATTTTAGCCTGTATAAATTCAATATCTGCCATTAAATGCAATATTTTTGTTGAAAGATGCCGTGATAAATTAATCCATTTACTCCCACTGTCCTCATTTGTGGTCATTTTTTAACTACCCACATTTTTTAATTTATTTTAGCTATCTTTTGTTTACAATGCCAAAGAGTGTCGATTTGTAATACAAGTTATTGTTTGTGATTTATTGCATAAATTGGATCAAATTAGTTATTATATTTACTTTATTGAACAGATAAGTGTTTGACTAAAGGTAAGTTATTATTATGGTGTTGGACACTTCCCCCAGAAAGTGATAATCCAGCTACAATGCATCGAATGCCACATAGCTAGCAAGTTGGCAATGTAAAAAATGTATCAAAACATTGTGCTGTTTTGAAAAATACTACACATAAGCCCATTTATATATAGCTTTTTGTAATAAAATGTTTTACTAGCCTCCAATAGTTAGGTCAATAAATTCTTTTTTTAAAAATGTTGCTACTAGTTTGTATTTGGGTCCAAATGGGTTAAGTATAATTTTAAGGAGCTTGTTTTGGGATATCTGGAGTTTTATTTTATAAATGAGAGCTGTATATGTAAATATTGTAATATTCTGATATTGAATATTGAGTGATTTGTATTCAGTAAGTTTTGCCATGTAATCATGGATCGTTTTACGTTACCCCAACGTTTGAAAACAGTCTATTGCTACCCAAAGATCAATTCGTGCAAAATATGGTAGTCATTTTGTTCCTTCTGAGCTCGCTGTTAGTCGCATAATTAATAAGTTGGAAAGTGAATTTACTCTATACGATAGTAAGCCTACACGACTTCGTAAAGGCCGTAGTGAAGAGAATATCGCTGAAGTTCGAGCTAGTGTTTGCGAGAATGATAATGTGTCCTTTCCACGCCATTCATAAGAGTTGGGCCTATCCACGATAATACCTGGCGAAGTTTTGTGATTTAACACCATTAGACTATTTTGTTTTTATTTTTTTATTTCAATTTTAAATCCTATCGTTCTTAATGGTAAACCTTTTATATGTATTATACATATAAGGAAATTGTAAAGACGAAAAAGACTTTACATTAAATACTTTTTAGAGAAAATGAATTTAAAAGATAAAAATGCTAGCAATTTTATAAATGTTGTTGGAGCTAGGATAGAAATTGCAACAAAGAAAAGGAATTCCGCGAAAGTATCAGATTAAGTTTAACAGTTTAACTATTTTAAGTTATTCAAAAGATTCAATTTCGAATCGCGTTTGCGGTTAATCAAATATTCTCGAAATGGACAAAACAACCTGAAAAACAGCTGAGTTTGTTTAATTTTAAATACACTGACATAAAAAGATACAAGTTCTGTTTTCTGTGGAATAAAACGACAGAAAGAATTTCTTCATTTTTAGGTTTGTTTTCTTAATAATTTATTAGTCTGAATTAGTTGCAATATCTCAAAAACAAAAAGAAAAAACATAAATCATAAGATGGTAAAAGATTGATATTCATACTTCGTTTCGAAATTTTGATGCTAATTACGGTCGTAAGAAAGCATTTTCTTTTTCTCCACTATGTCTCAAAAAATAAATGTTGTATAACAAATCTCTTTAAGAGGTATACGATTTTTAACACCTTTCTACCATTCATTTTACCGCATTTCTGCTTGCGTATTTATCTACCTTTTTATCCTTTTTGCAGATATTTACGTAATTTCTCCATTTTGCAATGCAAAAACTTCACAGAGTTAAGAGCATAAACGTAAGCCAGTAACGTTTCATTTAATGTCACCATTACGGGCACAGCAAGAATATAACTCTAAAAGGAATATAAATTCCCATAATCTCATTCATCTTGCGAAATAAAGCAAATAAAAAGGAATCAGTGAGAGGGAGCGAATTTATCTGGACAAGGAAACTTCATTAAGAGATTAGCTCAGGGTAAGAGGAGGCAGAAGGAGGTGAAGGTGCTTTCGAGAAATGGTCGGCATTCGGCAAGCCGGCCCTCTCGTTATCTTCTTAACAATTTTGCCAAAAATAATTAAACCTCCATAGATGTCGTTAAATTAAAGTTTTCCCGCTTAAAGTTTTTAGTAGCACACTATACAAAAATGGTGGCCTCTTAAATAGATGAAGACTTAATGGGTGGGTTCAGGGAAAGTATGTACCTATGTACATCTCCGAGATAGGGTGGCACTTTTAAATTATTATTACCACTCTGTCCATGTGAGCACAAACTCACATGGAAACAACAACGATGAAGACGGACAATATAACCACCAATAGAAGGGAAATTAGCATCTTAATCCTCATCAGTTTGCTCCTTCAATTATCGGACACTAATGGCCGAGAGTCACCGTAAAACAGAGTAATTGTATTAAATTCTAGGACCCACAAAGGTAGGCCGGGTTCCGAGCTGTGGGGGAAGAGACGGGGCTGAACGTGGGGTTCCAATAAAATGGGACATTTGTGGACAATGTACCTACAACTGGTTGGCAATGGGACGAGTGACAAATTATTGCGGTTCGGCCGCATATCTGGAGGCTACATAAATTTCTTTTAACGTCAACAGAGCAGAGATAAAGCGTATCACATTTCACGGACACATACGTAGTAAATAATTAATGTCCCGGACGGGCAGGATATTACGTCGGAAAATGTCGTTGTTGATGAAATCATACGAGAAGATGCCCGTTGTTGTCGACGACGGCGCTGTTGCTGCTGCTGCTGTTGATGATGACGACGATGACGACGACAGCAGTCTCGATGCTATTGCTTTTGTAAATTTTTTATTTGAATTCAGACGATGTATTCAAGTGATATGAAGATTGTGCTTCTCATGGTGATTCGTTTTGGTTGAGATAGTTTTATTTATATGGACGGCGAAAACGACTCATCAAATAAAGTACCGTATCTAGTAAATAATGACGATATCCTTGAGATTTTTTCATATTCATATTATATTAATGTTAATATTCTTAGAATAAAATTAAATTGAAATCTTAATTAATTAAAAGGAGATTTTCCTATAAGATCCTAGCATAAGCTACTCTTTATATCCGATTTAGCCAGCATGGCTGATTCAAAAGAGTTTACTTGAAAATAGGTACAAAAAATGTTGATTTCAAATCATCATTAAAAATTAAAGATAACGAATTAAGTATATCACCAAGAAAAATCTTAAATTTCCAAGAAATTGGTAGAAATCAGAATATGAACGCCTTTTTTAAATATTCCATCGGAATAAAAGAAATCAGTAGGTTAAATCCTATATACTACCCGGCATTATTTTGAATAGAACATATTTTTGGAAAAAAGATTTGAAAGGTCACTTAGTTCTGACATTTTTATTTAAAGGACGGGAATCGATAACGCCCAATTTCCGCCCCTCTTAGATTTTCAACATTGTCAGTGCACTAGCTTTATATGAAAACAAGTAACACGATAACAATTATCTTTTAACCCAATATCCTCATGTAACGTTACGTCACCTAGCGTAATAAAAAACTATATACTAACTAGTCAGAGAAAATGTCTATAAATTAAAAAAAAAAAAAAAAAAAAAAGCAACATAAATCGGATCAGTGGTATGTATATCAAATATATAAATTTTTATTATGTTGAGACCGTAAAAAGGCCTTTAACGAATAGCAGGGCCGTAGCCAGGATTTTTTTTCGGGGGGGGTTTTCAAAATTAAAGTGAAAGAGGGGGTGGGCGGGGGTTGAACTAAATTGAAAGTTTTTTTTAAATAGCGTTAAAATATTAATTCAAAATAAAGTTGAATTTTTACATCTTCAATATATATTTAATTAAATACTTTTAAAAATATCTATACTATGTTACTCTTGTTAAGGTGTTGACGCTCGAAAAAATAGGTATAAAAATAAACTTTTTTTTTGCCTCGGCCATTAAAAATATAAATTATTCTTTATTTTACGTATACATATAATAGATTTATAAACAATTTCCAATACTGAAAAAAAAACATTAAAAATGAGTGAGATATGAGTCGCTCAGTGGGACCCTTTTTTTAAAATCCGGTGTACATAATTTCTCCGTCCAGCATTTTCCGAAAAAAAAAAAAATTTCGGAAGTATAATAGTAGCTAAGGCGTGACGAAGGGAAAAAATTAAAAATATTTTTTTTGCAGAAATGACAGCTCTTCTTAAAAAAAACTCGAATTTCCATCAAAATTTTGAGTTTAAAAAATATATAACTTTTGAATACGGAACCCAATCGAAAAAATCTTCCTCAATCCTTTAGATTATATTATAAAAAATAAGTGGTGCAAATTTCAGTCAAATCGGTTCAGTAGAATTTGAAATATCGTGTACACCAGTTTGGAAAAAAGTAATTTCGAAAAAACGTGAAACGTCGCCCTTGAAAAGTGCCCAAATTTGTATCTGGTATCACGTATTAACTACACACAAAGTTCATATCACAGGGCGAGCCTATATATCGGCTCTCCGGTCTGGATAGGAAAAATGTTGTATTATCAAATTTTATGAAATTGCTAGAATTCGGTGAAAATGTGACTCTAGGGGTTTTCGGGGTCGCTGATTACGAATCCAGGGTCAGATTTGATCAATTTACATATCCCTACCCCCCACTCTAGCTCCTCCGCTACAAATACAATTTTATGTCGGGGATGCATTTGAAGAGTAGGGAAGGGGTAGTAGGGGGTAGGGTGAATGCATTTATCAAATCTGACCCCAGATTCGTGATCAGCAACCCTAAAAACGCCCTGTATCTTGTTTATGACAAAAGATTATTGATTTTCCGGTCCTCTAACTCTAAAGGTTAAAGATAGATATTTAGATTGGTAACGGTCCGAACTCTACCTGAGTTTTGCGTCGGTTCACTGACGCGCTCACTTCTCATTGCTATAACTTTGTAATAATTTGAATTTTGGAATGTTTCAACGCTTAAAATATTGTTAAAAGTGTAAACAATTTATTTAGCAAACAAAAAACAATTTTTTGAAAATTTCATGGTGGTGTAACCCCTTAAAAAAATACAAAATAAAAGTTCTAATTTTTTAAAACACTTAATTTTTCGAAAAAGATATCTTACAAACGTAAAAAAAGGATTTCACAAAAGAAAACCTAGTTTTCGACTTTTCGCAGCGAAAGAAAGAGTAAGAAATATTTAAAAAAATATGTTTGAACTTCTTCAGTTATCAGTTACAACCTGAGTAATCAATAAGTGCTAAAGATGTTTGTTGGTCGCATCTAAAATGAACTATTTATAATATTCCACTACTTTCAAATTGAATAAAGGGGTCAATATTTATTGCCTAGTGGAGAGGACCTATTATTTTGTTACCTTTTGTTAATGAATTTTACGATGAGGTATCTGAAGTATTCTATTTTTTCATTCCAAGAGCATTTTTTTTATACATTAATTATTTTGATGGAAATAACGTTTTTTTTAAAAGACCTTTGAGTAGGTAAAGGCTGCCTACCTTTGTAATATGAGAAAAGCATCACTGATTAATTTAAAGAAGGTACATCGATATAGAAATTATACTAATTTTTATATTGTATGTAAAAGAGAAGAAATTTACAATTATTACCTTTTGTATATATAATAATATACTTTTATAGAAGTAAATATTACAATATTAAAAATGTAAATAAAACTCAACTCAGCTGAATGCAACTGAATATGTTGAGCAGTTGCACATATTTTCATTAAAATAAATTAATTCATTTTATGAAATTAAAAAATTGGAATAAAAAATGATTTGCCTAACATACAAACATGTCTTTAACATATTTTATCATTGTCAAAGACAAAAAAAGAGCGGAAGTTTTACACATCTGACTGTTCAACCCTTGTTCTGTTCTTAAAAAATCATGTAAATTTTTAGTTAATTTTCAAAATTTCGGGGGGGGTTCTAACCCCCTGACCCCCCCCGCTGGCTACGGCCCTGACGAATAGGCATGAAAGTAAATATTTAATACTGATAATAATAAAATTGTTCCAAGGTCAGTACACGAAACAACCATTCGCGCATATATCTAACGTCTTAATTCTAGTTTAAACTACCAACTGGGGGAAACTATTTTTAAGATACTTACACTGAGGACAAAAACGATAGAAACAACATTAAGACAATAATTTTCAAATATGATTTGGCGTAAATGCTGAAAATAATTAATTTGATTACGTTTCACATTAAACTTTGGAATTAACAATTTCCATCATTAATTTGACAACAAAAAACCATTTTGAAACAACATAATAAACGAATTCAAAACAAAATGCTTTACTTTCGTTATATCCTATATTTGTTGTAGTTTTAGAATTTAACTTTGTTCAATTTCCTACTTAATGGGCTCCATAGTTGTTTCAAATAAGATATTATTAAATGTACAACGAACCACAACCTTTAATTATTTATTATTGCCTCAGTGTTCGTGTACTCGTATGTAGATAAAATAAAATTTAGCCCCAATAAGGCCGGACACTTTTGCTGCTTTTAAATAAAGAATATAATCATATTTAAATAAATAATATAATAATACTTATATAAATAGAAAAATAAAAAATAAATAAGTTTAACTTTAATGAGATTAATGCAGCGCTCAGCTTTTCGGAACAAAATATCAAAGTTTTTCAGAAGAATCAGTTTTCTATAATTAACTTAAAGGCCAAATTAAATATAACTAAATTATTCTGATTCAAGTTAACTGCCCATAAAAACATCTTTATAAAAAGAGCTTGTCTTTATTTAATTCGAAATATTACGTAATATGTTTACTTTAATTCGTTATGATTACAGGTTATAATAATAGTCGTTTTTATCGATTTATTCTCAGTTTCAGAGGTGGAAAAAATCGATTGCTTTTGTTTAGCAATTGCTCTTTTTTATGACTAATTGATGATCAATTTTTTGGTACTGGAGTAGCGGAAAATTGTATAAATAACTTATTTTATGTTTGTTTACTAAATATTAGCTTAACTTTTTCCAGAATCGATGTGCCAATTAAGACGATTTAGGATTCATATTCTTTGAAATTTCTATTCTCTGAACTAGGTTAAAAATAGTCGAATACTTGGATTTTTTAATTAAAGTAAATTCCTAAAATTTAGTTAAAAAATCTGTCATTGAATTAACTATTTTAATATTTAATTATTATTATTTTAATTTATTGGGCAGATCGGAAAGTTCTTAGCCGTTGTTTATAATTTTCTAGAAAGAATAGTCAGGAAGTTTCTAGAAAGTTTATAGTAAGGTATATAAAAGGCAGGCTCTGGCATTTTACTGGGCTCAATTATAAATACTTGAATAAACTCTTTTGGGAAACATGAAACGAGTCTTTTAATTTTTGTCCTAAAAACGGCAATCTACCAATAAAATTGTGTAAACTTTGACTCATTAACATTCTCTTTCAGCTTTATTGACAGTATACTTTCTAAGAGTTAAAATTAAAAAGTTGCGGGTGTGCCGAAAAAATGTTTTATTTTGAACTATTATTTCTTATTCTGATTGTGGTATTATCAATTCAAGACTTTACGCAAAATGTCATCTTAACTCATTAATGCGCAAAACGAGAATTTTATGCACGCAAGTTCAATTGTACGATTCAAATAGAAAATTGGGGCGATTTTCTTCCAAAATCGTATATAGGGGTTCCTTGGGGATGTTATTTCAGAATTTGGCATTTGTTTTGCATAAAAGCTTCAAAAACTCTATTATTTTTTGGGGTTTTTAAAAAGAAGTTTTAATTTTTTTTTTTTTTTTTTCGTTTCAAAATTGATTATCTTATCGTTGCTGCTATTGAATGATCATATAACCCCAAGAAATCGCGGTCCGAATGATTAAACTTTCTCAAACCATGGTTTTGAACTTTTTTTTTGCTTTGGTTTTTGCAAAATTGCCATTTTATACAGCAATGTAATAAATAATTTTGGATTTGTTTACACCAAAAGGATCAACTTTACAAAAAAAATTATAGAACAAAAAATGCTTAAAATTAGCCAGATCACGTGTGAATTTGCTCAGAATTTTGTCGACTATTTTTGGTTTTTTGGATTTGGCCACATTTTGAAAAGTCCAAAAAAGCCCCAAAAAATTCTGAACAAATTCACGTGTTTTCTCTGGCGCTTTTCAAAAATATAAGAAATATAAGAAAATAAGAAATCAAATAATCTAGTTACCAAAAGAAATTTTCAAGAAAAGAACCTTTTTTCATCCCCTCACAGTGGTGTACCTGCTTAATTTAAAAAACGTAAAGATTTAAAGTCAGATTTTATTATGAAATTGACGACTGAACTGAATAATACTTTTTACAGATTTTAGTTGAAGGTAAGCAAATCACCGCATATGTTCAAAGGGCATAAAAGTTTGTTTTGTAACAATATTTATTGTTCCTCTAGATTTAGACTTATGTATAGGAAGTCTCATTGGAATATGTCAAAACTAAATGAAGCCTCACCTTTCGGTCATTCCGAGAGGCTCTCCTGAGGTCAGTTTTATTCTAGCTGTTGTAGAAAGCGGTTAGTGAAAGTGATTAAGCTAAACTTTTAGAAAAAAGTGCAGAATCCTATTAAAAGTTGATTTACCACGTCAATAAAAGTATTTCTTTGAATCTTCCGTCACCGGAAAGATGTCCAAACGGATGTTAGAAACCAAATTCCGTCATAATGCAAAGAAGAGATGTCTACTTAAAACTTTTTATTTTTATGCAAGTCGGGGCAGCACCTCATCTTACATAAGAAGTATTTCAAGCCATGAATAAAGTTTACCCCGACTGAGTTGTTGGCCTAGGATACCCGCGGTTTGCTAGGGGAACAGGAATAGGGTGCCCACCTAACTTGCCAGATCTCACTCCTGTGATTTCTTTTTATGAGGCTACATTAAAGAAAAACAGCTATTAAAATACCCCAAAAGCAATAGAGGATTTAATTAATGAAATCAAGAAGATCGGCTGTGGCATTTCAAATTAATAATTAAATATATCGAAAATATATATCATTAATAACTCACGTTAAATAGATTTAATTTTTGTACATATATTAGAATGGATATGAAATGAAAATGATGACTTAGTGATTTTAACACATTCCTGTGGGACACCCTGTACAAAGCTTACGTTAGGTAGACTGTTGACTCTTCAGGATATATTTAATCAGTGCATTTACTACGTAACTGGGAAGAGATGGTCCAATGCCAGAGGAGTTCACCGATTGAAATTCAAGCAATAGCAATTCGAAATAGTGATCCTGGAATAAGTTGTGTAATCGCACCCGTCCACCTGTTTCTCTGTCTCCCCGTAGAACCCGGTAAATTTATATGGGACATAGGAGGGAGGAAATCACCGCCTTCACCGATCCAAGCAAAGCAGTCGGGGAAGTCGTAATAACTCCTTATCGGTGATGCACTTAATTTTCTCGGACAGGACTTGCAGGAGCACTCCTGGGTCCATAAATATAAGGCAAGCGCTCGTTAATATAAATTCAGGGAATGATCGGGGCGGGCGGAAAAAGCCCTACCTAGTCCCCTCGTAAAGACTCCACCCCCTTCTTGGATCTCCCCACAAGCGTGGGCGGATGATTGGGAATGGGTGGCGAATACATTTCTGAATTTCCGCAGAGTATAAAATGTCAATTGCTTTCGCCGACTGGATTGGCCATCTCCCGTCCCGCCCGCGCAGTATGGGGCGAGGGGAGGGCACTGACAATTGTCGGTTGGTCGGGTGCCGGACGAAAGAGAGGAGAACTCAGTCGATTGTTAACACATTGACCTCGATGGCCGATGGCAGTCTGTCAAGGATTAGTGGCGTAATATCGACCTGTCTTCGGCTCCCACGAAAACCGGGAAGATAAAGTGCCGGCATTTGGAACCTGTGTGTGTCTGTATGTGTATGTGTTTGTACCGCCACAACAGTCCTGCCATCAATTTAATGCGAAAGCGATTGCTGCCATTAAGGCTACTAATGCTCGAGTAATGAAAGCGCATGAGATAGATTTCGCCTGGAGGTTACTTTCCCGATTGCGGGTAGAATCAAATCCCTGCAAAAAAAAATGTATGGCTCCAACATTAGGGAACCGATTCCGAACTGACGAACCGACTATCCCGGTTGTTCGAAACAATGTAATCAGGAGGTCTGACCGGCTCCCGATGAAACCATCTCCAGCCCCAACCCTCTCTAATTCACTTCGAGATCGGGACCAGGCAATTTGAGCGGAACGTGGAATTCAAAAATAATTTTCCGGTTATGTCCCGGGTCGAATGAGATTTTTTTATGACCATCGGTAATTGATTGACAATTCCGATTGCTATGAATGGAACGGTGACGGACCTTCATCGGGGACTCTGGGTCTCCATGACTCAGGGATAGAGAATGGAAGTTTATTGATTTTTTAAACGGTTCCTGCAATTGACCTGCAGTTTTTCGAATTTTTCATCTCTTGTTTTTTTTTTTTTTTTTTGCTTTTAACATTGTACTTCCTCACTTGCTGACAGAAACAATTACGTCTCTAGGTCTTTCAATGATGCAATTAATAGACATTGTTCACAGACTACCAAATAAAATTAGGGAATAACAGCGGGTTGCACACAATAAAGGAAAAAGTAAATTAAAAAAAAAATCAATTAACTGAAGCAGAAAAATATAAAAATGAAATATGAATATCTTTTTCTCTCGGCTTGAAGTAGTTACGCTTCTCAGCCTTGAGAGTGCTATTAAAAGGTGACAAAAAGTGTCGTTGACTATGTAAAATGCATGCAATGCAATGATAAGTACATGTTACTATATGTATGTATGTTATTGTTATTATTATAGTGTGGAATTTTCATGGATTATTGAGCTAAATTGTAGAAACACTACCTCAACTTCAAACCCCAATATCTCAAGAAATATCGATGTTAGCGTTTTGATGTTCTAGAACTTTTTGGAGGAAATTGAATTTCCTACAAGTTTGTCATTTACATTTTTTCTGTAGTTCTTTTTATTTACGAAATAGGGGCAACAAAACGAGAATTTCATGAAAAAATTGGGTTAGTGACTCATACTACCTCGCTGGTGGGAGTTAGGGTTACGCCGCAATGGACACTTTTGTAGAGCATTCACTTCTGAAGAAACCCTATCATTGACCAAGATTATACCCCAAAAAAAAGCCTCCGAGCTGTAGAGTTTTGAAGAAAAAAAATCAAAGTTTACGTGTATTTTATACGGGAAATCTTTATACGCCTTGGTCGAGCACTTAATATTAATATTAAGGGCTCCAATTTTCAGGGAAGTTTTGTTTAGGTATTTCCCTAAAAATTTCGAGGTGGAACTGAAAAAAAAATAGTCGCGAAAATAAAAGCACCCTAATAATATATATACATATATATATATATGAAAGCCAAAATATATACACAGTAACTCAAACAACTGTTGCAATGATTCCGATTTTCTTTTCTTTAGCTTTGAAATGAATAATAAAATAACAAAAATCTGGCAGCACTAAAACATTGTTTTATAGTCATCTTTAACTTGCAGCTGGAAGAAACATTTGCCATTATATATTCTTTTCATTAATAAAGATGCATGCAAAATATCAAATTGATATCTCTAATAGTTTTTTTTTTACAACACTTTTAAAAAGATACTGCTTTTTACCCGTTTAACAGTAGAATAACCCCTTAACTTCTAAATGGAGGACGAAGGTGTTTTAGGTTGCTTTTGTATCAAAAACGATCAGTTCTCCTTTTTTATTCATCTGGAGGTATAGCATACAAGTGTATTTAGTGTAAAATGTTAAGGATTTTTCTTGTTTAGCAATAACATTTTTATGAAAATTTTAAGGAAACATTGGACGCTTAGGTAAAGAAAGTTCTCTGTTATGCTAAAACGGGTTTGAGTGTTGCCATAGCAAGGAAGATGTTTTTGCACTATTATACTGTTAGTAGAATATGCAAAACACAATTACCTGAACGTCACAAGAATCGACGAGGTCGTAAAGTGCTCATTACTCCAGAAAATAAGAGAAGGATCTCACGTCTAGTTCAAGCTGAAGCAATGGATACCGCAGTACAGGTTCATAGACACCTGGTAAATATCCAAAAGTTTACTGGGTCAGTTGAGACTGTACGAAACGCACTCAGAGATAGTGGTTTACGGGGTCGTGTGAATAAAAGGAAATCAGCGCTTAGTACTCGTCATCGGAAAAATCGCCTTCTTTTCGCTCAAATGCACAAGGATTGGTGTCTTTAATTATTGGAGAATTGTGCTCTTCTTCTTAATAGAATTGGCTCAGATGATCGACAATGGGTTTGGAGAAAACCGTCCGATTCACTGCAAGATAGGTGCATTCAAAAAAATTTAAAATTTGGGGGTGGAAATGTCATGGTCAGGGAATACATGATGGGTAGGTACAAAATTAGGAAAACTGCATCGAATAACTAGTTGAATGAAAGCAGAGAACTATATTAATACCCTAGAAAGTAGTTTTATGGAGATTTTGGAGATTTTCGGTGCTAAAAAGGAGACCATTTTCTTCCAGCAAGACAATGACCCCAAACATTGTGCTCGTAAGACGATGGAATGGTTTAAAATAAATCAAATATTGTTAATGGAGTGGTAATGGACTTAAATATTGAACTGTACGGTGAACTGCAAAAACCGAACTTCTAAACACAGTCAAATTTTTGTGAATTTTAGAAGTTTCAAACTCCATATGGAAGAAGACGATTCATTAAAACGGTTGAAAATTTGTTTTTCCCAAAAATCATCCTTCATCAATGGTTTTTGCGTGATAATTTTTATGTGCCGTAAATTAATAAGAACTTGTATATAAATAACAAGAAAATCATTATACTAGTCAGATTGCACACATTATCCACAATATGTAGGATAAATACTTTACATTATCAAAAACACCCATTTATTATTTTAATAGAATATCTCATTAAAAATATATCTAAGCATACACAGTACAAATTTCATCGTGTACACCATATTTAAATAAAAAAGCGTCACTTCGATCATTAAAAACTGAGCCCTATTAAATTAACGTGTAATTTCATGTAAAAATGTAATATTGGAATGATATAGGAGTAACATAAAATTAATTTTAAAAATATTAGATGAAGCTATTAATATGTAATAATCCATTATATTAAATTAATAACTACGTCATATTTGTGTAATAGTAGATATAATTAAAATAATCTTTTACGATTAATGTTAAATCATTTTAACTTAAAAAGGCCATATTAAATACTAATAAGATGACATAATACGTTGATGTGGAGATTTCGTAATTTTTATGTAATAATAAACTCATTAATATAAATATATGAACTATTATTTATTAATATGATTTATTTTACTGATAAAAATTAATTCGAAAAACTATTAAAAATGTATTAAATTTAAGTGATTTTCCTCTGAATGTTTGTAATTAGTATATATATATTTGAGCTACCTAATTACTATGCATGAGTATGGAAATCGTATTAAAAATAGAAACGCTTTCTCCAAATTCAGAGGCTGTGTTTGGTATCTCACATTTGGTCTAGAGAATTTGTGGATTTATATACTCACAATAGTGCAAGAATGTTATCAAGAGTTTTGTCGATGACAATCATAAAATGCAATTTTGTCGATATCGACATTAAGTTGAGATGCCAAATAAGGCATTCAAAATTCTTTAAAAATGTTTAAAATGTTGACTCTGAAACAATGTAGTGTATGATCCTTAAAACAAAAATGTAGACTTTTTCAGGACTATGCAAACTTACAAAATAGATATAAAGTAGTCAGCAACCATTCCCTTATGCCGTGTTGGTTCTTCTCGTTATTTTCTTAAATGGAGCATTACCCACTTCATCTGCTTTTCTCTTTGCTCTACTTCAAGTAGTAGGGGGGAAAAAAAAACATTGTTTCGCTTTAAATATGCAACATTTCGCTGGAATACGAAAACTGTTAACTAACGATAACTCCAGGAATGAAACATTCCCCCAAAAATCCTTTGAAAGTTTTATGTACTCTAGCAACTTTGTAAAAGTCCATTTCCTTGTGAACTTAGCGAAGGAAGCGCAAATAGCTCCATAGAGCCTCCACCAAATTTGTTGGAGCGCCGCCCGCGACACCCTGATAGCGCCCCTAATTCATTTTACACAGCAGCCTCTAAATATGACGTTGTTTGAATATTTCACTGATAGAGGATACTTCTACCGAAAATTGCATTTTGGAGGAAATCCACTAAATTAAATTTACCCCCTCGTTGAAGAAGCCTCCGCAGGCCATAGCCGGATCCGATTTAAAGTCATTTCGTAAATTTATTGTTTCTTCGAAACTGTACCCTTCTTCGTATCCTCCACCATTTGAGAAGTTTTCAAGAGATTTAGTAGGACTGTGGTGGGACCCAGCCGCCTTGAAAGTCCTCGGGAGCCAGGATTATGGCAAATCCTCAAAGAAACGAATGCTGTTTGAGATGTTTATTGCTCGGGAACATCCTGCCACATTTTAAATCTCACCCCTCACGCCCGACTTTCTTCTGGGAGGTGGCTATTCTTCCCGTCTCCCGATTTATCCAACATGGAGCCCGTAATTAATGAAAATGCTGAAATGAGCAAAGAAGCAATTTTGCAGCGTGCTCCGCGGAATTTTGTTGCTGCGTTTTTCCTGCTCGTCGCTTTTATATTTTGTAATTAGATGAAATTTAAAATTGTCCCGGCTATGCTCCAGCCTGCCAGCCTCCTCCCTATCCAGCGAATGTTTCGTTTTAATTGGATTGTAAACATGACAGCAATACTATCGCGAAATTCCAGAGTCCATCTACATTTTAATGGGATCCTTTGGGATGAAATGAGTGATTCTTACGCTCGGAAGGATCACTCGAATGAAGTATTCATTCATTGTTATGAGCAATTCTATCACCCAAATTGGGTGTATATTTTTGAATGTATGAACGTACATAGGTCCTCAACATTTTTCACACAGACACGTTAGTTGGATTCTATTATTTGCTTGTCCTTTCTCAACCTAATTTATATTTGCAGGTCGTTACGTTACGTTTTAGTTATCGGATAGCTAACAAGTGTTGGTTAGCTCAATTTCCGGTATAATGCAAAAATTTAATTTAAAAATAATAAATATATTTATTCTCTAAATATTAACATAATATATTAGCCCAGTTAAATTAAAAAATTCTTTTATACCTTTGAGTGTAAAAGTGATACTGTAGCATGTCGAATAAAGATAACAAATATTTTTTTTCTTTCCAATTTTAGAAAAATTCCTTAGGACGTCCTTTAAAAGTCACAGGTCGACATTTTAAACATTGTATTACGAGAGCTAAGATGAATTTTCTATGAACGTTCTAGAACGTGAAGCTCGGAACTTAAAATTTCAAATGCGAGCATAATAGTTTACAAATTATCCATTCGATCTTCTTTAAATTTTAAGGTCTTTTAGAACATTAAACCATTTTTTTTTTTTTTGCGAAAGAAGGGGAAAATAAATCCATCAAATTAATAGTCAAAGTTGTATCATTTATACGATTTTGAATTTTTTAGGTTTACCGATGACGATATTGACTGAACTTTTTAATTGTTCACAGTTGTCACGCTCGTATTTTGGCGAATCTATTCAATATTTTACTATGAAAAATATACTCAAGTGTATTTCACTTGTACTGCAATATATAATAAAACTTTGAAATAAAGACGTGTCTGTTAATAAATAAATTAAATACTTTAAAAATTGCAACCCAGGTGACCAACTTTGAATCTGCTATCAAAATTCGGATCTTTGAAACGGCGAAATTAGAAAATCTAAAACAGCGGATCCAATGAAATGTACGAAAATTCTCACATTTTAGAGATTTCTATGGGGGTGGATAGATTCTAAATTTGCTATTAAGGATTTCCATTAAAATTGATAAACTGAAGTTCATAAAATTTAAGATTTGAAAAACACGTATTATTTTTCATGTTTTTATATTATTATAATTATTATTTTCTTAATTTTTTTTTATATGCTGCGATATTCAACATTTTGAATTTCCCATCCAATTATCGTCCCATCAGCTTATTAAGTAATTCATCAAAAATGAAAAAATATAAAATCTTGGACCATATTGAGAAGTAGGCAATATAATACCGAACCGACAGTTTGGGTTTAGAGCTGGTATAACACAACCCAACCTCCCAGGATTCTCCAAGATGACAAAAGTAATTTCAAAAAAATATTCATATTCAACCAGACTTGTCATATTAGATACACAGTCTACCTTTTATTCGGTATGGCATGACGATCTTGTACATAAATAGTTCAAATTAATTTCTTTAGTAAGAAATGCTTTTACAAAATAGGACATTTATTGGGACAGTACCCTCGACTGAACAATATATGACCACACAACATCTATACAGTTGATTTCCAAGTATAACCAATTGTCACTCATCTCTATTCACTGATGATATACACCTATCCCCCGATTTACACGGTACTCGATTTACACGATTTCACTTTTACACGGTTTTTAAAATATGAAATTAAAAACAAAAAATTTCCACACATTTTTTAATTCCGTTCGATAAGAGGAGAAGGTTTCGAAGATTTTGTTGAGGCAGATGTTGTAGAACTAATGGCGGAAAAAGAACTAGAGGAGAATGATTTAGTTGACATGGTTAATGGAACAAATACTCGTGATAGTGATTCTGATGAAGAGGAGTCTGACCCAGTAGCGTTCACAGCAAAAATTATCCGTGAAGGACTTGGATTAGGGCGAAAATTGGGTAATCATTTTGTACAAAATGACCCAAATGTTGAACGAGCTCTCCTATTTCAGCGAAATATTAATAAATGCTTAACTCAGTATGAGGAGGTCTATAAGGATTTGACCAAAAACCAAACACAATTGTTAATTATGGATTTCATTACCAAGGTTCAGCGATCTGAAATTGCTTCTTATTCATCTAACAACGAAAGTGAATTGCATTCGATAGTATAGTGATGAAAGTGAGATCATAGTAAACAGAAAGAAAAAACGAAGAGTCTATGAAAGTGATAGCAGTACATAATGAAATTTGTGGTTCAATTTTTTAATTTATATTTCTTGTTTCTACACGTAAAATGAATTATATACACTATTATTATTTTTATGTTTTTTAAGATGTATTTAGTTTTATTTTACTTTCAAATAAATAACTGAATTATGCACATTTAGTTTATTTTCGATTTACACGGTTTTACGTATAAAAATCATCGATTTCGATTTACACGGTTTTCTCTGGAATCTATCTTCCGTGTAAATCGGGGGATAGGTGTATAGCTAAAGGGATTTAAAAGATCGTTTAACTATCCGCATGTAAGATATCTAGATATTGATTTGATTTGATTTGATTTGTTGGGGGGGGAGGCAAAACACCTCGAACGCTCAGACTTTTTAGTCCATTGCGCTCAAAACCCCCGCTCTATCTGAACTTCCCCGTTGTCCTGATGAACTGGAGAATCTCAAACAGAGATCGAGAATCGAAGTCCTCCATCCTCATAACATCGGCGCCAAACGCGTCCCTACGTGCACGAGAGAACGCAGGACAGTCACAGAGGTAGTGCTCTGTGCTGTCCTCCTCCTCCCCACACGAGGGGCACGCAGGGTCGTCGATGATTCCCAGGGTATTCAAGTGTTTGCCAAGAGTGTTATGCCCTGTAATTGTCCCTAGAGGGCTTCCCCCTTGGCCTGGACCCGCCACCTCGGTCATCAATGGAAGTGGGACCTGCACGTTCCTAGCCCCGGCCGCTTCTAGAGCGGGAGGATTCCCAGTCTCAAGCTGGTTACCTCGTGCAGACAAAGTACCAAAAGGCTTGCCTTCCATCGTGTTAGGTGGTTCTAGATCGTGTTAGGTGGATCTAGATATTACTCTTGATCAAAATAAAAAAAAAAACTCACCTTTATAAAGCATTAAATAATAGTTCTTAACAAAGTAAGCATTCTAATAAAAGTTTTGTACCCTTTTGTCAATATTAAATTAACACTCAGTTTGAAAAATAAGCTCATAACATATAAAGTTATATTTCAAACACTCATGTTTACGTCGTACCTATATGATTTCAATGTGCATAAACTCATATTAAAAAAACCTCAAATATTACAAAATAAAATTCTTAAAATGACATTTCTCTACCACTGTGCTACAAAAATTAGCTAATGTAGAATTAGCAACAAATTAAGGGGTTACGTGGGTCCCAAATTATGAGAAAATCGATTTTCTTTTTTGAAATTTTTTAATAGTGAAAAAACTACTATTACATTCAAACCCTTAAGCATTACAAAAGAGTAGCATTGGAACTGACTGCTGCTGAAACATTTTATGTTGATAATCTCTTAGTCATTTATCTACTAGTACTAGTGATAACATAGTGTAATTTTGGTTAGGTTCAATTCTCTAGTTGAATTTTTGTACATTATGTTCCCCTAACATTTATATTAAAAAACCAAAATAACACTCTGGGCACATCAATGAACTAATAATATAAATGTATAAAATTTTAATATTCCCACTTAAGATCCCTATTAGACACTATAAATAATATAAATAAATATACACAAAATTTTTAATTTCTTGCGATGGATCAAAATTAAAGTAGTATTTAAAGTTTTCGAAGTCTGTGATATCAACACTAATCTATAAATTAGCTGGATTTAAAAACTTAATAAAATGCAAAGTTGAAGAACGTGTACAGCATATATAGACGAAGAAATAAATGAAGTTTACTATAAGATCAGAGATTTATTAATTTATTCCTACTCCTAGATATTTTAAAGACCATTATCACCTTTATTCCGAAATGCTTTTGGATCTGCACAATTCAGACGTGAATTTTGGGCAATTAATTAAGGTTAGATAAATTTTAAAGCACCCAAAAGTAGAACTACAGATAAAAGGAATGTTAAATCCCATTCATGCCTAAATGTCTAACTTTATGAATTTATTAAAACGATACGCACTTACCCCCGTATAAATATAGCTGGTGAGGAAAGTTCTTATTAAGTTTGGCTTAGTCTTTTATTTACGTTACGATGATACTTAAAGCTTTAACGTTTTTTAGTCAAATTATTGAACAACTTCACGTCCTTGTATAAAAGGGCATAAGACATAGAACCCTCCATAACACCAGACAGTTATGCTCTGCCAGGAAAAAGAATAAAAAAATCCAAACACATTTTCCCCTTAAATAAATCTAGCTTTATTCTTCTCGCGCACAAGAAAAAAAATAAGGGAAAAATTTGAGTGGCATGAAAATTTGGCAAATAGGAGCAATCGGTACTTTGCACTTCCCCCAAAGTACCGCATAATGATAAGGGACTAGGAAGAAGTCGCAAGTCACGTTCCTCCCGACCCTTGGCGAAGAAGACGACGATTTATGTCATCGATTCAGTCAGACGCCTCAAGTACCCGCCGCCTTCGCTCTGTGCAATTTGAAAACGTTTAACAAAGAAAATTTATTTAATGCGGCAGCAATTACTCTGCCCGTTGCCTTGGTAGGGCACAGCCCGAGCATAGGTTCCGGAAAGGTGGGGTCCTCCCGAACCCTAGGATAAATCTAGTCCTGAATTTACTCCCGCTCCGGTGAAGGGAAATTTATGCAATTCCCCGGTGGGGTTGGCATTCATCGTCAAATCCGTGTTTTGTGCAATACCATGCACACACATGTCGTTAAAGGTGATGACGTCCTTATCCGTGCTCTACTCCTCAATCCGGGAGTTCCCCGTGAACGTTTCGGGGAACGATTTGAGTTAAGATGTCGTATAAGGAATTGTGGGGCCCATTCAGTGGGACTCTGATGACTCGTAAACCGAAACTTTTATTTGAATTGCTGTTGCTTTAAATTTAGCATGCTTGATGGAGCGCGAGAGCCTTTTGACAGCATGTAAGGACCCACAGGGAGCGCCCCCCGTTGAGCACTAGACCCGCGTGCAGCATAAATTTGCCCAGCTAATCTAGGGATTCAAGTTCCCTTTAAGCTAAGCAGCAAATCCCCCGCTTAGACGACTTGCGGAGGGCGAGGCAATTAATTTCAGCATTTAGAGAGTCGAAAACCACATAGATGTCATCCAGCCATCATAAGGAGAAGTCATTCCCCTAGAAAGTGGCTGGGACGGACTTGGCCTGGATTAGGGCGAAAACGAGCACGGACAATATCCCCTATCTTAAAAGAAAATATATGTATATTCGTGCCGCCGCCACTGCTCAATGGGCCTGAAGTTAGCAGTAGAAGAAGTTAAATGCGTAAGCTTTATTTTTAACTGTTTACTACTTTCTTTTATCTTTATGACCTCATCTACACTAATGTATAAAAACCTTAAATTGTATGTTGATAAATTAAGTACATCCATTCCTCAATTTACACGGTAGATACGTTCCAAGAAAAATCGGAATAATCGAAAGCGTGTAAAACGAGACACCGCACACACATAAAAAAGCAAGATAGATTCAAATGAGCTTTAGACCGTGTAAATCGAATCAAAGAATATAAAGAAAAATCGAAGAGAAAAAGGTTTTATGACAAAATGAAGATGGGTCTACTCAATATATACAGTCTAGAAATTGATGCTCTAGTATTCATATAAAATATTCAAAGAATCACATTTTTTAAGCTATGCACTAAGTATTTAAATTTATTTGTTAAAATTAAAAACAAATAAACTTAATAAAATATGTTCAATAATAAACAAAGAACAATAAAAACAAAAGTATGTAGATATAATATTACGAATTAATAATACACATTTCTTTTTGTTTACATTTTTGGGTTATGGTAAGTGTTAAGAATAGTTTATTCTTCTTGTTATTTATTTATACAACTTTGCATTCTCTTTAACCTATGCTTTTAATATACAATTAAGAAAGTGCTCAAAATTCACTTAGATCGATGTTGAGAAATTGCTAAATTTAAATTTAAATTTAAAATATAAGAGTTTTTTGGAGAGAGTATTTTGAATTTTGCATCAGAATATTCAATATTGCATGAAATCAAGTTTGCTTAGGAATTTATTTTGAAAATTTAAATTCAAGATTACGATTCCAATGTTTTGGTGATAACAGTTGTTTAAATCCAGATTTCTATGAAAATCGAGTATATAGACTAGGGTGCTTTTTTTTTCGCGACTTTTTTTTTTCAGTCCCACCTCGAAATTTTGTGGCAAATACCTAAACAAAAATTCCCTGAAAATTGGAGCCCTTAATATTAATATTAAGTACTAGACCAAGACGTATAAAGATTTCCCATATAAAATACACGTAAATTTTTCTTCAAAACTCTACATCTCAGAGGCATTTTATGGTATAATCTTGGTCAATGGTAGGGTTTCTTCAGAATTGAATGCTCTACAAAAGTGTCCATTGCGGTGTAACCCTAACTCCCACCAGCGAGGTAGTACGGGTCACTAACCCCAAGCTAACATCGATATTTCTTGAGATATTGGGCTTTGAAGTTGAGGTAGTGTGGAATTTTCATGGATTATTGAGCTTAATTGTAGAAACAATACCTCAACTTCAAAGCCCAATATCTCAAGAAATATGAATGTTAGCGATTTGGTGTTTGCAACTTTTTTGTAGGAAATTCAATTTCCTACAAGTTTATCGGATTCACTATTTCTGTACCTCTTGTTGTTTACGAGATAGGGGCAAAAAGCGAGAATTTCATGGAAAAAATTGGGGTTAGTGACCCGTACTACCTCGCTGATGGGAGTGAGGGTTACGTCGCAATGGACGCTTTTGTAGAGCATTCAATTCTGAAGAAACCCTATCATTGACCAAGATTATACCATAAAATGCCTCTGAGCTGTAGACTTTTGAAGAAAAAAAATCAAAGCTTACATGTATTTTATATGGGAAATCTTTATACGCCTTGGTCTAGTACTTAATATTAATATTAAGGGCTCCAATTATCAGGGAATTTTTGTTTAGGTATTTGTCACAAAATTTCGAGGTGGGACTGAAAAAAAAAATAGTCGCGAAAAAAAAAACACACCCTAATATAGACGTTTTCAGGGACTCTGACTTTTAATTTTCCAGAATATTTTCTTTTAAACTCGAAATAGCGTAACTTAACCTTATAAAATGGTATTTGTGCGACTTTCAAAACTTATAAGTTTATTATACTAATAAAAAAATATATTATAATTAAGGATATAAAATATAAATTGTAACAAGTCGAATCTTAAGCTTAAACCTAAAATAACATATAAAACAGTTTAAAAAAAGGCTTAAAGAAATGAATTTCTGTGAATTCGAGAAAATAAAGTTGAAATTTTACAATACAAAATAATAATAATGATAAAAATTAATTTATTTTTATACAAATTTGAAACATGTAACTTTTTCAGGAGAAGCATCTAGCTTAAATAGAAAAAAGTCATTACTAAGATATATTTTTTTTATAGTATTAATGATAAATAATAGATCCTGAAAGTTTGTAAAACTTATTAATCATACAAAAATTTACATCAAGTCCATATTCTATAAATAATCAGTTGAATATAATGTCTAATTTTATGAGGCTAAATTTCGGGGGTAAAAAAACAACACGGTAGAAATACCCCCGGATGTGGATAAAAAACACAGTGGATTATGAAAACTCGGAGGGTAAAACAATTTTATAATAAAAATCTCTGTGACACTAATCTTAAGAGCAAATTGTAGAACAAATTTTACAAATATATGTATCTTATCATCTTTGAATTTCTTATGAAAATTCAGATGAATATTCTATCAAACAAGGATTTTGACACAAATAACATCCTTATTTCAAGGCAATATAATAATTTTGAAATTGAGAACGGTCAAAATTCTAAATTTTGTTCATAGGGTATAATGTTTTTCGATGCATTAATATTTATTAAATTCAATAACTGAGGAAAATAAATATAATTGCACAATGAATCTTTATCTCTTTACTTCAGCAAGACTGTTTTAAAATTGTAATTCTTCATTACTATTTATATTAGTGTGTTGAATTGAATTGTCTTTTAGAGTTGAACTCTGTAGACTAACAAATAAATAAATCTTTAATAAATAAAGCGTAGCTACACAGTCATGTCGATATTGAAGGGTTTATAAACCAAATAATATACATCGTGAATCACAGCTAGACATAGTCGATTCCCACTAGTTTAGTTTACAGCATAAAAATCCTTCTGCACGCTATAATTCTGTTTATATGTACAGCATATGTAGGACACTATATTTATGGTAGGGCCATATTCAATATTCAAACAGAAGACAAATATAAAACTTTAAAATTTTTAGTTAGGAAATTTTTTGGTGCTTCTCTGAATAAATCAAAATGAATTATTTGCTTTAAGATATGGAAATTAAATTTCCCAACATTTAAATACATTTAATTGTTTAACTTATATAAATCTTCTTAAAACATTAAGCAACACCTCAAATCTCGTGTGACAGAAAACAATTTTAAGTCATTTGCCTAAATAATAATAATTCGCATATGAAAAACATTTGAAAATATCATTGATAAATGAGATAAATAAAATCGGGCCAAAATGGCTATTATTAGTATAATTAAAGGATAATACTTTTACTAACTTCAGTCTAATACTGATCAGCTAATTAAATTTAATGCCGTGGTTGACTGTCTCGCTCATCCCCAGATAATCCACCAAGTTTAATCGGAGAAGCAGAGAGGATTGATGAGGCTCTGGCTCCAAAATACAAAATTGCAATTGATTTGGAATTTTGGGAATTTGTGTGTCCGCGCTTACTGCGGGGAAGCGTGACGGAATAACAATTAATTCCCATGAAAATTTGAGGGACTATTTAGCGGGGTGCGTATTTATTACGTTCAATTAGAGATAAATTGCAATTATTGGGCCGTCGCTCACCGGATTCCCGGGCCATTTGTTACGCTCTACAGATTTCCGCGAACATGGCCCCGACCGGCGACATTGTCACCGTCCGGATTTTGCAGCTCCCCGGGTTCCGAGCCCCGGCAGTGGTTTACTATTAAAGCTTTTCAGCTAATTTTCAGCATTAATATCAAACAATCCGGGCCAATTTGCATGCAACCGTCTAACGAAATAATTTCGAAAGATTAGAGGGGTGTTTATTGGCTCCGCCCCCTACCTGTAATCAGGTAGGACTAATTAATATGTCTATCGATGATTACGGGCTAAAACTGATGTTTTTGTTAAGCAAGGGGGAAAGTTTCGGTGTCTGAGACAGAAGTCGATGTATTTAACTATCTATGACTGGTTATGTTATTCAGTGACCTGTTTTGGTAGAAATTAACATTTTTCGGATTTGTTCTAAATTGTTGTAGAATAGAAATACGCCAGAATATGCCTCCAATAGGACCATTGTGAATATCGAGTTTCAATCGATTCAAAAATCAAGACACTACAATAACTTAAAACCCTGGCTGTCTTGACTCTCAATTCGACTGAAAAACGATATTCGAGTTTTAATCTTTATAATAAATTAAAATTTCAACCTTTACACTGCACACAGTTAGATTTTCTTGCGGCACCATAACCTCAAAATTTGAAAAGCATGTTAACGACCAATTCACGTGTGCAGGTTAATTTCGAGGCTATGGTGCCGTAGGAAAATCTCAACCAGTTACTCCTCAGGATAAATGAAACCTTTTCTAGTAGACCCGAGGAAGACCTAAAATTTTCGGTCCACCCTAATATTAAGTATACATATATATATTTTTTTTTATCACTCTTGGCAGTTTTGACGCGTTTTGAATTAAATTATTGTTCAATGAACTTCGTATATTCATTTAACTAACTGGGTCTGAATAACTATTTTTCCAGAGTCCTTTCAAGTGTATGCTTGGCCAAAATCTGAACGGGCATTGTCCAAGATTGTGTCAATAATAAAGAAGTATAGTTATAGTTATTGGAAAAATTCTTAGTAATTATTTCATGTAACACCAAACTATATAAAATTGAGCCCGTGCGAAACTAAGGGTTAAATATTTCTTCAAGTAAGTAAAGAGAAGATACTAAATATTGTTTACAAAGTTTCACTGAAGACGCAAATCTGAACCTCAAAATTTACTTAAATCCAACAATACTTGTTTTGGACCTTTGTCTATTTACGTTTAGCTGGAAGTGCGAAAAGTGGCTCAACATTAACCCAGATCCGTATTAATGAGACCTTAAATCATAACGAAGTAAACTAAACCGACCTTGCTCCCAAAAACACACCCCCTCTGATATAAACTCTATAAGGGCACTTTTACCCCTCCATGTCTAGCACACAACGACGACGACAGGGTGAGTAGAAACATTTTCATTTTCCGGTGCCTATTTTGTGGGGTATGTTATATAAAAGCGGGAAAATGGAGAAGACCTTGCAGGTACATTCCCGACAACTGGAGAGGTGCTTTTAAGTTATCGAATGCCATTAGACCCCAGCAATTCATTCGAATACTTGTGATGCCATCCATCATCGTGTAAATAGAAATGTTTTAATAACTTTTAGATAACGTTTTCTGTAACTCTTACGAATTGTGCCGGTCGACTGTGATCTGAGTTATAAAATGTATATAAAAAGGGGAAAAAATCAGGAAATGCACAATACCCCGTAGAACTTTTTATTTTGAGAAAACAAATGTTCAAGGACGAAAATTTTCTGGGTGTGCGCATTTCAAGGAAGAAATTTCTCTCTGATGTAGCAATTTGTGAAAATCCTAGTAAGAGATTTTCGCATTTTTTTTTCTTTTAATAATTAAAAAAAAAAAACCTCAGCTCCCGAAAAAAGTCCTGAAAAGTCGAATGGGAAAAGGAGCGCACAGCGATTTTCATTGTTTTCCTGAGTCGTTGAGCTGCCTGCAATCATTGAAAATATTCAACAGCTTTCAAAGATTATGCGGAATAGGGCTCTAAATCTTCTCCAGAGCGGTAGCAAACTCTCTTACGTCCCGCCCCCTTTAAGACCCATAGCTCGCCATTACCTAAAATAACATTTGTGGACCTGGCAGGATTCCTCCGGGAACCTTCCGTTCAACTTCCTTGGGAAGCTTAACATGGTGGCGGGGGCTCTTCATATTCTCGCAATTAAAACTTAATTAAAACTTTCGCCTGCAATTGCTTTAAAAATGTTTCTTTTTTTTCAAACTGAGATCGGGACTCCTCCTCCGGCGGCTCTGTTCAGGAATTAAGTCGTTTTCTGAAGGAGATAAGGAAAAACATCACGGCGGAGATGAGCTAACTGGCTTTTTAAGGTCACGCTTCCTTCCTGCAGCGAGTGCAGTTCTTCATGGTGCGGATGTAAATTTAAATTGCATCCTTAATGTCCTCCAATGAATCAAAGGAATTTTATTTTTATCCTGTGAAAACGTATCTGTACTTTTCTGGAAAAGTTTTGATTAAAAAAAATTTTACCCGACTTTTTGAGTAAACTATAAATTACTTCCGGTTTTCCCTAACCGTGACCTGGTTCTGTTGGAAAATTTTTAACACCTTCGCGTGTGATGTTAAACGGAGTTAGGAGATCCAAAAATTAACTCGGATTCGAAAAATAATAATAATTTTTCAAGAATTTGGGGATATATAAGATTTTTCGAAACTTTACTATGAAAACTAAAATTCAAAAATAAAAGTAAAAATAAATATAAATCAAGCTTTTATATATTTGTATCTACTTATGAACAAAGAAATAAATACATCTAGGTAAAATAACATATTTCCACTTTTTTTCTGACAGTGACTGTATCCAGCAAATATAATACATTATATGCCCAATATAAATGTAATTTTTTTGGTGCAGGCGGTTTATAAGAGGTTTCACAAATTTAGCATATGATCCGCTTCTTACAAAAATGACTGTTAAACATTTTGGCGGAAGCATAGTGGGTTAGGCAAGCTTATCGTGGTATGAGATCGGTCCCATACACTTAATCCTCAAGACGAGCACTATCGCGGCTTCCCGATTCAGGCGTACATGGGTATATCATACCCAGTTTTCTTTAATCATTTATACCTTACCGTTGAATTTATCGATTTTGGATAATTTTTCTTTTAAATCAGTACCTCAGACAATGTAGAAAGAGAAAATGTTTATGAAAGAATTAAAAAAAAATAAGAATATTCGTAATAGAATAAATCCCCTTCAGTTTACCATTTAAAAGTGCCAAACAGATTTAATTCGCCCTCGGATATGCCTCTTGGGGGTTAATATAAGAGATAATGACGAAAGAGGTCTACATAAATATATTGTAAAATATTTTGCTTCCATATTCAAGGGGAAATTTGCCCTTAATTTGGACGTTACCAGCAGATATCTATCCAAAACATGCCGCTAAAAAACGTCAGAGAAAAAAACAAGCAAAGGACATCGTGGCTCAAAGACGGCGAAAGAATGGAAAAGAGAAGATGCGAGGAAGTTATAAAGAATTAAAGACAAGCTACCAAATATTAGTTCCCATGGAAGAAGAAATATTAATTTGAATAACTATTTTTAGATAAATTACACTGTATTTATTTTTTTGTCCACATGTTGAATTTTGTTTAATAAGTATATTAACGAAGCGATATTTTGTACCTGGACAACGTTAGTATATACGACCGCTCAATAGTTATCACCGTGTGAGTTGTGCAATTAGTTGAATACAGTCTTTGCAAGAAAAACTGGGCATCACTATATAATTTCAAGTTAGTGTATTTATTGTTTTTTCCATAAGTATATATGCATGTATAATTTACAACAGATTGAGGCGTTGAACTAAGATGGACAACTAATGACAAGTTATACCTACAATAGCTGTGAGATGAACAAATATTGGAAGCTTTAATAAATTATATAAAAAAAGCTTGATTTAAAAAAAAACAAAATTTACTTTTATTTATTTTATACTTTTTACTCTGCATTTGTTTCAGAGTTTATCGTATTTTACTCGTCAAACCCTTTCACTTGATACCAATAGCTGCGTTTTTTTCAATCGGATCAGGATCTGGATCAATCTTTTAACATTGACATACAACAACAACTCGTGATCCACACTTTCATTTGGATTAGAATCAATGATCCGCAAGAAGTGGTTACGAAAAATTCTACGAGAAGTGCTAGTGTCGGATGAATAGTTTGGAAATTTCTAACAGAGTCGCTGCTGTAGTTTTTCTTTTCTGAAATGATGGCAGCAATGAAATTTGTAGTCGATTGGTTCTGAGCACACAAAGAAAAAGTAATTTATAGTAACAAAATAAATCAAATCGTTTTTCTGATTATGGGATTTAATAAAAAACAAAACTTTGAAGGATATTTTTGAGTTTTCTTCGACGAAAGCTGTCGTCTAATCCCCAATTCTTATTAGATTAGTAAAAACAGGAATTCCAGCTCCTCAAACCCAAAATCGTGATCCCGGTGATTAATCTGAATCGTTTTTTTCATTTGATCCTGATCCAGAGCCAGATCCAGATGAAAAAAACGCAGCTAATATCAAAGAAGTTGTAAAGAAAAAGGTAATTTGCTATCTTGGGACATCTGCCATATTGGGTTTAAAATGACGTCACATAGCTTATCGTATTTTACTCGTCTGATTCAGATTATCTTTAATCGACTACCTTTACATGGATGAAACTTATACATATTGTTGTAATTTTGCCCGCCGAGCGGCTGGCCGGCAAAACTACACCATTTGCCCTCGCCACAATTCTGTGACAAACGGACAGACAACCGGACATTTTTGTTTAGAATAATACTCGTCCACCGAAGTAGACGAGCCCAAAAAAATCGATGAGTGTTTCGATCCGAGAAGCCAAGCTGATCTCATCAGTATGGCGCTTGGCTTCTCTGCCATAGACACTCACAAAGGAGGGATCGAAAGCTAATCCCTATATCTGCCCGATCACAACTTAAAGTGTGAATTATATGCGAAGGCATATTCTGTAACAATATACTATATAAGCACTTATTGTCTATACAATAACAAAGAGCTATAGTGTTTGGCTCAATCGACTGGCTATTTGCAACATTTTCATACATACGAGACCTTATATAAAGGGACATATTCTTGAGACTTACATTAATACGAACGCACACTTGCGACCGGTGTGCATAGATACACTGGTTCTTTGACTCTACGGTCATAGTTTTCTAAGAACTACACTAAACCCAAGGAATACATTTGCCTGAATGTATCTAACACATTAACAATTCTAATTGTGTCAGTGCCTTAAGGGGACGTGACACATCCAATTTTTTTATTTTTTATATTTGGAAAAATTGGAAAATTGAAGGGAAAAACAGTAGATACATTAATCAAACTTTGCATATTTATTAAACAGCGTTAAAATAATACAAAAACAAATTTTTTTTTTTAATTTTTTGAATTCCTTTTTCTCTTTGTACAATTGTTTTTGTAAATAACCACAAAAACTGACTGCGGGCACGATTGGGAGCGAATGGAACGTCTGAAAAAAATAGAAAAAATATGGGGTTAATTGTTATCAAAATCCCCAGGGATTGAACCTAAATGGAACATTTTTCACGAAAAAATTACAAAATGGCGGCATTTTTCCGGAACAAAAAAAAGTGAATTTTTGAAAAAATGCCGCCATTTTGTAATTTTTTCGTGAAAAATGTTCCATTTAGGTTCAATCCCTGGGGATTTTGATAACAATTAACCCCATATATATATTTTTTTTTTTTTTTTTTTTTTTCAGACGTTCCATTCGCTCCCAATCGTGCCCGCAGTCAATTTTTGTGGTTTTTTACAAAAAAATGTACAAAGAAAAAAACGAATTCAAAAAATGAAAAAAAATTTTTTTTGTATTCTTTTAACGCTGTTTAATAAATATGCAAAGTTTGATTAATGTATCTACTGTTTTTCCCTTCAATTTTCCAATTTTTCCAAATATAAAAAATAAAAAATTGGGTGTGTCACGTCCCCTTAATGTATTCTATCACATGCAGCTAACGTACAGTCTTAAACGAAATTTGTTATTTAAACACAGAAAACAGATGTTGTTTAATTACTTTTTTTTTTAATTACATTTTTGTAAAATATATTTTACTCGTCAAGCTCTTTCATTTGACACTCAAGATCTTTCATTTGATATGGAGTTGTGCAGGAAAAAGGTAATCCGTCATCTTGAGGCGTCCGCCATATTGGATTCAGAACGATATTAAATATACGATAAAAGAAAAAATATTGCACTGTTACGAGACTTACGGAAGATTGTCAAATTTCACCAAAATTGGATAACAGGAAATGAGTTAACATTTGAAACCGGAAAGACATACATTCGAACGACTGAAGTTAAATAAAAGCTTATAAAAATATTAACAAATATTTTGAAATACTCATTAAAATATAAATAAATGAATAAGGGCTTAATTTAATTTGGAAATTTTTGTGACTGTTTGGAAAAGTCATACATTTTTGCAACTGTTAGCAAGACTTAGGAGATTTAAGAATGAATGCTTTGCTTGAAATGTTGAATTGTTTAAATGGGTATACACGATAAACAAAAAATACTAATAGACTTTTCGATGTCAACTAAATATTATTTGATTTAAATTGACTAACCATCCAATTTTTAAGCTTTTGAATTATATACATATAAATGTTGGTGAGGTTAATTAAGAACAAAACTTCATACAATTTACTTCTTTTTTGTTCTAAAATCAATATTCAGTTTACTATAGTGTAGACAAACTCACTACTCGGTTGACAAGAGATCAAAATATTTCCTTAATTATATTTTTTTAAATAGTATAATTGTCTCTGAAAGAGACAAAAGTGTATAGTATGATGACTTTTTGCAATAATAACAACAAATGCCAAATATCGTTTTCCGATCTGATAATTTGGAATAATTTCGGGAAACAATTGTTTAACCAAAATATAATTTTGTCTAAATTATTTCAAGAGGGTGTTATAAAAAAAAACATTACTAAATAAATCGCCTTTTAAGTGGATAGTGGATAAAATGTATTTCTGTCATCACTTGCATTAAAGGTTTACGTTGGTTTTGAATTCCAAAAAAAATTACAATTTTTAGGTTTTTTTTTACGAAATTTATAAAATGAATTTATATGCCAATTTTAAAGTCACTTTTATGTAGAAGATGTGTGGAAAATTTCAGTAAGATTGGATTATTAAATTTTGAGAAATCATGCCTACGATAAAAAAATCATCGATTATCGTAAACCAGCTGTCAATGGCTCAATTTTAATTTTTTTTTCATAAATTTTTGATTTACTTTTATATCCTAAAATTTGAAATAAATCGCTTTTATAAATTTCGTAAAAGAAATCCGAAATATTGTGATTTTTTTGGAATTCAAAACACATAGCCCCTTAATAAGTTCAATTCCTCCTAATCTTAACGTTATATTATTATATAAGAAAAGCCATGTCAGCAGGTAGCAGATTTGCTTCATATCATAAAAATCATTATGTATCCTACTTCGAAAAACCTATGAGGCATTTTTGAATCTGACGTATACTATTCGAAATAACTAATAATAAGATCTCAATTGCCTCCACAGTGTAAATAGTAAGAAAATTAAAGAATAATTTATAAAAATATTCGCAAAAATTTTCAAGTTCCACGTATTTTGAATGGCGTGTATCAGATCCAAAAATGGATAATAGGCTTTTTGATATCATGAGGAATCTTAAGGTATTCGGGAAATTTACCTTAGCTGGGATAAACTTAGCTTAGCTTAGCACACAAAGACTGAAAGATTTCATTCATTATTTCATCTAGAATATTTGCTAACTAAAGACAATTTTCTTCGTTTTTCCATAGTGCAGGACAGACAGGACATATGAAGAACTTCGACGAATACTTAAGTTCTCATAAATATAATTCTCTTAAAAAAAAAAATTGGTACTTAAAAGTAGATATTTAAATAATTTTTTAAAGTTAAAATAGATCCATGTGGAACCTTTACGGTGATTACAAAAACCTAGAAAATCTGCATTATTCAGGAAAATTAATATAAAATCAGTGCAAACTTGGATTTATTACATTTTTTAGCGCATGAGTTAACAAATCAGTACAACTGACAAAATTTCGAAATTGGTAAAGTGTTCGATGCCCAGGTGCGATTCAGTTTTTATAATCAGTGGGAAAACACATGGTGTGGCGGTCATATTTCAGCCTGAATAAGTCGGCAAATCCCAGAGCTGTTGGGGGCTCCGGTAAAATTTTTTTCACCCCCGAAACCCTTAAGAAGCTTATCAGCTTTGTGATCGAACAGAGCCATGATAATGCTATTCATACTGGTACTCTTCGCCACGGCCAAAGCCTCTAAGCGGTCCTGCAATTCTTTTTTTCCATTCCAATCTTGTTTTTCTGACTCCACTCTAATTCACCTTGAAGGTCTGGGAAGGTTGTTCCCGGAATTTACTTTATTCAATAGGTGTGCCCTTGCCGTTCGTATAAAAAGAAAAATTATTTGGTTCCCAAATCGGGTCCATGGCGCGTTCCTGAATTATGGTCAGGCTACGCGCCAGGAAGTGGACTTTATTCCTTTTTGATTCCCCCCAAGAGTAAGGCTACTTTCGGGGAAATCTCGAAGAAGGACCTCTACCCTCATAATTGTCGCGTGCTCGACATTATCTTTTCGTTCTTAAGACTTTTTGCGGACGAGCAGAATAAGAAATATTTGGCAAAAATGCAAATTTTTTTCTCTTTCGTCTTTTCGGTCGATTTGATTCCCTTGCAAAAAATAAAATAAAATAAAATAGAAATAGAAGAAAACCGTTTGCGTGTTCATGTGCGTTGGGGATCCCCAGAACGAGCGAACACCTTCCCGAACTGCTTCCACCTGAAGCGATTTCTTGTGCTCAGCAAAGCATGAGGTTATGAATACTCCTCCTTCTTGGTCGGGGCGATTGAATTCCTCCTTTATCCCGACATTTCCGGGATTTATTTGTAACATTTTGCCCTGAATCTTAATTATGTTCTGGCCCTCACCGGGATGTATTATGTGCTATATAGTACGGTTACAGGAAGACATGGGCAAAAACCCTACACGTGAGGGAAAATACATCACAGAAATGATGCGAGCTCAAGATGTATGCATCTCACGTGATAAGAGATATTCAGCCATCTCCGGAGGGATAAGCGTTTGATGTGAAACGAAGATAGGAAGAAGGCCTTCAGCGAAGATATTTAGATACTTCCACTAAATCTCTGTGTCAATATTTTCAGAATTACCCGGCAAATAGGTCGATATATGAGGCTAGGATGTGTCGCATATTTGTTTCTGCACCATTACGTGCAAAACATTAAATTTATGATATATTCTCCCCCGTAAATTGGGGGCTTACTTATGATAGAGCGAGGGACGAGGTCAGGTACTCTGGACCAGCATTTTTCAGACATACCTACATCACATAGTAATTCAAAATGAGATCTTTGGTCTGAATTTAATGGCGGACTGACCGGAAGTTGTGTATTATCCTGCATCTGGTTGGCTTGGTGGGAACATTTGTAGCTATGATTAAGAGCTTGATAGCGCCTGAACACAGAGATTAATGTGAAATGAACAAAACACCAACGAATACATCTTCATTTTAGGTATTTGTGGAATGAGAAATTAAAGGAAAAATTAGAGCGGGAACATAAATGCGTTGCTAAGCTATAAACCTATAATGTGTTTTGGAGCTATTCTGATCTAAAAATATAACAAAATTTATTTCCAGACAATAATAAAGATAATTTCGACATATTGGCACACTTCACCATTTCCCATCTTGAAGGATTTTATTATTGCACTCTTGGAAAATACTTAAGAACAAACGTTTTAAGGTACAATCTCTTCTACGTAAATAAATTTGTTTAATAGAATTTAAAAGAACATTTTTATGAAAATTTTCCATTAGAGATTTAACCCCTTTATCCTTATTTAATAAATATACACAGGATCATATAACTCACGTTTCTATAAAGATATAAGCCATAAGGTTGTAGTTGATGTAACTCACCTAGAAGAGAAAGAAAATTAGGAAATCAGTTTTTGTACAATATTTACTATTGGAAAGTTTATACATTCATTTTGAAAAAAGGAAGATCTTCTTTACTTAAAACTTAAATTTCGAGTTTTAATAAGCCTCACTAATTAACGATTCTGTTCTGGTATGGTAAAGAAACTTCTTTAAAAGTTTTCTTTCATATCTTTTTAATAAAATGGTTTATTTCTAAGTTTTCACAGAACAAATTTTGGGCAGATATCTTGTTTTAATAGTTTTAATTTAATATTCTTTTGAAACTGAAGTTTTTTTAGTTTCGCAAGATACAAAATTTCAATGAAAATTGGTAGGTAGGTACTAATAACTTGTTTAAGTCGCTTATTTCAAAAATTCAAATTCACACGTTTTTATAGGAACTTTGGAAAATTTTCGTGCGAAGCTTAAAATCCCTTACTCCGTTTGCGTTTGCTACAGACATTAGAAACAATAATTCTCCCTTAATTTTATGAGCAGTGTGTTTCTTAATTAAGTTATATAATTATTATATTTTATACAAAAAAAAAAACGATTTAATTATTTTTATACACTGAAAAATATATTTATAGTTGATTAAATAATTAGGGCCTGTATATCTGGTACGAATTGTCTGTTTCAATCACCTATATACTAGTTCATCTAACTACTTCAATGTTAAGTATATTAGAGAATAGTTGAAAGAGAATTCGTGTTAATTTATTAAAAAAAGACAAATCACTTCTATTAAACTTTTAGTTTACGTTAAATTGATAAGATTAATTTTTATAAATTAGCTTTTAAGGGGACATTTACTTACTAAATTTGAAAAAAATCGATTTTTTTTTTTATTTCATAAATGTGTTCTAATATATCACAGAAATGTTCTACCAAAACCGTTTTGAGACATTCAATATATAAAAAAAGTTATAGAGACATTTGTAGTGGTGCCTTATACCCAAGATACACGGACACGGCTGAATGAAGATCCTATGAATGAAAATTCACTCGGATTTTAATTCATTCAATGCAAGATACCTTAAAATTATCGAATAAAAACTTTAAAAACGTTTTTCTCGAAACTACATTTTTCGAACTCGTAAGACAATTTTCTCAGGTTCTAATCATCCGATTTACAAAAACCAAAAAGTATTCGATTCTTTATACAATTTACTAGGGGTTATACCTGTAAAAACTTATATTTATATAAATCCACCCCTTTTACGAGGGTAGTTCACCAAAAAAATTCGTCGATTCAACACTTTTTGAAAATCATCTGTAAAATAACGAAAAAAATGTTTTTCATAATTTTATTGGTATAACCCCTAGGAAAATGTCTCAGGAACATAACTTATTTTGAATTTTGTCTTAATTTTTTTTAGGAAGATCAAAAATTGTCCTACCGTCAAAAACGAGCCTTTTGGAATGCGCCCTCTACCGTCATTACGAAGAGTAAAAAATGTTAAAAAAAAATTTTTATGTAGTTTGATATATATATTTATACAATCAAAAAACAGTTTGTCAATAAATAGGTACTATACATTTTTGTTTATAAAAGTTTTAAGAATGTGATTTTTTTCCAATTTAGAACGTAAATTTTTTTCCAATTTAGAAAGTAAATGGAAGTTAGGGTAAATTATTTAATAAGTTGAGAACCGTCAATTTGACGAGTTGGTCGTACTAATGTTAACAATGGTCCTCGTTGTCTGAACTAATTCCGCCATATGGTTTCACATACATACATATGTGATTGATATAGCAAGATAGTTTTATATTTTTTTAAAAAGATTTAGCTGGTCATTCTTACCAGCAATCTTGTTAGGTGAAAATCATAAGCACAAATAGTTAAATGTACCACGAAGTCAGTTGTTGGAACCAGATATTATTTTGGGTGTATGATTGAAATATATTTTTATGAAAGAGAATAAAATATTTTATTTACCAGCGGTTTCACATAAATTTTGATATATCGGGATTTTTTATGATAGTCGTATGAACTTCTTGACGACATTTTATACTTTTTACAGAATTTCTTTAAGATAATTTTTCATGAAATTCTGTTTATACTAAAATCCTTTTTTAATTAAACTTTGGATACACAATACAGATAAGAATAATAAAAATGATGACATAAAATATTTATACTGTTAAAATTAATGCTACTATATACTTTTTTAATTTAAAAAAACACCACTTTCAATCACATCACAGAGGTCCCGTCTAAATTCAACAAATTCACTTTTAAAAGGTCTATTTTCCTTTGAAAACAAGTTTAAATATATAACAAAAATCAAAACAGTACTAGTTTTCATTTCAAAATAGTCCCAATTTTTTAACTTGAGGCGATTCGAATACTATCACTGCATAAATGTGTAGCATTTGGTCCTATTGTATTGATATTTATTTAAAAAAATGTTTGTTTGAATTGGAAAAAAGGGCACATTTGTGTTGTTTGAATTGAAAATAGATATTTTGATTTTAAAAAGAACTTTATTGAATCGAAATATGACATCTATGTTTTGGAATTTTTTATTTTTTTTTTAATTGAAAAGGTATAACAACAAAAATTGTATACTATATATGGGGTGTTTGGTTCCTGATAAAAATAAGAACGTAATAACAGATAAAGTAGGCAATGCAAAATGGGTCTTCTTTCGGGGATTCCAGAATCTGCATCTTAATCTTACCTTATCTTAACCCTTTATAGCCCCATGTGACATTTCTATAACAAACCTCAAAAATCCCGCCAGAATACGCACCAAATGTATTTAGTTCATTCAAATCGGCGCCACTTTGCTGTCACATATTATTGAACAATGTAGTATCCACGGAAATCATCATAGACAGCGTAAACTGTTAACAGTTAATCGATTAGAATTTCGACCGTAATTGAAAGTGACAAGTTGAAATTCGAGCAAATTTTAAATTTTACAAAAAAAATACAAAAAGTGTGTAAAATTGTGTTATTTTCTTGGAAACCTATAGATAAGTGAATGAATATGTTCCTTCCATACCAAATTAGTTTTTTTTGTTTACGTTTAACTCAATTTTACAGTAATGTTACACTCCCTTAAATGTGAAATAAATAATTAATAATACATATTTTTTTAATTTCTGAGAAATATGTATTTTTTATTTCCCTAAACCTGTCCATTTTTAACATAATTTTAATGTTTTGTGATCTTGGGCTATAAAGGGTTAAAAATTTATTTATTTTGACAAAATTTGAATTAAATCTGAGAAGATTTTAAGGTATACTATTTAAAAAAATAATTGGCTAGCATAAAAACGTGCGAACAGTCTTAAATTAAGTATATTAAGTTAAATAAGTTTCAAATTAATCCCTCAGCATCTCTGATAGCATTCTGAATATCAGGATTCAAACACTCCTCTCCGTAGACGTTGAAAGGTTAGATGACCAATCGTTCCAATCAGGGTCCCGATCAGGTTTGCTGCTTTCAAAGCAAATTGCCCTGGAATTCGCTGGGGAAAACATTAGATGCCCTCTAGAACCCGAAGCGTGTCCTGGGGATCGCATTCGTATCACATCCTGGATGAGCGTTCAGTTCGGTGCATTCTATTTGCTCCCGTCCGTAATTGAATTATTGCTGCTGCATCTTCCTGCACCTGCAATGCACCGTCGTGCTACCCACGTACATACACTAGACCTCGGACGCGCCGAGAGTCACGTTCTTGCACGCCGGCATCAAAAGAAGTGGCGTGTCCTGTCTCCTGAAGGACATCTTACGGCGTGCAAGTGCACTTCACACCGGTATAATATGGCCTCGTTGCCGTGTTCCCGCTGCATCCGCATCATAAGTGCCCTTTACGGGGAAATGAAGAATTAAGGTGGATACAGCAAAGCATCCGGAAATATGAAGTGCACTCCGAAGAAGACGGCGTGGCGGTGCAAGGTGGCGCTGTTGTGTCGCGGGGAGACACTACCGGAAGTAGAAAAGAACCCGGATGGAGGGACTGCAAAGATAATGGTCAATAATCTCTAAATCTTTTCACGCTGTCGCCTCCAACAAATGAATTACGAAAGTTTTTCCTCCCCTCGATTTATCTGGCATCACCAGTTTTTCCCGACTGTTTGAGACTCACCCAGGGGTCAAGTGGGTGGGGATTGGTGTTAGGATGGACCAATCGTGCATCACCAAAGAAAGGCTCATATTAAAGGATTTTAACACGTTGAACCCGGCGTGGACCATCGGCGGTGCACAGGCATTGCTTTTATCTGGCGGTGTGGACCACCGGAGATCCACACTTAGTTTTCTCTACAAATAAACTTGTATGTACCCCTACTAACAATTTCACGAAACTGAGCATTCATTTTTTGTGATAAATTAAGAAATTAATTGTGATAATTTAAACAAGCAATGAATCAAAAAAGTACTGCCAGAAAAATAAAGAATTTATAATGTCGTACTCTCGCCCATCATGTACACTTCGAAAAGCGCGCCGTGTTGAACGTGTTAAAGGCTATTTTTGACGATTTTTTACGGGAATATAGCAAAAGGAATGAGAAATCTGATTAAGGTAATCATTCTTTAATACATTTTAACTGGTTTAAAATATTTCTACAAATTTTCATATTAAAATACGAAAAATTAACAAAAGAAGATATAGGCACTTCAAGAGAGGCCAGGATTCGAAATTGATAGTGCTAGAAATACTGATAATTTAATAAATTACAAAAATAACACGAAAACTATGGTTTTGATATGATTAATTTTTATACTCTTATTAGACTGATCGACACAAAGATATAAAAGACTATATTTTGGCCATTTTTGAAAATTAAGAAAACGTAGCTAAAATAAATGTTTGAACCTTTGGCTTTTATACCAAAATACGAGAGGTTTTAATATTTTCCAAAATAATCCGTGGAATTCACTTATTTTGAGACATATTACTAGCTTTTTCACACGTTCCCTAATTTCTTACCGAATTTTTCAAAATGTGTCATTCAAAAAGAGTCTTTTATACTTTTAAAAAATAGTTTTCTCAAAAACGTGACGTAATGGAGGAATTTCGTAGTCTACGGAAAAAATTCTATGGAAATGATATACATATAACTTATTCGGTGAAAAATTAAACATAACATTTTGTTGCATATTGTTATTACATATATATGTTTATAAGTATCCAGTTAAATTTTAAAATATTAATATTAATGTAATATATTTCTTGTAGAATTGAAACAGATCCATACTAGACTAAGGTTCATAAGTGAGTGACTGTTTATTTCCTAATAATTTATAGTACAGTAGCAAGAGAAATAGCAAACGCATTTTAGCGAGGCCAGATCTATTAAAATTAGGCGACACTTATAGGTTATAACAATTAAGGAATACAGGAGTTCTGGAGCCTCAATTCTCGGTGACTTAAACATTAATCTCGATACTTATGAACATATCTACTAATAATATTATAAAAGTAAATTTAATAAAAATTATAGTTCCCATGGAATTAATTTATGAATTGTTAGTACCATAACAGTAGAAGTTAGTTAATCTTTGTACAGGGTGACAAATGGAAAGTTGCCTAAACTAATCATTCATAATTTTCAAATGAGTGCAAAGGAAAAAAAATAAAAATACGTATAAATTCAGTAAAGATGTTTTTATTTGAAATTAGTTCGTTTAATCAGACATTTTTGACAGATACTTATTTAGATTTAAAAAAATCGACGAAATTCAGCCAGGGGATAACTATTTACATAAATGCTTCAACACATTATTAATAAATGCGATCATACGATGAAATCAAAAGACCAATGGGGATAATCGAATTTTTACATTGATCAGTCATATTCAAAATATTGGTATAGAGGAGAACCTCGTTCGAAGGTTAATACATAAATATGGGTATGAAATGAATAAACACATTAATTTAAGATAAAAACATTAATTTATTAAAGGCCAAAAACAAAAGTGACAAGGACGGATATTTTTATAAGTAAAAGGAGTAATTTTTGAGGCTCATCTAATGAATTTCATAGAAAAAAAAATAGATCTTATATATCACGAATTGGTCAGCAATAGGGAATTTAAATAAAATATGTTTCTTATTTTCTATGTCAGTGATTTAATTTATACTTGCTCTTTTTTTTTTTCTTACAAGCACAACATATATTTCTTCAAGGGCTGTTGCGCCCAAATGTTGGCACCTTACTATGAACTTAAATAGGGCTTTAGATGCTGATAATTGGCTAGCTAAAATTAATATTTCAGAAACTTTTTTTCTATCATAATCTATTCTTTAAAAAAACGATCTTTTTTTAAATTCGCTGCATAATTTCCGAGCTAGTCTTAGTATTGCTCTTGAATCCTCAATCCCTCATGAAGTAACCCTGTACAAGAGAATGTCATGAAAATTGGCACTCAGATATTCCATCGAGATTTTACTTATTTTGAAGTTATTATAGAAAAGACTAGAAGATTTTTCTACTTTTTAGTATACGTACATAATCATATTAAATAAAATACTTGTAAGAATAGCTTTACTTTGCTGAACTCTGATATTTTAAAATATATCCCTGAAGGACATCTACGCCAAATGGCGACGCATTTCGTTTTTGTTGCATCTGTGATGCGTTTTTCCTATACGAACGTCATCTCAAACCCCTGGAAGGTGAGCTCAAAATAGAAAAGGGGGAGGAAGAGGCGAACCCTTCGCTAGAAAAAAAGAATGCCTCCTTTTAAGCAACGATGGACATATTTTCCCCGACTTTTCCCGCGCGCTTGAAAAACGGAATCGTACACTTCTTTTACTTTCTTGTAAAAATTTCTGAATCTTTCTCGAGTAAAATTACGCTTTTATCCTGGTCATAAAGACACAAGGACGCTGCAGAATTGAAAAGGCATGGGTATTTTTTTGTTTCATGCAATTTTCCGCCTCAAGGCTCCTATTATTTGTGACTATTACGTAATAACTTTACTCAGGGTGAAATCCGCGATGGATTGGACCAACCGCCCAGTTTTTCCTGTTTACACTCTCATCCCTCGGGCAGATTGGGACGCGAAATATCTTTGACATTTGGAATTTTTGGTCGAGGAGTTGACTTCACATTTTTTGTGTGACTGTTGGAAAAAAAGGGACTCGAGGGCATTTTGTTTTAATACAACTCGCGAATTTAATTTAGGGCGCGCAATGGGTCGCCACTGTTTCATACCATGGCTTTTGAAATTGAAATTGTCGCGTGAACTAGTTCATTTTGGCATTGTCGAGGCCTTCGGCTTTTTTGGGACTAGAACGACTCAATCCAAATTTCATTTAATAAGGCGGCCTTCACTTGCGACTATTTGCGATATAGAAAAAGTGTTTTCACCCAATAGAAAATTTTTAAAATCTGATAGCAATTATAATTAGAGATATAATTAAGGATATCTCTAAATTCATGAGCAAAATGATATGATTGAGGTTTGGCTGATTTCCATGAAAATTCGTACTTAAGCTTATTTTAACTGTCAGATGTTAATTTATAAAAGCTCAATTCCCCGATGAATAACTCATTTATTCTATAGCTTTTGCTATCTTAAGAATAAAATAGTGGTTTAAGGTTATTTTTCGTAACACAAACGATGAAAAAGTTATCTAGAAATAAAACTATGTATTATTTTACTAGTTATCCGTAATATAAAATAAAATCTTTTTTCTTATCTGTAAAGCAGAACTGCAAACTTTAAAATAAAAGGTATTAGGATGAATCAATTTTTAATTTAATTATAATATGCTAATTAAAAAACTCTATACTTCAGTAATTGTTTTCAAAAGGATATAAATACATCTATATTTTCACTATCTCTTTCGGTTTCTAAAAGCAATTCCAATTCAATTATATTATCCACCGATTGTTGTATTATATTGCATTATAAAAAGAAGAATCAATTTTCATGCCTTCCAGTACTGAAAACCGAAACGAAATTTGTAATTCCTTTTATCAAATTGAATGATTTCCGAATGTAACCGGAGTAAAAATGCACCCACATAGAAATATAATCTCTGAGGGACAATAACGATGAAAGATGTAGAAAGATAACTACAACCAATGGGAACTAATCTAGCGAACATTTTTCTGAGCTTGAAGCCTTGAATATTTTAATAGTTAATTTATTGTGAATCCAAGTCGGTTTAACCCATTAATGCGCAAAACAAGAATTTTGTGCACGCAAGTTCAATTAAACGATTCGAATAGAAAATTGGGGCGATATTCTTCCAAATTCGTATATGAGGGGTTTTTGAGGATGCTCTTTCAAAATCTTGCAATTGTTTTGCATAAAAGCTTCAAAAACCCTATTATTTGTTGGGAATTTTAAATTAATTAATTTTAATTAATTTTTTTTGGTCTTTTTTTCTTTTCAAAGTCGATTATCTTGACGTTGCTGCTATTGAATGATCATATAACCACCAGAAATCACGGTCCGAATGTCTAAACTTTCTCAAACCATAGTTTTCAAAGTTTTTTTTTTTGCTTTAGTTTTTGCAAAATGGCCATTTTGTACAGCAATGTAATAAAAAACGTTGGATTTTTTTACATAAAAAAGATCAACTTTACAAAAAAATGTATGGAACAGAAAATGCTTAAAATTAGCCAAAAAATACGTGTGAATTTTGTCGACTATTTTTGGTTTTTTGGATCCAAAAATGTTCCAAAAAAATTCTGAACAAATTCACACGTGTTCTTAGGATAATTATAAACACTTTTTGTCCTATAAAATTTATTCGTAAAATTGATCATTTTTGATTAAAAATATCACTAAATTTTTTGATAAAAAACTAGGCCATATTTTTACTCATTATTTTCCAATGAACAAAACATTTTTATTTTTATATTTCGTAAGAATGTCTTTGAATTGAATATGAAAAAAATAATTTGACAAATATTTTTCCTTATTATTATATATAAACATATTCTAGCCAGGCAGATCAAGTATTATGTTATAAAAATTATGGTTTATGACCAGAATTATTTGCTTAAAAAAATAATAAAATACAAAAATAAATATGAGATTTAACCATTTACAAAAAAGTTTCACATCTGAAAAAGGAAGGTTTTAAGTTATATGTATTTAAAATATAAATAATGAAAATAAAAAATCTCTGTTTAGTTTAAATTAATAAACTTAGTACTAATTACGAAACGACGACAGGTAAGAAAAAGTATTGTTCAAAAACAAAATAAGCAGAAGTGCGATTTTCATTTTAAACAAATTGAAGTGCAAACATTTTGCAGATTTAAACAGCCAAAACTGTCCAAATTGCGGTTAATAGCTTAAATTTATGAGGAAAATATCACACCTCAGGTGCTACAAATTACCTTCATACTACTTAAAGTTAAAAAAAAAAAAAAAAAAAAAACATAAAGCCACTAAATAAATTTCTTCACAAACACTGTTTCTGACGTTTTGAATTCCCTTCCAACACATAAAAGTAAAAAATAAAAATATGAAAGTTATGGGAATGAAAAAGTAAGTTCAACCTTCAATTATGAACCACAGCATCCGTGCTCCAGGTGAGATTTAAACAAAATGGCCCTTGAAAATGAACACAAAGTGCGAGGGAATTAAAAATAAAAATAAAAATAGGAGCGCCAAGGTTAAAAGGATAAGCGCTTGGGGGCGCACTTAATCGTAGTGCAGTGAAGCACAAGAAAAATGGAACGATAACAATAAATAGCATAAATAGCACCTAAAGCCGCCTATGCATCGGGGACATGAATAGCAGACAGAGTTCCACCCACAAACATAATTATTCCGTAAATTCCTTCCACCTTGTCGCGGCATATTCGTGACGAGCCCTTCGGAATACCTTTGATGTCTAGGCAAACATAAAAATCGTCAATAATGCCCCGAGTGCAAACATGAAAATCAGCAATAATGTCGACGAGTGCAAATATAACCACTTGCCGGAGATGACTTATGGAAAACTTTATTTAATCCTATTAACGGCGACAGACGAACGAACGAACGAACGAACGAACGGACGGACGGACAGACGAACAAAATGTATAGTGCTTCGTGGTGGTTCCCCAGAAAAGCCAATTTTAATTCCGTCCAATGTCACGGAATATCTCGGTTGGAAAAATTCGAAGTGGGGCTGCTGCCGAGCAGAGGCTCCTCTGACTCTTCGGCAAAAGGATTGACTGAGTATTTGCTTTCAATCATCAAGTTTTCGACGATTTATCACGGCAAACACGACGATACCATGTAACCGAATCGATGGCAGCCAGTCAGTCAGCCGGGCAAAAAGCCACCAACAGAATCCACCATCCTAAGCCCTATTTTAGTACATAGTTGCAAAAAAGAAAAATAATATGGGAATGGAGCGGGAATAAAAGAAACAGGACGCCTGAGCCACTTTTTCGTATTTTTTCCCAACCCATCCCCAAGTTGGGAATTTTGAAAAGGCACACCAACGATAGGCCACCTATCTTTCGGTTACGAGCAAATGCTACCAATTGACTCGACCAGCCCTTGTTTTTCTTTAATCCTTCTCCAAACCTGAATAATATTTGGCAATTCGATAACCCCGGGAGATTACAAACGAAGGCACATAGAGCTCGACTTGTTTTTTCTATATCCAATCCTCTCTATAGTCTGTAGAGAATTTTTCCCTATTTTTTTCAGGAACGATCCTTGAAAGCTTGATTTACATTGACGGCACATATTGAGTTCAGAAGTGGGTGGTTCCAATTTTGTTTTCGAAAATTGGAAAAAAGAAGTGTCGATTTAAGTGAAAACACGTTATCACTTGACTGCATTAAGAGCTGATAGAAAAATATTCGAGCTATATGCAAAATTCGATTGGAAAGGAAACACGGTTCAGAAGTCTTCATAGGAAAATTTCCTTTTTATGTTCCAAAATACGCAACAGTAACTTTCCATGAAAACAGAAATTTGTAATTTTAATTGATTTGGATTTCAAAATTCATACTTATTCGGAAGTTAACATATTTATAACACTTTCATTTCTTTACAAGAATTTAAAACCCCGAGTGAAAAATAAGCACAAAACCGATCAAATGGAATTTTGATTTGCTCATATGGAATTAATTTTTATATAATATTCTCTAATAAATAAATTTTGAAAATAAATTCGTTTTGATGAAAATCCCTTAAAATTGAAGATTTCTAAAATTCATATGTACTTATTTCTCTTAAAAGTTTAAACTTTGACATCTTTAAATTGAAGTTTTTCTTCATCACGATTTTGTCAAAAATTGTTGAACTGGCAAACTAAACCCAAGTACATATGGAAAAATGATTTTCATTAAAACGGCCTTAAGTACTATAGAACCAGGTAAATAAATGCAAAAAGTTCGACAAGTTCATTTTCTCGACTTTTAGTTATTTAAACTTGTCAGTTAAACCCAAGAAAATATTGCAAAATTGATTCAAAACGATTACTACTGCTTATTTATTTTCATTGACTAACGAATCCTGAGCTAACTAAACAAATAACTAAAGGTAGGTTATCCAAGGTAAATATGTGTGTTTTACTTAGATTTTGAAAATTTCTTAAACTTATTAGGTGAATATTAGATGAGTATTTCTTTGAATTTATCACTTCTCAAAAGCTTATTATTTTTTTGTGCTCCTACGTCCGGAAACTTATATTGTATATTGTAGTTAGTGTCTTCCGAATTTCAGCTCAAAAAATAGTGGGTGAAGTGATACACAAATAAATTATACAATTTGAACCAAAAAGATATACATATGGTATACATATAAAGGGTGTTTCTTTAGCCTAGATAGAACTTCAGAGGGATATCTGTCAATTCGAGCTGTAATTCTGACAGCTCTATCTGATATTTATGTTCAGTATAGCCTGGCAAATAATCACGAATAGACTCACGCTTGAGATACGGGTAGGAATTATCCAAATTTAATTTGAAAATCGGTCGTCGGTTCGCGAGACTTATAGACGACTTTATGGTTTATATGGTGCACTTAATCGTCGCTCAATTTTGAGTTAATGACAAATACCAATCCAAAAGAGACTAGATATACTGGACTATGATCAGTAAATATTTCTTCGAAAATATGTATGACATTGATTCTGGCGAGATGTGGTTTCAACAAGATAGCGCTACGAGCTATACAGCGGACCCAAACCATCGATCTATTATGGTAAAATCACGATTTGGCGGTAAAGTGAGTTCAGGAAATGGTCCTGTAAATTAATCTCCAAACGTCTCGACTATTTCCTATGGGGTTACGTGAAGTCATTGTCTTATGCTCATAAACAAGCAACTATTGATAACTTGGAAACCAACATTGTTCATGTTATTTGTGATAAAGGCCGATATTGCTCGAAAAAGTTACTCAAAATTGGACTGACAGAATGCGTTTCATCAAGAACAGCCGCTGTGGTGATATGCCCGACGACATTTTAAATATTAATGTCATGAATTCATCTTCCGAATAAAATAAAAATTTTCATCGAAAATTAACCTTTTGTGTTCTTTTTTTAAAGTTAGAATTTTAAAAACTAATCTTGCTCTACTCGACATAGAAAAGAAAGTATTTTTAAAATTACTGAGATCAGTAGTTTATCTTTTTATAGGAGCAAGATAACTCTGACTGGCCGACAGACATTGTAGGAAACTAAAATAGTGTTCCCCTTAAACATTATCAGTCTAATTTTAAACCCACTTAGCCTAAACCTTAATTAAATACTCGGCCAAGAGAAAGAGGTAAATCTCAAAGGTGGGAAGAGAAAAAAAGTTACAGAAAAACATTTAATTAAATTAAATCGATTTAACGAGCTTTCCATCCGATGAAGGTCACATTTCCCTAATACAACTCAACGGGTGGATGATTTTGTGTCGATTTTGTCACCTGAAAAGCAAATTTGCAATCAATTCACGTCTGAACAAACGTAACAACAGCAACCAGAATGGAAAAGACAAAAAAAAAAAAAAAAAAAAAAAAAACCCGGCCTATTCTCATAGACACCCTAACAAGTTTTCCAGCCAAAATCAGCTTTAAGGCTTTACCCGGTTATTTGCTCTTGTCTGCGTTATTCGACATCAAACTGGAAAAGGTGAAGGACATCAAAAGATTTTTGCTCCACATATTTCTAGGCCCTCTATCTCAGCGTTCATCCGTCGGGGTGCCTATCATTTTATAGGGACGACATGTAAAATAGGAGCTGACCTAGTTCGCATCATGTATGGAAATTTCCCATCATTTTGCGGTACCCGAGCGTGCCATCGAGAGGATTCTCTGGCATCCTTGTAAATCAATAGTTCGGACACAGTCCACAATGGACAACGATCGACCGCCGAGGGGTCCAACTTACCTTAGATTGGATTAATTAAACAGATTAATTACCTCCTGTTCTCGGAAGCTATTTTTAAAGATTTGAATTGATGACGACAGATGTCAATTAATTTAATCGCTAGCGATTTTGGGGATTTTGTAAGTCTCTTTCAAGAAGATTATATTGAAGGGAGATTTTGGGATGATTTAAGGTACAGTACCTTTGTTGCCTAGGATTTTATCGAGGACTCGTAACTCATCTTTGTTACCAGGGACCCTTAAAGAAGATTACTGGCAGTTTTAAGTGTCCCTTCATTCAATAATTTTTATCTCCATTAATAAAGCTATAATTTAAATAAGTTAAAATCCGACTACCAAACGAATCTATAATCTCTAAAGAAGTCGTTAAATGTTAATGTTATATGGATCAAAATTTGAAAATGGGGCACAGAACCCATACATTATTATTTGTTATGATGGCTGATATATATAGTATATGAAATTATTTTATTTTCATTAAAAATAACACATGCCAGGGAAATATTGGTGAAAGTTATTTATTGTTAAATTTAATGAATTTGCAATTTTAAATTGTTCGATTTCGGTAGAAGTAATCATTGAACAATTCAGCACTGAGATATTTAGTTTTAGTTTTAAATAACTTAAATAGTTTTCATACAAAAATTTATTTGTTAAAAATAAATAAAACACTCAGAAAATACCGTGCAATTTATCAAATGTTAACTCTCATTGCATGTTTCTAGTCTAACAATAATCTTAAAGGCTGCGACATCAGTTGGACTGAGGAAGTAAAATATCTAGGGATCGCTTTAGATAAAACCCTCATCTTTTCGAAGCACTTAATAACAAAACAAGCCTTCTAATTAAAATGACATACTCATTCATCAACAGAAGATCAACACTAAGCCTGGAAAATAAGCTGATTATATATAAAGTATAGTATTTCAAGCTCTCAAGCTTTATAGAGGTGCCATTTGGTTTCAATGTGCGGGCACATACAAATTACATATCTCCCAAATTTGCTAGGTATTTTTCCAGCGTAGAGCTTCCCAAAAGGGATCGAACCCACAAGTAAACTATTGTAATGTATTAGTATACTATAAAATTAGTTCGTTGAGTTTTTGTTTATTAAAAAAAAAAAAAAATTCCCAACATAAATATTATTTAAGAACACAATTTTTTAGCTATGTCTACGTATACTATAAATATTGAAGTTGTAACACTTAGTTTAATTTTAGCACTTCAAATTTCAGTCTTAAATTGTACAATCGTGAGTTCTCAGTAAATTGAGTTGAATTGAATTAACCCCTATTTTGTTTGTGTTTAACGCAAAACCGGTGCTGGTATATGACCTATTTTCGCATATTTTTCGGATTATCTTATTAAATATGCTATTTAAAATTCTGGCCAAAAATGTTTTTGTATTCCACATCACAAGCCCTTTTAAATGATACCCCACATGATATATAAAAATTGAAAAACAAAATCACCTCTTTAATTCTTATATAAATATTTTAAAGTGTTAATTGGTGCAAAATATATGCGTTAATAAGATCTATTACTACTAGTGTCGCCTGTTGTCGATATTCGACCAACGCATCTGTTTCTATTTCAAATTGATCTGACTTCGTCGTTTAATTCAACCGGTAAAAGTAGGCCGTCGAGGCATATTTATCATCAAATAAAACACACTATTTAAAATTAAAAAAATTCTAGCGTCAAATCAAAAACACAACCGGCTTATTAAAAAAGATCCAAAAGTAGAATACTGGCCGCAATTACATTAAGCATCAAATCAAAAAACACAAAGAGAAAAATCGGAAAGCACACTTTCCACCGTTGGTGCGCACTTCAAACTTTCTTCTGCTTTCGTTATTGGAGCTGTCAAGTGCAATTGTTTTATATTCACTCTTTTAAGCAGTTGAGTGTGGGGAAATGTGAGTGCAGAGAGAATATGTATATGAACAGTGAATGCAAAGAGAATATGAAACGAAACGCATTGAAAAACCATTTATTCTTTTCCCGTTTCTTTTGATGGATAGCGCGTGCACAGTGTATTGGTGCGTATGTGAATAAAAAAAAATTTCCAGTATAGGTTCAACTTTACCTGGCTTTCACACCTTTCCCTATGCACGTACCTAAATAAAACATATGTTCTACACATGTATGAAAAAATACCTTTCGTTTTATATATGTTTCATTAAGATACGTGCACGGGAAATAGGTTAAAAAAGGATTACAATTTTTGGCTTTGCCTATTAATATATAAGATGTTAAAGAAAATCGGCTGTGACAGACCGAAAGATGATACGCGAGTGACCTTATAAGGGTTCCACTTTTTTTACCTTTGGAGGTACGGTATCCTAAAAAGAAATTTAAATATAATAATTTCGACTATAGATAAGGTTTTCACCTTTCGACAGTATCATAAATGACCCATCACCTGATATGAATTTCGTTTAGCAAATTTGTTTGCATTACTATGAATCCACTAAAAACAGTTTTTGTTAATCGGCAAACTGAGAAGAAATATATCGTTCTTAAAATTCACCAATTCGATGCTTCCTTTTAAGGCTTACATAACATACTTAAAAACCCTATAAAAGTCAGTAACATACCGGCGAGAACTTAAAGAGCAATCATTTGGGTATTTACTATCAAAAATACCACTAATAGGGTTCTTAAAGAAATTCTTTCGGTTCATTTTAATACCAATAAAGCCGATACTGGGTGGATTGAAATTATCAAAAAATTATTCTGTGGAATTTATGTCCATTTTACATTTAGTTCTTAAGAGGGACACCTAGTGTAACAGCTCGAAAAAAATGCTTATTTCACACATTTTATTTTTAGACTTATTATATATTTATGATATTTAAATAAATTAGGCCTTACAGAATATCTCTTTAGGTTCTTAAAAAAAAAATTTATTAATAGTCTTAATAGAAAATGGCGGCGTGGTAAACATTTCTATCTGACGAGCTGCAGTTCCGATGTCCAATTTTTGGGCATGATAACAGCCGTTAGAGTGAACCTGGAACATCCATCCAAAAAATTTCTTGTTAATAACATTCATAATTGGTCAATGAACCTATAAAATATATAAAAAAATTAAAAAAAAGGTATTTAATTTGAAGTTTTAAAAATTTTCTCAATTTTTCGCATAAAATTTTGACCTATAAACATTTCTACATAAACTTTATAACAATAATTTACCAAAAAAGTAAATTCAACGCTGAATGACAGTTGTTTTTTATATCTGGTAACTATTTCAGCCCAAAATCTTTAATAGTTTTTGAGATATTATGCCCATAAACTTCGAAAATTATGTTTCGAGAAAAACGAGTTTAAATAATAAGGCGGAGCTGCGTACGCGTTCAAAATCGGTTACTTGTAGTCATCTATTTCGAAAACTACAACGAATATCGTTTTGAAATTATGTAGGCATAACGATATCGTACATAACATTTCGAACATTTTTAAGCAGAAAAAAAAATCAATTTTTTTGAGCTGTTACAATTGTTCGACAAAAGAACGCAAGAGCTAGTCTTACAATACTTTTCGTTGTTGGACTGGAACGAAATCAAGATTCAGCAAGTTTCCTGACGAAGTTCATCCTGTGCCAAATTAGGGATAGACTCTGCGGCGAAATTTTGTATGCCTACAGGCGTTGGAGATTAGCGATAGACATCTGGCTCGAAACTGAACAATTTCAGCCAAATCAATTTCTTCTGGGGCCATAGAGAAGGGCTTAAGGAGCGGCTTACAGGACCAGAGGGCGGCCTATTCGTCCCGTTCAAGGAATTCCCTGAGGGATAATTAACTTTGAACCCTTGAACTGGTTAATCCTTAATGTCGCCTCAATGGATTCTTTTATTAGTTCTCTGCGCCGACCGACGACAATTCCGGCTCTGCCCCCGGCCGGAATTGCCCAGTGGAAGTGACGTGTAGAATTGCTCGTCGGTGTCACGGAGGAAACATTTTGTAAAATCGAAATTTCTCAATTTTAAGTGGATAAGTGGAATTCCTCGGATCGACTTTGAATTCCTTTCCGGGCCGCGAAACGGGCACGCTTAATGGAATCATTTCGAACTCCCTAGCTATGATTTTTTACAGCTAGCAGCCCTGAGGAGAATTTGAATCCAGTTTCGTGGATTTGTGGAATTTAGTTTTTATGTTACCTCGACAGCCAATTTATTTCGTCGGTTAGCGCGCTTCGGTTGCTTCTTGATGTGCTTAAGATGTTCCTTGCGACCGATTGCGCAAACAATTTGTTTTCATCGATTTTATGTCCTATTATACATTATAATTCTGACATTCCGTGCTTAATAGAAACTAAATAACCATAAAAGGTTGTATGAAAAAGAGAGTTTTGCTTTGGTTAGTTAAATAATTGATAATTGGTAGCTCGATGAATAGTATCATAAATGTAATGAAAAAAATTATCTCTGATTTTAATAAATACGCTAAGCCTATTTTTTATGCACTATGAAATAAAAACAATTATTTGGAATTAATTGCGCTGAATAATTTAAAAAAAAACGGTCATCATTTTCTTCAAAAAATTCGCTGGTAGTTTTCGGTTATTAATTTAAAAATTATTAATAAATTTGACTCATACTGTATTAAAAGGTTTGCTTTAAGCAATAACCAGTAACCACTCATTCTATTTTAAAGAGTCCAGGGTTTCTAAAGCTCCATAAGTATTTCTGAGTAGACTTCATAATAATATTCAATTAGCCGCTTAAAATTAACATCTTTACCGGCTTGAAGTAAGTTTATTGTGAAGTCTCAACCCTTCGAAGCACTTATTTTTCTAGCCATTGAGTTTTTATTGAAATTGTTATAAACGGGTTTTCGAGGTCGGTGATTGCAATTTTACCGTCAGATTTTTGAAATTCAATTAGCGGACCCTATAATCAAATTGTTATTTTTATGAAAAGTAGTATGTAAGAGTTTTCGAAGATTGATCAGCCATTTTGCATTTTATAAATATGATAGCAAATGAATAATTAGCAATCTCCAAAAGCTCCATATACTAATTTGTATGAACATTTTAAAAAAAAGTTCGCCATATTGGAACCGCCATCTTAAATTTTGAAGACATGATAATGGATTCGTAATCATCGACCCCAAAAATCCTTCCATACAAGTTTTCAGATAGATACAGTTAATCTTAGAGCTTTTCATGAATTTATTTATATCTTTTATTTATTTTACAATAATTACTTCTACATTAAATAATTATAATTATTTTATAATTATTAGGATCTTAGGGAAATAGAAACTAAATAAGTGCTACGAAATTGATCGTATATTCCTCATTCGGGGAAAAAAATTCTGTATAAATTTAAACTGATTTTGCATATTTCGAAATAGATTTATTTATGGTTTTCAACCAAACATCGTTTAAAACGACTTGTCGTATTAATTGTATTATACGAAATATGCTTAAGGGCGCAAATTCTCGATTTCTCGAGATTGACCTTTTTTATGCAACTAAAATTGTTTAAAAGAAGGGTTAAACAATTTCTAATTCTACTATGGATTGAATATATGTGTGCTGAATATTTCCTGAAAATTTCAACCCAATCGGTCATACAGATTTTTGAAAATCGTGTCAACCAGGTCAAAAAGCATTGTTTCGAGAAAAACGCGTTTAAAGTTTCTATTATATACGATCTTATACTTACGTAGGTCACTGAATAATTTTTGTGGTTTGGTTCTAAATCAATTGTAACCACGAATAATGTAAACAAAGACGTGTAGCACGTAGATCTTTACACAAAAGGTACTCAGTTACTGGTTCGTTTTTGTCTGGAGTGCACAATAATTTTTTACTACTTCAAACGTGATCTATCTAGACAACACCGCCACGAATTGATGAAACGCATATTCCTCCATCCCTCAGGACTGTCGAAGGATGGAATAAACAATCCGAGCGAGGCGATTTTAGTTTAAAAGACGGCCTAGTGACGTGACTACTCCTGAAACCGTGTCTGCCGTGGAAAAACTAGTTCGGGAAGATCGTCAAATCACTTATGTGCAAATACCGGAGATTAAGATCATCATCATCAGGCTTATGGAACATCCTCCGTATGGTCCCGATTTGGCACCGTGTGATCTTGCATTGCTTCCATATGCCAAAAAACTATCGAAACGTTGCAAGTTTTCTATAGAAACTGAACTTCTGAATGCCTGGGAAGAAATCTGCGCCGCAATATCCTATGTCAAATGGAAGAAGTGGTTTGACAATTGGTTTGAACATATGAGGAAGTGTATTAGTTATGATGGAGACTATTTTGAAGAAAAATAAAAACTAACAGTGCAACGAAATTAATTATTGAGTGCCCTACGATCCGTTATATCGCATGATTCAAACATTTCTCGAGCTCTTCGACATAAATAAAATAATAAAACACTATTTCTACAGGTATACAGGGTGTTCAGAGGTGGGAGGTCAATACTGAAGGGGGTGAAAGGTCAGACCGAGACAAGCAAAAAATCGTATGGGTGGGGGGGGGGGGGCATCTCTCACCGTTTGGCAGTTACAGGGTGATTCGTAAATCAGGATTTTGCCTTATATGGGAACCGCTCTTGTATTTTTATCTTTTTTTCTAAGCATCGCAGCGGCCCCAAACTGATTGCAAAAAATCACTATTTGGAAGCCCTTTCCAAAAAAGTTTACACCACCCCCCTAACCCCAACCCCTTGGCCACAATCCCCCCTGGAAATTGAAAAAATTAACTTTTATTTCACGATTTTTCACCTTTCGCCCCACTTTTCTCCGAAATTCATGTTATTAACATACCTACTTTTTATTTTTTTTAAGTTGCCTATCTAATTACCTTTCCAAAAAGGTGCAACATGCCCAGGTAGAAAATGGTGGCAAAAGTCCTGAAATTAAAACATCCTTACAGGTACCTAATGACTTTATTGCACCATAATGGAAAAAGTCGTTAAGTAAACAATTTTTATGACAGCAAGTTCGGAAATGTTTGTTTAGGAAGCAGAGGTAGTACATTTTTATTATTTCAGCAAAACAGTAATAAAATAATAAATGTAATCTCGTTAAATAGCGTTATTAGTTTATTATATCCAGTATTGACTCTTAAGTATCCTGACGCTCCGTTTCTAATACCTCCTATGAATTATGGTATAAAAATGGGTAAGTTTGAAAGGACATTGACCACAGTTGAAGAAGCAAGCGATAAAACCGGGTGTTTAATAGAAAAAATTAAGATAAAATGGCAGAAAGCAGTGTTGAAGAGTCTGCCGATATAATTTACGTGTACGGTTCAGTAGAAGGAAATGATAGTGAGGCGTACGACAATACCAAAGGAGATTCCCGAATCGACGTGTACCCAACAGAAGGGTATTTTCAAGGACTTTCAGAAGGTTAAAAGAAACCGGAAGTGTAACCGCCTCCAGAGCAGAAACGCGATCAGGGACATCGGCCGATTCAGCGGACACCGACCAACGAATCCTCAACATCGTCAGGAACAACCCTGAAATAAGCATCAGACAGGTCGCACGAAGGTCAGGATTGTCTTCAGGGAGAGTTTGGACCGTTGTGAACCGAGAGGGACTACATCCATACCACCATATCCCGGTCCAAGCACTACAGGAAGGAGGTTCCGAAAGACGATTGCAATTTGCACTTGGCTGTTTGAGTCTGACATCGAAAACAGAAGGTTTCTAGACCGAATTCTGTGGACGGATGAATCGCAATTCACCCGGGATGGCATCACAAACTTCCACAACCTCCACACCTTGTCAGATGTGAACCCACATAGGACCAGGTGTCGGTCCTTCCAGCAAAGATTTAGTGTCAATGTCTGGGCTGGCATCATCGGCAACCAGTTGATAGGACCCTTCATCTTGCCCCAAGTGCTGAATAGTCAGCTATACTCGGACTTTTTGGAGAATACCCTTCCGGATCTGTTGGAGGACATCCGCCTGGCCACCAGAAGCGCAATTGATTTACAGCTCGACGGAGCACCTGCGCATACTGGGAACATTGTTAGGGCAAGGTTAAATGAAAATTACCCAGAGCGCTGGATTGGACGAGGTGGACCGATTCCTTGGCCTGCTAGGTCACCGGACCTTACTCCACTGGACTTTTTCTTATAGGGAATGATGAAAGATGATGTTTACTCAAGAAAAATCAACACCAGACAAGAATTAGTTACCAGGATTGGGACTGCAGCCACGAAAATACGGGAGAGGCTGGCTACCATAGACCTCAAACGTGAAATAAAACGAAGGCTTCTTGCATGCATCGAAACTAGCGGAGAACATTTTGAACAGCTTTTAAAGGACAAACGTTTTAATTGTAATTAGTTTTTAAGCGAACAAAATGTATTTTTTAGTTAACTTAAGTATAATTTCTTAAAAATTCGAATTATCATGATATTCTGTAAAAGGATTTTTGTAAATAAATTTTCGTATCCTTTTCCTACCTGGGCATGTTGCACCTTTTTGGAAAGGTAATTAGATAGGCAACTTAAAAAAAATAAAAAGTAGGTATGTTAATAACATGAATTTCAGAGAAAAGTGGGGCGAAAGGTGAAAAATCGTGAAATAAAAGTTAATTTTTTCAACTTCCAGGGGGGATTGTGGCCAAGGGGTTGGGGATAGGGGGGTGGTGTAAACTTTTTTGGAAAGGGCTTCCAAATAGTGATTTTTTGATATCAGTTTGGGGCCGCTGCGATGCGTAGAAAAAAAGATAAAAATACAAGAGCGGTTCCCATATAAGGAAAAATCCTGATTTACGAATCACCCTGTAACTGCCAAACGGTGCGAGATGCCCCCCCCCCCCCCACCCATACGATTTTTTGCTTGTCTCGGTCTGACCTTTCACCCCCTTCAGTATTGACCACCCACCTCTGAACACCCTGTATAGTACATGAAATTGATATTTTTGGAAAATCGTTTTTTTCCAAAAATAAACCCAGAGCATCTGAACTTCTAAGATTTTAAAAGATTTCTAACAGAACATAAAAACATAAAAGTATTAACCTCTTAACCAATATCAAAAATCATTTTAAAGAAATCAATATTCTACCGCATGGTTTAAGAAATGCTAGAAATACGTTGATTTCTTATAATTTGTGAAAGATAAAGTTAATAAAAGCTTGTATGCTTTTTACTTGATATTTCTAGGAAATACTAGGTATTTATGTGAATAAAAAATTAAGCTTTTACTTAAAAATCCAGCAAATGCTTTTACTGGAAGCATTTACTAGTTTTCCAAACAAATACTGAAATTTTGAGTAAATACTTGAATTTGAGTGAATACACAGTAACTTATGATAACAAGCATTTACTAGCAGTTTTTTCAAGTTGCACTGGGGCAACCTTAAATGCAGTTGTACTTAATCTAGATGGAATCATGACTGAATTTATTAATTGAGCCGATATCTTTGAAAGTGAAAATTGAAAGTGAAAAAGTTGTTAAAATGATATGTATGTATATAATAAATAACGATTATTTCTGAAAATTAAGACAAAAAAAAACTTAAGGAGTCGAAAATTAAAAAAAAAAAAACGGTTTGGGATGATAACTTCCTTTTTTTCTTTAGTCGCTTAAACTAATCCAGGAATAAAAATTCACATGCAACCATTAATAACCAATTGGAAAATAAAAATTATTTGATAATCGTTATCAAGCGATTCGTCACTTTGCTCTGTAATTTAGAAGAAATTCCCGAAAATCACAAAAACTATAAAATCTATAGCAGAACCAAAACATGCATCCAAAATAAGTAAAGAGGCTGTTAACCAGTTAACTAACTTTGCCGTATACTACCATAGATACACGTCACTCCAAAATTTTATTTCGATGCGGTTCTAGTGTTGAGTAAAATAAAAAATTATGATTTACAACAAAAACTTCAAATTTTAGTAAGATGTAATCAAAATGTAATCATTCATCGTTTTGCTTTTATTTTTTCTTAAAATTTTTAATTGGACCATTTCCCGTGAGCATTCGTCGTGTATACCATTGCTTTATTTTAATTACGCATCCCGTGAGGGATTTTTAAAAATAAATTCCGCAATTTATTGATTAATTTAGTCTTTGCTTACATATTTAACACTAACTGAAAAAAGTAGGAAAATTGGATAGATCAGTTTAAATAATTTCACGTAATTTTACTGTAAGTTTATTTTCAGAAAAAAATTATTAACTTTAACATTTACAATAATGATCTCTATTTTCTAATTTCACTAAAAATCCCTGCACCACAAGGAAGCATGCAAGTGGATTCTTCAACCAACAAGGGTCATTCAATCCACTACTTCACCTCCTTATTTCCTAAACCCAGTTCCAATTTCGTTGAAATCCAAAAAAATTCGAAGTTCAAAATCCACGAAGTCCAAAAAAATCAAAGCCGTTGTCCAAAAAAAAAATGCCAAAGTCGAAGTCCAATTTCAATTATTTAATCCTTAACGCGTATTTATATTTCACCAAATTTGCAAATCGAAGAGGTCGAGTTCAAGTCCGCGCTGACTTATATAGCGCAATTTTCCAATAAAAATGTGTCCTGCCAATTAGCACATTTTTTCATGTTCAAGTGGAACCTAAATTCTCTTGGTTCCACATGTTGGCTTGTTACTCAAATTCAATATATTACAAATAATCCATGTGAACGCATTTTCCTTGTTCAACATTTATCAATGACCCATTTCGTTAACTTTAAAATGATAATCTGCCTTCAATTGACTTCATTATTTCAATTTTATTTTCAGTATTTTCGGAAAATTCATTTTCTCCCGTGCATTCCATGTGGTATCACATTTTGTGGATCCTGGAAATAATTCCAATATTTTTCCTCCTTAAGTTTTTCTTTCTTTCTCCCTCACTCCTTATGTGTGAGGTTATGTAAATTTATTTCTTTATTCGAATTAAAATTCAAATTTAAATTGGCACAAACGTGATCCGCGAGTGTCAAAACGCCCGGCTGCCACCCACCTGTCAGGCAGATATTGTTAGTTTACATGTCGCGGCCATTCACGTGTTTGACGTTTCGCGGGTGCCGGTATGTGTTTTTTGTGCCATCCAAGGGATAATTTCACTATTTCACAGGAGTTCAGGTAAGTTTTACCTTTAATTATTGCTGTGGCGTAACTTTCCTTGGTGATAAACGACTTTCCGAGCGTTTATCACCTTTCCCGCGCATAATCATTATGCTCTATTTATGTCGGGAATACGCCGCCTTTTCACCTGGGGATTTGCTTGGACATGCAAATTCCCTTAATATTGTCCACAGTTTGTGAATTGGCATGCTTGCATTGCCTAATTTCATAAATATTTAGTGTTAATTCTTTGTTTACCTTTTTAGGTTACCGCCGAGCCCAAAACTTGAATCCTTCAAGTTTGGGTAAATTTTTCTCAGCATAATGCTGAGAAGTGCGTTAATTCGGTTGTCAACACCTGTATGAGCAAGCAGGTAGCTGACTTAAGAGGCAGATAATGCTATTGCTCGTGAGCATATATATGTTCCATCGAGGGACTTCATATCAGGTGCAAATTGTGTACCTCATCGTGGGAGTTTTCGTCATAGCCAAGGTCTGTTCTAGACCTTATAAGGTATGTTGAAATTCATTAATAGTTTAATTCATTTATATTTATTTCATTATTTTCAGTTATTTCATTTAATGCATTCGATTGGAGTATTAATTATATTTATTAAATTTTTATGTTTTCAGCCGCGTTCAGTCGTTCGCTGAACACTAACCGGGTAGCAATTCCTTATTTCTGTAGGCAGTAAATACTTATTCTCCCAGCAAATAGTTATTCACATAATTTCTAGCATTTACTAGTAGGTACAGAGTGCTTTTATTTTAAGCCAATGCTTTTCCTGAAACCATTTACTTTCCGTAAATCCTTGATTTTTATTCAATTGGCCCCATATTTTTCTTTGTTTAATAGATTTATAAAGAAAAATTAACTGTTCGCCTATATAGTAACATTTTTCTTCTATAAATATTAACCTACAAAAGGTGTTTTATCGTTAGTTTCAACAAAAATTAAATGTCGTAAATTATTTCAAACAAGATAAAGAGTTTTCGAGTCTGATTTGTGTCCAGGAAAAGCTTTAATTTCTGTATTTCCTATCGATATTTAACTAATGAGGTTCAAATATTTTAACAGTTGGCACTAATGTGAACTTCTCCTTCTATATTCAGAGCAAGATATAGAGCAGTGACGGCGAACCTTTTTGAGAAGTGGGTAAAATTTTGTTCATTATTTTTTTTAATACTAGCTCGAATTTTACAACTTTTACTTTTGCAAGTGCAGAGCAAATAATAAAGTTCGACGTCCAAAAATTGATATAAATGGGGTGATACCATAAATAACCCCACCAGGTGACACCACGCCCAGTCGGCAGTCTGCCCCTGCACTGAGTGTTTGAATGAACAAGGAATAAAGAAAATGTACAAACGAGGTTGCCTAGGTCCTTGTTAAAAATATAATAAGTATTTTGTGAATTTTTTAAAACAAATTTATTTAATAAATATACATGTGTTTAAATTGAAATGCGTTTATTGAAATTATATAACCCACCACCCACCATTTGGGTGCGACATAATTAAAACCAGAAAAGTTAAGAACATTTGACATTTTTCAGTATACGTCATATGGGTTTTTGTCATCAAATTTCGAAATTTGATTCCCGAGTCATTAGTGCCGAGTCATATGCATTAACTACATAAGTCTTTTTTTATTTCAATGCACGCTGTCTATACCACTATTGTTTAAAAAGAAAACGTATTACCTCTAAAGAAAAAAAAGATATGGCTACTTTTTTACCGTGAAAGTCATTCCCTCACCTTATCCCTTAGTTCAAAAACATTACTAAAATGCCTAATCATCTCAAATATATCAATATTCTTAATAATAAAATTATGCTAATATATTAGAAAGATGCTTGTTATTGTCTATAAAAGCTTCCATCTTACAACAACGAATGTATAAAAACGATAATTCGACTTTAAATATGTCCCGCCAAATAAAATCATTCCCTCACCCTATTACGAATATTCGATTTCTGAACGTATCGAACGATATTTAGGAACGCAACCTTAAGTTTTTAGTACCTGGCAACACTCTCAAATGTTTCAAGATGGCGATTTCTTCTCAACCGTAGGTCATAGGTGAGTTTGTGCAATAACATATTATGTGAAAAATTGTTAAAAGTTACATTTATGGCGATCATTCCCTCACGTTACATGAATGTATTAAGCATTTTAATATATACATATATATAAAATTTGTTGTTTTTATGCGTTTTTGGGAGTAAAACGCATATTCGAAATGTAACCAGCAAATTGAGGTAATGTGCCGGTGTTTTTGTAGCTTTAATTAAAATTCGTCATTCCCTCATTGCATTTAGGAGTTTATATATATACATACATATATATAATATACAAAAATATGGAAGACCAATACTCCTAAATAGATCTCTTAAAGCAACTTTTTTGATCTCTGCAAAAAAAATATCTAAGTTTATAAAAAAAAAGAAAATTCAATAATATCTCAAATTTTGAAATTTCATCAGAAATACCCATATACAGGTACGGTGATACGATAAAAAATCAGCTAACCAATGTCCACTTGGAAATACTTTCTTATAAATTCGTATTCGTATGTATATACTTTTATTTTTTAATATGTTTGGTTGTCTCTTCTCTCTTTTATAATATAAAAAATAAGTTTATAAAAATCAACGCGTGGGTCATTTAAAAAGCCTGCATGGGTCTGTTTCTGACCCGCAGGTCATAGGTTCGCCATCACTGATATAGAGAATACAAGGTATGACTAAGTCATGATCTTAATTCACCATTTTGCGATTCATATGAAATGAACCCAAATACGTTACGGTGGGCAATGCTTCTTAAAGCTATATTTTTTTAAGGAGTTTTATGAATAATTATAAATTAAACTTAAACCGCTTCTTGTAATAGATTTTCAGGGAATATCCCTGCTGTAGAATTATTAAATTAAAATTAAAATTGCTCAAAGTAGTTCAGAGCATTATTAAGAGAATGATTGTTGGATGCAAGACATTCTCTAAAATGCCTCTGTGGATAAACAATTCTTAAAAGCTAGCGCAGTGCCTGCGAGAAATATTTTGTAACCACGGCACATTCCTAGGTATTGGCAGGGAAGAAGGCACCAAAAGGGTATTTAACACTAGGTTTATGAACATTTATTGCATGATTTGTAGAAATTCCGAACAAATAAGACTGCCATGAAATCTGAAAGGGGTTCTGTAAACCTAGTGTTAAAAATAATTTTAAGCTATTGTGAGTTAGATTAATTCAATAAAAGATATACAGGCATCCATCGATATTAAGAATTTCGGTGGAGGTACATATTTCATGAGCAGCACGTTACATCTTATTTTTCATTTTTCTTAAGGTTCTTCAGCGATTTACTGAAAACTGGAAGATGACGGCAATGCTGACCTCCAATTCGAGATCAGCAGGCAAGAGTACATACACCTGATAGCATACTGCCAATTAAAATAAAGACACAAAGACCTCTTTGTTGGTGTGTGCCAACTTTGAGGTTACGTTATAGACTACTTTTTTTCAACCATTTTCCTTATTTTTTCCAGTAATCTATATCGTTTGAGCTTCAATTAAAAAAAAAAAAAGATTTCAGCGACATTTTATTTATTTCTTATCTGGTGGAAATAAAAACTTTCGAAAAACAAAATCGCTCGATAGTCCACAATTCGACGTGGGTAAGGTTCGGCACCTTGTTGTCTAAAAGTGTGTGTTTAGAAGTTATTAATACCCTGTTTTGAGGAAAGCTTTTTGTTTTTCAATAAACACCTTCACAGCAACTGGGTTGCCCGTCGCGAAAGGTTTAAACAATTTCGTTCCTGTAGCTGCTGCGCAATTCAGCGAATAATCTATTTAAGCAAATCTAATTCTTTTAAGAATTTAACAAATTTTTCAATTGTGCACTTTGGCCAACGGAAGTAAACAAATTATTTTCTTAAATTTGGCCTATAGAGCTAGTTTTTTCGCATAGAGTAATGTGGTTTAAGTTAATTAAATGGACAAATGTGAAAACACTGAGATAAATACTATTTTTCTATAATTTTAAGCAATTTCTTAAAATTCGGTTTTTTTTTCTATAAAAACCCGAAGGGCTTTGCGGTGTTAGTTGGGGGGCGTAAAAACCATTCAGCTTCGCAGTAACCGCGACCACCGATGGATCTGTTGTGATTTCCTGGTGAGCCTAGATTTATCCACCTCCTGCTGTCGAATATCCCTAATCCGGTGCGGGATAAACTTCGTCAGGAGGAAACTTGCTGGATTTTGATTTCGTTACATGCCAACACCTCATAGAGCCGGAGAAACAAAAAGGCAGAAAAGAAAAATGTTCTTGAGACGAAAATATACCGCCAGAATTCGTATAATGGAACTCAGGTGTCTGCCATCCTGCCTCCCTTCGCCCAGGAAGAGCCCCATTTTTCCCGTGCACAGCGCGCCGTTGCTTAAATTCAACAATTGGCCGTCAACAAATATTTACCTATCGTAAAAAAACATCTCTGAACAGAGCCCACGGCTGTCTCGGGGCCTCCTTATGAATTCGGAAATTTTAAGAAAATTCAATTTGAATGGTAATTCACTCGGAGGGTGGCGTCACACGTAAAAACAGAGACGCCGGGCGTGCGTCGTCTCGTGACGTGATGCATGAGACCCGAGTTCAAGGGGTTGTGTCGGCAATATTGATCCACGTGAAATTTAACGAATGTACACGTGGCAGGGGCTGGGAACAGGATGGATACCACCGCAGCACCCGGAACTCGGGCATATAACTGCAGAAAAGGGTTCTGCACTGATCCTCCTGGTAAGGTTCACAACAGAACCCACAAAAGAAGGAGGTAGGAAAATGTCGAATTTTCATTAAATTATAAATTGCCCCGTCCCCTTTGAGGTACACAATCCATTGCATTTTTCAGGGTATCTGGTTTAACAAGAGCACCGAGGACACCACACCACCTTATCCCGCTTATCCTGGCGGATGTCAATTTAATTTGACCAAAATCCAGAGCTCCGGCATCCGGGACTGAGATGAGGGGTTTCCCGCATCGTTTTCGCGTATCTCGACATTAATTGTCGTTAATTGGCAGCAATATTGTTTGCCGCAGTCCTTTTAATTTTCAGTTTTACATAAAATGCACTTGTCTGACAAGAGATGAAGTGGGGAATTATATCGCCCGATGTTCCACCTACCTTGGGATAAGAGGGATGGGATGTTGTTCATAGACAATGGTGTGCACATCACCGGGAATTACAAGGATCATTCCGGACACTTGATGGATTCCTTTTCAGCGCGACCTAATTGGCGGACAGGGCTTATCGCAACACGTGTTAATTTCATTGGGCTTTCGAGGTCAATTGCTGACCATAATTCCTTCATGGAGGGAGGGAGGGAGGGGTATTCATTTCAGCTGGAATTTGCGCCCATCAAAATGGGGCTCATGAAAATGTTAATGATGGTGCAAGGTGCTTCGCTGAAGATGAATTTTAGATCCCTTCCAAGTGGCAGTCAGCGGTGATTCGAATAGCTCTGTTTATGCCCTAATTTTGTCCATACTGAGGCCCATAATTCCTTAGTTTTATTGCAACATTATATTCAAATGACCTATCTATTTAACTATTACTAAAATATTTCGATCGGCAACTAATATAAACACTTTTTTTAACATTGTCATCTTACTATCATTCAACATTCAACATACTATCTTACTATCATTCAACATTCATAGAAAAGTAAAATTTTTAATTTGTTTCACGCTATGATAACCATTCAATGTGTACGATTCATCATAAGTAAGCTATCATTCTTTACTATCTTAAAATCAGGAAGAGCGTATGCCACTTATTCTGGATGGCATATCTTTTTAACAGTTCACGGCAATTTCTTACAGAAGGAAAAAGTACCTTGTTATTTTCCAAACTATTTGAATTACGAGTATAACAAAGATGCATGCAATAGTAAACCAAAACAAATAACTTTTGAAATTGAAAATTGTATACTAACTTAGTTATACGGCGTTGCCCGGGCGCAATCATTCTCTTAAAGAAAACAAAATTTAATCAAAGTATAATTTTTAAAAGTCGGTATTAAAGCAATGCTCGAAAAATACTTCAAACCAACATAAAATTTTTAAGATATCGAAATAATTTTAGTTTTGATCAAAATTATAAGTTCACGGAACAACATGTTAATTTAATTTAGAGAAATTCAACAAAAAAACGTAAAAGGGCTTTAAAACATATGGATCAGATAATTCCTTAAGAGCAGCGCCTAATGAAGCCTAAAACAAAAATTATTACACTTTTCTTAAATAGAGAATCTAAAGGCTGGCCCACCGGCTGGTTTCTTTTCAAAAATAATATAAAATAAACACTGTTCAATATTTTTTTAAATTTGTTGATTTATTGAAAAGAGCAAACTTTCCGATTAGTTGTGGAATATGATTTCATTTAAATGACTGCCTCGGCTGTCTTGGCCACCCCATCCTGTCAACCCAATTTTGCAACACATTTTCGATTCTTTGGGGCCATATTTCACGAATAGCTCGATAAATATTGTCCTTAAGTGCCTGAATAATTTCTGGATTTTCAGTATAACATCGATGTTTAACGATACCCCATAAAAAAAAGACCACTGTCGTAAAATCACAAATACCCACTGTTTCAGCAACACAGCATACACTTTGGAAATAAGTTTTCAATATTTCCCAACGTTGCTTGTGTAAATCTATTCATATCGTACCGTGGAGATACTATATGATACTTCAGCTGCGTTCTTTTATGCACTTGTTCAAGCATATCCCATACATTTGTTGTTCTGCTTATGTTCTGCAAGCTGAACGGGACAAATTTCTTGTTATGTCCACTTAGTTGTTCTACTGAAAACTAGGGGCGCTATGTGTATGTTAAAGTTAGCTGATAGCAGTTTGACATAATAAATTGTGTTTTAAAGTAAATACTTGCTTGCCATTTCAACGTTTTTATTCTTATTTATCACCTCAATTCACGTATTTACTTTATAACACACAGGACTGCTAACATCTCCAAGCAAAAATTGTGTTCTGAACCGTTCAAAAATATAAAAATATTTCCTATTAATAAGAAAGAAATTTATAATTAAAGAAATATTTTGCTAGAATATGTAACAAATAATTATATAATTTATAGTAAAGCTTATAAAATGCCGACATGCCGCCTGTGCTGTTCCAAACCAGTATTAAAATGAAAATTGCTTAATACACTTAATAGACAAGAATTCGGCAAACACACGTGAAGGATCTGTTACCAAGCGCTCCAGTTCACCATTGCATTTTTAATGTTTTATAATAATTCTTAAAATGCATACACCTTCTTCACTCATTCCGTCTCTCTTTTTCCACATGCTGGAGCAGGGTATTAACTTCTAGCAATCTTGTAAGTCATTAATAAATAAAATAAATAATAGCAGGCCGAGATGGCTACCCTGAGGTATATCCAAGGTGACATAAATGGTTTTAGATAGCTTCGATTTAAAAATAATACTTTCTGAACGATGACCGAAATACGATTCGAACCATTCAAGAAGTTTCGGCATTTACCAAAAGCCTTACTGAAGTGCCCTTTAAAAGAATTAATTTCTTATGTCAGAATATTTTGGATGAATTGTGTGCATCAATTCTTATAAGAAAATGTCTTCGTAATTCAGCTATAGAAAAAGATGATATATAGTATTTGTAGTGGAGAAATTCGCCAAAAATGACCTTATGATTTATATGATAAAAGAATTGATATTTGTTTTAATTTCTTTCTCTTTTTATATTTATATAGATTGTTCGGGATAAAAGCTTTTTGGGTTTTGACAGGATACATTAAGACAAAAATTATACCATATGTAGATATTGCATTCTGATTTAGTGGTTTTCGAAAGAGTTTATGTCGCCTCCACAAAAAAGTCTAGGACAAACTGAAAATATTTGACCTTCCGTGCGACCCAAATGAAGTATCAGCCCAATCGAAAGTTTGAAAACCTTGAGAAGTTTTCTTATTTAAGTAGACACTCCCAGAATCCTCAAGATGATTTATTGGACAAGAGGTATGCGGGAAGTTGGAAGTCCTGGGACCTAGAGTCGCCAAAATTGTGCTATTACCCGCAGCCTCATTTTTTCTTATTTCTATTTTTATTTCTATTTTTTTACTCATTTAACACTGAGCCGCATTACAGCCGAATTATTAAAGCACTCTCCGAGCCCGAGAGCCAACACCGCGAGAACAATGGCGGGATAAAAACGTCCTCGTCCAGCTTGTCTCGGTGCGTCAGCAGGATGTCACTAAGCGAACACTTATTGTGTTTTGTCGCCTTGTTCCTTTATCTTTTTTATACTATACCATGTATGTATATATTTTTTAAAAATTTTCCGGCTATGAAAAATCGCAGATGAAACAGGAACAAACAATGGAAGGACATGACGAAAACATCCCGCCTCCAAACTGGGTCACTGGAGTATTGCGCTTTTACGTCTAATGTGTCCCTTTCCTCGGTATCGTCATCACGTCACGCTGTCGTTCCCGTTCAATTTCAACCCCATCCCCGCCCCCACTGAGAAATCAAACTCTGTCAGATGGCGAGGCGGTCGTGGAAGCGCGATAATTATTGCGCGCGGGATGGTGGCGTTAAGCTGCACACGGTCGGCTCTGCTCTTCCGGGATCTGAATTTATCTGGTGCATATTGGAGCAATTATTTACAGAAATGTCGTATGCTTCTGCAATTCCTTTGTTGCCAGTGAAAATTAATTTTTTTCCTGTTTTGCCTCTTTCATTCGTGGGAATATCAAAAAATTATTGAAGCGTGTCATAATGCGATTTGCTTCCCAAGCATTTGTGGATTTAGAAATTTTTTTTGGAGTTTAGTAAATTTTTGTATGGAATCTTATCCTATTAATGATTAGAATCAACTTCTTTATATCCCATTTTTTGTTTAAATTAATCGTTTTTAAGATATTGAGGTTTTTGAATTTTTGAAGTAAAACTTCTTTACGCACGCTTGACTTGGGGAGTAAGCTGGTGAATGCGTGACGAGACCGTTACGAAAAGTGTGATCGGGCGAGGCGAACGCAAGTTGAGAGGGAGATATAAGTTAATGAAGATAGAAAGAGAGAGGGTTACGTTTCGTATATTACTGTAGGGGCAAGAGAGAGAGGTGCGAGTACCCATTTTCTTTCTCTCTTTTTCTCATAGCCAGTTGCGTTTCGTATATCTAAGTTAATAATATTATTAGTAAAGTTTGTATATAAAAGACTTATGATTTACGGTCGAGTAGGCTCTGAAGAATTAGGAGAAAACTATCATACGTTGCCACTAATTTTAGCAGGAGATTTCAATGTTAATTTCGCGTCCGAAGATGGACAACTCTTGGTAAACTTTCTACAAGATAAATTAGAACTACAAATGAATGGAACAACAATCGATGCAGTTTTCTCTAGATATCTTTCTAATTTTAATTCGAAAACATATGTATCTTATTTCTCATAGCATAAGCCTATTGTCTCGGTCTTACAATCAACCACAGTAATTACTGATGTATCCGATAATAACAATAATGAATAAAAATAAAAAATCTATTCAAAAATATTAATTTATCAATGAAAACCGATAATAAATTTAAATATTTGTAGAAAATTAATATATGTATATATATACATACATAAACATACATATATATACATACATATAGATGGAGCTAAAGAAGTTTTACTTCAGTCGTGTGGTCTAAAGCACACTCGTATTTTTTTTTTTTACAGAAACATTCCCTGTTATGAGGCCAACCATTTTGTATAACAAGTTTTTTCCCTTGCATTTCATTATCGTTAAATTTACACACGAAATTTTTAAAGTTCGTCTTTATTACTAGACTGCGAAATATATGTTAACTTCTCAAATTATAATATTAATGGCTGAAAAGTTCATAGCATATTATTTATCAAGAGTAAAAACCATTAACACATGTATGTGTAAATGTGAAATTATTATGCAAAAAATATGCATGAAGTAAGCGTTCAAAATGTTTAAAGTATCCATATAATATGCAAAATATGCAAGCATACATATAAATAAGTAAATTACGCGAGTGTTTGCAAGAAGAAACAGTAGTACGAAGTGGGGAAAAGAAAGAGATAGTAAAATAATCAACAATTTATGAAATGATGTGTTTGTGAAGTTGATCGTATTTTTGTAAAAAAGGACTTTTTGCAATATAATTTTAAAAAAAAGACACTTTTCAAAAATTTGATTTGAGTGATTCGGAATCTGCCTAATTATTGTATTCCATTTCGCAATACACAATTAATCATATTTCTAAATTTGATACTGATCATGTCATGAAGATTGTCAAAATCATCTCAAAAGAAAGACAATGATTGTTAAATATCACAAGATGTTATTGGAGTAAACTTAAATTTACTCCCATATGATCTAATAATTTCCTCTGTTCCCATTTTCTCTACCTTAAATCCGGCTTATCTTTGAAGTTGCGTCAAAATCCAGATTGGTTTTTAAGACAGTATCAAATATTAAACACATTTTCAATCTGAATCGGCCTGGAACATCTTCTAATGACTTTTTAAAACTCGTCACAATATTCATTAACTGACTTAAAGTCATCCTCTTTTTTCCAACATTTTTGTTGTATCTGGAATAGTGCTGAAGTTGGCTTTTTGAATTTTACTGAATTATACGTAAATTCTAAATTGTGTTCGTCAATTCACTTTATTCAGTCTTTGATCAAAGCTCTCCTTTTTTTAAATGTTTGGCATTTTTCTGCACTTTTCAGTTAGAACTCAAATAACACAAATTAGTTAGTTGCATTAAAAAGATCTAATGATGGATCGAATAGCTTAGCTAAATAGAATTATAACACATATAAATATGGAAACAGTTCTCACATTTGAAACGTAATCCGAAACAGTAGCAGAAACATTATAACTTTAGTTACTAAGTTAATTTCATCAGTCAGCAATTTTTTTTTTCTGCTTTTCGAATTCACGAATATGTATTGAAATTAATTAAAGGGTAATACTACCTTGTGTGCACGAAATCAAGGGTCATATTTGGAGTTATTTTTTATGAATGTTTAATATAATGTAATTCGGCTCTGTATACATGGTTATATAAATCTTAAAGTACTTATAAGAATTTTTTAACCATTTTTTTAGATCGAATCCAGAGTGCGGTAGTTGTCGCAGTCTTTTTCTTGATCTGCCTTTGCATATCTCTAGCGCTTACAATTTCTTACCAATTGACCTGTAATTTTAACCTGTTCACTGTTGATTGATTCACTAGAGAACGTTATTATTAAGCTACAGTTAAAGTTTCAGGGTGAAAAATTGTAAGTGTTAGAGGTACGCTAATAAAGATCACAAAAAAAAAAAAAAAAAAAAAAAAAAAAAAAAAAAAAAGATTCAACTGCGACACCTGTCGCACTCTGGATTGGAATCTAAAAAATTGTTAATAATTATTTTAAGTACCTTAAGATTTATGTTTACATGTACACAAAACCGAATTACATTATATTAAACTATTTTTATAAAACCGAACTTCAAATATAACTCTTGAGTTCGTGCACCAAAGGTTGTATTACCCCTTAAAGAGAGGGTATCATTTATACAGTATAAATTATACTAAAATCACTCGATAAGAAATATGTTTATGTTTATTTAAATACTAAGTATTTTACCTGCAGGCTTTCAAAAAATAAACCGAAATTGATTATAAATTGAACTGATGTAAAATTGATTATAAATTGAACTGATATTAAAATTCTCCCAAAAAAAAAATAATAATAATAATTAAAAACGTGAATATCTTAAAAACTATTGATTTAAACAAAAAATGGAAGATATAAAAGTTGTTTCTAATCATAAGCAGTATACGATTCCAAAAAAAAAAAAATTCAAACATCGCAAACAAGTTCTTATCTCCATGAGTGGAACTAGTGTGCGCCATTTCACCTGTGATTACTATTTTTTTTTCTTTCTAAATCGTTTAGATTTCGCCTTGTTCCCTTTTTTTTTATAAATTCCTGTGCAATTTTTCTGAACGTTGAAAAGTTGCATCCGCAAAAAATAAGGCTAAGCACCTTTAAAATGCTCTTTGCAGCCGTACCGCAGTGCGGAGGAGGTGAAGTATGGTAATCGACTTTGCCCGCGATTCGATTAATCCGCTTCCGAAATTTTCGAAATTCGTTAAGTAGGTTAGTTACCTTTGGGTGGTGCTTTATTTTTGGGGATTTATTGCTCATCACCGGACGACGGCCGCAGTGTTGACTTTTATTGTTTGTGCTCGGTGAATCATTTATGCGAATTATGTACGGCAATTAATCAATTCAGATCGGGATAAGCAGTGCATGATGATTCATTGGATTGATTTAATGTTTTATCCCAGCAATGCGGATTATTTTTAAAAGAGAAATGCACAGCGGAACAGAGCTATAATTGGGGAGCCTTGGGCGCTTATCGACAAGGTCATTGCTGAATTGCTGCATATATATAAAATTTTTTAATATTAATTTACTGCAGAGATTTTTCTGACCCAACTTTACTATTTATGCAACTGAGGCATAAGCTATTCTAATTAAGAGAATTATTTTATTATTCTTAAAGATTATGTAAACTTTATATCTATTTCACAGTGCAAGAGACGACTGCAGCAAAAGATAGATTATAATATTTTCCTTTGATGATAATGACTGGCAGGCTATTTAATATGTTGTAAAGTCGAAATGAGATTTGAGAAACCTATAGTACATACAAAATAAGTATAATATCTGTTTATATAAGGTAGGCTTCAATTAATACGAAAATGAATATATCCATAATTATTATTTATTATTATTATTATTTATTTATTTTCGTTTATCACAACATATGTATTTACAGAGTAGCATTTTATTATGTTTAAAGAGTTCAGATTTTTTCTATTTATCTCTACACCTTAGATATACAGTATATTAGATAAGGAAGTTACTATTTATTACACTTGACGATATATTTTGAGGAAAAACTTAACCAAAACCTCTTGAATATAACCTATCTACCCTATACTATTCTACCCTAACTAAAACTACCTATTGCTCTTGTAGTATTATATTGTATTTGGAAAGAGACAGGAAGTAACTCGATGTAGCTCTTATTCGTTTCAAAAATTTTCAGACACGTGACATGAGTAATAATTGTGATTTTGCATGTTGGATTTTCTGTCTTGTTTTATAAGACTATATTTTTCTGCAGTAAAAAGTTCCAATAAAATTGGTTAATTGATTGATGCTTCCACAACGAGACTATGTGAAGAAAAAATTAAAACTTTTGTAAAATGTAAAAATGTTTTTCGCGTTTAAACAACAACTCTCGGTGTCTGTTATTATAAGTTTAGACTTATTTTGATTGTACAAAAATTGATTTGCTTTCGAAAGAGTTAAATCTATTTTTAAGCTTTTATCTACAAAATTTAGGAAAACCAGGAAATATAATCTCAAAAATGAACTCAGCACTGTCGAAAATGAATAGAATTGAATAAGTTTTTTTTTTTTTTTTTTTAAAGAGATGTGATTTTTATTTGTTTCAAAAAGAAGTCGAATCCAGCCTACAGCGCAAGGATAAACATTCCCATTTAGTTTTTGAAGCGCAATATAGTTGGAATTTTCTAATCTTCATGAGATTTCCATAAAACGAAGCGTTTTTTAATATTTTTATGAATTTAGCCTTAGAAAATTAAACAATTATTTAATAATTTTATCATTATTGGGCAAGAAAAAATTATATTCTCGAACTAGACTCTTGATTTCTTCCATAGAGTGCTGTGTTGGTTTTTAAAAATTTTCAATCATACTATGGAATTCCTTGGGCTAATTGTAAGATCTGAATAAATCGACTTTTCACATATTCTAATTAAGAAAGTGTTAATCATAGGATAATGCAAAAGTTCCTAAAATTGACGTATGTACAATAAACTTTTTTATTAATCGTTGATTCTTCTCAAAAAAAAAAAAAAACCTTTCAGATTAAAAAAATCGCTTTATTTATTTTAACATTATCTGAATGTACTTTCAAAAATATGTTGGCTAATTTATAAGCTGAAACTCATAATATTAATGAAGTTATAACTATTCAAATTCGACTCTAGACAGGAAGGTTAAACGAAGAGGGTTAAACAGAAAAAGTAATTTCAAGAAAAACGCCTTTAAAGTTTTAAATTCAACTTTAAAAGCGTTTTTCTTGAAATTACTTTTTCTGAACTAGTGCACCGCTCGGATTATCCGATTTGAATTTGACCTTAAAATGTTGAAATATATCGTCTGCATGGGGTAGACTAGGATAATAAAAAATATTGAATATTTATGCAATAAAAAAAGAATTGCAAATTTTGAGGAAAACATAATCTACCGTGGTTTTTTCTCAACGTGTCAGCTACACGACAAAGCCAACATCGACCTTGTTTCTGTCGAGGTGTATAATTTGCTAAACTTATTTGTACGAAGAGCTACGTCTCATCAGAATGAATTAATTTCAAATTTGTTTTCTTAAAACAGTTACATTTTGAAAATCAATCGGTCAACATAGTTTTTAAGATTTAGTAAGGGTTTTTGTATTTAACACGTTGACTACCAGCGTTTTATTCAGCTACACATTCAGCTAGTGGGTGCCGGTCACCGGTGACCCCCATGGCAGTCAACGTGTTAATGAATTTTCCCTTCACTTAATGCATCATAATAATTATTTCTTCCTCATTGCCCGATATTAAATTTCAGTATGTAAAGAACAAAGCTTTCTAATCTCTGTACATATTATGAATTCTTGTAACTCATTGGTTTAATAAATTCTATAAATTCTATTCTAAAAAAAAATTCTTTAATTTTTTTTTTGAGTAATCATAACTCTGCCAAAAATTATTATTTTACTTTCATTCTACTCTATACCATGAGCATATGTTTACTGATTATAAAGATTTGTAGTTTAAATAACAAGTTTGTTTTCTTAATTTTTAACAATGGTGTCTCTGGTCATGCTTATTAATAATCTTGTTGGGTGAAAAACATTATGAAATTTGTTTTAATGAACCATAAAATTGGTTGTTCGAACATGATATTTTTTTGGAGTGTAATCACACTTTATAGGTTATAACAAGCACTTTTACTTCACATAAGTTGGGTTTTTTAAATATGTGATCCGGATATGGCATTTTGCATTTAATTTAATTTTTTAAACCGTAACATGTATCATAGATTTAACAATTTGCAAAAAAAAAAATCAAATTATCATGATTTTTAAATTAAGAAGTTTTTTGGCATAAGTGTATTGTATCCGGAGGGGATTACTTTGAAGGGGATGAAATTGATTTGGAATAGATAAATATTTTTCATTTTAAAAAGAAATTTACCTTATTTTTTTATCACAGAGTAGTAGCAACTTATTTCAGTCGCAACAAAATCTTACTTACTTACTTACCTTACTCTTAAGCATTAGTAACGTCACCTATTAAAAATTCTTTAACATTAAATACCACACTTAATATATAGTATACATATAAAAATAATAATTCTCTTGTTATTATGCTATTAAAATTATGTTGATATTTTTCAATTTATTTAATTTAATTACAGTCTACGAAATATTCCATACCGAAACAACTTAAATTCAATTTAGCGAAAAGAACACACAAAAATGTTGCGAGAATGTTGTAGAGAGTTTAAACCAATAAAAATCTGTCCGACAGAATCATGTATCACTGAGAACATAAGTCCTGATTAAAAGCAGTAAATAAAGCTTAACAATTTCAAGAATTTTCCATTATCAGCAAGTGCAGATTGCACCGGATTAAAAACAATTTAAACGCGGCAAATAATTTAAACCTGAAAAATACCAAAGTAAACCGGCTAAGGGGTTCCATAAATACGAAAGGAAGCGGCCAGCCAGATAGGTGCCATTAATCAGGATCTAGCGCCAGTTCCAATCACGTAGCAGCAGATTTTCCACTCAGCACATGGATAACAGGTGTACCCGTTCACCGGGTAACCTCGGTGCCCTTCATTCCCTCCGGCGTTCCCAGTGGACTTGAAAAAAAAAAAGAAAAAACGGGGGAAAACCCCACCAATTCCCATTTCCGCTGCAACACTATGAACGCAATGTAAAGTTTTTCAGAAATGGAGTTTTATCCTTCCGACCCCGGTGCAGGCAGGGAGCACAGGATTAAGGGATGCGCATCTTATGGCCCTTGCGATGACTAAACCCTTCCTTCCGGCACCCCCGGGTGTCTTATGTACGATGAAAGACTCCCCTCACCCTACAGCCTAGATCTAGAAGTAGCGCTCTTTTTCCTGTTCCACAGATAAAACTTAAAATCGAATTTTTTCGCTTTCAGCACCGAATTGTGTCAGGTGAAAAACAGACGATAGGAGAAAAGCGTACGCTGGTTGAAGTCGGATTCTGGATTTTCTTATCGTTTTAATGTTTCCGTACCTCGGGCCACACACCGGGACTCGTTCATGCCTAACGGGGGTAGAACTAGTATGGCTAGACCCTCTACATTTTTCTGTCTCCCCCGTAGTGAAGGAAGACATTCTCCTTACTCAGAAAACAAGAAGAAGAAGAAATTCCAATTTGTGGAATCCTCCCCTAACCCAGAATCGCCCTTAGCCCCCCCGTCATAGAAGGTGATAGACCCCACTGCTGGCACCACTCCTGCCTGTCTGGCAGCACTCTGGGAGGTCTATAAAATTGAAATTTATACGAAAATGCCGCCGCAGTAGCTCACTACTTTCAATTTCAAACATTATTGGCTGGCAGGGCTGTCAATCGTTGGATTCGTATTATCTTTATTTTATCAATTTTATAACATTCGGGAGATAGTAAATTCCCCCCGTTCGAACTCCTCGGCACCGATCACTAAAATTGCATTCCCGCGATTTATTGACGTGTGAGAATTTTTGAACGGACGTCAGGTGGAAAATTTATTTTGCTCCCGTCTTTCGAAAAGCATCTCGTGAAGAATATGAGGTGTAATTTTTCAAATAAATGTTCAAATTAAAAGTAAAATATTTATATTCGGGCAGCAACCCCTTCAGAACTGAATTACATATATCGTTCAGATTTCAAGGTGCAATAATATTTTCTTGAAAAATATTGATTTTTCTTTAATGTACGTGCTTTTACTAAAACTAATTAACATTAAGGGGTTACATACGTACAGAATTTTTAGAAAATCGATTTTTTTTTTGTTTACAGATTATTATTCTCTAAAGTTTTAGGCGTATTTCTGTGAAAGTCGATTGTAAAAATTCTCCACAGATTGAAAGTTATTATAGAAAACGTGACTGCCCGACGAGAGTCTGATGCGTGCAGGCAGCTGTCCCTTGTTTAAGGCAGCTGGCTGTTACTTTCGGAGCCTTTCAGCTTGTCAGAAAAAAATAAACAACACGGTTTACATGATAACTCATACAAATTTTAATATTTTTTTATGTTTTTTTTTTAAATATTCGAAATTGTTTTCTCTATAGTCTGTCGAGCCGGATTTTTGATATTGTGATTACAAAATTTTATAAACATATTTAAAGTGTGAAATTTATGACACAAAATGCACTTTTTTTTTTAAACTGCCATAAATTGCCAAATTTTTCGAATTCTAAAAATCCGGCTCGACAGACTATAACTACAACTTTATTTTACAATAATTTTTTATAAAGTTTACATACTAGTAAACTTTTTTATAAAGTTTACATACTAGTAAACAATGTATAAAAGTTATTTTTCTTAATTTCTATTGCTTTCCCTTCTAAAAACAGTTTTACTTTTAGCGTATTTTTGGCGCTGCTGTACGTATGTAACCCCTTAAGTAAGAGATGAAAAGAACCTTAATGCCAATAAAAAATACAATATAATTTAAAGAAATAGGCAAAATAGATTTTCAAGCCAAATATATAAGCCACGAACGAAAATGTTAAATTGTATACATTACAACCCAAAAAAATAACTCGAAATAAAATTCTCGCATACTCAGCCAAAAAAATAAGAGCAAACTCTGCTCTCAATATTAAACAATTCGCGTTTGATGCCTTTATCCGGTCGCCAGAAGCCCCTTTACTACTTGAATGATTTGATATGACATAAAATATATTATATATAAGTTTAATAATAGTACATATATACAGTGCTCATCAAAATAATAGGTAATAAAGTTGAGAAATATTCTAAATAACAAATTAGCTTTTAAAATCTTGTTCTTCTGAAACCATTATTTGAGGAATCAAAAGTTCGTTATTTCTCATGTGAAAAGTTATTCATGCAATGCTCTTCAGTCAAACAAGTTTTCATTCCACCCTATATAAAATTATTTAATTAAAAAATCTAGTAGAATCCTATTACAAAAAATGATTTTGTTTAACCTAAATCGCGAAAGATCAATATAATCACCTTTTTATTCCATTAATAAAAGAGATTACTACCAAAAAAAATTCTATTGTTTTTATCACTTTATAAATGCGGTAACTTTTTAACTTTGCAGTTTAACACCTAGAACTTGACTGCATGACTAATTTTACATATAATAAATAACAAACCCTTTGTTACTCAAATAATAATACCAATTTACATTTCAGAAGAAAGAGATTTTAAATGCGGAATTGCTTTTTAGACTATTTTTCAACCTTATTATCTATTATTTTGATCAGCACTGTATTTAGATGTTGGGTTCAAGATGAAATGTTGGGAGAGTCAAATAATTCAGATGAACAATCACCGTTGATGCGTGGTAATTTTTTTATTTATTTTTAAAGTCACAAAATAGATTTTAAGGCTCCGATTGTATTGGGTTGGTAAGAAAATAATGAAACACCTTGAGATGCTCTTGAATTTCTGAATTATTTATTAAACTTTAAATGTTTATTCAACAATATAGTCACCATTAGTATCTACTAATTACACCCATTTATGTGGCAGTGATTTAATGCCATCCGCCCTGAACTGTGGAGGCTGAGACTGAAAGAATTTGTCTAGATCAGTTTTGAGATCTTCATATGAATTCAATTTTTTTCCACGTCAATACTGCTTCAGCGACTGGAGCACGTGGTAGTCAGACGGCGCAAGGTCAGGAGAGGACTGACAGTGTGGGACCGTATCCCTACCAAGTTCCTCTAACTGACAATGAGCAACGGAAGCGATATTGAACTCGTAGAAGTATAATGCACTTGTCATCCATCATCAATGATAACGTACTGCAATGCCGCGTGCCGCGCTTATATACTTCTTCTTATTCCTTTGAGAATGTTCTTCAACATGCTGGAGTAATTACTCTTGAACAAATTATTTTGGAAGGAATAGATAAGTTTAGTAGTGTTTCAATATTTTCTTACCAACCTAATATAAATTACCTTAAGTTTAAGTTAAATATCTTACGTGCTTACATGATAACAATTGTTTATTTTCTAATGATAGTCGATGCTTAAATTTTTTTGTAAATACTAGCTGGGTTACCCGGTTTCACCCGGCGTTGGGTAAATACTTACTAATTAACACATCTCAAATGTTCTAGTTTTTTATATCCTAGAAATTGTTTCAACCCGAAAACCCCTTTATGGATCCGCTATCTTGAAATTCCAAATCTTAATAATATTCAAAATTAGTGGCCTTAAAATAATCATTGTACCAATTTTTCTTTCAAATTCTTTGAAATCGAGAAATTTTGGTCGCCATATTGGATCCGTCATCTTGAGTTTGGAAATTTGGCTAATATTCGAAATTAATGGCCTCAGAATAATCATTGTACTAATTTTCAGTAAAATCCGTTGAAATCAAGAAATTTGGTCTCATATTGGACCCGCCATCTTGGATTTACAAATTTTGATAATATTCGAAATTTGTAGCTTCAGAATAATCATTGTACCAATTTTCATTAAAATCCGTCGAAATCGAGACATTCTGGACGCCATGTTGGGTCCGCCATCTTGCATTTATAAATTTTAATAATATACAAAATTAGTGGTCTCAGAATAATCACTGTTCTAATTTCTATTACAATCCGTTGAAATCGAGAAATTTTGGTCGCCATGTTGGATATGGAAATGTTTGATAATATTCGAAATTAGTGGCTCCGGAATAATCATTGTACTAATTTTAATTAAAATCCGTTGAAATCGAGACATTCGGTTGCCATATTGGATCCGCCATCTTGGATTTACAACTTTTGATAATATTCGGAACTTGTATGTTCAGAATAATCATTGTACCAATTTTCATTAAAATCCGTTGAAATCGACACATTCTAGTCGCCATGGTGGATCCGCCATCTTGGAATTGGAAATTTTTGTAATATTCAAAATTAGTGGCCTCAGAATAATCATTGTACCAATTTTCATTAAAATCCGTTGAAATCGAGAAATCTTGGTCACCATATTGGGTCCGCCATCTTGGATTTGTAAATTTTGATAATATTCAAAATCAGTGACCTCAAGATAATCATTGTACTAATTTTCACTAAAATCCGTTGAAATCGAGAAATATGGTCGCCATTTTGGATCCGCCATCTTGGATTTCTAAATTTTGAAATAATTCAAAATCAGTGACCTCAAAACATTCATTGTACTAATTTTCATTAAAATCCGTTGAAATCAGGAAATCTTGGTCGCCATATTGGATCCGCCATCTTGAATTTCTAAATTTCGACAGCGGATTTGAAATCCCCATCCCGCAAAACCCCTATATACCAATTTTCATGAAAATCGCTTCAAATTTAAAATTTTCAGCCGCCATCTTGGATCCGCCATTTTGAAACCCTACGTATTATCCGAAAAATATATGTTAAGTCGGAATATGTACTACCTTCGGTCAAAAAATGAAAAATATCGATGCAAGCGTTTAGGCGTGATTGAGCAACAAACAAACAAACAAACAAACAAACAAACAAACAAACTTTCATTTTTATATATATATAGGGATTAATATCTTTGACGTTTAAGAGGACAGTCTGAGTTTATTTTTTGAAGCTCTAGATGTTCCATGAGATGTCGGATATCTCGAGAAATATGGGAATCATGCGATATAATGGTTCGTAGATAAGTATAAGATCGTATATGGGTAGTTCTACAAACTAAGGAATTTTTGGCGGCTCAGCCAAAATATGATAGAAAAATTGTTAATAACAATTTTTTTTGGATGGAATACTATTAATTACAATTGTTTCTAGATGGTCACTAAAAATAATTAAGATTCAAAATTCTTTTCTGAACAAAATTACTGTGCAAAGTGCCGAATTCTCAGGATCCTGCAGTGTCCCTCGTACAAATTTTAGTTCAAAGTGCGTCGTGATACGTTTACTTATACATTAGGGTCTTAAAAGAATCCCAAATTAATAAGTTTACTATTTTTCCTGGCTAGGTAGAACAATTACTATAGTATTTACTTCAAAAATATTAAATAAATCTTGTTTACATTTTGTCCCCACCATTTTATCTCAGTATCCTGTTCGCTGTTGAATTAGCAAATATTTACTAGACTATTTGCCTTGCGTCTTTATCATTCCGCTGAGTCGATAGTACCTACGAAAGAGATAAAGAATGTCATCTATCTATTCTCACTAAACACGTTGTTTAGTGAGCCTAGTGCGTTCGGCGAGTGAAGTGGTGTCGTAATCAGTGAAGTTCTCAGGATCCTGGTAAGATTTTTATTTACGAAATAAATAATGAATATGACTAATTTTAGCGTATTGATATGTAAGATGCTAGCGCATAGGCCTAGTTTAGGTTAATTTTTGTTGAAAGTTATAAATTGGTTTGTTTATTTTATTTTTAGACAGAAATTCTCAGGAACCTGGCCTCAGGATCCTGTCCAATTGGTACTGAGAACCATCCAGGATCCTGAGAAGATCATATTAAAAATATTGTTTCTGTGTAATAATAGTATTTTTTTACACATAAACATTAAACTACAAATAAATAATTTAATAAATAAATTGAACTTACTCTCATAATTTGTTTATATACAGTTATTTAGTTTTGGTGGTGGTCTAAGTTTATGTTTAAATGGACATAAATCAAAAAATATTAAATTTTTTGACTGTTCCCTTTAGGATAAGCTAAAAGACACTGTACTCTAGTTATTAGACTGAATTCTGCCACCAGAATGTATAAAAAATGTCGGGCCGAAATCAGACTCGAATTCTTCCTTAGTTTGTAGAACTACCCATATACTATTATAGAAACTTTAAACGCGTATTTCTCAAAACAGCGTTTTTTGACCTTGCGTACTCGATTTTGAAAAAAAACTATTTGACCGATCGGGGTGAAAATTTCAAATATTATTCTACACAATTTTAGCATGAACCACCATTAAGAATATTCGTTCACATTTAACCTTATTTTTAAACGATGTAACCTGCAAAAAAAGGGGTTAACAAATTCAAAAATCTGCCTTTTTTTCACTCAAAATCCTTAATGGAGTTTCATGCGATAGCGGCTTACTTATATTTTAATATGCATTTGGAATTTTGTTTTCCAGATATTCCAGAGTTGTATGTCATGCACTCCATTTTAAAATATGGCTAATTTCAGGCGGCCACAATTGGGCCCTACTTTTCTTTCTAGTACTTCCATATGCATGTTTTCATTCATCAAAATATAAAAACGTTCCAATAAATTTAACTATTTAAAAAAAAAATCTTAAAAATATGTCTAGTAAACCCAGACTTTCTTCTTAACACATTTTTATCTCTTTAAATGCTTCTGATGATAAGCTTGTAATATTATGTTGTAATTTTAAAATAACATAGTTATACAGGGTGTTCAGAGGTGGGTGGTCAATACTGAAGGGGGTGAAAGGTCAGACCGAGACAAGCAAAAAATCGTATGGGTGGGGGGGGGGGGGGGGGGCATCTCGCACCGTTTGGCAGTTACAGGGTGATTCGTAAATCAGGATTTTGCCTTATATGGGAACCGCTCTTGTATTTTTATGTTTTTTTCTACGCATCGCAGCGGCCCCAAACTGATTTCAAAAAATCACTATTTGGAAGCCCTTTCCAAAACAGTTTACACCACCCCCCTATCCCCAACCCCTTGGCCACAATCCCCCCTGGAAGTTGAAAAAATTAACTTTTATTTCACGATTTTTCACCTTTCGCCCCACTTTTCTCTGAAATTCATGTTATTAACATACCTACCTTTTATTTTTTTTTAAGTTGCCTATCTAATTACCTTTCCAAAAAGGTGCAACATGCCCAGGTAGGAAAAGGATACGAAAATTTATTTACAAAAATCCTTTTACAGAATATCATGATAATTCGAATTTTTAAGAAATTGTACTTAAGTTAACTAAAAAATACATTTTGTTCGCTTAAAAACTAATTACAATTAAAACGTATGTCCTTCAAAAGCTGTTCAAAATGTTCTCCGCCAGTTTCGATGCATGCAAGTAGCCTTCGTTTTATTTCACGTTTGAGGTCTATGGTAGCCAGTCTCTCCCGTATTTTCGTGGCTGCAGTCACAATCCTGGTAACTAATTCTTCTCTGGTGTTGATTGGTCTTGAGTAAACTTCATCTTTCATCATTCCCTATAAGAAAAAGTCCAGTGGAGTAAGGTCCGGTGACCTAGCAGGCCAAGGAATCGGTCCACCTCGTCCAATCCAGCGCTCTGGGTAATTTTCATTTAACCTTGCCCTAACAATGTTCCCAGTATGCGCAGGTGCTCCGTCTAGCTGTAAATAAATTGCGGTTCTGGTGGCCAGGGGGATGTCCTCCAACAGATCCGGAAGGGTATTCTCCAAAAAGTCCGAGTATAGCTGACTATTCAGCACTTGGGGTAAGATGAAGGGTTCTATCAACTGGTTGCCGATGATGCCAGCCCAGACATTGACACTAAATCTTTGCTGGAAGGACCGACACCTGGTCCTATGTGGGTTCACATCTGACCAGGTGTGGAGGTTGTGTAAGTTTGTGATGCCATCCCGGGTGAATTGCGATTCATCCGTCCACAGAATTCGGTCTAGAAACCTTCTGTTTTCGATGTCAGACTCGAACAGCCAAGTGCAGAATTGCAATCGTCCTTCGGAATCTCCTTCCCTAGTGCTTGGACCGGGATATGGTGGTATGGATGTAGTCCCTCTCGGTTCACAACGGTCCAAACTCTCCCTGAAGACAATCCTGACCTTCGTGCGACCTGCCTGATGCTTATTACAGGGCTGTTCCTGACGATGTTGAGGATTTGTTGGTCGGGGTCCGCTGAATCGGCCGATTTTCCTGCTCGCGTTTCTGCTCTGGGGGCGGTTACACTTCCGGTTTCTTTTAACCTTCTGAAAGTCCTTGAAAATACCCTTCTGTTGTGTACCCGCCGATTCGGGAATCTCTTTTGGTATTCTCGTACGGCCTCACTATCACTTCCTTCTACTAAACCGTGCACGTAAATTATATCGGCATACTCGTCAACACTGAATTCTGCCATTTTATCTTAATTTTTTCTATTAAACACCCGTTCTTTTCGCTTGCTTCTTCAACTGTGGTCAATGTCCTTTCAAACTCACCCATTTTTATACCATAATTCATAGGAGGTATTAGAAACGGAGCGTCAGGATACTTAGGAGTCAATACTGGATATAATAATCTAATAACGCTATTTAACGAGATTACATTTATTATTTTATTACTGTTTTGCTGAAAAAATAAAAATGTATTACCTCTGTTTCCTAAACAAACATTTCCGAACTTGCTGTCATAAAAATTGTTTACTTAACGACATTTTCCATTATGGTGCAATAAAGTAATTAGGTACCTGTGAGGATGTTTTAATTTCAGGACTTTTGCAACCCTTTTCTACCTGGGCATGTTGCACCTTTTTGGAGAGGTAATTAGATAGGCAACTTAAAAAAAATAAAAAGTAGGTATGTTAATAACATGAGTTTCGGAGAAAAGTGGGGCGAAATGTGAAAAATCGTGAAATAAAAGTTAATTTTTTCAACTTCCAGGGGGGATTGTGGCCAAGGGGTTGGGGATAGGGGGGTGGTGTAAACTTTTTTGGAAAGGGCTTCCAAATAGTGATTTTTTGATATCAGTTTGGGGCCGCTGCGATGCGTAGAAAAAAAGATAAAAATACAAGAGCGGTTCCCATATAAGGAAAAATCCTGATTTACGAATCACCCTGTAACTGCCAAACGGTGCGAGATGCCCCCCCCCACCCATACGATTTTTTGCTTGTCTCGGTCTGACCTTTCACCCCCTTCAGTATTGACCACCCACCTCTGAACACCCTGTATATAGTGGTGGTATCTATTTGTTGAGAATATCAGGGAATTCCAAGATTTTAAGTTTATTTGTCTCTGGTTGCATTTCCAGCTTCCTTCTCACTTTCTTTTTTTTTTAGCGGGGAAATACTTTTCGCACCCTAGGTGTCCGAAGACACCTGTGTGCCGGACTTCCAAGCCTGTTCAGGCATACTGGCTAAAACCCCGCTGCCCACCCCCAGGGCGGTAAAATGGTAATTTTCCAGAGTTTTTAAAAAACTAACAGAATGTTACCGGTAAACTTACAATTTTGATAATTTTCTGCACTTTTAAAGTGATATGCTTTCACATTTAAATTAGTAATTATAAATGGTAAAAGTTTTTCGATATGTTGTACTTTTAAATCTTAATAAAATTTGGCATAACTTTTAAGGGGTCTTTCTACCTTGAGTGTTAAAGTCGCTATAATGCGGACCAAAAGGAACTCTTTTCACCAAAAAAAAAAAAAAAAAAAAAAAAAACAATTGCGGCCGTTTAAAAAAAAAAAATTTATTGAGGTCGGAAAATCTACTGAAAATAGGAAAATTCATTACCTATCTTTTTAATTTTGGTCCGGGCTATAGCGACTTTAAAACTTTAAAATTTGGCATTTTTTTCTTCAGATTTTCCAGACGGCCGTATTCATATCAACTGTTATTTTTGGATGTTTTTTTTGAAAAGATTCTTGTGACCAAAAAAAAACAATGTAAAAATGCAAAAGAAATGTTGTACTCATAAAGTGTGAATAATTATACTGGCAAAATTTCTAAACGATGTCTTGATTAGTTCTGTAAAAAGAGCTATAAAGACCCCAAGGGGACCTTTACTTTCAAAATCAATATTTTTTTTTCTTCATAAAAATGCTTCTTAACATCACACAAACACTCTCCTAAAACCGTTTTAAGAAATTCGTAAAAGAAAAAAAGTTATACCTATATTTGTAACGGCAGCTCTACGCTTTTTATATGTAAAAATTATATAACAAAAACTTTGAACGCGTTTTTCTCGAAATCACATTTTTGAAAATGACCGCATCTGTATCTCAAAAACTATTCAACCGATTTTAACAATATACTAGTAACTAAATCTTTAAAAATATTATTTTACCGCCCCCACTTTTTTATGCGGAGGGTAGTTAACCCCTAACTTATAGTCGTTTTTTAACTTTTTTAGAAAAATGTGTATAAAATGATATATTTATTAAAAATAAAAGGTTTTTTAGGTTTAGGTACTAGTTTTGTGTCTTATGAAAACAATCCATTAAAGATTTTTACTCTATCTGTTTCAGGAAGTCCTAGAGAAATGGGGCCGTTTTAAAAGTGCATTTTGGATGATGACATCTGCAGGCATTAAAATAAACTAAAGTTGCATTTAAAAATTCTTTTTATATTTCTCATAATCTTACCAACAATGTATAAAAGGTTTCAGAATAATAAGTATAATAGTCTTTTCAAAAAAAAAAACTTTTAAAAAGTGTGTTTTTTCCCGATTTTGAAAGTAAAGGTCCCCTTAAGAGATAACTCCAAAAAATTTAATTAATTCAAGGAAGAAATTGAGTACCAGTCAATTTGACTAGTCTTGGTTGTTCTAATGTTGAACGAGTTTCTTTCTTGACTTAAATGAAAATATTAGGTCATTTCTGAAGTTTTTACATATTTTCTTTTTTATGTTATTTGTTTATTAAGTTGTTCTTGCTTCGGCAGAACATATACTAAAATTGGAACGATACAGAGAAGATTAGCATGGCCCCTGCGCAAGGATGACACGCAAAATCGTGAAGCGTTCCACATTTTTGGAGGAGCCATTTGGTTTCAATGTGCGCGCACCCACATAAATAAATTACAAATCGCCCAAAATAAAATTCTTAAAATGATTATGAACTTGCCATGGCACTTCTCCACTGCAGAACTGCATAGAAGGGCCAACATTGAACTCGTATACGAGAAACTAAGTACTCTGGCAGCAAACTTCTTTGAAAAATGCTCGTATTCCGAAAATCCTCTGATCAGGCAACTCAGTTGCCATCAATAGTAGGCTAATATATAGCAGTTATAGTAGTATAAGTTTAGTTAATTAGATTGTAATGTAGATTGTAAGTTTTATCTCCACAAAATTGTCTGGGTTTTTTATTAAGAACAATTTTTTCTCCCAACTTAAATATTATTTAAAACACAACAATTTGGCTATGTCTACGTAGAAATATAAAAGATGTATGAGTTAACTCCAGCACTTAAAAATTGCAGTCCTATTGTGTATATACCATTGTAAATCATGAATTCTTAATAAATTGAATTGAATTGAAAAAAATTGAAATTGTTTATTAAATACCAATGAAACTTTAAGTAACCGTAAAAACAATCAATAGTCTCCCAGCTTATTGATAACATTGCTCAAAATTTCCGGCAACTCAGCTACATCATTGGTTCCATTTTCATTTAACCTTTGAATAATGTCTTTTAGTGTTGAATCGAGGTCAGCTTTATTTGTAAAACGTATTCTGGGTAGTTCTCTCTTAACACTGCCAGCTTGGAGACTATTGATTGTTTTTGTGGTTACTTAACGTTTCACTGGTATTTAATAAACAAATAACATAAAAAAGAAAATATGTCAATACTTCAGGAATGACCTAATATGAACTAAAAAATACTCCGCGAAATTCAGGTTTTTTTTTTTTTAATTAGCGTATTCCATAACAAAAATTATTAAATTTGGTATTGAATATTTGAATTTTAGTGAAAACTTGGCTTTGGAGAAGATTTGAGTAAGAGTTACAGGTAAATTACACTTTATAGGTTCATATTATCTCAGAGCTTAAGCTTTCATTCCAACATTGTTTTGATATATAAAGATTTATATATTTCCGTTTACGGATTCTTAATTTACGGAACAAAAATGCTGTTGATAATTCAAAGGACATAAATCAGTTGAAGATGATTTTATTCTACAGAATAAGAAATCATTGTTCTATTAGCTGACATTCTGTAGAAATGTAATATAAAAATACATACACACATAGAAAAACTCGAATTAACTTTAGAATGTAATTAATACCAAAATACATGTTTTTAGTTTCTCAAACTAATTTCATTCAAAATTTTTAACAAGTGTAAAGAACATCAACGACCAGTATTTTTAATATGTATTATAGAACTATCAATTAATAATACAAATACAATAGACCCTCTATAACACGGTAGATACGTTCCGTGTTATAAGAATCCGTGTTACGAGTTACTTAGATTATACAAATACAAGGGTCCTAGACTACAGCGATTAACTAATTTGTTATATTTAAAATAGCTTTAGTAAATAATCAGGCTTAAAACATTGCATCACAACAATTTTTATGTCCGTTAAATAATAAATGTTTATTTTCACAAAAAATGAAGCTAAAATGTAATAAAATCACAAAATCTGTCTCATTCTTTTATCGTATTATATGAATCCATGTTATATGAACCCATGTTATAGGGGAGTCTGCTATAGTCTCTTCTTAGAACTAGCACAAATTAAACAAAATACTTAATTATTATGGTTTTTTTCTGTCAGGTCTATAAAGCCATTAAAAATTTGCATTTGCCGTGTATTAGCGAAAAATTTAATTAAAACCTGACAATTATATTAGACCACAGAGAAAATTAACATAAAAATAGTATAACACAAGAGCAAGGCCTTTTTTGAAGACACGAAACGATACACTTCGTTTCATCTGTCATAGCTGAATTACACGCACATTTTCTTATAAGAATTCTTGCATGTAATACAGCTATAACAGACGAAATTTATTTATTTCACTTCTCATAATAAAGCTCCAGTGGACAAATTACTTTTCAGACCATCGCACCATACCTTAATTTAACAAATAATAAGTTTGTTATTGTGCTACATTCAGATTTATTATATATAATTGAAAATTATGTTTAAAAATGAATATTATAGTATTTTGTTGGTAATTCATAATGTACTTAAGTGTTTGCCAAGTTTTTAGCACGAACTTATATTTCTTCCAAAATTACTTCTAATGTCCTAAACTCTTCCCCCTATTGAAAGAGTGGTGGAAAAATTTCATACCTGCAACTTGCATCGATGGGAACCTCCTCCATTCGAATGTGTCGTAACCAGAGAATGAATTCAAATTATTTATGGTGCTAAAGTAAAGGAGAGACAAAATATTGATGAAACAGCATAGCATAAAATCGAGTTGAGTATAGGTGCAAAATTTCAGAGCAGGTTCTATTTGCACAACTACACGTACATTCTCTTTCATTAATCTACCTGGGGGCTCTAATGGGCTAATTTTCTTTAGGAAATGGAACTTTAAACAATTTCCTTCAACGACTTAATAACGACGACACATTTTGACTGGAATAGTTTGCTGGTCTTCATTTTTTCATATAAAATTTACTATATGAGTTTTGTAAGATCAGGTGGGGCATATGAATAATTTAGTGATAGTTCACCTTGCTGAAAACTATGCAGTGCAGTCCGGATGTTAAAAACTTAACTGGGTACTCGCTTGAAAGTTTAAACACGTGCAGAGACTTACAAGACTTGAGTATGTAAGAAGATGTTTCGGAACTTTAACATTCACAAAAGTTATTTATCTAATAACCCTTTGGGTACGAACACTTTAAGGGTATAGACTGCAGACGATGAGATCACGCATTTAAGCTTTTAACGTCTCCTTGAAAAATTCATTATGCATATTCAAATAGTCTTAGGAAATGTTAAGGCAATTTAGAATTTGTCTAAGATTATACATATTAAACCAACTTTCTACTTTAATTAAATTAAAGCGTCTTTTCATGACGTGTGCACCAATAATTGTGAGCTAAAAATACTGCCACAACAATTCTGAAGTAAAATTACCAACAACAAAAGTGATTTTTTGAATTTAAAGTATATTTTTTACCTGTGCAAAGCAAGTGAGTATAAGCTCAGAGAAAGCTCGGTTTAAACTTCAGTTTTAACATCAGTTTATCTCACCAGGCAAAATTTAGTTTAACCTTTCCTAAAATTCCAACGTGGTTTTACAGAACATCGTCTAAATTAAAATGATAAAAGAAAATATTGCAAAAAACGTTTTGAAATAGGATTGAACACAGAGTTTAAAAAAATTTTAATTTTTAAACAAATGCAAAAATTTTATAAAAAATAAATCAGTCAAGGTAAAACGATTTTTTTTTTTTTTTTTTTTTTGTAAAGTTAACCAAAATGAAAATTTGAAATTGATCGGTAAAATAGTTTTTGAAAAATTTTGCTCACCACAAAAGCGTTTTTAAAAAAACACTATTTTGAGACAATCGCATTTAAAGTTTCAGAAGCATTGGCTAATGACATGGTCCTTTGTAGGGTTATATATACCTATAACTTATAACTTTTGATAGAAAGATAAATATATTTCAAAAGATGGTTTTGCTGTTACAAAACAAAGTCGTAATTTCTATAGGTGTTTTTCCGTAGATAACGAATCCGTAAACGAAAAAGTTCTATCACGTAACGTTTTTGAAAAAAATAGGTTTCAAAAGTACAAAAGACCGTACTTTGGCCATTTTTGCAAATTAATTAAAAAATAAACAATTGTCGCAGGAATTTGTAAATTAGCTCAAATAAAAGTAAGAATCTTTAGTTGCTATATTAAAATACGAGAGGCTTTAATACTTTCCGAAATATTACGTGAAATTCACTTCTTTCCATAAGCCGATTATTTCGTACAATAGATAGTGAATTAAGATCTTTGCTTGCGCAGGCTCATGAAAATCTAATTCCCAAAGATGCTTCGTAAGTGCTATATATATAGATAATTTATTTATTTATTTATTTAGCAAGAATTGTTTCGTACAGAAATATTGAAATAATTCCCTATTACATAAAACAATAATAAAGTTAGGATAAGAATAAATAAAAATGTACTAAAAATTAGCTAAGGTGGACATACAATGATTACAAACTAAGTTTATTATAAACAGTTTGCTTAAATGAGCTAAATGAGCAGTTCAGAGGACCAATTTGGAGTCTTTCATGGTTTCTCTGCAGACGAATCAACGGAGAGTTAAAATACACATCGAGCAAAGCTTTGGGCGGTGCAAAGATGTTACAGTTTCTACTGGCAAATACGGGTTCGCGAATATTAAGTTCGTCGAGTAAGGTAGTGCTTAAAAGCCCGTTAAATATACGATACAGAGCGCATTCGTCAAGATAAAGTCTTCTCTCATCGAGTCTAGGCAAATTAAGGGTAAGAAGTCTTTCAGCATAGGGAGTATACGATTTCTTGAATTTTCTTAAAATACTCCGGGAGAATTTTTTCTGCACATCTTCTATTTTGTCCGATTCATTTTGGTGGTGAGGTGACCAAACAGGTGAAAGGATTCAGGGTCTCTTTTGCGCCGTGTTAAGAGCTTTTTCCACGTTTCGTTATTTTTTAATGAGCTTTTAAAAATGGCCGAAATACGCTATTTTGTGCATTTCAACTCTATTTTGCTAAAAAACGTGATGTGATAGAAAAAATCGAGTTCAGATTTGTAAATAGGAGGTCCCAAAACCCCATAATCGGCTATAAAAACTGACACAATTTTTAAAAGTGTTTAATTTGCAGGCCTGTGTTATTTATATAATATGAAGAATCTTAATTTAGAACCAGAATCCAAGTTCATTCATCTGTAATATTTATAATGCAGAGTAGCAAAATAGGGTTGGGAAAAAGTATAATATGAGAAAAATTCAGCGAGAAATGTCTTATTTCATTGTTATAAAAAAAAAATCCATGAATTTAGTTTTCGCAGCTATAAGTTCTATTCCTGCTGAATCGTATAATTCTGAAGTGAAGAAGTGCCACGGTGAATTAAGTGTTGAGTATTTTGTTTTGCTTAATTTGCAACTTTTTTTTAAATAACAACGTGTACATTGACACGATATCGGTGCTCCAAATAACACAAAGGCTTGAAATATTAGTTTATAAATTGCAGGCTTGTTTTCTATTTCTATTTATGAACGGATAAAATATTTTAATTAGAATGTTAACTTTTTTTTAAAATATAATTTGTGTATTTGAAAAAGTAGGCTTCTTATTAAAGATGATACCTAGACATAGATATATCACAACCGTTTAAGCTAATATTGCAGCTTGGTAGAAAACGTGAATGTCTTTTTCGAATGAAGAATATTACTTGTGTTTTATCTAATTTTTTTCTTTCACTTATACATAATAGCCCTTTCTGCAGATAATAGCTATAGTGAGCAGCGTTTTCGTGTATCTGAAAGTAGTATATCATCGCAAAAACAGATGAAAAACAATGTGGAACGCTTGGAAAATCTGCTATGTCTGTAACTTTGAATGAGTACTCCGCAAGGTTTAACTTCGCCGAAATTATTAAAGCGAAATAGCAATTTTAATATTTTTTCACGTACTGGACAAAGAAGATTGAACGAAAACGTATTAAAAAACTTTTATCCAAAGAAAAGATTTGTGCTGAGATTTTTGAGTTTGCAAAGAAATATGTTAACATACCTCAACATTTTGGAACCGTATAATTTAGTCAAACGAATCAAAATTCGAACTAAAAAAGCGTAAAAGGCGATAACAAGTGAGCCCATATGCAAACCGCGCTATATGCTTTATAAAAAGTTTTGAGTTATTCAAAGAAAACGTGTAAAAGTTCTCACAGATATGTTAGAGTGTGCATTTTTCTCGCCTTATTTAAAAAAAGTTTCAGTTCTTTTTGCAACACAAAATATTGTTTTTCAGATGGAAGAAGACATAAGGTTAATATTTCCACCATTAACTGAATATTGGCTATTCTTGCATATAGGCTACTCAAGTATGATGTGGGTCAGTCAGTATTTTCTTTCGTAAAAATTAATTTTGCACTTTATTATATCTAATGAAATTTATATATTTTTGAAAGAATATTTTTTTTGTTTATTATATACTGAAATTTATTTATTTCGTTTTTATAACTATACATTAAGGATACAAAATTTGTTGTCATGAAAAACTTTAAGTGTTCTGTATGTATACCATTTTTGTAAAAACATTTTTTACTTCCGCTTTGAACTTTATTTTCTCTGACAGTGCAGTTGTACTGATAATACCTTAAATTAAAATAAAAAAATTATTGTCATATAAAAATGTGAATGTTTAGTTTACTATTTGAAAGAAATAATGATTTTAAAATTATTTTCTACTATATAACTTTCCTCGTTTTCTTTTCTCATTTATCTAGCAATTTGTAATTAAATTCAAATGTATTCAAATGAGCAAAAATAAGAATTTTAGTTGTCAAATCATTAAATCATTACACACCTTTAAGTTCATATTCAAATTATGCTCGACTGTGTCCAGCGGAGCATTCGATTTGAGCGTTTAATTTAGAAATAACAGTGTCCAGGAGCACGTTTATCCCATAATTAGACCTAATTTGAATGCAACGTATTAGCATGAACCACTTTTAATAATGTCCTTAAATACGCTACTTTATACGTGCAATCATGCACACGCTTTGATTGCTTTGCCGTAGGGCCGCGTAGCTAATACAAAGTTAGCCAACAAATTTACGTTTTAGCGTTTATTCAAATCGCCATCGTGTCCACCTAGACGAAATTCCTGGGGCGTATGTAAATATTTATATTTGTTGGGGTTACGAGCAAGGGAAGAAATCTTCCCCTTCATGCTAATCGGACGTAGTCATTGATACAAAGTTCCAACAGCGAAATTTCCGGGAAAAAAAATGAAAAAATTAGCTCCAACCATAAATCGAGACTAAGTCCAGAATGGAGTTTCGGTTTGGATCACGCATATCAATTACATGTTATTATGCCCCTAATAAGTGCGGGCGCGAAGTAATTTTACCCGAGAGGAATCCATTCCATCTATGATAGGGCCCCACCAGCGAAGCACTTTTGAATCCCGACTGGTGCTGTTAGAGGGAATAATAAATGCAGTCGTATGCAAATCAGCCCCAAGTCGAAAAGCGGAGGTGCCACCACTGCCACCCAGTAGTGCCGTGTTCCATCAATTATAGTATATGCAAGCCGGCTGAAAAGTGTTATAAAATTCCTCCTGGAACCACGGGAAGTTGGCTCAGTGGCGCAACGGTGGCGCAGCTGCACGGAAGCTTTAGATCAATAAATCTTCGTCGGTCTAGCTCCAGAGTGGAGTTTTAGAATGTAGAAGAGGAGGCAAAAGAAGTCCAGTGGCGAATTATATGTACATATTTAGGTACTATATATTTTTTTTTTTTGCAGGAATTTCAACAGTCCCAGTGGCTCTAGGCAGGAACGATTGCTGCGCCCCCTTGCTGGCCTTTGTTTTTCAATTTTTCCCTGGCGTCTATATAGAGTCCAATTGGAGTTTCATTGTTATAGTTCCAATGAAGCCGATTTATGAGGGCAGGGAAGCACCAGTTTCCTTATTAGAAAAGTACCAGGAAGCCACTGCCTGCTGCCTAGATATCAGGCTTATCATTCCCACGGGCAATGTTCAACGGAGCCCCAGCCCTCGTCTGGCTGCTCTGGCGGATTCGGATCAATTGCAAATGTTACTCTTAATCTCTACGGGATTGTGCTGGATTTAGACCGGGCACATTCAGGAATATTATGTAAGTGGATGATTACTTTCGGACGAAAACGTGTATGCTCATCACACCTATGGGATTCGTTCCCTGGTCCAGACTGCATCCGGCTCTAGATACTCTGGTTTTATTATTTTTCTCCTTTTTTTATTTTCTCCAAGCAGACATCCAGAGTACAGATATCCTGGAATATGAATGTATTATAGAAAGTGTTTTTGCTCCTGGAAAAATATCCAGACATCAGAACATATGTGAACATGGCCCCGTTTAATTAGCCTAGAAATATTTACCATGTCTGGATGACTTTTATATGCATATGATTGTATAAATTTCAATTTTCATGTTAACGGCCGAATGATTCTGAAATCGATTTCTGGTGCGTTTCGGTTGTATTGGTGCAGAACAGGAAGAATTCGTCCTCCCCAAGGACCCTGATTGTGATTAAGTACTTCCACAGTTTAATTATTGATGATACTTTCAAATTAAACTGAATTGGATGATGAAAATAAATTTAAATATAGTATATAGTATAGCAGTTCTCATAAAATATAATTTCCCAAAAATTAAAAGGCATAATAATTATGAAATCTCTTTAATGATAATTCGTAGGGAATCGTTTTTGCTGCAATTTTCCAAAGAGCTTCGAGACACTAGTTTTTGAGGGCGGAATGGTACAGATGATGTTCCAAATTAAATTTTGTCCTCGCACGCCTTTCGAAATGCCATTCTGTTGCTTTTGCGGTGCGGTGCGGTGCGGTGCGCCTTCCAGATATATACAACATAAGTAAAAACTCCTTTTGGGATTTCGGGGATATGAGATTAAAGCGAAATCCATTTCACGAAATTGCTTTTCGCTCGCTTTGTGCGGCTTTTTCTGTATTTCATTTGTATTCCATGGAAATATAAATTGGAGGGTAAAGCTACATAAAGTTATCCCAATGCTCCTGAATTCTTGAAATATTTTGGTTAACTGACTTTAAAGATTGCTAAAAATGGAAAACATCGCATTAATGTTATCCATTTAATAAACGACTTCAGAAAATAGAATATTAAAAGAATAGGACCAGTATGCATTTTTATTTTATAATATGTCCCCACATTATTTTACAATGCGTGAACTTATTTATTTCTTGATTAAATTCGGAGTTTCATATAAGTCAAGAAAATGTGTGAACACTAAAATTTCTGTAGAAGTAATGTACGAAAGATACACTACATTAGCTGACGGCTTAAGCACAATAATTAATATAAAGATGCTTCATTAATTACTAGCTGACTATATCCCGGTATTGCCTGGAATTGTCTCAATAATTAATTAAAAAAACCTTGACACGCTTAGCATTTTAATTGAGTGCATTGCGTGATTTTTTCAGAGGCCAAGTATAAATTTAAGGGGTTATATACAGTCAGGAGGCCTAAAAAAGGCGAATTTTCAAGAATTTTTCTTGGGATGATCTTTTAAGTTATTAATGTAAAATTCTGTACACGTATAATGGTAACTCTTGAGTATATTTTAATGTTTTTTATTTGTAAAAATAATTATTTTAAAAGCTGCTACAGCTGATCTCCGGGAGCAATTCTAAAAAAAAGCGTTTTGCGGTGTGCACGATATCTCTAGACTGGATTATCCAAAATGGAAAAACCAAAAATATTTTGTTAGTATATAGTTTTATCTCGTAACTAATCGAAGGAATAAGCAAAATAAGAATTTTTGACAAAATGGCGGCTTCTTAAAAAAAAAAATCGATTTTTAACAACAATTTTCGCTCTAAATTGTTTATACAATGGAAAATATTTATCGGTGAGCAAAAAGCTTCGATTAATTACTAAAAAATATACTTAAGAAGCTTATGTTAAAATTTGAAACTGATCGGTTCAGCCGTTTCCGAGAAATCTTGCTCACCGACTATAAGAACACAGTTTTGAGAAAAACGCGTTTAAAGTTTCAAAAGCATTTTACATTAAGTACAAAAACTCGAACACGTCATTACAAATATGCGTGTAACTTCGAGAATATTCACCGGATTGACATGAAATTTTCTGTGGCTGTACTTTAATATATGTAGATTACAAAAATAAAATAATAAAAAAATCGATTTTCAAAAAATCCTGACTGTATATAACCCCTTAAAGCAGTTCCTGAGATTTACTATAACAAACTCATTCTGTTTATTAGATTAGATTAGATTTTCATTCATTTGTCTCCTCCTTTGCTCTATTTCTTATCAGTCTTAATTATTATCTTACATTAATTAGAAAAATGTTCTAAAATATCATCAAAACATGCTAAACCCTTTTTTTATTAGCGCGGGCTTCTAATATTATAAAAAAATTAATGATAACAATATTTGAAAACATTCAGAAATTGTGAGTAAGAATAAATAAATGCAGTAGTTTTATTATTTCTAGTACTTTCAATTTTCTTAGTTTAAAATGATTCTCTCTGAAATTTACAAATTATTTGAAATATTACATTTGAGAAGTTTTTTTTTTATTCTCAAATTAGTAGTTTTTTTTTATCTATATAATATTAACACACATTTTCAGTCATAACTATCAAGTGTACAGCTATAAACTTTATAACTAACTAAATAGAATGTTTCTAGTTTCATCCGACGATATTCAATTTGAACAACCCACAAAAACTCAATATATTTGAAATTTAGAAATTTTTTCTATACACTATAATATTTATAGTAAATTATTTAAGTCTCCATTCAAGTTCCTTAATTCACTAAGCAATTACTTGAATAGACTAAGTAAGACTAAGTACACGCTTTACTATTCCATCTTACTACTACTATCCTCATAGCAAAGGGACTTTTAGCACCTTTTAAGCTTATTTCTACGCAGTGGACTAAAAACATAAAAAGTAGGAAGAAGGGCAATAAAGTTACCTTTTTAGATGCGCAAAATAAACCGCCACTTAGGAATTAGTTTAAAGGTCATCTTTTGACCCAATAAATTTGAGAGGTTCCTACTGCTAAGTGCCACCAGATGACGCTTAAATTGTCCATGAAAACCAAATAAATTTTAGATATCCTCTTAAAAGTTCCGGATGGCTAGTGAAAATTTGGCACGGGCCGCCTAATTTTCCAGGAGAATGCATTAGATTCATAAACTTTTCCTGTCCTCTGTCACAAAGTAATTATCTAAAGAAAGTTATTGTACCTACGTTTACCATATGTCACCAGATTTAGAATTCTATAATCAAAAGTTATAAAATATTTTAGTTACGAATTGGTTACTAATCGAATCTTGAGAAATTTCTTAAAAAAGTGAATTACTTCATTTTTGCTTGCATTTGCTTTTTTATTGCAGACTATCTCTGTAATACAAAATTGCATAAAATAATTATTCCATTTCTTGCGTAATACCTTTATTTATTCAAAATCATTTCTTACGTAATAACATAATTTATAAGGCTTTTATCTGAAGACTTCAATTTAACAACCATCTATCATATTGTAAAGAAAATAATGAGTGAAAAGTAATTTTTGGCACAATTTAAGCCACAATGTTAATCAGTAGAAAATTTTTTTGTCTTCTATGGACACACTTTTTAAAATACGAAATAATTAAATAAGTAATTTCGATTGTAGAATTTTTTTTACGTTTTAGTATATATGACGTATCAAATAAAATTGATTGGAATAAGTTGAGTTTGAGGTCTCCTCATGTACTACACACTATATTTTAATGAAACTTTGTAGGAACATTCATTTCTGGTCAAAAATGACGAGTATCCAATTAGGCGAAGCAAAAATGTAATTTTGGGAAACTTCAAAATTAAATATCTCGGGAAATATAAGCGACCGAACAAATTTTTTTGCATATTACTACAGTTTTTACAACATTTCATCAAAATTCGTGAGGAGACCTCAAATTCAATTTCTTCTAATCCCTTCACTACAGAATTCTTTTTAGAATTTTATTTGTTAGATATACGAATGCTAAATTTCAAACAAACTCAATAAGTTTGAAAAAAATATACAAAATTTATACCTATATAATTGTGATATACAAGTATGTGAAAAAATTAATCACACCCTCAGTTAGTATTTCAAATCAAACGTAGTATTTTCTTAAAAGCAAATCGATATACATTTACTATCGGTGATCTTTTTAAACCATCTAACCAATTGAAATGACAGGAATATAATATAAGTGAATTTAGTTAGAGCGAGGGATGTTAAAATGAGCTTATTTTTTCGCTAACTTTAAAATATTCATATAGGAATTAAAGAGGGGGCAAATTAGGTATTCGAAAAAGGGTGTTTTTTTAATTACTCAGGCGAAATCGTGCGAAAAAATGAAACTGAAAACAGACTGAACAAACTATCAATTTTTTCTGTGTTAAAGGGCAGTCGAAAAACGACCTCAAAGTAGACTGAGATAGTGAACAAGAGACTGAAAACAAAATGAAAATGTACAGAAAATTAACTGAAATTTGACTAAATATGTGAACTGAAATCAGGCGGAAAGCACACTAAAATATATTTTACGCTCAAATTCATTTAATTCTTTTTCAGTCCACCTTTCCTGAAGTCTCTTAATTACATTTAAAATAGTCAATATAAAATATTGATGAATTTATTAATTATACAAAAGAAATTTACATCTGCAAAAAAGTATACTATATATATAAAATTGAATCATTCAATCATGTTTGATTATTATAATTATAGAAAATAAATATATTTTTAATATTTAACATATTATCACGAATTAATGCACTGCACAAAAATTAATTGTTAAATAAAGATAATGAAAAACGACAACAAACATTTTTAAATCTAACAGTTGAAAATTTTCTAAGTCCAATATTTGAAAAATGTCTAAGTTAATCGAAAAAATTCCAAGTTAAAAAATTGAAAAATTTCAGTCTCTTCAAAGGTAGGTAATATTTAAGTCTTGATTCAGTCTGTTTTCCGATAATGCTATGCTAATATAAAATGTTCAACCTGGCTTCAGTCCCCTTTCGGACTGAAAAAATATTTCCGCCAGTCTGAAATCTATCTTAACTTGGTCGATGTAATATGTTTTCAGTCCATTTCCATTCAGTTTTCAGTACATCTCCGCCTTATTTTAAATTGGATTCTGCTCAAAATTCAATTTTCACTATCTTTTCAGTCCTATTTCATTCTTATTTCTTCACCCAGGTTTTTTGTATCTTGTGGGATATCATTTAAGAGAGCTTGTTATAATAATGAATAAAAATATATGTAATTACTGGACCTAAAATTTTAAAAAAAGTCAGGGAATATACTATATATCCTTACTTGAAGTTTATAGGAAAATTATAACGCAAGTTTTATAGACTTCTAGAAATTCTAAAAAATACGGTACAGAACTCTCTATGTGAAAGTCGAAATGCCATTGCATTGTCCCGGAAAGGGTGAAAATCGGTCGGTAAAATATCTGGTGTGCTACAGTTTACTATAAACTTTCTAGAAATTTCCTGATTATTATTTCTAGAAAAATATAAACAATGGCAAGAACTTTCCGATCTACCCAATAGTAAATATTTAAAGCACAAAACTGAATATTTTAAACTATATCCCTTTTAAAGTGTAAAGTTGAAAATTTTGAAAAGTGCAAAGTTGAAATTTATTAAAAATTTACTCTACACGTCGTTTTTGTTAAGCACCTATGTACGTTTGTTAAATAGCCTCAGTTTTTGAAATATGACCAATTTTGCATGGTTGGTGATAAATTCTACTTAAAAATGTTCATATTAAGGATGATTTTTCGAATATACCTGCATAGCCTTTTATGGGGGTTTTATAAAAACCTATCACGTAATCCCATTTGAAAAAGTTTCCCCAAAAAAATTGGTATATTTGCTACATAAGGTAAACCGCAGGAAGCCATTCCGATCATAACTCATGAGATATTGGCTAATTGGGTGATATATGGCGGGAAAGCCGTCAGCAATTCAGGTACTTTCTTAATATGCCACAAATCCTGTATGCGGCATAAAAAGTATCAAAGACCCATGTTATGATCTCCAATCGCCAGAAATCCAAACTTCTCGGAGAATTGCCCCGGTCTCCGCACCGACCCCCGGACCTTCATCTACCTGTTATCAATAAATCTGTGTCGACGGAGCCCCGTCCTGCACGAATGAGCCCTGAATCGAACAGTTTGGATGGCAACAAACAACTTTTATTTACTACTATCCGAGCCATCGAGGGGCCCCATTAAGCATTTTGGCATTTAATTTCCATGTTTCCTTGCATTGAATAACAATAACTTGGACGATGACGATGACAATGAAGCTGACGATGACGACGAATTCCCCAAAAGTATCTTGAGAACGAAGCATCTCTGAGCAGACCTCCTCCAGTTCCAGGTCAATCGATCAACGAGTTCGCCTTGGAGAGAAAGTTTTTTCATTAGGAGCCCAAAGGGCTGGGATTCTGCCCTGAGATTCGATTAATTATTTGAAGGATTTAAGTTGTGTTTCTACTCTTTCCAGAAATTTATGACAGTGTAGCGCCATATTTTTGGGGGGCGTATTCGTATATGAGTGATAGGAATCACGTGCTGAATGCCTCTGTCGCCGTCGGATGTCCTGGTCCCGGTGATGAACGATTCCCTGGAATTAATTATCTAATTACGTGCAGGAGGACTTAAGGTCAGGATAATAAATGAGTCCTACGGGCAGCTAGATGATTCCCGATTCTCTCATGTCTTGAGCAGGCTGCTACAGCTCCTGCTACGAACAAATTAAGAACAATTCAGTATAGTAAATTTAATTTCCCTTGAGTGTCGCCAATATCCCGGAGTAGGGAGTGAGTGAGTTGTTGTTCCCAATGGCGCCCAGACATAAGCCACACCCGCACGTCTCTAAACTCACTTTTAAATCACAGCAGCAATTCAATTGAATTGTCCATTCGATTGGGGCCACTTACGACTTCCGATGGAGTCCGATTCTAACTCCCGGGGAACAACAAAAATAAAAATAAAGCAAAGTATACGAGAAAAATGTCCCGGAACGAACGAACGAGTCCTGATCAGGAACGGAAGCACTCTGTCGTCCGGGTGTAGGGACTCCTTAAATTGATGTAGGGAGGCCCAGGCGTCGATTCAACTCGCATAAACTGAGCGCCTCTAATGTTTTCTATTAAACTTCTCTGGGATAGGGAGAAAAAAAAGTTGTATGGCTGACACAGCCGGGATTTATTATACACATCCCCGGGAATAATGTGAATGCAATTTGCAATAAAAAAAGAGGAAAAAATAATAAAAATGTAAGCAGTATTTAACACTAGAAAAACCTATCCGTCAATTTGTCGAGTTTCACACTTATTAAAAAATTTAACTTAAGATCTGATTTTGTTGCACTATCAACAATGTCAACTTATTGAGGTACTTATCCGAATTGAGTAGTTATCCTTGCAAAGTGATTAATCTGATTTTCGTTTAAGAGGACATTTACTTTATAAATTTGAAAAAACCGATTTTTTTTTAATTTCATAAATGTGTTCTAATATATCACAGAATTGTTCTCCCAAAACCGTTTTGAGAAATTCAATATATAAAAAAAGTTATAGACACATTTGTAGCGGTGCCTTACGCTTATCGTACCTTAAAATTATCGAAAAAAAACTTTAAAAGCGTTTTTCTCGAAACTACATTTTTCGAACTCGTAAGACAATTTTCTCAGGTTCTAATCATCCGATTTACAAAAACCAAAAAGTATTCGATTCTTTATACAATATACTAGGGGTTATACCTCTAAAAAATTATATTTATATAAATCCACCCCTTTTACGAGGGTAGTTCACCAAAAAAATTCGTCGATTTTTCAACACTTTTTGAAAATCATCTGTAAAATAACGAAAAAAAAATGTTTTTCATAATTTTATTGGTATAACCCATAGGAAAATGTCTCAGGAACATAATCTATTTTGAATTTTGTCTTAATTTTTTTTAGGAAGCTCAAAAATTGTCCTACCGTCAAAAACGTGCGTTTTGGAATGCGCCCTCTACCGTCACTATGAAAAGTAAAAAATGTTCAAAGAAAATGTTTTTATGTAGTTTAATATATATATTTATACAATCAAAAAATAGTTTGTCAATAAATAGGTACTATACATTTTTTTTTATAAAAGTTTTAAGAATGTGATTTTTTTCCAATTTAGAAAGTAAATATCTCCTTAACTGCTACAGTACATAATAAAGATATTATTAACCGAAACGACATTAAAATTGTTCAATTAAATATAAACAAAAATAAATGAAGCTTAATATAAACAAAAAACATTGAAATGAACCAATGTAAAATCATCATACAAAATTAAAAAGGGCAAAGGGTTTTATCTCTATTTTCTGCAAAATGCACTTTACACATATTCGTCCGCATGGCAAAAATTCATCATTTCACAGACAATCATCAGCAGCTAAATTACGAAAATTCGTCCTTTGTATATATTTATATTTATACATTATGTAAATAATTGATTCTTCTTTTATTAAATCCGAATAAATTAAAAAGTAATTTTTACCAAACAGAGGGTAAGCATATGAAAAAACTGATTTCAGCTTTAGTTGCAAACGAAAACAAACATAATAATAATTTAAAAACGTATTAGTCGGTACTCTGTATAGAAGAAGTTTGTTCCAAGTTTAAGCGCTTGGGTGTTGGGATATTTAAAAAGTTTCAGGGATATTTATTAACTCAAATTCATTTTATTTAATTTCCCGAAATTTCACTAAAAAATACAGGGTGGGCCATTTAAGATTTGGAATTTGAATCGGCTATAAAAAAAAAACCAATGAATATTTTTTCAAAGTTATGAGTTTATTAGAAAGATTGAACCTTTCCAGGAATGGAAGACAACATCATTCAAATGACTGCCACGGCTAGCCTTACAATACCCCATTCGATCAGTCCAATTTTTCAGTACATTTTCGATTGTTTCGGCCTCTATTTCGTCAATGGCAACTTCGATTTCACGTTTCAAGTCGTCAATCGTCTCTGGATGGTTAGCGTAACACTTGTCCTTAACGGCTCCCCACAAAAAAAAAGTCTAACGGAGTTAAATCGCAGCTTCGAGGTGGCCAATTGACATCATCATTTCGGCTGATTATGCGATTTCCGAAAACAGTGCGCAAAAGATCGATTTTTACGTTGGCTGTGTGGCACATTGCGCCGTCCTGTTGAAACCAAATGTCGTCTATGTCATTCTTTTCAATTTTGGGAAACAAAATATCGCTTAGCATGGCGCGCCATTCACTGTAACGGCGTTTCCTTGCTCATTTTCGAAGAAAAATTACCCAATAATGCCGCCAGACCCAAATCCGCACCAGACAGTCACTCGTTGTGGATCCATTGGTTTCTCCACGATGACGTGTGGAATTTCTGTGCCCCAGATACGACAATTTTGTTTATTGACGTATCCTCCGAGGTGGAAATGAGCTTCATCTGAAAAGATGATTTTTCGGTAAAAATGTCCATCTTCGATCAAGCGGTCTTCGGCCCATTGAGCAAACCGAAAACGCATCGGATGGTCATGTGGCTTCAGCTCTTGTACTAATTGAACTTTGTACGCATTCATACCGAGATCTTTATGCAAAATTCTTCTCAAAGAAGTGCGTGAAATGTTCAATTCTTGAGAACGATGAAGAGTTGATGTTGGTGGTTGTTCACGCACACTCTGAGCAACAGCAGCGATGTTTTCGGTTGAGCGCACTGGACGAGTACGTACACGGGTTGTTTTATCCAACAACGATCCAGTTTCACGAACTCGCTTCACAAATTGATCCACAAACTACGTTTTTGGCACATCCTTTTTGTCAAATTTTTGCCGTAAATTTCTTACAGTTTGAGTAGAAGACTCACCACTTTGGAAATAAGTTTTTAATATTTCCCAGCTTTGTTCAAGCGAAAAGCGACCCATTTCACAAATATCAAACATAAAGCTAACTTTCTGTCACATCGGAAATGTCATCAAACCTTCCAACCTCAAAATAACCTATAGTTCCAATTCCAAACGTTAGATGGCCCACCCTGTATATGACTATTTAAAAGGTAGGTTATTTTTATATAAAGCATATCGTTTCTAAAAATAGTGTTAAAAAGTGCCAAGTGGTCAATGGCAGTACAAATAATGCCGGGCGGATATATGTTAAGAAAATTCATTTCTGAGAAATGTAGAAGAAACATACCACGAAAATGAGATAGTTAAGCGATAATATGCGAAAGACACTTAAACGAACATTTTTAGATATAATTTACAGAAAAGGCAAACTGGCTTCAATCGGTCGTGCAATAAAACGAATTGAGCGTTTAGCCGTGGTGCACTTATACGAATTTGACTGTATATTGTCTATTCATAACCACATCTTTTCTCTTAAAAACCAGTACCAATATTATGTGCAATATTTTTCGAAAAATTGAAATCGTTAACTTTTAATCTTGAAAAATCGAATGTGTCAATAGACACTTTTTCAATAAAAACAAAATCTTGAATCATTCTTTTGAACAATTTGTAAGCTTTGTAATTTTCCGCTCCTTCAAATTAATATGTTTTTAGTTAGTTGTTTAAATGTTTAGATATTTCTGTATATTTCGGAATAAATGAAATTTATGGATTTTTATTAAAATTCGCTATTCTGCTGTTTTCACATATTCATTTTGAGTGTATATTGTATATTTTATGTTTGATAAAATGGGATTCTCGTTTGCGCAAAAAAATTAAGCTTTTGAAAAATTAATTTTGTGTTCTGTATTTTAGGTCGCAATTGTTTAGTGTTAAATTAAATTAAAAATTAAAATATAATTTATGAGAAAGCTTAGGAATACTTGTTTTTAATGTTGGCGCGGCGAAAGTTAGTATTCTTGACCTTAACCCATGTACATATTAATATTTTACAAGTTTATTTAGATTTAAGACAAACAATACTGACCCGAATTCCTAAACTATTATTTCTAAACTTACTCATAAATTACTTTTTAATTTTTTGTTTTCAAAAGTTGGTTTTCGTGAGCACTTATACAATCACTCGTTTGTCATGTGTCTGTTTATCTGTCTCTATCGTTTTTCAGGTATCCCCCGAGGTAGGCATTTGGAGCGCTACTTTTCATTATTTTTATTAATTACGTAATTTCGCATTTTTTCACGTGTGTGCGGACGACTCAACATTTTTCTCTTCTATGGATTTCGACCGGTTGAGGATGTGCTCGATCATCACAGAGTAAATCATGGATCTTGGGGTGTTATTGATCCTAAATTAGGGAGTAACCTGCATGTGGACTATATTTGCAATAGAGCCATTATTTATTTGTTTATTTAAAAATTTGTTTGGCCTATGAACACATATTTAGATTTCAACAGAGCCTTTAAAATGCTAGGTTTTATTAAACGTAATTATGCTGACTTTCTGACTGTAAGCTTTTAGGTTTACAACCCCATGAAGTACTGAGAAAAATTGCAGCGATAGTGTTAGAGAGTACTCGTTGTTATAAAATTTATTCGTTGGACTTATTAGCTTTTTTTTAATATTTATGAACCTGCACTTAGAAATTTTTTACTAGAATCAGGTAAAAGCGTAGTCAAAATTAAATAAATACGAGCTAAGAGCACATTTATTTATTTTAAGTTTGTCGATATAATAGATTTTTGGGAATTTGTTTGATTTTTTAAATTTTAAGGATATATTTAAATTTTAAGGATATATTTGTGTATATATAGAAAACACATAATGAGTTTTAACAAAACAAAGTTCAAATTTGATGATTTTTGGCCTGCCAAAATTAGATTTTTTATTCGATCCGGAAAACTTGAGGTTTATGGCACGGAGAAACATGTATAAAAGAAGTTGTAATAAGAATCAAATCGAGCAGATGAAAAAAATAATTTCGAGAAAAACGTGTTTAAAGTTTAATTCATACATTTCTCAGTACCTCTAGACTTCTAGGCGATGAGCAACTGCTCTTCAGATGGCAAACTATTTGAGATATGCACTTGAAATTTTAGTGTGTTATTTTTAAAGGTACAGACAGACTATCGAAATATCAAAAAAAAAAAAAAAAAAAAAAAGATTTTTTTCAAAATGTCACACTAGTGGTGCCCCTTAAGTAAATTAGTCTTTGATTTTAAGAAATATTATAAGATTTAAGAAACTATTTCTTTAAAAATAGAAAATTTGGTTTTTTTCTTGGTTTCCTTTTTTAAATAGATGATTGCTTTAAATATAAGACGCTCATTTTTCTGAGTGTTGTATGTCTCTCAGATTTAGCTGTTTGTTATCTATTCTTTATTACAGAACTTCTTATGGCCAGCATAAACCTATTACTGTTGTTCAAATGAATTCAAATCTATCTGATGTTAATTTTGATTTATCAGTAAATCGTGTCCAATTTAAAAAACTCATAATTTTGAACTATTTGAATTTGCCTACATTTAGTTAGAGATCATTTCAATAGTCTGTAAGAATTGTATTCTATAGGCTCAGTAAATAATTAAATAACAAGGTATAAAAATTTGCTCGGTTCATCAAGATTGTTTTGTAAAATTTGTCATTTAAATCGAATCAGTAGTTTTCGAGATAATCGTGAAATCAATCTAATAGCCCAACCCACGTGAAATTTTCAACCTACATATCCAAATACACTCATTTATTCCAGCCTCCATTTTTTTTAAATTCGATTCAAAAGCCTGGAATCGTTCTGGACAACGAAAGCTCATTGACCGCTGATTTATCCCGGGCGTGCGAATGTTTCCGGGGTACTGGAATCAACTGGAAAACTGATGGATGGGCCAAGAATAAAGAAATAACAGCCATTAGTCGGGATAGGGTCCGTTCGGGATCCGGGATTCGGAATCTGGGATCCCTGGGAGTTGAGCACAACAAATTTCCGACCCCTTCCCCACCATACTCACAGCTATTGCAGATGAGGACATAAAAATGTAAATCGGAATTGTTCCGAAAGGATGTTCGTTTGTTTGCGCCATGAATTCCCCGATTTGAGCAGCTGATTGCGATTATTTTTCATCGACTTCCGCAGAAATTTAAGTCGATGCCAGTCGCGGATGCAAATAATTTCGTGATAAATGGACTTCACTGAATATTTCTCCGGTCTGAGTATCTTCGTCGTAGCTATTGCATTCTGCCAAGAGGAAAGATAAAAATACGTCGAATTGCAGTTTTATAAGAAGATTTGTAGATAGTATCTTCCTAGTTCACTCATTTAATAAATAACTTGCTTTTTCGATTCGTTCAGTGTTTGTCGAAAGATCACTTTAAAGTGTAAGTTTAGTATTCAAAGATTATATTGTATTTGGAATAAGTTATACATTTTCGAATACTAGAGATTTTTAAGGTGTGGCCCAAAAACGGGTCACAAATGAAAGCTCTTGCTCTATCATATGCATTTTTACATGTAATTCTCTTACAAAAGCTTTTTTCATAATTAAATAATATATCATAAAAACTATGAGCTAGGATAAGATTACACGATATCGAATTTCAAGAATTTGCCTTTACGATATTCAAATATTTTTATTCTTTAGTGAATTTCCTGGTGGCTTCCAATTATACGTTTTTCACGTAACCCTCACTTTTCTGCGGGAAATGTAAAACTTTATGAGGAAAGTTAGGTTTTAAGGTAATTGTTGGGAAGAGTTATTTAAATACGTAAAATAGCCGACAATATTTTTGGTTTAGGAAAAGGTAGAATTTACGTAGAAGTAATAAATAATTCAATATTTTAATGCTTACATGGAAAAAGTGACTGGCACTTTATGGTAACTTTGTTTGATGAATTATAAAATATGTAAAATTGAGCACAGACACCCGACGTAACAATAACAGTTCTAAGGTTTTTCATAATTCGACAGGACTAATAAAAAAGTTGAGTTTTTTCCACTTTTAGGATGATATTTATGTATATATTTTTAAATATTCATCTCTTTTATAGAAACATCCTTGACGTATTTTTGAAGATAGCTGAGGTAACTGAGGAAGCAACCATGGTTCTAAAAACTTTTCAGAGATGGACGTACACAAGTTTGTTTAAAAAGAAATTTATCAAAATGTACAAAACATCTTTCGACTTCTGGCATTGTCATAAAACTGGTAGTTGACGGAAAATAATTGATTTAAAAACTTATAATACGAAAAAATAATCTTCAGTGTACTGTATCGCGTCTTTATCTTTCAGAAATCCGAATACTTGATAGCAAATGGGTAGGAAAAGAAAACTTTTGCAAAACCATTTTGAAGAGACATTGAAAATATCAGAGTCATCAACTTTAATCCTTAAAAATTTCTGAAGAAAGAGTTTAAAGAATTAATTATAATTCTTGGGTATTCTAAAGCCGAATAAGTTGATTTTTATATTAGTTTTGAGATTCTTATTCATATCTTAGGTGTAAGCAAACTTTACAATTTATATTGATGTTATCACTTATTGTTTTAGTTTCATATTTTTAAGATATCTTAAGGGAAAGTATTCATAACACAATAATTTGGGTCAATATTTTGATCTTCCTTATTTTTCTCAATTTCTCACATGAAAAATATTGCCCGTAATAGACCAAGAGCCAGTGACCAATTTTGGGTGGTCATTTCAAAAGTGACGAAACTTTCCACAGTAAATCCTCTATACCTACTGAAAATTAAAAGCCATTTCTGGCAACCCTCTGTGGCCGGGGTAGACTACCCTAAAATTTTAAAGAGGGTAAGAAATAAGGTTAATTTTAGTTAAAGTATCAGTCACAAAACTTCGTGGAATTACTGTCGACAGTATTTTGTCTTCATGGAATTTTTGCCAGAACATTTACATCCCTCCTAATTGTTGCCAGAACGCTTTAAATATTTATAAAAATAAAATTCATTTTTGTCATTTTATCAGTCTTGAAATTTTAACAGAATAAATAAAATAAATAAACAATAAATAATATACAATGCCAGAACGAAATTCCATCACCAACAATCTGCCAGAGCGAAAAACATGTTCGTGCGAGTGCAAGTAAAACAGGAATATGGAAACCTGCGGGTTAGAGAAAGAGCGCTAATTGGGTATTTATGGTGTTCATTAGACGTAGATTTAAAATTATACATAATGCAATAGATTTTTCTTAATCTTGTTGAAACATCACTTGAGAAAGATTTTTCTGTACCTTTGACACGGATATTCTCTAGGTCATTGTCAAGGCTACTGTGGAAAATATTGAAACGCTGAAACACGTACTATCCTAGGTATTCTTTTCTTCTAGGAGGGACAATCTGTAAAAGGTCCAGTGCTCGTACCTGTACTTGTGACGCAGTTTTCTATTCCTTACTTTACATTTCGAAGGTCCTAACCAGGGTCCTAACCAGGGCCCCCCCCCCCGAAATTTTGAAACTTAACTAAAAATTTTCATGATTTTTTTAAGAACAGAATAAGGGTTGACAATTCAGATGAGTCAAACTCCCGCTCTTCTTTTTTCTTTGACAATGATGAAATATGTTAAAGACATATTTTGTATCTTAGACAAATCATTTTTTATTCCAATTTTTTAATTTAATAAAATTAATTAATTTTATTTTAATGAAAATATGTGCACCTGTTCAACATATTCAGTTGCATTCAGTTGAGTTTAGTTTTATTTATATTTATAATTTTATAATATTTAATTCTATAAAAGTATATTCTTATATATACAAAAGGTAATAATTGTAAATTTTTTCCCTTTTACATACAATATAAAAATTAGCATAATTTCTATATCGATGTAACTTTTTAAAAATAATCAGTAATGTTTTTCTCATACCATAAAGGAAGGTAGCACTTACCTTTTCAAGGGTGTTTTAAAAAAAACGCTATGTCCATCAAAAAAATTCATTTATGAAAAAATGCTCTCGGAATGAAAAAAATAAAATACTTCAGATGACTCATCGCAAAATTCATTAACAAAGGTAATAAAGTAATAGGTCCTCTCCACTAGGCAATAAATATTGGCGCCTTTACTCAATTTGAAAGTAGTGGAATATTATAAGTAGTACATTTTCGATGCGATCAACGAACATCGTTAGCACTTATTGACTGTAACTGATAACTGAAGAAGTTCAAACATATTTTTTAAAATATTTCTTTCTTTCTTTCGCTGCAAAAAGTCGAAAACTAGGTTTTCTTTTCTGAAATCCTTTTTTTTTACGTTTGTAAGATATGTTTTTAAAAAAATTAAGTGTTTTAAAAAACTAGAACTTGTATTTTGAATTTTTTTTAAGGGGTGAAATTTTCAAAAAAAAAAAAGACTGTTTTTGTTTTTGCTTAATAAATTTTTTATACCTTTAAGGATATTTTAAGCGTTCCAATATTTCAGAATTCAAATTGTTACCGAAGTTATAACAATTAAGAAGTGAGCGCGTCAGGGAGCTGACCCAAAACTCAGGTAGAGTTTGGACCGTTACGTATCTATCTATCTTTAACAATAATATAATTCCTTTGGAGAGACTAAACTAACAGTAACTCAGCACCGCCATTGTTAATGTTTTTTTTTTCAGTATTGGAAGTTGTTTATAAATAAATTATTTATATTATATAAATACAGAATAATTCACATTTTTGTTGAACGAGCCAAAAAAAGTTTATTTTTATGCCTATTTTTTCGAGCGTCAGGATGGTGTAACCCCTCAATAAGAGTTACATTGTAGTATATATATTTTAAAAAATATTTAATTAAATATATATTGAAGATGTAAAAATTAAACTTTTTTTTATATTAATATTTTAACGCTATACAAAAACAAATTTCAATTTAGTTAAGTCTCTTCCACTTTTTATTTTGAAATATTTTCCACAGTAACCTTGACAATGACCTAGAGAATATTCGTGTCAAAGGTACAGAAAAATCTTTCTCAAGTGATGTTTCAACAAGATTAAGAAAAATCTATTGCATTATGTATAATTTTAAATCTACGTCTAATGAACACCATAAATACCCAATTAGCGCTCTTTCTCTAACCCGCAGGTTTCCATATTCCTGTTTTACTTGCACTCGCACGAACATGTTTTTCGCTCTGGAAGATTGTTGGTGATGGAATTTCGTTCTGGCATTGTATATTATTTATTGTTTATTTATTTTATTTATTCTTTTAAAATTTCAAGACTGATAAAATGACAAAAATGAATTTTATTTTTATAAATATTTAAAGCGTTCTGGCAACAATTAGGAGGGATGTAAATGTTCTGGCAAAAATTCCATGAAGACAAAATACTGTCGACAGTCATTTCATGAAGTTTTGTGACTGATACTTTAACTAAAATGAACCTTATTTCTTACCCTCTTTAAAATTTTAGGGTAGTCTACCCCGGCCACAGAGGGTTGCCAGAAATGGCTTTTAATTTTCAGTAGGTATAGAGGATTTACTGTGGAAAGTTTCGTCACTTTTGAAATGACCACCTAAAATTGGTCACTGGCTCTCCCTCTATAAAATTAGCCTCAAAAACTCAGTGTGGGTATTACCAAAAAGCTAAAAAGAGCTTTAAAGAAAATTGCTTAGGATATTTTTAATGCTAAAAAGCACATCTCGGGCAGAAAGAAGGTGTTTATTTTTTTCATCGTGAAACAGGATTAACAGCAGTGTTATGCCTATCCTGATGATGATCACCTCCTAGTTAACGGGAGTAAAGTGCAGTAAATAGTGTGTCCATTCCTAGAATGTGAATAATTAAAAATTAAGGTGCCTTATTTGATATTAAAGCTGCGTTTGATTTGCATCAGAAAGTTTGCATTGAATTGAAATTTTTGAAAATTTTAATTTAGCTAAAAGAACATTAAATTGCATTGACTTTTAACTTTGCGTCCAAAACTTAATCCAATAATTTATTCAGTTCAAGATTTGAAGTTTAGATGGGCAAAAATCATAACAATTTGATACGTTTATTGCAAACATTAAAACTTTTGCTATATATTACGGTTTAGAAAATTCAAATCAATGTAAAATTCCAGACCAGGATAAGATCATTAAAAAATTGCAGCTTAAGTTATCATTCAGTCAACACATCGAACACATAATTTCTAAAGCTTTTACTACTTTGGGCTTTGTAAAACGCAATATAAGGAACTTTAACCCCTGACAGTTAATGAGGGCATTTTTGACCCAGAGATTTACTCTTGCCAGTAATTCATATTCGCCTATATGTGGCTACGTACAAAGTTCGCTGTGCATTACTAGGCTTGTCACTTAATTTTACGTATAGAAGAGTGGGTGTTTTATGTTCATAAGAGACATCTTATGGCACAAAGTTAAGTCCTCGGAACTACTTTCTTTCTTTAATTCACATTTATGTACCGGAAAGAGTAATAAGGCCTCGACTGCTTCTATAGCTACCGTCACACAGAACCAACTGCGGTAATCACAAGCCAGTCACGAACTGCATTATTAAATTTAATAAGTTTTCTTCATTAGCTGAGGTAAAATTTAGAAGCTTTTGCTTTGTCACCATGCTTTTTTAATGGGGGTTTATAGGTAGATTGATTTAATTACATGCAATATTTGTTCGGAGAGTATATTGAAAAAAAAAATTTCAACTCGATTCAACAATTACACTCTATTAATTTATTTGGTACAAATATTCTATTTTAATCAAGGAGATCTTAGTTCATCTAACTATTATAATGTTAATCGTAACAAATAATAAATAAAACTATTATGCCTTAAAAAACGTATAGAGGAAGGAAACTGCGCTTTTGAACTTTTGCTAAACAACATTTTGTATTTACAAGGCGCCGCCAGATAAAGCAAAATAGCCCGATGAAGTGAAATATAAAAAACTGCGCCAGCGTCAACGTGTTAATTGACCAGGTATTTTTAATAAATTAACATGTCAAAGTTTGTTTTAATATGCAAGTATGCTCGTTTCTATTACACTGAGAAAAAGACAGTGGGAATCATATTTTTAAAACAAACTTTATAATAAGAACTTTCAAATATGGTTATTATATAATATTATGATGTGATCTCTGAAGTATGTTTGAGCTTGTTTTCAAAACAAATTGATTAAAACCTTCAAGAAAAAAAACATTAACTCACGAAAACACTGATATTACTCGTTAATTTTTCATTATAATGTAGGTTTTATTAGTTTTAGTTAGTTTTCCATTCCATAGTGCAATTTACAACTTCACATATTGATTAATCTCAATATTAATTTAATCTTCTTGATTTTGGAATATCATTTTTCTCAGCCTTAATTCTTAATCGACTATCCTTGTTATGATATGTACTATACAGAATGTGGGAACCATACCCATAGCCCCTAAAGTTTGATTTTGTAGTTAGAGTGCGGTGCCCCTAAAGTTTGATTTTGTAGTTAGAGTGCGGTACCAACTCAGCTACCGAGGCTTTTATTGAAAAATTAATATTTTTTTACATATTATACTAAATCATTTAAAAAATTTATAGATTATTTCATGATGAAAAATTTCGCTCTTCACCTAAAGCTGTCTGACGACTGAATTGATTGAAAATGCCAGTTCCAAAAAGAAAAATTCAAAAATGATTCCCGCAAATTTCTAAACATTTTTATCTGTTTGGGACGCTTTACATCAATCTGCTCTTCAGTGCAGATGATTCTGTACACGAAAAAACCTGCCGAACCGTGAGCAATGTGAAATTATTAAGTACTGCAGGTTAGGGGCGAGGGATGTGGGAAAGGGGCCAAGGGTGCTCCCAGCAAATTGGGGACTGCACTCGCAAGTGCCACAAACGCGCTGGCACCGACGACCAGGGAGCACTGCATGAATGCGCTCGTCCCTCGACAGCCGAAGGAGGACCTTTTTATTTCACTAAGTGGTCTCTTAGGTAATCCTTTTTTATTAAGACTAACATGTCGAAAGCTACTTGAAAATTACACTCGCTTGCTCACATACTTGAGTTCTTCCATTTTTTCGCCATCCTCGGCCCTTCTGCGCCCGCGTTCTCACCCCAAAACCCCTATTTTTTGATTCTTTTGTATGCATTCAGATATAGGTGCAGGAATTTATGAAAGCGAATTTCAGCACAATATGAAAGGAGTCGTGCACTACACTAGCAGCAATGGCAGCGACCAGAAAAAAAAATCAAGTCCTTGGAGTCCTTGAAAATACATAGGGCTGCTTACAGCGGGGGTTGTCGCAGAGCACGGTGAAAAGTGAATCCCTTTAAAAAAGGTACTTACCTTTCAGATGGTCTTGCTGAGTCGAGTCGCCAACGTTGCGCATGATGTCGCTGAGACAGTGCTCTAGGGATCGCATATCTAATCCATTTCCCAATCCGGAGCGATCCTGAAAATAGAAAATATTAAACTGTTGAGAAAATGTATAACAAGAATGAATAAGAATAATTAGGATTCTTCAAAGTTTGTAGAACAAGTTAGCCACAAAATATCTGTGGTAAGTTCACTCGTGAAAAACTTCTATAAAAATTTATTTAGGCTGATTCATTTTTAGAATTGTTGAACCAAATTATATGAATAGGTTTTTCGAAAACAAAGAGAAGAAATAATAGTGTAGTGTCCCAGCGGTTACTAGAATCATACAATAAGCAATGAAAAAGCAATATTTCGGAAGCATAGATTTGCTTACTCCCTGTTTATCTGTCCGTATCCTTTTGAGTATGGGCATATCATTGGAGTGAAGCAGATTTAGAGCTTTCTCCCCAAGTACTTCTTTAGACGATTGTAAGCAGATTTTAATGCTTACATTGGAAGCAATCGTCGAAGGGGATAAAAGCATAATATAGAAGTAGTTTCACAGTTTAATCATATTGCTGGCTATGAGTAGAGCGCTATTTGGACGTAAATTTAAAAGGATAAAACGGGAAATTGGAGATTTCATATATTTCTTACTTTTGGGAATAATAAAAAAAATCATATTTAATAAACATGTCTCATATATATTTAAAAAAAAACATAAATAACCTCTTTTTCTTCTAAATAATAGTTTTCAAATTCATTGATATTCATTGATATTTATGGTTTTCTATCACAGTGGAGTCAGGATGCTCGGGAAGTTTCTTGACTAAATAAAAACACGTCCTTACAGCTTGGTGTCACAATCCGGAAGAAGAAAGATGACAATGATTTATTCATGATAGTTCAATGGTTTAATTCACAATAGTAAAAACTAAAAGGGAATTCTAGTACAACAACGAATAACTTTGAATTTACTCTAACACCCCCACTCAAAGTTTATACATTAGTTACTCCTAAGGATGAAATGCAATTATTATGTTTTTGTCTAGGCAGTGATTTTGTCAACACGTCAGCTGGCATGTCGTTGGTCTTCATATATTGTAAGATGATCGTTCCATCAGTTATGACCTGTCTAATATAATGATGCCTCACGTCTATGTGTTTTGTGCGTTTATGAAAAGTTGGTGTCGCTGCTAATTTCTGTGCTCCTTGGTTGTCGTTGTAAATTGTAATGGGGATGATCGGGTCGCCTAACTCCGCTTTGAATCCTGCTAAATATACTGCTTCTTTTGCTGCCTCAGATATTGCAACATATTCGGCCTCAGTACTGGAGAGAGCCACCGCCTGCTGCTTCCGGGACTCCCAGGAAATGCAACCTCCTGACATGACGAACGCAAAGCCTGTATGTGACTTCCTGTCGCTCAAGGATGACGCCCAATCTGCATCAGCAAAACCAGTTAATGCTTCTCCATTCGGTCTGAAAACAATTGAATATCCGGTAGTATCTTTAAGGTATCGTAGGGTCCTCTTCGCTGCCATCCAATGTTCCTTTGCGTAACAAGAATTGTACTGACTTAATGTACTCACGGTATATGCCAAGTCCGGACGCGTGGATACTGCCAGGTACATCAACGATCCTACTAGTCTTTGATAGGGATAATGTCTCTCGCCAATATCTGTTGGTCCTTCCGCTGGCTTCAACTTACTATTTGGGTCAAGAGGCGTTGAAATTCCTTTACAGTCTATCATTCCAAATCGCTTCAGTACCTCGTTTGAGTAGTTCCTCTGACTCATGATAATTTCTTGTCTGTCCTCGCTTTGCTTAAATTCAATACCAAGACAATACTGAATTTTGCCTAGATCCTTCATTTCAAAATAATTATTTAGATTCTTTTTAATATCTGCCAACATTTTTGAATTATCTGATGCCAAAATTATATCATCAACATAAACTGCTATCACGATAGTTGCCTTATTTCTCTGACCTTTATAGACACAAGGATCGAAATTGCTCTTCTTTAGGCCAAGATCCTTTAATACTGCATGCAACTTATCGTACCATCTTTTACCTGATTGCTTTAGGCCATACAGCGCCTTTTTTAGTAAACAAACTTTAGGCTTCTTACTTTTCAGTTTTGTGGTCCACTCAACCAAAGTTTTATGATGCGGTGAATTAGTATCAATCCGTGCCTTTAAATTCTCAAGGGTTTCCTCCAGTTTTTCCGGGACTTCCATGTAGACTCGTTCAATCAGGTCACCATTCAAATAAGCCGTTATAACATCCATTTGATTACTTCCCATTTCCTTTCAACAGCCATTGCCATTAAAAGTCTGATAGAACTCAGCCGAGCTACGGGAGCGAACGTTTCATAGTAGTCTACACCTCGAACTTGTGTAAATCCTCGTGCAACCAAACGAATTTTTCTTCTTTGGATCGTACCGTCAACCTTGTACTTGGTCGTCAACACATGTCTATTTGAAACTATGTTTACGCCTTCAGGTCGTTCAACGATATCCCACGTTTTGCTTTTTAAATGGGCGAACATTTCGTCCATAAGCGCTACTCTCCATTCCGTTGAATTTTCACCCTTTAGTGCCTCATCCAAGCTCAAAAAGTCTCAATAGTAGCCATGTTTGCTGACTCATACGTCAACCCTTCATCATTCGATGATGATTCATTGCCGTTTGTCGTACTCGAGCTTTGCTCTGAATGAGCTCGACTCCTTGTTGCAGACTCAGGTTTGAATGTGTTATATACTTTGCGGGGCCTTCCTCTTCTCCCTGTTCGCTCTAATTTTGGTCTTCCGGCTGCCCGCACTCTTACACAATCTTCATCAGATTCGTCAGTTCCTTGATGTTCACCTTCAGGTCCTTTATTTAGGCTGACTTCAATCTCGGTTCCGTTGCCTTCCACGTTATGACTTGTCTTTGAAGGGTGAGCTTCTATGTCTTCAAAACATTCCTCAAACTCCGACTCGAAGAAGGGTGAATCCAAAAACTTTACATCCCGACTAATGACAAGTTTTCTCCTTTTTGGTAGCCATACACGGAAAGCCTTTGATTCGCTTGAATATCCCAAGAAAACACCTTCAATTGACTTCTCATCAAATTTGCCCTTACCAGGATCTTTATCTAAAATGTAAACGCGGGTTCCAAAAATTTTAAAGTGACTTACTATCGGTTTCCTTTTATTCCAAATTTTGAACGGGGTCTCCTCATTTAAGGTCTTTGACGGACATCTATTTCGGATGTAGTTCGCAGTGTTGATGGCTTCCGCCCAAAAGGATGGTGGGGTTCCTGCCTGGATCATCAGACTTCTAGCTGTCTCTACAAGGGTGCGGTTTTTTCTTTCCGCCACACCATTTTGCTGCGGTGTATGCGGGACGGTTAATCGTCTTGTAATTCCACAATCTCTAAGAAAATTATTGAATGCTTCATTGACGTATTCAAGACCGTTGTCTGTCTGCAAATATTTTATTTTTCTTCCAGTATGCAACTCAACGAAAGCTTTGTATTCTTTAAAAGCATTCAGCACGTCGCTCTTGTGTTTCAGCATATATACCTCACACCAGCGGGATTTATCGTCCACAAATGTAACAAAATATTTTGCACCGTTCAATGAGGCTGTTCTGATCGGTCCACAAACATCACTATGGACTATCTCGAGTAAGTCTCTAGTTCTGGAAATTTGCCCGTCACCAAAAGGGAGCTGGGATTGCTTTGACCTAATGCACACTTCGCAAGTTGGCATCTTTTCTTTTGGATCAAGTTCAATTCCTAGGACGCTATTCTTTTTGGCCATTTGTAGTAAGCTCTGCAAATTAACATGCCCCAACTTTTGATGCCACTCTTCGACTGACGATTTTACACAAGTGAAATTTACATTTTCACCTACTTTCCTTAGAAAATACAGGTTATCTTTCCTGTCTGCAATGGCTAATACATGCCCGTCGGTCGACTTTACTGTCGCGTTCTCTCTGTTGAACGTTACTTCGTAACCTCTATCCGTAATCTTAGCAACGGAGATCAAACTAGTTTTGAGGTCTGGAACGTACATTACGTTTTCCAGTTTTAAATTGTTCACACCACCACCGATGGGTGTTTCAACCTTAACTGCACCGACACCAAGAATTTCTGTCACCTTATCGTTTGCCAAGTTTAAGGGTTTGCTAATTTTCTTCAGAAATTCAAAATTTTGTCCTGCTGTCATGTGTGAGGTGCAACCGCTATCCAAGCACCAATTACCCACATCTTCCTTTTGCCCCGTACACTTCATTGCGACTTCTCGATTACTCGGCTCCAAGCATACTTTCGATGATTCCTGCTTCTCTGGTTTCTGTTGGCATTCTGAAATTTTGTGCCCGAATTTCCTACAACGAAAACACCTAAATCTGGATCGTTTGCCTTTAAATTTACCTGTCGGCCCGCTGTTTACGATCTCCTTCCGAGTAACATACATTGCGTTTTGATGAGTCTCGCCGCTATTCTTGGACTGTCTCGCTTCAAATTCTTCAAGGATTTTTACCTTTAACGCCTCAGGTTTCGGTAACTCGTCCCGAGACTCGATGACACAACGAAATGTCTCGAAACTATCTGGCAAGCTGTATAGGAGCATAATGGCAAGTAAATCATCATTTATAGTAATTTCCATGTCGAGTAGCTTGTCGACTGCGTCGAAGAATTTGTTGAGGTGGGTTCGAACATCCGCCTGATCATCTGCCATTTTTTGTAGCACTAACCTTTTCAGCAACGTGGCCTTCTTCGCGGGACCCTTTGATTGATATATCTCGTGCAATTTCAACCATAGTTCATTCGATGTAACACAGTTTTTGACCTGCTTCAACTCCGATGGGTTTATAGAAAGGATCAGGTCAGATCGAGCTTTTCTATCTGCTGCAACCCAGGTTTTTAACTTCTCTTCAGAACTGATGTCACCAGCAACTACGGTCGGCTTCCTCAGCTCGCCCGACACATAACTCCACGCATCATTCTTCACTAGGAGTGCCTCAATTTGCAGCTTCCATGTGTCAAAATTGTCCCTTCCTAAGGGATCAATTCTCGTGGTGATATTACTCATGATGATAGAGAAACTTATATAAATCTTTATTCTTTCTGCCACCTGGGCCCATAACCTGTTGATATTTATGGTTTTCTATCACAGTGGAGTCAGGATGCTCGGGAAGTTTCTTGACTAAATAAAAACACGTCCTTACAGCTTGGTGTCGCAATCCGGAAGAAGAAAGATGACAATGATTTATTCATGATAGTTCAATGGTTTAATTCACAATAGTAAAAACTAAAAGGGAATTCTAGTACAACAACGAATAACTTTGAATTTACTCTAACAAAACTAAACTATAAAAATTCATTTTTAAAAACATAAACAAACTCATTTTTAGGGTTCCGTACCTCGAAAGGAAAAAACGGAACCCTTATAGGATCAATTTGTTGTCCGTCCGTCCCTCCGTCCGTCTGTCTGTCTGTCAAGACCCTTTTTCTCAGGAACGCGTGGAGGTATCAAGCTGGAATCAAATACTCAGGTCTACTGTCCCTTGGAGCTGTGAAAAAATCAAACTTCTAAGCCAACGCAATCAAAAAATACAGCCGTTTATGCCGCAAATTTTTGACACTCGCAAGAGAATCAAAACCTACAGGGTACTTCCCGTGAACTCAGAATCTTGAAATTTGGTACGAAGCAACGTCTTATAGCACAGATAAAGGAAAAATTGCGAAAACCGTAAATTTTTAGTTACATCATATAATAAAAATATTTTTATACGGAACCCCCGGTGCGCGAGTCCGACTCGCACTTGGCCGGTTTTTTTTTCAAATTATTGCTCACCTAAACGAATAAAAACTGAAATTTTTTTGTCAGAAAGATTTCACAACGAAATGATGCCATCACCTATACTACATGAAAATACGAAAATCTTAATTGTTAAATCATAGAGTGCAGAATGGAGTAGAGGTTTAAAATCTTCCTAACTAGCTTTTTAAAATATTGGAAGGGAGAACTTCAAATTTGCCTCTGAGGAAGATTCAGAATTTTTTTCCGCTGCGATATGTTTTCCTCTCAACATAAACAAGTGACACTTTTTCTGCAAAAATTAGATTCTTAGTCTTTAACTTTTAATTTCTATAATATAATATTTCGAAAATATTTATGATAAGTAACATTTGTAGATAAGCCGCAATTTTGTAATAATCTGATCTGGATCTGGAATTTTGTATTGAACTAACCTTTTTTCATTAGTTACTAATAGCAGTACCTTTCAATTTTGCTAAAAGGACATCAAATTGCACTTACTTATGCCCGTTTTGTGTCAAAAAATGAATCCAGAGATTTATTCAGTTAAAGATTTGAAGATTGGATGGGTAAAAACCGGGGAAATTTGATACATTTATTGCGAATTTTAAAGTATTTGCTATAGGAAACGATTTAAAATATTCAATTCGATGCTAATCCAGTTCTAATGCAGATCCAGATCTTTAAAAGAACGCGACTATATATATTAATATATAAAACCAAAAATTAATTTTTGTATTATATTGATACACTCGAGAATCGCTAAACCAATTTTATAGAAGCCATAGGCTATAAATTCGATGCAATGGTTCTAAATTACAATCCAGCAATTAAGGCAAAGGTGAAGCATGTTCTGAAATTGATACGGAAACAATTTCATACCCTCGAGGTGTCGCTCAAAGTCTGAATTCAGGGGTGGATACACAGATTTATATATATATCTTCTGGACAAGGGCAAATCCTTTCTACAAATACGTAAATATGCATTGTTGGATTTCCGACAAATTATGTGCCTGAGGGTTTTTGGGATCGCGATTTTCCATTATAATGCTAAAATTGTAGATTTCAAAGTAGGGGTTGGATTGTCTGTCAATTAGTGCTTAATGAGCGATTTCCATTAATTTTCCTTTATCTCCCACCCTTAGAAAGGGATGCTTACAACAAAGACTATTTTTAAAAGCGTCAATTAGTTATTCGAAATTTTTTTGTTTATTATTTAATTTGGATATTTTTGGACATGACAGACAGATTTGATCTGAGCTAATGACTATAATGCACCTGTGGGATTTTTGAATCGATGATTTTGTATATTCTTTTAGATTACATGATTTTTATTGACAAAAAAAAAAAAAAAAAACTGTTAGCTCAAATAGCCTATTTTTACAAAATTACAGTAGTATTTTGTGATACGAATCGTTGGTGTAAATTTCATATTCTAGCATATGTTTTTAACATCCATTACTTACAACTTTAAAGCCCGGTTTTTCAATTTAAATTGAAGCTCCGCTTAAGTCGAGGTCAAGTTTAAACTCTTACTTAGATGATTTTGTTGTGAACGAAATTAAAAAATTAAAAAAAAGGACCCTGCAAGTCGGAGATTGGTGTACTTATAAAGTTTTAAGTCCGCGTTTCATATAATTTCAGAGCTAGGGTTTGATCAAGGTTAAACGCTCATTCAAGTTTCGCAGTAAAATACTAGCGATTTAAGCATATCGCTTAAACTTGCTTGTGAATTTAACTAAATTGAGGTTTAAATTGTACACCTATTAAAAGGGGGGCAATTCTTCTCTTAATCGTTTTAAATTAAATTTTTTAATGTCATTTACCTTTTGAAATTATGAAATAATTTTCTGAGTTTATGGATCTCTGTTATTGTTTCCCTGTGCTAAAAGAACTCAGCTAATTTGCGGCTAAATCTCTGGACACTTAGTGATTAATTTCAGGGCAATAATAGCTCCGCCCCATCTGAGATAGCCCCAGAGCAGTTAGCCCGATAAATTATGTTGAGAGGAAAATGAAATTTGCTTTTTTGGCGGGGCGGAGCCCTACTAGGGGGCTGGGATGTGTCTTAGAAATATGGATGGGGAGGAAACTTTAATAAACTCTCGGAAAGTGGCGAAAACCGCGCGCATATCGCATCTCCTCCGAGTGGCGACAGGAAAAGTCAGCGAAAAGTTCGCGTCGGGGGAGTTAAGTTTCGCAAGATTATTACAATTCCTTGGAGCGGGCCTTCGCTGCCGCCATAGTCCTCGAGCCCCATTCAGCTGGCGAATTATAGTCGCACTTTCCTCGTAACTCTTCCTTAGACCCCTTCCAAAACCACAGTAATACGAAATACAAATAGCCAGGCGGCGAAGGGCTGAGGAGGCGAAACTTGAGAGCTCCCCGAAAAGGAACAGGAGCTGTTTGGTGGAGCCCTATGAAACCAGCTGGTGGAGCTGAATTACCCTTGGTGCAGTAACGACCCATAAATTTACATTTCTGTGATTTAGTCTATTCGCCCCACTCGGTTTTGTTGGTCATAATATCTAAGAACGCTCCCGGCAGCGAATTTATTTTCTGTCCAAAGTACGTGAAGAGGAGCTACCGAAAGTGGCAAGGGCCCCATACCACAGCCCTGGAAGTCTACTCCTGCTCCAATTCCTCGGGCTGAGGCTGGAAGACGACTGAGTTTTGCTTAGTTTCGTGTTAAATTGATTTCTCTTGTTATTATTGCAGCGTAAAATGCCACCAAAACTCCACAACTAAGGCTCCTGCGTTATCCGAGGAGTTTCGCCAGTTCGATATGGCAAGTTTTGATGGCTTTGCAAGTGCTTTGGCATTTTCAGGTAGGGCGCGTCTCTGCAAACCTGCAGCCGCACTTTGCAGCGCAGTCCTGAACTACTATCAGAAACTTTGTCGTGAGCAAAGCCCTGAGCAATTCTGCAAACCACAAGGTGTCTAACCAGCACCAGGAGTCAGGAGTTGGTTTAGACGTCACAAGTTTTATTCCTTAACCGAATTTATTGCCCTCCGTCTCCGCGCTGTTAGGGGGATAAAATATTTATCTACAATTGTTCGAATGCACCGCGGAAAGTGGGTAAATTTTGGGGGATCCAAAGTTGTGACGTTTTCATTTCATGGTTTGGTGAATTTTAACGATAATTATCTCGTCTAGTATATACATGGGAAGACTTAACTTGTTGTAGAAAAATTTGCAACAAAGCATTTTGAATCGCATCAGCCACTCAGAATAATTAAACTTCTTTCAAAATTTAAATCTATACAAATAAATAAAATAAAAGCGTCTATCTGTGATTTCAAATATAATACCAATATCTGAGTGGGAAATTGTTATTTACACGATATCTGAAGCATACCATAAGTCTGTTTGTCTGGATATTTTGTCAAGAATAAGTTCCGAAACGGCTGAAAGAATTTTCAAGAAACTCCGCGATCATATTTACAATCTTTATTTCTAGTAGATATCTTAAACTATAAAATAACCACCAATATTCTTTCCAAGAAGGGAGGTAACAATTAGTACCAAAAGAGGAATTAAATACCCGGAAGGGAACTTACATATTACCCTATATCTTCCATAGGCTACGAAATAACTGCACACAAGTTATATACCAAAATAAATGGGAAGTTTAGAGGAATTAAAATATTGAGTAAAAATAGTAGGTTAATAGGTCATTTTGGCGGGAAAATCCCCAAAATTTAAAAAAAAAATCACTTGGAATTTGACCAATTTTCGAATTGTAAGGATTTATAGCTCCTGATCAGAGAGGGTTAGAGAGGTGTTGATATCAGATTCGTAGTCAGCAACCCCAAAAACCTCAGTGCAAAGTTTTGTTTAGATCCATGTGATTTTAATTTTTTCGTCAGCCATCTTGGATCCGCCACTTTGATCTTTTGAAATCTGACCTCAGATTCGCAATAAGCGATCCCTAAAACCTCCTAGAGATATTTTATGCTCGGATTTATAAAATTTAAATGTCTTTGTCAGCCATCTTGAACTCGCCATTTTGAATTTCTTAAATTTGACCTCAGATCCGCAATCAACGAGCTCAAATCCTCCCTGTATAAGTTTCTAAATAAATCCATTAAGAACTTCTTTTTCAATAGTCTTAATAAGTCATTGAATTTTCGACTTTCAAACTCCATTCTGGATACCGCCACTTTAAATTTAAAAAGCGTTCGCATCTGCAAATTAAGGAACAGGGTCCATGGACGTGATATTATTGCTTTTCTGCCAAATTTTGGTTTCGAGCCGTAAATGAAATTTTGCATCAGTATTGACCAATTGAGAATTTGTATGTGAAGGGTTCAGTAGAATTTAGGACAATTTCTAAAAGTTTCATAAAAGTGATTCATGTATATAAAAGATATGATGATTTAATAAAAAACGCCCAATTTTGTGCAAGAACGTGGGGTCCTAAGCGTATATCTGATAGAATTTATTAACGGTCCTTAAGGGGGATAGCCACTGTGATGGATCAAAAAAAATTTTTTTTTGTTTTTTTGCTTAAATCAAAGTTTACACATTCAAAAATATGTATACAAAATTGCAGGTCAAAATTTCAAAAATTGACTAAGTTACAGCGATTTTAGTGAGAGCATTTAGACCGATTATTTTCCGCGTGACCTCCCGATCAGAATGTTACGCCTCTTAGTCCCTCGCTCTAAGGTCTTTTCTATTATGTGACGCAGTGGGCTATTAATCGCAAAATTAAAAGAGCCAACAATACCCCTGGAGATGAAGAGGAAGAACCGTCATATGGTCCAGGACTTGATAGTTTAATATAGGTATGAAAATTTTAAAAGATATATGATGTCATTGCGAGAGAAATGGACTAAAAACTTTAAACGCGTTTTTCTCGAAACGACTTTTCTCAAACTGGTCGCATTGATAGCTCGGACAATTCTTAACCGATTTTTAATTTTTTTCTTTTGTTTCGTTCGTCTTAATAGTGGCTAAGGTTAAGCGTAGCCGATTCGGAAAATTTTGTTTTTTACTATTTTTTAAACTGTTTGAAAACAAAAAAAAACGGTCACAAAAGTGAAAATATTTTCAATCGGTCGCCATTTTGTGAAAAATCAAAAAAAAAAAAAACGGCTACGTACAACGATAACTACATCCACGTAGATTATAATAAAACTTTTTTTTTTTTGATTACCGGCTTTTGAAAAATCGATGCGACCATGGAGGGGGAATTTTTTTTTCAAGTTCTACGGCATCGTCAATATTATTAAAACTATATTATATTTTTCAATAAAAATTTGTGGAAACATTATTGGATGTGTACTTAATAAAATAAAAAAAACCCGATCCAAGAATTCCTTTATTTACCCGGTCAAAAAAATTCTCGAAAATCACTCATTTTTTCGGCCGTCACAGTGGCTATCCCCCGGTGGAGCTTTTAATTTCGAATCTACTTTGTTTACATTGCTGGTCATTTATTTCGGATCTGCTATTCAAATTTCGAATTACAATATAACGCGTTTAATGTGTTGACCAAAATTCCCTAATTTTAAGAGACTTCATTGATAATTAATATACAAAGCACAATTTTTTCAAATCTCTTGAAAATCAGTTCATATGAATTTTCGACGCCATTGTTTTAAAATTTGCTAATTTGGAAACTCAATCTGGCGGATTTCTGAAATAATTCATGGCAATTTTAGCACAAATCCACGTCTTAACTTGGAATTGGTGGAAACAATTTCTGGAATATATGTGCCAACTATAGCATTTGTGAAAAATTTAATTAATAAGTATTTACCTAAGTCGGGTGAAACCGGGTAACTTAGCTATCTATATTTAATTCACATGTCAATAGTAATATTGCGTCCGAAAAAATTATGTATCATATATACATGATCTTTTCCATAGATTATGAATTCGTAATCGAAAGTATCACACCACGTCACGGTTTTGAAAAGTATTTTTTCCCATTTTTGAAAAATAATTTAAAAAACAAAAAATTGTCATCGGAGTTTGTGACATGGCTTAAATAAAAGCTTGAATCTATAGCTATTACATCAAAATACGAAAGGCTTTAAGACTTTCGAAATATTTCGTGAAATTAATTTTCTTTCACAAAATAATGTTATTTCATATATCTTACGTTATTTTATTTACAAATCTTCAAAAAGGCCCAAAATACGGTTTTATGCACATTTAACCGTAATTTTGTCAAAAGCGTGACCCACCCGATCAGACATTTTCGTTTGCCGATTCGTAGTATTTGAAGAAAATTCTATAAAAATGATATCTCACTTCTTTGGTTAAAGAAAAAATATAAAATTTGTTACATAGTGATTAATACCTAGAAGAATTATTCCTGTTCGGATCTTAAAAACCCAGCTTCGTTTAGCAAAAGAGAATATTTGAAAACCCCGATTTCTCTTACTCGCTTAAGCCTGGCTTAAACGTTTCTCAGGCTAAACAAATTTTCCCAGAGATTAGGATGAGATTTTGTAAATTTCATCAGAATTATCAGAGTCGTTTACGAGAAAGCGAATAATAGCATATGATATGACCGTCTAAGCTTTAATGGCTTTAAGTTACCTAAAAAGTTTTAAGTTTGGAAAATAAAAGGTGGAGATTTTTTATACACGCATAAGTATTAGTAAGTTATTACATGTTCTAAGATTTTTCGGAGTCTGGTACTATTAATTCTACGGATACGAATGATGTTTAAATTACTACAATAAAATTATTGATTTTTCTACTATGGCTATTAATATAACTACATATTCCTGCTACTCTCAAGTTGTGATGGGTCCCATACATTTTTTGTCCATTTACCCTTGCACTAATTTTAGCAGTTGTTATATACTTACTATATAACACATTAAATAATGTTTTTATACATAATTTTTCCAATTCCTCTTCACTTTTCACTTAAGGTACTAGTTCCCTGAAAATTTTTCGAAAAATCGATTTTTTTTTTTTTTTTTTTGCATTTTATGATTCCTTATACCTTCTGCTAAATTTTTACAAAGAAATTCGAAAATATCGTAGAATTACAACAGTTTAAGTGCGCGCGCATTTTTGAATATACACACATAAATATATCGTAAAAAAACTTTAAACGCGTTTTTCTCGAAACTACATTTTTCAAAACGGCGGATACTGAATCTCTGGTTTGGCTGAACCGATTTAATAAACCTTATAGCGTTTTGTTTGTCAAGGTCTATTGTAGGGCAATTCACTAGAAAATTCCGAAAAAGTTGATAAAAACATATTTGCAAACCGAACTAAGCGAAAAAAAAGCGATTTTTTTAAATTTCTTTTTCAAACAACCACCATTTTTTTTTTTTTTATCACTTTTTTTTTACTAATTGTGGTGAATTGCCTTATAAAATATCTTCCTTTTTAACATGCTTTTTAGTTTTTTTGTTTCGGACTTGCCGTTTCTGAAATTGAGTGTCCGCCATGGAACCCTCTTTTTTTGGACTGCTCATTTTTGAAAGCCCTCTGTATATATAATAAAGTACTAAAAAAAGAAAAACTATTTTTTTTGTCAACTTGAATATTTAAGTCTTCAAATATAAAAAAGATGTAGTTAGATTTATAATAAAGGAGCTGAATAAAAAAATAAAGTTTAAATGTCTATTTTTTCCTATTCTACAGGGAACTAGTACCTTAAATTGAAATTTGTGAGAAATATTTGAGTAATGAGTTCGAAAACAATATACTTACATATCTATGTATTTGACAATATAAAATTTCGATCGATCAGTCTCACTTGTTAACCTTTTTCGAACTTCTTTAAATTTTGCACAATAATTATATAATTATTCAATAATGGAGTAGTCTTTAATCATTAAATTATATCGTACATGGTATCCCATTTATGATTGTTTTTAAATTACTGCATTCAATAAAACATTTTTATGACTGAACAAATTTTTCAGACTTGCCGTAAAAGCAATGATTTTTCCCGATCTGATTTTTATCCTTTGTGGATAATAAAAAAGTAATGGCAATAAATAAAAACAAAAGGACAAGACAATAAAATAAAGATTATAGTTAGTAAGTTGATATTGCAGTTTTGTTTGGTGTTATTTTAGAAGAGAAATCGATCACATAAGCAAATTCTCTTTTTCGGCAATGATGCAATGTGTACACTCGGCATTGGGATTTAATTGTTTGCTGAAAATAAATAACGTCATGTATACGTCCCATACAAACTGTGATTGTATAAAATTGTATGTAGTATTAGATCCTAAAATGACTTTTTCAAAACGTCAAATACACGCTAAATTTAATTCTAATGAAAATTACAATAACTTATATGTCTCTGAAATGAAAGTCTAAAGAAAATCAGTTTTAATATCCTCAAAGGAAGCTGCATTTTCCTTCAACTTTTTAAAATTGTTACCGAATGGTATTATATATGTAATTTGAACCTTAATGCAGTAAGAAACCCCATTGAGAGGAAATTGGAGAAGAAGCAGTTCATCTGCCCAAATAGATAAGTAGATTACTCTTTGAAAAGGGAATGCATCGAGAAATTTTTCTAATCAATGTAAGAAAAAAGCGATAGAAAATGTGCAAGATTATAAATTTGAGTTGATTAAACTACAGTAGCAAAAATTGGAATCATAGAATTTTTCCGGATTTCAGTTCAAGGCTTCTTACTTGGGTAACTTCCAATCAATGGTTTTATTTAAACGTGGTTTAAATTGTGGGAATTAAGGATAAAAAAAAATTTACGATATTCAGTTTTTTCGTGTTCATAAAAGTTTAAACAAAAAATAACCGGTCAAGCACGAATTTGAAACTCTCTTATTAAAAATGTCAAGGGAAATCTATTTTAAGGCGACAAATTGATAATATTTATTATAATATCTACACATGTTAAATATTCCTTCATTAAATCCATAATTCGTTTGATGGTATTTAATAAAAGTAAAAGTTAGTTAACGCAAAATTCTTTATTATATATAAATTTATAGAAATAGACAATAACATGTTAGAAGAATATATCAATCCATCCAAGACTAAGCCATAACTAAATTTCTCGTCTTTTGAGAAGTGATGTTAATCATGTTAATCAAGTTTAACCGTTCAGAATATGGTTAAGGCGATTTTTCCACGGAATAGCACAAGTTAGCGAAAAAATCCAAAAATCATTAATTTATAATTCTATGTGGAAAGTTGTCCAATTTCCGATAACATTTTTAGAGGCACAAGTTCTACTCACACTGGTTCGTCTTCAATACGAAATCTCAGGTAAAAGTCAATCGGGCGTAGAGTTGAAAATGCCAAAATACGAAACCCAAATCTTTAATACGAAAGTTAATTATAGTATAAAAGGGTTTTCAGGGTCGTTGATATCAAATATTTTATTCTGTGGAAATCAAGAAGGCAGATTCAATCAAATCTTGTACACACCACGAAAAAATTATAGAAACAAGGACGAAAACTGCAATAGTTGGGCTTATTTCAGTTATAACAAGTAAATATTTGGAAATTCGATTTGCCAACACTGCGCGTAGGTTGTTGCTATTAAAAAGTAATAGTACATTCAAAAGATTTTACTTCATTTTTTATTAACCGAAAAAAATAGCGCATTACACAAAAATGTAGGAACGAAATAATTATAGAAACAAAATGTTAATTTCGTCAAAGATTTGAATGTATCACATATAAAATTATATAATAATTATATAAAAAACATTTAATAGTTCGTGTTGCCACCTGAGTTCAAAATTACTTGTTGGAGTCTCATGGGCATAGAATTAATTAAATTCTGCAGATGCCATAGGTCAATTTTGTTCCATTCGCTAATTACGGCATCCCTAAGATGTTTCACAGATTCAAATTGACGTCCATTCTTGTAAACATTATTGGCCAGTAGTCCCCAAACATTTTCAATCGGATTGAGAACCGGACTACAGGCTGGCGAATCCAATAACTAAATGTTGTGATCACCCAAGAAGTCTTTCGTCAGTCTAACAGAATTCATTTTAGTAGAAACAGTACATATTGGAGTCTTTCCTATATATTCAATGGCACCCCATATCGTACGGGATCCTCCTCCAAAATTTTGCGAAACACCACCTTGTTTTTTTGTCGAACATCATGCCATTATTTTTGGAGACCACCAGGCCCGTCTAAATTACATTTTTTTTCGTTGCTAAATACGACTTTGTTCTACTCTTTATCCCAAAACTGATATTTCTCAGCAAACCTTAAATCGAGCTGTTTTATGACGAGACAAAAGTTGAGGTTTCGATTTCATTTTTTCATAGGACAACTTTTTGTCGTCATGTATAATTTGCTGTATTCGACGCACGGAAACATCTAATTTCAATTGCCGCTTTATATCAGATGGGCTGACAAAACTATTGGCAGCATTTCATTCTTGTTTGTTACAACATTATAAAATTGTTCAGAGTTTAGAGTCTTTGAAGAACAAACAACTAAAAAAGCGAAAAAACCCAAGATTTGATAACTTAAAATAAAAATAAATTCTTAGATTTTCATGTCTTTTAAAAATCAATATTAATTTATAATAGAATAACTTTTATCCTGGAACTAATTTAGCTAGAAATTGGATTAAAGGATTTTTCGATGATGAACAGTCAGACCGAAATTTTTCTATTAATGCATTAATTGTAGAAGATAAAGGATCGATGTTGGCTATTTGGTGTAACCTAGAGCTGCAGAAGTGCTTTTGTAAATCTAGTAGTAGAGTGGACTGGAAAATCCTTTTTTAAATAAAATCGTTTATCTTCCCGGCTTAAAGTGGATTTGCGATTGATAAGCGGATAACGATGTTTTATTAGTAAATCACGTATGTGAACTACTATGGAGATATGTTTTCCAAAGTTACTTTTCGTTGCAACGAATTTCATATGAAATAAGAACTTTTTAAAAATTGCAAAAATTTCCCAAGGTCCTAAATAATTTATATTTTTTATTCCAAGAAGACTGTCATCTTCCGCATATTTAGGGGAATTGAGCAGCCTCCTTGAGACTTCTGTCAACACCGGCTCGTTTTATTTGTAAACACAGGCCCCGACCTGATCAGAAGATCAGAATATCTCTCCGCAGAGACAGAGCCCCCATAAATCCAAAGTTGGCACCGGACACCTCATTGTATGGAGGCGACCGACGACAATCTTGGCAAGTCGGGGCGGGCGGCACAGACTGATCTCGCAGTTCTAGAAAATAAATTCTAATCTGCTGATTCACACTGCGGGGCTCTATTAATAGACCCCCATAGTGAGCGCAGTAATTAGTGCGAGTGTGTTAATCAGCCCGCTGGCTGATCCGCGGGAAGATACCTGCGTCTAAAATGCTCTGCATCTGCAGGCCAACACTGTGTCTAATTATACCCTCTTCCGTCTAGCTGGTTAAAAAAAGGAATATTGGTCACAATATGTTGGACTTGCAAAAACCCGTGAAATTTCTCCCAAAAAACACCCCTTCATGGGCTGACGGATTGGCGGTGAGTGGCGGGATGACGACAGATCCTTCTGTACGGAAATTTTTGAAAATAGACCAGGCTCACTGTTGCTAAATTGCACTTGCGACTACGACTACGACGGCTACGGCAACGGAGATTCCTTCGCTTTTATTTTTGGAACAATGTAAATGTCACTTAAGTGTGACATAACACACTTTTGTTCATGCATCGCCGGGTGCTATGAGAAATACTGGGAACAGGGGGGCGAAGCCACTGAATAATGGGCTCCGCTAACGCGCTCAGGTCGACGCAATTAGGACAAAAATTTCAGCTTCTTAGTAATTGTAGAACGATTTCGGCGGAATTTTTATTTATAGTTCACGGCAAAGATACACACTTGCAGACTGACTGGCGCGGTATAAGACTTCCTCTAATTCTTTTCAGAACATTTTATTTTGGAATGACAGAATTCGGTTATGCCCAAGACGAATTACGCATAGTCAAACATTTCTAATTTAGGGGTAGAATAGATACATCTATATTAAAATTATGTTGTATCTAATATCTACTTACATATAATCGTTCGATAAAAACTTATTAAAAAGCCAAAAAATACTTTACGCTCAGTTGTGTACCGTACCTAGTCCCTAAGTTATTACCTTAAATAAGTTGTAGTAATATTCGGGATGGTAACAACACACAATAATTTCCAAATATTAAAACTCAAACCGAAATCGAATCGTTTTTTTGTTTGAAAGTGATGTGAGTCCTTTTTTTAACATATCATTTTAAAAACTTTGCAGTTAAATCTTAATGTGTAGATAATAGTCATGCGATTGTTTTAAAAAAATTGACATATTCCACTTTCAAAAGTAATGGCTCATTTATTTGGATACATAGAGTTAAAGAAAAAACTATTTCTTTTTTCTTTTTCAAGAGGGGGTTTATTTGGAAACTTTTAATTGTCCATAATTTCAGCCTTGAAAATAATTAAGATCTAGGAAAAACTAAGAAAAGCATTAATTTTTTAAAAAAAGTCAAAATTCTATAAAAATTGTGGGAAGGTTTAGAATTGGTTAAGGTCATTTACAATTGTTCTTTTTTTTTGTTAATAATTAAGATTTCAAGTAGACAAGTAGGTACTTCAAAAATGTAATTATCATTACCAAGTAATGGTGTTGGTATTTCACCATTACCGTACTTCAGAAGCATTACTTAGAGCAACCTGGCATTACTCGGCATTACCTGGCATTACTTAAAAATATTCAGCGAGTAATGCTAGGTAAAGCTAGGTAATGCTTAGGTAGCGACTTAAAATAATATAGGAATTTCATTAGACATGTTTATAATAGTAACAGTTTGCAATACAACGGGGCTTAAATTTCTCTATACATTTTTCGATAATGCTATAAGTAATCACTAGCTTCTTTCTAGGAGCGTATCTTATCTTTCTCCTTTTTCCAAACAATGCAAAGTGTCTACTTTCTTGTCTTTATAACATTAAAAATCAGAAATTTTATTTAGTCGCTTTGTTAGCCGTTCCACCATTTTTGTATCATAAAGTTGTTTTTTCTTAAAATTAAGACAATTCTTTCATTTCAAGAAATCATTTCCTGAAGTGTTGTAAAATTATTTTAATTTCATACTGATCTGTCTTATTTTTAAAAAAAAATTGGAGTTTCTTATAATTAGAAAAATTATTATCATGAATTTAAGAATGCATTTCTAAATTCAAATTTTGTGCGGGCTTAAAAATAAATAAAATAGTCTTTCAAATATTAAAAGATTTAGAAAAAATGTCTTTAAAAATAGGTAGATAATTTACCTAAATATAAGATTTTTGCATTTTTCAATTTCTTATACCTTCAGAAATTAACTCTCAAAAATTTATTAAGAAATTTCAAAAAGAAAAATTGTTACAGCAGTTTAAGCGTGCGCACCTTTTTTGCTCTCTGGTGGTAATTTCGGCTATATAATAAATTGAAAAAAAAAAAAACTTTAAACGCGTTTTTCTCAAAATGATGTTTTTTCAAATGGCGGACAGTTAATCTCCGGATTGGCTGAACCGATTTAGGTCAAATTTGGTGTGATTATTTATTCAAGTGTCCTGTGTGGTAATCCACCAGAATATACATAGACCAAAAGCCAATACAAAAAAATTTGGCAAGCGAACTAAAGTGAAAAAATAGGTGATTTTTCGAAAAATTATTTCAAACAGCCGCCATTTTTTTTAAATCATTTATTCAAATATCCACGTAAGAAGCATTTCTCTTTAAAATGTCGTTTGGTTCTTCTGTTTTAGATTCTTCATTCCTGAGATTAACTTTCCGTGACAGCTTCAGCGACCTCTATAAATAATAAAAAAATTGCAAAAAAAAAAAAAAAAAATTGTAACTACCTTAAAAATGTAATAAAAGTGTAAGAGAAGTTTGAAAATGTTATATAATAAAGGAACCGAAAAAAAAGTATTGAAAATTAGGCTGTTTTTTACCTTTATAACCGGTACTATTCCCTTAATTGAAAATTTTGATTTTACAGAATTAAAACTAATATAACAGTCGATTGCGCTTTATTAATAACCTTCTGCCAACTAGTGAACAATTGCTGATCGTTAGAATGTAGAAGCTATTTGATCAACAAATTTAAGAAGTTCGTTTTTTTAACTTTTATTCATTTTTAAATCTTTTTCCACTTAAAAAATGCTGCATTGACGTGAACATATGATAGTCAGAGGGTAAGACATCAGGTGAATAAGGTAACATTTCCCAACCTAACACTTTCATTTTATCCTGAGTCTTTTTTGCAGAGTACGATCGGGCATTATCATGTTATAAAAGAGCGCGGTTTCTGTTAATAATAGCCGGATACTTATTAATCAGTACTTGATTTACGTGTTCTGATTGGTTACAGTAAATTTCAGCTGTTTTTGTTAGTCCCAATTTTAGAACCTCGAAATAGATATGTCATGAATTTTCCACCAAACACACAACAGAACCTTTTTGGGGTGTAATCCAGATCTCGGTGTAGCCAATGGAACTTGCATTAGAGAAAGCCACTGTCTTCTGCTTTTAAGATTGTCATAAAGAATGTATTTCACATCCCCCGTGACCAAACGATCAAAAAAAGGTTCACGATTGTATTGTTCGAACGACAGATTACAGAAAATCAAGAGATTAGATTTGTTCTCGATCGAGTATGAGGTACACCTTTTCTATTAACTTTACCAATCTGATTTAATCTTGTATGGTCGACCATGGTGAATTAAGCTTCTCCGACAGTTCTACGACCGTCCGGCGAAGATCAGCTTCTATTGCTGCACGTAAAATATCATTATCCAGAGTCACAGGTCTTTAAAGTGCTTTAGAAAGATCAAAATGACCCGATCTGAATTTGGCAAACCATGGTTGACATTTACGAACATCCAGTGCTTCCGGATAAGAATCGGAATGTCGTCAGATTGTTATCCTTCCAAAATTCGTATAGAAAACAATGCCCAATGAGCAATTCTTCTGGATATTTGTCCGTCATTTTGAATACGGTCAATAAAAAAAGAAATATTTATTTACAAAATAGTATTAAACAGTCTCTTCAAGTTTGCAAGTTGTATTGAAAAAAATCGGTGTGCGAAGATGGTTGCAATTATGTGAAATGTTGACTTGCGCATAAACGACATTACTCTCCGGTCCCCCTAATATTAAAATTTATTAAATATACACTATTATAAAATTTATAATCGCGCACCGTCTATTTTTCTAAAATCTCAAGTTCGCCCTCTCAGCAAGCACTTAATTTTGCACCCTAATCACCCGTTGAAAGCCAAAGAGCCGCCAGTTTTAAAAACTTCAGCAAAAAGGAAAAAAAAACAATGGGCAATCACATAAATTAGCAATCTTCGCTGCCGTATTAGCATACCATTCTGCTCCTGTTTCTTGTTCATCCTGCAGGAGCAACAGGAGCAGCAGGCAGCCGCCAGAATTTCTCTTAAAATTGTCCACCACTTTATTTCGCAGAAATATTGACGGCCATTACCGTTCCTACCAAATCCGGGAGGGAGAGGAGGGGATAGGATAAGGGAGGGACCAGGATCGGGACTGCTGCTTCCAGCCGAAGATACCCGGGATCTCGGCAGATGGAAGAATATAAAAGCGGCAGGGCCGGCCTCTTCCCAATCTCCATAACATAACCTGATAACGATTTTCAATTCGGCAAAAGTGCGGACATCGCCAGGACCAAAACGTACCGTCATTGTCCGGATGGGCGGGAAAGAGGACGGATCAGTTACCGGTCCTAATCGCATTTGCGTCCAGGATGAGTGTCGGGACCGGGAACGGGAAAAGGAGGAGTCCCTGATCCCGGGTCAAATGTAAATGTAACCGCAGAAATTCTGGCTGCATATTGTAAATGAAACCGCAGCTAGCCAGGCTCTAGCCGGCGCGGCGGATAGGATAGAGGAAATAAGCAAAACTCTCCCTCGTTGAATGGGTCCGATGATGGCAGCGCGGAGTCATTTCGCATTACCGGGACCCAGGACACTGGATATATTGCGGGAAGCCCGGCCGAATTGGCTTCTGAAAAATTCCGATTTCAATATAACAAGCCCCTGAAATTGTAGCGAGTTGGATATCGTTATTTCTACGTGCGGGCGGGGTTAAGAGCAAAGAGATAGTCCATTGAATTAGCCGAGAATGCAAATTTATTGGAGGATAATTTATTGAGTGCTGCCACATTCACGGCCTTCCTCCGGCTGGACTTCTTCGATGGACAGGAGCCCATGTTCTGGCAATAATTGGGACAAATAACTTCCAGCCAGCGAAGCACTAGATATGATTACTCCCGGATCGTGTACCGGGCATATACGAGATTTGGACCGTCATGTTCCCCGGGAACAATGCCCATGTACTTATCAGAGTAGTGGCCTCACGGTCCAGGAAGTCCCAGGGAACAGGAACCAATTTCGATGGTGATGCTGCACATATTATGTAGCTGATATCCCAGGAAACAAGACCCTTTCTCTGATTAAATCGACTCGGGACCGGGAGCGTACGATGAAATTCTTTTTGCCCTTCGGTGCGCTTCGCTCCTCTCCCTCGTCCTCGTTCTCTCGTCTCCTCCTTTTTACTGGGAGTGTTATGACGAAAGGACCCCCAGGGCGGTGTGGTGAGATGCGGTGGCGGTGAAGCCTTAATCTTCTTCCCGATTCGCACTCCGAGGAGCAGTTTTTGGCGTGGTATGGTGGCGAAAGGTATCGTCAATGTCTCAGCTTAATCAAATAAACTTCGAAGGACTTAAAGCCTCCCACTTAGACCTTTTGAATGGCGGTAAATTATTTAGCAGATCAGCGCGCGGCCCCGTGAAAGGAAACCGAAAGCAAACTGCGAAGGGGCCTTTTGTTGGGGAGCCCCATGAATATTTAAAACGCCCGAAATGTTGGCTGAAACTGAGCTTATAATTATTACCGTCATTGCTTATGCACATCCGGGAGATATAATCCACTCCGGATCCACCTTTCTCGGTGTGTGTGCGTTTGTAGGTAATCCCACAATGCTGGAGGATTGTTACATCTGCGGTGTTGAAAGATGAACAAGGTTTGGAATGTGAAATTATGTTTTCCTAAATTCGCCTTCAAATTGCTAAACCTATTTAAATTTTCGTTCCCCTATAACACCTCTAGTTTTTGACGCTAGCTATAGCAAGACTAAGCGAATTACATTTTGAATTGAATCGGTTATTTAACACTAGATTGCCGGATGTATATATATGTGTATACAGGGTGTTCAGAGGTAAGAGGTCAATACTGCAGGGGGTGAAAGGTCAGACCGAGACAAGCAAAAAATCGTATGGGTGGGGGGGGGGGGGGGGGAGGGCATCTCGCACCGTTTGGCAGTTACAGGGTGATTCGTAAATCAGGATTTTGCCTTATATGGGAACCGCTCTTGTATTTTTATCTTTTTTTCTACGCATCGCAGCGGCCCCAAACTGATTTCAAAAAATCACTATTTGGAAGCCCTTTCCAAAAAAGTTTACACCACCCCCCTATCCCCAACCCCTTGGCCACAATCCCCCCTGGAAGTTGAAAAAATTAACTTTCATTTCACGATTTTTCACCTTTCGCCCCACTTTTCTCCGAAATTCATGTTATTAACATACCTACTTTTTATTTTTTTTAAGTTGGCTATCTAATTACCTTTCCAAAAAGGTGCAACATGCCCAGGCAGGAAAAGGATACGAAAATTTATTTACAAAAATCCTTTTACAGAATATCATGATAATTCGAATTTTTAGGAAATTATACTTAAGTTAACTAAAAAATACATTTTGTTCGCTTAAAAACTAATTACAATTAAAACGTATGTCCTTTAAAAGCTGTTCAAAATGTTCTCCGCTAGTTTCGATTCATGCAAGTAGCCTTCGTTTTATTTCACGTTTGAGGTCTATGGTAGCCAGTCTCTCCCGTATTTTCGTGGCTGCAGTCCCAATCCTGGTAACTAATTCTTCTCTGGTGTTGATTGGTCTTGAGTAAACTTCATCTTTCATCATTCCCTATAAGAAAAAGTCCAGTGGAGTAAGGTCCGGTGACCTAGCAGGCCAAGGAATCGGTCCACCTCGTCCAATCCAGCGCTCTGGGTAATGTTCATTCAACCTTGCCCTAACAATGTTCCCAGCATGCGCAGGTGCTCCGTCGAGCTGTAAATAAATTGCGCTTCTGGTGGCCAGGGGGATATCCTCCAACAGATCCGGAAGGGTATTCTCCAAAAAGTCCGAGTATAGCTGACTATTCATCACTTGGGGCAAGATGAAGGGTCCTATCAACTGGTTGCCGATGATGCCAGCCCAGACATTGACACTAAATCTTTGCTAGAAGGACCGACACCTGGTCCTATGTGGGTTCACATCTGACCAGGTGTGGAGGTTGTGCAAGTTTGTGATGCTATCCCGGGTGAATTGCGATTCATCCGTCCACAGAATTCGGTCTAGAAACCTTCTGTTTTCGATGTCAGACTCGAACATCCAAGTGCAGAATTGCAATCGTCCTTCGGAATCTCCTTCCCTAGTGCTTGGACCGGGATATGGTGGTATGGATGTAGTCCCTCTCGGTTCACAACGGTCCAAACTCTCCCTGAAGACAATCCTGACCTTCGTGCGACCTGCCTGATGCTTATTACAGGGCTGTTCCTGACGATGTTGAGGATTTGTTGGTCGGGGTCCGCTGAATCGGCCGATGTTCCTGACCGCGTTTCTGCTCTGGGGGCGGTTACACTTCCGGTTTCTTTTAACCTTCTGAAAGTCCTTGAAAATACACTTCTGTCGGGTACACGTTGATTCGGGAATCTCCTTTGGTATTGTCGTACGGCCTCACTATCATTTCCGTCTACTAAACCGTACACGTAAATTATATCGGCAGACTCTTCCACACTGAATTCTGCCATTTTATCTTAATTTTTTCTATTAAACACCCGGTTTTATCGATTGCTTCTTCAACTGTGGTCAATGTCCTTTCAAACTTACCCATTTTTATACCATAATTCACAGGAGGTATTAGAAACGGAGCGTCAGGAGCGTTAAGAGTCAATACTGGATATAATAAACTAATAACGCTATTTAACGAGATTACATTTATTATTTTATTACTGTTTTGCTGAAATAATAAAATTGTACTACCTCTGTTTCCTAAACAAACATTTCCGAACTTGCTGTCATAAAAATTGTTTACTTAACGACATTTTCCATTATGGTGCAATAAAGTAATTAGGTACCTGTGAGGATGTTTTAATTTCAGGACTTTTGCAACCCTTTTCTACCTGGGCATGTTGCACCTTTTTGGAAAGGTAATTAGATAGGCAACTTAAAAAAAATAAAAAGTAGGTATGTTAATAACATGAATTTCGGAGAAAAGTGGGGCGAAAGGTGAAAAATCGTGAAATGAAAGTTAATTTTTTCAACTTCCAGGGGGGATTGTGGCCAAGGGGTTGGGGATAGGGGGGTGGTGTAAACTTTTTTGGAAAGGGCTTCCAAATAGTGATTTTTTGAAATCAGTTTGGGGCCGCTGCGATGCGTAGAAAAAAAGATAAAAATACAAGAGCGGTTCCCATATAAGGCAAAATCCTGATTTACGAATCACCCTGTAACTGCCAAACGGTGCGAGATGCCCCCCCCACCCATACGATTTTTTGCTTGTCTCGGTCTGACCTTTCACCCCCTGCAGTATTGACCTCTTACCTCTGAACACCCTGTATATTAAGGTGCTTTTTTTTCGCGACTATTTTTTTTTTTCAGTCCCACCTCGAAATTTTGTGGCTAATACCTAAACATACATTCCCTGAAAATTGGAGCCCAAAAAAATAATATCTAGTACTAGACCAAGACGCATAAAGATTTCCCATATAAAATACACGTGAACTTTGATTATTTTTCTTCAAATCTCTACAACTCAGAGGCATTTTATGGCACATTCTTGGGCAATGGTAGGGTTTCTTCAGAATTGAATGCTCTACAAAAGTGTCCATTGCGATGTAACCCTAACTCCCACCAGCGAGGCAGTACGGGTCACTAACCCCAATTTTTCCACGAAATTCTCGCTTTTTGCCCCTATCTCGTAAACAACAAAAGGTACAGAAAAAGTGAATATGACAAACTTGTAGCAAATTCAATTTCCTACAAAAAAGTTGTGAACACCAAATCGCTAGCATTGATATTTCTTGAGATATTGGGCTTTGAAGTTGAGGTAGTGTTTCTACAATTTAGCTCAATAATCCAGCAAACTTCCACACTACCTCAACTTCAAAGCCCAATATCTCAAGAAATATCGATGTTAGCAATTTGGTGTTCAAGAACTTTTTGGAGGAAATTAAATTCCAACAAGTTTGTCATATTCACTTTTTCTATACCTCTTGTTGTTGACGAGATAGGGGCAAAAAGCGAGAATTTCATGGAAAAATTGGGGTTTGTGACCCGTACTACCTCGCTGGTGGGAGTTAGGGTTACGCCGCAACGGACACTTTTGTAGAGCATTCAATTCTGAAGAAACCCTACCATTGCCCAAGATTGTGCCATAAAATGCCTCTGAGTTGTAGAGATTTGAAGAAAAATAATCAAAGTTCACGTGTATTTTATATGGGAAATCTTTATGCGTCTTGGTCTAGTACTAAATATTATTTTTTTGGGCTCCAATTTTCAGGGAATGTATGTTTAGGTATTAGCCACAAAATTTCGAGGTGGGACTGAAAAAAAAAAAAAATAGTCGCGAAAAAAAAAGCACCCTAGTATATATAAAAGAAGATTCTTATTTTCGGTTTACAAGACCAATGTTTTAAAACTAATTTATTTTATATTGTCTACTTTTTTGTTTATTATTGGTGTTTCGGTCTTTGTTTCTAGACGTAAACATTTATTGTCTATGCTTTTGAGATTTCATTGTTCTTAGATTATTTTTTATGTTGCTGGTCTTTCTTAATTTTATAGAGTATGAGTCTTATTATATAATGGTTATTCTTACTATATATATACCTATTTTAGCTGAAATGAGTCAATTTGACTCAAACATCAAAATCGAAATTTTTTTAGGAAAATAAATTATTATTTTAAAGAAACTTTGTTAAAAACAATATTAACATATCTATTCTGTTTTAAAAAATACATTTTTCGCAGACGTTTTTATTACATTTCGCACAGACTTCTACCTCTTTTTACGTAAATAAAACTAAGAAATAAATTCTGAAATTACCTTCGTACGCAAAAATTCCTTTAAAAAAATAGATTTTATACATTTTTTTTTCACAATGAAAATTCCACACTACCTCAACTTCAAAGGCCAATATCTCAAGAAAAATCGATGTAAGCGATTTGGTGTTCAGAACTTGTTTGTAGGAAATTGAATTTGCTACAAGTTTGTCATATTCACTTTTTCTGTAGCTCTTGTTATTTAGGAGATAGGGGCAAAAAGCGAGAATTTCATGGAAAAATTTGGTTTAGTGACCTGTACTACCTCGCTGGTGGGAGTTAGGATTACGCCGCAATGGAGACTTTTATAGAGCATTCAATTCTGAAGAAACCCTATCATTGACCAAAATTATACCATAAAATGCCTCTGAGCTGTAGAGTCTTGAAGAAAAAAAAATCAAAGTTTACGTGTCTTTTATACTGGAAATCTTTATGCGCCTTGGTCGAGCACTTAATATTAATATTAAGGGCTCCAATTTTCAGAGAATTTTTGTATAGGTATTTCCCACAAAATTTCGAGGTGGGACTGAAAAAAAAAAAAATAGTCACAAAAAAAAAGCACCCTAATATATATATACATATATATATATTTTTTTGCCATTTTTGAAAAATCATCAAGAAATATCAGGGTCATTGGCGCTTGTAACAAAGCTAAGCCTGAATCTTATTTTAGAAAATATCAAATACCACTAATTTCTATAGTTTTTTCTAAAAATCCTCGCGAACAAGTTTTTGATGATCGTCTATCTATTATGATCTTCATGCAGCATCTATTGCATGAAATAATCGGTTTGCTCAAAAATGTGAATATCAAGACATATTTTGAACATTTTTAAGACCTTCCGTATTTTGAAAGAGATAAAAATATTGTTACAGTATTTGCCTTCGCTTATAATTCACACTTTAAATTGTGATCGGGCAGATATAGGGATTAGCTTTCGATCCCTCCTTTGTGAGTGTCTATGGCAGAGAACCCAAGCGCCATACTGATGAGATCAGCTTGGCTTCTCGGATCGAAACACTCATCGATTTTTTGGGCTCGTCTACTTCGGTAGACGAGTATTATTCAGAACAAAAATGTCCCTACGTCCGTTTGTCTGTCCGTTAGTCACTGAATTGTGGCGAAGGCGGATGGTGTAGTTTTGCCGGCCAGCCGCTCGGCGAGCAAAATTACAACAATATTATTTTAATGCATTAGCATATCCCATATTTTTAAAAAAATTTCAGAAAAAGTCAGGTTAAACTCTTAAAACGTAAGGAAATGGGATTACCTTTATCTCTGGATATAGATGTTATTCAGGTTAATACGTACCGCGTTATATAGATATTATTTATTCCAGAAATAAATAAATTCTATATAAAATCACTGGGATTTATTTTGCATTACGTATATAAAAATTTAATTTTCAAATCACCAAATTATGATACGATTAATAAATAAGATTTTATAATACAAATGGCAATGAATACGTAATGTATATATATGTACATATTATAGTCTGAACACAATTAAAAATAATCTGATACTAAATTAAAAGAGAACAATGCTTTATCGTTTGTTAATTTTTAGGGAAATTTCCTGATAACGGAAATTCATAAAAGTGGTGATGCGCACTCGATACAAAAATTGAATTCCCCATTAATTTCAATGGCAAAAATTTAATACATCGAAAAAGTAATGCCACAGAAAAACTTTTAAAGGGGTTCGGGGTAGTCAACGGCGTGAAAAGATGAGTACTTTAAATAATTTTTTTATACAGTAGTTTAATTTATTTTATAAAACAAATAATACAAAGTTATTATGTTATGTTTTAACTTTATTTTACAAACATTTAAAAGCAAAATATTTATTGCAGACTAAGTTATCGCCATATTTGTTAGAACTCGTGCCACAAGTCATGACCATCATACCATATTACTGGTTCATCTAAAATCAATCAAACAAAAAAAGTTATTAGTTTAATATCGAAGGTTTTTTTTGTATTAAAACGTATATTTTTTATAAACAATAAATTAGTGCTTTTTCACTTTTTTCTTTGATTAATTTTAGATGAACCAGCAAAATGGTATGATTGTCACCCCAAAGCACGACTTGTGGAACGGGATCCCAAAAATATGGCGATAACTTAGTTTATAATAAATTTTCCTCTAAAATTTTTGTAAAATAAAGTTAAAACATAATATAATAACTTCGTATTATTTCTTTTATAAAATAAATTAAACTAAGTATTCTAAAAAAAAATATTTAAATACTAATTTTTTCACGACGCCGCGCCGACTTAAGTAATTAAGTTCTTGGAATGTGCTTGTACGAAAAACGCGATATATGAGTACCGCGCTATAGGAGAGCTGTCATAATTTTCGCTCCGCGTTATAGGAATTTTGACTGTATTTATTTCTATTAGATCCAATGCACTCTTAAAATTAAATTAAATTAAATTATTCAAAAAGAAATAATAGGAAAAAAGATTATCTGTGTACCTATATTGAATCCGTTTTCATGGATTGTCTAACTAATGAATAATTCTAGTATCATAATAAGTTTTAAGTACCTGACATTTATTTTGCCGGTTTGACTCTTTGCAGTATTCGGAGATGGCTCGCTTTACTCTTTTCGAACTTTTTATTGCCCAAGTGCATTGGGCGTAGCTGCTGAAGACCGTGCCGCAAAAGTTAATCGGGAAAGAAATTCCCTTCGAAAGTTTGGCAATCCTCCAAACGTGTCTAGCCCGGCTCCGAGCTGAAAAGGGGCATGTACGCGCGTCACGGGAACCGATTATCCGAGAATCCAGATACACAACTACAGAAACAGGCGGCGATCCAGGAAATTCAGGTCCAGCACAAATTTGTTTTTCTGCCCAATTTTTTCCCTATTTTTCTGTATGTATATATACTATACTTATATATATATATGTGTTTTTTTTTTTTTTTTTTTTTTTTGCCGGGCAAGTTTTAACATTTCACTAAATCCCGACGAATTGGCCAGGAGAGGTGGGAACATAGCTTTCCTCCTGACATATTTCGTGTTCGGTGGATTTTTCGTGTTGGAATTATTTCGCTTGCCCTTTTTGCTTGCACCACTGTCGTTTGGCAAACTCTGAAATTAGCATAAAATTTCCAGGGGCTTACAATGGTGCCAGTGCCAAGAGAGTTTCGAAGTTTTTCGATACGTTCAACGGGGATTTCGTTGATTGCAAAAAGTTTGGACGAATCACTTCTGGATGATTTGCATGCTGTCGAAATCAATGCTGCCCAGAGACTTACTTATTCTTTCCACTCTGGAACATTTGGCAGGGAATGCAGATGAGTTTGGAATAGAGATCTCCAGCTCCAGAAATTCCCTTTTTTTAGTGTTCTCCGTGATGGGTGTAAGGGTCACCTCATTTCGAGGTTGCGACTTTCTTTCGGACTAATTTTATGAGTTTTTGGGGATTAACCCGATTTACGAAATGTTGCAATAAACGATGATTGCATTGCAATTCTGGCAAATAGATCTTCTTGACCATATGAAATTTAAATGTGTTTGGTATCCGATAATTTGCATAAATATAATAAAACTGTAACTATGGCTCAATCCTCAGTTTCTGTCGAATCAATATAAAGACTTATTTGAACCATCAATGAAAGAACATCTCATATAAAAATTGTTCTTAAAATACTGCAAAATAAGCATTCATTTTTACATACTATATTCTGATGGTCACTGGAAGTAGCTTCACTAATATAATTTATTTTTAAATTCTTCTCACTTCGCTTATCTTGCTTAAGCGTTCTCAAGCTATGCCTCATTTAAATATACATGCAACAATGAAACGCTAAAATAGTTGCTTTATTGACATTAGCAGTGCAATAAGTCACACTGAATGCAGTAAGTAGTTGGTCAAAAAAATAGATATTCTTATTAAATTATATCATTTTTAAAGGAATTTATGAGATTTTAAAATAAATGTCTCCATGGTGAGTTCTTCAATATTAAAAACATTCATAATAAAACATATATCACTGCGAAAATTTTTATTAGACGGGCAGAAGAGCAACATTTGGTGAGAAAGTTGAAAAATGAGGAAAAACCTACAAATTCATTGCCGATGTCTTAGTTAGGACGTTCCTAGAATATCGTTGCAAATGCATCAAAGCGTAAAAGAAAACAGTAAACCAGAGATTGACCTAAGAAAACAACTTCAATCACTAATCATCAGATCATCATTATGGTCTTAGCCATACTGCTCTTAAGGAATCCATTTGTGTCTTCAAGGACGATTTGCACAGCGACGTGGAGCAAAGTCATCGCAGGACTTATCCGCAGAAGATTACACATACAAATCTACCAGGAAGAATTGCTAGAAGAGTTATTTTGCTTCGTGAAAAAAATTAAAAGGCAAGAAACGATTTTATCATCAGCCATACTCGTAAAGATTAGGCTGGACAAAAAAATCTAATAAAGTGGTACATAACATTCGATGGAGTTACGAAACAAAGTTCCATTTATACGGATCTGACAGCAGGCGGAATGTTTGACGTCCAAGCAGAGCCGGATTATCAGCTTCACTGATGGTACGCCACCGATATTTTGCCACCCCTAAAACTCCGAATTTGAACCAAATATAATACCTAACAATTAAAACTTCTTAGAAAATATTAATTTCAGTACAAGTGCACATTTTTTCCGGATTATAATGTCAGTGGATTAAGAATGATGAGCTGTATGTCACTTGCTTTTATCTACGTTATTTAATTTAAACTTTCTTAATAAGTTTTAAGAAGTGTAATACTCGCCTTCCTTCCGGCTATGGGGTTTGTCAATTTTGTCTCCTTGATTTAAGATACACCCGCAAAATCTTTTATTAAATACTTGACAAATATATTTTGTAATTTGTTTAAAAATTTTTATGTTAATTTTTCCTGTAAAGTTGCCGCCCTACGCCATGGCGTACTTGATGTTACCTACAATCCGGCTCTGCGTCGAAGCGGCAAAGAATATAATCTAAAGTTCACAGGTATAGAGATGTTATTCTTGGTACGGTGTCGGTCCTATTATATGTATTAAAGAAACAATGGCCAAGATAGTTTATAGCCAGCACAATAATAATCCCAAAGACTCATCTAAGTTGATAAGTGAATAGTTTACGGATCATAATGGTAATGTTCTCATTGAGGATTTATGGGATGAGCTGTAATGGAATGGCAAAAGAAAAAATAACAAATAAGGAGCAGTTGTGAGGTGCGACTCAGTCGCATTGGAGTGTCATACCCCTTAAGAATTGCCGTAAATTAGGTATGTCGAATCATTCAGAAAAAACATCGATTTTCGATTTGATTCGAATCGAACGTAATAAAATCGATTCTCGATTAAATTGAGCATTGCAAGACCGATTTTCGATTAATCAACTCGTTAGTTATTTTTTTTTTAACATCCTTACTAGACAGAGACAAGGAAGTGACGATTTAGTGTAAAGATACTAGGTCTGTTCATTGACAACCCTGTGGTGTCACAGTGCATCATAGCCACACTGGTTTTTAAACGTCAAATGCTATTTCGATGTTTTTTGAGAAACCTGTAGCACCCTGGGGTGCCCCGGTCTTACCGCAGCTAAAATCCGATGTAAACTCAGGGCTAATGACAAATATCAGTTTAATTGTTAACAGACGCGGTGTATAAAGTGGAATTAACTGTTGCTACGGTCACAAGAAGTTAATTTTAGCATTTCGATGTGGAAATTATAAAAAAGTAGTGGTTTTATTTTAGAATTTTTGTGCAAAAGGCCAGATGATAGTTCTCCTTTTTAATAAGTTATTCGTTGAACTGACAAGTATTGAGGTACCCCATGTTTTTTGACAATCCTCAGAGCGCCCTGAGGTGCCACAGGTTTTTGGGTCAACGAACAAACTTACTGTATCAAAATATCAACTTTAATACAAAATTGTTGTCCTGTCGAAAGATCACAACAAAAGTTTAGTATGCAGTTCTCTGCACCAAATTGCCATGAAAACATAAAATGCAATAAGTAAATGATAATGAAATGCGTTTATTATTATTAAACGAAATAATTACATTTCCCAGTATTTAAGATCGAGTGACTTTAAATTAATGCATTTATAGTGAGGGAGAATGCCCTGACTATATAAATTTGAAATATTAAAAGAAGAGAATTAATTTAAAAATTAAAAATGCCAAATCACTTCTCTTTTTGTCTAAGGTTCCGTAAGACTCATTTTATTTTTTATTTTTCAAAAAGCAATGCCAACTTTTTAAATTTATTTTTTTTTAGAAAACAACGACTGCTGCGACACTATTGATAAAATGCAAATGTGTCACCACCACACATTTATATAGTCGCTCAAGAGCCAAGCGACTCCTTTTATCAGTCGCAATATTTCCCGCTATGGAAAAAATTCGTTCACAAGGAACAGATTTCCCAACTATACGTAAGTTTAAGTATTTAACTACATACTTATAAGTATTGATTTACAATCGGTTCTATTGGAAATAACTTTTTTGATGATGCCAATATTTGATAAGATTCATCGTTTTGAAGTCGACGGAGGGCTGTGACAAATAATAAATCAATTCGTCTTGTAAGCCTTGTCCTTAACTTTCTTGTCGAATTGATGTCCACTGAATTTTTACCAGCTTGTTATGGAATTCCCACATATTAGGTTCTTCTGCTGCAGTCCGATTCGACGGGTTCTTGGATCGATTCACTGAATCCAGTGTTTCATGTCAATCTAACAATCGATTCCTTAAATCAAAATAATCGATTTTCCGATTAATCGATCGCCGATCGGCATGCTTATCGCAAATTAGGAGGTACTTCGGGCTACTAAGTATTTATTTTTGTTTAAAATATATTTATTTTTCTACAAGTACGCTATAATTTATTGTGAAAGAGAGTTTATCTTTGATATAATCTGCTCACATCTATTATTGTGTCCAACATCAGAAGGGAATTTTTGTTGTTTTTTTATTTTTTTTATAACAAATAAATGGACTAATTATATTATAATTGTTATTCTTGCTTTCCTAATTATGAACTTAGCCAAATAAAAAACGATAGAATAATTGCTAAAGTGATTTTCATGATAAAAATCCCTTAAGTTTAAAAATTCTATCTAGCACCTATTATTTTGACCATAAGTTTATATATACATATATATATCGAAAACATATATAAAATCATGCATTCCCTAAAATATCTTATTACACATTTTCATAAAAATTCCATAAAGTTAAGAATTTGACTGTCCAGTCCCACTATCTTAAATGTATAAAAAATGACAACATATTTAATATCAGCGTTCCCAGAAGCATTCAATTATTACTATATATTATTATTATTATTATTAGCTTAGATTTTCACAGGTCGCCATTTAGAATTCTTTTTAAATTTGAAACTTTTATAGGTATTCACGAACTTTCGATAACGGTCTGATTACTTAAAATCGATTTGAAAATTACAGCGCACTAGATGACAACAATTCTATTATATTATAATTTAATGCCAGATTACAATTTGACTTTCCAACTGACTGTCAAATTTATTTTCACTGAATGCAATTTTGTGTTTCGACCTCTCTTAATCCTTGATTATAAAATCTTCACAAAGAGTTTATAATCAAAATTTGAAATAAATTTTTGTTTATAAGAACGCAAACAATAGGCCGGGCCGACCATAAAGTTCTTCAAACAATTTAAAGAGCGCTTTAAGTCAACATTGCCTTGGGACTTGTTTTTTTTTTTTTTTTCGAAGAAGGTATCATTCCTCCTCCTATGCAAATTTGAATCCAATCGAAATTCTGGTTCAATGAGTAATGAACCTTCTGGAAATCACTTGTATATGTATATAAAGAAGCCCGTAAAATTCGCCCTCGTCGTAAAGATGTATGAATTTTTATGAGCACTTTGTGATTTCAAAAGTATGCTATAATTTTTCTTTTCGTGCCCCTCAGGACATTGGACGTAAAAAGTTTAACTGGCTTCTAAAAGCAAAGATGTTTTCGAGCCAAAAGAGGGTGATTGAATTCGGAAAACTCACTTGGTTTTTTTCTTGTGATTTTCAATACCTAATTCCCTGTGAGATTATGACTCACATATTTCCATTAGTCCTTTGAATTTTATTCTTTGCCGAATCGATTTTTGTATAAAGGATTTTGGGTATTAACGTGATATGTATTTAATGGTTAAGCAAGATTAAATTAATTCGTGAACCCTTTCAAGTGTAAAAAATTCGGAATAAGAACCCCCATTATTATTAGGTAAAATTTCTGAAACTTGAAGAAGTTAGTATTAAATAAAAATAAGTTTAAACAAATTAAAAAAAACCTTTATATTAGATATATTTTTATGCACTGAAAATAAAAAAATAAATTAATTTGAGAATTCGAATATTTCTTACGTAATTTATTTAAAGAAATATTTTTACTAAATATTCAACTAAAATAAAAGCGTGGCATGGTTTTTTAAATGTCTCATCGTTATAATAATGATTACTTGTAACATTTTAATTAGTTTAGTTACACAAATAATTCTCTCAAATTTATTGACTGTTATGCTATCTTTGTACGATTTGTATTATATATTCTACTTTGTTTTATTAAGGGATTATATATAGTTAAATTTTCAAAAAGTCGATTTTTTTTTTCGTAATGTAAATATATTTAAGTACACCCACAGAAAATTGCATGTGAATCGGTGAATATTCTCGAAGTTACACGCACATTTTTTATTCGTCTGGTAGTTCCATTTTTTTTTTTTTGAGTTTCATTTAATCTGAAAAAGCTATAGGATGTTTTGAAACTCCCCTAAAGATAAATACGAGTAATAAACGCAAGGGGAGCACATGGAAACAATGTATTTTTGTTGAAAATAAAGGGCAGCTGTGAGCTCCTTCAGAATACAAAAGAAAAAGTATCTACAAAACAAACTTACGTCCTTACCATTAGCAGCTCGTTGTCATTTCTTATGTCATTTTAGTAAACAACACAACTCCAATCCCCCAAGTACACAATTTCGAGAAATGAAAAAACCCTCAAAAACTCTCGACAACTTCGAAAACAAACTTTGAACAATCATCAGGATGCTCGATTCCTACGGCGGCGACTCTAATTACAGACGAATGGTGGTGATGGTGGGGCTCAAAAGAGGCCCCCATCTGCGGGTTGCGAACTGTTAAGTACAAATTCATAAATATTTAATTAATTTTACTTTTTTTATGTACTGGCGGCCGCTTATTTGTACAGCATCTGGCTAATTTGCTGCCATTGTGCACAGGAAGAGCACAGGCCAGACACCCCCATGAAACACCCCCATTAGGAACTGTGGGGCTCCTCTGGCGGAGTAGGAAAAATCCTTTTGCTTCGGCAACAATTGCAAAAATGGCCGTTATGACAGCAGTTCCGCCACCCACAACATTTGTTGTGTTTTCAAACTTATTATCCGGCGCAACGTTCCTTATTATTATTATTATTGAAATATTTTGCGAAAGTGTTAGATATTGCGAAAATCCAAAGATCGTGGATGGCCTCCTCGAAGGGTTTTGATAACGTAACAACCTTAAGGGTGGTTCTTTTCCCTTCACTTCAAGGCCCACCTCCGAACCTTGCGAAATTAATTCCGAAGCGTGTGAATTATGCCGCGAAGCGCCCTGTCCCCGCTAATCAGACTCTAGCATACCTCACGGCCGAACTGTGTGTAAGTAAACAATGAAGTTGCTAGCGATTCCGTGCCTGCACTAATTGTATTTATAAATTTCTGTATAATTAGTACTTTCACACCGCTGCTGCAGGTATTCTTAGTATTTAAGACTACGGGGGATGTTTGTCTCTCTGTTGATAAATATAGGAAACATCACGCGTCATCATCATCCGAATGCATCAGACAACTTCTTCTCGAAAGCTGTAGGAAGAGCACCTTTTTTGGGTGGAATTTTGTGGTAATAAGGATTGCGAAATCCAGAAAACCAGAGAAACCTTTGTCAGTTGGAATTGTTACCAAAAGGTACACGTAGAATACTCGGGAAAAGCACTCCAGGAACCAGAAATGTAAGGATAACATCTTCTCTGCTCCACTTTTCCAAGTCGAATGTGTTTGATTGCCTTTCATATGTTAAAACGTACTACGAACTATAAAACATAGAGAACGAAATTTTCTTCCGGGGAAGAGAAGTAAAACAGCTGCTTCTGCAGGATGTTGAGAAATTTTTGGAGAATCCCCAGTAAAACAAATTACAAATTCTGATGATGGCAAATGCACGTGTTATTTCAAAGACTAAAAGCCTTAGCCCTCACTCACCATTTACTCGACATTCCGAGTTTTATAGATGTTTCTACTTACGTCAACATTTGATGTATAATCCCATTGTACATTTGATACGTTTATCTTACAACAAGGAATGTATGTAAATGTGATAAAAATATTTGGTTCCTGGATACTACATAAACGATTTTTATACTGTGCACTTATTCATATTTATTACTTTGACCAAACGTATATACACTGGCGTTCAAAATTAAGGGGTCATCCAAAAAATCACAAAATGTTCTTAATTTTTAAACCGCTGTATCTTCGTGAAAACTTAACGAATTTGGATGAGCTTATTTTAAAGTTTGTACTCTCTAATTTAAAATCTATATATCAAATTCATCCAAATCAATCAGTGATTCTTTTAATTTTTTGGAACATTTGGCAGTTGAATACATTTTTAAAATTTTAGTGTGATCAAAATATTGAAGGCAAAATACAAAAACAAATATTTTTGAGACAATCGAGCATTTCGAAGTGGATACTTTCAGCTTCCCAATGACATCTGGCAGAATACTTTACGGCCATTAGTTTAGGAGTTGTGGAAGCTCAAAGTTTAAAATGACGTTTTTGCTTTGTCAGTTGATAGCTCAGTTGAACAAAATCATAGGCAAATTTAAAAAAAATCATTTTGAAGGTGAAAGTACCTGCTTTAAAATGTTTCACTTGGATCTACTCGAAAGTTTTTGTCAAGCTCATAGAAGCCATTAAACTTCATAAATAATTAAGGAATAATTTTTTATTCTATGTTTTGACCCTAATTGAGCAATAAAGGTTTGCTTATGTTCGATACATAGATTTTAAAATAGAGAGTACAAGCTTTAAAATGAGCTTATATTCATTCAAATCTGTTAATTTTTCACGAAGATACAGCGATTTAAAAATAAACAAAGCTTTCCATCTAAATTAGAAAACGATTCCAAGAAGTTCTAAAAATTATATCATTCAAACCTGAGCTTGTTTTTATGGCATTTCCTATAATTTTTGAGTTATGGTCTTTATTTTTTGACGAATTTTGTTTTTCAGGGTTGCGGAAGTTCGTGGTTTGTTCGCATCAACCAATGACTTTAAATCATCATACTTAAGTTATTGTTCTCAAATTGTAGTCATGAATGGTTACCAGTCTTTCTTGTTTTTGCAGACATCGGGTACAATTATTGGCCCTTTTGTGTTTTTTTTCTACCAAAAATTTTGAAAGTCATGGGATTGCCATAAAAATTAGTAATATAATATTTTTGAGGGCACTGATTTCGAATCTTCTATCAACATTTTGAATTTCAAAATGGTAAATCCAATATGGCGACCAAAATTTCTAAAATTCAAGAGAATTTAATACAAATTAGTACAAACGGCATTTCGGGGCTTCTGAATTGGAATCCGGCCTATAGAGCTAATTTTTTCGCGTTAAGTAACGTAGTTTAAGTTGATTAAATCGACAAATGCAAAAAACCATTAACAATTAATTAACAAATGCAAAAATAAATTATTCTATCCCATCATACAACAACCGACTTTGTATTATACCCTGATGAAGCAAAAATGTTTAATATTGTTGAATCTGAAATAGATTGTGAATTATTGCTTTGGAAGGATGGAACTTCGAGAATTTTGAGGAGTATAGCTTTCCTCGGTTTATTGTTGTGTATTTCGAATCTGTTTATTACACATCAACTGTCAATATCACGATGACAGAAGACACAATTTAAAAAAAAGAAATTATAGAGAATTCCTATAGGGTCACCACTTTTTCGCCACTCTATAAAAAAGCTAAATGGGAAGATGATATAAATTTATATTCATGAAAATATCTTTGAAGCTAGTCGCCATATTGGGTTCGCCATCTTGAATTCCCAAATTTCATTAACAAGTTTGAAATCAATGACCCTGAAAACTTCCTTATACTGAGTTTGATGTAATTCAGTAATGTTAAACAAAAAATGTTTCTACTTCGAAAAACAGACTAGAATTAAAAACTTTCGGTATTTCCTTGAAATTTCGAGGTTGCTAGAAAAAGATTGTTTTGAAACTAAGTTCAGAAATATTTCTTTGAAAATATGACTTTATCGTGCTGATTTGTGCACACAAGAAATACAAGTTCTCGTAATAGCACAATAAAAAAGATGGTATAAAGAGTACAAGTAAATTAAAGATAATATAAAAAACTATTAAATTAAATTAAAGTAGACATACTGAATTTAAAAAGCAAATCATAGAAATAATTCCTAATACAGCCACACAAAAAAAGAAAAGTGGTCTGTACTTTACATGCGATATATGGTGTTCGATGTATTTTCGTGCGCTGAGCACGAATCTAGAGTCAGAATTGAGCCATCACATCACAGTTAATTCCTAACCTCAAAAAACAAGTAAAAAATAGCAAAAATCCGGATAAATGTACAAGGAAAAATACAGGAATATCTTTTTTTCATATTTTATTTTTTTTTTTCATATATTCATTTTTATGTAAAAGAACACCGTGAATCCAAATGCACCGTCAGAGTTAAGGTGGCACATCATGTTTTTTTTTTTTCCTAACTTCAAAAAATCGGTTCAGAAATATTGATTTCCAAAAGTCAACCGATTTACGCTAAATTCAGTGTGTGGAGGTTTTAGGGGTCGCTGATCACGAATCTGAAGGCAAAGTTGCAAAATTCAAGATGGCGACATCGTAAACCATATATCGCATATAAAGTACAGACCACTTTTCTTTTTTTGTGTAGCTGTGTAATCTACAAATCCACAACGCAATAACCCGAAAAATAATAGAATTAACACTACTTAGCATTATACGTGAAAAGGAAACATTCGAACTCAGGGATAGAAGAGGCATACCAAAATTCGTGTGTTCTCTTCTTTATTAATTTAAATAAAAAGAGTAGCAGTCATAAGTTTCAATTATCGCATCCAAGAAACGAATTTTAGATATGTTCTCAGACTGACGCAATAAATAATGCAGTCATTGAAAGTTACATTAAATTTGCGCCAGCAAGGAGAGTCGAGTCGAGCCGAGGGAAAACATTGCTGCTATATGTGAAATGGGGAATAAGTAAGGTTTTCACTAACTTTAATCGTATTTGAAAAGGCAGTACATAGCCAAAGTGTTCTCAAACAACCGTAGATTTTTTAAGAGCATATTTTATTAGCTTACAACATGTAAGCGAGCCACTTACCTTAACCCCGAGACTTCTTTAAATGAAAGATTTTGAATCGAAATTGTTTGGAAACGTGATCTAAATTTTATATCAAGAAATCCACAGATCCCTTTGAAGCATATATTTTTTTTCAACATTTTGTTTATACAAGTTGGTGTATAAGCGCTTTTTTTTTTTTTTTTTTGGTCGCCAATTAAGAAATTGAAGTCAGATTTTCAAAATCTCTGCCGTTTTGAATTTCAAAACTTTAACATTAAATTCGTAATCTGTAATTTAAAAAAAAAATTCGGAAAAATTTTGAGCAATATCATTCGAAAATTGGTAAAGTTTCTCGCTTTATTTATAAAATGTTCCTAATACATAAAATAGGTATTTTAACTATTTTTTAATGTTCTCTCATGGCTTCTATTCTATTCCAAATCCATCGAAACGAAAAACTAAAGAAAAGAATGTGGTAAGTATACTCCCCCTGAAACTGTTTAATAGGAACCTTTTAAAAGATTATTGCCAATTTCTAGCTCGATGAATAGAATCAAAACAGTCAATTAAGCATAAACATTCAACAGTGTATTCATGCATGATGGAATATCATCAGAGCAAAAATTTCTAATTCTAAACATAGAAATCTCATAATAGTTGCGTTTTTATTTTGTCATCTATCCAGGATCAATAGAAAATGTTGTATTGAACTGCGCCTCATCAATCACTTGGAGTAAAGACTTGAAATTTGTTTAAAAATGCATTGCATGCGTCGTGATTTTTATTCATGCAAAATTTTCAGTATATTTTTAGAACATTTTAAATCTTTGCTGTGGATTGCTCATGATAAATTTAAATACAATGCAAAATTTCTTTTAGATCTGGATAGATGAAGAGAACGAAAGTTAATTAGTCCTGTATATTTTAAAGACTATATTGTACATATTACCATAACATACATTTTAATTCTTTAAGATTTTCTTGCTAGATGCAGGAAAAATAAAATATATACAGGGTGTCCCATAGGAATGTGTGAAAACTAATGGGTCACATTTTTTTAACAAATAGAGAGATCGGTAAAATGTAAATACTTTTTAATAAAGGACAGTTGTCATTTTTATTTCATGTCCATTTTATTATAAAAAAATTAAATCTATTTAATACAAACCATTAATTTAAAAATATAGTGAAAAACGTAAATTATTAATAATATATATTTGTGAAATGTGAACCATCTACATAAAAGGTATCTACTTGCATTTCCTTGAATCTTCTGTCGCCGGAGAGAAGTACAAAGGGATGTTAGAAACCAAATCCTTTCTCATGCGAAAAAGAGGAGCCGCGTTAAATCTTTTTTTTTTATTCAAGATGGAGCAGCACCTCATCGCACACAAGAAGTATCATCAATAAATTTTATGGCGATCGAGTTATTGGCCTAAGGAATAGAATAGCCACCTTACTCGTCAGATCTCACTTAATGTGATTTCTTTTAATGGGGCTGCATTAAAGATCTCTGCTATGAAAATAACCAAAAAACAGTTGAGGATTTTATTAAAGACATTGGGAAGATCGTCAATGGCATTTCAAATGAAACACTAGAACATGGTTTTAATAGTTTTAGAAAGCATTTGGATATTTGTGCCAATTTAGATGGTTAAAATATCGAAAATATATATCATTAATAACTAACGTTTTTCACTATATTTTTAAATTAATTGTTTTGTATTAAATAGATTTAATTTTCTTATAATAAAATGGACATGAAACGAAAATGACGACTGTCCTTTATTAAAAAGTATTTACATTTTACCGATCTCTCCATTTGTTAAAAAATTGTGACCCATTAGTTTTCACACATTCCTATGGGACACCCTGTATAATTAAATATAAATAAATACAAATAGGAATTGTCATCAAAAATGCTCACATTGCTTGAGGCTTAGTTAAAAAGATGTAGAGCCTATTAACACTAAATGAAGTAAGTAGCACTATAATTTACACGAATTTTAACCCATTTTCCCTTATTACAAAGTGTTTCTCTCATAAATCAAATCTCGAAAGGTCGTAAAGAGGGAATTTTAGAAAATTATTACTTTCTTTGCTACATTTGCGGACAAAATAATAAGACCTAATTTGGCGGCAACGTGACGAAAAACATTAGCGATGGTAAATGTGCAGGGATCTCCAAGGTGTAGGTAATAATAATAATTTTCGTCTTGCCCAAACTCGCACCCGACCATGATAGCATTTAGCGACAATTTCATTTTCTTCCATCCGGAAGGAAGATAGTAATTGGGTGAAAATATCTTGCCACGTGTATATTTCCCGAAATGAAATTTTTCGACAGTTTCCTCGTGTTCCTCTGGCAATTTTATGAGCTCGTTAAATTGTTAATTGTGATTTAGTGCGAAACTTTGGCAGCGAGCATGTTTGCATCCTCCTTACCCCAGCGAAATTATGCCAGGAGGAGGGCACATTTTGTAGGGTATTTGGGACATGGGATGGCCCAGGTCCCGGCACCAAGAGTCAGGTATAGTCCCTGAAAATGCGACGATGCACCCGATGTGCCCACCTGCAATATATCGAGATAAAACATAAATCTACGTGCTCCGAGCATTGCTCCGGGGCGGTCGGGTTGGGATTTGCGTAAGTAATTGGAATATAATTCTCTAGTCGAGGCAGACTATAAACGAAATTTCGAAATTTGTGCGTAGGTATCCAATTTTAAAATACCTTATACCCTGGACAGAATGCAAACGAAATTTAGAATTTCGGACGTTTACAATTTTAAAAATATCTAATCATCTTTCAATTTATTATGCAAATTTGGACGAATATATTTCGTCAAACAAGATTTTGACACAAATTATATTTTAATTTTAAAGCAATATGATAATTTTGAAAGTGAGAACGCTCGAAATTCTAAATTTCGTTCATAGGCTGCGCTTTTTTAATGATATAATCTGGATCTGGAATTTTGCAATGAATTGACATTTTTCAATAGTTACTCATATCAATAGGTACTTTATAATTTTGCTAAAATGGCATTACATTGTATTGGCGTATGCCCATTTTGCGTCAAAAATTTAATCCAGTAATTTTCTCAGTTAACGATTTGAGGTTTGGATGGGTAAAATAAATCATGGCAATTTGCTGAATTTATTTCTAATTTTTAAATATTGACTATAGGATACGATTTATAAAATTCATTTCAATGCAAAATTTCAGTTCAAGATGAGATCATTAAAAAAACAATACATTAGTCTGTCCAAGATCTTCTCATATTTTAATTTCATACGAAATCCAAACAAATAGTCTGTCAAACAAAGATTTTGATACAAATTACACTTTAATTTCAATGCAATGGCTCGCATGATTGAAAAAAAAATCAAATGCTTATAAGTAAGTAAATAAGTATTAAGTAAACGTAAGTACTGGAATCCATATATAATCGTATTTATATAACACTAAACCTACCAATATTTTGGATATATGTACCAATTCCTACCATAACCAGTCAAAAGACCAATTTTAAAATAAAGAGCATATTTTTCCAAATTAATGAAAATTTGATTGTCAATTGAACTTTTAAAGCAATAAACCCAATAATACTAGGATAATAACAAAATATTGTATAACTAATGGGGTGTTAGTAGGTTTAATGCTAATCTTTTACTAGTACTAGTTAGTAAAACGTTACACATATATATAAGCTGCATTTTCATGATGACGATTAATTTTTGTGGAAATGCACCCTAGGAGTTTTTGTGAAAATGCACCGAGAATGGTGGCTGCACCTCGGCCGAAAGGTTTCTAGATGGCGGTACGACAGCTGTACACTGTCCGTAGTGTTTCTGAAAGAATATTAAATGACCGAACTCTCTCGCCGAATGAGAGCTGAGAGTAAACAACAGGGTTTCGGTTAAGGTATAAACAATTTTTCGGTTAAGGTATAAACCTTTGTAATTTCATACTGACTGCAGTTTCAGCCAATCCACTGAAATATTAAGATTGTTTTAATATTCTTCTGTTTTATGATAACTCTCCATATATCGCTTTACTTAAAACTAATTAGTTCAATTTAATGTATTCATGATGTTAAATTTTTGTCCGAAAACTTTAAAACTCAGATAAAAAGGAGTTTCTTAAAATTATAAGGATAAGCTGCATTTTATGCATATCATTTAAAATTTTTGCTGGAAAATTTAGTAAATACTATTTCTAGTAAATATTTGAAATATTAATTATATGAAAACTAATATTTACTTACAAAATTTCTTGTAAAACTTTGACTGGTCTTTTATTTTTAAATTGACTATCAGGATGGGTCACCTTTCAGAACTAAATGCATATTGCTGTTGAAGGGTCTATAACCTTAAGTTATAATATCTGTCCTACTTTTAAACGATTCTATTTCTGCGGATATTGTCGGTCAGGGAATCTTTAATAATTATTTAATTTTCCAATTAATTTGTTTTTTCTTCAAGTTTAATATTTCTGTAATTTCTATAAGGTTTCTTGAATCACTCTATGTTCAACCAACTTTGTTTTTCTTGAAAATTCCCGAAATTTAAAGATATGACTAAACACAACATTTTATCACTATTGGAGAGTGATTGAATGCTTTTTATTTTTTCACATACTTTAGTGATCCACTCTATTGAGTACACCTATCCCCCGATTAACACGGTAGGTAGGTTCCTCAGAAAACCGTAAAAATCCAAATTCAAGATGTCGTATAAGTAAAAACTTGTAAATCGAAAACAGACTAATATGTGCATATTTCAGTAATTTATTTTAACGTAAATTAAAAGTAAATATATTTGGAGAAACATAAAGATACCAGGCTATTTATAAAATGACAAGTATAAAGTATAAGAATGTAATTCATTTTTCTAATAGAAAGAAGAAATCAAGTCTTTAGAAATTTTCTTTCTTATCTTTTCTTCCTGATTGGTATTGTGTAACTTTCATCATTCTATAGTAGTTATTGCGATACTGGTTTGATGTAGAGAAATAAGAGACAACTTCACATCGGTGAAACTTGGTATTGAATTCCGTAATTAAAAATGTTAAATAAATAAATAAACTTAATTAATAATCAAAAATGGCAGTAGCAATATTCACTTTTACCTGTTTTTTTTTTAAATCTCTGATTTTAAAAACCGTGTAAAAGTGTAAAAAGAGTACCGTGTAAATCGGGGGATAGATTTCGAAATTAAAAAATTCGTTCATAGTGTATCACTAGTAAAAAGTTCAAAGATTCTATGAATACCATTTTCTAGAGTACTTCAGTGCTGACCCTGAGTCTATCTTTGGTCACATCTGAAAGAGGCAAGGAGCAGATACCAGCCCTTCTCGGCCCCGCCCGTGGCCAGTCAGTCGTACGTATTATATTAAAGTGATTCTTAAATTAAAACCTTCAAAGGCAGCAAAGGTCGCTATCGCCAAACCATCTCTCTCTATTTGGCTTTGACATTTACCTTGATAATCTTCTTACAAAAGACTTACAAAGCAGGCGGATTGTATCTGCTCTGGTACGCTCCGGCGCCGTAGAGGAGGCGGGAGCGTTTCTCCTCGTTAATTCTTGGGCTTCCAGATTTTTTCCCCCCTGTAGAGGACCTCCTGGAGCCCCAAACCGTGGAGGGAGGTGGGAAAAAAGCGGCCCTTGTCCGAGGACTACCTTTTCTTAAGCTCGTTTTTATCAAAGCCTCATTATCTTGGCTTGTTTTATGTTGTCCACTTGTACCTTTATATCGATTAACAGCGTTCCACGTCGTTAGAGTGCTAGAGGGAGAGGGGTGTTAGCGTGCGTTCGTAGTCGGTGGCGTTGGCCAACCCTTCCACCCTTCCGAAGTGTGGTTTCTGACCTTTTCAGCCTTTCCGTGGTCAGATCTGGAGCCTTACAGAAGGGTTTGAGGGGACAAATAATTAATCAGAGCAAGGAACAAATTTTCGCCGCTTTTTTTTTTTTTTGCTTTTGCCTGGTTGAAATAATTTTGTAATTAAATCAGGAAGCGGCGGTCAAACCAACCGTTCCCTTGAGTCCCTTTTTGGGGTTCCCCAGGAAAGGGTAGAGCATAAAGACCTATTGCGTAACTTTTCGCAGCCAACCGATACTTGGTCATTAGTGTGCCGTGTGGAAAAGTCACTTGATGGCTTTTCATCCCTTTTTCGGGACTAGCTGTTGCGGTGAGATTTATATATATATAGTATAGGTATATTATTTTTATTTTATTTTATGGGAATTATTACGCAAAGGCCAGACGCAGACGGTGCGCATTCATTAAGATGTTGCGTTGCGATGGAAGAACGAAGAACAAAATCACAAACATTTATGGTAAAAGGCGGGCTGCTGCGTGGCAGCGAAGTTGCTCTGAGGCCAATTAAAACTCTTCAAAGGATCCCATCTCGGAGAGAGGAGATGATGAAATATAAAGGCTTAGAAAAGCGTTGGGGCGGGTAATGGGGTAATGACGAAAGGGGACAAAACCCTGGAATACAGAGTGCTTAAAACAAGTGGTAAATTGTAAAATTGAGGATGGATCTTTGGAATGTTTCCAAGCTTCAGGGCAAACTGGCTGCGAGGGCAATTTTGGTTAGATAAATTCATGGTTAAAAGTTAAAATAAAAGAAAAATTAACAACGAGATAATTCTCATTTACAAGTTTGAAGTTTTGGTGACTTTTTGTCAATTAATCCATTTAGTCACTGTGACTGCAATAAACTATTAAAATTGATATTATTGAGACTAATTTGAAATTTTATATGTTTTATTTTTTTATTAATTTAAGATGTTTCATGGTATTTTAGTATAAATTAATTGTTATAATAGTTACAGCAGAATTTAAATTTATAAGATTCTACTTTCACGTCGGTACTAAGTTAAAAGAAAGTTACTAAACAGACATGTAGTATTAACATAACTCTTAATTTCTATGTACATATACTCACAAAGATATTTACTAAAATTATTTGCAAACGTAATCAAAATTAAAGGAATATTTACTTCTTTACGTGCCACAGGAAAATTTCTTTATTTTAGGTTTGTCGAAGGAATATTCAATCAGGCGCTAGATTAACTATTATACTAATGATGTTTTTTTTGTGTGATTGATTTTAGATGAACCAGTAAAGTCGTATGATTGTAACCGCAAAGCACGACTTGTACTACTTGTACTAGTGTACAATAAATATTTTTTTTTAGTGTTTGTAAAATAAAGTTGAAACCTAATGTAATAACTTTGTATTATTTGTTTTATAAAATAAAGTGAACTACTGTACAAAAAAACATTATTATTTGAAATACTCATTTCTTCACGCCGCTGACTCCCCCTAACCCCTTAAGAAAATTTATACATTCTTCTAAGGATCATTATTTGCATTGAAATAAACATTCTCTTATTTAACTTGAAGTAATCATTTCCTAAAGTGTAGTAAAATTATCATAATTTCATACTGATCCATTTTATTTTATAATTACTAAAATTATATCATTAATTTAGAGATGCATTTCTCAATTCAGATTTTGTAAAGTTTAAAAAATAAATAAAATGGACTTTAATTTTAAAAAATATTATAAAATTTAAGAAAATATTTCTTTAAAAATAAGAAATTTAGTTTATTGCATAATTTCCTTAAATATAAGACACTTGTTTTTTGTGTGTATTTATTTAAAAACTTGGCTGATAAAACTGAGTCCGAAAAGGATTTTCAAGAGCCAAATACTATGTTTATGTAGTAAAAATTAAGAATTAGGTTATATCCAATCATAAAATTTGAAACACTGCATTTTTTGTTGTAAAGACCCACATGACGCAACTTCCAAAAATGAAAGATGCCAAAATTCATGTCATAGGTCCTAAACTTCAAAAATACTCCCGTAAAAATGTTTATAAATACATATACTCGGAAAAACAAGGCCGGACACTGGCAAGGCTCGAACCTACATAAATATATGGGAATATCATCAAATCACGAATTCACCTAAAGACAAATTAGAGAATACAGAAGTCTTTGACCTGTTTAACGACATCAATATTCTTTTCCTTGCATGAGAAAAGCACTCTTAATTTTGAGTACTATTCCATACACTAGGGCGATCGTAAAACGACCCTTCAGTACGCTTCGAAGAGTGAAGATCTGGCTCAGGAGCACTATGGCAGAGTGGATTAAGCCTATGATTTATATAACTTAGTTATAGACAAATTTGCGGCAAATCTGAGAAGATTATTATCAACATAAACAATTAACTTAGTTAAGCACATTATAGATAGTATCTATTATAAAATAGTGGCTTTAGGACGTTTAGTGTATATTTATTATATTTATGTACTACCTATCTTAATCGATTTAAATCGACCACCTGGCGTCCATTTCAAAATACATTTTTGAGACCACGATAAATGCCGCATTTCTCAGCCGATTTTGATCAAATTTTGTCTGTGCATTAATCAAATCAATATCTAGGTCATATTCACAAATCAGACTTACACTCTAAGAACTGAATATAAATTCACACTGTTCTTAAGAGCAACATTACATTTTTTCCTGTGTAGAAATTTATCACTATCGTAATAGTACACATTTTTGCTGTAATTAAGTGAACAATTATATACAATTTTAAAGCTTTGGGTGGGATATTCACTTTGTAAATATTGTGTGATTTTACACAAAATTTTTGTAAAAAGCACATAAATATGTAAAATTACATCAAACTGACGTAAATCTACAACCTAAATTCCCTCATTCAAACAGATTGAATGCGCAATGACTTTGTGAAGGTATTCCTTAAAGTTAAAACGTGTTGTCGGAAATATTTTCCTTGAAGGGTGTAATTTCCATTAAAGGTATAATAACTAGATCAGGGATCTTTAAAAAATTAAATATGATATGTATTCATTTATACTAATCTTAATACTTTAATACAACGATGAGAAAACCTTTTTGGTATTTTATTTTTATGTACTATAAGTTCATATTGCTTAGTTTTATGAATTTATTATTATAACCTTATTTCTACTATTTCCTTCATTTTAACCCATTCACTAGGGATAATGTCCGTGTCCCTTAACTGTATTGTAAAAATATTTGAGTATTTAATTCCAGACATGTACATCTACTACGTGTAAATTTACCTACTTTAAAGAAGTAAACAATACACATTTCTTACACAAAATTCACATCTTTTGTGTGTAATTGTCCGCATATGTGTGTAGAACTTTCATACAAGAAAAGTATATTTTTACACAGCCATTTGCATAATTATGTTAAGTGTAATTTAAATAAATATGGAAGTTATTCAATTTCCTTTCAAAAGTGCGAGAGTAGGCGATTGCACCTCATTATGTACATATGTATGATATATGATTTTGCTGTTGCTGTAATAGTCCCGTATTAAGCGATTTTTATAAAAGTTTGACTATGCTATAATAAGGTCCGTATTTTAGTAGAGTTTACAAACAAAAGCAGTTGGTTAAAGGTTAAATTGTTTGGGGAGCTGCACTTTCTTTATCGATCAAATTGTGCGTACAGTATGCTTTCATTGGTTCAAACTCTTGATGTTGTTTGAAAATTGAGGGACTGATTAAGGTAGTTTTGATTTATTTGATTTATTCGGTATATCTTAATGACTTAGTCTATGAAAATAAATTTTTTTTCCTTCTTTCGTAGACTAAGTAGCCTTCAATTCCTTAAAAATATATGCTAAAAATTTTCTTTTGATCTGAGAAAAGTTGCTGAAGTTACAAAAAGTGTAAGCATTTATATATACTACGCGAAAATTTACAATGCTTTTTTCTTTTCAAACCGGTAATAACGATTTTGTAGTTTAAAGCTCAGTTCGATTAACTTATTTTTAGCATACCTAATTATGCAGAGATTTCACAAAGAATTTTATTTTTCCTTTTATAATTTTGTTTTATTTAAAGACCTTTTTTTCAGTGCGAAAAGTAAAATCAATTTTTCCCAGTTTCTAGTACTTTCGAATTAAAAAACAAGATTTAACCAACCAAACTACCAATAAATTGTAGTAATAGTATAATATAATAGTATAATATATAAATGAGAAAAACGATTAATTATAGGGTGCAATAGACAAGACATAGCGATAGTAAAAAGACAATTAGTTTGGGAAAGAAACTGAAACTGCAATTCAATTTAGGTACGTTTATAAGAAAGTTGTTAATCATATTCTGCAGAACATCTCTTAAGTTAAGTAAAATTACGTACCCAAAAAGGAACTTTAAGGTTAAACGTCTACGGTGGTAAATAGAAATTCTCCGGGAATGAAAACATCATCTTTAAGTGAGTTTATTTGGCATGCATGGGAAAATAGGAAACTTCAATTTTATGTGAAGCTAAATTCTTCCTTTTGGTAAAAAAAAAAAAAAAAAAAAGTTTGAAATCGTGTTCAACTGCCTTTTCCACTTGAAAATCTCACTCGAACAGGTCCCACATGGGAGAAGCAACGTCTTAGAGCTTCCTTGAGACTTCTGAGAGTAGTGTAGAAGACTAGAAAACTTTTACATACCGAGCAAATTTCTTACACTTTCTTCTTCTTCTTCTTTTCTAGTCTTATATCCTCGAACACAAAATGAAATTTGCATACATTTGAAAGGGCAGAAAACCAAAAGAACAAGTCGAAAATGAAGCGGGGGTTTTGTGTGCAGTCAGGGGATGTATCAAAAATGATCCCACCTGGATAGGATCGTAGGAGCTAAACAGCTTGTCACCTACCAGCCCAATTTCCATAATCTGCGAAAGAAGTTCGCCTCTTTATTTTTTATTTTTTACCTACAATCAATAAGTACATTCTTGAGAGAGTAGGATTTGCTGGCAGCACTAGAACTCCAGTGGTAGGGCCCCATTATGCCCCTCAGAGCAGCCAATTGACCTACATTTGGTGAGCATGGAGAAAGGTTGCATTTTTTATCAGAAAAACGTGATACATTACCAACGGAAACGTGTCATTTAGCCTGCCAGTAATGCCACCCACAACATTTTATTCTGTGGGCGCCCATTTGCCGCCGCTCACCCACACAACAGAAGCGGAAAACAAGAAGGAACCGCAGCACACCTGCTACCCTTCTATAATGCAAAATGGAGCGCTACTGACTGCAAAGCTAGACCAGCCCCGCCCATTCGAGCAGAGAGAAACATAGAAATTGATTTGTGCCTACTGATTGCACATACAACTGCTGCTGAATGCATGTTGTAACTTGCTATCCCCCTTCCCCCAATATAACCTCAAACTTATAGTAAATAGTCCTTTAGGAGAAGGAAGAAATGGTCGAAGGATGGATAAAAGAAAGAAAAAAATGCACCATCCGTTGCTACAGCGTGCAACACCCCCGCAACCCTATCTGCCCCAACCCTACCCTTTCCTTCTAGAGCAAGTCTGGTTTTGTCCTTGCCAAAGTCTAGGGAGAGAAACTTTATCAATAAAAACTTTGGAACGCCATTAAATTTCCAATCCAGCAAGTAGTGCCCGCAATAACACGAAATACAATATTATATATGTATATAGGAGAAAATGGCACACGCTGCGGTCGTATCGAGTGGGTTTTGTCCGAGGATAATGCTGCACTGCACGCCGCCACTGCCGCCGCCTCTGACCATCGTACCAGTGCAAGCGGGTCCATGAAGGGGGGTTGGTTACAACTCTTCAATTCATCCAAGTTAGGCTACAAACACGACACAACCCAAAAATTCTCGTGATTGCCACTGATAACTCAATTGAGAATTTATTTGGCAAACGATTCGAAGGACCTTAATGTTCGTAACCCCCTCCCCAATGCTAAAGTTTCGATCACTACCTCCCAGATTTTAATGCTACTAACTTCCTGCACGACCCTAGTTTTATTGTTATTCACCCTCCAGACAGCAGCGCCCTCTAGCATTGCATTTCTGTTGACACTACCGTCGTCCTCTGACCCGTCTAACGTTTGACGGCGAGTACAGCGCGCTGACGGCGAAAGGGTCTCAACCCTTCCTCCCGCCCTTCCCCTACCTTCCAGCCTTTTTTCGAGGCAGCTAGGACACAGAAATCAACGTCAAGGGCATCTCGTTAACGATACGGACGGGAGAAGTGCAAGGAAATAGGAAAGGGTGGAAATGAACAGTGACGCGAAATTAATGGGCGGTTTCTTTACTCTAGAAAGAAAACAGGATATATCGCAGGCCCAGAAATAGATAACCCCTTCTTCTACCACCTACCCTCTTCCCGTAAATCTCATTTTTCCCGGAGATTTCTGGCGGTAGGGGGTGAAATACGACTGCGACGAACCCTTCATTTCACAATTTTGCGATTATCCTTTTTATCCTTTTCAATTTTTAATGAAGGGCCGCGCACTTCCACAGCGAGCACTGGTGACACTTTTGAGTGTCACTCCTGATTCGTCCCCTATTTCCCCCTCCTACACTGCGGGGGAGTAGCAGTTAGGAAGTCGCCGGGTACATGACCCGTGCAGGCTTTCTGTTGGGAAAGGGAGTCAGGGGAAGTATCAGAGGTTTTTTGGCTGTCTCTTGATCGAACCCGTCAGTGCCAGTGATTAATTTATTGTTTTTCGTTGCTCATTTCCGGGTCAGGGGTAATATTAAATTAAAAGGGCTTGATTCCGGCCTATGATCAATAAATATACGTCATCTGCTGTATAATGAGATAAGAGGCAAATTTGCTGGGTCATGTTGGTTAATTTTTCGAAACTGTTCATTTAATATAATTTTAAATTGATTTTTATATTTACTTAAACGTTATGCGCTTTTATTCCTACGACTAGTATGCTTCTCCAAGTGCTTTTCAAGTGAGGAGGTTTCTGGAAAATAGGTATAAGGGCTCATTATCCCTTTCTATATATAAATCACTTAAATCAATTCCGCGTGTGTAAATTAGTAAATATGTAAAATTTTTAATTGATATCTCAAAAAATGACAGATTAATACCAATTTTACACTAGAACTACCAAGCCCTGCCAAACTGGCAGGTACTAAATTCCTTCCTTTTTTTTTAAATTTGGATTGAGATAAACGCCTTTAAATTGTTCCTATTCCTAGTAGTCCGGTCCGAAATAATTTGTGACTTTTATCAATTTATTATATATTTAATAACTTTATCTCAGTTTTAATAAAGTTATAAGCGGGACGAAGAATAAAATAAGCTGGAAAACAAAGATTTTTATTGATAGCTTTTAATATAAATTAATAGAGCTTAGCATTTTTCTTCGTATGATATCTTTGGAAGCAAGTTTCCAAGTGCAGGTCAGGTTGTCACGTACACGTTTCACAAATGCAAATAAAAAAGGAAATTTTGTAACGAGTGAGACTCACAGTAGCATTATTTAACTTACAAGGAGAAGGCACCTAGTCGTCATCACCGATTTCGCTCAAATTTATAGCACATGTAGGGCTTGGCTAGAAATGAAAGTACCCGAAGTGATAACAAGATGGCCAAGCATTTAGAAAATAATTATTAATAAGGGTAATTAATATTACCTGTACCTCTTTTTCCCCCTTAAAACTCATGACATCCCATTTCTAACACCTTAAGGTATAATGGCATTTTTTGAAAATCAGAGTGACATTGCCCCTTAAAGTATGTGAATCTGCATTTTATGAAAAACATTCCTGCTGAATTTTTAAGCAATGGTCATCTAAAATTAAATTCCTAATTGAAAAATGTAGTATTAAAGAAAAATAATAAAAAAACCTTCATTTCTTATATTGAATCATTATTATATTCAATATAAAAATTAATGGAGTAATTATAAATTAACAACTACAGTATTAGCTAAAAATAATTTTCTACTATTGGCTAACCGGAAAAGGACATAAACTATTAACATTATATGCTATTTAATTATAAGTACTTATCTTTATACAATTTTTGTCGTTAAATTCCAGGTGTACTATATACATATGCAGTTGTTTGTTCCCAGAAAGCGCCTCAATTGTGTCATCCTGTTATTTCAGGAAGTACTCGCTGAAGAAGTACTAAAAAAATTGTTATTATAGGGCATGATAACCCTAAAAAGCTTATATTATATTATTATTAGCTTAAGAACATTATCTTAATATTCTAATTATGCAAAGTCGTGTCGGTAAGAAATCATTTCGTTTTCATGTTCCATACTAAAGTCTCTCAGCAGCGACATTATGAGTCGTACAATTACTATTTACACTCTAAAAACTGAATGTAAATTCACACTGATATTAAGATCAATTTTACATTGGTTTCTGTATAAAAATTTATTACGATCGTAAAGGTACACATTTTAGCTGTAATTAAGCAAAAAAGTGTGAAATAACAAAATTGTAAAGCTTTGAGCACGATATTCATTCAACTTTGTAAATGTGGTATAATTTTACACCAAATCGGTGTAAACGTGCATATGAATATGTAAAATTGAAATTGTAAAACTGACGTAAAACTCTCTCATTCAAACAAAATGAATACGCAATCACTTTGTGAAAGTATTCCTTAAAGTTAAGACGTGCTGTCGAAAATATTAGGTAAATAACTAGATTTAGGAACATTAAAAAATAAAATATGGTATGTATGCATTTATACTAATTTTAATACCTTAATATAACGGCGAAAACCATAAGTTCATATTTCTTCCTTTTAGTAGTTTATAATAGTTAACAAACAATAACCTATTGCGAATTTATTATAATAACCTTATTTCTCCTATAAAAAATTAAACTACCCCAACATTTTTAAGAGTGTAATTTCTGTGAGCAACTCTGAACAGTTTAAGTTCATTTTAGTTTTACGCAAAATTTTTCTTACTAGAATTCACTAATAGAAAAGATATTATATAACCAAAAATCCTTAAACTTTGGAGTTTAATTTAATAACAAAATTATTAAACAATTAACTGTCAATGATCAATCATTTGGTGTTCGTTTCTTAGATTGCTATCAATTAAAACTTCATGTAATTTATAAATCAAATTTTATTCCTAAAAGTAATAATTTTACAAGTCTTTCGAAAAGTTCACTTACCGTGGAACAAATTATTTTGTAGAATAAAAACATTTGGTATTTTATTTTGTAAATTATTTAGTATAGGAAGCAATGTTCATAAGTAGTAAATAATAAGAGTATAAAATAGATATCACCATAGGATAAAAAGCAAGTTCAACTAATTAACTACTAATTGGTAAAAAGCTTTCATTTTAAAGTAGATTCAAAAAGTAAGGAAGGAAGAAAAATTGTTTTGGAGTATGTTGAAAAATTCGCTTGAACTGTTGTAGGACGTAATCCGATTTGCTGGATATAAAAGCAATGAAAGAAGAATAAAATAAATGTAAGAGGTCTTCTAGAGCAGGAACCAATTTGACGAGATTTAACCGACCGCACATCTTTCGCATTATTTTCTTTAGTACACTTTTTCAGTCTGTTGCGACACAACATTTTACTTATCACTCTTTTTCCGCATCATCAGGCCTATTCATTTCATGTAATGAGATTTTTAAAATATATACATACATATATAGAAGTTATATCAAAGTTTTCCTATTAAATAACATCGTAACGTCTTCCTACCCTTACCTTACATATCTCTTTTCACCCTCCCGGCATCTGTTTCACGTTTCATAAACATACTATAAAAATAAAACATAATCTTAAGGGTGTCATGATAATGCGGCAGTTTTAATGAAGTGTAATAAAAAAAATATAAGTAAACTTTTTCACATATATATATGTATATTACGTGCATTTGTGAACATTTCTCTGCAATTCCACTCGCGTTAATTTAAATTTTTTATTGGAGGCCGTATACTCGGAATGTGTTAGCTGAATGGTTCATGAAGTTTATGAAATTTCAGACAATCGTAAACCTCTACTGCTTGGAGACGTACGAGCACAAGCGTTGTTACTTCTTCCCGCTAATTAAGGAAATCTAATCCTCTGCGGGTTTTCTTGATATAAAAGGCGTAAAGAAACGGCTGAGAGCTTAATGGTCCCCCCCAAGGCACGTAATGAGGTATCCTTTTTGCAAGAAGCCAGAAGGTGGAAAGAAATAATGTTCTCTGTTACGGCTGTACCACCGTGCGTTTGCAGCAACAACGAAAACACAAGTTTTTCTCTAAATGTTATTGATTTTAACATTAAGTGCTCTGGTCGTGAAAGGAAAATTCTACATTGTCGAGAAAAACCTTCAAGAAGAGATATCGACATTGGATACAATGAATACGCTTATACTTTGTAAGTACTTCCCCAGTACGCAGTAAAGTTTTTGTACTTGGCTTAGCAACTTTTTTTTCTATGTTTTTGACATATTGCGGATAAAAAGAGCTACTTAGAATTATCTTCTTTATCCCTCCCCATAAATGTAAGTAATATTAGCCTGAAAAAGTTGCGTCACACCCAGAGATTTTTCTAATTTATTCATACTAGGCAGAATGTATCGCAAGGACATACCTATATACTTTGTTTATTCCCATGAAAAACTTTATAGTACATATACACTGAAAAATATTTCTAGTTGACAACAATTAACCTGGTACGAATTTTCTGCTTGAATCAACTAAAGTGTGTTTTTTTAGCTTAGATAAAACTTCCTATGGGGGCAAGTGTCATTCTGACAGCTGTATGTGATATTTATGTTCAGTATTGTCTGGCGAGTAATCTTTACTTTGAAAATCTATCGTCGGCTCGTGAGACTTGTAGATGACTTCGTGATTATTATGGTGCACATAATCGTCGTTCATTTTTGGCCTAATTGATTTGTTAATAAGTCAAATTATCGCTTCCGGCGTGCGATCTATCCAAAGGAGTCTGTAGAGATCCTATTATATCCAGAAGAATGCATCGTTCGGTGCGGTTTACAGAGTGCATCGTTTGGTGGCGTCATTGGTCCTTAATGTTTCGAAAATGAAGCAGTGGCCGTAACGCAAGATCAATGGAAATCGGTTACCGGACCATGAACAATAAATATTTCTTCGAAAATATAGATGACATTGATCCTGGCAAGAAATGGTTTCAACAAGAAGGTGCTACGTGTCATACTGTGACACAACCCATTGATTTATTTAAATCACGTTTTGACGAAAAATTGCTAACAATATTCGTGTTATTCATGACATACGGCCGACATCGCTCGATAAAGTGACCCAAAATTGGACTGACAGAATGAACAGTGGCGGTGGCAATATGCTTGAAGTCATTTTTAAATATTAATGCTATGAATTAGTCTTGGACGAATAAAACAAAAAATTCATCAAAAGTTATCTCTTTGTGTTATTTTTTTTTTAATTGAAAATTCTATAGGGCTTAAAAAAACACCCTCTAGATCTTAACTAATCTAACTACTTTAATGTTAATTTTACTGTAGCATTTCTGAAATAAAATGCCAATTTTACTAGCATAAGGTAGAGTCGCCAAATATCGTCCCCTACCCTAATATCGTCCCCTTCAATATCTACTCTTTTAAAAACCGCCATCTATTATCAGTGACCCGAACCGACAGCTAGTTGCATCAATCGGCCATTGTGTAGAAGTGAGTGCGTCACGACGTTCCTACCGGCAGAAATTCGAAAATCAAAAAAAGTGTTCAAGGTGAGTTTTTCATTGAAATATTCTCGGATTCCATAAAATATTGAGATACCTGACTTATTGATAAAATTTTTTTGTCAAACTAACAATTAATATCTCAGATGTTAATCAATTAAGAAAAATTGTTAAAGTAATGACACGTGTTTTGCTTAAATGGATGTGACAAAATAAATAGAAATTTCCTAATATCGTCCCCTTACGTGAACCTTATATCGTAACATGTAACTTTAGAATGTTTTATTTTTTTATTTTTTTAGATGCCGAAAAAATGATTAAAATAATTAAGAAAGGGCTGATTAGATATTAATATGATAGTTAGGTTCAATTTTATATAATAGAAAAGGAGTAAGTACAACTCCAGTTCACGTGATCCAAATATCGTCCCCGGGACGAAATTAGGAGCCCAAAAATATATTTTCATAATTTGAGTATTTTTGTTAAAGCTATTTTATAATTTTTTCTGACAATGTTAACGGGTTTTTGATTATTTTTATGAATAAAGGAGTATTGAACCTAGTGTTTGACGTTTCATTTATTACTGTGGTATTTTTTTTTTATTTTTTTAGATTTGTTTTACAAAAAGGGGACGATATTTGGCGACCCTACCTTATATTAGCTAATTTTTAAAAAGAAACCGGGTCAATTTGACTTTATTTCACCAGGTATTCTTCATAACTTAAGATGGTTAATAGCTCATAGTCTAAAAAAAACTGAACAAAATCCCAGTCTCGATTCTTATATGGAGCAATCGAGTTTCAATTTGAAATCAAGCTCAGTTTTTCAATTTGTGTAAAATATCGTAGATAATAGTAATTTAAAATAATATTAAAACCTTATACTAAGAACTTTCAAATTTGATTTTGAAGTGTGCTCGGATTATGTTATACGAATTTTAGTTGATGTTTTAACAATAAAAGTTAAAATTTCATTGAAAAACACTAATTACTCATTATAGTTTTTATTAGTTTTTTCATTAGATGTGATTTGAATGTTTTTCCATAACAGCAGATTTCAACTTCACCTACTGATAATTTTCATTTTTAATTTAATCTTAATCATTCTTAATTTTAAAATATCATTTTTCTGTTAGTGTCAAAAGCTCCTTGCTTCAAAGGCTTAATATCAAAACGCTAATCGATTAGCCTTTTTGTAAGACATATTATACAAAGGATCTCGTTGACTAATTTTGTCATATCGTTTCAACTAGGTAATGTAAATTTATAATTTTTAAATAGTCTTCTCTGGTCATATTTACCAGCAATCTTGTTAGGTGAAAATCAATAGCAAAAGTAGGTAAATAACTCAGGAAATTAGCTGTTTGAACAAGATATTTATTTGTGCACGTATATTTAGTATAATTTTCAACAAAGTGATAATAATTATAATATGTAAAATGTATTTATGTTACGTATTTTTTAGGTTTCAAATTTCTTGTTTTTTGTTGCAACAGCAATTAAAATGTTTGACCTTTAAGAACTTTTCATAAAAATTGGTACTTGGAGGTTTTCGAGGCCTTTGATTTCAAATTTATTACAAAAATATAAATTATTAATAATTAAAGACAGCAGTATCAAATTTATAACTTACGGATTTCTATGATAATTAGTTCATACATTGAAATAAACTATCCAATATAGCGGTAAAAATGTTCTACTTCAAGAAATGTTCATGAAAATGAATTAACAGGGGTTTCCAGGTTAACTGATTTAACAATTTACTTAACTTGTATTGGTAGGGCGTTCGAAAATATACGTAGGTTGCTTTGAGCTAGCACTTTTTTATCTATCAAACTTGAAGTGTTCTCCAAAGTACACTAAAAATGGATTTCTTAGATTTCTACTTGCAACAATAATTACCACCTTTTGACCGTTGAGAAGGAAATTTTACCAATATTGTAGTAAGAAATAATATTCGCAGATTTCCTAGCGCTTTAAAAATATGTTTAAGTATTTATATATTTTAATTCGATAACTGCATGTGAATTCGAAAATGGTCCTAGTGCCGATTTTCTAATAGTCAAGTAAATTTATTCATTGTATAAAAAATCAACATGGCTATGAAGAAAAATTATTTTGTAGTTCAATTGTCCAAATTTTTTATTTTAATAATATTTAACGAATTGATTTATCTGACTCTTGAAAAATTAGCTCTTAAAGTGTACAAGGAATAAATCCATAGTTAACAATTTTGCCCTGGCAACTTTATAATGGGAATCTGACCTTCTTTTGCTGTTAATTAAATTTATTTTTTATTAGACATGTAAAATATGACCTCCATTGTCAGCATAAAACTCTCCATAATCATTTGTACTTTGGTATCATTTTAAAAACAAAGCAAGATTCTGAAATTTGAAGTAGGTTTTTTTTTTCTTAAATTTCCATAGATGCATCTCTTCAGCCAGTCCTTGAAAAGCATGTCCTTCTTCGTTTTATGTGGTTTCCCAATTAGAAAATCGAGATCCCCCTTAACAAATTGCAGATCTATCGTATGACAACTATCTTTTAATTGCTCCTCAAACTTTAGCGACGAAATCTCCGAAATCCAGACTGAATTCCAAAACATTCCCGATAGTCGATGCCGTTTACATCGACATCTATTGTTCTTAATCATCGCCCTGCTCTGTCGATGTAAATGCGATTGCAAAACTCACATAATTGGTCTGATTACTTGCGGATAGCACCTGGAGTATTTACGACAGGTGTTCCTATTCCAGACCGCGGAGGCATGAGCTTCGTTGTCTGAGCTTTGCCATCATCTAGCACATACATCCCGGATTCCAGGGCCCGGGATCTGGGATATAAGTAAAAAGCTCCGCCGCCTTCGTTGTCGATGGCGTCGTTTTATAATCACCAAGAAGAGCCCCGCTCGGTCTGAAGTGGTAACTTCGCATAAGGCCTTCTGTGGGGTTGCTTCCAGAACCAGAACCAGGATGGTGTACATTTCATCAATAATAATTAGAAGTGGCAGCTTGGGCAACCAGAACAACAGAGGCAAGCGTTAAAGGGTTTACACCTCCGGTGGGTGTGTGTGCAAACATCTCATTGTTTTAAAGCAAATACCAAATTACAGGACTGTTATTAGAGAAATACAAAGCAAATAGAAGAGGGCATAGACAGGGTTACAGGATAGTCCTACAGAGCGCGAATCAAGGTAGGGTCTGTTTATCTTGGACCCTAAAAAGTTTTATTCAAGTCCCGCCGAATTTCCCCGGGTGTAGGATACCCTAACAATTCGAATAACTTACCACTATACAGTGACGAACTATGCGGTCCGTCCCTTCATAATGATTTCACCAACATTTCATTAGAATCCATTACCTTCATTTTATATAAAAGTTGAAACAACATTTTCTAGAAATTCAAAAACAAAATTCAGAATTGGATACTCTTAGAAGAGTTTTCAAGTTTCCAATCTATTAATTATTTCAATACTATAACATCATTTATCCATAAAGTAATTTTTGTTGTTTTAGGTAACAAAAACAAAACCGCCAAGTGCAAGTAAAATTCGCGTATCGTCGGTTCCGTATACCTACCTAAGACACTACAGAAAGAAAGAGTAGTACAATAGGAATTGTGTCCATATGTATGTAAAACAACTTTTAGCGCAATCAGTTTATTACACTTTCCTAAAATACCTTATTCTTAGTTGCTTATGGTGATTAAAAAATGTTTCAGTCATAGAGCGACTTGTAAAGCGCCTATTTTTGAAAATATATTATATTGGTTGTGAGAAAAAGTTCGTGGCGTTTTTCCCGATAGATGGCGTCAATTGCAAATAGTAACTCAGGAAACACAGACCGCTAAACGCTCGTTGGAAAGGTACCAGTTCGGGCGTAACTTTGAGTGTGTAAACGAAATTGGTGCAGTGGTTGGAAAGTTGTTTGCGTTTGAAAATGGATATAATTAGTGAAAAATTGCGCTATATGTTGCAGTATTATTATGATAAAGGTAAGAACGCTTCGCAGGCTTGGGAAAAATTGGTGCTATGTACGGCAAAGGTACTTTATCGAAATCTGCTGCACGGAAATGGTTCGCTCGCTTTCGTTCCGGTAATTCTAATATGAAATATGAGTCACGCTCTGGTCGTCCCATTAAAAGCAGATGAAATTCTTGAAAAAATGCAGCAAGATAAACATACATATCAATAGTGTCGATATTGGTATGGAGCTAGGCATTGACCAAAAAACTGTTTTGAACTATTTACGCACAGCTGGCTACAAGAAAAAGCTCGATGGTGTTATATAGTGATACTCCGGGTACTCATTAGAAAAGTACTTTATTGTTCAAAGGTTACAGTGGAACTGCTCGAGTGCAGTGAGATAAGACCGTTAAGTCTAAGTATTTGTATAGGCAACTAACTTATCCTATTACATCTCCCTTTCTGCAAGGCTTTAACGATATGATCAAATCCAATTTTTGTTTTGTTTTTTTTTTTTAAATAATAATAGGCACATTAGAAAGTAATATTTACAATTATAGATTTCATGAATTCATTATTGATAATTATATATGTACAATTTTGTTTTAATTTCAATTCATTAATGATAATTATATGTACAATTTTAATTATCACAATACTTAGATTTTACAAATTCATTAATGATAATTATAATTAATTTTAAAACTCTATTAAAATTTCTTTTTATTTCGCTTCGTATCTTATAGGTTGCTTTACAGCCCTACCGTATCTAGTTATATATGTAGAACTGTCTGTGTTATTACTATGTACAATGTTTTCGGAGTCTTTTCTTATGTCTTGTGGTTCTTTTGGTGAAGCGTTATATGCTGTATTTTCATTATTATTATCTGCACTGGACCTAAAATTAGGTTCATGAGGCGACTTTCTAAGATGGATGGAATTTCTTCGTAACAGCCTATTATTTTCAGTACGGATAATGTATGACCGTGGTGTTGCCAGATACTGATCTACAATCTTTGCTGGCTGCCACTCCTTTCCCTTCTGAACCACTACATTTTGTCCTTTGGCAAATTTAACTAGTTTTTGGTTGCGAACGTTCTTATCATGGTAAAATTTTACTTTTCTTTGTTGAGATTCAATTCTTAATCGAAGATCTTTATATACATATGGCACTAATACTTTGTCATTAGTGGGGAGTTTAGTTCGTAGATTCCGGCTCATTAGGATTTGACAAGGTGAAAGTTTGAGCCCTGTTATAGGAGTACTTCTGTACGCCAATAGAGCACTTTCAACATCTTTATTATCTTCATCAGCTTTTTTAAGTAAGGCCTTTGCAATATTTACTGCTTTCTCTGCGAGGCCATTTGATCTTGGGGACTCAGGACTTGTAGTTTGAATACTAAAATTCCAGTTATTAGCAAATTCACGCATTTCGTAAGAACCGAAAGGCATGTTGTCTGATATTAAAATTTCTGGAATTCCGTGAACTGAGAATATTTTTTTCAAATGTCGTACTACTTCAAAAGACGTTTTATTTTGTAACCGTTCGATTTCGAGCCATTTCGATAAATAATCTATTAGAACTAAATAGCTTTGTCCCTTGTAATCAAATAGGTCACAGGCTACTTTTTTAAATGGTAGATCAGGAATAGTATGAGGTATTAGAGGAAGATTTGAGTTGGAATTCCGATATTTTTCACAAATGCGACAATTCGATATGAATTGTTCAATATCTTCATCAATTTTGGGCCAGTACACTGTCAGTCTAGCAAATTCCCGCGTTTTTGTTACCCCCATGTGTGATTCGTGAAGAATTTTTAATATTTCGTTTCTCAAATTTTTTGGAATTATCACTCTGTTTTTGTAAAATAAGAGTTAATTTTCGACATATACATCCTCTCTTAATGGCCAATACACCTTTACTTCATAATTTACTTTATTCTTTTGTTCGGGCCACCCATTTTCACAATAATTTACTAATAATTTTGTTTGATAGTCTATCTTAATTTCCTGCTTGATTTGTTCAATTCGGCAGTTACTAATACTAAGCGAGTGAACTATTTCGTTAAGATCCTTATCTACATCATCCATATCTTTCGAATCGGGTGCTCGAGATAATGTATCTGCTATGTGCAAAAATTTCCCAGGGACATAAATTACTTCTAAATCGTATGGCAAAAGTTTCAACCTCATGCGCTGAATACGTGCCGAATGAATCTGTGCTAGATCTTTTTTAAAAATTGATACCAGTGGCTTGTGATCTGTATTAATTATAATTCTACGTCCATAGATATAATTATGAAACTTCTTGCATGCAAAGACAATTGCCAACAGCTCCTTTTCAATTTGAGCATATCTCTTTTCTGTAGGGGATAAGCTCTTTGAGGCATAACACACTGGTTGATTCTTCTGCAGCAAACAACTACCTAAGCCGTTACTAGATGCATCAGTTTGTATGTTGATGTCATCTTTTGCATTAAAGTTCTGTAGTATAGGAGCCTGAATAATTTTCTCTTTTAGTGTTTGAACGACTTGTGTATGAATTGGAAGCCACAAGAATGTTACGTTCTTACGTAGCAACTCGCGTAAGGGGGCTGTGATTTCTGCAATGTTTGGAATGAAATTACGAACATAATTAATCATACCCAAAAACCGTTGTAACCCCTCTTTATTATTGGGATTAGGCATTGACTGGATTGCCTTAATCCTTTCCGTATCAATTTCAACACCATTTTTAGAAAATAGTAAACCCATATATTTAACCTTATTAACCCTAAATTGAATTTTTTTGGTATTAAATTTTACATTAATTTCTTTAGCTCTATCTAATACTCGTTTAAGATTTTGGTCATGCTCAATTTGATTTCTACCAAAAACCAAAATATCATCTATACAGGGTGTTCAGAGGTGGGTGGTCAATACTGCAGGGGGTGAAAGGTCAGACCGAGACAAGCAAAAAATCGTATGGGTGGGGGGGGGGGGGGGGGGCATCTCGCACCGTTTGGCAGTTACAGGGTGATTCGTAAATCAGGATTTTGCCTTATATGGGAACCGCTCTTGTATTTTTATCTTTTTTTCTACGCATCGCAGCGGCCCCAAACTGATTTCAAAAAATCACTATTTGGAAGCCCTTTCCAAAAAAGTTTACACCACCCCCCTATCCCCAACCCCTTGGCCACAATCCCCCCTGGAAGTTGAAAAAATTAACTTTTATTTCACGATTTTTCACCTTTCGCCCCACTTTTCTCTGAAATTCATGTTATTAACATACCTACTTTTTATTTTTTTTAAGTTGCCTATCTAATTCCCTTTCCAAAAAGGTGCAACATGTGCAGATAGGAAAAGGATACGAAAATTTATTTACAAAAATCCTTTTACAGAAAATCATGATAATTTGAATTTTTAAGAAATTATACTAAAGTTAACTAAAAAATACATTTTGTTCGCTTAAAAACTAATTACAATTAAAACGTTTGTCCTTTAAAAGCTGTTCAAAATGTTCTCCGCCAGTTTCGATGCATGCAAGTAGCCTTGGTCTTATTTCACGTTTCAGGTCTATGGTAACCAGTCTCTCCCGTATTTTCTTGGCTGCAGTCACAATCCTGGTAACTAATTCTTCCCTGGTGTTGATTGGTCTTGAGTAAACTTCATCTTTCATCATTCCCTATAAGAAAAAGTCCAGTGCAGTAAGGTCCGGTGACCTAGCAGGCCAAGGAATCGGTCCACCTCATCCAATCCAGCGCTCTGGGTAATGTTCATTCAACCTTGCCCTAACAATGTTCCCAGTATGCGCAGGTGCTCCGTCGAGCTGTAAATAAATTGCGCTTCTGGTGGCCAGGGGGATGTCCTCCAACAGATCCGGAAGGATATTCTCCAAAAAGTCCGAGTATAGCTGACTATTCAGCACTTGGGGCAAGATGAAGGGTCCTATCAACTGGTTGCCGATGATGCCAGCCCAGACATTGACACTAAATTTTTGCTGGAAGGACCGACACCTGGTCCTATGTGGGTTCACATCTGACCAGGTGTGGAGGTTGTGCAAGTTTGTGATGCCATCCCGGGTGAATTGCGATTCATCCGTCCACAGAATTCGGTCTAGGAACCTTCTGTTTTCGATGTCAGACTCGAACAGCCAAGTGCAAATTGCAATCGTCTTTCGGAATCTTCTTCCTGTAGTGCTTGGACCGGGATATGATGGTATGGATGTAGTCCCTCTCGGTTCACAACGGTCCAAACTCTCCCTGAAGACAATCCTGACCTTCGTGCGACCTGCCTGATGCTTATTACAGGGCTGTTCCTGACGATGTTGAGGATTTGTTGGTCGGGGTCCGCTGAATCGCCCGATTTTCCTGCTCGCGTTTCTGCTCTGGGGGCGGTTACACTTCCGGTTTCTTTTAACCTTCTGAAAGTCCTTGAAAATACCCTTCTGTTGGGTACCCGCCGATTCGGGAATCTCCTTTGGTATTCTCGTACGGCCTCATTATCATTTCCTTCTACTAAACCGTACACGTAAATTATATCGGCATACTCGTCAACACTGAATTCTGCCATTTTATCTTAATTTTTTCTATTAAACACCCGTTCTTATCGCTTGCTTCTTCAACTGTGGTCAATGTCCTTTCAAACTTACCCATTTTTATACCATAATTCATACGAAGTATTAGAAACGGAGCGTCAGGATACTTAGGAGTCAATACTGGATATAATAAACTAATAACGCTATTTAACGAGATTACATTTATTATTTTATTACTGTTTTGCTGAAATAATAAAAATGTACTACCTCTGTTTCCTAAACAAACATTTCCGAACTTGCTGTCATAAAAATTGTTTACTTAACGACTTTTTCCATTATGGTGCAATAAAGTAATTAGGTACCTGTGAGGATGTTTTAATTTCAGGACTTTTGCAACCCTTTTCTACCTGGGCATGTTGCACCTTTTTGGAAAGGTAATTAGATAGGCAACTTAGAAAAAATAAAAAGTGGGTATGTTAATAACATGAATTTCAGAGAAAAGTGGGGCGAAAGGTGAAAAATCGTGAAATAAAATTTAATTTTTTCAACTTCCAGGGGGGATTGTGGCCAAGGGGTTGGGGATAGAGGGGTGGTGTAAACTTTTTTGGAAAGGGCTTCCAAATAGTGATTTTTTGAAATCAGTTTGGGGCCGTTGCGATGCGTAGAAAAAAAGATAAAAATACAAGAGCGGTTCCCATATAAGGCAAAATCCTGATTTACGAATCACCCTGTAACTGCCAAACGGTGCGAGATGCCCCCCCCCCACCCATACGATTTTTTGCTTGTCTCGGTCTGACCTTTCACCCCCTTCAGTATTGACCTCCCACCTCTGAACACCCTGTATAAACAAAAGTGCCTTCTAAAGCTCCAAAATACTTCATGTTTAATTTTTGAAATTGTTCAGGGGCGCAATTTACCCCGAACGGGAGACGATTAAATTTATAACATCCAAATGGTGTTGTGAACGTACATAATTTACTAGATTCTTCATCCAGAGGCACTTGCCAAAAGCCATCTTTCAAGTCTAAAACCGTATAAAATTCCATTCCTTGCAGCTTGGCCACTAGATCTTCGAGAGTAGGTATTTCGCATGATTCTTTTAAAATATGTAGGTTTAATTCTCTAGGATCAAGACAAAGACGTACTGTTTTGTCCGCTTTCTCTACAATTACTAAATTATGTACCCATCCTACTGGATTTTGCACCCTCGTAATGATTTGATTTTTCTCCATTTCGATTAATTTTTTATTAACTTTCTCTTTCAAAATTTGGGGAATTCGTCTGCAACTCTTAGTTACTGGTACTGTATTTTGTTTTAAATGGATTTTAACCTTTTCCGGAAAACAACCTAAGCCGGTGAACAAATCTTGATTTGCTTTAATTAAATCTTCCTTTGTAGTCGTACCTATAATCTCTACAGAATTTACTTTTTTAATTAGCCCTAATTTTCGACATAATTCCAATCCCACTATTGGATTTGAGTCCACATCAGCAATTAAAAAATTATCCGTACACATTTTTTCTTTCCATTTCACTAAAAAGTTTACTGTACCCACTGTTTCTAATTTAAACCCGCCATAAGCTTCCAAGGTTACTTTATAATTTTTAATTTTAGTATTTTTGTAAACCTTTTTAAATAAATTAAGTGGTATTACATTTACCTCTGATCCAGTGTCCACTTTAAATGTAAGTAACTTGCCGTTCACCATAAGATCCACAAGCCAAAATTTCTTTTCCTCTTGATTTCTGCCTTGCACACTTTGTATAGTAACTGAATCTATAACTAACTGATCAATACTATCTTCCATATTTACAATTTCGTTTACCTTATGACTTTCTTTAACCTTACACATTTTGGAAAAATGATTCTGTCTCTTACATCTAAAACATACTTTACCAAAAGCCGGACACTTGTTGATCTTGTGTGTGAGCGAACATTTTGTGCAATTTTGGATCCAGCCAGTTGTCTTGGTGTTGTGAGGCTTGGTGTCATGAGGTTTCTTTGTTCTCTTCTCTGTGGTTGTTGTTTTCAATTGATGTACTGGATGCGAGTGTTGAACTTCTTTCGCTTGCTGTTGTGTGACTTCCGTTACACGTCCGAGTTCCACTGCCTTTTTTAGGGTTAATTTTTCCATTCGTAATAATCGTTCCTGAAGATCTGCGCTTTTTGTTCCCAATACTATGCGATCACGGACCATTTGATCCATTATGGGCTCATCTTTATTTTCGAAATCACATTTTTTGGCTAATTTTATCAAATCCGTAACGAAATGATCAAATGTCTCTCCCGTCTGCTGATTACGGGTGTAAAATTTGAACCGCTCATAGGTTAAATAATCCTTAGGATTGCAATATTCGTCGAACTTTTCTATGACCTTCGAATATATTTTACGATCACCTTCACTGAGAACAAACGTTTCAAATATTTCCTGCGCCTTTTCGCCCATCAAATTTAGCAAAACAGCAATTTTAACATCTTCAGCATCTCCACTTCGCTTAGTAGCTTTCATAAAAATTTCGAATGATTTTTTAAAACGGGTCCACTCCTCGTTCACGTTTCCTTCGAAGGTCATTTGCGACGGCGTTTTAAAACACGACTCCATTATTTTGTTTTATTTCTATGATAATTAATTAGTGTTCACTATTTTAAATTTTGTTGCAACTCTGTCCGATATTTATTTTATATTTTAATTTACTTCTTAATTCACATGGTTACTCGGCTGCGCCATGTTATATAGTGATACTCCGGGTACTCATTAGAAAAGTACTTTATTGTTCAAAGGTTACAGTGGAACTGCTCGAGTGCAGTGAGATAAGACCGTTAAGTCTAAGTATTTGTATAGGCAACTAACTTATCCTATTACAGATGGATGGGTTCCTCATGAGTTGAGCGCGAAAAACATAATAGACCGAGTTAACATCTGCGATGCGCTGCTAAAACGCAATGAAATCTAGCCATTTCTGAAACGTCTAATAACCGGTGATAAAAATGGATCAATCTGAAGCGTAAAAGATCATGGACAAGGGATGGTGAGCCATCACAAGCGTTCGCGAAGCCAGGATTGACGCTAAAAATGATGGTGATGCTGTGTGTGTGGCGGGATTGGAAGGGAATCATCCACCATGAGCTACTTCCAGTTTGTCAGACGATTAATTCTCAAATCTACTGTGGACAACTAGAGAGATTACGCCAGGCAATTGAAAGAAAATAGCCCGAATTGAATAATATAAAAGGCGTTGTCTTCACTGAGAGAAAATTCTAATAATTTTTACGATTTTTTCAAAGAAAAATTACGTTGCTCTCCCGTAAACAGGACTTAAGTGTCAGGCATAGGTAAAAGTACTACATATGTGCACAAGATAAAATTACGCTGTGGCACCGTAAAATTTCCGTCTACGAAAAAAAAAGCACCGTTGGGTAAATTTTGATGTACTTAGATATTTTAATGCATTAGAAAGTAGGATAAGATATTAACTACAAATATTTATATTGTAAAGAAATTCCAATCGAAAATATAATAAAGCATATAAACCCTCTCTGTGAAAGACTTTTGCGGTGAAAAAAAATGCATATGATCTAACTCTTTCGAAGACTTTCGGATAACTGACCTGTCCGACTGCACTCCGATTTGAAGATTCCATGAAACACATGTTTAGTAGTAATAATAAAAATGTCATATTTACAGACTTTCCGTAAGCGACCACGCAGCGAGCAAATTTACTATGAACAACACTCGTAAGCCGTACCAATTTCCGAAAAAATCCGATCGTACACCCGATGTACTTCGGCTTCTAAATTCAGTAGAAAATTACGTTGTGGCACCGTAAAAATTCCTTTATGAACTAGTACAATTTCATGAAGGCTTAGTAAATTTTCCTTGAATCAACAGGAAATTTTTCTTAGCATAAAAATTAACTGTGCTGTACAGTAAAAGTTCCTATGACGTTTCGGAAAAATTCTTGGATGAATAGTAAAAAATACTATGTCAACCGTATTTTATCTGTTACTCGTAAATTTTCTAGGAACTTGTCACTTAAGTCCGGATTACAGGGGATAGCACCGTAATTTTTATTAGAATTTTCTCTCAGTGTTCCATCACGATGATGCTAGACTACACACATCTTGATGACTCGCACAAAATTGAGAGATCTTGGTTGGGAGGTTTTGATGCATCCACCTTATAGTCCAGACATAGCACCCTCTGACTATCACATGTTCCGATTCCAGCAGAACTCTCTCAATGGAATCAAGCTGGTTTCAAAAGAAGCCTGTGAAAACCATTTTTCAACCAAAAACCACGGAACGATGACTCCTAGCAACAACGACGCATCTGCACAGACGCGTTACAACAACGTCGTATCTGCAGAGACATTTTCCAGAAACATCGTATCTGCACAGACGCGTTTCAACAACATCGCATCTGCACAGGCGCATTACATAAACGTCGTATCTGCAAATCCTCCGTTCCGAGCTAGCTGAAGCTATAATAAAAAAATCTCTATACTAAGAACCCGGCTCAAAAGACGCATAAAAAGTATATCAGCGTGCTCGTAACAAGCCAGGCTAACATCCTAGCGCATTATATTTGATCAAGGATGCAACCTCCAATTGTCCAGAGGCTGCAAAGTTTCAGCTTCACCTACGGTGACAAAGTCTCAACTCAAAACGCTTGCGTGCGCTGGTTTAGGAGGTTTAAAATTGAAAATGTTGACTTAAAGGACAAAGACCTTTAATAAATAAACCTGATTTATTCGAAGACGCCGAATTACAAGGATTGTTGGATGAAACACAACAACAAATGGCAGAGATTCAATGTTGGTCATTTGTGATCACCTACATGCCATGGGGAAAACCCAGAAGGCAGGAAAAAAGCAACACGATAAGCGAAAAACTATCTGCGAAGTTTTGCTTTCTCGGCATGAAAGGAAGAGTTTTTTACATGGGGTCGTAACGGGGGATAAAAAATGGATATACTTCGAGAACTCTGAACGAACCCGAATACAACTGATCAATTTGAATCATACATTGATCCAAAAGCGATCAGAATGAGCCTGAAACCACGGGAAAGCAATCTTGTAGCATGACAACACCCCATCACTCACAGCGAAAGTGGTTAAAGACACTATTTCTACACTTGGCTGGAAACTTTTGTCCCACCCGCTGTACACACCAGATTTGGCACCGTCCGACCTTTACTTGTTTTCATCAATGATGCACGCAATTTCCATTCAGCACTTCAGCAATCATTGAGAACGTTTTTTTTCGAAGGGAATCCCCAACTTACCTGATAGGTGGCAGAAATGTGTAGCATATTTTTTTATACTACTCGCAAATTAAACGTTTTTTATTTAAGAATTATTAACCGCCACAGCTGATGATTCGTGATTTTAGTCTAGAAAGTAGAAAGTAAAGAGTCAGAGAAGTAAAATAAATTAACATTTTTACTTGTTTTTTTCAAAGACTATAAGTGTCTTGAACTACGTTTTATTTTTCCTGTAATATAAACTTGATTTTCTATTAGTTTGAATAATTTAAGAATTTCCAATTTACAAACTAATAAGTCAAAAGGTTAAAATTAATAATAAATAGTTTTGAAATGTATAGGTATACAAAGCCCTTTCATATGACACCTTGCGTGATCTTTGTTTCTCCACTATTGAATCCCCCATTTTGAATAAAAATGCAAATATTTCTAAAATTATATCTCCTAAAATAGATGCGGGCAAGCAAGTTTTATAAATGTGCCAAATATCAAATCAAGTCGATAGCATTAGTAGTTGCTGAGAAAACCGGTTATAACATACATACAGACAAGCATACATCCGTTTTTCACCATAAGGCTTCCTTTTGTACCTTTTAGGTGCGGAACCCTTATAACAAGAAATTCTCTATGGTTAATAAGAGGTTTTATAATACAATATTTATTATTATTTAAATGAATTCACTTAAAAATAGAGAAGTTTACAAGACTTACTGCACCTAAAATTAAAATAAACATTGATATTGAAATCAACATAGTAATATAGGTATCCATCTTTTTTAAATTAACTGACTATGTACCTAAGAATCCTGGACTGAATTAATTAAGCAATATGAGCTATGCAGCTCCTCCTAAACTGTTGTTAATTCTAAAATTTACTTTATTAAGGTACGCTAAAAAAAATAAAAATAACAATTTAATACTTAATAAATTGTCGAACTCGTTATCAAAACAGAGTATTAAATAAATAAAAGTGAGATATTAAAAATGTACGACAGAAAAACACAACTCCACCTCTTGCTGTAATTAACGGCGAAAAAGTTTTTCAGTTTATTGTAAAATGGTATTTCATTGGATCTATCCCAAAGCTATATCTCATCCTAAATTTTTCTGTAAGAATTAAAATTGAGGGTTGTATAAAACATCCACGATTTTCATTCAACAATAATTTGTAGCCATCCATTCAGAATTTTTTACGAGCGATAGCACAAAATAGAATTAATATAGTACTTGACCATTTTATCTACAAATTATAACACAGCTTCTTCTGTGGGTTTTAAAGATATAATAGACAATTACAATAAATGAACGATCGAAAATATAATAATGTTAGGTTTAACATAACTAGGAAATACAATTTTTTCAATATGCCAAATTTTAGAAATTCACAATTAAAAAATTTAAATTTAAATGAAAATGAAACTTATTAAGTTAGAATGTGGCGGAATTCTCGCCATATTTATACATAAATATAATTAGATAAGAACGCTTAGAAATTATTAGTACAAATAAAAAGAAAAATTTGGTTTTCAGAGTTTTATCATTTTACAAAATTTACTTTCAAGGTACTAAAGTTCCCACTATAAATGAAATGTTACTAAAATTAATACCACAGAATAATAAAACTGAAAGCGAAGAAAACCACTCCACATATTATTTTACACTTTTTCTATCTTTTATTACTCCATGTTATAAATAATTTAAAAATATTTAAAAAGCCGAAAAAATTTAATATTATAGAATAAGTTATATATCATTATATATACGTATATGAAATACCACTAATGTATATATACCACTTACTAATGTATGGATATTGACATTGTAAATCGAAAGCCGTTTATGGGAAAGAAAGTTATTTTCACGGAATATTTCAGAAAGTATTTAAACCTCTCATATTTCAATATAATATCTAAAACAGTCTGTGTGTAGAAGCGAATGCTCTAACATCTCAAAGGCGAACCGCGATCGGAAATAGAAATTGCTACAAAAAGACCCCGTGAATTTTCTGATGATGAAGATCCTTGCGATCAATCATCTAAAGTGCAAAAACCGACCATTTTTCAAAGTAAAAACAATTTAAAAATGGCATCTGCGCGGAAAAATTATTTTGCTCCGCTTCAAAGTTTAAGTGATGATGTTTCTGCTAACGAGAACACCACTACCCAAATAAAGACGGTTAAAATTCCGCCAATTGTGTTGATGAAACGTGATACGTGCTTCATACATAATTTGTTAAAAACTAATAAAATAACATCATATAAAGTGAAAATCATGTCTATTGGAATTAAAATCATCGTGGATTCCGCAGTCACTCACAGTAGCATAACTGACCTTCTCAAGCAACAGCAATGTGAATTCTACACATACAATAACAAACTGAACAAACCATTCAAGGTCATACTGTCAGGGCTTCACCCAGTTGACGAAACAACTCTTAAGGAGGAACTTATGTCCCTGGAGCTAAAATGCACCGGCTGCAAGATAATTTCCACTAGATCAGCATCAGGAGTTCTGTACGTCGTGTACTTCGAGCGCAATTCAGTCACCCTTAACTATCTCAGAACAAATATAAAAACACTATTCAACACTATAGTGCACTGGAATTATAAAAAACAACCTTTAGGCAAACTCACTCAATGTCACAACTGCCAAATGTTTGGCCATGGAGCACTACACTGCAACGTTAAAACATTCTGTTCTATCTGCTCTGGTAATCACAAATCCAGCGAATGTACCTCCAAAACTGCTGCAAAATGCGCAAATTGCAAGGGCTCTCATGAGGCTACGGACCCAGCCTGTCCTATGAGGCAACAGTACATCCATATTCGTGAAAAACTGACTACGAAACATGCTAAAAACTCGCTTCCAGTCAACCATCCCAAACAACGGAGGGCTTTTAATTTTGTTCCGGCTGATTTTCCTCCTCTATCGAGTGCTAGCAAGCCGACACCAGGAGCTCAGAAGACCACAGCTACAAATCAGCAGCCTGCATGGATAAGTCACAACTCCACTAAAGCCTGCTCTAATTCAAATGCTAATCTTTTCTCTTTCGAAGAAATTAATAGTCTCCTAAACGAATTGCTTTCACAACTGGATCTATGTAAAACTAAATCTGATCAGTTTAATGTTATTTCTAAACTAGCAATTAAATATATCTACAATGGGCTCAAATAATAATGTGAATGTTGCAACTTGGAATGCAAGAGGCATTCGAAACAAACAAATTGAATTCTTTGATCTTGTAAACAAAAATAAGATCGATGTTGTTTTGCTAACCGAAACCTGGCTTAAGCCAAATGACTCTTTTAATAATGGTAATTATGTTTGCTATCGTTCTGACCGACTTACAAATCGTGGAGGCGGAGTTGCGATATTAATTAATAAATCATTAAAACACTCTTTATTACCAAACTTAAATCTTAAATGCATCGAAACAGTTGGTGTAAAAATCACCTTGGAAAACAACAGCTCAATCAGTTTATTTTCGGCTTATTTTCCTGGAGGCAACTCAAATCAATCAATGAAAGCGGATTTCAAAACTGACTTAAACCGTCTTCTCAATCGCTCTAGCCACTTTTTGATAGGAGGTGACTTGAATTGCCGAAACCAATCTTGGGGCTGTCTCCGAGCTAATTGCTGGGGGAATATCTTAAACTCTATTTGTAGCACACGGTCCCTTGAAATCCTTTTCCCAGAAGATCCCACGTATGTACCCAGTAACGTAAGAATGAATGCTTCCACTTTAGATTTTTTCATAAGTAACAATCCATCACTATTCTCGCGACCGGTTACTGCAAATCAACTATCATCGGATCACCTTCCTGTGCTCACAAAAATTCTATCATCTCCTTCACCTAGTGATATTCCAAAAGTATTTAACTTTAAAAAAGCAAACTGGGATCTTTTCCAAAAACTTGTTTCAATCAACACAAACCTCCATAACCGTTCCCTGGCGGATATTTCTAGCCCACAGCAGATTGAAAACCTTATCGAAGAGCTGTCGGGCATTGTAAATTCCGCGTTAGAACGATCTGTCCCCAAAATTACTATGCAAACGGCGCGTCAAGTAAAGCTAACCGACGACATTAAATTTTACATTAACATGCGAAATTTTTTTCGTCGGAAGTGGATAAAAACAAGAGACACCTTCTTTAAAAATCAAGTGAAACAAATGAACTCTAAAATACAAAATGGTATAAAAGTCTTGCGAAATTCTAACTGGAACAGACTCCTCTCCAGTTTTGACAAGTCTTCAAAGCCTTTCTGGAATGTTCTCAAGGTAATTCAAAACAAAAACAAAAATATTCCAACTCTAAAATCTGGAAACAAAGATTTTTCTTCAAGGAAGGACAAAGCAAATCTTCTTGCCGACACTTTTGTCCAAAATCATAGCATCACTTTAAACAACAAAAGCGATAATACTACTGAAAACTTAGTATCCGATGCAATAACTCTTATCTCGCAGATCTCTCCTGTTTTTCGATCCAACCTCCTCGTTAAGCCGCGGGACATCGTTAAAGAAATTAAGCTTTTGAAAAATAATAAAGCTCCTGGTAACGATGCCATCCCAAATGTCGTGCTTAAATCACTTCCGAGGAAAGGTATAGTGCTTTTGACATTCATAATTAATTCATGCCTAAAAATACAAATCTTCCCTCCTTCCTGGAAAATTGCCAAAGTTATCCCTATACTCAAATACGGTAAACCACCTGACTGTCCCACAAGTTATAGGCCAATAAGTCTGCTGAGTACAATTAGTAAAATATATGAAAAAATCCTAAAGCACAGACTTATGAAGCACATAGAAGAAAACAACATCTTTCTCAACGAACAGTTCGGTTTTCGACCAGGCCACTCCACTGTTCATCAGGCTTTTAGAATAAAGAAACATGTCAAAGATAATCTGGAAAACAAAAACTCTACCGGTTTCTTTACTCTAGATATTGAGAAGGCTTTTGACTCAGTCTGGCATGATGGTCTTATTTATAAGCTTCATAAATTCAATTTTCCCACTTATCTGATTAAAATTGTCAAAAGCTTCCTATCCGAGAGATTCTTTCGAGTTTTCATCGGTACTGAAATGTCGTCTGCACACAAAATCCCTGCTGGTGTACCACAAGGTTCTGTTCTTGGCCCAATATTGTACAACATCTATACTTCAGATTTCCCAAAGCTCCCGAATTGCCAGTTATCGATGTACGCTGACGATACGGGAGTGTTTTCCTCTGACCGGGATGCATTAAAAATTACAGCCAATCTACAAAATGCATCGAACATAGCCTTAAACTATTTCAATAGGTGGAAAATAAAAATAAATTCTAGTAAGACCCAAGCTATTTTCTTCACCCGCAGAAGGAAACATATATTCTTACCCCAGCAAAAGATTAAAGTTGGTTCCTCGCACGTCGAATGGCGTAACGAGCTGAAATATCTCGGCATTACATTCGACAAAAAGTTGCTATTTGATAGGCATATTCAAGTAACACTCCAAAAAGTTACTAATCTGATTAAATCCTTGTACCCGTTTATTAACCGAAATTCAGACCTGAACGTGGAAAATAAGTTAATTATATTTAAAACAATTTTCAGAGCTGTTCTTTTGTACGGTGCACCTATTTGGGCCGACTGCGCAAAAACCCATATAAACAAGCTGCAAAGAATGCAAAACAAAATTCTAAAAATGATGTTTAATCTACCGTGGTTTTTCTCAACGCGTCAGCTACACGACAAAGCCAACATCGATCTTGTTTCTGTCGCGGTGTATAATTTGCTAAACTTATTTGTGCGAAGAACTACGACTCATCAGAATGAATTAATTTCAAATTTGTGTTCTTAAAACAGGATGATTTTGAAAATTAAGTGCAATAATTAGGTGTAGGTCAACATAGTTTTTAAGATTTAGTAAGGGTTTTTGTATTTAATTAATTTTCCCTTCACTTAATGCATCACAATAATTACTTCTTCCTCAATGCCCCATATTAAATTTCAGTCTGTAAAGAACAAAGCTTTTAATCTCTGAACATATTATGAATTCTTGTCACTTATTGTATATTGTATATTGGTTTAATAAATTCTAATTCTAATTCTAATATCTAAAACATTAAACTTTTATTTGTGAAAGTACCTTGTTTACTTTTCAAACTTATTTTTTTCAGAAACATGACCTTAAAGGATATTTTCGTTCCCATAGAAATGATATAAGACTTCTTCTGTACCAAATTGTCGATTAGTGTTATCGATGATTATCTAGTATAGTATTTATGTTATTCAATCTTTTGATCTGAACAATATTTGAAGTATTCCGAAGTTAAAGCTATAAAAGGTATAACATCTTTTAGAACTTTTTACTTTTTGAAGAAGATTCAATTTTGTTTCTACTTTGAAAAAGTGGATACAATTTTGTGCATCGAAAAAATGCGTATTAGTCGTAAGTAAAAATAAAATATTGTTTGAAACTTCAGTAAAAAAGGGAGGCTACTGTCACTAAATTCCCTCTAATTAAAGCTGTCAAATTTTCCCTGATCAGGTCTCCTGCCTTGTCAAGGCCAAAATTGAGTATCTTCCCGGAAGCTTGTGGGAATCAATTCCCATTAAAATCATGTTTCCAATGTTTTTTCTAATATTCCCACACGTTCAGGGGTTTTCAGAGGGTCAGGTCACGGGTTCCTCGTTTGCCTGCGAACACTTTCTCATGAGTAAACAAATCGGAAATTGAATAATTTTGGGATACTGAATTTGGTCGAAATAGGAGTTTTTAGGGGTAAAACCTTTTATTGAAAATCGGAACTCTCACCGCTATGAGGCTTAGAAACTTGCTTTGTAAAAGTTTTTTTTTTTCCCGGGTTTAATTAAGGATAGTTAGGAAAATATGTGTTCGACATCATTGTCTTTTTTAAAAAAACATATAACAAATTCCCCCCAGAAGTTGAAATTAATTTGTCGAGTTTACATTGAATGTTTTCAAATTGATTTTCAATAAAATCAATGTAAACGCAGGCAACATATCAATGAATATTTCCCTCGAAAATTACAAAAGTTTTGATATACCATGTTTCCGCATCCAAAAAACTGATAATTATCCCATTGTTTTGGCTAGTGAATAGAGGAAAAATTATGTAAAGTTGTTTAACACTTTAACTATAGCAGCCGCCCACATATCTGTGGTATATAATAGCTGAATGCGTTGCTGAATAAAATCTGGCAGTTATTGTGTTAACCATTATTTCGCTTAATGTCGATTGTCATCATCAATATGTGCATTTCTCTATAAAAGCACGCCCGCCAAAAATAAAAGAATTAAAATCAATAAACTTTCTGAATAAGAGGCATTTTTACAGATTTAAATTGCAATTAAACAGTCGTGAAATATAGTCCATTTGTTTGGGAATCATTTTTAAAGTGTTTTTTCAACGACTATTACGATATTAAAACTTTGATGTGGAAAAGTGTCGATTAAGATTTTATGGGGTGTGAATTTCTGAATTTTAGACACGCAGACTATATTTTCCGATTGAGATTTATATTAGTATGTATATATAAAAAATGGGCATTCCCACAATAAAAAAAAAAATATTCTTATTTTCTCTGACGGTTTTGGTATTTTAAAATCATTTAGACTTCCTTTTATATACGTTCTCATTTTTTATTAATTAAAAATTGAAAGTGGGTTGCATTTAGTGAAAAAAATTATTCAAAGCGGGAGATCGCATGTATGATAGATTAAGAAGACATTCTTTTATTTAATTGATCGTCATCAAATTCTACAACTTCTGCGCAGGAAATTAGACTTCAAGTGGGAACTGAAGCAAGTGTACGTACAGTGTGCCGAAGTATCCAGCGCTGCCCGCATTTACGAACTAACAAACTTAAGAAGAAACCCACCCTTAAATAGCGATATAAATAAGATTATTTAATGCTTTAATTGTGAAAAAAGTTGTATTCTAATATATGATAAGAAGAAAATTAATTTGGACGGGCAGGACACAGCTTACTGGAAGCTGTAATTGTTTAGAGAACCATTTTTTATAGAGGTACTTACTTAAGGAAGAGAAGATCAAAATCAATAAGATCTTCACAGGAGAAACCTGGATTTATCAATATGATAATGCTAGTCTCTATAAAGTAAAAGTCGTAAAGTAATATTTCAGGACAACAACATTCAATTCTTGGATTGGCAAGAATTATCTCCAGACTTAAACATCATCGAAAATCTTTAAATCGCAATTCACTCGCACTTAATCGGTTATTTTTCTTTTTTATAAAATCTGATAAAATTACTAATAGGTGTGTAAGTAGAAACTTGACATTTTTTGGTCTAATTCAACTTTATTGAAAAGATACTTGTTACAAAGATTAAAGACGAAATATTCCCCATTTATTATTTTTTTATTTATTATTATTAGGGGTGACCTTTATGGTGAGCTCTGCGATGGAAAGGTCTTTTGTACCGAAGCCCCTTTATAGTAGAAGACGGCCTGCTACCCTAAGGAACGTCAGAAGGCATTTAACAGAAGATGAATGAGCTTCAGCCGAGTCAAGGAACTCCTGACGGAAGATCTTCCTTCTTAACCGTGCTAAAGCAGGACAAGGACACAGAATGTAGTTTCGTCGTCTTCAAGACACAGACGACATTCCATCTCATTTGACAGACCTAGTTTATATAGGTCGGATCTTAGTCCATAATGGCCAGTTAGGTAGCCTACTAACAATCTAATAATATTCCCCATTACTATCTATGGTATTTTGCCATTTATCAGGTAGATGATGAATACCTTCGCGATAGAAAGTTGGTGGTTTTGAAACAAAATAGTCGTCGATTCATTTTCGCACATCTTCAACTTTCGTGAATTGCTGATCTTTCAATATGACGACATCGATCTGAATAGGCGGTAATCAGAAGGAGCGCCAAGTGTGGAGAATACGCCACATACTGAACAACTTCCCAGCCTAAGGGGAAGATGAGTTCCTGGGTTGGTTTTGCTGTATGCGGACGAGGCTTGTCATGCAACAATATCACTTTTCGTCTTCTTTGGCCTGTAAATCTTAAGTCTTTTTTCCTCCAAAGCATCGCTTTTGATCAATTGAGCCTGGTAACGTTCAGCTATAACAGTTTGACCAGGTTCCAGAAGCTCGTAATAAATGACTTCTTTTCAATCCCACCAGACACACAGTAACACTTTCTTGGCAAGAATATTCGTTTTTTCAACTGATGTTGATGGCTGGCTTGGATCATCCCATGCTTTTCTGTCTTTAGGATTGTCGTATAAAATCCACTTTTTAGCACCCGTAATGATTTTGTGCAAAAAATTCTATCTTTTTTTGTATCGAGAAAGCAAATTCATGCAGATGTCAACTCTTCGGTTTTTGTTTTCTTCCGTCAGTTTATGAGGAACCCATTTTTCTTCCTTCTGTATCTTTCCAATCGAAGTGATATTGCTTGGTGAATAACTCCTGCAAGGTCTTCTTGAGTTTGACACGAATTTTCATCCAGTTAAAATTGAAGTTCTTCGTCTTCAAATTATTTTACTGCACCTGGACGTGGATTGTCCTTAAGGGGGGGGGTACGGTTTGAAAATGACTTTTTAAGCAAATTTTTGTGAATTTTTTGGAAGTATGGCTACATTATTTTATTTTTAAATTAAATTGGCTTTTTAAGTATAATTCAAGGAATAATTATTTGAATTTTCAAGTAAAAATATTAAGAATTGTGGTAACGGTAGCCATTTTTCGCAGACACATCCGACAAAAAAAAATGAATTTGCGGTGGACATCAGAACTCGTCACTGGATCATCTGAAACAACAAATTCAAAAAGATTATGTTAGTTGATGACTTTCTCGAGGGAGTGACGTCGAGCTTTTCAATTTTTATCAATTTTTGAGTTTTTGGCATCACTTAGAAATCAAAAAAACGAAATTTTTTGTAAAAAAAAGTGTGAAAATCAACACATTTATTATTGTTTATAAAAAAAAAATTATGTCGACGTCACTCCCTCGAGAAACTCATAAACTAACATAATCTTTTTGAATTTTTTGTTTCAGATGGTCCAGTGACGAGTTCTGATGTCCACCGCAAATTAATTTTTTTTTTGGACGTGTCTGCGGAAAATGGCTACCGTTGCCACAATTCTTAATATTTTTACTTGAAAATTCATATGATTATTCTTTGGATTATACTTAAAAAGCCTATTTAATTTAAAAATAAAATAATGTAGCCATACTTCCAAAAAAAATTCACAAAATTTGCTTAAAAAGTCATTTTCAAACCATACCACCCCCTTAAGACTAAAATTTCCATCACGAAATCTTGCAAATCACTTTCATCCATCTCTTATAAAATTGATATACACGAAATGACAGCTTGTAAATGACGGAAACTTATGTCATAAAAAAAGCAATGACTTAGCTTTAAAGGAGAAAGTATCTGCTTCAAAAGGCTTCACTTGGATTTACTCAAAAATGTTTATCCGAACCTATAGAAAGAAGCCACTGAACTTCACAAAAAATTGAGGGATCATATCTTCTTCTACTTTTTGACACTAACTGTGCAGTAGGGGATGCAAATTTTATATAATATACATCTAAAAATATATCACCTTGAAAGTAGACAATTCAAGCTTCAACATGAGCTTTCATTCATCCAAATCCGTTCATTTTTTTCGAAGATATAGCAAAATTTGTCAATTTTTTGGGTGGTCCCTTAATTTTGACCGCCAGTGTACAATGGATTTGAGGTAATTCGTCAGAAAAAATATTGGAAGGAAATTATTAATTTTTTTTCTCTATTTTAGTTTTGAAGACGTGTTTACTTTTTGTATATTAATTATAAAACAATTTTGTAACCTTTATTTTCATATATGACTGCATCTAAGAATTTTAATAAGATTCCGTATAAAATCAAGAAATTTGTCACGTCAAATTTTAATAAGATTCTTTTAATTTCGAGAGAGATTCTCACATTTCTTGTAAAATCAATCAAATGTTCGTTATTTTCTAAATAAAATGTCCACGTTATTTCAGAAAGAAACCCATATTTAAAAACTATAAGATTTCTTCTTGGCTGTCCCATGAAATGTACTTCCAAAATTTGAATAAGTTTTTCTCCATGTTTTGATATGAGTTTCGTTTTGGGTGAAAACTGTAGAGAATTCTTGTCGTTTTTCTTCTGTTTAACCCAAGGTTTTACAAGGAAATTGAAACTTAAAGTCTTCTTCAATATTTTACATTTTTTATCTTGAGCACAAAAGCAAAATTTCTAAAGATCCATGCCGATATTCTTGACTTGTATGACGAAAGCCAAGAGCATTACTCAGATACAAAAATCGTGTTAACTTGTGTACAAATAAATAATTCTCCTTTATGTACTATAACAGAGTACCGAAAATTCTTGTTGAATCGAATGTGAAACGACGAAAGAGAAAGAGAATTCTACAATAAATTGGAGCTCAATTTTAAATAAAATTTACTTAATTGATGTTTCCAAGCAAATGAAATGTCACGAAATTAATTGAATATATATGCGGTATTTACAGAATTCACATAAAAATATTTATGTTGATACACACGTTTTACCCACTTCCAACAAAAGTTAATTGCGACATAGTAAATATATACAAAAAAGGCGAAAAGGGGCCTTTCCCGCCACGAATTTATGACCAATGTCAGACATGCCCTATAAAAGTTTAATGAAAAATACGAAAAAAAAGTAGCTATATTACCCGACACTCACACTCACATACTAAATTGGGTGAGCAAATTGATTCCAGGAATTTCCCTCATATTTCGTAAAAATAAAAAATAAAAATCTCATGAATTTTCTGCCGAGGCCAATTTAATGTCTGTCGGGCGAAAAGGGAATTTTTTATGAAAGGTAAATAAATAAAAACAATCATTCTGTGCCCCGGTATTGCACAGGGTGACGCCTGCCGGTATGCCTTTTTTTTTTTTTTGGCTTGACGAAATAAATATCAAAAAGAGCGAACCTATCTTTGGCGCCTTATTTGTTTCTTAAAAAAAGTCACAAAATCAACAATCCCCTTCCATAGTAACCCCACAGGGGGGAATATATCAAAACCTTGTTCGACGACATCTACTTTGAATTCAGAACCCTCATCCTAGAATTTGAGGGTCTCTTTCTTGTCAAGTTCTAGCCTAAGAAATATTGCGTAAAATTTAATACAAAGATACTTTCGCTGGCAGTAGAAAAATGTTTCAATTTTCACTCCAACATCGCTGAGAAATCGCTTAAGTGTCACAAAATATTTTTTAGTGCGCTACGGCAAAGGATATCAAATAAATGACGATGAGAACCAGCCAAGTGAACCCTTTGACACATTTCCGGAACCCTTCGATATGCGTCCCTACCTCCCCACGATGACGGATGGGCCAAAACCAAATAGGGTCCGCATGCAAATGTTTACAGCCCACCCCTAGGTCTACATCTTTCTACGTTCGATAAGGCCACAAGTTGCCCGGATTCTAGGCTGGCTCCAGAGCATCATACAAGCTGTCGAAGAGGGGGGAGTTGGGAACAGAAACGATTGGACCTGGACAGGGTATGGTATAAAGTTTGAAAGCCGCACCAACTCCCAACTCCATATCATTTCTGGGGGTCGAAAGAGTTCGAGGGTGGGTTCAGAAAGGGCGTGAGAACCGCTCTTCAATATTATAGCAATACAATAAAGTTCCCTAGCCCGGGAAGTTATGTCAAAAAGCCAATATTTATTGCCAAGTTATACAATTGATATCCAGGACGTGTCCTAAATTTTATTATTTTTTTATTCTGTGCACAAAAATATGAAAATTTGAATTATTTTCGCACTGAGAAAAAGGCGAAAACCCAGGCTTAACCGAAGGAGAAATTATTTGTGTTCAAAAACGCGGATACTATCGCGGTCACAGCTGCCCGCAAATGGGAAATTTTTGGGACGATTTACTTTTAAACGTTCCTTTTTTGTACATATAACTCCCAAAACCCATTGAACTCTCAACTCCCTGGGATTTTTATGAATTTTGCTCCCACTCCTTTCCCATTTATATGACGAGGAACGAAAGTTTATATTCAACAATTTTTTTTTGGAGGTCCTCTCATGACCCAAGTCAGTTTTTCAGCTAAATGGATGCATCGATGATACAAAAAATAACAAAAAAATTAAAATATATTGGCATCCCAAAATCTGTGCTCCATCGACAGATTACGGGCTTACCAACATATAGGTATTGATTTTACACAATTTTCACACTGAATTTATTTATTAAAATTTTCTGTGTGTGGGCAATTGTGCGGAACCCTGAAATTCACTAACAAATTTAAATTGCTAAAAATGTTTTTCTTTTTGGGATGATGATAGAATAATCTAATCGACCGGGATAGAGTGAATTTTCAATTTTCTTGTTTAATAATATCAATTATTCATTTTGCACTTTATCGCAATTTGAAAAACCTTAATACCCTTTCATGACAATGAAATATAATAAAGTACCGTTGCAGTTGGCCAGCTCAGCTGGGTTCGGCAAATTATCCCAACTAAAATGGGATTTGATGATAACGATGGATGCAACTGAGTCGGAACCTTATGTATGCAATTAATTATTAATTGGTATTTTAAAAACTTTATGTATGTAATGGCATTAATAAGTGGATAATAATAAGGCGGTTTATTACCAGAAATATAAATTTATTGTTTCACGTCCATTATTTTCTATTATAAAAGCAATTAGAAGGTTCCGAGAATATGTCTTTTATAGATTATCAAAATTTTATCCACAGCTTTATGATGCAAGATGTAGGGGAAAGTGGGGGAAACACGAACACCTAAGGGAAAACTTAAATAAAACAGTGGAATTTGATCACAGAGTTTTTTTTATTGTTTAATTATAAAGTTTACTTATCTGTCTAACGAATTCCGTAATCAATTTTTATATTTTTAATAAATTGTGACAATATGAAAAAAAAAAAAAACCCTTAGTGTTCGGCTTTACTCGACATTAGTGGGGTAAACACGAACACCAAGTGGTGTAATTATGTATTAACATTAATAACGACAGTGATCACATTTATAACCCAACGATGGTGACTGTCCGTCAGTACAATTCTCGCGAGCCCATTTTTTACACACGTAGCACATAATCCAGTCTTCAACGTGGGATCTATATATTTATCTCTACAAAAAATGCAAAAGAAGTCTTCATTTTCCTTTTCGTCTTTTTCTTTTTCTTTCGTATTTTGACTAGGGTCACTAAAGACTTTTATATTCTTGAAATCGTGAAATTTTGGTCGCCATATTTGATCCGCCATCTTGAATTTCTAAATTTGGACAGCAGAATTTAATCAACTTTTCCTTTGATGCAACTTTACCACTTATTGTGGTAGAAAATAAATTTTTCAAAAGATGGTTGAAGATATGAGAAAAGTATTTACTACTTTGATTGAAAATAAATATCAGTTGTTACATAATGAAATTATAGAAAAGGTTAAAGAAATACTCTTGTTCATAGATGAAGCAAACGTTTAAATAATAATTGCAACAAAATATTGGTGGTTATGTAGCGATGAGATGACGCATGAAGGTTTGTGATTCCCTTATTTTCCTTCAATCAAAATTTTACCATACATTTTTCCAATAAATTCTCTAAACTTTAAATTCAATTCAAAAACCCAAACCCCAACAAGAAATCAATTATCAGTCCGAAATACCTCTAAAAAGAGCATTACTTTGAATAAAACCGATAATCAAAAAATCGAAGAAAAAATAAAAATACATTCCAATCATTGTAAATCGCTGTGAACAGAAAAACAAGCTTGACAGAAACTTTAATTAATGCACCCAAATCGTGGGTAAAAATCAGTGCTCAGGAATAGAACATATGTTAGTCAACGAATACAAAATGTACGACAATAATGAAAAAATGGGATTTTGAGATCTTCAAGACTGTACTTTGTTTTGGTCTTTCTTTTGTAATTATGAGGCATCTGAAAAAATAATAAAAAAAGATAAACGGGGAACCAACAAAAGGGAGGGGGGTAATGCCGAACGTTCGAGATTGCCTGACATGGAGTGTTCGCCTTTACCCCGCTGGATCGGAAACAATAAAATGGAAAAAAAATGTAGGTTATATTTCTTTTGCTGATTGCGTCATTGTCATTTAGCTGATTAATATGTGAGTATTCCACTATGTAAAAGTTAAATTACTATTGTAGATAGAAATAAAGCAACACCAACTTTAATTTACCAAAAAAATTACATCAAAAACAAGCAAAATATTGAAAAATGCATATCTTGACAAGTACGTGCGTCCGCGTCTCCCGTGTTGTTGACTGGCACAGGTGGTGGCATGGTCTCCGAAATGGCGGCAAGTAAAATATGGCTATCTCTCTCTAACACATAAGAACCATTGGATTCGCGATTACCCCACGTTCGTGTTTCCCCCACTCTCCCCTACTCGCGTTTTTGTTCGAGTTTAGTTGAAGATTTACATGAATATTTTGTAGCTTAAAATATATTACAGAAAAATGAGACTAGCATATAATTTTGTAACTGTTGCATAATATCATATACCAAAATCAATAAAATTTATCACCTGTTGACACAGCCCAGCGGGAACCGGAATCATACAATAAGCAATGAAAAAGCAATATTTTGGAAGCATAATTTGCTCACTCTCCGTTTACCTATCCGTATCTTTTTAATATGGGCATGTCATTGGAGGGAAGCAGTTTTGGAGCTTTCTGCCCAAGTGCTTCTTTAGAAGATTATTCATTAGCAGTTAGGACTTTCTGAGGAAGTTCTTCTTTAGAAGATTATTAGCAGATGTTTATGCTTACTTCGGAAGCAATTGTCGAAGGGGACAAAAGCAAAAGAGAGAAGTTTCACAGGGAATATTAAATCATACATATGGTTGGCTTTGATTAGGGCGCTATATGGACGAAATAATAAAAAAATTATGGCAAGGCAAATCGGATCAATCACATCACTAACAGCTCCTCGAGCACCTAAACGAAAATGAACTGAAATGTTCCATCAGAAAGATTTCACAACGAAATGTTGGCATCCCTACTGCATGAAAACACAAGCATCTTCCTTTTTCATTCGTAGAGTGCACAATCGGAATAAAGCTTTAAAATCTTCCTAACTAGCCTTTTAAGATATTGGAAGGAAGATCTTCAAATTTGCTTCTGAGGAAGATTCAGAATTTTTTCTCGCTGGGAGATCATAAACTACAACTACGGTAACTTCCGTCGCGTAGATTTTGCGTGATGTGCAGGATTTTCTTATTATGGGACCAACAATAAAAATGCCGCCTTTTCCTTAAACTATGATAGAGAGCTGTAATTTTAATACAGTTGATAGTTACAAAAATATCACTTTCTACTTCAAAACCTTCAAGATTATAGGTAAATATTAGTAATATAAAAGTTTGTCTGTAATCTGCAATTTTGCAAACTTTGATAGTTTGTCAATTCTAACTAAGTTAGTGACTCTCGCAATGGAATTTCATAAGTTATGTGAGACTTGGTATATTCAAATTTAATAAAAAATAAGAAAGATTGTATAATTTAAGTTAACTCCATGATCTAACGTTTTCTTAAATGTCCATATTTCCTATTCCCCTTACAGAATTCCAATCTTGTTAAAATATTGTTTTGCGTTACTAACTAGGTATGTTAATTCAACTAACAATATTTTTACGATATTCAAGCGCTAATAAGTTATTATAAAAACTTATAAATGAAAGTCATGTAGGTTCACAAGTACTCCACTCAGAAAAGAAAGTTGCGCTTTAAAACGTAAAGTTGAGAATTTTTGTGGAATAAAATACCGACCTTTGAAAAATTTCTTATTGTCTTTTTTGAAATTTTTTCCCTAAGGCTTGTTTGCCTTTAAATTTTTATTCCATCTGAATTCTGGCGCCTAGCCAAACTTTTTTGTTATTGCCACGACAGTGGATGCCAGAACTATAAATAAAAAGTCCCACGATTACCATTACAATTACGAGTACAAGTAATGCAAGCAAGATAAATTATCAGTACCATTACTAGTATTGGTACTTCAAAAAATTTATTTACCATTATAAGGTAATGGTATTGGTACTTCATCTTTACCGTACTTCTTAAGCATTACCTGGAATTATTCAGCATTACCTGGCATAACTTAGAAATACTCAGCGAGTAATGCTAGGCAATGATGAGTACTGTAAAGCAATGCTAGGTAATGAAGAGTATTGCTAAGTAATGCCAGGTAATGCTGAGTAATGCGAAGTAATGCTAAGTAATGCTTCTGAAGTACGGCAATGGTGAAGTACCAATACCATTACTTGGTAATAACAATTAAATTTTTTGAAGTACCAATGCTAGTAATGGTACTGGTTATTTCTCTTGCTTGCATAACTTGTAGTTGTACTGAGTATGGTAATGCATTCCAAGAATAATGCATTATTTTACAGCTCTGCACTGTGCGCAGACATACAGAAGCTGCGTTTTTTCATTTTCCAAGACATTTGTTCGCTATTGTGGCTTTACAGAGATTGAACATCCATCCCATATAGTGCTGACTTGGACCCATCTGACTATTTGTTTTTCTCAAAACTCAAGGCAGATTTAAGGAATAGAAAATTTAACAGCGACGATAATATTAAATAGACAGTTTACGACCATTTTGACTCCAAGTATGCGTCATATTTTTCCAGCTAAGAACTCATGGACGTATATCAAGCATGGCACCGAACCTTTTTCGCTGTCTTCAGACCAGCACAGAGGATTAGTAGATTTAAAAGCAGTGCCCTCAGAAACCTCAAAGTATCAATTTTTATGGCAATCTTATGAAGTTTAAGTTCATCATTTTGAGACCCTATATATTATCAGAACAAATAATATCCTTAATATTAGCCCAGGACAAAAGCTATAACTATGACGAGTTTTCTTAAAATCCATCCAATAGGTTTTGCATGATGTGTGTGCAAACACGACTCAGTTACAGTTTTATTATATTATAATGGATATACTATAGACAAATGAATATCTTTTATACCTTAACTCCCATGAGGAATATCGTGATAATTCTAATTGGAGATAATGACCAAGCCTCTTAGGTATAACACGACAAGATTTCATTAAAATCTGTCTAGTAGTTTTTGCGTGACGCTGGCACGGTCACAACCCTAGTTATCGCTTTATTATATATGTACATATATATAGTTTCCCATTGCATTGCAGATTTAAGCTTGTATAGACAGACATTTTGAATCCACATTTTTCTCTTTCTGCAATATATTTAAAGTATGGATTACAAAGATCCTAAGGATGTCTCCCAATTCCACCATCCTCCTTGTAAGATTCTTCGTAATAGGAACTTCGGATTTAGTTAAGGGGGTTTCCCACTCTAGAGGCCCTTGAATTGAACGTTTTTTTCAGGGAGTTGAACAAGAAAATACAAAACATTTAGAGTTAAACATAATAATCCTCTTATTATATGATCTTTAATGAATATTTTGAGAGAAAAACATTTTTTTTTATTGACTGGTTGGGTCAGGGCAGGCCTGCTACTGGGACTCATACCATAGGAATGGTGTGCACGATATCAGCCAAACAAATAATCTGGAAATTATGAGATTGCACATTAGTACTCTTTATATATGTGGCTATGGCATGAGTGTGGCACATTTTGAAAAAAAAAATTTTTATTCATTTTTTTAATTTTTTCTACTATAAGTTTTATGTTTTACTTGATTTTTTACTGTTAAAATATGGGATACAAGCTATGTAAATGTAAAAATGCCTGATTTGCTCCACTTAAGTCATAGAGACAAAGCTAACACAGCTTGTACCAAAATCTGAAATTTTTCGAATGAATGGTTTTCTCAGAATGCTTCACACCATTCATCAAGACGGTGTTTTGAGAAAAACGACATTTAAGTAAAAGTTAAGAGTGGTTGAGAGCGCGCAGCTGCGCACGGAATCGCCTGTAGCGGCGCGAGCTTTTCAAATTTCGCGGCAAGAGATAGCTTAAACGATTCAGGAAAGAACACAGAATTTTTCAAAACTAAAAAAAAAAAATGCATTTTTTGAACGTTCTAGAGTGGGATACCCCCTTAAGTATTTTTTTAGAAATATAGATTTGGAAAGTATGGAGCTCATTTTTTGTATAGTCTTTTCTAAAACCCTACATTATACACTGCGAGACACATGATTACTCTCACTTGATATTTTAACGCAAGTCATAATGTATTGGAACTATTTCTTGAAAACAATTATCACAGCATTTCTTATCTCTTATTACATAATACCTGATGACGAAAATAAGAAATTAAGAAAAAAGGCAGGTGGATATTTCTATTTTAAAATTTTTAGACTATTTAAAAATGGGCATTTAATTACTCTTACTAAGCTGTTTTATGCATTTAAAGAGTTAAGGTGCTTTTAAATTAATAAAAATGTGCTCTATTTAACTGCTAGTACTTTATTTTATTTTATTTGTTATTTGTTATAGTTGCTCATACTTTTGTTACATCGTAACAAACATGGTTCATAGTAAAACTTGGAAAAAAGAAACGGACAACTTTACGAAAAATATTTGACGAGATCTTTGGATAATCGACAATTTTTTCAAAGAAATTCCTTAAAATCATGGAAAAAACCAAGAAGTTTTTAGAATGATGTCCAAAAAGTTAATTTCTGGGCCTCCGAGTTCCACTGTAAGCTTAATATTATTATCTATTTTCTTTAAAATTATTTTTTGAAAAGTGAGTAACTGTCATGCCGTTCCGTTAAGTGACATAAAAAAACTCAACCGGAATCAGATTGATTTAGGGATTATTATTAAATTAATCTCAATATCAATCAAAATATTGGGATTATGTTAAGAACACTAAAACAAATATTACAAACAATTTATTTCTAAACATTATACGAGCAGCGATCGAAAAGTAATGATAAACGGGTTGTTTTAATGCACAGAATGACAAGAACAAAACTGATTTGAGTTCATCATAGTTTCAGTACTTGAACATAAAAACATTATAGAAATAGCGCCTCATTTGTGGGAGGTACATTAAGTCAGTGAATAATTAAGTGAGTTAAGATATCAGAAATACATCGGATTATTAGACAAATGGGAATTTTTTTAATTCCCGACTGTTATTCCCAGAAACGGAAAAGTTGTTTAAATTATATGAAGAATTCGATTAGTTATACGACCTTCTAAAATATCGTTTCAACTACAAAAAAATATCTTTTTTTTTTCTAGTAAGCTTATTAGTCGTTTTAACTCCATTTTCACTAGTAAGTTCTATACGGGTTAAAATGGATACAAAGTTCTTTAAGGGTCTCTGATATATGTCAAAATTCTACTTTCATGTAATTTCCACGGAAACAGGAACAATAAGATGTTTAAGGTTTCTGATTTTAAATTGTATATACTAAATTTTTATAAAGGAAATAATTTAATAAAGGGTATTTTTTTAAGAGACGTCGGATTTCTGATAGATACAAATCTCAGATGAGCTGTCATTTGCTGTAATTGTCAATAACATAGAAAGACTCTGATATATGTCAAAATTCTACTTTCATGTAATTTCCACGGAAACAGGAACAATAAGATGTTTAAGGTTTCTGATTTTAAATTGTATATACTAAATTTTTATAAAGGAAATAATTTAATAAAGGGTATTTTTTTAAGAGACGTCGGATTTCTGATAGATACAAATCTCAGATGAGCTGTCATTTGCTGTAATTGTCAATAACATAGAAAGATATACACCGCAGCAACCAAATCGTGGAAATATATTTCCGAAATCAGGGCTCAGTTATAAAAACTTATAGAGCACTTCGTGAATTTTATGGACCGAATAATCGCTCATCAGAACATGCTATTCGTTCGCTTGGTTGATGTTGACGATTTTTGGTTTCAACAGGACGGCGATATGTGACATACAGTGACCGAAACAATCGATTTATCGAAAGAACCATTTGAAGAAAATCGTATTACAAGAAATGAATCTGTCAATAAGCCACCAAGATCTAACTTAGGAAAAATTATGTGTCCTAGAAAAGAGGGTAAAACTTGCCACAAATCACTTTTGGCCTATATTAGTAATGCTATTTTTGATTCTGAAATGGGCCAAAAATTGGCCTTATCAGCCCAGCTCCTTTATGGTCACTTGCTCAATTTTGATGTATTTTATTTAAATTTAATATCCGGACGCGATTTAACATAAAACCAACAATTATAAAGAAGTCGTAAAGTTATACTACAAATTTATACTACTTCATAAATTTTCTAGTTTTCTTTTATTTTATTTATTATTTACTAGCTGGGTTACCCGGTTTCACCCGGCGTTGGGTAAATACTTGTTAATTAAACACTTCTCGAATGTTCTAGTTTGTTATATCCTAGAAATTGTTTCAACCCGAAAACCCCTTTATGGATCCGCTATCTTGAAATTCCAAATCTTAATAATATTCATCATTAGTGGCCTTAAAATAATCATTGTACCAATTTCCATTCAAATCCATTGAAATCGAGAAATTTTGGTCGCCATGTTGGATCCGCCATCTTGCATTTAGAAATTTTAATAATATACAAAATTAGTGGTCTCAGAATAATCACTGTACTAATTTCTTACAATCCGTTGAAATCGAGAAATTTTGGTCACCATGTTGGATATGGAAATTTTGATAATATTCGAAATTAGTGGTTCCGGAATAATCATTGTACCAATTTTCATTAAAATCCGTTGAAATCGAGAAATATTGGTCGCCATATTGGTTCCGCCATCTTGTATTTGTAAATTTTGATAACATTCAAAATCAGTGACCTCAAGATATTCATTGTACTAATTTTCATTAAAATCCGTTGAAATCGAGAAATATTGGTCGCCATATTGTGTCCGCCATCTTGGATTTGTAAATTTTGATAATATTCAAAATCAGTGACCTCAAGATAATCATTGTACTAATTTTCACTAAAATCCGTTGAAATCGAGAAATATGGTCGCCATTTTGGATCCGCCATCTTGGATTTCTAAATTTTGATAATATTCAAAATCAGTGACGTCAAAACATTCATTGTACTAATTTTCATTAAAATCCGTTGAAATCAGGAAATCTTGGTCGCCATATTGGATTTGAAATCGCCATCCCGCAAAACCCCTATGTACCAATTTTCATGAAAATCGCTTCAAATTTAAAATTTTCAGCCGCCATCTTGGATCCGCCATTTTGAAACCCTACGTATTATCCGAAAAAAAATTAGCCTATATGTTAAGTCGGAATATGTACTACCTTCGGACAAAAAATTAAAAATATCGATGCAAGCGTTTAGGCGTGATTGAGCAACAAACAAACAAACAAACAAACAAACAAACAAACAAACAAACAAACTTTCATTTTTATATATATATAGGGATAGGGATTCGAATTCAACCTTACAAGTATGTGTATACGATAGAAGTCAAACAATTTAGTACTAAAAATTCATTCAAATTCAAATCCATTCAACTATGTGTTATTTGTATATAATTATTGATTATGCATAAGCGACTAAATAATTAAATAAATAAAAATGGTTTACGAAAACCCAATGATAAAAATTAAGCCTCTTCTTACATACTTAAGTTGCGGGAAAATAAGTTATGCTGCGTCAATTCAGGTTTTATTAGAATATATATAATTCCTTAATTAATGTTTTCGGACCAAGAACATCTTGAGAAAAATTTGTCCGTAATGCATTTTGATTGAATAGCTATGAGCTCTAAGTCAGCCCTTTCGTAGAATTGTGTGGAAAAAAGCCATGGTAGATTTACCATCATTTTTGAAATTTTGTTTTGGGCAGCTTGAATTTTATTTTTGTGGGTTTTGGCACATTGAAACCACACGCGGCTGCTCCTTTACAGCATAAGGACATTCGTATATCACTTTATGAATTATTAACTTATTTTCCAGGCTCTGTGTGGATTATTAATAACTGATGTTATATGTTTCTTGAAAGTCAATATTTAAATTTTCTAGTAAGCTTATAAGTTTCAAAGTTATAGCAGTTTGAAGATTTCCTGGGGTCATTTTGACCCCATCTGTACTATTAAGTTCTCTACGGGTTTAAATTGATACAAAGTGTTTTAAGAGTCACTGATATATGTCTTAAAATTTTACTTTCAAAATATTTTCACAGGAATGGGTACAAAAAGATATTCAAGGTTTCTGATTTCAAACTGTATCTGCTAAAATGTTAAAAAGGAAATAATTTAATACATTTACAACTAAAGTGAATTCACGTCAACGGCTGTGTGTGTTGTCGTTAAAATGAGTGTGACATTAACATGAACACATTAAATTAAAATATGAACATAACTAAGATATTAAAGCAGCCGAAAATATGAAAAAAGAAAATTCCTTGAGAAATGAATCCTCGAAAGGGAAAGGTACTATATAAAAAACAAGAAAGAAAAAAAAATCACAACGGAATCCAAGAATAGAAAACAATTTTTCCAAATATGCCATCACCTAATTCCCATGCTCATAAAAAACGTGACTGAAATACGAAACACTAAATAACGAAATAACTCCAGCATAACGCTCGATGTATGCTGCGTTTTTTCCTATATTTTCTTTTGCAAATGAAAACGTTTTAATAAAAATAAAACGTGGTGACTCCTCCTGCTGCCCGAAAAAAACAAAGTTAAATAAAAGAAAGTAAAGCGCCAAAATCTACAAAAGAACTGGAACTGCAGAGTATTGTCACAAGGCCAAGAAATGCGATGATCCATCTAAAGGCAGCCAATCATAAAAATCTAAGCTAAAAGGCTAAAGTCATTCATATTAAAAAGGATAAGAAGTGGCACACAAAAATCTCCTTGGAAACAAATTCGGATTTGCTCCGTTTGTATGTATTTATGCCCTTTGCGATTATCTACATACAGTATATTTATATATACATACTTTTTGCTTTGCAGCTTTTGTTTTTTGTTATTTATGTATGCCCGAAGGAGCACTCCACGCGCAAAAATGAAGGCGTCGAACTGCTTCCTTGAATATCCTGAACGAATTCGATTTCAAAGCAGACCGACGATGTAAAACAAGAAAGCGAAAAAAAAAATGTAAGACGAAGAGGCAGGCGCCACATATCCACATCTGCATTACGTTTTCAGGTCCTACAGGATTCTTTCTGGATTACAAAAGACAAAGCAAAAAATATAGCATCGAGCAATGCGGGACATAACGCCAGGATATAGATCATCGCACTTTGCACTCCGGGAAGTAAATTCGAAAAAAAAAGGTTGGCCCACTCTGCACGATACGAGAGAGCCTCTTCCCTCACCTGAGACGGGACTTTCGGGAGCAATATCATTTGTCGTGCACGATAATAATGCGCCTTTCATTTCTGCTCCTTTAATGCCTTCTATCTTCATTTTCACCATTTCCAGCTGAGAGGATACTCTGAAGGGAGTACTCATGAAATGTTCAAACTTAAAAGCAGTCAAAGGATAATTTCGTATTTTTTTGATTTCACCGTCTCTGGCATTCACATGGTCTCAATGTTCGAAACCACTTTTGAAAGGACTTTGTTTTCTATAGTGCTCCTTGGGGATAATAAATGACCACAAAGGAATGGTTACGAAGTTAATAGACATTACTGTCCGCTTACACAAACTTTCTTGTTTTATTACGACCTTCATACAAGAAAAACACATTTAAAGTTTCATTTTTATGATTATATTCCTATATATCAGAAGCGGGATTCACTAAATGAAATGGAATTTTCGTAAATTTCAGACTTTATTGCCGAATGTGCACAAATAAATATATTATTTCAATATGAAAAAATAAATATTGTTGTTTACAACACCTAGGGATCTTTTATTTAAATCTAAAATTAAATTTCTAGTTCAGACAACTTTTAATGTGCCTAATAAATCATTAAAAAAATAAGGGATCATCATGGGAACTTGTAACGTGATTCAAATGAAGACTTGAATCTTAAGCTATGTGTACAAAAGGCATTCGTTTTTCTAAATACCATACATCGTTGCAAGTCAATTTTCCCATTAATTAGTTCATCTTACCCTAATGAATAAAACATGTTCCCTAAGATTTTTAATTAAGTTTATAGATTAGTGCTCCTTCATATTTCTAGATTAGGCTTGAGGCTTTCATTTAAGTCATATTACGAACTGCTATTATTTTTTAACGATTATTCAAAAATAGCTAATTGAAGATTTGCGGACTCGCAATTTACTAAAAAAAAAAAACCTACAGAAATGAAGCAATACTTTCTGGGCACTAGAAAAACATAAAGTTTGTGGTCTACTGATTTTTTAGTGACAAACATTTTGGAAAATATTGAGTGAATGAAACATTTTGGACAAGGAAAAAATTTAATAAATAAGTCAAGGAAAGGCATTAAGGCATGTTTTAGTTTGGACCATCCTGCAAGAAAATAAGTCCACTTCGGCATTATTACCTTTGGCTTTATTTCACGGTTTTTACACGTAAAATATTTTAATTTATTAATCTGTATGTTTTCCTAAGAAGAAATAAATACAATCAGATTTTTAATTAACATTTTCGTCTTGATTCCCTACATATTATGAATTACTAAATGAATAAGTTGTTAAATATTTTTCAGCGTAATTTATCCCTTTCGAGATCAGTTCCTTTCTGAATATATAGGGTGGGCCATCTAAGGTTTGGAATTGGAACTATAGGTTGTTTTGAGGTTGGAAGGTTTGATGACATTTCCGATGTGACAGAAAGTTAGTTTTATGTTTGACATTTATGAAATGGGTCGCTTTTCGCTTGAACAAAGTTGGAAAATATTAAAAACTTATTTCCAAAGTGGTGAGTCTTCTACTCAAACTGTAAGAAATGTACAATTTGTGAAAATTTGTGAAGCGAGTTCGTGAAACTGGATCGTTGTTGGATAAAACAACCCGTGTACGTACTCGTCCAGTGCGCTCAACCGAAAACATCGCTGCTGTTGCTCAGAGTGTGCGTGAACAACCATCAACATCAACTCGTCATCGTTCTCAAGAATTGAACATTTCACGCACTTCTTTGAGAAGAATTTTGCATAAAGATCTCGGTATGAATGCGCACAAAGTTCAATTAGTGCAAGAGCTGAAGCCGCATGACCATCCAATACGTTTTCGGTTTGCTCAATGGGCAGAAGACCGCTTGATCGAAGATGGGCATTTTTAACGAAAAATCATCTTTTCAGATGAAGCTCATTTCCACCTCGGAGGATACGTCAATAAACAAAATTGTCGTATCTGGGGCTCAGAAAATCCACACCTCATCGTGAGAAACCAATGCATCCACAACGAGTGACTGTCTGGGGCGGATTTAGGTCTGGTGGCATTATTGGGTCATTTTTCTTCGAAAATGAGCAAGGAAACGCCGTTACAGTGAATAGCGATCGCTACCGCGCCATGCTAAGCGATTTTTTGTTTTCCAAAATTGAAGAGTATGACATAGACGACATTTGGTTTCAAGAGGACGGCGCAACGTGCCACACAGCCAACGTAACAATCGATCTTTTGCGCACTGTTTTCGGAAATCGCATAATCAGCCGAAATGCTGATGTCAATTGGCCACCTCGAAGCTGCGATTTGATTCCGTTAGACTTTTTTTTTGTGGGGAGCCGTTAAGGACAAGTGTTACGCTAACCATCCAGAGACGATTGATGACTTGAAACGTGAAATCGAAGTTGCCATTGACGAAATAGAGGCCCAAACAATCGAAAACGTACTAAAAAATTGGACTGATCGAATGGGGTATTGTAAGGCTAGCCGTGGCAGTCATTTGAATGATGTTGTCTTCCATTCCTAAATGGAAAGGTTCAATCTTTCTAATAAACTCATAACTTTGAAAAAATATTCATTTGTTTTTTTTTTATAGCCGATTCAAATTCCAAATCTTAAATGGCCCACCCTGTAGTAAAATTAATCTGAATGAAAATACAATTACATTAATTCAGGTTTTTTTTTTAAATATACTCCTTTATAGAAATATCGTAATGTTAAAAATTGTGACACTAATCTCATTTTCAGCGACCGCAAAAACCTCATTGTGCACTGTTTTGTTGTAATTCTATGTTTTTAATTTTTTTAATCTATCATTTCTATCTATTCTATATAAGTTTGTAAGCCCATATTTGAAAAAATAATTATTCAGTAGTTTGCGATTTTTCTCCATAATTTAGTTTTTTAGAATAATTGCCAAGTATACGAAACATTTTTTTTTTTTTAACACTTTTGAAAAACAAAAGAATCAGTGTAATATAAGGAAAACTCATTTATAAGAGGATATCTGAAATTTTATTTGCGAACTTTACTAATTCTGTTATAAACATTAAACATACAACTAAATATTCAATATTTCGGCATGATTTTTGATAACCAAGAAGATTGGAAGTATTGAAAGGGGAAAAACTACTTTATGCACAAAAGTACATTGAGAAAATTTCTATATAAGAAATATTCATAAAATTAAAATTGTGTGTAGAATCAGAGTTACTGTACTCTTGTTATTTTTTAAAAATACATAAATTATAGTTTTCGTTTTGCAGAAAACATATTATTGACCCTGTATCCAGATAGATTGTGAAAATAACACACTGGTTTCCTTACGATTTAAACAACCTTTCTAAGTTATCATGATTGAAATTTGTATTTGTTTTAGATTTTATTTGCACTTCAATTGCTGGATCCACAGATTGTTATAATTTGCAAAAAGAAATATTTTTCTTTGTATACTTATTTTCATGATATGGTTTATTTAGGAATGATACTTGATTTTTATGTTGTTCTTAAAATATTTGAGAGCACATTAAGTGATTAACTCCAATTTTGGAAATATTTAAATCCAATTTGGTAAATGAATGGCTCATATCAAATTGTAAGATTTAATACGCTATAGACAATAAATTTAAGTTTGCAGCTGATATCATCGAACATTTTTCCACCAAACTTTATACAGCACAAATTAAGCAAAATAAACATTTGATAACATTAAAAATGTTTTTGAAACAATAATTAAGTAAGCAGTTCTATAAGAGAATCCTGTTGTATTTATTATTCTTCTTCTACTATTATTGTATTTATATTCTTCTTCTACTCATTTCAATATAATTTAAATTTTATAATTAACTAGCTGGCCCGGCAGACGTTGTACTGCCCTTTCCTGTAAATTTTCATTATGCCTTGTGCGTCGACCAATTTGCGATCGTGTTCTTTCTTTTCGCATGTTTCTACAAATAATACCATTAATATAAGAAAACAGTGTTTCCGTTTCATATCCCTAATTAAGTTATTGAACAAACTTACACGTTGTTTAATATTAAGGAAACCGTTTTACACTGCACAAATATTGGAAAATTACCCGATTTCATCCGACGTTGGGTAAATACTTACTAATTAAAGACTTCTCAAATGTTCTAGTTTGTTATATCCTAGAAATTGATTCAACCCGAAAACCCCTTCATGGATCCGCCATCTTGAATATCCAAATCTTGATCATATTTAAAATTAGTGGCATTAACACAATTATTGTACCAAATTTCATTAAAACCCGTTGAAATCGAAAAATTTTTGTTATATATATTGGGTCCGCCATTTTGGACCTAGAAACTTTGATAATTCGATAATGATCAAAATTAGTCGCACCAAAAAAATCGTACTAATTTTCATGAAGTCGAGAAATTTGCATCACCATATTGGATCCGCCATCTTGGATTTGGAAATTTTGATAATATTTAAAATAAATTAAATCAGAATAATCATTGTATTAATTTTCAATAAAATCTGTTGAAATCGAGACATTATGGTCTCCCTATTGGACCTGCCACCTTGGGCTTACAAATTTTAATAATATTCGAAATTAGTGGCCTCAGAATAATCATTATACCAATTTTCATTAAAATCCGTCCAAATCGAGACATTTTGGTCGCCGTGTTGGATCCACCATCTTGAATTTGGAAATTTTGATAACATTCAAATTAGTGGCCCCAGAATAATTGTAGTACTAATTTCCATTAAAATCCGTTAAAATCGAGAAATTGTTGGTCACAATCTTGGATTTGGAAATCTCGATATTCTAAATTAGTTGCCTCAGAATAACCATTGTACTAATTTTCATTAAAATCCGTTGTAATTGAGACATTTTAATCGCCATGTTGGATCCGCCATCTTGGATTTGGAAATTTTGGTAATATTCAAAATCAGTGACCTCAAAGCAATGATTGTACTAATTTTCATTAAAATACGTTGAAATCGAGAACGCGCGAACGGTCAAACTCGCGAAGTTAAAATAATCGTTAAGTTTTCTTTCCGTAAGAACCTTCTAAAAAGTATTAGAAAACTTAAAAAAAAAATGAATGAAATCGGTACAGTCGTTCTCAAGTTATTGCTATCGGTCGGGGTTAAAAAATAAAAAAATGCTATTAAAAAGTAGGGGTTGGTGGTAGAAGGGTAAAAATTTAGGACTAAATGTATTTTTTAATGCCATATCATAAAAATATTACCAAAAAAAAATTTGTCCAAAAAATAAAAAATAATTTTTAGGGTGACCCACCCTTAACACTTAGGGGTATAAAAATTAGTTATAAACCTATTCTCATACCTACTGAATATACATATTAAATTTCATCCAAATCGGTCAAGCCGTTTCGGAGGAGTATAACCACTAAAACTGTGACAGAAGAATTTTATATATTAGATAAAGTTCTCTCTATCGAAATAGTATTGTAGAAATCTTCGCATTAAATTATTTGCATGTAAAATTTGTGATTATCTAATCTAGGCAGAAATTTTAGTTTTATCCGACGGTATTTTATTTATTTTTAAATTTACCACCGCAAAATATGGTAAAAAATCCATTTGGTATTATTTAATTTAATTACAGCCGTTGCAGTTGTGTAATCCAGTTTTAGAGGAAAATCAAAAATTCCATTGAAAATCATAAATCATGTATTCTATAAATAATTTGAAAGCTACATTTGTAAATATTTATATATATATGGGGTGATCCGTGTCAACCGTGCAACCCGCTAGTACAAAAATTGAGTGGGTAAAAAAAATCGTGTGATGGCTTAAAAAATTCGTTGAGATGAGCTCTTTCGAAAGGCGTGTGGCGCTTTTTAATTTTCAAGATGGCGGTTGCAATATGGCGGCTATTATCCACGAATTTTCACGACCTTCTGAAAGAAGTGTTGCTGAAAAAAGAGCGTTGATGACGAAAATTCAGGTATGTGACAAAAAATGTTTGTCTGGTAGAGAGTTATCAAATTCCATAGGATTCTTCTGAATTTTCAAAATGGCGACTTCAAAATGGCGCCGATATCGGCAAAATACCAACATTTTTGGCTTAAACCTCATTTGATGGTATGTAAGCTCGTGCTGTTCAACTAAAAGCGGCCAAGTGCGAGTCGGACTCGCCCATGAAGGGTTCCATAGCAGCATATTTTTTTTAGTTTTATCATTCTCTTATTTTAGAAGTTACAGAGGGGGGACACACATTTTACCACTTTGGAAGTGTCTCTCGCGCAAACTATTCAGTTTAGAAAAAATTGATATTAGAAAGCTCAATATCATTTTTGAAGACCTATCCATAGATACCCCACACGTATGGGTTTGATGAAAATAAATTTTTGAGTTTCAGTTCTAAGTATGGGGACTCGCACTTGGCCGCTTTTTTTTTCTATATTTGTGTGAAAATCTTAATGCAGTTCGCAGAATACATCTACTTACCAAGTTTCAACAGTATAGTTCTTATAGTTTCGGAAAAAAGTGGCTGTGACATACGGACGGACAGACAGACAGACAGATATGACGAATCCATAAGGGTTCCGTTTTTTGCCATTTGGCTACGGAACCCTAAAAACGTTGGTACAGAAGTACTCTACCAAATACTATGTGCTCCCTACACAAATTTTAAAATGATGATTTTACTGATGGTGCTAAGCAACACTTCAAAAATCGCTTCCAAATATGCAATTTAGTCCATCATTATGACGATTTTGGAATTTTAGCTGAATGGCATTGTCATGCGAATGCGCATGGTAAGTGTGTTTGTGATGGATTAGGTGCCTTATTCAAAAGAGAAGCTACACGAGCTAGTCCCCAAGCGAAACCAAACGAAGCCATATTAACATCTGAAGCTCTTTATACGTGGGGAAAAAAAAATTTACAAATATGACAATATTATATTATAGTAAACACCAGCATGAAAGAGCGGAGAGATATCTTGCCAAAAGATTCAAAAATGCACCACCAGTTACAACCATTTAGAGCTGCCATGCATTTCTTGTAAACCCAAACAAGGAATTAAAAGTACAAAGATATTCAGAAGCAAAAGATTATGTGACTCATATGCATTATGATAAAAAACAAACAAAAGCCAATAACTAGGAGTTCTGGAATAATAATACAAAAAAAAAAAAAACAAATAGAAAACACAAAAAAAGAAAAGAAAAGAAAAAAAAATAAAAAGAAGAAGAAGTAATGCAGGTTTTGCAGCCTGGTAGCAAAGACAGTCTCAACCTGATAGATGCAAAGAGCATCTATATAGTAAAAAAAATAGTGGCACAAAATAAAATTGTAAAGGCTGTTGATATATTGTTTGATATCATGGTAGGCGCGTATCACCGGTGGCTCACATCAGCTTTTCTCTAACACATAATAAATAAAACTATTATGTCTTAAAGGAAACTGTAATTTTGAAGTTTTGCTAAACAACATTTTGTGCAAGGCGCCGCCAGATAAAGCAAAATAAGATTTTTATTACCGCCCGATGAAGTGAAATATAAAAAACTACGAGCTATTTCGCTGATATAGCCATCATTTTAAAATTTGTGTAGGGAGCACATAGTATTTGGTAGAGTACTTCCGTACCAACGTTTTTAGGGTTCCGTAGCCAAATGGCAAAAAACGGAACCCTTATGGATTCGTCATGTCTCTCTGTCTGTCTGTCCGTCCGTATGTCACAGTCACTTTTTTCCGAAACTATAAGAACTATACTGTTGAAACTTGGTAAGTAGATGTATTCTGTGAACCGCATTAAGATTTTCACACAAAAATAGAAAAAAAAACAATAAATTTTGGGGGTTCCCCATACTTAGAACTGAAACTCAAAATTTTTTTTTCATCAAACCCATACGTGTGGGGTATCTATGGATAGGTCTTCAAAAATGATATTGAGGTTTCTAATATCATTTTTTTCTAAACTGAATAGTTTGCGCGAGAGACACTTCCAAAGTGGTAAAATGTGTGTCCCCCCTCTGTAACTTCTAAAATAAGAGAATGATAAAACTAAAAAAAATATGCTGCTATGGAACCCTTCATGGGCGAGTCCGACTCGCACTTGGCCGCTTTTAGTTGAACAGCACGAGCTTACATACCATCAAATGAGGTTTAAGCCAAAAATGTTGGTATTTTGCCGATATCGGCGCCATTTTGAAGTCGCCATTTTGAAAATTCAGAAGCATCCTATGGAATTTGATAACTCTCTACCAGACAAACATTTTTTGTCACATACCTGAATTTTCGTCATCAACGCTCTTTTTTCAGCAACACTTCTTTCAGAAGGTCGTGAAAATTCGTGGATAATAGCCGCCATATTGCAACCGCCATCTTGAAAATTAAAAAGCGCCACACGCCTTTCGAAAGAGCTCATCTCAACGAATTTTTTAAGCCATCACACGATTTTTTTTACCCACTCAATTTTTGTACTAGCGGGTGGCACGGTTGACACGGATCACCCCATATATATAATAAAAATATAAATAATGATAATTATCTTATCGTGTACAATGATCAACTGAATTGCTTATTAATTAATTCATTGGACTTTGCAGTACTTCAAATAATATAAAATTCACTAAATGTATCTTCATCGAGTTCCAAATAATGTAGTTCAAATGAAATATGTGGGCACATTTTTTGGTGACTGGTAAAATTGTTGTTTTTTATATTTTCTTAAAATACAATATATACTTTCAAGAGTGTGTCCACCAACCACCAATTTTAACATAAATAAATTCACAGAAATTAAAACGTTCCAACCTTTAATTACGCTTTTCTTGTAATAATTTTATTAAAACTGGTTGAACAAGAAAACTCAAACATTTACAGTCCGATTGAAAGTTTTTTTTTTCACGGGAATTGTTATAATCATTTTGGCTATCGTCAAGGATAGCAATTTTTAGGGTTCCGTACCTCAAAAGGAAAAAAGTATGTATGTCTGTCACAGACGTTTTTCTCGAGACGTGATGTAGGAATTTGAAATTTGGCAAAATGTGAAGTATTGAGTTACAGATGACAGCACACCCACCGCTTTTTCATCAGTATCATAGTATCTGAAAAACATCCTTTACGGAACCCTGATTACGCGAACCCGACTAGCTCTTGGCCGTTTTTTTTAATTAAATGACATAAAAATTAGATTATTTTACAAAAATAGCCGCAATTTCGTCAAAAGTCAAAAAGAGGAAGAAAAACAGATACCCTTAACAATAACTACAATCTTTTTGCTTTGAAATTAAACCAAGACGGAGTAATCGAAGCACGCTGTTGAGGAAGAAAGTTGTTCCCAATCCCTGAATATTAATTTAAGTTCTAGTTTATTTTAGACCTTCTCAGCAGTGGTCCACCTTAATTGAATTACTTAGTAGGTATTTAAATCATCATTAATCAATTAAAAATCACGAAAATATCAAAAGATAGCCAAAAAAGCGACGTAGTCAATACTAATATAAGCTTCTTCTTTTTTTTTATTATATCGCCGCAGATTTAAGAAAACTTGTTGGAGCTTGATTCAAATGCACTTACAAGAATTGACCTCATTTTGTATGCAGCTAACCAAAACTAAAACTAATAAATGCCGGCTGACCGTCACGTTTACGATCGCGACTGATCATGTTATTTACTTACTTTAAATTTATATTATTTATTGTCTGAAAAATAATCTAAAGCTAACACCGACTAGTTTTGAAAGAAGAAAAAATAGTAGTTAAAAAACATGATCAACTTCTACTGCCGATTCGCGGACGCCACGTCTCTCACCAGGCAGAAATATTTCACTAAATTTAAGAATTCTTCCAGAGTGAGTAGTAGTTAAATTAGAGTGACCAATCTTACTGACTGTGTTAGCTTCTATTGCACTAGCCTCTGAAATTTTTGAGGTAGCCAGAGAACAGGTGTTGTCGATAAGATTTTCTTAGGTCCTTTAGTTTGCTGAACTAGAAACCCAAATGCAACATCACGGCAACGAGAAAATCTCAATCAAATAAGGATTACAAACAAATAACGTTTGTTTAATTAGAGCTTCACTTTTAGGACTCAAACTTTCATTTGAGTTGTGAGGGGTGATTAAAAATAATGCTAATGCTGTTTAAAAGTTAAATATATCTGGGTATCCACTTTCTGGAAAGTCAAGGTATAGTCATGCAATTCGAAACGATCAAAAATGATCGACCGTCGTTGCGACTCACTTTTGTTTGAAGGGTTTAAATACAAAAATAGTAAAAAAAAAAAAAAGCATCTTAATATTAAATTTCTGATAGGACTTCAAAAAATCGTGATTTTATTGCAGAAATAAAAACGAATGATAGCAATGAAGACCAAAAAAAAATTACCTAGTTGATATTATGGAGGAAGGCTATGGCTCAGCAAAGTTTCGCAAATGGAAGTTTTTGCATTTATTTACTATTCGAATTACCTTGAAATAAACACGATAAATTTATATAAAGATATTTTAAGTAGCAGATCTTTCAAACTTTCATGCGAGTGCTTAACGAACCCACTGCCACTATTTGTTGTAGAATTAGAAACCCTTAAATTTTTAATATATCTTTCCAAGAGATAAAGGGTTTCCTTAAGAAAATGTTTCATGAAGAATTCCTACTTCCATTTTTTATTCCATTTGAAAGGGATTAATATTTATTATTACTCTTGCGAAACGATTTTAGCATCAGTTATTTGAAATATTTATTTAAAACTAGCCGTACCCTGCGCGCGTTGCTACGCCTCTCCGAAAACACTCGGTTTTATGCGAGAATGTATAAATAAAATATTTCATTACCATTAATCCGAACGTAAATAGATTTTCAGTTATTGAGGTCATAGAATCATTTCCGTAACTAAACGGCATCTATCTATCTATCTTCTATCTTTCTGTCTTTCTATCTATCTTCTATCTATCTATATTTATCTTCTATCTATCTATCTATCTACCTATCCATCTATCTATCTATCTACCTCCTATCTATCTTCTGTCTGTTTATCTATCTATCTATCTATCTATCTTCTATCTATATATCTATCTGTCTATCTACCTTCTGTCTGTCTTCTACTTATCTATCTATCCTTCTGTCTTTCTATCTATCTTCTATCTATCTATATCTATCTTCTATTTATCTATCTATCTACCTATCCATCTATCTATCTACATCTATCTATCTATCTATCTACGTCCTATCTATCTTCTGTCTGTTTATCTATCTATCTTCTATCTATATATCTATCTATCTAAATAAATAAATAAATATCTTACTATCTATCTATCTACCTACCTATCTATTTAGCTTCTATCTAGCTTCTATCTAACTTCTATCTATCTATTTATCTGCCTTGCTACGCTTCCCTGAAAACAATCGGTTTTATGCGAATTCCTATGTTACTCCCCTTTGAATAGAGACTACTTAGTATAAATTTCAAGGAGATCGGTTCAGCGGTTTCGGAGTCTATAAAAAGCGAGTAAACAAACAAACAAAAGCTGAAAAAAATTGTGAGCTTAAAAGGAATATTTTTTTTATACCATCAAATACTTTGATTAAATTTATATTTTTACTAAAAATTGGATCAATTTTATTTCTGCCCTTCAAAGGGCGCACTAAATACTTTTTAGTATTTTAGTATTTAGTATTTTTTCAAATGCGTTTTTAAGCGATGAAAAATTATGAAATGGCATGCTACTGAAAGTTTCAAAGTTAAATGTTATAATTTTTTTCGTCGAATTTATCAATTTCAGTTTGCTTGTAAGCAATCGTTTTTTTTTTTTATTGCAATCGGTTGCAAGATTTTGTTTTATTATATGTAATTTGGAAGTGACTTTAAATAATTGGAATATACATATAGACATAAGATAATAACAGTAATTTAGTAATTCCCTTTTCTTTCCTTTATCTCATAGGCGGTTTTTTTCCTGAAGATTGGAAGATTCTCATTAAAAATTACACTTTTGTCCAGTAAGTTTATTATCTGCTCAAATTGAGTTAATAATTATGCTTTGGTTTTCCCTTTACCTATAAAAAGAAACTTATTTAGAAGATACTTACCATTGACCTAAAATCTATGCACAATTCTCAAATTTCACTTTTCTTTGGCTAAATATTTCAAACAGATTTTAAAACTGCAGTATACTACCACCTACAGAACAGACAATGATAAAAAAACAATGTAATTTTGTCCCATTTATATTAATATAAGACGTGAACTTCTAATTTTAGTAGTTATGCATTTAATATTTAGAATCGGATTCGTTGTTTCTAATGATCTTCATATTTCAAAAATTGTTTTTGCAGCTAAGCTTAACAAGAGCCATTGCTGAATTTCTAAGTCAGCTGCAGGAACTGGATTCTTGAAGACAGTTCTAGATCTAATTTTTAGATTTCTTCGACCAATTTTGGCGTAATTATCTGCAGACTTTTTTTAAACTTTTATGAAACTTTTAGCTAGATTTTTTTAGTTTAATCTCTCAATAGACCTAAAAATGATGCGAATCCACCTCATGATTCATGAGTTTACTTTCGATGATTCCCGCCAATCCAGCAAAATAATGCAGCGATTAAAAATACAACCAATTTCAAATAATAAAAAATATAAATACACTTATAAAAAAAAGGTGAAAAAGGAAAAACACAAAAAGCATTAGCTGTGTAAAATCGCATTTTATTAATCAAAAAATAGATCACACATAAAAAAACAACATAGCAACACAATTTAAAACATTAATAACAAAACGTGTATTAAGTAAGCAACTTTATTGAAAAATAAATATTAATAAATCGTACAACAACAGTAACAACGAAAGGAAACAAATAAAAATAGCAAAAGCCACAAAAAATTTGATTTTGATTAAAATTTAAAGTAAGAGTAAAAGTAAAAAATAAACACACATGTTGAGGTGGAAAGCCTGCTTTTGTTCTTCGCGAGCGAGGACATTTTTGGTTTGCTTGTTGCGGGTCACTATCGTGGTGATTTTTTATGGCGTATGAGATGATTGTGAGGTGCAACAAAATGTAGTAGTAGTAGTAGTGTTGGTGGTGGTGGTAGTATTGCTAATAGTAGTACAAGGTGGAGGGAGACAATATCGGCCGCTCCCCTAGGGCACTCCGAGCGTGGCGGTGGCCGTGTGCAAGGATGACATTATTATTAATTATTTTCGTTACCAATATATTTTTTTGATAATTTGATTTAGTTTTTTCTTTGGAAATAGGATAAAATATGTAAAATTTACCTGATACGCCATGAAGGGGTCCCGTCCGTCGTCGATCGTTGGTACATCCAAAGAGTATCCTCCGGTTGTGGGAGAGGGTCCTTTTCCGGGGAATGAAGTGCTCCTGCGATATTTAAGCGGGGAGATTCCCGATATCCCGGCATGGGATGCCGAAAACGGGGAAGATTGTGACGGTCCCGGATTCGGGGAAGTCGGCTTCCTCTGTGGCATTCCTACACCGCTTCCGCCAGCAGTTAGAGGATTTAAATTGGGCACCGATCGGCCACGATTCCACTGGGCCATATTGTTCTGGGATTGATTTTGTTGCTGCTGCTGTTGCTGGGGTGGGGCCCAGGCAACAGATTGAGCCGCAGCTGCGGCCGCTGCAGCAGCAGCAGCTGAATTAGACCACGATGGGTAGGGATTTTTAAACATATTCTGCTGAGACTGCTGCTGCTGTTGGCTCTGCTGTGCTGAAGGACTGTGCTGATTCTGTAGCATTTGCGCCGAACGATTCGGAGACAATCCATGATGATAGTTGCCACCTCCTTGAGAAGCTGTTATGGCACGCCTCTGCTGATGGGCCAAACTGGCGGCAACAGCTGCAGCACCATTAAACAGTGGCGGATTGTTGAAATTTTGAAAATTACCAAATCCATTAATAGACATGTGATTCCCGTCATCAGCAGTTGACCAAAGTGTTGAAGCACCCGATGACGGCGATGTGGCATTACCCATCGAGACACACTGATCTGGATGTATTGAAAGAAAACTGGGTCCAGTATTGCCCGGCGATAATAGCATATTCGCGAGACCACTATTAGATGATGATGACAAGTTCAAATCACCAACTTTGCCCTGTTGTTGATCAACAATCGATGATTGTTGAAGTTGTTGTTGCTGTGTTTGATTTTTCAGTTCCGTTTCAAGTAGACCGACACAAGTGTTGCCATTATTAACAGAAGCACCACCATTCAACATTGATGTTGCCGCAATTGATGTTATAATATCATCGGTTGTTGATGTTTGTCCAACACCAATACATATGGCTGGAGCGTTTTGTAGACTATTACAAGAATTTGCGACATCAATAATTGAATCAACCGATGTTGGTGAAGTCGTTGCAATTATTCCTGATGATGATACAACTGTTGAAGACTGTTGTTGTTGTTGCTGCTGTTGTTGTTGTTGTTGTTGTTGTTGTGACGATACTGCAGCAGCGGCAGCGGCAGCAACAGCAGCAGCGGCAACAGCGGTTGGCGGTGTTGTCATTGTTGAACATGAATTATTTATTGATGTCTGTGGAGCTGAAGAGGAATTATTACTAATAATATCATCGACTGTTGTTACAGCTGTTGCCAACATATTGACTGACGTTGGTGTCGCGTATTGTTGTTGTTGTTGTTGTGATGAGGACGTTGTTGTTGCTGTTATCAATGTTACTGTTGATGCAATCGTTGTCGATGTTGGCATCTTAATTTACAACCAACTGAAGACGAATTTTCTTTTCCTTTTCGCTCCTTGTCGCGATTTTGTTTTGTTATTAATATTTTTTATATATACTTTATTTTATAATGGAGGGCGGGTGATAAAAACTTGTATTTCCCGGTAACTGTAAGTGCTATTTTTCTTTTGTGTTATGGATTTCTTTTTTATTTATTTAATTTAATCGAATAACATTCACAAATATTTCCAAGGAGAACGACTGAACACTCTTTTTTTTTTTTTGGAAAATTTCTTTTACCTTATTTCTGTAATTTTTCTAGAAAAACAAAAAAAAGATTCGCCCCGAAAAGGGTGACAAACATTTAAAACTTTTATTTATTTATTTATTTTCTTATTTACAGGTAAACACTTTGAACTACTTTCACTAGCAAATTTTGGAGAACTTATTTTTGCTTCAACACGATTAGAGATTTCTTTTTTTCAACAACACGAATTTCAACGGAAATTTAGAGATTTTCTTTTTTCTTTTGCTTACGAAGAAACAACAAACGATGTATTTATTTTATATATATATATATATTTTTTTTTTATATTTTACTTATGTGTCGAATATACAAGATATAAACACGAAGGAATTTGGGGGGCCGGAAACAGGACACGAGAAAAGCAGCCTATTTTTAAAGTAAGCGGAATTATATCCAAGATAGAGAGAGACAGAGACGTAGTTAACGGTGTTTTTGGCTAAACAGTTAATATGTGGGTCAGTATATCACTGGCGGAATGCGGAATCCAATGCACTGTGGCTCCGGCTGTTTTCGTCGGTATTCAGCTGGGTGATGGCTGATTTATTTATTGCTTGCGACTTGTTCCAGAAGGGTGCTATTTCTTGTATTAATGTGGGATGAAGAAATGGAGCCAGAACGGTCTTAAAACGCGGCCCGTTATGTTGTTATTATTATTAATAATAATAATACCCAAGCTGAAGTTGTGGAAGAGCGTAAATTCTCTTCTACATTGAGACTCAACAGCATAACACGCACAAATTCCTAGTAGCAGCAGCAGAAACAGCTCTAGGACCTCAAATTATATTATTTATAATATTTTGTATATATTTGCTCCTTCTGTTATTAATCTTTTTTTGCGTATCAGCCGCAGCAGCTTCGACCAGAAAACGGACACCTTTCACTTCTTATTTTATTTTAGCACCCGAAATATATTGTTCTAAAGACCTCGATTTTAGCGGTAATTTATTTTATATTTGACTTAATCTTTTTTTCAAAAGGTTTTCCCACAGAATTTCATATATTTATCTGAAAACACTCATCCTTATTACACACGTCCCCGGACACGGCAACTATTGACAACGAAATGTTTGTAGCGTTTGCGGGACGAACAAATCGAGCCTTGGAGAAACAGGACTAAGTTTTTGGGAGATATACCGTTATGATCCCGACGAACGGATATAAAATCCTAAAGCTTCCCGAACCGAGCGTGTGTTACGGAATGAAAAAAGCTTCTCTGAATGGGAGCAGACGTGGTAGAGAACAGCGCGCACTTTCGTTTCGTCCCCCAAAAACGATGGAATATAACAAAAAAGGAAATATTATATACGCATACATACATATATATATATGCGTATTATTTTGTTGACTTCTTTACCGGAGGGATGAATACATTACCCCTTCGCTCGGATGGTTGTCAGGCACACGGTACTGTAGTACAGTTATTCCTATACCCCATTGTGGGGGTAGGCAGCCCTTAAAAACGGGACCTGGAGACGGTAGGGCAGTACGGAAATTTCACAATGCGCATATTCCGTTAAAGCTCACGTGTATCTCTTTCTCTCTACTCACAATTTCTCTCTCGCCGGGCGAGAGAACTGCAATTCTCTCAATATTTTCAATTCCCCTCCCCCTATATAGAGATACCGAGAGACAGAGAGAGAGAAAGAGAGAGAGCAGGGCTGTGCTTAACGGAACTAGTTTATGTGCTGTTTTGATTATTACGGTGCATCGGAATGTGTACCATTTCACGGGATTATTCGATATAATAAATTTCATTGTTTGGTGGGAAATTTATTAAATAACACCACACAATTCCTCGACAAACTGTGCGCGGGACGCGGGGGCTGCAGCGGTGAAGGGAGGAGGAGGTGAGCTATTATCCCTCTGTGTGTGGGGAGATGAATGTAGGTCGGGCTCATTCCGCCTTTTTTTTCACATTATATTTTTTGGGATACATTTTTTTTATTTTTTATATATATTTTATTGCAAAAAACAGTCGATGCAATTAATTTAGTTTTGTGTGAAAATAATGATTTCATGTGCAGTGCCCATTTTTTTATTTATATATACATATATAGTACATTTTATAATTGTTGAAACAGAAATTGTTTTCGAATTGATAAAGTAGGCGCTCAAAAGATGCATTGCTACGATATTTTGGAAATACTTTTCAACTACAATTGCATCTGTCAGCATCCAGTTTAGGGGGATTAATTTTTGCAATTATCTTGGATAAATCGTTCATTATCTTTGGATAGCGTTTTTTGGGGCGAAACATTAAATTAATTCGATCTATTATTAATTTTACGTTGGAAAAGAAATTTTTAATAATAGGTTTGATGCGAAAAATCTTTTTTCTTTTTAGGTGATTCATTATTATCGAAATGAACAGAGTACTGACGGTCTCAATAGCTCGATTGATAGGTCAACGCTTTGACTGTGAGCGAGCAGAACAGTAGAAGTTGTGGGTTCAATTCCCACAAGAAACCCTGGTCACAAAAACACAATGGACGTTTAATAATGGTATAAGTGCAGCATTGCCAATTTGACGGGTTTCCCATCATATCTAACGGATTCAGTGCGAAAAGAACGGAAAGAGATCTAATAGCTGATGTTTTAGCGGAAAAGTTAACCATATAGCCAGCAGTAGAATTTTTAAAATTTTTAAATTCAAACACCAGAGATAAAAATTAATTGAATTAATTAGATGAAAAATATATTTATTTCAATAGGTGTTTGTAAATGAATATTTCCTTGTTTCATCTGTGCACTTTTCTTTAAAAAGTTTTGAATGTTTGCATTAAAAATGGAATATCAAAATGTTTTGTTCGAATAAAAAATTAATTAAAATAGCAAGTGATATTTTCTGGTTGTTCTTGAGTCTCAGTTTTGATTTGATAATGACTAAATCGCAAATATTCTCTTGATGAAAGGATGGATTTATTAGATTTAAGATAAGCCTAGCTAAGCAACAAATGTATTTAAAAATTATAAGAAAAACTGATGCTGATTACTATTAACAAAACTGTAAGAGTTGATTCTTTCTGTTACGACATAATTAACTAAACCCCTCAACTTCCAGCTGGTCATGCGTTATACCATCTGGAGACATAAAATATGTTTTTTCTTGACTGTTCGTGAAATGCCAGAAACATAAACATAATTGGGGTTTTATATACTGTGCATTAAATGCCGGCAACCTATACATATGTACGTTTTGTGATATAAAGGAAAACAAAAAATAGAATCACTAGATATATTGAGAATATTTAAAATAATTTACGTAAAATTTAAATTAAAAAAATATATTTTAATTGATTTTTAAAATGAAGATTATATTTTATTGTCCATGGATTTCTTAGGACCTCAAGTATTTTAACTTATTTTTATAGTTAAATTTATGATTTTGTAATTTGTTTAGTATGTAGTTCGAAGACACATATTAACAATAAAATAATTATTGTTTGGAATTTCTTTTTTAACTCTTCGTTGATTTTATTCAATATACAGGAAATTCTTTGAAGGTGATTCTATTTTATTGTCCTAAATACTGATGGATTTCCGAATTTACCTAAGTTTTAGCCAGGCTTTGGCCCACGCTTGAAACAAACTTGAGCCAAACTTGATTCGGTTAAATATACCCTCCAGGGTTTCACCGACTTAAGTTTGATCGAAATGTTGTACGCATATACGTAGAGGACTACTGCTCAAACGGTAGGGTTTATGCTATACGACTTTGCTTACGAGAAAAGGCTCCCATACAAATATACAAAAAAAGACTAATATTTAATCATTCTGGAAAAAGATCTTAATTAGGTCCGGGCGAAGTTTCGAAGACTTTGTTTTTGATCGAAATCTTATTCCAGCTTTTGTATTAACAATTTTAATACTGTGAGAATATCCGGTTGATTGTCGAATACTGCAGACAGATAGACAATCAGAAAAATGTTTAAAAACTTAAAACTTAAAGATTTTACCCTACAAATAAAATAAACGAAGTTAGTTGGACTAGAACACATGATAATAACAAAAATTGATAAGTGGAGAATGAATTTAATAAAATTATACCCGGAAAAGACTGGCTCTAAAAGAATACTTTATAGAAAACAACTTTGATAAGGTACAAAAGTAGCTGATGCATTCCCAATATAAAAATATATGTATATAAAACTGGGACATGTTTCAAAGATATTACAGACATTTTTAATTTAGCATAAATATATATATTTCTCAGTAACTGTGTAACTATGAAACTTTATGTTTTAATTTAATTCTACTTTCTATGGGAAGACAAGAAACTGATATGCAATGTTAGTGTACATCTTTGTTTCTATCTGACTCACAAGTCCGCAGCCTGTAGTCAGTCAATTTTAAGATGACTAAGAAACTAACTAAGAAGTAATGTAACGTGTTTTTGGTGTGTTGAAATATAATTTGAAAATGGAATCAAAACGATTCAAAGTACCTACCTTTGCACTGAACCGCTCAGCTCAACGCTTGAAATAAAATATCAACTAGGATTTTTAACAATATAATGGAATTTGCATTATCTTTTTATAAATTCCACAAAAATGATCATAATAAGATTTTGCTTACACTCTTAGTCCTCAGTTTCAAGGATTTTTTTAAATTTTAATAATTCTTATCCACAAGTACTATATGAATAAAGGTTTTAAGTTAATAAGGAAAATCTCGAAATTTTCCCTTTTTGACTACCGCATTCGATTTTAACCGATAAGTTTTTAATTATATATATATATTCATTTGAAATAGTATCGAAAAAGATAGAAGCCATCTAGCAATTAGATATTGTGTCCATTATTTGCTGTTACTCAGAAAACATAAGAAAATGAAATAGGTTATTATTATTACCTAAAACACGTAATCCTTCAATTGGATTTACAAAGTTAAAGTTTTGGGATCCGAAGAAGTAGAGTTAAGGGTCTACTGAATCAGTAAACTCATACTTTTTTCAGTGTTTATGAATGAATAAGGTGTTAATTAAGCGCGGGAAAAGGCTAGTTTTAATAATGATAATCTGAAAAGAAAAGTACCGTATGTTTTAGGTAAAACTCTGTTTGATTTTTATTTGGAGGAGTTATACTCTGTGAATGTTGAACCTATAAATTGCAAGACAGGGACGGTACAATTGGCGTAGAAGGGGTGTGAACGAGAAAAATTAATTTTAAAGTGAGAAGGGTCTTAACAACGGCTGCATATTGAAAAGTCGTAGGGATGCACCATATGATGCATTCTGCTTAAGATTTCCCTTTGAGATAAACCATAAGCTTTCAGCGAAGTCAAGATGTATTTCGCTTTATTTGCATCAGCTCTTTTACAAAGGATCACAGAATCTAATCGTCGCTTTATACAAAAAAAAATGGGCCAGCCCAGTGAAGCAAATGAATAGCACCTCGCCACCTTCGTCGTCGTCGTTATAGCGAAGCTCCAGTGCTTCTTTCAGCCCCCGGATTCGAAATAAACTTTCCGCTCGAACCGGCTAGAAGCACTTGTTATATGTATATTTTTAAGTTCCACCACGTCTAGTGAACTTGGCTCCCGACGACACCTGGGGACTTGTCGATACACAAAAAAAATAACCTGCACCCAGACCGCGACTTCTATTAATTACTGGGAGTTGAAGTACGTCTCGGCAGTCGCCCCCGGAGGATGCATGTGAGACTCTTTTACAATTTTTGCACCGGCGGCGCAGCACTGGAATCATTCCATCTGAATGAAAACAAATGCTTTATCGACCTAATAACGTAAACGAGGGGGCTGCTGGTGCGGCTGTGTACGGCTGGGATCCATCGGCATTTGCTGGCTGACGGCTGAGGGGGCCTCCTGCAGCAGCAAGGGCTCTTCTTCGTCGTAGGAGCGACAGCTCCGCATAGTCCCACCCACTCGCCGCCCCAGCGCTAAGAAGAGGAGCCCGCCTCTGTGCGGGGAGTCTCGAATAAACAGCGCAGCAATTTTGACGTTTGCCATTTTGTTTCCCAGCGACCGACATTCGTCTTGACGTACCTTTGCGGGCCCGACCCGAAACACCGAAAAGCCCCGTTTATGTGTGGGAAAGGGCACACAGGGGGGAATAACCCTTTTGCGGAACTTCTACACAGTCCCACACACCGTTGCGGTGGAAATTTTTCGTTGAACATCCGCTAGAATTTTCGCAAAATAGCCCCGCCGCGCGGCGAACGACAGTGGGTGCAACGGCACTATGATGGAATTTTATTTTCTCTCTTTGCACAGAAATGTCATTCGGTCCGCCTGCTTGCCGCCGAACCAAAGTGCGGTCGGGTCGATGTTTGTTGCTTTTTTCGAGCCATGATATAATCAAAACACAATTCACAGGCATTTTGCTAGGTTATAAATCGATTGAAGGACCGCAGAGCGCCGGAAATTCATGTGGGACCCCAACGAACAGGGACAGGGTAGAAGCGAACGAGGTAATTAGATCGTTTTGTTGTTTCTTCGTTTTTGCACTGCAGGTGAAGGCACCACCACGACACAACGAGAGCGCCCCACACGCGAGACAGCAAGAAAAATTTTATATTTATACATTTATCCATTGAGTGTTGGGGCTCGCACCTCTTCGCCTTGGCCGCAACCGTACGTTTATAAATCCACTTTTTCACTTTAGCCGCTTATCTCACGAGTGAAACATTTTTTCCACGGGCTTTTTAGATCTCTTTTTCCAGTGTGAAACACATAAATCACGCTGAGATTTTACGTACGAAAATAAAAATATCACAGAAGAACTTATGATTGCGATGACCAGCGGCGGCCATTACAAATGTCGAACTGGTACGAGGAACCGGAGCCTGATGGCGTTGTTGGCGCTTTTCCCAGGGCTGAATGTGCACGAAAATCTTTCGGGCAGCACTCCTTCGCGCTGTCGCGGCCGAAATGGCGGGAAATTTAAACAGAAGGAGACTCGTTATAACGGTAAAACTTTATTTTATACTGGACGTGAACAATTATTACAAACAATTACTTTCCCATAAGATGTAGGTGTTAAGATTAAATTTTTAAAAGAATTATGCAACAAGTATTTTTTCGGAAAAAAAAAATTGTAAATGTTCGCAGTATGATCAAAAGAAAAAAAAAAATATTTTATAAATGAAAATTACTTTATAGAATGAAGGAATATTAAAAAAGTGTCAAAAGCAGGCATGAGGAAGATCATACAAAGTTAAAGACAAAAATGCTCTCAAATTGCATACTATAGGGCAGCTTAGTGCAAATCGTTTCAGTTCTGTTGTCTTACAATGAAACGTTCTAAGGTGTGTCTCACCGATTTTAATGAAATTGAAATATGTTATAGAGTATTGAAAAATAAGAGACACGTATTTTTTTTTATCTGTGGATACGCACATCTAGAGGCTGAAATGAAAACCACCTCGAAAGTTTAGCCCCAAAAACAGTTTTTCCTAAATATTTCAAGATCTAATGATTTTTTTCGAAAGAAACAAAATGAAAATGATGTCTCATAAATATACTAACCTGTTGTACGTAATCTGGTTCCCAGGGATGGTAACTCTTATTTTTTATTTCAGAAAAACGATTTTTATTTATATTTTTGCGTCACAAAAATAACAATTTTAGTTGAAAATCGTTGAAAATATTTTCTTACATACGATTTTGAAAAATAAAGTTAACGTGTTTTTGGGTTTTCTTAAAAAAGCTCCTCAAGGTGGTAAACAACCCCTAGCATTAATACGTAAATGATGTACACCTGTGTTCAAAAAAATAGTAGTGCAAGTGCTCTTGTCTGAAGACACTGCTATTCATTGCTTATGAACTAAAATGTTTTTAATTGTTCATCAGATTCTTAAACACCTGATGTTGTGTTTTGTGCAAAAGTTGTCTTTGTTTTGTACATGAGAATTTGTAGAACAGCAAACTTGCCGCATTGGTGCACTACTATTTTTTTGAACACAGGTGTATATTCTTCAGACATCAGTTTTTTCGTGAAAAGCAGTATTAAGGAGTTTTTGGAGTCGCTGATTACGAATCTGATGTTAAATTTAAAAAATTGAATTTGGCGGATCCAACATAGCGGACAAACTTTTGAAAAATACACCAATTTTTATAAAAAAAAAAAATAATAATAAATAAAAGTACCTAATAAATGTGCGTATCCGCAGATAAAAAAAAAATACATGTCTCTTATTATTCGTTACTCTATAACATATTTCAATTTCATCAAAATCGGTGAGACACACCTGAGAACGTTTCCTGGTTAGATGAGACTTTTGGCTTTATTTTTCTATGGTAAGATTTTTCGATTTTTGATTTATTAACTCAAAGAACGCAAGTGTTAAGTGTGTATTCAAATTTAGAATATAAAAGACAGATTCAAATAAAAAAGAAACTATTAAAAGTAAGGAAGACTCCCAGCGGGAATTTTGGTCAGGCATTCCAACGGAAGCCTTGTGGAAGCAAAGAACAATTTTCACTATCAATTCCAAGTTAGTCGCATGGAAGCTAGGTGGAACGACAAGCGCGAACGAAAGCTCCTGGTATATTTTCTCCTCACTCTCGCTCTTTCCGATCGAGTTCTTCAAAGACGGAATTCGTGAATACCGGTTGAAAATAATTCATTCCTGTTTGTACTTTGAGTTGAGCCTGTGCGTGCTTTATCCCGCCTTTTATGTTGTATTATTTTCCAAATTGAATTATAATATAAAATAATATAATAATGAATTGAATTTTGGTTAATAGAGTTGTTTCATTTATTGACATTATAATTTCCAAACCTAGGAGTCGATTTCTTGGATGTTTCTGGGGAAGCGGTAGGAGCTATAGACTTTGATTCCAAATAGATCTCATGTCCTGTTAATGTCATGCATTCCTTATTGCTCCTATGGGATCTTGGAGGAAGCAAAAGAAAAGCTTTTTTACTGCTTCCTCCTAATGACATGCAATGTTAAAATGAAATGAAGTGTGCAACAAAGTGATGCATCCATGCCTTCGCAGGAGTAGCTTCCACTTGCATCTAGGACTGCTTCTTTTCCCGCTGGGTTTCAACTTCTTTATTATCTTGAACAATTTTTCGCTTCTGCAGCTCCAGATTATTACAGGTAAAAAAATGATTTTTTTAACTTAGCCTTACAGAGTGAACTTTTTTTGCGTTTAGTAACGTGTTTTAGAATAAATAAAAATAAAAGTAAAAAAAATTGGTGACAAATTCAATTTTTTTAATCATTTTTAACAATTCTTCAGTTCTGCAGCTCCAGATTATTATAGGTAAAAAACTGATTAAATTTCAATCAAATTAAGCTTATAGAGTAGATTTTTGTGTGTCAAATAACGTACTTTAGCATACTTAAAAAGAGAAATGCAAAAAAATCAGGGATAAGTTCGATTTTTTCATCGCTTTTAACAATTTTTCAATTCTACAGCTCCAGATTATTATAGGTAAAAAAATTATTTTCTCAAATTAAAGGACATCGAAACTCGAGGTTAGTTAGCCGCCTTTGTTTTTTTTTTTAGTTTTGCCTGAATGCCTGAATAACAAAAAATTTACGGTAACTTCGAGGCTCTAACTTTTATCGAAGGGGTGGTCATCGAGACCAACTTCTCTAGAAGTATTATAAGTCGCCCGACACGATCCAACAAAAAAAAAAAGTGAAAACTAATTATTATGTATTATTGTTTTTTCCCAATATTATGTATATAAATACAATTTTCACGTCATTTTTTTTCGAAAAACAACTGATTTCGTGGGGAAAAAGCAATTTTTTACTGCAATAAAGTGCATAAAACGTGTTATTAGGGCTTAAACTTCAAAAATATGCAGGCATTTTGTTCATTAAAAATATTAGGCTGCATAAAAATTGCAACATTGTAAATAATCTTCTATGCATATTTGCGTTACTTTAGATCACTTTTTTTATCTCACTATGTTCGAGTATTCCCAAAAATGTATGTAGGGGAGAGTGGGGCAGCTTCATACAGTTTTTATATTTCGCTTTGTAGAATGCTCTGTATTACATATAGGTCTTTCAATTTATGACAAATTCATAGTTTAACTATTTTATACTGTAGTAGAAGCATAATATTACTGAAAAATCACGTGCGCGAATTTCCATAATGCTTTGAAAAAAAAAAGGAAAATGTATGAATGTACCCCATTAGTGGGGCACATTCATACATGAAGCGGTAGGTTAATACACACTTGAAAAAAATAAAAGAAAGATTAAAAATCACTATTTATTCGTCATAAATATTGATTCTTAACATACTAGTCCAGTAAAAAACAAAAATAATTCTTTTAAATAACAAACAAATAATAAAAATCAAAATGAAGAACTTTATCTATCTATATCTGTTCGTGTAACAAAAAATCGTTCTGTGTAACAAAAAATGATAGGTATCATTAAATTGCGAAAAAACACAAGTGCAAGGGCACATTTATATAGTATGAATGTGTCCCTTGTACTTGTGTATGAATGTACCCCATCGCATGTTAATTGATAAAGAAATATGTAAAAAAAAAAACTGTCTTCATGTAGGATAATTTACAAATCAAATCATAAACTCAATGATATTATGATTAATATTAGATAGCAGTGACTAATCTAAACAACACTAACTAGTCACAAAATACGCCCAAAGTAAGGTTATGAAATTACTTATGCGAGGCAAAAACATGTTCCGTGTTGCACACACGCGCTTTCCGCAGCGATTGCTGTCAAACTTCACTAGTCAGTACACACACTTAAGAACTACGCACACACACTAACTTCATTCTTTTGCTCCGCGCCTAACTTCAGATACACTCAGTGTATGTAGGTGCCCCTTGTATGAATCTGCCCCACTCTCCCCTACATACACTAGTTTTGAGGGTCACTGACTACGAATTTGCTATCAGATTTTCGTAATTCAAAATGACGAATTCAACATGGGCGACAATTTTTTGCAAAATTTTCAATTTCTCCGAAAAAAAAGTGGGTATCCGGAGTTTTTGGGGTCACTGATTACTGATTAAATTCTTGACCCCATATGCATGAAGGAAAATAATATCACACACTTTTAAAATTCCTCCTCTTGTTGAATTGTTAACCTATTGGTGCTACTCGACGAAATAAGTACCTTTTTTTAATTGATCAACTGTTTTTAAACCTGAAGGCTTTCAAGATATAAATCAGTTTATTCTAAAGAAATTACCAAGAAAATTTTAATTTTATGTGGTGTAATCTAAGTTTTTTAATTTATTCTCCTACAATCCTACAATATTTTTACGTCATAAGTTTCAATAGACTAGAACCACTTTTTACTATCTCAAGTAAAACATGAATTAATTCTTTCTGACTTGTTACATAGAGATTCGAATATGTGGATATGAAGTTTTTGTTGATTCAACTGAACGTTTTTCTTGTTATGGATATCTTCAAGGGATTGTAGTAACGAATTTCTGCCAAGAAGTTATTTCTTGTCAAATCCGTGTTTATTTATACTTTTCTTTACCCTACTACTCCCATTTGCATTCATTCAATGGTCCCACCTCAAAAATCCACAAGAAGTAGGCCATTTCGATTCTCTTAAATGATTCTTTCCCTATTTCAGGCCCCAAAACTGCCTGCCATAAAACATTACAAAATGGAAAACACTTGATCAAAACCTCAGTTAAGCGGAGTATACAAAACATAGCACCGTGCTGTGAGATAAATTGGAAAGGGCCCAAAAAAGAGGCACTACCAAATACACGCCCGGAGCCCAAGAAACTAATCAGTTCTTATTTAAATAAGGGATCAGCCATCCATAAAACTTGGCTCCAATTTTCTAGGAATGGCTTTTTTTATTTTTATTCTTGTACACAAAACTAGGGAGCTTCCGAGCATCACAGGGGGCGGAGCACCACACATGGGAGCGAGGGGCATCACGTGAAAGGACGAATAGTTTTTTTTATTTGGCCGCACTATCTCCGCCCGGCCCCCGTCTAGAAACCTCAAAAACATGGAAATCGATTAAAAGCCTTAAGTGGGGCTTGTGAACTTCAAGCCGGAGCCAGAGTCGCCCAAAATCGACGAGAAATTAAAAAGACATTGAGCAACCGAAGACGAGGTCATTTTTCACCGAAACTTCTGAAGATTCTGCTCGAATTGAATATGAGTTTTTTTCCGATCGGCCCCAAAAATTATGGGGACAATCAATTACCGAACTTTTGCCAGAGCAGCGCCCCGGATCCCCGGGATGTGGACTAGGCGAGCGAACGAACGGCCTTTGGGGCCGTGCTAATCTTTCACGTACTTATTTATTGCAACTTCCGCCGATAAAGTAAATTTGAGGAGACGGAGGACGACGCACTCGGTCTCGCCGCAACTCACTATAGAAAATAAATTAGATCTTGTCAGCGGATCTCCGACAAAATCCAATAAATAACAAACTTCGAATGTTTGCAAAATGCTATTTATGTTTTGCCGCTGTTTGATTAGATCGTAAGCTGCGGGCATTAATTGCGCTTACGACCTTTATCGAGTTATGCCCCTCACTGGGAATTTTCAAAGTTCCAAGGATTTCTCGGAAAATTCTCGGTATAATCTCCGAAGTATAAATTCTTACACATAAAATTGGTTTTAGTTCTGCTAAGAATGAACACAAAATGTAACAGGAAAGAGTTTAAGTTTGCCGATAGAAATTTGAGTTTCTTATTTTTATATACATTCCTTTTAAAAGCGATTATTTGGTGAAAAAATCATTATATATTTTATCGGAGCACGCAGTTTTCCAGATCATTATTTTAAATTTGTCTATAAAATTATGAATTCAATATGGTGACAACAAATTATGAGATTTAAGAAATTTTCATGATATGAAAAGTAGTCCATAGGGGTCTGCAGAGCCGCTGATTTTAAATTTCCTATCGAAATTTGAATATTTTGAAAGACAAGACAAGATTTTAGATATTTTAAAAGACAAGGCAAGATTTCAACTCAAAAGGATTCGAATAAATAAGATTACTGACTGAATATCAGAGCGTAAAAATTAACCTTACATTACAGTTTTTATTTTTAGGTCTGTTGATTTTAAATACAATATGCAGATGCATCTTAGTAATGAAATTTTAAATAACATTCTAATCTTCTATATATATTTTATTTTTTTTTTACAAAAGCATGAATTGTTTCTTCTTAGGTCCAGTTTGACTCTATACCTTAAACCAAAGTTAATATTACACCATCTTTCAACTAGCCAACTTTGCATGTTGGTTGTTTTTTAACAAAAATTACTTCCGCAACAATTGTAAAGTAAAATTTCCTGCATCATAGCAATTTCATCGAAGTATAAATAAACAACGCAATAATAATTGAACTTGAAATAACATATTTTTCTTTCGCAAAATAGTCGTTGTCTCAAATTCGAATTTGAACTGAAAAGAACTGTTTAAACTTTAGTTAAGTTAAGTTTCAATTTAAGTTTAACTCACACTGTGAACTTATCAGATATGATGAAACCAAAACTTTAATTTAAACTCATATAGTAGTTTATATAATATTAGTTTAACAATAAAGATAATAAATAAACAGAAAAAATCAAACCCGAAAAATCGGATAGTTTTTTTTTTTATACACCAGGATGAAGATTTGCTATTGTAGTATATAATAATAATATATTATAAATTGTTATGCATTTAATAAATATTTGTTTTTCTTTATAAATCCAACCCTTTTTCTTATTAAGGACTACATTTACTGAATTCTCACGTATGTACAGAAGAATGTACTGTTAAAAGAAATTTGTTATGTTTATATTTTTGTAAATTATTGTTTAAGGAATTCCATGATACTGTGGAATTTTGTTTGAACATATTTTTCGTTGGATAATGAATTATTAATTGCCATCCAGAGTCACATTTTGATGGAAAGAAAATTCATAAGAAAGCTTTCTTTTATATACTGAACCCTTTCAAGTTTAAATTGCAAAAGAATTTCTGGTATTTATTCAAAAATTCTTGTACCATACAAACAATATGTGCCAACAAAAGTTAATGGCAGGATAACAATTTGCTTTTCAGGTTGCTAATTGATTTTCGAAAATTTACCTTTTAGACGAGAGGATCGCAGACAAGCAATATAATAAACGTTTTGATAACATTTCATTTAGCGTTTACATTTCCTATATTTTTGACTGATTTTCTAAATACTGCATATGGTAGGAGAGAGTGGGGTAATGGGAGCTAACGGGTAGTGGGAGCCACTACAATTTACACAGACAGGAACGTACAAGTCGCGCGAAAATGACAAGAATGGCTTCGAGAACATTCGATTATAACACGTGAACGCCGGTGGCAGGCTCAGTAGCACGCGGATGGCGGTGACAAGAATACGTTGCTTTCGTTAGACATCGTTATAAAAAAGTACAAAGTCTCGCAACCAAAGTAAGTACCAAAACTTTTATTATTCTGTTGTATTTTGTGTCTATTATATGCATTATTTCATAACTTTTACGATAAAAGTGGAAGATAAATTATTTAACGATGGTTTTTTAGGTTAGTTTCATTGTTTCGAGATGGTTACCATTCGGGTAATGGGGGCTACTTACGTTTCTTACGGCTCCTATTACCCCTTTCGAGTACCCTACAGCACGCTGAAGAAACAGTACAAGTTAACAAATAGTAATGATATTACTTACAGTTGTTCTCCGCTGCTTGGTAGAAAACCTGTGTTCACCAGTGAACAGGAACAGATACTTGTTAACCATATACTTGATAAGTCTAATATGTTTTATGGTTTTACATGCATTCAACTGCGTAAAATATGCTATAATATGGCTGTGAAATATGTGCGGGTTCATGAACCGACACCCTGAGCTCAGTATTAGAAAGCCAGAAACGACCAGTATTGACAACATCAAGAAAAAGTAATAGAAACGAGCAGCATTCAGAAGTTTTGACAAGCACCCCCATGAAGAAAGTTTTCGAGGAGAAAAGAGAAAAAAAGAATAAAAAAGACAATAAAGAAAATAGACCAAAGAAAATCCAAAAAAATAAATCTAATACCCTTGATACACGGGCACGACTGAATGAAGATCCAGCAGGGATTATCATCGGCTGTACCGTATATCACTGTGGATTAAGTTTGAATTTTCATTCATAACTGCATTCGAAGGCTACTCGATGAAGTTCCAAAAACTTAATTCAGAGCGGATGAAAATTGTAGTCCTGGAAAAATCAGCTGATTTCCAGTGTCAATTATTCAAACACATGAATTCACTCCGCTCTTTGCACTTTGAACTGACAAAACGAAATATTATCGACTCTTATGCCCGTGTATCTTGCATTGAATGAATTAAAATCCGAGTGAATTTTCATTCATAGGATCTTCATTCAGCCGTGTCCGTGTATCTTGGGTATAAGAATACTAAATTAAGGATTAAGAATAAATCATCTCAAAAAAACATAAAGAGAGTAACCAGAAATTTGTTCCAAGGTAACACAACTGATCATCTGTCGAAGAAAATAATATGTGTAATGATGATTCTGAATACTCAGAGGAGGAAAATTAATGTAGATATGTAACAATCTTGGCAAAAATGAAGAGTTACGGTTCCGTTGCAGAGCTTGCGGCAAATGGGCCCATTCTGAGTGTTCAGGTTGCGATGACCCCAAAAACTATATTTGCAGTTTGTGTTTAGATCACCAAAAAACCTTATGATAGGTTATTTTTACTTTTGAAAATGCTTTATTTTTGTTCCATATTATATTTTGTTGATTTCTTTATAGTCTTGAATTGTTTAAGTTCCTGTTATGTGGATAAAAATAAGTTTAATTTTGTTTAGTATTATGTGATGGCTCTCATTACACATATGAAGATTTTTTGGCTCTCATTACCCGATGTGCGGGGTAATGGGAGCGAAAGTAACATTTATAAAAAATGTGATTTTAACTACCAAAGGGTATATTTTTTGAGTGTTTGTTAGTAAATACTGAAAGACAGATAACTAAAAGTCTGATTAGTGTCCAAACAAATAAATGATTGTAACCTAAACTGGTATTTTTTTAACTTTTCCTTACATGGCTCCAATTCCCCCACTCTCCCCTATATTTCTCTAGAGTGGGAGTCGTTTGAATCCATCCCAGAAAACATTACGACTCAAGATTGAATCGTGCTAACATAGAACAGAAAAAGACAAACGAAGTAGGGATCGATTCGGGATCTAGAAGAGAATCTAGAGATTCGATACGTTACGATTTTGTATGGTTCTGCTTATATAGAAAGCAAAACCAGTTTTTTCTCGATAAATTCTCGAGCAGTTATTGACGGACGCATTTTTCATATTTCCTGACTTGTAGAATTTTTCGAGATTAATGACACTTTGCTTAAATGTTTGTTTAAGTCCAATATTTATAATGAAATGTATATTGGATATTGCATACAGCGTATTGCTTATTGTTCTGGTGTACGAATCGAAGAGACTTAGGGAAAAACTGACTGCTCTTTAGTTTGATTTTCCTGATATTAGGGAAAATGGTCCAGATTTCTGGGGTTAATTAAAATAACTTCTGATATTTTAGTAGTTTCAGTTTCTCCAGTTCTTACCATTGCAGACGTCAAGTCTTCACATATTACGAAAAATTAATTCCTTGAAATTTTTAAAATACTTTAAAATTATTATGTATACATATGTAATGATTTTCCAAAGATAACTTGTTGTTAACCTATGTACAAACTAATTGTTTCTAATAGTTAAAATTATTATATAAAAAGATTACAAATTACACATGCTACCCAACTAAAAATTGGCCATATCTAGTGATGGTAAACCATTCATATTTTTTTCGCCCGAAAAACTCGGACCAAATATAATACCTAACTTCTTAGAAAATAATAATTTTCCCATGATCAACAATAATGCTATGGTTTGGGTAGAAAATCGATTTTCGAATACGAGTACGTTATGTCAAAAATTGTCGATTTCTGAAAATATGTGAGTATACATGACTATAGTGTAGCCTAATGGGACTTTTGTTGACCACCAATCTAGATGAAATATTGTAACACTACACTTTTATGAATTTTTTGATTTTTCACATATTTGGAGTCGGTATATAGTACCTAAAAACACGTACAAATAAGCCTGGAAATTTTCATTAAAATTCGATGTCTCTTCTTCATGATATCGTGTAAATTTTACCAAAAATTGAGGTTTTTAAGGTTTAAGGATTATTATCTATGGTTTTTAGACAAGTAGAATTTACTCTTCGGTAACTGTTAGGTTTACGGTTATCTATTTTTTATTAGCCAATACCCTAAATATATATTATTATCTAATTTAGTGCAGAATTAAAACAGAAGCTTCATGTTTTCACGAATAATATTTAAAAGAGACTTGCTAACATTTTTTATACTTTCTTTACTTTTTGATAAATTTTATACATCTAAAGAATATTATTTAAAATATGAGTAATGTAAAATTGCTTTTTTAATGAAAAAGTCCTTATGTGCGACAGTAGGTCTGTTCGTTGACAATCCTGTGGCATCCCAGTGCGCACCAGTGCGCCCTATCTGCACTGGTTTTTAAACGTCAAATACCAGTTCTGTGTTTTTTGAGAAACCTGAGGCGCCCTGGTGCACCCTGGTTTTACCCCAGATAAACACTCAGGGTTAATGACGGATATCAGTTTAATTGTTAACAGATATGGTATTTAAAGTGGAATAAACTCTTGTTGTGCGCACAAGAACTTAATTTTAGCATTTCGATGTGAACATTATGAAAAAGTAGTGGCTTTATTTTATAATTTTTGTGTAAAAGGCCAGATGACAGTTCTCATTTTTAATAAGCTGTTCGCTGGAGTGAAAAGCACTGGAATGTCCCGTTTTTGACAGTTCCCAAGGCGCACCAGGGCGCCCTGGGGTGCCACCGTTTTTCAAGCCAACGAACAAACCTAGTACTAAAAAAGAAACTTGGTTAATTTTAGACAACCAGCTGATTATTATTATTTTTTTTTTTTTTTTTGTTTAATATTAATAATTGTGCCTAAAGTCTTATGAGTTTTCTAGGTTAAAGAATAAATCTAAAAAATTGTATGGTGTTATAAACTTCTAATCGAAACTAAAATATGGGCAAACTGGGTATGATTACAATTCAATAACTTTAATATCTTCTTTGCAATTGAGAAAAATTTAATTCGTTTAGTAGACGGATGAGCTTATGGTCTATAGAAATCGGAGTAAATCGAGGATTACTCATTTTATTTGAGCATATAAGTTCTTATTTGATTTGCTTTTGTATGCTAATGTGACAACTACACGAAAGTACATACGTACACGTTTAAGAATGATAAAATTAAATTTTCTTGTCTAAGGTTTAAGGAGGCGAGTGTCACTTGCTTTTATCTACGTTATTTAATTTAAATTTTCCTCGTCAGATTTAAGGAGTGCTGTATTCGTTTTCCACCTGCCTATTGGGTGTGTGAATTTTTTCTCCTTAATTTTAGATACACCCGCAAAATATTTTATTACTTGATAAATATTTTTTGTAGTTTTTTTATATTTTTTTCCAACATTATTCTTTCAATTTTTTTGTAAGTTTTTGAAAATTCTTCCTGAAAATGTTACGCCTTTTAGAAATCTACCGCCCTATGAGAAGGCGTACTTGGCGTTACCTATAATCCGGCTCTGGTTACCGGTATTTTATTTATTATTATTGTTAGGGGTGACCCTCATGGTGGGCACTGCGACCAGGCGGTCTTTTGTGCCGAAGCCCCTTTACAGTAAAAGACGATCTGCTACCCTAAGGAACGCCAGAAGGTCTTTTACAGAAGATGAACGAGCTTCAGCCGAATCCAGGAACTCCTGACCGAAGATCTTTCTTCTTAACCGTGCTAAAGCCGGACAAGCACACAAAATGTGTGATGTAGTTTCGTCGTCTTCAAGACACAGACGACAATCCGTCTCATTTGACAGACCTATTTTATATAGGTGGTATCTTAGCCCATGGTGGCCAGTTAGGTAACCTACCAACAGTCTGAGATCCGTTTTACTCAAAGCATTAATTTCAGTGTAGGTATAGGGTCTGACGAGCTCTTTAGCTTGTCGGATCCCAGGGAAGTTATCTTATCCCAGTGTATGTATTGTAGATTCCTGACCCATTCTTCTATCATAGATTTAGACGAAGACCAGCCAATGCTGCAGAAGGGCTCAGGACCCTTGAATCGAGAAGATGAACCTTCCCTGGCAAGTTCATCAGCAACCTCATTTCCCTCAAACCCGGAGTGTCCCGGTACCCAACAGAGGGTAACCCTGTTGGAAGTCGCTAAGTGTTGAAGGGTATCAAAGCATTCTTTAACAAGTCTAGACGAGAAACGCCATGACGAGAGTGCCTTGAGGGCCGCTTGGCTATCGGAGAAGATAGTGATATTGGCACCTTTAAGTCTCTTGTTAATATTGAGAAGGGCGCAGGCTTCAATGGCATGGATTTCAGCCTGGAAAACGCTGGGCCATTTGCCCATTGCTATCGAGACCTTGGTGTTGGGTCCATAGACACCAGCACCAACACCATGTTCCGTTTTTGAGCCAACCAACTGAGAGTTCTGGGGTCCAGACTGAGGCCGCCGCCATTCCAGTCTGCACGTTCAGGGATGAGAATCCTGAATCTCCTCCCGAAGCTCAGTTCCCTGATCATGTAGTCTGTTATATAACAGATCCTTAAGTCAGCGATGCGCTGCAGAATGCTCATGTGACCATTGTCAGCAATTTGCATTTTGGATGTGATTTGCACTCTCAGAGCACTAATTGCAGCTGATTTCAAAATGAAAAAGTGCAGGGGTTCGAGTCCTACTATCGCCTCCATGGCGAGTGTTGGACAAGTCCTCATGGCTCCTGTTATGGAGAGGCAAGCAAGCCGTTGTAGCTTGTTGCACTTAGCAATTGCCATCTGCTGCTGAACCTTGGGCCACCATACAAGGGCGGCGTAAGCAACAATTGGCTTGACAATTGTATTGTATAACCACAGGATCATCTTTGGGTTGAGACCCCATGTCCTACCAAAAAGTCTCCTACAGGCCCACATGGCTCGCGTGGCCTTATTTAATGAGTAATTTAGTTGAGTATTCCAATTTAGCCGCTTATCCAGCCAAATACCTAAGTATTTTACTTCATTGGAATATTCAACGACCGTTCCTTGGATGGATATAGTATCCAAGTTCAGACGGTACCTTTTTGTAAAAGGTACCAGGACGGCCTTAGACGGGTTGATGGTTAGGTCCTCACTGACACACCAGTCAGTGACTACACGAAGTGCGGACCTCATCAAACTTGTGACAGTTGAGTCAAATTTACCCGTAACGATTATTGCCAGGTCATCCGCATAGCCAACAGCGTGGTAGCCAAGCTCATAAAGCTTGACTAGGAGGCCATCCACAACCAGAGACCAAAGCAATGGCGACAGTACCCCGCCTTGTGGGCATCCTCTAACTGCCCTAATGGACACAGAGGTGTTTCCCAGCATGGATGAGATTTCTCGCTCTCTTAGCATAGCATCTACCCATGCGATTGTATTTGAGTCTATACCCCTGCGCACAAGAGCCCTGGATATAGAATCATATCCTGTGTTATCGAAAGCACCCTCTATATCCAGGAAAGCACACAGAGCTATTTCCTTGGCCTGAAGGGATTTCTCGACCCTACTGACTAAACTATGTAAAGCAACCTTTTTGATTTACCTTTAGTGTAAGCAAACTGTGATCTGTGGAGCGGTATTGATTGCTCCAGTTTGCACCTTATATGAAGGTCCAACAATCTTTCCATTGTTTTCAGCAGGAAAGATGTTAAGCTGATTGGTCTATAAGATTTAGACAGCTCAAGGGGCCTATTGCCCTGTTTTGGAATAAATACAATCACCACCTTCCTCCATGAACGTGGTATGTATCCCCAAATATAACTGGCTCTAAACAGACAAACCAAAGGATCAAGGATCGTATCCAGACAGTTCTGAATGCCGGAAAGATCCCGTCACCTCCTGGGGCTTTAAAAGGTTAAAAAGAGGCCACTGCCCATTTAACCTTGTCCCTGTCAAAGATGACACCGGCTTGCTCTATCGCTAGGATTAGAGTCTGCAGGCTGAAGCGAATTTACCCCTAGAATTGACCCGGGAAAGTGTACTTGTAGTAGGTACTCAAGTGTTTCCCTTTGCGGCTCAGTGAAGGTGCCATCCTGTCTCTTCAAGAGACCAACTCCATTGAAGACGTCCTTAGCTAGTACCTTTTGAAGACGGGCTGCTTCCGGTAATGATTCTATACCTTCACAGTGCCTTCTCCAAGATTCGCGTTTCGAGCGTCTCAATTCTTTATTGTAGTCAGTGAGAGCAGATCTGTATTCGTCCCACTGCTTAGTGCGTTTGGCCCTATTGAATATCCTCCTCACATGCCTACGCATGTCCGCATGATAGCTGTTCGTTCCACCAGGGCACCTTGCGTACCACTTTGGCTGGAACTGCAACATTGCTGTCATGGTAGGAGGATATTATTACTTCATTAAGCTGGTTTGCAGCCACTTCCAGTTCACTAGTTGAGCTGATAGTGGTCACCAGCATGTCTGCCTTTGAGCTCGCCATAGCTCTGAAGGCATTCCAATCTGTTTTTCTTGGATTAAAAGATTTTGAAGTGAGTTCAGAGCGCCCTGGAATGTCGAATCTAATGTGTTGATGATCCGACAGTGACGCTTCATCTGATACTCGCCAGTTCACTATGAACTCGGACAGGATCCTGCTGGCAAGAGTGAGGTCTAACACCTCTTCTCTGACCGCAGTGATAAAAGTTGGTTTTCACCCTCTATTAACTATATCTATATTCTTACTAGATAGATAGTTCAAAAGGTACTCACCTCTTTCATTTACGTCGCTGCTACCCCACACCGTGTGGTGCGCGTTTGCGTCACAACCGATGAGGAACTTTCGGTTAGATCGTCGACAGTACTCAACGAGTTCCTGGACTTCTTCTGGTGGAATATCTGTCCTATCTCCTGGGAAGTAGGCAGATGCCAGGACAACTTCCTGTACTCCACCCAGCGTGGGGATCTCCACCAGCGCCGCTACGAGGTCCCTGGAAATAAAATTAGAAATGGGGAGATGGTTGACACTTTTGTCTATCAGAAGTGCCGCACGTGGTACTTCTACCCCGCGTTCGTAGATCAACTTACATGAGTCGATGTTGAGTCCTCGGACTTGGCAACTAGTAACGCAGGGCTCCTGGATGAGCGCAAGGGTTATTTGTTTCTCGGTGAAGGTTCTGCACAGCGTGGCCGATGCCCTTTGGCATGGTGCAGGTTCGTCTGGAGCACCCTCATGGTGCTCATTGCTCCTCTTTGGAGAGGGACTACTTGACGAGCGCAGCCGCCTTAGCTCATCGAGGTCCCTTGGTACTGCCACCCTGAAGGGGTTTACGCAGTTTGCCCACCTTTGGCCTTTCTGTTTTTCCTTAGCATTGGCCGAAGACGGCCCAGTGGTCATCGTCTTCTTCATGGGGCCGACTTGGCAGTCGCAGCTGTAGCCTGTCATGTGACTCGACTAGTTGAGGGTCCAGCAGTGGAACCAAAATCCACTGACGCTCCAGCTGGGGCGACACTGCCTTGAGACGACTCAGTGGTCGTCATCCTAGGGACCGACTTAACAGTCGCAGCTTTAGCCTGCCCAATGGCTCGACTAGTTGAGGGTTTAGCAGTGGAGACAACATCCACTGACCCCACAGCTGGCAAGACACCACCTCTAGCGCCGGTTGCAGCAACCCCGGAAGAGGGTAGGTCCACAGACACTGGTCCCTTTCTTTCTGGTTTACTGCCGCTTCCCCCTACTACTGCTTCATCCTTAGTGGCGCCCTTAAGGATGAGCTTCAGGTGGGTAAACCTATAGGCGATCCTGCCTTTTTGTTTGGTCAAGATTGCCATTGACGCATCATCAATGGCAATGACCAAATGCAGCAGTTGACCATGTGTCAACCTCTGCAGTACCTTCCACTGCACGGCTGAGAAGGCATTTTGGGCATCAATTGTTGCCAGCACCTTCTCGTTTGTGAGGGAAAGGCTCTGAGGAAAGTAGCCCCGGATCACGTGAGTCCGGGGGAACTGCTCTTCCTCAGCAAGAACGATGTCAAGAGCGCTTTTGGCACGAATGTGCTCAAAATTGCTCCTGACCCAGTTGGCCGTCTGCTCATTCGTGCAGACAAGAAGGAGCCAGCCGGTTCGAGGCATACATGCTTCGAACTCCGGCTGGATCCTCTTGTCCACGAGCTCTATCGTGGCATCGACAATCGCCTCCTGTAGCAGAGCCATTTGTTCCGCTGAGAGGGGACGATTGACCATGTCCGCCGATACTAGACCTAACTTAATGCTACTAACCACCTGGCTAAAGGTGGGTTTCGCGGACCCCATATGGGTCGTCTTTGGCTTTTTTGTAGCCGGAAGTTCAGGGGACTTATCTGATCGAGTCCTTTTTGACTCAACTTTTACCGGAGACTTAAGCTTTGCTATCTCCAGAGACTTTTCCCTGGAGAGGCCACTCGCCAGAGCCTTCTTAAATCTCCTCCTCTCCGCATTGGTGAGCCTGACAAAACCGGAACCAGCGTCAAGCTTCATCCGGCTCACCTCTGCGCCAACAGCCGGGAGTCCAGACTGCTCCGAACACAGGCTTACACTATCCGGCACCTCGTGGCAGTCGGAGTCTGTATCCGAGGACATTTCCTCAGACACAGCACTACGTCTGTCGCCCCTTGGCACCGACAGTGCTGGCAATGTTGAGGCACAGCTGCTCTCCAACTTTTCCGAAGAAGGTTCTTCTGTAGAGTGCCCAATGGCTCCACTACAGGAGGTGGATTCTTGTAGCCCAATGGCTACAGTGTTTTCTGCCGTGATCGCTACCCGTTCATCGGTGGATGCAGTCGGAACTACATCAGTTTTTTTGGGGTTGTCCTGTAAATCCAGTTTTGTTCCCACGAGAAAACGGGAAAGGAAGGTCACACCGCACAGGGCCCGTCATGCGGCGAAGTCTAATTGAAACTGGAGGGCGACAGGTATCCAGAGTCCGCATACTCACGACCAAGCTCCCTCTTGGCCACGCATCCCTCGGCGTATGTTGTTCCACCTTGGATTAGGGTATTTTATTTAAGAGAGTGTCCTTCTCTCCGCCCGACTACCATTAGCCAGCACTCCCAGCAGAGACCTGACCATACCGGGAGCCTGTTTCCGGCCGCCCCCACGGGGAGGGTATAGTCGCACTACCTTCAGTGCACACAGTTGTGGCACATGCGCGCAGATACGGCACGTACACCAGTGTGTACGCGTTGTTCCCCCTGCGTGCATGCGTGAATCCCCCCGGCTGACGGCCCTGGTTACCGGTAAGCAAATTTTCATTTAATTTTTTCACTAAAAATGATAATTATCTTTATTTTATCTGATATTTAAGCTCTTAGTTATTAAATTAAAAAAGGATTTCTACCCAGTTTCTTCTAATGAAACGATAATAGTGCCCATGAACCGAGAAAAACAACTATTGTAAGATCACCTAAACCAACTAGGGTAAAATATTTTGTTTAAAAATTTATAATTAGGTAAAAATTTCGCTAATATATTTTGTTCTTTATTATGTATGTACCAAGCTAAGGCTTCCTAAGATTTGGTAGATCACATAAAATCAAATAAATACTTTTTTGTACAATGAACAACAATGCCTTTTAAAGAATAGGGATTGATACTTTACGGATCTGTTGGTATTGTGTAGGTTCAATAAATGTATTCGAACTTCTGTTTTCGTTAATTGTCTTTAATTTGAATATAAAATTCATAAATTTTCTAGTAGCTGTGAGCGTAAATATTTAAAAATATAATGTATAATAATAATAATAATAATAAATAATTTAAATTGTGCAGATAAATTGATTCGTTATATTTTTGAGCTAACATCAAGATATTACCTATTGGTAAACCTTTAAGATGTATATATTTTTTTGACAAATAAAAATTAGTATGAAACGAAATTTGTCTGCTTATTTATTTTTTCAATGATCTCAGTAAATTTTTACTTTTCAGAATTGACTGGAAATGTAACTGCTTTAAATTTTGATATTGTTTACTCAAAAATCTGTATTCCTTGCGAAGTATTTTATTCAAATCTATATTTGAAAACAACAATTTAAAATAAAGATACATATTTATGTATATTATACAATATTTTGATTATTATCAATAAGTATTTATTTATTTATTTATTTATTTATTTATTTATTCAAAATAGAGATACAATCAATTGTAGCTCTACTTAAGATTAGCGCGCGATAGCATCCCCTCGGCTTCAGGGATGCTGGGGAATCTTGTACTACATCAGGATGATGAGGAATCTCCTGATGTAGACCTGGAAGATGACCTTCTCCTTCTCCACTCCGATACAGAGGATGCGGAGATGACGGTCATCGAGGTGACCCCCCCTAGCAGCAGCCATGGTGGGAGTGGTGCAGATTAATCTACACCACTCCAGGGCAGCCTCAGCTGCGCTTCTTTTGCGTCTCTCCCAGAAAGGGGAGGACGTCGTTTTAGTCCAGGAGCCCTGGGTTGTTCGGGACCGGATCTGTGGACTTAACATAGCCGGTTATAAGGCGTTCTATGTACTAGGCGCAGGTAAACCCAGGTCCTGTATTCTCGTTCGTAGTTATCTCAACGCATTTCTCCTTACTAATTTTAGTGACAAGGACAATGTAGTGGTCATGCTGGATCTTTTATCCCAACCCATATGGCTGGTCTCCAGCTATATGGCGCATGACCACGATGAACCTCCTCCGCATCATCTTGTACGCACGACCCTTGAGGAAGCGAACAAACGGAGGATCACGACGATCATCGGCGCAGACGCCAATGCGCACCATACGATCTGGGGAAGTTCGGATATCAACGAGAGAGGTGAGTCTCTTTTGGAATTTATTATGGGTTTTGGCCTTTGGATTTGTAATGTAGGTGATGAACCTACGTTTATCAATTCAGTGAGGCGGGAAGTTCTTGACATTACTATTGTCACTGAACATGCCGCCCACCTGGTTAAAAATTGGAGAGTATCCAATGAACCCTCACTATCTGATCACCGGTATATCGAGTTTACTCTTGATATGCGAAAACCGGTCTGTTCTCCTTTTATGAATAGGAAAAACACTAACTGGGACATATACAATAAGGTCCTAGGTCGTACACTGCCTGAGGGAGGGCCACCCACAATTCAATCCGTACAGGATTTGGATAACATGGTGGAAACACTTACTAAGGCTTGCAACAAGGCAACTCGGACCTCGTGTCCCACCAGGAGACCTAAAGGGAAACCTAGACCTCCATGGTGGACAAAGGAAATTGTAGCCGCGAGGAAGGAATGCCGCAGAAAATTCAATGAGGCTAAGCGGACCAATGATTGGTCACTTTACAGGGCTAGCCTCAAAGATTTCAAAAAATTAGTTAGGACAGCCAAACGATCCTCCTGGGAGAGTTTCTGTAATAGAATAGAGGATGCCTCTGAGGCTACACGATTACGTAAAATCCTCTCGACCTGTCCGGTCACCCCTAGTCTTCTGATGAAAGATAATGGGGAATGGACTTCTTCTTGCCTGGAAACTCTGGAGCTACTGACCGAAACTCACTTTCCGGGCTGCTCTGTGGAGCAGACGAGTGAATCGACAGTCGCTACCAGCCCTAACAATCTAGCCCACGAAATTCTTAATAAGAATAAACTGATGTGGGCCATAAATAGTTTTAAGCCGTTTAAAGCCCCAGGCATGGATGGTATCATACCTGCCGAGCTACAGAGGGCTACGGACTTAATCATGCCATGGCTAGAGGCTATCTTCAAAGCCTGCCTGGACTTTACTTACATACCTAAGTCCTGGACTGAAGTCAGGGTTGTTTTCATCCCTAAGGGAGGTAAAACTTCGCATTGCAAACCTAAGGACTTCAGGCCTATTAGTCTTTCTTCTTTCCTCCTTAAGACGCTGGAGAGATTGATCGACGTCCACATAAGAGGGTCTATCCACCCGGAAAAATTCTCACCCTCGCAGCATGCCTATACGAAGGGCAAATCTATAGAAACAGCTCTGCATACCCTCGTTGACCGTATAGAGAGGTCCTTGCTGTACAAAGAGTACACACTCGCGGCCTTCCTGGACATCGAGGGGGCTTTTAACTATGTCAGGCCAGATGCGATTGTAGGGTCCATGAGGGACCTGGGACTGGACGAACCGCTGATTGAGCTGATAAGGCGAATGCTACGCAGCAGGGTTATCAGCTCAGATCTTGGAGCATCTTCCATTAGGAGATTTGTCGACAGGGGTACACCTCAGGGTGGGGTCCTGTCGCCTCTTCTGTGGAATTTGACTCTGAACGGTTTGCTCCGTGATTTCGACCGCTCGGGGTGCTGCGTGGTTGCCTATGCAGATGATATAGTGATCGCGGCCTCAGGCAAGTACCTGAGCACGCTCTCTGAGGTGTTACAAACGGCCCTAATTAAACTCACATCATGGAGTGAAAAATGTGGCCTAGGAGTTAACCCGAATAAAACGGAACTAGTGCTGTTTACAAGAAAGCACAAGATTCCTTCCTTTACTACACCACTCCTTAACGGAGTGAGTCTAAGGCTTTCAGACCAAGTCAAATATCTGGGTCTCATTATAGATAAGAAACTGAATTGGAGGGCCAACGTTGCAGAGAGAGTACGGAAGGCCACGACGGCCCTATACTCCTGCAGGAACGCGATTGGCAAGAAATGGGGCCTTGAGCCACGCATCGTTCACTGGCTCTTCGTGACGGTGATCAGACCGATCCTGTTCTACGGGGTGCTTGTGTGGTGGCCTGCTCTGGACAAGGCTTGCCAAGGTCAAGATTATTATTATATGGGTACCGGGACATAATGACATCCCGGGCAATACTAGGGCGGATGAGCTCGCCAGGAAGGGTACAACCCTACCGGAGGAGGATATCATCCGGGATATAGGGGCACCGCTCGCCTATCGTAAGAAGGAGATCTCGCAAGTGTATGCGAGTATCGCAAAGAATAGGTGGAGGAGAGAATGCACATGTGCGACCACCAAGCTTATCTGGCCAACTCTCGACCGAAACAGGTCAAAGAGCCTTATTTCACTCAAAAGAGTGTCCATTAGCAACGTCATAGCTGCGATAACTGGGCATTGTCTTATAGGGAGACATGCCAGAAGGCTAGGCGTTTCAGCAAATGACTTCTGCAGAAGTTGCCAGAATGAGGAGGAAGAGGAAAGTATCAGCCACCTCCTCTGTCACTGCCCAGCGCTTGCGCGACATAGGTACCAGCACCTGGGCGCCACCTTCTTTGATGACCTGTCAGACCTGAGTGTGAAGAACGTCAGGGACATCGAACGTTTCATCAAAGTCTCGAAGTGGTTCGACGGTTAGTTAAATCGGGGTCGTCCCGTGTGGTATCACAATGGGCCTTGCGTTGGCCTAAGTGTGCCTCTTTTGAGGCAGCCGCAATAACCTAACCTAACCTAAGATTAGCGCTCTCGGGAACAAAAACCCATATGGCGCATCCTGCCAAATTACATAACCAATACTTATTTCCTACAATTATCAAAAGCAAATCCTCAATTCAAATATATAATACATACTGTGTTATGTCAACTATTTAAGCAACGGACTAGATGACAGTCTTAATTTCTACTCTAATTCTACTACTATTTACATTTTTGCTATTTACGTTGAAATAATTAACAATTTCTTTTATTTACAATATTACAAGCTATCCCTTGGAGCAAAACAAAATAAATTAAAGCACACTATTCACAATTCAGGTAACCTGTTATTTTCAAATTCCCTTTAAATACCGCAAATATAATAATAATAAATAACTAAAACTTTTCTTTCCTTTAGAAATTTTGACAATGCTACGACCTTCGCACAGGCCTATTCTTTTAGACAAGTATCAAAAAAAAAAATTTACAACCATTAACAAATTATACATATCAACTATAAGTAAGTGAAACAAGAAAAAATATTCCTAATAAAAATTAACCTAATTAAACAAAACTTTTTCATTTGGGAATTTTACATTAGCCGTTACTATAATCCAAACAAAAAAAAGGGTATTCCTTCATTGCGGTATAAGCCTAAAGCCTGTTCCTGATTCCCAATAAATTAATGATAGATAGGAATATAGTGGGTTGGGATGGGTCTAGTATTGTAGTCAAGGGCGGAAGCGGGCCGCCGTAGGCCCTTCTCGTGAGCGGACAATCCTGGAAGATGTGCTTTATATTTAAAGTTTGTTGGCAAAAGTGACATCCAGGCCGCGGGCTTCGATTAAATATATAGCCATGTGTTAGACGTGTATGACCAGATCTAGCTCTAAACAATTGTACACCCTCAGCTCTTGTTAGTTCCTTGCTATAGATTATCAATAAGAATAGTGCATTTTATATGTGCTTATTAACAATTTTACACAGGTTTTTTTCTCAGTTTATCATTTATCGTTTGTAATAAGATGTTCACTATAGATTCAGTTGAGGTTGTAAAATAAGAGCAGTTAAAACATTCAGATAAGATTAATGCGAGAATTACACATATGCATACGGAATTAGGTACATTTTCCCTTCATACAGAAAATCCATTTTCATTCCTTTTCAAGTCCTCTCAATAAAAAGAATTGTTTATGAATTGGCTCAATCACAGCTTCGAAAAATCGAAACACTGTTTTAGAAAAAGTAAAATATTCGAATAGTCGAACTAGCATACGACCTATATAACACATTAATGAAAACAAAACTTTGTATCTCTGTCTTTACCCATCCAGCTACTAAAAACCCTATGATGGTAACCAATTTGCACAAAATATAGTGAAAATTCAAAAATTGTGTTCGAGGAGCAATACTTCACTATATTCTCTAGGTGCCGTTTATTTGATAGCCGCCGCAATAATTGCTTGCATTCTTTGATTTATAATTCATAGCCATCAACCGAACAACAGATTTCGCTATAAATTAGGGATAAGCAGGGACTCCCGTGCCCTGGAATAAATCAATTCCAGTTTGTGCCGACGTGCAAACTCCTCCGGCAGCCCCAGAGATATGATGCTGATGACGACGACGACGGCAACGGTGGCTGGGGCTCCATCCACCAGCGCCTGAATCTGAACCTCATGATCCTGAAGGAGAAGGATCCCACACCGTGGTCGAGGTGGCTCCTGAATCCTGGAACCCGGACTGAGGGACATGGTTCATGGCATATTGTAAACAGAAAAGTGATTGAGTACCCAAAAGCACTGTCGTGCCGTGCCGTGCTGTGTGCCATGCCAATGTGCGACTTATACGTACTCCCGGCATTGTATTTTTGGTGGCACCGAGAAAAGGTATGAAATTCTCTCTTTTGTTCCAAATGAGTTTTCGAAAATTCAAGCAGAGCTCACCGATTGTTTTTCGAAAAGGAGTCGTTTACTCAAACCTTTTCAATGCGATTCCTGAGTGACGAAAGTATCAATTGGCGGAGTGTGCCACCTCGCACAATGAACGCCAAATACAATTGGCAGAATTATTTCACATCATTTGTCACTTCGAGCACCTTTCAGGAGGAAAGATTAGTTTTTTTAAACAACGCGTTGGCTAAGAGTATTGTAATGCGATCATGAACAGGTTGACATAATGATGACAAACTTTGGTCTGTTGAGTACCAGAAAGGTTTCAATAATTTTATTTCTTTGGAATTATGCTATTTTTTGGAGAATAATTAGGATAATAGGTTTTTTATTCTTAATATGGTTTATTGAGTTACACACTAAATCCTGCAGATTATTTGCATACACTGGGAAGAACGTGAGTGGTTACTATAACTATTTTGGTCAGTAAATACTGAAATAGTTTAATCTGTAAATTAATGTGAGTAACTTTTAAAATTATGAAAGAATGAAATCTACTTTGATAAAAATATTGTTGCAATTAATTTGTTTTAGATTTTTGGAGATTCAGTACATTTTCTCTTTTAAGGATATAATATCACGCCGTATGTGATGTTATATAGTCATAAAAAATTCCATATTTACAGAAGATATTAAATATATATTTTTTTAAATTCTAAATATACCAAGGCAAGTGTAGAATTATGTCTTAAGGGAACTCTCTAATCAAGGTCAACGACAAGGTCAAGTGAAAGTCAACTTGGAAAAAGCGGAAAATCTTACGTTCAGATATGACCTTGAGCAACTTGAACCTTTGACCTCTGAAGATCAAATCAAAGTACCAGAACAACAGAATAACTCGCCAAGAGTGGATTTTTTGCAAAAAAGTTTCAAACAAAATTTGTGGAATTGTTCCCTATCTGGCAATGACCTTGGACTTGACTATGATATTCCACGCCATTTCGAAGTCGTATTGATTTTCTTAAATGGAAAGATATACGGTTGGCCCCAGAAATGGAAGAAGAGGCACATTTTACGTTCAGGTATGACCTTGAGTAACTTGAACTTTTGACCTCTGTTAAAGTCGATAAATGACACAATGATTTATTCATTATATAATAGATACAAACTAAAATGCGTTTTTCTCGAAAGGAGTTTTTCTCTCATGGGAGTAACGATAAAAAATTCAGTTTTTAAGATTTTTCAAAAATTCTTGCTGCATTCTACTTGTCATTCAAGTTGGTCTTATCCATAATTATAAATATTGGTTCAGTCAGTTTTTTGTTTGTTTTTGTATAAACAATGTCATGGGCAAAAACTACTATTGCTTTTAAAATGTTAACTTTAAATTCGTGTGATAAATTAAAAAAACACATTTTTATTTCTGCTTCCATAGCGGATAAGGCAAGAACTATATTCATATATTATAAGAATTTATTTGATTTCTTGTATTTGTCTGTCACGTGTTCTAATTACGGTCGTCTAACAACAGTATTAAAGGGAAATCATGAAGATCGCTGCATTCTTCCATTTAATAATAATACGTTTGGAATTATATAACAGTTTTTATAAATAAAAGTGGTTTTCCATATGCCTTATAGTTTATATAACAAAAAAATGCTAACAGGTAATGTTTTATTTAATCGTCTTGAAGGAAAAATTATTTTGGTGAAAATATTAAAAAGGAATTACAAGGAAAATATTATTCTACTATAGAATACAAATCGATAATGTAAACCGATAAAGATAAAGTTATGATGTATTCTCGGAAATACACATACTTATGTAATATCAGTTAATGAAAGTAATTAGTAACATCTATTAGCTCTTTTTGAAACTATTCAACTATTGTTTTTTTTTGTAGGTAGTAGTTGAACTATTGTTGTTTTTTTGTAGAACATTATGAAAAGAAGGAGATATCAGTTCTTTTAACACTATACTATACCCGTCAATTTGATACATTTCAAATTGCGGGATGAAAATTACAGTAGTCATATTTATTTCCTAAGTTTTAGTGAAATATAGTACATTTTATTGATGTAATATTACGAGGATGTATCATTATACATTTCTTACCTCTAGAGCCCCTTATATTTTTATTCCCAAAAATTATAAAATAAATGGCCGTAAAAGAGTTAAACATTGTAAAACTCCTTTTGAAGAAAAAACTTTTTGTAATAATACTATGGATTTAGTTTTGTACAGAATATTTTTTTGTGATAGCTTAATTTGATACGCGGTAACAAATTTTCTTGTAATTAATTAATTGTTATTATAAGCTCTGTCATATAACATTTATGTATTCTGAATTTTATATAAAAATAATAAGGTAGAAATTTATCAAAAGAATTTTTACGAATAAATTTTGATTTTAACTTAAAATCTGACAAAAGTTTGCCTTTTATATGCAAAATCAATGAAATGAATTTTAATAATCTTATCGAACGAAGACAAGTTTATTTTAAATTAGTGCAAATCCGACTAATTCTTCTAGGGAGTTAAAATTTTTATAAGTTACGGTTCTATAAATTTTACATTTTTGTATGTATACTAATTTAGATCAAATTTACCCTGAAATTGTTCACCATGTAAACATACATTTTTATCAATTTTAATGGAATTTTCTTAAAGTTGACAATTATGCTATATCATATAGTTCCTCACATAGATCCGATTAAAAAGTGGCTTAGAACAATCGGAATTGTTATACGATTTTGGAATAAAATATATAAGTATAATCTGTAGCCTATTTAGACTAATAGAATTTTGTCTATGGTATACTTTTAAGACGATAAATCAGAATAAGATAAGAAATAGGTCCCAGATTCGATATGTTTAATAGTATTAGTAGTAATGGATGAAAAGGAGCCATATTTAGCGATAGACGATTTGTGTTTCTTACGAAACGAGTAAAAATTGATGTTGATGGGTTATAACTTAACCCAAACATTAAATTTGAAATAAAACTTGAGCTAAATTAAATTAAATAAATAAATGAGAATTTTAAAATATGTATGAGTTATTTGCCGTGCACTTTTTATTATTTAAACTTAATTGAAGATTTAGAGAGGTCGGATCTGCACTTTCTTATGCATGAACGATACGATTGATTGACTGATTGCTTCATTGATCAAATTTGTGGTGTACATTCATTCAGTCATAAAATTTCAATTACTACCGCAAGCTTTTTTTGGTCTGAGTTAGAGAAAATTGAAAATATTTATATTATACATACATTCCTTTATCAAAAAAAAAAAAAAAATATAATAATATGCAGATACCTTCATATTTTTACAAAAATTAAAAGGTATTAAAGACGATACACAAAAAGCTATATTTTCAGTTTTCTCAGTTTTTGTAGTATACCATAAGTCAGTTTCAATTTTAATTAAATGTTCGCCTTCAAGTTTCATCAAGCGTTAAAGATCAAACTGAAAACTATTTGCAACTTTGACCTTATTTTAGGAAAGTATTAAATTGTGATGACAGCCTGGATTTAACATAAAAATTATGTAATTTGGAGTTTTTGGGGATGTAGATTTTAAATGTTTTCTGAACACGGACATAGAGATATACACCCGAAGATTTTAGAATATTTTCTGTATTATATATATTTCTACACCAACAAAATATTAAATTATGATACTTAAAATCTTTTTAATATACACAAAACTAGAATATAGCAAAATTCCAACTAGAAATCCTAGCATTTCCAGTTATCCAGGCACTAGAATTCTGTTAACATACTTTAACCATATTTATATCTAAATTTACAAAAATTTCAGGAATATACGATAGAATTCTGTACTCTTTGTTTTAACTAGAATTCACTAGAAGTTGAATTACAAGGACTAGAACTTCACTAGGTTTCTAAAACCTTTACTAGAACATCTAAATTTGTAATTTTTGTTGCTAGAAATTCAGTATATTTTTATCTAGACTAGTAGTTTAAGGGGGTAGTCCAGTGAAAAAAAAAATTTGTTCGTTTTTTTTGTTTTTTGCTTAAATCTACTCTACTACACCTAGAAAATACTCCCTTAAAATATCTAAGCAAAATATTGAATAGTTTTAAAGATACAGAGAGTTTTCGAGAGACGTGTAATCCGAGCGCTCGAAGGTCCCCTGGCGTGTTTCGGAGCAAGGAGGACTCTTGTATTTCTGTTTGCTTCGCCCATTTTTTTTCGGTTTACAACGGTCTTGGTCCTTCTGCTTTGTATTTAAGGTTAGTTATGTATGGAGGAGGCATCGCGTTATGTATGGAGCAGGCATCGCTGACTAAGGTAAAATTAATTTTTTTAGCTTTTTCCCGCATAAAAAACTTTCAACGCGTTTTTCTGAAAACAGCATGTTTTGACTCGGCGGACGTCAGATCTCAGATTCTTTTGCTCCGATTGATCTAAAAATTTAGCTGTATATTTCTTGATTGTGTGACTATCGTCGGAACTAGAATTATTAAAATCCATTGTTTATTTACAAAGTTATAAACAAATTAAGCACCCGAAAAACACCCAAAAAATTCGAAATGCCGCCATTTTGTTATTTTTGATTGAAAATTAATAATTCTAGTTCCGACGATAGCCAATGTTCTACAGATTAAAACCTCGTTTGAATTTTTTGTTTCAAATGAACCGTTGCAGAGATTCGACGTCCGCCAACAAAAAATTCTTTTTTTTGGAGCGGCCATTTTGTCGGAATGACTCATCGAAAACAAAAAAAAAAATTTGTTTGTGTATTTTAATAGTTGTTCTATCATATGTCAAAAAGTTTTTTAATAAAAATTGACTTCTAATATGAAAAAAAAATCGTTGAAAAAACAGTCGTTTTCACTGGACTACCCCCTTAAGTCACAATATTTCACTACATGTTTGAAGTCGACGCGAAAATAAAACTAATTGTCTTAAATTTACTATTATTGGATTTATGTACATATAGTAAAATCTTAAAATTATTTCGAACTTCTTAGGGATACTCGATTTATTTCTTAAAACGCTTTTATTGAATTCTGTATATTTGTTAATATTATGCTATATATTAAATAAATTTAGAATACCGAGGCATTTTCAATACTGTGAAAGCTCGCTATTTTTGTGAGATTATAATAAAATATAGGGCAAAGAAAGTACTCCAGTCTTTATCAAAAGTAAACGTGAAATGAGAAGATTTATACCGAGGAACGGATCAATTAATATCTAGCAAAAATGTTGTTTTCTCTAGATCTTAATTTAATTTTAGGGAAAACTCAGTAGAACTGGCTTATTTTCTAGTGAGAAAGACTAGAAATCTAGGGAAACTCAACACTAGGTAGATACTGTTTAATGAAATTTCACAAATAGTCTGTTTGGTCTTGAAACAGCCATAAGTTGGCAAATGGTAGGGAATATCTAGACAAACAAAAAATTGTATGGGAGGGCGGGTCGGAAATGCTTCGTTTGGCAAGGGAGCGGGATTTCTGTATTCAGGTACTAGCTTCACTGAACACCCTGTAACTTTTTCCAATTTTTTTTCACTGCAGTAAAGTTAAATTTTAAAAACCTTTTATACATCACGCAATTTTGCCTAGTGCCTGCCGGTACCAATACCACTACCACTACGTACTTATTTTAAATAATTTCACAAAAATTACGAAATAAATTTTAACAACCACCAACATTCTTTCCAAGAAAGGGGATAACAATTAGTTCAGAGCAGTACCAAGTGAGGAATTAAATACCCTGAAGGGGACTTACGTACTACCCTATATTTTCCATAGGCTATGAAATAACTGCACACAAGTATTATATCAAAATAAAGGGGAAGTTTAGAGAAATTTTATATAATCAGTAAATATGGTAGGTTAATGGGGCATGGAACGTGGAAAAACCCCCAACATTTGAAAAATCATTTGAAATTTGACCAATTTTTGAATTCTAAGGACTTATAGCTCCCGATCAGAAAGGGGCAGAGAGGTTGGGACAGGTAAAGGGTTCTCTGTGGAATGGCATCTAAATATTTTTCATTCGGCTCTTGGTGAAAAAGTAGCAGGGAGTTCAGTGAAACTAACACCTGAATACAAAAATCCCCCTCTCCCTCCCAAACGAAGATTGTACTTTAAATACATATTAGTAATTATTAAAAGTGTATTAGATTTCAATTCCCCTAGAAATTGTTTTCTTATGGTTAAGATTTTAAAACTAGAAATGTTAAAAAGTATTACAAGATTATTAAATTCGTCAGGTTTGGAATTAATTCTATACTAGTTAAAATTATAGATTTTAGTCTCAAAATAATTTACAACGTTCTTAGTTCTCTTTTTTATTTTAGCTGTCATGAAAAACTTTTTATTCTTGAAAAATATTAGAAATTTAGTTTAAGGTTGTTGGCCATGTATCTCTACTTTCCAAGAAGTGCTTATGAGAAATGTACTTAGTCTATGAGAGTCAATTTATCCTACAATTGCTTCATTAACAAAAACTTACTGCTTATAATATTTTATGTGGAATTTACCAAAGTTTGAATAAATATTGTGATTTGAATTTCAGATCCTACCAGTTACTCAAGACCCTATCTTCCGGGTGCAATATATTATCCCTAAAAAAAATGTCATGAATTTTATCGCGCCGGAACATATGCAACAGGCAGAGTAACATCACCGAAACCTGCCAAGTGATTAAAATTCTTTCGCTATGCTCAAATGTTGTCAGATGTTCCACGACGTTAATTTTAATGTGACGCAAAAGGGCGGGGGGCTGATCCAGAAAACGTGAAAAGGGGCTCTGGCTCCTGCCGCCTACGATGACGATGACAGAAATAAATGCAGCCCGAGCATATCGGGGCTCCGGGTATTTACCCTCGCACACTTTATTAACCATAATGCGATACACCTCCTCATCCTCCCATCGTCGTCGTTTTCTTCCGTTTTTTCCCGCGCACACCGAATGCATTAAATTCTTTTAATTTGCTCAGCGGGGTTCGTCCTGAATTATTCATGAAATTGTTGACTGGAAGCGAACAAGCAGTTTCGCAACCAGAACATTTTCGAATGCACCCGGGTTTCTCGGGTTCCTGACTATATTGTATAGTGGCTATTGGGATGGCGGAGAGTGTGGAAAAGGTTTTTCGAAAGTTGCGGGTGCAATTTCCCGATAAAGTTTCCCCTAAGACTGTATTTTAGCGAAGGAAAGATCCCGAGATCTAGCCCATGGGGCACATAGTAAAAAAGATCAGCTGCCTGAAAGGATGTTTTTCGCAACGCTCATTCCAGGAACATTCCTTGCAGCGGGCGCATTCGAGCAATTATATGGGAATTAGATCGAGAGAAAAACAGGAGCAGAAGCTGCGTTTGTTTTCAATTTGCACTCAGGACGTGGTCCCCGAGGATTGTCACCAGAGTGCAGTTGAACTAGGTCCAGCATAAGTTACCGCTCGGTCATTACCGGCCGGCAAAAAAGTCGTAGAGTTGATTTTGAAAATGCAACGATGGCCAGTTTGATCGCTTCAATCTCCTAATGACTTCTGAATGTCCTTTTTTGTTAATTGTATGCTCTTCCCGATCCCATGCTGGACACTGTAAACTAAAACAGGTTCAGGCTTGAAAGAATCCAAAATGTAAATACGAAAAAAAATCGACGATAGAGTCCCGTCCCAGGTTGCCTGCGAGCCTGGCCCGGGCAGGCTGCGAGCATGGACATGAAGTCCGGCCATGAAGTGAAACGAAGCGGAGCTAACGCTGCAGCTGGTCGGTAATGAGATGCAAACTGGATTGCATGTCGTACAAGGGTGCACGCTGCGACAGGCGACGGGGGGTGGCATTAACATAAAACTCTTTTGTGGCCTCTCCAATTTACATTATGCCCATGCAATGTGCATTTTAAAGCGATCAGCGGTCGCCACTTTAACCGAAAAACTATTTAGTCTGGCCACTAGCAGCACCGCTTTGCTCATCCCTCTGGAGATTTCAGTGGAATCTGATTTAAAATTTTATTCAACCCAAAAATAAACAACTGGGACGGATTGAGTGAAAGCTTTTACCACAAAAGTCAACGTCTTCTGAAAGTCTTTTGCTACTCGTAAGTTTTTTCATCTCGGTAAAACGCGGATTTAAAGAGGAAATTCTCAGACAATCCAGCAAAGAGAAGTTGTTTCTATTTGCAAGCGGTTGCGGAGATTTATTGTTTCAGTAACTATAATCGCAGCTATTTCAGAAATGCGATTCTATCTGCAGACCTTCTAAAAAGGTGCTAAAGCTACACAGTTAAATAACTATATATTATAACTTGAACACTTAAAAAACTTTTATATTTTATATAATAGGTTTTATACATGAGTTTAAAATAAAAAATCGTTTCTACAATATTTATTTATGTAAAGAATTCAGTAAAAGATAATAGTCCACTAACTAGGAAACTAAACTAGGTCCAATCACGCAAACGATTGGGTACAGAAATCGGCAAAACATATAATATATCGTTTCGATTTCGTTTTCGATTTTTCAATTTGTAAAAGATTTACAAATTTACGGATACCCAAATATCGATAATTTGTCCTCCAAAAATTGTGATTACTCTAGCAATGGAAATTTATGGGACAGCAATTTTAACATACTCAATTAGTTCGTAATTTCTCATTACAAAGCAATGTCATATCTCATGTTATATGTCATATGATATTTTATGTAATATGTAATTTTATATATCATGTGCCAATTTAACTATGTGATATTTTATATGTCAACTAATATATGTTACATATATCATATAATCTACGTCATATATAACACATCGCTATATGTGACATGTCATAACGAACATGTGATATTTATTTCACTATATGTGACTTCTGATACAAGCTTTGTTGGATATCAAAACTCAAATATAATCATATATATGTGATATGTTAATATGTGCTTCGTTTCGTCGCAGATCTCGTATTCATTGTATGTGACATCGTCTTTCTCAAACTTTCATTTGAACTACGCTTGCTACAACATATCTTTATTTTAAAAACAAAATTCTAAAAATGGCTAAAATAGGGGTTTTTTAAATTTTTAATTCAATTTTTGTCGAAAATGTGACGTGATGGAATTTTTTATTTTTTTCGAAATCAGAAAATCTTAATAGTAGCATATTTAGTAAATTTTTTAAGGGAATAAAAACCTTGTAAATTAATAATTATAACAATAATAAATCATAGAAAACAAAACGTAATTTTAATGGTATTGGTTATAATCATCGAAAATATTAAAGAAAATAATATTTTTTCCGACTTCTGGTCAGAGAATCTTTTTGTTAGGATATGCTTTTTTTTAGGAGTCCCTTTTCACCAATAAGTCCGGGGAAAAAGCTTACCTACTACAAGTAAGTTTCTTTTTCGAGCTAACATTGTACATAATAATATAAGAATATGAACAAATGTTGACTTTGCTTAAATAGTTAATGTTAGATGAGATGAAGATTTCTTTTAACTATGCAAACAGATTTATTTACTTTGTTAAAAAATTGCAGTTTATAAACAATAAATCAAATTTACATTTTAAATGCGTATACAATATACATACTAGGGTGCTTCTTTTTTTGCGACTATTTTTTTTTTTCAGTCCCACCTCGAAATTTTGTGGCAAATACCTAAACAAAAAATAAAGATTTCCCATATAAAATACACGTAAACTGTGATTATTTTTCTTCAAAACTCTACAGCTCAGAGGCATTTTATGGTATAATCTTGGTCAATGGCAGGAATCTACAATTTAGCTCAATAATCCATGAAAATTCCACACTACTTCAACTTCAAAGCCCAATATCTCAAGAAATATCAATGTTAGCGATTTGGTGTTCAGAACTTTTTTGTAGGAAATTGAATTTCCTACAAGTTTGTCATATTCACTTTTTCTGTACCTCTTGTTATTTACGAGATAGGGGTAAAAAGCGATAATTTCATGGAAAAATTGGGGTTAGTGACCCGTACTACCTCGCTGGTGGGAGTTAGGCTTACACCGCAATGGACACTTTTGTAGAGCATTCAATTCTGAAGAAATCCTACCATTGACCAAGATTATACCGTAAAATGCCTCTGAGCTGTAGAGTTTTGAAGAAAAATAATCAAAGTTTACGTGTATATTGGAAATCTGTATACGCCTTGGTCTAGTACTTAATATTAATATTAAGGGCTCCAATTTTCAGGGAATGTTTGTTTAGGTATTTGCCACAAAATTTCGAGGAGGGACTGAAAATAAAATAATAGTCGCGAAAAAAAGCACCCTAATACATACATATACAATAATTTTAAAAATTCCAGTTTTCTTAGATACTTTCAGATTAATAATGTGTTCGCACTTGGAAATTGAAAATCTTGTCCAAACGAAATTCCTTCTTTGCTAATTTTCTAAAAAATACATAATTTAAATTAATGTTGAGGAAATATTAAGACCAACATGAAAAACAATTAAGTAAACTCACGACATCCCTTTTTTCGGATGTTTTTGCACATTTCACAGGGAACTAAGAAAAATACATAACAAATGTATCAAGTATCAAATTAATCGTCGTAAAAACTCAAGAGTGTCTCTCTTACTCTTACTTTTAGTTTTTCGAAATTATTAATAAATCACCCCTAATTGAGAGTTGAAATCACCTTAAAAGATTAATTTTATCCAAAAATTATCATTTAATATAAAGATATTTCTTATTAGATTATTTATATTAACTCAATCTCAAAAATTCAATGGGTAAAAATCCATCATCCCCCAAATATTGTAAAAAAAAGATGGAATACTTTTCTTAATTCTAAATGTAAGATACTTTGTGCTTCGACTCATGATAAACACGTGATTGGCAATTTCTGCCAGTTTTGAAGGAAAAATGACCCTCAGCCTAGTACAGCTACTCTCTAAGGGGGTGAAATGATCCCCTAAACATAAAAATTCTGTAAAATATTTTTGAAAATTCTAATTATGAAATATTTTTGCTTTTTGAGTGAGGAAAAATATGGTGCAAACAATTCTTATGCATTTCGAGAAAAATAACTAACAGTAGGGTACAATTGCTCGCTAAAGAGGTGAAATCATCCCCTAAACATGGAAATAATCTATAATATTTTTTATTTTGATTCATTTTAATAGAAATTAAATAGAAAATAGAAATGAAACTAAAAATGTTCGAATGTCAAACTGAATTTACCTTTTTATAACAAAGCGTGAAAAAATATGTTCTGGCAACAAATTAAGATTATGGTAGCATGAACTTAGGTGCCAAACAGTTGAAAGTAAAAGTTAAACAAAATAACTACACTTTTACTTTCTTTTGGGAGTCAAACTACAAGAAAATAGAATTCATAACCCAGACTCAAAAAAAAGTTTAAATTTGTTGACTGCTATTATTAAATAATAAATTATTTAATTAGGCTATACATAAAAATGAGCTTGGGGTATAACGACACTCTAAGATTAAAGCACGTACAAATTAGTTTTCAGAATCATCTTCAGAACGTCACTTTGAATTTAATACAAATCAACTTTGTAACTTTTGTGAGAATTTTAGATTCTCTAGGGATTAAAATTAACCTAAATAATAAAGGAAAAAGTGGTAATTTGGCTATTACTTTGCCTTTTACTATAAATATATATTCAAATAGTCAATATTTACAGAATAACTCTTTCTTATTTTTGTGACTAGATTATGCAGAGAAAAAAAAAATTAAGTATCATTGTTTGGGTATTTATATATTCTAGCGTTTAAGTTTGAATGCTTGTGTTTGTATGTATGTATAGCTTGTATTAAGGGTTCATGCCGAATTACACCCATGAAAAACAGACTATTTTTCAATAATTTTTTTAGTAGGTTCAGTTGTAAATATAAATATGGGAGGGGTTTTACTTCAATAAATATAGTGTCGAAGTATATGAAAACAATTTTTTTTGTTTATTTTTCCGATTTTTTGTTGTTGTAACAGACGGTTGAAAAAAAGTGAAAAAAAGAGGGCTTCGCCTTGTTGATGATATCTCCGAGACGGATGGTCTGAAACTACAAAATGAAAAAGTTTTAGATTCAGTATGATAAGGGCTATGGCATGAATAGACAGATTTTTGATTCTTTGAAAATTGACAAAATGGCGGACATTTTTCCAAAAAATTCCAAAAATCATCATTTTTTTCCCCGTTTTTGCCCTTAAAAAATACTTAGAATCAAAATTTCAAAAAACTGTCTATTCATGCCATAGCTATAGTTATAGAGAACATGTGGTAAAAATTTGGTGAAGATCGGTTCAGTAGTCACCGAGATTTTATCAACAAGGTGCCGAAAAACGTTGTTTCGAGAAAAACGCGATCAAAGTTTTTTTTAATGAAAAATCTCACCTGCGCTTAATCAGCGATGCGTGCACCATACATTATGCCTTCTGTATATTCATAATTAACGTTTTCATCCAAAACAGCGTTTCTGCGGATGATTCTGGCTTTCTTAGAGGCAATAGTGCTGATGCGCGTCAGCATCTCGTACGCGCTGTCGGTCACGGTCATCAGCAAATTGTATGGCGGGCGGGCCGATTTTGACGCCCATTAATATAGTTAGAGTGCCAAAAATATAGTTAGAGTGCTCCGATCTTTATAAAATTTTAATATGATATTTCTATATATATATAGTTTCCAAAAATGTAATAAAAAAAAAATCGATTTTTTGAAAATTACAATTCGGCATGAACCCTTAAGCTGAATAATTAAAAGTAAAAATATCATTTCTCGATAGATCTGGGTAGTAAGACTTATTAGTATACAGGGTGTTCAGAGGTGGGAGGGAAATATTGCAGGGGGTGAAAGGTCAGACCGAGATAAGCAAAAAATCGTATTGGTGGGGGGGGAGGGGGGGGAGAAAAGCAAGCGATAAGAACAGGTGTTTAATAGAAAAAATTAAGATAAAGTGGCAGAATTCAGTGTTGAAGAGTATGCCGATATAATTTACGTGTACGGTTTAGTAGACGGAAATGATAGTGAGGCCGTACGAGAATACCAAAGGAGATTCCCGAATCGGCGGGTACCCGACAGAAGGGTATTTTCAAGGACTTTCAGAAGGTTAAAAGAAACCGGAAGTGTAACCGCCCCCAGAGTAGAAACGCGAGCAGGAAAATCGGCCGATTCGGCGGACCCCGACCAACAAATCCTCAACATCGTCAGGAACAGCCCTGAAATAAGCATCAGGCAGGTTGCACGAAGGTTAGGATTGTCTTCAGGGAGAGTTTGGATCGTTGTGAACAGAGAGGGACTACATCCATACCATCATATCCCGGTCCAAGCACTACAGGAAGGAGATTCCGAAAGACGATTGCAATTTGCACTTGGCTGTTCGAGTCTGACATCGAAAACAGAAGGTTTCTAGACCGAAATCTGTGGACGGATGAATCGCAATTCACCCGCGATGGCATCACAAACTTCCACAACCTCCACACCTGGTCAGATGTGAACCCACATAGGACAAGGTGTCGGTCTTTCCAGCAAAGATTTAGTGTCAATGTCTGGGCTGGCATCATCGGCAACCAGTTGATAGGACCCTTCATCTTGCCCCAAGTGCTGAATAGTCAGCTATATTCAGACTTTTTGGAGAATACCCTTCCGGATCTGTTGGAGGACATCCCCCTGGCCGCCAGAAGCGCAATGTATGTACAGCACGATGGAGCACCTGCGCATACTGGGAACATTGTTAGGGCAAGGTTGAATGAACATTACCCAGAGCGCTGGATTGGACGAGGTGGACCGATTCCTTGGCCTGCTAGGTCACCGGACCTTACTCCACTGGACTTTTTCTTATGGGGAATGATGAAAGATGAGGTTTACTCAAGACCAATCAAGACCAGAGAAGAATTAGTTACCAGGATTGGACTGCAGCCATGAAAATACGGGAGAGACTGGCTACCATAGACCTCAAACGCGAAATAAGACGAAGGCTACTTGCATGCATCGAAACTGGCGGAGAAAATTTTGAACAGCTTTTGGAGGACATAAGTTTTAATTGTAATTAGTTTTTAAGCGAACAAAATGTATTTTTTAGTTAACTTAATTATAATTTCTTAAAAATTCGAATTATCATGATATTCTGTAAAAGGATTTTTGTAAATAAATTTTCGTATCTGTTGTGACGCTCGGGCTCGTGTACAAGACTAATTTTATTTCTCCCCAGGAGTACAATCCAAAGCTTAACCTACAGTCAGTACAGAAATTAGGTACACTTTTAATTTGTTTCATATAATATCTATAATATTTCTCCGCCACTAATAATAAAAAAAAAACAAAAATGAAAAAAAAAATCTTATTATTCCTTAAGTTAAATTCTATCTAGCTTGTAGTTCAGGTTTATCCATATACCTAGTCACATATATACATAGTTATATACAATCCAAAGCTTAACCTACAGTCAGTACAGAAATTAGGTACACTTTTAATTTGTTTCATATAATATCTATAATATTTCTCCGCCACTAATAATAAAAAAAAAACAAAAATGAAAAAAAAAATCTTATTATTCCTTAAGTTAAATTCTATCTAGCTTGTAGTTCAGGTTTATCCATATACCTAGTCACATATATACATAGTTATATACATTTTTTTTTATTTGTTTTTTTTTTTTATATATATATATATATAATATAAAATTAACTGTAACCTAATCGTTCCGGTTTCTTGGTTTGGCGAGTGGATCTCCTCAGTTGATTTTCATTTACATTATTTGGTGCTTCTAGAGTTTTATTGGATTCATTCCCTTCTTCAGCTAAGGGTGTAATTTTATTATTTTTTTCATTCATTTGCTGTAATTCTTTCGCATTTGGGCTTCCAGTCGATCCATCCAAACCAATCTGCGTATTTTCATCCGATGAATCCGAAGTAGGATTTTCATATCTTAACACGTGGTATTTTTCTTTATCGAGACCGGATCCTACCTTCCTAATTTGATCAATGTGGCGCTTCCATTCACGATTATCATCCAATAGTATTATATAGTGAAGCGATCCTACCTTTTCTTTAACAATACCGAAAAGCCACTTTGTTCTTTTATTCAAATACTCTCGCACCGCTACTCTATCTCCTACTTTTAAGCTGACAGCATTTAATGTTTTATTCCCTTCTTCCCCCTTTTTTTCGGGTTCCGGCAACATCAGATCTAATCTTGATTTGATATTCCGTCCAAACATCATCATGGACGGCGATTTTCCAGTACTAGGATGCGTCATTTTTCTATAATCTAGTAAAATATTACAGAGCTCCCTATTAAAAGCCGAATCATTTCCCTTTAAACTTTTTAGCTTTTGTTTTATGGTTTGGACATACCTTTCGGCTTGCCCGTTGGTCGCGGGATGATAAGGAGCCCCCATTTTGTGAACAATCCCGTTGTTCCTTAGAAAATTTTTAAATTGAAAGTTAGTGAATTGGGTTCCATGATCACTAACTAAGACTGATGGAATTCCAAAACGACTAAAGATGTCCCTACATATTTTAATCGTAGTTTCTGTTGTCATATTGGGAACCACATGAACTTCCGGCCATTTAGTATATGCGTCTACTAAAATAAAGAAAATTTTGCCATAAAACGGTCCAGCAAAATCAACATGGACCCTTTGAAATGGAGAATTTGGCTTTTCCCAACAGTGGAGTGGAGCTTTCTTGGGATTGGAACGCACTACTTGACATTCGACGCAATTTCTTATCATTTCTTCGATATCCTGATCAATTTTTTCCCACCAGCAATAGCTACGAGCTAATGATTTGGTGCGTGTAGCTCCAAAGTGTGTCGAATGCAACTCTTTTAATACTCGCTTCCTTAAGGGAAGTGGTATATAAACGCGAATGCCTCTCATGAGGCAATTTCTTTGTAGATTAAACTCTTCTTGGTCGATACCAAATCTAAATTTTGAATCTACTGTTCGTCCCGTTTTTAGACCTTGAATGAGGATACTAACGTTTTTGTCCTTCATCGTTTCGTCACCTAACTCCTTCACTGTTACCGGTAAAGTATTAATTTGAGTAATTTGTAGGACGTCAACTTCGTCCATGACATACCCAGAGGTCTCTTGAGTTGGTAGTCTGGACATTGCATCTGCGTTACAGTGTTCACTTGTCCTACGGAAAACTATGTCATAATCAAAAGCTTGCAAAAAGGCTGCGTAATGCTGCATCCTGGTTGCTGAGAGAACTGGTATTCCCTTTTGAGGCGAAAATATCTTCGATATTGGCTTATTATCTGTAACCAAAACAAATTTTCTACCGTAAACATATTGAAAAAATTTTTTAACGCCAAAAATAATCGCATAAGCTTCCCGATCGATTTGACTATAACGTTGTTGAGTTTCATTCAAAGTTTGAGACGCGTACATAATGGGCTTCTCTGACCCATCCGGAAATTCATGGCTTAGCACCGCACCCACGCCATACGGAGATGCATCAGTTGCTAAAATTAACTTTAATTGTGGGTTAAAATGTGTAAGAAATTGTTTTGACTGCATATCTTTTTTAATTTTGTTAAAAGCGGCTTGACATTTTCCGTCCCAGTTGAATTTAACCTTTTCTTTCAGCAGGTTATTTATCGGATAAAGAGTCGTGCTTAAATTTTTAAAAAATCGCCCATAGTAATTAACAAAACCTACATATGCTCTTACTTGATCTTTGTTTGCGGGTGGACTCATATTTTGTATTGCATTAATTTTGTTTTGTGTTTTATGTATGCCATTTTTATCGATAGTGAAACCACAATATTCTATGCGGTTTTGAAAGAACTCACACTTATTGATATTTATACGCATGTTATTTTGATTCAAACGGTTCATAACTTCATTCAGGCGCTTCAGATGAGTGTTGTTATCCGGCCCCGTTATTTTGATGTCATCTATGAAGACCGTTACGCCAGGTATGTCGCGCAACAATTCTTCCATAAATCTCTGGAACAAAGCGGGGGCGGACGAGACTCCATACATTAGCCGTGTAGGCCTATACAAACCCTTATGGGTACTTAAGGTCAAACACTCTGAAGACGCATCGTCCACTTCTAATTGTAAATAGGCTTTTGTTAAATCAAGTTTGCTAAATTTGATTCCACCACTCATGGAAGCAAAAAGCTCCTCAATCGTGGGCAGGGGATGTTCATCTACAATTAAATTTTTATTTAATGTCACCTTGTAGTCCCCACATAAACGAATTTTATTGTTGCCCTTTCTAATGGGAACAATAGGGGTTGCCCAGTTACTGTAATTAACCTTTTTTAGTATACCCTCCTCAACCATTTTATTTATTTCTTCCTCGACTTCTTCGCGTATCGCAAAAGGTACCGGTCGATGTTTAATAAAAATTGGTTTAGCTGATTCTTTTAGTTTAAGTTTGGCTTGGAAATCAGGAATGCTGCCCAAATCATTCAAAAAAACTCTAGGATATTTTTTCCTTAAATCGTTAACTAATTGTGATGAATGAAGGTCCGAATCCAAAAGATTCACATTGTATGATTTGTTTAAATTTATACCAGCAAGCTCATTTAAATCAATATTCAATTCGTTGATCCACTGCCTACCAAGTAACGGAACTCTATCTATGTCTGTAATATATATTTTTAACAATTTGGTAGCATTTTTATATTTCACCTTAATACTAGCACATCCATATATTGGAACCTTCTCTCCGCTATAACTTCGTAAGTTTACTTTAATTGTTTTGTTAGTATTTTTGCCCGGAAAGTATTTAAAAAAGTCATTTTTACTTAATAACGTTAATCTACTACCAGAATCTACAACAAAATTTATTTCTTTCCCTTCGGCAACAATTTTTGCAATGTATTCGTCATTTTCTTTTTTAATTATATTAACTTTATAAATGTTTTCATTTTCAAAAATCCCTTCAACTAAATTAGTTTTATTTTTGTTTAAATTTTTTAATTTGAAACAACTTCTTTTTAGATGACCTTTTTTCTTACAAAAAGAACATACCGTATTTTTGTGCTTACAGTGGATTTCTTCATGACTGCCGCCACATCTACCACATTGCACGTTGGTCCGCTCGCTGGATCCTTGCTTGTGGTTACCGTTAGATCGACCATGAGGATTCTTATGAGTCTTGCCACTGGAGGATCCCGTTGCTGAGGGTCCCGCTACTGCTGATCGTGTGATTTTGTATACCGCAGCCGCCTCCTTCACGCTTTTGGCCATTACGGCCCCGCCTTCCTCCGAGAGCTCGATTCCCTTTACGATGTCCACCGCCATTTCAAGGTTTAAGGCTTTCTTTTCCAGGCACCGATTTTGTGCGTGTTTGTTTCGGAGACCAAAAACGAACTGGTTGCGCAACGCCGTCTCCAAGTACCCACCGAAATTGCAGGTCGCCGCTAACCGCCTCAAGCCTACCAGGAAGTCAGAAACACTTTCTCCTTCCATTTGCCTCCTATGGTGGAACTTGTAATTTTCCACTATTTCCAAAGGCTCCGGATTGTAGTGCTTTTCTAGGAGTTGGGTGATCTCCGCATAAGTTCGGTCCTTCGGCTTAGCTGGTGATAATTTGTCACACAAAACGTCATAGGATTCTTGCCCCATGTAATGCAGCAAAAAGTTTTTCTTCTGCTCAGCTTCCACTTTAAAAATTTCGAACGCTCCTTCTAGGCGTTCTACCCAACGGTTCCATTTTCCTCTTGCTTTATCGAAATGTTCTATATGGAAGTTCGCATGTACTACCTGCGACATTTCTGGGAACTTTACACGCCTTTTCACCGTATGTACTTAATTGAGATTTTTTTTTTTTTCTCGTCGCCAAAACTGTTGTGACTGAAACGCTCGGGCTCGTGTACAAGACTAATTTTATTTCTCCCCAGGAGTACAATCCAAAGCTTAACCTACAGTCAGTACAGAAATTAGGTACACTTTTAATTTGTTTCATATAATATCTATAATAGTATCCTTTTCCTATCTAGGCATGTTGCACCTTTTTGGAAAGGTAATTAGATAGGCAACTTAAAAAAAATAAAAAGTAGGTATGTTAATAACATGAATTTCGGAGAAAAGTGGGGCGAAAAGTGAAAAATTCGGAAATAAAAGTTAATTTTTTCAATTTCCAGGGGGGATTGCGGCCAAGGGGTTGGGGATAGGGGGGTGGTGGACCTTTTTGGAAAGGGCTTCGAAATAGTAATTTTTTGAGATCGGTTTGGGGCCGCTGCGATGCGTAGAAAAAAAGATAAAAATACAAGTGCGGTTCCCATATAAGGCAAAATCCTGATTTATGAATCACCCTGTAACTGCCAAACGGTGCGAGATGCCCCCCCCCCCACCCATACGATTTTTTGCTTATCTCGGTCTGACCTTTCACCCCCTGCAATATTTCCGTCCCACCTCTGAACACCCTGTATATCGTCGTTGCGCGTGCAATACCGCGAAAGAGCAGTATGTAAATACCGCGTATCTGTGTTTTCACAATTTTCCAGGAGGAAGAAAAAACTTGCCGTCAACTTCAAGCAAGCAACTGTACTGCGGTATTGTTTCTATGTCAAAAATGAGGTTTCTTATAGGCAAATTTAAATTCTGTAAGATTTATAAGGAGCGAAACCATGTTAAGAATCCGTAGGAGCAATATTTCAATTTTGCGGCTTTTGCTGTTACGCGGTTATTATAAACTGCTCTTTCGCGGTATTGCTCGCGCAACGACGATATACTATATATTTATTAAGTGGGAAATATCGATGAAAATTATAAGAAACAAGGAAAATATGACTGATATTAATCCCCGGTTTGGTTATAGAGCCGGATTTAAACATCTAATAAAATTTTAAAATGTAGTACCGCATATGAATTTCAAACAATCACACTGAAAACAAAATTACATAATAATTAATTTAACCCTTGTTTGCCACAGTTCTCTGGAATTACCTTCTTGCCACACTGTGGTTGTTTGTACCCCAATGACCAAAATTGTTATGAAAAAGTATGTTTTAAATATTTTAAACTACCAATCTTTTTATAGCTTCTTGAAGAGTTTCTTATTAAGGTTGTGCAAGTATTATGATAAAATATCTAAATTTAATGTGTTTAAAAAATTAAATTTGATAAAAAGTAAAAAAAAATGACTACTTTTACAAAAAAAATCATTCATCAGTTTTTTGATTTTCAATAAAAGTTGCTAAAAATTTAGGTGCGTTTATTTGAAGTCTTGTACTATAGGGAAAAAAATACTTGTTTGGAAAATTGAATTTTGTGAAAAAATTGACTTTTTCTTAAGAGTGAAAATATGTTGCAATATTTATTATTTAAACAAAAGATTTACATTGAACAATGGGTAAAGAATATTCAGAATGTAAACAATTATTTCAAATAATAAAGTTATTCTATATTCCGGCACAATCTTCGCAGAGAAAGTGTTCTTTGCAGACCGGGCCGAATCTTAAATTAAGGAAATTTAGTCTTGGGGTCATTTGTACACCAGTGTGGCAAAAAAGGATTAAGTACATTTCACTTTAAATACAAACAACAACAACAACACGTATTCCAAATAAAATGCTTTTTTTTATTTTTACCTATATTTTAAAGAAAATTGAATTTTGTTGAATGTCTTACTTAAGGGGGGGTATGGTTTGAAAATGACTTTTTGAGCAAATTTTTGTGAATTTTTTTTTGAAGCATGGCTAAATTATTTTATTTTTAAATTAAATAGGCTTTTTAAGTATAATTCAAAGAATAATTATATGAATTTTCAAGTAAAAATATTAAGAATTGTGACAATGGTAGCCATTTTTCGCAGACACGTCAAAAAAAAAAATGAATTTGCGGTGGACATCAGAACTCGTCACTGGATAATCTGAAAAAAAAATTCAAAAAGATTATCTTAGTTTATGAGTTTCTCGATGGAGTGACGTAGAGCTTTTAAATTTTTATCGATTTTTGAGTTTTTGGCATCACTTAGAAGTCAAAAAAACTAAATTTTTTGTAAAAAAAGTGCGAAAATCAACATATTTATTATTGTTTATAAAAAAATATGCATAAAAAAAAAATTATCTCGACGTCACTCCATCGAGAAACTCATAAACTAAGATAATCTTTTTGATTTTTTTTTTTCAGATTATCCAGTGACGAGTTCTGATGTCCACCGCAAATTCACTTTTTTTTGTTGAATGTGTCTGCGAAAAATGGCTACCGTTGCCACAATTCTTAATATTTTTACTTGAAAATTCATATAATCATTCTTTGAGTTATACTTAAAAAGCCTCTTTAATTTAAAAATAAAATAATGTAGCCATACTTCCAAAAAAAAATTTCACAAAAATTTGCTTAAAAAGTCATTTTCAAACCATACCCCCCCCCCCCCCCCCCCTTAATGGACTCCATAGTTTTTTCAAGGACGATATTATTAACTGTACAACGATTCGCAAACAATTTTAAAAACGTGATAATCAAAAACGCGCATATTTGATCTTAAAATGCGATATTTTTTTAAGTGAATTGATATTTTTAGAACATCTAACTTTTCTTAGGAGTTCTATTTTTTATTAAAAGTTTTTATTTGATTACTTCTTATTGCTTTGATGAAAATTGATTAGCTCGTCTTATAGATAAATATTTAACTTTTCTAAAACATGATTTCCTTTGAGTAAAAGTGACCTATAATAAATAACCAGCAACCTTTAATAAGCCTCAAAGGCATTATCGAATTAATTAAATGCTCAATTTCCAAATTTCATTGAGTTTCAACTTATCCGCCCAATTAAATTGTGTGAAATCCCAAAAAACGTTATCGCATCCCTATAAAATGCCGACAGAGAGAGCGTGAAAAATTCAATCAGAACTGGCCCCGGCAAATATTTGCCGCTTTTCCCCAAAAATTAATTAACGCCCGGTCTCATAAAGCTATTTTCCGTCGTCTGGAAGTGATTTTAAAATGTTCGTGACTTTGTCTTGGGAAAATTTAATTTTCGGGTTCTGCTGTTCTCAGCTTGTAGCTTTTGGACGGACAGGACAGGACAGGCGGAAGTCGGAACAATCCCTCGCCGTCGTCGTTGCGCCGACCGGGTGCCACTTTGCTAGTCCAGTGGGCAGATTTTGGGGTGTGAATAGAAAATCAAATGTCCCACTTACACGACATTGAAATTATTCAGGCAGGCGGGCACCACGACCAGAACCAGAACGCCAGAACACCAGAAAGAAGCTGGAGCATCGAGGACCACCAGGAATAGCTCCAGAACCAGCAGCATCATCATCATCATCATCATCATGAGATCGGGGTGTGGAGCGCGCTGTCCACCCCCACGTCGGAGCTTCGGTTTACATTGGCCGAGAAAGTAAGTCAACAACTCCTCCGCTGGCCACAGGACAAGGACCAGAACGAAGATGAGGATGAGGACGAAGAACAGGACTAGGACCAGGAGCAGGAGCTGGGAGCAGAGCTCTGGTCGTTCCTTTGATGGCCTGATGACGACGCTGATGGGAGAGGCGACTTTTCTTCGGTCCTCCCGCAGCAGCAATAATAATTAGGAGCATCAAGTGGACTCATGAAAGGGCTGTTTGCGGGCTAACATTGAATTTTATGGGCAGCATCATAACGATAACTTATTGACATTTATTTAACTGATGTGTGCAGTAGGAGCGACCATGGATTCTTCCAGTCCAGGGCTAACACTTGTGCCCCACAAACTTGTTCCCTTGCAGCAGCAGCAGCCCGGTGCCTTTTATGTTGGGTGTTTACGTCTAAGCACTCCACTATCTGGAGCCGAGCAGCTTCTTCCTTAAGGATGCCATATGCCAGGCTAATCATCCTAATGCCCCAATATCCTCCTAGTTGAATGGCTGTCGTATTAAGAAAATTGTAATAATACATCCCTTGGGGGAGTCACTTTTTCATGCACTTAACTTGCTGCTGAACTGACACTATCTATCTTATAAGTTGGTGCGATGCGCTCCACACGAATTCTACTAGTTTGTCTAGCATAAGATCCAGAATATGCTCGAGTCAGTTTTCCGGGAGTTGTTTGTGACTATTTTGACTTTGAGGGTTCATCCACATCTTATTGATCGGCACACTTTGTTTCTTTGTCCTCCAGCAAAGGGTTCGGGCACACGCCACAAGAAAAGGATAGTTTCTATGTTTCTTATTTTGTGGTTTCTTTGTGTTGGGCCAATCTTCTGAGACAGTTGGACATCTTTCTTCTTATTATTTTCTTGGATGGGAGAGGATGTTGATTTTACAATAAAATCCCTTGTCTAGTTAGCTGGGTCATTACAATAATATAGTCATACTTTAATGCAGGCAATTTCCATATTTATATATTTATTTCAATTCAGTTATTATAAAAGTATAAAGTTGGGCAAGCATTCACGTTAATATTTAAGATTAAATTATAAGTATACTTCAGAGAAAAGATTGACCGCAAAAAAGAACCAAAATTCGCCTGTTTTCTGTTTTCTTCTCAACAAATATAGTATGAACCTTGTTATTTAACATACACATCACAAAAAAACTCAGATATTTACCAATCACGCTTGATTTTTTCTCGTAAAATGAATTTCCGCTATCTGGGATGGTTTATAATACTCTTTATTGATCTTGTACTCATTTTTGATAAAATATTGTCGATACAGTTCTCATTTTATCATGAAATACAAAGTTAATAATGAGTTGTACCGATCTACAATAGTACATCGAAAATGGCCATTTTTACACGCCCGTATTTAATTTGAGTCTGAAAATATTAAACAACTGAGTTCAGATTCTGAAAGATCTGACCAATTCGCATAAAACCGATAGTAATAACATTTTACATTGTTTAACCTTTCGTAAAATCCAATCGGCTTTGAAACAATCAAATGGTGGTAAAGTGTTGAACTGTTCTATTATCCCTACTTTGATCCCTCATATCTCAGAACTCTCAGACAGGAACTCAACTTTAATCTTCCCCACGAGTAATATTTCATTGTAAACTTCCATCTAGAACACATTTCGGTTTCAAAATTGTGGTCCATAAAACAGGCTAATTTTGCGATCACTTTTTCTATAGACAATTATTTCTTAAATTGGACACGCTCAAGAGCTAAATCGACGTCATCGACATAAACTTTATTAAATTCACGCGAACAATACGTTATAGGTACATGTTGACCATAACCAGTACGGTGATGTGGAACAAAAAGCAAATTTCGAAATAAATTCGAAACCACAACAAATGTTTTACAAACATTATCGCCGCAATTTTCCTTCTCGTTTCCAAAATTACTAGAAAGTTACAATAAATATTATAAAAAAAGGATTTAAGGAAATATTAACTACTTAGTTAACTTAGCTTCAAAGTACTTCAAATGTTTTAAATTGAATTTATGAATTTTCCTGTTCCTTCTTTATTTTTTAGTTTATTAGGTTATTAAGGGGGAATGTCCTGTGACCGATTTGCATTTCTACAGTATACACTAGGGTGATTACATTTTTTTTTCGTTTTCTTCAAACAGGTTCAATCGTTGCTAGGACAGGAAAGAAAAGTCCTGACCCAACCCCAGCTCATAATATCAATATTTACTGGTGGCTAATCGAACTTTTTTGTTTTCCATAAGAATAACATGGGAAAGAATGCATCACCAGACGTTTTTGTCTGTATCTCGTGAAAAAATAATCATACATGAATGGGACCAATTTCATTAGAACGAGCATAACATTTTATACAAAAAAATATTCTTGCATTTTTTTCGTAAAGTTAATAGTCCAGTCATTTTAGGGGTTTCACCTCGGAATGAGAGATAATAACCTAGAAACTTGTGTACACCTTCATGTTGGCATTCTAAATGTTGTGTCAAAAGTCTCATAAAATCTCGTGTCTGCGTCGTAAGTTATTGAAGGTCGAAGGTCACAAAAATCGGTTTTCCGGGATTATCTCTGTTTCTACAGCTCCTATGATGTTAACACCTATTACAAAAAATGTAGAGCGTAAAATTTGCAACAATTTTTGTTGCAATTATTTTTTCATGCGCTCAACCCTTTTTGAGATAGAGGGCGGAGAGCGCGCAGCGCTCAGCCATACATACTATAATACAAGGTCAATAGTGAATGTCGGTGAATAATACCTTGTATAAAGTTAATAAATCATTCAAATATTATTCACAATGAATAATTTGTATTATTTATTAATTAATACATTGTATTTGAAAAATTTCACGTATATATAATATATTTATTTAATAATATTTACCTACTTTTTGTAATTAAAAACTTATTAAATGAAAAATTTCTTGTATATCTTAATTTCATATCAATTTGTTCAAAGTAGAAAAATAATTAAGTATTTTGTCTTTAAAATGTGTAAACTCTTAAATTCTTATTTTTCTATTAAGATTATAACTGGGAGGGCAGACCCCTCCCTACATTGGTACATAGTACTAAAAACCAAGTCTATGCTGACTAATTATACGAAAATGAAGTACGAATCTTACTAGCGATATGCAATGCTCCAAAATCTGAGGACAATATCGATCATCTTCGTTATACTCAGTTCGTTAAATCTACAAAGCTTGATAAACCTGTCTAGTTGTCTAATCTTCCGCCAACAAGTGCAGCCCATCAGCATATAAACCGTGTCTTTTACCAAGTTCAAAAATGGTTAGGATATGATTTAGAACCCCAGGAATGGGGTTGGGTGCTGCAAAATGAGTTCCTGGAGGCAATGACAACATTATTACCACCAGCTCCAGATGAATTACTTAATACTATATTTTGTAATTGTAAGAATGGATGTGGGTCACGCTGCGGGTGCAGAAAATCGGGGTTGCAATGCACTTTAGCTTGTGCCCACTGTAATGGGTAAGCGTGCCTCAATGCTATTTCATTGCAAAGCAACGCCGAGGAAGAGAGTACATTCGACCCAAAAATGTTAGAAGGCCTGGAAGCAATGACTCAGGACGACGAAAATGATGATAATGAAACAGAAATTTTCGACCGCCCGGAAGATGAAGAAGAAGAAAATTAATATTGTTGATCTTTGAATTACTTAAGATTTGTAAATTTACATAATACAAATTATTCATTGTTAATAATATTTTTATGATTTATACAAGGTATTACTCACCGAGATTCACTATTGACCTTGTATTATAAGGTAGGTGCGGGTAATAAGGCCTGTCGGCTAATAAAGCCTAAGTAACAAAAATATAATTTAAAATGATCGATGTCGCTCAAGGTCATAATCGCAGGTAGCTAACACTCATCGATGGCACCTGAAACTTTTTGCGACGCTTTAGCTCGTTCGCTGCCACTAGTGCGGTGTCTTTCATTGTCGTCCGAATCAATCGTAAGTATTTTTTGTAATATTACACTTACATACACCTGTGTTCAAAAAAATAGTAGTGCACCAATGCGGCAAGTTTGCTGTTCTACAAATTCTCATGTACAAAACAAAGACAACTTTTGCACAAAACACAACATCAGGTGTTTAAGAATCTGATGAAAAATTAAAAACATTTTAGTTCATAAGCAATGAATAGCAGTGTCTTCAGACAAGAGCACTTGCACTACTATTTTTTTGAACACAGGTGTATATAATTTTGCACTATAATTTTCTATTATTTCATGCTTCTACGACCTTTGATGTTTGAATAATATATCATGATCCGAATAATGTTCTTTTTAGTTTTTCCTTACGCACGTTACCAGCGGTTATTAAGGCCTACCAAATTTGACCATAGGCCTTATTATCCTCATTTTTTTGTATCCAAATTTTACTGTTTTACAGTTTATGTTATATCTTTTTCAAAATGTTAGGAATGTAAATAAGTAATTACAACTGTTTACTTATTTATTTATTCTTATTTTTATTGACTACAACCACGATGCTCCCCAAATCGATGTACCCGCGGAATTTAAAGTCAAAATTGGCTTTACTTTTTGATAACAGTAGCACATAAATGCTTGAAAACATTATTAATAAATGCGGTCATACGATGAAATCAAATAATTTTTTTTAATTCCTACCTTCTGAGAATGTATTGGCTGGGTACATTTTTACTTCCAAACTTGGTATGAAGGCCTCTATATGCTTCAGTATAGTTTTTACCTTTAGAATAAAAGCACTAAATTTTTCTTCGTTTGTAAGGTTACGCATTTTAAAGTACATGTATTTCTCTTTATGACGTCTCAACAGAAACTGACAACACTCGAGGGCCCCTTCTACGATATATTAGAGGGAAAAAGACATCGATATACTTTAGGCAATTTTCCATTTGTCACCCTGTAAGACTTAGTAAGGGTTTTTCCAATATTTTAATTTTCCCCTTTCACGTATAATACTAAGTTAATTATCTCTTCATTAGTCCGCAACTACATCACAAATTGTAAAGAACTAACATTTTAATCACTGAAAAATCATATAAATTCTCTATACTCATTGTATATTATGTTTATAAATTCGTTTCAATTCTTTTATAATTTTAAAAATCTTTGACATCTCCCACAAAAATGGTTAAATTTGAAGAAAATAATAATTTAGGGCACTTGTCTTGGGGAGTTTCACTGTTACTTCGACTTATTGTTAGTGTGAGCAGAAAATTATATAATGTCAAAAAATAAACGAATTTGTTACACCTTTTCAGGTGGGATATCCTTCCTGGTTAAAAGTTTCAAGGGTTAATAAGACTGTTAGTCTTATAGAGAAAACAGATTTATCTCCATGAAAATAAAGGGAATTTCCATTGTTTTCGAAAACTTTAAAAGTGAAGCGTAAGCTGAAAATAGTAAAAAGTCCTGATCAAAAAGAAAAAACTATAGAAGCGAAGTGGCGGGTTGACAACCAGGACGGGGTAGAATTTTAGTGCATTCAATTTTGCAGAGAAAGCCACTCGCAGCCATTCCATTAGCATTCATGAAGCACTATTTCGCTGGCTTCTTGTTCCCTGGTCCCCGGGCGTCTTATTCTTGCGGGTGAAAGGCCGAGATCCCGGACCAGGAGGGGTATCTTTGCACAGATACCATTAGCAGTTTGCTTAACATCAACATTCAAATATTCCTCCAATTAATGACAAAAACTGGGCAAGTTTCTCCCGCTTCGGTGGGTAAGTTTTTCGGGTGAATTTGGTTTTTTTTTTGTGTTCCCTGGTGCTCCAAGACGGCAAAGTTTCGTTTTATGAGCTTATAAATGCAGTTGATAGCGCGGCGCTCTGCGGTTTTATTAATTTCAACGGACACCACGGCCATTGTGCTAGCTTCAGCAAGGCGTCGGATGTTTCTGGAGGACCGGGTTAAATTTTTATAAATAGCTTAAGGCACAGGGGGCGTATTTGCATTTCTGGAAAAGCTAAATTTTGTCAAAATATATTTATACAGAAAGATATGCATCTTTGTGTGAATGCAGTAAATATTGTGGAATTTTATTAAATTTGTCCAAAAGTGTTAGACCCATTTAAATAAAGATAGTTATACTAATATTACGCAGTCAATGCGAGTGAACTTATGCTCCGTACCTTAGCTTCATCAAAGTAAAAATCGCTATAAATTTTTCTACATTAAACACTACAATATCTTCTAATAGTTTTCGAGTAAACTACCCTGAAACGTTTTTACAAAATTGCAGAATACATAGATCCAATGGATGGGTTAGGTAGTTTTACCAGGTTACCCGAGATAAAAAATTTCAGTATCCTAGAGTATATAGTCTCCCAAGGAATCTCCCTGGTGGCACTGAGGGAGACTCGATGGGAGACTCGAAAAACCCTTGAGCGTCTCCGTACGGGAGACTCGAGTCTCCCATTGGGAGATTTGATTCTCCCAATAGGATATTTCCATATCGTTGTTGCGCGTGCAATACCGCGAAAGAGCAGTTTGTAAATACTGCGTAACAGCAGATTTTTAACATGGTTTCGCTCCTTATAGATTTCACAGAATTTAAATTAACCTATAATGCCCCATCCAGACTCTCCACGAGGCTACATGAGGGAACGCCAGTACGGGAGTGAGGACGGTGCGCTCGTGTCCCCTCGTCTTCCTTCGTCATGCCTCGATGTCGCTCCGCTTTGTGCCGGTCACGTCCATCTCGTAGTAAACGTAGCGAGCAACTGAATAAATCGAGAGTGTGGATGGTTAGCCTTGAAGTTGGCGGGAAGTTTTTTCTTTCTCCTGTAAAATCGTGAAAACGCAGATACGCGGTATATACAAACTGCTCTTTCGCGGTATTGCACGCGCAACGACGATATGTACGATGTTGTAATTTTCTAATTCCACGAAATTCGGGAGACTCGAAAAAAACCTGCGTCTCTCAACCAACAATTTTATAGCTCCAGTCTCCCATCCGGAGACTGTGGGAGATTCATAAAAACACTCAGGTATGCACTGGGATACTATGGAATTTTCCAGTTCTGTAGCTCTGGCCTACTAAAGGTTAAACAAAATGAGTTTCTTAAATTCGGCCTGTAGAGCTAATTTTTTCACGTTAAGTAACGTGGTTTTAGTTAATTAAATAGACAAATGCAAAAACTCCGAGATAAATCCAACTTTTTTACGATTTTAAACAATTTTTCAGTTCTGTAGCTTTGGCCTACTAAAGATAAAAAAATTATTTTCTTAAATTCGAACTATAGAGCTAGTTTTTTCACGTTAAATAACGAGGTTTAAGTTTATTAAATAGACAAATGCAAAAAATCCTAAATAAACCCCACTTTTATTACGATTTTAAACAATTTTTAAATTCTGCACCTTTTTGCCTTCTTAAGGTAAAAAATGATTTTCGTAAATTCGGCCTGTAGAATTAGTTTTTTTGCGTTAAATAACTTGGATTAAGTTTATTAAATAGATAAATGTTTAAAAAAACCGACATATATCCCCTGATCTAAATTAGAAAATAAAAGGGGATTACTTTTTTTAATATTTTATTACTTTCTCGTTTTGAAGCCACTAAATACTTGGAAACCTGGTTAAAATTAACCCGTCACCGAACCATTTAATTTCGAAAGCATAATTCTTTTTCTATGGAATTATGCCCGCAAAGGTGTTACAAGCCCATCGAGCAAATAAATCTCCACTTACCGGGCGTAAATAGCGTAATTAACCTACCTGCGAGGTAGTTGCACGCTCCGTAAATATTTTCATTTGTGCTTTCAGACCACTTTATGGGCTCTTTTGAGTGATTAAATTACAAAATCTCTTTTTAATTATTCCTCTTTAATTTTTACTTAAAAAAAAAAAAAACCTGGTTGCTTTGGAGAGTTTGGCTGTGATGTGAGTGTATAGTGTAAAAAATCATCCTATCTATCGCAAAGGTTTACACAGAGGCTCGAAGTTTTTTTCCCATGGGGCGCTTTTATTCATCGAGCGTGGTAGGTGAAGTACTCTGGAAAAGAATTTTTCCACTTGTTGGCTGCACCAGTTTTTAACAGTTTTTAAACTTCCAAATAAAAAAATATGCAATCGCTGGGGCTTATTTCACGAACGGGAGGAAATGGAAGGTGGGAGACCTTCCTCCCGCATTATCGGTGCCTTCCCGGGAAAGGTCGGTGAAAATATTGCTGGAATTATCCTGTCGCAATGAAAATTTAATAAAAATTCCCTTTTCTCTAAAAGTTTTAATTGTTCTGCGGCAACTTGGCCGACTATAGGGTGACTATAAAGGAAACCTTTTCCCCGAGCTCTGGCCCGCTAAAAAATTGCGCACATGCCTCGTTGCCGTGTCAGGCTTCGGAAGACACGCTGTAAAATTCCCAATCTACCCTGCGACCATTGCGGTCGCTTTTGATTGGATTCCTATAAAAAAGCAGGGATCATTTCCCGGCCATTACCACCGCTCAATCTCCATTCCAGTCATTCGTGACAGTTACTTTTCCATAATCATAAAAATGGGCATCGCTCGGCAGTAAATAGCTGCAACGATATTGCTTGCTCCCGGTATCCAGGAGGCCCCATCTTCCATTCCTCCCCTTTTGGTGCGGTGTGTATATGGTTTTCTGCAGTGATTACCATGTTCCCGGAGGATTTTCGCTCCAGGTCCGAGAGAATGGAGGGGAATTGAAAAGGGAGCTGTGCGCCTCACCAAACAAATCTTATTGGGGGCAGCCTTCTTTATTGGGAACTCATATTTCCTCTGGTAGAAATCTTGCTGCTCCTTAGGGATCTATAGGGAATGCTTTCCCTTTTATTGCTATTATCGGAGTATCCACGACGCACAAACAAACCGCTTGCCCGACTGAGGGGATCGCGGAGCCACGTTAGGAGTAATAAAAGACTTCTAGTAAATAACACCAGAATTGATTTACAGTCTCCAACTTGTGTATTGTCGTCTGTCGTAATCTCGGGGATTCCCTCTGGAGGAGCACAGCCATGAGAAAGTTTATCCTATATACCGAAAAAGGGGATTGTTCAGCGGCACACAGTGTGAAAAGGCATTTTATACTGGGACAGTTTGCTCCTCTACTTCTTAAATGCAGTTTTCCCCAAATCCGTAGAGTAAAATTAATCCTGCCGGCAGGAAATGATTTTACAATGAATGGAGGATAATCGGAGAGCTTCCAGAGGAATTGTTGAGGTTTAAAATTCAAACGAGATATCTTGCCAAATTGGCTGCCTTGCGAAATTTTGTTGGGGACAATTTCGTGCATGTGTTTTGTCTTTAATTAAATTTACCTTCATGCTTAGTTGAACAATTTTTCCTCAGGTATTCTAGTATGCTCTGCACAGTCTTCATCCATTCATTTGTTCAAGTATTTTGCTTATATATGTATAGTATATCTTGGAAAGCAATCGACGATATATCTCAATACGGTCAGCAAGAAAATTAAGAACAAAAAAATATTGCTATGGCTGATGAAAAAGATTTAAAAATCTCATATGCGCTTTTTTGAAAAACGAACGCAATAAAATGTTCGATAAAAACAAAAGATTAATGCCTTACATTATATTCCAATTAATATTCAAAGCCATTGTGTTATATGGAGCATTAACCCATTAATGCGCAAAACGGGAATTTTGTGCACGCAAGTTCAGTTGTATACTCAGATGAAAAAATGGTTGATTTCAATGATTTTTTAACTATTTTTATGATTGAAATCCAGCTAATTAGAAAAAATAGTACAAACTAGTTGAATTCACCAACAAAATAGTGAACTACGACATTCTTAAAATTATTAGTATATTTTACTAACAAATCGTTAAAAAATAGTAGCAACCTTGAAAATTATTAATTTACTAACAAAATAGTATTATTAACTTAAAAATAATAAAAATCCTTTACTATTTTTATTGTTGTAAATTTACTGAAAAGTAATAGGTAAACTCCACATTTTTTGTATTGTATCTATTTTTGTAAAATATTAGGCAGTGTTAAGTTATACTTACACTATTTCATTGCAATAAAAATAAATTTGAAATGAAAAATATTTAAGGGATATAAAACAGCCGTGGTGATGGAAATATTAAATTTTATTTTATATTTATGCTTGTACATATTTCTTTAAAAGTATTTTAATCTTATGACGTTTTTATCATTCCTTATCTTATTTTTATGTAATGGAGGACAATTAAATTCGTTTATGTTAATTACACAGAAATGTTCAGTTTTATCACCTAATATATATGCTAATATATTTTCATCAAAATATAATATTTCGTATTCAAAACAAATAAAATATTTATGTTCTGAATTTTTAATAATTAAAATACTGTCTAATTCATATATTTTCAATTTTGGTTCAGAAAGAAAAATGTAGCAACCTTTTCTATAAAGGGTACCTTTAATACTAGCTTCTTCAAAAGCACTGAGGAAATGGTATTCTCCCGGAGTAAAATTTAAATATTTACAAAGTGATTGAAAGTAATCACTGTGTTTTAAATCAATTGCTTTTCCTTCATGAAACTTGAACCTTTCTTCTATTCCTTTGTTTTGCAGTACTCGAAATGCATTAATATATTGAAATTTTATTGCAACTGATTGGCATATATTAATTCTGCTAGTAACATTGTTCGTATACCTTTTAATAGATTTATGTTTCGCTTCAAAGCGAAAACAACTCAAATACTTAATCGGCCCGCTTTCCCTGATAATAGTTTCATAATGCAACAGAAAGTGGTGCTTAGGTTTTAAGGTATCCTTAAATATATTAATGTACATTTGACTTACCTCAGTAATGATCTCTGTCAGTTTATTTAATAATCTCTCATCAAAAGCTGGCATTAGTAATAAATCAATAACTTTAATAGTTTTCAAAACAAAAAGCCATACTTCATCCTCATGCGGTATAAGATCACCAATTATGAGGGTAAAATGATGGACAAGACATTTAATTTCGGATGCTGACATGCGTAAATGATTGTTTTTTAAATGCTCCATATATATAAGAGGAGGCTTATTTCCTGATTCGCTGTAACCATAAGAAAACGCTTGAATTCGGTTATTTAATGTATCTATAGTAAAAAAGCGACAGTCATTTATAAAGTATAAAATCGCTTTACAGAGGTTGTAGTGGCAAATGCCTTCAAATAAATCGTGCATTATGTCTGCTGCGAAATTTTGGGATACATGAAATTTATCTATGTTATTTAAAATTGAGTTTTCAACAATACCAGTATTTCTAGAATCATTTGTAATTAAATCAGCCTCATAATTTGACTCATCGCGCAAAAAATCTTTTTTTTCTTTCACATCCTTATTCATATCTTGCTTATGCCTTTTACAAAATCGGCAGCAATAATCAGAGTTGAACGATCTTGAGAAACCTAAAGCCGTATTAAGACCAAGGTTGTCGCCCAGTATAAGTCCTAATATAAAATATACTTTTTTGTTTTCGTTGTTTACGTTTAACATAATACCTTCTTCTGCTAAACTTTTGATTTCTTCTACTAAATGGTAAAAACATGCATCATTTCCATAAGTTTTATTGTCAACTGCCTTAAAAAGCATAGCGATGAATATGTTATCTAATTCTGATAAATATTCGTTTGGTAACACTGGTATGGAATAATAAACGGCTGTTATTTTACCGGTTCCACAATGGGAGCCTAAAGGGTTATTAGTCTGAAAATCATCTATAAAAAGAAAATAAGGTATTTCTACTTTAGATTCAACACCTGAGGATTTTTTCTTCCATAACCTGCCATTAATGAAGTTTTCTAAGTAAGAACTGCATTTAATTGATTCCATATTTTCAATTGTACGCTCGTAAACGTGAGGTAGTTCGAAAAATTTCTGCAATTGAAACCTCAAAGGCATTAAAATACCTTTAGCGATTTTTGCATCAATTAAAGCATTTCCCTCACGAGCAACAACATCCAATTCATTATTTAGAATAAGTTGTTTTGGAGGAACAAACAGATTTCTATGCTCTAAAGTTTTCAAAAGTCTGTATTCAGAGGAATAGTCCTCAAAAGGATTTTTTATTATTGGGATAAGTGATCTGAGGATATTCTTTAAATCTCCAGAATTATTGATCACCAATTTTTCCAATACATCACTAATTAATGAGGTTATGTTATCCACTACATCTAAACATATTTCATTAACTGTTTTTCGCGATAAATTATTATCAGAATGTAACTTACACATAAAAGCCAAACTTGATTTTTTAAAGATACTTTCAAAGTTATTTATATTGAACTCATTGTTAATAGTAGTTTGTTTCAAATCATTGGATACTTCAGGCAATTGTTCGTTATTATTTACAGAGTTATTAATGTTACAGTCATTTAACGAAGGTTCTTCATCGCAATTATGATTATTTAAGTGTCTTTTGTAAGAGTTAATGTTGGAAAAAATTTGAGGGCAATTATTTTGCGTACAAACAAATTTATCATATGGTGTTAAATTATGAATGAATTTCAAATGTGATATTAATAAATTTACTTCTTCAAAGAAATTATTGCAAACAAAACACTTATACATATTGACTTTCAAGTAAGTTGACTTGTAATTTCAAAAATAATGGGAGAAATTTTACTTATTGTAAATTTATAAAAAAATCTTTCAATAAAAGTCCACACAAGCTCTGATTCTAAAGCATATTTAAGATTTAATACCATATGGGTTTTGAAGCACACATCTAAGGCACTTATAAAGTTCGTAAATTTGTAAATTACATTTTCTACCACAACAAAAAATACTTTTACCTCTTTAAGTGAACTACCGACAGAGATTATATAGGGTTGACATGTTAATCCCATATTTTTATAAAACGTTGCTCTGCTTTCAATTTTTGGGAAGACTTCACTTTCAATATTAAGGTGAATGATGAAACTCTCTTGTGATGCAGCAATACTTGGGCGCCAATAATCAGTTTTGCCGTCCTTTTTAACTTTAATTCTTGATTTTGGTGGTAATATACAATGCAACAAAAGCGCAATAATTGTGTCACGAGAATCTGCAATAAACATCAAATTAGTGTGGTTGTGATTATATATTCATAATAAATTTTACCATCAGATACATTTTCATCTATAGATGACCATAAGTTCTTAAACTGTGGGTCTTTCACACGAGGTAGCAAATTTAAAAATTTTGTTCGGAATTCATGCCATCCATTTAATAACATCATCGATTTTTCTTCACCATATGTCCTTTCAAAGTCGTGACATATCTAAAAAAAATCAAAATTTAAATTTAAAAGTAGAAAAAGAAATCATGTCCTGTATTACCAAGGTATATCCTTTTGGATGTTTTAAAATTGGCCACACGTTAAAGATTGTTTGAAGGTCACAACTGGATTTGAAACCAACGCATCTATGTTTATAAAGAGTATTCCATTTTTTAACGCAATTTACCCAATCGCCTTGGTTATATTTTAAAAAGTTTTTATCCGTCTCTAGTTGGGTTTCTATCAAGAATATGAAACTTTTATTTTATTCATCTAATTATTCACTATTTAATTTTACCATCTTGGTCTTCACTCTCAATTTCTGACGCACATGACGTGCTTTCGAAACGTTTTATTTTCCGTTTATTTTGAGTGTAGGATGATTCGGGAAATAAGTTTTTCCGACGCAGTTGCTTTAATTTATTGTTATACTTATCATATAGTTTTCCACGTGCAGGTACATTAGTCGATCGAGGTACAAAATAGATTTCCTTTATATATAAATATAAATATAAACAATCATTCAAATTAACAGAATATTTTAAGTTACCTTAATTTCATTAGGAAACTCAATGGGGATTTGATTAGCAATTGCTTCAAGACCTTTTACAGAAATTTTATTATTTTTCTCAAAAATAGCGGTGGTGATTAAGTTGATAAGCTCAGCACGATTGATGTCATCAAGTCTTTGATGTAAAGCATAGTAATTCTTAATTGACTGTCCTACTTTTGTATTTAATAGATCTGTTAAATTCTTGTGAGAAATTTAAATGAAGTGAAAAAAAAATTTAAAGGGAAATTTTAGCTGTTACGGTAACATTTGAGGGTGGCGTGTGACATCCAGAAGCACTACCACTGCCACTGTCGGGTATATCTTTTAACCATGAAGAAATTCTGGATGGTACAGAAAGAGTAGTATTTTCGGAGATAAAATTGGGAATTGGCTCTATGTAACCCTGAAATTAAAAATATTTTTAAAGAAGGTAATTCCTCAGAAAACAACAACAAAAGTTACATGGATTTTTCGCCACTGCCTTAAGTTTCCTTTTAATTTGACGAATGAACCATAGTTGTTTTCGTCCGTACCAACTATTTCGCGAATGTCCGATAAATCGATAAATTTTAAACAATCGATGTCCAATCCTAATTCTGCATCACAAAATTATAACTTAAGTAATCTGAATCACTTTTATATTAATAATTTCAATATGGGAGAATATCTGATATTAGAGAAAATGTTAGGTCACATCCAAATATTTTAGTAACACTCCTAAACTTTTTAATCTGAATATTGAGCCTTTTTGAAGTACCTATTTAACTAAGTAATATTTATGATACACCGGGTGAAAATGGGTTAGGTATTCAGCTAGTTTCATAAATACAAAATACTATATTTTTACATTTCGAAAAAAAAAATATTAAATATTCACTCATGTAATATATTCGTAGGTACTTACGAAGAAATCTGTCATGTAAATGAAGAAGATCCCACGACGCCAAAATTGTTTTTAAGTCTAACTCTTGATTTATTGAGTTTTCTTCTAAATTGTTGCTTTCTATTATAATATTGCTGGAAGAAATGTCTGATTCTCGTACTTCACTTGGTACTTCACTTGGTACTTCACTAACGTAAATAAATTCTTCACTAAGTACGTTTAGTAACGATTCATCCGGCATACACAAATTATCACTTGTATTTTCCATACTCAAAACAACGATCCACTCGCATTGAAAACTTCTTTGAAAATGAATCCAGAAACACAGTTTTCTGTTTCCATTCACGTATAACGGTGTAAATATTCTTGGAAACAATAAGTTTTACCAGAAAATGGTTCATGTTTACCACAAAAAAGTACTAGTTACTAGAAAATAGTTGCGTTTTACTAAAAAATAGTTTACCTTACAATAAAATAGTAATTTTTCGGACATAAATAGTAAGGTTCCTACAAAATAGTTTTGTCAAAAAAAAACATTTTTTAATCTGCATGGAATTTTTTTTACTAGAATTATGTTACTATTTCTTCATCAAATGGTCAATTCTTACTAATTTTCTCGTTGAATTTCAAAAGTAACTATTTTATAACTATTTCCCAACTATTTATGCTATTTATAAAGACATTTATAGTTAAAAGTAGAAAACTTAAGTCAACTAGAGGAATAGTAGCATTTTACCAGAGATTTTATTCTCAGTGTACGATTCGAATAGAAAATTGGGCCGATTTTCTTCCAGAATTGTACATAAGGGCTTTTTGGGCATGCTCTTTCAGAATCTGTTGTGTCATTTGTTTTGCATAATAGCTTCAAAAACCCTATTATTTTTTGGGTATTTTTTTACTTTGGTTTTTGCAAAATGGCTATTTTGTACAACTATGTAATAAAAAACTTTGGTTTTTTTTACACGAAAAGCATCAACTTTACAAAAAAAATTTTATAGAACAGAAAATGCTTACAATTATAATTCACTCGTGTGAATTTTTTCGACTATTTTTGTTTTTTGGGTTTGGCCAATTTTTGAAAAACCCAAAAATGTCCCGAAAAATTCTGAAAAAATTCATACGTATTCTCTGGCTAATTGGAAGCAATTTTTGTCCTATAAACTTTATTCGTAAAATTGATTTTTTTTGAGTAAAAATATCACTTTTCATCATAAAAAATTTGGTGATATTTTTACTCAAAAAGGATCAATTTTACGAATAAGTTATATAGGACAAAAAGTACTTATAATTAGTCAAAGAACACGTGTACATTTTTTCAGAATTCTTTGAGACATTTTTGGAATTTTCACAAATCGGCCATATCACAAAAAAACTAAAAATAGTGGACAAAATTCTGAAAAAATTCACACGTTTTCTTTGGCTAATTTCAATAATTTTCTGTTGTATAAATTTCTTCGTAAAGTTGATTTTTTTCGTGTAAAAAAATCGCGAAATTTTTTATTACATTACTATACAAAATGACCATTTTGCAAAAGACAAAGCAAAAAACAAATTACAAACCATAGTTTGAGAAAGTTTACACATTCGGACCGCAATATCTGGTGGTTATATGATCATTCAATAGCAGCAATGACAAGATAATCGACTTTGAAAAGAAAAAATACCAAAAAAATATGTTTTTTTTAAAAACTCAAAAAATAATCGCGTTTTTGAGGCTTTTATGCAAAACAAATGCAAGATTCTGAAAGAGCATTCCTAAAAATCTCCTATATACAATTCTTGAAGAATTTTCTATTTGAATCTTACAATTGAACAAAATTCTCGTTTTGAGCATTAATGGGCTAATATGGTCTCAATACGCACATTGCTATATAATAAAGTTGCAAATTATCCAAAACAAAATATTTAAGATGATATTGAATTTATTATACCTTAGCACTTCTCCGCTTCGAAATTACACGAATTCGTGGGATGTGGAACTTACATATAACCGCGAAAATTAATAAATGTATAACCAATTTCTTTGAAAAATCGTTCTTTTCTGAGAATCCTTTAGTTTGTAACAGGCAGCGTCAGGATAATGGAATTTATTAGTAGTAATAGTTTTGAAAATGCATCAAAAGAATTGCAGTAGAAATAAGTAGATTAAGTTTTAATTCGTAGTTCGGTTTTAGTAATTAGTACATACATACTAATCTTTCCCAAACTCCCAATATTAAAAACCGAAAATTATTTCTGCTAGACTACAAAAACCATTATACTATACAAGAATGAACATAGATTCAAGCTCTACGCATAAGTCCCATATTGTATATAATGTTAAATTATTAATCTATTAATCTAAGCGGTACCCCAATTCAACGTAGGAAACGCTATACATACCAATCGATTCTTTGGAGTGTCCTGGTCAACGTTTGTTCTAAAATGCCTCCTTCCTCCTCAAAATCACTGTCGAAGGTTTTTTAGAGATTCGCTCACTTAAGTCCTTATAGGTCTTTGTAAGGACATCGCAAGACATAGAGCAAAGAGAAGGAGAGCACCTTTCCAACACTGGTGAACAAATTCATTGTTTCGTTCTATTTCCGAACGAGCACCAGATCATTTCTATAGCATTTTTCCCCTATACTATAAATTCGTAAATGAAAATTCTCAACCAGCTCCCACTTTCGAGGGAAATATAGTGGAAAGTTCAAAATATCTATTTGACATTTTTGAAATCATCAGAAAATAACAGGGTCGTTGGAGCGTGTAACATGGCTCAAACTAAAGCCTGAAAATATCAAATACCACTCATTTCTATAAATTTTTCTAAACATCCTCGCGAAAAAGTTTTTCATGAGCGTGTATCTATTATGATCTTCATGCAACATCTATTGCATGAAATAATTTTTTAAGACCTTTGGTATAGTTCAAATTCCAATTTTGATTTTAGCAACGTTACAAGCTTCTATAATAATCCGTTATATTTTAATGAGTTTTTAAATATGGTCAAAATAACGTCTTTTGACTTTTTTCACTAAACTATTCCTTGAAAACGGAAGCTGATTGAGCATTTTCAGTGACGAATGCATAATCTACGGAAAAAATTGTAGGGGAAGGTCGGGTAGCACCGGACACTTAAATGAATTGTAAATAAAAACACCAATAAACAAAATTCATGTCTTTATTTTACTCTTAAAATAAAACAAGGAACTTCTTCAATCATGTTAATTAAGAACTAGTACTCAACTAGTACTTAGTACATAAAAAAATTTGAAAGAAATATTTTAAAAATACTTTCTTCTTAGATATTTGGCGACATAAAAGATGTCTGGTAGCCACGGACATAGTAATCAATGGTGGCCCAATAGTTGTTTGGCCTTACAAACAAATTTTGTAGTTTTGTTTTGAATAAAAATGCACTTTTGAATTGAATTCTGATACTTTGCATTTGGAATAATAAGCTCTTTTTGAAATTTAACATCGATACTAATGTTTTAGTATTTTTGATATAAAAAAGAGCAATTTTGAAATGGATTTTTACACGTTTCAAATAGAAAAAGCAATTTTTACGTGGGAAAAGGTGAAATGTTATTAGAAAATGGTATATTATATTATATTAAACACGTTGAGCGCGGCGTCGGTTCCCCATGACCGACAGTGAACTTTCCGTCCGCCGGCTGGTCTGGGGACCGATAGTGGAATTTTCGTTTGAACAGCAGGATTGATTGAATTTCGGCATATTTAAAGTCTTTCTGCAACAATAGTAACAACATTTTAAAGTAGTTTGCATAAATAAGCAAACTGAAAAAACAATTGTAGTTTGTTAAAACAATATCGCAAAATTCAGAGCTTAAAACCATGTTCGGGATACCCAACATTATCGTGTCCGGGGGTACCTGATCGCTATCATGCAAAATTTTCAGACACAGCTCTTAAATTATACAAGAAATGTTACAAATACTATTAGACGCGTATTATAATAAATGTTATAATACTAGAGGGCATTTATTTAAAATAAAACTATACCTATATATACCTACACGCAACGTGGAACTTTTATCTTGCCCTTCATACGAAATGTAATTTTTCCTCCCTTTAATGCAAACTTTTTTCCATCACGTTAAGTTTTCGAGAAAAATAGGGCTAAAAAATTAAAATAACCACACTTTAGCCACTTTTGGAAAAAAAATTCAAAAACAACGGAATTTTGTAACAGCTGGAAACGTAAGTCAAATCAAAGTTTGAATTCTAAACAATAGCTTTGTTATTGGTAAATTTTATTAAGATTTATTCAGGAAACGAGCTTTTCATGAATCTCCCTTTTGCCATATAAATTAAATGAACTAACGGTATGTAGGAGTGGAACTCTAATGAAAATCTTGTCTCCCCAACACACCTTGAAAAAGGTTTTAATTAACTGATATTTTTAACTATAGCATAGAATTTAATCATTCATTTGAACTACGTTTGGGTCCGTTACGTCATCCCTTTATATTTAAAAACGAATTCTAAAAAAATTGCTAAAAAACGGATTTTTTAAATTTTAATTTTGAACCCAATTTTTTTTCAACTAATTCTTTATATAGTTTTAAACTAGGGCTTTATAAGTTGTATAAATTACGTTTTTATAAAATTGCCACCAAATTTATGTAGATTTATGTATCCACACTACTGTGGATCAAATTTACCCCAACATTTTTTTACCATGTTGAAATAAAAAAATTTTAAACTTTACTGCTTGTGGTCGCATGTCTACTAACATCGGACCAAATGATGAATAATCAGTCATATGCTACAGATTAACTCTGTTGATTTACAAAGCTTTGACAAAGCTGATGGTCTGTTAAAAAAAAAAAAAAAAATGAGCCTTCTTAGTTTAAATGCGGGAGAATCTTTTATAAAGTCACTATGTCTCATTCGTTTGGTCTACAGATAGCAATGCCAAACTATTTAATCGCTCTTGAAGCATTGTTCCGCACATGTAATTTTTTATTAAGGCTAGCTTGCTTCCACGATGTGATTGACAGTCTGCAGGAAGTGCTTAGTTGCTCACTTCTGGAAAAATATTTTCCAATTGCAACTTTTAAATCGCATTCAACAATATTAAAGGACCTGTCATTTCTTAAATATCGCATGGTAAATATTTCTGAGGTGCATAATTTCACTTTCCAAGCTTGTTGTCAGGTCTTGCGCCTACATTTCAATCAATATTTTACATTTTTCTCTTATATCATCCATATTCGTATTGTGAGAACTTAGAATCGGTGAAAACACAGAACAGATATGATTCAAGTCCTCAAATCAATGCTTGAGTTCTGTTATCAGGGAGTCCATAATTTGTTTGTTTTAAAAAAGTTATAGTAGAGATATCCAGCACTTAAGAATTAGAATCATATTTCCTTTGGTATTAAACTGAAAGCGAAATGAAATATTAAGTTAATAAACAATTTTCATTAAAAAACGAGTATTTAAAGAGATTTTCTTCAAGACGAGACAATAAAAACTAAAACGAAACTATGTATGCAATATTTATCGCTCTGATAAAAAAAGAAAACTTCAAAAATAGTATTATTATAATTTCAATCTAAATAGCTACACTAGATGGATCAGAAAAATTTGTGTGATAAAAGCTTGCACATAATTTTTGTAAAATAGTATTTAGCAATTATAATACATATTGTGCTTTTTCTATAAATTTAACTTTAGTCATTAACTTTTGCAAGTAATTTTCTAATTTACTATAAAATATTATCTAACTTTTTAAGTTTTTAAAGTTATAGTTTGAGAAGTATTGAAATAGCTAGAATTGTGAAAGTTTCCATGCAGAAAGATTTTGCCCATACTAAAATAGCTCAACAGCTGTCGATGTCTTAATTAATAAATAATCAATAATCAAAATGCTTAAACACAAAATCTACAAACATGAGCACCTCAGGAATAAGATTTGCTGATTATTTGATTAATGTCAAAATATGTATAGTAAAACAAAAATCTTGTGCAATGAATATCTTCAATTAAGGAAACTGTTCGCGTACAAGGAAAATTGTTGGTGAACTAAATATTTTGCACAAGGAGGATTTTAATTACAACCATTTATTTACAAAAATTGAGCTGGAGAATACTATTCGCTTTTAAGTATTAATGTTAGAAAAGGGAATAATCGAAACTATCGGGAACTATAACAAGCCGTCAAGTAGACTTGCTCACTAAAATATCTGTAGTATAAAATAGACACACTTACATAAATTGCAAATACTATTAATATCAAAGAAGATTATCACAGCCCAATTGGAATTACAGAAGAATCAGAAAGTCAGTCTAGTTCTAAAAGTCGTAGTTTAGAGTGATACTCACCATATGTAACTATATATATTAGTATTTAGTGAAATAATAAAAAAAAAAAGTTTTTATGGAGAAACAGTGGCTTTTTAAATTATTGATGATTACAATATCTATTATTATTGATAATTACAATATCTATAGGTTGCCGCAGTTCTGTAATTTTCTATAAAATAATATTGAGGCGTATTTCTATCTATACAATTTAGAGAATTTTGTGGTTGGAGATTTTGCATTTGGAGGTTTCGTAATTGGGAATTTTTGTCATTTGGGGATTTTGTGCGCGGGAATTTCGTAAGTTTCCCGAATTTCGCCATACAAATTTATCTGCATATTTTCCAAAATATAGATGCATTCCGAAAGTGAAAAAAATATCGATATTTTAAATTTTCTAGGCCAGACTATCCCCTTGAAAAAGTTGATTACACTCTGATTGCAAATTATTGCTATACTTTGTAAATAACAAGTTGTGATAAATTGTTTTTAAGCTGTAGGTATATGAGTCGACAACAACTTTTAGTTTAATAATTTCTCCTTTGCAAAAACTATTAATTTTTAAACAATATATCTTCTAATAAACTAAGAACTTTGTAATTCGTCTTAAACTTCGTATACATATAAAGAGGTTTACATTTTAGAGTTTTTACATCATCTTTACCTTTACTGATATTTACCATAAATTTGTCACAATTATAATTCACTTTTCTCAACCATATAAGCTCATAGACTTGTTTATCTAGAATCTTTAATATGTTCGCGAACGTGAATGCTATATCACGTTTAAAATCATAATCCGCATTATTGGCGTTCAATTCTTTATTTTTATTTGTTTCCCTAATTATTTGAACCTCGGGCAAAAAGTTACTCATAACATTTGAATATCACAATTAGTTTAAAATTAAATCACCCATTTTTTTCTGCAATTAGATTTTTACTGTCCGCGAACGTGTTAAATTTCGTTGGTTTCTAAATCTTGTTTTTTACACAATTGTCAAAATAATTTATTTTTATTAAGAAAAATACAGGGTATAATTAGCTATACCCACGGCCAAGTGTGCCCTAAGCCAATTCATTGTTATAAGAACTGTAATTTAATACTACTAATTTAATTTAACCCTGTGAAAACCGATTGTGCTATTACAATATTCAGTAGCGTACTGCGATAACATTTCACTCTGAAGCTTTCCAATTTATTCACTATCCCCAGAGAAACATAAAGCTAACCTATCCCCAGCTATAAATCCAGGTACTTATTTTAGATTTTACTGGCCTTAAAATGGCCTTAGGAAAACCTACCCTATCTCGTAATGTCCAGGTATAAAGAATTTTAGAGAATGGCTCACAGTGAAATGTACAACACATTCTTCCACTCGAACATTATATCAAACAATTTAGGGAAATATAACAAATCCAGGACTTCCAAAATCCCCAAAATGTGGGAGCAAATCGGTTGTGAATAATTCAGTTGGCTTAATAGGTGCTGAACGGTGCAGAGGGAACCAAAGCCCGTTGCTAACACATCTGCATCTGTAATGCCTAAATGCATTCTACACACCTTTCTGATTACATCGCATGCAAGTGCATAGCTAAAATTAATTTCGAGATAATCTGCAGAAAGCAGTCATTCCTGAAAAGGCTTCAATGCAGAACCAGCAAAACATACTGTCATACGCCAGGGGAATTCGTCCCTGGAGTAATGGGAGCAGTCAGACAGACACCTCAAAAGGTACGTCACAGGCTTACGTACTTAGATACATTACAGGAATTAGTAGCTCCTTAGCGATGGGCACATAAATCACAATTAGAGGGATCTCCCCTTGTGAATCGAGTTATATACAAGGGCATGACGACATGCATTTATCTAGCATTTATCATAACTTCCCCACTGCACTTAGTTATGTGTGCACCTAGATTTCAATATATCAAGACATAAAATTATAAGACAAATTTTCGATAGTTTTTAAAATCTTTCTTCTATTAATAATATTTTAAAGTATCATTTTGTAAAAATTTGTTCCCGTTGAAAAACAAATATTATTGAGACCGTTCTAATGATCTAAAAGATTTTATACTGGGTGTTCAGAGGTGGGAGGGAAATATTGCAGGGGGTGAAAGGTCAGACCGAGACAAGCAAAAAATCGTATGGGGGGGGGGGGGGGGTATCTCGCACCGTTCGGCAGTTACAGGGTGATTCGTAAATCAGGATTTTGCCTTATATGGGAACCGCTCTTGTATTTTTATCCTTTTTTCTACGCATCGCAGCGGCCCCAAACCTATCTCAAAAAATTACTATTTCGAAGCCCTTTCCAAAACGGTCAACACCATCCCCCTATCCCCAACCCCTTGGCCACAATCACCCCTGGAAGTTGAAAAAATTAACTTTTATTTCACGATTCCTCGGTCTGACCTTTTCACCTTCTGCAATATTTCCCTCCCACCTCTGAACACCCTGTATATACCATATAGTATAACTATTGGGTGTACAAATTAATTCGGTCCATTTTTTTGTTGTTAAAAATATATTTATTTTGAAACAAAATGAATTATCAGATTAATCAAAGTATTGTCCATCGTTGATTACTACTTTTTCCCACCTCTCAGGCAATTTTCGAATTCCATCTTGAAAAAATATTTTGTCTTTTTAGGCAATCCAACTTCCGATCCAATTTTCTATTTCTGCGAAAGAAGTGAACCGGTGACCTGCCAAGTCGTGCTACATCCGTCGGAATAACCAGTAATCAGAAGGAGCAAGGTCCGGAGAATACGGCGGGTGCGGTAGAATATCCCACTTGAGTGATTCTAAATATTTTTTGACGAGTTTTGCGAAACACTTTCGTTAAAATTTTCCTGTAAACTTCAAGTAAGAACTTATATTCCCTGATTTTTCTTTAAATTTTATGACCAATAGTTTTGGAAAAAAGAAGGGTGGTCTATTTTCTCAAGTTTTTCAGAATATTTTTTTAAATATGCTATTCAAATTTATGAAAAAATATATTTGTATTTCACATAACAAGGCCTTTTAAATGATACCCCACATGATACATGTAATATATTTAATTCTTATATGAATATTTTAAAGTGTTAACTAGTGCAAACTATGTGGTTTAATATTAATATGCTAAGTTTCTACCTCCAAGAAAATCGGCTGTGACAGACGAATAGATACGCGAATGGTTTTATAAGGGTTCGGTTTTTTTTTCTATAGCCGAAATGAATCTTTAGAGATATGTCAAGATTAAAAATGGTATCAGTTTTATCTGCTCTCTTGAAAGTTGAAGTTGTTTGTCTTTTAGCTAGTTCAAAGCTCCCTATTAAGTACCTTTATACATTCATCCCGAAATGTAATCTTTTATCCAAATACAATACCTATTTCAACACCTGGTTGAATTACGTTTTTGCAAAATACATTAATAATAAATCGAGTACTCGCTCACTTGAGACATGACCTGTTAACACCTATCCAAAATATTTTCCCCAAATACAAAACCGATGCTGGTGGATTCAGGATCATGATGCATCCGAGAAACGACCGAAAAACCACTTGAACGACCGTCGCATGTATGACGAAAGTCATCAATTCAAGCAGCAGCATGAATTTTACAAATGGCAAATCCTTGCTAATGTCCCCAACATATTGAAGCTCCCCAAAATCTACCACCGACACCCATTTCAGACATATAGTATAGCAGATCGGAGACAAGTGACACAACACACGCTCAGGACTCCTCCTTGGAGTCCATGAAAGTCAAACATTTTGACTAAAACGAGATTTTTGCCCGATCTCCATCTTGACTGGTTTTCTTTTGTATTATGCCACAGGATTTAATTCACTGCTTGGCGTCGTGGAACGAATGTAGCCGTGGCAACGGAGAGTTGAGAGGGAGGTGTAACAAAAAAATAAATAAAATGGTGTACCCTAGGCGTCGAGTTTGGGCCACAACGGTAGACTTACTGTCTGTGCATATGTCAACATACAGTTCAGCCGCAACGCTCACATTCTGGCTAAATACGTTCCTGGGCGAATCATGCAGCAAAATGCGGGGGAGAAAGGGTAGTGGAACCCTTTCCCTAGTCCCTGGCATGCATCAGGACAAAGTATTCGAAACTTTTACACCACTAAAAGACTCTTTGAGTGCCGCTATTGTGCGAATGCAAATTGACAGAGAAAACACGGGAATTTGTTCAAATAGTAGACGGCTGGATGGCTCACCAGACCCGACACAGCACAGTCTGGAAGTGGAGCTGGAGCTGGAACGAAGTCCCCCACCACATCCAGAGCAGCACGAGGATTGGTGATGAAAGCGACACTTAATGAGATTGTTGTCCCATTCAAGAAGGGGGTGTTGATAGTAATAGGGCAACCCCGCCGGGGGGCCATGAACACCCCGCTTTATGTAATTGAAGTCGAGATGGCTTCAATGGACGCCCCCGGGGCCTTCAAAGCTCTCTACTTTTTTATGATATGCTTGCACAAAATGCTGGAAATTATCCTGGTACGTGATAATGGCGGAACATTTGAATTGTATTGCAGGCCATAAGGTCTCCTCTTCGAATAAACTTGTTATCAGTGGCGACATGGGGCAAGTGGTTTGTTGAAACTGCAATTAGGAGGCACTTAAAATCCATCTCGCTTACATAACACCTCGAATAGTTAAATGCCCTTCAGATATTCCACTTCATTGCCGTTGAAAAGTACACAAATTTAAATTTAAATTTATTCAGCCAATCTGCCTCTTATTATTCGCAAAAAATAGGATTAAAAAAATCGGAAGTCATGAAATACAATGTCTCGAAAATATGCGTTTAAAATTTGATAAAATGTTGATCTGAGCAAAATTGAGTTTGTAGATTTCAGGGAGAATTCAGTAGAATCGACTCGACTTTCTTAAATTCTATCGGAAAATGTCACAGAAGTTTGTGTGTTTTTTAGTATTATATAAAATAAATAAATTAATAAGAATTAATAATAAAAATGAGTTTTATTTGGTTCGGTATTTTTTGAAGACGAAATAGAAAGCGTTCAAAGAAATGAAATTTTGATAACCCTTCACAGAAGGAAAAACTAGAGAGTAACTTCTAATCCTTTAGAAATGAATGACTTTTTTAAGCTTTCTATATCTAAGAATATGCATATTTACTCATATACCTACTAACTTTAAACAAAGTGTATTTAGATTCAAGAAGAGTTCTAGGTTTACAAAATATATGTTCGTGAAAATATTAGAAGAAGTTAAAGCCAATTTAAGGAGACAAGATAATTTAAATGAAATGTTACCTGTTTTTGAAGAGCATTTATGCCCAAAATGAATAAGATTTAATTATTCAAAAGAGGAAGAAGAGGAAGCTAAACTCTGTTTCTAAGAGAAAAGTGGACTCCCAGGCATCATCGGAAAACACATAAAAATAAGAGCACAAGACTAGAGGTTGCAACAGTAGGGCTTATTCCTCTATGTATTATAGTAAAGGGATTTTATGCAACCCTTCATCGTTTACGTGATAATCACAAGCCCAATTTTGCCGCGCTGCTTAAATGCTAGTTCAGATTGTTGAAGAATAATGTTACAAAAGCGAAACGTCTTTTTTATAAAGAGCACAAAGCTGCGGCAGAATCTTGGGAACATTAATTAATATAGGGTTCTGTTATTTTTTTCGTGCGAATTCAAAAACGAATACGAAAATTAGAATTGTACGAAAATTATTTAGGTATTCTCAGTTTCGGATGAATTGAGAAGTACGTGTAGGCAACAGTAGAATACGAAAGAGGCTTGCGAAATTAATTTGAAAATGTCATTTCCCTTAACAGCGAAGCTCTTTTTTATAATTTTTATAATTTTCTGATTGATTGTGATGGATTTACATATTTCACGTATATTTATGTAGTATGCTCAAATAGAGAAAAAAGCGCAAGAAAGGTATAAATATACCCATTTAAGGTACCGCCGATTAATTAGGGATAAGTACAACTTCCATCTTCATTATAAGTTATCTGTTTTAAAAATAACATAAATTTAAAATTTAGGGAATATTTTCAGCTTTCCAAAGAATTAAGAGAAAGTAATACATTCATCATCAATACTAAAAATTTCAGCTTGCCAACTGTGGTATCTAGTTTAATCCGAATTTTAGAACAAGGAAAGTTATCTGAATTTTTTATTGAATTCGCTTCGAACGAAGAAGAGAATACTAAAGTTCCGAAATTCGGGCGGTTTAATTCTCATACGAAAAATAGAAGTGGCCATAATCAATGTAGAGGAAAGTGGGGGAAACACGAGCGCCGGATAATTCCGAAGGCAACCGATCTACTATGCTAGAAAGAGATAACAGTATTGTGTTTTCCGCCATCTTAAAAATCATGCCACCTCTAGGACAGCAACTCGAGAGAACTGGAATGAATATATAAATTTGTTGTGTGTTTTCGATGTAATTTTTACATAAAAGTAACCTGATATAGTTTACAGACTGGAATAATTACTAATCAATGATTCGAATGGTAGTAATGCTAACGGAAAATTTAAACATAACCTAAAATAATGTTTATGATTTTTATTTTACGATCTTGCGGAGCAATCTTGAACGTTCGATATTGCCCCTCTTTAGTTAGTTCGGCATTTTATTAATCTTACTCTCTTTTAATTGTTTTAGATACCTCGTAACTATATCAGAAAAACAGAAATAAAGTATGTCGTAGAAGATCTCCAAATAGCTATTGACAATGTCAAAACTAAACTCTTGGCTAAGCATCAGATACTTATTTAGTGCAAAAAACTACAATTTTTAATCATTTGAAGAAGACAACAGAAAACCAATATTTCCCGAATTGTAAGAATTAGAACTCGAGGATTATATTATGATAATTTACAGAGCGGAATATAAAGTTCCTTATAATCTTGACCGAGTAAAACAGCTGGTTGGAAAAAACTCATATTATAGTTTTATGAAAAGGCATCCTAGTATTTCTTTAAGGACACCTGAGACAACAAATGTGACCTCTGTCGTTATTGAAGACTGATTACACTGTGTGACAGTGATTTCGTACCAAAACAAGTAATTTGTCATTTCAATCGAACTTTCTCCGTAAATTGCGAATTCGTAAAAAAAAATGTCATATTACGTCACGTTTTTGAAGCAAAAGTTTGAAAAGTACAAAAAATCTTATTTTAGCCATTTTAGCAAATTAATTCAAAAAGAACGAATTATTGTAGGAGCTTGTACAGTAGCTCAAAATAAAAGTATTATTATATTAAAATACGAGAGGCTTTAATACTTTCCGAAATATGCCGTGGAATTCACTTTTTTCCATAAGTCGACTACTTCATACAATAGATAGTGAATGAAGATTCCTGTTTGCTCACGCTCATGAAAATCTTATTTCGGAAGACGCTTTGTAAGTGTTATAGATTAGTGGTATTTTTTATACATCAATAAGGATTCAGGCTCTCTTTTAAGTTGTGTTACGAACTTTTTCCACGTTTCGTTATTTCTTAATGAATTTTTAAAAGTAGCCATAATACGGTATTTTGTACTTTTCAGACACATTATTTCAAAAATGTGACTTGATATTTTTATTTGAAAATTCGTAGCCTATGGAAAAAATCCTATAGAAATGATATATGACTTGTTCTGTAACAAATTAAATATTCGGGTTTACCTAAAGGTTTGGTTTTTCTCTAAAATACTCCTCTTTTTAAAAATATTATAAATGTTGATTACTGAAGTAGTTAGTTGGATAGTAGAACTTGCTGCAAAATAAATAAAAGGAAGTCTATGTCATAATTTCCCTGGTTTAGTTAAATTTTCGTGTTTTCTTACAAAAACTTACCCCTATGTATATACAGTCAATCTTCTTATAACGCGGTTTCCATATACCGCCGAGTAAAAATTGCGACAGCCCTCTTTTAGCTTGGTACTCTTATAACATAATCTTCGTACAAGAACATTCCAACAACTTAATTGCTTAAAAAGTTTATCTATGGTATTACTTTTTCGATATATTACATTTTTACGGTTGAAATTAATGGAAATTATTCAATTCTTGTATTTAGTGCATTAACTATATGAATTTTAATTATCAGAGAATTTCCCTTAAAATTAACAAACGATAAAGCATTTGTCTCTTTTAATTTAGTATAAGATTGTTTTTAAATGTGTTCAGACTATGTCTAGTATATAGACTCAATATACCTTAATTAAAATATGTCAACATATTCCTTGCCATTTATATAATAATATACAATTTTATTTATTAACCGTATCCATCACTTCGAGCTTCAGGAATTACATTTTTCCATATAACGCCGTACGAAATAATCGCGTTATAGGAGGGTTGACTGTCATCATGCCTTTATTAACTAAGCAGTTGCGCGATTTGCGCTAAACTCCCCTATGACATACAGTTTCAAAACATTTTTAAGTTTGGATACATCGGATGGAAATGTGCTTTTAAAAATGCGTTTCACTTCTGTTATTCTAGATGGAACTTCTTATCTTTATTTTTCTATGATAATACGTATAGTATGAAAGTATATACACACAGTATACACACTTTTCAATAGTAAACTGTTTGCAGGTATAAACTTTTATTTTTCTTATAAATGACCAATCTTTGAACTTGAAATTCAATACAGTAGAAACGCCGATTATCCGAACGCCGATTAACCGAATCGCCAATTATCCGAATCGGTCCTAAGCGTAATATAAAAAATTAAAACCAAGTAATTTTTCAATAAAAACAAGTTTTGTGGGGACGCAAGAATACAAAAATGCGAGTGACAATTGCCGTGTTCAATATTGGTAGTCAGAGAGTGCCAGTTTTGAGGTGAGCTCGAAGCTCCAACCAAACAAACATATATAGATATACTTCTCACCATATACCTACCAAGCTATATATTCAACAAGCTCAAAACTGGTAGTCTTAATAAAGTTTATTCTAAGTGTGACAGTTCGTTTTTCTTTATTACCAGTCTATGTCCGATTATCCGAATTTTCGATTATCTGAATCGACCCGGTCCCAATTAATTCGGATAATCGGCGTTCTACTGTATCTTCAAAATAAATCCATTTTTACCAAGATGTACCCTCCCCTTGTTAGTTTTCAATAGAACCAATCTTCAGTTTGTCATAAAACCGTTGACTTTACAAGATTATCTTCTTATTTGAACTAATTTATACTCCTCTTTTACATATATGCAAGTGGCATCTCGTTTTACACAGTTTCGATTAATACGATTTTTCTTAGAACGCATTTACCATGTAAATTGAGAGATGGATGTAGTTAAAAGGCTCCTGTTTGAATTTCGTATGGAGCTAAATATACTTTCTGAAAACCACCAGTTTTTAGAGTAAATCTATACTGAAAAAGTTTTAAGATTAAAGTTTTCTTTTCCTAAATTAACAGTGATTGTAAAGAGGTAACGCGAAAATACCTTTGTTGCTTCTATTTACTGAAAAAGTATTTCCAGGGCACCCAACAGAATCTATTACAAAGCTTCGAAGTGGGGAAATTTTTTTAAAACTTAAATCTGAAGAAGGAAAGAAAAGTAATCTGAGCACAATTTCATCTAGGGAGAGCATGATTCGAGTGAAATGAAGAGGTTCTAACTCATCCATTGTCCCAAATCTTCTACGATGTCTGGCTGGGCTGTCGTATTTCCTCCATAATTAATCACAAGAATGGCCCAGTTCTTGCGTCTATTTCACAAAAAAAAAAGAAAAGGGAAAAACATTTAACGAATAATTTCATGGTATTGTTTTAGAAACCATTCAAATTCAACAACTCTCCCAGGATGCTCCCGCCCTTGCTTTGTCCCTTGGCGGTGGAGCGTGGAGGAGCACTGAAATAAGCAAAACCATAAACAAACAAATCGCTCGGAAGATTTTAGATGAATAATAAGAAGACAGATAAACAGCCCGCTCCCGCACTCCCGAAGAAGGACGAGGAATGCAGCTTTCATAAGAACAAGAACTGGCAAACCATACAGACCTGGACTGAACCAATGAGTTGTCGAAATTTCGCCCTATTCCCCCTGGATTGACGGGACCCGAGAGAGGGGGCCTATTAAAAGCAACGGCCAAAGGTCAGGGCGCATAGAATACACAAACTCATACATCTACGCTTTAGTGCGTTCTGCATTTGACTGCATCGCACCATTAAAAGCAACAGCTCAAATTGAAAATTATAAAAATCCCTTGGCCCCTATTACACTATAGTGCAGGGAAAGCCGGGGATGCTGTATGCTGGATCCTGGACCTAGACCTGGACCTGAACCATACTGTATTCGGGGAACGTATGTGAGCCCCAGTTCTGCACCGCACTAGCTGCCAACTTAATGGAAGCTCGCAATTTACGAGCGAAAAATATATTACGCCCGCTTCCGAGTCTCCCGGGAACCTCTAAACCTTCTGCGATTTCATACAGCAACTATGCTACCGCCCTACCCTCCCCTCCCCTCTCCCGGGCCGTTTCCATAGGGTGCCATCCGCACCCCCACAAAACATTTGCGCAAAAGAATTTCGCGAAATTTACACAGCCAGATAAGTTTAGGAGAGTTCATTATTGCTTTGTTTATGGCGCTGGATGAAATGGAGTGGCCCTCACCGCCGCGCCGCACCGTTCTCGTTTCGCTTCGTACTGCCACTGGCCTGCGCCGCGCAATGCCGCTGCCACTGTGAATTTTGTTAAAATTTGTATATTAGCGAATTTTTATGGTGGCGCGGGCGAGTAAATGGAAATTATTCGGGTTAATTGCATTCCTTTCTCGCTTTGAGCGGGAAATAATGCATACATATGAGACGAAATTGAATATGCATGCGAGCTCCTCCGTTCCTTTATCACATAAAAAAGGGTACATCGACAAGGAAATTTCGGTTGCTTGCAATTTAGTTACATGTTTGACTGAATTGAATTTTTTTAAATCATCGTATTCCTTCAGGATTCAAGGAATGTATTGAAGAACTATCTGTTACCCGCGACTTTGTCCCATCCATTTTAGAGTAAGGCACAAAACACTGAAAAATTCAATTCAAAAAGAATTCTTAAAATTAGTTTAGTACACACAAAATGAATTTAAATTAGAGAATCTAGTAAAAATCCAACTAGAATTGACTTTCTAAGATTTCGAGATTTACATTTAAAGTAATTAAAATTCCATGTACACCGAGAGAAAAATGTTAGCAGATCGACAAAAATATATATTAAGTCTTTTTCGCTTTTGTAAATGCGCCGAACGCGAAAATTTTTGCTTCAAACATGTCGCTGGGTTTAATTTAAACGCGCTATTGGTTAAATTACAATAATTTGAAATGAACATAAAAATACTTTATTAAAACGCGTATAGTTGTTGGATTAAAACTTATAAATGCTTAATTGAAACGCTTTAAGTTTTTGAATTACGGTTAAACATTTTTTGATTCAAACGCGTTTGGTTTTTGGGTTACAGCTTAAAAATGTTTAGTTCAAACGCGTTTACTTTTTGGACTAAAGCTAAAAAATGTTTGATTCAACCGTGTTTTCTTGTTGAGTTAAAGCTTAAAAATGTTTTGAATTATTACTTATATACGGCTTCGCATAGGCATTTCGTACCAGTGGCCTTTTTAAACGACACTTTTCTGTAAAACGTGGAATTAGTAGTTTACAAGTTTTTAAGCAAGTAGCCGGACCGCATATCTTTATCTTTATAAATATATATAAAAATCTCGTGTCACGATGTTTGCCGGGATAAAATCTGAAACTACTCAGCCGCTCTTGATAAAATTTGGCTCATTGTGTGTAGTTTGGTCCAACTTAAAAGATAGCACAGTTTTTATCTCGATTATTGACCTCAATATTTTTTTATTGCACATTAAATGTAATATTTGTAAGTTCCATAAGTTTCTAACAGATGGCGGTGTAAGTTAATTTATCGACACAACACTTCATTATCTTTCGATATTTAGGGTGGGTAAGCATCCAATAGATAGGGTTGTGTGTCGATTTCTTGACATATTTGTTTATGTTTACGACATAAGCGTGCTTTTTCAATACTTCGTGTATCATTTTACTGTGTATTGTGTTATAATTGTGGTGTGTAATGTGTGTATATTATTATTTTCAACGATCAAATAATAATACAAATCTTCGTATATAATTATTTTGTTCGTTGATTTTCATAACATTCAAGAAAACGTTACGATAAATTCTAAAACGTGTAATTAATTTTTGCTCGCTTTCCACTTTTTATTTGTATTTTATTACAATTATTTAATCTGTTAATTGTTAAACAACTAATTAATTAATTAATTAATTAATTAAATGTTAGTTATTTTATTATGTGTTATTTAATTTATTTATTATTTTTTATTTAATTTATTTCTTAATTGTTTTTATTTTAATTTTAGTAAAATGCCACGAAAAAAGTCTGACCTAAAAAAAAATGTAAATTATTATTATTAGGTTGGTGCATATGAAATGTCGGATTTTGGTGCGTATGATTAGATGATGATTAGGTTGGTGCATATGAAATGCTGGATTTTTAAGTGAATATATAAAACTGCATATCTTTTTTCAAAAGTTGTTTATTTAATCAAAATATGCTCCCTTCGCTTGTGGATACAGTTGGATTCCCTTCAGATCATCATTTTTCACGGTCGTTTTGGGCTTTCCTCGTAGTTCGTTTCGTAGTGAAAAATCACCAGAACGAAATTTTTCAAACCAACGCTGCACTTTTCTATCGTTAACAGTATTCTCCCCAAACGCCTAGTTTATGTTGCGTGCAGCTTTTGCAGCATTATTATCAAGTTTATACTCATACAAAAAAATTACACGAACATCGGTGGAATTCATATCGGTACAAAATTCAAAACAAATAACAAAAGGGACCACTTTTGAGAAAATCTCCTTTGTTGAAATGTGAGTCTGGCAATGGACAGTACGACTATAAACGAGGTTATGCCAAAAACAATAACATAACGAAAACAGGGAGAGAAACGTTTGCATGTAGAAAAATCCGACATTTCATATGCACCAACCTAATAAAAATAGTTATAAATTAAAGTTATCTACCCCATTCATAAAATTCCATTTTAATATGTTATTTTATATGTTTTTATATGTAGTACTTAATGAATGAATCATTTATACTTACTACAGTCAAATATGAGATGTATAAAATAAAAATTTTAACTCTTACAATTATATATATATATATATATTATATATATAATAAAAAATATTTAAACAAAACGGAATTGCGTTTAAAATAAATGATTAAAACAAATTTCTGCTTGTGTTTGAATTAAATGTTCACCGTGTTTGTTTCAAACGAAAGAATTTCTCTCAGTGTATAAACAATAGAATTCTATAGTATTGGTTTTAACTCGAATTCACTATAATTTTAATTAAAAACACTAGAAATCCAATAAATTTTTCTTACCTAGATTTATGTTTTATATTCAGATATTCAGTGAATATAGACCAAGTCTTGGTTTGTTTTAACATCCAAATTCACTGGATTTCTAAAATCTTTACTAGAACATCTAGATTTATAATTTTTGTTGCTAGAAATGTAGTATATTTTTATCAAGTTTAGTAGTTAATTAATAAATTAAAAGTAAACTAAACAGTCCTCAAAATATCAGAAGCCCTAAAAAGTATGAAATAATTAGGAAATTGAGGGAATTAAAGATCATAGAGGAAAATAATTAGGAAATTGATGAAATAATAGATCAGATATTATCAGTTTTATTTTCGTACCGACTACAAACATGTACTAGAAATTTAGGACATAAAATTCATCGCTCTCCGATATTAGAATCTATTTATTTTTATTTTTTCCATCTGGGAGTAAGTAGCTCCTAATATACATTCTTAAGCCGTGCCATAGAGCGATTACAATTTCAAATTATAAAATTATAAATTATATTCACTTCAAAAATTTGAAACTTTTCAAGCTTTAGTATAGAATTATTTCAGACATTTTTTAAAGTTCAAGTAAAGTAAACAAATTATTAATATTAAATTAAAATTACAAAAATTAGATCTAAAATTGTAATAAATCCACAACTGATTTATTAATTGAAACTTTGTTACAAAACGAATATTGGTGTTAACGTATCGTTGTAAAAACTACAAAACTTTGTTTGCCATAGATACAATTATGAAAATGTGAAATCGGCACATCAATACAATAGCGAATACAACGAAAGGAGAATACCCCTTTTATATCAATAAACCTCCTCTCAATAAATAAGTAGAAGTGAAATCAATAAAGAGGAATATATGCATTTAATTCAGCAATAGCTAATAAATTTATTGATACCATGTAATGGAGATTTAATTTCATGAAATTTCAGCTTGCATTTCCTTCCATATTCCGTAAGGAAATGGGAGTTTTGTGGTAACGTCAACAAATCATAACAGAGATTAAATCGATTTCCGATTTTTCTATCCTCAAAACGCAAAGGGATTTTATTTTATGCATGTGAACTTTATTGTGAAAAAAAAACTTTCTTGGTGCACTTATAAAATATGGATCATATAGAAGGCTTTAATAAGTAAAATAACAATCATAGATCATATTGTCGGTAAGGCCAAAATGCTTGGGTATTTAGTACTCTGGAATTGGGCTTGGGTATTTAAGGGTGAAGGGTTCATGGTAAAATTACGGTTGAATATGTTAAGTAGGGGTAGAAGGAGTGAAGAAAGGGGTAGGGGTAGTTTTTTCCCTATTATCGAAAAAAACAAGATGCATATCGTTTCATACTTATTCTTGCTATTAGTTGTAATTTTCGAAAAACTACCCCTTCTATCTTCACCTTTCAATTCCTAGGTAACTTCAGAAATGAGCTTTGCGTCCTCGAAAATATATCAAACGATATACACCTATCTATAATTTACCACTAGCTATAATATAGAGACAACCTCGAACGTCTGTCTTCACCCCTTCAACCCCTAAGTAAAATATAATTCCAGAATTGAGCTTTACGAAGTCGAAAACATATGAAATGATATGGATCTTGTTATTTTTGATAACAGGGAAGAAACCACCCTCTCTACCTTCACCCCTTCAACTCCTAGGTAAAAAATAATTCTAGAAATTGGCTTTACGACCTCGAAAACGTATGAAACGATATACATTTTACCACTAGCTATAATTTAAAGATAAACTACTCTCTCTAACTTCACCCCTTCAACCACTAAGTAAAAAATAACTCCGAACATAGATGCGGCATCCTCGTAAAAATTGTTTTTTTTTCATTACAGTGTGTTCTAATTGAGAGTGGTAATAATTGAATCTCGCGTTTTAGTGATTTCTGACCACTGTGCGGCATCAAATTATTATTATTTCGATCGAAATTTTTTTTTAAAATGTCTACTATTTTGACAACACAGCACTCTTTTTGGAAATTAGTTTTCAATGTTTCTCAAAATTGTTCAAGCTTTAATCTGTTCATTTCGTACCGCGGAAATATAATACTGTATTTCTGTCACCTTTTTTAGCACGAAGGAGTTGTCTGTGTCAAAATAATATGTCTTTAAAAATGAAACCAACAGATGGTCCACCATATACTACATAACTAAGGCCTGTCCACGAAAGTTTTTTTACAAAGAGAACAGTCGATAACTAATAAAAAAATTAAAGTTTTCTTAAAAATCAAAAATATATTCATTCTGTTCCTTAATTCTAACAACTTAAATCGTTCAAATTATTTTTATAAATTTTGTCTGTTGAATTCTCGGACTTTTCTTTTTATTCCTTTCATTAAATTTTGCACTGTTTCCTTATCGATTTTTTTGCTAAATTTCGTCCACTTTTCTTTGAAGTCTTCTACCGATATTGCTGCTTGACCTGTCTTCCGTAGCTCTGCTTTCACCAACGCCCAGTATCTTTCGATGGGTCTAAGCTCAGGACAGTTCGGTGGATTACTGTCTTTATTAACAAAATCGATATTTTTTGCTCGGAACCAGTTCAAAGTGTTGCGAGCATAGTGGGCACTCGCTAAATCAGGCCAAAATAAAACATTGCCATTATGCCGACGTATAAATGGCAAAAGACGTTTTTCGAGACACTCCATTGAGTAAATTTCTGCATTAATTGTACCTCTCGTAAAAAAGGCACGACTTCGTTCACCACAACTGCAGATTGCCTGACAAACCAGAATTTTTTTTCCAAATTTTTCAACTGAAATAAACTTGTCTTCATCGCTTACATCATCATCATTATCCGTAGTGTAAAATTGGTTATCAGGTAATGTCGTAAAATCCATTATAACATACATTTCATTGTCCATCAAAATACACTTTTCACCCATGTTGCAAAGACAATGTTTTATTTTCACTCCACTCGCGCAAAATTTTTTTTCTCAATTTTTCCCTATCAGACGACATTGTTTAACAACGCGATCTAACCAACTGAACAATACTCACATCTGATCTTTTAAGAGCTAAACCTACTTATGATGCAAAATTGGAAATTCTGGAGTACCGTTATTTGGGGAAAATTTACACATTGAGTTGTAAAAAAACTTTCGTGGACAGGCCTTAATATATTTTTTCCTTAATTAAAAACGGAAACAAATTAAATATCTAACTGAAACAATAATTCTTTTCCATTTTACAACGCTTTTTTATTAAATTGATTAAATCACATTCTTTATTGCCGGAGAAAACTATTGTACGCTCCAAATGGTAGATTTTTTTTTTTTTTATCACAGCCCCCTTGGTATGGGCACCAAATGGAAGGGCTTGGCGAGTAAAATAACAAAAAAGAAATATTTCAAAAGCAACACTTTTATAAACGTGATGAAAAGAGTAAAATAACATTCTTTTGAGCTCACAAGACACTTTAAGAAATTTATATAGACTATTTATTTCTTTTTTTTATAATTCTGGATACATTACTACCATACATAATATTAAAACTAAGCGTTATACGCGAAAAATTTCAAATTTGAAGAAATGCATTAGAACATAAATGATGCCGAAAAATGTTCAATCTTTTAAGTACATTTATAAAACGTTGTTTTAAGAATTTTTTTTATATTATTTTTTTTCTTGTCCTACTAAATTTTAATTTTATTTAAAATAAAGGAAGTGTCGCGCATCTTTTCTTTTATGATCCGCTTAATAATACTTCCCGTTATGAATGGTACTTTTGTATTAATTGTTGAAAATCAGTTAAATTTCTTTTTTGGTGACTTTTACGCCACTTTAGTAAATTCGGAAAAAAAAACCTAAATCTTTAATATGGGCCTTCCTGCATACACCCACCTGCAGGGAAGGCTGGGGGCGAAAGGGAGAGCACAAGACAAATTCGAGGAAATTAATTTTCCTTCGCACTAATAATCTTCCGCTCATTGTGGCAATTAATTACAGCGCTCGCTTCCTCGTAGGGCTCGTGGGGCTCGTCCTTCGTCCACAGGGCAATTAAATCCCTGGAACATTTTCAACCGCAAACATTTTTCGTTCCTTGTCAGCGTGTGATTAAACAGAAAAGATTAATTTTTGCGAGCGACACTGCAGCACGAGCGTCAACGTGACGCCACACGGAGCGACGCAACGGGGGCGGATCAAGGAACAAAGCTGCTCCTTTAGCAGACGATGCAACACAAAATTCATTGCCATCAGCTCAGGAGTAAAATTCAATCTTCTTCTGGTTATCTCGTTTCAATTTTCTCTTTTATTGGTTTTTAACTGAATTTATGATTCTAATTCCATCTCTCTGCAATGTTTTCTTTTTTAGACTCTTGCAAAAAGTCAATAGCTGTCTTTTCAGAAATATTTATCAAAGAAGATGTCAAATAGTAAAATGCAATTAGAAAACAGCTCGAGGTAACATTTAAAGACAAGGGCTCTTAGAAATCCAGAAATAGTAATATATAACTAAAACAATATGAACGTGGAAAATGTTTAACAATTTTATATAAGCTAATTATGGTAATAAAATTGTTTGAGTTTTTAAGTTGTTTTAATTGTAGTAGTCTATTCTGAACAAATTAAATAAACAAAAGGCCAGTAGAAAAGAAAAACAAGGTAGGAATTTTTCCGAAATAATTCACTCTAAGTACAAGAAAGAAAAAATTTCCCCCTAACTTCATGGTCCATTATTTTCTTTGGGGGTCTCCATCTGAGAGCAAATACAAATAACTTAAAAAAAACATCCAACAAATGTTGTTTATGGTCTATAAAATTAATTAGCATTTTAAGAAATTTTTTTTTTTATGAGAAACATTACTTAAGTTTTAAACGATAGAGTTTGCTCTCAAAAGACGAAGGCATGAAACCGAAACAAAGTAAATGACTTGGTTTTAAATTCTAAGCTACGAAAATGCAAATTTCAAAGGAAAAAGGGGATTATCTTCTGGTTAAAGAATTAATTTTATTTTTACTCGAGTTGTACTGAATCAACATCAGCCGAAAATTAGACTCAATTAATTAACTTGTTACTTGGTAAGAGAAAAAACTATTATAAAATAATCTAAACTAGCTTGGGAAACATATTATACATGGAAATGTATAATTATTTAAAAATTTCACTAGTATTTTGTTATTTTGTACCAAGCTAAGGGTTCCTAACCTTTGATAAATCACCTAAAATAACTTCGTTGATTTGTCCCAGAATTTGGGAAATTTTTTGCGTAAGTTTAATTCGCCATTATATAATTTATTTAACTACTTGATATGAAATTTTGCCAAAAATACTAAATTTTACACAAGGCTAAGATAATTTTCCTAAGCACATGAATAATTTTCAATCTGTACTCATTAGTCATTTCTATAAGGGGTCCCGTCAAATAACACACAAATATTATCTGACCAAGTAGGGGAGAGTGGGGCAGATTCATACAAGGGGCACCTACATACACTGAGTATATCTGAAGTTAGGCGCGGAGCAAAAGAATGAAGTTAGTGTGTGTGCGTAGTTCTTAAGTGTATGTACTGACTAGTGAAGTTTGACAGCAATCGCTGCGGAAAGCGCGTGTGTGCAACACGGAACGTGTTTTTGCCTCGCATAAGTAATTTCATAACCTTACTTTGGGCGTATTTTGTGACTAGTTAGTGTTGTTTAGATTAGTCACTGCTATCTAATATTAATCATAATATCATTGAGTTTATGATTTGATTTGTAAATTATCCTACATGAAGACAGTTTTTTTTACATATTTCTTAATCAATTAACATGCGATGGGGTACATTCATACACAAGTACAAGGGGCACATTCATACTATATAAATGTGCCCTTGCACTTGTGTTTTTTCGCAATTTAATGATACCTATAATTTTTTGTTACACAGAACGATAATAATTAGAAATTATAAGAATTTATATATATTTATATATTTTTTGCTAGCTAACACGATGTCAAAAAGGTCACGAACAGATATAGATAGGTAAAGTTTTTTATTTTGATTTTTATTATTTGTTTCTTATTTAAAAGAATTATTTTTGTTTTTTACTGGACTAGTATGTTAAGAAACAATATTTATGACGAATAAATAGTTATTTTTAATCCTTGTTTTATTTTTTTTCAAGTGTGTATTAACCTACCTCTTCATGTATGAATGTGCCCCACTAATGAGGTACATTCATACATTTGCCTTTTTTTGCAAAGCATTATGGAAATTCGCGCATGTGATTTTTCAGTAATATTATGCTTCAACTATATAAAATAGTTAAACTATGAATTTGTCATAAATTGAAAGACCTATATGTAAATACAGAGCATTCTACAAAGCGAAATATAAAAACTGCATGAAGCTCCCCCACTCTTCCCTACTAAAGCAATATCTTAAAACAAATTAGTGTGTTTTAACTAAGAAATATGTTATAAGCAATATACATATGCAAGTTGGAAATAAACATGGACAAAGTATAAAAATGATTAAGGCATTTTTTAAATATTGCAAAAATGAAAATCCGGTTTTAAACTAACATAGAAATATTATTTTATTTGGAGATTTATAATTCTTTACGTCAAATAAATATTTGAAATGAAATGGAATTTATCTGTTTATTTAGTCTTTTATTCTATCTATCTATTTTCTGACCTTTCAGAAATGACTTAAAATGAGTCAGCTTTTAATTTTGATATTGTCTATTCAGAAATTAATTACCTATGAAAATGTATCATTGTTAAATTAAATTCATTTTTTATTATTTATAACTCATCATAATAATTGGAATATTTTTAAGAATTGCCTGGTTGTAGCTATTTGATTCATAATTTGAGTTCTTAATTTATTTCCGGGCAATAGGCAAATGCAGTAAACAGCAAACTGAATATTTCAAATCTATATTTGAAAATAACAAAGTTACTAATGTATTAGGGTGCTTTTTCTTCGCGACTATTTTTTTTTTTTTTTTCACCCTACAGCTCAGAGGCATTTTATGCTATAATCTTGGTCAATGATAGGGTTTCTTCAAAACTGAATGCTCTACAAAAGTGTCCATTGCGGCCTAACCCTAACTCCCACCAGCGAGGTAGTACGGGTCACTAAACCAAATGTTTCCATGAAATTCTCGCTTTTTGCCCCTATCTCCTAAATAACAAGAGCTACAGAAAAAGTGAATATGACAAACTTGTAGAAAATTAAATTTCCTACAAAAAAGTTCTGAACACCAAATCACTAACATCGATATTTCTTGAGATATTGGACTTTGAAGTTTAGGTAGTGTTTCTACAATTTAGTTCAATAATCCATGAAAATTCCACACTACCTAAACTTCAAAGCCCAATATCTGAAGAAGTATCTATGTTAGCGATTTGGTGTTTATAACTTTTTTGTAGGAAATTGAATTTTCTACAAGTTTGTCATATTCACTTTTTCTGTAGCACTTGTTATTTAGGAGATAGGGGCAAAAAGCGAGAATTTCATGGAAAAATTGGGTTAAAAATAGTCACGAAAAAAAAGCACCCTAATATGTATTTTATGCATAACTTGATAATTTATACCAATTATTTAATAAATTGACCCAGTATCATTTTTAAAAATTTGTATTATTTGGGTGAAACATACAAAATGCTTATATAAGGATCATTAGTTTACCTAAGCTTCCTGTATAAGATTCCTTTGATTTTTTTAGGTAAGTTTTCACAAAATTACCTAAGCTAGCCGTATACAATTATCTTAATAATTATAGGTAGTTTACCGAAACTTTAATTAGTTGCCCTTAGTTTCCAGTATAAGATTGTCATAATGTTCTTAGGTAATTTACCGGAATTATTAATTAATTCACCTATGCTTGCATAAAATTGCCAAAGTGTTTTTAGATAATTTAAACAAGTTTTTAGTTCGCTAAGATTTACCTAATTTTTAATTTTTTTTAGGTATCTTGCCTAAAAACTTTGAACACCAAAAATTGCAGTAGCAATGCATTTTACACATCCTTTTATTAACAATTTTACATACGTTTTTCCGTCAGTGTATGAATAATAAAACGTTAAACATAATTTTGTCGAAGTAACTTTTCATTAGCAATAAGAAAGATTTTTACTGCATGCTCAGAAAGAATGTTTAATGTTTAACGAACGATTGATTTTATTGCAAAACATTGTACCCGTTTTTGATTCAATATCGAACTTTCGATGTTGAGCTGCTGCCAAACATTTTGATTTATATTATTTGTCAGACGATAACTGTCTATGTACGTAGTGTAAAAAATAAATAATTTGAATTTTTAGATTTCAAATGAATGTAACAAAACTATTGTGGCGACCGTTCTGGGAAGTGTAAAATGTATTGCGCAGAATTATAATCTACAATTATTTATGACTATACTTTTAAGAAAATCTTATTGTAAAATTCTTTATATCCATTTGAAAGTTAAACAGAAAACAATTTTCTTCAATTTTAGAATAATTCAAAAAATACATATGTATGAGTGTTCTCTAAAGATACTAGATTTTAAATCAGAATACTTTTCTACATAGGGAATATTTTGATCTTCAGGTTCTAGACTTAAAATTTTCGAAAATGACTCTTTAATTGAATTTTTTAGAGCAATTATTAATACACATATACTTTTAAAAAAAATATATAAAAATTGCCTATTTACTACACATTTTGCTCTTATGACTGGAAAAGAGAAGCAAAACAGACACTCGTGTCCATAAATCAATGATTTGTCGGCTTTTGTAAAATTTGGTAGTCATAGTTTGTGTATATCACACTTGAAAAGGCCCAATTCAGTTGTCAGATTTAATCAAATAAAATTAACATGATCTGGATAGTCAACCGGGAGATAGTTGGGTCAGGATGTCAAAATTAGCTGGACATAGTCAGTTGGCTGAACTGACCTCTGGACATAAATACCTCAAAGCCTACAAGGGTCGCCAACAGAGCCACACCACCGGCACTGACCTACTTCGGGGGAGTGGTGGACAACTTCGAAATGATTAATTTACGGGGTGACACTAACATCTTCATGGACTGGGGGCTTGAGGGATTCCCAAAAACAGTTGTCAGCGTCAGAGCCGCCGTATGACTAATCGAGCAACATGAAGGTGTGCCATTGTTGAGACTCCGTCGGCATTATCCCGCTGGATGCGGACTGTAATCTCGCATAAGAGTCCTGGAGGATTTCGCACTTGTTACGTTCAGGGGGAGCGCTCTCTCTGAAAGGGTTTCGCTTAAAAGGGCTTTCAGCCATTCCAGTGATTAATGATCATTCCGAGGTGCTCCGGTACTCCGCCAAATGAGCGCGAGCACAAAAGCAAGGCCATTTCCTTTCCTAAGCTCCCCCTATCCCGGAGGCGTGTGCAAAAAGCTTGGAATTTGAATGAGATAAAAAGCTTGGCACTTTTGCAAATATCAGAGACTACTTTTCGGGGAAGGGAATGTTTTAGGAACTTTCTGGAGCCCGATCCCGGGCGAAGTCGAGTTCAAGAGGAGTGATGGCTTTACTTGAATTTGATTTCGGGGCTCCGTTGACGGCTTTCAAGTGCAACCATGCCTGGCACAGCCCCAGAAAACAATATTTCAAGTTAAACAGGAGCTCGATACTGACGCAAACCCTAATGGACTAAGGGTTCCCGACAAAGGACCGCTTTTTGTGCATAGTCCGCTTGAAGGTAAAGGGATCGAGATCAAAGCATTCTCGGGCGTGTATGTGAGCACAGCTCTGCGAAACTTCTCCCGTAGTCCTTCAGGATCTGTTTTTTGCACGATGGTGGAGGCTGCCAGGATGGCACAAAAACCGTGTGACATAGTTTTGAATGGGGGCTCCAGAACACTTTCGGGATAGGATTTTTCCTCCTTCCTCACCATTGTTTACAATCTCCAAACATTGATGAAAATAAATTGGAGTTTTACGTAGAAGGGAAAACTTTCGGGATTTTGAATGGATGATACCAACATCGCCATTTCCAGAAAACAGATCCATGTGTACTCCAAAGGGAGCTTATTTGAAAAATCACTTTCAGGCATTTGTTAATTAAAATAGCCCATTTTCACAAAATCCAGGTAATGCATAGTGCGATTGTAATATGCTGCTATACAAGGATAATATCGGGTTCCGTATGTAACAAGAATAGGCCTCTTGAGATAATTCTTACGACGACAAGACATGTAGGCTTATGAAGGCCCCATTATTAATTATATTATATAGTATATTTAGCAAATATTTCATTTCTGTACTCTCAATCTTCTTTAGCCATTACATATTTAGTAGATAATTACATTAAGTAGAGATTTTTTCATGAACTCAGATATTTAAGGGTTTGCGTTTGAATCAACATAAAAATAATGGCAAAAATTAATCAGTTCTTGCAATGTTTTTAGGACTATAAACTTGTTAAATTTTATTATGCACAAATAATTAATACAATTATTAAAGAATGTAATCAATATTTTTAGCTACCAATGGACTTTTACCAAATTTCAATAATAACAAATTATGAGAAATATTGAACCATTGCTTTTGAAAGTTACTCCAGTTGCTCCACTCCATTTATTCATACATTGAGATATTTAAGGGTTTACGTTTGAATTAACTTAAAAATATTCGCAGACGTTACTCAATTCTCGAAACACTCAGAGAAAAATTTTCCATACCAAAGAAAAACTACAGTCAAATTTAAAAAAACATCTTTGAATAGTAATTAGCCTGTGCCAATTTTTCTCAATTCAAAATCTCGAAATTCTTAGTTTTGAAAGAGAAAATTTGCATTATAACAAAACAAAATACCTTAGGAAGTAAGAAATTTTATCTTGAACCTATGCAAAATGCCTTTAAAAAAAAAGAACTCATATTAATAACAAAATATGTACGTTTTAAATCTAGTGAACATGCTTATTGATTTAAGGAATATATTTTTTTGTCAAATAGAAAATGTTTACTTAATAAGTTGAGAGTGGGGGGGGGGTGGGGGGGGGGGGGGCGAATACTGGATTATCTCAAATCAAAAAATCGAATATATTTGGTTAGTTAATGAGTTTTTTTTTTTTACGAGTTTAAATTTTTTGCATAGTTTTAACGTAAAAAAACGAGTTTTAAAAGAAAAAACTGGTAAAAATCAGCCTATTTGATATAGTAAAATTAATAAAAAAAAAAAAATATCTCGACGTCACTACCTCATATTTTATGTACTCAAATAGTGTGTCAAATTTGAAGAAGATCGATCAAGTAGATTTTGAGTTACAGTGTCCACCGACTTTGGCCATTCGAAATGGGAGGAAAACACGTTTAAAGTTTTAATAGCGCATTGAGTTGTTCGAACCGCGGTAGATTCGAGGTATTGTATCTCCGGTAGTTTTGCTCCAATCGACCTAAAATGTTAACTGGATACTCTTGAAGAGTTGTACTTTCAAAAACAACAATAAATAAAAAAATGCAAAAAAAAAATACCCCCCTTAAAAGCACTACTTTTCTCAAATTGACAAACAAAAGGGCATGTTTGGAATTATATGAAGATTTTCATTAATTTAATCATCATATTTTCCTAGTAATGAAGAACATTTTTCATGCACAAGAATAATTTTTTTTTTTCAAAGATGATCTGTGAAAATCAAAAATGATAATTTTTATCTAAGCTCAAATATTTTTAAAGACACCACCAAATAAATACTACAATATTTACGAAATATAATCAAGATAACTATAAAGCAAAATAAATGTCGACTATTCAAACTAAAGGTAAACATGAGTTGATAAAATTTCATTCATATTTGTAGCAAGTATTTCACGCACACTTTAAAAATATTTTAGCGTTACCAAAGGACATATTACAAAATGTCATCGTGAAGGATATTTTAAGGCACAGTTTTAAATCTTAGTTGACATGAAAGAGTTGTCTTCACTAAAAAATGTTTACATTAACTTTACATAAGAATGTTTTAAAAATGAATCAATGAGGTTGTTTGTACGTGTGTTCTTTTTTTATATATACAAGGAAATGGGGTTTTTCAATGCTTTTCTCATTTCCCTTTTCAAGTCTGCCACTATGTAAAAAACAATTTTTCTTTTAAATTCCTTCGTTTTCGTTGTTAAAAAAAAAAAAAAACTAACTGTATTATTTGGCGCATTTTTAATTTACGATTTTGATAATTTTAACCAAGCTTAGCGGATTCGATTAGATTAGATTTTTCGTAATACGACTATCTGATCAGAGTACAGTACTCGATCCCTTGATTTGGTCATCTGATCAGGAACTGATCAGCGTACAGTATCCTTTCCCTTGATCCGGATATCTGATCAGTTTCTGATCAAAATACAGTACTCTATCCCTTGATTTAGCTATCTGATCAAAAACTGATCATCGTACATCATTCGTTTATCCAGCTATCTGATTAGGAATTGATGAAAGTATAGTACCCTATCCTTTGATCCAGTCATCTGATCAGTTCTTTATTAGAATCTAATACTACAAATCTTATTACGGTTTCGGTACGTTGTTTAAACCAAGATTGTATCCGATGTCCTTGACTGGATCATAATACAGAATTTAGTTCTTTATCTGATCCATTCTGTATGTAATATTGCTTATCAAACAATAAATTTATTATTAATGTTATGACTTAAATTATTATTTTGATTATATTATCAACGTCATAATGGTGCAATTACTTAACTTAACACTTTTTCTGCAACAAATGTTCTTATTCTTTACGAATTGTTTAATTACCTTTTTTAACGTTAAGTATAATATACTAATTGGTAGATATTTTTTTCTTATAAGTACAAATTAATTTTAGAATCTAAACCGCTGTAGACTAGAAAACTTAAATTATTAAACTTACCGTATGAAAAAATATACGTTTGAAGTGTACTTAAAATCATTAATAAAATTAAGGTAAAATGATAATATTTATTTAATTTCAAATTAATATGTAAAAAATAAATTAATCCTGAACCTTTGAACGGATTCGGTATGGATCTTTTGGCCGGATCGGAAATGGATCTTTGAAATGTATTCAGCATGGATCTTTGACGCGGATCCGGTGTGGATATTTGGAACGGATCCAGCATGGATCTTTTAAACAGATCCTGGTGTGACGGTTTATAATCATATCCGGAACAGGAAGCCTGATTTATCCCTGATTAGTCTTCAGGCAATCCTGATCCGGATCGGACCCTATACTGATCTAATTTCCAGTCGGAAGTGTCTTTCTTTCAGTGTAATATTTTATAAACTATAAACTTGCAAAACTTTATTATAGAATAAAAATTAATAAAAATTTTAAAGGAAATAAACGTTTGTTTTAGCTAAAAATGCACTTATACCACTTTCAATAACACATTATGAGAAGTACAAATACAGTAGAATCCGGATATAACAACCCTCAAGAGACCACGGCGCGGCGACACTTAGTCGTACTAACCGGACGACGCACAAAACGAAAGAAGATCGAAAAATGAATTTAAGCTTGTTTTTATGTATTAATATTACTGTAATTATGAAATAATAATAAACATAATTTCTATAAATAAATAAAACAGATTCATATTAAAATAAACAAAAAATAACTTTAATGGAACTTAAACATTGCACACGACATTCTATGCATGTAAATTCATATGATTTACTGACGTAAAAAGTTTGTATTTTTTGTTTGCTTTTGACTGATTTTTGTTTGTTTTTGACTGAGTTTTGTTTGTTTTTGACTGATTTTTGTTCGATAGTAAGAATTACGTACAGCATTGTGAATAAAAGACATCATATTTATTACATCATCATCAAAGTTAGCTTGAACAATCACATTGAGCGTTTCTGCAGCCTTCAGAGCCTCTTATTTTTTCTTGATGAATGAGGAAATATGTTAAAGACATGTTTGTATCTTAGGCAAATTCTTTTTTATTCTAATTTATTAATTTAATAAAATTAACTAATTTATTTTTATGAAAATATGGTCAACTGTTCGACATATTCAGTTGTATTCAGTTGAGTTGCAGGTCATTATATGAATATCAACAAATTGCACATAATGTTGAGCGTAATGATGATAGTAATAATGATATGATTACGCTCATCATATAATCATTACGCTCATCACTATGTTCATCATATCATCATTACGCTCATCATATCATCATTACGCTCATCATAACATCATTACGCTCATAATTACGCTCATCATTACGCTCATCATTATGCTCATCATTACGCTCATCATATCATCATTACGCTCATCATATCATAATTACTCTCATCATATCATCATTACGCTCATCGTATCATGACTACGGTCATCATATCATCATAACGCTCATCATATCATCATTACGCTCATCATTACGCTCATCATATCATAATTACGCTCATCATTACGCTCATCATATCATCATTACGCTCATCATATCATCATTATGTTCATCATGTCATCATTACGCTCATCATATCAATATTATGCTCATCATTACGCTCATCATATCATCATTACGCTCATCAGTACGCTCATCATATCATCACTACGGTCATCATATCATCATTACGCTCATCATGTCATCATTACGCTCATCATTACGCTCATCGTATCATCATTACGCTCAATATATCATCATTACGCTCATCATTACCCTCATCATATCAATATTACGCTCATCAAATCATCATTACGCTCATCATATCATCATTACGTTCATCATATCATCATTACGCTCATCATATCATCATTACACTCATCACTATGCTCATCATATCATCATTACGCTCATCACTACGCTCGTCACTACGCTTATCACTACGGTCATTATATCATCACTACGCTCATTATATCATCATTACGCTCATCACTACGATCATCATATCATCATTACGCTCATCACTACGCTCATTATATCATCATTACGCTCATCATATCATCATTACGCTCATCATATCATGATGAACGTAATGATGATATGATGAGCGTAGTGATGAAATATAAACTTCTAAATTCTCTTCTCATCTTCGTTATAAGGAACATTTTTTCGCCTAGTGAATAACCTACACATTTTTCAATGTATTTGTACTATGCATGATAAATCTAACATATCCTTTTGAATCTGAAATCTAATATATCCTTTTGAACGGTTTTCTTAGTTTTAAAACGCGCTAACCTAGAGTTCAGTTTAGCTTCCCGTTAGGAACTTATTTTAGCGCACGTAATGAGTCCTTGACCTTGGGCACATCAGATGAAAAACACTGACTTTGATTTAAGCGCACCAATCAGCATACGGACGTAGGAGAGGGGAGAAAGCCGGAACACGGGGCGGTTAGATATTGTTTGTGCGTAGGTATTGTAAACAACACTGCGCGTCGGTCTAAGCGGACGATTTCTTGACAAAATAGGTCGCTATAAGCAATTAGTTGCATAAACCGAGGTCGTACTAAGCGAATATGGTTTCATAGTAAGTCTATATGAAACCTAACTAGAGTTTGCATTTGCGTCACTGAAAACGGTTAGCCGTTATAAACGAAGTCGTTATATCCGAATTCTACTGTAATAGCAAGCTTGAATTTATATTTTAATTGAAGTTGGTTGTTTGCATTTGCGTCACTGAAAACGGTTAGCCGTTATAAACGAAGTCGTTATATCCGAATTCTACTGTAATAGCAAGCTTGAATTTATATTTTAATTGAAGTTGGTTGTTCTGAAATGTATTTTTTAATTTAATTTTATTTCTCAACCCCTCGTCTGAGCAATAACACCGATTTTAACGGCAATGCGCACTGAAGTCATAATAATTAATCTGATTAGAAAGTTATTTTACCATATATCTGACTGAAATTACCATTGCCTCATTTGTTTTCCAATTTATTAATAAAATCTGTACATAACATAAAAAATGGAAGGAAATTTTCCAAAATTGTCGATTGTGTAGATGATTACGAATATAATACACTTTGATTTTAATACTACCGAAAATATTTATTTTATATTATGGTAACACAGATTCTCTTTGCTGTATTCTAAATTCGTTTTAGGCTTTTACAATGCAAAAATATAAAAATCATCAGAGGTTGGGTACGATGATTAATCGAAAATTTCGTTTTAAAATTTAAATATCTCACATACATTATATAATTTTTGTAATTTCAGAATCTCGCATCCTCAAAATACGGGTTATTGAAAACTTGCCAGCCTTGTCACTAAATTTCGCATTGAAATAAAATATTATTTAATTAGAGAAGTTACGTAAACTGGCATTTTTTCGCAACGATCTTTAGTATATTGCTTTAAAGTTACGTCAAATATTATGAAAATAAGTTAAAGACGTTCTACCTGTTAATTTTGAAAAACGTTCTGCAAGAATCCTTGAAATAAACGATGAAAAAAAAATCTATTCAACTTATCGAAGTAATCAAGAATTTTTAATTTTACCTTTATTCAGACCAACAGTGTAAAATTAATTATGTACAAAATTGCCTGAAAATACAAAATTTTGGTATAATTGCGGATTTTTATTTTTCAAAACGTGGTTTTGTTAATGCGAAATTTGGATAATGTGAGAATATCAAATGCGAGATTTCGTACATGTGGAATTTTATTTTTTCGATTTTTTTAAAATGCGAAATTTCGTTAGTATCGATTTTAATTTACACCAATTGTAACGTTTTAATGATTCTTCAACGTTTTTAGCTTTAAATCCCTGTACTATAAAGGGCTTGAGAAGCTAGAATCGAACTATTCAGGCTTACAAGTTTTAAAAATTTGTATCTACTTACTCAATAGTGCTCATTTTGTCTATACTTCAACGTATAAATTGATGTTTAGTAATTAGATATTTTTGTTAATATGTTCACAGTTTATTATTATTATTATAAAAAAAAAAGTGATTATAATCATCTAAAGAACACGTGTGAATTTTTTCAGAATTTTTCGGAACTATTTTAATTGAATTTGTCAAAAATTGGCCAAATCTAAAAAACCAAAAATAGTTCAAAAAATTCTGAAAAAACTTACATGTATTCTTGGCTAATTTCAAGCATTTTCTGTTCTATAATTTTTTTTTTTTTGTAAAGTTTATCCTTTTCTCGTGTAAAAAAATCGCGAAGTTTTATATTACATTGCTGTACAAAATGGCCAATTTGCAAAAGCCAAAGCAAAAACAAAATTTCAAAACCATTTTATTATATAAACCCTATTATTTTTTCGGTTTTTTCCAAAAAAGTGCTGATTTTTTTTTTGTCTTTATTCTTTTCAAAGTCGATTATCTTGACGTTGCTGCTATTGAATGATCATATAACCACCGCAGTCCGAATGCCTAAACTTTCCCAAGCCATTGTTTTGAAAGTTTTTTTTTTTTGCTTTGGTTTTTGCAAAGTGGCCATTGACCATGGCCATGGACAGCAATGTAATAAAAAATGTTGGATTTTTTTACACGAAAAAGATCAACTTTACAAAAAACTTAATAGAGCAGAAAATGCTTGAAATTAACCAAAGAAATCTTGTGAATTTTTTCGACTATTTTTGAATTTTTGGATTTGGCCATTTTTTTAAAAATCCAAAAATGTTGCGTAAAATTCTGAAAAAATTTACACGTATTCTCTGGCACTTTTTGCCCTGTAAAATTGATCCTTTTTGAGTAAAAATATCACCAAGTTTTTTATGATGAAATTTGGTGATAGTTTTACTCAAAAAGGATCAATTTTACGAATAAATTTTATAGAACAAAGAACACGTGTGAATTTCTTCAGAATTTTTTGGGGAATTTTAAATACAAAAAACCAAAAATTGTCGAAAAAATTCTTTTCCTTGGGTAATTTCAAGCATTTTCTGTTCTATACGTTTTTGTAAAGTTGATCCTTGTCGTGTAAAAAAATCCAACATTTTTTATTACATTGCCGTACAAAAGGGCCATTCTGAAAGAGCATCCCCAAAAACCCCCTATATACCATTTTGGAAGAAAATCGCCCCAATTTTCTATTCGAATCGTACAATTGAATTTGCATGCACAAAACTCTCTTTTTACGCATTAACTAATAGGTTGATGATATCCGAACCAGTAGGTCGGAAATGGGCAAGCTAATCAAAACACATATCCTAATTTTGCCGACCTTTTTAGTTGGTTTAAGTGAAATTAAAAATAATATTTAATAATTTTTAAATGCTTTTGTTCATATTTAAAGTGAACATAATTGTTCACTATTATTTGAATATTAAAAACGAAAGAAAAATTAGACAAGTAAGTATCGTCTTTAGAATAAATGACAATTGTACAAATATTGCTTGCATTTCTGACTAAATTAACTGCGTTCAGAAACATTTTTTGGCAGGTCGTAAATAGGAAGCAAGGCAGTTTAATTAATCCCTTAAGTCATTATGCTATGGTGTTGATGATTACGCAATAACAATTATATTTTTTTTTTAAATTTTAAAGTATTCTTCAAACTGCCTTATACCGATCACCGGTCGGTATTAGGGCTTTGCTCACAACTCCGTTGTCCTATTTGCGACCACAATATTTTATTGTTTTTTGTTAACAAATTATAAAAATTCATAATAAATATTGCTTTTGGACACTACTAAAAGGTAAATGTGTGTCAAGTAATTATTAATCTTGGGGAAGTACAGGGCCCGCCAAATAACTTTTTTTTTTTGAAAATGCTATAAAAAAAAAACTACTGAATATTTTTTCAAATTTCTTTTTTTATTTCAAATTACAATCCTTCCGGTTAATGACGGAAAATAATTTCATTCAAATGGCTGCCTCGGCTGGCCATGCAGTAGCCTACACGATCGGTCCAATTTTTAAGTACATTATCGATTGTGTGCAGCTGTATTTCACCAATGGCTTCACGAATATTGTCCTTTAAAGCGTCAATTGTCTCTGGCTTGTCGGCGTAACACTTATCTTTGACGGCACCCCACAAATAATAGTCTAACGGTGTCAAATCGCAGCTCCGAGGTGGCCAAACGACTGCGATTTTCAAAAACAGGGCGCAAAACATCAAGTGTAGCGTCGGCTGTGTGGCACGTAGCCGATCGTGTAGGCTACTGCATGGCCAGCCGAGGCAGCCATTTGAATGAAATTATTTTCCATCATTAACCGGAAGGATTGTAATTTGAAATAAAAAAAGAAATTTGAAAAAATATTCAGTAGTTTTTTTTTTATAGCATTTTAAAAAAAAAAAGTTATTTGGCGCACCCGTTACATATCATAAAATCGACTTTCGCCATTCCTTAATTTATACCTCATTAAATAAAACATTTAATAAGTATTTTAATTTACTTTTTATACCCAGGTATTAAATTTTTTATTACTTCTCGATTTTAAAGCCTCCAGGTATTTGAGTTCTAGAGGCGATTTTCTCAATTTTTCTTTTCTAGATATCTCAGAACTTAATGGAAAGCATCTTGATCTACAAGGAACCTTGTTCCTCTTTGAAATGTTCAATTAATCCATTTTCGCAGTGGTGCTACTTTAAATTATGGAAAAAGTTGCACCATCAGCAGCTTAAAATTTGCTTAAGATGCAAGTCCAGAGAACTCTCATCGACATGAAATTCGAGGAAATCTTAAAAGTTTCATGTCGTCTTCATCGAAGCAGTGTAAAGTTTCTGGAGGTTCTTATTATTACCTGTTCGATCCGGTCGCCGTGTAACTACTTCCCGGCTCTTTGTTTTTGTTGACTAATGAGTTCATAACTGGGGCTCATCTCCATACACTACAGGTGTGCGAAGAAGGGAGGATACGACCAGATCGATGAACCGAGAGACCAGGGATAAGTGGGCGATGCTCTACTTTTCAATCAATGGACTTTTGGGAATTTAAAGGCTGCCGACAAGTGAAAAAGTTTCCCTCCCGAAAGGAGAACATTCCATCCAGATGCCTGTGCCCCCAAAATTGGTACGAGGAATTAAGGAAATTTTCCAAGGAGTAATTTAAGGAAGCGTCTCGTATCTGCAGTTAGACAGTGCCAAGTTAAGACAGGACTGCAGCCCCCGTAACAATAGGCCTCTTAAAGTCGATGGAAGAGCACCGGCCTCCTCTGAGCAGGGATTTTTGTTATTCTGGGACAGGCATCGATTTTGCATTTGGTTCAGCGCCAAAATCATTTTATCATTTCAGCCCCCCGCTCGCCACCTCTTTATCCTCTGTTCCCTTGCAATTTTTAGTATTTTCAGGATATTTCGCTTACTTTTCTATCCGTGTCTGAAAGATGCCCGTCGTCGTCTCGTTGTTCCTTGGGCCGGTTCCCTGCTTGTACTACAATAAAGGAAGGGAAGGAACCACTTCTATAGGGTCCTGTGGGGATGGTAGATTTGAATGATGAGTGCTCCACGACATATTAGGGACTTGGCTTTCATGGGGCCGAAATGAGAGATGAAAAATGCCTCCATTATTTTTGGCTCCTCCTGGTAATGCTTATGAAATTTAAAACGATGCGCCTCCTCAGCACTCCCTGCAGGCTGTTGTGGAGCCACAATGTCGATATAAATGAGATTACTTTTCTTTTATGGAAACCCCTTTGCATGACAAAGGTGTTTAATATGTCCCACATATATTTCTGGGGCTACTCTTTGTATTTATGCAACTATTTTTCATGGTGAACGTGCTATTGCAATTTTATAGATGTATGCAATTGCACAGGTTTATTTTTGTATTCAGTTTTTATGTTCCGAAATCCAAATGGCCCAAAGAGACTATTTTTCTCAGTATTCTGTTTGTGTATCCATACATTCCCTTCATCCATCTTACTATAATAACACAAAGTGGTACAATAATAAAGTTGATAAAGAATAAAATATGATACACTGTTCTGCGGGAATCCCAAAAACACTTTATGGTTGCTTTTTCAAGTAATGTCAACATCAAATTAATATCACTTTGAAATTAATACAATTGACTTGTAATTTAGAAGAAGTAATAATAAGAAGGATAGCAAAGCGGTTTTGGATACCTTGCAGGGTCATAAAACTACAAATGGAATACTAGTTTCAATAAAACTTTTTGTAATCCCCACAATACTTCTTTAGTAGTGCGAATTTGTCTAGTTTTCTGTGTCGTAAAATTATAAATAGGTTATTAATTTCTTTCTTTTTTGTTTTACGGTAAAAATTATGGAGAAGTTCACAAAAATTTTATTTATATATTGCAATCTTTTGTACTTGAAACTTATATTCACTACATCCCAAAAATATTCGGTTCAAATAACCAATTGTAGTTCATTTAACTACTTTTGCTTATGATTTTTGCCCAACAAGATTGCTGGTAAGCATTATCAGAAAAACATTAAAAATAATCTTGTTTTTTGTGTTTGTTAAGTCGACGTATATTTTTTTTTATGTATGACCACGTATAACAGAGTGGTCCGGATGTATGTAAGTAACTAATTTTGATTCGGCGCCAAACAAACAATCAACGAAGATTATTTTTATTAATTATTTATTGAAGATTCATCAAAATACACTGATTACTACATATTTAAGCAGACCTTAAGAAAGCTGACATTTTAACTGACCTTTCGTCAAGTTAAAGTCAATATTGTGATAATGTAAATTAAACAATGCGAGAAATATGGATCGCATAAAAAGGCGACCAAACAGGGCAGGCGTACTCCAGTATAGGGCGAACAAATGTACAAAACAGTATTTTAGTAACGTGCGGATCGTCAAATTCCTTGCACCATATTTTTACAAACCCCAAGGTAGCACTAGCTTTGGCTACTATAGCGTCAATATGGTCCTCAAAGGACATACGTGACGTGAGTTCAAAACAACTCCCAAATCCCTTCGAATATTTTGGCGATAGCGGGTAAATTAGCGATAGGGCGGTAATTAGAAATATTGCACTTATTGCCTTTTTTATGGAGTTTATTATGGATGTTTTCCACTGTTTAGGAAAAGTACCACTACGCAAGGATAAATTAAATAAATAACACAAAACAGAAACGACAGGTAAACAGCACCGTTTGAAAAAAACAGTAGGAATACCATCTGGACCGTTCGCGAAGTTATCAGCCAAAGTAAAAATATAATTAGAAACAGATTCCTCGTCAAGTATCAGATCTTTAGTCTGTAAGGAGGTCGGCGCAAGCTTCGTCAGGTGGGTAAAGTCGTCAGGATTAATATCACAGTTTTTATCGCAGAACGCAGATCTGAAGAAATCCCCAAAACAGTTGGCTATGTCCAGAGGATGAGCACAATGAGTGTCCATAGGCGTACCCACGGTGGGGCAGGGTGGGGCACTTGCCCCACCCTCCACCCTGACTCGAAGCTAGAAATTTACGTATATTACAAAATTAGTAGTGTACCTACTTATGATGATTTGTAAGGATATCTTTAGATCAATTTTTTATGTCACTTACAAAATATCAAATGTGGAAGAAAGATGGATTCCCACATTCGAAAGCTCAAAAAATCTATGATATGACTGTTCAAAGATGCGATTTTTGAGATTTCGAATGCGAAAATACATCTTTCACATTCGACATTTTGTAAGCGACAATAAAAAATAAAATTTAACTACTGGGCAAAGTGAACTGCCTGCTTTGTATTAAGTAGGTATCTTTTTACTGTGTTGTGGGTGGCGAGTTTAATTAGAAAAAGCAACAATATTTTTTGTCACCCAATATACATAATTTACACACTGTTCAGCACTGTAAGATAACAGATTATATGTTTAAGGGGACTTTTCCTTTCTAAATTGAAAAAAAAAACAATTTTTAAATATTAAAAAAAAAAACTATTATATTTATGGTTATAATTTTCTTTATACATTGTTAAGAAGGTTGTAAGGTATACAAAAAAATTTTTTTTTGGAACTTTTAGTTGTTTTTCACCCCTGCAGAGGTCGTCTTCCAAAAGATGCATTTTAATTTGGGAGACAATTTTCTGCCTTCCTGTAACAAATTTTTTTAAAGTTCCAACGGAATTCAGTTCGTGAGACTTAAAACTAATAAATAAACCTTTAAAAAGTTAATTTTTTTTTATATTTTTATGGCCTTTGTACGCGATTTTATAAAAAGTTCGAAAAAACACATGTTTTGAGGGTGAATTTACCCCTGTACTAAAAAGGTGGGGTGGTTTTTTTAACTTTTTAGAGGTTTACTTAGTAGTCGTATATGTAAAGTATCAAAAAAAAATTTGGTTTATTGAGATTGGTTTAGTCGATTTTGAGAAAAACGTCTCCCAGTTTTGAAAAATGTGATTTCGAGAAAAACGCGTTTAAAGTATTTTTACTGTAATTTTATCGAATAAAATGGTCATATTATGGTTATAAATACAGCTATAACTTCGTTTCTATTTCGAATTTCTTAATAAAGGACAGTATTTCTATGATACTAAGGAATGTTTTTACGTAAAAAAATCGATTTTTTGGAAATTTAGAAAGTAAAAGTCAGTAAAAGTAATTGTTTTCGAATACTTTGATCACTTAGTTTTTAACGCAAGCCTATCTTATATTACCTACTAACCACATTATTTGATCATTCATTAAACCTAACAATTTTATAGTTATTAGGGTTCCGTGGCCAAATGACAAAAACGAAACTCTTATAATTTCGTTCTGTCCGTCTGTCTCTTTGTATATCACAGCCGTTTTACTCGGAGATTATTGAAGCTATAGAAATGAAAATTAGAAGTTAGGTGTAGCCTATGGCCTATAAACCGTTATTCAATAGTGCATAAAAATTACGAAAAAAATAAGGGTGGCACTCCATATATGTAAATGACTGAGGAATAAAAACATTCAATGGACATAAGTGTGTGGAGTATCATTGGATAGCTCTTCAAAAGTGAAATAGAGATTTCTGAATGACTTTTGTACTTTTTGAAATATGGGATTTTAACAGTGAAATACGGAACCCTTCACTATGCGTGGCCCAACACGCACTTAGTCGCTTCTTAAAAATCTTTTTGGTATTGGTTAATGAATGACTCTATTTTGATGACAGATCTATCATTTTGAGTAGAAACTAGGTACATTAACTACGTAATCTTAAACCTATTTATTTGGTGATTCGAAAATATCAAAATGTTAGAAGCGTTATTCAGCCTGGCCTAGATTTTAATTAACTATACCTACTGATTTTTTTAGCGAGACAGAATCAGAAGAAGAAAAAACCCGAGCTAGTTGCGCTAGTTAAAGAAACACAACTATTTTATCCACCCACAAAATAGGCGATTCGTATTTTACATACACAGCCCTGCACAACATGCACTATAGAAAGGTCCTTCAGCACTTTGCGCAGAGTAAAAACTTGGTTACGGTCAACAATGACAGAGAACTGGCTTGTCGGCCTCTGCATGATGAGTGTGCATAAGAAGAGGGTTCTGGAAGCACAACATAAATTTGGAAAATAAATTTTGAACAGATTTTGCTAGAACCCTCGCAGAATATTGTTGAGATAAAAAAGGGAAGATCACTTAATAAAAATAAAATAAGCATACTTATCGAGTTTCCTTACTTTTGCCCCACCCCTAAGCAAATGCTGGGTACGCCCATGTGAGTGTCACCAAATTTCATAGCCGAAGGATACCCATCAGTCTTACGTTTTGAATTCACAAACTTCCAGAACTGCTTAGGTTCACTACAAAGGGTCGACTGCATTCTGAGCAGATAATCATTATAACAATCATTTTGATACAAAATGTATTGGGTGCGTAACTTATAATAGAAAGCATAGTCAGCGTCGTTCCTTGAGCAACAAAATCTCTTCCAAGCTTTACTTTTTTGATTTTTAAGGCTTATTAAAGTATCATTTACCCACGGTTGTAGTGAGGTAGATCGCTTGGAAGGAACAAGAGGAAGACAATGTTCAAAACAAAGAAAAATACCATTATAAAAGTTTTCTACGGCTTTGTCAATGTTTCGCTCTCCCAGCACACTAGACCAATCGTAAGCAGAAAGCCAATCGTTCATTTGAACAAAGTCAGCTTTCTTAAGGTCATAACAATAGTTTATAGCTTCAAGATTCGATGTATACGACATCCCAGGATCAAAAGAAAGAAGCAAGTGCAGAGCAGGATGATGTCCAGTCTCGGGAACCAGGGGAGCAAGGCAGCGCTTCACGAGAGTCCCATCCGGGTCAGATGAAAAAACCAAATCAAGAAACTTGCCGGATTCATTACATATACCACAAGATTGTGACAGCCCAGCCGAGACGATGTTGTCGATAAAAGATATGACAAAATGAGGTGAAGAACAAAATATGGGCTGCAGCACGGCGTCTTCTGAGTCAGATTGCCAGCTAATAGTAGGCAAGTTGAAGTCGCCAAGAAGCACCAGCTCATCAGACGGCAACAAAACAGAGTTGAGCCTCTCAATGTAAGACGCCAAGGAATCGAAAGTGTCAAGAGTAGAGGCAGGAGGTAAATACACAGTAGCGATGTAAACTCTCCTCTGTTGAAGTTGAACAGCCACACAGATCAGCTCCAGATCTCCGGAATCCACGAAATCAACCAGGACGCAAGGCAAGTCACGGTGAATGGCGCATAAAACTCCTCCCCCAACAGGGGCGTCAGAAGCAGAAAGATGGCGGTCACGGCGAAACACTATGTATTCTGATCCAAACAACTCAGCGTCACCAAACCTCCCGCACAACTAGGTTTCGGTCAAGCAGACCACGCCGAAGCCAGAGTTTATTGAATTCGCAAAAAGCCGGGATGTTTTAGAGCGTAGTCCAGTTACATTGGCGTAATACAACGAGACGTCGCAGATGCGTTTTTTGGTGGCAAAGAGGATCCAGGATAGCCTTTGGGAATAAATTCCCTAGCAATGGTGTTGGTAGGCCATAAAACAGGAGAGACAACTGCTTCGAATAAATCCTCTGGCGCAAAAACTTTAAAAGAAGCAGAAAAAGAGTGGCCGGTACTGTTGCGAGCACTATTAAGCTTTATGCATGCGAAGGCCGTTGCAGGTGAACCAGTGCACGATGAAATATGTTGGAGAATCTCATCCTCCGTAGTCTCTGAATGGACGCGAGAGATAAAAATGCATCGTGGACGCCTTGCGGGTCTTAAAGTTGAGACAATGGCATGCGACGGGGCTCCAGAAGTAGATGCAGTTTCGCGCAAAGATGAAGGACGATGATGAGTATCGTTCCCAGTGGCATCCGATTGAATGGCTATGGGAACCCGTTCTATACTGGCGCGGCGGTATTTTCGCTTTCTGGAGCGACGGACAACATTATGTCCTTTAGTTACGTCGCGTGAGCCATCACCCTGAGAGGCAGCAACTGGAGGTAGAGAAGCATCCAAGGGTGCCAACACATAAGAAAGAAGAGCAGCCAGAGCCTGAGGTTCATCCGGAGATGGTGAAGACAAGTCCTCGCCACACGCAGATCCCAAACTCGAATAACGTGCCGAGAGGGAATCTATATTCGCTGCGAGTGAGCCCATCAATTCGGTGTTGGCCGAAACAGACGCGTTGCATGATCCTAAATCATTCTTAACCTGCTTAACACTCCTGCGAATATCCTCCACCACAGGCATAACCGAGGCCGGAAGATCGACTTCCGATAATGCAGCATGCAGGTCCTCAGTAGCGCTGGACATAAGAGATACCTTAGTAGTAAGCTCATGCGTCTTATCCAAGAGTGCAGTAGAGTTGGATTCTATGGCACTCATAGAGCTTAATATTTTATCAAGTTTCTCATTAAGTGCAAACATATCCTCGGACATAGCTTGCATATAAGTGCAGCTTGATGAAACTTGATGGAGCTTATTAGCGAACAAAGATTGTTCAGCTGATAAGGAGTCGGCGATTATCTGCATGAATTTTAGAACCTGGTAAGGCTTTATTTCCAAGCAGTCCGGACAAGTTGACAGCGAAGAGGCATTATTAAGCCTAGTGCAGCGTTTCAGGCAAGAGCCATGGAAAAAGCCCTTGCAAATCCCGTCGCACTCGGTCAGCTCTCCAGCGATCTTGCCGCCGCAATACTTGCAAGGGCCCATTGTAGTGAGGATCGAGCTTAATCAGTGTATGACAGTAGTTGAAAGTTCAAGAGAGGTTTACGTTCCGCGATATATGGGGTAAGAGTCTTTGCCGTACTTACAGATAAGAGCAAAAGGCGCGAAATAATCTAACCTAATTGCACACAGAGTCACTGCCTGGAATAATTAAATGTCAAGGCCAAGGGCAGAGTCACAAATGGTTAATATTTATTTACCACAGCTGATCGTAAATGTGATAACAGCTGGCACGTCACACACAGGATAGAATAAATAGAATAAATAGAGAATCACAGTCAGCGCAAAAAATGATAAACGAATTAAGTTAGGATATGGATCACAGCACTGAGTTGCAAATGAGCAATATCACAGTTTATAGTTAATATCCCAAATTATCACAGAATAAATATCACAGCTAACAGAGTTTTTAATGCGCAACACGACAAATGCGTAAACGCGAGTTAAAATTATATAAAAAAACTCGGTTTTAAATAAAAATTGAGGATATGTACAAGAGCCTGACTATAACTTTGACATACGACCTCTTTAAATTACTTTAAAGAAATAATAAAAACAAAAACACATCAAAATGCAACGTGAAATCGCCACCAATAAACAATAACAGCACCGACTCAAAATTAGTTACTTACATTAGTTTAGGAACTTAGTTATTAAGACTGAAAAAGTTTATTTTATTTATTATTTTATTTTTCGCTTTTCTGTTTCTTTTTTCGTCGGTTTAATTTTTTTGTTAAAAAGTTTTTATAACACTATATTACAAATCTAGTTGATATGACGGATATAGTTCAGAAAACGAGGCCCATTGCATACATAATACTAAAATTTCTGCCAAAAACATACAGGCAGCCGTTTTCAGTTGATGATTATTATCACATTTTTAATTTTACAAGGGTGTATGGTAATATAAAATTCTCAAAAATCAATGCAAGTATATGCTTTCAAGAATCTCTCTTAAAAATGTCATTAGTAGATTATGTTGATGAAATTCGTTGAAAAATGAAACAAAACAGCGGCAGAAACCTGGGAGTATTAATTAACCCATTAAGTCCGGGAAGAGCACAATTTTCATACGATGTATGAGACTTATTTTCTGCCATAAAAAATTTAAATAAAAAATTCCAAACATACCTATTCTACTATTTTTGAGGTCGCTCTTTCGATTGGTGCAGTCAGTTTTGCATAATAATGACTTTAAAAACCAATATGGCGCATTTTAAATAAAAAAGAACAAAATTTTTTTTTTTTTTTTTTTTTTTTTTTTTTGAATCTTTTTCGCATCAATAAAGTTACTGAATCGATGCCAAACCACAACCAAAAGTGCACAAAATATCTAAACTTTAACTAGGAAAATTTTTTTTTTGCATTGAATCAACCTAACCTCTTCAAGATATCAAAGTGTAAAAAAAATGAACGTTATTTGATAAATTATGAATATTATCAATAAAATTCACATTTCTAACGGTATAATTGTCCAAAAAATTATACAAGGGGTTTTTGAGGTCGCTGATCACGAATTTGAGGTTAGATTTTCAAAATTCAAGATGGCGGATCCAATATGGCCGACCAAATTTCATAAAATGCTTAAAAATTACAACAATATGTGTATAGGGGGGTTTCTGAGGTCGCTGATCACGAATTCGAAGTTAGATTTTCAAAATTCAAGATGGCGGATCTATAACAGACCAAATTTCATGAAATAACTGAAACTCATGCGATAATGTTTATTATACTCCCCTCGAAAATTGGTTGTTTCCGTCCGTTAGCCGTTTCATAAACCTTTCCCAATTGGAACCTTGTAAAACCTTTATATTTTTATAATTCAAATTTAGTTAGCTGTCACTTGTAAATTAGAGCTAATAATTAATATTTAAATATTCGTAATTTTAAATATTCGAATATTCGAAGTTATTTGAAAAAATGCGAAATCCGAAATCCGAAATGTTCGACAAAGGAATGTGTTGTTCGCACATACATATACTGCTGCACTTGTGATTTGTATTTTTGTAAAAAATGTAGAGACACATTTCATGCACATCTTGAACAAAAAATGAAAAAATAAAAGCTTTCTATCGATAATTTATATTCAAAGATAAAAAAAAAACAAGCTTCTAGTAATGTATATATTTATGAATAAAAAATGAAAAACAGAAAAAAAAACAAAAAAAAAAACAAAAAAATAAAGAAACAAACAAAAACAAAACAAAAAGACTCTTGCCGTCCACCTCCACGTGGTTTGAGAGTGGAAACGTTTATGAAACGGCTAACGGACGGAAACAACCAATTTTCGAACGTAAACTCCCCGTATAATAAACATTATCGCATGAGTTTCAATTATTTCATGAAATTTGGTCGGTTATAGATCCGCCATCTTGAATTTTGAAAATCTAACTTCGAATTCGTGATCAGCGACCTCAGAAACCCCCCTATCCACATATTGTTGTAATTTTTAAGCATTTTATGAAATTTGGTCGGCCATATTGGATCCGCCATCTTGAATTTTGAAAATCTAACCTCAAATTCGTGATCAGCGACCTCAAAAACCCCTTGTATAATTTTTTGGACAATTATACCGTTAGAAATGTGAATTTTATTGATAATATTCATAATTTATCAAATAACGTTCATTTTTTTTACACTTTGATATCTTGAAGAGGTTAGGTTGATTCAATGCAAAAAAAAAATATTCCTAGTTAAAGTTTAGATATTTTGTGCACTTTTGGTTGTGGTTTGGCATCGATTCAGTAACTTTATTGATGCGAAAAAGATTCACAAAAAAAAAAAAACGCAAAAAATTTTGTTCTTTTTTATTTAAAATGCGCCATATTGGTTTTTAAAGTCATTATTATGCAAATCTGACTGCACCAATCGAAAGAGCGACCTCAAAAATAGTAGAATAGGTATGTTTGGAATTTTTTATTTAAATTTTTTATGGCAGAAAATAAGTCTCATACATCGTATGAAAATTGTGCTCTTCCCGGACTTAATGGGTTAAATAGAATCAATGTATACAATCATACCTTCTTTATCAGACAAGCTGTTGCGTGATTTGCGCTAAACTGCTCTATGCTATACAATTTCAAAACATTTTTAAGTTTGGAGGCATTTTATGGAAAATAAAACATTTCTATTGTGTTTTAATAGATGAAACTTCTTTCCTTTATTTTTCTATGATATTGCTCACATTCCTAAAGCAATATTATTCTTCTTGTGATAAAGAAAGAATGAAATGTGCACTATTCTGGTCTAAACATTTTATATAGGGCGAGCTGAGTTGTCCATTATATGGTATTATATGTCAGTTGTTCAGCCCCCTCGAGCATGCTATAGTGTACGCAGATGATCTCATAGTGTAAAGAATATGTCTAACAGTGGAAGTTATTCAAAATCTCTCATAGCGTTTAGAAATTTAAAAATCTAGTACTCAAAAGCAAAACCGGGCAGACATTACAGCAAAAGACCGTAGTGAAATACTTAGAGATCTGGCAAACTCATGAACCAAGGCCTTCCAAATGAGCAAATGCTTGTTCTACAGAAAACATCTTCGCCCTAGGGTCAAGATAATCTGTTATCAGGCGCTGGTTAGGCCAATTATATCATATGGATATCCTGTTTGGTTTAACATAAGCCCATCTTATATGGAAAAAATCCAAATTTTCGAAGGGCAATGATCTTCTCTTTCGAAATTTCGAACCCCGAATGCTTTTCTTTGCTTAAAAAACGAACAAGGTCCATAATTAACCCATTAATGCCTGAATAACAAAAAATTGTACGGCAACTTCGAGGCGCTAACTTTTATCGAAGGGGTGGTCAATTCTCATCGAGACCAACTTTTCTAGACGTATTTTGAGTCGCCCGACACGATCCAACCAAAAAAAAAAGTGAAAAAAATTATTATTATTGTTTTTTTGCAATATTACGTAAATAAATACCTTTTTCACGTCATTTTTTCGAAAAAACGACAGATTTAGTGGGGAAAAAGCTACTTTTTACTGCAATAAAGTGCATAAAACGTGTTATTAGTACTTAAACTTCAAAAATACGCAGGTATTTTTTTCGTTAAAAATATTAGGCTGCATAAGAATTGCAACAATGTAACGCATATTTGCATTACTTTCGATCACTTTTTTTTATCTCACTATGTTCGACTATTCCCAAAAATGTATATAAACTATTTTTAAGGGTCACTGATTACGAATTTGCTATCAGATTTTCGTAATTCAATAATTTTTGGCAAAATTCTCAATTTTTTCGAAAAAAAATTGGGTATTCGGAGTTTTTGGGGTCACTGATTACTGATTAAATGCCTGCATATTTTTGAAGTTTAAGTCCTAATAACACGTTTTATGCACTTTATTGCAGTAAAAAGTAGCTTTTTCCCGACTAAATCAGTCGTTTTTCGAAAAAAAATTACGTGAAAAAGGTATTTATTTGCATAATATTGCCCAAAATAATATATATATAATATATAATAATAATAATTTTTTTTTCACTTTTTTTTTTGGTTGGATCGTGTCGGGCGACTCAAAATACGTCTAGAAAAGTTGGTCTCGATGAGAATTGACCACCCCTTCGATAAAAGTTAGCACCTCGAAGTTGCCGTACAATTTTTTGTTATTCAGGCATTAATGGGTTAATAATTAAATTGAATTGAACTTGCGTTAGCATCAAATTAAGTTAGGCTATTTTTAGGTAGGGTAGCTAGTTTAAGTTAGGGTAGGGTAGATTAGGTCTTACTTATTTATAAAATAAAAATATATTAGATTTTAAGTTTTTTGAAAAATGTTTCTTAAAAATAGAAATACTAAATTTAAACAAGCAATAAGTGAAATAAAAATTAAAGTATGGCTCGCAATATTTGTTTAGGATTTAAGTACTAACTAAACATATAAGACAATAGTATTTAAGGCATTCAGCTATAAGACATTAATATGTACAATGTAAAAAAATAAATGCTGTCAAACAAGAAAAACGTCAGCTGTTGTGTCTGAAGACAGTGAAAAAAATTCGGTGCCATGTTTTATATATTTCCCTCATCGTTTTTTTTTATGATATGTGATCCGGATCTGCATATATATGTATATAGTAATATAGATCATTGAAAGAACGCAGCCAAATGAATGGACAGATCGAAAACAACACTTATTTTCAATGCCTCCAATTTGTTTTAAATTGGTTTAATAACAATAGAATGTGTAGATCTTCCTGGTACAAAATCTGGAGATTATTGCTAATTTTTTTTTTTTTTTTTTTTTTTCTGAATTATATCTGGATTTTACCGTTTCTGAATTTTGTCTTTCTGGATTTCGTCTTTCTGTATTTCGTGCCCAACCTGACTTTAATTACTTTAAATAGTTATTTCAACTTTTGCTTCCTAATAAATATTACCTCCCGACTAGAATTTTGGAGGGGTACAGCTAGGGTCCCTATGAGGCTAGCCATACTGCCTCGTGTGGGTCCCATGAGGCCGCCTAATAAGGCGCAAGAAGGGCAAATAACGCCTTGCCTCATTCGCGCATCATTATGAATGCCGTATGTGGTCCTCATGAGGCAAAATAATTGCTACCCGATTTAAACATTTTTCATGAAAATTGGTAAATAGGGGTTTTGCGGAATGCTGATTTCAAATTCGCTGTCCAAATTTAGAAATTCAAGATGGCGGATTCAATATGTCGACCAAAATTTCTCGATTGCAACGGATTTGAATGAAAATTAGTACAATGATTATCTTGAGGTCACTGATTTTGAATGTTACCAAAACTTACAAATCCAAGATGGCGGATCCAATATGGCGACCAAGATTTCTCGATTTCAACGGATTTGAATGAAAATTGGTACAATGATTATTCTGAGGCCACTAATTTAGAATTATATTAAGATTTGGAAATTCAAAATGACGTATCCATAAAGGGTTTTTCGGGTTAAAAAAAATTCTAGATTATAAAAAACTAGCACATTTGAGAAGTATGAGCCTAGGTGTATATTTGATGTTTGCCTAATCGAACCCCCGTAAGGCAAATGGTGGGATTGCCTATTTCATTGTAAGGTTATAAATGCATTAGGTTTGCTTCATAAAGACCCTTGTGAGAAACTCATAAGGTAAACCTAACTTCAGTATCGCTGATTTTATTTTGTGAGGTCCTCATGAGGAATCTACGAGGAAATCCCTCTATCGGCATACCCCTCACCGACCACATGAGGCGCACACGCTTCATAAGGCATGCCCCCTATAAATTCTAGTCGGGCTTTTTGAATTAGTAAAAAAAGGGAAAAAAATTTGAATTCCTCTGCTCTTATGCCCATTTTGCATGGATAAGTATATTAATGGTCGCATTATTAAAAACATGAGAAAATTGACCGTAGCAGCTTAGCAAATAAACATAAATATCATCTTCTTAGTATTCAATAACAAATTTTCTTGGTAAAACTCCATTTTGATTTGATACCTTCAGCTTTATTTATCGATTTGATCTGGCAAACCATGTTAGATACCTACACTGCTATTCTTGTCATGCCGAATGGGAAAAACGCCAATGCAATTCGTACATTTGCATTTTATGTATAGCGTGCACACCCAAAACACATGGGCACATTTATCATGGGTTTACTTATTGGATGCTTGCCTGCGTAATCTTGTTTAATTTTATCTTCCAGATCATCAGAATATGTAATGCTTATACTATTATAGATGCTTAATTGTCATAAATGCTTATATTAACTTTAGTTTATGCAAGTATGTATGTATTATACATTAATACAAAAAAAAAAGTACTCTATTTTGATTTGTGATTTTAAATTCATATTTATAATTATTCATTAGGAAAAATTTACCAAATATAATGGTACCAACTCGACTACCATTATGAAAATAACCGAAATAATTTTTTTGTAAAAACCCCGCCGCTTATAGGAAAATTAGTAGCTTTATTTAAAGTATTACCTATTAAATTTGGTGTTTGTAAAATACTTTAATATAAGTGAAATTATATCAAATTAATGGTAGAGTGCCTTATAAATTATTGAAATTCGATTGAAAAATTTGTATTTGCCTAGGCATACCGGTTGTACTCCTTAATTTTATAGTACCATTTTATCCAATGTTAACCCTCAGTCACAAAGGTCGGGTATACCATACCCAGAGCCTTTTAGAAACGCGTAGCATTTTCCAGGGGGAAGGGGTACATGTCTAAAGCGCATGCGTAAAAAAAGTAGAGGTACCAAAGTACCTAATTAGTGCTTCGTCAAAGTTATTAGTGTCACCTAGCATACTGTTTAATTTGTCCGAATATTGGTCTGGGTATTTTATACCCGCCATGTGTGAATTCGTTAGAAAACGTCGATAATCAAAATTTGACAAGTAAGTAAAAATGCGTACAAAAGAGCAATTACATCAACTTTTGATGTATATTTTTAGTATACAAATAATATTTTATCATTTTTTTTTCTTTCTAGCGATCAAAAAATGAGCAAGATGCGTGTTTTCTGTGACAGTTTAAGGATAGTAAATTCGTATATGGAGGCCTATTTCTAAAGTATGAAGACATAATTTTTTATGTAAAACAATTTAAGTTGGTGTTTCTTGAACTATTAAACTATAATAAATCCTTGCTTTTAGTATGGAAACCCGTGCACGAAGGAATGCGGTTGAAATTGCCTTGTAATTTGCTCTTCCACTTCTTTGGAAAATTGCTCATTTTCAAATTACAAAAAAAATATGGTTTTTGGAGTAAAATACTAAGTCGTGCTGTTTTTATGATAGTTCGAACATTTGTTTACAAGGATTGATGGTTTATACTTTTTAAAAATCGTACTTGATATGTTTTATAATTTTTTGAAAAAAAAATGTTTTTCTGAAATTTTGCTTTTTTTTTTTTTTGTTTATTGCTGTGTAATTTTTACAATTAATAATTTTTTATGTTGGGAACGAAAGGTTAATATCCCAAACAAATGAAAAAGTAGCATCGAAATTGCTAACGAATACTTTCACTATACGGTATTCACGTCCAAACTCTGGACGGGTAGACCATACCCGCCTTTGTGAATTCTAAATGGAAAAGGCCTTGTGTGACTGAGGGTTAATATAGCAGCTCCTCCTGTGGAATATCTCTAATTGTAAAAAAGCTATTTTTACGGGATTAGATCCTATTTATCCGTATAATAAACAATTAAATAGTGGCTGAAAATCATTGCTATAAATAGTTGTTTATATTAAAATCGACAATTGTTTTCATTTGTTGTGTATGTATGATAATAGCTTATTAATGCCGAGTTTTGCAATTTGTTTATTTCTTTTGAATTTAAAATACGAAAACAACTTCATTGGCCAGAATTGGCCGAATCGTCCTCCATGAGCCATCGAAAAACAGCTCCAACATATTCAAATGACTTGAGAACTTTTTAAATAAAACTCCAAAGCCCCTGACTGAGGTTCGTTGGGAGTTAGCTTATTAAATATTCCATTATAAATCCCCATCTAATCTATCCTCAGCCCCTTGTATCATGTGCCATATAGCTGGGCCTGGAAACAAAAAATTGTTTCTAATGCTTCAAGCGATAGATGCGGTCTCCCCCGTTTTCCTCGAACGATACTTGGAAATTTTAAAATTTTTAAAAAATATTTCCGAAATGTTTTCGACAGGAGTCAGGGAGGATGCTGCGGTGGAGGAATCAGGAATGAAGGGAAGAATATTCTAGGACGGGGCGAGTTATCAGTTCTCAATCTGTCAACGAACCGTCCGCGCCAGGACCGGAATAAATGATGCATTGCATCACAATGTGACCTTTGACCCTCTGCCTGTCCGGACCTCATTTCAAAGAGTTTACTTCGGAAAATTGAGTGGAAAATTGTACGATAGCCCCGCGGAATGCATTCGGTGAGAAAAAACCAACCCGGGTATAAAGCAGACTCGTTGGCGGGCGAAGTCGTTGTCCGTACAACAGCAGACCAACTCTGGGTGTCTCCGTCCTTCTGAACCACCCTTTCGAGGGATGCTTGGGGATAGGGATGAGGACGGTATGACGGTTTGCTTGCATTGACATTTGGGAGGGATTACTCCATGCCTCTGCCTTGATCCCTTCAGTGTCTTTCACAGCTTTTGAAAGTCATTTGCAATGAAAGTGTTGTCTCGACTCTTCGGGACAACTAACAGACCTCGCCATCAGGAACGACACCGACACCAACGACGACGACGACGATGATAGCGATGACGCTTCTCTGCCGGGGTCCCTGGGACTCCTATCCTCCTCCCCTAAAATTGGACATTGTGCCCCGAAGGCAGAAGCAGCACAGCAGCGTCATTCACGGCCCAGACGAGCACCCTGCAGACTACAAAACGGACTATATAGTATAGTAACAATCTCTGTCGCCTAAATGTATACACAAAAGAGGCATTTTCAGGACAATATTCCAGAAATTTTCACAAATTCCGTTTGTATCATTATGCAAATTAAGGAGCGCTCCAGCATAGTGCTGTTTCTATTATTCCCGCTGCCGCCTTTATATCCTGGCAATAAGCGATTCCCGCCTTTTGTTTGAAGCACGGGAATCAGAAAAGTTCCACGAGCAGTATACACCGCAAAAGTGTATCCCTCGCCCCACGCCATCCTACCGCGATAAGCTGTGGCACGGTAATCCGTGACAAAGTTGTAATAATTGCATGCAGTCACTCCAAATTAACCTGAAACGAAATTTAATTTGCAATTATTTGCTAGCACAGCGGGCGATTCACTCGTCTTTGTGCTTGCATGAAGAAGCAGGCGATAGCGCGGAGCCCCAAGCACTGTAGGTGCTCCATGAAAAGTTGCGACAGATATCTGCGATGCGATGCTATCGTATGTGACAAGAGCCGTGCTTAATTGGCAAAACTAGCTTAGGTTATTGAAGATGTGAAAATGTAATGAGCACCTTTAATTTCCACAATTTTTAATTTTGTGGACTTAACTAAATTATTTCAATTCGTTCGCAAAAGAACTTTTAAGGGATCAAAGTTGAAATTCAAGTATATCATCCTAAGAATATTTCCTGAAAATTTCACAGCAATCGGAATACTCATTCAAAAGTTATAAGATCGAGAATAATAAGAAGGGACACTCTAACACGCTCTCAAAATACCAACTCATATACAAGCTCTCAAAAATATACCTAGACATATTTTCCGTTAGATAAAGCAGGTCAAGACTACTACTTCTGTAAATTCGTATAAGAAATATAGAGAGAAAAATAGACACTAAAAAATTGTCACAGACAGCATTTACAGAGTAGACTATAAAGTGGAGCATATTTTTATAATGCATTTTTAAAGGCGATCTGGATCGATTGGATTGGTATTGGTCTCTCAATTTTATCTCCCCTTGGAATGCTAAGTTATAGGAAACTGGAAAATCAAAGAAGGGAGAAGAGGCAAGTCGCACAAACTGAGCATAAATACGGATGAGATTGTTTACATTTTTTCATCGTACGTTTTTAAAGGCGGAACGAAACGAACGTAGTTGTGTGCGCCGTGAAATGTGAACAATCTTAAAAGTTTTTAGATAAAATAGTACGTTTTTAAATGCAGTTAATGAAATATAATTAAAATTTGTTTTAGATAAATAATGGATAAGCATCAAAAGAACTATAATAAAAAATTTAATAATACCGATATTCTCGTAGACGGAGACCTAAATCATTTTAAAACAAATTTTGTTTTCCTGTTCAGGCTTCACAATTTAAAATGGATACTGAATCCTAAAAATTCTTCTAATTATTTGTTATAGTACTTCTTATATCCTCTATAATTAATACTTATATTTATTACTTATTCTTGGCTCTTCTTTTATTTTTGATTTAATTGGAGTTATACTTTTTTCTACTTTGATTTTATTGTTTTGCTACCTTTCGGATTCGTTTTTTCCACATATTTAAAATATGGATTTCCGTTTTTTTCCATATTTTTACACTTCTTTTTCTTTTTAACTTTTACATTTTGTTACTATGTATTCATTATTCATCTTTTTTTTGCTTAGTTGTATTGCATGGTGGTAGATTGTGTTTTTAGTTATACAGACTTCTTAAAATGAATTGCTTTTATTTTGTTCTTCTGACTTTAGAATTTAGTTTCAAATTTATATTACTTAAGATTACACTCCACGGTAGACTATAATTGGACTATGTCTGGATTGTATGGTATAAATAACTAAAATAAATAAATAAGCCTAAAAAATGTATAGACTGAACAGCCGAAGCCGCAATTAATCGATTCACTCGATTCACTCGATTCAACTGATCAAATGTAAGATGAACATTTTTAGAGAACACTCGATTTAAGAGGATTAACAAATGAAAATATGATGAATTTTATAATATATAGGGCTCTATGATTTTTTTTTTTTTTGAGGTTACAATATAAAATTTAAAAAAAACCTATTCCCGCAAACCACAGCTATAGCCGTCCAATTTTTAGTGATATATAGGCAAATAACGATTTTCAATTTTCAAAATTTGATGTTATATTTGTGATTAGCAACTACCAAAACTCCTGTATACTGAATTTCATGAAAATCTGTGAGATTTTTAAAATTTGTTGTCCGCCATATTGAATTTGCCATTTTGAATTTTAAAAATCTGATTTTAATCTCATAATCAGTGACGATAAAAACCCCTTGGTACAGAATTTCACGAAAATCTATACGATTTTCAGAGTTTCAGATTTTCAGAATCAGCACTATAGAAAATCCGCCATTTTGAAAAGGTTATGAGTGATGGCGATCAGCAAAAAAACTTTTTTCTGTAAGTTCAAACATTCCGATCACCGTTGATCATAGTAAGATTTGCATTGCAAAACTCTATTACCTTGAAAAAAAATTACAAAAAAAAAAAAAAATTGAAATTTGTTGATACTTTTTTTCGAAAAAGTCGCTATATTTAATTTCCTATTGGAAAAAACTCCATTTTGACGACAGATTCTGAAAGAGCACACTCAAAACTAGTAAGATTCATGGAATCGTGGGGCGTTTGGGGTCTCCACCGCCCACAACATTTTCCATGTAAAAAAAAGAAAAACGCCCCGGCGCCTAAATGTCATATACCTAATTCATCGGTGAACTCGTCAAAAATAAGCAATTCCATAAGGTTAGAAAACTTTAGCAATCAACTTTCCGCGAGACCAATGTACTGGGGTCTATTTTAAAATAATAATAATAAAAAGGGATTCTTAACGCTAATTGGACACTTTAAGCAACCAGATGTAATGAACTAAAAACTTGTGTTAGATTCCTATCAATTTTATATTTTACAAGTTTGTTGACTTTTAAAAAGAAGTTAAAATATTCCCCAATAACTATTATATGCGGACAATGTCCACTTGAATCCTTTTTTTTATCACCTAGAGCCAATCATCCGCAACGAAAAGCGAGGAGGGAAAAGGCTTAAATTCGAAAATCTCTTCACAGTCCGATCATAAAACTGGTGCTATTCAACAATAAACGGGTAGACGTCGAGGAATTTGGACCTTCCATAGCCCCAAAGATGGCCGTGAGGTAACGGCTTACAAGATTATAAAGTCGAAAACTTCTCCACTATCCCTACACCATGAGATTATCCCCAGGGGAACCAATTCCTTTTATCTAGGCGTTTAAAATTGAATCGAAAATCTCCCGACAGAACCCTAAAATTGTTTGCGCTGTAAACATAATCGCCTTTTACAGCCTCACAGCATTCCCCGTAATTTTTATTGCCTTGTAAAAATTGTAAAAGGGATGAAAACGGGGGCGCAAGAGACTAGCGCCTCATGTGGCATGGTCTGGCACTGTACAAAGGGAAGAGTTTATCGTATTGATGAAAACCTAGAGATTTATCAGAATGTGCGAATTCCTCAAGCTGGAAGATGCTTTCGCCTCCATTTCTCCTGTAGAAACGCATCCTGAATAGAACTTGTGTGGCAGCGAAATTGTGGAAATTTATTTCAAACGCAGGACACGTCGGCTAATAAATCAGCAGAGAAATGTAGACGACGACTGCCTTCGAGGAGGAAGCCACTAGAGAAGATCTGTTCTTTGCTCATTTCGCCCTATATTCGTTTTATTTTTTTCTTAAGATATCCACCAAGAAACGGAGTGTTCTATGAGTGCCACTTTGCATTGAGGGAATAATTGAAAATTTTTATGGAGAAAAAACGCTTCCTTAGAAAAGCAAGTTCAAAATTTATTACGTTTCCACTACAGCAAAAGCTAACGCTCCTCCATCCTTTAACCTTCAGTCTTCTACTACTTTTTTCGTCTTTTGCGTTCCGGACAAAACCTCAGCACTTTTGCTAACGTGCAGGTTCCTTTGAAATGGTGCGATTCAAATGCAAATTGCTCAAGAAAGCATTCTGCAGGTCTGCAGAAGTAATGCTCATTTTCTTGAATGTTTTCCTCGAATTTTGTGTTCCAAAAATGGAATTGTGGCTTCACGACGGATAGCTTAGCAGGTAAATGGTTAAATTTTTGCCACACTAATATAATTATTAAAAGCTTAATGCGCTCTAAGATTAAATTGGATCCGTATCTCTGCAAACGAGTGATGCAATTCAGTGGTATCTTTATTTAGTTAGTCCAAATATCAATTTCGCTTTTCAAATCTCGTTCCTCTGAGAAATAATTGGTACCATTAATTGAGTAGCCAAGTTTTCGTTATTTGTCATATGGAAAATTAAGTCATCATGCAACGCTCTACATTCGAATAATCAACAAGTTCGACCCATCTACAATTATTTAAATAAAAAATTATCTAGTTTAACCTAAATCGACAAATAAATGTAATCACCATTTTATCCCATTAACAAAAATTATTATCGCCAACTAAAAAAAATATCTGTTATTTTGATCACTTTAAAAATCCAGTCATTTTTTGACTTTGCAGTTTAACACCTAGAAATTGACTGCGTGATTAATTTTCCATGTGACAAATAATAAACCCTTTGTTACTCAAATAATAATACCAATTCTATTTCAGAGGAAAGAGATTTTAAACGCGGAATTGCTCTTTAGACTATTTTTCAACCTTATTACCAATTATCAACAATTTATGTACGTACATACATCCCCGATAAAACAATATTTCAAATAATAAAGTTTTCATTTGATCCAACAGAAAGTAGATTTTTTCTTTCCATGCATATTTCGAAAATTTGATAATTATAAATAAAAAAATAAATTGAAACTTATTACAGAACTTTCAAATTTTATACGTATATATCAGATTCTATACCCTTTTTATACAGGGTGTCCCAAAAATACCAGGTCAGAGTGACATGGAAAATAGGTTAGCCTTAGATGTGTCGAATAAAATAAACATGACCTTAGTAAAAGTTTCTTAGTTCTCGAGATATTGTCACTTTTTAATTTTGTTTAAAATCTCTACTTTTAGTTAGAAATTCAACCACCATTGCTAAAAATAACTTCAAGTTGTTTACTTTTTTATTTGTCAGGTATCTTGAATAGTTGTTTCAGGCGTTAAAAGTAAAATTTTGCCGAAATTTAGTGTACCTTCCAAGAAAAATAACGCATTTGTGTTAGCTTTTAATTCTGTCAAAATTGTAACTTTAACTTTGACAATCAGTCGTGGAAAAAAAATGTACTAAAAGAAACTGGATAATTATCTTAAAAACTACTCAATTTAATGCAGATTCAGAAATGGTATGATACTTGAGGAATTATTTTACAAACAATTTGAAATTGCTATTTTTATCATTAAGAGTTGTGCCAAAGCCGGACTCTATTCTGGAAAATAAAACTCTATTATTGCGCAATCAATAATAAAAAAAGGCCACATTGCATGTTTATTAGCTGTCGGCCTTTGTCTTTTGTGGCTGTTGACCTGTTATCAGGTAAACATGAATAGGACAGCTGCGACCCTTTGCTATTCCGCTTTTTCATTCATTCTTTTAGGGTATTGTGATATTGATTTAAAAAACCCAAAAACTGTTGAATTTGTTTATTATTACAGTAAATGTTCAAACTATCTGCCTCCAACACAAATGCACAATTGACATCTTTTAACAAAACAGTTTTCGAATCTTGTCAAACTCATCTGAGATATACAATACACACGGAAAAAACTACGTAACACTCACCGCAGCGGCTCGACAAATATCTCAGATGAGTTTGAGAAGATTCGAAAACGGTTTTGTTAAAAGATGTCGATTGTGCATTCGTGTTGGAGGCAGATAGTTTGAACATTTACTGTAATAATAAACAAATTCAACAGTTTTTGGGGTTTTTTAATCAATATCACAATACCCCATGAATGAAAAAGCGGAATAGGAAAGTGTCGCAGCTGTCCTATTCACGTTTACTTGATAACAGGTCCACAGCCACAAAAGACAAAGGCCGACAGCTAATAAAAATGCAATGTGGCCTTTTTTTATTATTGATTGCGCAATAATAGTGTTTTATTTTTCAGAATAGAGTCCGGCTTTAGCATAACGCTTAATGATAAAAATAGCAATTTCCAAGTTTTTTGTAAAATAATTCCCCAAGTATCATACCATTTCTGAATCTGCATTGAGTAGTTTTTAAGATAATTTGCCAGTTTCTTTTAGTACATTTTTTTTCCACGACTGATTGTCAAAGTTAAAGTTACAATTTTGACAGAGTTAAAAGGTAACACAAATGAGTTATTTTTCTTGGAAGGTACACTAAGTTTCGGCAAAATTTTACTTTTAACGCCTGAAACAACTATTCAAGATATCTGACAAATAAAAAAGTAAACAACTTGAAGTTATTTTTAGCAATGGTGGTTGAATTTCTAACTAAAAGTAGAGATTTTAAATAAAATTAAAAAAGTGACAATATCTCGAGAACTAAGAAACTTTTACTAAGGTCATGTTTATTTTATTCGACACATCTAAGGCTAACCTATCTTCCATGTCACTCCGACCTGGTATTTTAGGGACACCCTGTATGTGTACATATCTACAAATATACGCATTTTTTTCTAATTGATATCTATGCAAAAAATATATTCGTTCTGATTGACTTTAAATAAGTTTTTCTCGAAAATATGTTCTCAAATTCGGTGATCACTGTTATTCAAAAACCACTCATCAGATGTAAATGAAATTTATACAGCATATAGAAAACATAAAAACTAGGGCCTGATCGAAGGATTTTTGTTTTGGATTAAAACTTATATTTTTATAAACAATAAATAATAAATAATAAAAAAGTGCTTTTGTCCTTGAAAACCCGCGAGTAAATTACCAGTGGCCGCCAGTTTTTTTATTTAAAAAAAAAGCTTCAATGAGGCCCTAGAATAACTATTAATCTAATGATTCTTTTTGTTTCATTGATTTTACATGAACCAGTAAAATGGTATGATGGTCACCGCAAAGCACGGCTTGTGAGCAGGGGTCCAACAAATATGGCGATAATTTAGTCTACAATAAATATTTTGTTTTACAATTTTTGTAAAATAAAGTTAAAACATAACATAATAAATTTGTATTATTTGTTTTATACAATAAATTAAACTACTGTAAAAAAACAATTATTTAAAATACTCATTTTTTCACACCGCTGAATACCCTTAACCTCTTAAAATGTATGCCAAAGTTCAAAATAACGACATATTTTTCAAAACCCTTTTCATTTATAATGACTAATTCAAATTTGAAAGGCTACTACATTAAAGGTGAAGAAAATTGCTAAAATTACTTACTTACTCTCCGGTAGTTCTAGTATTAAAGCTTCAGTCGGTTTGTTTTAAGAGATTAATTACAATTGTAAATGGCCTTTCTGACCAACATTCATATATACTCTATTTATAACCTGCTGAACTCACTTACAAAATGTTCTTTGAGCACGCTAATGTAAATAACCTTTCTTCTTTTCCTTTAAATTCTCAATCTTGTTTTTATGTCTTTCACTCTGAATAAATAGAATTGAATTCATGCTCAATGAACATATATAAATTTAATGATTGCGAACACAATTACACAATTTTCACTATGTTAGTGAAAAAATGAAATGTTGATTTTTACAGGCACTAGAAACGCCACAACGAAACGCGTTGTTTAATTATCAAATTAAGGTCTTCAGAAAAATTAAATTAATTAAAAAGAATTTATTGAAGCAATTTCATACTAGAATTAGTTAAAGTGTATAGCTTTCGGTCTTAGAGAAGAATAGTAAGTATATATTAGTATATATTTAGATGTAATTTTATAAGTAACAAGTATAAAAAGAATAATTATATAAAATTTTCCCCCTTAAATGTTATGAAATATAAGGCAATAATTTTTCCATTGATTAATCCAGGATATTTTTTCTTAGTTTTCTTTTGTTTCTCTCGGAGAAAAAGAAGTTACTGAAACAACTCATAGTGTTCAATTTTTTAATTTAATTAAATAAACTTTAAGCTTTCATTTGATGGCCCACTCCGCACTCTGGGAGATTAAGAAATATTCAAAAAATATATTTCTATAAGACCTCTTACTTTTGAATTTCAGTGTTCATTTTCAGGCTTTAAAAGCACCAGCAAAGGGTCTAGCCGTGTTAGCATGACGAATATGTTCCCAATAGGAGCCTACATTGTGGCATACACCATCATGTAGGACAGGTGACTGGTAGTCAATATAAGTTTATTTCTCGTCTCTAAATTTCTGCGTCCTTGAGATATATAAAAAAATTGTCCGAGACGGACTTTATATTTAATAAATTACGGAAGATGAGAAAGTAAAACCAAATGGCAGTATAAGAAAACATTCCAGAGTGTATTCCAATATTTTTTTGAAAATTTTATCCGTTATGTATGTGTATATAAATTTTCAATAACAATTTCAAATTTTTGTTATCTATAACTTGCTTTTGATTGACAACTTCAAAAAAATACTAAATAGTGCTCTACATATCCTCTAGTAGTACTAAGTTTCATCAAAATCGAAAGGGTACAACAACAAGTAAGTATATACTAGGTCCCATAAATTAAGCTGTATTCAAAAAGGTCTAGGTATGTTAAATAGATTTATTAATCATTTACAATGTACAACAATTACGCAAACAAACAAACAGAATACCTATTATGCGACATTTGTAAAATAGTTTATACCAGTCATAATTTTATCGCTTGTATTTTAATTTTCGAATAAAAACTGATATTACTGGAGAATTGACGTAATTTTTTTTATGATTTTTAACAAGTAAATAGTTATATTTTATAATGATTTTATTTAAAAAATAAAAACTTAAAATTAAAATCGATTTTTCTCGAGAATAAAATCGAAAGGTGTCTTTGCGCTTCAGGAACACATTGAGGAGGCCCTCCCTATAACATATATGAAACTGGACAAAATCCGTGATTCACAACCTTGATACCCCCTTGTCAGTGTAGGTGACGTCATGAATAAGCTACACTTTTTCAAAAATATTGGCATTATGTTCTTGAATATCTTGTTTGTCTTTATTTGTTTTAATCCCAAATAAATGGGGCACATGGGATATTAACAAGTTCAATATTTTCTCGCCAAAGGGTTGCATGAAGGGTTAGCATAGAATGGGGTGTCGTTGGGTCTTCGGATACCACATTGCATTAGAACCGTCAACATCCTTTGAACAGGGCTGTCCAAACAACAAGTCAAAATACCAAACCGCACCTAAGCTCTTTATCATATTCGGATCGGTCAAGCAATCCGGGTGGATGTAGCAAAAATGCAGGGACGCCACCCTACGAAATCCAGAACATATGGCTGGCTTAAAAACTGGGTCACCCTATTCTATTTGCCCAAGAGCTTTGTGCGAACACGGAAGGGAATTCTCTTAAAAGTTCAATCAAGCTCCTTCATATCGTTCGAGTGGAGGAAACCGATGGAAGTAATCCCGGATTACGCTTATATATCATGACCAGTGCCTTCTCTTCTCTTCCTTTTTACTTTTTTAATCTAATTTAAGACCGAAAAATAAATTTCCCCTAGGCACGTGAGTCGCAAATCCCCAGAGCCCTGTTAGCAGAAGCTTAACCCAGCCGGGAGTTAATCACTAGCGCACCGGAGTGGCAGATATCATCCAGCCAATTGTTTTGGTGGATCATTCAAATTCAAACTACCCGAAATTGAGGTGTTCACGCTCAACAGTCGCTACTGAAATTCTCGAGGATTATTATAAGGAAATCTTTCGGGAGTCCTCCACATGACCCAAGTCGACCATAACATTCTTATCACACTCACGCAGAACTTAATTTTAGCTCTGATGCTTCGACATCCGCGTCGCCCCGTTCCCTTCCAATTTGGCGGGAGTTAAAGTGCTCAAAATCTGGCTGGAAGCTTCTCATGGTCGTCGTCGTCGTCGAGAGAGCAATCTGCCACATAAATCCCCGGGGAACCGGAGCAGCAGCCGCCTCGAAAGGACCACAAAGGAGGGCGACATATTCATAGCTTGTCGTCATCCCATTGCCAAAAGTTCCCAATTTATGGCCCAATATCGAAGCGCGAGATCCTCTTGCATCTGCACAATGCAGTGCCGGGAAATTGTCCCGATAACGAACGGACCCCACCCGGATCTCTCGGCTGGATGCTGGTCGACCGACATAAACTACTGTGCTAAAAAGTTTACTCATTTGTTCATTTCTCATGTTCAACTACTACGAATCTGGGGCCTATAGTCGAATTCGGGACTAGACTATTTTGGGGATGTATTTTGGGAGGTGCGGGAGCTTCCTTGCACTAACCAAACAGAAATGCCCTCCCCCCTCAGTGTGTCGACACGGAGGACTATTCCTCCAGCTTCTGCTGGACTACACCACGAGCCCGTTTTTACTATTCCAGGACGGAAATTGAAATGTTTTTTTATTTCGGTGCACAGCGATCTCGCGATAGCGCGAATATTTATGGGAAGAAATTATTTTCAGATAACTAGAACGGATGGGCGGCCGGCGTGAAATGTGCAAAATATGTTGCCGGTTGTGGCGAACGAATGCCTATCGGGTAAATGCAACACCACCCCCGCCATTCTTAAATAGGAGAATTTCGTGGATGAATTACACATCCCCTTTTGAATCGAAACGTTGTTTTTCAGGATTTCGAATGTATGTATTTTTTTATACATCAGTGCTACTCTTTGATGTATCATGAGGTCAAGGACCAAGGTCACTGAATATTTAAGTTAGGAATAAATGCCGTAAATTGGAAAATCTTAAAATTTTCACGTGCCCATTTTAGAAAAGCTACAACATTTAAATTTAATATATATAAAGTGTGGGCCATCAGTTGGTTTCTTTTTAATTTACACATTATTTTGACACAGACAAATCTTTCGCCGTCAAAAAATTAGGAGAAACACAATATCATATCTCCGTAGTACTAAATGGGTAGATTTAAGCTTGAACAAAGTTGAGAAATATTGAAAACTTATTTCTAAAGTTAAAGATGGACGTTATGTTGACAATCCAAAAACGATGCAGGTACTTAAGTACAATATTGAATGAACTATTCGTAAAATAGGGCCTCAAACCATCGAAAATGTACTGCAAAATTGCGTTGACTTGATGGGTTACTGCCAAGCCACTCGAGACAGCTATTTAAATGAAATCATATTCCATATTACTAATCATAAGTTTTACTATTTTCAATGAATAAACAAACTTTGAAAAATATTCAACATTGTTTATTTTAAAAGAAACCAGCTAACGAAAGTTCTGTAGTTTTTTTGTTTGTTACTCTATTACGCCTAAGCCTTTGCATCAATATGTGCAATGTTTTTCCTGAAGGTAGTACATATGTATGTAGTATGTAGTATTCCAACTAAAAATATAAATAAGATTTAGAAATTACGGACCAATGCGACTAAAACTTTTAAAGTTTAACTGATTTCCATGAAAATTGGAACCTTCGGTTTTTTTTAATAACGAAGCCAATATGGGAGCCGACATTTTTAAAATTCAAGGGGTCTTATGAAAATTATTATAAAGAGAATTTTGAGGCTACTTATTTCGAATCTACTATAAATATTCGTAAATTCAACATGGCAGAAAAGCCAATATGGCTATCAAAATGTCCACGACTGAAATTATTACTATTAGAAAAGGTATTGACTTTTTTAGGATTCCCGATTTAATATCGAGTGAGAAATAAGTGCGGTGAAGTGTTTAGGTAGACGATAATTTCTTCCACAAGGAGGTAAATAAATAGTATCAATGTTATTCCATAACGTAAAAACTAAAAATTGAATTATAATAATAAATATTTACAGAAAACTTAACAATAAATTACAAATAGATAAAAAATAAAACTCTAATTTCAGAGGTTAATGTGATAATAAGATTAGTTGCACCTTTTGTGGAATTCTATAAAATATATAACATTTTAACCTTAAAGATATATTTTGGCTGTCAATTCGATTTAAAAACGGAACAGGCCCAATTATTTATAAATTTTATATTAACATTAAAGATGCTTGAAACAAATTTGTTCTCCTTTAATATCAAAAATTAAACTTTCTGTTCTTTTATATTTATGCCTATTACAAGGTCAGGCCAAAAGCATTTACATTTAAAAGGGATAAAAATCCAAAGCCAGGTTGCTTTTGCTTGTTTTGATATCGTTTTTTGGACTAATGATTGCAAACTCTTTCGTTTGAGTGCTAAATCCAGATCCACAATAGATTATTTATTGGCCAAAAAAAATCGTAAGTTACCCTTAGCAAGTTTGAAAATAACTAAAAATTTGTACCTTGCCTTTTTTTGAGGCAAATTAAGTCTGACTAAAGGCTTCTCAGGATAATATTCTTTTCAATACAGGAAAGGGGAAGGCTAATTCCCTAGGAATTTATCTACAAAATCTAGAAAACGGAAATTGTTCACACATTTTCGAATTCTTCTGGAAAGACTGAGGATTGAAATATTCCCTCGGGATGTAATATGATTTCATGCTCAATGTAAAGCTCTCATGCCAACTTAGTCTCAACAAAATTTCAGATATATCACATTGTGTTTTGGAACCAGAAAAGTATTTCTTGTGAAAATTATCATTCTTTTCTATGAAATTCTAACATTATTAAATGTTAACCTGTGTAGGATTTGACGTCAAATGAAATTTGGCACTTAAAGGTGTTCTGGATTTTTAATTTTGACGAAAATTGGTATTGGGGAATTTTCAGGCACCTTGACTTTAAATAAAATCTAAAATTTAAAATAAAAATATTTTACTTAGAAGTTTGGAATTTGAAAAATAACTGCCTAAGGTTATAGGTAACTTCTTGATTAAGTAGTTTGTTTTTTAATGTTATGGATGACACTCTTTCTAGATGATTCAAAATAATTCTAGGGAAAACTTGAAATTATTAAAGCACATCTATTATGGCCACAATCGATGTTATCTTCAAAAATTAGAAAAAAAGGAACATAGAAAATGTTGATTATAACAATAGCAACAATCAAATTTTTAAATTAATTTTGTTTTTAATCACGCATTAGTAATTTTTCAAAATAACTTGGTTTTCGGATAATTTCTTAGTTTGCCTCCAATTTAATTAGTGTATTCGTGAAATTGGTTTAGAGCAGCAATTAAAAAATGGTAAAGTTAATAAAAAGTTATAAATTTACTTCTCTTTTTTAAATCTATTCAGATTCAGAAATTCTACATCGGTTTAAAAGTAATTTTGCACTATCGTTAAAAAGATCAGGAATATTTTTCTTAATTTCATAATTCTTCAATTTAAAACCTATTATTATTTGTTGCTTATTGGTTACAATTTGATACTGATGAATTTCCTTTTGTTGAGTGTACTATAAAATGCAAATAGTAATTTCGTAGTTATGTATTAAATAACTTATATAGAGAGGGTAAAATGATAACATTCTTGCTGGGATTTAACCAGAAATTATGTTGATCCATTGCTTGCTTATACAGACCGGATTTTCACAACTTTCTCAGCAGGGAAGGGCAACATATTTTGAGAGATACACCATTGCTTTCCGATTCTAAATGCCTGGAATGCAGGAGGACTGGTGCATTTCAATTTAACGATTCCGACCTTCCAGGAATCGTAAACAATCCCGAAGAATGCACGGGTCTCATCTATAATGCAATCATTTTGCAAGGTTCTGCTGCTACACTGTACATTTTACATCAGGAGTGCAAGCTGCTCCACATTAAGCCATCTATACATTTTTGCCCCAATAAATTTCCCGCATGAAAAATGCACACATAACTCAGCCATTTGAGTCGGGACGTCCTTCGGGGTAATTTTATGTTTCGCGCCGATTACTTCATGAATTCCGCAGTTTGAGAAAGCGGTAAGGACGACAAAAATCAAAATCATAACAAAGTTGCAAGGCAAAAGTTGGCCCAGGATTTCCGTCCCATGGGTTGAGGGAACAGCAACAATAAAACATTTTTAAAGCCAGCTGAGTTGAATATTAAAATCGTATAAAAATGGGACATGCACACGCTGTGCCGCCCATAAATTGGCTCCTTTCTGTTTCCTTCGATATTTTTGCCCTTTGCCACCCGCGTCCAAATGTTAAGCAAAAATTTCTGCTGTTCAACTGAACCGGCGTGGCGTACACAGAGGCAAGCAACTTTTGCTTAAATCGCTTAGTACACACAAATAATGGCATGAAACGAATGAATTGTGACCAGAATTGTATCCCTTTTTTCTCTCGGGACCTTGCCCAGCCGTGTATTGACCTCCTTAATCCGATTATAGCTTTAAGTAAAAATTTAGTTGCAGAGGGCGCACAAATTACACAGCAAGTTGCTTTCGAGTGATAAATTGCCAGAACAACATTTCTTGAGGCTTTTTAATGCTGGGGCCCTCTCTTCTATTTTTTGTTTTGTTTTTTGGTTTTTTTGAAGGGGTGGTTACTGGACCGGGAGGTGAAGGCCGTTCCTGTTTCTTACAAAATCCAAGAAACTAGGGTCTCCCCCCATCGTTCAGCGACTGGAGGAAATATGTTTTAGGCAAATTAGCCTATTTGCTTCACGACTGAATCGAAGCACCAACAGTGGCTTAATTACTTCCAGAGGCTAAGTGCTCAGCATTTAAGCGAATGTTTAAGAGCGGTCGACTGGAGGTTAATGGCGAAATGTCTATGTCGGAAGACTACTTGAAACCCTCTTCAAAATATGAAGCTCCATTGACCCCAAAACCCTGAAATCGAATGTCATCCATGAACCACTTTATCACAAAACTCGCTCAGGAATTAGGGTAAATGCACAACTTCGAGCAGAAAGCCCAACTTAGGGATGCTTATTTTTAAGGCATATTGTAAAAAGCCTACAGATAAGACTTGTAAAATAATTAATTACTTTGGTAATATTACTCCTACTATTACCATCACTGCAGTGGTAATTGTAATGGTAATGCTGGTTTAATTGCTTCATTATAATTAATTACTAATGAAGCTTTCATTACCAATACCCATTATAATGAAGTTAAAAGCTCCCACTACTTTTGTCTCTGGTGAAAATATTTATATGAAACCATGATTAAATTTGATTTCACACACATATGTCAATAAAAATTAATCAAGATATTTTCAGAAAGTAGGTACGGCATGACTTTTTGTTACACTCTACTCTCTTTAGTGTGAAGCACCTTCGAGATTTCTGAAATCTACCTACTTGTAATATCTAGCAATAAAATGTTTTCTTACAGAACCAATACAAACTTTTTTCAGTAGGAAAAGTATAATTTTCCGTTTTCTTCCTACCGAACAAAATTTTAAAAATATTTGTAAAATTCTCCATTGCTTCAAAAGCTATTTTCGCCTAAAAATGCTTGTCATGTGTACAGGGGATAGGGGAAAAGAAGAGATTAATATCTTCGTATATACAATATGTAATGAAATTAAGTCTGATTTTATCTTAATTATTCAAAATAAGTAAGAATTTTCGCCGGAGACAACAGTAATGAGAACTTAAAAATCATAGCGCAGTGACAATTACTTCATTACAATTTCCATTGCAATGGGCAATGGTAATGAAAGCTGCATTAGTAATTAATTACCATAAAGTAATTCAACCAGCATTATGGTAATGGTAATTAAAAAAATATCAATTACTCGTAATGGTGATTGTAATATGACAATTTTACAAATCTGACAGAAAGTTCAGAATACATTATCGTTTAACCCATTAAGGGGGTATCCCACTCTAGAGGGCCTTGCATTGAACGTTTTTTTCAGGGAGGTGTACAAGAAAATACAAAACATTTAGAGTTAAACATAATAATCCTCTTATTATATGATATTTAATGAATATTTTGAGAAACAAAAGAAATTTTTTTTTGAGTGGTTGGGTCAGGGCAGGCCTGCTACTGGGACCCATACCTTCGGAACGGTGTGCACGATAACAGCCGAACAAATAATCTGAAAATTATGAAATTGCGCATTAGTACTCTTTATATATGTGGCTATGGCATGAGTGTGGCACATTTTGAAAAAAAAATTTTTATTCATTTTTTTAATTTTTTTAAAAATAAATTATAGTTTTTAGTTGATTTTTTACAGTTAAAATATGGGATACAAGCTATGTAAATTTAAAAATGCCTGATTTGCTCCACTTAGGTCATAGAGACAAAGCTAACACAGCTTGTACCAAAATTTGAAATTTTTCGGATGAATGGTTTTCTCAGAATGCTGCACACCATTCATCAAGACAGTGTTTTGAGAAAAACGGCATTTAAGTTAAAGTTAAGCGTGGTGGAGTGCGCGCAGCTGTGCACGGAATCGCCTGTAGCGGCGCGAGCTTTTCGAATTTCGCGGCCAGGGATAGCTTAAACGATTCAGGAAAGAACACAGAATTTTTCAAAATTAAAAAAAAAAATGCATTTTTTGAACGTTCTAGAGTGGGATACCCCCTTAATGCGCAAAACGAGAATTTTGTGCACGCCCTGGCGCAAAAGTTGACGAAGGCTGTAATGCCTACTCTCCAATACGGAGGACAACCACGACACAACCAAAAAAAGTGCTGCTACCTTTTCCTTCTCATTGTAAAATAAATTTCCCGTCTCGCTCGTGTTTTGGTGGACATGCTCTAGCTTTTCGTTCGTATTAGTTAAAAGATTTGAATTGCCACATGAAATTCAGCCGATTTCTAGTAGTGGTTCTGAGCCTAGCTAAATATTCAGTATTGCCAAAATGTCAAATCTTAAGAAATAATTGAGGTTAAGTGTTAGAAAAAAATTGCCGCCAAAAGTGAAGAAGCATTTTTAAGTGGAAATGGTATTTATTTGGAGTGTTAAGTAAAAAAGGATGAAATGTATAAACATCCTTGTTCATAAATTACGAAATACAAATTTCTTCCTGTTCCATTTCACTCCCGATTAAAACAAGCAGAATGTTTTACATCTCACATCTACATTGATAAAGATGTGTACGAACGCATTTTGTCAGCCAACTGATAAGTGGTGGGTTCGTGGTTATCCTCCGCATTGGAGATTAGGCATAAGTGTACAAGTGTGGTGCGTTACCGAAACGGTACCAACTTGTTACCGCTCTTGCACTCATGTGTACGCAACGCGTACAGCAATTCGAAAGTGCACCACAACGGTACACAAAATACGTCGTCAATCCGTACACAAGTGTACTTAAGTATCACACAATTCTCTCTCGACGGTGTGGTGCACCACTGCCGTACACAAAATATGTCGTCAATGCGTGCACAAGTGTACTCAACTATCACTTAATTTTCCTGAAGATTTGCTACACCACTGCTGTACAGAAAACATGCAGTCAACCTGTACACAAGTGTACTCAATAAACAAAGATAGCTATACAAATTATTTTTCTGCCTTTGTCTAACCTTCACATTTCTCGTTTATACCAACCCAAGCTAAAAGTTGTATCACAAAATGAAATAGCCATCTGTTGGACATCGTTAAACTATTCTAACAGCTGATTGCAACGGAAAATGATGAGTTGGCGGGCAACTTGTAAAGGCTGTCGTGGGTAAAAGTGATGTGCAAAAAGCTTGTGTTTACTTTTATTTATCTATTGGGAGTATCAAAAAGATGTATCACACGCGAAGATACTAGAAAAAACCAAAAGAAGTGCACATACATGGCGCCACCTTCATTTGGCTATTGGCCATTTTTTTTTGTAAATTTGTCTGCCTGCGGGCTTAAGAAAGAGCGAGATAGTTAGAATTCGGTCAAAATTTGGTCTTACTTTTGATGTGAGTTTTTGTACGGGATCAGCAGTCCAGTTCTTATATGTCAGTGAGTACAGAGTATATTTGAGTTGCTTCTCACATAGACAATATGTAATATCTTCAAACTTACAAGTATATCATGGTTGACAATAATAATATGCTGATCTTTCTGGGAAAATTTCCGATTTTGCTTTCCCTAATATCTTGAAACATTTGTATTTGTATTTTATTAAAAACATTATTGTAATTATTATTTTTGTGCCAGCTTATTCTTCTTGCCAAAATGTACTCAAACGGTACGCTAACGTACACTGTACACAAACCGTACACCACGATCACCTCAATGGTACACCGTACCAAAACCCCCGGGAATAATAAATACAAGCCGTGAAATAGACCTGCTCACTACCACAACTATAGGGTGATGTAGTCCGATGATTGCACCGAAATAACATTGCTTCTTATGGCGGTATAGCCCATTCATTCCGCTCCACAGACCGAATTTGCTAAACTACCGCTTTTACGAAAAAGTCATGTTCTACTGATTGTAACTGGGGAGGAATACCGTTCTTATGGTACCAAAATCATTATAGGGGTAAGAACAAAATATTAAAGATATTTGAGCTCAAAAGTTACTCTTACTGCCCATCGAACAAATTACCACGGAAAGTCGTGCTGTCAAGTCGACCTGCCGCTGCTGTTTTGTTCGGGGAAATGGTTAGAGTTGTTCTTAAGTGCAAAAAACTCTAATACTTTGTTCTTGTCACTATACATTTTTTTAGATCACTAGAAAGGTATTCCTCCATATTTATAGTTAGTAGAACATCATTTTTGCGTAAAAGTTATAGTTTAGCAGTTCAGGCGAGTGGAGTGGCTTACTTTGGATCATCCGCCATAAGAAGCAATGTTATTTCACGGCGATTCTCGGACTACATCACTACGTATGCATTTTCTACTTCACGGCTTGTGTTTATATGTATTCCCGGGGGTTTTGACCGTACCCAAAACCCCCGGGAATACATATAAACACAAGCCGTGAAGTAGAAAATGCATACGTAGTGATGTAGTCCGAGAATCGCCGCGAAATAACATTGCTTCTTATGGCGGATGATCCAAAGTAAGCCACTCAACTCGCCTGAACTGCTAAACTATAACTTTTACGCGAAAATGATGTTCTACTAACTATAACTATGGAGGAATACCTTTCTAGTGATCTGAAAAACGTTATAGTGGCAAGAACAAAATATTAGAGTTTTTTGCACTTAAGAACAACTCTAACCATTTCCCCGAACAAAACAGCAGCGGCAGGTCGACTTGACAGCACGATTTTCCGTGGTAATTTGTTCGATGGGTAGTAAGAGTAACTTTTGAGCTCAAATATCTTTAATATTTTGTTCTTACCCCTATAATGATTTTGGTACCATAAGAACGGTATTCCTCCCCAGTTACAGTCAGTAGAACATCACTTTTTCGTAAAAGCAATAGTTTAGCAGATTCGCCTTGTGGAGCGGAATGAAGGGGCTATACCGCCATAAGAAGCAATGTTATTTCGGTGCAATCATCGGACTACATGACCTTATAGGTGTGGTAATGAGCAGGTCTACTTCACGGCTTGTATTTATTATTCCCGGGGGTTTTGCCGTACCAAAACCCCCGGGAATACATATAAACACAAGCCGTGAAGTAGAAAATGCATATGTAGTGATGTAGTCCGAGAATCGCCGTGAAATAACATTGCTTCTTATGGCGGATGATCCAAAGTAAGCCACTCCACTCGCCTGAACTGCTAAACTATAACTTTTACGCGAAAATGATGTTCTACTAACTATAACTATGGAGGAATACCTTTCTAGTGATCTGAAAAACGTTATAGTGGCAAGAACAAAATATTAGAGTTTTTTGCACTTAAGAACAACTCTAACCATTTCCCCGAACAAAACAGCAGCGGCAGGTCGACTTGACAGCACGACTTTCCGTGGTAATTTGTTCGATGGGCAGTAAGAGTAACTTTTGAGCTCAAATATCTTTAATATTTTGTTCTTACCCCTATAATGATTTTGGTACCATAAGAACGGTATTCCTCCCCAGTTACAGTCAGTAGAACATCACTTTTTCGTAAAAGCGATAGTTTAGCAGATTTGCCCTGTGGAGCGGAATGAATGGGCTATACCGCCATAAGAAGCAATGTTATTTCGGTGCAATCATCGGACTACATCACCCTATAGTTGTGGTAGTGAGCAGGTCTATTTCACGGCTTGTATTTATTATTCCCGGGGGTTTTGACCGTACACACGACACACACCTGTACACAAACGGTACACGTACACAAATAGTGTCTCAATCTACCGTTTGGGCACCACTACTGCACCCAACCGTACCTTATCGTCACATCTAAGGCACACAGTGATGCACCACTACGTACACGTTCGTACACACCCCGTACCATATAATACGCACCATACTTGTACCTTTCTGTACACACCGATTTGCGCCAGGGCGCAAGTTCAATGGTACGATTCGAATAGAAAATTGGGGTGATTTTCTTCCAAAATCGTATATAGGTTGTTTTTGGGGATGATCTTTCAGAATCTGGCATATTTTTTGCATAAAAGTTTCAAAAACCCTATTATTTTTTTCGTTTTTTAAACAAAGTGTTGATTTTTTTTTGTCGTTTTTCTTTAAAAAGTCGATTATATTGACATTGCTGTTATTGAATGAATGATCCGAATGTCTAAACTTTCTCAAACCATTGTTTGGAAGTTCTTTGGTTTTTGCAAAATGGCCATTTTGTACAGCAATGTAATAAAAAACGTTGGTTTTTTTTACATTTCATTCAAATCCGTTTCCCCAAGGTCGTGCTCCCTCCTTGTTAAACAAAAGACAATCTTTGCAACTTGGATTTTTTTCTTTAAAATTGTGTACCTCAAAGAGTTAAATCGATTAATGCTGAGTTACTATTGAGTCATGCTGTGCAGCGCAATGTCGATTTGTAATAATTAAAGTATTTTGTTAACATCATCCCTTCGTTTTTTGACGATTTTTAAAGTGGAATTGAAAACATCTCGCTTGGCGCTTGCAGTGATACATTTAAGGCCAATTGATTGACCAAGATGCATTGAATGGATCCAAACGAGATGTTCATTACCTCTCCTAAGTATCTGATGGTAAATTTGCGATTTTTGACCAATAATTGTTGAAATTCATCGATGTTGTTATCAGTTTTGACGTCGATGGCCTGTCAGAAGGATCATCATCGTCAACAGACCCACGACCACTTCTGAAGCGTTCTTCATGCTACTTGAAAAGCCTTATTGTCACCAAAAAACTTTTGTAACATTTGCAACATTGTCGGATCATTAATTTTTATCACAAAATTTAATGAAAATTCGTTGCTCAATTTTCATATCTTAAAATTAAAAATTGCAAAAAATCGGACGGAGGAAAAAAGATTATATTAACAAAACGCTGTGATTACTATAAATATCAATGCATGATGCTACAAATTATAGCGAATTTCAATGAAGGTTTAAAAATGGACAACAGGTGGCGCTGTACGAATAAAAGTCCCCTTTCTTTTCGATCATGGTAGTATCATTCTCACCTCCCCTATGCACCCACTATTTATTATTATTCCTACAATATTCCTGGTTTGTTTTTTAAGAATGGATTTTAGCAAAATACCCCCTGCTTAAAAAACTATATTATTATATTATGGGAATGTTTTAACTCATACCTGATTCCTGCGGTGGACTTTTTAAATTAGAATTTCCATGTGTTGATTAGTTCCTTATTTTATAATTTGATAGAAAAATCATATATTTAATTATCAATTTTTGGTTCCCTTTTTAATATATTCCACTTTAAACGCGTTTTTCTCGAAACTACTTTTTTTCACCTGGTACCAGTGATATCTCAAATTCTGCTCGATAGATTTAACAAAATCAAAAAGCATTCGACTCATTAACATAAATACTAGGACATAGACCTTTAAAAATGCATAAAAGTACCCCACCCTCCTTTTTGTATACGTACTTTCCCCCAAAAACATGGCCAATTTTTAAAATTTTTACAAAAACAGTCCTAAAAATAATTTAAAAAATTAAAAGTACCATTTTTATAGGTCTATGTTCTAGAAAAAAGTCTAAAGAACAAAACCCATTTTGAATTTTGTCTTTATCTTCTCCAGGAAGACTGCAGGAACTGGTACCAGCTAAAAAGGGACTTTTCGTACAACACCCTCTATTGCCGCGAAACGTAACAAAAAAAAAAAAAAATTTTTGTTGTTGTATACTTCAATGCCTATATATCCAATATATCAAAAAAGTTTTTTTAATAAATGCAATAGGGTTTAAACATTTCGTTTTTTTGTCCATTTCAATGAGAATGTCCCCTTAAATAGATAATGTTTTATTGTTACTATGCCTAAAATGAAAATCATTATTATTAGGAAAAGTGAGAAAACGTGAAGAATATTAAAATATGAGAAAAAATGAAGAATATCAAAATTTTTCGCTGGAAACAGATTTAACAGATTTATCTTTGGTTTTCGTCTACGATCAATAGTAACGAAAATACAGGCACTCAAAGAAACCGTTTAATTTGCCTATTTGGACCTGATTTATATACTATATATTTTTTATTTTTAATATTGAAGGGTAAATTGATAGCAGTAATTTATATTACATAAACATAAACAAACAATTAGTTTGTTCAAAATATTATTAATGTATTACTGAAAAATTAAAAATTTTTTTCAGAATTATAAATTGTAAAAATCTTAAATACTTGACCAAAATATCGTAATTAATTCCAATGGGTATTTAGTATTTAGGGTTATTTCGAAATTTCGAATTTTGTATGTATACAATTATGAAAATTTCTTATCGCTTTTCTTCTGTATTATAACTTAATTTCAGGGGAATATGATAATTTTGACATTAAGAACGCTCCAAATTTTAAATTTCATTCATAGTCTGTCCATAATAAAAAGTTTAATGCCTTATGCATGTTACGCATTGCGGGAAAGAATGCTCATGGCGAATTAAGATTTAAAACTACTTACGTAATCCGAATTATTAAAATTTCTGAAACAATACTTAATACTGTGCAATCTAAAAATTGATAAACGCTAACCAATAAATTAAATAAATGAGGCGAATCCTTAAAATCCCTGTTTTAGAAGGCTAGAACCTGAAATCGGTAGAGTTTGGTCTTTCGAAGTCGAGGTCAAAAGGAAGCCGCTCTCTTCGTTTTGAGACGGTGGTGAAATCAGTTGGCAAGGAGTTGAACAATAATTTCATCGCCTTATAACCAAAAATATGTGACTAACAACTTAGTCTATAATTTAATAAAGTATTGATTTTCCTGGGAGCAGACTATCCGCAAGGTTAATTATTGCATTACATTCCGATGCTTCGATCACATTTTAAGCTATGCTTAAAAAAATCTGTAAGCAAAACTTAACATAGATTTGGGATTGCTTATATACAAAAGAAGAGAAGAAATATATTGAGTTTTTACCATATAACGACGATATAAACTATCACTATTTTTTTTTTTTTAATGTTAAATTCAAACAAAATCTCTTTGTTATTTTAAGTTATTTTATTAATTTATTCTTTAAAATGAAGCATCCAAAAATATTGACCATGGAGCCAGCCATTAAATTTGATTTGTGCGATTTATATATGTATATTTATTAACATAAAAATTGTTAACAGCTTTTATTTATCTTGCCTTGTTATCCGTTCGGCTGTTAACAAATCTTAGAATCAAAATTCAAACTAATTCTAGCTAGTTTCTAGCTAGAAATTTTGCACACATCTATAAAGCCCGTGACAATGTAATATAGTATATCTAATATCGTTCTAAATCCAAACTTTTTCTTTACAACCCTCTTGATACGGGTATCAAATGAAAGGGTTTAACAAGAAATAACATCTGTACAATATGATTGGTGATAAAAAGGGAAAAATTATATTATACATAAACAAATATTTTTTATGAAAAGCTTTTATTTAATAATACTAAAAAGTAGAAAAATAATTAAAAATAACGTTGCAATAGTGCTATAAGGCCGCCCTAAAGCTTTAAGTTTCCAGATGTATGAATATAAAAATATTAAAATGTGCGTAAGAAATATGTTCAGTTGTTGCAACGCACAATATTATTTCTATACAACAAACAATGTTATTTTCTTATAGGAAAGAAATTAAATATATTTTTACTTTTTAGTACATTTTAAATAAAAACTTTTCTAAAAAAATTTAATATATACATATATTATTTCTTTTTTAATAGTAAGTCCCTTAAAATTATTCTAGAGAAAAAGTTTCAAATATTTTATATTTATATGATTGTTTTAAGGTTTTCACTGTGGTAAGACAGTCAGTAATTGAATAATTTGAGATCTACCAATAAGAATTCAGCTTGACAGTATTTAATAGATATAAAGATTCTATAAAAATTAAATTAAATGAATATTCTCATGGTAACATCTATGTTAAGCCCAATCATTATCTAGCCCTACATCTTTCCGAAAATGATATTCTATTCTGACTTTTGACCTTCCATAAAGTTTTAACCCCCTCAAGCACCTTTTAAAGCACATACAATATTTTGGAGCATTATATGCTATTGAATACTTTCCCATTTGAAAAAGCCCACAAATATTCTGGAAAAGAGAGGGTGTAGGGAGGGAGAGGGAAGAACTATTAAAACCTGTTGCGACCGCTCATCAGAAATTTCATTAAAGTTGAGGAGCAGTAAAATGAAATGGCTTCTTCCCGGGCTCCATTGAAAAGGAGCAGCGAACTCCCGAATATCAGCGGAATGAAGTGATTTGTGTAACTAGTACCACTTTGTGTTCTAATCTTAACATTAAATGGCAGCTCCCTGCACCTCTTAAAGGACCTCCCGCTTGGGGAGGCAGAGGGGTGATCGCTGTACTATATAAATGGGGCCCCCGATAGGAAGAAGCCTCTGAGAAGGTGTTGTTTGGCGGCGTCTCTGGTCACACCGCACGAACTTAAAGTTCATCTGAAATGGTGCTCAGTCATAAAATTTACGGGCGTTCTGTTACCATACCTGGCCTGTTACCTACCTGGTGCAATCTCTTCCCTTGGGAGGAGCGAGGTCAAGGAGTTTACCAGCTCGAAATTAATTTAGCCGAAGGAAGTGATTCAGGTGCGTTCGGGGTAGAAGGTGGCGCTTCTCTTAAAGGTGTGGAGCCCCCTTTTAATTCATTTAATCGCTATCTTGGAGCAAATTTGCTGCAACGTTGTATATAGTCCAAAGTGCTCCTTGGCGAGAGGAGACTATACTTTGCTTGGATCTTGTCTTATCTATTTGCCAGGTTCCTCGAGGTAAAGTTACAAGTGTTCGACTTGTGTATTTTCTGGATGCTCCCCGAGATGTGGTAATCAAGTGGGTATGCTCCCCCGAGGGGTGGAATTTCGCATGGTATCCCGCTTAGTCTAGTCTGAATGAAGCAACCCAAGACAACCCGAATCAGCCCAAAGCTAGTCCAGGGCTCCGAGGGAACCTACAGGATTCTCGTCTGCCTTGAAATGGAATGGAGTCTTTCCCTTCCCTTGCACGCAAGTCGTTACACTGTCCGAGGGTGAAATGGGATGAAACTGCGATAAATTTATTTAAGTTGATCTGATAAGGAGTTAAAATCTTTTTGTGCGGCTCAGTAGGTGTGGGTGCCGGGTCTTCTATTCTTGGCGCAATGATATGGGGGTTAATTGAATTTATTAGCATCATTCCACGTAGTCTTGGATTATTGGATAAATCCCTCCCGCCCATCAGTTCCAAGTCTGGGATTGGTCCAGAACGGGCGCCATTGGTGGGCTCCAATAACGACAACGACGACGACGGCACACCAAAGTCGATGTCGGCAGTACCAGGCAGCGTCGCTGTGCTCCGGTGCCCCCTGAACTTTAATTTCCAAGTTCAATGCGAGACGGATATGGTCCATGCCAAGAAAGTTGTCTTTTCTTGCAGATCCTTTTGCTCCCATAAGACAAGACACTTACCCGGCAGAAGTGCAGCCAGGAGACGATGTTGCGGAAAATTGTATATCTGCAGTATGGAACTGCATTAAAATTGGAGAGGGGCTGCCCCCCAGTCCAGCTCGAGGCTCCCGGGACTAGACGGCTGCTTGCTTGCTTATACTTAAGTCAGGGCGCTCTGTGGGGGGGTCAGAATGGGACGAGTTCAGCACATTAAATAATTGAGAGTAGCCAGCGGAATATAAATTATGAGGCGGCGGCCACGTACCCGGGGTAATGCTGCTATTGTTGTCAGCGCAAACATGGGCTTTGCTCCTGCTCCGGTGCGGTAGATATTTCAGTGCCTTAATGCTTAGGTGAACTCAGGTCGGTGGCGGCAAAAAATTAAATTGTCCTTTTTCTTGCGGATACCTGAAAAGCAATTTGTAAAGTAACCAATATAAGTCAAACTAGTTAATGTCTCAATTCATGGGTTAGTGTTTAAGGAGTAAACCTACATTAGCGGTTTAAAAAAAATCTAATTTAGAATTTTTACATGTTTTCTCAAAAATGAGACAACTCCTTGTAAATGGATAATGATGAAGCAAACGTTAAAGATAGATAGATAAGATAATTAAGGGTGTCACATTTTCAAGTCATATTTGTTGTGCTGTGACAGTTGAAACTCATATACGAAGTAGAAATTTTGAAACAAAAATGGTTTTAAGTGAATGGGAAAGGATTAAAATATTGATATTGTGTTTTTCCAACGCAATATTTGCATGGTACTTTTTTTACACGATTCCGCTTTTAGGTTTTTTTTTTTTTTTTAAGGGATATAAAAAAAGTAAGGTAGGGTCGCCAAATATCGTCCCCTTTTTGTAAAACAAATCTAAAAAAATAAAAAAAAATACCACAGTAATAAATGAAACGTCAAACACTAGGTTCAATACTCCTTTATTCATAAAAATAATCAAAAGCCCGTTAACATTGTCAGAAAAAGTTATAAAATAGTTTTAACAAAAATACTCAAATTATGAAAATATATTTTTGGGCTCCTAATTTCGTCCCGGGGACGATATTAGGATCACGTGAACTGGAGTTGTACTTACTCCTTTTCTATTATATAAAATTGAACCTAACTATCATATTAATATCTAAACAGCCCTTTCTTAATTATTTTAATCATTTTTTCAGCATCTAAAAAATAAAATAAAAAAACATTCTAAAGTTACATGTTACGATATAAGGTTCACGTAAGGGGACGATATTAGGAAATTTCTATTTATTTTGTCGCATCCATTTAAGCAAAAACGTGTCATAAACCTGAAAATTTTACTTAATCGATTAACATCTGAGATATTAATAGTTAGTTTGACAAAAAAATTTTATCAATAAGTCAGGTATCTCAATATTTTATGGAATCCGAGAATATTTCAATGAAAAGCTCACCTTGAACACTTTTTTTGATTTTCGAATTTCTGCCGGTACGAACGTCGTAGCGCACTCACTTCTACACAATGGCCGACTGATGCAACTAGCTGTCGGTTCGGGTCACTGATAATAGATGGCGGTTTTTAAAAGAGTAGATATTGAAGGGGACGATATTAGGGTAGGGGATGTATTGCTTTTACTTAATGAAAACGACCACGTTAGATTATACTTAACTTTATTTGTTGGCGGTTGTACAGAGAGTGCTGAGCTTTTAGCCTTGCCCAAAAGGGCTAGGTCTAATACAGATTTGGTATACTCCTACTGTAATATTTTAGACCATTACGAATTCAGCCTACTTTCCTATTACATAATCTATACACAAGTTCAACGTACTTCATATACTACAGGGGACGATATTTGGCGACTCTACCTTATTGGTTAAAGTAACATTTTAACTACATACATATTGGTACTGCCATTTTAGAATTTCATTTACAATAAAAAATCATCTAAGTAAAAGTTAATTTAGGATTGAAATAAGGTAATACTTTTTACCAAAATAACCCGAATGTTGAACGAGCTCTTCGATTACATCAATATATTAATAAATGATTAACTCAATAACGAGGTCTATAAAGATTTAAACAAAAACCAAACGAATTGTTAATTAAGGATTTCATTGCCAAGTCTCACTGATTCAAGATTTTCTCTTATTTCTCTACCATCGACCTAGAATCGCCTTAAGTACAATCAAATAATAAAAGTGGCATAATATCTATCAGAAAGAAAGGATTTATAAATTCAATTTTTGGTTACAATTTTAAGGATATTGATTTCTTCTTTCTATATGTAAAATGAATTACATATTTATACCTTATACTGCTTTTTTTATTTTATAAATAGACTGCTATTTTTATATTATTTTTTAAAATATATTTACTTCTATTTTAGATTGAAATAAATGACTGAATTATGCACATTTTACTCTGTTTTCAATTTACATGGTTTTACGTATACGAAATCCCGATTTCGATTTACACTTTTCTAAGAAACCTATCTACCGTGTAAATCGAGGGATAGGTGTATAACAAATCATATTCGTGAGGCGATTTTGAAATAATTTCACAAAACTGAGGAATTGTCTCGAAAAGAAAGGAAGTGCAAGATAACGAAAAGCTATCTAAAGGGAAGATTGGTTGTTTGAGCAGTTAAATTTAAGAAATCGTTTTTTAGGCCAACTAAGAAGGAAGTTTGTGGAGGAAATAGGAACAATGGTGTCAAATGGCTACTTACGCAAAACATGAAAAGAAAACGACTGGATTTGGCGAAGCAGCACAAAATTTGACTGTTGGAGATTGGAGGACTGTAATTTTTTGGTAATTAAATTAATTTAGATACTAATATTAGAAATTTGTTATTCCGTAATATTTTACAACCCGTTTAATTACCTTCAGGGAAAAGCCATTTCAAACAAAATTTATCTGATTTATTTATCTTAAGGGGTAATAATAATACTTTCTGTGCACGAAATCAAGGATAATTTTTGGAGTTTGTTTTTATGAATATCTTTTAACCTGTTAACTGATTATGTCGTATATATGCGTCAATGTCAAAAGTTTCATATTTTTGCATAAATCAGTTTGTAATTATAAAACTACATTTAATGTTGAATCAAACCCAATTTAAAAATATTACACTTTTTCAACTTTTATAACGCATAGTAATTTACTTTGCTTATGTCGTAAATACGCGTCTTTGCTTGAAATGAATTCAGCACATATCGAGCTTTCTAAGGAAAACTAATCAGTTAACAGGTTAATATAATGGAACTCGGCTTTGTGTACATATTGAAGTACTTATAAACAATTTTTAACAATTTTTTAGATTCGAATGCAGAGTGCTGCAGGTGTCGCAGTTAAACTTCTTCTTTTTCGTGACCTTTCTTAGCGTACCTCTAGCACTTACAATTTTTTACCGACTCTAGTATTAAGGTCAAAGAGAAGCCAGAAAGCCAGAAAGCAAGATATGATATCCAATAAAAGAAAGTTTTCTACTAAATACGTCGAAAGATCACCTTTTCATATTATGGTTTTTTTTAATCCCTTATACACCCATGGACAACTAATTAGAAACACATATATGATATTGAATTGAGTTGGAAATTCTCAATGTTCTTGTTTCATATGTACAAAAAGGAGCTAAATTAACATTCTCTGACTTACAATGTATTAAAACTTATAGTTAAATTTCAATTGTTTTTTTAAACATTTTGAATACAATGCCATAATATTTCCAATACATAAATTTCGCCGGACAACTAATTAGAAACACTCGTTTTGGATGGAGTAAAAATTGTTTTTTTTCCAATATTTCGTAGGAAAACCTGTTTGTAATATTATTTCTTCGCACCTCTTCTTTATTGAAAGTATAAGTCGGCTAAATGTCTTCACACTTCACAGGTATATTTTCCCATGCTAATTTAATTGCAATAAAAAGTTCGTCAAAATTTTTGAAGTTTTTTGAAGAAACCGATTTCTGTACGTCGCCCCACAGGTATTCAATAGGATTGAGGTGCGCATTTGATGCAGGCCACTCCAGCACACTAATAAAGTTGGCTGAAAAGAGTTGTTGGTATGCTTTGCTGTGTGCTTAGGATCGTTGTCCTGTTGGAATGTCTAGATCATAGGCAAATTTCCCTCAGCACATGACAACATTACGTTTTCAAGTATGTCGACGTACTTTTCTTTCATCAGGATGCCTTCTATGCAATGAATGGGATCAATTCCATACCGGGAGAAGCAGCCCCACACGATGATCGATCATCCGCCATACTTTATAACAAGAGTAGTATACCTCGAATCAAATGCAGCGGCTTTAGGTCTACGAACAGACCTTCTACCGTCTGGACCCGTTCTATAAAATTTTGTTTCGTCGCTCCCTAACACAACCTAATGGTTTCTTCCGTGAAACTCTGCCATGCAACTTAGCCTCAGCCAAACACCTTCTAACGGTTCTAGCTGAAACTGCCGTTACGTTATCACCGAAAATGTTGCGGTAGATGTCAGTACAATTCTTTCTAGTGTCCTTTTTCGTTTCTCTGATGATTTGTCGATCTGTTAGCTCAGACATTTTCCGGGATCTTAGAACATTTTCTATTGTTCCGTGTACTTGGAAATGTTTTACTGCTCCATAAACAAGTTTTAAAGAGCATATCAATTGGTTTGCAATTTGGCAATAAGACATTTTTGCTAACCAAAGATGCACTACTTCCATGTGCATGGAAGCGTTACAATTTTTTTTTTGCCCATGCTTATAAACAATGTATTGACAAAAATAGTGTCTTAACATGAATATTTAATGTAACTTAAATATTTAAGAATACCAATTATTCAGAGAAATAAATTTTTGTTTAATATGATGGAAAAATGAATACTGTTTCTAATTAGTTGTCCACGTAAAATCGCATTCACGCGAAATGATATCACCACAGGATGTTCGGTGGGCACGAACTACTACTAAAAGTGCAGTTTTTAAGTAGCACGTGGTTGCTAGGTTTTCGCTGGTATCATACCGTTAGATTTAAAACTAAGGAGAAAGAAGGAGAGTGCACAAAGCAGTGCTGATCAAACTGTTTCTAATTATTTGTCCATGGGTGTATACATAGTCGTGCCATAAGTTCTGTCCCAAAGGAAAAATGAAAAAAAGCTCATATAAGAAAAAAATAATTAAATTTTATTTATTATGTTTAGTAATATACTTATTCTAATTTACAGTAATGCAGACAATTATTCGAAATGCCCACCCTTTGCAGCTACACATTTTTTTAAACGTTTCGGCCATTCATCAATCGCAGTACGCAACACATCTAGTGATATTTCCTTCGCTGCTTTCATCAAACTTGCTTTTAATGACTCAATGTTTCGATGTTGAATAGAGCAGGCCTTCTCCTCTAAAATATTCCATAAGCGGTAGTCCAAAGGATTTAGGTCCGGAAGGCCAATCTTCATCAGAAATTAAGTCAGGAACATTAGATTTTAACCAGATTTGCGTTTTCTTGTCTTTATGAGCTGGTGCTGAGTCTTGCTGAAACACCCAATGCTGACCATGGTACATCGTTGTGTTGAGCGGCTTCACCATCTTCTCCAGGATGTCACTTTGATAGTTCTTTGCCTTCGTTTTCACGCCTTGCTCACAAAAATGCAGCTCCGTAGCACCGTAATAGCCAACTCCCCACCAAACCATGACTGAGGCGGGATGATGGCTACGCTCTACCTTGGGTATCTTCTCAGCCGCTTCCTTAGAGCTATGCGCGTACACTCTGTCATTCTGTCGGTTAAACTTCTCTTCAATAGTAAAAAGTTTTTCGTCTGAAAAAAGTATTTGTTGGTATTTTTTTCCCGCGTACTTCTTCAAGAGACTTTTAGATCGCATCTCTCGTATCGCACGAAGCTTGTCCGTAAGCCGCTGCCCTGTTGACCGTCGATAAGCACTAAGCTTAAGCTCTTCCTTGATAATACGAGACATCGTCCTTTTGGGTATTTTCATCTCCCGTGCCATCACCTTTTGTTTCCGGAGCGGATTTCTCAGTATGCGGTGACGCATCGCTTCTACTGCTGCTGGTGTACGAGACGTACGAGGCCTCCCGCTCCTGGACCTGTCATCGACAGAGGAAGTCTCACGGTATCGTTTGATAGTACGATGCACAAATTTTATTGTAATTTGTAGTGGCTGAAGAAGCTCAAATATCTCCTTTGCTGGCTTGTTGCACTTAAATAGTGCAATAACGGCGATCCTGTTCTCTTTAATGCCCCACTCCATGTTGCTCCTTCGAAATCCAATGACAAAATGATATTTTTTTAACAAAGCGGGAAGTATTTAAGCTAATTCGCGACAGGTAATCGGGATGCGTCGTGAGCCTTTTAGTGGAGGGGAGGGAGACAGAACTTATGGCACGACTATGTATATAAAAATGAAAGTTTGTTTGTTTGTTTGTTTGTTTGTTTGTTTATTTATTTATTTGTTTGTTTGTTTGTTTGTTTGTTTGTTTGTTTGTTTGTTTGTTTGTTTGTTTGTTTGTTTGTTTGTTTGTTTGTTGCTCAATCACGCCTAAACGCTTGCATCGATATTTTTCATTTTTTGTCCGAATGTAGCACATATTCCGACTTAACATATAGGCTAATTTTTTTCGGATAATACGTAGGGTTTCAAAATGGCGGATCCAAGATGGCGGCTGAAAATTTTAAATTTGAAGCGATTTTCATGAAAATTGGTACATAGGGGTTTTGCGGGATGGGGATTTCAAATCCGCTGTCCAAATTTAGAAATTCAAGATGGCGGATCCAATATGGCGACCAAGGTTTCCTGATTTCAACGGATTTTAATGAAAATTAGTACAATGATTGTTTTGAGGTCACTGGTTTTGAATATTATCAAAATTTAGAAATCCAAGATGGCGGATCCAAAATGGCGACCATATTTCTCGATTTCAAGGGATTTTAATGAAAATTAGTACAATCATTATCTTGAGGTCACTGATTTTGAATATTATCAAAATTTACAAATCCAAGATGGCGGACCCAATATGGCGACCAATATTTCTCGATTTCAAGGGATTTTAATCAAAATTAGTACGATGATTATCTTGAGGTCACTGATTTTGAAGGTTATCAAAATTTACAATTCCAAGATGGCGGACGCAATATGGCAACCAAGATTTCTCGATTTCAACGGATTTTAATGAAAATTGGTACAATGATCATTCTGAGGCCACTAATTTTGAATATTAGCAAAATTTCCAAATCCAACATGGCGGATCCAACATGGAGACCGGAATGTCTCGGTTTCAATGGATTTGAATGAAAATTGGTACAATGATTATTCTGATGATACAAGTTCCGAATATTGTCAAAAGTTGTAAATTCGAGATGGCGGATCCAATATGGCAACCGAATATCTCGATTTCAACGGATTTTAATTAAAATTAGTACAATGATTATTCCGGAGCCACTAATTTCGAATATTATCAAAATTTCCATATCCAACATGGCGACCAAAATCTCTCGATTTCAACGGATTGTAATAGAAATTAGTACAGTGATTATTCTGAGACCACTAATTTTGTATATTATTAAAATTTCTAAATGCAAGATGGCGGACCCAACATGGCGTCCAGAATGTCTCGATTTTGACGGATTTTAATGAAAATTACTACAATGATTATTCCACTATTTTGAATATTATTAAGATTTGGAATTTAAAGATAGCGGATCCATAAAGGGGTTTTCGGGTTGAAACAATTTCTAGGATAAAACAAACTAGAACATTTGAGAAGTGTTTAATTAGTAAGTATTTACCCAACGCCGGATGAAACCGGGTAACCCAGCTATTTTATAATATATAAATAGTATCAGTAAAATCAGAGTATATTTGTTTCAAGGAGTAATTATTAAAAAATATTGTATAATTTTAAAAATCTTTTAGTATAGAATTTTAGCAGAAGCTACAAAGTTAATACACAATTTTTTGCAAATTTTACAAATGTTTAATTCATGAAAAATGGCACCATGAAACTATTTTTTGGGTTACAACCCAACCTTGCTTATTAAGCTTAAATTTGAAATTTTGAGATCATTTTCAGAGTATGAATGTTTTTAACTGATAGGTAGAATTAATACAATATCAAAAAAATAAATATATTATTAATTTGATTAATTATAATTAACCACCCCAAGTAAGTAATTGAACAATTACTGATTTCAGATTATTTCTATCAGATTTTTTGAAAAACCAGCTAACTGAGTATTCTTGAATCTCCAAACAACTTTTGATGTAAGTAATATAAATGACTACAACTATATAACTATAACTATAATTGTATCCACTACATTTGAATTAATTACTTCTACATTTTTTTAATTAAATAGTAGAATATTTTTATTTTTAAATAATTATCTACTTTCGCTTTGAAATTTTTAGCTAAATTATTTTATTTTTGAGCAACGCTTGCTTTCAAAATTTACAAATTTTATTGTATAGCAACGCTTGCCCAAATTTTTATTTTTTATTAAAACGCCTGCCTCCACATAAGCAAAATATTTTTTTTTGCCAATACAAATAATTTATTTATCAAAAAATGCATTAAAAACTTAAGGTTTGAATTGAAATCCATTATGACCTTGAAATTATTAATTTTTGATTTTAAAATTTTTGAAATAACAAACTAAAGTATATTTAACATAAAAAATTCGTCCAATGTCTGCGATATTAAAGTATGTACCAAAATACAAAAACTGAAAAAAGTAGTGTTAATGTAAACGAAAGTGTACAATACTTAACCTTCTATAGAAGTTGCACATTCTTTTTTTGTCTAATGTTTAGCAAGAGCAAAGTTTTGTTTAAAGATCGCCTATTTAACATTTACGAGTAACGTCAAATCGTACCGGGGGCTATTGCATAGGAAAAATGTCATCTCTGCGGGCTGCAGTAGGCGTATTTGCTTTGCATTTAGTGCCCCTTTTCTGTCTTGATGAAAATATCCGCCTGTACTGGACGCACAACTACAAAAAAGAGTCCTACAACTACATCACGATATTACTTCAACTAAACTCATTTATGTATGTCCCATTCTATTCTCTATAATCTAAGGTCCAGACAGAATCTATGGTTACTAAGTAAGCATCCACAAATGCACATAAGAAGTGGGTTTTTTATTTTATATACCTACGCTATCAGATAGTTTTATCTAAGGGGCAAAAAGTAATACTTTATGAAATTGTTTAAGTAGCCTGGCGAGTCAATTTATGAACAAAGAAAATGAATAATGCACCTTGGAAATTTTATAAATGTGATGTTTTATAACTAGTTTGCTGATCAAGTCATCCTTAAATAAACTTAACAGAGATGTAACCAATTTGATCATATCATTGTCCTTAACATCATAGTCAGTATTCTAAAATTGGTCGTCCACAAAACCCTTTTATGCACATGAGCACAAAAGGTTATAGGTTATAACCCAATTGTTACTAAGGGATGTTCAAGACTGTTATACCCCTCCTAATTCTCCTGTATTCTTGAATGTTTATTTTTTACTGTCTTCCTTTTGTTGAACCTTTTCCCTTATTAAAAAGAAAGAAAAATAATAAAAATAACCCCCGCAATTCTCTAAAAGCAATCTATACACATGCACGTGTTTTTTTTTTTTTTTTTACGAAGTCTGAACAAAGGTCAAACGACTGCCTACGATAAAATTTCCATAAAAACCACCCAATAATTTTTCAGGGTCCTATCTTTTTACTTTCTGTTATTATTTAACGCGCCCGGAGGAGCTTTGAAAGGAAAAAAAAAGTTTCTTAAGTCTTGCTGGGCGAAAATGTTCGCAATTTTAACTTTAAAAAATATATCAAAAAAATAAATAAATAAATAAAATATCCCTCCCCTATTAGAACCTCATATAAAGCGTACAAAAACTTCTCAACATTTGATGCTAAATGGAATCCAGCATCTCCCAATGCATGAGGTTCACAGCAAAAAAAACTGCCTAATTATGCGTGAAGGATTTTACTTTCCTCTCAAAGGTTCGGCGGCAAGAAACCGTCCAGAAATCCAGGCAAATATTCCGCCTACTGTCGCTGCGCGCCTAATGCAAGAGACAAAAACAAATAAATTATGGACTGACACATTTATGTACTCCACTGCCATTATCGTGTTTTATCTATGCTCGGCGACTGCCATAAACTGCCAAGCCAGTGACTTACACCGATCGCTGTCCATAAACATTATAAAAACAGAGTCCCAGCAGTGGTTGGACTTGAACACCGTCGCCTCGGGGTCACCATAACACTAGCGGCAAAAAATAACGTACAATGAAGCTAAATCTTTCAGGTAAAACCCAAAAACTTGTTTCTAGCGTTGGTCATGTATCTATATCGATTTTTTGGTTTTAAATTAAATATTTAATAAAACGTAACTTCTTAAAAAGTGGGGTTGGTTGATTTATGCGGCCGATTGGACAATGTGACCAGAATCCAATAAATACATACAACATATTTTGTATGACCTTAGTTCCCAACAAAGAATTTTACGAGGGTTTGTTAGTTCAAATAAAATTGAACGTTTTTAAAGAGGGATGGCAACAGTATTATACGAAGAAAAAATATAAATTGAATTGTTCACATTTTACGAAATATGGCAAGCTCTTTACGAATATATGGAAAATATTGTGGAATTGGGTATCGAATGTTGAAAACTTAAATATGAAAGATTCATAAGTGAACTATATAATATGTTCGTTAAAAGTAATTTTTTTCGATTCATTTACGAATCGTTTCAGTTGGTTACTAATAATTTATACAGAAACAAAAAATTATCGTTCAGAAAATTTCAGATTTTGTCATACCTACACCTTTTGCATAAATAATGCTTTAATTTTGGAAATTCTTCCGATTTTGATAAAAAGGAATACATCCTGCAATATGATACGATGCTATGTGAAGAAGAAATCTACATAAGGCATTATATTATTAGGTATAATTATTACTTGACGGATTATTTACCAAATCCAATATCCAATTTTCTTCTTTTTCAATGATCAAAATTAAATTACATCTCTATAACATAATAATAAGCTGTTATTGAAATGAGCACACCCAACTAACAATTTTGTGGTTCTCTTAATTATTTTTGATTTTGATTTTCACCTTAGAAGATTGCTGGTAAGCAGTACAAGAAAAATCTGTTTAAAAATTGAGTTGTGAGTGATACCAAGTAGGAACTACATCAGCAATGATTAAAATTAAATTAAGATTGATAATTTACACAGATTAAAGACATTTTTGTTGTGACATAAGTATTTACCATACCATTTTCATACAATTTTTTCGTAAGATTACGAATCCGAAACCGTTACTTTACATTATGTTTGCGAGAAGAATAGGTTTGAAAGGTGAGAAAACTCATATTTTGATTATTTTGAAAAATTTATTAAAAATTCATAGGGCTTTGCAAGATATCAAAAATTTGTTCAAATCAAATCTAGAATGCTAAGCTATCGCTACAGAGTAATTTACTTGTAATTTTTACTGAGATCTTTGGGAAAAGAAGTTTTCGAAGAATTTGCGACAGATTTGATCTTAATTCACTATTTGTTGTATGAGATAAACGGATAAGCGGAATATTTTGTAGAAGTTTCTAAGCATTTTTATTTAAGAGCATAATATTTAAACTTTCATTTAAGCTAAGTAAGACGCTTGTATAACACTGTGTTGGTTTTTTTTTTTAAATTTACTAAAATATGGTTCATTAAATTTTTTAGCTCAGTTTTTCTGAAAAACACAACGTAATCTAAAATTGTCATTTTAAAATTGCTATTAAGCACTATAAATAACATTAAAAGCATTTGCTAAAAGAAAAATAATTTTCATCATCTAAGTTTTTCAGTAGGTGCCCTTATAGAAAACACTCATAAAAGCAAATCACAGCTAATGAGAACGATTAAAAATACTAATAAAAACTATTATAATGAAAAATTATTGAGAAATTAGTGTTATCTCAAGTTAATTATTTTTTTTCATTAAGGTTTATCTCAATTTATTCTTAAGGCAACCTCAAAGACACTTCGAAAACACGACCCGAGATCACATCAAAATCATATTTAAAATATATTATTATAGGAAGGTTTTATATTAATCCCTCTTTCTCACTCTTTTTTTTCTCAGCGTAGTAGCAACGACTATGCATGCTTATGGAAATAAACATTGACCATATTAAATTATGAAAAATCTGTATCAAATAAAATAACAAGTTGTCGTTGTACCAACTAGAAACCTTTTTTCAGTGCAGATTATTTTGCCCGCTAGTGTAAGAGCTAAATCTGAATCTTAGCCGGAATGCTGGTGCACGACTAGGAATAGCTCTGCTAACTTTCTGGTCTCCCAGCCTAAAGAACGAAAAGATTTCAAGAAATGTTAGGCACTCTCGCGTGCTTTGGCGGTCGGAGAAAGTGCCCTGAACCCGCCGGAACAAGTCCCGAAGCCCCACGCGTTTCCAAGCACTTTTTCCTTTCTTCCCATTCAATGCTCGACATCAGTGTCAAGGGCACGGCTTTATAGTATGAAAGTTATGCTCATCTAAATAAAACCGCGCCGGATGATTTTATTGTTCCTCCCGAGGACAATGCGGTCCCTTCTTCTGGATGGCCCCCTACTATTTATGCTTTGGCTGCTTTCATTTCGCCCTTTGTTTTTTTTTTTTCAAAGTATTCCCGAGATTTATATGTTGGGAGCCAAGGCCCCAAATAAATTTTATTACAAATTTACACTCTTCCTTACTGTGCGCCAGGATTAACAGCACTAACTTCTTTATACCACTGTAGTATGCGAAAACACGCCTATAAATAATTTGTAGCCCATTCCAGAATCCACTTTGAATTACACTCCCTATTGAGGTGAAAGTGTGGGATCTTCTCCTGGTATCCAGAGATTTTCTCCCTTAATCTGCCCTTAATTCGCTCGTTTGCCTTTGAGCTGTGTGCACTTTGTTTTTGGGTGGCACGGAAATGGCGGAATAATGATTTCCCTTATAGGATTTATTAAACGGGCAACATTAAATATTTTTGAGGACCAGATGCCCCGGGATAAAAAGGTATAGGTATAGTTAAGTTTGTGGGAACGGTGATCGAGGCCTTCCAACTTAATAAAGCTATAAAATCCTGTGGTACCGAAATTGCATTTCTGAATAAGATTTCGAAGAATTTATGCCACCTAAGCCCGGAAGAGTTAAATTTAATTAAAAATCGCTTCAATTCAATCAGGAAACAATTCCATGCTGAAAGTAAGGCCAATGCAATCGCGGAAAAAAATGGGCCGCAGTTATTTAATTTTGCCGCAACCGTCACGAATTCTAAAAATTTATCAAAAATCCTTTGAATTGGGGCAAAATCGGATTTATAAGTTATATCAGTAATATTCATAAAAATTATAGTAAATGCCAGCAAGCGTGGGTGGTTATCCCAATTTTATCCAGTAATCCTAGGGATTTGAGTATAACCCCCTTTTTATATTGTCAGCATTCAATGCGACGATTTTGAATCCAATCAAAATCCAACAGGCTGGACGCATTGTGTTACTTCTATTCGCGATACCAAATATCGCGGGCAATTTAATTGTCGTTGTGTGTTTCCTGCAGGCTCTGAATGCCCTAGAAATTGTTCAATTAGTTAATTCAGAACAGCCGGAGGGAGTGGGAACCATTAAAACGCATAAATGGTAGAAGCCGTGAATGCCATTTATATGTGATATCAATTGATTTTGCCGATTTCGGTCGATTTCGGCGATATATTTGATCACTTTTTGTTATGCTTGAATACCTGATGCAGAATTGTGAAAGTGGAGTGCGGATTTTGGATTTGAATACATTTAAAGCGGACAATAAGACATTTACGCCGTTCGAATTTCTAATAGGATTTGAATAATTGATAGATGCCAGTGGCATAAATTTCTCGTTGTAAAATTAATGAATGTTTTAGAATTATCCAATCCAAACTGTAATGAAGATAATGTGTACTATCATGATTAAAAAGAGAACTTTTGACCGTCATTTTGCCACCTGTTGTCCGCTTGTAATACATTTTTTTATTTTTGTTGGATTGAAGTTTGAAACTTCTAGGCGTAGCGCAAACTGCACTAGATATAGAATAATTCTAATAATTCTACGAAAACTATAATAAAAATTGACCGATTATTGAATTAAAGTCTTCACAAAGGAATCGTTTATACCTACCATATAACTGTTCAAGATCTCCTTCTGAGGTTTTGATATTTCTTATGAAATATTGTTCTACATTCAAGATCTTAATACTGGTTTTTTCTTAAAACAAATATAAATATTTTTTTTTTGGCATCCTTAGAAAAGAGTCGCATAATTTTATGGTAGAGAAATTCGAATCAGTCCAACTGGAAAATTAACTTCATACTAAATGTACTTGGTTCAAAATTAAAAAGAATAAAATCAGCAAATGAAAGAATAATATGTCTTTTTTAATGAAACTACAATAAAAATTATTGTTCCACATATTATTATTAATATTCTTCTTTTTAAGATATTTTCACCTAACACTAGATCTATTAAAATTGTCAATTTGCTCACTTTCAGATTTCATATTAATAGATATAAAAGTATCTAAATATGTTTTCTTAACTTATAGTTTGTAGTTCTAAGCTATTTAACGGTACGAATATACAACTTTATAATATTCTAGCGGCCCGTCCCGGCTTCGCACGGGTGGATATGATTTTTTTTATATTTTTACCTTTTATTTATACACAAAAATACAAATCTTTCCTCTTTATAATATTAGTGCAGATGTACATTAAACACTTCTCAAATGTTCTAATTTGTTATATCCTAGAAATTGTTTCAACCCGAAAACCCCTTTATGGATCCGCCATCTTAGATTTCCAAATCTAAATAATATTCGACATTAGTGACCTTAATACAATCATTGTACTAATTTTCATTAAAATTTGTTGAAATCGAGAAATTTTAGTCTCCATATTGGATCCGCCATCTTGAATTTGGAAGTTTTGCTAATATTCGAAATTAGTGGCTTCAGAATAATCATTGTACTACTTTTCATTAAAATCGGTTGAAATCGAGACATTTGGTCTCCATATTTTATCCGCCATCTTGGATTTGCAAATTTTGATAATATTCGAAATTAGTGGCCTCAGAACAATCATTGTATCAATTTTCATTAAAATCCGTCGAAATCGCAACATTCTGTTGGCCATGTTGGATCCGCCATCTTGGATTTGGAAATTTTGATAATATTCAAAATAAGTGTTCTCAGAATAATCATTGTAGTACAGTCAATCTGTAAGTGAGCCTCCGAAAAATGACATACCGAAATTCGACTTGATGAATCGTTAGGGGGGCATATAATGAAGTTAATGTCAAATTCCCGAAGTCCCCCCCCCCTGTTTTTGAGAAAATCCAAAAAAATTTTGAAATGCGTTTTTCTCGGAATCTATGGGTTTTTGTGAAAAGTTTATTTAACAAAAAATGTAGAGGACGTTGTCATTGAAGTGACGTCATCCGACTTGAAATACAAATAGTAGGTGGCGCTAAAGTATCAAAAAAGTGTTTTTTTGCTATTTTCATTAAAAAATAATGTTTTTTTGGCAATTATGTAAATGAGAAAGTTGTTCATCACAAAATCAGCTACAACTTTTATTTAAACTATTTTTTTATAAAACTTACCGTTTTCGAGCTGGAGCTTGCCGATGTGTACAAATTGTACATTAACTGCTGCGCCAATGCGTGTTTGTCATAAATTGTATAGAAAGATTGTAATAACCCACCACATCACAATTTCGTCACCAGTATGAGAATTCTCATATTCTCATACTCTCACAGAGTTGGGTTGCCGGGAGCTCTAGAGATGTCCAGGGTCGTTGGAGTGAGAAGACGAAATGGGTTTACAAAATTAAACTTTTTATTGTATTGGTTTTGTTGGTTAGCATATAATCCTTATTTCTACAAACTAATACTATACAATATATTTACATTACGGGATTTCTAATAGGCCTTGGTATTTACATTTATTTTTGGCCTTATCGTGTTATATTTACTTCCATATCTCAGCATTACAATAACTTTACATGCTTCGATATGGTTCCATACCACTGCAGTATATTAACAGTATTACAATATCTACATGGTCTTTATAGTTCCTTTCTTTATTATATTACATTTAAATATCTCGGCATTTACAATAGAATTCACAGGCCTCGATATACTTTTGCATTATTTACTATGTATCAGTTTTTCTACAATTCCTATTTGATACATTTACGTTTACACGTTACGGTATTATCTCTTTATTTGGGAACGAAGAACTACGCCTAGATTGACATCAGACACGTAATCGGAAAGAGACGGTGACCTACGCCTAGATTGACATCAGACACGTAGTCGGAAAGAGACGGTGACCTACGCCTAGATTGACATCAGACACGTAGTCGGAAAGATACGGTGACCTACGCCTAGATTGACATCAGACACGTAGTCGGAAAGAGACGGTTACCTACGCCTAGATTGACATCAGACACGTAGTCGCAAAGAGACGGTTAGCTATGCCTAGATTGACATCAGACACATAGCCGTAACGGAGCACTACGTCTAGATTGACATCAGACACGTAGCTCTTGGGAAGGGTTAGCTATGCCTAGATTGACATCAGACACATAGCCAGTGAGGAGCACTACGTCTAGATTGACATCAGACACGTAGCTCTTGGGAAGGGTTAACTATGCCTAGATTGACATCAGACACATAGCCAGTAAGAAGCACTACGTCTAGATTGACATCAGACACGTAGCTCTTGGGAGGGGTTAGCTATCCCTAGATTGACATCAGACACATAGCCAGTGAGACAGTCGGGAATCTCTTACCTCGTCCGCTTGCACGGACCGATTGCCCCCAGAGCCTCTGAATCGACGGCCTTTTATACACCTTCTTGGGCCAGATTCTTGGGGTGGGGGCGATGCGTTCGCTTCAATTTCCCCGCATCGTAGCAAACTGGGACGGTGGTTGCTATGTTTGGGTTTGAACTTCCCCGCATCGTGCGGTGGTTGCTATGCTCGAGCTGAAATTCTCGGAAGCAGTAGGCCGTTGCTCGTTTTATTCGAAAATTTATTGAAAGGGGGCGCAAAGGATTCTTATGAACGAAGCGCTATTTTTGCGGTTCGTTACATCTCCCTCTTTCTTCGGGAAAAGGGATTATTGGTCGGGGGGGTGCGGAGAAAGGTCTTTATTTGTTTTTCTTCCCGTTTTTTTTCCTTTTTATTTATACATATGTACATACTTAATTTCTACCAAAAAAAAAAAAACTTACTACCTACGGCGGACAGCTACCTCGCCGGTGGCACTTCTGATGAGCGTCACGCGCTGGCCCTCTACCATCCGCGTTAGTCTGTGGACCCTGCCGAACATCTGGTCCCATGTTCTCAAGAAGCCGAGGTCTTCCGGCTGAATTCCGCTCCGCCAGCTTCCATCAGCGGGGATGAATGCGGTTGCTGATGACGGTGTGGGGGTCTTCTCCACCGGCAGCACTTCCTTCTTTACCAGTTCAATTTCCCCGCATCGTAGCAAACTGGGACGGTGGTTGCTATGTTTGGGTTTGAACTTCCCCGCATCGTGCGGTGGTTGCTATGCTCGAGCTGAAATTCTCGGAAGCAGTAGGCCGTTGCCCGTTTTATTCGAAAATTTATTGAAAGGGGGCGCAAAGGATTCTTATGAACGAAGCGCTATTTTTGCGGTTCGTTACATCTCCCTCTTTCTTCGGGAAAAGGGATTATTGGTCGGGGGGGTGCGGAGAAAGGTCTTTATTTGTTTTTCTTCCCGTTTTTTTTCCTTTTTATTTATACATATGTACATACTTAATTTCTACCAAAAAAAAAAAACTTACTACCTACGGCGGACAGCTACCTCGCCGGTGGCACTTCTGATGAGCGTCACGCGCTGGCCCTCTACCATCCGCGTTAGTCTGTGGACCCTGCCGAACATCTGGTCCCATGTTCTCAAGAAGCCGAGGTCTTCCGGCTGAATTCCGCTCCGCCAGCTTCCATCAGCGGGGATGAATGCGGTTGCTGATGACGGTGTGGGGGTCTTCTCCACCGGCAGCACTTCCTTCTTTACCAGTTCCACGGGTGGTCGCCTAATGACCACTAAGCCTCGCTCCCCGTGGAAGGTCTTCGTTAGGGTGCGCCCCACCCCAAAAGGCTCGGTCTCCTCTTCATCGTCCTCCACGATGACAGGTAGGGACCCCTCGGTGGGGTACCGCAGACACTCATGCCGGCCCGTCCGGCCTGGCCCCATCTTTCGCCGTAGGGGTTGCCTGCTATAGCTTGTCCGGTTGTGGGGCACCACCCGATGGACACTTTGTACCTCGGTAGCGCTTGGTGCCCTTTTAGTTGGAGGTCTAGCTGGCCTCGTCCTCTTTCGCACGGTTGGATCCGTTGGTTGCGGTGCCATCGTCCTCGGAGGTCCTGAACTGAAATGAGTCTGATTGCTACTAAAATTTCTACTTATATACCCTTTGGCAGGGTCTAATACAGCTTTAAGGTCCTTAATATGGACTAGGCCCTTATAAATATTTGTGTTTGGTTCCCGTAACTCGAATACAACCGGTGATATCTTCCGTTGTATTCTGTAGGGTCCTGAAAATTTGGGTGCGAGTTTCGCCGAAAAGGATTTCGCTGCAGAAGATAGCTGGTGCTCCTTTTTCATGACAAAGGTGCCGATTTCTGGAATCCATTTTTGTGTTTTTGCTTCTCGGCAGCAGTTTGGAGATTTCTTCGTACGAGGTCGTAGATTGCGGGTAATGCGGAACGATTATTAAGGAATTTGTCTGAAATATCCTCTTCGTTACGTACAGTTGGGAGTCTAAGTTCTCTCCCGAAATTTAGATAAGCTGGTGTGTAGCCCGTTGAATTATGGGTGCTAGTGTTGATAGCTAACATAAATTCCGATAAATATTGGTCCCACGTTCGGTGATTGGATTCTATATATTGCGCTACCATTGTATGTATCACTCGATTCATTCTTTCCACTGGGTTGGCTTGAGGCGTGTAGGGTGGAGTATGTCTATGCCGGACGTGGAATTCTTGAAGTACGTTGGTAAAGATTTTACTGGTAAACTGCGGGCCATTATCGGAAATTATAATTCTGGGACAGCCAAATCGGGATATTATCTGTTCCTTAAGGGCTCTTGCTACGGCCGAAGCGGTGGCCGTTCGGAGTGGTTTGAGTTCAACCCATTTGGTGAATTTATCTTGAAACACCAGGATGGTGGTATAACCGTTATTCGATCTAGGAAAGGGTCCTATTAAATCGGTGCTGATTATTTGCCATGGTCCTTTTGGTTGTATCGTACTCATTTGGCCTGCCGTTTTCTGTTGGTCTGGCTTGTGCTGGGCACATATTTGGCAGCCCCGGACGTATTTGGCGATTTCTCGAAACATTCCAGGCCAGTAATATAATTTAGCAATTCTGTTGATAGTTTTGGCAACACCTAAGTGTCCGGCTGTTGGTGCATCATGGTTTTCTCGGAGTATTCGATTCTTCTGGTCCCGTGGAACACATAATTTCCACTCTTGCTCTGGGTTTATCTCATTCAGATGGTTTCGGTCCGAGCTGTAGCGATATAGCTTCTGATTGCGGATGCAATACTCGGTGAACCTGTCTGGGTTTTGATTAACTTCGGCAAATTTTCGTTGGTACCAGGTATTGGTACTCTCTGATGCGTCGGTAGCGGTGTGTTTTTCCAGAATTGCTGTGCTGTTTTGGATATGAATTTCTGTCTGTTCGTGTTCTGATGCAGGAATTGGCTGACGGGATAGGGCATCTGCTATTTTATTTAGCACTCCTCGCCGGTATTTTATCACGAAATCGTATTGTTGCAGTTCGATGGCCCAACGGGCTAATCTGCCAGATGGATTGTCAAGAGTTTGCAGCCATTTTAAGGCTTGATGGTCGGTCACTATGGTGAATTTGTATCCCTCCAGATAGGGTCGCATCTTTCTAACACCCCAGATGACGGCTAGACATTCCTTCTCCGTAGTAGAATATTTCTTTTCCGCTTCATTCAATGTTCTACTGGCATAGGCTATCACATGCTCGTCACTGTTGGTTATTTGGGAGAGTACAATTCCCAAGCCTTCTTGGCTGGCGTCTGTTTGAAGTATGAATGGTACTTCAAAGTTGGGGCATGACAGCACAGGTGTCTGCGTCAGATTCCGTTTTAGCTTTTGAAAGGATTCTTCCTGGTCTGGTCCCCATATCCACTTCTGTTTCTTTTTCAACAGTCGGTTGAGTGGCGCTACTGTTTTAGAGAAGTCCTTTATGAATCTACGGTACCATGACGCTACGCCCAGAAATTGTCGGACTTTCTTGACGGAGGTTGGGGTCGGCATTTCGGTGATAGCTCTTACTTTATCTGGGTCCGTCCGGATTCCTTCAGAGGTCACTAGATGCCCTAAGTACTGAAGTTCTTGTTGGCAGAACTTACATTTTTCTGGATTTAGGCGTAAATTGGCCTGTCGTAATCGTTTGAAGACTTCTTTGAGGTTCTCGATATGTTCCTTGAAGGTCTTGCCGAGTATTATTATGTCATCCAAGTAAACGAAAGCTCTGGCGTCCATCTCTGGTCCTATTACAGTGTCCAACAGACGTTGAAATGTGGCTGGCGCTGAATGTAATCCGAATGGCATGACGGTAAACTGGAACAATCCTCTGCCTGGCACGGTAAATGCAGTGACGGGCTTACTCTCGGTCGTTAAAGTTACTTGCCAATAGCCCTGGTGGAGGTCCAATGTCGAAATATATTTTGCCTCTTTCAACTTATCCAAGATATGGTTGACTTGAGGCAACGGGTAGGCATCTTTGATTGAGATCTCGTTAATCTTCCGGAAATCGATGCAAAAACGGTATTTGCCATTCTTCTTACGCGCCAAGACCACCGGTGAGCTGTATGGACTGCTAGATGGTTCGATGATGTTCTCTGCCAGCATTCTGTTCACTTCAGCATTAATAATCTCTTGCATGGCTGGATTCCTGGGGAAATATCGGTGCTTTATTGGTTGGTCGGTTTTTAGACGGATTTTATGTTCAGCCAGGGTTGTCGTGCCTTTCAATCTATCAAATTTTTGTATTTCTTTCTCCAGAAATTGTTGCAGCTGGTGGGCTTCACCTGTCGTTTTACTTGCCTTTAAAAGTTCTATTTGGGTTAACTCGGTCGGATTTCTTATTGCTACCTTGTTTAATGTAATTTCTATTCCTGCTCTCTTTAAAAAGTCCATTCCTAGCAATATGGGATGTGTTAATGAAGGGAGTATATGTAATTCATGTGATACTTCCCAGTTGCGAATTTGGCATGGTACTCTTATGGCCTTGGATATTCTATCTCTTTTTCCATTAGCTAGTCGGATTTCGTATACGGGTATTTCGTGAATTTCTATTTGTTTCTTAGTGGCTAAATTCTGTATTCTTTTATCGATGTAGGACATCATTGATCCGGTGTCTATTAGAGCAGTGAATTCTTTTCCGAGGATATTAATAGCGATGAAAGGTCGGTTGTCTTTGGAAATTTGGTCCTCTTTCCTTAGTTTGGTCGCTGATTTCTGCTGTCTGGACCGAGCGGTAGTAATCCCTCGGTCCTTGGCCCGTTTCCCTGGCACTGACAGTTTCTGGTGGTTTTCCCTACAGTACCACAAAATGAGCAAAACAAACTCGGTCTATTCTTACATTGTATCCGTGAATGACCTGGTTGTCCGCACTTCCAACAACTTGTCATACGGTTGTATTGTGGGTGTATTGTTACTGTCGCTAGCCATGGCTTTGGTGATTTATTTGTTCGGTTCTGTTGTTCCATCCTGGTATACTTTTGGGTTGTACTCCGGTACCCATCCTGTTCCTTTCTGATGGTTTCATATTCTTCACCTAGATTCTGCAACGTGATGATTGTGTCGAAGTCCTGACGTCGTATATAGAGCCGATATTCGGGCCTTAAGTTAGTATATATCCTCTCAAGCTGTTGCTCTAGTGTTGTGGTTCCCACACGTCGACTTAAGGTTTGCATGGCGGTGATATATTCGCGTATAGTCTCACTAGGTCCCATACTTTTAGCGCGGAATTCTTCTTCCATTTTTAGTTGATGTCGGGGTGGCAAGAAATACCCTTTTAACTGGTTGGTGAATTCATTCCAATTTTTCCAGTTAGTCTTATTATTGCGGTACCATAACAACGCTTTTGCTCTTAGCAATTCGGGTAATGCCTGTATTAGATCGTCGTGGGGAAGCATATATGCATCGGCGAGTTCCTCTACTCTTTCCAGAAATCCATATATGTCTCTTCCTCCATCATAAAATACTCTCCATTTTCGTACACGGTCCATTATTTCTATGGGTGTCATTTTGGAAAATGGCTGGTCATTATTTGCTCCGATTCCGTTGTTGTTATTCACCGAATCTCGTCCAGTACTTCCAGTACTTCCTGTTTCGCTCGGTTTCTGGTGAGGTCCATCGTTCCGTGACTTCCCTCGAGTCTCAGCCGGATGGTTATTCAGATAGCGAAGTAAACGTTCTCGACGAACTGCCACTGTTCCTCCGGGGGACAATCCGTAGTACTGTAGTTCGGCGCGCAGTTCGGGTTGTCGCAGTTGACGTACGAACTCGGTAGTTTCATCCTCCATTCCGGAGCTTACTTTTACTCGGTTCTTCGGTGTGAAACGCGTGTACCTGGTATATATATTTTTCCTTAAATATATCGGGTCGGTTGTACCCCGCGCTTCCGGTTATTCTTCAACTGCCTTTAAGTCCTGATGCTGCAGCGACTTCTGGTTACTTTGCGCCTTTCCTCGATGGTTCCACAGTTTATTGTCCCGGGGCTCTGGATCTTCGCTTCGTCGAGCTGGTCTGGTCGGTATAACTGCTGGAGACTGACTGTCCTGTTGCTGGCCGATTTCGGTGAATTTATATCTTTCCTGTTACTGGTGAACTCGTCTGTTCGGTATCGCTGTCGGAGACTGAATGTCCTGTTGCTGGCTGATTTCGGTGAATTTATATCTTTCCTATTACTGGTGAGCTCGTCTGGTCGGTATCGCTGCCTGAGACTGAATGTCCTGTTGCTGGCCGATTTCGGTGAATTTATATCTTTCCTATTACTGGTGAGCTCGTCTGGTCGGTATCGCTGCCTGAGACTGAATGTCCTGTGGCTGGTCGATTTCGGTGAATTTATATCTTTCCTATTACTGGTGAGCTCGTCTGGTCGGTATGGTGATGACTTGTTGAAGTCCCTGCTCGGGCGCCATTTTTGTAATAACCCACCACATCACAATTTCGTCACCAGTATGAGAATTCTCATATTCTCATACTCTCACAGAGTTGGGTTGCCGGGAGCTCTAGAGATGTCCAGGGTCGTTGGAGTGAGAAGACGAAATGGGTTTACAAAATTAAACTTTTTATTGTATTGGTTTTGTTGGTTAGCATATAATCCTTATTTCTACAAACTAATACTATACAATATATTTACATTACGGGATTTCTAATAGGCCTTGGTATTTACATTTATTTTTGGCCTTATCGTGTTATATTTACTTCCATATCTCAGCATTACAATAACTTTACATGCTTCGATATGGTTCCATACCACTGCAGTATATTAACAGTATTACAATATCTACATGGTCGTTATAGTTCCTTTCTTTATTATATTACATTTAAATATCTCGGCATTTACAATAGAATTCACAGGCCTCGATATACTTTTGCATTATTTACTATGTATCAGTTTTTCTACAATTCCTATTTGATACATTTACATTTACACGTTACGGTATTATCTCTTTATTTGGGAACGAAGAACTACGCCTAGATTGACATCAGACACGTAATCGGAAAGAGACGGTGACCTACGCCTAGATTGACATCAGACACGTAGTCGGAAAGAGACGGTGACCTACGCCTAGATTGACATCAGACACGTAGTCGGAAAGATACGGTGACCTACGCCTAGATTGACATCAGACACGTAGTCGGAAAGAGACGGTTACCTACGCCTAGATTGACATCAGACACGTAGTCGCAAAGAGACGGTTAGCTATGCCTAGATTGACATCAGACACATAGCCGTAACGGAGCACTACGTCTAGATTGACATCAGACACGTAGCTCTTGGGAAGGGTTAGCTATGCCTAGATTGACATCAGACACATAGCCAGTGAGGAGCACTACGTCTAGATTGACATCAGACACGTAGCTCTTGGGAAGGGTTAACTATGCCTAGATTGACATCAGACACATAGCCAGTAAGGAGCACTACGTCTAGATTGACATCAGACACGTAGCTCTTGGGAGGGGTTAGCTATCCCTAGATTGACATCAGACACATAGCCAGTGAGACAGTCGGGAATCTCTTACCTCGTCCGCTTGCACGGACCGATTGCCCCCAGAGCCTCTGAATCGACGGCCTTTTATACACCTTCTTGGGCCAGATTCTTGGGGTGGGGGCGATGCGTTCGCTTCAATTTCCCCGCATCGTAGCAAACTGGGACGGTGGTTGCTATGTTTGGGTTTGAACTTCCCCGCATCGTGCGGTGGTTTCTATGCTCGAGCTGAAATTCTCGGAAGCAGTAGGCCGTTGCCCGTTTTATTCGAAAATTTATTGAAAGGGGGCGCAAAGGATTCTTATGAACGAAGCGCTATTTTTGCGGTTCGTTACAAGATTATTTTGGGAATAATAAACAATAATGTTTACTTGATATTCTTATTTTCAACAATAATTCAGAGAAACAATTAATAATGGTACCCTTTTGGTACAGAACCGTTAACTACGCTGCGTTGCATCTTTTCACCTACAGCTCGAAAACGGTAAGTTTTATAAAAAAACAGTTTAAATAAAAGTTGTAGCTGATTTTGTGACGAACAACTTTCTCATTTACATAATTGCAAAAAAACCATTATTTTTTAATGAAAATAGCAAAAAAACACTTTTTTGATACTTTAGCGCCACCTACTTTTTGTATTTCAAGTCGGATGACGTCACTTCAATGACATAAAATGTAGTTAGCAACGTCCTCTACATTTTTTGTTAAATAAACTTTTCACCAAAACCCATAGATTCCGAGAAAAACGCATTTCAAAATTTTTTTGGATTTTCTCAAAAACAGGGGGTGGGGGGACTTCGGGAATTTGACATTAACTTCATTATATGCCCCCCTAACGATTCATCAAGTCAAATTTCGGTATGTCATTTTTCGGAGACACCCTATTTTTTCGTTACAGATTGACTGTACTATTGTACTAATTTTCATTAAAATCCGTTGAAATCGAGAAATTTTGGTCGCCATCTTGGATTTACAAATTTTGATAATATTTGGAATTAGTGGTCTCAGAATAACCATTGTACTAATTTTCATTCAAATACGTTGAAATCGAGACATTTGGTTTCCATATTGGATCTGCCATCTTGGATTTACAAATTTTGATACAAAATACTGTCAAATAACATAAAAAGTGCCGGTAAATTTAATGTTTAACATAAAATTAAAGACCTTCAGCATTTAAAATAATTATAGTACCTGAACTGTCCTCTTGTTATAGGACTAGAAAAATATAACATATAAAAAATTCAGTCATATGAATTAACTGAAACCACTTTTTCGATTATTCTGTACGTTTGGCTCCTAATCGAAATAATTACTATGGTTGCTAATCTACGGCCAAAATGACCCTATGTTTGGCCATTCAAACATGTCTACTTCCTACTTCTCCAACCTTTAAAAAATAATCATTTTAGAGTTCCTAAGGTCTCTTTTGATCCATTTTTAATAATTTTTTACCCAAGGAAATTGAATGTGACTTTTTTTGTAGCGACATAATGACTACACCTATTATAATTATGACTACACCTCCTATAATTTTTTGAACGAAGATTATTTTTAGTAAACTAAATAAAATCATTTTTAACGTAATTTTTGTCACGACCCATAATGAAACCTGTTTTTACAAAATACCATTGAATTGCAATTTTTTATACACTTTCCATTATATCAGCAAACCAGGGTGACTGGTTTTAATCAAATTTCCTCTTGTAACGTAACCAAATTCAAATATGCTTTTCTTCAGTAAATAAATGTGCAATTCTAATTGTGTGTGAACTCAGATAAATATAAATACATGAATTGCACAAACTTCGATGATATGAAATACTTAGCAGTTCAGTAATGCCATACACTCAGAGAAAAATCTTTCTACACCGAGGTAAGACTACAGTCAAATTAATGAAATAAGAATCTTTGAATACTATGCCAATTTTTCAAAATTTAAAATCACGAAACTCTTAGTTTCGAAAAATAATATTTGCAATATAACAAAGCAAGAGGAGGAAGGGTTATGACTTTAGCAGTATAAACTACTGAGCCGATTTTGATGAATGGGGTGTCAATCGATTCTTTATTACGGTCCGGGTGACATAAGCTTTTTATATGAATAAAGTCAATACGACGGAAGTTACATCCAAAAATTGGGGGTCCCTGAAAAAAATTTTTTTGAGAGCGCATCAAGTGGGGTGTCAAATGAAAGAGGAGAAAATTAAATATAGTACAATATCAAAAAAAACGGAAAAGTTTAAAATAAATGAAAAAGTTTAAAAAAGTGCACGGCATTTGAGTTGAATTATAACGTTATTAATGTGAAAATGCTTGAACTTGTTCCTTATTTTTTAGTTTATTTTATTTATGTATCCCTAGTCGGGTCAAAGGTTTTGGAATTTTTTTCGCTCAATTATATTTATTTTTTTCCGTAGTCGTGTTACAATTTTTTAAACTTTTTTTAGTTTTTTAATTATATGACAACTTTCATTAATTTATTCATCATAGTTTTTTAGTAATGAAGAATAATTTTTTTCTAATTTGGAGAAAGAATTAAAAAATCACTTTCTTCTCAAAAAAGCCCTATGAAAATCTAAAGCAATCATTTTTACCTGATTAAGCTCAAAAATTACTTCTAAAGGCGCCGCCAAATAACTGCTACAATATTCACGAAATATAAACAAGAAATCTATAAAGCAAAAGAGTAAACATGAGTTGATAAAATTTCGTAAATGTTTATAGTAGGTGTTTAACGCCAACTTTAAAAATATTTGAGCGAAACAAAAATTCATATTGCAAAATGTGATCGTAAGGGAAATTTTAAGAAACACTTTTAAGGGGCACCACTAGTGTGAAATTTTAAAAATTTTTTTTTTTTTAAATTTTTGCGTAATTTGATAGGTCTACCTTTAAAAATAACATACTAAAATTTCAACTGCATATCAAAAATAGTTTTTGAGTTACAGCCATCAGAAAAGCAGCAGCTCATCGTATCGAGGTATTGAAAAATGTATGAATTAAACTTTACGCGTTTTACTCGAAACTACTTTTTTCAAATTTGCTGCAGTTGTACCTCGAAGACAAATCATCCGATCGATTTTATTCTTATTTATATATGTTTCTCCATGCTCTAGTTTTCCAATCGAATAAAAAATGTAATTTTGGCAGGGCAAATTTTCGCACAAAATTCGATTTCTTTTTTAAACTCCGCCATTTTGTTAAATTTTAATTTTTTTTTTCGATCAAGAGTCATAGTACGTGCAATACCTTCCAGTTTAAAAATTTTTTTTTTTTGTATTTCAGGCATTTTGAAGGTCGCTTTTATTGCAGCAGTTGGGGTAATTTTTTTTTTTTTTTTTTTTGAGTCTTGGGAAATTGCGAATAACTCACTGGGTTTTCAATTGTTTGGACCAAAAATGTTATCACGTATTTACTATACATATATCCTTAAAATATTAAAACATTCCATGCAGTAGTTGTCTTTAAAAAAAATCATAAAAATCACCTTTTTTTCAGGCGGTCTGGATGGATGGACTTTTTTTCATCTTTTTCTCTTGCCAATATTTTTTTTTTTTTAATTTTTGGGTCAAATTGTGGTAAATTACAATAGAAGCTCCCTAAATAAACAAAACGCACAAAGGTTTATCCAAATCGGTTCAGTAGATCCGGAGATTATCTAGCGGCAGACTCAAAAAATTTCATTTCAAGAAAAACTCGTTTAAAGTTTTGGAGTCGCTTAAAGCCCATCCGCGCGCTTTCGCTGTATAACGCTATAACTTTTTTTCTATTACGAATTTCTCAAGCAAAATTAAGGAGATGATGTCTGAAACTATGAAGAATCGAAAAATTAAAATAGGAAAATTGAAAATTCTAGACGGTAGTAGTATCTTAAATCTTAGTTCACATGAAAGAGTTGTCTTCACTGAAAAATGTTTACATTAACTTTACGTAAGAATGTTTTAAAAATTAGTAATCATTCGCCTGTTTCGAGGCTTTATTATTATTATGTTTTACTTCCGAAGTTAACATAGAAAATTTCATGCAATAAAAAATGTTTTAATTAGTGCCGGAATCCTAGATTCATTCAAATATGATATTATTATGAAGTCTAGCAAAATGTGTAATTAAAGTGATTATTTCAATGTTTGGGAAAAATTAGTTCTGTGAAACTAACTATCATTTGATTTTAAAACTTAAGGCGACTTACGACTACTACTACTGCTACCTTTGTTTCTATAGACTCTTTTTCGACAAGACTGTGCAATTCCAGTTTGGAGAAGTGGTATGGCAAATTAAGAATCATCTTAACGATTTTATTTTGAATAGTCTGTAATATTTTTATATGAGTACGAGTGCACTGAAACCAAATTGGAGCTCCGTATAGCATAAAGACTTCAAAGATGACTTTATAGATAACGAGCTTATTTTCCAAATTCAGAGCCGACCGTCTATTAATGAGTGGGTATAATATTAATTAAACTGCCCTACACTATGCAATTTCAAAACATTTTTAATTTTGGAGGCTAGAAAGCTGAGCTTTCAAAAATGCGTTTCACTCCTGTTGTTTATTTACTATTTGTATTTAATTTTCAACCTTAAAAAAAATATGAAGGAGGCTCGCTCCATATATATATATGCATACACTTGTTCAGAATGATCCCAACAATTTCAAGCGCAAGGTCGTCGGAGAGTTGGGCCTTAAAGTAAATAATTACCGAAATTTGTATTTACACTAGTAAAATTATACTAAATTTCTAAAATTAACTAAGATTGCAGGTTTTTGTATTAAAATCAGATGTTCTTTAATTATAATGTCAATTTTTCTCTGAGTGTAGGGCTATGTATCTTCTGTGTACAAATTTGGTATTTATCTTTTATAAATTGAACTGCTTTTGATCGAATTTCTTCCAGTGTATCAGAATTTGTCGATTTTCTAGATCCCCTCTTTTATTGAACAGTCGACTGTAAAAATGTTATTTTTACTTTGTCTTCATTGATAAATATAAAACTTATTTTCAAAATTACTCCGTTTATTCTTATTAACTATGTTGTAAACACCATGTTCAGAGTCATAAGTAAACAAATGTATTAAAAGGAAAGGACCGAGCCACAAATAAAATAATATTATTTTTAGTAAGCCATCCCCCTTTGCCTTTATTACATCCTGAGAGCCATCTAAAGAGCTCCGGTTGCTATTCAGCTATTCAGCCCCATAGAACCAGAAGGAAACTACCTTTCTCATTCAACGTTACTGCCGCTGATACCAATTCGGGCGGGTAAGTGCACACAGGTCATAAAATCCAGATATACAATTCTATCCCGACTAAGATCCGTGTAAACACAAATCCACTGCAGTAGAAAAATACTTTCGGGAATATCTTTCCGCATTGGCCACCCCCACAAACGGATTTCAGGCAACAGCTGGTGCCTGGCCAGAGAAACTCAATTTGAGAACTTCGGAAAGTTCGACGGATTCCCCAAAATAAATCACAGAACCCGCCAAGTGATAACCGCCCCGGGGGGGCAAACTCCAGCGAAATATAGGCCACTGGGCCTGGAAGCCAGAAGCTTGGTGAATTTTTGTTGGTGGAATTTTGTGTCGCCACCTATCAATCAATCACCCCCACGTCACAAGCACAGGGGTGGTCTTGTTCTGAACTAATACTTCCGATAGTAGTAGCAAAAACAAATAGAGTATTTTTTAAATGCTACAGCCATACCGGTCGACCTACAAAATAGTCGGACACACAAACTCCCTGTGGTCCAGGGCAATGAGGCTGGAGAATGGAGACTGGGGTCGGTTCCTGATAAATTGCATGCAAATAAGACATTTCCATTTATCAATGTGTCACGACCATTTGATGACCAGGTTATGTTCGCTTTGTGTATCGCAAATGGTGTCGCTCCGCTGAATTTATTTGCCGCTGGCGGAGGAACGCCACCGTCGCCGTCTTGAGGGACCTCAGAAGACGGTAGTTAAATACACCACCACCTCCTTGGGGAGTTCGCCGGTCAGGTTCGCTGGGACGGTTATGATTAGGGTCATAACTCACCCGACAGGACTCCGTTGGGCGCTCTTTGTTCGAGAGTGAATTATTTTTGAGCATTACACGAGGGAACGAGAAAAAATCTTAATAAAATGATACTCTCACATATTCCCTCGGTATATTTGCGGAACAGAAGGTGCCTGGAAGTCGTAATAAAGCACCCGAGTGGTTTATTAATTATGCAGCAAGGTATCCGTCTTCGGTTCAGTCAAAAATTTCAAATCTGTGGAATGGTTGCTTCTCTCGGAGGCATATTCGAAATACGTTGCCATTTATCTAAAAAAAATTCTGATAAGAGTTACAATTTCAAATAACAGCTCTTGAACGACTATTCACTTTACAAGTTTCTATACATGGAAATAAATATTGTACTGCCATTATAAAAGCCAACCATATATAGGGTGGCCCCGAAAGTTTCTCCCCACAAATTTTTTGTTAAAAAAAGCAATCCAACAAACATAATTTGGAAATTTAAAGGACGATGGGCATTATTGTATTGGCTCTTGGCCATTTGCGAACAATAAAAAGACCTATACAGATGTATAGAATTTGTTTTCAGATACATCTATAATGGCACTGCCCCTTGAAAATGAGTTTTTTAGGAACTAGAGTTCTAAAAGCATTATATGCTCCTCGAACGGTGGAAACGAATATTGCTCGGCTAAGTCCGTAGTACGTATTACGTATGATATGTATTACATTTGACGTCATTTGTGTTCGATCTTAGGCCAAAATGCCCATCGCTCTTTATTTAGATGTTAACATAATAAAGGTTCTTATTCTTGGCATTCTGCGTAAACAGGTAAAATGCTGTTCCGAAAAATAGGATCCACTGACGGTTGTGTTTTCCTCGACAACATAGAGTCTCGACTTTCCACATGAGCTGATTCCTCCTGCAATTATCTTTAGATCAAATTTCGGCTTTTGAACTGCTTCAATAGTGCATGGATCACTTTTTCTAACCCTTACCATATGTTTTGCCTATTGGGTGCCGAGAAGATTATTGCCGTTTCTTGGTTCGAAATGCAATTTTCTATGGCCTTCTATAGTGCGAATAGTTCCGCCTCATAGTTCGATGTATTTCTATTCTAGCTTCCTTATGGAAGGCGTTTCCTCTGCTATTGACAAAGGCTGCCGTGGTATGGTCCTGTCTGTCTGTGTAGTATTATGTTCTGCCTGTGTGTGCGACGATAAGTTCCTCGTGTCTGACCTTGAGTTCTTTGGTGCTGGAGTTATATGCCTACTCTCAAAACCCCCGGGAATACATATAAACACAAGCCGTGAAGTAGAAAATGCATACGTAGTGATGTAGTCCGAGAATCGCCGCGAAATAACATTGCTTCTTATGGCGGAAGATCCGAAGTATGCCGCTCCACTCGCCTGAACTGCTAAACAATGACTTTTACGCTAAAATGATATTCTAATAACTATAGCTATAGAGGAATACCTTTCTAGTGATCTAAAAAACTTTATAGTGACAAGAATAAAATATTAGAGTTTATTGCACTTAAACACAACTCTAACCATTTCCTCGAACAAAACAGCAGCGGCAGGTCGACTTGACAGCACGACTTTCCGTGGTAATTTGTTCGATGGGCAGTAAGAGTAACTTTTGAGCTCAAATATCTTTAATATTTTGTTCTTACCCCTATAATGATTTTGGTACGATAAGAACGGTATTCCTCCCCAGTTACAGTTAGTAGAACATCACTTTTTCGTAAAAGCGATAGTTTAGCAGATTCGCCCTCTGGAGCGGAATGAATGGGCTTTACCGCCATAAGAAGCAATGTTATTTCTGTGCAATCATCGGACTACATCACCCTATACATGCGGTAGTGAGCAGGTCTACTTCATGGCTTGTTATATAGTTTCCCGGGGGTTTTGTTACTCTCCAATGAGCAAGCCAACCACGACCCAACCAAAAAAAGTGCTGCTACCTTTTCTTCTCATTGTAAAATAAATCTCCCGTCTCGCTTGTGTTTTGGTTAGCATGCTCTAGCTTTTCGTTCGTATTGGTTAAATCATTTGAAATTCAGCTGATTTCTAGTAGTGGTTCTCAGCCTAGCTACATATTCAGTACTGCCAAAATCTCAAAATTTAAGAAATAATTGAGGTTAAATGTTAGAAAAAAATTGCCGCCAAAAGTGAAGAAGCATTTTTAAGTGGAAAAGGTATTTATTTGGAGTGTTAAGTAAAAAATGATGAAATTTATAAACATCCTTGTTCATAAATTACGAAATATAAATTTCTTCCTATTCCACTTCACTCCCGATTAAAACAAGCAAAACGTTTTACATCTCACATCTACATTGATAAAGATGTGTACGAACGAATTTTGTCAGCCAACTGATAAGTGGTTGGTTTGTGGTTGGCTTGCTCATTGGAGAGTAGGCATTACTTCCCGCTGGAATATAGGCAGACTACGTTGGTGATGCTGTACATAGAGGAGGGGTATGGAGGTATGAATAGGATGTCGGGATTGGGTAGGTTAAAACCTACGACTAGATTTTTCGCAGCACGTAGGGATGATGTTGCCCTTGGACTCTGACTTTCTTCTTCCAATCGGTGTAGGATGAGGTGGTGTGGCTTCCTTTCGTCCAGCCAGTTCTTCCTGATGATCTTTGCTTTGGAAATACTATACTGGGAGTGGATCTTAGGGCTCCGAATGGTCGTCCGTCCTGGTCTTTAGTAATATGTTGTCTGTGTATACGTAGTATTTAAGTCTGTTTTGAATAATCTCTGTGTTACGAATTCGTTAACCCTGACCTGAATGGATCGGGAAGATAGGAAACTTTGAATCAACCGGATGATTGGCTCATCAATGCCCCAAGTCTGTAGTTGCGTAGTTACGATATTCCCGCATACCCTGTCGTACGCCTTTTTTGTGTCTGCTGATAATAAGTGAAGCTCTTCGCGGTGGTGAAAACCATTCTTAATGTCATTTCCCAGCTCTAGAAGAAGCGCGGTGGTGCTCCGATATTTTCTGAAACTATGGACCTGACTTGGAAGACTAAACTTTACCTAGTCTTGCAATGGGTATTTTTTTTTTGTCTAAAAGTCGTGATGGACAGGGCAGCAAGAATATCGGTCGTAAATCCCGAGGGATAAATTCACCGAAAGTGGATAGCTTTCTCTTATGGATTGGTACTTGAACGGCATTTTTCCATACGCGCCGATTGTCAGAAATATCTGACCTGGCTCGAATTGTTTCCCATTCTCCACCATAATTACGTAGGCGGTTCAAATATAAACAGGAATTTTCATGTTCTGCGTTTCCTATAGGTAGGAACTACGCATGGATTATTGGGAAGGACAGTTGCATGTCTGAACTTGTCATCGGCGGTGTTGTTTGTTTTTTACCTCATCTGCGTCATTCGAAATCATCATGTCTGAACAAACGGTAAATAGTAACGTTGCACAGCGAATAATCATAAAATTTCTATTAAAAAAAAAGTTATTCCATCTGCAATTTTTGTAAGACTTAAAAAACAGTTCGGAGATGAGTGCCTTTCTCCGTCCAGGGTGTATGAATGGTTCAAGTTGTTTAGAGAGGGTCGGGAAAACGTTGAAAATGAACCTCACGCCCGAATGATGCCGTCATTGAGGCTGTGCAAGAGTGGATTAACATTCAACCTAAAGAATTTTTCGCTTCCGGAACGATGGAATAAGTGCATTAAATTAGCAGGAGACTATATTGAAAAATAGTGTATTTTTTATTTTGTAATCGTCATTTATTAAAGAAATAAATACAAATTCCTGTTTATATTTGAACCGCCTACTTATTTTTGCGATGTCGATTACGCCCTGCTCTTGGAGTCCTTCACTTAATTCTTTTTTGGACACAAATTTAAAGTCGGGGCAGTACGCCATGACTTTCCCACAATTTAGGGTGGGGTGATATTTGATATCAAGTTCTATGTTTCCAATCTTTTTCTTTTCAAGGAATCGTTCGACGATACTTTTACTGTGTTTCCATGCAGGGTTCAACTCGAATTGAACTCGAGTTAGTGTTCAAGGAAACTCGGGTTGAGTTGAGTTTCGTTAAACTCAAGTTAACTCCAGGAAACTAGTCGGGTTGAGTTGGGGTTAGCTTCAAATGTCATTCCAGTTTATTTTGTCAACTCAACTCCAAGCTACTCATGGAAACAGTTCAGGTTTAGCGGCCATTTTCTTAACTCGATGGAAACTTAACTCCAACTCAACCCTGTGCATGGAAACATAGTATTTTGTTATCAACCAGTTAGAGTAGCGAGCCGTCAAAAAATAGCTAGCTGTTGTAAATTTTGAAAGCGGAGCACGAAGTGGTTATATTTCCTCAGCGGCTTGTCGCCTTCCTTACAATTAGTTAAAATGATTATATACTTGGGTTGTGTTGCTCCGGGAATTAAGATTTGACGCTTGGTTGGCAACGCTGGATATGCCAGATCTGTTTCGGGCTCTGCCCTCTTTGTTCGCTTTGTTGCTTTTTTAGGAAGCAGGGCGCAATTAGTTATGCGCGGGATGGTCGAGCTAATTTTTTTAATTTTTGGCCTTACCGGGCACATTTTCACTGACATTTTTTGGAAAATACCGCATAGAAATTGATGTGTAAGGGGCTTCGATCTAGTGCTATGGGACTCTTTTATTAATTGCTGTAATATCTAATATCGTTAATAAGCACGGGATAATTACTGACACCCGAAAAATGGTCGGACTTTTTCTTCCCACTTAGAAAGTGCCGCGGCCTAGCCGTGGCTTACTGGCAATTTCCCGGTTCTTCACTCTTCCGTCTGAAGCGCCTTATCAGCTGGATTGTCTGCAGTCCTATTGGGAAAGGATTCCTCTTCAGAAATCCAATTGGAAAGCCTAGTTGACTTTTATTTCTCAAAATCCTCAGGAAATTCTTCTTGAGGAAAACAACAAATTATTGGCAGCTTTTTTTCGACATCTTCTCTGCTGGCAAGTCAAGGCCAACTGGATCATATCCAAGTGTGACCGATTTAATTATGACATGCACCATTAGTTGGCAAATTGTTACCTCTATTGACAGTCAATGTAAGGGAATGCGAATTAATGTTCGCTTAACAATCCCATTAATTAGTCTAATAGATTGAAATCAAACACTCCATTCAGTAATGCAGTCCCTTATTTTGGCCCGTAATTAGATTTGATTGCAGCCGCAATAACCACAGCCCAGGCCCAATCAATTAATTATTAGGAAAGGGTCGAACGTCATCGCGAAATTCGCATCGCGCTTCCCCGATTCCTTCGGACTTCAATTATTTACCTGGCGGCCATATAATGTCCGACAGATGTAATTAATCGCAGCTTCCGTTACAATGTTATTGCACCGGAATTTACACAATATATGTATAGTATGTCAATTTAGAAATTCCATTCCTTCACTCCATTCATTCCCTGGCCTTCGGGGCTGTTTGTGTTTCTATTTGCCGCTTTGATGAGCATAATATCGCTTAAGGCATCCCTCATGAGCGCGTAAGGTGGTTTTAGGATCAGGGGAACTATTTGCTGGACGGAGGTCACGCTGCATACCTCTACCGGAATTTACACTAATCCTGGGAAATTATCACAGTATTAATAAGCTATAAATGTAACAGTATCAGTGCGCCCTACATACACCCCGTGCGACATGAATGCAGCATAATTATTACGAATTGCAGGAAGCGCTCTAAATTAGCTGAGATCGCTATCAGTTTATTAGATTTAATAAAATTTAATTAATCGCTTTTCCGATAAAATAATTCACTTGCTGATGACGATGTCGGCATCGCGCCGCATAATTAATTAGTCGCAAGATTCCATCTGTGGTCGATGGCTGTATTATGCTACAAAATGCAGGCCCTATCTCTTCCGCAAATATACCAAATTAATGTGATTTTAGTTTATTTCAAAAATAGGAGGTAATGCATTGCGTTATTGGCCTGCCGAGCGAGGAAAAAGCAACCGGGACGAATTGCAATATTCCCAAACTAAAATCAGAATAATATCAGAAGTAACAAAGATAAATATGCTTTTTTAAATCAGAAAAATTCATTGAAACAATAATGTGAAATAGAATATTTATTTATTTGTTTAGCCTACCGATTAGGTATACATTAAACTTACAGACTGAAATTAAAAAAATGCAACCCTAACCTAAAAAATATATAAAATACGCTAATCTGTTTTCCAGATTATTTCTTGAAAACCGCAATTTGTAATTTGTAATAGCTGAATGAAACCACTTCCCCTAAAGAATATTTTACATATTTTATAATATCATTTTTCGTGGCAGCAATTTCAATTCAATTTATTTTTCGCAATGAGCACAATGTAGTAACAAGAAAATTTGCATGTATGATGTAACTTACGTACTTATTTGCATGTATGATGTAACTATGTATGCACAATATATATAAAAATCTTTTTGTTACTCGATTGCGCTATATATACAATTTTTTTTTAGGTACTTTGCTTTGATTGCTATTCTTGATTTTAGTGCAAAGCATTCTTGAATATTGCTCGTATGTTTGGTCTCGGTATCATCAAAATAAAATAAAATCTGTGCAGAGAAAATTCCCAAAATGCCCACCCTAGGAAAATCGACAGTATTGAAGAATTAGTATACTGTTTTATTGCTTTTTTATTTTAAGATTCAATATCCTACTTAGAAAATAGTGTCGAAAATGGGCGCAAGCCAGCGCACAATTGCAAGCAGTTTGGAAGAAGGAACCGGCGTGCACTTGTTCGGTTATTGGTTGTGCTCGCTGCTAGGTGTTTCCAATCATTGGATTACAGTGTTCATTAAAAGGTAATTAATACAAGTTAATCGAAAAGACGTAAGGTATCTTATGTTTTTCTTTTTACTAACAAGGAAACGTTCTCAGGTGTGTCTCACCGATTTTGTCTGCGGATACGCATATTTAGGGGGTGAAAACCACCCCTAAAGTTTACCCCCAAAACCAGTTTTTCCTAAATATTTCAAGTTCTAATGAATTTTTTCGAATGAAACAAATTGGAAATGATGTCTCATAAATATACTAACCTTTTGTAAGTAATCCGGTTCCCAGGGGTCGCAACCCTTATTTTTATTGCAGAAAAACGATTTTTTTTTATATTTTTGCGTCACAAAAATAACAGTTTTAGTTAAAAATCATTAAAAAATACTTTTTTACATACGATTTTGAAAAATAAAGTTGACGTGTTTTTGGGTTTTCGTAAAAAAAACAACCCCTACCACTAATGCGTAAATGATGTATATTCTTTCAGACATCAGTTTTTTCGTGAAAACCAGTATTAAGGGGTTTTTGAAGTCGTTGATTACAAATCTGATGTTAAATTAAAAAAATTCAAAATGGCGGATCCAGCATGGCGGACAAGCTTTTGATAAATACACCGAATTTTAACTTAAAAAAAAAACAATAAATAAAAGTTCCCCCAAAATGTGCGTATCCGCAGATAAAAAAAAATACGTGTCTCTTATTTTTCGATAGTCTATTCTATAACATATTTCAATTTCATCAAAATCGGTGAGACACACCTGAGAACGTTTCCTTTTAAGCATTTAGTTAATTAGGATGTTGACATCAAATTAAATCAATCGCCTCGCCTCATTTAAAGGTTTCTTTATTTGTTTGAACTTGAATGAAAAATAGGTACCTACTTACCTACTAAGTACCTAGACGGTAAAAACAGCCTTGGATAATTAATGTACTAGTACCTACACGTAGTAGTACATTAATTATCCGACTTCAAAAAAGGAGGATGTTATCAAATAGAATGTTTGTTTTTTATTGTATGTATTCTGTCGATATCTTTGCCGATTGTTTCGGGGATTCTTGTTTTTTCGATAGGTATGTTTTATGGTTGGTCCCATACAAATTATATGAAAATCGGTGTAGTACTTTTTTAGAAAGTTAACAAAAACAAAGAAGATTGAAAAATTATGATTGTTGCGACTGAATTCGGTTATTTTAGAGTTTTTAACGTAGTCAATTATTGATAATTTCTTAATTTTTTTTAAATACTAAACAGAAAATGAAATTTATTTGTTTTAATTTGCTACTACAAAAATTACCTTTAAACTTTAGGTAGCATTAAGCGAAGGCGGGAAATCCTTTCTGATTAAAATTATAAATATAAATTTAATGAAAACGTATATTTTTGATTATTTGATTCTAGATTTTGATATACACTCTTTTTTTTTATAGGTATAAAGTATGAAAAAATTTAAAGATATCATAACATTCTGCAAAAAACCCGATTCGTTGGTGATACATGATAATGAAAAGATGGGCAATACAAGCAGTTCTAGTTTTTCTATACAACCTAAAGCAGGGGTCGGCAACCTGCGGCTCAGTAGAATCATACTTTTGGCTCTTGAGTAGTATAACAGTACTGAAAAATTAGCTGCAATAGTGCCATTGTCAAATGTTAAGAATCCCGCGCACGCAACAAAATACGCGGCAGATCGCATTCATGTAAACCTAGCTTTAGCTAACCTTGCTCCCTATTTCCACCGACGCGACACTCGGAACCACTCGTGTCTTGAACATATCAAGATATTCCTACTTCAAAAAGGATATAAGGAATGAGTTAAGTAATGATGATTTTCTGCAAAATTTTTATTTTTAAGTTGATATGACATCACATTTAATCATCTTGAATAAAAATCTACAAGGGAGAGGTAATATTGCACACACTCTTTTAGATGTGATACTTTCGTTTGAAATAATGTTATTTGTTCAAGACATGGAGAATGGAAACTTACTACATTTTGAAACTTTAACAGTTTACAGAAACAATTCAAGTTATAATATTAAGAGTTGATTTTTTATCACAGTTATTGTAAAAATTCAAGAGTCTTTTTACACTCGTTTTAAAGATTTTAGATCTGGAAAACCGACTCTATCATTTTTAACAAAGCCACTAGTGGCGAAGGTGTGCTAGTTGAATTTTACACCATTCCTAACCATTGATAGAGCTCAATTTGAGTTACAGTTGTTAGATTTGAAAAACAAAGATCAATGGACAGAAAAGTTCATAAATTTGCAGTCAGAACTAGAAAACTTAGCTAGAAAGAAAGGAAAATTGGCTGTCAGACACCAGTGGACGGATTTTTCGAAATGTAGGAAGGAAGAAGAAATTATATTTGAAATATGGAACTGTCTTCCTGATTTTTATGATCAAGTGAAGATATATGCATTCTTCGGATCTACTTACTACTGTGAAGAATTATTTTCAGATATGACTATTATTAAAAACAAATTAAGAATTTCGTTTAATGACGAAAGCCTGGAAAGCTGCATGAAGTTAAAAACTTCTGAATATTCACCAAATTTGGAATAACTTTGTGCCTCTACTCAATCCCAAAAATCTTACATATTTGCGTTTCTATTACTTTTTGCATTTAATTTTTATTTTAAGAAAACGTATATAACCCACTGAAATTAGGTTTTTACTATTAATTTATTTTAATTAAATATAAAAAAGGTTTATAAGATTTTTCTAAGGGGGGTAGGGTATTTTATTGTATTTTTTTAAATGTTCTCATATAAATGTTCAACATCTCAAGATTAATGTGTTAAAATTTGAAGTCGATTGGAGTAAAACTAACGGAGATATGGAGTTGTTAGTCTCCGCCGCTCCGATCCGGCTTCGAGCTATTCCTGTGCCTTATAAATTCAGTGTTTAGACTTTCTTCCACTTAGCATGTTCAAAGTCGTTGGACACTGTAACTCAATTAATCCTTTTCAAATTTGACACACTCTTTAAGCACATAAAATATGAGGTATGATAATATGATTTATTTTTGTGTATTATAATTTACTATGAAAAAAAGGCTGATTTTTACCGGTTTTTTAAAAATTATTCCAAAAATTTAAAAACCGTAAAAAAAAAAAAAAAATCTCGACGTCATTACCTCCAGAAACTCATAAACTAACCAAATGTTTTCAATTTTTTGATTTAAGAGTTCTGTTGTCCCCCGCAAACTGCCTTTTTTTCAAAGAAGATTTGCTGTCAATGGGTTATTTCTTAATATTTTAGGCTAAAAATTTAACTGAATATCCTTCAAATGATGCTTTATTATGTGTACAATTTTTAAATAAATTAAATTTACCATATGCTCAGTAAAGGTTATCAAAAATATGCTTAAAATGAAGCGAATTAACCTTACTCTGAATTATATGTTCTGTTACTACGTAAAATAAGAAGTTTTTGTTTCACAGCGGATAGCCGTTGTATTATTTTTTCTAATATTACCGATATATTTGGCTCTTTAAAAAAAATAATTTACCACATCGGGGAAAAAATGGCTCTTAACTGCAGAAAGGTTGCCGACCCCTGACCTAAAGCATCAACAAGTACATCTGAAGAAAATCGCCCAAAAACTGAGGTAGACGGTGCAGAATAATTAAAAAACAACGTATCGGATTTTCGCTTGGGAATGAGATATTTTCCCGCGGTAAAAAGTACCGAAGATATAATAGTATCCTTCTTCAGGATACTATTATATTTTCTTGCCAAATTTTATCGAAATCTGTTCAGCTGTTTAAGACAGACAGATATTTATAATATTATCGCATTTATAATATTAGTATGGAAGTATGGATTTAGCTGTACCATTAGACTTTCAACTTTACTAAGGAGTTAAGACAGACGCCACGTGGTAATAAGGAGAGTGAATGAACTGTGTAGCTGGTTGAAGGTATTGCGAATTTACTGATACTGGATTCGCTTAGACCAGTTTGAATGAAAAAGGCTCGCACGTTAAAAATAAACTTTATTCTACTTAAACTAAAAAATACAAATTGAACAAGTACTGTTCTGCTTGGGATTCTGCTCCGGACTGTGGTCATCTCGTTGACAAATTTCATGCTCGGCTCTCTTATAAATTTGTAACAGTCTTAGAGTAGTGGATGCGCTAAAATTTAGTACTCTTTACTATCGGGTGATAGAAAAGGAAGTGCGGTTAAAGCTACCGCCACAAACTGCATTAATATTTATCACTAGGCGTCATTTATGATTTCTCATTAGTGGTTAGTTCAGCTGGACGGCTGCCCACCCTAGGAAAAAACCCTAGCTACGCCAATCTGTATACTACAACTCTCCTATAATCATGCTTGTACCTTGTCTAAATCAAAACAAACCTTGAAAAATGTCAGTTTGGTCCTCTAAACTGCTCTTTAGGAAGCTTAAAACTCCTTAAAGCTCCTTGTTAAATTAAACTCTTAATCTAATACTAGTACCTGCTGGTTTTTTATGCCTTTGTTTTTTGGGTTGTATTCACTCTCAATTGTTTGGTTTAATTTGAAATTATATTATTTCTCTATTTGCATAAATAAATAAAATAACCGAATAAATATCGTAAAAACTACAAGTATTTCCGTAAAATAAATCAACTTTAGCAATTATTTACGTATAAATCAAATCGAACAATAGAAAAAGTTTTTTTTTTTTTCAAAGAACTTATATCTTTATAGATTATAAAAAAATAATGTTGAACTAGATAATAAACCCCCTTCATTCATCTATCTTTATTAGTTCCTTAACTATAATATTTCGAAAACTAAATTTCAAACCCGAAAGGTTGAATAGAAATCCTTCTTGAGTAATTTCAATTAGTTTAGATTCAGGAGATGGCTCGAATGCCCTTCGAACAAAACAGATCGAATCCAAATTAAGTTGCAGAGGAAACTCTTAGAAAATTACATCGAATAAGCTAAAAACACCATTTTCGCAAGAATATAGTAGTAAAAAACTGAGCGAACCTTGGACCAATCCGCCCTTGTAATTCGAGCAAATCACCAATCCTCTTATCATCGCATCGAGGAGGAACCCAGTCAAAGGAATTTTCCGTGACTTTGCGGGTGGCTCATCCTTCGGGACTCGTTCTCTGGATGCACCTCGTTATCAGTGCAACCACGTCCCACATATTGGTAATCATCCTGATGACGTAGTCGGTTTTGCATCGCGCTTAATCAGATAGCGCGGCGAAAGCGCAACCTTTTTGAAACCACAAAAAAACGGAGAATGGCACAAAAAGGGAGGACGAGGAACGCTTCCTGCGTACCGATCGGCGCCTTTTCCAGCAAGGAGTAATCCTGTTGACCGCTTTTGTGCTCCAGGAAATCGGAATGCTTTCAAATCAGAGGAAATTCAACTCGCCAAAGTGGTTCAACCTTGAACTGAAAATGATTCAAATTCAACGCAGAGAAGAAAAGGGTTTCTGGCTCAGAGGGTACGGAGCGGCGGGAAAGCTCCGCGATATGCAATTTCTCAGAAGGTGCCGTCGTTTGTTTTAAAGCTGCATGTAGGGCATGAGCATAAATCACAGCAGGCGACCGGGAAAAAATGAATGGAGAAATAATTTGTTCCTTTCGGGATGTTAGATGAAACTTCTACGGAAGATGGAAAATGCTTCGCTTTTTTCGGATCCTTCTAAAGCCACAATGCACCTAGTTTACTCGAATAGAGGGAAAAGGAGGAGCAATTCTAAAAGAATTGGGTTTCCAGGTTTCAATGTGGCCATATCTCGACAGTCAGGATCTAAAATAGAATGAAATAATTTCTCAAATCCGGATTAGTGTATAAGGAAATCGAGGACATCACATCAAGAACTGAAAACGATAGCTAAAAATATTTTATTCTATTCTACTATAGAAAGTTGATGTTTCAGGAGCGAAAAAGACATATTTTATTTAAAAGTTTTTTTAATTTTCATCTAAATTTAGAAAATATTGGAGGATAGTAGCTGACAATGTTGTTACTGTGAATGGAAACCGATTTCGAACGATGATTAATAACCTTTTATGGTCAGAATTGGAGGTTATTAATGTAGAGAATTGATGGTTTCAACAGGACGGTGCTACGTGTCATACAGCTACTGTGACACTCGATCTTTTGGAAGAACATTTTTGAAATCACATAGCTTCTTTTACAATAAAGCTGTTGCAAGGAGCACTTCGTTTCAATATTACAGCTGTAAACTACGAAATAAATAAAGTGAATTCAAAACACATCAGAACTTATGAAGGTACTATAGAGCCTTACCAATAGCAATTTTTCAATTATTTTTTAATTAAAGAAAGCGATTATTTTTATTTAATCTTATACGAAACTATAACTAAAGTTATTTATTCAGTAAAATGTATGAATACTACTACTACTATGTCACTTGTGTCGGACATTTTTTAAGTTGCAACCCTAGTCTATTGGTAAAGCAAAGTCAATAATCTTTGCATTTTCATTCAATTCCATTCAGTCAGTTTTGCTGTCCATTAATGGAAGGATGTATCGAAAAAAATTGTAGATGTATCATAAAATATCGATGCGATAGCTCGATGCATTATTTCGCAAAAAACAAAAACATCGATATATATTATAAGAAAATTAAAACTACGTAATAATAGAGGTAAATTTTGTAAATTTCTTTGTTTATCAGAGGTAATCTCCGATAAGATCCGATTAAAGAAATTCATTCAATAAATATAAATATAAATTAACAAGAATCAACAATTTTAAACTAATTTACACTAGTTTTTGATGACGGACAAATTACTTTTTTTCTTCTTCATTGGGCTGTTTTCTTTGACTTGCTACATGATAACATGATTTGACATATGACATAACATAAAATGCCATGACAAAGATTACGTGATACATGACGCAACAGATGACACAATGCATGACATGGCATATAACATGAGATAGCACAAGATATGACACTTAATATATATAATAATAATAATAGTTATTTAAAGATTACAATAAAACAGAAGTCTTTTGAGCAGTACTACAAAATAAAGTAAACAAGTTTGTATAGAAATGAAATATTACAGAGAAAGTGTTAAGAAAGAAAATTAAATCAAGTAGAAAGAGTAGAATTAAAAAGAAAAGCAGAAATTAAGAAATGAAGAATACGACCAGAATTAATATTTACTTGTAAGAAGTCAGTTTAAATTCTCATACCATATAGCATACGTCTAAAGGAAGAGATTGATCCTATATGTTGAATTACTGGTGGAAGTCTGTTTCATATACGAATTGACATTTGATTTGGACAAGGTACAATAGGAATCGTTCAAGACGGCATGTCGAAAAATAGTTTGCAGCAAGTCACTACGTCTGTTACTCTTCAGTGGTATTAAAAGTTCACTAAGATAAGAGGATATATTATAACAAAGTATTTTATGCAAAAATATTAAAGCGCGTCATTGCAAGTATTTTAGCACCAAATGGAGTTACATGGTCGAACCTATGCAATCGAAAATACATAATACATGAAATGTTACATGACAGCCATAACACAAGACAGTACATCACACATAGCATAATACACATGATATGACAAAATATTACAACATATATGATATTGCATATGAAATCACGCAACATAACATGATACATGATACACTATATAACATAACACATGATATGACATGACACGTTACATAACATAACTTCACATGAGACAAGACATTAAATAATATTAATTTTGTAACCCGCAACCAGTAATATTAAATGTAAGATAGTGAAATTTGACTTGAATTTTGGGCTTGGGCTTAAGTAATTTTCAGACAAGACTTTCATTTAAGTTTTCCAGCAGGCTGTTACGTTTAAGTTTTGGTTTCTTTAAAAAAATGGTTGCCCCCTTGAAACGCAAAGTGACTCAGCTGGTATATTATATTCTATTAAATTTTGTATTTGAATGTAATGAATATCTATGCAATTCTACGGTATAAAATTCTTTACGTACTTCCAGTGCATGAGCAGAAAGGAGGTAGATTCGAAAAAATATATATAGTGTTTTAAAAAAGCAATTTCCATTGGTAGCAACCTTTCCCGGCACTAAAGGTTTATCGCAGAATGCTCCGATCGAATATCATAGAAAACTTGAAATTTATCTAGCGCCGCGAAGGAGGAACTTTGAAAGGCCAGGAAAACGGAAGGAAGCTCTCACGGATGTCAGTCACATTTTCGCCTACCTCCATACACTCTGCATCCAGCGGAGCCAAGCAGAACCGGAAAAAATCTCTCAGAATTTATTTAAAGAACGCGATCTAAATTTTTTACCATAGCTCCCCACCGGCAGTCTTTTGCATTTAAACGTGCGTATGGAACACGGTGCTATAGGACCTCCGTGCCACCCCTTATTTTCTATCCCTTTTCCATCCCGAAGTGTGCCTTCAGGATCTGGTGCACATCTCCTTCAGCCGAGCCAGCGAGATAAGAGCACCTTACCAGTAACACGATATTTGCATATGAAACAGTACCAACAAAAAATACAAATAATCCCACCTCGGCGCGGCGCTTCCACGAGTTGGCTTTTATGAATATTTCAACCTGAATGGAGAGTTGCCGCACTCCCGCCCCATCACCTCGGGCGAATGCACTTTTAAATGAATTTTAAAATGTTGAAGGGACAAATCGTTTCTATTTTTCATGCCACCCACAGCACCAGCCTCAATCCCGGGGGATGAATAGCGCCCGGTTGAGGCAATTTTATTAGAAGTAATGGAACAAGCATGACACTTTCGACATCTGTAATTCCCTACAATATATTTTTAACGTTCATTTTTTCTAGTTTTTGAGTGCCCGAGTACGCATTATTTTTATCCATATATAGCTACCAATCCCAGGGACTGACCGACTAACACAACTATCCATGTACTAGCAAATTGCGGTTTCCACGCGAAAAATCCACCTGGTTCCGCGGCTTTACAACTGGTAAAAGCGATTAACTCACCTTTATTCTATGGACATGTTGCTAACATTTTCATGGTTTTATTCCATTTTTTACCTACGAAAATGACACGAATTTTTTTCCTGTAAAATTTCCATTTAATGCTACCTGCAGTGCATTTTAGAAAAAATATATATTACGCTTTAATTTTTGTTAGGTACATCCTGCTCTATGCATTTTTATATTTATTACTGTACGGTAGAACTCTAGAATCAAAAGTGTAAAAATACATCAACTCAATTTTCCAGAAATAATTAGAAAAAAACTTTATCTCTAGTAATAAATGTGATTTATCGTTTTATGTAACAACTGCAGTCTCTGCCGCAGCTAAAGAAATTCATTTTTTCGATAGTACGGTGATTAGATATGCTAGAAAAGTTTTAAACGACTACATCTTAATTAGAAGTAGTAATTACACTGTTGTACAGAATCGACTTTTAAATTGTACCTAAGCAAACCCTTTATAGCGTTTGTGAAGGACATCAAGAGGATTCATAATCCGAAATATTTAACAATTCTATAAACAAATTAAAAAGTTATTAACAAAAAATTGTTAATATTGAAAATTATATATTTTTTTTTATGAGTGTATGCAGAATTTCTAGCTGATCATAGAAATGTATGATGTCCATAAAAAAATTTTTTGTTCGACAAACATTCTGCTTAATGAGCCGATTTATAACTTTTCTTTTCATTTTTCGACAAATGTTCGTGTAAAAAACTTATATAATTAATTATTATAAAAAATTGTTGACAATGTAAACAGTTTTAATTAATTATTCTCAACTCGTATACCAAAAATCAAGTAAATTGGACAATATTTTTTTCGTCTCTTTTAAAACTTTAAACATTAATAACTTTTTAATTTTTTTATGAATTTGCATGAAACTTGGCGAAATGTCATATTTCAATACAATGAATCCATTCTGCTTAGTCTCGACCTTAGGTAAAACTCGGTGTACAACAGTGTTATAGTTGAAATTATGATGCCACTCGTTTTACTTTTATTCTTTTAAAAACTAATTAACAATAAAAATACACAAATATAAATGAATTTTGGTTCTGAGCTATCACATTATTATTGGAATTTATGTGATTATACTTAAAAAAGAGGCGCTTACATTTAAGTATAATTAGTTTTATTCTATTTTACTGAATTAATGAAAAGAATAATTTAAAGAAAGGACGACCCCTCCTTTATTTTCAATTTTATTAGTGCACTAGCTTTATACGAAAAAAAATACAAATAACACGATAACAATGATCCTTTACCCGGATATTCTCATTTAACTTATATTTTGTAATTAATATTATTAGTATGGGAAGGTGTTATTAAAAGTCGTAGCCTCGGATTCAATCAACTTTATTACACAATTTGAAACGTTACATGACACGCGACATGCGTAATAACAAAATATATACTAAAACCTGGCCAGAGAACATATCTATAAACTAAACTAAAAGCATGTAAATCGGCAGTACCGGTCTTAGGGGCGGGCAAGCTCGGGCGGCGCACGAGGGCGCCGGTCGATTTGGGGCGCCAAATGAATCAGGCACATATTAAAATTTCTCAGAAGAATAAGTGTGTAGAACTGCAAAATTGAGTAAAAATATATGTAAGACGAAGGCAAGGGAGACAAACATGCGTTTTGAAGCATTTTTTTTTTACTTCCCGAGGTGTTTTTGTGTTCCCCCCAAGGAAGGTGGCAATTTTATGTATAAGTATCGAAAAAACAAAACCCCTACGAACAATATTATAAATACAAGCCGTCTAGCTCCGATGATTGCTTCTTATGGCGGTATAACCTATTTATTCTGCTCCACGCGATGGGCTCTTTAGACATATTGTATATATTTGCAGACTGCAGCTATCACTCCTAAGCTGAGGACGTCGGTAGTGTTCTGGGCTTTCCTAAGAGTTCCATAAAATTTTTAAATAATATTTGCAAATCATTATTTTTAAAAACTCATTTGGTCTTCAAAAATATTAAAATATTAAGGTAAATGAACGATTTCATTTTTGGACGTTGTACCTTTTATGCATTCAGTTTTTGAGAGAAAAGCAAGATATAAACCTGATTATTATACATTTATGTTAGTATTAAAGTTATTCTAATTTACCTGTAAATGTTATTGAAATGCATAATTTATGAAACGTAAATACGAAATTGATTTTTTCAATTTTTCCAATAGTTTATTTTGAAACTGCAGATTTCATGATAATATCAAACTGCGTTCGAAGTATTTACTAGTTTAATTGATTATTATTCCAAGTTTTCGTGGCAAAGATTCGTAATTCAATGAAAAAGCAATTGGAATGCTATGCAATATTTAAATGCATATAAAGATTATTTCAGGAAATCCAAAATACGTTTCGAAAATCATGAAGCCTTAAGATTCTCAGAGATACATAACTCGGATATAGTAAATTTTATTCCCAGATGAAGCATTGAAGATTCTATAATACATGAATCAACATTTTCTACTTACACTCTTTATTTTTCCTAATTTTTGACTTTTTGCTATTATTATTGCACATTTAACTAGTATTTCAAAGAAAATTTTACGGAAGGTATATTCACCCATCAAATTCAATTTTCTTTATCCTGTTCTGTCCAACGTCACATCCAGTATTAAATGTAGTTTTCAGTTTATATATGAAATTCAATAATAGATTACGCAACATTGGGAGTATAAAAAAAAATTTACAAAAAAAATAAAAACCGACTTCGAAACTTTGCCTGTATGTACAATTTTAAACTAAAAAGTTAAAAATAATATTTTTTATTACTTTAAAGAAAAGAGCATTCAAGGATAATATACGAAATTATTGATATTTAAATATTTACAATAACTAATCACTCAGTTTTTTAATTGGTGTAGACAAGGCAAGTTTTAAACCCAGAGAATTTGGGTTTTTAAACTTGCCTTGGCTGGCACCGACTCCAAAAAGTAACTGATTAGATATTGTAAATATTTAAGTACGAGTATTAATAGTTTTGTATATTATGCTTGAATGCTCTTCTCTTTAAAGTAATAAAAAATATTATTTTTAACTTTTTAGTTTAAATTTGTACATACAGGCAAAGTTTCGAAGTCGTTTTTTATTTTTTTGTAAATTTTGTTTTATTTTTCAATTTTTAGCTGACGGAAAGTAGTTGAAATTCAATAAAAGGGATTAATCCCCTAAGTTTCCACCTTTAGAGGAGGGATATTTTCATTAAATTTAAACGGCACCCTCGAGAAATATTCTATTTAATAAAAAAAGAATTATTAAAATCAGATCACAATCGGCGAAGATATCGCGTAACATACACAAGAAAAGAAAAAGAAGAAAAACATAAAGTCGAGTTGAGAACCTCCTCCTTTTTTTGAAGTCGGTTATAAATAAAGAATCCCCAACTATTTGATCTAAGGCCTTCTTTTTTAACACCCGAGTAACATTTACGATTTTTCCGTTCGAAGCCTACGTAAAGTGGAAATTTGTTTTGAGTGGTGGTTACAAAGTTGACACTCTGCGGTCGGGACTGCAAAAAATTAATTTTTTCTTATCTACATTTGTTATATTTTTTTCTATGCAGGCTGATAATATTTTATTTTAACGATGGAAAACGAGACCTCTACGAAGAAACATAAATCTTCTGGTTATGAATACAGAAAAAGAAAAGCATCAGAACCAACTATTCAAAATGAAGTTAGATCTGAATCGCCTAAACCAATTTCTGATGGAAATAAGTTGAACATAGATGAGGACGAGCCCAACAATCAAGATGCGGTAGATGACGGAACTTGTGAAAATATAGAAGAATTATCTAAAAATTTTTCGGATTGTTCTTTATGGCCAGTTCATCGTACCAAAAAAAATCGTACTTTTTTTTCCCCTTGGGGAAAAATTTTTAAAGCTATTATTTAACTTGACCATGTTGTCCGTCCGCCTGTGCATTTTTTGTGTAATTCAAAATTAGAAATCGAAGTTTAACTATGTTCGGAGAAAGCCCAAAGCTTGAAATTGTTCACACTGCTAAATTTTTGATGACACTACAAGTTAAAAGAAATTTTGAACCTACGATAATTGTTTAACTTTTTATTATGCTACTTATAAAAGCGTGTTTTTTTGTGCTTTAAGCCATAATTTTTATATTTGTCTTTAAAAGGGGCGCCGAAGAAAAGTTTGCCCGACTAAACGCAAAAGCCTAAGGCCGGCACTGTAAATCGGATCAATGGTTCTCGAGTTATAAGCGCACTTAAAGCCAGACAGAGAGACGTTGCATTTTATATTTGCATATACTTATAGAGATGAGCGCAAGCTAGAAGTAACTTAATTTTGAACACGCTTTTATCAGCTTCACTTGTAACTAACTATGTATGTAAGAAAATCTTGGAATCTTAATTTGACCCACTTCCCGGTCTTCGATTAGGATGAAATTTTGCACACGCTCTGAGTTCTGATGACAATACATGACTAACTAAGAAACGTCATTACGAATCCAATATGGCGGCCTCCCCAAGATGGCGGACTGGCTGTTTGAAATCCACCCCCATGATATGGGTATCAAATGAAAGGGTTTGCTGTCAGGAAAACGAAAAAAATAGTCACGTGACTTAAATCCAATATGGCGGACGTCCAAGATGGCGGACAGGCTATTTGAAATGCACCCCCATGATATGGGTATCAAATGAAAGGGTTTGCTGTCAGGAATACGAAAAAAATAATCACGTGACCTACATCCAACATGGCGGCCGTCCCAAGGTGGCGGATAGGCTATTTGAAATGCACCCCCCTGATACGGGTATCAAATGAAAGGTTTTGCTGTCAGGAATACGATAAAAATAGTCACGTGACTTAAATCCAACATGGCGGACATCCAAGATGGCGGATTGGCTATTTGAAATGCACCCCCATGATATGGGTATTAAATGAAAGGGTTTGCTGAATGGGATACGAAAGAAATAATCACGTGACCTAAATCCAACATGGCGGCCGTCCCAAGGTGGCGGATTGGCTATTTGAAATGCAGCCCTATGATTTAGGTATAAAATGAAAGGGTTTGCTGAAAATAATGCGAAATGACATTTTCTTACCAAATTATCATGTCATGGGTATCAATCAATAAGGTTCGACGAGAGGAATACGAAGATTGGACTTTGAGTCTATGAGATCTCACCTAAGCCAAGGTAGGATACGCGGCGAGGGCTGAATGGTATGAGGGTGGTAAAAAATATCATTTCGCTAGCGTCACCTTAGGGCACCGGGCGCAACCCTATTGTAATTAGCCTTGCCCCCCTACATGGACCTCTGGGGGGGGTCGACCGTCTATTTGTCCACTACTCGTGGGAACAACATGATGAAAAATAAAACAAAATAAAAATAATAGTTTAAAAAACTAAAAAACACGCTTTTAGCACGCACTAAAAATTACAAAATAATTCGGACATTTAGTTTGATGACTCAAGAGTTTTCCCTTTGCCAAATCTTCATTAGATCGCAGGTAAACATAAACAATTTCAGTTCGTGATGAACGATAAATAATTACCTATGCGAAATAGTTATAAGTAGGTAATCATCTTTATTGAATATTTACTATGATTTATTATGAAAGAAAGCGTGGAGCGTTTTGTCCAAAAAGAGTAAAGATTACATAAACGCTCCACGCTTTCTTTCATAATAAATCATAGTAAATATTCAATAAAGATGATTACCTACTTATAACCATTTCGCATAGGTAATTATTTATCGTTCATCACGAACTGAAATTGTTTATGTTTACCTGGGATCTAATGAAGATTTGGAAAAGGGAAAACTCTTGAGTCATCAAATTAAATGTCCGAATTATTTTGTAATTTTAAGTGCGTGCTAAAAGCGTGTTTTTTAGTTTTTTAAACTATTATTTTTTAAATAATAAGCCATACAAATTTTATTTTATAAAATAGAATAAAATGCTTCTTGTATGTGCTTTATACGAAACACGATGAAATATTTGTAAAAAAATGCATAATTTTAAAGAAAATCTTGTTTGGACCAAATTTCGCGTACTATAAAAAATTCTCATTGCATCATTTTTTTTTATTACAACGCTATTTCGATAGAGAGTCTACATACAGAATATACAGGGTGTTTCACATAGCGTATGCCAAAATGACTGAGGTGGAAGGTCTCACCTAGCCAAACAAAAAATTGTATGACAGGAGGGAGGGGCAATCTCAACCGTTTGGGAGTTACAGGGTGATTCATAAATTCGAAATTTTCATGGTATACACATCATTAGGTCGTTTTTATCTTTTGATCTAATCAACGCAGCGATCCAAAAATGTTAAGTATCTTTATCTACCTCCTACCACTGTAGCTACAGTCACTTGCAAAACCGAAAAAAAATTCTTAACAATGTCCTAAAATTCAGGTTTTCCCTAGATTTTCTCCGAAATTCACCTGTTTTTTATATAATTTTCCATTTTATTACCTTTCCAAAAAGGTACAACATGTGCAGGCAGAGAAAGGATATACAAATTTATCTTATCGATCGTGCTTATTGACTAAATCAAATATCAAATTGGTAAAATAAATATAATTGTCATTCTATTCAATGAATTAATCAATTCAACATAATTAACAACGATAAATATCTTACTAATTTTAATAGTTAGTATTTTAGTACAGACATCTTTTCCTAATATGAATAAATAACATATTTATTTCATTTCAGTAAAAATGTATCAAAATTCTTTGCTAAATCACTTGCTTATAACTAAATCGGTAAAATAATTTGATTAATTTTATTACAGTAATTATTTTCAAATTTTCGCAATATGGTAAACAAATAAAGGATTAATATTAATCAAATATTAGATCGACACAAAACAAATAGCAAATTGGATCGATATTACATCAAATTTTATTGATTCGGGCAAGTCGGCCCATTCAATACGTATTTGCATATCTTGCTTCATCCATTCAATTCCTATGTAAAAAATAACCCCTAGAAATGAGCTTTGTGTTCTCCAAAATGTAAGAAAAGATATGCATCTTGCTACAAGCTTTAATGTTGGAAAAACTACCCCCTTCAACCTTTAGGTAAAAAGTCGCATCAGAAAAAAGCTTTGAGTCCTCGAAAACGTATGAAACGATATACATCATGTTATTTTCGATAACCTTAAAAAAAACCACCCACTTTATCTTCACCCTTCCAACCCTTAAGTAAAAATTAACCCCAATAATGCATGCGGCTTTCTCAAAAACTTATAAATTGTTTGTTTTTTTTATATAAATGTCTATGCAAATGTAGAGCGACAATTGTTCCCACGTTTTCGTTATTTCAGACCACCGCGTGTTTAGAAATAAGATTTTGTAAGTGGAAAATTAAAGTCAGTGAAGTCGGTATCACTGATATGATATGGAATCCGAATTAGAGATCCCTTTCCTATAAGGGTTGATTTTTTTCTGCCTTTTAAAATATTGTTGTTTATTGTTGCTCTAAAACTTCACAAATTACACAGCCATTTAAAAAAAAGGTTATCGTTTCCACCGACGGGATCGCTGATTCCCAATACGAGATCTGTTTGTCGGTATCAGATCGCGTTCAACGTCATTTCAAGGTCAAATCGACAAAAAACATTCTAAATAGTCCCAATCGCTGTACATGTAGGTTTTTGGCGACTTTTAGTTTTTCATTTATAATGATGATTTGAAGGTCTGTATAAATTTTCAATTCTATCGGAAGTTTTCCAAGATTTGGCAAGCAATTTTCCTGTCTATTTTGACTGGACTATAATATTAGAGTGAAGAAGCTATTTCTTATCAATAACTAGCCTACTTAGAGTAAATATCATATTTTAGGCTATTGTTAATATATTGGACCTGTATACTTAGTCTACTGTTAACGATAATTAAGAACTAGATAAGGTGGAGTATTTTGCGGTCGGATAGAAGAGTCAAGAGGTCTGTACGACTAAAGGGATTGAGGAAATTGATGAAGGGAAGACCCTACTTAAAAAATGCAATTTTCCAGGTCTAAAAAAATGTCCCATTTTTTAATTTGTGCAGTATATTTATTAAAACGGTAATACAATAAAAAATTCATATTCATAAACCCTTAAGTTGAAAAAATTTATGTGACACCATGCTTGAGATATGACGCTAGCTCTACTATCAACATTTCTAATGACCTCGATAATAATTCAATTTAAGCGTATAGACATTACAACATTAATTTTATCTATTATTTTAGGTCAAAAACCTTCCTGACATTATTTTTGGCAATTTCCCAACATCAGATTTTCGGGGGCTTACATAATATTGCGGATCGAACACCGTTGATTAGACCTTGTCATCTACCTTGATGAAGCTTTAATCCACTCGGGGCAATTCATCTTATTTTGTTTTCCTTTATTTACTTTTTTTTTTTGTTACCCGGCAGCTGTTGTTAATAAAGGTAATGCTTTAATATTTGAGTAAAGCCATCAAACCTCCTGCCGTCGCCCATAAATCGCCTTGTTTAACTGCCAGGTTTGGTGGTGGGAGGTATATAATCTCAAAAAATCAACCCAGCCACAACGAGCAACTGATCCAATCCACCCCGAGGAATATAAATGTCTCTAAGTAATAAAGGTGTCAACCCAGAAATCAGCTGTCTGCGAAATTCCCTCCTATCTTTCCTAAAATAAGAGTCTCAGGTGAGGGAATATTTCACCGACATTTTTAAATCTGATGTTGGTGCGATGCGGTGTCCAAAATACCCATTTCATGGTATCCTTCCGGGCGGAGGAGGAGGGAAAAGGATATTGGGGGGCACATTGCGCGACATTCATCTTCGTTGCGTCGCGTTCCCTGGAATTGTGGCGGGTTTTCCAGACCCTTTCTTTCCCAGCTCCCCCTCCACCCGAATGCCGATCATATATGCGAAATTAGTTCACTAACAGGGCACATGCGATTCATATTGTTTGACGAGGAGCGGTGGGGGAAGGTAAAAAGGGGAAAGCAAGTTGAAACAGATTTCGGATGGCAACCAATTATGATAAACGAGGCCGCAAACACTCCAGAAGAGGGGATGGGCGAGGAATAGTTGACCGTGAGTGCTCCCCACCCCTACCCCCAGCAAGTTCCGTCATTCAGCCGGAGGATGTCGCTTCGACGACCCTATAAAGAGAAGAATGGGACGATTTCGGGTGAAGGGGGAACTCAATTGTTTGGCACTACCGGTGAACTGTGCACCCCGTACATAAGTCGGGTGCCAATTAATTTCCGGCACCCAATTAGCCCCCCGCCATATCAGGCGTCCTCCTGTCCGAAACAGTGCCTGCCCGGGAATTTAGGACAATTACCCGGACTCCTGGTCGGGAATTAAATTACTTTCGCCATAACTAGCCGATGCGAGTGGACTGCGAGGACTGCAAGAACGGCTAGAACTGCGAGGACTGCTTTATGGCTCGATTTTTATAGTGTTACTGCCCTTTATTTCGCTTTTTATTATTGTTATACTTGGCGGCACTCCTCCCCTGCCGACTGCAGTCGCAGCGGCACCGTCATCCACAGGAATCAAGGATTGTTGTAGGGGCTCATTAAAAATTCTACAGGGTGGATCGGTCATTCCTTTTGACTTTTAATTGCTCGAATCCGTTTCTGTATTATGTCAACAGCAATTGAATCCAAGGAGGAGGTCACGTTCAAGAAACGAGTAATTGAAGGAACTCAGGAGGGGCGAAGGGAAAGGGAAAGAAATGGATAAGGAATTTTATCCCTCCGCCATCCTCCCTGTGGCTCCTCACGTGGTCCCAACAATGGCGACCGGAAAATTTTATCATGTTCAGGATATGTGGGATAATTGGGTCTTATAATTGTCCCCGTTTTTCGAGGCATTTTTGGTGTAATTGTTCCCAAGGTACATCGAGATGGGAGAGAGGAGAGATATCCCAAAAAGCAGCTGCACTAAATAATGGCGCTGATAAGAGACCCTAACTTTAATGAAGTCGAAATTAAGCTGAAAAGAGCTCTTAAGGAGAATGTTTTGGATATTATAAGAACTTTCTACCCCTTAAGTTTCCCCAAATCACTTTAATAATAAGAAGAAAACGGTTTAAAGAGGATGGTATGATTTTTTTCCTTCTAACAAAAGTCTATTTAATTATTTCGTTTCACTTAATACAAGCGACGACAGTAAAAATTAGGTGGAGGGACTGGTAAGATGCCCAGGGGTCTCCAATCCGAGGTAGATAACTAATTGTGCAATAAATTAGTGCATTATGAGAAAAAAAAATGTAAAATTTTTAAAGAAACACGCATTAAGTACATTATTCCTACTGCAATTTTTTGTCTTCTAAGTTTTTGGGCAAGACACCCAAAAATATTAGGCAAAGCTAAGGGAAAGTAATTTCGGAGAACTAACTAAAAACTTCATTAAATTATCTAAAAACATTTTAGCAGTTTTATACAAGAAGCTTAGGTGAACTAAATTTCGGTAAATTACTTAAAAACACTAGGACAATCTTATACAGGAAATTAAGAAAAACTAATTAAAACTTCGACAGGTTAACAACATTCAGTTAGCTCAGGCGAATTAAGTAGAATCTTCGAATTAACTAAAAAATCAAGGTTATCTTATACAGGAAGCTTAAAATTAATTAATAAACAATTTCCTAAAAATACTAGAGCAATCAAAGTCTAAGATAAACTAACAACTTCAGTAAACTATCGAAAATCATTAGGCCAATCTTATACAGAAAGTTTAGGTGAACTAACGATAAGGAAAAGTTTTAAAAATTATAGTTAATTTATCAAACAATTTGTATGAATTATCAAAATTGATATACCTACATATGTATCTTTGTTGTTTTCAAATACAGATTCAGTTTTACTGTTTACTGCATTTTGCCTGTTGCTAGGATAATAGTAAGAACTTAAATTATGAATAAAATAGCTACACTCAATATTTTTAAGAATTATTTTCAAATTAATATGATGATTTAAAATACTAAAAACTACTAAAATTACCTTCCCGTCAAAATGCTTAAATAAAACATTGTTTGAATTTGTTTAATAGAAACTATATGAAATATCGAAAAACCCTTTTGGAATTTTATTTATAGATCTTTCTAGTATACAAAGAGTGTAATAAAAATTATTATTATAAAATTATTATTACTAAATGGGAAAATGCAGCGAACGTCATAAATTCTTTTTAAAAACGTTATTAGACGGGAGCGGTTAAAACTCGTGATGGGATTATCCAAAATAAGAAAACAAAATAAATTCTTATAATATATAAATATAGCATTCGCCTTATCCGCCAAAAACAATTTTTCGCACGAATTTAAAGTTAAATTTAAAAAAAGGAATTTTTGCCTACCACATTGCTTATAAAAAAAAAATTAAATTACTGAACCAAAATTTACAATTATGGAGAAGGCCTTAGCCACTATAATGACAAGTAGAATGCAGCAAGATTTATTAAAATATCGTAAATATTGAATTTTTTATCGTGACTCCCATGAGAAAAAAACTCTTTTTGAGAAAAACGCGTTTCAATTTGCATTATATAATGATAAATCACTTTTTCAACTCACCTATAGTATCTAAACTATTGGGGATTTCGACTTGAAATTTTTACACAAAAATCTTGAAACAATCACCCTTCTTCTGATAGTCGTGTCATTTACTGTTTTTGGAGTCGCTGACTACGAATCTGATGTTAAATTTAAAAAATTCAAAATGGCGGATCCAACATGGCGGACGAACTTTTGAAAAATACAACAATTTTTATAAAAAAAGACAATAAATAAATGTGCTTATACGCAGATAAAAAAAGAATATACATCATTTACGTATTAGTGCTAGGGGTTTGGGGGGGGGGGGGGTTGTTTGGTTTTCACCCCGTAAATGTGCGTATCCGCAGATAAAAAAAAAATATGTGTCTCTTATTTTTTGATACTCTATAACATATTTTAATTTCATCAAAATCAGTGAGACACACTTGAGAACGTTTCCTTGTCAGTTATTAACACAGTTTTTGACCTGCGCATAGTCGTCGTGATTACGCAGTTAAATTCGTATGTCGCATGAATTGATTACAATATAACTGTACAATTCTATGTGAAAGCAGCCATGGATTCAAGTGAGAAGAAAACTATTTGATGTTATAGAAACGTAATTATCCCTTCTATTTCTATTTCTTTTAATTTTTAAAATTGCAGCAGCACTACTATTCGTACATTAATCCTTTTCTTCGACACATTATGGCTTACTTTTAATTTCCTTCAAAATGAATTCTTCATCCAACGCAGTTTTTTGCGCAATATTTTACACAGTTTTGTTGTGCAATATAACTGAGCGTGTATGGCCGACCTGACGATGAGCGCATGTGCGCTTTTCACAGCATACACATGCAATTTGTTTTGCGCTTTTTAGGTAGCAATCGCAGCAATATCTCGATATGACATGACACCAAGTTGCTTCAGTAGAATAGTTTTGCGTCTTACCCTGCGCTATTGCGTGAACGTAAGAGAAAAAATTGAATAAGATGTCTCTGCAAGAAACGTTAAGTTTTATTGAAGACTACAAAAAATTTGAGTTTTTATGGAATTCAAACTTAAAAGCGTATTCAAACAAAGTAAAAAGATTACAAGCGTATAATGAGCTTTCAACTAAATATAATTGTTCCGTGGACGATGTTAAAAAGAAGATAAAAAATTTACGATGCTATTTCTTTGCAAGCACGACAAATGCTCTGAAAGAAAGGGCGGATTAAATACGGAAGATGCTTATCAATTTCCATGGTTTGCGTATGACGCACTGATGTTTTTAATTAATAAAAGCGGCAAAAATACCCCACGAAAGAGTAGAAGCAAAGAAGAAGGTGGTGATGGCAATTTAATCGTTCCAAAATTTGAGGTGAGTATCACCCACTAAAAAGGGCCCTTGTAAATATTTAGAACAATAAATTCGAATGTTTTATTATAAGGTTAACTTGTCTAGTGTTTATCGTAGTTATTTATGTTTGGAGTTCAAGATTATATCCTAGAAAATTTTAATGTCGTTCGTTAGCTGGCTGAAAAGTTTTTGAAGTGAAACTTCTTTCGAACGGTAGAGCAAGTTTGATTCATGCGACTGAAAGTGTAACGAAACGTTGCATATATCGCTCAGCTTCGCGCTCCGATGCAACGATCGTTACAGGCAGTTTAGACGCATGGATACGGAGAGTATGAATGTGTGTATGTGAGCCTATAGTCGACGCGACTGGATTCAACAGATTTATACCTTGAAAACCAGTTTTCGTTGATTGCATCTAGCGTTATATTTTCCGAACAAATAATTTAGTATCCTGCTATCTATGCGGGGATTCAATCCAATTAAATGCCATGTAGACGCAGATCGAATCCAAACGAGATCGACTCGATCTTCGTTCCGATCCAACTTCTCAACCTGGATCGAATCGCAATTATCGCATGTAGACGCGAATCGAGGGATCGAAAGATCGAAATAACTCTGACAGCTCAAATTCGGCTGTACTCGCAAAGGTAGTAAATCGACGCAATAAATAATCTGTGATTGAATTTATTAATTTATTATTTATTAAAATGTAATCAGTAAGAAGAATTTGTGGAAGCATGAGAAGACCCTTGTTCTCCTCGAAATTATGCAAGAAACAAATTCTCTTACCTTATTTGACGGAAAACGTTATAAAAACAGAAAAGTGTACAAACAAATTGAAACCGAACTTGTGACAAAAGGTTATAATACCAAAAATTGCAACCAAAATGAAATAAGGTGGAAGAATTTAAGGCGTTATCTGTCACTTCGATCTAGAGATGTGTAACTCGAGAGCGAGTCATTCAAAGTGAGTGACACACTGTGGTGTGTACACTGAGCCAACTCACTTGAAAGGAAATGAACGACACACAGCACACCAACACAGAACACACAGTTTTCATAATTTTTCTCTCTGGCTGGTGTGTCGTGCGGTCGTGTGCGTTTGTCCTTTGAGTTTTTATTCCAGCGAGCTGGCGACGCTCATTGAGTGAGCATAACAAATATAATATAGCATGAAGATATGTGCTATATTATATTTTTGTGTGCTCTGTGCTGTGTCTTGTGTTGAGTGTGTCGACTGTGCAGTGTGCATCATCGGGTTGATTATCGTGTCGTTGCGAATTGTGAGGAAAAAAGATATTTGGGAGGGAGTATGCTCTATCCTCTGTGCGTGCGGACTCTGTTCATTCAGTTGCCGATTTTCTTTTGCATGCGCTAGACAAAAGAAGACAATAATTGAGATGTGTTTCTAATGTGCGTTTAACTTGTTGGATTTTATTTTGTATTTTTGTAAATATGTTATAATTATGCTATGTTTGTATGTATCATTTATTTAAACATAGAAAAGTTACGTTATAAGAAACTTTATGCTTGCTTAACCCAATAACGACACCGACGACCGTCCTAATTTAAGCATGGAGGATTTTGCTGTGTTTATTACATTATTGTTCTTAATGTAAATTTCCCTTTTGCCCTTTAAGAGCTAACTTAGAGAGCATTTTTTTATGCTTCTCATTAGATAACGGGATAAGAGAATTTTTTAACAGTAATCAGTAAGATCTTTTTATAAGTTAGGCAGGTTGTTTGGATAAATTATCATGATTATCATTATCCTCTCCGATGTTAAATATTAAGGTTGTGTTATATTTTGTGCTGGCTCAGTGTGTCGACTCACTCAAGTGAGTGAGCGAGAGTGTGCTGGCTCAGCCAAAGGCGTCATTTTGCGCATGTCTTTCGATCACATTTCGAGCTTTCAATCTTTCGATCCGGTGTGGTTATGAACAGACATCGAATTTCGATCTTTCGATACTTCAATCATCCTGTATAAGTAGTAAGTGTCTAAATAACAATAATTTGTACGTTACGTTTTTTCGCACTAAAATGTTCACAGTGTTCATCATCACATTCTTCAGTAGTAAATAATAGACATCGTAACGTACTTTATATATACCATAATGTAAAACGTACTGTCACTTGTGTTTCGTGCATATTATATTTGTCTGTAGTACTTAATTGAGACAATTATTTGTTATCATGCCGAAAACATCAACTGAACGATCGAGACCCTGGAGTTAGCGTAAAAGTGGACAAGCTCCTCCACTTGCCAAACGACCCTCAAAGAGTAGTGTTCAACGTGTGCGAGAGTGCAGATCAAGGCAATAGGCATTAAATGCAATACCTGCTTCTGATAATAATCCTACCTTAGATCTTCGTCAGGCAGTAGGAAGTTCTGCTGACTGTACCAGTAGTGAGTGGAGTAACATCTCCTAATTCTCAGCAAAATGTAATGAGTTAAAATTAAACGATGCTGTATTTGTTAGATATTTAGATAAAATACAATCAAAAATTTTCATTGCATACTTTACTTTAGCTACATGCCAGGAATATGAATCTGAAGAAACTATTTAATTATAAATGATAAATTTAATAGATTTTATACTTACTGAAAATTATTTTAACAGATCTAACCAATTGCCTAATTTTTTTCATGTCGCGAATGTGAATTTTTCATAAAAGTTTCATTTGTCTAGTGCGTAGTGTGAATTATACGGTCAATTTTATCTTTGGGTTGATTTGCTGAGTTGGAAAAAAATTACTCCCTAACTAACTTAGGACTAAAAAATTGTTCAAAATTGTAAAAAAGTGGGATTCTCCTAGATTTTTTTCTCATTTGTCTATTTGATTAACTAAAACCACGATCCTTAACGCGAAAAAACTGGCTCTATAGACCGAATTTAAGAAAAACTTTTTTTACATTCAATAGGCCAGAGCTGCAGAATTGAAAAATTATTAATAATCGTAGAAACATTGCATTTATTTCGTTGTTTTGCATTTTCTAAACCTAGTTCAATCGACTACCTATACTCATCTAATTACAAGTTAAAAAAAAATTATACATTGAACAACTGCTGCCACTTTATATTATACTATAGGTTTTTCTTATCAATGGACTTCAATATATGCATTTATTTTTCTTATTTCATTTTTAGGTTGATTTGGAAAGTGATCAGGAACCACGAAATGGATAACACGAGTCAACCAAACATTGAATAAGGTTATAATACTCAGACTGGTCTTGAGATTGATGTTAATAAAATTAACCGCAGCCGAATCGAAAACGGAAGTTAAATAGGCGTGAAAAATGTGAATTGGACGAAGCGTATTATTTTATAAAATCTAACAAAATTAAACAAAATATGCGAAACAGTGGTGGATTTACCAGCAGGCTGAGTAGGCTGGAGCCTAGGGCGGCAGATTTAAGGGACGGCAAATTTGGGGCCAAAAAGTTTTTTTTATATCTTACAGAAATTAAAACGATTCATATTTATATACCGAAACTAGTAGTCCGTGGTTTCGCCGGCTGTCGGCGTCGGCAGGACTCTCGGGATCAAGCGCCCTCATCCTACCAGTAGATATAAATTACAGTGCCGGCCTTAGGCTTTTGCGTTTAGTCGGGCAAACTTTTCCTCGGCGCCCCTTTTAAAGACAAATATAAAAATTATGGCTTAAAAAACAAAAAAACACGCTTTTATAAGTAGTGCAATAAAAAGTTAAACAATTATCGCAGGTTCAAAATTTCTTTTAACTGTTAGTGTCATCAAAAATTTAGCAGTGTGAACAATTTCAAGGTTTGGGCTTTCTCCGAACATAGTTAAACTTCGATTTCTAATTTTGAATTACACAAAAAATGCACAGGCGGACGGACAACATGGTCAAGTTAAATAATAGCTTTAAAAATACCCCCAAGTGGAAAAAAGTACGATTTTTTTGGTACAATGAACTGGCCATAAAGCATAATCCGAAAAACTTTTAGATAATTCTTCTATATTTTCACAAGTTCCGTCACCTACCGCATCTTTATTGTTGGGCTCGTCCTCATCTATGTTCAACTTATTTCCATCCGAAATTGGTTTAGGCGATTCAGATCTAACTTCATTTTGAATAGTTGGTTCTGATGCTTTTCTTTTTCTGTATTCATAACCAGAAGGTTTATGTTTGTTCGTAGAGGTCTCGTTTTCCATCGTTAAAATAAAATATTATCAGCCAGCATAGAAAACAAAGATAACAAATGTTGATAAGAAAAAATTAATTTTTCTGCAATCCCAAATCTGCAAAGTGTCAACTTTGTAACCACCACTCAAAACAAATTTCCACTTTGCGTCGGCTTCGAACGGAAAAATCGTAAATGTTACTCGGCTGTTAAAAAAGAAGGCCTTAGATCAAATAGCTGGGCATTCTTTATTTTTAACCGACTGCAAGAAAAGGAGGAGGTTCTCAACTCGACTTTATTTTGTTCTTCTTTTTCTTTTTTTTTGTATGTTACGCGATATCTTCGCCGATTGTGATCCGATTTTAATAATTCTTTTTTTATTAACCCTAGAAGCCTAATCTACGCCTGTGAGGCGTACACGCAATCGAATATCGTTTGTTTCTTTTTAACGATTGAAGTTAGTGCGTCATGCTCTTTCGCCAACTCAGTGGCGGAATTATAGTTATAATTCATAAAAGTGTTGTTTTATTTTCAGTTTATATTAAAAATTTAAATTTCCGCTAAATAGTATTTTTAAATAAGGGCTATTTTTGCATACAGATTGTAATTTATATGTGTACGCCTCTGACACGTATATTAAGGCTTTGTGTACGTCCAAAATAGATTAGGCTTCTAGGGTTAAATAGAATATTTCTCAAGGGTGGTCCCGTTTAAATTTGATGAAAATATCCCTCTTCTAAAGGTGGAAACTTAGGGGATGAATCCCTTTTATTGAATTTCAACCACTTTCCGTCAGCTAAAAATTGAAAAATAAAACAAAATTTACAAAAAAAAAATAAAAAACGACTTCAAAACTTTGCCTGTATGTACAAATTTAAACTAAAAAGTTAAAAATAATATTTTTTATTACTTTAAGGAGAAGATCATTCAAGCATAATATACAAAACTATTAATACTCGTACTTAAATATTTACAATATCTAATCAGTTACTTTTTGGAGTCGGTGCCAGCCAAGGCAAGTTTAAAAACCCAAATTCTCTCGACCAATTAAAAAACTGACTGATTAGTTATTGTAAATATTTAAATATCAATAATTTTGTATATTATCCTTGAATGCTCTTTTCTTTAAAGTAATAAAAAATATTATTTTTAACTTTTTAGTTTAAATTTGTACATACAGGCAGTAGGTTTTTATTTTTTTTTTGTTTTCTTTTTATACTCCCAACGTTGCGTAATCTATTATTGAATTTCATATATAAACTGAAAACTACATTTAACACTGGATGTGACTGGACAGAACAGGATAAAGAAAATTAAATTTGATGGGTCAATATACCTTCCGTAAAATTTTCTTTGAAATACTAGTTAAATGTGCAATAATAAAAGCAAAAAGTCAAAAATTAGGAAGAATAAAGAGTGTAAGAAGAAAATGTTGATTCATATATTATAGAATCTTCAATGCTTCATCTGAGAATAAAATTTACTATATCCGCGTAATGTATCTCTGAGAATCTTAAGGCTTTATGATTTTCGAAACGTATTTTGGAATTCCTGAAATAATCTTTATATGCATTTAAATATTGTATAGCATTCCAATTGCTTTTTCATTGAATTACGAATCTTTGTCACGAAAACTTGGAATAATAATCAATTAAACTAGTAAATACTTCGAACGCAGTTTGATATTATCGTGAAATCTGCAGTTTCAAAATAAACTATTGGAAAAATTGAAAAAATCAATTTCGTATTTACGTTTCATAAATTATGCATTTCAATAACATTTACAGGTAAATTAGAATAACTTTAATACTAACATAAATGTATAATAATCAGGTTTATATCTTGCTTTTCTCTCAAAAACTGAATGCATAAAAGGTACAACGTCCAAAAATGAAATCGTTCATTTATCTTAATATTTTAATATTTTTGAAGACCAAATGAGTTTTTAAAAATAATGATTTGCAAATATTATTTAAAAATTTTATGGAACTCTTAGGAAAGCCCAGAACACTACCGACGTCCTCAGCTTAGGAGTGATAGCTGCAGTCTGCAAATATATACAATATGTCTAAAGAGCCCATCGCGAATTTCTAAGAAAAAATTTATTCGAAAATACACAAAAAAATAGAAAACGGCTCTTACAAAAACTCCCTCTAATACATATAAACACAAGCCGCGAAGTTGAAAATGCACATGTAGTGATGTAGTCCGAGATTCGGCGCGAAATTACATTGCTTCTTATGGCAGAAATTTGAACGCAAATATCTTTAACATTTTGTTCTCGCCCCTATAATGATTTTGGTACTGTAAGAACGACATTCTTCCTCAGTTACAATTAGTAGAACATCACTTTTTCGTAAAAACGATAGTTCAGCAGATTAGCCCTGTGGAGCAGAATAAATGGGCTATACCGCCGTAAGAAGCAATCATCGGACCTAGACGGCTTGTATTTATAATATTGTTCGTAGGGGTTTTGTTTTTCGATACTTATACATAAAATTGCCACTTTCCTTGGGGGAACACAAAAACACCTCGGGAAGTAAAAAAAAAATGCTTCAAAACGCATGTTTGTCTCCCTTGCCTTCGTCTTACATATTTTTATTTATATTACTCAATTTTGCAGTTCTACAAACTTATTGTTCTGAGAAATTTTAATATGTTCCTGATTCATTTGGCGCCCCAAATCGACCGGCGCCCTCGGGCGCCGCCCGAGCTTGCCCCCCCCTAAGGCCGGTACTGATAAATTATATATAAATATAAGAGATAAAAAATCGAAAGACTATTACGAGTAGACTGCACAATTTGTTTTAAATAACAACTAAAAATGAAAACTAAAAGGAATAAAGAAGTGTATAAAGAATAAATAGAAAAATATTTGAAATTAAATTGTAACATATCTCACAATTCCCAAAGAAAGTCATGTAATTTGCAGCAAAGCAAGTATATAGAATAGAAAATCGCGCAAAAAGGTATTATAAAATTGAATTTCATCGTCATCATCAGCCGGATTGTTACCAGATAATGGAATACATTGTTTTTAAACTGTAAGTAAACGCAATAAAAATTATTTAATTACTTTTACCGTTTGTACATTATTTTGAAAGTAGTATTAAGGCATACCTCACACCGCCTTATTAGTAGTACATGATTGAGCTTGGATTAGTTCTTAAATATACCCAAAAACTATTTCTTGCGCAATCTTATCTAAATCGTTGGGTTGTAAAAATAATCTAGGAACTGACACATCGATTCCCTAGTTCACAATAATACTAATTACGGGAAAAAAATGTTGTAATTAGAATGATAGTGCACAAATCATAAAGTTACAATTTCATTGACAAAAAAATTGTAATTAACCCATTAATGCGTAAAACAACGATTTTGTGCACGCAAGTTCAATTGTACAATTCGAATAGCAAACTGCGGCGATTTTCTTGCAAATTCGTATATAAGGGGTTTTTGGGGATGCTCTTTCAGAATCTGGCATTTGTTTTACATATAAGCTTCAAAAACTCTATGATTTGTTGTTGTTTCTTAAAAAAGTGCAGATTTTTTTAGATATTTTTTTTTTTCAAAGTCGATTATCTTGTCGTTGCTGCTATTGAATGATGATATAACCACCAGAAATTGCGGTCCGAATGTCTAAACTTTCTCAAACCATGGTTTTAAAATTTTTGTTTGCTTTGGTTTTTGCAAAATGGCCATTTTGTACAGCAATGTAATAAAAAAATTTCGCGATTTTTTACACACATCAACTTTACAAAAAAAAATGTATAGAACAATAAATACTGTCCCGCAAAATTCTGAAAAAAATTCACACGTGTTCTTTGGCTAATTATAAGCACTTTTTGTTATATAAAATTTATTCGTCAAATTGATCCTTTTTAAGTGATAATATCACCAAATTTTATCATAAAAAAATTGGTGATATTTTTAATCAAAAATGATCAATTTTACAAATAAATTTCATACGGTCAAAGAATACGTGTGAATTCTTTCAGAATTTTTCGGGACATTTCTGGATTTTCAAAAATTGGCCAAATTCAAAAAAACCAAAAATACTCCAAAAAATTCTGAAAAAAGTACATGCATTCTTTGGCTATTTTCAAGTATTTTCTGTTCTTTAAATTTGTTTGTAAAGTTGAAAAAATCGCGAATTTTTTTATTACATTGCTGTACAAAATGGCTATTTTGCAAAAACCAAAGCAAAAAAAAATTTTTAAAACCATGGTTTGAGAAAGTACAAAATCCTTCGTTCACTCCTTAGTTAATGCTAAAGACGTGTGCAAAATTTGAATACGATCGTGGTATTAGTTTTTGAGTAATCGCATCCAAAGACTTCAAAAATAGAGTTTTGAGAACGACGCGTTTCAAGTTTAAAATAAGAATAAAAAGGTGAAGATTTTTTCATAGAATATAGTTCAAATGCTACTCTTTTTGATACTTAAAAGTTTGAATATAGTAGTACTTTTTTTTCATTTAAAAAATGTCAAGAAAAAAACCGATTTTTTCATAATTTGAAACCCACTTAACACCTTAAATCATATTGAGCATATGTGGAATTTCCTCAAACGAAAAGTCCGTGCCAGAGTTCTGGCTGTTTCTTCGATCCAGGAGCTCAAAGATGCACTCACAGAAGAATGGAACAACATACCGCCAAAATGTTATTATTCAACGCATAATATCGTTACCAATTTGAATGAATGAAGTTATCAGGGCAAGAGACTGGTAACCCCCGGTATTGAAAATTAAAAATTAAATTAAAAACTTTTTCCATATTGCTGTATTTTATTTCTTTTTCTTTTCCACTTCCTGTTCGCTATATTCGTGATTTTTACATTGTTTTTAATTTTAGGGTTCGGATTTAAAAACAAAAAACAACTTTAAAAAAAGCTTGGTCTTGTTTTGAAGGTAATAATATTATCTTTAGATTGATATATAACTCATTTCTGAATTTTCATACCTGAAAAAGTTGTCTTCAAAGTAAAATGTGAAGGTGGCCTAATTGCATTGTAATGTATTTAAAACAATATCTCCTTATATAAAATTGCAATAATTTTTTTTTTGTCTTAAGATACTTTGTTTGTTAGGTAATATTTATTAAAAATCTGATCTAATTTAACTGTTATCTGGAGGGAAATAAAAAATGCAACGTAAATTAATGCATTTTGTGTGCGACAAAACAAAGTCAATATTTTCAGTGTCAGTGTTTTAACTATCGGTTTTTCAGGAGACCAGAGTGATTTTTCCGATTTTACGTAATTCTGAGTATTTGTACTTATTAAAAAGTAAACTATAAAAGTTACTTTCAAAGATGCCAAGGGAATATTATTTTACTTAATTGGAATTGGAGAGACGGGAGAAGTTAATTGACGAAAATTGGAAACATACAAAAATTGCGATATCTTTAGATAAAGGATTATCAACAATATACAGGTTTTTTAAAAAATAGAGAATATTTCTGTAAAAAAACTTAAAATTGGAAGACCAACGGAAATGAAGGCGAGAGAAAAACAAGCTATTTTCTGAAAAGTATAAAATACAATGAACTCTGCCATATACAGGGTCCGCCATCTAACGTTTTTTTTTTCAACTAGTGCTTATTTCGTGGATGGCAACACTTAGCTCATGTCTGATTTGACCAGGCCCCTATCACTCGTGTTCAAGGACGAATTTTTAATGACCCCATCCGCTACGCGGCGCTGATGGTACTTGTAGGCGAACGATGGCGGGATTTTGAAAATATTTTTTTTTCCCATATAATATCATATGGTGGAAAATGTTTTCTACAAATTCTATGATGATCTTTAAGATCTTTTCGATCCAATTCCGAATCCATTTAATAAAATCCAAAAAGTAAAAACTAAATTTGCACAACTTCGAAATCACAATTGCGATGACAACCATTCAAATAACCTGACATTCGCGCTCGTTCATCCTACAAGGACAGTATGCGCCACCTAGCGGAGTAGTTTCCGGTGGCGACAATAAAAGTCCACTTTTTTTTGACAGCTTCATAGAGAGTGATAGGGGCCTGGATTTGACAGATAATTAGTTTTATCCTTCCGCTGAACGAATATGGTTGTGTATACGCTTGAACAACGCTGGGAAATATTGCGACATTACTTCGCTAAGTGGGCCTGCGATCGACTTGCAGAAGATGCGGATTTTGCCAAAAAAATCATCTTTTCAGATGAAGCTCATTTCGATCTTGGCGGGTATGTAAACAAGCAGAATTGTCGCATTTGGGGCACAGAAAACCCGCACGCATTCATTCAAAAGCCGATGCACCCAAAACGAGTCACTGTTTGGTGCGGATTTTGGTCCAGAGGCATAATTGGGCCATTTTTCTTCGAAAATGAGCAAGGAGTGGCCGTTACAGTCAATGGCGATCGTTATCGGGCCATGTTGAACGAATTTTTGTTCACAGAAATTGAAGAGCAGGATATTGGCAACATTTGGTTTCAACAAGACGGCGCTACGTGCCACACAGCCGACGCTACACTTGATGTTTTGCGCCCTGTTTTTGAAAATCGCATTATCAGCCGCAGAGCTGATGTCGTTTGGCCACCTCGGAGCTGCGATTTGACACCGTTAGACTATTATTTGTGGGGTGCCGTCAAAGATAAGTGTTACGCCGACAAGCCAGAGACAATTGACGCTTTAAAGGACAATATTCGTGAAGCCATTGGTGAAATACAGCTGCACACAATCGATAATGTACTTAAAAATTGGACCGATCGTGTAGGCTACTGCATGGCCAGCCGAGGCAGCCATTTGAATGAAATTATTTTCCATCATTAACCGGAAGGATTGTAATTTGAAATAAAAAAAGAAATTTGAAAAAATATTCAGTAGTTTTTTTTTTATAGCATTTTCAAAAAAAAAAAGTTATTTGGCGGACCCTGTACATACTAACACTGCCATCCATTCAGCATGCATTGTAAATTCGTAACTTATAGACTGCAAAGTTAACGTACTTCAGCGGCCAGCAGTTTCCCCTGACCTCAATATTATCGATGATGTCTGGTGTTACCTATCAAGGCTAGTATATTGTATATGCGGAAGAAAAGCAATTTGGGGGAGTAGAAGAGCTTAAAATCACAATTAAAGAGTGGGAAAGAATATCTTCCTACCTACTAGGAAGACTGGTCTCGTTAATTAAAGCAAAAGAAGTAAAAACTCCTAATATTTTTAAAATTGAATTGTGTTTTTCCTTTTTGTTGAATATTAAATTAAATCCTCTTCTTTTCTTCTTTTTGTACAACATTCATGTGGACTAATATTATATATTTTTAAACAAGGAAATAAAACATTTAAGAAAATAATAAGAAACTTACCAAAATTGGTTTTTCTCTTTGTATTGTCGCACAGAACTCGTCCGTCTAGTACAGATGAGGAAGTTAACAAAAAAACAACTGAGAACTCATTAAATTGTTTTATTTAATAAATTGTACTTAGTATAAATCTCGACATAGGCAAAAAGTCAGTGAAATTAAAGGAAATGTAGGGCCATTTTCGAGACCCCTTGAATCATCCTGAGCATCCTCGACACCCACAGTGAACACATTCGACAACTCGTCCCTCCTCTAGCTTCGATTTGGGAACGCGGCAGATGCAATTTGTCCCGAAGTTTGTGTCCCTGGTTTGAATACACCGCAGACAGCATAAATTCTCGTAGCCAGATTTCTTCCATTTAGCAATCAGGTTCGCATCGGCGATCTTTTCTTTAATGCAATAATCGTAGAGCTCCCTGCTGATGGCCTTTCTGCGATAAAACAAGTCGTAAATGTACCGCGACTTTTGGTGATGGATCTTAAAAATGGGCCACAGTGACTCATTGATCCGCTTTCCCTCGTGCGGCTCAGTTTCGGCTGCAATTGAGAAAACGAGAAAAGTTTAATCGAGCTCTTTGGGAATTTAAACACTATGTAAAAATAAACATTCCAACCTTTGACTTGTTTATAACTCACCTTCGCGCATTTTTTGCTCTAATTCCTCGAGGGTCGGCTCGATCAGTTCCCAACCGTCTGGTGGGGCCTTGCGACTTCTTCGGACCTTTGGCATATTTTAATTATTGATAATATTGCAGAAAAATGAGAAATTCTCAATTTAACAACGAACACACGATTCCTTTCCTACAGCAGCTGTCAAATTATACCCTCTGACAGTTCTTTGACGGCTTGTTTACATTCGCGCAGTTTCAGAGTTACCCGATTGAAATTAAATTTTGTATAAGATTTTGTTGCGAAAAAGCATTTTCGACCCCTTTCGGAAAATAAAATGTTTAACTTACATTTTAACCTTTTAAGGATGGGAGTGGTCGATATATGGACCAGCCAGAGCACACATAATATTTGATGTTTTTCAGGGAAAATGTTATGCGCTAAATATGGGAAAAATAATATAGAAATCCCTGGAAGCATCCTTGACCTTGAAAATTGCTATTTCAAACTCAAATTTTTGTTTGCTATTTCGCCCTGAAAGTTAGCATACGTACTTTTTTATGTACTGATTACGAGAAATATAGTACCACGAATCACGAAACTCTTCTGCAAGATGAATTCAAGGTCAAAAATTGAAAATTTCACGATTTTTCCCGTATTCAGCATCAAATTACCTAGAAAAATACTTTCAAACCGTCGCGCCAAATTTTTACATGGGACTTTCCGTTGCGGACGGGCCTGGTCGATATATCGACCAGCAAGGAGGGGGGGGACTCCATATAAGAAGTTCATTGATTTTATTTATAATATTCATGTCTAATAAAAGGTCAATTTTAACGTAATTTTCCCCGTCCTTAAAAGGTTAAAGAACCGACGCATAGTGGTCTGAACTTCCAAAAAGCGAAATTAAATCATTTTTCGAAAGTAGTCCATTGTATCTAAAAGGTACATTTTCTTATTTTTAAGCAATATGCTGCTATAAATTGTGGTGGACGGAGTTGGCCAATAAATTAATTCAAAATTTGTATTTTTTTGAATGAAGGAATTTATTCGAAGTAGACGGCGAATATTTAAATTTTGTCAAGAAGGCCTTGTATCTTTTGTTTTAAAGGAAAGTTTTTAGTTTGTCCAGAACCTTTTGTGATATCGGTTGATTATAATCAATATATTTTAATTTAATAAATTACCATATTAATATAAAAATATTTTATTTTTTTAATAACAATATAAAGTAGCAGATTCGCTACAAAATTTTACCGTTCGTGTGCGAGGTCATGGGACACCCTCAAAATTACCCCATTTGCAGAAGTAACACATTTCATTATGATGTAGTTAATTTGGTTCTGTGTTTAAGGGGTTAGGCGTAGTCAGAATTTTCAAAAAATGGATTTTTTTTTTGCATTTTCTTAAAGTATAATATCTTAGAAATATTCTCTGAAAATTTTAAGTAAATCCGACAAATACTTTTCGAGTTATTCGATAATTACCAAAGGGTTCTCGGGCGCTCTGGTACGAAAAAACCGATACTGCACGTGTGAAAGTGTCAGATAAGCGCGCTGACAACACTCGAGAAGGTAGAATGCACGTAGACAACATCAAATAGATATTTTGGAAGCTGCTACAACGGCTGAAGAACTATTATATGGCCCAGGAATAGATGACTCGGTGTAAGTAATTAAATAATACGTATTACTTTACGTAAATTGAGTGTAAAACTTCAAATGCGTTTTTCTCAAAACTTTGTTTTTTGAACTGGTGACCACTGTAGCTCAAAAACCGCTCGGTAGATTTTAATGAAATTTTTAGAGATTTTTGATCGAAGGATTTTTTTTTTTTTTAATTTCGATTTTTTATAAACAATTAACTGTTGGTTTTTTCCCAAAAATCTGGAAAAATTTTTCCTGAGGCTGCCATTTTGTTAATTTAAAAAAAAAAAAAAAAGCTTCGATCAGGCACTAGATTAGATATTAATAAAACTAATTTTTTTTGTCCAATTGATTTTGGATGAATCTCCAAGGATAAGTGATGGTCACCGCAAGGCGCTTCGGTTGGAACTGGATCAAAACAAACAGCCATTTAAACAGGACAACTTGTCTAGAATATTTTAGCAAAAAGAAATAAAATGATGACATGTCTTTTTATGTGCACCTACTAGTCAATAATCTGACAAAAGGTAGTGAAAATTTAATTTTTCATAAAAACCCAAATATCTCGAAAACGGTGAGGTTTTCACTAAGGTCATATTTTGTTATATTTTCTGGTAGCTCATGACCCAAGGTACCATCCCCTTAATTTTGGCGCACTACTTCCTGGACACCCTGCTATAAAGCATTTGAATTTCCCATCACAATCATTAACCCTTTCGCTACAGCGGTCCTTACCACATGGTGCACGTATTTTTTTCTATTTTCTTCTTGCGAACAAATGTGCATTGGCATTTTTGAAATACTTAGATACTTTAATAATTAACATTAAATACGCAATGTTGATTTGCTTTGACAGTTCAGGATACACTGAGACGAAAAACATTTTTCTCCGTCTGTTTGTTCGTCCGTTAGTCCCTGAGTTGTAGCGAGGGCGGATTTTGTAGTTTTGCTAGCTATCCGCTCGGCGGGCAAAACCACAACAATATATATATACATAAATACATATATAGACATATATAATATAAAAATTAAATTAAATTTTGATTTTAAAAATTAAATTCGCAACTGAATTTAATGATTTTTAAAAATAAATTTTTTTTTTTTAAATTGCCATATCTTCACCAGATGAGCAGGTTCGGTTTTGTGCCAATGTTTTTTTGATTCGTAAAGTCATTCCGAACAACCGACTTTTTTCAGTTTTGCGAACCATTTTTGTCAAACTAAAATTTGGTTGAGGAGAGGTGTGGGTAGCAACCAGCAGATCGAATGAAAGTCCCAGGAACAGGCAGGCCACGATTTAATGAAAAACAAAAAATTTAAATCTTCTTATTCTCCCCTGAATTTAAACCACTTAAGCAAAAACCCTATTCCTATTGTGGCGGGCAGGAACAAGTATGCCAGGAGTTTACTATTCGAATTATAATTTTAAAAAAATAGAATCGAGTAAGCTTTTAGAAAAAGTGAAAAAGGAATTTTTGTTTTTAAAAAAGTTCATTCTAGAAAAAACGTCTTGTGATTAAAATCAATTCCAAAATTAATAAAATTTTCATGTGATTTCTTAAATTTTTAATTTATGGTTAGAAGAAAGAAGATATTAAATAATCGTTATATGGATCAAGAGTTTCCATCTTCTATTCTACTTTTGAATAAATCTTCATCTTCTACATTGGTGACCCCGACAAGCAACAGCATCCCATCAATTAACAACAACGTCTCTTCAAACACCAAGTCGCAAGCCATCCACCCCTAGCTGAAGAATCAAGCTCATTCACAATATTATTATACAAAGGGAACGTTACGAAAAAACGAACATTTTAACGCCCTATCATCAGCAAATTATACCAAGACCAATTCCCTTTCAGCTACATTATGGCAACATCCTTATTCGACAGCGATTTCAACCACCTCCTCCAGGTCCGCATCTCATTCGATTCAACCTCATAAAAGGACCACTCAACATACTTATCAACCTTGCAGTCTCAGGCACCAATGTTCGATCAACTAGTTTCTTTTTGGAAATTTATTTTTTTTGTGGTATTTGTTCTTGCGTGGAGGTGTGGAGGCAGGCGTTGAAATTTAAAAAATTAAAAATTTTTGAAAGTAGGCGACTAAAAAAAAGAAAATAAAATTTCAGTCATTCGAATTTTACATCTGTTAATGAAAAGTTTTAAAAAATAAATTTATAATTAAAAAGGTATAGATTTTAAAAATTTTAATAAATAAATATTTCTTTGAATTAATTATGGACACAACTTCCATAACTACACTAGGAGGAGGGTATTGTGGAGGTGTGGAGGCAGGCGTTGAAATTTAAAAAATTAAAAATTTTTGAAAGTAGGCGACTAAAAAAAAGAAAATAAAATTTCAGTCATTCGAATTTTACATCTGTTAATGAAAAGTTTTAAAAAATAAATTTATAATTAAAAAGGTATAGATTTTAAAAATTTTAATAAATAAATATTTCTTTGAATTAATTATGGACACAACTTCCATACTATTAATTTATCCATTTATATTACTCCTAATGATGTCCTCAAGCATATCAATGAGCTCCCTCTTGATTTTACATCAGGACCCGATGGTATTCCGCCAGCTATTCTTAAGGTTTGTTGTAATGAACTAGTCATGCCTTTAACATTAATTTTTCAAAAGTCTCTCAAAACTGGAAGAACTCCCTTATTATTCCTATTCATAAAAAGGGTAACAAAAATGAGATATGTAACTACAGACCTATTGCGAAACTCTCGTGTATCCCTAAACTTTTTGAGTCAATTATACACTCACAATTGTCTACAGTCTGCAAGCGCCTCATCTCAACAAACCAGCACGGTTTTCTTCCGGGGCGGTCTACCTCTACGAATCTCCTCGAACTTGTTACCTTTGTTACCGAAGGCTTTAAAAATAGCTTGCAAGCAGATTGCATCTATACTGACTTCAGCAAGGCTTTCGATAAGCTTTCACATTCCGTAATAATCCTTAAATTAGAAAGTCTAGGCTGTCCACATCTGTTTATTAACTGGATTCGTTCTTACTTACTCGATAGGACACATCAAGTTTCTTTCTTTCTTTTCGTCGCTCCACCTCGAACAAGATATCAGCTACGTCAGGAGTCCCGCAGGGTAGTCATTTAGGTCCACTTCTTTTTATTTTATCTATTGATGACATCTCACAACTCCTTAAAACCTGTAAAATCGTAATCTACGCAGACGACATGAAAATATTCTTTCGTACGAGAAATATTAGCGACTGGCACGCGGTTCAAAATGACCTAAACATATTCCACTGGTGTACACACAACAATTTAGAACTAAATATTGGTAAGTGCGAAATCATGAATTTTTGTCGAGGTCGTAATCCCCTGCGTTTTGATTATAGGTACCTTATCAAATTATGCTCTACGACGTGTTCAATCTGTTCGTGACTTGGGGGTTATCCTGGATTGCAAATTGGACTTCGTTGAGCATATCAACTGTACGGTGGCTAAAGCCAGATGATGCTGGGACTCATCAAAAGATGGTCCCGTGAATTTTCCAATAGAACTGTCTTAAAACAGCTTTACTTTTCTTTTCTTAGACCAATTCTCGAATACGCGAGTCAAGTTTGGTCGCCCTATTATCAAGTCCATATTGACTCCCTCGAATCTGTGCAAAGAACATTTTTCAGATTCGCTCTTAAAGATCTACCTTGGGGCAATCCAGTTCTTCTTCCTCCTTACAATGATCGTCTGAGGCTCCTTGATATGTACTCATTGCCCAAACGTCGGGAGATCCTGACATTGTATTTGTTCACCAATTACTAATTGGTAATATAGACTCTGCTTCCCTTAAAGCCGAATTCACTTTCAGATTGAACGAGCGCAATCTTAGAGTGGTGTTAATTCTGCAAACTAGTTTATGTAAAAATAACTATAGCTTTTTCCAGCCTATTAACCGGATGAAGTTAAATGTGAGTAAAAATGCTGATTTGTTTGATGGTGGTTGTGGTCGCATGTCTACTAACATATGCTACAGATTAATTTCTGTTGTTTTACAAAGCTTTGACTAAGCTGATGGTCTGTTAAAAAGGCCGGATGTCCTTATAAATAAATTAATACATTTTTGTATATTAACTTCATATTTTATTTAGTGAGTTAGAAGAATGAGTTATAAATAAGAAACGGTGCTAACAAATTTTCCCTAACAATTTTCAGTGGCCGAAAACAATTATCAGAGCGACCTGCAAATTTCCAGACCAGCCGCCAACAGCATCAGGCTCCACAACGGCAGTTCGAAATAGAAACTGCTTTCGCTTTTACATATGTAAACCGGCCTTCTTCACAACCTCCAGCTAGGATATTTTTATCTTAAGCAAACAGTCATGGATCAACGAAATGCAGTTCCAATCTCGTTTTCCAAATCGAGGACAATTTCGCCCACACACCCTTTCATTGCAGAACTATTGGACAACGGTGGCAACCTTATTAGCGTTATCCAACCAGACAGCATCATCAGCCTCCGTTCCTTCATCTATTATCCGAACCATCCATGCAACGGGAATAGCTTAAATCCCTCCTCCAATATCTCCAATTAAGCATCGCATCTACATCTGCAGCCGCCGTTTTCACAACCCGGTCACAGGAAGAAAGGTTTTCGAAAGGATTCGACCACGAGGTCTAGGAACAACAGCAAGAAGTTTTCATCCTCCTAGACCGCCCACCGAAGACTCTTTCAAGTTTTCTTTCTTGCCATCCAGCTAAATTCCCACTTTCTGCTTTTTGTTCTTGCCGGCCTACAGCTTCCCGCTTTTTCAGTTTTTGCACTTTCTCTATCGCAAAGAACTTAGATTTTTTAAGTAAAATTATCTCTTTCTTGCGATACACGATGATAATTGAGCCGTTTATTTTGAAAGTGGCTTAAGTCCAAATGATCATAAAGACTATTTTACTTTACAAGAATATAGAAAAATAGTCTTTATGATCATTTGGACTTAAGCCACTTTCAAAATAAACGGCTCAATTATCATTAATTGCCAATTAACTGTCGGTGGGGTAATATGGCGGGCGGGAACAGGCAGGCCGAGAATTTTCAAATTCGCAATTTAAAAAAAAAAAGAAAAAGGAATTTGAGTATGCCTTTGGTGCACGACGGAAATACAAGAAAGGACTTTAAAAAACAGTCTGAAGAAACCTTTTGTTGAAATTAGAACTCTTAAAATAAATACATTAAAAATGCACTTCTTCCTTTTCATTTTTTAGTTAGAGGAAAAAGATTTATTTATTATTATTATTTTCAAAGGAAAACCTACTTCTACAAAGGCATAGATATTGGCCCCTCTAATAGTACAGTATAGGGGTGAAATAGGTTTACAAGGTGACGCTCATAGGGTGTCCAATTTCCGTTTAAAAAAATTAAATCTAACTCTCGTTAGGCAATGTTTGAATTGAGCTATTAAAAAATGCTATCAAACTGTGTATTCTAGTTTTAGTTTTCCTTCTTTCTCTCTTTAACACTTTCAGTACGGCACAGTTTTCCGCGAGAGAATATATTTTACTGCAAACGCAGCATTCCAAGCTGCACCGCACCACTTTTAGCGGACATTCATAGAAATCTCAAGCCCTTGGTCGGTAGCATTTATGGAAAACTTCCACTTCCACTGCCGCCCTCAATAACGGTTTTTTGTCCTAATCCTCAACATTGCTCTAGCTTTTCTACTTTATTACCATGCTTTGAATTTTTGTCAGCATTAGTTTATTCTTATTTTCTTCTTATTTCGTGGTGCATTTGTATTGTATTTTCATTCCAATAAATTATTATTATTATTATATACATAGGAGCAAACTTTTTTTCAAAAAAGTTTAAAGTATACAAATCAAGAGCGGCAAATGTTTAATCCTACGTTTAATCCCGCGTTTTCGTGATTTCAGACCACTGTGCGACATAGAAAACATTCAAAATAGAACTTCTTTTTACGGATATAAAATTTTTAAGTGTTAAATAGTATTTTAAGAAGACGAAAAAAAAATTTTTTTGGTGTATTAATCGTATCTATCTTTTGAAGAAAATAAGTCCTGAAATGTTTTTAATTTGTACACATCTCAAGAAAATCGGAAGCATTAACATTTTGTAATTAAAGAATGAGTACACAAGCTCCTCTTATGGAAATAATTTTATATTAATTAAGGAATGTCTTTTAAAAAAGTGGATAATAAAAAAATTTTATTAGAAAAAGCATGAACGCAAGAAATTCGTTTCATTTACGATATTTTGGAGGGGACTAATGCAGAACTTATTTATAGTACGGAAAGTGTGAGATTCTTGTTTATATTAATTACAATTTTCAAGTCTTATTGAAATGCCAATCCTGTAAAAATAAAAATAATTAAGATAATAATAAAACAAAGAAAATAAAAATAATTAAGATAATAATAAAACAAAGAAACCTTTTGGTTACGTTACCTGTTTATAAAACTCCAGAGGAATTAGATATTTATATGAATAGAAGGAAACCTCAAAATATTCTTAAATAACAAAATCTTTAATGGCCATGACATTTTTTCGAAAATTCCAGTAAAAAAACACAAAACATATTTCCGTCTTAAAAGTAAACAATTTTCCTAAAGCTTCGATTTTTCTAAATGCTCTCTGGAATTATGCTCGTTGCTTGACTGAGGCTGTTGAGGCAATAAATTGCCAGCAGCGAAAATATTTTTAGGATCAAGTTCCCTTTTAGCGGCCTTATACAGCTGGACACCCGCTGCCGAAACTGATTGAGTGTACCACCTACTTCGTATTTTCCCAACTCCGTGATGATGCGAAAGAGAGCCTCCTGATGCCAAGATTTCTTCCCGCGCCGCATTCTCTATCAATTCGTAAGTTTCAACAGGATTCGCTAGTCCTGAATACTTAAACCCAAAATAAAAGTACACACAGCATCCAGCGTCGTAGGTTTGTGTAACCCGGCAGGAAATTAAGAAATGTGTTATATTGTACTTTGCACATTCCTGTAATTCATGAATTTAATTAACTTTTTCAACAATTACAACAATCAAAAAAATTAATTAACCTTTTCAACAACTTTTTTAACATTTCTGCATAGTGGAAGGCACCGGTTCCACGGAACTGAGGTTTCAAAAGACTCCGCGACAATTTCGAAATTTAAAGCAAAATCCTAGAAAGTTGAAGAGAAAAAAATCTTTAAGAAGTAATCAAAATATAAATTTATAGCGACGTACCCTTATATAAGCTATAACGAATGTTAGAATGTATCCACGCTCCCCGTTCTCCCCACCAGCAGGGAATCCGTTGCATTGTCGGGCAATTTCATAAATGATCTCCTCTTGCCTTCGGACCTCTTCAGATTCGCCCTCAAAGAGCAAAGTTGCTGCACAGATCTTCTTCAAATTCAGTCCCTTAATGTTGGTCACGTATTTCTGTTTTATCGCATCCATAACACTCCCTAACCAGGACTTTATTGGTTTTAAACTCTGTCCGAAGACAAACTGCTCATTGTCTATTAGCCGGACGCTAGCAGGCTGACACCTTCTCCTAGCGACTTCTCGCATAAACATGACTCCACTTTCAAAATTAGGAAATACTAAAGACCCATACCGCTTTACAGGCGGAAGTGGACGAACCTTCAGTACAACTTCTGTGATAACTCCTAAATTTCCTTCAGAGCCCATAATCACGTGATTAAAGTCTGGGCCACAGGATACTCTCGGAGCTGCACACTCTCTGATCAAAACGCCTTTTGGAGTCACCAATTTGGCTTTGATTAGAAGATCCTCAATGTTCCCGTACACGTTCTTTTTCATTCCAGAGGCTCTGGTTGCCACCCAACCGCCTAATGTAGAAAATTCATAGCTATCCGGCTCGTGCCCTACCGTCAAGCCAAGGGGTTTCAATTTTCTCTCCAGATCTTGCCCCAAAATTCCTGCCTCAAAGCAAGCTGTAAGATTCTCTCGGTCCAGCCAGAGCATCTTGTTCATCTGCGAGGTGTCCAGAGCAACTATCATTCTGCTTTCATTCTCGGGGCAAGTAATAGACCCTGAGACCGAGGTCCCACCGCCATAGGGTATTACGACTACGTTGTGCTTCTCAGCCAGTCGAACAATATCGACGACGTCCTCGTGCGAAAAAGGCCAGACAACCAAATCAGGTATTCTTTTAAATTCACCATTTCTTAAATTGTAGATGTCGTGCAACGTTTGTCCGTGGCACCGGATTAATCGATCTTCTCCCTTATCCGAAATGATGAAATATTTACTCTGCAGGTCTTCGATGAAATCTTGATTTATCACAGCCTCTGGGAAATTTGTAGGCATTTCTGGGCTGACTATGGTTTTATCTATTTGGATGTCGAAGGTTTTTAAGACCCATTCTGTGAAGTAGGGCAAGTAACAACCAGCTAGGGGGTACCTTAATATTTTTCAGGTTTACAAAAACTTGATAAAAAGGAAAGTACTCGGATGCGTACTTACCTCTTTCCCTCGAAATACGCCTGTCGGTCTTTTACAGTAAACCGAGAATCTTTGTAACCCCAACCGTACCATTTTAAAGCATCTTGCCTGGAAATAAAAGAAGTTAGGACTGCACAATACCTAAAATAATTTTTAATTATATATAATTTTATAATATTAATACTGCTTTTAAACTTTGGAACTAAAACTACATATAATAGGTGCTCTCTAAATATATTTGCGAAAAACTAAAGAATTCTGTTTCAGCGCGTGAAAGTCTTGCGCCATAGAAATTCGTCTATTCGTTGCCTATTATTGAAGTGAGGTTTCTTCAATTTCACAATTCCATTTCATACGAACTCGGAAAGCGCATGCGAAGACAACGAAATCTACATTAATAATTTTAAAGCCCCCCAAATCCCCCATTTCATAATTCCCCATGACAAAATCCTCAACGAGGAGCCACGTGCCGAGTAAATCTCCAACTATTTATATTTTATAACGTTTCGGGGATTATACATATCTAAGAGCATTTTGTACATGAAATATCCCGTCGTTGAGCGTATCCGCAGATAAAAAAAAAAATACGTGTCTCTTATTTTTTCGATACTCTATAACATATTTCGATTTCATCCAAATCGGCGAGACACACTTGAGAACGTTTCCCTGTTAGTGTACTTTGTCTTGTTGAAATGCGGGATATCGTACCGCTTCCGCAGATATTAAATATACTTCTCAAAATTTCTTAAATCAAAATATGGTAGTGAACTATGCACTTTTAATTTTTATGGAATTATCTTGAAAAAATATATTTATTTGCGGGTAATTTAGAGAATTTACATAATTTAAGATTTTAAGACGATTTATTCATGAAAATTAGTGATTGCTATTCGACGATATGTAGTTAAATGTTATATTTTCCATATAATCGGTATAACCGGTTAGGCCATAGAAAAACAAAAAAAAAGTTTCATCTAGGCAAAGTTAGCAATGTGCATGTGTACTATATGTATGTGTGCATAATAATCGACTTCAGTAGTAAAAATGAATGCAAAGGAGGGCAAAGTTTTAAAGCCAGTGACAATATAAACATTATATAAATAAAGTCTTCTTCTTTACGCTCGTACAGCTAAAGTTGTGTCTACAATTGTGATGTTTTGCGCGAGCACTCAGAGCGTAATCTGCTCGCTCGAGCAATTACAATTGCAAACTCGGCCCTAGTGCAACAGAAGTGAAACGCATTTTAAAAGCTTTTATTTTTAACTTGCTTTGTTGTCTATTTGACTGCTACAAATCTTGCAATCAAAATTTCGACTAGTTCTAATTGAGCTAGAGCTTTAAAATTTTGTACGCGTGTATAAATCTCGTGACAATACACTATAGTATATTTAATATCGTTCTAAATCCAATATTAGTCCAAGAGCTAGTGAACCCTCCCGGTAAAGGTCTTTCTGTAAGGTTAGAAATTTGTTTAGTTATTAATCATAACATGTTAAGTACGGTAACCCCAACCTGGCAGCCATCAGCCCTGCACGTATATTATTAAAAGTGTATATAAAATTTAAAAAAAACTTGTCGCTGTAAGCTTGAAATTTGTATACTATTTCATTTATTTATTGTAAAGTATAAAAAAAATTGACAGGCGATTTTGATGAGCACAAGTATCTTAAACAAGTGAGTCGAAAGGTATCTAGTATAGCAGTAAAAGTAAACCTTATTCTGTATAGTTGACGTTTATATATGTGTTTCATTAAAAGATTTAAAGTAAGTAGGTACAATGACAGGCGATTCTGGCTGGCATAAGTCCTTGACAGGCGAGGGAAAAGATGCTATGGAAGTGTGAGTAGGAGGCATAATGTGAACTCGATAGTGCGAGTGTGATAGTTTATCTAACGGTAGGATTGGATAGAACTATGGAACGGTCATATACCTGCTTCTCTAAAAATGTTTTAGATGAAAAATTTCGTTGGTTGTTACAACGATTCATCCATGCGAGGTCGTATTTTACTACATTAAACGGAATTTCTTATTTATATTGAAAATTATTTTAATGTTGAAAATTTTAACTATTATATTGTACTTTATATTAATATTTAAGAAATAAATTAGTGTAAGATGGATTTTGAACCTGTTGTTTGTAAAATAATAAAAGACAAAAATAGTCATATCGCAATGAAGAAAAAATTACGTTGTTTGACTAGTACTTTTTTTTAGAAGAATTATTATCATTAATTATTGATTTTAATCATAGATTTCTGCATTACTTTCATTACTGTTGTTATATTAATTATTATTATTCATAAGTTAAAATTGACAGAAATATGATCATTACTAAATATGTATATTATTAATTCGCGATTATTAATTTTAAGAACTTAAAGCAAAACCTGGAAAAAATCAAAAATAGGATTTTGGAGTTTCTGAATCAAAATTAGGCATTTTCTTAATCGTACAATCGATCCTATTTTGGGTTTTTTCTCAGATTTTCATTTTTGCTTTAAGTTCTTGGATCGTAAGATTGAAGTTTCAATATGCTAAATTTTCGAAATCAAAGTGAAGTATTTTGAATTTTTAAAATCACCCAAGAAATTTTTCGCAAAAAGGGCTTCGAGCATCTCTTTGTTTCCTCCTCACGAGTATCCTCCAACAAGAATTTTCAAATTTCGTTAACAATTACGACTTGTGGGTGATTTTGAACCAATTTAGCAATATATCCCCAATGTGCTTTGGTTCATAGCTATGCTATGATCCGATAGGTTACGCTATAGTCAAGTTATTTCATATCTACATAACTTTGAAGCGAATGTTATCAAAATTGGTACTTAGGAGTTTTGGGGAATGCTGACCTCAAATCCGCTGTCCAAATTTAGAAATTCAAGATGGTAAAGGGGTTTTTAGGTTGAAACAATTCCTAGGATATACCAAACTAGAGCATTTGAGAAATGTTTAATTAAAAAGTATTTACGCAACCCCGGGTGAAACCGGGTAACTCAGCTAGTTTTATATATAATTTTGAAAGCTCTTTTCCATATGATGTCTCCAAACAAAAGCAGTTTAAGGAAATACGCCGAACATCTTATCTGATAAAGGCATGATTATGTGTACAATGATTATATTTAATTAATGTTCCCAGGCTTCTGCCGCTGCGTTGTGCTCTTTATAAAAACGACGTTTCACTTTTGTAACGTTCAATTTAACCCGTCAGTTCCCAGTGTCACCTGTAGGTGGCAGCAGTTTATAAATTTTTTTTCCGTATTAAATGATAACATAACTCAAGAAACTTTTTACTATTAGGATATTAGTGAATAGTAATATTTGGGGTTTTTTTTCCCACACTGATGTCATGTTAGGTGTCAAATAAATTAAATTATTTCTAACGGTATTATTATATTTCTATTTTTTTGGCGTGACAGTGACTTGCTCTGCAAAAATTGCCATAAAAAATGTCAAAAGCCTGAGTATTATATTTTTTCTTACTGCATGTCATTTTTTAATAAATATACTAATATATTCAGTGCATTTTGTGTCAAAAGCAAATTCCCAAATATGTGTTCAATTTTCAAGTGTAGGTGATACGTTTTTTATAAAAACCCTAAAAGATTTTTTTAGAATAATTTTACTATTCTTCTTGGGGATGTCTAAGGAATAACATAACAGAAAAATAATATTATTTTTTCTATTAATCTCGTCATGGGAATTGAAGGGTTAAACTGACCTATGCTATGATACGCAATTTCAAAACATTTGTAAGTTAGGGACATCACATGGAATTCTTGTCCTTATTTTTCTATATTTACACGCAGTCTTTTTACAAGGATTAAAGCCATCTCTAAAATTTTCCCACGTAATGTACCATGAAATTATTCTGCTGCACTGGAAAACTGCCGGGTGAAGCACGTGCTCAATTAATAATAATGCGATAAGGGAGCAGTCGTAAATAAACGATTAAACCGGAAAGAAAATGAAAAGCTTTTAAATGCTTTAAATTAAGAAACGAATCGTCATCAGTGGGAACGAATCGATCAATCACAGCAGGCGCCAATTACCTCTTCCTGGGGACGGAGCTTTCGACCTCCTGAGACACTCTGCTGTCCAAAATACTGCCAACCTCTGAGCCCTTCTCTAATTTATCAGATCCGCTCATTTTCGTGTAGTAAACAGAAAAAATCGTCTCTAATTTGAAACTTCCGTCTTGAGTTCAGTTTAAGGCGCTTCCGGACATATCACTCAACCTCCGGTTTAAATTCCACTCACAGCAGCCGATCGCACTTCCTCGGAGCAACTACGAGTTTAATTTAATTCAGATTCTGTCACAATTAAAAGGAATTTTCTAAAAAATTACTCGCGACCGCCACCTCGAAACTCGCAGCTGCAAAATCGATTTTTGTTTGACCCTTCGACGGCGGCAGAAGTCCGTCGCAACTTTTCACCGGATGACTTTAGCCGGGCATGCGCACGTCACGCAGAAGGGGTTGTAATTGTAAAAATAGCCGTTACATTGCGGGACCGTCGCGGTGACCGGTTCGAGCTTCTATTTCTCGAAGAATTTCGTCAGTTGACACTAGACAGGGAAGAAATTAGCATCAATTAAGCCCAATTTTGCTCTCAGGCCCACGCGACGTTCTGTTTTTTATACGGGGAAAAAAGCAACCGGAAGTGACGGTTGTAACAACACTTTTACTTAAGAGAAACCTTTTCAGATCGTGTTTCTATTTTATATCTTTAGTTCTAATTAAACCGCACCTAGTTTTATTCAGACAAATTTAAAAATACGTCGTGTGGAGGACAACCGGGATTAATTAAAAAATTCTTGTCACCGCGCAAAGTGCAAATTCGCATCGAAGAGGGGGCGAATCGAGGAGAAGTAATTTTAAAAGTCTTGCCAGAGTTATTTAAAACGTCTGAGGAAGCAGGAAGCAGAAAATTTTTACCAACCGTAGCGCTCTCTGGTGTCGGCTGGAGTGAAATTTGAAACTGTCGTGTTGTGCGTTTTACTGTCACTTCCCGCAGCTGTTTAGCCATACAGTTTAATCAATTCGATTCAATTAAACTTTTTGGCTTTATATTGTGTGGAGGATGCTGATTTGCTTCAGTGCACGTTTAGATATCAAAGAATCTAATCTTATCAGCTTGTTTCAGTGGTGATTTTAGTGATAATTTATCCCGGAACTCTGTTGAAAATACATCTGCTAAAATAAATTTTCCACTGTTGTTTTTGTGCTATTTAACCTATAGTAACAATGAGTTTGTCCGATATTTCTATTCATTTTACGCCAAAAGTTCTCGATGATGTTATAGAAAAAGTGGGAGGAACAAAAAGCACGGCACATTCCATCGAAACCAGTTGTAATAAAGGTGATTCTTATCTTAGCCAAGTTTTCCGGTTGAAGGTGAACGGAATCGATGAAAGGAATGGGTAATAAATCACAAAACATCCTCATACATTTTATGATTTTCATTTAAATCTTTTACAGAGAACTGAAGGAGGTTAATCTTATAATTAAAGCAATGTCCAAAAATGCCGATAGAAGAAAACTCTTTCGGTCTAGCGATTTCTTCAGGAATGAAATAAATTTCTACAACAAAATTATTCCCATTTTTGAAGAGTTCCAGAAATCGAGGAATATTAAAAATCCTTTTGATGAGTATCCTCGATGTTTTGCAACCTACTGCGATGGGTCGAACGATTTCATTGCTCTGGAAGATGTGGGCTTCGCTGGATATACGGCTCCGACTAGGTAAATAGCAAACACACACAAAACATTATATAGGCCTTTGATCTTCTAATTTTCCTCTTTTGTTACTTCATCTAGATTCGATTCCCTTACTTTTGAACACTGTGAATTGATTATGAAATCTTTGGGACGATTTCACGGATTGTCTCTAGCTATTAAAGATCAAGAACCGAAAAAATTTGAGGAAATGAGCTCCTCAATTGAGGTAAATTAAAAGCTGTTTTTTATTTATTTATTGTGTTCATCTTTTAAGTATAACGCTATCATTTTGACCTTAATTTTTGTTGTTCTGTAAAGTTCGCTTTTGAATTTTTTATTAACTAAACTTACTTACGCTCTTGAATTTAATTTTTTTTTTCTAAAATGTATTAATATTTTTGGTTTAAATAAAACCAAAACCATTAAGCTTTAAAAACATTTTTTTTTTTGTAAGTTCTAAGAAAGATCAAATTGTTCTGTGTGTTTAATTAATTACGCAAAAGCGACTAATCTCAAGCAGTTTCTAATTATGGAATGATTTTATCCTTTTGATAAATTTTATATAAAATTGGCTTGACACAAGATAATAAATTGCTACTGTTAAAATTTACATAAGCAATTTAACTTAAGATAAGATTCATAAAGCTATCACGAGAATCAGAAACACTTAACCTGCTGTCATTAAAATGCTAGAGGAAAAGTTGACGATTTGAATCGTTGTCAGATTCATTACACTTTAATTATATTATAATTGTTTATGCATGCAAAAATTAAGCGCGGTAGTATATTTAAGAATGCAAAATCGCAATAGTGCTTACTAAACAAGCATAATTCATTCACCGCTGGCCGAACCTGGGTCAAGGCAAAAAGTGCTGATGCGCGTGCACTACGGAAAAGAAAGGTGAATTAATTCTGCTTGTATTTATTGCGTGCTTTATCTTTTCTGTTTGTGTCAATTATTGATTGATATATTTTGTTCTTTTTACGATTCCGTATCTCCAAAGAGAAAAACACGAAACTGTTATCACTTACGTGTCTGTCTGTCTGTCACAGCGTTTTGCTTTGGCATAGTAATACATTTTATTAAACCACATATTTTCTTTTAGTTAACACGTTAAAATAATCGTAAAAGAAAACAATTTTTTTTTTTAGTTTTAATTATGTGGGGTATCATTTAAAGGGGCTTATTATTTTGAACTCAAAAATATGCAAAAATAGAGAGAGAGAAGTTTTAAAAAAACGTGGGAATATAACGTCTTGCTTGAAGTTTACAGGAAAATTATATCGAAACTCCTCGGATGTATAGATTTCTTTGAAATTCTAGAAAATATGGTATAGGTCCCCTTACTCCTCAAATTATCGCTGCTTGGTTTACATTGTACTTTTGTCAAACGAATCCATTCCTACCTTTCTGAGCGCTCCCAATGTGTATTGTTTCGTGATGTCTTATCCAGTGAAATACTCAATATTTTTGACGTGCCACAGGTCAGTCACTTGTGTCCTTTTCTTTTCATTATTTTTATCAACGACCTTTCCTTGGTCCTGCTCAACTCGAGAATCCTCGGCTACGGCGACGACACGAAGATCTTTCGAGTTATCTCTAAGCAGCATGACTGTACACTTCTAAATTTTGACCTCACTGCCTTTTTTGGTTGGTTATGCTAAAGCAATTACCTCTTAATATTAACAAATGCACATGGAGAGCCTGAAAAGTTCTGAGCCTAAGGACTTGAAGTGATAACTAGTACTCGTTCAATCAACAATATGATCCAGAATCAAAACAGGAGTCCACGTAGTGGATAGAAAAGGAGAAAACCCGCCCAAAAAGTTTAAAATGGAAATGCATCAATTCAGACTGCATGACTTTCGAGGCAAAAATTGAGAGAGACTGATTTGAAGAAATAAATCACCCATCCTACAGGCCAGACCTGGCCCCCAGTGACTACTTCATTTTTAGTATTTAAAAAAAAATACCTATGGGAACGAAGATTTGAGGACGAAGAGCAGTTGAAGGCGGCCGTTGAGGAACATTTTGAGGACAAGGATGTGACCAATTTGTTTAATGGGTTACAAGCTCTATACAAGAAATGTCAAAAGAGTATCGAACTTGAAGGGGACTATATTGAATAATCGATTTTTTTGAGACTTTTAAATTGACTTTTAATACCTTAGACTTAGAAATTTTCAACCTCTCATCGTATGTGTCTCTCAAGTTCCAAAAACTTAACATTTTTAAACTATTCTATTGACGGATGCTCGCTACAGAGACTCGATACATCCAAGGATCTGGGTGTCTGGTTAAATAGCCGTTTTGACCTCCGCTCTTTTGATTACCGCATTTACGCCGTAAGCCAACTCGATTCTCTACTTTGTCAAATATTGGTCAAAAGAATTCAATTATCTTTAGGTACTTTTGTCAGAACACAGGTGAACCATACTGACGCGGTCCGGAAAAGATTTCTTAGGTTTTCCCTTAGGAGTCTTCCTTGGACCAATCCCTTCACATTTCCCCCTTACGTATGATTTGCATGATGGGTAGTGTTAACATTTCATTGAGAGACCATTCTTTCTTCCATATTCCGTTCCATCGTATGAATTATGGGAAATCTGAGCCTATTATGTCAATGTCGTACGCTTTTAACTACAATTACGATAATACTGATTTTAATTATTCGAGTGATAAGATAAAAAATGAGCTTCGTTGCGGTTGATCTTTCTCTTGCCTGATATAAGGTGTAGTAGTCAGATTACACTGTTGTACAGAATCGACTTTTAAATGTTACCTAAGCAAACCCTTTATAGCGTTTGTGAAGGACATCAAGAGGATTCATAATCCGAAATATTTAACAATTCTATAAAAAAATTAAAAAGTTATTAACAAAAAATTGTTAATATTGAAAATTAGATTTTTTTTTTTATGAGTGTATGCAGAATTTCTAGCTGATCATAGAAATGTATGATGTGCATAAAAAAATTTTTTGTTCGACAAACATTCTGCTTAATGAGCCGATTTATAACTTTTCTTTTCATTTTTCGAAAAATGTTCGTGTAAAAAACTTATATAATTAATTATTATAAAAAATTGTTGACAATGTAAACAGTTTTAATTAATTATTCTCAACTCGTATACCAAAAACCAAGTAAATTGGACAATATTTTTTTCGTCTCTTTTAAAACTTTAAACATTAATAACTTTTTAATTTTTTTATGAATTTGCATGAAACTTGGCGAAATGTCATATTTCAATACAATGAATCCATTCTGCTTAGTCTCGACCTTAGGTAAAACTCGGTGTACAACAGTGTTATTGATGAATCTGCAAATAAATGGAGCTGCTGCGCGCGAGTGGAATTCGGACTAGACCGTTTTTTAAAATTATAAAGTATTTTAAGCTTTGTGTTTTTAGTATTGTAAGCAGAATTTTTGTATAAATTATCATTACTCACTGCTACTCAAACCGGCGTTTTAACTATAACTCGGCTCCCTTATTTCGATCAGAGATGGGTAGTCGAGTTTAGTTAAAATGCCGATTTTGTTTGAGAGTTATCTGTACGCAAAGAAAAAAAAAAATTTTAAAATATGAGAATCAGTTCCTGCAACTTTAATAGTTTCACTCTACATACATTTTTGGATTGAAGAAGGCTTTAAGTCTCTTAAAAGCCAAAAAATTATTATTTTGAGATTTTTTTCGTAAATATTTCCTTTAAAAACTAAAGTTATTAGTATCTCTTAAAACTAGTAAGAATTTATGTAACTTATGCTAGAGGCCCTGCGAGGCCTAATACATAAATTAAACAATAAAGTTTAAAAAAAAAATAAAAAAAAAAAAAATTAGTATCTCTAACAGTCTTAAGAATACACAAATATTTTATCATCAATTGCATCAGAAAATTATGAGAAATTTTAAGATTGAAGATAAGATAAACAATCTAGAACGAGTAAACCTGCTGCTTACGCATTATCAAAATTAAGTAAATATAAATAATTTCAAGTAAATTGCAGTAGTCAATCTTATTTGCTCACTGCTAGAATGTTAAAGATTATAAATATAAATTTCAGTATTTATATTTAAATAAGTATCATAAATTTCGAACAATATCAAGATTTCACGACAATTTTTTACCTCGTAATGACTAATACTCTGTATAGTTATCGAATAATATACTATATTTCCAACTAACATCTAAAATAACTACTAACGCTAGCTTCAATAATTCAGTCTCTTAGCCGACTGCGTTATTCAGCAATTGATCTTATTAAGTTGAATTGAGCTGTCGACTTCAGAAAGTGATTTCCTTCGACTATTGTGTCTTGTTGTTGAAAATTTTAATAACACATTAACTTTAATTTGCAGGAGACCTATTACTCTGAGGAATTCAGGAAATGGTACGCGCCATTCCTCAAAGATGCTATCCACGTAGCAAAGGATGCTGTAAGTAGAGAATATCCTGGCACTATTTATGAAGAGAAATCGAAACAGTTCCTCGACGAGAATTTATATGACCGACTCATCCACTACGTATCGAGCCGAAGTTTGTACAGACATTATTTTTCTGTTAGGGTATGGCATAATATTCTTGAAACTACTTTCAGACCGATTCTCTACCATAACCCATGGCGATTGCTGGACACCGAATTTCTTGAACAAGGGTTATTCGGCTGTAAAGATCATTGATTTCCAGTTAGCGAGGTATATTTGAGCTTATTGTTGAAAGATCACATAAATCATTCCAATTTGGGGAATATGTATACATTTTTTAAAAGGATTCATTTCGGATTTTGTTTTAAACAAATTAACTTAAGTCCCGGGTTTAACTTTAATAGGCGAGATGAAACGAGATGAGACGATTTGTCTCATATTACTGCATTATGTATAGCAATTTGATAAGTTGTGTTATTTAATTTCATTTCATTTTCAAGAATTAAGGTTTTGAAGCCGTCTGTTCAATTCAGCTTAATAAAATCAATTGTTGAAAATTTGTGCAGTTGGCTGCAGAGATTGAATTCTTGAAAAAAAAACCCAAAGCCTCAACATAATGTATAAAAGGAATTATTCTAATAAAAACCTAATCAAAAATCAACAATTTCTAGGACCTCATCTCCAGTTGTAGACATCAGCTTTTTTATATATTCATGTACAAATGGTGAATTTAGAGATAAATACTACGAGGATATTTTAAAGGTGCGTAAATAAATTATTATTTTGGGAAGACTATATAAAACTCATTAAATATATTTAGGCCTATCACACGAGTGCTTGTGATTTAATCAAACAATTGGGATCGGATCCGGAAGAAGTATTTCCATATTCAGCCTTGATGGATGAGCTAGTACATTTTGGAGGATTTGGATGTGGAATGGGCATAGAATCGCTTCCTATTTCAATGCTAGAGAATGATGAAGTTGCCGATTTAGAAGCAATTGATGGAGAAAATGCAATTCTAACAGATGTCTGGAAAATATATCCTCTGAATTTGAAAGAACAGAGACTTCGCATAGCTGATGCTTTTAAGCATGCTATCGACAATGAGTATATTAAGTAAATATTGCCATTTTTAAAAAGAAATTTAATTTTCAAGTATTAGTTTTAATGGTTTTATATAATGCTTCCAGAAGAAGAAAATTATATTCAGCCTATGGTTTTGTTAGGTGTATTTTTGTAAGCTAAATGTATAAAGCCCGGAACCTTTAAGGAATACAGGGAAACTACCATTAATTTATAAAACAGTATTTCATACTTTAATATATCACTTTATATAAATGTGTATTATAAAAAACCACACAAATTTTCCATAACCACTTTTGAAGTTACATTCCTAAGCTAATTTCCTGAAATCTAAATTATTATGAACGCTATTCTAAATCTACGCACTCTATTATTATGAGTTTTACAAAAGATAAAGGTTACTTAAGAACAAATAATAAAATACAAATACATTTAGCTAATTACATGCCCAAAAAATATCAGGTATATGTTAATCTCAGAAATGTGTAATAATTAAATAAAGACGCAGAAACATTGAGGAAAATACATATTTTATTTCTCAATGATGGACTTTTATTTTTAAATTTCAAAAGAAAAGTTTCTAGAAGAGTTTTATTTTTATATCTCAAAAGAGAGATCTTATTTTTAAATCGTAAAATGAAGTCTCTAGAATACTTATCTATATTATACTAATCTTTAAATCGTAAAAGTAAAGTCCCTAGAAGACTTTTATTTTAAATCTCAAAATAGAAGTCCCTAGAAGACTTTTATTTTTAAATCTTGCAATAAAAGTCCCTAGGAAGTTTTTATTTTTAAATCTTAAAATAAAAGTCCCTAGAAGACTTTTATTTTTAAATCTCAAAAGAAAAGTCCCTAGAAGACTTATTCTTAATCTAGAAGACTTTTATTTTTAAATCGTAAAAGAAAAGTCCCTAGAAACTTCTGTTTTTAAGTTGTAACATAAAGTTTCTATAATATTTTTATCTTTAAATCGTATAATAAATGTCCTCATAAGACTTTTATTTTTCAAATATTGCAATAAAAGTCCCTAGATTTTTATTTATAAATGGTAAAATAAAAGTCCGTGAAAGAATTTTTTTTTTAAATCTCAGAAGACTTATTTTTAAATCTCAAAATAAAGGTCTCCAGAAGATTTTTATTTTTCAACTATCAAAATGTCGTTTTAACATATTATTGACCGGGGACGTATTAACACGTTTTTGGAGTGATGTAAAATCACTGTGTGATGTGGTTAGAGCTTAAAATTGAGAAAATTTTCATTATACTATTATAAGCGGAAATTTGTTGCTGTGAAACTCTCAACAATGGAGGATCACGAATTGTACACATGTACTAGTGATTCAGAAGATGATAGTTCTTCAAAATATAGTTCTAATTGAGACAATGTGAATATTACATCAACAAAAAGATATAAAACCTTTCAAGCAATTTTTGCTGACAGTAGCTAGAGAATGGGTAACCGAGGATTCGTATGAATAAAGTCTTGTATGTGGCCCTTTCTTCTGTCGTTTCTAAAAGAGCCCTCCGCAAAATCCACCTTGTCGACTATCAGCTAAAATAAGAGAACATATCGGGAAGAGATAGTGAGATAACAAGAGTAGTCAGACTTTGACCTAGCAATGAGAAAGGAATGCCGCAATTTGTTCCTTTTATTACGTAGGGAGCGAAAATCTTGTTCATACCATTGTGGGGATGAGGAGCCTTTATGTAATGGTTCAAAGGGGACACATTGGCCTACATGAATAGTTCAATGTAAAGAAGAGTGACTATTGTTTATAGGCAGCTGGGAATCGCTTTAGGTTGAGAGGTTGTTAGAGTTGCTTATAATGAGAATAATGTAACATTACAATGTTTTTAAGACTAGTGCAAAATTTCAAATAAATACATAATATGCTAAAAAAGTTATATTTTATTTGCTCACACGAACTAAATATTTCTATGAAACATAATCTAAATCTAGATGAATCAACGTACATGGAGATAAAACGTGACTTAAACCGTAGACAAATAAATATAAAGATTACCCACTTCGAAGAAGCAAAACGCGACTAAAAATTCTGAGAGCTCCACATCCACATGTGCGATGGCATCCGGCGAAGCCAACTGAAGTCCCATTTGGAACAAAAAATTGGCCCATTTCTTAGTGTACAAATTGAACAAAAGCAAATGCAGAAGAGCTGATGAACAACCCCAGCGAGCCTTCCTTCCTTTAAGAAGTCCAGACTTTAAAGAAAAAAAATTGATACGGTTCGGAATGATAACTTCCTCTTTTTTTTTTAACTCGGTTAAACCAATCGAAGAATAATAACTCGCATGTAAACATTACTAACCAATGGAATTAAAAAAATTACTTGATAATCGTTATTTGTAATTTAATTTTTTTTTTTAACATAAAAGTGGAGACTGATTTTTAAAATAAAACAAATATAAATATAAATAAAATATCCGCGATGAAAGTGTGAAGTAGATTTCTGAAGATTTCTTGAACTCATTTCTTGTTGGTCTTGGGTTTACTTTAATTTGACTCAGAAAAACATATAACAAATTCGTAACATTGCTCTGTAATTTAGAAGAAATGCCCGAAAATCAGAAAAACTATAAAATCTATAGCAGAACCAAAACATGCGTCCAAAATAAGCAAATAGGCTGTTAATGAGTTAACTACGTTCGCCGTATACTACCATGTCAATCCAAAATTTTATTTCGGTGCAGTTGTCGTGTATAATCGTTGTGTAAAATAAAATATATCAATTTACACCAAAAACTCCATCGTTTTGCTTTAATTTTTTCTTAAAATTTATAATTATAGCATTTGTCTTGCGCATTCGTTGTGTATACTCATTATTGCTTGATTTTAATTAGACACCCCGTGATTTACTGAATAATTCAGTCTTTCAATAAATGCTTGATTTTATTCACCCAACAAGTTTTTTATTCAAAACAAAAAAAAAGTAGAAGTGTTTTCGAACCAAATCCCGATTTGCTCCATCACTTAAATACATAACTCAGTGAAAAATAGCTGGCCACAGGAATTAGTTTCTACAGCATTTTCGGATTAAATAAAACCATTTTCAAATTAAATGAAACTATTTTCAAATTAAATGAAACAATTTTCAGATAAAATGAAACCATTTTCAGACAAAGTGAAACTATTTTCAAATTAAATGAAACCATTTTCAAAGTAAATGTAATCATTTTGAAATGAAATGAAACTATTTTGAAATAAAATGAAACCTCAGCAAATAAAAATTATGGTTTTTTTATTGAAAGTATCGCGTTTGCAACAATTTATTTATTTATTTATATAAGCTATTAAAAAATTCAGTAAGTGTAAGTCCTCAAGCACTGTTTTCTAGCTTTTATAGCAAATCCAACTGGTCACTGGTAATTGTGATTACGTTATCGGACTAGCTAAGTAGTTTTTGTTTACTTAATTTTGGGAAGTATTTTTTTTTTTTTTTATAATGAGTAATGAAGATTTCAGTTCGGGAAGTTCAGGTAATTGGCAACCTAATAATCAGAATAGGGATTGTTTGAGTTCTTCATCTCAAAATTAAGTGAATTTAAATCGTGGAGAATGGAACCAAGGAACTCTACACAAACAAGACAAGACAAGGACGGTACGCAAAAATTACGAACCAAGTTAAATCCCTTCTTTTAAAGTTATATGACAAGGTAATAACGATTTTGGAAGCTGCCCGAGTTACATCGATTAATTTGAATACGGCTAAAACAATACTTTCACGGTACAAAAAAAGTGGTGACGTTTTAGTAGAGCGTAGTCGTCCTAAAAAGTTAACACCAGTAATCCTCGATTGTATTGAATTACTGGTCGAAAGATATCCCGGTATTAGAATTAAAAACATAAAGAGGAAGATACTCGTAGAAAAAATATATCTCTGTTATTATCAAAAAGAAAACTGGAGTTGCGACAAAGGTATGCCAGAGAATTCACACGATGGGCTCCACAACAACGAGGAAAATTGATTTTTAGTTATGAGTGTGGCTTTAAACTACATCTTCGAAGATCACAAGCCCGTGCTAGAACATGTTGTACCCACTGTGAGGGGACGAAACGTAACATTGATCATGACTATAAACAATGGAGATGTTTTACATCAAAAAGTAATCGCTAATATCATCGTAAATGCCGGTAGCTTTTAAATATTCCTATGGGATCTGTTGCACGCCCGTTCAATATTAAGCAATACTAGCACTGAACACAATATTATCAGTGTAATTGAACAAAGTATAAAGCAAAATGACTGCTCCAATTATTATATGGTTTTACAAATCCTACATGCAGCAGATCGTCGACGTCTTCATTAGTGGGATAGTAAAGATAACGGTTACATGTATAATTTGTTGTATCTTTAAAATATTTCATAAATTTGTCATTTAGTTTTCTGAGGTTTCATTTTATTTGAAAATAGTTTCATTTAATCTGAAAATATAGTATAATCGACCTCAAAGGACCGGCGACACTTAGTCGTACTAAGTGGACGACGCAAAAAACGAATGAACACCGACGAATGAATTTAATCTTGTTTTTATATATTAATACATATTACTATAATTATGAAATAATAATATACATACATAGTTAGATTAATTTCTATAAGTAATTAAAACAAATTCATATTAAAATAAACAAAAAATAACTTTAATGGAACTTAAGGGGTTAGGTGGTTTGAAAATTTCAAAAAATCGATTTTTTTTTGTCTTATTAAATAGTACAATATGTTTAAAATATTCTCCTAAAATTTCAAATCGATCCGAGTAAAATTCTAAGAGATAGACCCTTCGGAAGTTCCGCCCATTAGGCCACGTCAGTGCAGCGCTTTAAACTTTAAACGCGTTTATCTCAAAACTCAATTTTTTAAGTCTGTGGACATGATTTCTCGAAAAGTTATGAAGCGATTTTGTTCAAATTTTGCACACATCTTTGAAATAACATTATCTAGTTATTGAACGAAGGATTTTTTTTTATTACAACTAATTTTTTCGAGCCAATACATGGCGAAAATTTGACCAAAAAATCTGTTTTTTTGTTCAAAGTCTGTCAAAAATTCAAATTTTAATTTTTTTTTTTGCTTCGTTCAATAACGATATTTATCCATGTACTAACGAAATATTTTTGGTTTTTTGATTTTAGATGAACCAATAATGAGTTATGCTGTCCACGGCAAAAGCATTTTTTTTTTTTGAGACGTCAAGGGAGATGAGGTACCAACGGCTGAGTTTTCGGAATTTTTAAATAAAAATTTCACAAAATACTGTTTAAATATGTATCTTTGATATGCTGAATTGTTTAAATAAAATATATGATTCTATATATTAAAAAAAAATTGTAAAAATACCCTTTTTTGAACCTCTGAAACCCACCTTACCCCTTAAACATTGCATACTACATTCTATCTGTAATCTGTAATTTTTGTTTATTTTTGACTGATTTTTGTTCGATAGGAGTTCGCACGGGAAGTCGGATTAGTCGGCTCCGGTTCAGAGCTCATTTTAGCGCACGTAATGAGTCCTTGATCTTGGCACACAGATGAAAAACACTGACTGATACGGGGCGGTTAGGTATTGTTTGTGCGTAGTAGGTATTGTAAACAATACTGAACGGATATGCTTTCATAGTAAATCTATATGAAAGCTAACTTGAGTTTGCATTTTTGTCACTAAAAACGGTTAGCCGTTATAAACGAAGTTGTTATATCCGAATTCTACTTTAGTTTCATTTAATCTGAAAATGGTTTCATTTAATCCCAAAATGCTACATATATAAAAGTTCTTCGCCTAACAATGTTTTTTTTTTCCTACTTCACTCCCATTGGGAGCACAGGGCGTCTACTAAGCCTCTCTAATCATTCCTGTTCGGGGTTGTTTCTTTTATTTCGTCCCATTTTTTGTTGCTGCTTCCACTCTCCTTCTTGATCGTGCGTCTCCATGTTAATCTGGGTCGTCCCCTTTTCCGTATGCCGCTTGTATCACAGTCAAGTGCTTGCCTAGCTATTGCGTGCTCTGGTTTCCTGAGTGCGTGGCCTATCCACTTCTATTTTCTTTTCTTAATCTGGGTTGCTAAGGGTTCTTGGTTGGTGAGTTCCCACAGGCTTATGTTGGATATTCTTCTAGGCCAGAATATCTTACATATGATCCTTAGGCATTTGTTTACGAATACTTGCAGCTTGTTCATTGTGGTCTTCTTTGTTAACCAGGTTTCGCTGTTCGATGTTTTACATCAAAAAGTAATCGCTAATATCATCGTAAATGCCGGTAGCTTTTAAATATTCCTATGGGATCTGTTGCACGCCCGTTCAATATTAAGCAATACTAGCACTGAACACAATATTATCAGTGTAATTGAACAAAGTATAAAGCAAAATGACTGCTCCAATTATTATATGGTTTTACAAATCCTACATGCAGCAGATCGTCGACGTCTTCATTAGTGGGATAGTAAAGATAACGGTTACATGTATAATTTGTTGTATCTTTAAAATATTTCATAAATTTGTCATTTAGTTTTCTGAGGTTTCATTTTATTTGAAAATAGTTTCATTTAATCTGAAAATATAGTATAATCGACCTCAAAGGACCGGCGACACTTAGTCGTACTAAGTGGACGACGCAAAAAACGAATGAACACCGACGAATGAATTTAATCTTGTTTTTATATATTAATACATATTACTATAATTATGAAATAATAATATACATACATAGTTAGATTAATTTCTATAAGTAATTAAAACAAATTCATATTAAAATAAACAAAAAATAACTTTAATGGAACTTAAGGGGTTAGGTGGTTTGAAAATTTCAAAAAATCGATTTTTTTTTGTCTTATTAAATAGTACAATATGTTTAAAATATTCTCCTAAAATTTCAAATCGATCCGAGTAAAATTCTAAGAGATAGACCCTTCGGAAGTTCCGCCCATTAGGCCACGTCAGTGCAGCGCTTTAAACTTTAAACGCGTTTATCTCAAAACTCAATTTTTTAAGTCTGTGGACATGATTTCTCGAAAAGTTATGAAGCGATTTTGTTCAAATTTTGCACACATCTTTGAAATAACATTATCTAGTTATTGAACGAAGGATTTTTTTTTATTACAACTAATTTTTTCGAGCCAATACATGGCGAAAATTTGACCAAAAAATCTGTTTTTTTGTTCAAAGTCTGTCAAAAATTCAAATTTTAATTTTTTTTTTTGCTTCGTTCAATAACGATATTTATCCATGTACTAACGAAATATTTTTGATTTTTTGATTTTAGATGAACCAATAATGAGTTATGCTGTCCACGGCAAAAGCATTTTTTTTTTTTGAGACGTCAAGGGAGATGAGGTACCAACGGCTGAGTTTTCGGAATTTTTAAATAAAAATTTCACAAAATACTGTTTAAATATGTATCTTTGATATGCTGAATTGTTTAAATAAAATATATGATTCTATATATTAAAAAAAAATTGTAAAAATACCCTTTTTTGAACCTCTGAAACCCACCTTACCCCTTAAACATTGCATACTACATTCTATCTGTAATCTGTAATTTTTGTTTATTTTTGACTGATTTTTGTTCGATAGGAGTTCGCACGGGAAGTCGGATTAGTCGGCTCCGGTTCAGAGCTCATTTTAGCGCACGTAATGAGTCCTTGATCTTGGCACACAGATGAAAAACACTGACTGATACGGGGCGGTTAGGTATTGTTTGTGCGTAGTAGGTATTGTAAACAATACTGAACGGATATGCTTTCATAGTAAATCTATATGAAAGCTAACTTGAGTTTGCATTTTTGTCACTAAAAACGGTTAGCCGTTATAAACGAAGTTGTTATATCCGAATTCTACTTTAGTTTCATTTAATCTGAAAATGGTTTCATTTAATCCCAAAATGCTACATATATAAAAGTTCTTCGCCTAACAATGTTTTTTTTTTCCTACTTCACTCCCATTGGGAGCACAGGGCGTCTACTAAGCCTCTCTAATCATTCCTGTTCGGGGTTGTTTCTTTTATTTCGTCCCATTTTTTGTTGCTGCTTCCACTCTCCTTCTTGATCGTGCGTCTCCATGTTAATCTGGGTCGTCCCCTTTTCCGTATGCCGCTTGTATCACAGTCAAGTGCTTGCCTAGCTATTGCGTGCTCTGGTTTCCTGAGTGCGTGGCCTATCCACTTCTATTTTCTTTTCTTAATCTGGGTTGCTAAGGGTTCTTGGTTGGTGAGTTCCCACAGGCTTATGTTGGATATTCTTCTAGGCCAGAATATCTTACATATGATCCTTAGGCATTTGTTTACGAATACTTGCAGCTTGTTCATTGTGGTCTTCTTTGTTAACCAGGTTTCGCTTCCGTATAGTAGTACTGGCTTGACGCACGAGTATAATATTCGGAGTTTGGTGCCTCTAGATAGGTGGGAGGATCTCCATACGGCCCATAGTCTTCCGAAGGTCATCCTAGCTTCTTTTAACCTGTTTGTTATGTCTTCATCTGCCCCTCCAGTGGTGGAGATGATGCTCCCTAGGTTCTTGAACGTGATGATGTCCTCTATTGCTTCGTTAGCTGGCTGGTGTTTAGCCGCATACTCTTAATTTTCCTTACGTTGATTTTTAGTTCTACCTGACTTACGTCTTGCACTAGGCTATCTAGTTTGGTTCGTAAATGTGCGCCAGAAGTGCAATGTCGTCAGCGTAGTCTAACAAGGAAACGTTCTCAGGTGTGTCTAACCGATTTTGATGAAATTGAAATATGTTATAGAGTATCGAAAAATAAGAGACACGTATTTTTTTTTTATCTGCGGATTAAAGGCGGCTACACACGTTCCGGTATACCTGTCAGGTATGCCTGGCAGGCAAGCCTGTTCAGGTCTACCGGATGCCCATAGAGCACACACACGCTTCGATAAACTTTTCAGTTTTCACAGTCGAATTGATATCATGGCATCGACAGACGACGCGACGTTTTAGCGGTGGTTGACTTATTATTACCTAGAAAAAAGTGTGTTAAAAGGAAAATAAAACGTGATACGTGGTGTAAAGAATGGCTAAAGAAAAGAAACATTTATTCACATGTAAACTTGTTAACACTAGATTGCCGGATGTTTTGCCTGAAATGAGTCAATTTGACTCAAACATCAAAATCGAAGTTTTAAAAACAAAAAAATATTATTTGAAAGAAACTTTATTCAAAATAATATTTACATTATATATTCTGTATTTAAAATACATTTTCAGCAGAATTTTTTATAACATTTAGAACAGATGCCCTTACTTCTATTTCTTTTGCATGATACTTGAACTTGACAACTCAACTGTTTTCCATATTCTGTACATTAGATAGAGACGTGAAAATATTTTTGGCTTCATGATTATATCTTTTCAATTTATCTTGCAATTTAAGACCTGTTCGTATTTTTAGTATAATAGTAATCTTTATCTAACAAGGAGACCGCCAAAATTGTCCACCTCCGATTTCAATGATTTTTATATATGTTATACATTTGAGTAAGTGAATAACTCAAAAGGAATTCACGCTACATTCACTAGTTTCAAAGTTGCGTCTACCAAGCAACTTAAATATAACTTCAGTTTGTTTTAAAAAAATTATTAAGTTTTTCTATACATCTAATATATAAAATTCTTCTGTCACAGTGTTAGTGGCCATACTCCTCCGAAACGGCTTGACCGATTTTGATGAAATTTAATATGTATATTCAGTAGGTATGAGAATAGGTTTATAACTAATTTTTATACCCCTAAGTGTTAAGGGTGGGTCACCCTAAAAAAAATTTTTTTATTTTTTGGACAAAATTTTTTTTGGTAATTTTTTTATGGTGTGGCATTAAAAAACACATTTAGTCCTAAATTTTTACCCTTCTACCACCAACCGCTACTTTTTAATAGCATTTTTTATTTTATACTTCGCGATTTTGACCGTTTGCGCGTTCGCGATTTCAACGGATTTGAATGAAAATTAGTACAATGATTGTTTTTGAGTCACTGATTTTGAATATTACGAAATTTTCCAAATCCAAGATGACGGATCCAACATGGTCTTGATTACAACGGATTTTAATGAAAATTATAACAATGATTATTCTTATTAAACTAATTTAGAACATTACCAAAATTTCCAAATCCAAGATGGCGGATCCAACATGGCTATTAAAATGTCTCAATTACAACGGATTTTAGTGAAAATTAGTACAATGGTTATTCTGAGGCAACTAATTTAGAATATTATCGAGATTTCCAAATCCAAGATTGTGACCAACAATTTTTCGATTTTAACGGAAATTAGTACATACTATAATTATTCTGAGGCCACTAATTTAAATGTTATCAAAATTTCCAAATTCAAGATGGCGGATCCAACACAGCGACCAAAATGCCTCAATTTGGACAGATTTTAATGAAAATTGGTATAATGATTATTCTGAGGCCACTAATTTCGAATATTAGTAAAATTTGTAAATCCAAGATGGCGGGTCCAATAGGGAGACCATAATGTCTCGATTTCAACAGATTCTAATGAAAATTTATACAATGATTATTCTGATACCACTAATTTTAAATATTATCAAAATTTCCAAATCCAAGATGGCGGATCCAATATGGTGATGCAAATTTCTCGACTTCAACGGATTTTGATGAAAATTAGTACGATTTGTTTGGTGCCACTAATTTTGATCATTATCGAATTATCAAAGTTTCTAGATCGAAGATGGCGGACCCAATATATATTATATACATATAAAAAATTTCTCGATTTCAACGGGTTTTAATGAAATTTGGTACAATAATTGTGTTAATGCCACTAATTTTAAAAATTATCAAGATTTGGATATTCAAGATGGCGGATCCATAAAAGGGTTTTCGGGTTGAATCAATTTCTAGGATATAACAAACTAGAACATTTGAGAAGTGTTTAATTAGTAAGTATTTACCTAACGTCGGATGAAACCGGGTAATTTTCCAATATTTGTGAAGTGTAAAACGGTTTACTTAATATTAAAAAACGTGTAAGTTTGTTCAATTAATTAATTAGGGATATGAAACGGAAACACTGTTTTCTTATATTAATGGTATTATTTGTAGAAACATGCGAAAAGAAAAAACACGATCAAATATTGGTCAACGCACAGGGCATAATGAAAATGTACCGGAAGATGTAGAGATGTAGATTGTTGTGGCTGTCCGAAGACACACTTAGGCCATTATTACAGGCCCATTGTGATACCACTTTTTTGTAACCAGGGTTTCTCGTGGGAATCGAACCCACAACCTCTAGCGTCCTGCTGGCTCGCAGTAAACACGTCGCGTTACCAACCGGGCTATTGAGGCCCCCAAATGTACCGGAAAGGGCAGTACAACGTCTGCCGGGCCAGCTAGTATAATAATAAAATACTAAATGAGTCAAATTGCTCCTAAGGATTAGCACTCTATTGAAATATGCATAAACATTAAATTATTTTATTAATGCTTTCTTTACTTGCAGAAGCCTCAATCTTCTTAAATTTTTACAGCATCTTTAAATCCTTGCACTTTATTTACCATATTCAAGGCTCGCTCTTGTAGATTTCAATAAATTCTACTACGCATTCTTGATGGCTGCGGGACATAATTTGTTTGCAATCCATTAATATTTTCAGCGGCGATATAGCGATTGAACTGAGCCCGGCGCCTGCCAGCAGTGCCGGCCTTAGGCTTTTGCGTTTAGTCGGGCAAACTTTTCCTCGGCGCCCCTTTTAAAGAAAAGTATAAAAATTATGGCTTAAAAAACACACTTTTATAAGTAGCGCAATAAAAAGTTGAACAATTATCGCAGGTTCAAAATTCCGTTTAACTTGTAGTGTCATCAAAAATTTAGCAGTGTGAACAATTTCAAGGTTTGGGCTTTCTCCGAACATAGATAAACTTCGATTTCTAATTTTGAATTACACAAAAAATGCACAGGCGGACGGACAACACGGTCAAGTGGAAAAAAAGTACGATTTTTTTGCTACGATGAACTGACCATACAGAACAATCCGAAAAATTTTTAGATAATTCTTCTACATATATTTTCACAAGTTCCGTCATCTACCGCATTTTGATTGTTGGGCTCATCCTCATCTATGTTCAACTTATTTCCATCTGAAATTGGTTTAGGCGATTCAGATCTAACTTCATTTTGAATAGATGGTTCTGACGCTTTTCTTTTTCTGTATTCATAACCAGACGGTTTATGGTCTAGTTTTCCATCGTTAAAATAAAATATTATCAGCCTGCATAGAAAAAAAGATAACAAATGTTGATAAGAAAAAATTAATTTTTCTGCAGTCCAGACCGTAAAGTGTCAACTTTGTAACCACCACTTAAAACAAATTTCACTTTGCGTAGGCTTCGAACGGAAAAATCGTAAACGTTACTTGGGTGTTAAAAAAGAAGGCCTTAGATCAAATAGTTGGGCATTCTTTATTTATAACCGACTTCAAAAAAAGGAGGAGGTTCTCAACTCGACTTTATTTTTTTCTTCTTTTTCTTTTTTTGTGTACGTTGCGCGATAATTTCGCCGATTGTGAACCGATTTTAATAATTCTTTTTTTTATTAAATAGAATATTTCTCAAGGGTGGTCCCATTTAAATTTGAAGAAAATATTCCTGCTCTAAAGGTGGAAACTTAGGGGATGAATCCCTTTTATTGAATTTCAACCACTTCCCGTCAGCTAAAAATTGAAAAATAAAACAAAATTTACAAAAAAATAAAAAACGACTTCAAAACTTTGCCTGTATGTACAAATTTAAACTAAAAAGTTAAAAATAATATTTATTATTACTTTAAAGAGAAGAGCATTCAAGCACAATATACAAAACTATTAATACTTGTACTTAAATATTTACAATATCTAATCAGTTTTTTTTTGGAGTCGGTGCCAGCCAAGGCAAGTTTAAAAACCCAAATTCTCTAGGTTTAAAACTTGCCTTGCCTACACCAATTAAAAACTGACTGATTAGTTATTGTAAATATTTAAATATCAATAATTTTGTATATTATCCTTGAATGCTCTTTTCTTTAAAGTAATAAAAAATATTATTTTTAAATTTTTAGTTTAAATTTGTACATACAGGCAAAGTTTCGAAGTTGGTTTTTATTTTTTTTGTAAATTTTTTTTTATACTCCCAACGTTGCGTAATCTATTATTGAATTTCATATATAAACTGAAAACTACATTTGATACTGGATGTGACACTGGACAGAACAGGATAAAGAAAATTAAATTTGAAGGGTGAATATACCTTCCGTAAAATTTTCTTTGAAATGCTATGAATGTTGATTCATGTATGTATTATAGAATCTTCAATTCTTCATCTGAGAATAAAATTTACTATATCCGAGTAATGTATCTCTAAGAATCAGCAGCTTAAGGCTTCATGATTTTCGAAACGTATTTTGGATTTCCTGAAATAATCTTTATATGCATTTAAATATTGTATAGCATTCCAATTGTTTTTCATTGAATTACGAATCTTTGCCACGAAAACTTGGAATAATAATCAATTAAACTAGTAAATACTTCGAACGCAGTTTGATATTATCATGAAATCTGCAGTTTCAAAATAAACTATTGGAAAAATTGGAAAATCAATTTCGTATTTACGTTTCATAAATTTTGCATTTCAATAACATTTACAGGTAAATTAGAATAACTATATCTCGAATCAAATACTAACATAAATGTATAATAATCAGTTTTTATATCTTGCTTTTCTCTCAAAAACTGAATGCATAAAAGGTACAACGTCCAAAAATGAAATCGTTCATTTACCTTATGCATCACTCGTTCCTTTAATATTTTTGAAGACCAAATGAGTTTTTAAAAATAATGATTTGCAAATATTATTTAAAAATTTTATGGAACTCTTAGGAAAGCCCAGAACACTCGCGACTCAGTTTAGGAGTGATAGCTGCAGTCTGCAAATATATACAATATGTCTAAAGCGCCCATCGCGAATTTCTAAGAAAAAATTTATTCGAAAATACACAAAAACCTCTCTCTTACCAAAACTCCCTCTAATACATATAAACACAAGCCGCGAAGTTGAAAATGCACATGTAGTGATAGTGATGTAGTCCGAGAATCGGCGCGAAATTACATTGCTTCTTATGGCAGTTTGAACGCAAATATCTTTAACATTTTGTTCTCGCCCCTATAATGGTTTTGGTACTGTAAGAACGGCATTCTTCCTCAGTTATAATTAGTAGAACATCACTTTTTCGTAAAAACGATAGTTCAGCATTCTCCCTGTGGAGTAGAATAAATGGGCTATACCGCCATAAGAAGCAATCCTCGGAATTAGACGGCTTGTATTTATGATATTGTTCGTGAGGGTTTTGCTTTTACGATATTTATACATAAAATTGCCACTTTCCTTGGGGGGAATACAAAAACACCTCGGGAAGTAAAAAAAAAAATGCTTCAAAACGCATGTTTGTCGCCCTTGCCTTCGTCTTACATATATTTTTACTCAATTTTGCAGTTCTACAAACTTATTCTTCTGAGAAATTTTAATATATTCCTGATTCATTTGGCGCCCCAAATCGACCGGCGCCCTCGGGGGCCGCCCGAGCTTGCCCCCCCCCCTAAGGCCGGTACTGCCTGCCAGGACATACACACGTTCCGGTTTACCTGCACAGGTTATCCGGTTCAGGCACCGGCCGCCTGAACAGGTCAAAATAATTGAACAGTTTTATCTACACGCTCCGGTTGACCTGAACAGGCGTGCCTGCCAGGTATAGCTGAAAGGTATACCGGAACGTGTGTAGCCGCCTTTAGTCTTCTAAGCGCGTGTCATGTGTCCATCTTATTCCTCGTGACGTCGCTGTGACTTTCTTCATGACATCGTCTAGGACTATGTTGAATAGTAGGGGTGAGAGGGGGCAGCCCTGTTTAACCCCGAGGTCTATTTTTATTTGGTCGCTCAGTTTTCCGTTGTGTAGGATGGCTGTTTCGGCATTGTCATATAATGCCTTGATGACCTGTATCAGTTTGCTCGGGATTCCTCGGTGCGCTCAACAATAGGTCTGTCTGGTAATTATAAAGTTTTTACTCGCGGGTAAAATTTTTACCTGAAAGTGTCTGTTAACCTCACGGAGGGGAAAAACTGAGCTCTTGACAGCACTTCTCCTCTTACAAAATTTTACCAGATTTTACCCACGCTGCGGAGACCGAGTAAATTTGGGTAAAATCACCGATTGCTTGTCACTGTGTAATCTGTCATTTGTGTGTTTCAATTTTGCGTTGCGATTCAGATAGAAGAAGAAGTTATTGAAAAATTGTTTAAATAAATAAAAAACATATTTCAAAATCTTCAAAAATATTAAATAAATCCATAAGTTTTCCCTCTAACATCTTGATCACGTTTGTCAATTTACATACACAAGTAAGATTTACCCAATTTTTACTTGAAGTCGTCTGGTAACTTTTGATGTTTATCCCCACTACCATATGAAACTTTTTACCAGATTTTTACTCAAGAAATTTTTACCCAAAAGTTACCAGACAGACTTAGGGGCCTATTATGGAAGTCGAGTCGACCAGAATTTCATCAAAGTCACTTGTTTTCGTATTATAAATGCCGACCTAATTGCCTAGCAGGCGACCTTGTTGACTGGTCGACTAAATGTAGCATTACGAATATCGAGTATCTGTCTTAGAGAGTGACTGAACTATCAAAATCAGTCGAGAAGTGTTTTGTGGTCGAGTCGAAGTGAGAAAGCGCAAGAAAATGGAAGAGAAGAGGAAGTAAGTACTTTTCGTCCAACCAATGTACGAAATATTTCAAGAAGTGTTTTATAGGATAAAAATAACAAACCAAAGTCAATTCGAGAGGTTGGTCAAAGCCATGAACGAGAATCCAAGAATAGCAGCAGGTTTCCCTGACGCCGGAAGTACAAAAGCAGAAGTTAAGGCAAAATGGAATAAATTTTCCGTTGAACTTAATTCTCTAGGTCCACCGTTAAGATCGGGTAAAGAATGGCAAAAGGTTTGTGCGCGTTTTATGTATTTTTTGATGCATCATATTTGTGGTATACTCTGTAATTCCTCTTGTATGTTACAATATTCACTATTATTATTTAGGTCTGGATCGATTTTAAGGCCAAAGTAAAGAAAATAGTGGCCACAAACAAGCGAGAATTAAAAGCAACGGGTGGTGGGCCATATAACCAAATAAGCCTCACTCCACTTCAGAAGGAAGTAGACAAACTTTTACATTTCAGTGATGTAATGAATCCCAAAGGTCGGTGCTTTGGAAGTATTAATGATGCAGAAGCTTGTTCGAGGTCATCGTTCAACATAGCGAATGATTCTCAACCTTCAGAGGAGCGTGCTCCCTTTTCTGCAGACAGCGAGTGTATTGCCGGGGAATCTCAAAGTGATGTACTTAGGACTCCAAATGCCAGAGAAACTCAGATGTCCCACAATATAACACCTCGTCCCAAGAGCGGTCTTCGAAACGAAAGGACTACACTCCTCCAAGACCAATTATCTACCCAAAAAGAGATTTTAACCCAGGGTTACCAACTCGTGGAATATTTTCCCCCCAAAATCAACTTTAAAAACCCCTAAAATCCCCTAAAACCGTTTGTAAAGCTGTAATAATAGGTCTGTTCGTTGGCAATCCTGTGGCACCCCAGTGCGCCCCAGTGCGCCCTATCTGCACTGGTTTTTAAACGTCAAGTGACAGTTCTGTGTTTTTTGAGAAACCTGGGGCGCCCTGGTGCGCCCTGGTGCACCCTGGTTTTACCCCAGATAAAAACTCAGGGTAAATGACAGTTATCAGTTTAATTGTTAACAGATACGGTATTTAAAGTGGAATTAACTCTTGTTGCGGGCACAATAACTTAATTTGAGCATTTCGATGTCAACATTATGAAAAAGTTGTGGTTTTATTTCATAATTTTTGTGTAAAAGACCAGATGACAGTTCTCCTTTTTAGTACGCTGTTCGCTGGTGTAAAAAGCACTGGGCTGCCCCGTGTTTTTTGACAGTTCTCAGGGCGCACCAGGGCACACCAGTGCGCCCTGGGGTGCCACAGGTTTTCATGCCAACGAACAGACCTAATGGAAAAAATGTATTTTAAAACTATTAAGTACTCAGAATAGATTTTATTGATTATTAAATATCAAAATAGTTTTATTACAGATTATTTAACATAATATTTAATCACAAGCCATTTAATAATTCAAGTATTGCTTCCGCATCTTCTACAGTCTGTGAATTTTTGAAGTCGTACATTCGTACATTAAATAAATCCAACATTTTTTTTGATGGATTAAATTTTATGCATGATGAATAATTTCGCTGTAAAGAAAAGCGAACCATCAGGATACTTTGCAACATTTCAAATGATAATTTGTTTCGTAATTTATTTTTGACAATATTGTAAATTGAAAAGGCACGTTCTACACTTGCATTGGAAATTGGGATTGTTAATAATGCAATTCCAAATTTTGCTATATTTTCAAAACGCTTACATCCCGCTGCATCACAGTCATCATAAATTTCTGCATAAAATTCTGTTGAATTGGAAACATTGGACCACTTTTTATTACTCAGAAGATGCCACTCTGACTCAACATCGTTTTTGTCACCATAAATATGAGTTCGCTGGATGTGATTTAATATTTCTTTAAGATCAGGTTTGTTTTGAGATGTCGCGATCTTTGGATGCAAATTAGAAATTATCTTCAATGTTATCAAATTGTCCGGGAGTCGTTGTTGAATTTGCTCTGCTAGATGACATAAAAAGTTTTTGCATCTTTCTCTGACGTCTAATAAATCCCTTTCTTCAAGTTCTTGTGATATATTCTGAAAGTCATATCCAAAATAAATTGCTGATGTATGCATTAGATGATCCTGGAAATTGAATTGCACCAATTCACAATCTAGTACTTTGTCTAACTGTGCAGGTACAACAAGCCTCCTTAGCAAATTTGTATATAATAAAAATAAATCTTCAAACAATTTTGTGGGTTCGGCGTTGTCACTTTGAAAATGTAAATTTAACTGAATCACATTCTTCAGCTCATTTTTTAGAAAAATCAAAAAAGTTTTGAATGGCAGCCTCTTCATAATATCATACAGCTGTTCTGCCATATAACATTTATCGTCTGTTTTGGCAATTGAAAAGAGTAATTTGAGTTCATCCCATTGATCTAATATTGTGATGATTGCTTCGTAGCGGGCGAGCCAGCGGGTTCCACTGAGACCTTGAATTTTTTGTGGATTCTGATGATTATTCATAGCTCCAAATAAATTTCTATATTCTTCTAAACGTTTAGGACTGTATGTGAACCAATTATGGGTTTCTCGAACCAGGAATCCCAATTGTCTTGGTAATAATTCAGCTGCTTTTTCAGCACACAAATGCAATGAGTGGCTGACACATTTGACTATTATTAAATCAGGTAAATCTTTTTTTAACAATGAAGTTACTGAGTGATATTTACCGATCATGACGTTTGCTCCATCAACACCAATACCAATCATATTTTCCAGCTTGATCCCATCCTTCTTGAGTTGATCTGTTATAACTTGATAGACACTTTTTGCATCACAATCTATTAATTTGATTACTCTATAAAAAGTTGTGACGATTTTTTTAGTTTTACATGAAAAAAATCGCACCATGATGCACAAAGCTTTCTGTGTCGAAAGATCAGTACTTTCATCAATAATTAATGAATAGGGGAAATTCCCGATTTCTTCGATTAAATCTTGAAGCATAGACGGACCAAGAACATTTTTTATTAACATAGAGCATTTAGTTCGGTGAAGTTTTAGATTTTTAAGGGCATCTGATGAAGAATCCAACTGTGGTAATATTTCGATCAAATGATCTACTGTCTGAATAGCACTATGCTCAGCAATGTATGCAGCAATTTTTAATTCTGCTACTTTTGAACTGTCTGACAAGACTGGTTTAAATGTGACACTTAAAGATTTGCATGATTTCGTCAACTTTTCTAAATCCACCGCTTTTTTATGTTTTTCAGTTCTTGAGTGGCCAATTAAATCTTTCTTGTGAGCTTTCAAGGTTGTCCTACAATATTTACAGATAACCAAGGTTTCATCCGTATTATCAGGTGCAAGCCAATCTGAAATCAAAACATTTATTGTAAAAAAAAAAACTAGTAATTAGTTTATAAATATCGTGACACGACAAATTTTTAAAACTCGTCAGTACAGATTGATGTGAGATAGGTTATGAGGTTTTATTGTAAATCACGTATATACCTCTAATAGAAAAATTATGCTTTTTTATTATAGAAGTAAATAGAAACTTTTCACAAATGGCTAACAGTTGAACACAGTTTATAAAAAAAAATCAAAATAATTAAAAATAAACCTACTCCAAAAAGCTGGCAGTTACCTTTGCGCAAATGCAAACCGCGCCAACATTTAAAATAAACCGTCAACAGTACGCAACAAATATTATTCAATTCTATTCATAAATTTATAATAAAAAGACAAAATACCGAAGAAAAATAGCTATGTTACCTTTTAAATCTGGATCTGTTTCCCAAACTTTATTGTATTTTTGATGGTATTTTTTTTGTTGACTATTATGTTTTGGCATTATTAATCAGTTTCGTAATGTTTTATATTTGAAGAGTGTTAAATTTTTTTTAAAAATCATTCCTCACGAAAATCAAGCCAAGCCATTTGCTCGTCATTCCATATCACATCTTCATCAGTAATTATTTATTCATTATCCTCATCCTGATCTCCACTTAATTTATCTCCGAATCTGCTCAATTTAACAAGAATGAATTTCCTATAAATGACCATATAAATGTGTAAATATTTTTATTAAAATATTCTAATAAAAATGAGCAAATAAATACATACCTAGTTTTTGTAAGAATCCGTAATATTTAATACCATTAATCAAGAAATATTTTCATAGGTCCAAATACTTTGTTTTAATTGGCTTTGGAATTAGTCCACTGTCACTTCACTTTCTCTAGCATTGTAAATGTAACTGTTAAATTTATTTCCACTAATTGGTAAAACTGCAGAAGCCGGATCACTAGGAAGTTGGCTGCATTTCGGAATTGACAAATGTGAACAAAACTTAGATAAAGAAACAAACTAGAAGATCATACATTTTTAAAATGGATTTTTTACTCCAAAATAAAATTAAAATGAATTCTACCTATTTAAGTTATAATTTGAAATATTTTGGAGCATTCTTAAAATACCCCTAAAATAACCCCTAAACATTTCAAGCCCCTAAAAAAACCCCATTCAACATTTCGTCCCCCTAAATTTAGGGGGAAAACCCCCAAGTTGGTATCCCTGTTTTAACCGCTTACAATCAAATAGAGAAGAATACATACTCTTTACAAAAAAGCTTGAAAAGGCTATGTGAATATAAAAAAGAAGAAATCAAAGTAATGAAAGAGAACTTGAAACAACAGACCATGAACTCGATAGAAGAAAGAAAATTAAAGCTACAAGAATTAGAATTAAAGAAAAAAGAATTAGAAATAAAAGAACGTAAGTTAGTATTGAAAGAAAAATATTGCGATTTATAAAAAAGTGGAGAAAATATCCCATTCATTGCTTGTTTTACCTTCAGTGCAATACTTTTATACAGTACCTAAGTTGTTGTTATGTATTTGTGATATATTGACCACCAATACTTTATAATGAATTAAAAGGATGAAGTAGTACTAAAATCTCACGTCGAGTGAAATTCGTAGACTCTGATAATAGTATTTAGCAAGTGACTCGACTATGAAATTCGACTTGTCGAGCTAGTCGACTCGACTAACATAATAGGCCCCCTAATGTGTTAACGATTAATTTTTCCTAAAAAGTCTTCTAGTGATTTTTATTTCAACGTATTTTTAAGCGTCAGTAACAGTTGTAGTGTTTAGTTATAAATCGCCCGAACCACCCATCGTAGTACTAGATCCAAGCACTGGGCCTTCTCACGCACACACCATTAAACAGCGCCGCTTCTACGTGACTTTTCGCCGTGCAGCGTCGAACTCGTTTCGTTCCCCAGACCCCACCCCGACATCAGCAGCCAGCGCCGCGGCGCCTGATTCGAATCACGTCGCATCGCAAACGTCGAGAAATCAAAACAAAGAACAATTTTTCGGCGTCTGGAGGGACGAGGGCAGAACGAGCGGACAAAACAAAAGACAGCGATCAAGTCTCAAAGACGGGTAGCGGGGGCAGCTGAACGCCTCAAGACGACAGCGAGCACAAAGAGAAGAAAGTGCAGGGAATCGGCCGACAGCGAGCAGAGCAGAACTTCGGCAGGCGTTTGGCGTTGCGGCGGCGGATTCTTCTACGCGTCATTTCATCAATTTAAAGTCGCCCGAGACGACGGCGAGGACGTTCAGTTACAGTTAATCGTGCGAAAGCCCCAGTGCGAAGAAGAAGTGCTACGTGCTGGCAGTCAAGTGAGGGAATTTTGAATATTTCTTATTTATTGCGGAGCGCCGGCCAGGTCGTGGATGTGCAGCAAAGAAAGCCAGCGAGGACGTGCCGCCAATCGTTTTCCGTTTTCTCTTTGTTATAAAGTGCGCACTTTGCACTTTTGTGGGCCGCAAATTCGAAAAAGCGTCTCTGAGGGACTTGTTTTGCGTGGAATTCAGCAGGAAATTCTTGTGGTTTTCCCGTACGCGCTGCGTTGCAGATTCAAATAGCGGAATCTCTCCGGGCCGGGAGTTTTCGAACAGAGAAGGAGAGGAACTTCGCAGCTGGCCAGACTGGGCGCAGTTTGTGTTTTGTTTTCGTGCGGTGCAAGTTGTGTCCGCCGCGGGCGTGCATTAGTGTGCGATTAGATTGTGATTTTTGCACAAGATTTTAGCGATTTTCGACTCGTCGATTTTCAAAGAACTCTCGAAGTGATCCAGTGCTGTACGCATTCGTTTCAGTCGATTTCTGTGGGAAGAAACAACATAATAATGACCTCAACACCTCCAAAAACTGGGGAAGATCTCCTTGGTGGTGAGTACTGATTTAAAAATTATTTAGTAATTTCATAATTCAACTTTCCGTACTATTCTCATATTCGCCTAATAAATGCAATTTTAAAGTGAGAACAAAGCAAACAAACGAAGGAAATTTCTGCGCAAAAATGTCTCGGTTTTTTCGTTGGCAAAGGAAAACAATAATAACAAGCGAATGAGCGAACGCATATAAATGCGTGGTCTCACCCCTGAACCGCTGAACCTCTGCGTGCGAGCGAGATGTAGCGATACTCAGCTGTTGCGAGCACTTTTGTTTTGCTGTTTTGTTGACGTATGAACTCAGGGGCCAGTGTTGACAGATTTTACGGAAGAAAGGGGATTTTCTGTTTCATTACGTTTTTCGGAATCAAATTTTTTCTTCTCGAGCGGCGATCATGTTGCAGAAATTATTATTACTTAATACGTGCCAAATTCCAAGTTGGAACTTATTTTACTTATGCACTTACTCTAGTAATCTAATTTTAATAAGTTGGGCATGATTGAACCATTCAATTCAGTTTTACCCTTAGACTTACACCGCAGATTTTATTGCGACTGAAATATGTTACTCTACAAATTTTAAGAGGTATTTTTTTTGTGCGGATAAGCATTTTTTGGGGGTATATACACTGGTCAAAATAATAGATACGACCCCTGCAAGTAGCTTCACTAATACAATTTGTAAACTTTTCTCGTTACTTAAGCCTTTTAAATAAACATGCAACAATAACACCCTCAAATAGTTGCTTTATGGACATTAACAGAGCAATATGTCACATTGAATCTTGTAAGTAATTGGTAAAAAAAAATATATGAGCTTATAAAACTATAGCATTTTTTAAGGAATTTGTAAAATTTGGAAACAAATTTCTTAATGGTAAGTTCTATAAAATTAAAAATATTCATAATAAAAAAATATCAAATGGGCAGAAGTGTGCATTGTACGGTATTTGGTAAGAAAATTAAAAAATAAGGGAAAAGTTTAAAAATTCATTGCCGACGTTTTTGGTTGTTCCCAGAATTTTGTTACAAGTGAAAACCAGAGGTTGACCTAAGAAAATTAATGCAACCACTGATCATCAGATCATCATTATGACTAAGAGAGATCTATTTGTGTCTAAAGGACTGTTTGCACAGAAGATTAAAAAGTCCAAATCTATTACCAGGAAGAATTGCTAGAATAGTTCCGTTTCGGTGAAACAAATCTTAGAAAGTGTTACAACATTCTATGGAGTGACGAAACAAATATTAATTTATACAGATCTGATAGCAGGCGGGAAATCCAACGCCCAAGCGGCATAGAATATGATCCTAGATTCACAGAAAAGGCAGTCATGGTCATCATGGTATGGGGATGCTTCTATTTTTCCTTGATAAGGTGTCGGTCCCATTATATGGACATTTTGCAACACAAAAAAAAAAAAGTATGATTCTCCCTTATGCTCAAGACAATATGCAACGTAGGTGGCGATTTCAACAGGATAATTATCTCAAACACTCATTTAAATTGACGAGTGAATGGTATGCGGGTCATAATGTTAATGTTCTTCCTTGGCGAAGTCAATTGAGAACTTGTGGGATGAGTTGAAACGATCCTTGGCAAACGAAAAAATAACAAATAAGGAACAGTTGTGGAGTTCAGTCGCATTGGAAAGCCATACCCATTGAGAAGAGCCGTAAATTAATAAATTGCATGCTAAGGCGAATTGAAACCCCTTTGTTAATTAATGGAGGTGATTCGAGCTATTGAATATTTATTTTTGTTTAAAATATATTACTTTTATAGAAGTAGACTAATTTATTGTGAAAGAGATATTATTTTTTAAATCATCAACTCACACCTATTATTTTGTCCAAAATCAGGAAGGAATTTTTGATATTTTTTAAATAAATGAACTGATTATATTATAATTCTTATTCTTGCTTTCCTAATTACAAACTTAGCCAAATGGAATATTATACAATAATTTATGAAGTAATTTTCATGATAAAAATCCCTTAAGTTTAAAAATTATGTTTAACATCTGTTATTTTGACCAGCAGTCTGTATCATCAACTATTACACTCTTATTATTTTTTTTTTTGCTAAGCTTTTGTCTAATTTATAGAGTGAACCCAAAGCCGAGACCTCGAAAAATTCTTGTCCCATGCTGGGCAGATTGGCAAGTTTGAAACAAAAAAATTAAAAAGCATCTTAAAGAGGAAGGTTTCTCATGTGGGAAACCACAAAAGTTAATCAAAAATCGATTTAAAAAAAAAAATGGCGAATGTTTGAAAACAAGTGTTGAAAAAGCCACCTGTTTAACGCCAAATAAAATTTTTTAATTATTTGGCCAAATTGTGGTGGATTCTCACTCAGGACATGCTAATAAACAAAACGGACCAAAAAAGCACGTGCACTTAAAGTTGTTATAAGACTTCTATAGCTTTCGAATTTCTATAAAATATTTTAGGAAGTGATTTCTGAAGGTATAAGGACTTGAAAATTAAAAAAAGAAGATTTTTTTGAAAATTCTAAAGTAAACTAGTACCTCAACACTAGAACTACAAAGACCCGTCAAATTGACGGCTACTAAATTCTTCCCTCGAATAAATTATAGTTTTCAAAATTCTTATTATTTTCAAGCATTGTAAATATTAATCAGTTATAACTTTTGAATGTGCCCTTATATGCATTTTTCATGTAGATTAATACCCATTTGATCGTTTGAGAAATTATTGACTATAATTGAAACCTTCAAACTGTCTCTTAAGGTTATCTTTAGGGGTCCATTTTACTCCCAAAAAATGCTAATTCGCAAAGAAGAAAAAAAACTTAAAATTTTATGTAGAATAACATATTTCAGTCGCAACAAAATCGGCCGTGGTACGTCGGGATAATCCTTTACGCTCGGATGTCCCCTCTGGGGCACCATTCAGCTATTGCTTATTTAAGGTCGCCGAGTGTAGTGTTATTAAGTTGGTCAGAAAAACATTTTTAAAAGGACCCAGCAGTAAATACATAAAAAATAGCCTCCGATAAAATTGAAGATAACTACGGTAGATAAAATGTTGTTTACAACATCAACATCAACAAAAGTTCTAAAACCGTTTAGAAGTTTAGAGGTGAGTTTTTATTATTAAACCTTTTATATTGCTTAAGCACCATAGATCCAACTTTCATTTGAGCCCAAAACTTGTATTAACTTTAGAATAAAATAAGTCCGGATTTCAAAAGAAAATACTCCATTAAAGTATTTTCACCAAAAGATTACATTATGTAATTCTAAGAAAAAGGCCATCAGTTAGTAAAGGTTAAGTGAGGAGATATTACTGCGACTTTTTTATAATTTAAGATGCTCAAATTTTGAGGTTTTTGCAAACACATGACATCACACTCTAAACAAATATTTTCCATTACAAATCGGCAAGGAAAGCGAAGTAATTATGGAATAAACCATTATTTCTTGACAGTGACATTATTAAAGTCAGGTACCTACAAATAATACAAACATTACCAAATTCTGCGAGGAACAACAATTTTACAATCATGGTTATTTCTCCTAAGAAAATTATAAAGTATACATATAAAGATAGAAAATTTCTGGGTAATGGTCACCAATCATTGTCAATAGCTGAGTCATACAAAAGTCGTGAATAGTGATAAGTGATCATCGCTTATCATCTGACACGATTCTTGCCGAGGGATGTTTTCAAAATAAAACTGACAAATTATCTCAGAAATTTCGCTATTGTCTTAGACGAACAGCTTATTTACAATCTGAACGAATGACATAGTCTGGTGAAAATCCGGTTTCTTTTATCTTCGCATCACTCGACAAGATTTCACAAGATTTCTGTCTAGCGTACTATTAGCCACTGCATAATATTTTGAATCGTAATCTTGTTAATCACTTAAAAAAAAATTTTTTTATTGTTTTCCATCGTCGTATGTAGATATTCTACTTGGCTTATACGAACGTAAAATTAAATTTGCTGTAATTTTAAACTGCTTTAATTAAAATCATCACACCAACGTGATTAGACTGCCGGCTACTTTTAAATAGATAGAAATTCCCAAAGTTAGTATATTATGGAATTCGATTAGATACGTGTCTATCGTTCAATCCAGGCAATTCTAATTCCTAGAGAAATTGGTTTAATACACTCTTCGAAAAGAGATACACCTTGAATTTAAAAATGTTACAAATAGTTTTGAATATTACATCTATTATAATCAACTTAAATAATTTACACAAAAACGAGCGATTCCAGACGTTTATATTACAACCAGACCATTAAATATTAACCATCTCGTAAAAACTTATTTGCTCTTGGAGAAAACACTATTTAAATAGGTTTATTGATTAGCTTAAGTCTAAGATATAATGAAATAAACAAATAAGAAGGCAGTTCCGAGAATCCACTGAAATGTTGATGACAAAAATAAGAGAAAATTGCCTTATTCTGTGTACTCTGCCGCCAACGTTAACAAAGTTATCATAGATTCTAATTGCTGTGCTAACAAAAGTCGAATGTAATGAATTTGCCGAAATGTTTTTGGTGTTACCTTAAATTGATAAACATTATGTCTGTCGTACGAATCTGCTAAGTTTACATCCTGTGGTTTAGGAGTCCAAATATCATTAGTTTATTTTGTTAAGTTTTTGTAATACAATTTTGATATTTCGAAATTTTATTCCAACTTACCCTTATGACTTTCCGATTGAAAAATCTCCGTAAAAATCTTCATAAATTTGGCTTCTTTAACACTTCTTGCGGAAAAATATCACCTCTAATAGAATATTGAAATTATTTCTTTTTATTATAGTTCATGAGATTAAAAAAAATCATATTTTAAAAAATTGCTAAATCGCTATTTTCATGAAAATTGGACTTCAAGCGCGTATGAAAATGCGTCACATAAAACAACGCTAAAGGTTAAGGCGATGACGATACCCATGATTATTTTTTTTAAAGATTGTATTTTATTTCTCGCTGTATTAAAAGAAGTTCACTTGCAGTCGCTAATTACTTTTTATTTTAAATTAGCAAATACTATACATTGGGACTAAGAGCTAAAATCTTAAAATTTCAACATTAGCTTCATGTCTCACATTTTTAAATTTTTCTTATTTCACAGCACAAAAGTGCTAAGTTAAATTCTGCAATTATTACCAGAAATGTAAATCGTCGAAACTCTGTGTGATATTGCTTTGTGTAGCGAATTCCTTGACATTGTGTAATGAACAAAGTTCGCCTTGATATATACAAATTTAAGTTTATTGCGATTAAAGAATTGCACTTTCGACCTTATGCACTCTTTTAATTATGCTTTTCTCATTTTCTCCGACAATTCCTTTGTTTTATTCATTTTCATAAAGTAAGCTGGAAAAGAACTCACGTAAAAGAATTACTTTGGAAAATTAATCTAGGTTCACCCACGTAAAATTTTAAAATTAAATATGTATTCCAAAAACTGAGACACTAGCGGACGCCTGTTTTGATCTTTGATTCATTTTGTTAATTATTTGCTATTGTTTTAAATTATAGTAATTTAAAACCTTTATAGCAAAGTTATATCTCAAATATGTAAAGGCGCACGGTAAAAAATTTTGGATTAAAAACCAATATTTTCTGGATTGGATATAAGTCCACACCAAAAAAGTATTAGATTTTAATATTTTGAAAGGATTAAAATGAAACTGTAATATTGGCATGTATTAAAATTAAATCTCTTCAGTATTAAATGAATTTTAATACTAGAACATTAAAAATCAATACTTGTTGTATTAAAAAGTAATATTATCTATACTTTACTTCTAATCCACTATGGTTTTAAGAAGTTAATTCTAATGTATTGTTTTAATACAAAAATATTGAATAGTAATCTTTTATTGAGGTTAAAAATTAATATTAACGATACTTCACCTCGAACCTTCAATGGTTTTAATAAGTTAATACAAATTGTATTGCATTAATCCATTGATACAGTGACTGGGATTTTTTTTTTTTGGATTTCAGGGAATATTTAGGTTTTATGATGTTCATTAATTTTAAAAATTTTAAATTTAAATTTTAAAAATTTATTATTATTATTTTTTTTTTTTCATAGATAAAATAAGGAAATATTCAAACACTTTAACTAATTTAATTCATTTTATTCAAATTATATATGCAGTACAGTACACAGAATAATGATAAACGTAATTACTTTCATAAAATAGAGCTCATAGCTCTGTTTGTTTGTCAAGGAGTTGTATTTGACAAGGAATGAATTTGAAGTTTTACTTACTTTAAAACTATTTAAAATCCGAAGTATAAACATTTACAATTGAAATATATTAGTGAAATTTGGCCAAATGTAAATCATTGAACTCTGCCCGTATAAATTTCACTTTCCACTCGCACTGCATCTTTTTCTAAAACTTTGAATGAAATGGTACACTTAAGCCATTACCAACGCAGCATGTCCAATGTGACACATTGTGGCACAAAAAACTTAAAATTCAATCTACTTGGATTGAAGTAATAACTTTTAATCTAATTATAATTCAATTAATATTGAAAATTAGTCCAAAAAGATTACAGAGCATTTTAACGTATATTTTGTATTACTTTTTAATACAAAAATTATTACATTTTTGAGTAATATTCGATGAATATTTACTTTTAATTCGAACTGGATTGAAAAATGGCTGTAATACAAGCAAAAGATTAAATTTTACTCCAAAATTTTTAACCGTGCGTAAATTGCGTGCTTTTTAAGTAGCGCTGTGTAATCTTGAAATTAATTAGACGTATTTAAATCGTTCTATAGATATATTTTATTTAAAATATACCGAAAGACATAGATTTCCATTCTACCACATCAGAAAGCTTTTATGGACGATTTAAAATATTTAATTTTTATCAGATTTAATATATAAGCCGTTTATTTTGAAAGTGGCCTAATTATTATTTGAAAATCGAAAAAATATTGGTAACTGATAACATATTAGTATAATGTTATTGTGTTTCTAAGGGTGTATAATTTACTAACCCAATTAGCAAAATGTACATTGTTTAAAAAATAAAAGGTTTTTGATGGCTACAACTACACTTAAACCACTTGCGAAATTAATTATTTGACTACTTTAATCTTAAGAACATTTTCCTTAAAATAAAAATAAATATATACAATTTTATGTTACTAATTTAAAAAATTTTCAACTTTTATTGACCATTAAGGAAATATTACATTTAAAATTAATAATATTTTGCAATTAATAATTTATCCTTTACCAATTTGCATATGTGGGAGGGATTTAAAATAATTATTCTATGCATGTGATATATAGTGTAACAAATCCTTTAAATAATTGTATATACAAAATATTTTTGAAGAAAAACAATTTTTTAAAATGTGTATAAAATTCACAAAGCTTTATCACATATATACATAAATTGTACTTAATGCTTTAATATTTGACGAAATAAACATAACTATAAAATTTAGACTGAATATAATGTAGCATTTTTTGATTTAAGTCAGTTAAAGTTAGTGATTTTAAATATATTGGTAATATAAATATTAAAATAGCTAGCTTGATTTTTCTTGTCCATTTTACTTTGGACACTTTCAAAATAAACGGCTCATATAGAAATCTGATTAATTTGCTTATTTTCAATTTGAAATTAAAACATACAAATTCGAAGTGGCCGATCCAATAAAAATAAATCATTGATTTCATTGGTCAACACCAATTTGGGGGCCGAAAAATGACATTTCTGTAGGAGTTTTTTTTTGTAGATAATGAATTCGTAAACAAAAATCTTCAATTAGGTCCCATTTTCGAGGGAAATGAGTTAAAAAGTACAAAAGACTGTATTTCAGCCATTTTCGAAAAAATCATTAAAAATTACAAATATTCATAGGAACTCATAAACTTGTTCAAATCAAGGTTCGAATCTTAAGCTTCCAAATTTTCCAAATAATCCTTTAAAAGTAAATTTTTCTATAAATTTATTATTTCATACAATAGATAGTGAATGAATATTTCAACTAGCTCCCCTTATAATAAACTTTTTTCCCAAGATGCTTAGTGAGAAGTCTGTACATTAGCGTTTCTTCATATATCTAGATTATGAATCAGGCTTTCAGTTAAGTCATATTACGAACTCCTATGACAATCTGTTGTTTTTTAATGATGGTTGAAATACACGGCTTTTTGCTTTTTTTAAGTATATTTTTCTGGAAAACAACAATTAATTGAAGATTTTCATTTCCGAATTCGTACTCGATGGAAAAAATCCTATACAAATGAAGCAATACTTATTCGTCACCAAGAAAATATATAGAATTTGTTGCCCTGTGCTATATTAGACTCAATCCAGATAGTGACAAAAAAAAACGGGCTCGAAAAAGCAGACCACGCAAATGTCGCTAAACAAGGAAAAAAATGTATTGCAAAAAACCGGAGGATTTAAAGAAGGTTGAAGATCTATTTTTACAATTGGACAGGGGAAAAAGCTGTTGACAAAAATTCGGTATTGTACGCTTGAGCAACATCGCGGTAAAGCTAATTTGGGAAATATATTTTTTTTCCCCAGAAGTATTAAAATTATTAATGTATTGAATTTTTGTCAGAGTTCAAAAACACATAACATTGTCACGCATTTTTTAACAATATTATCAATTTTCGAATTTTGACAGTTTTGAGACTCGTGATGCGAAAGGACAGAAAAGTGGTTGAAGAGTTATTGGACTTTAGAAAGAGTTCTCTATCAATTGACTCTTTAATGATCTTCGTAGAGTGGATGTTAAGAAAATTACAGAGTATTAAATGAAAAGTATACTCGTACACATAAAACTTCTCGTATCTCCTAAACGACGCATTCAAATCTTAAAGGTTTCTCGAATCTCAAGAGGATTATAACGTTCAATAGCGCTTTGTTCCTCCTTATATGCATCAAATCAATCAATTGATCAGATGTGAGGGATGTAACAATCAAATTGACTAACCCCGCACCCACCTGTCTGAACCTTTTATCTAAGACGACGGCTGGTGTACGTGCGAGACTCCGAGAGAACCCCTAAGACGTACCCAAGACGTTTTGTGTTCTTGCAATTTCTCGAAAGGTGATTTCGTGTCTAAAGTCATGTAGGCACCTTTCTGTTGAACCTTCCGAGTGGTGGCGCGACTTATTTCACACATAAGAAAATTCTCACTGGAATTATTCATTCTCGCAAATTGTGCTGTATTACTTTGAACTTGTCTTTCGTTTTGTGGGATTTGTAGAAAAAGTCTCTTCTCTTCCTCTTAGTTGTTTGACGTCTGAAAACAAGAAAGTTTAAAAATAGACGCCGTTTAGACGGGGAAGTGTTTAAAGTTAAATAAACTTCTCTTTTATACATAAAAACAAATGCTCATCTCTACTTGTTAACAAGAAACCTCTTGTGACAAAAAAAGGAAATGTAAATATGTAAGTTAAACAAAAACTACCTCGTCCTTACTGCATAAAAACGTGTAAAAAAACGCCTAAAACGTAAAAAAGCTTCAGTTTCATTTTATGTAATTGACTCATGGAAACCGAGGATTATTCAATAAAACTAAACTTCCATGATTTCATTGAAAAGTTAGAAGCAATTTAAAGTAATGACGCGCAATAATATTTTACGGAATTTTGAAGTGACTGGTGTTAAAATGTCTATAACTTTTCAACTGATGATTGTATCTGAGTCATCCTCTTTTACACACGAAAGCACTAACGTTCCATAATGTTATACACATAACAAAGTAGAGCTCACATAGGAAAGCTCCAATGGTGAAATATTCAGTAAAATCCTTCAGAATGCGTAATCTTGATGAAATTCTCTGTCCTTTAGAAGTTAAATTTGAATCGAAGAAATATTTACACCGCTGCTCATAAATATTCAGACACTCCTGCTTAACATAATTGTTCGTCTATAATGCTTTCCTATTTAATAATCAAACGGTTTGATGAATAATTATTTTATTTAACCACTCAACTGAAACTATTTGTGAATTTTGTAGTACGTTTGCTTTAATTAAACATTGAATATTCTATACTATGTGTGCCTCTATTTGTTTTTAATTTTGGCAGTAATTTAAAAATGGTATGTGATCTATGTTAATAGAAACGCAAATGTCGTCAAAAAAAAAAATAAATGTAGAGGATCCTCTTAATAGTTTATTTTAAAAATGAATTTTAAAAATCTTTTGGAAACATGTCAGTCCCAAGGCTTTAGTTGACTATTTTCACATGCGCAAAAAATATGATATAAAGGGTAATTTGTTTTTTTTTTTAGCTTAGATTGAGCTTCCTATAGGGATCTACTGTCAAACCGAGTTGTCATTCTGCTTTATGTTTAGTATAGTCTAGCAAGTAATCATGAATAGACGAATTATCCAAATTTACTTTATAAATAGGTTGTCGGTTCGCGACTAATAGATGACTCATTTTTGACTTAATGTAGATTCTAGAGTGAGACAAATCCAAAACAGACTCACAAGACCCCATTACATTAAAAAAAAATGCATCATACGGTGGTGGCATTGGTCATTATTTTTGAAAAATGAAGCAGGGAGATGTGGTTTCAACAGGATGCCGCCACGTGCCATACAGCGACACAAACCATTTGTTTATTGAAATCACTATATGACGACCATATGCCCGAAGAATGTTTTTAAATATTAATGTCATGAATTGGTTTTCGAAAATTTTCATCACAAGTCAACTCTTTATATTATTTTTTAAATTGAAGTTGTATCGGGTTTAAAAATTATCTAAAATTGAATACAAATTATTCAGCACAACAGTACGCATAAACTAATTTTAATTTTACTCGCTCCCACAAAAATTATGAGAATTATTCTGGATGTCAATTTTGTTCGCAATTCAGCTATAAGTTGTCACTTAAACGCGATAATCTGAATCAGACCTTATTACTTCATTGCAATAATTGGATTTTTTGTTATTTTAGTATTATCAATATTCGGTTGTTATTATTTATTTAAGTTGAACTTCTACGCTTTACAACGTGACTAATACAAAGTGCGTTGATTTAAAAACAAATCCATTTCTTCGCGATTGTCAAGAATTTCATGAGCTCGCCATAGCAAATAGGCTTATCGTTTTCCTGATACGAGCAACCGGTACCAACAAGTAGTCCGTTCAGTAAATTTCACATTATTTATTTAAAAAGATTCTGCTTTGTCTGAGCTAAAATCCATTCAGAAACATAAACACGACCTGCAGGTCATCAAGGTCATCCGCTCCAAACTTGTCCAATATCGTTTCACAGTCCAGAGGAGACAAGAGCGGTTTTGAAACCGCCAAGCCAACGCAACGTCACCACAACTTTTAAAATCGCGTTTCGCCAACTCGAAGTTGTATCTCAGGCGACAAGAACGCAGAAAAGCGCTCGCTTGCGAGTAAGAAGGCTGACAATTCTTGGGCGATACATTTTCTTGAATGCATCTCAGTTGATTGGACACGTTTGGCTTGGGAAAGCGTGTTCGAGTGCTTGTCTATATTTAGAATTACCCACGAGTTTACAGAGTGAGAAGCTCTCGATTAATCCCCTCGCAGTCTGTAACATTTCCGCGATTCGATTCTAATTGAAAATTGATTCGCAAAGTCGTTGGCTTTTTTTTCAGTAAGCGAGTTGGCGGCGTAAGCGTGTAAATATTTTTGTTTCTCAGAGCTTTGTTTATTATAATTTTAAAACAGTAGGCAGTTTTTTGAGGAATTTTTATAAAATAGAAGTAATAATCTCATATTGTCGTGACTAATTCTTTTTGGTATTTTTCTCATTCGAATAGAAAAAAAATATGGTATTTTTAGCTCAAGATCAACTTTGAATTTACAATAATTGCGTATTCAATCAAATTGACAAAATATTTTAAAATAAAAATGATGAAATCTTTATCAAATTTATCCACTTTAGAATGATTGGAAATTGGCATGTTTTCAAAAGTCGTACTTTTTTTCTACCGAGGCTTTATATTTATGGTATATGATAGATGAACAATTTTACTACGTTCTTGCAAAGCAAAATTTGTGGCGCCATTTGTTGACATCAATACAAATAATAAAACTATAAACTTTGCGTGTCCTGTACATTGAAAATATTTGCAAAGAAATTAATTCTTGGTTGAAGAATAAGTTATAGATTTAATTTAATTTTAGCATTAAGATTTTTAGAATTTTTGCCTGTTTGTTTGTGCGCACATCACTTAAAAACTACTGACCCAAGTCCGATAGAGTTTTCAGATAAACCTAGGACTTGAAGTAACATTTAGTTTTTATTTCATCGCAAATTTTTCCATGCTGTATGCAGTATAAGCTTACTTAAGTGAAAGATCCTCAATTTGTTTTAAAAACTTGCGACTTGGATTTATTTGATTAGGTTATACCTTACCTGATCGTTTATTTTTTTGAAGTATATATAATCGGATGGTTTCTTTTTAAAAATGCTATAAATTAACCCTTAAATACGTGATTTTTCTTTTTATTGCGAAAAAAATAAATTTGGTAGAATATATGTCAAAAAAAAAAATAAAAAAATATTTAATAATAATAATATTTTAATAATTTTTATAGTATATTTATTTCTAAAAATGAATTGTTGTTTATAAATTACACTGCGCAGTCACCAGAGATGAACTATGGTATACAAATCAAAAGTAGTTTTTAAATAAACTTTTATTATTTAAAAAAAGTTCTATGTAATAAACAATAATATTTATTTCATATTGTTACTTGCAAACTTCAAATTCTTATAAAAATCTTTATCTACCACCAAAACTTCCGAACATTAGTAGTTGTAACTTTGAAAAGGCCCTAGAGGGGAAAAAAATAATTAGCTGTGTTGTCAATATACAGTTTTAATTTCCAAATCAAGTGTTAAAAATAATAAAAAAGATTATTTCTAAAAAGTTGGTATATCCGAATTTATATAACATTTTACTGTATGTTGTTTTTAACAACACTGCGCATTTAAGGGTTAAGCACTTCAACATTTTATATTGTTTCGGCAACTCAGCACTTACTTTGGAAATAAGTTTTCAATATTTCCCGATGTTGTTCAAGCATAAATCTATACATTTCGTACCGCGGAGATATGCTATGTTTCTGTTAATTTTTTGAGTGCGAAAAAGCTGTCTGTATTAAAATAACATGTAATTTAAAAAGAAACCAACAATTGGCCCACACTTTAGTCATAAAAACGACATCGGTACGTATTTCATGAAGTACGAAGTCGTGGGCACAATTAGTAATCAATTTAAATTTATATTTCTACGGTACGAGATTAGGTTATCTATTTTCGTTGGTATCATGGTATAAAGTTAATTTTAAAGTAAAAAATAGAGTAGAAATATATATTTAATGTGATAATTAAAGAGAAATTAAAATATGTAACAATACAGTTCGATTTGAATTCACCGATAAAGATCCTGACTTTATTTTTTCAACAAAACTTCAAAACAATATTGCGTTCTTAAATCGACTAAAGAAGCAAATAAAAATGCCCAGTTCCTCCTTTCTTCTTTTGAAATACTGGATTTTTATTTTTTAGCTTATACCCTTGATACACGAGCACGACTGAATGAAGATCCAGCAGGGATTATCATCGGATGTACCGTGTATCACTGTGGATTAAGTTTGAATCTTCATTCATAACTGTATTCGAAGGCTACTGGATGAAGTTCCAAAAACTTAATTGAGAGCGGATGAAAATGGAAGACCTGGAGAAATCAGATGATTTCCAGTGTCAATTATTCAAAAACATGAATTCATTCCGCTCTTTGCACTTTGAACTGTCAAAACGAAATATCATCGACTCCTATGCCCGTGTATTTTGCATTGAATGAATTAAAATCCGAGTGAATTTTCATACATAGGATCTTCATTCAGCCGTGTCCGTGTATCTTGGGTATTAGCTAATTACGTAATAACTTAAGACAGAAGGTCCCTTAAGTAGGGACTGAATAAATTAACCGACTTGGTATTACATGGATCTCACAACTTTTTACGGTAGAAGAACTGAGTTGCGAGACTTGGTTTTTTTACAAGTTATGTTTTTGATGGCATCTCATTTCTTTTTGTAGATAGTTTTTTTTTGCATTAGTTAGTAATATTTAGGGCCGCACTCGTCAAACGTCAGTTAAAGTTAATCCTTATGTAAAATTGTTATCTCTCATTCACTATAAATACTGTCAATGTACCTAACAGAAAATTACAATCAAGCTTAAGAGAGGATTAACTTGAACTAATGTACGGCACTCACTGCCGCACTCAAAGTTTTTTTAAATTAATAAATTACTTAACCCATTATTTTTCTATAGAATTAGATTTATATAAAGATTATTTAAATTTTCATACCCATACTGACTGATACATTTTGCGTAAGTTAAATAAAACGTGGTTTGTGTGTATACCTGCGATATCGCAGTAAGACCCAAAGGTTGCCTGGAAGAAAGTGGCCGCCTTTTTGTGACGGACGGGAAGCGAGGAAGCCGCGGCGCGGGCAAGCCACCTCCGCCGGCCGCGGTTATGATTATTAGTGCTCTTTCTTTCATGGCAATTTCGGGCAATTTAGTCTACTTAATACTTTGCGGGATTTTGGTACAACTTCATAAGACATGTCCCATTCTTGCTTTTTCATTCCGTTGATTGACCATTTTACAAGTTACCTTTGAACATAATTATATCTAGGTACCCATCTACACCTATTATTCCATTATATTATATTATACATATAGAGGTACACTGATTCAGTCACTGCAAATGTAATTTTTTTTTTTTTTTTGCAAAATATTTTAGTTTTTCCTTGATTTATGATGATCGGTCAGTCAGTGAGTGACAAAATTAAGAAACTTTGACTTCTAGTTTTATCCACAACGAAGTTATAGGGGGTCGAAAATGGCCTGAACTGTTTCGGGAAAAGGATGGTACGGCCGTGCCGCTTTTTTGCTCGACTTGGCGTTGGCACTGCCGTGCCCCCAGATAAAAGAGTATGTTGGTTTTTGTCCTCATATATTCAAAATTTACAGGTGAGCATTTAAAATCAAGTTTTATACACATTTTTACTGATCAATAAGCTACAAGAGGTGAAGCGTTACGATTCGAATCCGTATTCTCAATGATGATACGAGGAATAAAAGATTTACGAACCTTTATTCAATCTAATAATAATAAAATTGTAATGGTCAAATGATGTTAATGCTTCATAAAGTTCTCAAATATCCGTATCAAATAAAGGCTCCACATCTAGGATGGATATTTATAATAACAAAATTGCTCTGAGTTAGAGGTAAGTGTGCGGAAATTGAATACAGTTAATAAGTAGAGGCAATCAATAGTTAATCCGGAAATAAAAAGATACTTTCGACTTTGTAATAAAGGAGTATGAGTAGGTGCTTTCAGTTGCAAATCAGACATAATAAATCATATTAAATTTTCTATTTGTTGACTAACTATGCCACTTCATCTGAAATACCCGACGATGGTATAAAATCAACGAAATGCCTCAAAGTGAGCACTGCTTTCAAGCAATTTCCGGTCCTTTTGTGCCATTATTCCAATTAATTCTCCGGAGTTACTTTGCGCCATACCAGTCGTAAACCATTGATATGGTGCTAGGCAGCGAGGCTATCCACGTCGAGCTCGGGGCTAATTATTTAATCTGGGCCAAGTAATCAGTTCAGCAGATCAACACGCGCTCGGCTGCTGACATGTTCTCACATAATCCAAACGGTGCTCCTCCCTCCAGCTGAATAGTAGTAATAGGTGATTCTCATGTTTCCGTTTCCATTTGCTAAATTATTTATATCTTCCCAGCGCCCTCGGGTGCAAACATTTGGTATGATGGAGCTCCGATTACTTGTGCTCCGGCACCTTACCTTCTCCGATGCAATGGGGCCCTATCATTAGGAAGGCTGCAAGGTGAGCAAGCTCAATTTTAATAGATTTAATAGGTTGCTCTGTGGTTGCATTTTATACTTTGTACCATAGGGTAAAGCCCCGCCAACTAAAGCACTTGAATTTGATTTAAAAGGCAACCACACTATCTGAAGATGGAGCTCAAAACCTTAGTTGCTCATGGTAGCTACTAACTGGCCAATGAGCAGGTATTCTATGCACTGATGCAACGCAACAGAATTTTTACGTTTCAGTTAATGCCTTCATGTGAGCCTTCTTTCTTCCGTCACTGGGTTTGATTACGTGATGCAACTCTACATTATTCTGCCGCGATTAGATTTCGCGTGGCAAATAGGAAACTGCTAAAAGTTCATTACTTTTATCTCGAGGAACGATTAATTCCGACTTAAAGCATACCGTGAAATCTATTAATGCTTGGGTGGAGAATATTTATAAATATAAACCCTCGTTTCTATGCCCGCGCAAATATCTTTGTTAATTATATTAGGATGTTGATAATTAAGAAAATTACCATGATACGAAACAATTTTTCTTCATTCAGAATAATAACCCAACCAACCACTCCTAATCTAAATATAGCATTCGCACATCTATTTAATCTGCTGGAAAAGAAAAAAATTCCAACTCCGTCGAAATTGATTTATCTAATATATTTATACATAAATTTATTTGTCTTTCTTTGACTTAATTGGTAAAAATGAATTATGTTTTTTCTTGATGAGTTATATGTCTAATTATGTTAAAACACGTTACTTAACGAAAAAAAAATACTCAATTTAAGAGTATTAATATTTTACTTCAGAAATGAAAAATTGGTAAATGGTTTATCGATATGATAAATTAAAGATAGTTTGAAAGGTCAGTTACGGTCCCGGAGTTGGAATTTCAGAAGATTTATTTGTATTATTAATATTATTTAAAAAAAAAAACTAAAATCTCTAAGGTTAATTTGATGTCTTGTCTGTTTTCAATATGCCTTTAAATAAATATGCAATTTCGAAAAGGGCACATGTCTGAATATTTTAACTTTTCAGGAAATGAAAAAAATTTTTTTTTTAAAGAAATATAATATTTAAAAAAAATATTTTTGAGTCAAATTTTGTTGACAGTAGAACAAATACCAGAGATGTTCCCTTTTCAACCAAAATAGGTACAGGGAAGCATTGAGGACACATTGATATGAAAAAACGTATTTGTTAAAATATGCGAGATGTGCGCTTTTCGAAATTGCATATTCAAATATTTTCGTCGAAATCTGACATATGTAAGCGAATGTGTTCCCTACTCGTTACGATCAACATCTGACCTCAGGCTTTTAAGATGTAATTTGTCTAATACAAAAAATTCTAAATGTATCATATAAAGGACTAAAACTGTTTAAACGAACTACTGAGTGAAACAAATAGTGAGACTAATGTACACAAATATAAAAACAAAGTTATAATATTTTAAATGAGTAATTAATTGGTAATAGCTTTTTCTATAGGACTGTTAATATAAATATTAACACTATATTGTTGGTAATATACATCTGTTTACTGAACTGGGTCAATTTGACTCATACAACAAAATTAACACGTTCAACCCGGCGTCTACTACCGGTGGTTCACAGGCGAATGGTTCATCTGGCGGCGTGTACCACCGGTGGCTCACATCACATCACGTTTTTTTTTTATTGAAAAATTTAAGAGCTTATTTTTACAGGTAGGCTATAATAGACTTAATGTATTTACATATTTATTTGTTTTTATGGTTTTTTTTTTAACATTTTGTGCAAGGCGCCGCCAGATAAAGCAAAATACGTTTTGTACTGCCGCCCGATGAAGTGAAGTATAAAAAACAAAACGCCGGGTTGAACGTGTTAAAGTATTTTGCAAGATAAACTAATTCCAAATCAGTTTAAAAGGAGGTCATATTTACGGAAATAAAAACCAACATATGTTTTGAAAAAAAATAATATTTAAGTTTTTTATATATTGTATATAGCAATAACATTTGAAATGAGTCAAATTTTATATTTACCTAATGAATTTGTATTCTGTAAATAGTTTGTAACACAAACTAATAAAAGGACAAATAAATAAACAAATACCAGGAATTCAGTTTCGCAAGTCATAAAAGATTTTCGAAAAGTTTTCGTCATTTAGCGGCCATAATGATAATAAGCCCATGACAGACAGCACCTAAATTAGTAGTAAGTACTAATTAATAATTTATATATGCTGTCTGTCTAGGGCATTAAAATGTTCGCTGCCAAACTATGAGATAATTCGTAGTTGCCTATGGCTGAATTTCAATCTGAATATGGTTATGGCAGCCAATAGCAATTAACAGATAAAAAAATCAAATCTACAATAAGTATTTAAAACGCACCCAGTGATTGTTATCGGTATTAGAGCGTAACATATGCGCCTTAAATTTGTATGTCACTGGCTAGCACTCAAAGATCTTTACAATTGGAAATTAGACTCATGATGTCGCACGACTGGCGATTTCAAGATTTCAAATGTCGCCCACTATGCAATTGAAAACACAAAAAACATAACGAGCTGGAGATAAACAAGTGCAAAGAGAACTTCTCTGGAGAGACCCATTGACGCCCACTTGGCTGACTTTCCTATGCTGTAAGCTATGTTAATGAAAATTCGTAGACGTCGCATTTTCTGCTGCTGCTGCTGCTGCGAAGCAAGAAGTAGTAATATTTTCTACGATAGACTGATTCGGTGACTTTCTTGCTTAAGGGGGGGGGGGGGGGGGGTTAGGGTTTCAGCGTGAAAAAAACACTTTTCTTTCCGATTTTTTTTTAGAAATATGGATTGAGCAAAGTTATTGAAACCTTTTGTACATTATTAAGTATGATGTCGATAATACTCAGCAATTTTTTTATGCGAAAATATCGACAAACAAGCCGGTAACGGAGCTTTTCCAAGAACGTCTTTGGAAATAGACGATTTGCGGTGTACACTGTATCTCAGCTGGAAATTATCCGAAATTAAAAACCTTTAAAATTTAGTCAGAGTATCATTCAATCCTCCCCCCTACGTTCTCTGATTATTATTTTTTTCATTTATAAATTTTTGGTGGTCATTTAAAGTAAAAACTGCTATTTTTTACGAAAAATTTCGTCATTTTGTAAGTGGAAACCCCCCTTAATGTAAAAAAAAAATTTAAAACTCAACGTTGGGGGGAGGTATTTTATATATAGAAAGTGTGTACCAAGTTTGAAATAAATCAGTAATGTAGTTTTTAAATAGCAGTGTACACGGACTTTTAAAAAGTGGTTTTGAAAAAGTTCAGTCACCGGCTTGTCTGTCGATATTTTCGCATAAAAAAATTACTGAGTATTGCGGAAATCATACTTAATAATATACAAAAGATTCCAATAAATTTGCTCAAACCATATTTCTAAAAATAAATCACAAAAAAAGTGTTTCTTTTCCATGCTGAAAACCTTACCCCCCCCTTAAAAAAATTATGAAATGCTCAGATATGTATGTAATTTCCAGATATACGAAATATATTTCTTTGCAGTGTTGCCACTGCTAAAAATAACTTTTAGACCAAGTCTTGAACTTGGTGGTTGCTTTTCTTCATTTTTATTGTACAGCATTCGTTGCAAGATATCTCGCGACATTCACTTTAATAAGCGTCCCATAGATCTAGAGAATTGAAGATATCCGCTACATTTAAACGAGTCTTAAAGCAATTTAATGTTCAATCTTTTTATTTTTATTTTCAGACTCTTGGATAGAGTTGACTCCTCCGAGCGGGGCTGGATTGAAAAGTCCAGACAGAATAACACCACTTCCATTTTCATCGGGTGAAGAGTACTTAAGACTGTTGCGAGAAGCTCAAAGAGAATCAAATCAATCCAGCCGGGTCGTTTCCTTAGCTAGCTCCAGACGTGATACACCAGGAGAAAGGTAAGATATAAATTTCACATATAATTCTCCTAATTGTATATATAATAATTATTATTTTCCTCTTAGCCGATGATGATTACCGTTTACTTACCATTTTTACTTATGTATCTTTATTTCCTTTCTATTTTACAGTCCGAAGTCGCCGCCAAACAGCCCTAACACAGAACTTTGTCCAGATGATGATTTAAAAAATGTTTATATTAACTATTGGAATAAGGTAACTATAAACTATTGAAAAAATACTCTTAATAAAATCAATTTATGGGTAACTTTACTAATTTCTCATCATTAAATTGCGTAAAAGGCATCAGAATGATAAAGGGAAATCGAAAATGAGTAATTGTTTAAATTGAATCAAGCAAAGGCAAATATTGCACTAAGATTAGCCAACGAAAACCAATTATGACCAGATTGTTTAGGTCATAACAATAACCCCGTTTGTATCAAGGTCTCATTGACGATAAAGTAATTATTTTTATAGCGTTAAATTTTTTCTGATGCAATTAAATTATTCAGAGTGGCCTTTAATGAGCGCTTATTATCAGAGAAAGGTATTAATGTGTTGTTATGGCTTTTGGAACAACTTTTCTATGTGATTTGATTTCTTTCGATGTGATTTCCATCAAAGAAAGAACAATTTGTCACTTTTTACAAAAGTTAACTTTTTTTGTCAATTATCTAGAAGTTTCTCGATGCTAAGTGTACTTTGGATCGATGCATATTGGGATGTTAATAGGCGGTGTAAAAGTAGTACTTAAAACTATTTTCATCCTTGGCCGATTTGTTAAGTAAAAATTTCAGTGCATTTGTATGCGCTAATGATGATTCCGACCTTGTCGTTTGCCTGCTTCACAGATAAGAATTAGTATTGTAATTAATAAAAGTTCTTTGTAGTAACTATTAACTTCAAAATTTATATTGCTTATTAATTCTTCTTAAATTTAGCGTTATAATTTTCGTAACTGGATGCGCAGAATTTTATTTTCATATATATTTAATCACTTTTTGTAAGAAAAATTCGTTGATTGCATAAATTCAGCTCTATAAAAAAAAAATGGAATTTATTTCTGCACACAAAATTATCGACACCTACGTCAGAAGCTTAACCAATTGTTTCGAACAAAATCCACCATTTTCACAGCTTTAAAGTTTAATCCCCCCACACGCACTTACACATAAAACTCATTTCGTGTTTTTTGCAGCTCCACTGGCAACGTTCTAATAAAATACATCTGAGACGCTAATAGTACGCTTATTAACGCTCATGCCAAATCTTATTTGTGCATCATTCGAAACGCGCCAGAAACCAAATATCTAAATAAAAAATATATACATTTTTAAAAATATATATATTTATTTAAATAATAAATAAACGAATCTTCTGAATGGAAAATGAAATATTGTTTCCTCCACGGGAAAACTACTCGTAAACGAAAACTTTTGGCTTGGAATTTTTTTACTCGTCGTAAATCGTGGCGTGACTTTTTTGCTACAATAATTAATTTAGTTAGAACCCTGGGTAAACGTAAATTTCTCAAATATGCGAAGCTTTTATTGGGACGCCTATATAAATAAAGAGATGTTTTCATTCACGTGTCGATGGAACTTTATCAAACGCAATTTTAAACGCCTTCTTGTACGCGTGCTTGTTTCCCAAATGAATCAAAGAAATGGTGCATGCGTGCTGTGGGAACTCGTGTGAAAAATCTTCTTTGATCTACTCTTTTTATGGACTACTATTTGTGCGTAACTAAAAATAAGAATTTTTGAAAATTTTCCTCGGAAGCTGTGGTAGCGTAAAGTTTAAGTAATAAAACAAAACTAATCTGATATTGATCTTTTTAAAAACAAAATTTGGAAACACTTAGATTTTATTCAGCCGTGTATTCCGCTATTACGTGCTTAATAAGCTAATTGATCAGTCGACCGCGTCACTGAGTTCTTTGTAGTTAATTTCAAGATTGCCTGAAATAGAGGAAACCGAATTATTAATGTTGCTCAAACAGAACGGTAGGTAACGTCCTGGTTTTAATCGTCTGGAGAAGTTACCCAAGTAATAAAAAAATAATGAGCGCATGTTGACCTTGCTGATACAAATTAAACTATTTCTTTATCTTGTCTTTAAAAAAAACAAAGTTTAGTTCTAGAGAGAACTTTATTATTCCGCGACTCGATACAAAGTATTCTGACAAAAGTTGGCTTTACTTAATCTACCCTAAATCTAAAGTCACCTGAGCACCGTCGCAGACATGGTGTCAGCAGAAATGCGCCGACACGTTTCCCGGTCACGTTGAGTTCATCCATGGCTACGTCGACCTCTGGTTGACCGAAGCTTTTTGTAACGCGTGTCGTTAACTCCTCCCCTCTTAGTCTTCAGCGTCCTCGTTGAACTTTTAGAAGAATGGTATGTTTTTAACACGTGTGATTCCAGGTGGCTCCGATTCGACTTCATCTGTTGGTCCTTCTGATCCTTCTGGTATTGTGGTCGATATCTGGATAGGCATTGGGGCTGTTGGTAGGCTTGATGTTTTTGGCCATGCCATTCTGATGATGACGATGATCACTGCCAATATCGCCAAAGATGATAGGCTGAGGTTGGTGATGCTGCCTATGTGGTCTTTAGTCCTTAGGAGCTCGATCTTTTCCGTGTTGTTCAAATGTAGTCTTCTCATAGCCTGTAGCGTAAGCGTTTCTTCGAAGATTCTGAAACTGGAGTCTAGTTGGGCGATAGGAGGAAGCGGTTTTGCGGTGGAGATTTCCTTAGACGCGTAGCTTTGTCCGTTTACCAAGAGGGTGGCATTTTGGTACTGTATTATGAAGGTGCCTGATAGGTTCATAGCTTCGGTGTTGACTAGGATGGTCCCATTAAATTGATTTAGCAATAAAGTCCCTGGGAGGATCTCTTCTACTGCGGGAATGTGTTGATTGTCTATTTCGGTGCAATTCGTTGGTCTGCTGGTGAGAAGGTTAGGAATACAACTAGATTCGCTTAGGTCTATAATTTGCTTTTTTTCGCATATTGTTAATTTACTATTTGTCTTACAATTTTCTTTTATGCCATATATCCTATTTTTACATTGCAATATATTTTCGAATTTTATTTTTATTACAGCATTTTTTCTTTTTACAGGTTTTACTAATAATCTTTTACATAGTTCTAATTCGGTATTTGGTATGCTTACAATGTAAAGTAAGGTTGAATTATTGGATGCAATTTTTATTTGAGCAAAATCAATAGCGTCTTCTAAATTGATATACGGTACATTATTTCTTTCAAAAAGTTCCTTAACAGAATTTATTTCGCTATTAGATAGAATAAAAGAATTAATTATTCCTGCCTTAGCCCAGTGTAAGGCGTAGTCTACATTAATAATTTCTTCTTTAATAATGTCTAACCTATATTTGATATTTGTTGCTATTCCATTTTTAATATCCTGGTCGGTTTTAAAATTGTTAATTATTTTATTGGTAACATTGGTTATTTCATTTATTCGATCTATTGTCGATTTATTTATTATGACTTGCTTATTGTTATTTTGTAATACATCGTCTATTTTTGCTTTTAATATTAGGAAATCATCGTGGTCCGGACTGCCGGCCAACCATTTCCATGCACTACCAAGAAAGTTTAGTGATCTCTTACTCTTAGTCCTGGGTTTTAATCTATTAAGTAAGTTTTTGATTTGAACAGTCTCATGGCTGAGGAAAGGGAACATAGGATGGGTTGTTTCGACATCTTTCTTGATCTTATGGTCTAGGTCGTTAAGCGTTTTTTCGTAAGTGTCCAGTTCTATGATGTGTACCAGTTTTAGAGTTCCAGTCTGTAATTTTGCGTTTCCAGTAGTCAGTATTATTATTTTCGAGTTAGAGTAATCCAATATTTGTACGTCGCCATAGCAGGAAGTAAACGCTATCCTGAAAGGAAAAATAGATATCAATTTCTTATGTGACTTTTGTGTACTGTCCTGTCTGATTCTGTGATCACTAAGCTATTCTTATTTTCTTTGACAATTTCCCTTTTGTACCGCGGTGTAAGTTTAGTTCCTTGTCTTTTATTGATTTTAACATAGATTATATCTCCTGGTTGATATGTTTTGAAAGCTTGTCTATTTTTATTGTGCCTCTTAAGGTCTTGTTCTTGTTTTTCAGTTAGTCTCTGTACGTTGTCTTGTCTGGCTTTCTCATATGTTTCCGGATCAATTCTGACTTTCCTACCAAAGAATATTTCTATAGGCTTCTTGTTTGTTGTTGAATGTACGGAGCAATTGTATTCATACACTGCACGGTCTAATAATTCTTCGAAGGATCTGAGAATTTTTTCTGCTCTTAAGCATCTCATGAGCTCTGACAGCGTGGAATGGAATCGTTCTATTTGTCCGTTTGCGTTACTGAAATATGGGGGCGTTTGGAAAATTTTGATGCCCAATTGATCTTCTACCATGAAACTAATGGTACTGGAATTTAGAGATTTTTCATTGTCTATTACAAGGGTTTCCGGGACTCCAAACATGAAAAGAAGTTGCCTTAGGGGTTCTCTTATGTCTTCCGCAGATCGCGATTTTAAGATTTTAGCTTGGGCGTATTTTGAGAACTTATCAATTGCGGTTAATACTAAATTTTTCTCTACTATATAAATATCCATATGAAGTATCTGTCCTGGATACTGAGGTATTGGGGTTTTTCCTATTTCGGGGTTAGCTGGGTGTCTTTCATATTTATGTTGTTTACAAGTGTGGCATTGCTTCACTAAATTTATTATTTTCTGCGTCATCTTAGGGAAGTAGAATTTTTCCAAAAGCTGTATTTTATTTTCTTTAGCGTTTCGATGAGCTCTTCTGTGCTCTAGTAAAATCTGTTCTTCTTGATCGGTTTCTGCTGTCAGGTCTCTAATTTTCGTTTGGGTGAATTTAGCTTTGTAGTTTTTAAAGTGCATAGGCCAGAAATTTTGAATCATTCCCATTATGTTTTCTGAAGTAAATATTCCGTTGACTATTGCTGGGTTAAGGTATTTCTTTAGTATCGTAATTAATTCGTCCTCGGTATAGCTTGTTCTAATTACAATATGTCTATGGTATGTTGGGAAGGGAATGTGAAATTGATAGTTATTTTCTAAGCCTGTTTCGATCCATATTTGATTTTTAAAAGCATTGATGGGCGCTTGCACTGTCGGGATAAGGTCTTCAGCAGAGCTTTCGGCGCTATGGACTGTGTTCGTCATTGAATTAATTTCTGGTGTTAGAGAATCCTGCGGGGGTCTCGATAATGCATCCGCAACTACATTTGTTCGTCCGGGTTTATAGTCAAGCTGGTAATTGTATTCTTCAAGGATCGCCTTCCACCTTTTCATTTTCGCGTTATGGTTTTTGTGGCTTAACGCGTAGGTGAGCGGTTGATGATCTGTGAAAATACGGACTTTTGAGGTGCCATACAAGTAATTTCTTAGGGAGTTTAAGGCCCAAATAATTGCCAGCATTTCCTTTTCGTTTGCTGCATAATTTTCTTCCGTTCTATTGAGAGTTCTGGATATAAAAGTTATGGGTTTGCCATTCTGTTCGAGAACTGCTCCTATAGCATATTGGGAAGCGTCTGTGGTCAAATGGAATTCTTTATTAAAATTTGGATATGCTAAAATTACTTCTTCGGAAACTAGGGCGCTCTTGATTTTGGAGAATGCTTTGATAGCCTCGTCATTTAGCTGTAAAATTTTGTTTTTTGAGGAATTTTTGGACAGTCGTCCATCCTCCCCTCTCAGAAGATTTGTAAGGGGTTTCGCTATTTTAGCGTAATCCCTGACAAAGCGTCTATAATAGCCGGATAATCCTAAAAATGATCTAAGATCCTTTAATGTTTTCGGTTGCGGGAAGTTCAGAATCGCCTCTACTTTTGCCGGATTAGTTTTCACTCCTTCGGGTGAAACGATGAATCCTAAAAACTCAACGCTAGTTTTGAAAAATTCGCATTTGTCTAGCTGTATCTTCATATTTGCGGATTTGAGGGTCTTGAAGATGGTCTCTATGTCTTTAAGGTGTTTATCCTCGTTTTTGCTGAAAATTATGATGTCGTCTATATAGACGAAGCAGATTTTTCCTATATGCTCCCTTAGTATATCGTCCAATGCTCTTTGAAAAATTGCAGGAGCATTTTTCAATCCGAATGGTAGTCTGGTAAACTCATATTTACCATTATTCACCGAGAAAGCAGTCTTCTCTATGTCAGATTCCTTTAATGGAATCTGATGAAATCCACTTTTCAGGTCTATTACAGAAAATAGCTTGTTTTTACCCAGTTGCATTAGTACTTCACTAATTTCGGGTATGGGGTAACGGTCTGCGATGGTAATGCTGTTCAGTTTCCTGTAGTCAATTACCATTCTGAATTTTTTCTCACCAGAAGCGTCCTGTTTTTTTGGGACGACCCACACGGGTGAATTGTATGGGGATCGAGATGGTCTGATTATACCGTCGGTGAGTAGCTTTTCTATCTGCTTTTCAATTTCATTCTTCAAGGACATTGGGTATGGGTAAAATTTTGTATAAATAGGATTATCTGATGTTGTACGAATTGTTCCTATCACTCTGGTGGTATATGTCAGTTTTTCGTCAGGTTCGGTGAATAGTTCGCGATGGTTCTTGGTTAATTCGTTCATGTAGCGTTTTTGCTTTTCGTTCATATGATCGTTTCTTATGGCGATTGAGTTAACGGATTGAGCTGCAAGTTGTTTTATTCGTATCTTTATGGAATTTTTGACAACCATAAAGTTGTGCTTAGTATGAATGACCGCTGATAATTCTTTGAGAGTATCATTTCCCAAAATCGCGTTAAATGAAACTAATGATGGTAATAGGAAGAATTTAATTTTGTGTTCTTTTAGATTGAACAAATTTACAAAGACATGATGGGTAATTTTGACTTGACCTGCTACTGAATTAGCGTAAAAACATTGATCATTTGGGATGGGATTTTTTATGAAACGTGGCTGGATATAATTTTTGTTAGAGCCTGTATCTATTAAGATTTTCAATATCTCTCCGCTTCCCGTCTTACATTCAAAATAGGGCAGCGAAGAGTTCTTCATCCTAAAAAATGGATATCGGCGAGATCAATATTTTCGTATTCTGTTGGTTGAGTGCCGTCGTAATATTGTTCGCTATACTCCGCCAAGGTTTGGTCGTATGTATCTTGACCATCGGCTTGTTGCTGAATTTGTTGGTAGTCTACTATGTCGTCGTGACCTTGCTGGGGCGATTGACAATCAGCTATTTCAGTATTTATGTGAAAGTTCCTCTGGAGTTTCTGAGGTGGGTATTGTTTTCCGAACGTATTATCGCCTTGTGGTCTTTTCCCAGCATATTTTATAGGGTTAGGTCTGTTAGCATAATTGACTGCATTGGTTTGAATGCTTTGGTCTATATCCATAGGCTCGGGCCTAGGTTGTGGTTTTGGGGCGATTGGTCTTTGAGGAGGTTGTGGGAACCGTTGTGCCAGATTGAAGGGTCTATTTACGTTAGGTTGTTGTTGGCCGCCAATTTGGGGTCTAAATCCTGGATTGGGAAGATAGGCTACTTCTGGATAGAATTTCTGTTGCAGGTTAGGACGGGATTGTTGCATTCTTGGGGGAGGTACCGGAGGGAGATTATGCTGTAATTTTCTATTGTTTCCGTGGTAATTATTCGCGTAATTAGCCCTGAAATTTTGGTTTTCTAGTTTCAAGCAGAAATGTAATGCTTGAGGTAAGTCTAATGGCTCTTTTATGCCAAGAAGTCTGGGTAAGTCGCCGTTAAGTCCACGTATGAAAGTATCGAGGGCTTTGTCTCTGTAAGTGTCTGTCAGCAAGCGCATTGATTCGCTGCCAATCTCCATGCAAGCGATCTTATTAAGTATCAACGAAAGGTGCGAATAAATTCGTTGGTAGAATTCTTGAATAGTTGATCTGCCCTGGATAAGAGATGTTAATTGGTACTCTAAAGTACCTAGATCGCGCTTATCAGCGTAGTGGATAGTTAGACATCGGTTAATAGCCTTCCAATCTAAAGGTGTATTATACGACTCGAGGGCTATGTCCGCATTTCCGATGATTTTATTTCGGATTACGCTTAATATCCCGTAATATTTAGGCGTTCCCTTAGTTGGTTCGTAGATCTGCAATACTCTTTCTACACTCTTTTTCCACGACGAAAATTCTCCTGGGTTGCCAGAAAATTCTCTGAGGCAGCGGACAACATCCGGCACTTTATCGAGATCAGACAGATTATTTCGGAATTGTGAGTCAATGGTTTGGTCCGTAGCCGTAGTTAATTCGGCATTTGGATTTAGATGTTTCATTACCAGGTCTTTTGCCTGTGAATTTAGGACTTGTGTTACGATTGTTGTAATAAGTGACGTCAATTCTGGTGTACTGCTTGCATTTTGCGATGTAGTGGGTATAGGAGGGGGTGGATTATTTAAGTTCGGTAACGGAGTTGGGTTGTTATTTAGCACGGGTGGTCGAATTATATTATTTGGATTAGCCATTTTTCGCTTATTGAATTAACCCGTAAGAGGACCACTTCACTTTCGGATAACTTACGTTAAATAGATTTAGAAATTTTTCTTTAATAGGAGATATATTTTTATTTGGGATGAACTATTTAAGATTTAACTTTAGCGTTTTTATTTTCCTTTTTTTTCTATATATGTATGTATAATTTGTGATTTATAATTTTATTTTCAGCTTTTTATCGCAACTTCCACTAGTAAAGAATTTTTTTTTCCTGTATAAAACTTAACTCTTTTATCTTTCTTTTCCTTTTTTAATATTTTCATCTATTTGTCACTCAACACATTTCTTAAATTTTTGCACTTAAAATAATTGACAAAATTTGTTAATCTATAATTAAACACACTTTTTTAACTGATAATAATTTTAAAAACACTTTTGTAACAAGGAACTTATTTCTTATATTCTAACAATTTTATGCTTAAATTTCTAGGACTTACAACAGTAGAAATAACATTGCTGGCTGGACGATGCGTTCTGGGGCTGTATCGGATAACTCCCTTTTATCCTATTGGTGACTCGGGATCCAAATTACGGCACCGGCAGGGACGAGTGCAATTTTCCTAATTGGGTGTTACACTTCCAGCACAAGCAATTCCTTGTGGTTCGGGGGGCACAGACACGCACTACTTAAGGGCTTGGTGAATTTGTAAGCACTACTTGAGGGCATTAACTGCGTCGGATTCTCGCACTACTTTAGGGCTTTTCCGAAAATTATATTCCACAGTTCACAAACTTCACTGCCTGTGCCCCACGTTGGGCGCCAATTAAACTATTTCTTTATCTTGTCTTTAAAAAAAACAAAGTTTAGTTCTAGAGAGAACTTTATTATTCCGCGACTCGATACAAAGTATTCTGACAAAAGTTGGCTTTACTTAATCTACCCTAAATCTAAAGTCACCTGAGCACCGTCGCAGACATGGTGTCAGCAGAAATGCGCCGACACGTTTCCCGGTCACGTTGAGTTCATCCATGGCTACGTCGACCTCTGGTTGACCGAAGCTTTTTGTAACGCGTGTCGTTAACTTACACACTTACGCCCTCAAGAAGAAGTAAATTGTTTGTTTACCTTGTAGATCAGCACTCGGTGCACTTTAACAAAGAGACTCATTGCCTCATTCTGATTTAGGTCTGTGAGACGGCTAAATCATTCTGTAAACAAACATGTGAACATTTTTATTTTTACTTCATAGGCTTACGATAGGGCGAAGAAAGGAAATTACTCTTGAAAATGCCCAGCACCTGCGCCTTGTGGAGCGGCTAAATAAATTTATAACTAAAATTAGCGACGACTACTTTCGTACAATGACCTAATCCGGTCTCGAATCGGATTTCATAGCCGTAGTCGTCGGTTGGCACGTACAAAAGCCTCTTCTTTTACCTAGAATCATAACACTCTACAAGCAAGCTTCGTGCTTCGTGTCGTGTACTCTCTATAAGAACGCAAATTATCGCTGACCTTGAAGACGTTTTTCTCGGTGCTTTGCTTTTTGAGGTTCATGAACTGAGTCGCAATAGAGCTTTCTTTCGCTATCATTACACCAAAGAGGAGAAAACACACAGTGACGTCAGCATCGCACCGGGGTGGATGGGGTATGAGACGGATGTTAGTCATAAAATATCTGATTTTGCTCATTTTAAGTACCATTAGACCTCTGTGGTTGTCTACAAGGCGTATTAAAATCTAAACGATGTTGGACAACATTTTCCAGAAGCTCATTAGTTCACACCAGTCAGTAGCTAGCGAACATAAAGCGAGTATCAAGAAATGAAAGCAATTTAAACATTTGGGTGAGTCATGACCATATATCGATTGAATTGGACGTGCACCTGCAATATTTGGACACGATACTTTGATGCGAGCTTCCAGTTCTGGTCATATATTTCTGGAGTTGTGTAAAGATAGATAAACTGAACAAAGGCGTAGGATAGTCTACCCTTTTTAGAGGTTACTGTCCCGAGGAAGAACGACGCAGTTGAAATACCACTGTATAAAAAGAGGCATATATAATAACAAGTGAATCATTGAATTTGGGAAATTTTCAATTATAATTATAGGACACTTTGCATCACAGAAGATACATAAATATTATTTTGCGTTGCTATTGGTCAAGCCAAGGCCTTTTCCTAGAATATGCAATGCTACAGAATACATATTTGTAAATGAGGTGATACATACGGATACTGTTGTGTGCAATATTGGGATTATTGTACTAATGAATTCAGTCAGAGAGCTAATTAAATTCTGTTGAATATTTACAAAAACAAAGATTGTCCCGAGTTTATTCATGGCGAAGTTGGAGTTTCGAAATGATGCAGTTAATTTGCGCAGCCAAATGGTTGTAATTAAATTGTTTCAGACGATAAAACTAAAAATTACTTCTGAAACAAAGAACGGTCTTATGGGGAATTAGGCGATAAGAAGATAGACGATAGCAAAAAACAAACAAAATAATAGCAGATTGATAGTGGGGAGGAAATATGCTCTGTGTTATATAGAACATTGACTTTCTAAATATTTTAAATTAACTGAAGTGCCTAAGTGTGCTCGTGTGTTTGATATAAACATTTTATTAGGTAGCACGAGGCTGGCACTTTATGACTTTTCTTCTTTTATTATCTGATCTTAATTGGACCGTAAACACTTAATAATATTGCGATTAACTTAAAGTAATATTATAACGAGCAATATTAACCCTTTGCGCTCGGATGCCCCCTCTGAAGCACCATTCAGCTATTGCTTACGCAAAGTCTCCGAGTACAAAGGGTTATAGTCTAAGAGCTGGTCGCCAATTCGACTAATAGGCCAGTCAATCTAACCTCTGAAGCGGAAGTTTGTGATGGGAAGCTAATTTTTGGATATATTGTTGGGGACGGTGAGAAATGAAGCTCTTACTTTTTTCCACACTCAGGGGTGTTTGCGAAGGGGTGAAAAAGGGTGAAAAAGGGTGAAAAAGGTTTTTTGTTTATAACTTTGAATAAAAAAGTCAGCCTGGGTGGAAACGTTAGAGGGTGATATAATAAATGATTATTCATCTTGTATTAAAGTTTCAACAGGTTTTGTTTATTGCAAAATTGTTTATTAACAATTTCACTCTCCCAAACCGAAAAAAATCACGGCTGATTTTTTTAAAAATACTTAAGCTCGTACGATGTCTTTCATTTTCACAATATCACTAGAAGACGCAATCCCCCATCATATACCAAAAATTCAAAACGGTTCCATGCATTTCACCTGAGATAATCACCCAGATACCTCACCTGTTTTACACCGAAAAATGTACAGTTTTAATCCAAGTCAAGATATCCCCCACGAATCGTCGCCCTCCGACCAGATATCGCTGAGCAGCACACATTTTTCACATTTTTTCCCAGCCCACGGTGGGGAAGAAGAAGATTTGCGACTGATTCAAAAACGGAAATCGCTATAACTTTCGATGTATGTAACGGAACTTAATGTATGATGGCTTCAAAAATCACTTATTTTTTTCTCCATCTTTTCCTCATACACCACTTTCACCTAATATTTTTACTTTTTTTTATATTGAATTAAACTTAAAAAAAATAAAAATTAATTACATTTTATTCCTTTTCTCCCACAAAACTAAACTTTTTTTAAATATTCTTAATTTTGTAGTTATCTACAGATTCCAGCCTTTATTCCCATAATTTTTATTATTTTCCACAAATCCCCCCTGACCCCCCGAATAAATATATTACCCCTTAAATTTTACAAACAAAAAACTTGCCAAACATTTTATTTTTTTTCTCCCACAAAACTAAACTTTTTTTAAATATTCTTAATTTTGTAGTTATCTACAGATTCCACCCTTTATTCCCATAATTTTTATTATTTTCCACAAATCCCCCCCTGACCCCCCGAATAAATTTATTACCCCTTAAATTTTACAAACAAAAAACTTACCAAACATTTTATTTTTTTTCTCCCACAAAACTAAACTTTTTTGAAATTTTAATAACTTTGTAGTTATCTACAGATTCCGCCCTTTATTCCCATAATTTTTATTATTTTCCAAACATCACCCCCTGACCCCCCCGAATAAATTTATACTATTTACCTTTTTTTAAATTATTCCCCATTTTTACTATTCAATTTTTTCCACCAATTCTCAATTAATCTCACTTTTTTTTTCACCCAACTCTACTTCAAGGTCTTCCGAAACTAAATCTACATTTTTTTCTCCATTATTGCTAATAGTTTGCCCCAATCTGCCCCCGTGTGTGCTAGCGGATCATTTTTCGCCCAAAATATTAATTTCTCCCCAGTTTCGATTTACGATTATTGCATAAAGACCTACTCCAATTGGGGACAAACTATTAGCAATAATGGAGAAAAAAATGTAGATTAAGTTTCGGAAGACTTTAAAGTAGATGTGGGTGAAAAAAAAAGTGAGATTAATTGAAAATTGGTGGAAAAAATTGAATAGTAAAAATGGGGAATAATTTAAAAAAAGGTAAATAGTATAAATTTATTCGGGGGGGTCAGGGGGTGATGTTTGGAAAATAATAAAAATTATGGGAATAAAGGGCGGAATCTGTAGATAACTACAAAGTTATTAAAATTTCAAAAAAGTTTAGTTTTGTGGGAGAAAAAAAATAAAATGTTTGGTAAGTTTTTTGTTTGTAAAATTTAAGGGGTAATAAATTTATTCGGGGGGTCAGGGGGGGATTTGTGGAAAATAATAAAAATTATGGGAATAAAGGGTGGAATCTGTAGATAACTACAAAATTAAGAATATTTAAAAAAAGTTTAGTTTTGTGGGAGAAAAAAAATAAAATGTTTGGCAAGTTTTTTGTTTGTAAAATTTAAGGGGTAATATATTTATTCGGGGGGTCAGGGGGGATTTGTGGAAAATAATAAAAATTATGGGAATAAAGGCTGGAATCTGTAGATAACTACAAAATTAAGAATATTTAAAAAAAGTTTAGTTTTGTGGGAGAAAAGGAATAAAATGTAATTAATTTTTATTTTTTTTTAAGTTTAATTCAATATAAAAAAAAGTAAAAATATTAGGTGAAAGTGGTGTATGAGGAAAAGATGGAGAAAAAAATAAGTGATTTTTGAAGCCATCATACATTAAGTTCCGTTACATACATCGAAAGTTATAGCGATTTCCGTTTTTGAATCAGTCGCAAATCTTCTTCTTCCCCACCGTGGGCTGGGAAAAAATGTGAAAAATGTGTGCTGCTCAGCGATATCTGGTCGGAGGGCGACGATTCGTGGGGGATATCTTGACTTGGATTAAAACTGTACATTTTTCGGTGTAAAACAGGTGAGGTATCTGGGTGATTATCTCAGGTGAAATGCATGGAACCGTTTTGAATTTTTGGTATATTATGGGGGATTGCGTCTTCTAGTGATATTGTGAAAATGAAAGACATCGTACGAGCTTAAGTATTTTTAAAAAAATCAGCCGTGATTTTTTTCGGTTTGGGAGAGTGAAATTGTTAATAAACAATTTTGCAATAAACAAAACCTGTTGAAACTTTAATACAAGATGAATAATCATTTATTATATCACCCTCTAACGTTTCCACCCAGGCTGACTTTTTTATTCAAAGTTATAAACAAAAAACCTTTTTCACCCTTTTTCACCCTTTTTCACCCTTTTTCACCCCTTCGCAAACACCCCTGAGTGTGGAAAAAAGTAAGAGCTTCATTTCTCACCGTCCCCAACAATATATCCAAAAATTAGCTTCCCATCACAAACTTCCGCTTCAGAGGTTAGATTGACTGGCCTATAAGGTGCAGCTACAAAGCTGAAACTTATTATACTTACTATTTAATGTAATTGAAGTAAGAAAATCCACTTCTGGCAGGATTATCGCGGTTGCAAAATAACCTACTATTTTTTAAAAGTTGCCAATAATTAATTTAAAAAAATGTACTACTACAAGTCTGGCACCTGAGTATATCTTAATTTACACTATTTAGAATACAACAAAAATATTCCCAGACGTTTTTTCGGTTATAAATACCTTTAAGATGGGTCTAAAGGTACTACGATGGGTAACACTGTATTCAAAGCTGATGGGTAACACTGTATTCAGAGCTGACTTCTACTGAAAATATTCTAGGAAATGTAATTTCTCGTTCTTTGATTACAGTGTTACCCATCAGCTTTGAATACAGTGTTACCCATTGTAGCACCTTTAGACCCATCTTACAGGTATTTGTAACCGAGAAAAACGTCTGGCAATATTTGTTTTTGTATTCTAAATAGTGTAAATTAGGATATACTCAGGTGCCAGACTTTTAGTAGTACATTTTTTTAAATTAATTATTGGCAACTTTAAAAAAATAGTAGGTTATTTTGCAACCGCGATAATCCTGCCAGAAGTGGATTTTCTTACTTCAATTACATTAAATAGTAAGTATAAAAAGTTTCAGCTTTGTAGCTGTACCTTAGTCGAAGTGGCGGCCAGCTCTCCGACTATTAATTCCTACCAGGGAAAATGGATCCACATTGACCCAGTTACATAAATTAAGCTTGGTTTATATATAATATAAATACTGTATTATTTCAGTTTTAGTGTTAATATAATATTAAAAGTGCAAATACCCGAAGGCGTTCTGTTTTTAACCCTTAATAGTCCGGAAGTATTACAAGTTTATTCACCGCCAGATCGAAGCTACTTTTTATACGAAGACAAACTGTTTATTAAACATTTTTATATTGAGTATAGAAGAGAATACATTTATTTTTTAGTGAAAATTTATTGATATATATTCAGGATAATAGGAAACAAAAGGTTTTATATTCTTTTAGGGTATGGTACTATTCGAATCACTCTCCAATATGTATTCGTTGTTTGCGGGTGCAAGTATCGCAATAAAATCTAGTTTCCTCGTCTTCCCTTGGAATCTTTCGACCCGAGTATACTATGCAGTCTCTCTAGGCCAACTGCGAATGATGTAGAGTTTTGCGTCTAGTCTAAACTCGTGTAAAATAACTCCGGGAGCGTGAACGTTTTCTCATAAAAATCAAACTAACACTGAATTTGCATGTAGAGAGCACAAAAGAGCACGGAGGCAAATAGATAAGAAGCAGAAAAAAATTCACAGAAAGGACTTGTCACAATATTTAACGCGTTAATTGTAAATATAACAATAACAATGATATAAATAATTAAACGATTTTTGCCGCATTGATCCCAATACCATAAGTAAAAGTGTCATGCCGTTTATACGGTGGCATTGGTCTGTTAAGGGTTAAAATATAATTCCCTATTTGTTGAATAGTTATTATACAGTTAACAGGTCCTAATTTTATTTGATTTTAATCCCACTTGATTTGGATTTAAAAGCAAAATTTTTTTTAAAGGCCTACCCTCCTAGAGTAACTTGTATGTGTAGATAAATCGTTTTTATTATTACTTATTATTTATTGCTAGGGGTGACCCTTATATTGAGCACTACGGTCGAAAGCTTTTTAGTGCACTAAGCCCCTTTAAAGGAAAAGACGGTCTGCTACCGTAAGGAAAGTCAAAAGGACTTTGGCAGAAGAGACTTCTCCAGTGTATGAACTGTTGATTCATGATCCAATCTTCTATTAAAATCTATATATTTTCTATAAAGTAAACAGCGAGATAATCTCACATTTTAGTTCATTCACCGCACAGATATGCAGGAGAAAAGTATTCTTCTATTCAATTATACGTAAATCAACTCAACCAATCAGTGGAGAACACATAAATAAAAAATTTTGTGCTACGCCCGATGCTTCGACGTTCTTGTTTTTATGCCCGCCGTCCTTTTTTTACACGCGCTAGTTAGCTAAAGGAAATTTTAATAGAGTCGTTCGCATTTGGTTCAGGCGTCGATCATTAGCCACATGCCTGTGCTAAATTATAGCTTTCGGAAAGTGTAAACTTATTTCAAAGGAAATCTCTAAAAATTCGTCGCTTGTTTAAGCGCATAAAAACTCACTTCAAATCTATCTATAAATAAAATATGATCACTGAAACGTAATAGCATAATCGTATTTGTAATTTTGAGCCAAATTTTCCTATTTCTTGTTGAAGAGAAATGTCATTAAAACGCTATTTGCAAGGCGCTATTTCTGCACAATTTCTGTGCAAATTGAGCAAATACAATAAATGTTTCATGCTATGTAAACACAGTCTATTTATGCAATTCAGGACTTGTCTGCTTTATGTGTATACCTCGAAAAGAGTGGAAATATCAGCTTTAATTAAATTTCCTAAAATTATATTTTAAAAATTGTAAATGTGGAAAATAAATTATTTAATTGGACCATAAAATAAATTTTTAAGTAAGTTCTGAAGATACTTAGTTAATTAGAGAAGTTATTAAGAGTGAAGTCATGGATCTTGTCATAATTTATTTTAATTATTAGAAGTTATTTTGAAAGTCTTAACTTTCTTTGTGCACAGGGAACTTTTAATTATTTTCCCGAGGTGAACATTTGTGAACGAAACTATACTTTCATTCAAGAGTTAATTAAAAGATTAAATCTTAATTTTGTAATCAAGATACTCATTCAATTCTACTTAGCTAAAGCAATCAAATGCAGAAACTGAATTCTTCCAAAAATTGATCTGTTAAGGTAGAAATCAAATTGAAAGATATCACTCTAAGGCCAGAGTACTTATATTCCCTATTTCATGGAAATTTTTAAATATTTTTCTGCATTTTAGGAGGGAGAGCCGCAGAAAGACACAGACTGGATTTGGGAATGGAGTAGCAGACCAGATCAGAGACCACCAAAGTGAGTAGTTGTATAAAATTATAATTATAATAAAATTCATGACGAATCTTTTGATAAAAAATATTTTTAGGGACTGGAAATTTGAGCATCCCAAGAGGAGAACTGGAGGCTACTCCATTCGGTTAGCAAGAGTTGGCAAAAACTCACTCTTTTCCAGAGAGGTGCTTTACTCACTTCTCCTTACAAATGTTTTGTCCTTGTTGCTTGGAGCAGGATTGGGGTAATATTTTCAAAATTATTTTTTTAAACTAAATACTAAAATCAAATACCTTTTGCAGCTTGTGGTTAAGCAGACGTGGATTACTCTTTACTCGTGTGGTGATCGATTAAATGCTTGTGCAAGACCAACTGGCTCAGGATGTATGTCTTTTATACAAAAATAAAATAAAGTAAAAACTGAAGAAAAATTATGAAAAAAACATAGCAAAGAAAATGTAATCTTTTTTTATACCTAATTCAAACATAAACATAATATGCTTTATGGAAAACAGAAAAAAAAAGTATGCGAATTCAGCGCTCGGCCTTAAGCCGGGCAAATTATTTTTACTGATTAATAAGCGATAGGTGAAGAATAGCAGAGTTAGGAATATCGTTTTATTATTTCTTGTATCGTTATTTTATTTTATTTTGTGTACACCTTCTGATAGTGAGTAGAAAAAGATGGAAGCAACTCTGTTCTACTTTTCTTTTGGACTGAGACACTTAAGGAAATCTTATTTATAATTATTTAACCAGCTGGATGAAGCGGCAATATAATATTATTTCAATTACATTCTTGTGTTAGTTTTTTTGTAATTCATAAACAAAATACTTTTACTGTGAAATTTTATCGTATTTTGTCTATATAGCTTTTTTAAAAGAAAAGTAATATATGCACATTTGAAAATTCTGAACAATGGCTTTTCACTTTATATTTCCCTTTTCCTGTATTCCTTATGTTCACCTGATTTGTTTTAGCCGTTTCGTTGCGACGTGACTAGCTGAGAAGAATTTCGAAGCTAAATTTCTATGCAAATTACTAGTGTCATGTAAAGTCAAGCCGCAAGAAAACGACTAATGGAATATGGGTGATTGACTTTTTGAATGGACACAAATGGGAATTCGAACTTGGATATAAGCTGTTACGAAATTTTTTTTTTTCAATTATAAAAATATCTAATCGAACTCATTTTTCCACTACGAACTCAAAAGAGGGTTTTGTGTTTTAGCGTTTACTCAGGGGTCCTATTCTCTTTCTCGAATTTGAATCATTTAGCAATCCGGAACCATTTAATGGGGAATTGAATACTTCGTGTTGTGTTTTGTAATATTTTAAAAAAGATTTTCGACAGTATTACTTAGTTATTGATATATATAACTTATTTAAAACGTTTAATGACATGTTTTACAAAAGTGTTGTTTATTAAGATACGGTAGAGTCCAATTATAATGAACCTGAAGGTGTATTAAAACAAGTTTGCTATAATCAGTAAAAAATGCATGTATTTTCACTTTCTTTGCTTGAAATATACAACGTAATAACCGATAATTCGTTACTGACGGAATCCATTATAACCGGACTATTGTATTTAGTTTTTTAAGATGTGGACACTTAAGTTATTGAGTCTGATTTAATAACTCTATCCTTAAACTTTTAGTTAGTAGAAAAAACTTCATTAAATTGAGACATTCGTTTTATTTTGTTTATCGTAAATTTGTTTCCAATATTACCTCCAACTATTACCATCATATTTCTTTTTCAAATAACTTCATGGAAAGAGACTAACACAAAAATAAATTTACCATTGTTATTAATCTATTAGTCGGGGTGCCAGAGGTTTTCATTTCGTTGTTGGACGGAATTTGATGAAACCTGGCAGAAAGGGAAGGTCATTGCCCGTACAGTGACCCATTAAAAAAGTTAGAATGAGCGATGTCGGGAAGGTACTTTGTTATTGCAAAATAACTTTGATAACCCGTTATTTTTCAGTTTTCTTGGAATAACTCGAAAACGAAGCGTTTCAGCGAAAAATATTAAATACAAAAGTTGTTCAGCTGATGATTTTACGTGGGAATACGGTTTTTCGATTAATTAAAAAATTGTTTTTCCGACCGAAAACCAGCAGAAAAGTAACAAAACATGCAAAAACAATAAGCATTAAAAAATAAAGGAAAAAACCGATTTCCATCGTTGATATTTGGGTTATTGATAGGTATTGGTATTGTTAACCAAATGCACCCGGTCCGGTTTTTCAAAAACAATATGGCGACCTATTGCAAAATTGTTAAGTTAAAACTTTGGAACGCTGTAAATTCTGACTGAACAAACGGATCTTGATGAAACAAATCGGTAGGTATTAACGGCATCTTTGAGTGTGCCAAATTTCAAAATTTTTCAACAATTACTTTTTTTGTTATTAACCAAAAACCATTTTCTGTGCTTCGTAATTTCGTCAATTTACAACATTAAGCTTTGCAACAAAATGCATCAAATCATCAAAACTCGCTATTTTCGCGTTTTTAGTCACCACTGTAGGATGTTAAGAGTAATCAAATGCATTTTGTTGCAAAGCTTAATGTTGTAAATTGACGAAATTACGAAGCACAGAAAATGGTTTTTGGTTAATAACAAAAAAAGTAATTGTTGAAAATTTTTGAAATTTGGCACACTCAAAGATGCCGTTAATACCTACCGATTCCAATTTGTTTCATCAAGATCCGTTTGTTCAGTCAGAATTTACAGCGTTCCAAAGTTTTAACTTAACAATTTTGCAATAGGTCGCCATATTGTTTTTGAAAAACCGGACCGGGTGCATTTGGTTAACAATACCAATACCTATCAATAACCCAAATATCAACGATGGAAATTTTGCATGTTTTGTTACTTTTCTGCTGGTTTTCGGTCGGAAAAACAATTTTTTAATTAATCAAAAAACCGTATTCCTACGTAAAATCATCAGCTGAACAACTTTTGTATTTAATATTTTTCGCTGAAACGCTTCGTTTTCGAGTTATTCCAAGAAAACTGAAAAAAAAACGGGTTATCAAAGTTATTTTGCAATAACAAAGTACCTTCCCGACATCGCTCATTCTAACTTTTTTAATGGGTCACTGTACGGGCAATGACCTTCCCTTTCCGCCAGGTTTCATCAAATTCCGTCCAACAACGAAATAACCCATTTTTTGAACCTCTGGCACCCCGACTATATGTACCTTTTCGATAATCAAAAAACGTGTGCAAATAAGAACTGTTACAATAATTTAATAAAAACTCTCGCGTTTAAGTATGCACTAGTTCGTCAATATTTTGGCGCTAAAAATTTATAAATTAATTACACGAGAACTATAACTTTAACCTCATTTGTTTTGATACTATTATTAGCAGATATGTTTATAAGTATGCGGGTAAATTTTTAAGTTTTAATACACACAGGAGTTCTAGAACCTCGCGTGGAACGATTCAGCTCAGCCCGTTAGTATAAAACAAAAAATCTTAATATTAAACTATACATTTTTGGCTATGGTGTGATGTAGCAATTTTAAAAAATATAGCTGTTTTGAAAAAAAAAAAAAAAATATGATTGTAAGTATTTATATATTTTTCTTGTAAAAACTTTTATGATTTTTGTCAATATCTTGAGAACAAAAAATTATGTCAAGAAAAATTATTCGTCTGGTTATAGTCAATGTCCTACAGTTGAAATATATATTTCGAATTTTTTGATTCAGACGAATAATGTACACCGTTTTACACATTGTCGCAAACGAACAAAAAATGCGTTACGTAATACTTGAACGCTCCCTAGGAGCTTAATGGCATTTGGGTGCCTTTTCTTCGCATGGAACAATCCCGGTGGCATTTCCAACATGTAGAATGGACAGTTTTGAATACCAGGGAGTACAAGAAAGCCGTCTTCGACAATTTAGTCGAGAAGAATTAACCTTTCAACAAGATAATGCGCGAATCAATACCAGCAATGGTACTTTAATTTGTTTGTAAAGAAACCAAATAAACAATTGTCGGCGGGTATATGGAAATAATCAGCAATATAACACAACAGAAGAGCGTAAAGTAGCCATCTGCAATGTTTGGCGTGAAATAAGGCATTATATCCTTGAAAATTTAGTCAGCAGTATGCAAGACAGACTTTTCCAACTAATTCAAAGAAGTGGGCTAGCAATGGACTACCGGTCTTTCTTTAGTTTGAATTGCTGTTTATTTAAGGGGGTAACCCACTGTTGAAAAAAAACATTTTCGATTTTTTTCTTTTTCTATATTTCGATAGATTAGCACTTCAAGAATAAGGTAGGTGCGGGTAATAAGGCCTAGCTAAGGGAGATTTGAAATAAAATAAAAAGTATGTATCCGAATCAACAAAAGCGTTGCAAAAAGTTTCAGGTGCCATCGATGAGTGTTAGCTACCTGCGATTATGACCTTGAGCGACATCGATCATTTTAAATTATATTTTTGTTACTTAGGCCTTTATTAGCCGACAGGCCTTATTACCCGCACCTACCTTATATGTGTAAGATTTCAGATCGATATCTAAATAATTGTTCTTTCTACAGCTCTCACAGTCCTCCTCCGTTCAACTACGATTTCGGAGGGCGCGCGGCCTTGTAGCCGCGTGTATTACCTATTATAATACTTTCTAAATACACTAATACATAGTTCCTTATACAATTATAATTAGAAGGTACCCACTATCACCTGGGATTCGCTGATTAAGGGTTTTTGCTTATGTCACAAGGGTTTTTACTTATGTCACAAAATTTCTTTAAGAAAACTTTAAATGCGTTTTTCTCAAAACGCTCTTTTTCGATGTGCGTCATAAAATTGTGAAAAAACTATTGGGCCGATTTACTTCAAATTTTGCATACACCTTTATTAAGTATTTAACTATAGAAATAACCTATTATTAGAGTAAAAAAACAAATTTTGTTGATTTAGGATCAACTTTTTTGTGTTAAAACTAGAGATGCCACGAATAGTAATTTGGCCGAATACCGAATACCGAATATTCGGCGAGGTTCTTGGCCGAAGCGCCGAACATTCGGCAGCCGAATATTCGGCGACACTTAGTACTTTCCGCGGGCGATAAGTCACAACTGTCGCTGCAGAAAATGTTCATTCAGATGAAGGTGTGGAACAGAAAAATTCGGTTGCAAATGAACTTGATTTTTACATGGTATCTGTTCGTTTAGATCGGACAGCAGACCCTTACAAGTGGTGGTCAGCAAACGCGAAACAATATCCAACCCTTTTACAATTTGCTAAGATGTATTTATCATCTCTCGGTAGCAGTGTGTATAGTGAGCGGCTGTTTTCGGAAGCAGGTATAATTTATGAGGAAAAACGCAATCGTCTGCTATCAACAAACGCTAAAAAAATTGTTTTCATTCATCATAACTTACCACTGGTAGATTTTAAATATTAATTTGTTAGTTCTTTTTTTTGGTTAAATAAATATATCTTTGTGAGTAATATTTTGAGTTCTTTTTTCATGATTTATTTGGTAATCCTTACTATATTTTATCATAAATACGAAAGTAAATCTGTTTATCACGATTTCACGCCAAAACTGCTGAACCGATTTAAATGAAATTTGGTACACAGATACTCTAGAGCCTTAGAAATGACATGGGCTATAATTTACGCGGACGAAGTCGCGGGAAAACAGCTAGTAATAAAAAAATAATAAATAAATTGCTATTCGGTATTCGGCCGAATAGTTAACCATATTCGGCCGAATACCGAATAGCGAAAAAAAGTGGCCGAATAGCCGAATACCGAATAGTTGCCGAATATTCGTGGCATCTCTAGTTAAAACATAACGAAAATCGATACATCAATGTTCGAACGTGCACTAAATCATCAGATTTTTTTTTTTGCTGCAACAATAGATTATTTCTATCCTTTATAACAAATATTGAAGGATTTTTCTTTGGTATATATTTGCAGGTGCATACTTTGGCCAGGATTTTACGAGGCGCAATTTGTATTTTTTTTTTTTTGGACTACGTACGCGCTGCATCGTGACGGCCGCCATTTTGTTAAACAATTTTTTTTTTATAATCACAATATAAACTTTAGTCCTCTGTAAAGAAGTGTGGAAAAAAACAAAAAGATATCTCTGATAGTTTTTTTTTATCAATTTTTTAAAAAAAAATCCATTTTTTGGGCTTCAACAGTGGGTTACCCCCTTAACAACTTCCGCTCGTAGGGCTGGACAAAAATACCGCTAAATTTGTAGGACAACGTTGTCATTTAATTTAAAATACATTCATTAAGCGATACCAAAAAAATCAGGTGGTTAGTAGTCAGTTTGGACTACTCATTATTTCGACATGTTGAGGGTGGGGGACTACCGCCGTCAACCCACGGGTTTTCTAGGACAAACGTTTTTTCGTGTTTGATATCACAATATCTCTAGATTCAGCTATAAAAATAACTGTTAGTATTAAAATTTTTTCATTCACCAGATCGACATGTATAACGCTTCCGCAATTTGTTAGCTACCTCTACCGAGAATTTTCGCAGATAGAAAAGTTGGGCGTCTCGACTAAAAAAAAACTGCTCACGAAAATTTAGCCTGAGTAATCAACATCCAACTATCCAAATAAATCAAAGTCATTGTTTTCCTGTAATTGAATTGACATTATCCCTATTTTTAGCACCATCAGGTGATAACCCATTAAGTTAATGCCTTTAGCAGTATAATATTTGGCTTTATGTATTAGTTTTTTTTTTTTTTCAGACACAAATAAAGATTTGCAAAAATTAATGCTATAAATTAGTAGAGTTTATTCTATAACTTACCTTCGATTTCATAGCAATCATTTGAAGATTTGTAAGCCAACTTAAAAAAAAAGTACCCGACAGGAATGCATAAAATATAAAAATTAAATACTGAATTTAACATGTTCAAAGTAGCTTTTATTTTGTCTGTCTAAGAAAATCAGTATTATATTGCTTATTATTTGAATTAGGCATTTTGAATTATAACACATTGTCACAAATGACGGTTATTCAGCTATAGCGACATAATAGCTGAATAGCAGAAATGTCTGACAATATGTTAAACAATTGCATGCTGCAGTTTTGCTAAAAAAATTATTGAGCGATGCAATAGAAGAAATTATTCGACAGGTACGGTCTTATTTTTGATGCATTCCTCCTTAATCAGAGCTAAAATTTTGCACTGTAAATCCATGAATTCGATTGCCGGAAGCGATAAACTTTTAACAGTTTTCGATAGAGATCTAAAAAATAGATCAATATAGTCCTCCTCCTCCTCTTCTCTATCATGAATTCTTCCCCTGACATTTTCGAGGAATTTGTGGAAGTTTTCGTCGATTTCTGGATCATTGCGTTTAGCAGAATGACTTTCGGCGAGTGCTGTGGAGGGATGATTGCTTCTACGCGTCTTTTCAGATTTCACGGTGGACGACATGTGCGTGTGAAAGGAAATGATGTTTTCTCCAATTTGATTAAAATCTAAAAGATAAGAGTTATCGATGGACTCTTGAGCCACCGAAGACGGAAGTTCCTGAGCCCTCATTTCGTCAGAGTTATCGCCCTCTCGTTTGAATGAGATGAACTCTTCCATGCTGCTGCAATCTCTCGAATTGCGGCTGCGAACGTGACCAATTTCGGAGGATTTTAATATATTCAAAAAGGTTATCATAAATAAGGACTACCGTTTGGGAACAGAGACCTGCAGGAAGTGTAGGGCTTCAAAGTGTTTCCATTTAACCCCATGGTGGGAGGAGCCTCTCAGTCGCCTCAGCTCCCTCATGTACTGATCGCGCAGTGATTTCCACTTGGCGCGGCATTTATACTCTGCAATTGTGCATTAATCGGCTACTGCAAATTGTTCATGATCTCTAGAATTCAGCAAATAATACCGTCCACCTTCAGCGTCTGGCTAATTCCCTTCCACGCCTCGTCCTTCGTCTGCATGCTCTTGTAGAGGGAGTGCTTCTTGTTGTAGAGGTAGGGGACCCGCTTGACGATCCCGATCAGCTTCTCCTCAAACCCCATGGATTTTGATTAGTAACGGCTCTTCACTACCTCTTAACGGCTATAAACCGATGTCGCCGTCCAACTTGAAAACGGAGAAAAGTGGGCGACAGATTCTAGTGTCAAAAGAGTCGTGGCGACAACTTTCCAAGTTCCTCCGGGAGCTTTTGTCGACGTCGTGGCGGGACGGCAGTCCGCAGAAAATGGAAATGCCTCATCGATGGCTTACACGAAATCGAAATTTTATAAATTAACAATTTCAGGATTTAAAGTAAATCCCGCAAAATGTGAAAATCATTTGCTTGATAAATAACAAATTATACCGAAAAAACTGCCTTTACGGAATAGAACTTTAGCGTTTTCGATATATTCCTTCACTTTAACAGAGTTAGCAAAATGTTTAACCTGCCCTATATAAATTCTCTCTGTAAATGAAGTATAGTACATATCTAATCTAACTAATTTTAAGTTACTTAAATTAGTAATCCTGTTGGTTAGTTTCATGTTAATTATATGTATAGTAATTAAGTGTAACGTTAGAAGGAATGAAATGTAGAGACTCTCATTAAATAAAACACTTTTTAGATGCTTCTCTACAGTAGGAAACTATTACTACCTTCGTACAGTAAGCTCAGGGTGCTACTAATTTTACATTCATACTTTTTACAACAAATGATTTTAGTGCTGACAAATTGTTAAAAATCTTAACAAACCCCCCGATTCTACATAAAGGATTTTTAATATATCTCTTAACCTCTTAAATTTCGCAAATAAGAGATATTAAAATAATTGATATTCTGCATTAAAGTTTTTGGAGAAATTTTAAGTTTTAGAGATTAAGAGGTTTTGGAGAATCGGAACGCTATGAAATTCAAACAAAGTATGCTGTGATTTTGGGTAAATATTTCATATCGGTGATAGTGAATTGAAAAAAGTGCATTTAATATTCCATAGAATTTGAAAAGCTGGGAATATCAGCTGAAGATCATAGATATCCCGAATCTCCGAAAAGCCAAGATTCACCCTGGAGTTCTATCTCCTGAATATGACGACGAACGGCGAAAGTCATCCCTATTGCACTGCCATGAAAGCTTCCGGGGTACCTTACATTAACGGTCAAAAATATTAAACTTTAGTCGCAAACCTGAAGTTTAAAATAAATTTAATAACATTTTAAAATCCGAATTCATACCGCTTCCACATTAATGCTGCAGAAACCTTTTTCTGTTTGGATGTGCTCGTGGCGGGTGCATTTCGTTTGAAACGGCAGGGGCTATTATAGTTATGTGGGTGCAGTCTATACACCCTACTGTGTTTTCTATCCCGAATTTAGAACGAAAACTATTTTTTACCTCACTTATTTCCGAATTAGTTGAAGGGACCTTAACGTAAAAATTTAAATGTTCTATTATTAATTGCGAAACATAAGTAATACACCTTGAAATAGAGGATTGACTTAAATCTAGTGAACTATTATGGCCAACAGGATTTTGGTAAGACCCAGTTGCGAAAAAATTTAATGCTGCTAATAATTTTAAATCAAAGTATAAGTTTAAAAGCAATTCGTTAAGGCACTCTAAGATTTCGTATGAATGCTGTACTGGATACCCAAAAAGGACCAGCGATATCTCGCAGATTCCTTCGCACGATTCTTTGAGAATGGTTGCAAAAAATTCTTTTGATTGCTGTGAAATGATTACATAATTTCTTTAAATCACCTCCTACCATTTAAAAAGTCAGTAAAGAAGTTATTTCTGTCATGAGCAAATTGGTCGTTGACCCTCTGTCTATTTAAATAAATTATATAAACTATAATATTTTAAAATTAAAATTAAATAAAATCTTCAACTTCTGCGGTGTCATGCCTCATGACCATGATGTATATTGGCGATTTTGATAATTCCTGTTTTGGATGCTTTTGTTTTTATAATTTAGACCATGAATGGTATTAACGAATACAAATTGTAACTTACAATCGATTTGTATTATTTGTTATATATATCATCGATAATTATTGCACAATTTAATGTGATATGGCACATCAACTTATTTATTGAAATTGTTTTATTTTAAGCCAACAAAATTATTAATATAAAACATGTAAATATGTATATGTACATAATACGGCGATGGTACGCTTGCGACCTTTGTACTGGGCCCATAGCCCGTTTCTTCCCAAATATATAAATAAATATAAAGTCATATGCATATTCAATACTTTCATTCAATAATTTCATTTCTTTCCTGATTTTCGCGAAACTTGTTAAAAATTATCAGTAACAGCACTTCTTCGCTCGCTATCATTTTATTTTAAATGTCAATATATTATAACAGCTCCCCGACGAGGTCCTCTTAACTTAAGAGCTTTCCTAGGCTAAAAAAGTCTATTACACTTTTTTTCAGAATACGAAAATGTCTTAACAAAAGTCTCCACAAATAATAAGAGATCAGCTGATTACTGACTTCTCTTAAATGCTAAAGTAGAATACGAATTTCTGTTAACTGATTTTTGACAACGATATAAAAGGTTAAGAGCTAATAGCTTTTATGTAGAATCGGGGGGAAAGTTTCGATTTATATCCGGTTTTTTATATTTGTCTATTAAATTAATTCAAATCAAGTAACTTAATGCAAAAAAAAACTAATAAAAGTCATTTCTTTACTTGCAGTAGGACGGATCTGCAGAACTGACACATTGTTCAAAATCTTAATAAAAGTTGAATTTATTTCGGGTTTTTTACGTTTTCCTAATTAATTAACTTAAACCACGTTACTTAATGCAAAAACACTAGCTCTATAGGTCGAATTTAAGAAAATAATTTTTTTGACCTACAGAAGGCCGGAGCTGCAAGGCTGAAAAATTGTTAAAAATCGTAAAAAAGTGGGATTTATCTCGGGTTTTATGTACCGAGTCTTCAATAGGAATGTGTGAAAACTAATGAGTCACTACTGTTTAACAAATGGAGAGATCGTTAAAATGTAAATATTTTTTAATAAAGGAAAGTCGTCATTTTTATTTCATGTCCATTTTATTATAAAAAAATTAAATCTATTTAACACAAAACAATTAATTTAAAAATATAGTGAAGAACATTAATTACTAATGATATATATTTTCGATATTTTAATCATCTAAATTGGCACAAATATCTTTCTAAAACTATTAAAAACATGTTCTAATGTTTCATTTGAAATGCCATTGACGATCTTCCCAATGCCTTTAATAAAATCCTCTATTGTTTTTTGGTTATTTTCATAGCAGTAATCTTTAATGTAGCCCCATAAAAAGGAATCACATTAAGTGAGATCTGACGAGTAAGGTGGCTATTCTATTCCTTTTCCCCTAGCAAAGCGTGGGTACCCTACGCCTACCGCAATAACTCGATCGCCATAAAATTTATTGATGATCCTTCTTGTGTGCGATGCACATTTTTTTTTATTCAAGACGGAGCAGCGGGGCCTCTCTTTTTCGCATGACGAAAGGAGCTGGTTTCTAACATCCCTTTGTACGTCTCTCCGGCGACAGAAGATTCAAAGAAATGCAAGTAGATACCTTTTATGTAGATAGTTCAGATTTCAAAAATATATATCCTTAATAATTCACGTTCTTCACTATGTTTTTAAATTAATGGTTTGTATTAAACAGGTTTAATTTTTTTTATAAGAAAATGGACATGAATTGAAAATGACGACTTTCCTTTATTAAAAAGTATTTATATTTTACCGATCTCTCCAGTTGTTGAAAAATAGTGACTAATTAGTTTTCACACATTCCTATTGGACACTCGGGATTTGTTTATTAAATTAATTCAAACCACGTTACTTAATGAAAAAAAAAAACTAGTTCTCTATGCCGAATTTAAGAAAATAACTTTTTTACCAACAGTAGGCCAGATTGATTTTTTGGCCAGATGGATTTTTTGCATTTATCTATTTAATTAACTTGAACCACTTTACTTAACGCCAAAAAATAGCCTATTTAATTAACTGAAGCCACGTTACTTAATGCAAAAAAACTAGGTCTATAGGTCGAATTTAAGAAAATCATTTTTTTAACTACAGTAGGCCGGAGCTGCAAAACTGAAAAATTGTACAAAATCGTGAAAAAGTTGGATTTATCTCGGTTTTTTTTTGCATTTGCCTATTTAATTAAGTGAAACTACGTTACTTAACGCCAAACAACTAATTCTATAGGCTAAATTTAAGAAAATCATTTGTTTACCTACAGTAGGCTGGAGCTGCAGAACCGAAAAATTTTTCGACTCCTCATAGTCTTAGAAATCATCTCCAAAATTTTTCGTAATAGAAAAAAAGTTATAGCGTTATATGTACAGCGAAAGCGCGCGTATAGGCTCCGAGCGACTCTCTAAACTTTAAACGCGTTTTTCTCGAAATGACATTTTGAGAGTCTGCCCAGAGATTATCTCCGGATCTACCGAACCGATTTGAATCAACCTTGGTGCGTTTTGTTTGCTTAGGTTGCCGCTATTGTAATTAACCACAATTTAGCCCAAACATTAAAATGAAAAATTTTGGCAAGAGAAAAAGATGAAAAAAAGGTAAATTTTTTCACATTTTTTTTCAAACTTTTGTAATTTTATTGTTTTTGCATTTTTCGACTAAATGTGGTAAATTATAAGGTAAGGGACCTTCCTTTTTAAAATCCCGTTTGAAACTTTTGTTTCAGACATCTTAATCCTGAGATTATCTGTGGGTAATGGGACTAGCATATTTTGGAGCTGCCGGCTTCAGCGCCCGCTATACAAATTTCTAAATACAAAAATTAAATTAAATAATTTGTTTTGCAATCTACAAGGATCAAACTTATTGTAAAAAAAATTTAGTTGTATAATCTAATAAAGGGGTTGAGAAAAATAATCATGAAAAAGTGTCATTTTTTGGCTCTCTAGACGGTAGTAGTACCTTAAATCGTAAAAAAGTGGGATTTTTGTCGGATTTTTTGCATTTGTCTATTTATTTAACTTAAACCACGTTACTTAACGCCGAAAAACTAGCTCTAGGTCGTATTTAAGATAATTTTTTGTCTATAGTAGGCCGGAGCTGCAGAACTGAAAAATTTTACAAAATCGTGAAAAAGTTGGATTTATCTCGGTTTTCCTGCGTTTGATTATTCAATAAACTTAAAATACTCAGATGACCGTAATTGAGTTTAAATATTAAATGTTAAAAAATTATGTTTCGGTTAAAATCAAAGTTATGGCCACCTGATCAATTTTTGTTTTATTTAAATTCAAAATCCGGACTCGCTTAAAAAACCATCCTGTACAATCCAAAAGTGTTAAATTTATTCCAAAATTGTCAACCGTGTACTGATACTTTGTTCTTACTTGAATATTCATTTTATAATTATCTCTTTAAATATGCGTCCAAGACAAAACTGAATAAAGAAAATTTATGTTTTAGACAGACAGACGACGAAATAATAAATATTTTGTATAGTCTTTAAACTGTAGTACATAACTCATACTCTATTGAAGGTTTTCCCGATATTGTTAATTATTTTTTAATTATGCCATGACAATTTTATGTCTGGTCAAGCGTTAGTTTTCCACTATCCTTGAGATGAGAGGAATCCTTTGCAGTTTAGAAAACATCTCATCGCTATATATTTATTGAGCTTATATATTGCGATTAGGTTTTCACTAGCTCCCATGGTCATATAACGAATATTGTCCACAATGCCGCCACGCATCGCGCTGTTGTCGAACCCCTTTTTTAATGTTGTTCCAATAAATAAGCGTTTTAACAAAGTTTAAGCTGGTTTCAATATGCGTTAATAATATTTATGAATAGCGCACGAAGCTTTTACCGGCCGCTGGGGAGTGTGCACCAGAACGGGCCAGTCCGGGCGGGCGGTATTTTTTCCCATTTTTCTATCTAAGATACATCTCTCCTCCTAAGCGAGCGGTTTGGTATCGGGTCTCGGGTCTCAGATTTGAATGTCGCCATCACCTGCAAAGAGTGTTGTTTTGTTGCCTCCTTCGGATCACCCAAATAAATGTGCAAAGTAAGTGTTATATATTCTGCAAACAAGCTCGTGGACAGGTGACCTGAAGCTCATTAACATTCAGTTATCGGATGTACGCCCGCCGATTAACCGCAGATACGAGAGAGAGATCGACGGAGTTTCTTTTTATAATACACATTACCTGAGGATTTTTGCGAATTACGAATATACGGCGAAAAATAATAAATAAAAGCGGCTTTTAAAAGGTTAACGAAGGCTTTAACACTCATGGTGATGTAATTTGAATCGATTCGGTTAATTAATATTATATGTATAGTATATACTATATATCGCATATTGTCGTTAATTTAAAGTTTGACAAAATTCGTGTGACTTTAATTACGCTAAACAAAATATTTGGTGCTGCAATACGAATCCAGGGGGACACTGAATTAAAACACGGACGGTGTATCTTTTTAGTTCGCTAAAGGTGAGATAATTTTTGTTAAAAATCTTCACCGGCGAAAGTTTCTGTAAGCTGCAACTGATAATGTCTAAAGTAATACATCTTATATTGGATGTTATGATAATTTCTTAATATAATAAATATTCGTTATATTTCGGTACTATCCATTTGAGACAGTATTTTAAAAACAAAGACGAAAATAATAATAAAAACAGGCGCGCTTTTGTATAGTGCAATCAATATGAACATGAAGATTAAATGCTATATGGCAAGATACTGAGGAAAAATTATTTTTGGGAAATTTGTTGTGTTAAAAATAGTCCTGGTCTAGGAAGTACGAGGGGGCAGACTCCGAACTCATGAGAGCATGTTGATGATACTCTTCGCTTTGATGTTCGTCGTCTGTTTAACTTGTGTGTATGGGAGAGTGGCAAAAAAGTGGCGCTTTTTTAAAGGGGGACCAACAAGTAGGACAAGTACAAGTTGATTGATTTAAAATGTAAACCATATAGTCTACAAAAGAAAACACTTGCGTCACCTATTGTATTTGGATAAAATACATGAATCTACGGTTGTCGGTGGCGGGCACTTATGTGGTCAAAATTAGCACGTGCGGTTTACTATTCGCGAGGTGTTCTTTTCTACTTAATTTTTTTTTTTACACTTTTGTTTTTGTGTTTTCTTAAAGTCTACTCAGGTTCATATCTCAGCCTGAGAAAGTGTTGAAACATTGTGGTTCTCTATAGCTCCGTGAGAAAAGTTTAAACTTAGCTTTTTGTTTCGAGGTTAAATCAGTTCTGTTTCAACTTGACAATGTAAGTAGACTGCTGTGTTAAGACTTACAAAATCATACCACTTGTCTTGACCATATCGAGTGCAAAAATAAAATAAAAAAAAGATCTGTATAAAACCAGACATACATCCTCATCTCATTTCGTCTTTTCATAGCAGCTTGCTTCGAAATTATTTTTAGGAAAAATACTTAATTTCTTTATTTGTTCTCACTGTGTTTAGGTACACATTTCCGCATTAATTATCAAAAAGATACGAGCTTATCAAATAAACTAATCCAGAAATTCACAGATTCTATATTTCACAAGATAAATATTTTATCTTTACCATTATCCCATAAACCATAATCTTCTCTCTATCAAAATTAAATTTTTTTTTATATATATACACTTTTCTATCCATTTAGAATTTCTAGTTACACAATCTTTTCAATGACCGACGAATATTTAGAAATTTCATTTCGACCACTTCGACGATGACAACCACTTCCGAATGTTGTTATAATCAAAATGCAAATTAACAAAAGATTTCTCTGTTTGGATATCTTGACTTGAAAGACCAACGACTTACTCACATTAATTATATTATTGTTTGAGGAGGTCTTCAGTTGTTTGTGGCTTGAATTTCTTATTTATTTCTTATGTGCATGACCTTCTGCGTAACTAACTTCACAAGCTGTAGTTTACTTGCTATGGTGTTGATTATGTTTTAAACAGTTCTGTGGAAAATTTGACGGTAATGATATTCAAATTAATTATTACAAAGTTGAGCATTCAGCAAGTGGTTTTCATTGAAATATTATGATCTAATGGTGGCCTTATTCAAGAGATGGTATCAACGATTGACCGCTTATTTATTACACCTTTTAATGTTCTAACTTAATTCTAACATATTTGAAAATTGTGCTGATTGTGAATGTATTGTCAAGTTAAAAAAATAAATAATAGAACTATTGTTTTCAAAAGTTTAGGTATCAAAAAATTCATATAAAAGTTTTTTTTGAGCTCTGATTGTTATACATGCGCGTCAACAACCTGTGAAACTACATATATACATTTCAGATTAATGCCCTAATTCGTTCTAGAGAAATTCGAGTGTGAACAGAAACAGGCAGACAGACAGAGGGCTCTACTTTATTCCTTTTATGATACAGAACCTTAAAATGTGTTATAAACATAAATTTCATATAGCGTGGACCATTCGGAAAACAATTTTTAAAAAATTCTCAAGTTTAGTTTGGAAGCATCGTGCGATTTCCTCAAAGCAATTAAATAATATATTTAAGATGAAAAGTTTAAGCTCGAACGCTGACCAAATAAGTCTATTAAATTAATGTTATATAATATTAAATCCATGAAACAATAAAGAGCATAATTCAATTGAATGTGTTTTACCTCGCACCAATCAGTAAGAGTGCACTTGAATTTTCCCAAGAAAACTAAATCTTCAAATTACTTTTTTCATGTGTATCCACTTCCACTGATTGGTTTGCGTTTATCTAAAAAACGAGAAAAGGTGAAATTATAGGTTCAATTTAATTTAAACTAGTAAATTTAAAAATTCCCACTTTTACAGTGCCACTTCCAGAAAAATCCCAATTTTCAGAATTTAAAGCATATTTGCTTAAAATTTATGATACTTAATTTCGGAACGAGGTATGACTGAAAAATCTCAAGCTAAATCGACTAGAAATCTGGAGCATCTACTACTTAAAAAAGCGATTTAGCCAAATTTATATGCTTAAAATAAGTTTTTTACTGGATGGTTTATCAATTACGAAGAGTTTTTATGAACATCAATCGATCCTCTGAATTTTTAATTTTGGAATAGTTAGAGGAGAAAAGTGGAATTGATACCTTGGCATTTTTTCTAATTGTTTGAAAGAAAATCAATTTCCACTTCTTATACATCTAAGCTGACCAGTACACAGAATTCTGAAAAATCTACTTTGCTCGAAACACGTTAGTTCCTAAAATTAATAAATATATATAATACACTTTGTTACCACTCCACCGGTCATAAGAATTATTTTTTCGCGTTCAATATCAGAATTTTTCTTCAAAATATCATACAATGCATTTTTATAAAAACACCAAAAAATCAACACATTTCAGGTTTATACTTTTGATGCTAAAATTATAAAATGAAAAGTCAATGGCAACATAGAATGTGCCATTGCAAAGATTCGTATATTTATTTTTGAAAACTGGTGATAACTTCCTATGGATGCAATGGTATTTTTATTGTTTGGAATTCTTCCAACAAATTCGTTTTAATGATTCATTTTATAATAAAGAACTTTTATAGTGAAATAAAGAGTCGATGACATTGAATTCACAGTTAAAGTAAATTTGAAATATTGTTACATTTATCTTCCTGAGTAATAATTACAAATCACAAAAATTAGAATTATCTCTTTCATGTATAAATCCCAGATTTATAAATGATTTTTTTTGAGCTAAATTAATCAACATAGTGCGATCGGCGGTTAGATAAATATACATGAATTATATATGAAAATTAACATACGAAATGTATATTTATAGACTAGATTGTTAATAATAATAATCAAAGCCGGCAAGGCGTTGCACTCATCAATTTGATCAAAGCATTTGTTTGTAGCTAATATTACATGTCCTATATATGTGAAAATGGAACATGTTAATGGAATCATTCAATCCAGACTTCTTGGAAGAATGTTGCATGATTTATATTTTGATAGTTGATTTTTCGAAAAGAGTTGGTATAAACTAAATTCGAATGTTTTTAAAAAAAACTTTATATGTAGTATGTACTTCTTTGCAGTTATTATTTATTTCAACCGTCTTAACATTTCATCCTTCCCTATTATTTGGTATGAAAATTCCTAGTAATACCAACTCTACCTCTTAAGTGCTAAGATTTAATCAGAATTAAGAATATTCATATTTATAAACAAGTAATATTTATTGAAGACCAATTAGTTGTTTAACCCATTACAGCATAACATCCGATATATCGGACGGAAGAAATTTGCATATTATTCATAGAAAAAAATATATATGACAGCTTTGTTTGATTTTGAACGAATATATCGGACGGGTCATAAAGCAGTAACTATATATATTAACTAACTGGATCATTAATATGGCCCTAACAGGCCATTATTTACCATCACAGTCTTAAGTACATTAAAAGCTTTATGCTGTAATGGGTTAAGATATAAGTTCTTAATTCAGAATCTATTTTACAGTAAAAACGGCGAAAATTAATTTGTTTATCTTGTCTTTTAAAATCGGAGTTTAAAAAAACTCGTTTTCAAACTAATTTTTTATTCGAACAAAAATTAATCCAGAGTGACTGAATTTTGAAAAAAAAGAAACGCATGTATGCTCAAAATTTCTTTTAGTTTGAAAATTGTTCAAAATTCGATGAACATAATAAATATTGGACTATAAAATCATTTAAATTTTTCATTCCTAACAAGATATTAATGTATTGTATATACATAAATGATCATACTCCTAATAATCCAAAATAAAAATTAATTGAAATACAAACTGTTCCTTAAAACAATTTATTTTATTAAATTTAAATAGTTATTATTTTGCAATCCTTAGTGCTAAGAAAAAAATTCAACACTCGAAAAATTTCAACTTTCAAGTTCAGAAATTTAAAAGTGTAAATTAATGAGTCACCGAAGATGCTTAATTTTATGTATATAACTCATCAAGATGTCGACGACATATCGTTGACAAAATTTTAATCTTCTACATCAGAAGTGATTACATAATTAATTATAAATGAATTTATATATTTCTAAGTGATACATGGCGATTTAACCGGATCAAATACACTGGCGGACGCAAAAATTTGCAGTTGATTCACTTATTGCCACACGAGACTGAACCTATTTGAGGAAGTATTTACGATCCGTACGTTAAGTAGGTTTCTGATTCACTTCTTCAGGGGAATTTTATCTGTATTTTTCCGTCAAAGGTTGATGCCTACAGAATTAAGCAAATATTATAGAAGTACTATTAGAAGGCGTTAATCATTTGAAGATCCATTTGTTTTACACTTTCAGCTAGAGTGGAAAGTGTGGCGCAATTTATCAGCAGTTAAATTTTATTTTATCTTATCTGATAGAATTTTAATAATTGCAGTCTTTTTTATTTTAAAATAGACTGATGACTGATACCAGTTGTGGAAAATTTTTATATCTAAGAAAATAGTGAGAAAAGTCTATATGTGGGGGAGATAAATAAAGTACAGATTTAATAAAAGTATTTCAAGTAAAAATGTGGTAAGAGTTGCCTGTTTCTACGGGTAAACAAAAACATAAATCTCAAGTCACATATACTATATCTATAAAAAAGCAAACAGTTTTGTTTATCTTGATTACATCTCAATTTTTATGTAGAAAAGTTGTTTAAATATGTAATATGCATTTACGTATTTTTCCAAAATAACAAAAGGGAAATTATTTGTATTTAAATAGTGAGTATTGTTCGTCACTTTGTGTATTTAATTAAAAAAAAAAGTTGCTAATTAGAACCAAAAGAATTCTTATAATCGTCGGTATGTCTTTTCTCTTAGCACATATACATATTTATATTAGAAAGTCTGCGTTACAACTTTTTGTGCTTATAGAAAGAAACTACTTTTTTATTGGTGTCCTACTTTTTTTTTTCAAAAGTTTATGCTGGCATTAATTAAATTAAAATCCAAATAAGGTCCAAAATTTATGGTGAATAGTTTAAAAGCAATCCGCATATGACAGCTGAATAGACAGACAGATAACATCAAATTTCAATTTTTCACTTTTGGTACAGAAAACTGAAATTCAGTGAAATGTTGAGACCTTTTCCTTATTTTCTATCAATTAAGAAACAATTTCAAATAAAATTGTCTAAAAACTAAAATTCCTATATTCGAATTTTAGGGGTTTAGACGTTTCACCTCAAAAAATCATGTAATTTCTTCAAGTAATACAGTTCTGATTTATTCAGGGCTCAGATACAATAGTTATAATACAATAATTTAATTGTAATAAAAATCAGGTCACACCCAACAAGATATTTATTGTTTTTAATTATTTATATAAACCAAGAAACTTTTATTCTCTCGATCGAAATTAACAATGCGTCTGGAGCGCATCAAATCTGTAGAGATAAGTTTATTTCTATATTTTCTTTGTTTTGTCGCACGTTTTCGTTTATTTTGTACTTTATAATTTCATTTTTCATTTATTTCTTTTAAAACTACCCTCATGGACTGCGATACGAAATTTCAAGATTTGATTGTACTTACAATATGTAGATTCTTATTGTTATTGTAGAAAGACCAATCTTGTCTTGGCTTACAAATCGATTTACTTTAAAATTTCAATATTTTTTATAAAAGTATTTAATACGATAATTTAAGATACTACTGAAAAGTATTAGTCCGGGAGCCCGCCCACATACGGTCGGAATTATTAATATACTCTTCTTTCTTCTTGGGTGGCTTAATTATGGGTAGTCTACCACATTTTTTATCTGCGAAAATTCTCTTAAACGGTTTCTTCGCTTTCCCGATTTTCCGAAACATGTCGATTTCCCGTTGTATTTATATTTATACATACAGAAATTGTAGGTATTAGACAATTGAACAAAACGCGCGAAAAACAAATAGTTGGACAAAAATGTTAGTTTGTAAGGGAGTGTCCACCACCCTGAACATGTCAATTTGACGAATTTTACAAATTTATTGATAATGTAAACTTACGTTGTATTTTATTTTATCACTATCATTACTTCATTGATTTGCCAATATATGTTTATATTGCATGATAATTAATTAATCACCATAGAACACGAATCTTAGCGATCCCCTCTGATTGAGAAAAAATGTTAATCCATTTATAAGTTTGATGTTTGCCGCTAAAAAACCCATTCGAACTATTTTTAACAGTACACAATCGAAATATCTCAAGAAGTTTGTTTTCTTATTCAGGAACATAGCAGCTATCATCACGAAGCACGCACCGTCCATAAGCCGATGGGGCCGGCAAAGCCCCGCACCGGAACCGGAGCCCCCACCGCCGCCGCTTCCGCCCCGCACATTTACAAGGCAATCGAGCTTTACGAAGCTCGGAAATATTATCAACACAGCGATGAATGGATCCAAGAAGCTACCAAGTAAGTGCGATTGTCTTATACCTATCTTCATATTTATGGGCTCCAGATAGAAATAGGTCATGGTTGGTAGTAATTTCGAATTGTAAAGCATTCTGCAGGTAAACAGATTGGTTTCGTGCGGAGGAAAGAAATTAATACGAAAACGTGCCTATCGATTATATAGTTTACTAGGGTTTGTATACACTATACAGGTAGATATCGTATTAAAATACAAAGTAGAAGGCCACATTTCTTACTTTTACTCTATTAAAATATTTCAATAAATAAACAACAAATGCCGAATAAGTACTATACGAATTACGAGCAACCGGTGCGCGAGGCTCCTGGAGAAAAGGTCACCACTGTGTTCCATGACATGTATTCATAAACATACAAACACACTAATACGATTCCACCTAATGAATATTGGTTAAAAAACGAGTATCTCCAATCCGACGGTAGACGTATGATATCTTAAAATGAACTTTTTGCAACAGGTCAACTATTAAACAACCTATCCCATCACATATGGGGAAATTCATAAATTACGTAACGCCAATTTTTCATTCCGTAATACATCCTTTAAACCCCTCCCCCGAAGTTACGTAACGAAAAATCGTATCACTCCCCTTTATTTTATAATTTCCTATTTTCTGTAAAAAGTAATAAATATTATTTCAATTTTAATAGAGGAGAAGGTGCATGGTAATATGGACACTGTAGGTAAAGTGGCCCCCCAGCCCAATTTATAATTGCGGAGGTTTTACCTGCGAGTTAGACATCGTATTAAATCAAATAGTTACCAAAAAGGATTTCAAAAGTAGCCAGACTGCTACTGTCGCCAAGTACTGACATTTATTTCATTTTTATGAATGTGCTGCAATAAGAAATTTTTTTCCTGCCGAGAGGTCATGTTGTAAAATATTGTAATAGCGTGAGACAAATAAACTGTGGCAATTATTGGAAAGTGCATCAACTCCTCTTTCAATATTTTCAAGGTAAAAAGATCATACTTTAACTAATAACTTATTCCTGATTTGTTATTGAAACTAAGCTCATAGGCCTAATTTGGCCCCCTGTTTTTGTATGTATTATGGCCCCGGTGGCCATATTGAGTGTATGCACGAAAACAGTTATTTACTACTGTATTTGATACTACTAGATGCCTCGAATGAATATTTCTCCCAAAATACAAAAAAAGAGGAAGATATGGGATGCAGATCTAAGGAATGGCCAGTCGAAGCAGTACGAAATAAAACTATGTGCTATAAGAAGGCTTTCAGACATTTGTCAGAACCAAGAGCGACATTGGCGAGGCTGGTCAAAGATGCAGAGGAATCACTAGATTTATTAGTGCAGAAACCACTAGGTAGAAAATTTATACTACAACCTAATTTAGAAGAGAATTTGGTTGATTACCTTTTGCTAATGGGAAGTAAATACTATGGTCTGAAACGTATGGACGTAAGAAGAATGGCTTATCAGTTAGCCACGAAAAATAACATCCCAAACATATTTAGAAATGGTGTTGCTGGTTGATCATGGTTATGGTTAGATCATTTTCTAAACAGGCACAAAAATCGATTGGCTCTCAGAAAACCAATGGGAATTTTGTATGCTCGGTATATTTTTTGTCCTTTTATACATTTATTATTGTATTACCCACACAATTTTATATCGCTGCATTTTTGCATTATTTTGAAAAATAAATTTGTTTCTGAAAGCTGTGGTTTAATATTTTTTTATTACGTAAAACCAAAGTAGGGGGCCATATTACCACCTTTTCCTATACAGTTTATTATTTATTATAACACTAGCTGTTTCCCGCGACTTCGTCCGCCCCTTTTTGGTTGAATTTTGAAAAATCCTTTTTTAGTAGGTGCCTACGCTACATGAGAAACCTTCAAAATTTCAAGATTCTAGGTATCTTTAAAAGACGATAACTTTTCCTGACATCCGATTTCGATGAAACAAAGCCTATATGTTGCATGAAAATCCGTTCGTAGTTTCGGAAATTTGCGTGAACATACCGACAGACAGACAAACGCTTTATTTCTGAGTAATAAGCAGAAAATAAGTATTTGTGTAAAGTTTTTCTTTCTATTACATTTTGTTAGGCTCCATAAAATTACATGCATCGAAAAATATTATGTTTATTAACTAATTAAGTAAGACAAATTTATAATAATTTGTTTAATTCATTGTTAAAAAATGAAAATTGCGACATTAAATCTGTTTTGCGCACTTGCAGGCGAACACCTTTGAGCGTTACGTAATTTATGAATGACCCCTATAATTCTTCCCAAAATTATATAGAAGACTTTCCAAATCAAACTTTTCAGCTGACAAAATTTCGCAATTCCAGGAAAATCTGCAAATAGTAGGTTTGTTCGTTGATTCAAAACCCTGTGGCACTCCATGAGAATTGTCAAAAAACGTAGTGCGCCCCACTGCTTGTCAGTTCAACGAACAACTTATTAAATAAAAACTTTTTAACAAAAAATTAAACCGATGAAAAAAGGAACTGAAAAGTGAAAAATAAAATAAACCTTTTTAGTCTTAATAACTAAACTCATAAAATAAGAATGTAAGTAACTAATTTTGAGTCGGTGCCAACAGATCGTGTTATTATTTATTTCTGGAGATTTTACTTTGCATTTGTATGTTATTTTGTTTTGATTATTTCTTTAAAGTAATTTAATGATCTTTGTTGTTTGTTTGGTGCCGACTCAAAATTAGTTACTTAGGTGCATTGGTTTAAGAGCTTAGTTATTAGGAATAAAAAGACTTATTTTATTTTTCGCTTTTCAGTTTCTTTTTCCGTTGATTTAATTTGTTGTGGCTAAAACCTACTAGGGTTCAAAAGTACAAAAGACAGCACTTTAACAATTTTAACCGATTGTCATAGCAACTTGTATACGGCTTAAATAAAATTCCGAAATATTTTATGAACTTCATTTTTATACAATAGATAGTGAATAAATATAAAGATCACAACTAGTGCATCTTCATTAAAAACCTATTCTTCAGGATGCTTAGTAAGTGCTATAGAAAAGTGGTATTTCATATATCTAAATAAGGATTAAGGCTTTCTTTTGAGTCATATTTCGAGTTCTTTTGGACATTTTCTTTTACGAATTCGTTATCTATAAAAAAGTCCTATAGAATTTCCGTTGGGAAAAAAAATTTGTTATCTAGTGTTATTTTATTCATTAAGATTTGAAGTTAATTTATTTATTTTGAAAATTCGATATAATAAGGTAATTTTATGTCTTGAACTTTTAAGTATTAATAAGATGAATCGGTAGTTTGGACGTATTTTTTGGAGATTACAATATATCTTTTTCTTTATAATAAAAATTCTCTAATAAAACTTTTCCATTTTTTGAACAAACAATAAGTTCTTTAACAAATAGCTTAAATAAAAGCTGATTGTTTAAAAGCTTAATAAACAGTGGAAGTTCCAACTTTTAAAATGTCACAGGATTTCGATTTATTTTAATTTTGGTATACATATATCAGTACCTAGAGTACATAGCACCTTAATAACAATTTCTATACAATTTTATAAAAAAAATATTTCCATCCACGGGTTTTGAGGAGGCCATGAAGAGCATGATTCACAATGTTTTCCTCAAGAATTAGTAATACGATTACTTATTCATACTTTGCAAACAAAAAGAGCTATCAAATAAATGTTATTTTTCTGAACGTGTGATCGAACTTTCAAGTAGATTCAAGTGATACACAGTTTGGAATTATAAAGTTTCGAGAAAAACGCATTTGAAGTTTTATGAGGCATTTTAACGTGAGAAAATTTACTTAAAATAATGTAAAACTTTATTTTTCATAAAAGAAAGCTCTAAAATTAAGATGTTTTTGAAAAAAATATTTCGGGAACAGATTTTTAAGGTAATGATTAATTAAGTATAAACATAAAAACATATTTCTTTACTTTTAAGCCGTATCCTTAATGCAGGGAATCCTATTTTATGGCTATGGCGTGTAATGTTAATTATTTTATACCGGTTCTACGGTTATATGGTTCTCCCAATAATTTTCTAAATCTTATTAGATACTTTTCAGAAAGCTGTTGGGAAACTAGAGAATTTTCAAGGTGAAACGACTTTTTTGTTTTGTATTTCTCCAAAATCTTTTATTTTTATTTATAGTGACCGTTTAAAATTTAGTGAAAGTACTAACTATGAATTTTTTCAGATTTGTTTATTCATAGCTCGTTACTATTTCAGCAGATAGGACCATTTTTAATAAATGTACTTGATTTGTACGGTGCTTAATTTTAATTACTTACACGATGTTTAAATTTTAAAAAAAAGGAAATTTTTCTGAATTAGTTATACAATATTTTACAAATTATTTTACAAAATTTGCCTTCGTTATAAATCACGCTTGGAATTGTAATAGGGCAGATATAGGGATTAGCTTTCGAGCCCTCCAGTTTGTATCAGGGACACGGGTCGAAACACTCATCAAAATTTAGAGCTCGTTTGCTTTGATGGACGAGCACGATCTTCAAAAAAAAAAAAATGTTCCTCAGTCTATCTGTCTGTCTGTCGCTGAATTATAGCGAAGGCGGATTATGTGGTTTTTCCAGCTAGCCGCTCGACGTGTAAAATTGTAATTGTAAAAAATTTAATGCACTTCTTCCACAATTTGTATTTTTATTTATAATTGAAGGAGCCTTGTAAATCGTATATTAATCACAGACGTTAAATAGAATGAGAATATGTATGTGTAAATAAACAACAAGAAACAATAATAACATTTTATTTTATTAGATACATATTGTAGCCAAACATTGTAAACAAAAGGAATTTAGTAAAAAATACCAACAATATAATTCTCTTTTAATATTATGTGTACATATTTTTGTTTTTATTGTTTTTTGTTTGTTATGAAATTATTTCTTAGTAATGAATTTAAATAGTCCGTAACGTAAAAAAAGTGAAGTCTTGAAATATTTTATATGAATACTAGAGCTTCAATTTCTAGACTTAATATTCAGTAGAACCAGTCTACATTAGTCATAAAATCGTTGTCTCACTTTACACGGTTATTATGAAAATACCTACGACTTTTCTTTATATTCTTTGAATCTATTTAAACAGTCTAAAGCTTATTTTAACCTATCATGCATTTTCATATGTATGCGGTGTCTCGTTTTACACGTTTCGATTAGCACGGTTTTTATTCGAACGTATCTACCGTTTAAATTGAGAATGAATGGATGTACACATCTTCTCATGTGGTATAATAAAGTTTTTTTGGGAATCAATCCTTAGAATTTGGCATTCTATTACTTTCAAATAGTAATTGATTACACGTTGACAGAAATTCCTTTTTTCCAAATCCCTTTTAGAATGGAGATAATCGAAATTCCACTACTAAGTAGTTAATAATTAAAATTCCTCCTAATGGAATTGAAAACTTTTTCAATTCCAATAGTAAGGAATTTAACATATCAATTACAAATTACAATTCCAGGGAATTGGAATTGTAATGTAATTGAAGTTATCTAGCTCTGTGCACTACCTTTTAAGATTTTTTTATTCATAAAGGTATTTAAAAAAAAATGTTTCATCAATCTATTAAAAATGTGCCCATCTAATTGTGTATGTACATCAACTAAACTACATATTGAACTCTAAAAGATTTCGGAAAATCATAATATATGGTAGTTATGGGATTCGGATTCACTGCCGCAGTGTACAATATATTTTGTTTTTGTCCTAGAATTCAGTTGGGAGCAGCATAGACTGGATAACCTTGACCTTGTTTTAAAATGGAAATTCGTTATTATTTATTTATGTTCTTTACAAAAAAAAATAAAGTAGAAATTAAAGTAGAAAATTGGCTAAGAAGACAAAACCTTTGACAGCACACATCCGTTATGAATTAGGCCGGCACACGGGGTAGAATCCATCGGTTTATACTTGAAATAAGTTTGCAACTTTTTCGAAAAAAGTTTAGGAACATTTGTTGTGAAAAAACAAATACCTTCTTTTCAACTCAATAGTTTTCTTAAGAAGATAATACTAGAGCTATTAACCCTAGAAAGATAATCATATTTTGATGTATTATATTATATGTACATTAAAGTTAATTATGCGTAAAATTTACGCATGAGTTAAAAAAGTTAATTTTGTGTTTCTAATTAACAATATAGGAACAAATCAAACAGGCATTGTTTTTTAAATTATATATTAATGAAACAAAAACTAAAAACTCCTTCAAAAAGACAAGCAATAAATCGGGCGCATGCGTCAATTTTAAATGCATTTGAAAGGCATAAACTGTCGACGAATGGGTGATTTCGTTAAACATTTTATCGAATTTTTATTTTTTTCTAAGATAAAGCAAAAACTCGCACAGCTTCTTAAAGCTGAAAGTCAGTACTTTTATAAAATATAAATAGTTTTTATCAGATTTTCAAGAATTATATTTATTTTGCAATCTAAAGCGAGGAGATTTGCAATATTAGAAATAAGTATAAATGTTTTGTAAAAACCACAACCGAATTAAAAAAAAATTCGACTGTATTTTGTGTGTGTGTGTGTTACGCGATATCTTCGCCAATTGTGAATCGGAAATTTAGGGGATGAATCCCGTTTGCTGAATTTCACCCAGTTCCGGTTAAGTAAAAATTGAAAAATAAAGTAAATTTTTACAAATAAATAAAATCGACTTCAAAACTTTGCCTGTATGTACAAACTTAAACTAAAAATTTAAAAATAATATTTTTTACTACTTTAAAGAAAAGCGCATTAAAGGAAAATATACAAAATAATTAACACTTAAGTATTTACAGTATCTAATCAGCTATTTTTGGAGTCGGGTGCCAGCCAAGGCAAGTTTATAAACTCAAATTACTGTAGGTTTATAAACTTGCTTGGGTGGCACCGACTCCAAAAATAGCTGATTATATGTTGTAAATATTTAAGTATAGACAATTAATTTTTTAGTTTAAGTTTGTACATATAGACAAAGTTTTAAAGTCGGTTTTTATTTTTTCGTAAAAATCTACTTTCCATAATTGAAAATATGCCTTGTAGAAAATATTTGTTTTAGTGATCGTAGACGTGCCGAGAATATTATAAAATATATTTACTTAAATATGTATTTTAACATTAATCAAATAATCTTCAAATCCCTATTTGATGTTGGGGCCGTCCACCGATTAGAATTACACATCAAATGGGTATTTGAGGATTTTGAGTTGAGGATTTTGTGTTTGGATATTTCGTGGTAACCTGGTGTAGGCTGGATAATAAACTTGTTTTAAAATTAAATTAATTACTGTGATAATACTCTAATAAAAATAAATGAGTGCATTCTGCGTGCAAGTAGAAAAAAAAATAGGAAAAAAAGTCATAAAACTAGAACGCTAGTACTAATATTAATTGTTGTTCAGTTAAGTAGACAGAACTTTGTAAAATAAATATCGCTCATTAACTCAAAAATTGTCATTTTTCATAAAATGCATTTCAAAGATTAGGCTCTTTGTTATTTCAGTAAGAAATAGTTTCAAAACTACCTCTCCCTTATCGCGAATTATGAAAGCTAAGATATGACGTTTTTACAGTTAAAATACAGTTAAAAGTATATACGAAATTTAGTCCACCCGTAAAAGTAATTCAACAATAATGATTTTTGAGTTATGACGTTATTTAATAATATTTAATGAGCGATATCTCTAAAGAGAATTTTACTGACGCTCGTCATCGACATCACACAAAATGTTAAAAACTTCCAAAGATTCTCTTTTCGTTATGGTAATACCGTAGTGTTTATCACAACAAGCAGCAGATGTCACCCGTGTCGATAAACTGAGAAATATGGCATATTTTGCACACATTCGCGGTTTAACGTCACCTGTGTTTGTCGAAGCCCCGCCATCATTTTACAAATTCATACAATACGTCTTGTGATGTGTGTGCGTTCTTCTGTGCGAATGCTGTGAGAAATGTTTGAACGTCCTATTCGCGAAACCCGAAGAAATATTTCTCGAAGAATTTTTTATAGATCGAAATAATATCGAGCCTCGAGTGCTGCTTTGATTTGGGGAATAAAACCTGAGAATATAACGGTAACCGAGTGATTGGTGTCGACGTCTTTTTGCTGGAGGCGCCCGGCCATTTCTCCGTCGAATGTTTGTTTTATGAAGACTAGGGAACCCGAACCGCGTTTGATTGCCCTGTGCGAACTGTTAATTTGACATGGCCGGTAAGTTGTTGCTGGGATTTGATATGAATTTTAAAGCTCTCCGGGCCGTAGAGTGCATAAATTCATAGTGGCGGATCAGTCGAATCAAGGTCCTTTTAAAATTAGCTAAACGGCCGAGAGGAGTTTACAGGCGAAAAAATTAACCTTTCGCTGCTACAAAAAGCGCCCGATTCGAGCGAGCTTCGTCGCCCGTGTTCCCCCTCGCACACAGCAAGGCCGAGGCACACGCTTTGCAAAAGTAGAAAAAAAAAAAAAAAAAAAAAAAAGAAGAAAAAAAATAAAACGAAGAAAAATACGCTTTCGCATTGAGTGCAATTTAGATTTTTTCTACTTTAAAAGACACAAAATCAAGAGCTCGAGCACAGCGGCGCTGATGCAGGCCCCGAGCTTGAGCGGTGTGCCCTCGATGATTAGATTTATTTGCTGCAGGGGAGCCCCGTTCTGATCCGCAAATGCCTGCTGCATAACGCTGCAACAGATTATAAAACACGCTCTCCAAAAGTTCGAAACGTTTTCTCGTAAATATTGGCACCGCCAATTAATACAACACTCGCACTATATTATTATTGCGTTCGCCGCACGAACCGTGGAGGTTCTTTCGGGTAGGGGGCTGTTTTGATGCTGTGCTAATTTCTAGCGCTTCGAAGCAGACTCTGTCCACGTGACAAAGGACGCAAGTCTTTAAATCGGTGGTTGTTTCTCATGCTGCCTTCAGGTTTACATTAAGTAATAAAGAAAATTCCAATTTTGGGCGGATATAGGACACCAAAATCAGGTCATATACCTTCTCCAAATAAGACGACGTTCTGTCTCTCGATAGTATCGACTTTTTCAGCCCTAACCATTTTTACAGAACTATTCTGACAAGTTGCTACTTCCCAGACGATATAATCAACAAAATCAACTTCCTCAAAGCTGGGAATCTATCTTATTTGCCATCTTATTAGTTCATAATGCAATATTCTGCACTCGTCTTTCAGATCTCTCCCCACGCGGTGTACATTCACTTCGTAAGGTGGAAAATTTAAGTTGAATTGCACTACGGCGTCTGATGCAGCTGCTTTCTATCCCATCACTTTTGCATTGTTAAACCAAATGTAGGCGGTGGCTCGATCACCGGAAAAAATCGGTTCTAAATTTTCCAAATTTTGCATGAAATTAGTAATGATGTTAGCTTATAGTACTAATTAAATTATAAAACTGCGAAAACTAAAACGAATTAGCAATTACAAAATAATTAGTTTCGTTCAGCGAAGTGGGACTTATGTACCATGTAATTGGGGTAGTTCATTTCCATTAGAATTATATGCTAGATTTCTTATCAAAACTTTAATATGTATCAAAGTGCGACTTTTTTAACTATACCAGAAGAAACCTACTATTGTAGCAAGTTACAAGAACCTAAAACTAAATGGGAAAATTTACATCATCCCAAGATTTCCAATTATCTATTATATTCTGTTGAACTGTGTATTAACCCTTTGTACTCGGCGACTTTGCGGCCCCAGCGGGCATATCCGAAAGGGTCAACAAAATTTCTTATAAGAATAAGAAATAGTATTCAATTATAATTGGATTCGAAGATGAAGTGCACTAACAAAGCCCAAAGAGCAAAATGTCTGCCGGAGACTATTAACATTTTTAAGTGATGTAATGAGTAACTAATGTTTAAATCGTGAATACATGATAAAGTTCTTGAATAAATATTAAAAAAGTAATAATAGTTATAAATATTCGCTTCAGGTATAAACATCTCATGTAATATATAGTACTCTTGTTTATTCAAAAACCCAAAGTTTTTCCAGAGTTGGATAGTTTCGTTATGCAGGAATAAAAATAACTTTAATAATCATTGTTGTTTCATAACGTTTTTAAACAGCGTCAAGTAAATATTGACGGTGACAAAAGGTTAAAAACCCCTTTTGTCACCGTCAACACATTTGATAAAGTTATCAGGTAAGTATAGGTCCCTTAAAAAACAAAGTAGATTTGTCGGTCGATTCGAAATTTTATTCCCCAAACAAACCTGCCCGGTTTTTATTTTTCGGTTGAGTTAGTTAGAAAGTGTAGATAGATGTATGAAAATTCAATAGGTATAATATTTTTAAACGCACGATCCCTGCTAATTTAAGGTTATTATTTTTTATATAATGGCTTCGCCTCATTCAGTAGTCCAAGATACGAAATATCAATAAAATCAGTCGCAAAATTGCACTTTGAACTGCGAATACTTTGAAAAAGTAGCCCTTTATAGGAGAAATGATCTCTAGGCACCGATACAATTTTCTAATAGTTAAAGTTTTAGCAAGGTTAATACAATATGTATACCTTTATAATAATGAGCGAATCGATAGAGTAACTAAGATAAAATACCTGGGACCTCAGTTTGAATGTAAAGCACCGAAATTAAGTGCAGAATTGAACAAGCAAGAGCAAGTGTGGAAGCGATATTAACATGGCTCTAAAAGTAAGGCTATTGAAATGTTATGTAAGCTCTCTTATATGGTGTAGAAATATGGAATCCGCAAAATGACACACAGAAAAGACTAGAAGATTTCGAAATGTGGCTCTATATATAAGAATTTTAAAAGTCTCCTGGTCCAACAGATTAGTAACAACGAGGTTCAGAGGAGAATAGGTAAGAGAGAACTCATCAATCCATAAAGAGAAAGAAGCTAGAATACTACGGCCACATTGTGTGAAAAAAAAAAATACCAATTACTTCAGATTATTCTTCACTACAAAATCAGTGGCACACGTGCGCCAGGAAGACAAAGAGTAATGTGGCTAGACAACATAAAATAATGGTGTAATTTGAGATTAACAGAACTCTTTAAAGCTGTGCTAGACAAAAATTTACTTATAAGGATATTGCCAACATCCTAACAAGAAGAAGAAGGCAAATTTTTTGGCCCGGTGATTAAATACGAGATAAATACAATAACAATTTCTAAAAAAAACAACAGGTCCAAAATTGTGGAAGATAACCATATTTTACATGCAATTCAGTTATCAAACCCTTTTGATTTAACTCTAGTTCAGTTACATAATTTGTTTAATGTACACCCTATGAAGTTCACAATGCTAATTTTATAATTTTTAACAATTTACTCTCTGAAGATTTAAAACTAGTGTAAACAGATGGGTATATAGAACTGATTGAGTATTTGACACCTAAGTGATCTGCATAGAGTGTTTAGTATTCAAACAAAATTACATTTAGAAATTATCTTTTTATTTATAAAGATCAAACAAAATTCACATTTAAAAATATATCTTTCTACTTATAAAGATCTTTTTTTCATATTGCATTTAAGTACTAAGCAAATTATTTTCCGCATGTCCAAATCTCTAATTTTCTTTAGTACTCAAACGAAAGGATTTCCTCTAAGCAGCCCAAATCACGATACCCCAATTAAAAAGGGTCAATTTTTAGATTGTTAAGTATAAAATTTCTATTTCTGTTGTAATTAAAAAAGAAAAACATCGACTGGCAATTCTTTTCTGACAATATTTTTAAAAAAATTGTCGTATTTCTTAAATTTTGCAAACACGTGGCTTTCGAATTCAATATCAGTCTTCCAACATTTTTATTTCCAGTAAATAATATACCTTTATTTTTTGACTAGATCGAGAGTAGATATAATGCTGTATAATGTTCTTTTCCCGCTCATATTTAAGCAAAAATACATCTTTATACTTAAGCAAGCCCTGGTGTTCTATCTTGATATAAGTGTATATTGGGGCCAATGAAAATCATTGACAGTCAAAGAGGTTGTTGCAAAACAAAAGTTAAAATATTCATGCATTTACCGAGACATAATGTTCCCTCTTGTGTTCAACTTTTTTCTTGTAACCGTCTGCTAACAAACGAAAACAGGTTCTTAGAATATTATCTAACCGCCATTTACTACTCTCAAAAAATGTTATTTAGTTATTTAGCCGAACGATCAATTTTATAATTAGCGTATTGAATGCAGGAGCTTTAATGAATTGCATTAAACTATGTATTAAGAAAACTATTTTATTTCAGGTAATGGCGAAACATCGTGGTGCTTCTCACAAATAAAGGGAGCTTTAGAAGATGATGTCACAGATGCCGATATAATCTCTTGCGTAGAATTTAATCATGATGGTGAATTGCTTGCTACAGGTGATAAGGGAGGGCGAGTCGTCATATTCCAAGTGAGTATATTAATAGGAATAAAAATAAATCCACTCATCTATGTCATGATAACAACGAGAGCTGTTGTATTTAAAAGCCTGCTTAAAAATATTGCGACATATTACGTCACTTAAGCTTGCCGGGAACACATTCAGCAATTGGTTTCATGGCTTTTAATCTCATATTTTCTTAACAAACTGAAAAGCTAAATAGCCAAACAAATTATGATTAAATAAAAAATGTTTGCACAATTGAGTTTGTCTCATTAACACGGGTGGAGAAAATACTTAATGTATGCATGGTTTGATCGCAACTGATAGAAATCATATCTGTCGCTTTTATCTTTTGAGTAGTTTATACATTCTTCAATACAATACTTAAATACTGACATTTTAACATTTAAAAAGGGGAGGGGTAGTGTAGGTTGTTTGTTTTTTAAATTAATTAAATAGTTTACCTTAAAAAAAATCGCACAGTGCTCTGAAAGAGATTTTCCATCTGTAAATTAATTATTTGGCCAAACACATCACAGATCTTTTAGATAATTTAGTAATGCTGAGTGCATAAACTTTTGAACTCCGTGTCGCGCCAGGAAGTAAACAAAAGTTATGTAAACATCTTCTGATCTACATGTAAATATTTAATCTATTCCTGCTGAATTTTTATGTGGCTGCCTGAATACTTCAGTGCAGAAAAACGATACTAGATAAAGTTATCTGCTGATATAGATCGCTAACAGTTTGAACTTGCCGCAGGTGTCTATACGAGGGACAAAATCATTCTTTACTGCCATAATAATTAACCTCACAATCTTTCTGAAACGCTCCAACATCACAATGAAAAATTCTTGCTAGAGTATTGATTATCTCGAAGTGTATCTAAGCGAAAGATAAATACCACACTACACACCGAAATGTCTTGTTTAATGTAAATAGTAATTTATGGTTTTAAATTATATTTATTTAGGGTTTTTTATTTAAATAATGTGGTAGTGTTGTGTGGTATAATCTGTTATAGTTGTTAAGTACGTTTGAAATTTTGAACTTTAAGGTGGTTAAAAATATAGAACAAAGTGAGTGAAAGTATATTTAGAACGAAAGTATTTGAGTTGTTTTAGATTATGATATAAACTTGATATGCTTTCAAGTATATGTTCTTTGTTGTTGCCATTCTATTGTTGTTAGTTTAAGTCATTAAAGACATTCTCAGACGACCGCCATTTCATAATTTGAAATTTAATCATAATCACACTCAAATCATAGCAATTTTTGTTTTGAGTGGCAGTTTATATGATAGTGGATGTTTCTGTATGTTTTAAACTGTTAATTACTTAGTCATTTATTAAACCCTTTGCACTCGAGGGCTCCGGAGCGGAGCCATTTAAAATTTGTCTTCAAACTCGAGGGCTCCGCTATGGAGACAATGCAAATAATTTCCAGTTCATAACATAAGGACAAAAACAAATCGAAATAACTTCACTCTTCTTTTAATGCGCATATCATTTACATATATGTGAATATGATTTCTCTATCGAAATTGCTTCGAGTTGCTAGTAATATGAATGAAAAAAAGCTTCGAGTGCAAAGTGTTAAACTTTTCTAATAGAAAAAATCAGCTCCTTTTCCCCTTTGTTTTCGGCACTAGCCTTACTCATTCTTTAATCATCACTTTGTTAAATGACGCATTTGTTGCATTCTATTCAGCAATTGACCTTGTTAAGCTGAATTGAGCAGTTTTCTACAGAAATTCTGAATGCAGCCCATGTTTATCACATTCATCGGATATTTTTATTTGAAATATTTTTTAATATTACATTTTTTGAAAGAAATTTTAATTCTAATGATGAAATTTACTTCTTGCAGAGAGATCCAGCCTCCAAAACAGCCATTCCGAAGAGAGGCGAATACAATGTATATTCGACTTTTCAATCGCACGAACCGGAATTTGATTACTTAAAGTCGTTAGAAATAGAAGAAAAAATTAATAAAATCCGGTGGCTGCGACGGAAAAACCCAGCACATTTTCTTCTATCTACAAACGACAAAACAATAAAATTGTGGAAGGTATCAGAACGTGATAAAGCGTTCGAAGGATATAATACAAAAGAGGAGAATGGCATTGTTAAGGACCCCAGCTGCATAACCACATTAAAAGTTCCTTCAATAAAACAAATAGCGCTTATGGTTGAAGCGTCGCCACGACGCATCTTTGCCAATGCACACACGTATCACATAAACTCAATTTCCGTAAATTCTGACCAAGAGACTTATCTCTCCGCCGATGATTTGCGAATAAACCTGTGGAATTTAGAAATAACAGATCAAAGTTTTAATATCGTTGACATAAAGCCGCAAAACATGGAAGAACTGACGGAGGTGATAACGGCGGCGGAGTTCCATCCGACCGAATGCAATTTATTTGTATACTCAAGTAGTAAGGGCACAATACGATTATGTGATATGAGATCAGCAGCGCTATGCGACAAGCATGCAAAACAATTTGAGGAGCCTGAAAATCCAACAAATAGAAGTTTTTTCAGCGAGATAATTAGCTCTATTAGCGATGTAAAATTAAGTAATTCTGGCCGGTATATGATATCCCGGGACTATCTAAGCATCAAAGTTTGGGATCTTCACATGGAAACAAAGCCAATAGAAACCTATCCAGTGAGTACTAGCATGCTGATTTTTTTTCTTAAACTCTTGTTTCTACATTTTTATTTTTGATGTCCATTTAGGTACACGAATATCTTCGGGCTAAGCTTTGCTCTTTATATGAAAATGATTGCATTTTCGACAAATTTGAGTGCTGTTGGAATGGGAATGACACGGCTATAATGACTGGCAGTTACAATAATTTCTTTAGAGTTTTTGATCGCAATACGAAAAAAGATGTCACGTTAGAGGCTTCGCGGGACATTATAAAACCGAAGACGATTCTGAAGCCGCGTAAAGTGTGTACGGGTGGGAAGCGGAAAAAAGACGAAATAAGCGTTGATTGCCTTGACTTCAATAAAAAAATTCTTCACACGGCCTGGCATCCCTTAGAGAATATAATTGCAGTTGCAGCCACCAACAACTTATTTATATTTCAAGATAAATTTTAGCTAACAGTTTTGTTATTAACGATTATTACATCAATTAATTCTCTAATTATTTCAATACTTTAATTACAATCGAATCATTTCCACGCCATGTTTCCAGTTAAATAATCAAGCAAGTGAAAAAAAAACTAAATAAAAACAAACAGCATAAGCAGGCACGGCTGACGACCTACACTATCAGTTTGCCATGTTCGAGAAGAACCTAAACACTTAAACCGAATGAGGAGATAAGATTAAAATAGGCATAAATAATTTATACAAATTGCATACAAGTTCAACCTGAGAAGAATAAACTTAAACGTAAAATTATAATTATTATTATTTTTTAATTATAATACTGTGTAAAGTTATTGTTTATAGTTACTTACGACTAGTTGTTTAGTTCTAGATTTATTTTAATCCTTTTGCGGATTCTCAATAAATTTGTTCATTTATGAATTGAGTAGAATTTTCGTTTCTCGAATTGGCTTTTTGTCTTCTCTCGGTTTACGTTTTGTTTCATAGAATGTACTGTGCGAATCAAAAATATGCTTTACAAACGAAAATGTATTAGCTGTGTTTTTTTGTTGTTAAAGGAATCGTGGATAAATACAATAAGTGCCATCGATTTTTAGCAACAATTTTTAAATTTTCGATCATGTTTTATTGTTTAATTCGACAAAATTTTATGATAAGTTAGAATCCAATATTTCGATTTCGATAATGTCTGATGTCGGATTTTTATTACCATTGGAAATATATCTGGATTCGATTTATTTTCAATTTACTTACAGGTCTTAAACTTATATTTTATTTCGATTTGAAGAATAAGAAACCGATTAAAGGTGTTAAGTGGGAGACTGATTATGTTCAAATTATCGTTTTTCATTTAATCCATTTTTTACATTAGATTGTACTTTAAGAGATATTCAAATCAAATCTGCGTTAAACGTTTTCGTTTTTTAATTTTGCAGTTTGCCGTTTATTCGAGAGTATTAAGATCGCTCTGATGTAATTTTGAGCTATATGTGTTCGCAAATTAATGAATTTGCCTTTTTGTTCAGAACAAATTTTGTTGTAATATGGAGTAAGTCACCAAATTTTATCATCATCATCAGCGATCTGAATTTGCCATGTTTTTATAGTTTTTTCTGTCCATATTATTTTTAAGTGAAATATTTTCATACCATTTTAGAAGTCAAGTTTTTATTTCACTCAAATGAATTTTGCATTATTAAAAAAACAATATTCGAGTTCTTCGCGCAATTGCAATATAAATAAATCTGTTCACATCATCGACTCATAATTATAATATGGCAAGTGGCTAAATTACCTCAGATTAATTAGTGAATTAAGTAAATCTGAGTATGATTGGTTTATACGAATGAATTTGCTCTATAAGGCTTCAATTAATTTATCAATGTTTGCGCCACATCTTCTACATCTCTCTGAAACTAGATTCTATTAAAGGCATAAAGTGTTTAATTGAAAATCAATCCAAACTTGAGAGTACAAGTTACTGTAAATTTATTGATAATTATCGCAATTATTTCTTTCCGTATGTATTTTAAACTTACCCATTGGGTATAATTTCCAAATTGCTGTACGCTCTTCTGATACTATTTCCTGATTGTGTAATACAAATTAGGAGCTCTTTAATTATCTATATCTGCTCGTTTAGTTTTTCCCAATTGTTGATGGCGAGTTTTAATTGCTGAGCCAACAAACTAATGAACTTGCCATCAAGATCATGCAAATTAATAAAAAGAAAAACCGTCATTCAGCAATTTAAAATATAAAGCTCAACACTGCAATTGATGTGTTCGAATTCGACTTATACGACTGAATCAGTGTTGCTGTTATAAGAAGATTGGTTTGGAATCTTAGTCCTGATTTAGCAACATAATTTGCATTTGAGGTAATAATATTGAAATAAAGATTAAAGCTGTTTTCAAGAATTCAGTTTGTACAGCTGTTTGCATAATTCAGCAAGTACTCTAGTTGAACTGTATTGCGTAGACTACAGAAACTGAAACTTTTCTTGAAAACTACCTGCGACTTGTGTAACTTGTTTCATTGAGAATAAAGCTTTAATTCTATTTATTTTAAGTTATTAGCATAATTTCACATCTGCCTATATTTAAAATGCTAGTCATTACTGTATAAAATTTTCCCAAGGAGGTCAGTTTTCTTAAATAATTGTTTTCAGTACGCTGTGACAAATAAAAGTATCTAGATATCATTTTCTGTAGCTAAGGTGATAGTTTCGCACCGTTTTCTTCCCATTACAGTAACTTGTAAAGGTTAAATACAACACGATTTACTCACTTTTAGTACGCTTCTGCGTTTTTATTTTTATAATTTAATTATTTGGTTGCTTTGTTTTATACTATCCAAAAAAAAATGGGAAATTCAAATTGATTTTAATTAGATTTGTTAGTTACCAAGTGACCCAAAATAAGTTTATTTTGTATTAAATAAGGTGCAAACGCGATTTATAGTGTATTTGAAGATGAGTTAGTATTTAAACAAATTAATAGTATTAACAAATTTGCTATTCATTTAGCATTAAAAAATTGGAAATGCAAGCAGAAAGACATTATCATGAAATTATTTTTTCAATTCATTAAATTAGGACGATTGAACTTAAATTCCATGATACTTAATATTTGATGCATTATTATTATTGTTGAGTTGTTCTTATAAATGGTTGTATTCAAAGGAATGATTTTATTGATATGGTGTAACTTTCAAAATTATTAAAGGAACAGATGGTTTTCGATTTCGTCTTCCATTATATTATCCATCATTAATCATTTTCACAGTACATTTCTTTCTAAAATAAAAAAAAATAATAATTATAATTTCTGTAATTGCTCTTTATTTCGCTAAATATTAATATAAGTACAGCGAGTGTGTGTTGCAGTCCAAGAATTAAAATTGGCATCATGCAAATCTTGTAAAAAAAAGAAAAAGAAAAACTCAATAAAATTAAAGAGATTAAATTGTTAATATTTATTATTGAACATAAAAAAATTCACGAGTAATTACAAAAGATACAAAGCAACAACAGTGTATTGATAATATAAGTGGAAACGTAAAAGACATTACAGATTTTCTGCTGCAAACATTAGCTTTTTAAACCGATACTGAAACATAATTTTTTACATAAAGTAGGAAAATAAATAAATGAATAAATGAGCTAAGTGCTTCAGATGTAACTAAAAGCGATAAATAGGCGATTAACAGAAAAAAATAAACAAAAAAATATTTTGACAGTGCCTTTTCATTTATGATTATTTTTTAAACTTACGCAATTTTGCATTAATTTTTTATTAAATAAGATTTTTAAGTAAAGGAGTTCACTTAAATGATGTCCGTATCTGTATATATGCTTTATAACCGTAGAACAAATAATTTATTTAGTCACATTAAATACATTCCAGATTATCCTAAAAATTAATCGACTTTACTCTGGTTTAGCTGAATTGTATTAATTGCTCTTTCTTTTTCTAACCTTAGTTAAGAGGATTTTGATTGGGGTTTCCTTTTAAGTTTAACCAGTTTATTAAATGTTTATACTGTAGCTGTATTATTTGACCATCGGAAATATAACAATCAACAAAGTTTCGAGTCGGTCCGATTTGTAGAAATTGGTTCAAATTGAATGACAAGATTAAAAAGTAAAAACATGTAGAGAAAATACTACTTAGCGTAATTTTAAATTTTCATTGCCATCATTCAGGCTAGTACTATTGTTATTATTATTCACCCTGTATAATGACTTCCTAAATCAAATTTCCACTGAAGGTCGAAAGAGTATCGTATTGATGGATAATAATGCCATATGAAATTTTAAGTCGAATTGCTTGATTTTCAGTGAATATGCATAGTGTTGGTTTTTTCTTATTAGCTAAAGGTGAAGTCAATTCTGCAGTATAGATAAATTATAAATGGATTTTCCCTTTTTTTTCGGAAAGGCTTTTCCAATATCCTCCCCTATTTATCAGCTTTTCACACTGTGTAGCAGTTGTTATTTTCGTCAATCTTTGAAAAATGCTGTTCTTAAACAAATTATTTAAATAATTTCTACCATACAATAGGTGAATTGCAATATTCAATTTGTTTTTGTATAGTTTAAGAAGCAAAATAAGCGTTAAATAGGAAGATTTACTTATCACAAATAGTATATTTATATTATTTACACTACCTGTAGCATTAGGACTCGTACATTTATTGCGGAATATAAAAATTTCATCATCCATATTATTATTTCATTGGTGTGGCCACAGAGAGATTTTCTGTTTCTAATATAAATTTTAGGGGAAAATTTGCCTCGAATTTATATGTAGATCCTAATCCAAATTACACTATGTTATCACTAGTACGGATCACCTATCATGAAATGTGTCAGCAGCCTTCCTTAATTTGTTGCTAATTAATTCTACATCAGCTAATTTGTGTAGCTCAGTGGTAGAGAAATGCCAGGGCACATTACAAATCATTTTAAGAATTTTATTTTGTGACACTTGAAAGTTTTTTAATATCAGTTTGTGCACATTGAACCACACAGGTGCGTCGTACAGCCTGAGCGTTTGAAATATAACTTTATTTATTATGAGCTTATTTTCCAAAGTGAGTATTGATCGTCTGAATTAATGAAAGGGTACAAGACTTTTATTAGGATGCCTGTTAGAAATATTTTTATGTGCTTTGTAAAGGTGAGTTTTTTATCGGGTGAATCCTAGAAATTTTGCATGCTCCTGGACTTCTCCGAATAAGGAACATAACAAGTTTTTTAGAAGACAAAGTGCAACAAGGAATATGTTTTGCAAAAAAGTCGAAAGTTTGCAGTGAGAAGTTCAAAAAAGATCTGCAAAATTGCTTAACGCCTTATCGACAAATTTTGTAAGAAGTTCAGAATAGAAACATTCTCCAACTTGAGTCTAATTGTACGAGTATTACGCAACCTGGTAGCGAATATGTATCAAATCCATATTAAGAAAAAATTATTACATATTTTGGCCAAGTGAAGACGAAAATGAGTAGAATTTTTAGGGTTTTGCGGTAATATATAAAATTTCTGAAGTAAATATTTTTTAAATGGAATTTCTATTTTATTTTCGTCATTATAATGTCATAGGGAATTCTTGCGTACAAATTTTATTTGTGTTTTCTAATGCTCTTCCCATGTATTATTAAAATTACTAAAAATATTTTTAGAATATTCTTTTCTCTATTAACCCTTAGCGGGCACATGGGGTAACTAGTTACCCTTAGGGCCTAAGGCTTAGGCTCAGAAAAAGTGAAATTAGAGGTCTAAAACCTTTGAAATTGATACAAGTAACGACATCTGCCGGTAGTAGACAAGTGTGAGATGTGACTCCATTACATAGGAAGCCGAAAAAACACGTGGCGGCGCGTTGAGCGTTCATTTTCTCGGCTGGGGTAACTAGTTACCCCAGTGTGGCCGCAACCGTTGCTCGGCACAGATCTTTTTTTTTTCAAATCTACTTGTTTCTGGTGCCAATAGACAAAATAAAGGTTTGTTTTTGATATTCTAGTAAAAAAATATTTTTTTTTATTCCTAGCTGTTATGGAATCTTGTCTGTTCATGTGAAATAATTCAGTTCGTTTTTATATGATATTGTTTATTGAATAAATCTAGTGTACGCTCATTGTAGGATAACACGTGGGTTCTAGGTTATGAAAATATTATGTATAAACTTAGTTTCATATATATGAACAATTTATATGTCTCAAATGCCCATAAATAAAAAAAATTGACAAGATACTTTCTAAACAATTTTTTTACTAAAAAAGTCCCACATCTACACGTGAGAAGTGAAATCGATTTTTTTGTTTTCACTTTTCTTTACCTTAATGCATGTTTAGAAGCTAATAAAACACAAAAAAAAGCAAATTTTATGATTTGTAATTGTTTTCATTTTTCCCTCCAGTAATTTGGCAAAATAAATATAGTTTTAGAATGATCGGCGGATATTGTTATTTTTTTTATGGTAGTGGTATATGTTGTGCGTACAATCCTAAAATAAGCCCTTATTATTGAAAAATGACGGAGTAATGAATTTTTTTCTGAAAAAAGCCATTTTTGCTGAATTTTCACAAATATGACCAGTTTTTAGGACGCCATCTAAAAATTGACCGATAAAAATCATTAGAAATGTTGAAGAACTCTTCAACAAACATGAAACAATCGGTTAGAAGTCTTACAACACCCATATATCTTGTACAACTAGGTTTTTCAGCGTGGGGTAATGAATTACCCTATGTGGCCGCTATGTGGCCTGGCTGAGGTGTAGCCGCTAAGGGTTAAAAAATTACCGCTTTTTATTTGTCATTAATTATTTTTTTTAATACACATACATATTTATATTATATTTATTTAGATTTATATATTTGTAGATATAAATATGAGAGCGTTCTTTTTGATTTGTGATAAACTTCATCCTCTGGGTCATGATAAACTCAAATCGATTTTTTTTTTAAAAACATACTTCTGCTGTATTTTTTCCGGGCATTTTTTTTAATTAAATGTATTTTTTACAATATTTTAGTCAATTTTGTAAAATAACATTCTAAATAAGTTTTTCTAATTTCTGACAAGCAATGATCTCTTAATATATATAGCAATATAACATGAAATAAATGAAATAGATTTAAAATGGTCAGACGAACAGACAAAATTACAGACAAGGGAGGTTGGACGGGTTCATTCAAGGGTCGTTAACTGAGAAACTGTAAAACGACGCATACCATGGCCTGTTGTAGGTGGTCATTGCTTTGGGTTATACCGAAAATATCTCATTTAAATTCTAGCGTGAGTCAATTGCCCGCTTATTTTGCTTACACACAGCGAATGCTCGCTTGCTAACTATCTAGCAGACAGCCAGACAGCGAAGGTAAGGAGGCGCACACTGATTTCTTAAGTTCGAAACATGGCTCCTCGACTTAGCCAAGTTAGTATCTGATCGCCAAGAAAAGCTATAGGTTGGCACAGGTAGCAAGCAGCCACCTCGTCGCAAAAATGAAAGTGGTTTGAAGCGGGTTTCCCCTTTGTTTCTGATCTCTTTTATCATATTTAATGTTAAATAAATTCTTGTGCTTGTGCAAAAGTGGTAAGAAATGAAATTCTCATGATACTACACGACGTGCTGGAAAAAAATTTTATTAAGGAAGTGTGGGCCCCTTAAGAGTGCAACTAAAATAAGTGAAAAAGATGAAAATTGCGTCCGCAATCGAATTTCCGCACTGGTCATGGATTATTATTCTGCTTCTGGGCTACGTATGCCAAACAGGTGAGTGATGAGATTTTATCATTTAATTAGATTGCCGCAAATAGTTTTGATTGGAATTTACTGTTGAAGTGAAAGATATCTAAAATACTTTTATAAGACATTTACGTGACGCTAAGTGAGCTGGCTGAATATTTGAGAGTGGTCAGCCCTATAGAGAGAGATTGTCATTCTATCCCAAAAACGAAAGACTTCAACAAAAGCGAAAAACTTGTTTTTTATACACATGTTTCGTTTTGCGGTGAGAGCAAAAATTTGCACTATACTCGCCGACTGTGACGACAAATTTCTTTAAATGAGATTTATTCGTTTCACTTTTACTTTTTTGGAGTAAAACACAAACAGTGCGAGAATATGCGTTGCGTAGTGGAATCTTAAAGCAGCGAGTGTTTCCTTTTTGCAATAATAATGGTAGATATTTCGCCATGTGGCATATGATGGGGAAATTTAGAAAATTTTATAATTTTTCATTTGCAAACTCATTTCTGCACCTCTCACCCTTGAAATTTTGGTAGTTATAGAGCTGTATGGACGGCCGACTTCGAATTTTGGTGAAAGCAAGGATGGTAGGTCATTTTTTGAAGGCTTTCCTAAACAAGTTTTCTCACCAAGTCTTTTCGGCAAATTTTGGCAACAAAGACGTACGCTTATGAATAATAATTTTCTTATTAATATTTTGATCAATAGTCCTGAAAGCTGCTGAGTGACTCATTTTTCTAGCGTGTTTAGTTTCCTTACAATCCGGTCTTTCTATTTCTGGTTTCTTTGAAAGTGCACTGCTTTTGATACATATATATAAAATATACCTACCTATGGATAGGAAATTGACCAGTCTTCTTAACGTTGCAAATAGTTCCTATATGACCTGGATAGTAAAATCGGGTTTTGTAACTGCAATCTTTGTGTTTTTCTTTTTACTATACATATACGACAAGATTCGAAATCGAAATGCTCTCTTTAAGAAGCATATGCATATCTAAAGATAATAATTTCTTAATTTATCTACTGTTGAACTGAAATTGGTGGAAGAACAAATTAATAAATGTTGTTTTAGAATTAAGTTATTATAGAACTATCACATATGAACATGTAGAGAAATATTCCTTTTAAGGTGAGAAAGGTGATTTTTTTTTATAAATACGAATAAATAGGTTGAAAGACGTTCATGAAAATATAATGATCATTTGAAGAAATATACAAAAATATTACTATACAAAGGATGAAAATACAAAAAAATTAAAGTTAAAAAGTGGTTTGGTTTTCTTATTTTGCGACTGTACACAGCACAGATATCCTGGCTAAACACAATGAGAAGTAATTGATTGTTATATCATTAAAGAAATAGATTTTATCAGACTTTATATTACCATTATTTACATATACTCTTTTAATTTTCAAATCAGGCTGGTTGTATTTCAATTTAACAAAATCACCTTAAATATCAAGAATATCATTTCAAACTATGTAGTCTGAATTTTCGATACTAATAAGGCCAATTTTTCAAATCAAACTAGTCCATTATTTAAATTCAAACAAGCCCAAATTTTCACTTCAACCAAGTCCAAATTCTTGAATTAAAATGTCTAACTTTAACTCGAAATGTATTCAAATAACACATATTTTCCTCTTCTTTTGTCCGAAGTTTAACTTCGGTTGGAGTAGCTTCAACAGCTCCTTGCCCATCTTATAAATTAAATTACTTGCCAATGTATTCGCTGATAACTCAATTGAAAACATATTTTCAAAAATTAAAACGCATTTCATAAATGTTCTTACTGATCCTAACTTTAACTCCTGTCTTGTAGACTTATTGGAAATAGTTTATAAACAATAAGATGCCAATACTGTGAAAATTATGTTTCAGTATGGTATCCAAACCTCCACAAGCTCTTGAAGGTCAAATTTTCAGATGATTTTAACCCTTAACGGACGAGAGGCGACTCTCAGTCGCCACGGTGTTCCGCGTGGCAGGACGAGTGGCGAGTGAGAGTCGACACTCGGTGTATATGTTAGATTTTGTTATCTCCAAACAACAGGGTCGCACTATTGGTTCTGGGAAAGGTTCCTTAGCTATCTGGTCAATGTATGAAATGACATACCATAACAGAGATAAGATATTGAAACATTCTTCGATGAGTGTAGCTCTGACAGTGGTTCCGACATCAGTTGAGATTATTGTGATACATGTCCAGAAAAGCCATGGATGCATCTTGGTCAATGCTTCGTAAAAATAAAGTTTTTAAGGTGTAAATATAGATAAACAATCGAAATATAACGTTTTTATGGGATAATTTATATGTAAGATCATTTTATTATATTATGTAAGTCACTCAACGCATTCCCAAAAATCGCTTCGTCCTGCTACCTCACCCGGTCGAAAAAGTCGTCGTCCGTTAAGGGTTAATATAAAATACTTTTGTTGTTAATAATACATCATAACAGACAACAATGAAACACATTTTAAATTAAAGATTAGGAATTTTTTGAGTTAAAACTTTGGACTAGTTAAGAAGTTAATGAAGAGCGAACATAAAGAACCTTTGTTGCATAGTTTTAATGGGACTCATAGTAAACTTTATAAAAGACAAATTAAACTGAGTTTTACTCGTAATTTTGTTCAGATTTAACATACTTTTATCGAACAAAAATAAAAACCATTAACTACTTTTATCAAAAAAAAAAAAACGCTATAAATAAATAGTTCAGTAGAATTCTGCAAGTCACAATTGCTAGGAACATTTTTTTTTATTTACTCAATAGATTTAAACTTGGGCCAATACCATACTGAAAAATGCATATATATTAACAGAATATATTTTTTGCAAGACAAAGCGATAATTACTAAGGCGGGTTTTTAACATAAAACAATTTTACTTTTATCTTAAGCGATTTCTTTGCTTATTTTTTGCGGGGGCATTCTTTAAAACGAGTAAATGCCCGAAAATGGTATTTTTAATTAAGAAGGCATAACATCTTCATGAACATCGATGAAGGACGACTATTCGATTTGTAAAAAGTTTCCTAAAGCTTGTGGGTACTTAGTTTAGAAACAAAATCCCGATGTTGCAACAATAATTCACTGACAAATATATAATCTAATTTAGCATCCTAAAATTATTCTCGTTTCACCAATTTTACACTTAAAACTGCCGTAAAAATGGCAAATGAGAATATCCATCTTATGTGAGTTATAGCAACAATGTTTGTGATTATTTACATAAATAAAATTTGTTATATTGTATTATTTTAGATAAAATCTATATACATTTTCTTCCATAATACCTGATCTTTCGAATACATTAGAGAAATCCTGAAGGTATTGAAAAAGGTAATAATCTTAGGATTCGAAATAAGTTTTATCTACATTGTTGTCCTATTTCCTAATCCAATTTCACATAGCTAAGTAGTAGTTTCCTTTTTGAAAAATGATTGGATAAGATACTAAGGGTCTAATGGCTTTTAACATTAAATATTTTTTTTTACTCTTTTTACGTAGAGAACTTTTATCGTTCCGAAAATTATAAAATCTCTCCATTTCAAGGTCTGCATTTTAGTATTGGAATTTACGTAGACAAGATATAACTTAGTCCTGATAAGGTTCAGGAATATTTTTTTAATTAAATTCTTCATTTAATGATTTTCTGTAAAAGATTTTGGTGTGGGGCTCGTAAGAGTCGAAATCTCCGTGACTTTTTTATTTGGAAAAGTGTCTAGTCAAACACTTTTTATCCAAAATATAAATAAAATTTAAAGAGAAAATACATAAAACTTTATTTTCAGAAACTGCCAGAGATGAAGAGGGCCCTTATCAGGGAAAGTACATCGGCAAATTAAATTCCTACCATCATCAGGTAATTTGTTATTTATCTATTCCATATTTTGCTTATCTTTATTGAACCCCAAAATGTTCAGGTATCAGGAGATGTTTACGCCGTAAATGAGTACACTTTTCTGTTAACTGGATTTAATTATGATGGAAACGGAGCTGATACATTCTTTTGGTCTGGAGCTTCAAACAGGCCAGGGCCTCAAGGATTCATTGTTCCAGATGAACATGGAAAGTAAGTTCCCTTCTATATATAAATTTTTAAGACACTTTAACATAAACATAAAATTTTAGAACAAACATTTTGGAGAGATACTTCAACAAGGAATTTACCCTTACATTGCCAGAAAAGAAAAAAATTACGGAAGTTAAATGGTTGGCGATTTACGATCTCGGCAGTCAAAATGATTTCGGAGATATTTATATCCCAGAAGAGTTTGAACCGCCAATGCCTCAAAAGGGTGCTAGCTTTTCAAAGCGAAGCCATAACGTGAGTAGTGGAGCGATTGAAATTTTGGACTCAAAAACACTTCGAATTCCGGAATTTAACTACGATGGAACTGGAAAGTCAACCTTCTTTTGGGCTGGCGTTGGTCCCCAACCGTCTAGCAAAGGGAACAAAATTCCAGATGAGATGGGATAGTGAGTTTAGAAAATTGCAATTGATATAATATCTTATTATTATTACATTATATAATTTTACAGCCTGGATCCTATTCGGAAATATGACGATGAAACTGTTACACTAGTATTACCCGGTGATATGACAATTTTCGACATTGACTGGATCAGTATTTATGATCTAGATTTAAACGAGAATTTCGGATCAATTCTTGTGCCTGATGGTTTGAACGTGCCACCATCTCTTGTACAAATTACTCCACTAGCAGATGCACTTCCGAATTGTAGACAATTACATAAAGATTTGCGTGTATCTTGGGAAGTTTTTGGACCACAAATTACGATTCAAATATCTGGACAGGTGGAGGAGGATGAATATATGTCATTTGGTATTTCAGGATCAGAGACACACAGCCAAATGATAGGATCTGATGTTGTAGTAGCTTACATTGACGGAGCCCGCGGTTATTCCACAGACTACAATATCACGTCACTAGCGCCAGTCAGCACCACTTTCCATTTCATTAATTCTCTTTAAATTAAATTAATTTCCTTTACAGTGCGTCCAGGTCCTGGGTCAAAATAAAGGTGTTTGTCGAGATGATGTGGTCGGAGGTTTGGATAGTTTCCAACTTAATACCTACAGCAGGGAAAATGGAATTAACACTGTTACATTTAGAAGAACTCTAATATCGTGTAAAATTATATAACCGATTTTATTGAAGTTTTATAATACTTTTATTTTTATTAGCTGATCCTGGAGACAAGGAATTCAAACTCGATCGGCCTATGTATGTTGTGTGGGCTATTGGCCAACTGGACTCAAACAAAGAGCCTGCTTATCACAATATTTATCCAAAAGCTGATATAATTGTACATTTCAATACCACAGAACCTGTTAATGATTGCTTCAGTTTTACGAAGGCTAAAGAAGAGGAAATTGAAGTTTGGAGTCAAACTCAAATTTTTGATAGGTGTGTTTGCTTGAGTGAATATTGATTGACTATTAAGAAAACGTTATTTCTCTTTTTTAGATCTGTGCGCACGTTCAACGCTATACTTGGGCCTGCTGGTGGAAGACGGGGCTACCAAGGGCTGACAGGTAAAATATTGATATATACATATATTCAATTTGTTCTCTTTTGTCACAGTAATGATTTTTAATTTATAGGTCACGTCTCAAATGGTTTGGCATGGTATATTAACGGGTTCATGATACCAGAACTTTGGCTGCGACGAGGATTAACTTATGTATTTAAGGTAAACTTAACTTAAACTGTTAAATTTTTTTTTCGTTTTTTCTTATTCTTTACTAAGCCTGAATATGTTTAAAAGCTAGGAAAGAATTTGTTTTTGGGCCATGTACATAATATATCGAGTATTTGGTTTCTTAAGAACTACTGCAGTGGGAAACTACAACATATCAGTTAAATTAAAGTCGACTCAAAGATTTACTCACCATTTGTTCATAGAGAATAGGTCTTTTATTTTCACTATACAACAGATTAGTATAATTTTTTCTTCTAACTCTTTTATGATTTGGATAATATCACAAAAAAGAGTCAGTATGGCGGTTTATTTATTTTTTAATTTAATGCAAAAAATGTAGTTCTACAGGCCGAATGTAAAAAATTCCATTTTTTACATTGAGAAGGCCAGAGCTGCAGAACTGAAAAGTTATTAAAAATCGTAAAAAAGCTGGTTTTATCTCGGGTTTTTACATTTGTCTATCTAATTAAACTAAAACACGTAACTTAACGCAACAAAACTAAATCTATAGGTCAAATTTAAGAATTTCATATTTTTACGTTCAGTAGGTCGGAGCTGCAGAACTGAAAAATAGTTAAAAATCTTAAAAAGCTGGTTTTATCTCGGGATTTTGCATTTGTCTATCTAATTAAACTAAACCACGTTACTTAACGCAACAAAACTAAGTCTATAGGCCGAATTTAAGAAAATCATATTTTTACGTTCAGTAGGCCAGAGTTCCAGAACTGAAAAATTGTTAAAAATCGTAAAAAAGTTGAATTTATCTCGGGTTTTTTGCATTTGTTTATCTAATTAAACTAAACTATTTTACGTAACGCAAGAAAACTAAGTATATAGCCCGAATTTAAGAAAATGATATTTTTACGTTCAGTAGGCCGGAGCTGCAGAACTGAAAAATTGTTAAAAATTGTTAAGAGCTGGATTTATCTAGGGTTTTTTGCATTTATCTATCTAATTAAATTAAACCACGTTACTTAATGTAACAAAACTAAGTCTTTAGGCTGAATTTAAGAATCATATTTTTACGTTCAGTAGGCCGGAGCTGCAGAACTGAAAAATTGTTAAAAATTGTAATCGTTTTATTTCATTATGAACAATTTCCTAATAAAATGTAGAAAAATCCTACGATCTAAATTTTTATAGTTAAGAAACCAATAACCCTGGGAAGTCTTGTCAATTTTCTTATAAATTCCTTGATTTGAAATTTTTACCACTAAATTATTTAAGTCATTTTGAACTTAAACATGTTTACAGCAGATTCGAAATGAACGATTCCGAGAATTCCTGAGTGTTAATTCTCTTATACCTTTGAAACAGATATTCAGTTCAAGGTACAAATTGACAGCATTTTGTATTGTCATCAGAACTAGACATTTATGCAATATTTAAAAATAATCGATTTAGCGATTGCAAGTTATATAAAAACTTTTGAATACTGAACCCTTGTAACCTATATTTTTTTCTCGATAAATAAAAACCCAAGGTTTAACCATGAGTTATATAAATATTCATTTATTTTGTATTTCAGGTTCGCGGTGGAAATAACCCACATTCACCAGAGTACTACCATCCGTTGGTGATAACAGATGAACCAAAAGGAGGGTACGATCGTCTTTCGGATGCAAAACAAAGTGAAATTCGAGTTTTGGCTGGCGTTGAATTTACGAGAAGGGGAAGGCCTAAACCGACAGCAGGTAAATACATTTACACGAGTATTAAGAAAGAAACTCTGTCGACCTTTCTCAATTATTTTATTCAGCCGGTCCTCTTTGCCTCGGAAGATACCCGTCCGGCTATGACAGGCGATTAGATGATAACTTCATGACTTTTAAGAAATTCAACAGGAGTTTGCGATTCTCATGTGATGAAGGTGACGCTGCCTCGCTGGAAATAACTCCAAACTCATCATGGCCGGATATTGTCTATTATAATAGTTTTACTCACGCGAACATGGGATGGAAGATTCACATAGTCGACAGCTACGTCAGAAGTGGGACTAGCGCAGAACTTGCTGGTGGAGCAGTGGCCCTTCTTTTATTCCTGGCTGCAATGAACGCCTATGTGAATTAGAGTTATACATCTAGACATTTTTAGAAAATGACTGAAACATTTGTCTTATTTAATTTTATTTAAAATCTGTCGATACCCTATCGCTTCCTATTCAAAACAAATAAAAATTGTAAATATTTTCATGTTAATACGTATGATGTTTTCATTTAATTATAGGTATGTATAGAAATCGAGAAAGATAAATATGTTGATTATGCTTTGTAAAATTCTTTGCTTACAGAATAATATTAAAAAATTATAAATGAACACTATTGAATAGAAGATTTTAATATTTTGAACCCTCGCTGAACTCAAGAACGTAACATTAACCTATTAATGCTCAAAACGAGGAGCACGCAAGTTCAATTGTACGATTCGAATAGCAAATTGGGGCGATTTTCTTCCAAATTCGTATATAAGGGGTTTTTGGGGATGCTCTTGCAGAATCTGGCATTTGTTTTGCATAAAAGCTTCAAAAACCCTATTATTTTTTGGGTTTTTTAAAAAAAGTCCTGATTTTTTTTGGTAATTTTTCTTTTCAAAGTCGATTATCTTGTCGTTGCTGCTATTGAATGATCATATAACCACCAGAAATCGCGGTCCGAATGTTTAAACTTTCTCAAACGATGGTTTTGAAAGTTTTTTTTTCTTTGATGAAATTTGGTGATATTTTTACTCAAAAAGGATCAATTATACGAATAAATTTTATATTACAAAAAGTGCTTAAAATTAGCCAAAGAACACGTGTGAATATGTGAATGTGTGAATATTTTCAGAATTTTAGGGGACATATTTGGATTTTGCAAAAATTGGCCAAATCCAAAAAACCAAAAGTAGTCCAAAAAATTTTCTTTGGCTAATTCTAAGCATTTTCTGTTCTATAATTTTTTTTGTAAAGTTGATCCTTTTCGTGTAATCGTAAAATCGCGAAGTTTTTTATTACATTGCTGTACAAAATGGCCAATTTGCTATTCGAATCGTACAATTGAACTCGCGTGCACAAAATCCTCGTTTTGCGCATTAATGGGTTAAACAAAGGATTTTGTTTTCATATGCCATGAATGCTATAAGTATGAAAAAATAAGAAATACACCTATCCCTCGATTTACACGATAGATAGGTTCCTCAGAAAACCGTGCAAATCGAAATCGGGATTTCGGGATCGGATTCGGAAGTGAAACCGTGTAAAACGAAAACAGACTGAAATGTGCATAATTCGGTAATTTATTTAAAAGTAAAATAAAAGTAAATATTAGAGATGCCACGAATATTCGGCAACTATTCGGTATTCGGCTATTCGGCCACTTTTTTTCGCTATTCGGTATTCGGCCGAATATGGTTAACTATTCGGCCGAATACCGAATAGCAATTTATTTATTATTTTTTTATTACTAGCTCTTGTTCCGCGACTTCGTCCGCGTAAATTATAGCCCATGTCCTTTCTAAGGCTCTAGAGTATGTATCTGTGTACCAAATTTCATTTAAATCGGTTCAGCAGTTTTGGCGTGAAATCGTGATAAACAGATTTAATTTCGTATTTATGATAAAATATAGTAAGGATTACCAAATAAATCATGAAAAAAGAACTCAAAATATTACTCACAAAGATATATTTATTTAACCAAAAAAAATAGCTAACAAATTAATATTTAAAATCTACCAGTGGTAAGTTATGATGAAAGAAAACAATTTTTTCAGCGTTTGTTGATAGCAGACGATTGCGTTTTTCCTCATAAATTATACCTGCTTCCGAAAACAGCCGCTCACTATAGACACTGCTACCGGGAGATGATAAATAAATCTTAGCAAATTGTGAAAGGGTTGGATATTGTTTCGCGTTTGCTGACCACCACTTGTAAGGGTCTGCTGTCCGATCTAAACGAACAGATACCATGTAAAAATCAAGTTCATTTGCAACAGAATTTTTCTGTTCCACACCTTAATCTGAACGAACATTTTCTGTAGCGACAGTTTTGACTTGTCGCCCGCGGAAAGTACTAAGTGTGGCCGAATATTCGGCTGCCGAATGTTCGGCGCTTCGGCCAAGAGCCTCGCCGAACATTCGGTATTCGGTATTCGGCCAAATTACTATTCGTGGCATCTCTAGTAAATATATTTTGAAAAACATAAAAATAGTAGTCTATTTATAAAATTAGTAGTAGGTGTATAAGGTATAAGTATGGAATTCATTTTACATATAGAAAGAAGAAATCAGTCCTGAAAACCTTTCTTTCTAATCCTTTCTTCTTGATTGGTGTTGTGTTGTCGTTGGTATCTTTCATAATTTGATAGTACTTAATGCGATATTGGTTCTATGTAGAGAAATAAGAGACAATCTCGCATTAACCAAACTTGGTATTAAAATCTTAATTAAAAATCATAAATAAATAAATAAACTCTTACTCAGACGATTTTTATTGTGAACACAATTCAAAAATGGCAGTGGTAATATCCATGCAGTTAAAATGTTCAGTTTTACCTGTTTTTTTCTTAAACCTCTGATTTTATAAACCGTGTAAAAGCGAAATCGTGTAAAAAAAGTGTCGTGTAAATCGAGGGATAGGTGTATATGCTTTTGTTATTGACGATGAAAAATTGGTTCTTACCTTTTTGCTGAAGAAACTCTAAGAGGTAACTTGCACCACTTTTTAAATTCACAATACATCCTATTAAAACAGGGTAGATATTTGATTTTAAGTAATGCAATAAATATCTTAACACCCAGGGCATTTTAGTTTCAGTAAAAGAATATTAGAGGCCGTTTTAAGGGAAATCAATTTTTCATATATATTTTGAGCCTATTTAATCAATTCAGAAATTGATAAAAACTGAGAAGAAGCGATGGTTTTCTTTATTTAGTTGGTTTGTGGAAGGGAAGTTTAGTAAATTCTTAAATTTAACACTAGGGACAGTTTTAAGGAAAGTTGATTTTTCATATTTCTACTTACTTGGGCCTAGCTTAGCAAATCAACAATTATATTAGTGCTTAGCTGATAAGTACAGAGCAGTTAAATTATTTAAATACAACTAATATAAAGAACTTGTATGCTGGTTTTTATGTTTAAGGAATCGGTTAAAGTCAGTTGAAATCCATTTGGTTTAAATATTCGACACCTCTTTATTGTTTTCAGAGATGGCTTTTTAAAATAAAGCTTTAATTCTTTTTTATTGAATGCAATTCCTTGTACTAAACTACATACTTTATCTGCAATAGTATGACCAACTCCACAATGAGATGGATGGAACATTCAAATTTCATTGTCTTCATTAGAAATCTAGCACGGAGATATTTTATATATGTTTAGACATCATTAATTTGTATTTTTGCAGATATATAAAGAAAACAAAATCATAATTTGGAAGATACACGTTAATTTACTTTTTATGTCTCTATCTCAAAAGGCAGTATCAGGCAAAAGAGACATTTTAAATGTGAAGAATGTAATTTATGGTTCATTCCATTATATAAAAATAGCGGAGTTTTCCAAGAATAAAAAGAGTAAAATGAGTAATAAAAACAATTATTTTATTTGCTTATATTCCACCAGATAAAAGAGAAAGTATCAACGCTTGTTATTATGATTTGCATCAATTTGAGTAGTTGCATAAAGATGTAGCCGGTTGGCATGTATAAAACTGTAGAAAAGTCGAAACCTCTAATCTTCGTTCATGTGAAAGTTGCAATTGCATATTCGGCGTTAAGAAAAACTTGAAAACTTGTTACTCATACTCAAACTCCAGACCTGTTCCATCTGTGTTCTTCCTCGTCCACTGGTCAATTTTGTCGGAGAGTTCAGACGATAGATGATTTTTCCAGTCACCAATTTGCCCCTTCCTGATGAACTTTGCATTGTTGTTTGATATTTTGTTATTAGAATTAATCACAGGCTCCAAATTAACAGCAGGATTTGCTTGCATCTTATCGAATTTTAAGTGCTCACAAATTTTGTCCATCTGCTCTGGAGATATTTCATAGTCGATATTTAAAAAGTTTGCACATTTGTTGATAACACTCGGTAAGTTACGTTTCATGTCTTCATATTTGAGGAAGAGAATGTTTGGTTCGTTTCGTTTTTTCCAAAATGGTAATACATGGCTCCAGTAGGAACAGACCAATGATTTTTCAGCGATAAACATTTCACAAAACTGTTCGAAAGGACCGCAAAGTCCGTGGACGAGTTGGCAGTAGTGATAGAATGAAACGCAAAGGTCTTTCGGATTTCGGGCAGTATAAATTATCTTGTTTTTAAGAATAAAAACACATTTTAAATTAAAATCATAAAATTGAAATAAATCACCTTCGGTTTCACTGTTTCGAGCTGTTTAGGCAATAGTTGAAGAGGAAGATGAGATCTTGCGTATCTAGGTCTTGGCATATTCTTCACCCAATCCACAGAATTTCCCATTGAGTTACTTGAATAAAAATAATAATAATAATTTCAACTTTTTAACAAGAAGTCACACTCACGCCACCCATTCATAATGATCTTCTCCAAAAACTGCCGTGAGTTCTATCAAAGGGGCACGAACTTGTTGAATCTTTTTGGCACCTGCAAAATCCAATTTATTCCCCAAAAGCCAAATCATTTCCTGTGCCCATGTAGATCCTTTTAAACAAATTTTTGTTGTAATTTAACTTCAAAAATAGTAGTTTTAAAAACATACCTGTTCTAGGATATGATATAATCCAAACATCATCTTCGAAGATGGTTAAATCCATTATGGATTCACCAATATCGGCGTATTTTTTGGGAAGTAAAACAGGACCAGGACTAACTTCAATAAAGCAATTTGGGATAGGGAAAAAATTGTCAAGTTTTTTAGCCACATCACTGTCCACATTTCTGCAAATTATCCCCATTTGATCGAATATAGAAATAATAATACTACAGGATACGAAATTTCTCTTAACCGTTCCGCTCTTGAAGGCATCTAATACTCGACTGCTTCAATGGAATTCGTCTAATCCGTCGGTTGTAGTTAAAAAGTTTATAAACAACAGCAAAACTCTTCGAATCTATGGAACAAGGGGAGAAAGTGAATTTTATAACATCTTGCACTTGCGGTTTGCATTGATGCTAGAGGTGGCTAGTTTCTGCAAATATTTAGGTTTGTCGCCGGATTTTGCAATCTCGACGTGCATCTGAATTCTGCATCTCGGTTTCATGCACCAGCTGGATATACTTGATGCATCTGTACATTCGTACATGAACTGCAGAGAAATGCAAGGTGCAGGTAAATTTAATTGAATTCGTAGAAGGTAATGCACTTCTTATGACGATAATCGCAGATTCCATGCTTTGCACTGATGAACCTATCTTTTTTTTCGTTTTAATGTATGTAGGCATTAGCTGGAACAGGAAATTACATGAAAAAAGGAGTGGTTTGTAACGAGTTTTATGGAAATAGAAAATGCCCATAACTTGTAAATTAATTTACAGAAATGGGTATGAGCGCTTTTATTTTTAGTCGTATGAACCTGAACTTTTGTGATGAATATATCAGGCAAACTCTTAAAATCCTAAAGTTAAATCAGTTATGCTTTCTTAAAAAGGTAGTATGTAATTGCATTTTAGCCAATCTACAATTTTTATTTAACTTTCTTTCATTCTGAATTTTCTCCGGTACATGATTTTATCTTGATTTGTTTTTGATTTATTAATTTTTTTTATAATGATGATTAACAATCGAAATTTGCAACTTTTTTCATTCCTTCAAAGAGTTTGTATCGTATGAAGTATCCAAACAATAAAAACATTAAACATCGTCATCTAGGAGTTATTTGTAAACTCCAATCCGAAGTAACATGTTATTTAGATACAACATCTGACAATAGAAAAGTATAATATAATAATGTATAGAAGTATAGTAATAATTTGATGTCGGTGTTTTATCAGAGAGTATATTATAACTCATGGATTTTGATGACACTGTGAGAACGTTCATTTAGAGTCAAAAGTGGCAAATATGTCGAATCGTCTTTAATTTAAGGAATTTACGCAATTTGCAATGAAGCTTTCAGGGAATATCCAGAAATCCCCAATAGAAAATTTCGAAACTTTAAAGTCAAATATTTCCTGAAGTACAAGTGATCGACACATTTTTTTTACATATACACCACAAATAAATGCTTTTGTAAACTTTCATCAAAATTCTAGGATATTTTGTTATAAAAGTGATACTGTTTCTTATTATTGATCATTACCTACTATATTTTATCATAAAATTTAATTAACCAACTTACCAACTTTACGCTTTAATTATTTTTAAATTTAAATTCTAATATTCAAAGCTTTATTCTGCAATTCTGTGCTTCGGGTAGTACAACAATTATATCTAAATATTAATTTATAGTTTTTCCAGTTACTAGTGAACTCGATAATAATTGCACTAAAGTGTAAAGATTGTAAATTATTAGTAATACTCATTAAGATTTTTATTATATTAATATTTTATTTGTATATGGGCACAGAAACGATTTTTAACATGAATTGAGAGTAAAAACAAAATATAATACTTTTTTATATCATTAACGAGTATTAAGTCATTCAAGCAAAAATTTAACCAATTGTTTTTTATTTTTCATCCAAGGAACTAAGTTTTTCTTTATTGCTTAAGAAAAATGTACACAGTTAAAACATTATATTAGCGAAAAATAGTGTACTATATATATTAGGGTGCTTTTTTTTTCGTGACTATTTTTTTTTGTCAGTCCCACCTCGAAATTTTGTGACAAATACCTAAACAAAAATTCCCTGAAAATTGGAGCCCTTAATATTAATATTAAGTACTAGACCAAGGCGTATAAAGATTTCCCATATAAAATACACGTAAACTTTGATTATTTTTCTTCAAAACTCTACAGCTCAGAGGCATGTTATGGTATAATCTTGGTCAATGGGAGGATTTCTTTAGAATTGAATGCTTTACAAAAGTGTCCATTGCGGTGTAACCCTAACTCCTACCAGCGAGGTAGTAAGGGTCATTAACCCCAATTTTTCCACAAAATTCTCGCTTTTTGCCCCTATCTCGTAAACAACAAGAGGTACAGAAAAAGTGAATATGACAAACTTGTAGCAAATTCAATTTCCTACAAAAAAGTTCTGAACACCAAATTGCTAACATCGATATTTCTTGAGATATTGGGCTTTGAAGTTGAGGTAGTGTTTCTACAATTTAGCTCAATAATACATGAAACTTCCACACTACCTCAACTTCAAAGCCCAATATCTCAAGAAATATCGATGTTAGCGATTTGGTGTTCAAGAACTTTTTGGGGGAAATTGAATTTGCTACAAGTTTATAATATTCACTTTTTCTGTACCTCTTGTTGTTTACGAGATAGGGGCAAAAAGCAAGAATTTCGTGGAAAAATTGGGGTCAATGATCCGTACTACCTCTCTGGTGGGAGTTAGGGATACACCGTAATGGACACTTTTGTAGAGCATTCAATTCTGAAGAAATCCTCCCATTGACCAAGATTATACCATAACATGCCTCTGAGTTGTAGAGTTTTGAAGAAAAATAATCAAAGTTTACGTGTATTTTATATGGGAAATCTTTATACGCCTTGGTCTAGTACTTAATATTAATATTAAGGGCTCCAATTTTCAGGGAATTTTTGTTTAGGTATTTGTCACAAAATTTCGAGGTGGGACTGAAAAAAAAAAAATAGTTGCGAAAAAAAAGCACCCTAATATATATACTAAAATGAATGTTTCTTCTATCATAATATTATTTCCATAACATAAATATCTCATATTCATCATATTGTTGTGAATGTTGATTATGAAACAGGCATCTCAAAGTGTAGGTCTCAGTAAATTAGACTTTAAGACCAAGATACATGTACATCCTTTGAATTCTTATAAAGGATGGGCCATCTGTTGGTTTCTTTTTAAATTACATGTTATTTTGACACAGAAAGCTCTATCGCGCTGGAAAAAAATTGATAAAAATACAGTATCGTAACTCCGCGGTGCGAGATTAATAAATTTACGCTTAAACAAAGTTGGGAAATATTATATTGACAATTTATTTCCAAGGCGAATGCTGTGTGGCCGAAACAGAGCGGATTTTGAAACGAGATTTCGATCGAGATGTGCCATGTGCTTGTTTTGTGGGATGCCGTAAAAGATCGTGTTATACTGACAATCCAGAATCGAATCAGACATTTAAGCACAATATTGATCAAGCTATTCGTGAAATAAGGTCCCGAATTATACAAAAAGGTGTTATAAAATTGGGTTGACAATATGGGCTACTGCCAACCCAATCGAGGCAGATATTTTAACCCATTCGCTGTCAAACACGAGATAACTCGTAATTGGCTATGGCGAAATTTCAAATTAAATAATTAATCGGAAGGCTTACTCTTTTCAATAACTAAATAAACTTTGAAAAATATTGCACAGTTCGTTTTATAGCATTTTTAAAAAGAAACCAGTCGATGGTTTACACTTTATTAGCCTGTGGAACAAAATTGAATGTTGTACTTGTGCATGGGGATTTTCCTACAAATCGTATTCTTTATATATGTGACGTTTCACGAGGAAGTGCGGGCAAGTGTGGGGCAGGGAGCGATTTATACGCCACAAAATATCGACGATCCCTTGTGGGTATGTCATATGCTTAAAAAGTCATCATAAACCTAATTCCTTATAGTCTTATTTTAAATTTTACCATAATGAAGTTAACTTTCGAATTTTACTGGCCTAATTAAATTGGCGCCCAAGTAACGATCATAGTGTCTAAAGTGAATTAAATTTTACGACTTCTCCTAATTCGCACCTGTACTTACGCACCTTGAGTTTTAAGTTTTCTGGCATTTACCTTGATTTTTGCTTATGGAAAAACTCAGGTAAGAAGCCAAGAATAATTTCTCCGGAGGCCGAAGACATTCTTGGGAGTGAAGTCAATTACGTTCCCGTGCTGTTACACGTTGCTGAGTTTCAGCAAAACGAACTTGATCGTGCTGTGTCTTTGAGATCTGGAATCAGAAGAACGACGGTATTCGTAAGAATAAGACGTTGGGTACCGGGTCTGAGAGTTCCCGAAAATAGCTAAATTTCTAAGATATTTGTTTAATTTTTTTTCAAGTGGTCGGTAGTATTTTGTATTAGAATTTTAGAATTGAGTGGTTTGTTCTATATTAGTTTTTTGTTATTTGATCGGGATTAGTGAAGAAGTGACTAACTATTTTAAAAAGAAAAATGTATTTCAAGAGAATTTTGTTGTTAACATTTTTGTGTGTAAACATATCTTGCGGTCATACAACTCAAAGACCCAGCAGGGACGATGATTCGAACCCTTTTTTGGACATGGCATCGACCTTCTTGCAAGACGCATTAACAAACCAGGGCAATAACGGTGGGTCTGGTTTAGCCGGTATAGCTTCGATCGTTGGAACTCTGATGCAATCAGGTGGATCTGGGGAGAAATCCCAATCTGGTGCTGCACAGATCATTTCTGGATTAGGAAGTCTAATCGCAGCCTCGAATGCTGGAAATGGTGGTGTTGGTGGTGGTGGTGGAGGATTCGATCCTTCGGTGATCAGCAATGTTATCGATATGTTCACCACCTCAGACGATGAGCCCCAGCATCGAACGAAGCGAAATGATGAGCCACATCAAGAAAATGAGGTCGGAACAGGCCTGGACTCGATTCTTCAAATCGCTTCGACGCTCCTAAGTTCGCAAAATCAAAGAAAACCACAACGAAGCAGCAAAGAAGAAAACAGTCTGCTGAATTTCTTGCCGATGATCATGCAAGCTGTTAGCTCGTTCAATGGCCCGGAAGGACAGCGTACGCAAGAGAAACATCGCGACCATGCTTGGGTGCTTCCACCATTCCTCGAACAGATCCACGTCTTGTGGGACCATTTTTCTAGTTCCGACTTGGCAGCGGCGCTATGGCAAAAATCCGGGGTACACGCAATTTTTCAGGTAATCTATTTAATTTGGGTTACAAGCAATTTGTTGTATCGACAGCACCACAGAGGAGAGTTAAGATCTTAAAGCGATTTTAAAACGAGTTCATTAACCATTCCTCATTAGGGCTTCACTGGCCGAGACGGCAAGCTGGACTATGACAAACTGCTCGAATCGTTCCATAACCAGGGGTTCAGAAGACGCTGGATCCGGGCGGCCACCGTCTACATGGCCGATTGGGCGAATTATATCGCCGATCCAGAAGTCTATCAGAGGTAAGAAAGTCGTCTTAATGACATAAGACGTTTTCGATCAAAGAAACACTTATAACAGTACTCTGCCAAACAAGTTCACGGCTCTGTTTTCATGCTGTCCATACAGCAATTCATTTAACAGTTATATTGTGACTCAAAACTTTCGTCGCTGTGGCTCTCGGCTTTATGTTTTCTAGCTTCTATCATTTAATCGACGGAATTCCCAACTCGTGTTCATGTTATGCTGTTTTTTCTTTCTACTTTGCAAACGGTTACGTTGAGCTGTTTCTCTCAATTGCTTCAATTATCAAAGTGAGTGAGGCTAGCAAAAAACTTTCCTGTATTCTAAATCTGTTTAAACCATGCAACAGCTTGTAAAACATAATTGGATATGAATTTCCAAGAAAAGACTTTTAAACACATGTATCTAGAATTAAGTATTATTGCACAAGTGAAGAAAGTCGACATTATTTTTAAAAAACTTTGCTTTTATAGGGAATTAAAAATTACCAACCCCCAAAACCTTTATGTTTTCATTTCCCTGTAAATATTTTGCGAGCGGACCTTTTTTATTAAATATTCGGCAGCTATATTAAATGCGCCATCTTTATTTATATATTTTGATAACAGGCTTAATAGCAGCGCCCCTAAAAGTTCTTTGATTGACCTTAATAAAAATCCCATATTTTATTCACCATTTTGGAATTCTACAAAAAAAAAAAAAAAAAATCTTTACTGTATTTTGAATTATGACATATGTTTTAGCAAAAAATCAGAAATATCGCACCATGCATTTAGTTGCAACTGAGGTTCAAACTATCCAAACGAATATCCACTTATCCTTTACAACAGCAAAGTTTAAACAAAATAATGACACTTTTTCCTTCCTTTTGGATGCGAGTACAAGCAGTAAGAAAATAGCATTGATAATACGGACTCAAAAATTTTTTTAAAATTTGTTGACTTGTGTTATCGATCGTATTTTGATCAACAAGGAGATCTTCCGGCTTGGGAAATGAAGTTTGGGTCGAGGTTTTGTGTCGTGAAAGATTTCAGTTAGTGTAATGTTAGAATGTCAAAATAATAAGACACAATAGCCAAAGGTTTTTGAGAAAATAGAGGTTTCGATAAATGTATCAAATAAGATAAAGTGTTCAAAAAATTGATCAGGTGCTTAAAAGAAGAGAGAAAAACGACCCCACTGTAAGCGTCTACTATATCGTATCTATAAATGTTGTTCGAAAATTTTACACAAATAATTAAAGTTATATATTGTTCTTTATTGTAAAACGTCACACAAATTGTAAATGAGCATTTTTTATTGAAAGCAGTGTTTAAAATCTAAAAAGGAGATATTTTTCTGCAAAGAAAAATTTATTTTTCAATATTTTATTTTATTTGAAAATTAATCGGAACCACACTAACTGAAATCCGTCAAGACACGAAGCCTCGATTCCAAACTCTAGAGTCCGGATTTATATTTTTACTTCACCGATTTTATGAAAATTAGTAATTTGTAGTTTTTGGGTACACTGATTCCAAATATGTTATCAAAATTTATGATTTGAATCCTTAAAAGGTATCAAAAAAATAAATCACGTTAAGGCTATCATGGGTGAAATTTCACCCCTAAATATGCTTACATATCTTTTAAGTTTAATAAATCCAATTAAATATATTATTATCATTACTGAATGTTATATTTTCATGATAACGTTATTTTTATAGTGATCTTATTAAAATGTATGCAGGAAAAATCTCTGTTAAAAGTCATTAGGTTTTCTTGAAAATTTAAGCAGATCAAGGAAAGAAGGAAATTTTACCTATGAAGGGTATCATAGGTGAAATTTCCTTCTTTCCTTGATCTTCTTCTTGTGTTAAGACGTTAAATTTTGAAATTGTTATCTATAATCTTTCCTATTGAGACTTTTAAGTAAGTTGCGCTTTGTTGAAATATGGTTTTTAAAAAACGAATGAAGAAAACGGAGAGCGCTGTACTTTATTTTGGAACAACTTATTTTTAGAAGAAATTGAGAATATATTTTGAGAATGAATCTTGAAATCATAGTAAACACTAGAATAAATCAATCTATTAGAAAATTAACTTTTATAGCTGTCTCTGTTTTCACCTTTCTTTATTTTTCCCACCTTCTCAATTTTTTTATCTAATTTTTTTACTTCGAGTCCTCCTTTAAGAAAAGCTAAAAATAAAAATGTGAACATAAGGAAATTTGCATAGCCATGCATAAAGGCAGTGTAGTAGGTGTATATATTTATATTACAAAAATGCAAAATTTACTTATTCAGTTCTCTCATCGCGGAATTTTCCAATTCTTGATAATATGTTAATAAAATGGCTAGTGTGTGAAATGAAAGCGTTTAATAACTAACGAGGTTTTTTATTTTAATTTCATGTCAGACTCCACTGAATTATAAATTGATGTAGATTTAATGCATTATATATGTACTTTAGAGTAGTAGATTAAAGTTAAATCTTCTTTTAGTGAATTCAATAATTTTTGTCTGTTAAGTCCTGAGAAATTGAAATCATAATTTTTAAATTATTACCATACCAGTATTAAAAAAAAATGCCAACTCCAAATTTATTTTTAATATTATTTCATTTCGGGCAACCAATAACAAATGAACATCATTAGATCTGCGCCGAGGAGGCTGTAGCCGTTGCTGTTGCTCGCCCTGCAACAAAGTTAAAAACAATATTTGAGTATAAAACTCAGTGAGGGAGGCCCTAAATTTCTTAACACATTCACCCAAACTCAAACCACAGGAGCCTTATTCGCTCCTTCTCTCCGGAAGGCGGTTCACGCCTTTACCGGTTGGCGCCACACGCCCTACATCCACGCCTTGGCATCACACGCCAAATTGGACGGGTCCCGGCCCTCAGAGCTCCACTCTGGCCTGGACCCTTCACCATATCCTATCGGCGACACACGCCTCATGGTGAATCACATTTACACATAATGGCCCAGTTATTCACACGCTTTTACTTTTACTAAAATACAGCCTAATATTCTACATTAATTTCTACATTAATTTCTGAACATCCACTCACACTTTATGTCGCCTATCCAATTATCTAAATAATCTATTTTCTAATTTTATCGATTTAACTAAAAACCTACTCACCAATTATCAATCCACTGTTCACAATATAATTTCCTTTATTTTTCCCTGCACTTCACTTATTTATTTCGCACTTTACTCCGTCCTGTCTAACTAAAGACTGAGGTATTTTTGTCCTAGCGCAGTACCTGCGCGCCTACCTACTTTTATTGCAGTGCAACCCTTTCGTGCCTCAAAGGAACCCAAGAGATAAGGTATTGGCGCACATGTTTAGACATGCTTTACTACCCTTTGTCTCATCCCAAAGGGCTCCGGTCCGGCGACGAAAACAAATGCAAAGCAATACCCTGAGCTAAAAATAGGCTCCTTGCTTGAGCATTTCGCTTGATCTCGGACTCGCTACATTCATAAAATACTGAAATGTTTTTATATTTTACCTCATCGTGTAACACCAGCGATATTTTAAAAATACAGGTGTATGTTAAAAGTCCGAAAGATGTAAACTGCTAAACATGGATTTTATAATGTAAACACAATTACTTTGTTTATTCATTAAACTGATTATTTCTGTACTCATATACTTGATAGATTGGTATATTCGGTATAAATAAGAAATTCTTTAGTGTCATAACAATCCCTTATCATGCAGAGTAAACAATAAATAATTGTATATATTATATTGGATTATATTGTATTTCAAAAATATTAAAATATGTGTTTCCGCCCGGGATCGAACCGGGGGCCTTCCGCGTGTTAGGCGGATGTGATAACCACTACACCACGGAAACCGTTAGTGGACACTGCGCAATAAAGTGGTAAGACCGGGCAAATTTATGTCATAATTCTGTGTTGCGAATCCAATTACTGAGGTCCCTTACACAATTCAGCTTAACAAGAGCAATAGCTGAATTGCGTAACTCTGGTGAAAGAATTGAATTTTTGGGCGCAGAATAACTTTGATTCAGAGCAATTTACGTACTTTATTTTATTTAAAACATTGATAGAGTTGCTTTTCGCTCCAAGTTCAACTAACTGGATGTCTTGGCAAGCTTTATAAAAAAGTATTCCTCACTCAATTCTTCGGAATTTACGTCGCGTAGTTTTGGAATAAAGATTCAGCGCATTCCTCTATTTATACTCGGCTCGTAAAAATCGGTGGGTTTAAAAATGAAGAAAATAATTGAGCTATGGAGTTCATTGTCGTCTCTAAACTACGGAAATCAGAAAGCAATCTGTCTATTGTTGGTATTATTACATATTTCTGTTTTGAATTTTTGTTTGAGAGGCTGCAGGAGGTCTATCGTCGAGCAAAGGCGGCTTCTTATGCGGTACTCTTCTTGAACTTTTCACAATGGCAGTCCTGACGGAATGAAATAATGAAACTTATTATGCATTCAAATTATGTTAAATTTAAAAGATCCCTTTTAACCAACATAAAACATCAACTTGAGTTTTGTAAGTGATGATATTCTTGTGATTTCCCAATCTTTTCAGGGCAATTTGAATTTGTAATAAAGTGATTGGCTACTAAAATTGATGTTAGAATTTCTTTGCGGGTCCAGTAATAGTTAACTTTGAAAATTCGCCGGTTATTATCGTAATTACACTAGCTTAAAATTGTTTCTTGCCCTTCGTACGAAATGTATGTTTTTCTTTTATTTAATGGAAACTAATCGCTAATGTAAAATTGTTGTTTTTTCATCTCGTTACATTTTGGAGAAAAATAGAGTTAAAAATTTAAATAACGCTATGTGAGTCATTTTTCGTAGTGTATTTAAAAACAAAAACAGGATGCTATAGCAGCTCGAAGAGTAAGTCATATCAAAGCTTGAATCCTAAACTATCCCTCCCATTCTGGATAAAAGTTAAGAGCTCTTAACCTCTTAACTGCTTTCAAAGCTATCAAAAATCAATTTAAAGGAATTAATATTCTGCCACATAATTTAAGAAATATTCGAAATAAGCTGATTTCTTATAATTTTTGAATTCTTATATAAATAGAGCCTCTTCTTCTGAATTAAAGTGATTTTTTAAAACAATTAAGAGGTTAAGAACTCTCAACTTTTATGTAGAATCAGGTGTACCTATATGTTTAAAATGAAATGAATTCTTCTTGACTCTCTTCTACCAATATAAATAAAATGGAAAGAATCGAACGTTATATAGGATTGGAACTGTAATGAAAAACTTTTCTCAAAAACAAATTTTACGAAGGTTTTAATTAACTCATATTTTATAACTATAGTATAAAATTTAAACTTTGATTTGACCTACGTTTCAAATACCTACGACATCCGCTTATTTTTTAAAAAATTTCCAAAAATTACTAATTTACGTTTCGCTTTTTTTGAATTATTAACCCTATTTTTCTCGAAAATGTGACTTGATGGAATTTTTTTTATTCATCATGAATAGTCGGGAACATGATTGGAGTAGGCTAGCGATATAAAAAAAACAAGATTTTCAATTAATTTCCGAGTCATGTAAAATCGCACCAGAGCTTATTGCATTGGTATTGTTTTGAAAACTTCACTTTTGGGGGCTACAAGTAGACTTATTTGCTTTGCATTTAGTGCCCCTTTTTTATCTTATTGATAATATCTGCCTGCATGGAGCGAAGGCTACCACTACATCACGAAATTGCTTTAACTAAACCGACTTATGTCCCATCCTATTCTCTATGATCTAAGAATCTGGATTGATAAGGCCAATTTTTGGCTCATCTTAGAATTGAAAAAAATACTTTTTGTAGGTCGGTTTTGACCTGCTTTTTACTAATTGAGTATATGCATTTTTTAACTACCTACTCATATTATTTTGGAAATGATAAGCACCAAAAATAATATCACTAATATAGGTCAAAAGTGGTTTTTGGTAATTTATACCTTCGCTTCCTGTTAGTACATACCACCTTCATTTTTTTTTATTTGATAGCATATAATTCGAAGATTACTATATGTAAAATTGGAAGTAGTGCCCTGTGCACTTCATATTTACAAAAATTATGTATCTCAGAAAATAGGGTAAAAATTACCCAAAATCACGTTTGACCTATATTAGTGACATTATTTTTGGTGTTTGTCTTCATTTCCAAAATAATATGAGTATGTAGTTAAAAAATGCGTATCTTCAATTATTTAAAAGCAAGGTCAAAACAGATCCCAAACACAATTTTTGTGATTCTGAGGTGGAATTAGAAAATTAGGTATATATATTTTAATTATAAATAGTAAGTACCTCTTAAGCGTGCAGATGGGATAATTTCTATTACCAAATTAAACACAATAATTATTATTTATTTATTATTTAAAATTTTGTAATCCCTTGCCATATGATTTGAGTGGCGATTATGTGTTCCATAGGCTCGATTTTGGCAAATCGCTGGACATTAACACTACTGCATCTAATATTTAATAAAACCACATAATTTGATTAATTATATTATTATTATTTGATAGAAGATTTATTTATTATTTATTTAATCAAAAAGGCATCATGATACGTTATTCTCATTTCCGACATAGAAAGGGGATCACGTCTCCCACACGTTGTTTTATGGCAAGGGGTTAAGTATTTAGCGTTTTTGTTAATTATAATAATAAAGAAAGCTTATAAGACAATAATGTGGAATTTTTAAATGTAAAGAACAAATACCAACTAAATATCAGTTCCACGATTTTGAAAATGTTGACTCATCTTTTTGACTTCTTAATCCCTGAAAGACGACAAAAACTGAAAATTGTTATGCAAATGGCTCGAGCGTAAACTAAAAAGTGAAATAAAAAAGAACTAACTCTTGAGTTGCATTGACCCAAAAACCGCTGTAGAGGTGATGAATTGTTTGATATGAAAAGAATGTTCCATAATTATCGCCTAGCCGAATTCTTCGAGAATGAATGGGCTCGTTCCGATTCCTCTTTGACTTATTAGCATTGAAACTAGAACTTGCGCTTGACCAGAGTCCACGATATATGCGGAGTATATAAAAAATTTGTTGTTGTTGTTCAAGAATACCGTTACCGACTTTCTCCAATTCGTTTTCTTTTTATTTTTTATTCATTTTTTTTTTTTTTTTTGTTCAGGTATATCCAGTCGGCACAGATGATGTTCAACCACTTCCTGAAGTCGCAAGGCTATCCTAAGACGACATTCTTTGATCCGGCACGACCCAGTGAAACCATTTCGAATCTGTTCGACTACGTAGCTAAAAAGCATCTAAACGTGAAAATTGAGTCCCGAACATACGTAAAGCCGGCGGTTAATTATGCAAAAGAGCTGCTGAAATTGGGTCAAGCTCGAGGTCTCCTGAAGAAGTTTAACGCGACCGAGCTAAGCGATAAGCTCACTGACACAGTTAATCTTGAGGTAGGTGCTGATCCGCTTGTAGGTGTTGTATAAATCACACAAGACTGGGTCTCTGAATGCTTGTTTACCTGCCACTTCTATTTCTATTTTTTCGTATAATTGTCTTTAAACCGTGATCGGAACTCTATCTTTATAAATCTCTTTCTTTTTCTTGATTCGCAGATCATTGAACCGGTGCTGAAGCTACATCGTGCCTATCATTTCGCCATTAAAACGCCACAATGCGACAAGTATGTGCTGTGCCAGTTGAACTCGCACGATCCCAACGAAAAGTTGGGATTGGCCGGATTCAAGCCGGGAGCAATAAAATTCGGGAGCATGGCGGCCGCTTGGGTAATAAGCTCAGAGACTGGAACACCTTTTTGGACCCTGTTTTCTGTCATCAACGATCCATACAATTGCGAGGTAGGTGGCACCCACAGGCTGATGCCATTTTCTATCATATTACAAACTATGTAAGAGAATCTACCTCAGACCCATAACTCTTAATCGGTTGAGAGGTACAAAAACTTGTTTGTTTCTGTTTAGTTGCAATTAACACTTCTGCATTCTCACCTGATCCGCATCAGGTAGCGTGCTTGTTTTTCATTTCTTGAAAGCATCGCTCCATATATCTTGGAATTTTAAATTTATGGCTTTTCGAAAAGTTACAGAAGATACAAAGAGCAGCAATCTTACGTTTTCAACAGCCATCAGAAGCATTCAATTAGAGAAAATTAGGGTGAAACTGCTTTTAGTTCTTTTTCAGTTCAAGTTTATAACGGATCTCAAATGATGCGTCTTAAAGAATTTACAAAATTTTGAGAAATCTTCACCTATTTGCTAAATGGATGTTAATCCCACTTAATGGTGACCCAAATGTTTTTTTTAAGTTATATTTATCACTTTTAGATAGCATATAAGTATGTGAGCTATGTATTAATTGATTCTTAAGAATATCTCTCAATTAGATTTTATTTTTATTTTATTCGGTATACTATCACATTTTACTATTTATGTTTGAAATTTGGTTTTTGGACATAAATAAATTTCCAAATTCACCCCATCCACGTCCGCGCCCGTATTAAATTTTTTATTTTGTATTTTTTGATACATCACTTTTATTATTTGGCACCATACTTTTGATGAACAATCAGCCGTTCATCTCGTTAAATTTACTAATAGTGTTTGTAAAAACATTCAATCTCCGATTTAATGAAATTATCGTCAATTAATACATATTTTATATATTATATACATTATTTATTATATATGTATATATTACATATTTCTCTTTATTATAATACAATTTGGGCCAATAGTCAATAAAAAAAAAAAAAAAATGGCAAGCGAAAAAGAATATATTTTTTAAAATTTGTTTTCCTAAACTCCGCCATTTTGTTTTTCCTTAATAGTTTTTTAAATAATGTTGGTTTCATTTCCAGAAGTATTTCTTTTTAAAGTGCCATTTGATTTTTTTTGTTTCGGAGTCTCCAATCCTGTTCAAACAGTCGGCCACGGGGCAAGGCATTTTTCGAGGACCCAAATTTAGCTCCCTTTACAAATTAAAAATTACAATGGGAAAAATTAAAAATTTTTTTTTTTTGTAAACTTAAAGATATAAGTAATAGGTATATGGAAAAGTTTTTACTTCACAGAAAAGTAATGAAAATAATTTTTATACCTCAAATAATCTCAAAATCTTCGTATTATATATTTATCATATAAGATTGAGACAATTTTTGTTATAATTTGATGTTAATATTTTAAATATTTTTCATAATTTCCAGGCACGGTTCCCAGTCGATTGCACAGGATTCCACGAAGGAGAGGCGAAAGTAACAACAGAATATATTCACAATGAACTGTAGTAGTGCTGAAATTTCTAAAGACTTAAATATTGTTTTGTAAATAACTTATACTGGAACTAGATAACGTATGAACTGTTAATTTAGTCTTAAAATCTATTCGGATAGAATGATACTGATCAAATAGAAAAACTTTCACATATTTACTATTGGCCTCCGGGGAAATTGTGATAAGTCAAAGAGGCGGCAAAGTTTTGTTGTAAATAGCTTTAAGGAGTCAAGAGGTTAAGTGAAGCTCTATCTTAAAGAATACATTGACTGAATTTGAATCAAAGAAAAGTAGAGAATCATTAAAATTTTTATTTCAATATTTTTATCTTAGAAATCACATTTAAAAAATAATCAATGGGTTCTAGCTTGAGTTGGACTCTTTGGACTCAATGATGTTTTGCAACTTTTAAAAATTAAAGTGTTAAATTTCGGTTTTACCAAGACGATGAGAGTAGAAATTATTGTAGAGACTGCAAAAATGTAAATTCTTGAAATACCACTGTAAAAACACCTAAAAACTCTCGACAAAATTCAATTTTAAGAGTAACACACCAGTCATTTTATAGAGGTTTATTAAAAGTTTTACATTACAATAGATAGAACATGGAAATACATATTGAAAACACTTAACTCTCTTAATGGGGACAAAATAACAATTTAAGGAAGAGTTTTCTTTTGTTTTGACCAACAAAATCGATTTGTTCGATATGATGTATAAAAAGAACTACTACAGATTAATAAATGCTCAATTATGTCTACGTTTTTATTGATTTTTAAGAATTACAGAAACATTTTCGAAAGAGATGCTGGCAGCTTGTAAAATTTCGAAATGAGCTATCCAATTTTATTTTGTCTTGATAATTGATTGCCAATTAGTTGCTAAAAAGTTTTCAATAAAAACACATTTAAGTTTATCAAATATATCTACGCACCGATTCTTCTAATTCTGGTAACATGAGAGATTTTGACTTGAGATTTTCAAGAGTTGAATTTAAAACTACAGGATTCTTTTGGCCAAAAAATGAAATTCGTCCCTTAAGGAAGTTAAATTAATTAATTAAAATGTCTATTAAACTTTTTAGAGGCACTCAATTTTAGTACAAACATTACTTTACTTAATTTTTCTTCATATTTTTGCAAAGCCAATCCATGCCTTCCTATAATATTTAAATTTAAATGTTATAACTTTAAAAGAATTAAAAATTGTAAGAATTTACCTTGACACCAGAACCATCAATTGCAGAGCAGGCTTGAATTTGCCAGGTTCTATCTTCCAGGGTTATTAATCCAACATTTTCAGCTACTTCGGAAGCGGTCATTGCATTTGGGAGATCCTGTTTATTTGCAAAAACCAAAAGGGGAACACCTTTTAAGCGATCATCAGCTAAAACCTCTAATAATTCATCACTGGTTTCAGATAGGCGTTTCCGATCAGTGCAATCGATTACGTATATCTATAAAAATGTAAGTTTACATATGTATTGAATTAAAGGAAAAAAACTATTTCGAAAGACCAAACCAGGACATCGGTGTTCTCAAAGTAGTTTTTCCAGTAAGGACGAATTTTGTTTTGTCCACCGATGTCCCACACGTTAAGTTTGAATCCATCGGCAGCAACAGATTTTATGTTGAACCCAGCTGTAGGTGTTACCTATGATGTAATAAAGTAGTTTCGGTATCTTGTTTAAAATTAAAAGTCCACGTACATGGGTAATCTCTTCTGAAGCTAATTGCTTCAGTAGTGTTGTTTTTCCAGCGTTGTCTAGACCTAGAAGCAGGATCCTAGCTTCCTTTTCGGGATTTGGTCGTAATTTCCTTAACAACGATAACAAACCCTGGAATTAAATAATATAATACGAACAGATGTGTTACTAAAAGAATACATTTTTTTCAGTTTTGTATGTAAGTATACGTGTATTTAGAAAATTACATAATATTCAGGACAAGGAAATTTGAGATGGAACTCATTGTTGTTTAATTTTTTTATTTTTTATTTTTTAAATGTGATCATATATGTACCACATATGAGATGATTGAGGAAGTATTTTGGAACTTTAAAAAATTGTTCAATGGTTGATAACTAGAGTTATTGAAAGCCTAAAAAATGAAATCAGGACAAAACTGTTTTAAAAAGAACTCGGAAAACCGGACCATCGTGAGTTTACATTTTTTAAATAGTTTTTATAATTGAGTCGTTTCACCGTTAATTTCTCGGTGTACGTAGAAAGTACGCTCAAACGCTCTAACGTAGAGTAACCCAGGCCAGGTTTAACTCAACGCACCCATGGACACGAGTGGACTATGGGCACTCCAGAATCCTTAATACTCGTGTCCCTAGGTTGGATTACATGGTTCCAAAACCCTGCTTCGATAAGAAATTCGAATCACTTATACCGACTAGGCATGAATGGGGTGAGGACCTGCTTAATCGTACAAACTTGATACAGATTTATACCGATGGTTCTAAGTTAGAAGGCAGGACTGGTGGCGGAATTTACTCCGAACACCTAGGCAGGGCCGTAGCCAGCGGGGGGGGTCAGGGGGTTAGAACCCCCCCCGAAATTTTGAAACTGAACTAAAAATTTACATGATTTTTTAAGAACAAAACAAGGGTTGAACATTCAGATGAGTAAAACTTCCGCTCTTCTTTTTTCTTTGACAATGATAAAATATGTTAAAGGTACATGTTTTGTATCTTAAGCAAATCATGTGTTTCTCCAATTTTGTAATTTAATAAAATTAATTTATTTATTTTAATGAAAATATGTGCAACTGTTCGACATATTCAGTTGCATTCAGTTGAGTTGAGTTTTATTTACAATTTTAATTTTGTAATATTTAATTCTATAAAAGTATAATTGTAAATTGTTTATTGTTTTCTTTTACATACAATATAAAAATTAGTATAATTTGTATATCGTTGTAACTTTTCAAAAATAATCAGTGATATTTTTCTCATACCACAAAGGTAGGTATCATTTACCTTTTCAGGTTCTTTTAAAAAAACGCTATTCCCTAAAAAAAATTGATGTATGATTGATGTAAGCCCTCGGAATGAAAAAAAGAGAATACTTCAGATGCCTCATCGCAAAATTCATTAAGAAAGGTAACAAAATAATAGGTCCTCTCCACTAGGCAATAAATATTGGCGCCTTTACTCAATTTGAAAGTAGTGGGATATTATAAGTAGTACATTTTAGATGTGATCAACAAACATCTTTAGCACTTATTGATTACTCAGGTTGTAACCGATAACTGAAGAAGTTCAAACATATTCTTAAAAATATTTCTTACTCTTTCTTTCGCTGCGAAAAGTCGAAAACTAGATTTTCTTTTTTGAAATCCTTTTTTTTACGTTTGTAAGATATGTTTTTCAAAAAATTAAGTGTTTTAAAAAATTAGAACTTTTATTTTGTATTTTTTAAGGGGCTACACTATCATGAAATTTTCGAAAATTCATGTTTTTCGCTAAATAAATTGTATATACTTTTAAGAATATTTTAAGCGTTGAAACATTCCATAATTCAAATTATTACCGAAGTTATAGCAACTAGAAGTGAGCGCGTCAGGGAGCCGACCCAAAACTCAGGTAGAATTCGGACCGTTACGTATCTATCTATCTTTAACAATAATATAATTCCTTTTCAAAGATTAAACTAAGAGTAACTCAGGTAATGGAGGACATGGCAAAAGCAGCAGAAAACTTTATGTATATGGTCCAGGAATCGCAGATTGAAAGTAATAAAAAAACAAATTTACTTTTAAGGCGTTAACGTCGACCTTTTTTTCTTTCACGTTTTTCTCGAAATTACTTTTTTCAAACTGATGTAAACGATATCTCAAAATCTATTAAACCGATTTGACTGAAATTTGCACCACTTATTTTTTCGATAGGGTTCCGTATTCAAAAGTTATATATTTTTTAAACTCAAAATTTTGATGGAAATTCGAGTTTTTTTTCAAACAGCTGTGATTTCTCAAAAAAACTTTTTTTAATTTTTTCCTTTCTTACTATTATACTTCTGAAGAAGCAATTTTTTTTTTCTTTTTGGACAATGCTGGACGGAGAAATTATGTACATCGTCAGCAAGGATTTTAAAAAGAGAGTCCCACTGAGCGACTCATATTTCCGCTATTTTTAATGTTTTTTTTTCTTTCCAATATTGTAAATTGTTTATAAATAAAATTAAGAATAATTTATATTTTTAATTGCCGAGCCAAAAAAAAAGTTTAGTTTTATGCCTATTTTTTCGAGCGTCAGGGTGGTGTAACCCCTTAATAAGAGTTACATACTAGTATAGATATTTTTAAAAATATTTAATTAAATATATTTTGAAGATGTAAAAATTAAATTTTATTTTAAATTAATATTTTAACGCTATTTAAAAAAAAATTCAATTTAGTTCAAAAATGTAAATTACCAACCCCCCCCCCCCCCTCTCTCTTTCACTTTTTATTTTGAAAACCCCCCCGAAAAAAAATTCTGGCTACGGCCCTGCACCTAGGCCTCGAAACGTCGTTTCGTTTGCCAGACCACTGCAGCGTCTTCCAGGCGGAGGTTATGGATATCACTGAGGCTTTACAATGGCTGCGAAGGAACATGTCAAGCTTTGAGGACATTTCCATCTTCACGGACAGCCAGGCCGCAATCAAGTCCCTCACGGGCATCTTCACGACCTCAAGGCAAAGAATATCGAATTCAACAAGAAGGGACACTCTCAATACGCTCTCAAAGTCCCAACTCATATGCAAGCTCTCGCAAACACACCCAGCAAAATTTCCCATTAGATAAAGCAGCTCAGGGCTACTACCTCTGTAAATACCTATAAGAAATGTAGAGAGAGAAATAGTCACCAAAAAGTTCTCACAGATAGCTTTTACAGCGTAAGCTATAAACTGAAGTTTTTTTTATGAATGCTTTTTAAAGGCGCCCCCGAGCTGGGCACCAGTACTAGGTCGCTCAAGTTTACCTCCCCTCGCAATGTTAAGTTGTAGGGAAATGCCGAATCGGAGAAGGGAGAAGAGGCAGGCAGCACACACCGAGCATGAATACGGACGAGATTGTTTACATTTTTTCATTGTGCGTTTTTAAAGGCGCCCCCGAGCGGAATTTCTTTTGTGTGCTGCTCGCTTACGAAAAGTACCGGGTGGTCTTGATTTGTTTGGAAATGTGAAGAAGCTTAAAAGTTTTTGAGTAAAAAAGTGCTTTCTTAGAAGCAATTGATTAAATAAAATAAAATGTGCTTTAGATAAATGATGGGTAAGCATAATATAATGTGTTTGGTGTGTGGCTGTGGAAAAGGCAGCGTATAATGTGCTCATAGATAAGTTTTATGATAAAAGATTTTTATGAGGTGCACCCTGCAGGAGTGTTCGCCCCAAATTTTTGTCTTTCTCTCACTTATGCTTTCTTTATTACTAACTATTTCTAGCATAAATTCCCATTTCGTTCCTGTAACGGTACCAAGGTCGAAAATTTTTAAAAAATAACCGCTCGAGTGCCCCCTCTTGTTATAGATACTCTTTGCTCAAGGGTCGTAGCAGACTGCCGCTCTCTGCTAAACGAAGTAGCAGAGAGAGTCAGAATTAACATCATATGGGTACCGGGACATAATAACATCCCGGGTAATACTAGGGCGGATGAGCTCGCCAGAAAGGGTACAACCCTACCGGAGGAGGATATCATCCGAGATATAGGGGCACCGCTCGCCTATCGTAAGGAGATCTCGCGAGTGTATGCGAGTATCGCAAAGAATAGGTAGAGGAGAGAATGCACATGTGGGGCATTTCACGTGAAGCGGACAGGGAAAAAAAAGTGAGGTTCTGAAAATCTACCACATTCGGCCTATTTGTACTTCTAGTAGGTATGAATGTGTACGCAAAATATTTTTTTTGTATAGTGTATATTTACCAAGTTATAGGTTTCTAAAGAATGGTCGTTGATTGGTACTACAATTTATTGAAAGTACTTTTTCGAATATACCAAATTTACTATAAAATATTTAACATAGCGATACATGTTAAAAATATACTGTTCTTTTTGACAGTAAAAAAAATATTGAAAAATTATTTTATTTCATATCTAAAACCGGAAGTAAACTTTTCAAACCAGAATTAAAGTCACTTCGACCATTTTTTTTTTCTTTTTTTTTCTTTCAAAATATAGCTTAAAGAATAATAAAAGTACACTAGAAAATTTAAAATGGGATCTCTATTAGTTTAGGAGTTACATTGAATAATATCCACCCACGTAGCAAGAATTCACGTCCTTTGCGACGCGGGTGTATATTATTCAATGTAACTCCTAAACTAATAGAGATCCCATTTTAAATTTTCTAGTGTACTTTTATTATTCTTTAAGCTATATTTTGAAAGAAAAAAAAAGAAAAAAAAAATGGTCGAAGTGACTTTAATTCTGGTTTGAAAAGTTTACTTCCGGTTTTAGATATGAAAAAAAATAATTTTTCAATATTTTTTTTACTGTCAAAAAGAACAGTATATTTTTAACATGTATCGCTATGTTAAATATTTTATAGTAAATTTGTTATATTCGAAAAAGTACTTTCAATAAATTGTTGTACCAATCAACGACCATTCTTTAGAAACCTATAACTTGGTAAATATACACTATACAAAAAAAATATTTTGCGTGCACATTCATACCTACTAGAAGTACAAATAGGCCGAATGTGGTCGATTTTCAGAACCTCACCTTTTTTTTCCCTGTCCGCTTCACGTGAAATGCCCCATGTGCGACCACTAAACTTATCTGGCCGACTTTCGACCGAAACAGGTCAAAGAGCCTTATTTCACTCAAAGGAGTGTCCATTAGCAATGTCGTAGCGGTGATAACTGGGCATTGTCTTGTAGGGAGACATGCCAGCAGGCTAGGCGTTACAGTAAATGACTTCTGCAGAAGTTGCCAGAATGAGGAGGAAGAAGAGAGTATCAACCACCTCCTCTGTCACTGCCCAGCGCTTGCGCGGCATAGGTACCAGCACCTGGGCGCCACCTTCTTTGATGAAATGTCAGACCTGAGTTCGAAGAACGTCAGGGACATTGAACGCTTCATCAAAGTCTCGAAGTGGTTCGACGAAAAGTTCATTAGGGTCTGAGAAGATCTGTGTGCAGTCATTGTATGTTGTCTTGTAATGTTTTGTTGTATGGCATGTGGAATTTAGTTAAAGTGGAGTTAATTAAAAAGTGTTTTTCTCAAAATAAACCTTAAACCTTTGCCTTACGTTACGCGTTTACACAATTAAATTTAGCGGAGTTAAAAAGCAATGATAATAATAAATAACATAATAATGTTTTATTCCAAGTGGCTTTTTATCGTGGTCAGAATTTTTTTCATTTTGACTACGCTGCCTTGGGTCATACTCTTCGTCGAACTGATTCTATTCGTGACTTAGGTGTTTTTCTGCACAGAAAACTTCTACCGGGCGGTCAGCGCACTGGCTAACGCAGCAACCCAGCAAAGAAAACATGCTCATGTAAAGCATTATTGAGATTGCACCTGATCGATCGCTCATCACTTTTTTGTTCTAGTTAATAAGTTCAATCACCGACGATCACGTGCCACCTCAATAATGCTAATTATTGCCGAATTTTGGTAATTGTAAGAGGTGGGCGAAATAAATCACTTTTACTTTGACTGGAAACAAAAGCAGTCGTTTTCTTTGTAAATCAAAAACCTAAATTCCCCCTTGAACAATGGTATCTATGAGCCTATTAATCGCTTAAGTGTTTACAAACATGTTGACTTATTCAATGCATATCTTAATAAGCATTCGCTCAAGAAGTCTCAAGAAGAAATTTATATGGTTTTTAAATTCTTAAATATGCAGTAAGTGTAATACGTCAAAGTCTTTGGCACAGAAAATCTTTGTGGGCGATACTTGTAAATTTCGCTTAAAGGATCCTCTAGTCACTAAAAAACCCTACATGCTCGAAAAATTTTAAGGAAAATAGTGAAAGAGGTCCAAACATTGTTAAAATGGAAGTGCAAAGGACGCTGCGTCTGCTTAACCCATCAACGCCCAAGCGACCATTTTTGAGTCGATTTGAAATTCACTTGACAGAACCGATCAAATATCGAAAGTGGTATATCAAAATATGGTTTTTTGCTTAAAATTGTTTGCTCTTTCATAATCTGCAACCAGAATTTTAATATTACGCACTCAAAAATTACTATGGCGGCTCAAAGATGGCGCAAATATTGCAAATATTTCTTTATTGAATTGCTTGGTAATATCGAAGATCAAACTATAAATTCTGCACTAGAATATTTCAATCGATTTTTAGGATATAAACAGCATCCATCCAACTTTATGCATTTGAAAAAGTCTAAATTTTCCAAATATCCAAAAATCGATTGAAATATTCTAGTGCAGAATTTAAAGTTTGATTTTAAATATTACTAAGCAATTCAATAAAGAAATATTTGCAATATTTGCGCCATTTTTGAGCCACCATAGTAATTTTAGAGTGCGTAATATTAAAATTATGGTTGCATATTATGAAAGAGCGGACAATTTTAAGCAACAAACCATATTTTGATATACCACTTTCGATATTTGATCGGTTCTGTCAAGTGAATTTCAAATCGACTCAAAAATGGTCGCTTGGGCGTTAATGGGTTAAGGGGGTAGTACACTTCTTTTTTTTTGAAAAAATCGATTTTTTTTTTATTTCATAAATGTGCTCTAATATATCACAGAAATGTTCTCCCAAAACCGTTTTGAGAAATTCGATATATAAAAAAAGTTATAGACACATTTGTAGCGGTGCCTTACGCTAATCGCACCTTAAAATTATCGAATAAAAACTTTAAACGCGTTTTTCTCAAAACCACGTTTTTTGACCTGGCCGACATGATTTTGAAAAAAACTATTGGTCTGATCGGGCTCAAATTTTTATGGGATATTCTATACATGTGTAGTTCTCGTCCCAACTAGGATTTTGAAAATCGGTTAATGTTTAACCCTTTTTTTAAACAATTTTTTGCAAAAAAAAGTGACCGAAAAATTAAAAAGTCCGCCATTTTCTTATTTTTTTACCAAAAATTTTTATCCTAGTTCGAGCGATAGCCACTGATCTATATTTTAATATGCACTTTCAATTGTTTGTTTCAGACGTTCCAGAGTCGAGATATCATGTATGCCAGATTAAAAAGGGGTCACCTTCAGGCAGCCATATTAGGGCCTTATGAAGAAAAAAAAAACAAAAATTTTTTTTTTTTATATTCTTGAATGTTAGTTGTATCATATATAAAAAGTTTGCAAGATCAAAATAAAGTTAACTATAAAAGAAAAAATCTTTAAAAAAAGGCCTTAAGAAGTGTACTACCCCCTTAAGGGGTATCCCACTCTTGAGGCCCTTGAATTGAACGTTTTTTTTCAGGGAGTTAAACAAGAAAATACAAAACATTTAGAGTTAAACATAATTATCCTCTTATTATATGATCTTTAATAAATATTTTGAGAAAAAAAAAATTTTTTTTATTGAGTGGGTCAGGGCAGGCCTGCTACTGGGACTCATAACTTAGGAACGGCAGATCATCAAGTTTCGTAAAAAAAGAACAACAAATATTTTTACCATCCATTTTTTTCTTATTTGTTTGTTAATATTTTAAGAATACATAAAAATTAAAGTAAAAAAAAAAAACCAAAAATTCCATAAGTTATCGGCTGGCAGAGTGGGGGATCCAAAAAAAAAGGGGTGTGACGGCGGTCAAAAATACAACCGTTCTAGTCACCTGAAACAAAAAAATCCTATTGATTCTTAATTAGTAATGTTGTCGCTATGGAATCAACCTCAAAAAAGTAAAAAAAAATTTTTTTTTCACAAAATGGCGGCCAGTTGAAAAAAAAAATTGTTTTTTGCGGTTTTTTTAACAGTTTTAAATTTTTTTTAAATATTAAAAATCAAACTTATCAACTTTTTTGAAGTTGTTACGATAGAGGGATATATAAAGAACGTTCACACCAAATTTCAAGTAAATCGGTTTAGTAGATCTTGAGATATCCTTACCGCCAACTTGAAAAAAGTAGTTTCTAGAAAAACGCGTTTAAAGTTTAGAGTAAAGTTTCAAGCAGTTTCGCTCATACAATCGTACGGTATACTTACATATTTTTAATCGGCGATCCCTGCAAGGGACCTTCCTCCCGTTCAAAATCTTCAATATATAGGCATAAAATACAAAAGAAGTTTCATGGGGGAATTTATCCGCAGGTACTCGGGCCGCGCCTACCGTCTATTGTTCAATTCATTCCGGTCGGACCAGTTTAGTTGTCGCTTCACCAAAATCGCTATAACTCGGTAAATAATTGAAATTTTGAAAAATCCCTTTGAAGGCATATTCGAATTTCTACACTAGAATACCCCCTTAAGTTAAAGTTAAAGGCAACGAGCAGTGCTGGGGAGTGCACAGCTGCGCACGGAATCGCCTGTAGCGGCGCGAGCTTTTCAAATTTCGCGGCAAGAGATAGCTTAAACGATGCAGGAAAGAACACAGAATTTTTTAAAACTAAAAAAAAAAAATGCATTTTTTGAACGTTCTAGAGTGCATTTTTTGAACGTTCTTAAGTTGAAAAAAAAGCAAACCTTGCCACACATTTAATTTTTTTATGACACTAAAATATATTTTATCGCAATTTGAATAATTTAATGTATATCAGGGCAGTTGAAGCTTTATCACAATATTTTCATTATTTTGCACAATCCAGCTCTAGGTCACCATAATATTTTATTTTCATTGGAACTACACCTATGTACCAAGCTTTATTAAAATCAGTTAACGGGAAGTGGTTGAAATTCAATAAACGGGATTCATCCCCTAATTCTCCACCCTTAGAGGTGGGATATTTTCTTCAAATTTAAATGGGACCAACTTCGAGATATAGCCTATTCAAGAAAAAGAATAATTAAAATGGGTTTACAATCGGCGAAGACATCGCGTAACATACATATAAATAACGCAATTACTGGGGCAATCCTCTCAAAATTGAAAATTTAAAAAAAGATACATCGAAATCGGTCCAGTAGTTTCAGAATAATCACTGAACAAACATAAAAAAACTATATGAACAGGTCGAATTAAGAAGTTCCTCCTTTTTTTTTTTTAAGTTGGTTAAAAACAGCACTATATGCCATTTTAAGAACGATTTATTTTCAATTTAAAAGCAGGAAGTGTGTCAACACGAGTTTTGAAAGTCCCAAATTTGTTCACTTCTTCGATAAGTTTCACCCTCAACCACCCGAATTAATCGAAGACACAAACCGAAGTAAAGCGGAAACTCGAAGTGTCATAAGCAGTTGACATTTGACAGCGGAAAGAAGTTTCTCAAAGTGACGGTTTTGTCGTTGGGGCTTCGAGTTGTTATGGAAACGGATTATAAGCAGTTGGGTTTTTCTCCGTAATTGCCTTCCTGGCCCCATCAAAAAGGTCGATTTACCAGAGTTCCTGCTCAACTCCGCGTCTCGTAAATGCAAAAACTCACCATAATCCGGTCTGCCGAAAAAGCTGTGTCCACTTCCAGATACTGCGGTGCGGAAAAGGTCGATACAAATGCTCCTGCCGTCCGGACAAAACCTCTTCGTGCTGCAGGGAACCAGAACTAATTAAAGTATGAAGAGTGCGTACTTCAGCGGGTTCAACGGATTCCGACAATTCGGGTCAGCGCATGCTAGAAAAGTTCTGCAGCCAACAGGTGGGCGGCGAACGATTTTCCTTAACCACGTTCGATGACGGTTACTCTTTTTCAGAATTTTCAATTGCCGAGCTGGAGGGAAGATTGCTGTGCTCATTTTCGTGGGCGTTTAATGTTTACGCCTCGGGGAATCTGTTAGTAATTCAGGGATTTCAGGGAGAAGAGCCCACCGACCCATTCAAAATAGAAACAGAGCATCCAGTGAAAGCCATTTCAAGCAACGACAACTACTGCCTGGTGCTCCTAGAAAACGGGGACATCTACAAGCTTAACATTCGAACTAAGCGATTAGAAAAGTTAAACTTGTTCCATGGAGAAGTCCAGAGAAAGCGCACCATCTTCGGCGAGCTCAAGGAAGAGCCCATTGATCGGATAGAGCACGTCGCCTGCGGGACCTCAATTTGCGTGGCTATCAGCCGCAATAATGCCGTTTACAACCTCCCATTTAAAGTCCATGAATTTCCCAAGCACGAGAAGGTGAAGTCGCTGGTTTGCGGATTCGAGCACGCTCTGGTCCTGAATTCAAACGGGGACGTTTATGCGTGGGGCAACGGACTGTAAGACTTCTTAAGTGTATCTTTTTTTTGGACTGCCAACTAATTTTGTCTTACAGGAGGGGGCAGCTCGGACTCGCTAATATGGAGATTAAAGAAGCACCTACTCTAATCGAAGCCTTGGCGGGAATTAAGGTATAAATTATATCTAGTCCTTTTGATTTTTAGGAGTCCGCAAATCTGTATAAAGGGTTTCTCAAAAACGGTTTTTAAGCATAATTATTATTATTTAGTATAATAGTGAACTTTTTGCATTTGTGTGTGGATGAAAGTAATTAACACTTTGCATGTGGGTGCGATTTTCCATGTTTTTGTATTTGTAGAGGGCAAATTCAGCTTTTTCGTATGCTAGTCATCTCGATAATTTGCGAATGCTATTAATATGAAGGAACTTAATTTTGTAAATAAAAAATTGACTAACCACATATAATTTTATTTATCATTTTTGTGATATTTGCACTCAGAAAAATAAGCTCATTTTTACCTATGGGCGTTTAAAAAACTCATTAAAAGCTCGTCTGCTGTCTATCGCGTAGCTGAGATTACAGTCCCCCGCTTTCAACGTTTGTTCTTTCCCGGACTGTGATCACAGTCTCTTGCCTGCAATGTGTTACGAGTTCAATCTTTGTCTCTACATCTACTTGTTTATGAAAAGTTCTGTATATCTATAATAATTTGGATGATATTTCTTTTCTTTAGTTGTATTTCTTTAAGGAAAGTGTATTACTAAAACCAAAAACAATACAATAATAAAGACCCTGCAGCTAGAAGAAATGTCTATCACACGTCCGACGGCTTTAATAGCTCCAGCCTGGAGCTATTGCGAACTCGGGTTTGTGCTTTTGCTAGCAAAAATTATGTACGGTGGTGAAAATGTGCGCCGTATGAGGAAAAAATCTGGAGCTATTACGAATTACAGAGGCTAAATGAATGAGTACGAGCAGCATGCGCTGTGGTGGCAATGTACATTGCGAGGTGAAATATTTTACTTGTTCCTTTTTTGCTTTTTATAATACCCTTTTCCGTCGTACATCCATATGTATGCGTGGTGCATGCTCCTATGTCGTTTACAGAAGCTCACTGATGTGGGGATACGATGAAAACTGCACTACATCAATGATGATAATTTTTCATTTATCTTGCATCTGTTTGATCAAGTTATAAAGTGAGCGATAGCAGAATTTTGTTCTATTTTCTTGTGTACTTTTGTGTTTCGAATTTTTTTGCTTATCTATACAAATTATAAGATTGCCTTTTAACAGAAAATCTTCAAATATTTCCGATAAGTTCTATTTATTGTTACTTTTCAATCCGTATTTTTCAATACGATCTCCTATTTTTTGCATACTTCTTTCCCGCTAATTTGTTTTAATTTTATTTTTCGTTCCCAATCCGATTCATTTTTTCGAGATTGACGTTGTTAATACATAATACATTAACAATGAATAAAAAACGAGAACCTGAATGGGGCGCTAAATGCCTCGTTAGAACCTGTGGCGTAAAAAAACGCGATTCCCCTACTACTCGATTCTTTAAATTTCCCGCAAAAGTAGTTGTGGAATACGAAATGTGGGTTGAAGCTTGCGGGCTGGAGATTCCGCCTAAAGCAAATAAAGTTTATGTTTGTGAAAAATATTTCACACCAGATAGTTTTGGGAAAAAAATCTTGAAACGAAAAGTTATTCCTACTGTCTATATTTTTGAAAATGATGAATTATATTTTGAAATATCAAAAATTTTCCTTTACGTTTTTAAAGTAATTTATAATGAAACTCCAGAAATTAAAGGTATAAAAGAAATAATAAAAAATAAGTGTATCCAGCAAGCCACACTGAATGAAAAGTTTTCGCAATGGTTTTCAGCAGAAAATTCATGCCAAAAACATCATTTAGAAATATTAGATTTCTTTTTATTAGTTTTGTTAAGAAAACATGCTCAATGGACTAGTAAGGAGACTCCTAATAAAACCAATAGAAAACTAAACATATTATCAGATAAACAAAAGAAAAAGAAAAGGCGAAAATAAAAGTAGTTTGAGTACCAAAAGGAAAAGTCGAAAGAAAAGACGTACTTAACACATTAAAAAACCTAGAAAGAAATATATTTAAACATTATTTTTTAATTTAAAACTCTTAAAAATTAAATTTTGAGAAATATGTTCGGTGAACAACCAAAAGCGACACACATTTAATTGCTTCATCAGCAACCACTGTTAAGTGAATTTTTGTTTATTATTTTCAACAAGTAGAATTATGTGTACTCAACATTACTTTTACATTTGTTACCTTTCTTTTGTTTATACTGGATTAATATAATTTAGGCTAATTGGTTATTAACTATAAGAACTTTTGTATATAAGCTTGTGATATTTTAATAAAATTCATTCCCGTTTGAGTAATCGAGAATAGCGTTTCCCATTACTTGATTTCTATACACTCAGAAGAACTTAAATTTTGACCAAGCAAGCTCTTTAAGTTCTTTCCTATCCAAAAAATTTTAGTGTGCTGATGCCATAGCTCAATTGCTGAGTTATCATCGTGCACAAAATATAAAAAAATTTTCTTGAATCAAAAATTTCCTAGAATCGAACAGCACCCAATTTTCACCTCGCAATATACATTTCCACCACAGCGCATGCTGCTCGTACTCATTCATTTAGCCTCTGTAATTCGTAATAGCTCCAGATTTTTTCCTCATACGGCGCACATTTTCACCACCGTACATAATTTTTGCTAGCAAAAGCACAAACCCGAGTTCGCAATAGCTCCAGGCTGGAGCTATTAAAGCCGTCGGACGTGTGATAGACATTTCTTCTAGCTGCAGGGTCTTTATTATTGTATTGTTTTTGCTAAAACCTTCTTAGGTTTTTCTTGTTTAATATAAAATCTAACTATCTATCTTAACTATGGTAGTTTTCTGTAATAGCTTTAATATATTCATGTTTAGAAGTTATGTATTTCAGCATGAAATTCTTATTTGATTTGTTGTTTGCTGGACAGATTTTGTTTCTGCTAGTTGATATGTTTGGCAATATTTTTTAGTATTTAATTTGTACTATTTGCACTTTTGACGTGATATTATACCATATTGGTGCCGCACATAGTAGTATAGATTCATTGTCGTTTTGTTTATAATCAGCTTGTTTCCTGGTGTTAAATGAAATTTCCTAGTTAGTAACGGGTATAGGGTAAACAGTTATTTTTGCATTTTCGAAAATGTCTCTAGGACATGCTCTTAGAAAGGTTAGTTTTTGGTCGAGGTATATTCCTAGAAATTTGATGCTTTTGGACCATTGGATGAGCTTTCGCATAATATTTATCTGTATTGACGGTAGATATTGCTCAGCTCTCCTCCTTGTACAATAAATGGCTTATGTCTCCGGTGATATAAGTTTTATTGTATGATAAGTTTTATTGTAAAACCGCTTTAACAAGCTTTTAAGACAATAAATTTCTTTCAGTGACAACTTTGATGCCATTTATTTATTAGGATCCACCTATGTGAACAATGTAAACTTATAAATAGCATTCAGTATTGCCCCAATAAAAAAAAACCATGCTTATTTTTTTCGTTTTAGTACACCTAATTAATAAGAGCTTTTTTAAAAAATTTTTTTTTACATATAATTTACTTGGTACGGGGGTTGTGAAGAAAATGATAGTTCGCCATCTTTGGGTGTCTGCCATATTGGATTTAGAACGACATTAGATAAACTATATTGCATTATCACCGGGCTTATACAAGTGCACGAAATTTCAAAGCTCTAGCTTAATTAGAACTAGACGAAATTTTGATTACAATACTGAATACCTAACTAACTAACATATATGGTATACAAACAGGTGAAATTAACCCTGAGACTTCCGTACGGAATTTGGGAACAAACTCAGGGTCAAACTGACCCCAGAACATTTCCAAACTGCTATATCTCGCGAACTAAGTTGTTTTTAAGATTTTTTTTTTTTTTTTTTTTTTTATAAAAGCCGGAGATAAGAGGATTGAATTTTCAACCCCCGTTAGGCTGTTGCAAAGAAGGTTCCGTGTCTTAATTTCTTCTTCCAGCACTTTTTTTCAGAAATATTTATAAAACTACATAATACAAAATTCTAAAGAAAATAATTTTGAGTTCTTTATATAAAGCCGGGCGACTTCCTAAATACATCAAAACTGCATTCATACGTTATTTAGCGCGGTTTCGCTCGCCCTTTAAAATAATGATTCATAGGCTAGGATATTAAAATATTTTATTGAGGGTATTAAACATTGTCCCTTCTCCATCTGTAATAATTCATAAAAAGATATTAACACTATATTGCATATTTGCGTTTTGAATGTTGGAATAATATTCGAGCTAGTAAGCTTTAAAACCTTTATCGGTGTTGCCGAAATATTCAACGAAAGATGACTTTTAAAATATATAGACAGGAAAATTGCTGCAAATTAACATTATTTTTAATATATTGGCGTAATGTAAATCTTAAAATTGCTTTAAAAAATTCGGGAAAAAATAATTACTCAATAAGATTTTCTGTGTGATATTCTGGTTTGAAATTTTTTAAATAATTGATATTTTACACACTACTTTTATAGATACTAAGTATCTCAGCGGGCGGTTGGCACAGTGCCGCAATTTCAGCCTTTGGTGATTTGTATACCTGGGGCTCAAACGTTAATGGACAATTAGGGCTTCGGGTTTACAAACTGCACACTTTAAAAGATGATACTACTTGGAATAAGAAAAACCCGACTGTGTACCCGCTTCCTCAACTACTTGAACCGTGGCCTTGCTGCAACAATGAAGATAGCCAAACAGAACCAGCATGTAGCACTCTAAAGGTAATTTGTGGAGCTCGTCATACATTTGTTCAAAACTCCTGTGGAAAGCTGTTTTGTTGTGGATGGAACGAACATGGGCAGCTGGGATTAAATTCCTCGGAGGATATCAAAGATCACTTCACATTACTAGATTTTTCGATATCGGATAATCTGGAAGTGTTGTGTGGGCCATGGTGTACTGTTTTGATGGTTAAATAAATTTATATTTAAAGGATTTGTTCTTTTTTATGCGGTGTGAAATAAAATACTAATCAATTTATAATAAGTACTATATATAATTCTAAGTGAATCAACTATAATTCATAAATTAACCCTTCGTTAATGAAAATAAAAAATTAAATTAAGAAGTGAAGGTCACCACAGGATTAAGGCATTAGTAAATTCGATATGACTATTGTATTAATGCAATAAAGGTGATAAACTGCTATTAGTATTGAAAAAAAGATACTGCAAACGCTTTCTGATTTGATTTATGCGCCATAAGTGCTATTACTTCACTCACTAAAAAAAGGAAAATACATGCTTAAAGGAAAAAGCAAATGGAAATCTATATTGAAATGCTATCTATATTCCATTGACTATCCCGGGATTTTGCATAACATTTCCATCAACACCAATCCTCGCAACGTACGATCCTTTCCATTCTTTCGTCTAAACAGCCACCGCACCAACTGTGGACACTTTGAATCTATCACTTGAATGTTACGCAAAATTAACAACTCTGCCACCTTTGATTTTCATTTAAACAAAACCTCCCTCAGACATACCCTTTACCAGCCCGACCCGCCACCATAATTTCGCAGACTATTATTTTCAATTCGGGAGAAAATGTTAAATAGCACTTAATTAATCTACAATATTTATACCAACAACCGAAAATCGAGTTAAAATTTATTTATTATTAATGTTTTGAGTGAACCCATAAGTGCAAGATCGTTTTATTTATAAGAACTTGGTAGAAAACATTAGTTTTATTAACCCATTCCTTGCCGCTATAATATTCAGCTTGAAATTCAGCCATTGCCAACTACGAATTATCTTGTCTGCCAAACACGAATGGGTTAATAACAAATTTTGTTAACAAATAATAAATAAAAATATAACAACAATTCCGCCAAAAGCTTATGTCTAATAATATTTTGTTTCTTTGAAACGCGTTTTATATTGTTCCTTAATTTTCTTCCTTGCCTTGTTTTGTTTTTTTAGCGCCCAGTGGTAATTTTTTACTGGCTTCAAGGTCTTCCCAAAAATCCTCGTTAGCTTCATTCGCCATTCTCAGTGGTATTATCGATTTATAGACGATTATTTTGTCATCAGGCTTGACTACGTAAATTGTTTCACCAGCTTGAACTTTCAAATCATCTTCCTTTTTAAATGTTCTTGTAATCCGTACTTTTGCTGAGACTTTTTGTCGTGTTTCTACTACACTTATATAATATTTTGCGGGAAAATAAAGAGGATATCGTAAAATATACTCTCTATTTTTGAATATCCTATTAGATCCAAAAGCTGCTTTATAAACGAAATATTGAAAATTGCTAAAAAATATATTAAATTATAATTTTATTTAATAGTAAACATCTTACTTTGGTATAAGCAAATCCAATAAAAAATGAACTTTTATGTGAAATTTTTTAGATTCTTCCGAATTTGTCATACCAAGACTAAGTGTTGCTTCTATATTGGAGTCTTTCTCTTCTGTGGATTCCAAATCTAATTCATCATCACTAGAGCTGGTTTCGTTTATAAACTATATAATAAAATATATTATGTAATTAAAATTAAAGATATTTTTGAATTATACACTTTATTATTATAACATATAATATTGATATCTTTAATTTTAAGATTTATTTCGGAGTAAGTAGCAAAATTAACACTACGATCCTTTTTAAATAATTTATTTTCTATATATTTACTTGGTTCTAGTTTAGTAGTATAAACATTTGTAAAAATCGAGGAAAATTGAACCTTTATCTCATTCGATGAGAGTGCCAATAATTCTTACTTAGGGGTAGTTGACTACTTTAAAAATTGTTAAAAATCGAGGAACAAGCAAATTTATCTCGGGGGTAAATCGACAGCCAGAACGTACTTTTTGGGGTTGAAATGTAATACAAAAATCAACTTTCGGACCCTTTGGGACTATCTATATTTTGGCGTTTCTGTATTTTATATTTATCTTTTAGAGAGTATATAAATAAATAAATTACACTACTGGTCTGAATTGTTCATGCTTTTTCCGTGCACTGTTTTTGATAGATGGAAAATCCAAAAATTAAAATGTCACACATCACATTTTCAAGAAAAAATGGGTCGAAAAGTGAAGAACAAATCTTATCTATATTATTTTTTGGCTTTTCTTAAAAAATGACAGAATGTAGAAGCCCGAGACAAAGTTAAAAAAATATATATATATGTCTTAAATGCATATACATATATAAATAAATGCATCTAAAATACCTGTTATATGTAGCCTTCATCAAGATTTGTTCAAGAGACAAGTTTTTCCCTACTAAGTCTCCTTTTATTCATTTCACAGGACATGAAGAAAGGTTCACTAAAAACACTTACATACGTATAACTGATTTTATATACACCCATGGACAACTAATTAGAAACACATATATGATGTTGAATTGAGTTGGAAATTCTCAATGTTCTTGTTTCATATGTACAAAAAGGAGCTAAATTAACATTCTCTGACTTACAATGTATTAAAACTTATAGTTAAATTTCAATTGTTTTTTTAAACATTTTGAATATAATGCCATAATATTTCCAATACATAAATTTCGCCGGACAACTAATTAGAAACACTCGTTTTGGATGGAATACAAATTGTTTTTTTTTCCAATATTTCGTAGGAAAACCTTTTTGTAATATTATTTCTTCGCACCTCTTCTTTATTGATAGTATAAGTCGGCTACATCTCTTCACAGGTATATTTTCCCATGCTAATTTAATTGCAATAAAAAGTTCGTCAAAATTTTTGAAGTTTTTTGAAGAAACTGATTTCTGTACGTCGCCCCACAGGTATTCAATAGGATTGAGGTGCGCATTTGATGCAGGCCACTCCGGCACACTAATAAAGTTGGCTTGAAAAGAGTTGTTGGTATGCTTTGCTGGTTGCTTAGGATCGTTGTCCTGTTGGAATGTCTAGATCATAAGCAAATTTCCCTCAGCACATGACAACATTACGTTTTCAATGTCGACGTACTTGTCCTTCACCAGGGTGCTTTCTATGCTATGAATGGGACCAATTCCATACCAGAAGAAGCAGTCCCACACGATGATCGATCATCCGCCATACTTTACAACAAGAGTAGTATACTTCGAATCAAATGCAGCGGCTTTATGTCGACGAACAGACCTTCTACCGTCTGGACCCGTTCTATTAAATTTTATTTCGTCGCTCCCTAATACATATTTTCATTGGTTTGTTGTCCAGGCCAAAGGAGGTTTGTCAAAATTCAATCCTTTTTTTTTCGGTTGCTTGCAGACACTAATGGATTCTTCCGTGAAACTCTGCCGTGCAACCCAGCCTCAGCCAAACACCTTCTAACGGTTTTCGCTGAAACTGCCGTTACGTTATCACCGAAAATGTTGCGGTAGATGTCAGTAGAATTCTTTCTAGTGTCCTTTTTCGTTTCTCTGATGATGATGATGAACAGATCGACAGTTAGCTCAGACATTTTCCGGGATCTTAGAACATTTTCTATTGTTCTTGTACTTGGAAATGTTTTACTACTCCATAAACAAGTTTTAAAGAGCATATCAATTGGTTTGCAATTTGGCAATAAGATATTTTTGCTTACCAAAGACGCACTACTTCCATGTGCATGGAAGCGTTACAATTTTTTTTTTGCCCATGCTTATAAACAATGTATTGACCAAAATATTGTCTTAACATGAATATTTAATGTAACTTAAATATTTACCAATACCAATTATTCAGAGAAATAAATTTTTGTTTAATAATATGGAAAAATGAATACTGTTTCTAATTAGTTGTCCACGTAAAATTGCATTCACGCGAAATGATATAACCACAGGATGTTCGGTGGGCACGAACTACTACTAAAAGTGCAGTTTTTAAATAGCACGTGGTCGCTAGGTTTTCGCTGGTATCATACCGTTAGATTTGAAACTAAGGAGAAAGAAGGAGAGAGCACAAAGCAGTGCTGATCAAACTGTTTCTAATTATTTGTCCATGGGTGTAGCTAAAAAGTGAACCATCTGTTGGTTTTTTTTTAATTGCATTCTATTTTGACATAAACAGCTCTTTCGCGCTAAAAAATTGATACAGAAGAACAGTATCACATCTCTGCGGTATGAAATGATTGAATTTATTCTTGAACAACATTAGCAAATAATGAAAACTTAATTCCAAAGTTGCCGAAACAGTGGGAATTACTGATTTGACGCCATTGGTCTCTTTTTTTTTTGGGTTACCATTAAAGATCGATGTTATGCTATCAATCAGAAACGGTTAACACGCTTAAGCATAATATTGATCGAACTATTCGTGGAATAGGGCCCAAAACCATAAAAAATGTGTTGGAAAATCGGAGTTCGCAGAATGAGCTACTGACAAGCCAGATTATGTTTGAACCACCTATTAAAAAATATTGAACAGTGCTTATTTTGTAGCATTTTTTAAAAGAAACCAACCGATGGTCCACTCCATATACATATTTAAGGAGTTAATATTTCGTTTGAAGTATGTTCGGAGATCCTACGATATATTTAAGAAATTTACAAAATAGGTGAAATACGTTTTTTTTTTCTAATTTAAAATACATTTTTCTTGAAAGTATCATGTGATAGTACATTTTTTGGATTAGTGACATCCTATAAAGTTAGTTACCGATTAGTTAGTTAGTGTTACTGATTTCGTAACTTCTATTGAGTCATGATTCAAAATTCTTCAGATAAAATACCGAAAGAAATAATCATGCTCTTCTAAAGACAATTATTGATTTTCTTCCTACTAATATTTATTATTTTATATTTTATTTAAATTTACATCAATTTGGACAATTATTTTTCTAAAGGATTGACGGATGTAAAGGCTTTTCAACAAAAGTATTTACATATTTTTTCACAGTATAATAGAAAAATAAACGAGATCAAGTAAGAAGTAGCTAACAAAATAAAATAAAATAAATGTTTATACATTTGACTAATGTGGGTAAATCAACTTAAATAATTTATCTAAAATGTTCGTATTTTGATTAACATTTGGTTTACGGAAATTTTATTGTATGATTTGTAGAGATTCCGAAAAAATAAGTTAAAAATATTATTCCGTTCGAAATAAACAGCTCGACAGGTAAGGAATTTATAAGAACATATCGTCGTATTATTGCATCAATTAGATGAAACATTTTCACTCAAAATTGATAAATACGACTTCTGTAAATTTCGCCACGAAATATGAAATGCGTCAAAATGACGCGTTCCGTAAACGTAGTGTTAATTACGAAAAAGGTTTGACGATCCGATCATCTAATTGAAATTAGTAGAAACATTCAATTACAGTTTGGTAAATTATTTAACTTATGCAAAATATTAATAAAAAAGCACAATTTTAATTTTTTCTGTGTACAGATCGTCATTTTCAACTAGAGAGTAGATCTAGAGATTTAGTTTAACTTTAATTCAGCTTAGTTCAAATGTGCAATGTGCCTAATGCTAGAAACATTTACCATTGTTTTGAACAAAAACCTTGGGGAACTTTAGATTTAAAATTACCTCTTCTTCTCCGATTTCTTCTTCGCTTGGTTCATCTAAAAGGCAGTTCCAATCCCAATCCTCAGAACGTTCATATCGCAACTGAATATCTTTCTCAATTAAACGAATGAACTCTTTTCTGTTTTGGACTTTGTGGTGCCGAAATATTTGGCATAAGTACGGCACCAATAAAACCAATATGGTTTGAATTTCGCTCTCTTCAAAAAGTTCCGACTGATTAAGTTTCTTTTCCCAAAAGAAGAGCTGATCATGGAGCCATTTCCAATGCGAACTATATTTTCGTTTTGTGTCCAAGGTATCAATCAGTTCGTTGAACTTAACGTTAAAATCTACGTCGCCGTCGAGGAAGCCAGACATTTTTTCTTTTCGCCTTATCGGAAGCCTATTGAACGAGTCATGAAAAAGTAAACTTCAAAAATTGATGCAAAAAATTGAAGCATTCCCCGAACGCGCAGTAAGCGCATAATTATCTTCGTCATGTGGTGGTATCAACGCGATCGGCCCATATCTGTGTCTGTATGGTCGCGTATTTAGAACGCGCCAGCCGCACTATAGAGGTCCAATCAACCCATACAAATTCCGAACTTCGCACAAGCGCAGCAGCTCCTCCTCGCTGTTCTTTATTTTGGTTTTAAAGAAAACTTTCGGGCAAAAAACTTGATACAGGCCCCTGACGGGGTCAATGTTATTGCCCATGGTCAGTACTCAAAAATACGACGGGGAGTTGTTTACATTTCGGCCGTCGAAATGGACAGTTGGCTTCTGGAGCACCGCCGCGGCGCGGGACGGGGAGGCGTATGCAATTTTTCAGCCGAGGCGGCGGTTTTTAGCGAATTTTTTGCCGATCTCTTCGTCTTTGTTTTATGGATCAAAGGAACTCGTTGGCTGTTGCCTTTTGAATTCTTCTCAAAATTTTCCAGATGATTGCTTCGGCTGAGGCCTGCGCTTCTTGCAGCGGGATGCAGCTGAATTTTAATGGGATTCACGAAAAGTAGAAGTGACTTCATAATACATTTAATATATGGACGTGACGCCGCGTTTTTGATAAATCGAATGTACGTACAGTACTTCCAAAAATAAAACTGAAGGTCAAGGAGACGATTTTTTTACATGGGTTCAAGTCGGTGGGTTCAATGCTGAAGATTCAGATCAATTTTATTCGTCGGATATAATAAAAGTAAAACTTTATAATTTTTATTTTAAGCCACAAACAGATACGCTAAAATGAATATCTTAATATACATCTGAACTTTATATTGTTTTGGTTTCAACAACATTGCATCAAGGTACATTTTATAAAAGGTAGAGATTTTTGAAAATTTTTATATAGTATTGTAATATTTATGATATTAAAATGACCATAAAACGATGCAAGGCATTAAATAAGATATTCAATAAGATTAAATTTTAATCCTACAATAAATACCTATAGACAATAACGAAAATAAAACATTTGGTTTGCAATACGTTTGCAATGTTTTTTCAAAATTGTTTTTTGTCAAATTTACGATATAAATTTTTAACTCTATAGTTTATTGCAAAACATAGTTAAATTAATAATTTTCGGCATTGGCGCCAAATCACATTTGCATTAATGTTCTTTCCATTGTTTTTACAAAGTTTTTTTTTTCTTAGTCCATGGAAGTTTTTCTTAAAAACCTGTTGCGATCTACTTTCTAAAATCTGGACATTTAACACATTCAAACTTTTGCCTAATAAGTAACAAAGGGGGAAGGGGTATTAAACCAAAATGATATTTTATTAATAACATTTATCTACTACTACCAATTTAGCTCTAACTTCCAACGTCATTGGTATGTACATGGAAGGTAAATATCAAGTGGATACCATTTATTTTGACTTTAAAAAGGCATTTGATCGGGTCACAAACTTATTTTACATAAACTTAAAAGGTTAGGCATTCATTCTGCTTTTTTTGAATTATTTCCTCTAATTTTTACCTATGTGATAGAAAAGTTTATGTTAAGCTCGGCGCGTTTAATTCTAGGACGTCATCTCTGGCGTTCCTCAAGGAAGCCACCTAGGCCTGCTCTTATTTTTAATTACTATTGATGATGTTGTTGGTTGCTTTAAATATTCAAAATGTCTGCTATATCCTGAAGACCTGAAATTGTTAGCCGATTGTCATTTCTTGCAACGTGACGCTATGGTGTGTTAATAATGGCTTTATGCTTAATATTAACAAATGTAAATGTATCTCTTTTTCTTGTAAGGTCAATACGCTCCTTTTTCATTACAGAATCTCGAATGATCCGATTCAACGTGTGAAGGAATTTAAGGATCTTGATGTAGTCTTTGACTCTAAATTGTGTTTTAATAACCACCTTGTTATGATTTTGTTGCTGTGAATTTACCGATTTTTCTGCCTGTAGAATGTTATTTAAAAAAGAATTATTTGCCTTCTTTTCATAATTTTCTTGATTTTTGGTACTCTTTTTAAGCTTTTTATAGATCCAAAATAAAAGTATATATATTCGGTCTACTTTTGGTGATATTGGGATACTTTTCTCAATTAACGTATTTCCAAAAATAATCCTTAAGTTTTCTGGCTTGTAAGATTAGATCAGTTTGTAAAGTTATAATTTCATTTTCTAAGGCGTTTTTTAAAATATTAAATCTGTCCGAAATTTTTGCAGTAATATGTTTTAGATTAAAGTTCTTTTTAAAAGGAAAAACAGATACTGCACAATAACTATCAAAATCATAAAAATCTGACTCAAAGTCTTCAATCACCTTTTCAATTTTTACAACGTATTTTCCAATGTTATAATTACAATGTTGATGTTTTTGTATTTTCGGAAAGTGATTCAAATGTTTTTGTTGAAGTATGCTGAATGCGTTAATGCTACTGATCATTTCAATTTTTGTCTTGTTTTTTGCTTGCAATTTTAAGTTTAAATCACTTAATTTCGTAAAATTTGTAAGAAATGCGAAATCACTGAGCCAAGTTTCATCATTTAAATTTGCACACTCCTCTTACTTGCTTTGAGATCGACCGGTCGATCGCGATGAACTTGTTGGCCATCCCTGATAGTGTGAAAATGAAAATGGGTATTTTGAAGTTTTTACGTCGTTAATTCCAAATATGTTGTAAATAAAACTCAAAATCAAAAAATTATCCGCTTTTCTGATTTCTCGTACATTTTACAATTTTACGTGCAATTATATCTGATATATTAGCATACCGAATATTCGACAATATATTTAAAATGATCAATTCCACGACTACGGTGTTTTACTTTAAAAATAAACCATACCTAATTAATGTTAATTTGTAGTCACTGTTCAAAAAAGGCACATTTAGGCCAAAATAGGCCTTTTGTTACTTAAGAGGTTACACCACCATGAAATTTTCAAAAAAACTTCTTTTTTTTTGGCTTAATAAATTGTTTATACTTTTAAGAATATTTTAACCGTTGAAACTTTACAAAATTCAAATTATTACCGAAGTTATATCTAGCAATTAGAAGTGAGCGCAACAATGAGCCGACCGAAACTTAGGAAGCGTTCGGACCGTTACGTATCCTTTCCTTTGGAAAGATTAAATTAAGAGTAACTCAGGTAACGGAGGACATCGCAAAAACAGCAGAAAACCTTATGTACTGTCCAAAAATTGCAGATTAAAAAAAACAAATTACTTTACGTTTGCGTTAACGTCGACCTTTTTTTCTTCCACGTTTTTCTCGAAACTACTTTTTTCAAACTCGTGTACACGATATCTCAAAATCTACTGAACCGATTTGGTTGAAATTTGCACCACTTATTTTTCATAATATTACCTAAAGCGTGACGAAGGATATTTTTTAGGTTCCGTATTAAAAAATTATTCATTTTTTAAACTCAAAATGTTGATGGAAATTCGAGTTTTTTTTTCAAACAGCTGTCATTTCTCCAAAAAAATTTTTTTAATATTTTCCTTCCGTCATACCTTAGCTATTACACTTCTGAATATGCAATGTTTTTTTTCGGACAATGCTCGAAGGAGGAATCTTGTACACCGTCAGCAAGGATTTTAAAAAAGGGTCCCATTGAGCGACTTATATCTCCACCATTTTTAATGTTATTTTATTTTTAATTTTAGAAATTGTTTATAAATCTATTATATGTATATGTAAAATAACGAATAATTCATGTTCTACAATTTAGCTCAATAATCCATGAAAATTCTACACTACTTCAATTTCAAAGCCCAATAACTCAAGAAAATCGATGTTAGCGATTTAATGTTTTAGAACTTTTTGGAGGAAATTGAATTTCCTACAAGTTTGTCATTCACATTTTTTCTGTAGCTCTTGTTATTTACGAGAAAGGGGCAAAAAAAACAGAATTTCATGAACAAATTGGGTTTAGTGACCCGTACTTCCTCGCTGGTGGGAGTTAGGGTTACGCCGCAATGGACACTTTCGTAGAGCATTCAATTCTAAGGAAACCCTATAATTGACCAAGATTATAGCATAAAATCCCTCTGATTTGTAGAGTTTTGAAGAAAAAAAATCAAAGTTTACGTGTATTTTATACGGGAAATCTTTGCACGCCTTGGTCGAGCACTTAATATTAACACGTTCAACCCGACGTGTACCACCGGTGGCTCACAGGCGAATGGTTCATCTGGCGGCGTGTACCACCGGTGGCTCACATCACATGTTTTTTTAATTGAAAAATTGTAGAGCTTATTTTTACAGGTAGGCTTAGACTTAATGTACTTACATATTTATTTGTTTTTATGGTTTTTTTTTTAACATTTTGTGCAAGGCGCCGCCAGATAAAGCAAAATACGATTTACTGCCGCCCGGTGAAGTGAAGTATAAAAAACTGCGCCGTGTTGAACGTGTTAATATTAACACTAGATTTACCAAGCCCAGTCAAATTTACTAGTACTCCATTTATTCTCTGAATTGATTAAATTTTGTAAAGTTATCTCCTAAGAGTTATGCCAAAGCTTATTATGGTTCAAAATTACGACATATCAAAGACTTTTTTCCCATTTATAGATACTAATTTGAATGTAAAAATGTAACACTTTAAAGGTACCGAAAATTATAAAAATTACAGGTTTTCGCGCCGGTAAATCTAGTGTTAAGGGCTCAAATTTTCAGGGAATTTTCTTTTAGGTATTTCCCACAAAATTTCGAGGTGGGAGTGAAAAAAAAAAAATAGTCGCGAAAAAAAGCACCCTAATATACAAAATATGATTTAAAGAGAAAGCTTTAGGACAAATGTTGCAATTGGGGAAGCTACTTGAAATAGAAACAATATTGTTCGAATTAACAAAGAACTTTTTTATGTAAACTGCCGACGGAAAGTTTCCAGACAATGTGAAAATTTATTAAAAGTTGAATTACCTCTTAAATGCTCAGTGTTGTTTAAAAACAACAGACAGTATAATGTTATATAATTATTAGGGTGCTTTTTTTTCGCGACTATTTTTTTTTTATTCAGTCCCACCACGAAATTTTGTGGCAAATACCTAAACAAAAATTCCCTGAAAATTGGAGCCCTTAATATTAATGTTAAGTACTAGACCAAAGCGTATAAAGATTTCCCATATAAAATACACGTAAACTTTGATTATTTTTCTTCAAAACTCTACAGCTCAGAGGCATTTTATGGTATAATATTGGTCAATGGTAGGGTTTCTTCAGAATTGAATGCTCTACAAAATGTCCATTGTGGCGTAACCCTAAGTCCCACCAGCGAGGTAGTACGGGTCTCTAACCCAATTTTTTCATGAAATACACGTTTTTTTGCCTCTATCTTATAAATAACAAGAGCTACAGAAAAAATGTGAATGACAAACTTGTAGGAAATTCAATTTCCTCCAAAAAGTTCTAGAGCACCAAATCGCTAACATCGATATTTCTTGAGATATTGGGTTTTAAAGTTGAGGTAGTGTTTCTACAATTTAGCTCAATAATCCATGAAAATTCCACAAAATATCGATGTTAGCGATTTGGTGTTCAGAACATTTTTGTAGGAAATTGAATTTCCTACAAGTTTGTCATTTTCACTTTTTCTGTACCTCTTGTTATTTACGAGATAGGGGCAAAAAGCTAGAATTTCATGGAAAAATTGGGGTTAGTGACCCGTACTACCTCGCTGGTGGGAGTTAGGGTTACACCGCAATGGACCTTTTTGTAAAGCATTCACTTCTGAAGAAACCCTACCATTGACCAAGATTATACCATAAAATGCCTCTGAGCTGTAGAGTTTTGAAGAAAAATAATCAAAGTTTACGTGTATTTTATATGGGAAATCTTTATACGCCTTGGTCTAGTACTTAACATTAATATTAAGGGCTCCAATTTTCAGGGAATTTTTGTTTAGGTATTTGCCACAAAATTTCGAGGTGGGACTGAAAAAAAAAAAATAGTCGCAAAAAAAAGCACCCTAATAATTATATACCAACTTTTTAGAAATAATCTTTTTTATAATTGTTAATATTTGATTGAGAAATTAAAACTGTGTATTGGCAAATCAGCTAATTATTTTTTCCCCCTCTATGGCCTTGTTAAAGTGACAACTACTAATGTTCGGAAGTTCTGGCGGAAGATAAAGATTTTTATAAGAATTTTCTGATGATGTTTGCAGGTAAGAATATGAAATAAATATTATTGTTTATTACATAAAACTGTTGTTAAATAATAAAAGTTTATTTAAAAACTACTTTTGGTTTGTTTACCATGGTTCATCACCTCTGGTGACTGCGCAGTGTAGTTTATAAACAAAAATTAACTTTTTGAAATAAATACATATACTAAAAAATTATTAAATATTTTTTTTTTATATTTTTTATTTGACTTATATTCTAAATACTACCAAAAATATTTTTTTCGCAATAAAAAGAAAAATCGCGCATTTGAGAGTTAAACAAGTTAAAATATTTTAGAAATATTAGAAGATAAAATTATAAGACTAAAACCATCAACATTTTTCATTTGTTTTATTTTATCTTGCTACACTTTCTTTTCATCAAAGAAACCACATTTGACCCACAATACTTTTTTAACTAGAAGCAGCATTTACTTTATAAGTTTTTCAAACACAGTGTTTGATATTTCATTCCAAGACGTTTCAAACCTCCCAAAGATCATAGGAAGAAGCGGGTCCAGTTCATCCCACAATAACTCTATAGGATTCAGTACGGGAGACTGTGGAGACACTTCATTATTTTTAATTCACCTCTATCTTCTTTGGTTTTTAAAGAGATGGCACAAAGCTTACATGTATGCTTTGGGTCATTATCCTGTTGAAACACAAACCCACGACCGATTAATCACATTCCACTAGCGATAGCATGCATTTTTAATATGGAATAGTAACCATTTTTATCGCGAGTTCCTTTGATTCTGTGAAGATCTCCTACACTGTCATATGAAAAACACCCCAACACCGTAACAGAGCCATCTACATGTTTTTTTCTGAAGGGCCACGACTATCATAAATCCTTCGTTTTGGTCCAAACATTTTAAATTTAGACTCATCAGTCCACAGAAATTGTCCCTAGTCCTTAACTGTCCAATTTCTATGTGCATGACATAAACCCATTCTAATCTTCTTTTCTTGTTTCCGCGTCGTAAGAGTGGTTTCTTTGTAGAAACTCTGCCATTTAAGTCAACTTTTTGTAAGCGTTCCCTCTACTGTACTTAATAACATCTGTTTATCGTAATTTTCATTGAACCTCATTTGAGTTTCCGGCGCTGTAAGCTTTCTATTCATTTTACATGATGATTGGGGACTAATCCTCTGCTTTTGAAGTGATACGGGGCCTTCCACTGTGTTTTCTGTCCTGATTTGAACCAGTAAAAAGTTTGTAAATTTAATTAATTTGTAATGTAACTAATAGTAAAGTAAAAGTTTTATAAACTTTTAGTAGAACCCCGACCCATTGGTTTAAATAAAAAAATTCTTTTTTTTTATTATTTGAACATAAGATTATTAGGGGTAATGCTGCAAAACAAGAAAATACATTTACCTTTAAGTTAATAAAATTATGTAAAATAATAGAGTGACTACTAGAAATCGAAATTTTACGGGATAAAATACAATCTTTTAAATACGCTCACTTGAATTGCATGTCAAACACACACTGAGTGACAGTGACAGCGATTCTATTTGATTAATCGAAATTACTCGAAAAAAGTACACGGGAGGAAAGAGCAAAGCCAAGGACTTCAATAATCACAAACACTTTGTAAACTGAGATAGCATCGTCTTCTTAGATTAAGTTACACGTTTGAGTGCTGTATTTCAGTTGAAAACTTAACAAGAACCTTGTCCGGAAAACTTCCGTCGGCAGTGTATTTATTTCTTTTTCAGAACAACGAAGATACAGTAAAACCCGCTTAAATGCACATTCAATTTATCAGAAAATTTCGTGCATTTAAACGGTTTGTGCATTTAAACGTTTTTAAGATAAATGCACATGTTGTGCATTTAAGAGAGCTCGGATTACTTTTTTTCAGTTTGGTTAATTACATAGCGTTCTGTTTTCGTCTTTGCTTTACAAATTTTACCAAAATTAAACAATTACAATCCGCAATTTACAAGGTCCATCCGCCAACTCAAAAAGACTGAAATGTCAAAGCAAAGACTAACGAGAAAGTGTTCTTCTTCTTCGTTGCCTTTAAATGGTAACCACCGAGGGAACAATGTAAAAGTACTACACTTCTACAGATCTGTTCATTTAATATGTATATTGCATTTATCCGGTTATTTTTTAATTCAAATAGAAAATTCGTACCTGAAATTAATGTGCAAATAAGAGGTTTGTGTATTTAAGAGGTGTGCAATAATGCGGTCTTTGTTTCTACACATTAATAAGGCAAAAAATTCGGTGCATTCGCATCGTGTGCAATAAAAGGAATTGTGCAGTAAAGCGGGTTGCATTTAAACGGGTTTTACTGTATTTACATTTAAATAAGATAGTTTTTGGATCTGATGCCCAATTTCACCACAAGTATTAAACGGATATTATACAAAAATTAGGCATACTTTGATATGTTGGGTATCAAAACCTAGATTGAAATAAGTAGAATTAAATTATATTTTTAATCTTTTCTCTAAAAGATGAAAATCCCTCCTTTCTTTTCCTCGGAGATTATGGGTCAAAAAACCTGAAAAGGATTTTGATCTGTTATCAAGAAATACCAAAATTTAAAAACAAATTAAGCAATTTCGGATTCTAGACCTTATGGATTAAATATTCTCTCGAAACTTTGATAGTGTTTTTTCTGAAAACATTTTCTTAGTCTGGGAAAAGCAAAGTATTGTTGAGGCCAAAAGAAGTCTTTTAAGAAATTGTATTCGGCTTTTTTTATTAAAGATGATAGCGTGCATCAAGGGTTACTCAGGACACTAAAGCCCTAGAAAATTCTTTACAAAGTTAAGAATTGAAGAAGTGAAATTTTTTGTTATTTAGTTGCTATCGGGATATTCCCTACAAAATTAAATTTGTTTTCATGACTTGGGCTAAACTTCAGCAATTTGAAATTTTTTTTTTAAGCCAAGGAAGAACTTTAAAGAAATAAAGAAAAATTGTGGAAAACCTTTTATATGGGTTCATAGAGTTCCGCAACAAAATCTCAGCTATTACTGGGAATAATTTGATAACTTTGTTATTATTTTTAGGAATAACTCAGGTTTGGTGTAGAACCATATTGATACATTTGTAGGATGGGTCTAAAACTTTTTTTTTTTAATTGAAGGACTACCCGTATTTAAAGATCTAATATGTTTTCGAAAACATAATAGCTTTGTAATATCACACTAATTTAGAAAAAATACGAATAGATCTTTTTCGAAATCTTATTAATTTAAATCTTATTGACTAGTGTTATGAATTAATTAAAATACTATTCAACTAAAGAAATCTGCAAAGTTTTACCTATATAAAAAAATATATATGTAAGTTAAAACAGACGCCTTGAATTTTAAATGTTATCGGTCGTTTGTTGACAATTAAGATTAAGAAATGAATTTGCCGCGGCATTAATGAATGTAATGAATGACTATTTTGTCAAATTATTTCTGCAATTAAATGTCTTCATGCGACCGGCACTCGTTGCAGCCGCGTGATATTATCGGGCATTATTTGCAGATTATTCGGAAACAAATTTCATTAAAGTGTTAACCAGTCGCATCGTTATGTGTGCCTCTGCGTTGCGGAGAGGTCGCCTCTCCGCTCTCGAATCATTTACATTCAATATGAATTAAGCTTGTTAAGTAATTTTCTACGTAATTTTAATCACATTAATTAAGTCGGTGTGAATGAGTATTTTGGCGAATGTTCAGGGTAATTGTTTTATGGAATTGAAAAGACAAAAGCTATATGGATTAAATTATTTAATAGCGATTTATTGACTGAAAAGTGTACTATAGTAGGTCACTATGTTGATCGGATCAGACCTGACTACAAAAATGTTGGGGCCGGTTACTTAAATTCTTTATTGTTAAGTAAGTAATAACATATATATTTTTAAATTTTTACATTCTTCTATAGTTCAGTAGATATTGCCAAACAATATAATCGCTCTAAATTTTCTAATGCCATCCTTTGGATTTTCAAATGAAAAAATTTCTTAAAATTAAATCAAATAAAACTGAAAATTCAATGAACTCTGTAAAAGCCAGATAACTTCTAGAATTAATGTTCAAGTTTATTCTTCAAATATCATTTGATAATCAAAACATTAGGTGTATTCACATTTTGTTGTAAGTATTACCAAAGAATATATAGTATAACATGTTATACGTTCTTTTCTTTGGTATTACCTACTGTATCATTTCTAAATCAATTGCCATAGAAATATGAAAATATAAAATTGTACACTTGGTACCACGATTAAATAGCAAAAACACCAAATCGTGAATACCTCTATTGTATTATTTTTCCATTTTGAAAATAATTTAAAGTTTAACATTACTTTTCGCTTTTGAATAGTAATAGAACAGACAGACGAAGGCTGACTCAAGTGGATAAGATATTTGCGTTTGCTTTTAACACATTGGATTCAGTTAATGTTACCTAATTTGAACAAACGAAAGGAATGAATCACTTGCTTAATGTTTCGCGTATTAAAAGAACGATTTGTATATATAGCTGATATTTATTTAAAAGTAAGATTTATTAACTACTACCTCAAGTTGGGACGGAATCGTATAAGGTGATTATTATTATGTTAGCGGGTCGTCTAAGGCACTCCCAGTGCCAACCGAATAGCAACGCGACCTATAAGATCTATTGTGCTAGTCCCTTTTATTTAAACCTCTTCCATATCAAGGTCCTTAAAATAGGCTATGGTGTTTTGGGGAGTCGCATTCGACACATCTTCCGGCGCTATGAGGGATTCTCCGAAGTGTGCCAGTCTTTGTCGACCTAAGGCTGGGCATTGACAGAGTACGTGTACCGCTGTTTCTTTTTCTTCAAGACAGAAGCGACATGTATCATCGTCCTCCACACCTATCTTTTTAAGGTGGTATCTTAGGGTACAGTGCCCTGTCAAGAGGTCGGTAATGATTTTTAAGTCCGGCTTGTTGAGCATTAGGAGTTTCATCGACCTTTGCTTGGAGGGGTAGATGAATCGTTTCGCCTGCCTTAGTCCGGTTTGGTGGATCCAGTGTGAGGCTTTACTATCTTCTTCCCATAGCCTAAGGTAGGATTTATAATAGCTCCTGGCCAGGCCACAATAAGGCTCCGGTCCAATGAACGGGGATTTTTCACCATTTCTGGCAAGTTCATCCGCCTTTTCATTTCCAATTATTCCTTCGTGGCCTGGTACCCAAGCTATAGTAAGCCTATTCAAGTTAGCGAGTGTTTTTAACGTTGCCAGGGAGCACCAGACCAGGTTCGACTCTATAGTGTAGCTGGCGAGCGCTCTAATCACCGCTTGACTGTCCATTAAAATCCATATTTTTGCACCTCTCATTCCTTTTTCTATGATAGTTCGGGCACAGGTATCAATAGCAATAATCTCAGCCTGAAATTTCGTGGGAGTCCTCCCTAAGGCTATTGAGATCTGGCAGTTGGGCCCGTAGATTCCCGCACCGGAGAATCCGTCGCACCTAGACCCGTCCGTATACCATGCAACAACTCCAAGTCGGGCGAGGTTTTCATTTTCCTTCCACCCCTGTCGGTCTTTTATTACGTTTTTGAATGGTATTTCCAAATTTAGTTTTTTTATTATCAGGTCCGACGGCCCCATAATCAGCGGGTCTTTTGAGAACACCCTCAGTATCTGTGAGTGCCCTCCGTCTTCATTTGCATTGCAATGACCTGATACGGTATTTTAGAGTACTGCTAGCTGTTGTATGTATAGGTGGCGCGGTAGTAGATCTTACAGTACTTCTAAAGCCGCGGTTGGGCAAGTTTTCATGGCTGTATAAGGTGATAGGTGACAATCAAAGAGGTGATAATTAAAAATGATACCCAAGAATTTTAGGATTGTCTAACCTAAGGTGATCACTTTTAAAATTGTAAATTTTCCGGTAGTAGCAAATATTATATTAATGGTTATATATCAAATTGAATCGGACATAAAGCAAAGTTCAATTATTTAATAAAATACTTCATTCGTGATTCAAAGTGCTCTAAAAATCTTTTCACCTAAAGCTCTCCTTGAGACAGTCTCGGCCGATAAGAAAGAAACAAGGAATTTGAACGTATATAAACAATAAATCAAGTTCTAAGATCTTCCAATTTCAAGGCTTGCTTAAATTTAGATGTCAAGAAATATTTTGTGTTAATATTTATAAAATTACAGAATTTAATACAATTTTCGGTTTTTCGTTCTGCCTTGTGCCTGAGGCGATGTTTTCTTCCATACACTTTCCTAAAATTTTCAATTATCATTGGTTCGACTATAACGTACTACTGTAGTTATTAAATAACCTCAATACTATACAATTTTTAAACATATTTAAGGGGTTACTCCTTTGAAATTTTGCACATAACTCTATGTAATGATATTTCGAGAATATTATAATTGAAGTCCCAGGTCAAAATTCCAAAAATTACCCATGTTATTCTACTTTTACTAGAGTCTATGCAGTTGTCACTCAGTTGCTCCGCTCCTATATCTGCTTAGACTTTAATTCTAGCAATAGATCGAGAAAAAGCAGGAATTTCTACAGATTAATTAATAGCAGGTAAGTTTTGTAGTAGTCTCTGTTCATATAATTTCACTGTTAAATATAAATTAAAAAATAATAATTATGAAATATCGACCTCTAGTTATTAACGGAAAAGCAAATCGAGACTGTAATCGGCGAGCCATCACGTAAAAAAAATAAAAAAAATAATAATAATTCCACCAAATCGACAAAGTTTTGGAAGCGAAAATGCTAACCGCTTATCAACGGACATTAAAAGCCACCAAAGACGCCATAAGTGCTCTGGACGATCATCAAAATTAGCCAATGAAGATGTTGTATCGTCTGCAGAAGGTTTAGTTTATGGCGCAAGAATTGCTAATTAAAATTGAGTATCAGAATTTTCATATTATTTATCAAATAATTCGATCAAAACTTTGAAAGGGTTTTTACCGTGCACGATAACTCAAAAATAATTTAAGCAATCATCTTCAAATTTTGCCTGCGACTTATAAGATTCTCCCTTTACTACCGATGCTTTTTGTTTTTTAAATCCGATTGTCCGTTTTTATTATTAAAACAATGCTTAAATAAATTTTATACCTAAACATTTATCTTTTTATGTTTTAACTGACAATCATTTCCGTAATGTCGCCAGTCACGCAACAACAACACGCGGAATTGCTAATAATTCACGGAACAAATTTTAATTTTGCTGTTTTAAGAATTTGTCTTTTATCTTCAATGTATAATGTTAATATAGACAAGTAATAAGTTAAGTTATTAAGTTTTTTTTTTTGTTTAAATACTACCTTATTTCAAATGAAAGGAAGAGGACCCAACCGGGTACCCTGAGGGACACCAGAATTGGCTCAGATATTCCTCTAATTGGTACTGCGGAAAGTAACTTAGTAGGACCTATTTGAGATATAAGAACGTATGCATTTGACAAATGATGATGGGAAACCTTTACTTTCAAGCTTTAACGTTATGGTAGAAGGAGAAAGCTTCTCGAAGGTTTTGCTAATATTTGTAGAGATAGTGTATTTGCAAATCCATCTGGAAGCTTATAACAACATACGGAACGAATTCAAGAAGATTCGTAGTTGTAGAGCGACAATAAGGCGTTAAATTATGATTGCGATTTCCGAATAAATAATAACTTCGATAATTTTAGGGATGCAAGATAGTTTCTCAATTGGTCGGTAGATGTACGCGTAGTTTTTACTACCCTTCTATTGAATCTGTACAAACGAATGTATTAAGGATACTTTCCCATCAACATTCCCATTGTATATTATTTCAAGAATGTAAAAATGTCAAGTCGAAATCCCCAATAGTTTTAGAATCTAGAGATTTAGATACTACAGGTGGATAAAGTAGGCTGGAAAATGATTTATTCATTATATAATACAAATTTAAACCTCATGGCCGCCAAAATGTTAAAGATATTTCAAAAAATCGTGCTGCATTCTACTTGTCATTACACTCGCGTATCTATAATTTTTTATTTTGGTTCACTCATTTTTTCTTTATAAACAATGTTATAGGGAAAAAATATTTATTTTTTTTTTAATTTTAACTTTAAATGCGTATGATAAATTAAGAAATTTTTTCTGCTTTCATAGTGGATAAGGGAAGAGATTCATATACTATAAGAATTTATTTTATATATGTATATTTTTTTTATGATAATCCTGTTACGAGTTCTAATGGTGCCTGTCTAACAACGTTTTTAAAGGAAAATGAAGTTCGCTGCATTCCTCCATTTAATAATACTTTAGGAATTGTATAACACTCTTTGTATACTATCATCATCCTCTTATATATTGTTCGGTCCAATTGAATCACTTAAGAGATCATACAATAAATATTTTGATGAAATAGATTTAAATTTGTCTAAACGCGATATCAAATATAAGCTTAAGGATATAAAATTGTAATTTTATAATTTTAATTTAATTATTTTACTATAATGATGTAATTTATTTAAGTAAAGATTGTTTTTGTTTTCATTTTGTACAGTCAGGGCAGTTATCTGTTGGTTTAATAAATAAATTAAATAGTTATCCTTAGAGCTAGTTGGGAAGTATTATGTTCTGCCCGAAATCCAAACTGCTCGTTGGGTATCAGTTTATTTATTTCAGTAAATTCTGCTAGTTTTATTTTGATATTTTGAAAAAATTGCAAGTTGTCCAAGTTTCAAAATTGGAATTATTTTAGCAACTTTCCATGATTTCAGAAAATAGTTTAGTTTGAGGTAAGAGTTAATTATAAAAGTAATATGGTATATTATATACAAGACTACCCTAAGGTGGTAATTTTAGGTTTCTAACTTTAAATTAGATAAATCCTGACTTCGTTTATCACGTTATCAAGTTCCGGCGACCGGTATAGCTGACGTCGGTCTGATCTGATCAGGTGAACATGACTAAGCTTGTGGGCTAATCCGAGTTCCATTACAAGGCCACTCTGAGATAATCCATTGCGGGCACATGTAGAGGTGCTCAAGTGCTTGAGTCGAGTTACCAAAAAAGCTGCCCAATTCCGAAAAGGTATCAAAGTGATAGTCTCTGGCGCTGTTGGCTTATCACCGAGCTACCTGTCGGTGGCATGGTGTGTTGTATGTGTGGCCATTGTGCGAAAAGTGAAGGACAGGTGAAACTTGGACAGAGTACGCGGTGCAAAAAATGAAAAAATAAAAAAATATAAAAAAAAACCGCCGCGCTCATACATCGCCACTCTACGAAATTGAGCGAGTCGTCCGTCCGTCGTTGTTGGGGTTAGTAAACTCCCGTCCCGAACACAAAACCTGCCTCAACTTAAATTTAATTGACTGCAGCGCGGCTCACGGGGCCACAGGTGAGGAGTGGACTGGTGGTGGAATGGGGCCCGGGCAGCGCTTTTTTTCCGATCCAAATGCCGAAGAAGCGGCCTCTCGACGTCAATCTGTCCAGCGCTCTTAGCCGCACCACCGCCTGTTACGATATTCGTAACTATAACTAGAATTTCTGGCTTCCTCTGGGCATGTGTGCAGCGGAAGGTTTTTTAAGGTTTTCGGGTGTACCTGTACGCTTTCGACGGTTAATGGGTGCCTGACACGAAATATGGTGCAGGGCAGGAGCCGGAAAGGAGCCCCGCCACTTGGGTGCAGTTGAATGCGAGCCATCTGCCAGCCCTTCGATTGACATTGCTATGGACCTGCACCAATTTTTTAATAGGGCTTAGGAATAACTTAAGGCAAATACCATGTAATTTGGGTATGTAGTCTGCTTGTTTATTGCTCAATGAATAAATTAATTGCTGGGAACTGTGGCCGCTTGACAGTACCACATTAAAATATAAATGTAAGTTGTATTAATTACATTAAACCTTTACTGTAATATTTTATTTTAGGTAAATGTTCAACAAAATCACGTGGTATTTTAAATACTGTTGAATTAGTATTTAGGTTTCCCAAGATTTTTAATAAATTAATATTTTATGTAATAATAATGGCAAACTATATTAAATCTTAATCATTGTCGCATTTGTTGGTAAGTAAGTAGTATAAGTATGATAATAAAAAATACGTTTACGCGCATGCATGTAAAACTACATACTTATAAGCATATGTTAGAATTTCCGACGAATTTTTTCTAAACTATTATTTATTAAATTAATGTAATGCTTATTAATCATTTAAAATCATTAAAATTTATGTTACAATTATTTTAACCCTTATTTGCCACACTTCTGTAGAATCACGTACTTGCCACACTGGGGTCTTTTGGACCCCAGCGTTAAGACTTGTTATAATAGAAAAACTATTGATTATTTCTACTTGCCAATTTTTTTAGAACGTTTTAAGAACTTAGTTTAAAGGATAATGTACATTATATAGCTAAAAATTAAATTTAAGTGTAACAAAAGAAAATCCAAAAGTAAAAAAAAGTGGAAAAATGACAATTTTTACAAAAAAAATTATAATTTTTGTTATTTTTTATATTAAGGGCTAAATTTTAACTGAGTCTTCTACTGATTTATCATTACAAGAAAAAAAATAGTAGTCAAATGGTTCCTCCTATTTATTCTGAAGAATGAAGGAATATGAAAAACTTAACGCTGCGTTTTTGTCAAAATATTTGAGTTTATTAATTATATAACTAATATTTATTCAAGATTTGTGTTAAAAATAAAAGCAATATGTACATTGTAAATAATAAAAAAAATGCGGAATAAAACTAATTTTAGTATTTTATTTTATAAGTTAGTTGTAATCGTTACACATAGTGACGCTGTGGTTTTGGCACACAGGGCGAGGGCAGGATGCCCATCCACTTTTCGCTGTTTTGTTGGAAATTCAATACATCTTATTTGTGTAACTGCAATGCCTTTTTTGAATATCTCAGCGATTCTAAGTCTAGCTAGATAGATCCAAAATAAAAGCGTTTTTTGAGGCAAGCCAAAGAGATGGAGAAAGAAAAATGATGAAATGACACACAAAATCATTCGTATACAGGGTGATCCAAAAGTATAGGAACGGCTAAATAACTTTCGAGTAATGCATTTTGGAGAAAAAAGTTTTGGACAAACATTTTAGGAATTTTCCCTGGCTATTCAATAGTGGTCATAGATTTGACCTTGATCATGGCCTTGAAGGTCATTTCGAGATCAAGTTGACTTTTTTTTTAGTGGGAACTCATATTTTTGATCAAGGAAATGGAAAGAGCGGGAAAGGGTTCCTAGCTATAAGCGTGTCCGCTTGGACCTAAGCAAGAAAATCCCATACCTATACCATACATGGATGTGTCCTTATGAGTTAAGTTTGGAGGTACCATATTTATTTCGTATATCAAAAAACAGGGGAACTAGAGGGCGAAAACCTTTTGAACATTAGGTCCTCCTAGTGTCCAACAGAGATTGAGTTTGGATTTTAGATTGCTGTAGTTGTATCATATACTAATGTACTTTGAAATGACAGTGAGAAAACATATATATGTAAATTGAAATGAGAAGTTTGGAAGCAGTGTGAATCTTCAAGGTCAGTAAGTAACAGCTTCCTTTGAGTGTCCAGAGCTGGAAATGAGATATATGATAAAGGGCGTCAAGATATACATGTATGCCAAAAATGATGAAAATTGAAGGAGTGGAAGGGTCTCATTTTTTTGAGCAATTATTCGTATATTCATTATTCCATTGATTCACTTGGTTCGAGAGCTAAGGAATTCCAAATCAAAAGTTGAGGGATTGGTAAGACTCAATCGAAAAGTCTCATCATCAAAAATAATGGTCCCCGGTGGGAATTGAGCTTCCTGTTTCGTCTTCATTATTTCATATGATATTCAAGTGAAAATGAGCGATTGCTACCCATAAAGTGCAATAAAAATGAATGAAGTGAGATTCAAGCTAATTGCTCTGCAATGACTCACATACATGCTCTTAGACACAAGATGATTATTGATTGACGCTCTATAAGGTCATAATTAATCATAATGAGCAATTCTATTCAAGTATATGGAAGATTTGGTTTAGGTCCAAAAGTCAATGCTTATAGCTAGGAACCCTTTGACGTACAACTATGATGTTAACCATGACCTCGAAGGTCATATCAAGGTCAAGATGGCTCTTTAAAGGGGAACCTGCATTGTTACTGCGACCACAACCTTGACCTTGACAATGACCATGACAACGACCTCGAAGGTCATATAAAGGTCAAGGTGATTTTTTGACGGGGAAACCATTTTTTTGGCCACGGAAGTGTAAAGAGCGGAAAATGTTACGTTCTCATTTAAAGAATCATCTTGACCTTGATATGACCTTCGAGGTCGTGGACAAGGTCACAGTCTTTCCATTTCCGTGGCCAAAAATATGGATTCCCCTTCCAAAAACCACCTTGACCTTGATATGACCTTGGAGGTCATGATCAAGGTCATTGTCAACATCAAAGTTGTGGTCAAGGTCACATTCGGACGCAAGACTTCTGCTCTTTCCAAATCCACAGCAACAATGCAGGTTCCCCTTTAAAGAGCCATCTTCAGTTTATATGACCTTCGAGGTCATGGTGAAGGTCATAGTCGGACGTAAAATTTTCTGGTCCTTTGAACTCCAGTGTGGCAAGTAAGGGTTAATACTTGTTTTAAGTTATTCTTAATTAGCAAAGCTAAAATAATAAAATACTCTAGGTATCTGTTTTCGAAAAAAAATCAAATATCACGTGATAATCAAATAGGGGTGGGGGGTTAAAGAAAAAATCATGTTTAATGGGGGAGAGAGAGGGATAAGAAACTTCCAAAAATCGATCACGTGATTTATGGACGGCTCCTATGTGCTTTGCAATGAAGAATATTTGACAAATGGTTCAAAATTAGATCCCTTCGGTATTAAAATTATATCATTATATAACTTAAAAAATGATACACAGTTTGGTGTAGAAAGAAAGTTTGGTATAACTCAACTCAAAAATTAATTCTAGCCGAAAGTGAAAAGACGATACCTATAACGCATTTAATAACACAGGTTAACATTTTATCTAGGCTTGTGCACGGGAATCGAAGATGGTATTCTAGGGTTTTTGGGATCTCTGATTACGATGAGTGGGTCGCTTAGGCTCCATCACGTCAAGTTTAAGGTCATTTGAAGGTCAAACGGCCAAAAAACCTTCCAAAAATCTCAAAAAATTCATGGACATGTTTTTGAGGTCGCTGAATCTGAATCCGGTATTTATTTTTACTGATAGTAGGATAGTAGGTACTTAGCATTTTCGTTTCAAAAACCCCTCAAATGACCTTGAATGACCTCGAGGATGCATGCAAAGTAAAAATAAACACCGAATTCGGATTCAGCGACCTCAAGCACATGTCCATTTATTTTTTGACATTTTTGGAAGGTTTTTTTGACCGCTTGATCTTCAAATGACCTTGAACTTGACGTGATGGGGCCTAAGCGACCCACTCATGCACAAGCTTAGATAAAATGTTGACCGTGCACAAGCTTAGATAAAATGTTGACCTGTGTAATTTAACAAATTCAAAATTGATATTTTTAAAATTGAGTGCGCCCGAAATTCGAAATTTCGTTCGTAGTCTGCCCAGGGTATACCCTAAAAAATTTCATGAAATCCGTTTCCAGTATGGAAAATAGGTCGATTTTATCCCTTAATTTTCCCAATTCGATCCGCTGAAGTCCACTAAATAAACAATAGGTTATAAATTATACCATAGATTAATTCAACTTACCTTTACTTTTTGGTGATCAAAACCAGTAACAAAAGTAACAAATCCTCCATTTTCAACGTGATCTACGATTTCGATCGTCACAATTTTGTAGCTCGTTTATTAAACATAAAAATTGTAAATACATTAATCACAATTTTATGACTATGTAGACTTATGATTGCTTTATTTAATGTACTTGAGTATATATGCAATTTCAATTCAATTCAAAATTTCCTGCTGGTTTTTGCATGGTCAAAATTTCAGCTGCTGGACCAAAGAACCATTTTCTAAGAAATATGTTGCTATTTCGATGTCAACTTAGAATTTTTACAATTAAAAATCGGAAACTTTGTATGTTTAGGGATGAATTATGTTGTTGATTTTAAATTTATTAAGTTACACTCATATTTTAATAAAATCTGAATTAATGGAATGAATTTGGGGATTTATTAAAGAAAAAGACATTGAGTTATTGTTTTCATAATTTATTTTTTCCTTTTCAATATATCTCATTACAGTATAATAAATACTGGTTACTCCAAATTCACATTATAAATATATTACAATATTGTTTTACCGAGTTTTAATTATGCTGATTCATTTCTTATTTATGACGTTAATCGTCACTTTAAATTTACTATTCGGGCTAAAAATCTCTGACGTGAAAATGTTTCGTGTCTAAAAAAACGAACAATCTTGATGAAGTGGGTACTTTTAAAATTTCAGCTACAAATTGTTAAATTTTATTTATTTTTTGCTGTCTTCCTTTCTGTCTCTGAAAAGTCGCCGCACATTTTTCTGGATACTTTTCAGCCACTGTTAGTTTTTTTTCTTTTTATATGTTTGTTTTAAAGTATAAGCAAGGGAAAACGACTTATCTCAAGCATTGATGGTTTTTTTTTTATATTTCAATAATACATGTATAACAATCCCTTCAATGTTAACGAAACATTTGTCCTTTAAAAGTAAATGTACAAAATTAAATGCGCAAAAGAAATGTATTTTGGCATCGATTTATTCAGTTTTATCTATACATCGTGTTTGCTTATTTTACATAATGATGAGTTTTTCTTTTAATCCATCGCCTCTGTCGTTTAAATCAAAAATTTTATCAAAGTCTCTAAAGTACAAAAGCCGTTCGCCTTTTTTTCTTTTATCAATTTCTGTGTATATTTATGTATTAAATAACTATGAAATAAATACTCACATAGATTACAGTTGTTGTTTGTCTCAATAAAAAACTTTGAACGGTCATCAATATTTAAGTTTAATATATCTTGCATTATTTATAGTATTTTACTTACACTTATATTTTTCAAAAAGTTGTATATAAAAATATTTTGTTCTCAAGATCTCTTTCTCTTATTATTTTTCTTCGATTTATTTTTTTAATTTACTCTAAATAAGAGCTCTGCATCGAAAAATAAAGTCGTATACAATATTTTTTTTAAATAATTTCAGAGATGTTCGAGTACGTTTTTACCTTTTTTTTTTAAATAATTTTGAAAAGAAAATCCACCATCCGCTTCAATTTTTACACACCACTCTTCTCTAGTATCTAAATACAGTGTTTTTTTTTATTAATTTTTATTTTTTTCTGGTTTTTTTACTTAGAACTAAAAAACAATTTGTTTAGCGATTAAGGTTATTAAGCAGGAAAAGTTCAGTAAATTGAGTTGGTGAAATTGATTCCAACATTTATGCAATTCTTAAGTGCAAGCTAAATATTTTTTAAAGGGAAAGGCCATCTGTCTATAGGTGAGGACACACTACGATAAATTTGTTATCGTTATATAGTTTAATAGTTATAATATCAATTTTGTAAGGCGGCAGTTTAAAGCTTTCAAAAATAAAAATTCAACAGTTTTGAAAATAGTTCAGACAGGACATTTTGTCACCAACTGTCGTTTTATAGTTAATGAAATTGGAAATATTACATTCTAATTTTGTTTTTTGATGATGTACTCTCCTGACGGCTATTTTTTAAGATAATTGTTGTAGGATCAGAAGGATATGCGAAATATCATAAAGTAATTGAAAGTATCAAAATAGATGTTTTTGATATAAAACAAGTGTAAGAAAGCACTGAGACGAAAATCTTGGTAAATTTACTCATTTTAATTGGTTAGTTTTGCCTCAACTACAAATTGTAGTTAAAGTAATCATGTAAAGATAGTAAATCAATTTTTTTTTACGATATAACATAATGTGTTACATGATCTGCGGAGTAAACAACTACAGATTGTAATACTTGATTAACATATTTGATCAAACATGCGAAATTCTCCAGGAGAAAACCCTGTGTGAAGGCACGCAACAAATTTTGAAGAATTTAACAATGAAAGAATTGTATGCTTACTATGAAAATTGTTGATGTTGAATATCTAACATTTAAACATTGTTAAATTTACAATGGCTTTATCCGTGGTTGTTGCAACACTTCGGAAAATGGTTCAATTAACCACTGATTTTTCTTTCAGTGAATCCGGATGTAATTTTCAGTGGAACGTCTGCTGATTTTCTCACAGACAGTTATAGAAAAGGTAAAAAAAGTTGCAAATTAAGAAAAATTACAGTCCCAAAAAGATCAATTCTGATCAAATTGCATATAAATATTAGAACTTAATGTGTTCATGCAGCTAACATAATGCTTTTGTTTTTAGGAAATACTTAACATTAATAAAATCCACATTTTCTTGATTATCATAATTCAATGTTTTCCTAGTTTAAAACCAAACACTTGAATTTTTTCAAAAAAATGAGTTCTCTCAAAAACTTGTCTTCCTTGTATTTGTTTTCATTTTTGTTACAAGAGCGACAAAACTCGACTCAAATCTGTGAAAAATTATAAAATAAACAATTAATGAAAATTATTATGTGGGTTTTAAGATCTTGCAACTTTTGGGTTGTTATTTTCTTATTTAAATAAAAGATATCTATATGAAAATCGGCGATAGAGTTAATATACGTATACAAAAGTTTTCATAAATCACCGGAATATTATTCTAAAGGTAGTAAAAATTAAGATGTATTTTTTAAATGGCAAATAAAGGTAAATATTGAATTTTTATAGTACTAATAACCAAAATTAATATCTGATAAAAATCAATTGTTTGTCTAAAAGAAATAATAAGGTGTTAAGTTAATAATCTTGAACTTTTCCTGCCTCGTCACAAACAAAAGCTAACTTAAAACAAATTACAGACTATAATTCTGTGTTGAATATTTAAACACGTATATAAGTTCATTTTGTTCATATTTTTCTAAATTATAAATATCAATAACAATCCACATATCTTACAATTTCTTTATTAATTTCATCTTAAAACTCCATTAAATTTTTACCTCTATTTAATGTCAAACACTTAAAGGCAATATAGTCACCATATAGAAATATTTATGTATACAATGAAATCATTTGTGATTTTTTTTTTTTTTTTTTTTCCTTCATATGTCTCGAAATACAATTTTGGATTTTCTCGATTTTACAACTAAAGATACATTAAGAGTTTTTTTAAACATTATATTTTATTTTTCAAGGTTTTAAAACAAAAGTTCCTTACGATTTTATCGCGATTTTTTGGGCTAGCCAGACAATATTTTGTTGATTATGATTATGTTGATGATGAGATATAGTGCTCACTTCTAAGACGTGTAATTTTAGTTATTTATTTACTCTCATATGCTCGTTCTATTTATTCAGCTTTATATATAGTTTTAGTTTCCAGGAAATGGATATGAACATGTTTTTTCTTTATCATCTTTATACTTCACAATTTTGGTCCCGAAAAGTACATGGTTTTTTTTTTCTCCTTAAGTGCAATACGATAGATTTGATGATAAATTTAGTAATATGGTGATATATTCTCCTTTTTAAATCATAGTAGAGTTTAGCGATCACCTCCATTCAGTTTTGGAATTGGGTGTCCATAAATTAAAACTTGAACTAAATAACCAAAAAACAAGTACACATTTTGAGTACATCGATAACCATTTATTTTCTTCTTCTTTTTAAATACAGAATTTTGTTCGTTTTATTTTTCTGAACGCAATCGGTGGTATATTTTGAAATCACGTCTCTTACTAGAAAGAATGCATACAAGAATTTACTCCATTGATTCAACAATTCAATAAAGCCGAACACGAAGAAAAATTTGGAATTCTGCATTTTCTCTCAAAAGAGCTACTACTTAGAACCATTTCTCGTGATAACAAATAATTAAAACGAAAGCGATTTACTCGTAACGTTGTTTTTTTTTTTTTTTTAATTGGGCTTTTATTGTTTATATTATTCAGTCTTTTTTTGAATGCAATAACATGCCCTAAATTTAATGTTAACGAAGTGAAAATTCTACCTTTTTTTACCTGTAAGTATTTTTTCTGTTATATATGCTTGTACCAGTCGAATCTCTTCAAGAAATATTTCTTTATCTTGGAAGAATAATTATTTAAAAATACAACGTATAGGATCGATGTGGGACTAAAGAGGAAATATTTTTGAGGACAGGTGATGAATAAAGTACGTTTGCAAGTTGAAGTTTTCTTTAAAAAATTAATTATTTTACTTGGTTCCTTGCTTTTATTGTCAAAGTAAACATTTTGGAAGAAGAGCTAAGTGAGATATTATAGTTCAGACATGTATTTGTACGAATACCAAATTGTTGCCTATAAAAATAGAAAATTGTATAATACTTTGTCGAATGATATTTTTATTAAGTTAAGTAAAAGTAATGCTTTCTTATTCTTGATAGAACAAACATTAAGATTTTCGGTATGTTTAAATTTATCTATACAACCTACAAGGTAATAAATGTTGAGTTAAATTTGATTCAAAATAGAATACATATTTGGTGTAAATTTTATAGAAATGTAACTTATAAAAAGTATAAAGCCATAGATTTAAATTGTACGAAGAATTAGTCGAATTTACACTAATTGAGAATAAAATTAATAACTCATTGCCTTCGTTCGATTTCATTGGTTTTTATATAAAAAGCAAACTTCTTTAAAACTTTAAGTTAAATTCAAAATTTTGTCGTATAATTGTATTAAGAAATCACTGTCTTATCTTGTCTTTAATATGAAATTCGAAATATACAGAAATTGAAAGGGCTTATAAAAAAAATTGACCAATTACACCAAAATTTTTTACCGTGTAGGCTTCGTTCAAAGCTTCAATTTTGGAATTGTAAAATATTAGTGGAAAAATATATATAGTTTTTTTACTCACTGTGTATAAACATTTTTATATATTATTAACCACGTTACTGAACTCACAAAATTTACTTAAAGTTGTACATTTTTAACAGGATATTCATTCATTATGTTTATAATTTATAAAATATATAGCTTAAAAAGTTAAATTTAAATAACTTATTCTTAAAGAAAGGAAGAAATATTTCTTGAACTAATTCGATCGTACTTTTTACTGGTTGATTTCTTTGTTATTATTCGTATTTAATATACAATTTTCGATCACACAGCATATCGTTAGTCAAGCGTGCAATATTCCTAAACTTAAAAATTAAATATGACCGTTCTATTGTTTTTGTAATTTATATAATGCGTTAATAACGGCAACTGAATTCATCTTAAATAAAAAGATATATTGGAATGCCACTAGAGAATGGATTATACGATAATATTTAAAAAAAAAAAAATTTAAAAAAGAACAATATGTTTTCATTATTTGTGCTCGAACATTTCAAACGCGATATGAAGATGAGTTTAAGAAGTGTTTTTCGGTGTTCTATAGTGGCACTTCAATTAAAAACTGTAATACATTGAATTAAGATGTACTGGACTGTTATATTGTATAATTGAAAATGCGGTTGTTGCTGATTGCAAGTATTTAAAAGTGTGATAAATCCTTTTTTTTTTTTTTCCATAAAGTCATCCTCACTGTGTGTTCTCTGTTGAGATTTGTTGCAATTGTTGCTCTTTGGTTCACTGTAACGTGTCTTTAGACGAAATCTTTATCTTTTTATTTTGTTATTGAATTATATAATTATATAAGGATCTATTGCTATTAGTGTCATTTTGAGTATATATCTAGAAATTAAAGAAAAAAAATTACTGTATAAAATTCGATGAACCAAAACTAAAAGAAGCTTCGAAGAATCGTAATTATACCTCTGTTTCATTATATACTTGATTTAGTTAGACAATAAAAGGAAAAGAATATTTATTTAGAGTATTATCAATAATTTTTTTTTATTTTTATTTTTTATTTATTTTTTTTTTTTTGCAGCGCGTATAACAGTTAAATATTTTGAGTATGTGTATATCGAAAATGCAGCAGCCTTGTTGTGATACCTGCCGTATTCCCGCCGGAGGAATATTTCATTAATTTTTTTAATTGTATCGCCTTTGGCATACACCACCCAAAACTGCTGTTTGACATTAATTTTTTGTTTTTCGCTATTTTACTATTTTACAGATAGGCTATTGTAGTGTGTGAATGTGGAAACTGTCGCTTTCTTTCATGTTGTTTTCTATCTCACAAGCAATATTATCATTTTAAAAAGTATACTGTGGCATTTTATTACCTTTAGTATAACGCTCAAATGATAGTAGTAAGTTGTAAACCAACATGAAAATTGTAAACAGTTTTTGGGCTATATTACTATTGTATTTTAGTTTTAAGAATATTAAACTGTAAAACGGCATTAGATTAATTGGTAAATTAAAACGAAGTTCTTAAAAATCGAAGCATTCTGAACGTAAACTTCGTTAAACAAAATGCTAATATAAATCAACAACGTGATAACTTGAAATAATTGAGTAAAGAATATACACAATTTTCCTTTTTTTTTTTTTTTGTTATCGATATATTACATATCCAATATCACATGTTTTTTTTTAATAATTTTTATTTTTGATTTTGAAATTTTCCAGCAACTTTATCCGGTACAAATTTGCTGCCTAGTAGAAAAGTCGGCAATAGCATAATAAAATCATTATTCGAATCATAGAAATTATCATCAAAATTATACGAGAATACAAAATTATACTAAAATTTGTAGAGTTATGGAGTTATTTTAGTATCCTCTCAATTCTTTTAATCGTTATGTCTCCAACCTGATCCAAAAAAATTTAGATCATTTTGGAATGCCGAAATGGTATCTATTGTTTAAATTTAAACACTCTCTTTTTTTCAGTCTCCTGTTTTAAAACCGAAATAAAGCATATCAAATAAAAAAAAATTAACGAGTAAAATATATAAGTAAATAATGTAAAATTCTTGTGGTAAAGATTCGAGGCATACAAGGTTTTCCTTTTTTCGGACTTTTTCAAAAACATTTTCTTGGGAAAAAAAATGCTGAATATTAAAGGTTGAATGGGTCAGGTTTAAGGACCATATTTTGGAAATTCGAGCCTAATCTAAAATTTAATGATGTTCTTTCATTTTATTTATTTATTTATTTCACTTAATACAAGCTTAAAATATATTCAACAAAAATAATAACAAATTAATATTTCACAATGTTATCTCAACATCATTTATGGGCAATAGGAAAATTAGTGGACGCAGATCACTTCCCTGAGGGACGCCAGAGAAGCAAAAGGGGTTGGAAACCGCTGAATCAAATCAAACTTTGTATTGTCGATTATCGCGGTAGAATTTAATCTAGGAAATGAAGATGAAAACCAAGGATACTCAATTTGAGAACAGTGATTTAATAAGCGATTTTGTCAAAGGCCTTACTAAAGTGGGTGACAATAATGTTGACGTGATACGAAAACTGTCAGATTGGTAGTTGTGGATCTCCCTTTGAAAAACCGAGTACTTACAGTGGAAGGACATGGTGTCGTAGATAAGGCTTTCGAAAAGTTTGCGAATGCAGGGAAGTTTGGCTATGGGACGGTAATTTGAAACATCGCTTTTACAACCTTTTTTATGGATTGGGGCAATTTATAAAACTTTGCAAAAGCAGGAAAATACACATTCAGAGACAGAAAGCGTGAAGAGGGCAATAAGAAGTTGAAAGGGTTAATTCGTAAACTTTATATTTGTTTTTTAAGAATTTTTTTTTCATGGTGAATTTTCAAGAAGTTTTTGAGGGAGATAGTCTTTAAATTTATATATTTTTTTAAAGATTATGCATCTCGCTGCGATAATTAATTTCCTACAAATCGATATAAAATTTGCCTCTTGCTTTTAGACAAAAAGAGGAGCTTGAATCAAACCTCTACCAAAAATCTATGATTTATAAAAAAAGACGGAAAAGTACGAGTAGGACTCGTACCCTGAGAACAAAAAAAAATTAGCTCTAATAATTTTGTAGGGTTCCTAGGTAAATTCGCGAAAACAAATTTTAACTTCCGCTAGTATTAGAAATTTATTATTTTTTCCTTTCCTAAGAGAACTTCCTTCAGAAGTATACTATAGGTTTTGAGGTGTCAGTCAATGAGTTAGTCTATCATTTTGAAAATACACAAAAGGGCGTCTCTTTTTATTACACTGGGTTAAAAATTTGAACAGGACTAAGAGGCTGTAGACTTTAGTATTTGGTATTAATTTATTTTAACCGTTCCTAAGAAAGGGGCTCTAAACGGACAGACAGACGGACAACAAAGTAATCCTATAAAGGTTCCGTTTTTTTTCATTTTGAGGTACGGAATTCTAAAAAACAATTTTTTATTTATCATTACAAATGTACTTTCCAACTTCAGTTATGAAATAAAAAAGGGTATTCTCGTCTTATTGCATTTTTAATTACATGATTCAATCAATTGAGTCCAGATACTAAATACCGAAGAGGATAAAAAAAAAATATTGATTAGTAAGATTAGAACAAAATTTATCATATATGATACTTACCGAAAGATTTAATAATATTGTAGTATAATATTAGAGAACCAACAATCTTCTGCTTTTTCAAAGTATTGATAAAACTTGTTTAAGGGTCCAAAATTCAAATATCAAAATCAAAACTCGTAATTGAAATAATTATAGAAGTGCTGCCATCTGCAGGTTTAAGAGAAAAGCAGGAATATAGGATAATAAGGTTGGTTAAATAAAAATTCAAAAGAAATTATATTTAAAAAAATTCATTTCCAAAGAAAATAAAAATACATTTTCACCAATTTCTCATTAATATGATTAACGAATAAAACAAGAGCTAAAACTAAATCTTTTTTTTTTTATATAATACAAATGCAGTAAATGAAAACAATAAAGAAATGACCTACTCGTCTATTGCCATAGATCTAGGGGCAGCTAAGATGTACCTTTACTTATTGTTACTATACTGACATTGTGAAATTCAATTGTTTTGTCTTTTATTTTGTTTTATGTTTTTTCTTTAAATTGGAATATATCAAAGTAGATGCTAAAGTTTACCTTAAGCTGGTTCTCCTTGCCATAGTGTGATTTGTTTTTTATTTTGTATTTTTTTGTATTTTTTTTTTTTTTTTGCATTTTATCTTTTGTCTTTTGGTTAATAACTTTCGCTGGATTTTATTCATAAAAAGAACTATACAGAAATATAAAGCAGAAGTGTTATAACATAAGAATTAACGAACCCTATAACGGTTGTCTTGTTTCTTACAATAATTACTTTACTTATTTTTTACTCTTAAAGAATAACAGCTAAACTTACGGGCTATTGTATTTTAAATTTTAAACTTTTTTGTATTTTTTTAAAATAATGTTTTTTTTTTTAAATAATTTTATTACTGATTCATCATTTAATAATGACAAATTGTACTGTTGCAGTTATAAGAAGCAAAAAATTATTTTGTTGGTAATGTATACATGTGTTTTCCTTTAGATTATTGTTTTTTATTTTATTTTTTTTTGCTTGTATTTAATTTCATCTTCATCTTGTGTTTGTAAGTTTTTTTTGTTTATTGTTATGTAGATGGTCGCATTAACGAAGTGTGTCTTAAATAAGAAAGAATGTGTGTACAAGTACAGAGTAAGTTCGGAAATAAATGAAAGTACAACGTAACGACAATTGAAAACGAAACGGACACGCCGATGAAAAAGTTAATAATAGTAAGAACTAAGAGTTATGGAACAAACAAATAAACAATTAGAGAAAACAAACAGATCAAACGTACGATATAATAAAGTAAGAATAAGAAAAAACATAATATAACAAAAATGCTAAGGGTAAGTTCTATTGTAGTGTGTGGCTATTATGTTGTATGTGATTGGTTCCTGTATATAACAATCGACTGTCGGCATAGATTGATTGAGGGGGGTTGTAGTTTGCAGTTGCAGTTTTTTTTTTTCATTTTTGTGAAAGGTAATTTGTAGGTATGTACACCGGTATGGCTCTATTGATATTTCCTTTGTATGTTTATTCTTTATTCCTGTTTATTGTATGTGTTTGCGTGGCTGTGCATTTTCATAAAATTTTTAAATTAGAATAAACAAAAATATTTTCCCTTTTCAATATTGTGAACTTTTATTTTATTCTTTTTTCTTTCGCTTTCCAGACTTTAAATCAATATTGCTGTGCTCCATGTATCTCATGTCATCCAATGCAGAATGTTTAGATACATGGAAAGAACAATATTAGGGGGAGAGGTTGGTTTACGTTAAAATAATTATTTCCTGCAGCTTTGTTTTTTACTCGATATAATGCGTTTTCACTTCTTCATTGGTGTTTCTCGTTTTCGTTTTATCTAGTCTGCATGCAGAGTTTCAGCCCGCAATTTTATCCACAAGTTTTTTTTTTTTTTTTAAAAAGGACAACATTTCAAATGGGTTTTGGCAAAATAAAATGTCGCATTTATGTGTGTAAGTGGAACTTTTAACATTCTGAAAAGATAAGGTACACAATTATTTTATCAACAGGATTGCATAGATGGATTATAAGTTTTTATATGGATTGGATATAAATTCCCCTTTCAAAATATGTTCTCATTTTTATTATAGTGCATACTATAAATTTTTAGCACTACATCGTACTAAGGTGCACTACCAGGGTGATATTTTTGATATCTCGATTTTTTTTAAAAAGTACAATTAAGTAAGTAAGTGTAAATATTTCTATTCCTTCTATGAAAACTATCGAACTAAAAATTTAATCACGTTTTATCCAAACTAATTTTCTAGAACTGGAGGAACCTAAGGAACGCCAGAAGGTCTTTAACAGGAGAGGAATGAACATCAGCCGAGTTCAAAACCTTTAGCTTGTTCCTAGGGAAATTTTTCCAGCATATAAACTGTTGATTCCTAATCCATTCTTCTATCATACCCTTGATCGAAGACCAGCCAATGCTGCAGAAGAGTTTCAGGACCTTGAAACTGAGATGTTGAAGGTTCCCTAGTCTCATTTTCTTCAACAACAGGATGTCGCTTTTTGAGTCTTACTCTGAACATAACTATATTTATAAAATTTCTTTTAGATTTCATATCCCACTGATGTCAGGTATTTAAAAATTGATATTTTTCAATAAAAATATCAAAAATTGCAGTTTAAAATGTGTTCAATATTTTATATTTCCCTTCAAAATTAGAGCCTATTCTTAATCAAACATAATTCTCCCAAAAAGCCTTCTTTATAGTGCGTCACCCTGGTGGTCCCCATTAAGCACGTTTAGTTCAAGAAGAATTAAATTCTTTAGCTTCAGCGATAAATTTATTTGAAGGTAAATTTTGTTAAACTGATTTTCTGTTGCAATTATATTTCACAGGTGGATGGTTAGAAATTAAATAATTAATTATGAGGTATTGCATTTAAAAGTGCTAAAATTGAAAATTGCACTCTTATGTACCTTTTTAAATTATTTTGGAAAACATTTGACTATTTGTAACAAAATATTTTGGAACTCTACTTTCAAATTTTTAACATTTTAATACTTTTAAATTATTGTATTGAAAATCACATGAAAGTTGAGAATTTATTAAGAAAATTTGAGATGAGTAAACTTGGAAAATATGAATATTTTGTGATGAAATTGTGAAAGACAATTTAAAATAATGAATAAAAGTCTAGCAGTTTACGGAAGAAATATAAAATTAATGTTGAAAATTAACAGATAGGTTATAATAGAGATTTATTAAATTAAAAAAAGTATATTAAAGAATGGAAATCACGATTAATTTCAACAGTACGTTATCAATTAAATTTCATTCATACGTTAATATGAATTCCTTGAGAAAAGTTAAAGGTTTAAATAAGAATTAGCTGTAATCATAGAATATTTATATAAAATATTATATAATGGTTTGGAATATTTGGCAATTCAGTAGACGGACTTGAGGGCGAAACTCTGTATACTCTATAAAAGAATCAAATAAGATAAAAGAACCGACAAAAAGCCAGTTTTAGGTTTTGTTTAGCATGTTATCTTCAAAATGTCCATTATTTTGAGTGTTTTATTTATTTTTTGATTTGTCTCTCAGTGTAGAAACGTAAAAAATATTTTTGTTTTAACTTGTTTTTTTTTTTCCATAGGCAACATTAAAAAAAAATATATGAAAGTTTGTTTTGTCTCTAAAGGCAATTAAATAATAAATCACAATGTAACCAATAAAAGGTAGTAAAAATATTCCTATACGCCAATATTATTAATTAATAATATAAACAATTTATTATTTTTTTCGCAGAACAATAAAAATTTTGATTTATGCTTTTCGTATATCAGTTCCTTTTCATGATTTTTAGCTCATAGAAAAGAATCAGGTATATCACTAAATAGAATATAATTGGAGTAAAAACATTTAAAATTATAAACATCAAATGTAAAAAGTGGGAAGAAATGTAAAAGTATAGAGAAAAGCAATTGCACTATAATTCAACTGGACCTATATATGTATATACACGCGTTTGTTTTGTCACTTCCTTTTAAATATATTTTTATAATATATAGTCAATCTTTTTTCTCTCCGAATATAAAACACATACCGTGAGGGCTATCTTTCACATCTTTGTTCCCTCTATTCTCTTATAGCGCTCTGTTACATCTCTTTATTAAGTATATTTTCCTATAAACATACAACTGCTATAGTTCACTTCTTTTATCGCTTGTTTTACTTTCTGACTTTATTTAGTTTATTAAATTTTTCTTTTACTTTATTAATAATAGTAATAAATTTCTTATTATTTTATCTATTTGAATATGTAAATAGAATAGATTTTATTCCCTATATCTTATACTTTTTAATTTTTAACGAATATCTTTCACCGTTAATTCATTCTAATTGCACTTTAATTTTTGTTGTTGTTTTTTAATCCATTTTTATGTAAATAAAAAGGAAACAGTTTGATTTTTTTTAAAACAATGTCTTATTGTTTCGCTTGATCATTTTTCTTTTCTCCTCCCGCACCTCATACCACCTCAATATTTTATATTTTCACGATCTCATATATGTATATAAATTTACAAGTAGAAAATATACGCCTGCAGGAATGATTGAAAGATTTTTTGTTTTGAGTTAGATTCAAATATGTCCACCTCTACTGTATATCGCACATGTATTGTATATAAAAATGGCATTTTCGCTTTAAAAATAAATGAAACTTCCTGAAGTCGAAATGTAAGTCAAGAGTTAATTTACACAAGTAAGTAAAACCTCTCAATAGTCTCAAACAGGCGATGAGTTACATTTGTTTTTTTTTTTGTATTTTGGATTCCTTCTTCCATCTCCTTAAACATTTTCTCTAATATATATTTTTTTTCATTTTTTGTTTTGTGTTTTACTGAAGTAAATTTCCCCTACGTTCCGTCGTTTTGAGAAAATATACATCAAAATTTTGGATTATTAATCACAGATAGTGTACAATATTACATTCTCTTTTTTAGAATATTGGCGAAAATGAAAATAGAAAATTTTCCAAAAATTTAATCTAAACTTCTCATAATTTTTTTTTTATTTTTTTTTTAATTTACACATTTGAGTTGTTTGGGAACCGCTCAAATCAATTTATATATGTAGTTACTTTCTTGAAATGTATATTTACCTTTTTGTTTTTTGTATTTCTTTTTTTTTTGTAAATTTATCTAAAATCCCCACATTGTTGTTGATTTGATTTCTTACTGTTATCATTACGTTTAATACAATTAAAACATTTAGAAGTCTGAGGTCTTATCTTTTAAGATAGAACTTACTTTGCAAAACGATGAAACAAAAAAAAAATCCTAATAAACCTCAACATAATATTTTTTTGTTATATTCTGGAATGTGATACAGTTCATTAGAAATTAAAATTAGATCAGCAGGAATGATCCCATTTAAAGTGTTTTGAATAATCTTAATGTAACATGTAACATAACAAGACCTCACGCCCTTAAAATCATTGAAAACGTATAAAAAATAGCCTTTCAGATATTACAAGCATTTTAGTTTAAAGTTTCACTATAATACACACACCTAAGGTTATCTATTATGATGATGTTCTTGAGGTATACGCGACGTGAAGACACACACATATAGTTATATTAGTACAAATGTAGTTTCTTTTGATAGTAAGTCCAAAAATTTACTTTTGTAGTTTCTTTTGAATATGTTATGCCCTTAAAAAATTAGGAATTTTATTCACAAAGACCGTAATTTACCATACATAATTAAGATTCACAGAATTAACATTTACTTTTAAACATCGACATTTTTAAGTTTTAGATTAAATTTACGATAATTTTTCATGATTTCGAATCTTTTTTCTTTCTCTGCTGTCTTATAAGTATCACTTCGAATATTTGAAGTTTCCCTTTATCCATTTTTTTTTCTTATAATCTGTTTAAACACCAATTTGCTATTATAATTCATTTCGTATGAAACTCCAGAAACAATAAACAATTTATGCTCCAAATTTATTTTCACAATCATTCGAAAATATTAACTGTGGGGTCCGGTAACAAATGTGTGCGGTTTCTTGTCTTACGTGTATATTATTATGTATTTTGATGTCGGAGGAGCGCCTCGATAATAGCAAACTTTGTACACAAAAAAATAATAGTTATGATTCAATTTGAACAAGTGTTGCACTATTTTTCATAGTAGAATTTCAAGTATTTAAGGGTTAAAAACTCTTTGAACAATTAAAGTATTGCTAAATAATAAAATAAAATTTAAATAGCTTATAATTTATATGTACCTTGTTTGTAATTCATCATGTTATATTATGTATATCGGAATATTTCAGTCATATACACAAAAGTATAACACTTATGGAATGCTTGGAAATATTTAGGAACATTTAAGAAACAAGGAACTTCATCGTTCAAAAATGGGAAATCAAATTCGAATTAGATAGTAATAAATGGCTATAGTTAAAAACACATAGGTACATATTCATACAGTTGTTTCCTAATAAAATGAAAATAAGAGTAGTTGAAAAGGAAAACAACTAAAAATTTAGTGTCAAGAGATCCATTCACAATTTTCGGTTTTATGTCTATGTCTTTTCGGACTGGTATTAATGAACTTTTATTAATAAATATAGAAAAATCGATATTGTTTTTTTCAGCTAACAATAAATAATGAAAAAATTGTATTTAATTAAAAAAGATATGTGTAACAAAAAGGTCGCTTCAAACGATTTTAAACATAGACCAGTGGACCCAATTTTTAATAAAAGTAAACTAAAATAAAATAAGATATTGGAGAAATGAATTTTAGAAAAGAAGAATCTTTAATTAATAAAGCAACGATTTTACTTATAGCTGTGAATTTCGCAACATTCTGAGATGTTCGAAATTTCTTAAATATCCCTTAATCTGGATTTAAATTCAGATAAAAAGCTGAATCTTCACTTTTTATGGGGAGATCTACTCGTATATAGATCATTACAAAAATGGAATTTATATTGATTTAGGATGGAACCTACCTATAAAAATAAAATTATCTAATTTATCAACATAATTTTAGTCATACTCAAAACCATAGTTCATTTTAATATTCAATTTGATTGATTAAAAAATGGAACAAAAATAATATGAAAGAACATGCGCTAGTCAGAAAATAATTTTATTATTAGTTGCTTATAATGCTTCACTCATGTTCTGCATTTCACTTTTTGCAAATTTGTAAAATGAAAATGAGATTGGGTTGCCCAAGTTACAATCGAAATATTGGTATGAAAATTCAAAATTTCGAAAATTAAAATTAGTGTTCTCTTAAAATTGTTAAAACTACTGCATCAATAATAAAGGAACAATTTGATCATTTCACAACTGGCAATGTCTTTTTGGAACATGAAGCTTCAAATTGAATATCGATTTTAATTTCATTACAATTGAAATGTAGAACACTAGGCGATAAGGACTTTGATTTTTGTGGAGATTGAGTAGACTTGAGACTTGAGTAGAGAATTGAAATTGTTCTTATTATTTCAAGTGGATTAAAAGGGTCTTACAAAAATATAATGTGCTTAATTAACACGTTTTTATATTAACTTGAACTATAACTTCCTAACATTGGAAGCAAATCTTACAACTCACTTTTCACCCACTTCTAATTGTCGTATCGATTTTAAACTTTGCAAATTTATGCAATTCTGGTGACAATACAATAATATGGTACCATCCCAAAAATGGAGCAATGTAAGAAAAGAAAGAGGAAAAAAATGAAAGTAGTTACACATATTGATATTTATATCAAAAAAATTAGGAGAAATAATGGCGAAGAATATACGAAAAAAAAGTGCTTACATGATAAAAGTGGATAACTTTTTAAAAATAATTAATTATTTCATTAGAAATTTTGTTCCTAATAAAACTCGTAGTTTTTTTATTGCTTTAAGTGATTAATAGGTTATTCAGTTAATTTTGAAAATGGGCTAACTCAATTCAAACTTTAAAAACAACCATTTTTGTACGATATTCACACAGAATTTCACATTTATAATAAAACTCTAAATTAATATGTTACATAATTTAAAAATAGTTTTTAATTTATTCAAATGTACCTCGAAACGAGAAATATAATAATTTCATAATTATGGGCAGAAATGTATATACGCTATTCATAAAAGCGTGTTTTTAAGTTTTTTAAACTATAAACTTCTAAGAAGTATAATACTTTTTTAATAAGAAAAGGTTTTTTTCAGTATCCAGTTACTGTAACGATTCTTTTATAATTGACAGGGCTATTATAATTCAGGAAAATCTCTCAATTCTAGTTGAAAAATGCAGGAATGAAAAAATTTAAAAAATTCGAAATCAGTGCTGAAAAGTTTGCTAGTTATATCGAGATCGACCCCTCCGGTCTTGTTCTATTGCTTTGCTTGTTAAAACCCGATTATGATAACACAAAAAATCAAAACGCACTTACCCAAAAGTGTTTTATCCGTGCTATTGTAGGTTTGCTTTTATTATTAGTTTTGTTTAGATTTCTCGCTATTGCTTTTTGTTTCCTTCGACTGTAGTTGATAGTTGTAGTAGTGGTTTCACCTGTTTGATTAACTGTTCTGCTGTTTTGTGTGTGGCTGGGGAAAAAACAAAAACATTGTTCCTTGTTCGCTACGAAAATCGGCCAAAGGGGGTGACTGACGATCGAAAGAATTTGTTAATTTTTTTTTTTTTTAATTATATAAAGAAAAATCCCTCATTAGATGTGAATTTCTTTTGTGATTTTTCTGGTCTCCGTCCACGGCTCGCGAGGCGAACGAAGAAGCTATTGTTTTTTGCTGATGAGATGTTGTTGATTTGCTGATTTGCTTATTACTTTGTATGTTTATTTTTCATTTTATTGTATTTTGTACAAGAGCCTATTTGTCGATTGTCAAAAACGAACTAAAAATATATATTTGTTTCATATACTTTGCATTTTTTTTGTTTTGTTTCTCGTTCACTTTAAATATATAGAAGTGTATACTTATCCATATACATGTATATACGAATTGTATAGAGCTAATTTTATTTTCTGTTTAATAATAATTTAATTATTTGTGTTTGTGTATATGTGTTGTTGTTTTTTTTTTTTTTTTTTGTTAAAAAAGTGTGTTTGTTTACATTTTTTCATTTTTTACTTTATCCTTAACTAGTTTTTTCTTTCTTTTGGGTAAGGAAAAGAACTTAACACGTCTGCGGCTCCACACGGCGACGGGTGTGTCAGCTACGTATACGAAAATATACCCTAAATATATTTATCTAACCACTCGCAGATGTTTTTTTTGTTTTTTTGTTTTTTTATCTTAGATACACTCTCAAGTACGCTGCAGTCCATTTTTACCTACATAACCTTAACGCTTAATCAACCGCCAACAACAATTTGCCTAGATTGCAGTTTTCTCTATAAAACATCCTCCTTTTCGCTCTTGATTTGGCCTAGCTTCTCATGAAGGCTGGTGGTGCTTCCGTTGAGATCTTCGACGGAAAGGGGTCGGATGTTTGGACCTCCGCCTCCTCCCCCTCCTCCTCCGGGATGATGCTGAGACTGCTGCTGCTGGCGATGCAGCGATGAGGATGAGGAGGAATGGTGTATTTGGGATAGGGGTTGGAGTGGATCTTCTAATTTTATGCCACGCCCATCGCAGATCTTCGCCAAACTTTCGGCTGCTTCTTTTGATATGTCGAGTTCCGCTGAGGTGCGGTTTTCGGTTTCATATGAGACTGATGTGGTGGGACTGGCACGCTCGCGTTTTATGTCGATCACAGGGAAATTACTTGGGCTGGCAGGCCTTTTGGTCTTTATATTTGTTAATTGGTCACTATTACTACCTAGCGTTCTTGTATTTTTAACAAGTTGGTCTATTAGGGCACCATGCGGAATATCGATCGGTTTACGATCTAAACTTTTCCGTATTATACCATCCAGAAAGGATCCATTTGCTCCGCCATTATCGTATAGGCTTTCGGCTATTTCACGAGTACTTTTATTCGGAGGATTTGAATTATTCGAACTAAACTTATTACTAGCCATAGACGTTGAAGTGGTCGTGTTGGTCGTGTTGCTCATATTGCTGCCACTCAGTCGGTTTTCTTCGTGAAATCTTTGAAACATTTGTGAAGCGATAAAACCCTCAGCATTGGGAGGGAATGTTGGTGCTGGTGGACCGGGTTGCGAACCACCTCCTGATGTTGTCGGAAAATCCATAGGGGGTCCTCGAAAGCCCGTATGAGGCCAAAATAGATGCGAATACTGCAATTGTGCAGCCATAGCTGGATCGAACATTGGTACCTTCATGCCGTTTGGTGATGTGCTTGGGAATGGTGGGTTATTCTTCAAAGCTGGCTTTTGTGCAGCTAAAGATGGCTTCATCTTATCTAAACTACTAACAGCCGCAATACCTGGAATGCTTGTGTTTTTAGAGTTTGTTGAACTACTACAGCTACTGCTCCCTGTCCGGTCATCTAAAGGTTGAGGTTTTGGTTCACGTTTCCTTGGCCTCATTAAATGACGCTCCTTCACCTTATATTCTAAAGTTGAATGAGGTACTCCGTAATAACTTCCAGCTCTGTGGACCGACATTTCGCCACGTTGTACAGCTTTAACAGCTTCAACGAGACTGTCACGATCATAATTTCTATATTTACCTCGCTTTGGTCTTGTACCCTTACCGCCTACACCACCCCCACCACCACTACCACCACCACCACCGCTACCACTCGAAGTATTATGGGATGATGCACTATTTGAATTATTACTCAAAAGATTCGGTGTTGTAGCAAATCGTGATATATCTGTACCACCAAGATTTTTTATAACAGATATACTAGCCCGCTTTTGTTGTTCACTATTATCTTGAATTTGTATTTGATTCGATTTCGGCGTTGTCGTCTCCCTCACAGAGGCAGCGGCAGCGGCGGCGGCGGCGGCTTGCTGATTAAATGTTCTATTTATGCTATTTGCAATAACATCCCTTAATGAAAATATTGGCGGTGATTGTGATTCACTATTTTGCCGTATTAATGGTGGTGATATTCCGGGCAAATTATTTGATTGCTGCGGACTATTACGCGATTGTATCGGCGGTGCTGTGGTAGATGGCGCTGGTGAACTATGATGATGTTCACCATTTTTACCTGAAGATGATGAGGACACAACTACCCGCTTATAGGACGGAATTTTCAAAATAACTGAAGGATCATCGCTGCCCTCAACAATGTCCATCGATGAACTAGTCTCTGGCGTTTCAGACTTTGGTAAGCGATTTTGATAAAGATATGAGGAGTGTTGGAGCTGCTGTTGTTGCTGTTGCTGGGACTGATGCTGATGCTGCTGCTGCTGCTGTTGCTGTTGCTGTGGCTGCAGCATCGGCAGATTATGCATTAGTAGTCTAGGATCTAATAAATTTGGCTTGCCATTATTTAGTATATCACTATTCGCTGCTGAGCTCTTTCTGATCTCCTCCTGTTGGATCATCAGATTGCTAAATAGCTCCCTGACCGGATCTTCAGCGTTCGGCTGGACCAGACCGGGAATAGCGGTTAGACCGCCAGTTAGCAAAATACTCTGTAGCAGGATATTTGGATCGAACCAGGGATTTGGGGTTATTGGGGGCGTTTGTGGTGTAGGTGTCGATGGTGAAATTTTCGCTTGTACATCGAGTGATGTTGAAGGTTTGATGTCCGTTTGATTACTTTCACAACCTTTGGTCATTTTTTGAAAGGCGGCTAATTGTGATGTCGTAAGCCTGGCAAGACCATCAGCCTGCAATGAAGCAGCCAAAAGTTTGTCCTCTTTATCCTCGTCACCCGAGAGCTCCTTATCCTCATCATCTTGGTCCACGAGCTCGTCAAGGACGGGCGGATGAAGAGTGTGCGCCTCCCGCTTCTGCTCCATCGCGATCTTGTAGACCTTGTTTCGCAACGTTGACCTTGGAATGCCATAGAGAACAGCCGCTCGCCTCGTACCCAGCTTGCCACTGATTATGTCTTGTAACGCGCTGTGCAGTTCTTCTTCTGTGTAAGTTCGCCGCCCCGTCACTGCTGACATTCGTGGCTTTGCTCTGAAATTAAATAACAAAAAAATTATAATGGTAAATTAGCACTTATACAAAATTAAAAATTATATATTTGACCACCAAAAATTTCTATTTATACATTTTAAATTTCGCCTCAATAAGAGAATGGCTATATTCACCAAGAATTCAATTTGTGCATTTCCCTGTTCAATTCAGCTTATTGCTGCTTAAACAAAACTTAGTTCTTCAGCGATGAGGTTGAATGTATCGGATCTAAGATGGTACGCATTAAAGTCCCATCGTTATAGAAGAATGTACGAATACAAATTATATTTTAAAAAGAGCTTAAGTAGTGATGAGCAGAATTGATCTTGATCTCAGTCTTGCAGAAAGTCTAACAACGAATCAAAAACAAATATTAAATCTGCGGTAGCAAGAGCAAGAACAAAACCGAACTGTGAGATTTTACCGACTGAAAAACATGTTTTTCGAAATTATAAAGAATTTTCTTATATTCTCGCGGTTCTTGGTTTACTAACAATACTTCTTCCAATTTTCTACCCAGTAACCATGAATTTTTACATTTAGTTTTTCTGGGTATTTTGTTTTTTTAATTTTATTAATTTTTTTCTGTACTCGTATTCTCTGGGCAATTTACTAACTTTTTGCAGATCGAGATTTTTAAAAATTTTAATACTTTCCGAAATAACTCTCATCGGTTCATCGGAGTAGATAAGTTCTCCAAAATATGTGAGTTTAGTGATAAAAGACTATGAGAGTTTTGCAAATGAGACCAAGACTTGTTTCAAGACCAAACTTAAGACCGAGTGTACAAGACCAAGTCCAAGACTATGATAGGCTTTTCTTGGTTTGTTCATAACTAGTTCTAGGAAAGTATGCCTTTATAGATGAATTTATTTTTTAAAACAAGAAAGTGGTAGATTCTTACGTACGAGGTTACAAAATTTCGATGTTTTGAATAAAAGAAACCTAGCTTTTATATTCCATGTTATAAACGTCATTTTAAGAAAATTTTAAGTCGTCTGTGTCAAAATCACTAGTTCTGGTTAACTTTAAAAATCTTTTGTTAGATCAGATCAGTTCTAAACCAAAGATACACAAAAACATACCATTTAAAATTAAGTATGTCTAACATATATGATTTGTTTTCATTCTTTAGATATCTTTTTTGTCAATATTTTTAGACCAGCAAATATATTCCTTTTCTTTAAGATGTTCTCATACTGTCAGTAGCCAAAGTAATTTTCAAAATAAATAAAACAATTAATTGATTAAGATCCATAAAATAACTCTAACGTGTTTCATACGCCCCTGATGCCAAATCTATGTTATATTAATTAATTTTGTAATAGTAATCTAATGCTCACGGGAGAATACCAACAATAGATTTACCACCAGGCTGTTGCCTGGCCATCAAATATTTGTTAATTACTCAAGCAGGATTAAGGGGATTGGCTATTCAAAAGCTAATGAAAGAGGCTTTTCCTTTAGACTAATTCAAGGTTTGCAGAAGATAATTTAAAACGTTCTAATGGAGATGTTGATGGTTCAGACATATTCCAAGCAAAGTAATACATGGATATATCAGTATGTAGATTATAAGTGCACTGCCTTTTAATACCATTATCAGCATAATGCGGTCTTTCAACTTAAAACTTGTTTTATTATGATAACCAGGGCAAAAATTCAACAATTAGGTTCTGATTATTCAGTTAGTGTAGATCTGGTCTTATTAGGGTTTAAACTTTATATTAATGGGATCCGCGATAAAACATTATTTAACTAATTAAAAGTAAAATGTGACTATATTTTTATAAAAGTTAATGTACTTTAAAAATAAAACATAAAACGGCATCAAATTAAATAATTTTATATTCCTATTTAGGAATAGAATACATGAATTCTGAGATAAGTCTCCGTCTCTCAGACATATTCTTTAGATAAGTAACAAATAATGACAATTTATTTTTATATTAAAAATAGTTGGATTTTTGATTGGGATTGTCAAACTATAAACTTTCAAAGAAACATTCATGAACTTTTGTAATTAAGGGAATAACCGTCACTGATTTCAAATCTACTTTTGAAATTCGACATAGCGACCATTATGGCAATTGAAATTTGTCAATTTTAAGGGATTTATATTAAAACTAATACAGCGAATTCATTTTCGAATAGGTATACTATATAAGATATACTACAATACTATTATACGACCTGCTCAAAGAAAAAAAAAAGACTATGTATGGGTTCGTAGGGTCGCTGATTTTAAATCCGGTTCCAGATTCTCAAAATTCAAGATGGTGGGTCCAAAATGGCATCCTCTCCTTCCTAAATCTCATTGAAATGGCGACTGTTGATTTAAAATCTTTTGGCGCGAAAATTCGATTGATATTAATTCAATACTCGGTAGTGAAAACAATCTGTTTATTTCTGAGTATAGAGTACAGTAGACCCTCCTATAACGCGGCAGATAAGTTCCGTGTTATATGAGACTGTGTTGTAGGAGTCACTTATATAAATACATGAGCCGTTCACAGATTAAAATGGTTTGTTATATTTAAAATAACTCTCTTTAATAATCAGGTTCAAGACACTATATAACAACAATTTTTATTGCCGTTGAATAAATGTTTTTTTTTAAACAAGAAATGGAGTTAAAAAGTAATAAAATCGAAACACCTGTCTCATTCTTTTATCGTGTTATACGAGCCTCTTTTTGCGTGTTATACGAACATGTTCATAATTTTACCTCTGTATTGTACGAATTCGTGTTATAAGGGGGTCTACTCTATTGGATTAGTATCAGATATATGGTAAAATCGTTGGATTTGTTATTGAAAGTATGATCATTATTTTAATTAATTATTCAACACTTCTTTGGAGGTAGTTCTATTGCTTTTTTAAAGTTTTTCTGAAGTTGTAACTCAAACATGCAATGCTAACTTTGTCACATATTAGACAGACAGAAGTTTTCGTTTTCGTATCACTTTAGACAATATTTTTTTAATCTTGATGGGAGGATCTTTTCTCATCCCAATCTTTTCGTCCAATTTTTCATAATTTTTGCACATAGTTTTTGTTGCATGAAACGTAAATGTCTAAAAAGGCTCCGTCTACTCTTTGAAAAAAAAAAAAAAAACATAATAACAACAATTGCGACAAAAAGTGTGCTATAAACCCCGAAAGGCCTGGCGAAACGAGAACAAAGCCATGGAGCTTCCTCACGTCCCGGGCTAGCCGCCAGTATCCAGCTCAATCGGGCTGCTTTCTTATGGCTGCTTCTGAGGATTGGAGCTAGCTGAAGGTATTGCTTGCACTTTTGAGCGCGCTCCACCATCTCCATCCGAACTCCACCACCACGGAAAAATATGTATTTCTCCTCATTTCGAGGTAGTCAGCAGTGGGGTGTATATGAATTTTTATTTTATTTCTAAATATGTGCACACTATTGCACACGGACGGTACTTACGTAGCTACATATGTATATCTTTCGAAAGGGTTTAGAAGGCGTCTTTCCTTATAGCAGCGACAAGCTCGTTTTCAACCCCTCCCCATTCTTGCTCGTTCGCAATGACAAGAAAGCGATCGATAACTATTTCAAGTCCCCGACTTAACCCACCCAGTTCTTGGGGTAGGTTCATATTTCGAGGTCCCTTCCGGTACCATTTGCTTATCATTCCTCAGTCGGTAATTGGTCTGGACTTTCATGTCCATTCAAATTGATTCAGGCAGGTTATCATTTGTCTTAAAGTGATTTCATTTCACTGCCTTTTTCTCCTCTGACCTCCACTCCTCGGGGATGGTTGAGAGGGTTTAAAAGGAGGTTTAGGGCCACCCATCAACGCCCTACGACTGCCCATAAAACTAGCAAGTAAATACAAAAGTTTGGGGTTATACGACGACGTAGAGATTGTGGAGAGGAATGGGACACACAAAAGGAAAGGGGTAGCCAACTCAAAATAAAAAGTATTAAAATAGCAGCCTGTTGCATGTGCAACAACGGCGCCTGCGTCACATCGCGCTACAATAAATGATGACAACGACAATGCTTTTTTTAATAGCTGATGGGAATTTTTTCGAATGCACTTTTTAGTGCAATAGAAATAATTTGCAGTCTTAAGGAGCTGGGGCTGCATGCCGCCTGTTGTTATATATATAATTAATATATATGTATATATATATAAAAAAGGGCTATGAGGGCCCATCTAAAAACAACGCCGACATATACGCGATAGATATTCATTCCATTTTGCGGGGTGGCGCACAGCCCTTTAGTTGTTTTGACTTCAATTTTCACGAAGAAAAGGGTAGCCCAGGTTCTATTTTGCGACTCCTATTTCGTTCTGTTGCTAAAGGACGCAATATCTCCGACCGCCACTGCTGCCGTCTGTGCCCCTTTATTTGCTCCTTCTGGAGGAAGCTCCACTTTCTATGTCCGGAAAGGCGTGCTCTGGAGGAACAATATGCAACAGGTTGGAGGTGGTATGCAAATGCAGGACGACTCTTTGGGGCAAAAACAAACAACAAAACATATGTATATTCAATAAATGGGTTATTTGCAGAGCGCGGAGACTTTAGATCTGTACAACTCCTCCAGCAGTTAAGCTTCAAGATTTGCAGCATAACAAGAATGTGATTCATAATAACAAAATGTATCTATCTTAAATTTAATTACCTATATGCTACCAACGTTAAATATTAAACTTAAGCAAATATAAAACTGCTTTTAACGAACTTTTATGGTGTTGTAATCTTTACTAAGTCTATTTGCTTTAAAAATCTCTAAAGGGCTTTTATGGTATACAGACATACCTGCAGCTAGGTGGGTAGAAAAATCGATTTTTCCAAAAATATGTTTATTCGATATTCTCTGAAATTTTTACTTTAACAGCACTAAAGCTTAAAGTCAGAAATATGAGTATTTTATATTTAAGGAAGTTATGTACTTAAACCAAGAAAAAAAAACAAATTTTCTATTTTTAAAGAAATACTTCTTTAAATCTTATAATATTTCTTTACAAATACAAAACCTGAATTTAGAAATGCATCCTTAACTATGACTACTAATAAGAAAATGCAATGTATTTAAAATAAAGATGCATGTAAGTATGGAATTAAGATAGATACATAGATACACTTTAGGAAATGATTAGGAGAATGAATAAATTTCCTTAATTTAAAGAAAAAAACACTTTATGATACAAAAATGGTGGAATGAAAAATCAAAGTGAGTCACTAAAATTTCTGATTTTTAATGTTATAAAGACACCCACTTGTCCATTTATACGATCTGAATGCTTAGAATAATCTGATTTGTGTCCATTAATTCAATCTAGATCCTTTCGAGCAAACTCTGTGTGATCTGCGTAAAGACTGATTAAACAGATCTAACCTAAAGTGCATTTTTTTTTTTTACTAACCAGCTCTTAATTTCCAAATATGCATCCTAATCAACTTCATTAGTAAAAATGAAAGCAGAAGAGGGTAAGGTTTTAAACTAAGTGGCAGTATAAACATTTATGTAATATTCAGTATTCTTGTACAGCTGAAGTTGTGTCCACAATTTTGATCTTTTGAGCGAGCACTCGGAGCATAATCTTGTAAATCTGCCCGATCAATCTTCAGTAGTGCTCTTTTCACATGAAAAATTAAAAAAACACCGCTTCCTATTGTATTTTTCAATTAAAAAAAAAAAAAAAAAAAAAAAAACGATTTTTGCGGATTTTGCATCCCCCCAAAGTTATGAAAAAGCTGCTATAAATAGCACTATGTTAATGTATTAACACTTATAGAAAATGTCGTCTCAGTTAAATCTTTTATTTTACAATACAGATAATGCATTTACAGATGGGGGTATGGTGCGGGAGGGGGGGGGGGGGGGTATTTATGTTTGATTGGTTGTCTAGATGCATTATCTGTATTGTAAAATAAAAAATTTAGCTGAGAGGGGGGTGGAAGAAAGGGGAGAGAGCATTTGAAAGTTTCGTATTGGTTGAAATTGACAATATATATTGATTATAGATAAAAATCCAAAAATAATTTCAAACAAATTTCAAGTCCTTCCTGCCAAAAAATGTTTGGCCGAAAACTGGCTTTATTGACCCTCCTCCTCCTTTTATAAAAAATCTGATATTTTCGATATGAAAAAAGTTTTCGAAAAAGCTAAAACCACAAAAACTCTGGCTCAAAATGTCCAATTAATAAAGTTATTAAACCCAGAGGTAAGGTTTTTATTATTAAGGGGTTATGAAACCACCCCGACATCAATATTAATCAACATTTTTATACTAACAAATTTTTTTTGAGAAAATTTGGTTTTGGCTTTCGAAAATAGGTGAAAATGGGAAGAAACATAATAGGGAGGATAGGAACCTCCATTCTTTTGTTAACTAAGGTCAAGTTACATCACCACCTAAAGAAAAAGTCCAAAAGGGGTCAAAAACACTGTTTTGAAAACTAATGAGTTGTGAATAAATTAAGTTCTGAAAATAAATAAGAGTGAAACTTATGATTTTACATACTTGCTTATGATAGAGTTAAAAATTCTTTCCACCCCTTTTTGGTTGTTATAAAGGATGAAAATCGAAAGATAAGAACGATAAACCTAAAATAAACAAATGTACTTTTGGCTCGTATCGGATTAAATATTTCTTTAGGTTTGACTGCGTTTTTACACTTTTTTCTGAGTATATCAGGTTACAGCTTTCCCCACTGAAAAAATATCTCTAGTCCATTCAACCCTAACACCTTGTTAATTCATCTGTAACGAATTTTCTGTTTTAATCAACCGGATCCCAGTTCAACAAACTATTACAATCCCTATATATACATATATAAAAATGAAAGTTTTTTTGTTTGATGCTCAAGCACGCCTAAACGCTTTCATCGATATTTTTAATTTTTTGTCCAAGGGTAGTACATATTCCAACTTAACATATAGGCTAATTTTTTTCGGATAATACCTAGGGTTTCAAAATGGCGGATTCAAGAAATTGGTACATAGGGGTTTTGCGGAATGCTGATTTCAAATTTGCTGTCCAAATTTAAAAATTCAAAATGGCGGATCCAATATGGCGCCCAATATTTCTCGATTACAACGGATTTTAACGAAAATTAGTACAATGATTATCTTGAGGTTACTGATTTTGAATGTTATCAAAATTTACAAATCCAAGATGGCGGACACAATATGGCGACCAACATTTCTCGATTTCAACAGATTTTAATGAAAATTAGTGCAATGATTATTTTAAGGCCACTAATTTTGAATATTATTAAAGTTTGGAAATTCGAAATGGCGGATCCATAAAGGCGTTTTGGGTTGAAACAATTTCTAGGATATAACAAACTATAACATTTGAGAACTGTTTAATTAGTAAGTATTTACCCAACGCCGGGTGAAACCGGGTAACCCAGCTAGTGTTGAAATAAAGGAAAAAAAAGAATACATGTCAATTTTACTAGAATACACTTTTTACTTTTGTACTTTTGTATTGCACGGGTAGTTGTTAATTCATACTTAATTGATCAACTATTCTTTATAACTCAACGTGGTCAATGTTTGTTTCACTTATGTTCAACTTTACCTGTTACATCTATATAATTTCTATCAATTTAATCTTATCTTAATATAATTTTTCTCTTAGATACCTGGTTGCTTTAAAACTCTGATCGACTAGCTATCTACAGGGTGTCAAATAGGAATGTGGGAAAACTAACGAGTCACTATTTTTTAACAAATGGAGAGATCGGGAAAATTTAAATACTTTTTAATAAAGGAAAGTCGTCATTTTCATCTACATGAAAGGTATAAACCTGCCTGTTCTTTGAATCTCCCGTCGCTATATATATAAACATTTATGGATCAAATTGATCAAATTTACATATGAGGCTTAGACTAAGCAGATTTTCGAAGTTACTCTGAATTCTACAGTCATTCAAACTCTACTTAACCCTTAACCCTCTCACATCTGAATTTTCTTAGAATTTAAAGAATTTTTATAAAAATTATCTTATTTAAATTATAGTTGCTAACGAAAATGTATTAATAATTTTTTTCCTCTTTGTTTATGTTCTTGGTTCTGCGTGAACACTTTCTAAAAAACTTATGAACAGCTTTAAACGTGCTTTTACGAAAATGCAACTTTTTTGAGTTACTATAACTTTTCTTGTGTTTGTCGATTCAACTTATTGTTCTATATTCATAACTTAAACGCAAAAGCCATATCACTTTTAAAGAGAACAACTTAATTTCAAAAGCACTTTACTAAGCACAAACAACACACAAAAATGAAAGTGAAAAAGTTGCGGCACTTTGAACAACATCAACCTCCTTGATTTAATTGAAAAATCTAATGTTTTTGTAAGCATTAAGCGCTACACTACCCTTACTTTGATGTTTGAATCAATGAGATTTTAGTGTAACATGATTTTTCTTTTAGAATTTCAACTGTCATGTCTTTCACATATGGGTGATATGCAATAGCTGAAAGTTATGAATTTTTCTTTTACTGATTATAGCAATTTATGAAATTTAAGTTTTTGTTAATTTAGCTTTTAAAAACGTTGTTGTGAAGTTTAATATGATATGTATATGTGTGCTTAAATTAATTACTCTGGACGATTATTTTATTAACTTATTTATTCGCAATGAGACATACGATGTCTATTAGATGTAAAGTAAAATAAAATACAAAAAAAGTAAGTAAACAAACATCAAGCCAAGACAAGGAAAATCTATTAAGTAAGTAGTAAGAAGTATTATCTATAGTTTTATACAGATTTGTAATATAAGGATCATGGAATTCCTGAGACCATCTCTTGATGAAGCCCAACAATGAATTAGCCTTATTAATAATAATATTAATGTGATCGTCAAAAGTAAATACAGAATTGAAATAACCACCCAGATCTTTCGCTAAGTTAAGTTAATATCCATTTCCATCCATTAAGTAGCGAAAATAGAATTCTGTTTCCTTGAAAAATACATAATATTGCACTTACTTATATTTAAAGACAAGAAATTCGAAGAACACCATTCAAAAAATTTAGTTAAGTCTACATTAGGTAGCAAAGTCGTTTGCATTGTTAATGATTCTATAAATTTTAGCATGGGCAGTATAAATAAGGATTTTCGCGTGGGAAGGAACATAAAACACGTCATTAATAAATAAAATAAAAAGAAGAGGACCCAAATGACTTCCCTGTGGAACCCCCCGATGTTCTATTGATGAAACTTATCTTTAAATAACATACCATATTTGTGTCTATGGATTAAATCATTGAGTTTTGTATATATTGTTGTTCATGTACTAATAATAATAATAATAATAATTAATTTCAGAAGCAGAAAGTATTCAACAAAATTCCTTCAATTATCACATATTTTGCCAAAATGAGATGTGATGAGCTGAAAAAATAAAGAGAAAAACAATAACTCTGGGTTCAGTAAACTTTCAATTATTTCGATTTTATTTTGGGTTCTTATCCACGAAGATAAAAGACCCCCTGATAACCTCGACAATTAGTGCAGCAACAGTCTTCCGCAATTGAGATTTGGTTGGCAGATGTGGGCCTCATCTCCTCCGCCGTCGTATCGTCGTCGTCTTAAAAACTCGCCTGAAACATTTTTCCACCGAAACTCAACATCGCGCTGATTGAGGAATTCACTTTCCTTCCACATCTTCAAAAACATCAAAGAGCGCATTTACGAGAGGGCTTTTGTTGAAGCGTCGCGTTTTTGATCACGTCTGGTGGCTGCTTAGGGTTATCTCGCTGCACTTCATTTTTAACACGAGATTTACGAAATTACATGCACCCGAAAAAAGGGAAAAAACGACGAATTTTCGGGCATCATTATCGCGAAATTATATGCACTGAACAGGCCGATGAACTCTGTTGTGGAGGAGGTGCGACGAGTGAAGGGGATGTGAGCGGCGCCGTCAGCTCTTATCACCTGCAGTTGTGATTTTCTTGTTTACTTTTTCACTCTAGTTATCTTATGTATTTGCTTAAAATGCTCATTTTCCTGGTCATGTAGATTTGGCCTAATTTTCGCAAACTTTAATATCAAATAAATACGTTGTGCAAAAATGAAAATGCAACTTTTGGATAAATACTCTTTAAGATAAACCTAATTAAGTCTTTTGTAAGAACTATCTGAGCTAAATGTTTCTTTATACTTTTTTTTATACTATATAGTTAAATTTTATTTCATATTCTGCTTTTTGTTGGAAATAAATATTATTCTTTAATTAGAGCTTCCATGCAGATTGCGCATTTTTATTGACTTTTTCACTTACTAATCTGCAACTTATTTGGCCTTTAATTACTTTCCCAATCGTCTGCCATTATAAATTTCAATACCTCAAAGTTAAAAAATTAATAAAAGTCTTAGTAATAATATTTAAAACATAAAATTAAAATTTAAAATATTACTGGAAAATTAAACGGTTTTTTGAAGAATTTGGTAGCTTGAAAATAGTGATGCAAGAGGAGAAACGCAAACTCATTGGAAAAGGATAAAATGTTCCATATCTAATGATGTTAAAGTTAACTTCATAGGGTGCGTATTAAGAATTTTACAGAGTTCTTAGTGAAGGTTCCCCGATATATAGCGAAGCGAGTATTCGCAACTTACGAATATGTATACCTAATAATCGTCAATCATCCGATGTCTGTAGTTAAACACAATTAAAAATTTACGTATATATCTTTTTGTCTCTAATTTATTTTACGTCAATAATCGTGCGCTTAATTAAATTATTATCTCATATTTATATACACTTATTACAATATATTAATACCTTTATTTTATAAAATCATTCAGAGGAAGCCGCTAATTAACTGACTGATTAATTGAACAACCATTTGCAATAGGCATCAATTAAAATAATTATGATTTTTTATTAAGAGAGATTGATTAAATTTCTACAAGTATCTTAGTCAAAACGATAGCTTTAATGAGCAAATTATTTTCTGTTTTTTTAATCTCTTATAATAAATTCGAACGATTAGACAAACTTGTTAAAGTAAATAGAGGAGAAGGTGGTAATATGGGCCCTGTAGGTAAAGTGGCCCCCCAGCCCAATTTATAATTGCGGAGGTTTTACCTGCGAGTTAGACATCGTATTAAATCAAATAGTTACCAAAAAGGATTTCAAAAGTAGCCAGACTGCTACTGTCGCCAAGTACTGACATTTATTTCATTTTTATGAATGTGCTGCAATAAGAAATTTTTTTCCTGCCGAGAGGTCATGTTGTAAAATATTGTAAAAGCGTGAGACAAATAAACTGTGGCAATTATTGGAAAGTGCATCAACTCCTCTTTCAATATTTTCAAGGTAAAAAGATCATACTTTAACCAATAACTTATTCCTGATTTGTTCTTGAAACTAAGCTCATAGGTCTAATTTGGCCCCCTGTTGTTGTATGTATTATGGCCCCGGGGGCCATATTGAGTGTATGCACGAAAACAGTTATCAACTACTGTATTTGATACTACTAGATGCCTCGAATGAATATTTCTCCCAAAATACAAAAAAAGAGGAAGACATGGGATGCAGATCTAATGAATGGCCAGTCGAAGCAGTACGAAATAAAACTATGTGCTATAAGAAGGCTTTCAGACATTTGTCAGTACCAAGAGCGACATTGGCGAGGCTGGTCAAAGATGCAGAGGAATCACTAGATTTATTAGTGCAGAAACCACTAGGTAGAAAATTTATACTACAACCTAATTTAGAAGAGAATTTGGTTGATTACCTTTTGCTAATGGGAAGTAAATACTATGGTCTGAAACGTATGGACGTAAGAAGAATGGCTTATCAGTTAGCCACGAAAAATAACATCCCAAACATATTTAGAAATGGTGTTGCTGGTTGATCATGGTTATGGTTAGATCATTTTCTAAACAGGCACAAAAATCGATTGGCTCTCAGAAAACCAATGGGAATTTTGTATGCTCGGTATATTTTTTGTCCTTTTATACATTTATTATTATATTACCCACACAATTTTATATCGCTGCATTTTTGCATTATTTTGAAAAATAAATTTGTTTCTGAAAGCTGTGGTTTTATTTACATTTCCGACCTTAATTACTTTGACTAAATGTTTGCATGATATTTTGGCATAAACTTATTGTTAAAGTTATGGTCTAATATTTTTTTATTACGTAAAACCAAAGTAGGGGGCCATATTACCACCTTTTCCTATAATAAATTATTTAATTTTTGTGGTGTTTTTTGTATTTTTTTTTCTTACGGATAGTAAAAGACCTATATATGTAAATTAAATGTTGGTACTTTTATATGTGTTGTGTCTGTCTATCACGGTGTTTGGTATTAACTTTTAAATGTCTTCGCAGATTTTTATGCGTTTTTTATCTTTACATAACATTTAGAAATTTAAGATAGTGGATGAAATTGTTTTACTTTTGCGTTATTCCTTTAACACGTTCGCGTACTTTAATGTTATGGCATTCATTTTCGTTGTACCGCAATATGACGTGAATGCTATAGCATCCAAATTAATAAGCGGCATTAAATTCTCTGTAGTGTTAATTTTTTGAAACTATTATGCATTTAAATGTAATGTTCAACTGCTCTATTGAATATTTGCATTTTGTATTGTCTTTTATTTATATTTTTTAAAATCTCTGTCTGTGCAAATTACAAGTGCAAAACTAAAGCTGGAGTATCTGCATTCTATGGGCTTTTTATATTTATAGTATGTACTATATATATATATATATATAGTATGTAATATACAGGGTGTCCCGATTCAACGTAGGAAACGCTATACCAATCGATTCCTTTGAGTGTTTTGATCAACGTTGTTCTGTGACACCCATTTAAAATGCCTCCTTCTCCCTCAAAATCGCCGTTGAAGAATTTTTAGAGGTTCGTTTACTTAAGTCTTTATAGATCCTTGTAAGGACATCGCCAGAACATCGGGCAAGGATTCTTCTTTTGAATGAGCACCCTGTATATATAATTTTTGGGCTCATGGCCATCAAAAACACGTTTAACTAACTTTACATGACATTTTTAAAAATTTTACTCCGCGAAACCTCAAATTTTAAAAGGTTGCCAAAATAGTTCCTAGTTATAAATCGGTATAATCAAAATCCTCAAAAAATTAATTTAAAAACAGTAATCCCAAAATAATCTCAGGAACACACTTTTCTGGATTCATACATTTGTAATAGATACAAATCCGGTTACAATGAAATTTCAAAAAAATTAAGAATATTAATTAACCACTATATACGTATCGGGATCGATTCGGTAAATTTTGAACTAGAAAATTTGTAGTTGTTTGATTCAAAAAAATTCACTAGAAAAATGTATAGAACTAAATAGTTTATGTAAGATAATAAGGAACCATTTAAACAGACAATAAACCATTAATTTTATTTTTAAATAAACTAATAGATATAATTTGTTTTAAATCGCAATCTCTAAATGCTTTGGTCATGAATTTAACTTAATCCGAAACCGAATCGAGAATTTGGATTTCCGATATAAGCACCTCTTGAAAATTTAAAAATTTCTTTACAAACCAAAGGCAAATCAATCAATCAATCAATTTTCTTACCTTCACAATGTTTTACTACGTTTAGTAATTTCAAGCACTTTTTTTCATATTCGTGTGTTCTATTACATACAATATGCACTCGTAGAATAAATCACAATACAAATTAATGGGTGTATTAAATATTATGATGAAACCTAACGTTATAAACTATTTAAAATTATATTAACCCTTATTCTACTACAAATCACATTGGTACAGAGTTCGCCAGTATTTAAATTTTCAAATGCCTACAAAATTGTCCATATTGTAGGGAAACTTTTTTGTAAAAATTAAAACGTTTCAAACCGAAATATGAAGGGATCAATTACAGATTTGCCAAAAGAAAAAATATCATATTTTATCTAAAGATTCGGATCACCTGTTTGCATTGGGGCTGTTTGCAGAAATTCAATCAATTTTTATCTCGTGTGTTTACTCTCCCTGTTTACGTCTGTTCAAAGAACTAATCTGAAAGCACACAAAAGTGACCTATTTATGGAAAAATATACTTTCGACTGCTTTCACTCATTGGGGTTTCCACACATGTCCACGTCGTCGGACATGCTATATAAAAAAAAAAATTGCAAATCAATCGTGGACTGATTTAAATTTCGTGTCTCCGCAAATTCGACAGTTTAGATTGATTTTGGTCGATGTTGATGACTATAGGAGTTGTCTGGGAGTTTGAGAGTTGTTGAATTTAATTGCATTGTAGAAAGGGGGTTAATGCGAAATACTTCAGAACGATTAGAATACTTTGAGTTCTAATTAAGCACGGTAATTGATTTCTTGAGTTTTAAGTAATTTTCCGAGGTATTCGGCCGTCCAAAAAGTTCTTAACAGGAAGGGTGTCGTTTCTATAAAAGAGCGACACATGGAAAATGCAAAGGTAAATTAATTACCATCTTCAGGAAGAACATTTAGGCGCTCGTGGCATGCTAAATCTATTTTTTGAGGCATATGAAAAAAAAAAATATATATATAAAATGCACTTGGAAACAATGTCAGGATGCAAAGCGACTTCGGCATGGTGTGTACAAAAACACAAACCGAATAAAATCCTTCAATTATGAAAAAAGTGTTAAAAAGCATCTGTTTACATCATGTACTCCTCGTGGCTCTTAGACGTCGCCGGGGTGCATGTTGATTAAGCCACTTTTAACCCCTTTCACAGAGTGAACACGAATCCCTGGGATTGTAAGCTGGTTGACAGCATCTCGACCCAAGTGCACGTATTCACGACGTAACATTTAGATTCAGGATACAACATATAGGCTCCCAGACGGATGGGGTTCCCTTTAGAAATGCACTTGATTCTCTCCATGTGCATATAGCAACTTAAGTGCAACCAAAAACGGAATATATATATATTTTTTTTCTCGTTTTAATTTTTTTTTTTTTTTTTTGTATGTTATTTGAGATAATTATTACTTTTCATACATCTGCACCTTTCGAAATTTTCGACTTCGTCACCAACGACTGTGAAATAATGCCCTACGTTATGGAGTCAAAATACGCTAAAGTGGTCCTTGTGCCTCTATTGACTTTATCCGTCTCAATGATCAGCCTCTGATGTAGCGAAAAACAAGTTCCATTAGCGTTTCGCCTGTTTAAATTATAAATATTTCCCGCCTCTAGGGCCTGAGGGCTAAGCAGACTAAAACTGCTCACTTCACTTTTAATTTTCGTTTCGAGTGTCCTGGGGCACGACGAGAATTTCGACAGTCAGTGTACGAACTGAAATATACTGAAATATACTTTTTGGAAATGATTTTCAAGTTTAGTTTTGAAACAGATATACGACGAATTAATGTCGCGAAGTATGTTTTAGGACGAGGTCATGATTGGCGCAGTCTGTGTGGTGCATACTCGAAAGATACATGCGCATAGATAACCTACCAGATGCATAATGCAGTTTTATATTATTTCTTCATGTCTAACTATTTCACAATATAAAAGAAATAGGTAATGACATTTTCTGAAATATTTCGCATGTTTTTTAACGTTAAAAAATACAAAAGAGCTTAGATTTTAGAAGTTATTTCGTTAAGCTCAAGGCTACTTTATTACTACCAGTTTTGTATTTATGCATTAGGAGACATATATTTACTTTCAAAATGCATATTTACTACTATATAAATATGTCTTTCTAATACCCTCCCTATCCTTAATTAATAACATTTCAAATTCATTGCTCCAGACAAAAATTCATGGTGTCAAAAATATAATTTTCAACAATTTTCAATAAAATGTTATTTCAAGATAATAGCATTTCTTAAAAAAATTTACTTTGATATTTTTTTAGAAATGATATTTTCGTGATGTGACCTTAAAATTTCATTTGATATTGCAAAGTTTATTTGGCAGTACTTAAGTGGTTTTATTAGTCAGTCTATCAAAGTGGTGTCAAAAGAGTTAAAAAATACACTTCAGAAATGATAATGACAATACAGGTAATCCTCCTAAAGAACGGTATCTTACAACACGGTTCCGCTCTTACATGATAAGAAAAGTACGGAAACCCTCGTATAACATGATAACGTACAACCAGAGCTGTAGTAAAATAATCCATTATTCTTCAGATGCATTAACATACTCAGTACTGCTAGAACTAATGCGAGCAAGACAAATTACCACTACCATTACCAGTATTGGTACTTAAAAAAATTTAATTACCATTACCAAGTAATGGTATTGGTACTTCGCCATTACTGTACTTCAGAAGCATTATTCGACATTACGCAGGGCAGCATGGCTCAATAGCAACTTGGCATTACTTAACAATTCTCCAGTGCCAACATTATGCGATAAAAATCAGAAATGTGCAGAATAACTATACATAATATACTTTTACTTCAATTGCTGGTGAGAATGAGAAAATAGAGTTTGCTTATAGTTTTACATTATGTATTTTTTAAATTCATGTCTCGAAAATCCAATATGTATGTAGTTCAATTTTCTGATGATTACATTTATTGACAAGTTTATTCAGATAAAAAGAGTTTTCATTAAATGTAATTCCACACCAAGACCCCATTTTTAATTTTTCTATTTTCAAAATAGCGATACTATAAATCGTATTATGTGTGAGATTTGTTTGTTAGGTAATGCTGAGTACTGTTAGGCAATATTAGTAATGCTGAGTATTTCTAAGTAATGCCAGATAATCCTACGTAATGCTTCTAAAGTACAGTAATGGTGAAGTACCAATATCATTACTTGGTAATGGTAATTACATTTAAAAAAATACAAATACTGGTAATTTGCCGTCAAAAACACGGTTTAGATTTACAACGATCTTGTAAGAATCAGCAAACAGACTTAAACAACAGAGTTTTATAGAGGGCAAAAGATGCAACAAATTCTAGCAAAGAAATGGGTTCAGAAAGTGATAATTTGAAAGTAACTACTTATAGCTACGATTGTAGATTTGTCATAAAAACCATCAAATTACCAAGAGACATACCCATGAAAATCGTTAAAACTTGAACCAACAATTTCCAGATTCAAATTTTATAAGTTTCTAGCTATAAGTAGTCGCTTTTAAATTCCAATTTTTTTCAAAATTTGCCTGATCCAGATCCTGAACCAAATAGGCGAAAAAACAACACAACTCATATCGTTCAACCGAAAATACGCCCTCGCCTCATTTTGCTGAGCACTGAAGAGGAAGAGATACATTAAAATGTGTTGGAATTAAAGAGTTTTCGATTTTACATTTGTTTGTATGTTTAACAAAACATTCTTGAATTGGATAAAAAATTGGTTTTCAAAAGTTTTCGGAACGCGTACCTCTATTTTGTACCAACTCTGGTTTCATACAATACCACGTTTTCTAGGAACGTATCTACCGTGTTATAGGAGGATTACCTGTACTATTAAAATTCAACCGAGGATGGTCTTTTTTTTTAACAAATAGATATATTTATCGTAAACGTCTAATAACACTAGTCAACAAATTAAGTAGGTTTTTTCTGCTTCTGAACAAATGTTATGTCGTTTCTAAGGAATTTTTTCCGTGAATTACGAATTTGCAACGAAAATGCTTAATTGGCTTGGGTTTTCGAGAACAATAGGGTTAAACTATACAAAAAACCTTATTTTCCCGGAACTTGAACGGAATGTTTTAGGAATTGTAATATAGCTTAAATGAAAGCTTGAATCCTTACCTAAATATAGAAATATAACTTATCTATATTGTTCTCTAAGCATTTTAGGAAACAACTTTTTCATGAGCGTATGCCAGTTAAGATTTTCCATTCACTACATATTGTATGAAATAATCAGTATATGGAAAAAAGTGAATTTCGCAGAAAATTTCGACAAATTTTAAATTGTTAAGGTTCAAACTTCCAATTTAGCGAAATAACCAGCTTCTCCAAGAATTCCTTATTTTTCAATAATTTTCGAAAAAAGGCCAAAATAAGTCCTTTTGTATTTTTTAACCCTATTTTTCTCGAAAGTGCGAGCTAATAGGGGATTTTTGTTTCCTTACTCATAATCTATGGAAAAAATTCTTTAGAAATTACCTAACAAGTAATCATGGACAAAAAACTTACAGAATTTAATTTATATATGGGGGAATTTTGTTTTTTTACAGGGAAGAATTCAATTGAATGTTTTTAAACTTGGAGGTTGTTTTATTAATATTTTCATGTATATGTCATTAAATTTGGAAATCATTTCAGCCAGAAATTGCTGATTTATCACTAGTTCTCTCCACAACAAGTCTTCACCCGACTTTCTAGCTTGCGTGCATTCTCGGGGTCGTAATTTTTATTTGAAATCAAAAACAAAAATTTTTGTAGATTATTAACATGTTTTCCAAGACTATATAAATTAATTTGCGGTCAAAAAAGTTTAAAATTGAATGTTTTACAACTGTTTCAAGAAAAAGTTATCAATTTTTACCCCTTTTTTGTAGCTTCAGGCAATTAGCCCAATTATTAGTCCATATTCTTGGCAATTCAGTAAGGGAAACGAATAAAAATTTATAAACGATTGGTCACTTAGTTTTTGAGTAATCATGCAATCAAACTGAAAAAATTTCAATTTGAGAAAACTGCGTTTAAGGTTTCGAATACGCAAATAGCTTTGAAAAGAATAAGAATTTCATTCTAAAACCTTGAGAACATATTCTTCAGATGTTTTGCTGACGATTTATGAAATAAAATATAAAACGTTTTTTTTAACTTTCATTTTTTGAACCTCATTGCTCAAGTTTACAATTTTCTACAGACTTTCAACTAATATTGCTTTTAGCGTTTTTCTGATTTGTGGGGAATTACCCCAAATACCTCATCTTGATCCCTTGTTGATCTTTTAAAAAGTTTTGCTTGCAATAGATTTCCTAGACAAAACTTACTGAATAAATTATGAGACGTTTTTCATCAAATAGTTCTATCAAAACTAATAGTTAATTTAATAAATCAGAAGTAATTATTCCTTTAATATTAATCCAGATATTATCTTTACAAGTTAGAGAAAAAATTAAATTACTTACCTAAATACTTGTTTTGGATCACCACTAGCAGACGAGGAGTTTGGAGACGGTTTTGCACTTAAATCTAGCGGTTGTTCACCTGTTGTATCACTGGGACTAGGCGAATCTTTGATTGAAGGACTAATGGGAGCAGCTGGTGTATCTGAGGTAGGTGTTGGAGCTGACGATACTTGTTGAGCTATCCACCAACCTAAGAGTATACAAAAAAGATCGTCGTGTTATCTTAAAATTATTAATATTTTTGTTTTTGCCAAATATACTCACTTGGACAAAATGGATTTAAACCAGACTGAATACCTTGGAACAACGCATTGGCTGCCAGATGGGCGGTCATTGACTCCAAGGAGGTCATATTCGGTGGATGTGAATGTTTTAAAAGTGATGTCACAGTTTTGCTTTCATTTAGGGATCTTTGACTATGGATATCTAGATCAGGAGAGCTATCCCTGGAATCACTATCTGAATCTATAGACGTCTATAAATGGACAAAATAATTGAGTTTTCGATAAAACCACAGATAATCTAAGGGAGTTTCTTACTCTGTTGGCGAGTTCTGCCTCGGACAACGCCGGGCCAGACTCCGCCACTAAATCGCCTTTTTCGTTCACCGTGAGAAGCTTTCCGTCAACGCAATAATAACACTTATCGTCTGGTTTCCAATCGATTGGAGTTACTGGCCGATCGTTACTCTCCGGCGTGATGCTTGTAGAATTACCTCTTGAATCTGTGTCCAATTTTTCTTCTAAGGATATTAAGCATAGTTAGTTCGTTTTAAAAATTTATATCTAAATCTGCACGTTTAAAATTCTAGGAATTAAATATAAAGTAACCTTATTACTTTCGAGTTTTAAAAATTGTATCAATTCCATAATTTATAGAATACTTAGAATCTTCAAATCAAAGCAAACTGAACAATTTCTTAGGAGAATTGGCCCCATTCACCAAAATCTAAACAATATGAAATTTATATTGAAAAAGGATTCATACAACGTTACACGTTTCATTAAACAAAACAAAATATTAAGGTTTAAGATATTCATTAAATAGACCTTCTTAAATTTTTGATGTACTTGATTACATTGATCATATACTGTAAAGAAATTAGAGTCATGTGGGGCAAGTGTGCGCAGCGGGTAAGTGTACGCATTGTAAGTATCTCAAAAACGGTTTATAATTAAGAACCATCATTCCCCCCGTTCAGTGCCCCACGCAACGTCATGCAAAGCGTACGTGAGTCACTAACCGCCCGCCGGCCCGCCATTTTGTTTTCACAGGTAAGATTAGTTTTTAGCTTAAATTATTGCTATTTTTCCATACAAGTTAACGTGTAATATTTTATTGATGTGTATACTCTATGAAAATTGCTATATATCAATGAGTACTGCGTAATATCTAGTGTGATTAGTGGTGATCATTGAATTGTTATGATAATGCAATCGTGAGCAATTTTGATTGAATCTCGTTTTGATGGTTTGGGGCAAGTGTGCGCATACGCTTTTCGAGTAAGTTTGCACATGCGCACACTTACCCGCATCGTTTTGGCTTTCTATTTAAGCTGCATTTTGTTGTTTCAGAGTATAATTATTTATTGAAAATGCCCCGAAATTATCAAAGAAAGGTCACAGACTATGGAAGAGCTCAGAATCTCTGATTTTTGATGCTGCGTACACTTACCCCTATAGTAGGGGTAAGTGTGCGCATATTGACTATGTTTATTTTGCTAGTTTTTCAAAAAAATGTGGAATTGGTGAATATTGTTTCTATGTTTAAGTTGTTGATTAATAAATACTCGAAGTAATTAATCTTGTTTTGTTTCATTAAACATGCCATTTTTCATTTTATGACGCTTCAAACCTTAAGTGCGTACACTTGCCCCACATGACTCTATATATGGATTTAGCTAAATTGCAGAAATAGCGATTTCATAGTTTCTAGCTGCTAACTTCCCCTTTAAATATAATTAAAATATTAATTTTAAATATTATTAATTAAGTTAGTATATTATCTAGCATAGTTGCAGTTTAATTTAAAAAAAATTAAAAGGAAAATTGAGTGATGCATCTTTATCATCTTTATCTTATGTCGAAGATTTTGAACTTTTGTAACAGGTAGGTACAACTAATTTTTAGTCCAGTCTAGTTTGGTCTTCTAAGTTTGGTCTTATTAATGCCATTGTTTTCATTCGAGTTCAACTGTAATATAATAAGAATCGAATATTGTACGTAATTTAATTTGGTAGGTATAGCAACAAAATGCCAGCCGTTCTCTGTTCTACTTGAAATTGAAAATCTTAACCCTTCTTTTACTCCAATTTGACTATTTATAGGAATTTAATATCGTCGGAATTTATACATTAAACTCTTACTTGTGTATAAACCCAGAATTTTAACCGCACAAAAAAAAACTTGCATACCTCTCAGTAGAGTTACACAGCCTTTGTCTTCCAGGTTTTCGCTTATCTCGCTTTTTATTGCTGGAGTTTCTCTCCCCTTTGACTGGTTTTCGACTGAGGCTTCCTGTTGAAGTGCCAAATTTTCTTTCTCTGGCTGTTGTTGTAATGGAACAATTTTGCTGCTCTGGTCTAAAAGCAGATATAATTAGATAAATTGGTAACTTATCCATCTAAAGCTAGTTTAAGGAATTAAGGCAGATTTCTGGTTGCTAAAAGTGAGTCTAAAAAATATATAGTTAGCACTTGACTGCAACATCTTATTCAGCTAAGCATTCAGCTATTCCATGTGTGCAACTTATATTTTAGTGACATTTAATAGTCAATACTATGGAAGAGTTACTTATAAAATATTTGGTTTGCACTTTGCACTTTGCAATGATAAGCTTTTTACCATGTATCCTTCACGATTTAAAAATTCTCTTGAAACTACGTACTTTACGTACTATTTAAGCATCGAAATATGAAAAGAAATAAGTTTGAGTTTTGTACAATCCTTGCCCAGAAGCTTCCCTGAAATATTATAATAATAATTTGTCCTTACTTGTATCTTCGTATTGAGCTGAATTCGTACTGTTCACATTCAATTGGGATCGTGCAAGAACTTCTTGGTAGAGCTTCCATTTCCTGCGTCCCATCAACTCCTCAGCAACCCGTTCTAAGCCTGCAATTGTAAAAAAATAAACTTGTTTATGGAAAATGGCACAAGTAAATTATATATATATATAAAGTTGCTTATTTTACAGAAAAAATTATACTAAAGTGTCTAAAGTATGTACGAGTATAAGCAGATCATCCGATAATTTTTTCCACCGAAAAAGTAGGGTTTAACACACTTTCGAACTTACAAATGTTATGTTATTTTTATGCGACAATAAAAATAATTTACGAATTTTGTTTTTTACAGACAATTTAATTCCGTCAAGCCTTTAGTAAAATTAGATACGCGGTACAGAAGATTAAATTGTTATGATCTTTTATAGGGTGGTGCGTACGGATAAACGTGCCGAGAGTTTATATCTGAATAGTACACGTTGTGAAACGAAAACAAATTGCTTGAATGTCCGAAGCAAACAATTTTCTTAAACATAAAGATGTTTTAAAATACTTTTGCTTCATGTATAACAACAATAAACTCTTGTTATGCGTATAGATTAAAAATTGCTTAAAAGCAAATCATGAAATTTTGTTGTTTACATCCATATTCTATTATATCTAAAATTCATCCGCATTTAGTGTTTAATTTTTTTAAAACTAAGTGAAATATTATTTTTATTATATGCACATGACATTTTGAACATGTTTAGAAAAGCTCCTAACAAAAGTAAAAATGTTTAAGTTTAAATAATTCAGCAGAATGTGACCCTGAAATATAATACACTTTCTAAACATGTAAATCATTCCTAATAATATAGTACGTAAATGTATTTTACATTAAATTTACATATTAGATTATTTTTATGAATATATTGTAGAGTGAATATGATATTACTTATTCAACAGCATAAGAGTAAGAGTTTTTTACTTTTAAACCTGAGAACTTTTTTGTTTTTATTTGGAGATTTGTTGTTTACGATTAAATCGAAACTGGCACTGGAATACTATATTCTATATTATATACAAGAAGGTTTCACATTAAAACATTTCCAAATTAAATAATCTGAACATTTCTGGCAAAATCCAATCACAGTTCAATAAACTAGATACTGAAATTTCTCTTCATTTTGATTATTATTATTAAATTCTGCGCATCGGAATATTAAAAGGAAAGTGGTATTTTAACCAAATTTATCTGTAGTACTAGACGTTTTTATTTCTTATAATTTTATTTGGGCTCTATGTTGCTGGAAATTATTAAAATTAATAAGATAAAAATCTCAAGAACTCTTTAAAAGAAATAGTCAAAATATTCAATAACAATACAACCTTTCTGCGCTACGCCATTGTTTGTTGATCGTCAATGTATAGTATATATTATTTCAAATGATCTTTTAAATGATATATGCACGTCTTATGTTTGATAAACTTTGGACCAAATTCGCCCAATCTTCTTTAATTCATCGAATTAAAAAAAATATATACGGGTCGAATTGATAACCTCTTCTCTTTTTTAAGTCGGTTAAAAGATATGTATACATTTTATATTCCGATTATGACAGAAGTGGTATTTACTGTTTTTATTTATAAACTGATAGCCCTATATAAAATTTCGCAAATGTTTCCTGATAATACTGAAATAGCTGTAGTGTTGAAGCAGATGTTATCCTTCATATTATAATTATGATAATAATTGAGTTATTTCAAAATTTGGAATATCGGAAAAATTATTTGATTGTGTTTAAACAACTCGATATTGTTTACAAACCAAAAAATGAATCTTATTGATTTCTAAATCAATCTTAATCTCGAGCTATTATCTACATCAATAAAAACATTTTATGTCAAGAACAAAACAACATTTTGAAAAGACATCCCAACTTGGCGCCAAGAAGTCATCGTGCTTGCTCCTTGTTGTGTATTTTAAGTATTTTATTGGTACTTGCGAGAGTATCTGATTGCTAGCATTGCAACTAATTCGCCACTTAATTTTCATAGAAATTCATTACTGCGAACATGGACAGAAATTGAAACTGGGTTATTTAATGAAGATTAGCACCGGCAGATCTTTCTACAGTTTTATGGATAATATTCGTGTACACTTCCACCACCAACCAGTTACCACATTCCTTTTTAATGCCCTAGGCGCGTGTTCTTGGTCATGTTCGAAGTAAAAGCGCATCTTGGTCGACATAAATGTGGGGAGACCTTTAACATAAAATTAGACAATATGCCAAGAGTTGACTTTAAGATAATCTCCCAAGACAGTCAGCTTTAATTCACTTATTTAATTTGTATAGCATAGGGCTGCGCTAGGGGGCGCAGGAGGAGTAAAAGGGTGCAGAGGGGGAGCATCTTAAAGTCACGGGGGCAGCCAACAGCAGCAGCAGCTTTATGCAGTTCCGCTGCTGGAGGAGAGCCTGGAAAAGAGGAAACCAGGGTACAACATTGTGCATTGGGGGATGCGGCATATACCCCCCAGTGATGATGCGTTAAAGGGTTAATGCCCTGTAAATTTAACAATGTTCCCATATTCGGAACATAGACAAGAAGTATATATATGCGTCGTCGTTCGTCGTTCGCTGCCGCCATATCCAAAATTTGCCAGGATATGTTCGCAGCAAGCCGAGGCGGTTATACGAAGGCCCTATACAAGAAGGTTGGTCTTCGGAGTTTGGACGAGATTTGGGGGACGGGAGTAAATGGTGTCGGGGTGAAGCTGGGGATGTCGTATATGTACACCAAATAATCTTTTTACACGGTAGATACGTCCCTTGAAAAACAGTGTAAAAAAATCTTGATAGTCTACATACGTATAGCAAGAGTGGTGAAATGTTATGAAGTCTATATTTAATAAATACAATTCTTAATTGTACATTTGTGCTTTCTAAATAATTTCTCATTAGTATTAAAATTAGAGAAAAGAGATATCAAATTGTTTGTAAATGAATAATATTAATATATAGTAATTATTAATATTGCATATTCCCCTTCACTCCCAACTTCTTTAAATCGTATTTAGACTTTCTTGGTTAAGTGCATGTATGTATGTATTTAAACATAAAATCAACTAATATATAATTATTAACATAATGCAAAAAGGATAAAAATTTAAAATGCAAAATTCTGTAATAATAACAAGGGCATATCTTTTCGACGAGATCACTCAAAATCGCTGTTTCTTACTAGAAAGATCGGGCATATTCGCTGACTCTGAATTTAATGAATATTTCCGACTGGTAATAATATTTTGAAAAAATAGACTGCTTTCTGAGGGTTTTCATTTATTTATTTATTCATTCATTCGGTCTAAAAATCAGAAAGTAACCTTACAGACTAGAATATAATCATAGAATTATAAAATTCAACAATTAAATGTTTTAAACTGAAACTGATATTTAACATAATCAATTAAGTGAAATATTTTCAAGGTATATGATTTAAGATTTGAAGCTTGATCTACATACATAAAGATAAGTCAATGAAATCATTGAAATAGTTAAATTTAATAATGCACATGGTAATAATTTTCAGAGCCCCGTAGTTGGTTCTATGAGAAGAAGCAAGTAGCAGCTCTCTTGAACGAAAGAAGTCTTTTAAGGGCATAAATCTTTATCAAAGAGAGCAACTCTGAGCATTTTATATCATTGCACAATAAATCCTTGATAAACATGGCACAACTACAATCGCGGGTAAGCTCAAGTGCCGACAAACCAAATAACAGACGTCGAGATTTATAGGATGGTGATATGGTCGATATGGAACGAAAAAAAAACAACCTTTTGTCCAGGATAACACCTAATACGTATATCCTCAATACGAACTAAAGGTTTCGAATTTAAAACGTCCTTATAATTACTATATAATAGCTTTTCTACAAAATGATATAACCTTACATTTAGAAATATTTAGTTGGAGGCAATTAGTTGAACACCAACTTAAAAGACTTATCAAATCTTGCTGTAACATTAAACAGCAATTTTGGTCAGTTATGGAATAATGTAATTTTTTTAGATCATCAGCATAAATTAAACATTGAGAATATAAAAATTAATTGACAATAACATTTATAAATAAGATGAATAAAATGGGACAACAGTGACTACCTTGCGGAATATCAGAAATAGCATTAACAATTCTAGAACAATAACCGTTAATTATTTATTTTCTATTAGACAGGAAACATAACATCCATTGGAAAAAGGATAGAGTGAATTTCAAGTTGATGAAGTTTATTGATAGGTAGCTATTTTCCAAAATGTTTAAGTAACAATTGGTAGCTATTTTCCAAAATGTTTAAGCAACAATTAGTAAATAAAGCAAGATTTGTGACAGTAGATTTTCCTTTTAAGCAGCCACGTTGCTGTGAATATACTATATAACATCTTTGCATAAAAAAGCCAGCTTATTCATCACAATAAAATCGAGTAATTCAGCAATTGTTTTCATCAATGAAACGGCTCTATAATATTTTACAAAATGTTTAGCATCGCTCTTAAAAATTTATTTGAGGTGTTATTTCAAATCCCACCAAAAACGTACATGCAAAAAAACAGGCCAACTTCTCGTCAGGATTGTGTGTTTTGTTATCTCAAAAAAAATATCTGAAATGTAGAAATTATGCCAAATTTCTTACGTACACGTTATTAGCAGTGTATTGATAAGCACAGAAAAGTATTGTATGAATTGATAAATTTACAGATCAAACTTGGTAAGTTTTCATTAAAAAACTGAGCAATATTGAGACCCTACGTTACGTGGAAGAAAGTTATATTTAGTGATAAAAGGAAATTCAACCTTTTTGGGTTTGATAGTCGACAATTTGTTTGGAGAAAACAGACACGGCATTAGAACCAAAATATCTACCAACCACAGTTAAATATGGAGGTGGATTTGTAATGGTGTGTAACACATTGTGGAACTATAAATTTACATTATATCAGTGAAATTGAGGATTATTATTTCCAGCAGGATAACAATCCGAAACATACGGCTGCGAACAAAAGATCTTGGTTAATGTATAATAATACACCATATCGATTAGAACAGTTATTACAGATTAGTAGTCACCTGATCTTAACCCTATATTGACCACAAATGCTCTAATTTTGGACAGAAAATTAAGAAAAAGAATCCTTTTAATGTTTCTGAATTAAAAAATACAATAGCGTAACATCGGGTCTTCTGAAACGAAAAATATAATAGAATCAATGCCAAGAAGATTAAAAGATGTATGCTCAAAAAACCAATTATGTTTTCTTTTATGGTATTATCGTAACTTCATTCATCAATACTGTCGTGAGGAGGAATTCGGATGTTATGGAAGTTTTTGAATTTTATTTTTATAATAATAATAGAGTATTTAATTTTTTTTGGTAATTCAGTTTCTAAAGCTTAATAGTGTAAGAATAAGTGAATAAGTCATTTATTATATAGTGTATTAAATTAAAAGTGTTTTTAATGTTGACGAGTCCCAAAACTTTCGATACTGTATATATATATATTTTTTTAAACGTACAATAAATACAAATTTTCGCCCTGGATGACTTTAATAACAACTAATCAGAAAAGGATGTTTTTCTAAGATTTAGATGATATTCGTCGATGTCTGATTATTCAGGAATTGGCAAGGACGCACACATAATTATCATCTTTCACTCCAGAGAAAGCGTGTATGTGATTTTGTTTAAAGCTTTTTTTTGTTTTTCGTATTCTTCTTTCTCCAGAAAAATGCATTTACTCGAAAAAACCAGAAATAAAAAAAGAAATATTGGGATAAAGAAGGACTAAACTCAACCTACGCATACAATCGCAGTCCCTGGATAGAGGGGTAAGGCATGGTGTATATGTATTTACGTATATGCATTTATATCTATGAACCCTAAAGATAACACTGGATGGCGAAGCCAAGAAGGATCAGCGACAGAATGAGGTTGGGATGTCGGGATTCTAGGGTGAGGGGGCGGGACCGAGATGGTGGAGGGGATGGTGGTTAGGTAGTGCATAAAACATGCTAGAACGAAAAATCCCAAGAGGAATGGAAGTGAGGCAGAATGGACAAATTCTTTAGAAAGACAACACGGAATATTCGCACAACGTCTCCTCTCGAGAACAAGAAGAAGAACAAGGCACTGTTCGCCGTCCTGGACTGTGGGGGGAATGAATGGATGGATGATGGCAGGGAGGATTGTGCCGCTGCCGCACATAAAAATTTTCGAAAAAAATAAGAATAAAAATTGTGACACACATATATTAACGTGGTATAGTTTCTTGTTTTTAGAAAGGCCAAGAGAAGTGCTCGAAATGCCCCCAAAGAAGTGGAAGTAGAAGAAGAAGAAGAGTATACCTCTACGCCACTGTGTTGGTCAAAGAGACCAATTTCGCCTATGTATTTTCGCTAAGTAGATGAGGGCAATTTCGTCTTAGGGTGAGTTTTATATTGCATTTCTTGCTATCTTCACACTGTAAGGGGGTTACTCCGTCGTCGCAGCTCCGTGTCCTTATGCACGATGGTATTGATGCACGCGTTGCATTGCACTGCGACGACGACAACGACGACGATGATGATGATGACGACTATGCTGCTTCTGTGGTATAAGAGCAAAGTTAAGGCGAAGACTCAATTTGGGGGCGGCGGGCGGGGAGGGGAGGGGCAGACTAGGGTATTGGATTGAGTGAGAATAGGCGGTTATGGTTTGGGGCTTTTTGGGGCTCAAGATATAGCGCTCGACGGGTGCACCAAGTAAAACTAACCCAACCATATAATACTGGTAAATGATGGATTTGTGGGGGCACTTCGTATCGTTAAGGGGTGTCGTCGGTCGCTTGGCGTTTAGCGGCCCACTAATCGATAATGTTGCATTTTTTGCTGGTTCTCACAATTTTACGTTAGTTCCCTTCTTTTCATATATGTATATATAGTATAGGATATATATATATATATACATATATATATATATATGTTTTTTATATTCTTCCCCTTACCAAGCTCCCTCCTTTTCGTGCATGATGCATTTTCATTACTCCCACAATCCAAATATAATTACTTTTTACGTGCTAGCCGAAAAAAAATCTGCATTCATTGCAGCAGTACTAGCTTTCATCAATGCAATGCAAATTTAAGGTTTTCACACTTTAAATAAAATACCATCATTATGAAGTAGTATTTCATTACGAAGAAAAATTGATTCATAGCCAAAATGAAGCCTGAGCTAATTAATTTGTTCGAAAATAATGAAAAGTGTTACAAACTACTTTTAAGTTTTTCTAAGTCATCTGTTTGCGAAATGTTTGTATAATCATCACTATGACTTTTATAAATAATATCTACGACTTCTTGTAATAATAGTAATTTGGAATGCAAAAGTGTCAAAATATTATATAATATTTGTCTATGTAAACTGATAAAATATTTTAAATATTTTAATTAATTTAAAAAAAAAACCTTTATTTCTAGTTAATTCAAGAATGAAAGTTTATAATTCATATAATACGAATGTTCTGTTTCAATCAACTAGATCAACTCAAATTGATTTAGTATTCTTCACAACTTAATATTGTCAACGTTTCTTGCAACAAGCATGTATAGTCGTTCCTACTACTAGTTGCTTGCTTGAAAGTTAGTTTAACACTAGAACAATGTTGAACCCTAAATTAATTTTTATAAAATAGGTAGCTTAATACGATTTATTTTCCCTATGTTTTAACGTTATTTCTTAAGAATTAAGTATAACGATATCAGAATAATTTCAAAACGTAACAAAAAGCAGATTTTATATAAGTTAGAATAAAGTATTTAATAAATATGGGAACCGTCAATTGGCGGTTTAGTTGTTCTAGTGTTAATATTGTTACAACTAAATAAACCATGAAAATAGTTGGTATTTTTTGGGTATACCATACATTAAAATGGTCTGCCACTTGTTAAAAATTCATTGGTCTGTGTATTTAAAGGGTAATGCTAACCTGTTTTTTGGCCAAAATTATCCCTTAGGGTGTAGGGAGAAGTAGTAGTAAGGTAGCAAGGCTAAGCTAAATGTTTCAGATCGACAATTGAAGGAGTAATCTTTCCGATCAAGGAGTACTATTTCGGGAAGGTTTTATTTGATGAACTCTAGTGCCGCAATTTAAAAAAAAAAATTAAATGAATCTATACACTTTTAAAAGCATATATTTTTTATAACACTAACTTTAAGTTAAGATTTCAGTTTCCATACGAGTAAACATTGCGAGCTCCTATAAAATTCCGCTATTTATTTATACATATAAAACAATTTATTTAATTAATTAAAAATTAACAAAGTATGATTGTTTTTTTTTTATGTAACCTATTTTTTCGAAAACACAAGCTAATTGAAAATAATAGTTTCCTTAACTTAAAAAAAAAAAAAAATCCCACGGCATTTTTCTCTCAACAGATCATGGGAAAAAATTTCGTTGGCCCGTTCTAGCTAAAAAAAATCATAATTTTATAATTAACTATGAAGTCATTTAGATTTAAACTATTTTAAAATATCGTCAAAATTTGTAACGAACGAAGCTCGCTAGTATTTACATTGTAAATGAGATATACATATAATAAATTAAATTATCTGGTTACCGCATTCAGTTCAAAGGTAGCAAATTTTATTCGTTTTAATAACTGATCAATCGAACATTAAAAACAAGTCAAGAAATTTTTTTGCAAATTTGCAAAACAAGTTTTACTTTTCACTTTGAATTGCTAATTTTCTGAATTATTATATACAATGCTCGTTAAAACAGAGATGTTTTCAATGTGTCCAATGGATTCTCTATAAGAAACGGTTTATATAATATAAACAAATGGCTTTCTACAGCCCTAATCTCACATTAATAGGTATAGAAAATTGAGAATCTAAAGGAACAAATAATAAATCAGCACTTAAAAAGTAAGCCCAAATGTACAAAATGGAAAGTGATCCTTCACAGTAAATATTTTAGATATACCAAAATTGTACTGATGCTGGATAAAAAAAAAAAAAATTATTATATTTCGCAAAAATGAAGTCTTAGATCTTATTAAATAACTTCCTGTTAATGAAGTAATTTAATGAATTTTCTTCTAAACATATGAGAGCTCTAACAAAAAATATGTAGATATTTTATGTGCACAACTAATTGAGGGATAATAAAGGAATAATGTTTTAGAAAACAACATAGAACCATTAAAAAGAAATTTTTTTTAATGATTGTTTTCCCATAGGACGCGAAGAAAAGTAACACGGGGAGATATTTTAAAAAATTACTTTAATTATTAGGAATCATAAAAGAACTTTATATGTACGACGGAATATGGTTCCAGTTGACCCTTACGTGATGAAATAAAGAACAATTATGGTTTAATAGAGAAATGTTGTTTCATTGAGATAGACCGTGCCAACTGTGACTAAGGTTTTTTAACCAATAAAGGAGTGGAAACTTTAAAAATTATTTAAATTTCAATTAAATTAACTTATAAAATGTATATGTAATGTTAACTAAAATTGAATCATCTGATTTCTATACTAATTTTTTTAAATATGTCTGTGGTTCCCTCAAAATTTTGCATTTTATTACATTTCAACAGCAATTTAAGACTTATTTTGTTCAATTTTTGAGACTTGCTTTTATGCTTTTATTGAATAATAAAAAATCGCATTAATTTGCATACCCTTTCGTCAGAAAATTTCTAAAAATCAGCCATTTACAATTTTGTAATTTTTGTTGTCACTAAAACTCAAGAAAATATAAAAAATACAGAAAAATTCACTCAGAGAAAAACCACTTTCCCAGATTAAGAAAGAAAACTTTTAAGTTAAGAATACCTGTTGATAAGAAATATTGGCTTTGATTTTAAGGGGAGGTTCTCATCTAGAACGTCAAAAAGTAGGTAAAGTTCGTGATTTTTTTGAAGGCAAATGACAAGACATAGGGAAATGATATTTGGCATTATCTTTTATTGTACATTTATCTGTACGAAAAAATTTTTTTATTAAAAAAAAAAACAAAATGGCGCCCGTTATTCAACTTCTCCGGAGGCATGTTTTTCGAAAATTGCCCAGCTGCGTACAATTTAGGGGTCGCAGATTGGTCTGAAATCAAATAATGATGACATTATTATAAACTAGAATAAATTTGTCTCAGAAAGAGCGGACGACTTTCAAAAAAAATTTAAAATTGACGGAATGGCGCGATTTTGAAATTTTAAGGCCGTTTTCGGCCGTTTTTTTTCATAGTTTATCACTTACAAAAAGGAGATAATGTTACAATTTTCAAAATGTGCTCCACTCTTTCTATGAAGAAAATTGTTTACTTTAATATGCACGAAACTAGAAGTTGATAGGTTGAACCGTTTTTGAGTTATCTTGTACGCAAATTGTACACAAACATGCCTCCGGAGAAGTTGAATAACGGGCGCCATTTTTTTTTTTTTTGAATAAAAAAATTTTTTCGTACAGATAAATGTACAATAAAAGATAATGCCAAATATCATTTCCCTATGTCTTGTCATTTGCCTTCAAAAAAATCACGAACTTTACCTTTTTTTTTAACGCTCTAGATGAGAACCTCCCCTTAACACATCTCTACTTAAATTAATTAATTGTTAACTCTGAAAGCTAAGTACGAAAAAATGAACAGAATCAACTAGCAACATCGCTTTAACTAATCTTATAGAAAAAAAAATATTTTTGTATTTTGTAGGCCTACAGAATTTTTTAAATTTGCCCAACACCGGACTGCTTCAATGTATATTATATAAAAAGTATTGAATATTTTAGTAACCCAACACTACGCATCTGCATCCTTTAATAATGACAAAATAATAGGTGCGAAACAAGCAAATATGGTATTAAATGAATAATTTATATTGTAAAGGATTAAGTATTCTTAATTCATCTTGCAATCTGTTTTCTATGAACTTTGAAGTAGGAATATACTTTTTTTTTTTTTTTTATTTATTTATTATATATTCTTATTTTAGCTGGGTAGTATAAATTTAATGAAATTACGTATCATATGCATAGCATTAATACAATATATTCTTCTGTCTGAAGGAATAAATCTTGTACCAATTGAAGAAATTCAAATCAAAATACAATAATTACAACCACGAAAGTTTTATACATATAGCACGTTTAATTTCAAATAAATCTTTTTCCCAATTTATTTAATCTTCTTCAAAATAATCCTTCCCTCGATAATTTTTTTTTATATTTCTTAATAAACTTAATAAATCTCCAAGTTAGAGGTTACTTTGACCAAGAAAGTTATTGTATTTATCAAAAAAATAGCCAATTTCAGCAGAAGGGTTATTCTGAACCGTAGAGGAATTAATTTAATGTGGAAAATGATTTATTTGAAATAGAAATGCTATAATTTTAAAATTATACCATAAAATAAGATTGGGCAGAAAACAGCTACTCCGAGTTGAATCAATATCATATGTATTTATATTAAGTATGTAAATACCACAGAACCTTAATATTAAGGTTCTTTGTACACAAATTGTAATTTTCAGATTTAAATTTACTCTTCACATTCTTATATTTATTTTTTATTTATTTATTTTGCTTTAAGTGCTAGAATTTTAAATTCATTCAACTAAACATTTCCAGTTCGGCAGCCCCAGAATATGTACTTCTAAAAATTAATTTTTATTTAGGAGAAAATATTTAGTATAAAAAACCCTGTGAGGAAGGACTATATCTATTTAAATACTAATTTATAAACTACCTACAGACAGGTTGTCCTGCATCGGCATTAGCAGATTTAACACTAATTAGTTTCCTAATTAATGGATTTTCAGGCCAGGAACAACTTTCGAAAAATTTTTGCATTAAGCGCACTATTTTGAGAGTTACTGGCTCTATGCTAGCCCTATCGTACAATTCTGAGGTACAGAAGTGCCATGATAAATTCATCATTCCCAAAAGTTTATTTTATGCTTTCTGAATTAACCTTATATGGGTTTGAGCACATCGAGACTAGACGGGCTAATACGGATTTATTTTGCGTGTGAAAAATATTGTTTGAGCTTTGTTAGGATTGAGTTTGATATTCAATTTGTTGAATTAATTGTAGACGTTATTTAAACTCAGTTGCAAGCTTGAGGCAAAAATTGAGGAAATGAAGTTTAGAGTCTCTGGAATATCAGCTGTTTATGTATTATATAAGATGGGTCCTAGTATCGAGCCTTATGGAAAGCCTGCCGTAATTGAGAGCTAACTAGAAAATACGCTTCCAAAGTGTATCCTGAAAGTGCCTATCTTTAGAAAATTTTAAATAATTTTTTGAGCACTGGCGGATATTGTTTCATCTTATTAAATAAAACATCATGCTAAACAGAATTAAACGTAGGCTATACATCAAAGAGAACCAAGCCATTCGATTCTTTATTATTAATGTGAGCTTTCAAGTTAGTACGTCCAAGATTTAAATTTTTTAAATCATATTTGAAAATTCTTGATATAGATATGTTTTCCATTAAATTACAATATTTTTCTTTGACTATACAATCTTATTGATCATTGATTTATAAAAATGAATTTTGTCATAGTTTTACTGCTTGCGATGAAATTAATACGTATAATATACTGGGTTAAAATGAAAATTAATTTAAAGTGTTGAAGCGAATGTAGTTAAATATGAAATAGCGTAGAGATCTCTTACAAAAATGGGACCTTTTATTTTATACTCCACTTTTCGATTATACATATATCGTCTTCTTAATTTTATAAATTGAAAAAAAAAAAAACAATATTTAAATTAAAAATAAAAAACGCTACAATTTCATCTCGAAGATCTTTTGTTAAATAAAAGGAGATAGTGAGAGCGCATCAGTTGTAAATTGTGTGCAGATCTGTTTTTATCAAATTTTCAAGACCACTTGGTCAATATTTTGTTAAGCACAACCACCTGAACTATTGCCTTAATATTTCAGTTGAGTATACAAGCAGATGTTTATTCAGAAGGTTTATAATTTTTGAGGCTTAAATGAAGCTTAAGGTCAATTGGTGACATTGTGTTTCGAAAAAATCAGTTTCAATAATTCATTATCTTTATTGTGCTTCTCTGACGTGTTTCATTTGTGTCGTTTAAAGAGCAATAAAATTATTTGTTAATGAAATTCAAGTATTTAAAATATTTCCGTGCACTTTATGAAACAAAAACATCATAATTGTCGTCAACAGCATCACTTCCAAAAGAATCGTAATTAGCTAGAAATTTTTGATCCGCATTCATTTTATAAAACAGAACAAACAAAGTATACGCCAATTTTTATTCGGAATCCTGTTTGCAGTTAAATTTTTTTTTTATTTCAGAGAACGTGCTCAAAAGCGCAGCAATTGTACCAGACCTTCGCGTTTACATTAATTTGGAAATTAATGCACATATGTACATACATAATCAGTGCGGGCGTACAAAAGTGAGACTCCCGTCCTACGAGTGGATTCTTCTGTAGCTCTTGCTAAATGTGCTGTTTTCTATTGAAAAATCGCTTTATGTTGTTGGATGCTGGATGCTGCTAGGGATTTTTAATCGGAAGAGCGTTAATGATTTTGTTGTTTTCCAATGTACAGCAATATTTCTGACAAAGACCTTTTTACCGGCCCACTGTACTTCTGGGAACGGCGCTTGCTAGTTTTTACATTTGAAAATTGCTTTGATATTGTAAAATGCAAATTTAGCATGACTAATTGTTTCAGGTTTTATTTAAAATTGTATGGGAAGTTAATTTCGACGATTTATACCTAATAATGTTCATATGCATTTGCGAATATCGGCATTTTAAAATTAAGATTTAAACTTTAAACATGCTGAAAAATTAAAGTCAAAATCGAAGCAGTATTATGAATCAAGTAATGGTTTAAATAAAGTAAGCAAAATAAATTAATTTTGAAATGAAATTAAAGAATATTCGTGAAATTCTGGAAAAGGTAAGAGTTCTCATGAACTCGAGATTTTTATGACAGTTTTACAGTGTTAACTTGTAAAAAGTATTCAAATTTTTAACATATTTTTAAATAAAGTCTGAAATAGAATTTGACTGTACCTAGTTTATGTAGTAATATTTCTTTTCTTTCGATTTTGCATGTCGGGTGAAAAAATAACACTGAAAAAGGACTGAAAAGAGACTGAAAATTGAATTTCATATACAATAACAATAACATAAGGCGGAAATTATAATTTGCACTGAATACAGACTAAAAATATACATAGAACATACATATTACATCAAGAAAATTAAGACTGAAATCAGGCGGGAATATTTTTCCAGTCGGAAAAGATACCGACAATTTTATATTAGCTGTATCAGAGAGAAATTTATATTAGCTGTATCGCAAAATAGACTGAAATTTAAATTACCTGAATTTAACTGAAAAAATACTGAAAACAGACTGAAATTTTCAAACTTTAAGAATTTTTTTAGCTATAGAACTCAAATAATGGACTTCTAGACTTACAAATTGAATTGAATTGAAAAATTTTTAACTAATGAGAGTAATGAATCAGTTAAGCATTATGTAGCGATTCAAATTAATTTTTTCATCTGTAATCAATAAATTCATTGTTATTTTATTTAGACTTTTTTCAGTGTAATTTCAGTTTGACTTTTGCTTCAGGTACATATTTTTCAGCCGAATTTCAATTCATTTTCTACACATTTTCAGCCTCTTTTCTGTCTATTACTTATTTTTTCATTCGGGATTAGTGCAGTTGAAATTTGTTTTCTTTTAATGTTCAGAGATAAAAAATTCAAAATGCCTCTAATCAACAACAATGAAAAATTTACTTCAACATTGAAATCCGATTTTGTCTGAAGTTAGAGACAGACGACGTGAAGCTGTTTCAATGCAAATAGACATTGTTTTTGGAAAAATACTGTCTATCAAACAAGAAATGCTTTCAAAGTATAAAAGGAACTTAACACGTTTTGTAATAATAATTTAACAGAATATTTGGAATCAAGTTTCTGTGATAATAATAGTATAATTTTTATACATCAATATCTACTCAGAAGCTTTGTGTAATGATTTTTACGTTTTTAACAGATTTTTTTTAGAAAATTTCTTAGAGGAAAATTATAAATATTTTTTTGGTTTTATGTGTTTAATTTCAAAAATGTTCTTCTATATTTTAAGATACAAATTCCAAGTCTTTTTGGTTTTTTAGGTATCCTAATTATGGAGATTTTAAAATAAATATAAATGGCCGACCATAACACCATTAAGTCTATATTTATTTATAACGATTTTTCTATTTTTTTTTCTCTGGAAAGTTTTTTATTTAATTCTGTCTGGCATATTTTTTTTTTGAAAACTGCATTTCACTCGGCCGATTTTAACACTAGATTGACCAAAAAAGTCATTTTGTCTCCTTTTTAATTTCGTAGGAAAAAAATTATAGTTATGATGATACAATTTCTTAGAATTTTGACACTTTGTACACATGATATAAATGCATTTATTAATAGTTGTATTTAGCTCCCTTCCCTCTTTGTTTCTGATATATTTATGTGTTATATTTATATTGCCCAAAAGCATTTGGTTATTCTTTTACAATATTAGCATTTCCGCTGTCTTTATTATAAAAAACACTATGCCTAACATTTAAATTATTCTCAGCATTACATTGCTAGGTTTTATCCTTCACAAGCTATTAAAAGATCAATAGATAATATTATTTGTTCCTTTACTTGAATAAAGAATTTGACTGTAATTAGAAATATAATATACGAAAGTTTTGTTTTCCTTCTAGTTCAGGGTCATTTTCTATTTCGAAAACCTTGCTGATTTCTGGCTTCACACTTTTTGTATCTATTTTCTATTATATAAAGCAAGAACTATTGCTATTAGACATTTTTATTTATAATTTTTTCGCATATTTCTAGTTTGGATTTCGTCAAAGTATTGGTTCTGTTTCAACTTCTATTGAAGCATTGGTTAAGTTTCAAATTTCTATGTATTAATTTATTAAAACATACTTATAAAGTTGTTAATGGTTTACAAATTTCAATAACTAGGGTTTCGGTCTGTGCACTTATCACACAAAATCGACTGAACCGATTTTAAGAAAACTTGGCATAGTTTTAGCTTATGTCCTGGGCTAGTTTTTAGGATATTATTTCTTCTAATAGGGCTACAAAAAATGTTAAACTTCATGGGATAACCATAAAAATTGATTCTTGAGGGCACTGATTTCGAATCTACTATAAACATTTTGAATTTCAAGATGGTGAATTCAATATGACATTAACACAATTAAAATTTTAACAATTCAAGGGAATTTAATGAAAATTAGTACAAAAGTCATTTTTGATTTGGAATCCACTATCAATATCTGGAAATTCAAAAGGGCGGATGAAATTTTGTGGGGTTTGTTTGTGTACGCAAAATCGACTGGACGGAATTTTATGAAACATAACGTAGTTTTAGTTTATGGCCTGTGTTAATATTTGTTTATGCCATGTTAACATTTATTTATGTAAGTTCCTTTGTAAATGCTCAATTAGGGCTTATTTATAAAAACTAATAGAGCATTCCGTAAATTTTATGGACCGAATAATCGCCCATCAGAATTTGCTATTCGTCGTGTTATTGACAATTTGTCTCTAAAACTTCGTGGCATTCATGTTTCAACAGAACGGCGCTATGCGCCATACAGCGTCTGAAACACGCACAAATGCTCGATAAAGTGTTAAACAATTGGATTGGTACGATATAGTACGCTATGCAACTGACAATTGCGCTGTTCATATGCCCGAAATTGGGTTTAAATATTAAATATTAAAAAAAATGATCTTTCGAATAAAATCAAATTTGTGATATTGAAGTGAACCTGAAATTTACATATGATATGTTAAAGTAAATATAATAAAAAACAATGAACTGGAATGAACAACTATTTTTGCCAAACCTTTTAATTAAAGTGTATTTTAAGAGTTTAACGTGCTTCGTCGTTCTTCTAAATACCAAAGCCGGTTTAGAAGCAGTTATTTTTTGATCGACCTGCTACTGAAATTATGTTGTTGTTTGTGTATACTGACATCATTGGATACAATTATGAGTGATCACATTTAATAAATTCATTTTCTGACGCGATTGCACATTATTATAATTGACGAAGCACCTTACAGAGACCAGTAGTCTTTAAACTTAAGGAAAACAAATGGCCTTGTGCCCTTATTGATGTCTCCGATCGAACATTCGATATAATCGTCCTTTAAAGTGGACAAGTTTAACGCGTCCCATGAAAATATCTTGGCCATAAAACATCTTATACATAGGTTTTAAAAATGGCAATTTTGAAATTGTGGGCCTACTGGACTTGGTTTGATTACAGCCATTTCCCCTGGCCGTGAGTATTGCAAATTAAAATCCATCAAATGCTTTGGGGCCTATCCAGGATCCCATAAAGGAAGCACCTTAATAACAAGAGGTGATGACACCGGTGGCATTGTATCGCCGGGTATCCACCTCTATGATGAGAAATTAGCGTCTATGTGCACCGTCGTCTGATTAATACCCTTTCGTCTGTTTTGCATATCTTATAGTACAAAGCAGTTACTATGCGGCAAGGTAAGTTAGCTAATTACGCATAAATTCTCGAATCTCTAGGCTGGATATATCAGATGCTGCTCATTTTCATAGTTGGCTGGGTTATTATATCTTAAATAACCAAAAGTCGTTTACGCGGAATCCACGCACCTGAAGAAGAAAACTGACTTCCAGTTTGCATAATTTACGCTGGCTTTAAACCCATCATCCTTCTCAAGGGGTTGGTGCGCACTCAGCTGCATCTGGCTTCAGATGTTTTATACCTTTACTCTATTTATCAATTTTTCTCATGATGCCTATATATTGTATTATTAATTTTTTCCTTTCGCGGAACCCGCACGCCATTCTTGTTGCCCGGTTTGCATTAAACAAAAATATTCAACTGAGCGCCCCGCGTGATCTTGTTGCGTTGCGTCAGAGAAAAATTACTTGCGTTAAGTACGCGCCACGCGGGGCCTCTAATATATAAGAAAGGAACCTTTTTTCCGTAGAAGACCAAAAGGGAGGAGGTTCTCCTTCTTACGCGGCGGCGACTTCTGATACCCGCGGGGCAATTATTGCGTTAAAACATAATTATTATAACAACGTGCATGCTTCCAAAGAGGAATCTAGTTTTACACATGGGGCACTGCGGAAAATAGAGGCTAGAGTGCGCTAGAGCATCATCAGGCAGGCCGGGCATTTTAACAAACGCAGCGCACAGAGCGCGGCTTTCACGCGAGACACGCACATTTTCCGCGTCCGTCGTCCCTCTCCCTGCCTCTACTCTCTCGCGGTCGGTCGCTGCAATTTGGTCATCGTCACTGGTAACCAAAATGCATGCGAGATATGCGCTCATATGCATATGCATTATGCAAAATGCGACGCTGTATATGCACGAACTGCAGCCGACTACGTGCACCATTAAGCTGTGGCCTCTAAACGAGCGCTCGTAGACGCAAATTACCATGGCATTGGAGCAAGTTTTTTGCATGGCGTTATAGTTGCACCGACTAATACAGCCAGGACAACGCACACGCACACACAGGTGTACAGATATATATGCACATATGCGAATTTATGCTGCACCAACCGAATGCGATGCGGAGAGACCCCGCACGCGGCCTGCCTGTGTGTAGGTTATGAGTGATGCTGCACTATAATACGTAAAAGTGCAAAAATTACACACGCTGCACCACGCCATGCCCCTCGAATGCGAAATGTGTTGTGAATTGCATTCGGGCCGGGCTGTGGCATTTTCTCTGTTTCAGCTGTTTCCATGCTTCCCGCTATTCGCAAACAAAACTTGTTTCACCGATTTTCGCATGCATGTCGTGCTGCCGCCCTCCGCCGCGGCATGGCGTGGCGCGCGAAGCGGCGCGTCCGCGAAGGTGCTGCCGCCACGGCAAAATTTCGCATGGAAGGAACTTTGTTATTTTGAGATATAAGCCAGCCTAGCCCCCCCCGACGCAATATCTGCTTTGGGCAGGTCAGGGCCACTATCAAAACAAATCTTAATAAATATATGTTGGATATATGCTCCTGACCACAGGAACAAACCTTCTTTTTTTGCCCGCTGCGGGCAGGGTGGGGGTGCCCAACATAACGCAACGCAGCACACCGGTTTGCTGGTTCCATTCCTTGCCCGTCGCCAGCTGGCCCCGCGCCGATTGCTGATCAATTCATGCGGAAAACGCTCGGACGTGTTTCATAATTCATTGAGACAGCCGACCCGCATAATCGCTGGCCGATTTAGTTGAGCCAAGTGGAGTTTTTGGCGAAGTCTTCGCGAGTAGGATAGCATGGAAGATTTTTAAGCATTTTCGGTAATATGATCGGTCACAACATGTATTGTCGAATCGAATGGTTCGATCGAACTATTTTTATCCGAAAATTAGAATAAGCCGGCGATTTCGATTATAATATACTTCTTGGGATGTTTTCGCTATGCTCCATTGTTTTGTTAATGTTTTATTATTATCAGTCTAGAATTTAAAAAAAACAATTTTTTTAGGATTCCATAGCTCGAAAAAACTTAAACCTTATAGTATCACTTTTTTGTCGGTCTGCCTGTCTGTCTGTCAAGAGCCTTTTCTCAGGAACGACTAGAGGTATCGAGTTGAAATTAATATCAACTACTAAAGTCTACAGCCTCATAGTCCTCTAAAAAATTCATTTCTAACTCTATGTAATAAAGAGATACGATCTCCCAAAGTATATTTTCATATATTTTAATTCTCGATACCGAGTATTTTCATATATTTTAATTCTCTATACCGATAATGCTTTAGGACATTGAGAGTAGTGATCAGTCAGTCTAGATCTCGCAGTCTTGGTCTCAGGTTTGTAGAAAGTCCAGCCAAAAACGACACTAAAACTAAAACCAAATAACTGAGAATAATTTTAAATCAAAATTAATGTATTTTGCAAACGTAGAAAAATATTGTAGTTATAATTTTTCTTTTAATATGACTAAATAGATATTGTTGCATCAAAATTGGAGTTATTCATTTTAAATTGGTAGAAACTTTTAATTCAGAATCAATAGAAATATCACTGCATACATGTAATTTTAAAAAATTCCAATTTAATTTCAAAATATTTTTTTTTTATTCAAAATTAGCAGGAATATGTAACATCTCATTACCTCTCTTCTTTCTTAGTAAAATGTTAGTAGTCGCATAGTCCGTGTTTTTTTTCAAAAGCCTTTTTAAAAACAAATTTCATTATCAAGTTTATGAAAAATTCCTTTTTTTTTTTTTTTTGTTAAACTTACGGAGTTTTTATTTTTATTTTATTAGTAATAAATAAAACTTAATATCCATTAAGTATTGTGTCAAATATTTATGAAATTTAGTTCAACATTAACTGAAATATAAATGTTTCGTTATAATCATGCATATTTGTTGAAAATTATCTGGCAAATCTCAATTTTGCCAATTTTTGACTCTTCTCAAAATCGAAAAAGATTGTTTTTTGTATGTCTACTTTGACACTGTTTTTAAATAATTGAGAATATGCATTTTTTAACTAAATAATCATATTACTTTGGAAATTACGATAAATACCAAAAATAATATCACTAATATAAATCAAAAATTATTGTTGCTAATTTTTACCATCTTTTCTGAGATACATAATTTTTTCTATATACACTCTAGTACCTCTTTAATAACTAAAAAATATGTAAAATTATATATATATATACATATTGTTTATATCTTTGGTCAGTAAAAACAACAAATAGTGCTTCTGTTGTCAAACAAATTTTTGTACTGCAAATAGTTAGAGGCTAATTAAACTCGTTTTATTCAGTTCAATGATTTCCGCATTTTTTAAGAAACTGCTTCCTTTTATCTTTCAAATGTGACATGAATGATGAAAATGAAGATTCTTAAGAAGTTTCTAAAATTAAAAATTTGTCCAAAGGTAATTTTCAAAATTATATTATATATTTTGTTAATTACCTTTCGAATGATCTAACCCAAAAGTGAATTTTCAGTCAAAATTTTAAAATACTCTCTTTTGAATTAACTAGATAAAAGCCTTTATATTAAAATAAGGCAGGTCGATATCTATTGCCTATAAAAATTGAGTTGAAGGTCTGGGTAATAAAGCAAACTTCTTTTTTTTTTAATGTTTAAGGTGGTGATTGAGTTTTTGGATGCAAAATAATTTTTTTATTTGTTTTAATTTAGACTTTGTCGAACTGGCACTTGGATGTCAGACATGAATAAATTTCTGCCAAAACTTGTGCAGTGCTGTGTTTGTTGAATCAGAAAATTGGAAAAGTTTTAAGAATCCGTAAAGTTATGCATTATATATAATTTCAGGACGTGAGTAAAATGTTTTTAAAAAACAAGAAATTATTGGTACCCCACCACTACTCCAGGTATTATTATTTAAACATGCTATTACTTTAAAACTATTAAATTTAGGATAACATTTTTCTGTAGCTATTTTAAGACAGTTTTTGTAAAAAACTTCATACTACCAATTCAAAGAAAATTTTAATTTATTTTAACCCTATAATTATCGTACATGTATGTACATGATATTATCATACAAAAACAATTAAATATATGGTACGGCGAAACAAAATATCTATTCGATTCCCTTTATTTTTCTATTTCAAAAGGAACATCCTTTTTTATATCGCCATTTGATCACCAAACGCCTATTTTAAAGGGATGCCACCAAAATGCGTAATAACTTACCGCCTGCCATCAGAAATCTCCTTTAATCGAGGAAATTCTCTGTTATAAATAGCATTTTTAATTTCATCATTATTACAAAGATAAAGCTTTTATATAAACCTTTATAACTTTCTGTTTATCTTAACTCATATATGTATATGTGGGAATTACTCGGAAAAACTGGGTTTCACGGGTTCGAACCTGCGACCTTCGAATTGTCGCTTCGATGCTCTAACCAACTGAGCTACCGGTGGCTGATTACCGAACCTTTCGATTAATTGCGACGTTCTGATGGGAAGTGCGACAGATCCCACATATAATATATATTATTACTTTTCATTAACACTTTTATTACTTTCTTTTTTCTTTTTCCAGCTTTCTTTTTATTTTATTATAACATTTAATTTAGAATATAAAATTTCGGAAAACAAATCTTTTTATCAAATTGATACTTTTACGATATAAAATATAATACACGTTCTACTATCGGCTGCCAATAATGAACTAAACAAAATTCGGAGTTTCAACTGAGGGTATAAAAGACGACGCCTTTAATACCTAAGAAATCCCCCGGTCCCTTAAATTTATGACAGATAGAAAAACAAAAAAACAAAACAAAAAACAAAAAAACTGTGGGATCTAAATGACCCCGTTTGAGTTTCGAAGGAAGTGTATCGTTTAAGATCGAAATTGGTACTGAAGTGCCAAAATAACTTGAGTTGTGTTATTCAAAAAGCATATGACTTATCTTAAAAATATGTCTATTCTTGAAAACAGAAAATTTTGCAAAAAAAGCAAAGTTCCAATTTAATTCAAAATCAAAATAAACCCAAAGACTTTCCCGCAAAAGGAAAAATTTCAGAACGGATTTGCTAAAAGGCTTTGGCACCTTCCACCAGACGTGTGGCGCTCCACTCGACAAAGGATGTGCAATATCGCACTGTACTTACACGCTTGCACTTCCAGATATGCACTTTGAGGAGAATTGAATATATTAATTTATTGCAGGCATAGCAACAAGTGGCAAACTATTACGTCCTTTATGCCGGCACAATTTCTCATATAGTTAGATCCATAGAATGGGTCTGCGAGTCTACAGGCTGTGGCGGTAGAAAGTGAGAGAACAATCTGCTGCAAACATTTTGTAAATACATAAAGCTTCCAAAACTTTCACCAAATCTAACTTCCAACATAACTAACTTAAGGGGGCGAGCACACGGGGCTGCATAGTATAGCAGAGAACATGGGTATAGAATACAGATAGATAGCAGCGACATAGATATAGGCGGAAATATGTTTGCATGTTCGCTGGCAGATATTCTGGTGGAGCCGGGAATGTAGGGAATATAGAGGTGCGGCTGTTTGTATCCCGGTAGCTGCCAACAGCTATGTGCATGCAATTTTCGGGATAGACAGGAGCACATAGGCATTCGACACTTTCCGTGCGGAAGTACGTGAAACTGTGGCCAAGAGTTGGAAGCATTATATAGACCCAGATTAGTGCAACTGTTCCGCCAGATCTGTAGGTCGTCGGTACTTGTAACGAGGGAATCTAATCTTGGTCGATTTGTTTTAGCTCTTGTTAACATTTTGGTCATTTGCAAATTTAACCGACAATTGTGACCTATTTCGTGTTATAGCACCAGGAGTTTGTAAATCATAAAAGGGACACTAGTTGATGCTGTGCCGGGTACAAAGTCAGCTCCGGGATCCGCGCGGAACCCGCCTATAGGAGGATTAAAGTTTGGGGAATTGACTATTTGATGAAGTTGCTTACTTAATTGCATTATAATAAGCTGAGTAAATTCCACTCAAAGGGGGGCTTACGAAAGGGCTCTTGTTCTCTCATATGGGATAATCTAAAGTGATGCGCCGGTTGATGTTGACACTTAACTGGTTGTTCAGGAATAATGGACATGGGGGCGTACTACACATATTTACAAATTGCTTTAAAATTCAAACTTTTACAGTTTTAAATTAATGTATTGCAGAAAGTAATAGTTTTTAGTTTCGATTATGTTACTTTAAAGTTTTATTATTGTATCAATGTAGTATTAAAACACCAGATGTTTAATATTGCTACAAATCATCCTTTTAGACTTAAATGTTGTTGCATTGAGTATAAAAAGTTAAATTTGTTTTTTGAATAATATAAAATTAAAAAAACATAACTAGATTTTTATTTTATTTTTTAATTATATCTTTTATCTCCACACCGCTAAAGTTTGTCGTTTCGACGAACAGCGGATAGACATTTGGTGTATCTTTATAACAACAGCGAGTATATAAATATCCCATTATAAATGAATAACTTTACTAAATAAATATTCAATTTATAGCTGTCTTAACAAAAAAATAAATAAAAATTGTAGTATTCATCGAATTGGCGAATGGTCAGCTTATTAGGAATATTTCTTAACGTTAGCGTTAAAGGTATCAGGAGGATTAAAATGTGGCAAAATGTAAAGAAAAAATCTAGCTTAATTTTATTTTAGCATCATAGAAGTTCTAGAAATTAATACAACAAAACAAAAAAAAAAAACCTTTTTTATACAAATGGATATGTGGCAAATTAAAAATCACAAAAGTTACAAGTTTTACAAAAACTCTGCATTTTCGCAAAATTCTTAATAATAATGTTAATGTATCTGCGCCGTTTTCTATGAATTCTAAATTTACTAATGGCAAATGTATAAAATATATACAACATGTGGGCTTTTCCAGTATAAAAGTGGAAAAAGATGAAATAAATTACTTGCTTTAATTATTTTACAACAAAGAAGTTTCTTCTGAGATATCCGTTTGAAGTTAGATAATTCAATTTGGGTAATCAATATAAATTATTACTTGAATCTTTGTATACATAATTCTCTAGTATTTAAGCTCCACTTTTATTAAAATTATGAATTATCTGCAGATTAATTTAATATTCTTGTTGGAGTCGCATGTTTGTGGTTTTAATTACAAACTTTATTAATGCTAAAAAAGTTGATTAATAAATATGTAATTAACTTTTAATTGGACATGTAATTTTGTTTGTATTTGATAAACTGTTTTCAGTTCGAAGTTTCTTAATTGATAGTTGTTCAGTTTTTATTAAAATGAAATTTGTAAGATATCTTTTCGCGGATCAAATTCTTACCACTGTGTTTGTATATCTGTGCAGATTAATGAAGTAATTTGCAAAGTTTTAGATAAAAAATTCTATAAAGTATTTTTTGATAATATTTCTAATTTTAATAGATCGAAAATTCTGACATGAGATTCGTAATGAGTGTCTCCAAAAATTCTTTATGAATTGTTTTAAGGTTTTAAAATGGTTATTCGTAATATTGGTCCCGGTATTTTGAAGTATTACATATATGGGAAATTTGTTTTTGGTATTTTATTGTGAAAACTCTAGAAATTTTTTTCTAAATGATCGTTCTATTAAGTGATAATACACAATTTGTTTAGTAATTTTAACCATTAAGAAAAACTCGAATTAATACATTCAGAGTGGCTAGACTTTTTTTTCTTTAAATGTTATATTAATAGAGTTTTTTGGATTTGAAGTTTTATAACACTGATCATTCAGCAGAGTAATGGTGAGCAGAATCGGTCTTGGTCTTGCAGCCTTGGTCTCAGTTTTGCAGAAAGTCGAAGACCAAAACCATGTCTGCGACACTTGAGCAAGAACAAGATCGAACTTCGAGATTTTTGCTGACTGAAAAACTTTGTTTTCTTTGTTTAGTATCTTAAAGGGCAGTCTAGGAAGGTCTAGTTTTAGAAAAATGATCGAATCTTTAACACGGGGTTTAGTGACTTTGTTTGGTATTAATTGAACTTATTTATTGGTTTGAAATTAATTGATTTTTTCTACTTTTTTGATACATTGTTGTTAAAAATTTAATTCTTATCAAAACTCCGGAACCATTCTATTTTTCATTTCTTTATTGTTGACTACTTAAGTAGCTGAAAGTCATTTACTCGCTTATAAGATCTATTAAATACGAGTGAATAATTTATCCAAAATATTTGAATGTGGAAATAGAAGACTGTAAGACTGATTTCAAACGAGACCAAGACTAAGACTAACTCTACTAATGCAAGATCAAGAAGACCATGACTGAGTGCGCAAGACGAAGACCAATACCAAGACTATTATTTATTTTAAAAAAATAAGTAAATATAATATATGAATCGTTTATTTTGAAAGTCCAAATGATCATAAGGACTATTTTTCTATATTCTTGTAAAGTAAAATAGTCTTTTGGGCCATTTTCAACATAAACGACTTATATGTATGTATTATTGTATTCATTTGACTGGAGTTTATGTGCTCAATTCCCACGAGATACCCTGGTTACAAAAAGTGGTATCACAATGGGATTATAATAGCCTAAGTGTGTCTTCGCACTGCCACATCAATCTACATCTACATATATTTTACTTCTCCCAAAATGTGTGTACATAAATAAGGTCTATGATAGGTTCAATATATAAATAGAATTTTTTAGATTCCTTTTGGACTTGAGTTCTTCTGTAAAGAAAAATAAAGAAGTAATTAATAAATAAGAAAACTTTTCTGCGAGAATACTATAAAGGACAACTGCAGCGTAAGACTTTATTTTCATGGCTATTTTTCTATAAATAACAAATATATTTAAAATTCATATTCTCTGAGAATAATAATGAAAAGTCTCAGGAATACAATTTCAATTATAAATACGAAGTTCATCTACATTAATTACAGTATTCACTAATTGCAGCTCGTCAATGTAACTAAAAATCTTAACAAAATTGACGATCATTTCAGTTGTTTGTTTTAAATGCGAAAAACGTGTATTTCTTTTCCCAGAGTAGTGAGTCGATTCGAATTTGATATTGTCTATAATTCAACTTCCCCATTGAGTGCATAAATTAAAGAGATTGCGGCAACTAAGCGAAAAGTGGACAACACCGCCACCGTCGTCGCAGCCGTGCATTAGATGCAAGTTTGATGCAGTTTAGAGAATTTTAAAATGCGTCATAATAAAATCTCGATCCAAGCCGAACAAAGCAATTGAGAATTGAGCCAAAGCAATGAATTTCTAATCGGGAAAAACCAAGAAAACTTGGTAGAGATGACCTTGAATGACTAAACAGAAAAGAGGCGATCTGACTGAGAACCTATTTCACTTTTCGTGCTTGCTAGATAGATAGATAGATTCTAGTCGAACGGTCGTTTGGCCTTACAAATCCGCCGTCTTTAATTATTAGTAACGAGTATTTTGTTGCTTTTCGCGCGATATTTCGAAAAGCGCCGTTCCGAGGAGGGCCCGGAGGAATCTGTAATGTCAGCAGCTACTCTAAGAATTGTTTTAAATGCCGTTTATGTCTTAACCTATACACACCTTTAGTTGTTGCACTTTCCATTCTAATTATTTTCATACGAATGTTCGTGCACGCTCGACGACCGCGGTGCGGTGGAAGGCGCACAACCACCACGGTGTAAATAATAAATTAGAGGCACATTGAATATGTACAGGTACAGAAATTCATTAGAATAGTTTGAAAAAGTGAAGAAAAGTTGCAAGAGGTTTCCAGCATACGTGGGACGGCTGTGTATATCCCCCGACTGGAAAACCTTGAGAAAACCATTGAATCTCTTGAAGTGCAGTTTTTACAAAAATATCTCAAATGATATGTTGCGTTTCGAGGGCATATCTCGCATTTGTTTCTACTACCAGCCAGCCATGCGGGTTCGCTTTTTTGTCCCACTAATTCCATGGTAATCTTTTCGGATATAAACATATTCGTCAAATTCTTCTAACTTGCTCCAAATGCAGTTCTTTGTCGCTCTGTTGATTTGAACTAAAATCTTTATGTGGCATACCACATCTTATAAAAATACTGACTGCAAAGCAATTTTCAGCTTCTGTTGAAAAGTTTTACTGCGAAATTATATCAATGTTATTTGCAATAAACACAGCAATTAAAGATGTTGTTGTTTCTTGCACTAAACCTTAGAATTGCGGCTAAAATTCTTTATACAGAATGTGGAACTTTTAAGTTTATAACCTTCGATTTTCTAGAGCGTGCATTTTTTAATAGTAGTAAAATCTTTGAAGTTAAACAGGTACAATTCGACTAGAAGGAATGGATATTTTGTTTTTACTATGAATGGTAGTGCTGTCTGTCGTCCTTATGTTCGCCTAGATAAAGCGAAAGGAAAGCTTAAGATCAGGATTATTATGGAAATCAAACCAACAGTCTTTGAAGTGGTATGATCTCGTAGCCAGATCACAGTACAAACTAAGCCTACGCCTTACATTTTTACTCGATGTAATTGTGGGCAAAAAATTGTATTGTTTTTTTTTAACAGAGCATATAGTACATATTTTACATTTTACGTTTTAATTGTGATATAAAACATAGAAGATTTGAATATGGTGACCTTTAATTCAATTAGTTGCACCTAAAAACCATTATTTTCCCAAGTTGCTTTGCAATGGGAATTTTTTCTTTGAAAAGGGTAGTTCTTCTCGATAATCATTCATTTTTATTTATAAATATATCTCTGTTCACTATTTGGTACCATGCAAAGCCTTTTTTTCTTTTCTCTAATTTTATGAGCTTATTAAATTTGTTTTTAGTATTATTATATACCTTCATAAGAAAATTTTTAATGTATGTGCTAAGGTCGTTTCCAAAATACGGTATTACTTTCAAAGCTAAACGATCATTTATCCTTTTTAGGGTGCAAAGTATCTATTTGAAAATCACTATCATAAAATTTAAAAAATAGTAATAAAATAATCGGTTTTATGTGCAAACTATACTCTTCAAAATAGCATATTAGAAAATTTTATTTTAACATGTTAGAGAATTTTTAATTAAAGAGCATTTATGTATATATATGTATATGCCCTAAAACAAGAGCAAAGAATTGCTAAACGTTGTTTGTACTAAATGTTACTGTTGTTTTTCTTTTAAAAAAATAATTCATTTTTTATGACATATGTAGTGCTATAAAGTGGACAATGTTAGATCTACTAAAAGGTATTTTTTATAGAGACGCCGGATTTCCAACAGGCATAACTAATAAAATAAAAGGGTCAAATTAGTTGCCATTTGTTATAAGTGTCAATGTTATCAATAAATAATCATGGAAAAATATAAATCTCAACAACGATTACAAATCCTGGAAATTTATTTCCGAAAACAGGACCAAATAATTGCCAATCAGAACATACTATTTTCATGCTGTTGAAAATTACAGCTCCAACTTAACACTGGATGACAACAAGCTGATGTTGAGTATTTGTGGTTTCAACAGTACGGCGCTACATGCCATACAGCGACAGAAACAATCGATTTCTTGAATGGACAATTTGGCGAAAATCTTAATTCAAGATTCGTGTGATTTGATATCGCTGGATTATTTTTTGTGGGGATATGTGAAGTCTCTGGTCTTCGCTGATAAAACAGTTTCGATTGCTACATTGTAAGTAAACATAAAATGTATCATTGCGGCTATACGGTCGAAATGCTCGAGAAATTGTCAAAAATTGGACTGGTGCGCTATTTAATTGGCAACCGCGGTGCTCATATAAATATTTCGAATAAAACCAAATTTATGGTCACTTGCTCAATTTTTATGTGTTTTATTTAAAATTTAAAATCCAGATGTGTTTAAAAACCACCCAAAAATTCGATAAGATTCAATCCAAGGGGACCCGGTGGTCTTTCAAGAATATACAGTCAAAGGATATTGATAGTATTTCAGGTTCTACAGTCTTATTAGCAGGTAGCGAAAGGTCGGCCCGTTCCCATACTTAAAACTTTAAACTCATTTATCTCGAAACTACTTTTTTTGCATGATCTGCAGCCAAATCATCTGTGACATGTTATTCAGAATAGTGGCTATGGTCGGAACTGGAATCAACATTTTATTTCAAAAACTTTTTTTTTTTTTTTAAATTAAAAAATTGTTAAGAAAAAAGTCTCTTTTTCGGAGTTTCATTTTCAAAATTGCGTCATTCTGTTAATTTTCAATTTTGTTTTTAGTTTTCAGATAAATATAAGAGTCAAAATCTACCATACCACCCAGGTTCATTTTTTTGATGGGGTCTTATATACCGCCATTCTTAACATAACTAATTTTTTTTTTTTAATATCAAAAAATGCATGAGTACTATAATATGCCTAAAAAGTTTCAATATCGTTGTTTATTAATTTAACCTTTAAAAAAATTCTAAAAATACCTCAAATTTTCGGGCGCTAGACCAACGAGTCTACCCCTTAAACACATTTTACTCAAATGGACACTGAGTCTAATTTTGTTTGAACTTTGTCAAACAATGATCTTCGGCTGTATGGTATGGTATGGTATGGTATAGATTTAAATACAACATCAAATAATTGTCCATCTAAATCGATTCGGCTACAGGGTTCTTTCAATACAATTTAGAACGAAATGAACGTTCATATTTGCGTCATTTGTTTTCGTCACCTCGTCCATCCGTCATTAATTACGAAGAGCAGTAAGCTGTGAGGTCGGACAAATATTTTCCACAGCACGGCACCCAATCAGTCTCAGCATGCACACACCAAAACACGAAACGAGTTGCATGATGAGATAAATAATGCTAAAACCTAACCGGGCAGGTATCAGCGGCGAATGCATGTAAATGCAATACGCGCGCTTTTCAGTGAATTATGAATGCAATTTTTAAATTATTTTCCTTTTAAAGTGATTAAGGTGTGGCTCATCTTTGGATATGACTTCCAGAAAGTACACTAATAGACTTATGAGTGTGCCAATAATTGCTTTCGGTCATGGCGGCCGCCACAAACCGCATCGCACCGCATCGCACACCATCAACAGACGACGCATATAATCGAAACACGTCGCAGGAGGTTCTATGCGACTTTTAGTTTTGGGGTTTCAAATAAATTGCGTCGCGGTTCGGTTAATTCTCAACAGACGCCACCCCGTTTTCTTTGTATTCTCTGGTCAGATTTGTAACTCATGTTTTTAGTTTAACCTTCGGCCAGCCAACAGATACACGTTTGCTTTGTGCACCTTTACAAAATGTGAAAAAAGAACATTTAATCCTACACAAAATACAATTTTCCAATAATTTCATTTACAACCCTCCTTTTGTCGCTTTTTGGCTTACGAGCAAAATATTTCGTTGGGCGACGACGAAGACCCACAGTTGAAACGCACAAGCGTCGTTGGTTACGAAATTTTTAACATAATCCCTTGTCTTAAAATACCTTCGCGATTTATACCACCAAAGTGCAAACGCAACTACTTCGTACACTTGTAGACAATAGAATAGACAATATATCAATATAAAACGACGAACAAATTGTCTCAATGTAAATCCTTCGTGTATCGAGCACACGTGATCGCAACCGCTTGAACTGCTGCCGGTTAATTTATATTGAGAACTTGGGACAATTAGATCAAATTCTGGCCGATTTAATGTACATAATTTAAAATCTTAAGATCAAGACTGACAGAGTGGAAATATAAAGCAGAAAACGTTTACGATAAAATTTTGATTCGAAAAAATGTTGTAACCGACGTTTACTTTATCTACAATCAGTTTGTCTGCAAAATAAATTTAGGTTTATATTTAACTCTCCAATTATATTATTTAAACTTTGTTTAAGCCTAGAGTTAAATGTATTTAAAAAATGAGATTGTATTGTAGTTTAAACGAAATTGAAAAACAAATAGTATAACTAAAACATTGTTCTTAGTATCGTACTTTATTCTTTAAGAGGACCAAAATGTGTTAAAGTGTCGAAATTCGAGTTTTCTGTGAAATTAGATATGCAAGCCATAAAAAAGGTATAGGCATTTCTAGTTTTAAATTATTATATATTGCCTATTACGCTGAGAAAATTTTTTGGATAAAATCTGCGTAAAATTGACGTTTTTCCTTTACAATTTCCAGCTATAGAGAAACCACATTTTATTTTTATGTTTTCTTTACTATCATTTTAATAATAATTTAATTTTTATAAAAAAAAGTAAAAGTGTGAAAAATAAAAAAATATATATTTCGTAATTTCAAACATTTCTTTTCATTCTTCATTTTTTTTTTTACAAAGTTTTATGTGACATATTTGACATATTTTCTGAAAATATTATGAGAGATATTTAACTTGTGCATGTTTTGCATTCTGATTTTATAATAAAAATAGATTGAACCAACGATTTAAATATAATTTGAATAGCCTTAATTCAACATCTATAAATTAACCTAATTTAATTTTAAGAGTTAAAGAAAATAAGAGTTTGCATGCTGTTTACGATTTTAAAATACTAATCCACATCTAGAGAGTTTTATAAAATTTCTATTCGTTTTAATTAAACGAATAATATTTCACTTAAAATTTTGGTTTTTTCTTTTAAGAAGTTTAGTTTGCGACTTGGGCTAAAAATGTTAATTCTTGGAAAATTTTAAAATTTCATTGATAACAATATCGTAGAAGGGATTCTTACTATCTTACATTGTAGGAGTGTTCTCTACCCTATTAATTATGGTTTTGTACAGCTTATTCATGAAAGTAAAAAATATATTTAATACTTTAATGAAAATACAATTTATGGGAAAGAATATTTAATTTAAAATCATACGAGCACTATATAAAATACCCCTTAATTAAAAATTAATAAAATACCAGCATCACTTCATAAAATGAAGTTATCCTTTCAAGGACTATTGAAACTCCTAAAAGTTTAACATTCCAATAGCACAAAAAATAAAGCAAATATCGTATGATTCCGCCAAATTAATTATTCAATAGTTAATTAATCAGAATGGGCAGAGGCCATGATTGTGAAGAAGTTTTTCCTTTATTTATATTCAATTTTGCGTATAATTTTGCGCATACATTTTCTGCTCAAATTATTTCCAATTGTACGGGGCTATAAATTCGCAGAAAAGTGTACGCATTGCCCTAAACAATGGCGAAAATGCCTGAATGTATAAATCCTCCCAATGGTGGGAGAAAGTTGTTCTACGCGCAGCTTTATTTTTCTGTACGATCACTCATATTTTGCAGAAAGTTGTATTTTTAGGATCACAAAATTTTCAATTAGAGCATGAATTATACCAATGAATTTAGACAATATATTATTGTTTTTAGCCTGCTAAAAACACAAGTCAGTTTAACTATTTTTAAAAGTATTTTATTTGTGCAAGTTTTATTTGTACGAATTTTCACCAAAACATATATAATTGACAATTGTAATATAATAATTTTTCAGATTTATCAAAATGACTCACTCAACAAATTTTTGATGGCAAAATATATCAAAAACCAAATGTATATATTAGGGTGCTTTTTTTTCGCGACTATTTTTTTTTTCAGTCCCACCTCGAAATTTTGTGGCTAATACCTAAACAAACATTCCCTGAAAATTGGAGCCCTTAAAAATAATATTTAGTACTAGACCAAGGCGCATAAAGATTTCCCATATAAAATACACGTGAACTTTGATTATTTTTTTTCAAATCTCTACAACTCAGAGGCATTTTATGGCACAATCTTGGGCAATGGTAATAATAAAAATAATTACTAAATTGGTAACGTCGATATTTCTTGAGATATTGAGCTTTGAAGTTGAGGTAGTGTGGAATTGTCATGGATTATTGAGCTAAATTGTAGAAACTACCTCAACTTCAAAACCCAATATCTCAAGAAATATTGATGTTAGCGATTTGGTGTTCAAGAACTTTTTGGATGAAATTGAATTTGCTACAAGTTTGTCATATTCACTTTTTCTGTAACTCTTGTTGTTTACGAGATAGGGGCAAAAAGCGAGAATTTCATGGAAAAATTGGGGTTAATGACCCGTACTACCTCGCTGGTGGGAGTCAGGGTTACACCGCAATGGACACTTTTATAGAGCATTCAATTCTGAATAAACCCTACCATTGCCCAAGATTATGCCATAAAATGCCTCTGAGTTGTAGAGATTTGAAGAAAAATAATCAAAGTTCACGTGTATTTTATATGGGAAATCTTTATGAGGCTTGGTCTAGTACTAAATATTATTTTTAAGGGCTCCAATTTTCAGGGAATGTTTGTTTAGGTATTAGCCAGAAAATTTCGAGGTGGGACTGAAAAAAAAAAATAGTCGCGAAAAAAAAGCACCCTAGATATATTCAATACCGTGGTATAAATGTCAGAAAATAATTAAATATGTAAATGTAATTATTGATAATATATAATTTACTGACAAAATAATTTTAGTTGATTTTTTTAGTATTTACTCTCAAAACCTTATGATAAAAATTATTTATTAGTTTTAGACAACTTCTCTGGTTGTTTTGTATTAAATTAAACTCATTTTATCATTTAGCTTATACGTAATGATATAAAAACGTTGCATTTACTTAAACTATTTCGACCGAACTTTAATTAATTTGTTTTTTTTACAATTTGTTTCATGAAAATCTCTTTGATAAAAATGTAACATAAATAATTAAAACACTGGTCAAGACTTAAATGCTGTAAGCTTTATAAAATATAGAATTATAGCTTTTAATTTTAAACTTCATATAGTAAAAATTGACGCTTTACTCAAAAATGAAGTATGAAGAGTTTGTCTTAAAATCGATCCAATTGTGTAAATAGTTTGAACATAACATATAAAACAAAATGGCTTGATTTGGTTATATTGTAATACTACAGACAGATAAGGAAAAACGCGATCAAGTGTGAGTTGTATGTACTTCACAAAAAAGAGTTCTATTTGACATTTATCTTATAAACAGACAATGGTAGTAAACCAATTTTTAAAAGTTTAAACTATATTATGTAAAAGAGGTGTGTCATTACTGGATAGCGAATATTTTTAATTTGATCCCTTATCCTTTTAGCTTCCTCTGATGGCGATTCTGAAGATACCACAAATTCCATTATATTCTGGCTGCTTATATTAATAAAAATTATTATAAGGACAAGAAGTTTATTATGCAGTCTGTCAATAATTTTCTTTTAATGTTGATATCGATTTTTTGAAGCAAAGCAAATTTTCATAGTATTTCAATACGTTTACTAAAGGAGATTATATTTATATGTAACTCACATATTTAATGAAATTAGTTATTAGCTTTCGAAACGATTAGTAAAATTGTAGTCCTTTTAACTGGGCCTTTGAAATTTCTTGTTCCTATTATTTGAATCTATAAGGTAAAAGGGCATTACAAAAATAAGATAGCAAAACCATGCCATAACTTTTCTGTTTTAAACTATGTCTTTAGGCGAATGTATAATAATTGGAGAAAAGGATTGAAATTGTTAATATAAGCAATTTTAAGGCTTTTAAGGGGATAAAAAGTACAACGTTGTTATACCCTACATACTTAAGAATGTATGTACTGACTTAGCCATATTTCTAATAATATATATGGGATAATCCATGTCAAGTGGATCAGAGCTGTGGCCAAAATTGTAGGTGCCCAAAAAAATCAACCGAGGGCTCATTTTAAAGCTTATGACGTCTATTTTCGAATGCCGTGTGCGCCTTTGAAAAATCAAATATGGCGGTTTCAATATGGCGACCGGAAGTGGAATGAAAATTAAAAATTTTTGGAAAAAAGCTTATAGAAAAAAAAATTTGCAAGCGACAAGACCGTATTTCGACTCAAATTGTAGCAAATGAACAGCTCTTTAAGGCTGGTGCAGTTGGATAAGAAAATTCAAGATGGCGGATCCAATATGGCTGTGCAAAATCCCACTTTATGGCCGAATTTTTCAAATCCAACCATTTCGCACCAAATCTTGTATACGGGGGTTTTTGGGGTCGCTGACCACGAATATAAGATTATATTTGAAAAATCAAAATGGCGGATCCAAAATGGCGGACGGTTGTTTTCGAAAATCAACCGATTTGCACCAAATTATGTAAACAAGGGTTTTTGGGGTCGCTGACCACAAATATGAGATTATATTTGAAAAATTCAAAATGGCGGATCCGCCATCTTAGTTTTTTTCGAAAATCAACCGATTCGCACCAAATCAGGTATACGGGGGTTTTTGGGGTCGCTGATCACGAATACAAAGTCAGATTTGCAAAATACATTATGAGAATATAATATGGCTAAAAGGTTTTCTGAAAGTCGTTCGATTAGAATTAACCGTCCGCCATATTGGATCTGCTATTTTGAATTTCGCAAATCTGATTTTATATTCGTGTTCAGCGACCCCAAAAACCCCCGTATACCTGATTTGGTGCGAATCGGTTGATTTTCGAAAATAACTAAGATGGCGGATCCGCCATTTTGAATTTTTCAAATATAATCTCATATTTGTGGTCAGCGACCCCAAAAATCCTTGTTTACATAATTTGGTGAAAATCGGTTGATTTTCGAAAACAACCGTCCGCCATTTTGGATCCGCCATTTTGAATTTTTCAAATATAATCTTATATTTGTGGTCAGCGACCCCAAAAACCCCCGTATACAAGATTTGGTGCGAAATGGTTGGATTTGAAAAATTCGGCCATAAAGTGGGATTTTGCACAGCCATATTGGATCCGCCATCTTGAATTTTCTTATCCAACTGCACCAGCCTTAAAGAGCTGTTCATTTGCTACAATTTGAGTCGAAATACGGTCTTGTCGCTTGCAAATTTTTTTTTCTATAAGCTTTTTTCCAAAAATTTTTAATTTTCATTCCACTTCCGGTCGCCATATTGAAACCACCATATTTGATTTTTCAAAGGCGCACACGGCATTCGAAAGTAGACGTCATAAGCTTTAAAATGAGCCCTCGGTTGATTTTTTTGGGCACCTACAATTTTGGCCACAGCTCTGATCCACTTGACATGGATTATCCCATATATATACATTAGGGTGCTTTTTTTTCGTGACTATTTTTTTTTTGTCAGTCCCACCTCGAAATTTTATGACAAATACCTAAACAAAAATTCCCTGATAATTGGAGCCCTTAATATTAATATTAAGTACTAGACCAAGGCGTATAAAGATTTCCCATATAAAATACACGTAAACTTTGATTATTTTTCTTCAAAACTCTACAGCTTAGAGGCATGTTATGGTATACTCTTGGTCAATGGGAGGATTTCTTCAGAACTGAATGCTTTACAAAAGTGTCCATTACGGTGTAACCCTAACTCCTACCAGCGAGGTAGTACGGGTCATTAACCCCAATTTTTCCACGAAATTCTCGCTTTTTGCCCCTATCTCGTAAACAAAAAGAGGTACAGAAAAAGTGAATATGACAAACTTGAAGCAAATTCAATTTCCTACAAAAAAGTTCTGAAGTTCAAGTTGAAGTTGAGGTAGTGTTTCTACAATTTAGCTCAATAATACATGAAACTTCCACACTACCTCAACTTCAAAGCCCAATATCTCAAGAAATATCGATGTTAGCGATTTGGTGTTCAAAAACTTTTTGGAGGAAATTGAATTTGCTACAAGTTTATAATATTCACTTTTTCTGCACCTCTTGTTGTTTACGAGATAGGGGCAAAAAGCGAGAATTTCGTGGAAAAATTGGGGTCAATGACCCGTACTACCTCGCTGGTGGTAGTTAGGGTTACACCGTAATGGACACTTTTGTAGAGCATTCAATTCTGAAGAAATCTTACCATTGACCAAGAGTATACCATAACATGCCTCTGAGCTGTAGAGTTTTGAAGAAAAATAATCAAAGTTTATGTGGATTTTATATGGGAAATCTTTATACGCCTTGGTCTAGTACTTAATATTAATATTAAGGGCTCCAGTTTTCAGGGAATGTATGTTTAGGCATTAGCCACAAAATTTCGAGGTGGGATTGAAAAAAAAAAATTGTCACGAAAAAAAAAGCACGCTAATATATATATATTGAATTTTGTAATGTTTTTTTAATGTAATATAGCAACAATGGAGTTAATCAATTATCAAAAATACTAACTTTTTGTTTTATCTTAATTAAATTCTAAACGTAATCTCTAAAACCAGACAAACAGAGAGTAACTGATTTGTTACGCATTATAAAAGTAATTCACTCTTATTACAAGTGCAATTAGGAACATCAATTCCCATTATCACTGATATAATTAAAATGATAATTTAGTACACATCGAACTTCTGTCACTAAATATTTAAATTGATATGCATAAGATAGATAGAATTTGGTAAAGAAAATTGTTAAATGCTTTTAATTATATTACATTACCTAAACTAGTCTTAACCTCTATCGCATCAATTATGATTCAAGCAGTAAAAACGTTGAAAACAAACCGAGAAAAGCTTTTCATTCTTTTATTTAGGTTTCGAAAAATAAGCGAAAATAATCGTTTTTCAATGACCAATCACTAGAAAAAATATTTATTAAAAATTTCTGACTCAATGAAAGCTGCAAATAATATCAAGTTAGTTTTAAAAAGCAAAACAATAATTATTATCAAATTGAATGCGGCAGAAAGGTAACACCTTTATACGTATGGTATATACTACAACTGGCCAAATTCAGCAAATTCGATACATTGCAGAAATAATAATTTTACTACTGTTTTGGTTCAAATATATTATAATTTTATATATTAAGAGATTTCATAGTGATTTCTAATCCATGATTTTCAAAATATATTTTTTTTTCCTATATTTTACATATATTTTATTTAGGTCTCTCCCGTTAAGGAGTAGTTTAACACCTGAGGCTCTAAAGTGATAATTAATGTTAGACATTTCCGGAGCGTTAATGAATAACTTTATTTCAAAATTTAAATGCAAAAATATATATTTTTATAGCTTCTTGTAGATCAACTTAATTATCAATGTGAATTTTGCGTACTTCATATTGGAAAATTTTTTTTATTTTCTACATTATGAAAAACTGAGATACATATAAATATCATTATTTTGGAAAGTAGCAGTTATTTGATAAAGTTAATTTTTGACCTAGAATTTATTTAAAAAAAAATTGTGATGTCAGAACAAAATTTCGAAAATTCTAAGAAAATTCTATTCCTAGCATAATATTTTAAAAATACACATTCAACGTTTGTTTTTACTCATAAAATAAGTAAGATTTAGTCGGCTGTTACACTATGCTACAGTAGGTGGCCAGCTCATTATAACCACGTGCAAAATTTCGTTGTAAGCCATGTAGTGGCATTTTGAAATTGCCACTTCTAAAGAAGTTATGTACCGTTAGGTAGATATAAGTATAGGCTATTTAAGGACGTAGCCTGCCATGTTGTGTCACTTGATTTTCAGTGCCTAAAGTGATTAGAGCGTTAGGTATGTCAAAATTTCAGTCATCATTATTATTCATAATACCAAAAACTTTTTGCTAAAATTAGAAAAAATGTTCTTACTTTACAAATTTTGTGTTGGAAATTATTACAAGACTTCAATAAATTAGAAAAATAAGTTTTTGATAAATTCTTCTTCTTGCTTTTGAGTGTAGTGATTTGTGATTCTTGAATATCGAAATATTCTAATTTTTTAGAAAATGGGGAACAAAAAAGATCTTAAACCCAAAAAAATTGCAGCGATTTTTGCATTCATTAAAGGCAAAAGACACTCTCTTCGGGAAATCGCTAGGTTGGAGGCCGTTAAACATTGTTGTGTAGTGAAATTAGCGAAGAAATATAGGGATGGTGAAGACCAGGTGATTCCTTCACGTCGCTCGGCGACCTCTAGGCGTCAAAGGACCCCAAGAACTGATCGGGCAATAATTAATACGGTTGCCGCGAATCGCTCTCTACCATTGAGGGAAATCTGTACTATTCTAACAATCGAGCTTTCAGAGCGTACGCTGAGACGTCGTTTCAATGAGGTCAGTTTAAAATGTCGGCGGCCAACAAAAAAGCCGAGACTGACGCCAAAAATGAAAAAGCGAGGCTATCCTTCGCTAAGGCTCATCGACACTTCACAGCGAATGACTGGAAAAAAGTTAATCCTGTGAATAATAGCTTTCCTTTTTCTAGTGGCATATTTATTTAAACATCGAAATTTTAATTTTTGTGCAGATTGTTTTCAGCGATAAAACAATGCTCCACGTCTACACTACCTCAATAAATTTTGTGCGAAGGAGGCCTGAAGAGAAGTTTCACCCTTCCTGCATCCAAGAAAGGGTGAAGCATCTCCTTGGCGTCATGTTTTGGGGATGCATACACGAGAGAGGGCCAGGACCCCTCTATAAAGTAGATGGTACGATGCTGCAGAATCAAAATATAAATGTCGTAAAAAATACCCAATTGCCTTATATCACTACAACAGGATTCAGGCGAGAAGGCTGGACCTTCCAGCAGGATAGTGCACCGTGTCATACAGCTAAATTTGTTAAAAATTTTATGTTAGAAAATAAAATCCCAATCCTTCCTTGGCCTGGCAATTCCCCTGACCTAAATCCCATAGAGATCGTTTGGTACATTTTGAAATCCCTAGTTTGTAAAAGATCTGATCCCTCCATAGAAATCCTAGTCCAAAATATCCTTGAAATATAGCACGGTGCAGAAGAAATCAATATGTGCATCGATAATTGCATTCAAAGTACGCCCGACAGAATTGCTGTCTTCATAAAAAATAACGGCGGGCACACCAAATTTTAAACATTTAAAATGTTAAGCAATAAAGTACTAAAGTAGACATTTTGGGCTTTTCAGTGATATACATAGTCGTGCCATAAGTTCTGTCTCCCTCCCCTCCACTAAAAGGGTCACGACGCATCTCGATTACCTGTCGCGAATTAGCTTAAATACTTCCCGCTTTGTTAAAAAAATATCATTTTGTCATTGGATTTCGAACGAGCAACATGGAGTGGGGCATTAAAGAGAACAGGATCGCCGTTATTGCACTATTTAAGTGCAACAAGTCAGCAAAGGAGATATTTGAGCTTCTTCAGCAACTACAAATTACAATAAAATTTGTGCATCGTACTATCAAACGATACCGTGAGACTTCCTCTGTCGATGACAGGTCCAGGAGCGGGAGGCCTCGTACGTCTCGTACACCAGCAGCAGTAGAAGCGGTGCGTCACCGCATACTGAGAAATCCGCTCCGAAAACAAAAGGTGATAGCACGGGAGATGAAAATACCCAAAAGGACGATGTCTCGTATTATCAAGGAAGACCTTAAGCTTAGTGCTTATCGACGGTCAACAGGGCAGCGGCTTACGGACAAGCTTCGTGCGATACGAGAGATGCGATCTAAAAGTCTCTTGAAGAAGTACGCGGGAAAAAATACCAACAAATACTTTTTTCAGACGAAAAACTTTTTACTATTGAATAGAAGTTTAACCGACAGAATGACAGAGTGTACGCGCATAGCTCTAAGGAAGCGGCTGAGAAGATACCCAAGGTAGAGCGTGGCCATCATCCCGCCCCAGTCATGGTTTGGTGGGGAGTTGGCTATTACGGTGCTACGGAGCTGCATTTTTGTGAGCAAGGCGTGAAAACGAAGGCAAAGAACTATCAAAGTGACATCCTGGAGAAGATGGTGAAGCCGCTCAACACAACGATATACCATGGTCAGCATTGGGTGTTTCAGTAAGACTCAGCACCAGCTCATAAAGCCAAGACAACGCAAATCTGGTTAAAATTGAATGTTCCTGACTTCATTTCTGCTGAAGATTGGCCTTCTGGTAGTCCAGACCTAAATCCTTTGGACTACCGCTTATGGAATATTTTAGAGGAGAAGGCCTGCTCTATTCAACATCGAAACATTGAGTCATTAAAAGCAAGTTTGATGAAAGCAGCGAAGGAAATATCACTAGATGTCTTGCGTACTGCGATTGATGAATGGCCGAAACGTTTAAAAAAATGTGTAGCTGCAAAGGGTGGGCATTTCGAATAATCGTCTGCATTACTGTAAATTAGAATAAGTATATTACTAAACATAATAAATAAAATTTAATTATTTTTTTCTTATATGAGCTTTTTTTGATTTTTCCTTTGGGACAGAACTTATGGCACGACTATGTATATATGTCCTATATTGAACCCATTTAAACAATAAAAAATTACCCCTAATTCATGAAATGTATAAATAGCTAAGTGGTTATAATGAGCTGGCCACCTACTGTATAATACGAACAATCTTAAAACCTAACTATATTTTTATTATTTAAAATTAGTGGCTTAAGCAAACGACAAAAATTATATATGGTTTTAAAAACAGCCCTATTAAATACTAAACATTATTTATTTTAATCGCAGAAAAATCAAGTTTACTAAAAAAATTACCAACAAATTGGTATAAAAATTAGTAAAATAACTTTTTTATTATTTCTCTAAGAGCGACCTTCGTCAAGGGATTAATAGACTAACTTGAGCTTATAGGAAATTCATTCAGATTAAACAATTATCAGCATTTATTATAACAATAAAAAATATATAAACATGGTGGAGTTAATTACGTCACCAGAGTTTACAATAAGTCATTATGAAAATAAATGTTTTCCCTTAAAATATTGAACTTGGAAGAATTAAAATGGTCAATATTATCGAAAAGATTCTTTGGTTCATCGCACATACGCAGCCAAAAATCTTGGACTAAATTCCTAATACTCTTATACAGCTAAAATATAAAATATAAGATTCTCGATTTAGTAGTCACGTTTTAAATTATTTCAAGATTTTTTATTACAATAAGTATAGAATTAATTCCAAATCTTAAATTAAATTAATAATCATAAGAATAAGAAGTAAATTTTGAGGGGGAATTGAAATTTAATAATATTACTAATTTGGATAATAAATATAGTATTCTAATTTAATATTTTTTTGATGCTGATTTCCACCAGGGTGAAAAATATTGTTTCTAGAATCCGAAAGAAAGAAAAACACCCATCACTTCTCTATTTAATAAAAGAATATTGTGGCTGGCTTCAAATTAATAGAATTTAGCCAAATTATGATTTTTGTGAATAAAAGACCTCAAGTTATTCTTAGTATTTTAAATGATACAAATTAATTTGTTTTCTATTTCCTTCCGTGTTACCGGGAATTTCCGAAAGTTTATTCCTGGGAGCAGCAATGCTCAAACTTTAATGAAATTGCTTAAAATCCCTGAAACAGAAATCCTAATCGGTTTTAAAGAAAGTGATAAGTTCCGTTGATCATCCAATAAACAACTTCTAACAAATATAAAATACCTATCATTTTTAACAGGGAAGCAATATCCTCGAAGACCTCGTAAATGGATAAATAAGGCCACGTGGTCGAAAAGGAATGCAAGGGAAACAAATCGGAAAAAAGACACCCCGAAGGGATACGTTTTACCCTTTTATCATGGGCTTATGTTCATATTAAGAATTTGAGAAAAGCGAAACTCTCTTTGCATATGAATTGTGAATTACGTAGCCAGGGTAAGGACGGAACCGGCAAGGGAATAATAAATATAGAAGCTGCCGAAAGAAAACAAGAATTCCATCTTGACGTGTGCATCTCGTCACACTGCAGCCAGGAAGGGACATATATACGAAAAAATAAAAAATTAAGGAGGAATTCTTGTTTTTTTTTTTTTTTTTGTCTAAAGACAAATCAAAAAAGGGGTTAAGAACTCATGTGCTAAAAATATTCCACTATAAATACTCTAAAAATTAAATATCGTTCTTGACTTGGAGCTTTTTATTAGAGATAGAGTTAAGTGTTCGATTTAACACTCTATTTTAGACATTACAGACGACAGTATTGTATAAAATGACAGAACATTTGGTTCATTCCTACTTCTAGGATCTGTCAATGAAAGGATTATAAATGTTTTTCAAAAATTCGGTCGGTTAAGTGAATTGTGCATACTTTAATGTACAAAAATAACTTTGTAAGTTAACTAAATTAAAAACAATAAGAATAGGACACATTTTTATTTATAATTTTAATATGAAATGATAATATGACTTTATATATTTATATCGAATGGATATTTAGAATATCACTTGCAGGAATCTTTCACTATTCGTTTAGACACTTTATCGTCCTTCTGTACCCTTTAAATATCATTTAATGAATTTAATATATTTCTGGCTATACGAGGACTACTAGCATTGTGCTCACTTCTTTTTTGACTAACAGATCATAGAAATCGGAACAAATCAAGTGTTTGACCTATAATTATTTTACACAATGCTATATTTGAACAATAAGTAAAATAGTGTAAGTAGCTCATCAAATAAACCTACACTTTTGGCGGGGTTTTGTATTTTACTGGCGGAATGAATGTCAGTAGTTTTATAACAGTTTTTAAGAAGTACTAGTTATTACATTCGATACAACTCAAATTACAGTAGATATTTAGAATTTACTATTACAATAATAGCACTAAACATCATAGTATACACTGACTAAATAATTCTTTTAAAACTGACACTTCGAAGTTAGTTGGCGCGCGAAATTGTTTGATTGGTAAAAGCGTGTATTTGATAGAAATAAATAGATTTCAATAAAATGTTCGCAGATTTACAAACATTAAATAAGAAATCTAAAACAAAAGAAAATGATTATTCCCTATTGCTGTTGACTTGTGTTTGTTTTTTAAATCCAAAATCAAATAATGAAATTATAAAACAATACTTTATAACTAGTTTTAAATTTGTTTCTGAGAGGGTTAATTTATAACAATAGTTGAGAAAAAATGACAAAAAAAAGTCGTTATAAATCTTCTGCAGCACAAAATCATGAAAAAACTCATCCATTCACAATCCTCGTCCAAGAAGTTCCGCGTATCTTCGTCTCGTCACTAACTTAAGAACAGGAATAACAGATATTTTTTTTTATATTCATTTTTTTATACTTGAGAACATTTTGAGAACAATAACGAACAGGAATATTTCACACTGCGTCTCGGGATAGACAAGATATATATATATTATATATAAAAAAAAAACAATAGTCCGCGTTGACGTCGTTTTATGCATCAACAAAATCATTCACAAGAAACCACAACGTATAAAATTCACATTATCGCCGCCGTTTAAAAGCATAAAATAGACACAAAAACTAAACAATAACACCTATTAGATTTTTTTAAATATTTTATGTATTTATTTGTTATTTATTTTTAGGGGAAGTGCAAGTACCCGGAATTCCCTCGTCGCCAAATATTTTGAATCGCTTCCTGGATTGTTGAATTGTAGTCGAACCGATTGATAATAAAAATTAGCACTAAAATTAGCGCGCGCGATTTGCTTGGGATCAAAAAATCGTTATTTTCACGGTAAAACTCGATAAATTTATTATATTTCTTACGAGAAATATATGTTAAAAAAATATAATATAAAATTAAAAAACAAACAAACAAACAAAAACAAAAAGAAGAACAGCGCCGACAGTTCCGAGACCGCACGTTTTTATAATATAAAAGTTATTGATAACAAGAGGCGAGACCGCCGGCAAAAATTCCCTTTTCTCGAGAGTGATTAAAAACGATTAAAAAGTAGCTTAAAACGTGTGCGAATTGCAACTAACTTCTTTATAGTCAATATATAAAGTATTAATTATTTTATTTACAGTTTGGTATTTGTTGTTGCTGCTGCTGCGTACTGGTGATTGTTGTTGTTGTTGATGTTTTTTTACTATTAAAAATTTATTTTTTGATTTAATTTTATGTATATATATAATTTTTTTTTTAAATTTATATTTATGTTTTTTTGTTTAAATATTTTTTTTTTATTTTATTTTAAATCTAAAGAAAGTTCTATCGGACGCGATCGGACGCTACTCGGATCGACTCGGGCCGCGTCCGAAAATGCGTTCCGTTGCATATCGATGCGTTGCGTTTATGCGACTGAAAATTATATCACATCGACGTTCAATTGAGAGCGAAAAATATTTTTCCAATGTGCGATAGGGATGGAAGCGCATGCGATATATTTCTACATAATTTCCACATTCTGCTCTATAGAATTTAATGTATACATCAACAACGACGACGACGACGATAGACTTCCCTATCTCTATATATATGCACCAGTCCGTGAGCTCGTTCTCAGTGCTTTTTGTTGTTGCCGTTGTTATTTTTGTTGCATCCGCCTTTCTTATAAGGTTTGTTCTCCCCTCTCCGAAAGGAAAAACACAAAAAAAGAAAAAAGAAAAAAAACGAAATAAATAAAAAATATAAAATAAAGCTTCTCAATCCTTCTGCGCCTTCTACATCATTTTCATTTCGGGTGCATTGTGTGTGCATGTCACAGTACACAATGTGATGACGTTTACTATACACAAAACCAAAAACCGCATATAACCATTCAAATACAATCATACTTCATTCAATGGAACTTTAAAGTCATGCGAAATTTTTGCACTCTTGCAACTAATCTCAATGGTGTGCAGCTCACACGATGCACCCCATATTTAATAATGTGTGTAATGCATACGTGTGTGTGGATTACCAACACATACTCATACGCACACCCCCATAAAAACTGCAATATTTCTTGGGGAGCTTTTGCATCGTACAGTGGCGCATAAAAGCGTTGAGTGCATCGCCGCAAGTCATCCAGGGGAGAGGCAATTTTGATCCGCTGCTGCCTGACCATGAGGCCGCGACCAAAAGAAGCTCTGTCGTCGTTATCGTTGTCGTCGTCTCTGAGACTTTAATGCCGTCGGGCATTCTGCAATTTTATTTTTAGTATTGTTATTATTCATTTTTATTTCTCTCTATCAATATTATAAATATTATAAGAAAAGCCTTCCTCCCCGAGAGTGCATATCCTCATCAGAGTCTAGGAAGAGGCTGACCGGTGCATTTTCAGTCCAATGTCACAAAAGTGGTTTTGAATAACTCGCATTTCTTATTTTATATATATTCTCGTCTTAAATATATATAAAAAAATACATACAGTATATATCTAATAAACGAAATCAACATAATACTGGATAGGAAAGGAACAGTAAGATTAAAATTTTTGAATGTAACGACACAAAATCGCAGGGCTAAAGCTTATCTGAAATTGGAGATGTTTGCTTTTTTTGTAATCGCAAAAGAGTTTCAGTGTAAAAATGTGAATTTAAAATAAGACAAAAATAAAAGTGAAATAAAGAAATCAGTGAACTTACAATTCTGAACAACAACAACAAAAATTATTGGTTCAAATAAAGTGTGTCTCCAATTTCAGTTACACAAACAAATATCGTAAATGTTAATTGGCTTGAAATTAAACAAAACGAAAACATCTTCTTAAAATTTCACAGCAGAATATCACCTCAGGAAGTTACATTTTGTATAGATACTTGAATGAAATTTTAAACGTGTTTTCCAAAAGACTGTGTTTTATTCTTTTAATTCACGTTCCGAACGAAATGAAAGAATGAGTGATACGGTCAAAAAATTATATATCAGATAAGGTTGGGTTCATACGAGTCCACTTCGAAAAGTGGGAACGCATCGAGTGTCAATTTTAGTTTAGACAAAATAAAAATCGGGAGACTTTAACAAGCGTACAAGTAGATTTGAATTTCCACACCATATTCAAGATATGTATAGTATAAAATATAACAAATTGATTTATTATTTAAATTAGTCTTTGGGGAGAAATTAATCCGGAGTCACTATAAATATTTCTGGATATCCCCGTTAAATAGAAAATACGAAATCATTGAACTTTTGACAGTTTTTTTTTCAATTTCGACCCTAATTTCAAGTAGTTTGGAAATGTTAAGCAAATTGAGAAATTACTATACGCGTATACGCGTTAAAATAGAGAAATTGTATATATATTATCAAGAAACATAATTTATATGAATTACATAACCTCTATTACTAACAACTCTAGATTAAAAGCAATCAATTACTCTGACTTGACTACTTCCTCACATGATGTTTCTTATAACTTTAAAATTTAATTTGTTTGACTCTCAAAATAAAAAAAGGTTAATCCTGAACAACTGGCATAAAATAATTTGGAAATTTTGGAGCCCCAGTAACGAACCTACAAAGTTATTTAAAAAATATCTACATCTAAATCCAACAGTACAGTATGTTAAAAAAATCTGAAAATAATCTATGATACTTTGAATGAAAATTGTTACGGCATTGATAAAACTTTTGGAACATCCAACAAAAACTTGAATTTTATTGTTTAGGACCCTTAGAAAATCAGTAGCGTGTCTTTCTGTCTTTTAGAGTCGATTTGCTCAGAAACCATACGACATAGAAACTTAAAATTTGTCATAGTAATACATCTTATTAACTCACATATTTTGCACTAGTTAACACTTTAAAATATTCACATTAGAATTAAAGACGGGACAAATTAGGTACTCTAACACTCATTTAAAAGGGCTTGTTATGTGGAATACAAAAATAGTTTTTTAATAATTTCAGATAGCATACTTAAAAAGATCCCTCCCTTATTTCCGAAATTACTAGACCTAAAATTTAGAAAAAAATCATAGATGTATATGTACATAACATCTTACTTGAAGTTTACAGGAAAATTATAACAAAATCCTAAGTCTTATAGATATCTAAAAATTGTAGAAAATATGGTATGCAAACCTCTGCGGACGAGTTGAACTCTCATTTGACCGGGTTCTTTTTAAATATTAGTCAACATAATAAGAACAAAGCAATCAAACAGTTTGATAAATTGTTAAAAATTATTGCAAACCAAATTTTATTTGCTAGCTACTGCACAAAGGGTGGCATTATATAAAAAAAATTTTTCGTAGCAACTACTCAAAATAATTTACTAACAATTTATGATATTTAATTTAAAAAAAAGTAATTAGTCTGCATCAAGATGAAAAAAATAATATGGTTTTATTTAAAGGAGCGAAGTCTTTTCCTTTTTGAGATAAATTTTGAACATTTATATAATAATTTGTTTTTGATCCATTCTTCAGTATCAAAAGCCAAGCGTGTTTGCTTTAATATAAAAGAAAGGTGACCGGTTTTAACAAGCTTAATTAGTGTATGAAATAGCTTATCTACTGGAATGGTGACATTTGTAATAAAACAAGTCTCATATATTATATATAATTTATAAGAGGGGTAACTTGAATTACGTGTACAAATATTATTTATCAAGATTTAATCCCAACCTGATGCAATTCATTTAAGAAACTGCAATATCCCGACTAGAATTTTGGTGGGGTACAGCTAGGGCCCCTATGAGGCTAGCCACACTGCCTCATGTGGGTCCCATGAGGCTGCCCTATAAGGCGCACGAAGGGCAAATAACGCCTTGCCTCATTCGCGCATCATTATGACTGCCTCATGTGGGCCTCGTGAGGCAAAACCCGACTAGAATTTTGGTGGGGTACAGCTAGGGTCCCTATGAGGCTAGCCATACTGCTTCGTGTGGGTCCTATGAGGCTGCCGTAGGGCAAATAACGCCTTGCCTCATTCAGGCTCTCTTTGTAATACTTAATAATGTAATCCTAACTCCTTATACTTATATACATGTGGAAATACTTCTTTGTTAGTATAAATTATTATAATAAACTTAAACTCAGTCCGAGGCGAGTGCGCCCTGATGTTGTCCGTCCTGCGGGTAGAATCCAAAAAAGAACGAGTGCCGCAATATGGCGATCAGCTGTCAGCTCGTAGGGGGATTCGTCGAGGGATTCTCAAGAAGATGATACTTCATGCAATAGATTATAAAATACGAAGTTTTTGTAAGGAAAACCCGATAAGACAGCTATTAATAATACTGGGATTTGTGCTTTAATCGAGCCCAGCTGATAATTTGCAAATATAACCCACTAGCAGATAACGTCAAGTATGCCTAGGTGTATATGTGATGTTTGCCTAATCGAACCCCTGTAAAGCAAAAGGTGGGATTGCCTATTTCATTGTAAGGTTTGCCTCATAAGACCCTTGTGAGGTACTCATAAGGTAAACCTCACTTCAGTATCGCTGATTTTATTTTGTGAGGTCCTCATGAGGAATTTACGGGGAAATCCCTCTATCGGCATGCCCCTCACTTGCCATATGAGGACCTCATGAGGAATCTACGGGGAAATCCCTCTATCGGCATACCCGTCACTTGCCACATGAGGCCCACACGCTTCATGAGGCATGCCCCCTATAAATTCTAGTCGGGATATAGGTTGTTCCGAAAAATTATTCATCACCTTTTAAAAAACTTGATTCAGTACAACAATTTCCAAGAATGATACTATAGGTACATATGAAAATTGATAAAAATGATTTAAATTAAACTTAAAAAGCAAGTGTTAATTTCAAAGTTAAATGATCGATCCAATTATATCTGATAAATGTAAAATAATTATTTTTTTCTTGATACTGCAGGAACACCATCGGCATACATATTTTTTATGTACTTTAATAAAATAGTTAAAAGAAAATTAGTTTTCACTGAACAGGCTTTTATCAATAAACACTTAATGCTAATATTTCAAATTTGGAACCAACACACAATATTGCGTTTGAATCTTACAATTTATTTAAGACACTCGATAAAAATAAGGCCCATGTGTTAGAAAGATCGAAACTTTCGAAAACTCAGTTAAATGCATGTACTCGTATCAATACGCCATCGTGACGCGTTCTTTGCAGGCGGTAGGCGTTTTCGTGGTTTATTATAAAATTTTCGTAATTTTAAGATGCGTTAATAAGTTGTATTAATCATTTTCAGTTAAGCAATTAATATTTATTGTAGCTTAGTTGATTAACTAATCGCGGCTTTGAACTTCATCATTTGGAAAATATGATAATAATAAAATTAGCCTTATCTAGATACGGTACCAACTAAAGGCTGTGAGACGGTCGATGCGAGTTTAAAGCGCGATTTGAATGCAGTGCGATTTTGGTATGCCATTTTTATTAAAAAAATCGCGCTGCATTCAGATTGCACTCAATGATCGCATGGGCCTCTAGAAGCCTTAAGTCCTTAGGTCCTAATGTAAATCCCGCATTTTACTTACTAATTTACGCGTAAAATGCGTAATTAATTAATTATTTATTAAAGAACAACTAAATATAATAATAATATTAGGTTCTACTATTAAGACTGATTAAAGTTCCTAAACACAATAATGTTGATTTATGTATCGGAGTTTTATTAAAGCACTGTATTTTAACAAGACCTATCAAAATAATTATTAGATATTTCTTTTGTTAATCTATCATTTTTTTAGAAGATGTGTTAATTTGTTTTAATTTGTCACGACAGACAGTTTATTTTTTGACAGTTTATTATCTACTCTTAAAATAAGGCCACAAGTTTGACTAGCCTGACATCTAAGCGTACTAATATTTTATTATTTTGTATAAGTTTTTCATTATCCAAAATAAAGAGTAAAGCGAGAAAAATGCTATGAAAGTGTGTGTTTTTTTTTTTATAAATATATATATTTTTTTTTTTATAAATACATTTTTGAAGAGATTAGTTTAGATTCAAGCCTTATTAAGTGGCAGTGATCTGTTATGGCCACTGGCTAAAGTCTTCCAATAGCTGATTTTTGCCTACATTTGGTACGAAAATGTTGATTTTTTTCCTTAATTACTTGCCATAAGTAAGTAAAAAGATAAAAATTAATTTTTTTTTTCATTTCTTTATACTCATACTATATTTATATCGTCAAATATCAGCGTTTTAAATAAGGTAGGCCTTATTTGTATCTTTGTTACTTTAAATGTTTATACCAACTTGGCTACTTTTTTTAAGAATTTCTTTTCTGCAATACAATGCATAATATTCTTATAATCTACTGTAGATTAACAAAAAAACGAAGAAATCAAACAAAATGAAGATAATTTTTAGTAGATACTACATACACATTGAAGTTTGGTATTAATATTCGAAAAATGCAGCTTAACGTCGCTTAGTGGAGTAAATCGATTTGAACAACTTCAGACTTTTGGCGTCTTCTTTTAACTAATATCTAAACTGTTCAATGGTCATTAAGCTGCATCAAAAGGTAGAATTAAATGGAAAAAATCATAAATTATCTGCAGTATAAACATTAAAAATTTTACATACGTATGTATTCTATTCTATTTTATTACGTTTCTTCACCTGATATACTGTTAATGCACAACTGTAATAGGCAACGCTAGAATAACAGTAAAATTGTGTCTATTTAAAAAGGGCCATTTTATTTTTGAACATTTTTATTCTACCTTACCTTACTATTCTTATTACACTGTTCACTGACTGAACAATACCCTTTAATGAAATTGGTGAAATTCAGCCATACCAACATAAAATTTGAGATAACTAAAAATATCCCAAAACATGGAAATATTTACATTTAATATACTTGTAACGTATTGTTTCCCTAACATTTTCGAAAATCGAAATTACTGAGCTATAAAATATGAAATTAATTCCTGAATGATGTTAACAGTTTTGTTGCCATTTCAATATACATACATTGAGGGATGCGGTAAATGAGAATCTATTTAAAATTCGGTTAAGCGAGAATCTATTTGAAATGATAAAATTTGTTAAACCAACTGTTGCTCTATTTGATTCATCTTATTTATTATCTTTTCATTAGATCAATCACGGTTACATTTTCCTTTAAACACTTTAACAGAGAAAACATATATATACTTATATTAAATTAAGGGAGACCCTTCGTTCGTTATTTTTACCTTACATAATAGTATAACATTCAATGTGTTTAATTTTATTAATTTTTTCCTACAATATTCCACTATTTTTATATTCTTCCAAACTTGATTTATAAATCTGATCAAAAAAAGGAGATAAATGAGTTCTAAAAATCATAAAACTATATGAATATTTGTTTTTTTTAATTCTAGAAAAAATTTTAAAAAATATCGAAGGGCTGTTACAGCTTCTGCAGTACAGAATCAATGTTGTTTTAAAAGTAAAATATACTTTTCAATTCAATATCTGATTGCCCACTTTTCCAAAAATTACCTATTAACATATTTTTGTTCTAGGGTACGGTTGTCTTCAAGAATCAGAACTTTAAATAAGAGAGGCAGAATGGATTCGATACGCCTTACAAAATGTTTGTAGTCTAATTTATAAGTAATTAAGCAGCAATTACTAGTAATTTTAAGGAACAATCAATTTTGGATACTAATTAATTTAATTTAATTAATTTTGGATGCAACTAATATAATGAAAATACAATTTATTTTTATCTAAGATAATAATATAAATAAATATAGTAGATGATAGCTCCGGAAGAACTTTTGGTTTATTTCCTATTATTGTGATTGTAGGGCACAATTTGGGCTGTGAAAAATTAAACAGACAGGAAAACGAAGAGAATCAGAATAAAAGTTTGCAGGCTTAACATTTTTGGCTTCAAGTAATTTTTGTAAAAATGGGTGCAAAAAAATTGTCTGTATCGATGTGCTATCAGAATTTTGAAATTAAAAAAATTAAAAAGGTCTAAATTTGTGCTTCAAAACGTAGAATTTGCCTGAAAAACCTTTCAAATATCACTTGAAGCCTTTTTTAGACCATATATAAAAGCTTTTCTAACAAATATTTAAATTGTTAAATAATATTTTCAACATATCTCTATTTTATACATATCTTTTTAAAATTTAAAATAAAATTGTATTCAATAATTACTTATTTAATTCGTTTGGTTTTCTAAAGTGTAATTATAAGGCTACCTCCGCACCAAATTTTGTTGTCTGCACTTTATAACGAACGAAATTTCTAACTTGAAGTCACTTCTGTGTAAATTAATATATATCTTCAGGGCCACTGATTTGTGTAATCTGTCGTTGAAGTAAGGAATTTCAATATCTATATATATAAATTCCAGCAGAGTGGTACTATTTTTAAGATATATAGTATACATCGGTCGCACTTCTCATCAGAACGTCGTATTTACTCGAAGGTTCGAATCCCACCCGGTTTTTTCGAGTAATAAGGTGTCAGAAGTGGGATGAGAGGATTCGGTCCGATTTTACCGAGTAATTCCTACATACATACGAATGTGTTAGAAATGAATTGTTGCTCGGTTAAAGTCGAGCACTTTAGTAGCTTGCTTATAATGTAAGTATTTTTCAGTCAATAATCTGAATGTCGTTGAATTTCAGTACGTTATGGTTTTCTACTTTGTTACTCAATTGTAAAAAGGCTGAAAATTTCCAACATTCTGAATGAATCTTTGGAGTTTCCTTGTATGATGTTAATAATTCTAAAGTTAAGGCGTCAAGTGTTAGGGAGTTGACATCGACATTGCATAGGTATTGTTTAATGCAGTGCCCCGCCTAGTTGAATTCTAAGCACTTAGCAACTAAAATTAGAGGTTTCTCTAAACGCTGCCAGGAAGGCGTATCGAAGAAGTGTTATCGAAGTACTCGCCCTCATCGTCTTGTTCACCAGTGGAATTACATTCAGAGGCAGGTTATAAGCTGGCAAGCTAAATGTTATTGAATTGCTCCATTAAATTGAAACCCTCGAACGCTTTTATCGACGAAGGGATTTGCGTATTTCGTTATTTCTTCCATCTACTTTGCGATGTAATCGCGTGTTGTAAGCGACTGTAAGTCGGCACATGCATATTATGGATATTATTCAAGTTCAAGCCCCAAGTCCCAAGTCCCAAGTTTCATGTTTCACGACGAAGTTTAAAGTTGGCGTTGTTGTCGACGTCGACGATGGACGACGGATCGTGGTTTAGAAGCGCTTCTCTGCTAGTCGCGAACGCGAAATCCATGAATCAGAAAGCGCTCCGCACATTCTCGCCCCAAAACACTCTCGAAGTGGAGATGTGGGGGCCCCACGACAGTGATATGACACGACGAAATCCATTGTGGGGCCCTCTTACGACTGGGAAGACTCCGGACGAGTTAAAGAAAAAGCGCTAAAAAGCTCCTCGCCAGAATTGAATCCGTATGGACTTGCAAGGGCGAAGTACTCAGTTTAGATACCCTATAAAGGTCTATAGTGCAGACGTGGGGAAGTGCGATGGTCTGCAGACTGCACCTTCGTCGTCTCCGTCGACCCTATTAGGGGGTGGTGACTAGGCGGCGCGGCACAGCACGGCGCGGCACAGCACGGCGCGACCCAGGGCAGCCCTTTTGTCGAAAGTAGTTCTCGAGATTAAAAAGCTAATTTTGAAGAAAAAGTTTTATAGAGGAGGGTCCGCAGCGCACTCTGGGGGGAGGAAGTGTTCTCGGTTCTTTCGGAGTGACCTGTAACATTTCAACGCGCCACCCCGAATGCAGCGGTGGGTTTAGCCAACCAAGTGAGCCTATTTCGACTGTCCGTCTTCTTCTTGGTCGACGTCGTCGTCGCGTCGGTTATATGTGCGTGCACTTAAGCATTTTTGAAATTTTTTATGCGTGCATCCATACAACTGTGGTTGTGTGACACAGTGCATTTTCTTGAGTGTATATCGAACAGGGGAGCTTCCCGTTGTATAGTGCAACGATGAGAGGTGAGAAAGCGCATTCATTGCATTGCACACTATAGGTCCCCCTCCCCGTACACACATAGACACGGGAGAACATGCGGAGCTCCGCCGCGGATGCAAAACCGCTAAAGAAATATTTCGCACAAATACAACAACCGATTGTGCAAAAATACCAAGACGCTCACTCTATTTGGACGGTTAGAGCGCATCGGTGGCATGGCATGCACCAAGAAAATGGGAGAAAAATTATAAAAAAAAAAACCGAGTAGCGAGCTTTAATAATTTTTTTTACACCGCCGCCCGTGTCTCGGTCTCTCGATGTGAGTGTGCGGAAAGATAAGTTCATGTGCAATTCAGAGGCGCCCCACAAAGGGACAGATAAAATGAAATTACACCGGATTTCGTGTGCGCGTACGTCCGAAAAATACTCGACAACGAGTGCGGGCGACAACGGCGGCGGCGGAGACTACGACTACATTGGCATTTGGCCGCCCTGCCGAATGCACAAGACACAGCTATAATGCGAATGATTAGATTTTTTCGTGTCACTCTAAAAAATAGAAAAATAAAAAATAATGCTCTTTTTCTTGCTTTCTTCGCTTTTTCGGGGCGAAGGAGCCCTCTTCTCGCCGATGAAGGGTGGGGTTCCGGTTTTAGGAGGAAAGTCAGCTAATTAAATTTTTCAAACGTTGTTTTTCTAATGCGGAAGATTTCGCACCGATTTGATTGGTGCTCGTCTCCGGGGCGATGATGTTGCAGCAATGACGTGCGAAATGCAACCGAATGATTTCGGCGACTGTGGGACACCTGTTGTCAGGGGGCCCTGCCCTGCCTACCTCCGCCCCTATTGATGACCGAGAAGACCCACCACCTGCACCGGAAGTATTTCGCTTCCATTTGACCGCAAGAACTGCTGCGAACATGATCAATCCCTTTCACACCCGAGTGATGCACTTAGGATTGCAACTTCTTCAGTTTGCCGACGGGTTATGCGCTGAATTCAAAATTTGACGTATTTTTAAAAAATGGTACAGTGTTTCCGAAAAGATTTTATATTATTAATTGAACTGATTACAATTAGTATGAGTTCTCTCGAGAATTCAGTGTCCGCAGCAGATGGCTAGCGCAATTCAGCAATTGCTTTTGTTAAGCTGAATTGAGCCGGCGACAATAGAAGCTGAATTCCTACTTCTTTTTAATTTTTTAGGGTTCCGTACCTCGAAAGGAAAAAAATGGATCCTTATAAGATCACTCTTGCATTCATCCGTCTGTCTGTTTGTCAGAGATGTTTTTCTCGACGTGACGTAAGAAATTGAAATTTTGCAAATTTTTTTTTATATCGTGTAGGGTTTCGTTTGAAAGTGCTATTTTCAAGGATTCCAAAGTTTTTCAAAATTTTTAGTGAATTAGTTATAAAGATATATATATGGCCCAAAATTTGCAAAAAAACCCGCAACACCTGACAAGTCCGATTTGCTCGTGACCGGCTTTTGAGTTTCATACTAGTTTGTCTGTTATATGCGTCTAATTCTCGAATGAAATAAGATACGTGAAGTTTTTTTTATAGAGAAAATTGATATTTTTAAGTTCAGTTACTTCCTCAATTCAGCTTAACAAGATTAGTTACTGAAGTGCGTAGTTACTTTCAGAAATTTAATACATACATACATATATTTGAAAACGGTGTTTGTGTTGATTTTTCCAAAAATCAGACATTTTAATTAAATTATATATTAAAGATTGGAACAACACTCCTTTTTAATATTTGGAGGGTAAATACTTCGGGCAGAACTCTTAAGTTAGTTCTTAAATTAATTTTTTTCAGTATTGGAAATTGTTTATAAACCTATTATATGTATACGTAAAATAAAGTATAATTCACATTTATATGTAACCTCTTAATATAATAAACTAAAATAAAATAAAAACATTAAATAAATTAAATCGAAAATTTAAAAGAACAATAATTATTATTATTTACAATGTAACTTTAAACTGCAATTCAAATTAGGCTATTCTGACTTAATTTGCCCCAAATTAAATATTGCAGAATCTTAATAAATGTCAATACAGAAACGTAATATTTTAAATGCTACAATATAAATAATATCTAAAACGTTCGTCAAAAGTAATAGTAAATACTGGAAAAAATAAAGTTTTGCGGCTGATTTATATAGAGACATCCTATGTTCTCTAGGCCGTTGAATGAATTCTTGGATTATTTTTCATCAAAGGATTGAAAAGATGAAAAGAGAAGGGTATCAAGATTATGTATTGTTACTCTTTAAACTTTATATAAATAATTAACCCAAAAATTAATTCAGAGCTCTAGAAAACATTTTACTGTTTCCGATCTGTTGTGTGCTGAATACATTAGAATTTTGATATTTTTTCAAAAAGGAGATATTATTGTCTGGCCAATCCAAAGCTTAGGCTTCACCAATAAGAATACGGTTTAAAGCAATATTCAATAAACCTCTCTTTTGTTAAGTTAATTTAACATGAAAGAAATATATATATATTATTGAAACAGAAGAAAAGCATATCATTACATATAAGTTTTCAAATCTATGTATTAAAAGTGGAGAAAAATTCAAAATCGCCAAATCATTTATAATAATTTGTAAGGATAAAACAAAAATAAGTTTGAAATATATTCGCGTTCAAAGTAAAGAGCTAAGGAATTTACAAGAACATATCGTAGTATTATTACATAAATTAAATGTAATACATTTCACTAAAAATACATAAACACGACTTCTGTAAGTTTAGCCACGAATTTTGAAACTTGTCAAATTGACAGATTCCGTAAATCTAGTGCAGAAATTAAAAATATGGCGTCTCTATCTTATTATTGTATAGTATATAAATATGCATAATCAACATTACAATGGGATCGAAAATGCCAAGAAGTAATTTTTCTTTGGTCTTAAAACCAGACATTTCTAACAAACTCCGGGAAGTATTTTTTAAAATTCCTTTATAGCATAGCGTAAATGTCTCTTGAAAAGAATTTAAAATAAAATAAAAACTTTTAATTTAAAAAACAGAAGAGCAGCAAAAATTAGACATTCTCCTTCACGAAAAGACAAAAGGAATCATTCCCAGCATCCGAAAAATCACCTAAACATATGTTGACTGTCTATGGGGCACAACTCACCATACAATGAAGGAGATGAAGCATAAAAGCTTACTTGATATTTGTTGCTCTGAACAATTTCCTTTTGTACAACTTTTTTTTTTTAAGTAAATTCAAGCGCATCCCCGCCCAGTTCATATTTCGAAAAGTTGTGTGACTTCAAAGAAAAAAATAAAAATATAAAATAAAAGCGGAAAAAGTAATGAAACTTCCTGACACACCCAAAGCGTGGTAGCATTAGTGGCCGGAAGTGTTCCTCTCTTCCTGTATGGCATTACCACGCACCGAACGAAAAAAATTTTTTCGAATGGGACAGCCCCAACAGCAAAATATCTTCTATGTGTCGTAGATAAAATAAAATGAAATTCACAGGCCGAGGTGACTATGAATATGAATATAAGACTTACAGTCTCTAGGATTCTAGGAAGTATAATGTCATTAAAAAGATAGATAGATTTTTACTACCAAACGGTCTGGCTAATTAAAGGAGCCTCCCCAAAAATAAAAATTTCAGTTGTTCAATTCCCCGGCAGCTTTGTATAGAGTGTGCACAAATGGAGCTTTCAAATGAAATTCTAGAGAACGTTCAACAAGTTGTAAAGTAAACTTAAGAGAATTTCATTCCATACCACCTGTTGTTCGTGAAAACTTGGCGCATCCTGGAGCTGAAACAAGTTGGTTCCTTCTCGCCCTCGAATATCTGGATAGCCGTTCCGAGGCTAGGAGGGTGGGTTCTGGAAACCGCCCTATTCTGCAAAATATACCTTTCCACCACCCGTCCAGGCGCACTTGTTAACTTTTGTTAGTTCTGGACCAAACAAATCTTCACACATTCTTCGACAGGTTGGTCGTAGTCATTTCCGTTAAGTGGAAAAAAATGCTTAATTTAAATTATTTTAGGGACGCAATTAAAATTTAAATGCTACACTTTTGACTAACATCTAAGTAGTAACCAAACGACACAATCTAGAGAAATTTCTAATGTCTTATTACGTTTTTCAGTTCCTGGGATTCATATCTCTTTTAGGTTGGTTTTCAAAAAAACTTGCAGAACCTATGTCAATATCACCACGATTCCGAACTCACTTGTTGCACAGCACCACCATACTACTGTTTGGTACTGAAAACTTTTTAGCACACGAAACTTTTTCCAAAAGTTTTTTTTTTTCTTGCTTTACCTTTTTCGGTGTGCAAAACTACTTGTTTGGATGTGCAAGGAAAAGGGACACAAAACTTCTTTTTGCCTTATAACCAACCCAACCTCCCAAATCCTCCATACCAAAACCCAGACTCAAACCTTAAAAACCCTCCAACGAACCACCATCACCAATACCACAACTTTCCACCTTCAACCACACCATTCAACCCTCCCAACCCCAATCCAATACCCTAAAAAAGGGGGTTGGTTGAAGTTTTGTGCAGTCAAGTGTATAGCCGACGTCGGTCGCCTCTGACTCTCTTTCACTATCTCCCGCTGCACTCCGTGGATTTATATTATCGGACACTATACTGAAAAACAACGATAAAAAGGACTCTCAAAGTGGGCGGAAAAGAAAGGAACAAAATTGGTTATTGCAAGGAAAAAAAGAAATCTTACAAAAAAAAATATATATATATATAAAAAAATGCTAAAATATAGTATATATAAAAATGGGGGTATATTCAAGGAGTTCGCCACACTCCAAAGTTGGTTGGTGAACTGCTTTCATAAAACCGCAAAAGCTATCTGTAGAGGTATTGGGGATATTTGGTCAAGAAAAGACCGAAAGGTGGCGCTGCATCTATAGTGCAAGCCTCTCCCCGGCCTGGAATTTTTCTTGTAAAACGTACGGAAGAGGATTGAAGGGAATAGGGTGGTAGGGCTGGGATTGGATCTCCCGCCAAGACTGTAGGATAGGACAAACTATAGAGGTCCACCACCACCTGCCATCGAAGGCATAAATAAATAATGGAGAAGCTCTAGCGCGCTTCTCGAAGGGACTAAGGACCTGCACACATTGCCGGAATTTATCTAAATCGAAGTATTCCAGCCTGCTGCTTGCTTGCTTGCTTCTCTGCTGCACCCAAGAGTTCCTTTTCTACCCCTCCACCCCCAAACCCCATACCCTAGACTTTCTAACCACTGTGAAAAGTTGGAAAGCGAAAATTTTTTAAAAAAAAATTTTTCGGTCTATTCCCGATTCACTCTCTTTCAATGGTCCTTTTCTCTCCCACCCAACGTCCAAACCCGGGGAGCATATCCTGTCGTGTCTTTACGCTCGCTCCCGGTTCCTTTCCTTACTTGTGAATATAAAAACGAAAAAACAAAAATCGCAATTTTTATACGAAAGTGTTTGCGTGCATGGGTCCTCGTAATACAGTTTGATAAAAAAAAATTTCCTATTCCTTCCTTTCCTAGGATTGAAATTTTTCCTTATCCTTGTATGTTGGACTGTGTGTGGCGTTGTTGTTCTTGTTAGTAGTATAGTTGCATGCACCCGCCGCAGCAGCAGCAGTAGCAGCAGCAACAGAGCAGCAAAACTCTTTCTTTGTATATGTATATACGATGATGACGACGAGGACGACAACGAAGAGGACGACGCGCCTAGGAAACTTTTTTGCAATGGTGTGTAAGTTTTCATTTTTGCACTTCACATCCTTTTGATGCACTTGTGCTCTGGCTGCATGCAATCAGTTGCGTTTTCGCCTCATTTCTTTGTGAAGGTGTGTCCCTTACATTTTTTTTATCCTTGTTCCTTTTATTTTTTTCATTAATTTATCATTACGGCTGTGTGAGTGTCCTTCTTTTGCTGAAGTGATGCATGGCTTTTTCGTCCTTTTTTTTTTTTTCTTTATTCCAAACCCAAAAGCCCTCTTCCTCTAGACATGACCCAGACGATCGGGGAATGGGAGCATAGTGGTGAACGCTTTTCTTAGTCTAGTGCAATCTTTAGTATGCCGCGATGACTATGTTATGTAGTATGTACAGACTGTGTAGTCTGGCATATATGCTGCTGCTGCTGCTGGTGCTGGCCTCCCCCGCTCGACGAGGAGCATAGAAGGAGCATAGAGCAGCATAGAGCACGCCGTGTGGAGGGCAATTTGAAGGCAAATAGTATTATTTCGTGAAAATTTTTTCGCACACACTTCCTGTCTCTGGTGGCTTCTTTCTATACTTTCTGCACCCCACAGCCTAGCAGCCATCGTCGTCATCGCCGTCGTAGTCGTCGTCGTTGTCGGAGCTTTGCGAATATAACAAAAAAGCGCTGAAAAATTGAAAAAACAGGATTTGAAAATGGCGACGTGCTCGTCTTGACCCAATTTTTCTATTGATTTTTTTTCTATGTCTAATAGTCTCTTCCCGTGTCTGCAGAAAAAAATAATTGTAATCGACTATTTTCACTGCAGCTGCAATTCCTAACGGGCTTCTGCAAGTTTTAATTATATTTTGTAACGACATTTAAAGACGAGCAACTCACAAAATGGATGATATGCCTTACAGATTTTCTTTCCTATATTTTTTGTGGAATTCAAGGTATGCTGGCATGCTTCTGCAGACCTCTAAAAATTGTTTTCTATATTATCCCTCCTTTGCGACAGAATTTAAATTTTATATTCAGTTGTTTTTATGGGGTTTTAACTTCAACTATACTTTTAATTTGTAATATAGAACAGAATTGAGTTGTTTTTTTAAAACGACATGTAGAAAAGACGGACAAATGCGAGTAGGACTCGCGCTTTAAGAGTTCCGTGAAGTTATATAGGGTGTTAAAAATTTAGCTATACGAATTTTGTTGGAGTTATTTGGTATCGAACATTGAAAAGATTCAAGGTCAACGGGAAGTATTCTTTAGATTTTGATGTGTCAATCAGTGAGTTAATCTGTCAGTATGAAAATACACTTTTCAAGGTCGTATCTTTTTATTGCATTGAGTTAGAAACTTGAATTTTTTGGATTATGAGGCTGTAGAATTTAGTATTTGCCTTCTGACATAGTAGCATAAAGTATGTTTTCAATTTGTTTTCAAAAGACCTCTCAACATTAAAGCTGAAGAGGCAATCTCTTTAGATTGCTTTCCCCAATCAAAATCGCGAAAGCCATGGAATTGATCAACAGAGTATTCGATTTCTGTTTTAATTGCCATTTCATCGTAAAAAAGTAGACATTTCTGTTCCAAAATAATCATATTTTCCACTTTTTTTTTTAGTAAATCGACCATGCCTTGATTTAAACCTGGTGGGAACGGGATTCGTCCGTTCCATTTGTGTATTAGAGAGGTATGTGGCATGGTGAGGTGAGCCCCATATTTTTCATTTCTTCATCAAAACCCAGTGAAATAAAATATAAACGACTAAGTAGACGTCTTTGCTTATTTTATAAAATTGGTGTAACACCTTGCACCCAGAGACCATTTGATAGCAATTAGGTCTTCCTTGATTTTCAGAAGAAGCGCGGATATGTACGAATACAACACAAAATGCCCGAAAATAAAAAAAATAAGAAAGCACCTGTGTCTAGATTCTATACACAAGGGTATTTAGGCCGTTTTCGAATTTACATGCACTTGCACTTCAATCTATTTTTCTCACTAAAAGTGCTCCTAAAAACTCCGAACAGTGCGTAGGGTGATCGAAAATACACGTAGTTTGCTTTGCAATTGCACTATTTTATCGGTCGAATTTGAAGTGTTCTCCAATGTATACTAAAAATGGTTAGGGAATAGTGCAAGTGCATGCGAATTCGAAAACGGCCTTAGTATTAATTTCAACTCAATACCTCTAGCCGTTGCTGAAAAAAAGTTATTGAAAACAAAAAGACCATTTTTTGTTTTTTCGTTTCAAGGTATACGGGATGTTTAGAAAAAGTAAAATTTAAGGGGAAACATCACTCGGAGGAGTTGAAAAAAGTCCTTATTCTTGAATTTTTTATTTTTGGTAACCATACTCTTTTAATTTTCAACACAAAGTTGCATTAAATATCAAGAAGTCTATTTTCATTTCAAACCAGTCAAATTTTTAAAAAAAAAGTTAAAGTTTTTGAATGCAGAAAAAATAGGCTTTTCTTATTCATCACAGTGGTGTTATCTACTTAAGACTATCCCCCTAAAAGTACAGTTATTTTATAATGAAGCAAACAACATAAAGTTTCTGAAATTTTATGAAAATCATAATGTATCCCTACATATTTTCTAAAATATAATTTATATAATGTTTCATTCAGTAAGATTTCGTAGTGAAAAATATATATATATAATATAGATATTATTATTCTACTCATAAGGCTCCTTCATATGAACCAACAAATTCAAATTGCCCAATCTCTTTTAAAGGAAATGAAAAAATAAAAAGGTGTTTTGATATTAAATTAATAAAATAGCGTAGTAGTGATTAATTATAAAAACTTTAAAAGTGGAAAATCATGTGAGATTAACGCAGGTGGTTTTAAAAAAATTAAATATTGTTTATCGAGTCATGAGATTTGTTTCTGATCACCGGATAGATAACAGAAAAGGAAAATATTGTATAAACTAATCTGGATCTTTAGAAAACAATTGATTATTTTTTAATTAATGGAAAATTTGTTTGTTCCAGATTGGAAGATTAAAAATTAAAAAGAGAAACGAAAATCTAGGTGATACCATCTTCATCTTATTGTCTTTAGCACTAAACGCAAATGTACATAAATCATCAATTAAAGATATATGCAAAATTCTGTTATAATTATATTAAAAAATTTTAAACTTTACAAATAGTTCAGAACAGCTATTACTTTATATTCGGAATGTTTTTCAGATTAATTTTTTCGCTGTACACTATAATAAATCATTAGCTTGTTCTTTAATATAAAATCGTAGCTATGCATAATTTTCCATTTGAATATACTAAAAAATATTATTATATGAATAGCTTACTAAATAACACACGTGATTTAAACCATAAGTTAAAGATGGAAAGTTATCCATTTTTTTAGAACAGACGGGCATTTAACCAAAATTATTTAAAAGTTGAACTGGAATTAAGACGCAAAATATGGTCAAAAATATCTTAGGATAAAATTAACCAAAAATTATTAAAAGTAAATTAGCAGTTTCACTTTGAAACATTTTCCTCAATCTAAAATTTAATAAATGGGTAAGAATTTCTATAATTACTTCCAAAATTAGAAAAATTCATCCGTCCGTCTGTCACGGTCTGTAATATTTTTTCAGAGATCTCTTTCTTTAATTTATCATCAAAGTATCACCAAACTTAAGGCCACTGGAAATTACTTCGATATTGGAAGAAAAAGATACCTACGTGGAGTAAAGTAATGCAATTTCATGAATTGAAAATATCAAATTTCGAAATGTCGAAATAGCTCTTCGATTCGAGAAGAAAGTACAAGGTTATAGTCTTGCAGAGATTCATTTAGAAAGACTAATATTCTTTAAAAATGTTCAATTCTGTTTAGAGAATAAATTCGTTTGATTTATTTTTAAGGCAGTTATCATAAAAGAAAGATTTATGAGGCAGAATGCTTTTTAGACCTCAAACCGCTTCTAACTTTGAATAGTAGATAATGAAACTTTATACCAATGCATAAAATAAAATATCTTGAAGATACTGTTAATAATGATTTATCTTAGTAAGAAAAAAAATGAAATTTAGATGCAACTAGACTTTTATTATGTTCATTTAAAGGTCTGAAACTATTTAATGCCCTTGCAAATGACATAGAAGCGGAAAGCAATATTTTATTTTTCATTTTAAATGTTAAATGTTATAAGACAGATTTAATAAAACTCGTAGATTTAGTAATGCTTGTTAAAAATTTGCTTTAATATTATTGTTGGCAAAATAAATTAATATCTGAATTAATTATTATCAATTTGGTTGGGTGTATCGGAACCAAATATCGCTAAAAACCTTATTATTGAAATTTTTAATCTTAATCCCAAGCAACTTATTATAGTTAAATCATGAAGATGTTTTTAATCAAATTAAAAAAAAATAGGTTATCAATTCGATCCGTATATTTTTTGATATGAATAAAATAGGTAAAATAGTAAGATTAAATATTGAAAGTACTAACAGAGAATTTTTAAGTAAAATCATTTAATACTTTTTTGGAGACTGCATTTGTACTTAATTCAGTTTTAAAATAGCAATCACGGAATTTTTCAGAACCTGAGTTTCTGAGTTTGCATTTAGTTTTAAAATCCACATTGATATTTTGGGTAGAAATTCAAATATTTGGTATAATTGTGATATTTGTCACTTGGGCCGACTCCACTTCTAATAGCTGAATTGCAAGGAACATTTCTTATGGGAATTCAGCTATAAGAAATTAAATCGACTAGAGTGGCTCGACTTTTATAATAGATATTATTTTAATTATATTTTCTCTTATCTAGTGGTCTTATTTCTAAAAATGTACTCACCCACAATATACACCATATTTTTAGACCATTTCATTAACTCTCGCTTGATTAGTCGGCGTTCCTGAAGGCAGCGGGCATAAGAACATTCCGCCATCTTTCGTTTAAATTAATGGAATCTTCGATCCACGAATTTACACAAATGTCCCTTAAGATAATTTCTGCGAATCCGCCGTATGCATTCAATGATCGCAAGGATAACTGTGCCGGAAGGATTTCACTCACAGACGTCACAGCCCTGTGTGACGCAACAAGTAATAGCACAAACATTTGCAGTGACTTTAAGGGCATCTGATTACATCGATTATATTTTTTAAGCTGCAATTCTGCTTCCGCTAAGTTCATTCGGCCAATTTCCTAAGATGCATGCGACAATCTTCGGCGCGATGGAAAAAGATAAATGATGATGTCGTTGGCAATTTATTCGTCTTGGACCTCTCTTCCGTGTGTAGTTTTTTCCCTTTTGGTGATGCTGTTGCAGTTCCACTTTGCAAATTTCATAAAAAATTTATTCTTCGAGTTCGTTTCCCTTTGGCAGTTGATTATAATTACATTTATTGCGGAACGTAATTTTGGAATGTAGATTAAATGCCTGTTGGGTTAGTTCAGCGTTCTGAAATAGAAAGAAAAATATTCGTTAGATATTATATATATGTACAATAAAAAAGACGTCGTAGAGCATTATATTTAAATTAATTTTCTTAGTCAGTTTTTAATTTAACTGCTATTCTCCTTTTTAGGGTTTCGGACCTCCAGAAAAAAAAAAAAAAAAAAAAAAAAAACAGTCCTTACAAGATCACTCGTATGTCAGTCCGTCTTTCACAGCCGATTTTTTCAGAAACGATGCGAGGCAGAAACTTACAATTTGGCATAGTATTAACCCACATTTTGAATTTTATATATCATGTGGGGAATCATTTAAAAGGACTTGTTATGTGGAATACAAAAATACTTTTTCATAATTTTAAATAGCATACTTAAATAAACAAGTTATACCTACAATAGCTGTGAGGTGAAACGAATTAGTAACGTCCCCATCTTTTATAAATTATACATACATATGTATATACATATATAAAAGATTGATTTAAAAATATGTATTTTTCTTTATTTTTATTTGTTTAATACTTTTTAGTCTGAATTTGTTTCAGAGTTTATCGTATTTAACTTATCAAACCCACTCACTTGATACCCATGTTAATGACATCTCATAACTTATCATATTGTACTCGTTATTTGATATCCATGTTAAAGGGGTTGTGAAGAAAAAAATTTATTCACCATCTTGGAGTGGCCACCATATTGGATTTAGAACGATATTAAATAAAAGTTAAATAAAACCTTGTAAAAAAGGATAGCCATCAAAAAATATACCATGCCCTTTTTATTATTTATCTATATATTTTCGTATATGAATTTAATAAGTTATTTTTATATCAGATTTATATATTTTATATAATTATTTTCTGTACAATAACACAATTTTCATTTTATACCACATATTTAGATTTTTCATCCAGCAAATAATAATATTTTAAAAAGTCTGTTTGTCTAGAGAAAGAGAGAATAGTGAAAAACGAAAGTTTAAAAATAAAATAAATTACAATTAGGAAATTTTGATAACCTTAAAAATACTTAAAGGGTTAAATCCTACTGCTGAGTTTTGAAAGAATTTAAAATGAAATTAAAAATGAATTTGGAAATTTTCAAAATATGACATCGTGCTGAAAGCGCTTAACTGACCTTAAAAGAATTATAAACAATATATGTTTGCACTGAAATATACGTAAAGTAAAAAATTATTTTTGAATCTGAAATATAGTTATATATTATTTATTCATTCATCCTTTAATAATTCCAAAATTTAAATTGTTTAAGTAGGCACAGTTCTGAAAAGAAATATTTTTTTTCTATTATTTATACATTACTTCGATCGCAATAATAAAAAAGTCCCATTTAAATATAAAAGGAAATTCCTAAACTAAAAAGTTCACAATTTATTTGAGAAAAGACTAACTAAAAAAAAAAAAAAAACCTTTTTAAAAAAATATGTAGTAATGAAAACATTTCTGACTGTTTTTGGTATAAGGGACTCATTATTTATAAGAAGTGATATCATAATATAAGAATATAATTGAAGAACAAATAAAATGACAGAAGACTCAATAATTATAACATCTTTTTCAAAGATTTGTGAAAAATTACACATCTTATATGTATTACAGGTTTGTTCCAACTGTTAGACCTACTTACAAGTTTGTAAAAACGTTCATTTATAGCATTTGTTTAAATACCAGCTATTCTTTTAAAACTAATATTTTATTTAATAATATTTTAAAACAAAGTCCAAACATTTTTTTAATGAGCGGCAAATAGGTTCAACAGAAGTCAAAACGCGAAGAAAATTCGTCTAGGTAATTCGATTCAATGCATTGTTCGATTGTTCGAAATTTTATTTAAGTCAAAATGGATCAAGTCATATGTCTCGTTTTTAACATATTGAATGCCACGTTTTATTCAGTTACACATTCACCTATTACGGGTGACCGGCGTGGCAGTGAACGTGTTTATTAATCAAATAATATATATGACGAAATTTAAAGGATCCTTCAATCAACTTCAACATTTATGTATCTAGAAGTCTACAAAATTGGAACGAATTCGGTTTAATAGTTTTGTACCGCGATTATATCGGTTACAAAAGGACATTCTAAGATAAACGCAACTGAAGTTTTCAAACAAACGAACTCAACTAAAAATTGTAATATATTCTCGATATGTTGTCCTGTAGGCTAGTAATTACAACTTCCTTAACTTTGTTATTCCTAACGAAAGTGCGAATCCTTGGACAATTCTTCAAGAAACTACTCTCGCAGCTTTGATGCAAAAATATGTTAAGTACTTACATGTTATAAATAATCGAAGACGCCCAGCTGTCCTGCTTATAGTTAAGCACTTATTGTTTGCTAATCTCACTTTACACGTTGAATAAAATATAGTATACATTCCTTAATCTGTGCGCTCTTTGTACTTCAAAATCTAAAAGGAAAACCCCCAATTAAAAAGTTCTGCAAAAAATAAATCTTTACGCAGTCGGTGAAAGCAAAAAAGGAATTGCGCAAGTTTATGCAGAAATTCACTAGGATTAAAATGCAGCAGGCCATTGAGAAAATCAGGGATTAACAATCTGAACTAAAGGCGTTTTCTCAATTAGACACAGAGTGGCCAATTTGCTTAAAAATTACGCGATGCTAACCAAAACCGACAGCACAATGTACGTTACAAAATCCCCACTTTTCTACTCTCCGAGTAGCCGCATAACTTCTCAGGAGTACTAACTACGAAAATACTTCAATGGGATTAACTATCTACAAAACTTATAGAGTAATAGCTTATCCTGTGCAGTACCGGCCTTAGGGGAGGGCAGGTTCGGGCGGCGCCCGAGGGCGCCGGTCGATTTGGGGCGCCAAATGAATCAGGAACATACATATTAAAATTTCTCAGAAGAATAAGTTTGTAGAACTGCAAAATTGAGTAAAATTATATGTAAGATGAAGGCAAGGGAGACAAACATGCGTTTTGAAGCATTTTTTTTTACTTCCCGAGGTGTTTTTGTGTTCCGCCCAAGGAAAGTGGCAATTTCATGTATAAGTATCGTAAAAGCAAAACCCCCACGAATAATATTATAAATACAAGCCATCTAGGTCCGATGATTGCTTCTTACGGCGGTATAGCCCATTTATTCTGCTCCACAGGGCGAATCTGCTAAACTATCGTTTTTACGAAAAAGTGATGTTCTACTAATACAAGGATAATATACAAAATTATTGATATTTAAATATTTACAATAACTAATCAGTCAGTTTTTTAATTGGTGTAGGCAAGGCAAGTTTTAAACCTATAGAATTGGGTTTATAAACTTGCCTTGGCTGGCACCGACTCCAAAAAGTAACTGATTAGATATTGTAAATATTTAAGTACGAGTATCAATAGTTTTGTATATTGTGCTTGAATGCTCTTCTCTTTAAAGTAATAAAAAATATTATTTTAAACTTTTTATTTTATATTTGTACATACAGGCAAAGTTCTGAAGTCGTTTTTTATTTTTTTTTTGTAAATTTTGTTTTATTTTTCAATTTTTAGCTGACGGGAAGTGGTTGAAATTCAATAAAAGGGATTCATCCCCTAAGTTTCCACCTTGAGAAGAGGGATATTTTCTTCAAATTTAAATGGGACTTATTAGAATCGATTCACAATAGGCGAAGATATCGCGTAACATACATAAAAAAAGAAAAAGACGAAAAAAATAAAGTCGAGTTGAGAGCCTCCTCCTTTTTTTGAAGTCGGTTATAAATAAAGAATGCCCAACTATTTGATCTAGGGCCTTCTTTTTTAACACCCGAGTAACATTTACGATTTTTCCGTTCGAAGCCTACCATAAACCTTCTGGTTATGAATACAGAAAAAAAAGCATCAGAACCAACTTTTCAAAATGAAGTTAGATTTGATTCGCCTAAACCAATTTCGGATGGAAATAAGTTGAACATAGATGAGGACGAGCCCAACAATCAAGATGCGGTAGATGACGGAACTTATGAAAATATAGAAGAATTATCTAAAAAATTTTCGGATTGTTCTTTATGGCCAGTTCATTGTAGCAAAAAAATCGTACTTTTTTTCCACTTGGGGGTATTTTTAAAGCTTTTATTTAAGGGGGCAGTACACTTCTTTTTGCATTTTTTAAGTGTTTTTTTTTATAGAAAAATTTATTGAATCACTTGAAAATTTTACACATTAAAATATATGTATCAAAGAAAACACAAATAATTTTTTCGAAATTTCTGGCGTTTGTACGGCAGTAATATGGCTGCCTAAAAAAAAACCCTTTTCAAACTGGTTGGTAAGAAATCTCAGCTTTGGAACGTCCGTTCAAAATTAGAAATCGAAGTTTAACTATGTTCGGATAAAGCCAAAACCTTGAGATTTTTCGCACTGCTAAATTTTTGATGACACTACAAGTTAAAAGAAATTTTGAATCTGCGGTAATTGTTTAACTTTTTATTGCGCTCTTTATAAAAGCGTGTTTTTTAGTTTTTTAAGCCATCATTTTTAAATTATTATAATGTTAAACTTATTTGGATATTTTGTCTTTAAAAGGGGCGCCGAGGAAAAGTTTGCCCTACTAAACGCAAAAGCCTAAGGCCGGGACTGATCCTGTGCATGAACCATTGCGGATAACTTTTCATTCTCTTTGAGTTACGATAAAATGATACTACGTCACATTGCGTAAGAATCAACATCTTCAACAAAAAACTTACAAATAAAATATCTCAGGGGTTTCAGCTACGGTACAAATTTATACCATTTCGAGCGATCATCTGAATAGCGTAACAGACATAAAAATCACAGACTGATTCCAATTGCCGAAAGTTAATCGAAAATGTAATTTTACTTAACGCTTAGTTGGGTAGGTCACAAAAATCGATTTGTATTTCAAAAGAATCGGAGCATTCATTCAAAAGTTATAGGCGTTTAGAAGTGTCTACCACGATTCATGAGCCAATGCGAGTGAAAATTTTAATACGATTATCTTAAAATTGTTTCTTGAAAACTACTACACCGATCGATTTCAAATTTAACGTGCTTATTTATTATAAAAATACGCAGAAGCTGCATGAAATATTGTAACAAAAATTTTCATTTTTATTCCAAAAAGAAAAACCAAAATCGATTAATCTCTTTTTTGTAAAATAAAATAGTGCTCATCGGAAGTGATGTAAAAGAAAGCAGTTTTGAGAAAAGAGCCACATTTTCTTCATATTTCATAAAAGATATTCTTCAAGTGCCTTAAATTGTATTTTTTGACATAGTTTCGAGTATTTCAATAAATATTTATTAAACCGAAAATAAGAATTCTTGAAAATTACGTAATTTTCACGAACCCAATTTAAATTTAGATGTTTTCAAGATTTTCATCTGCTCAATTCAGCTTCACAAAAGCAATTGCTGAATTGTGCAGCCAGCTGTAGAAACTGAATATTTGAATAGAGACAAATATTGAAATTTTTTTTTTATACAATTTTTAGGTAGTCAGATTGCAATATTTTTTCTTTCATAGTTGGCACTCTTGTAATGAAGGGTTGTCGTCACAGGAGATTGTAACGAATATGAAGGCGTTGTACTTTGTGAAGTGTATGATGTTTTTTAATTACTAAAAGAAAATGCCTTCATATGTTCCACTGCATTTAATTCCAGAATTTAATAAATAGTATGTGATTTTCTCCAGGTATAACAACGATGTAACAATATATCCTGGAACTTTTAAGTTTCTTTTCCTCTTTAGGATTTAGTGTGAAATTTTGAAATTTTGTATATTTCGATAATACCTTTAAAAATAACATACTAAAATTTCAAGTGCATATCACAAATAGTTTTTGAGTTACAGCCATCAGAAGAGCAGCCGCTCATAGAGGTATTGATTAGTTTCATCCGAACCGACATGTTTACATCGAATTCAATAAATTAATTTCTACTTAACTTATTAAACATAATCGAAATACATTGTTAATACTACAAAAAGACACGAGTTCTTTGGAAAATTAAAACTTCAAGCTAAAAGTTAAACTTTGTGATATCGGGAATATTGTTAACCGCAGTTAGTGCCACTATTTTGCTTCAAATTATTTAAGTACACAACATTTGTTAATCAATTTACTCCTGAAAAAATCCCTTTGTTAAAGCAATATGAAAAATGTTTACCTTTCGCTACCACGCATAAAATATGTATGTTATTCATTGTTTGACTGATATACAATAATTTTGGGGATAGTTAACAATTTACTTTTCTAAATTTATATTTAATACCAAACATATGATCCGAAAGTTTATTTGATTTCGAAAAATTCGGCATGGTGGCATACGAACAAAACGCATTCAACAGAGTGCAATTGAAGATATCAACAAATAAATAGAAAATACTTTGAGTATTCTGTCTAATACAGATGACTGATAAAAGTATTGATTGAGGTTTTTTACACTTCTCACTCCGTTAAAGTACCAAAAGAACGTTATTCGTGTTATTTTAAATAATGAATAAAACGTTTTTATTCGAATCGACGAATAATAGCTTGTTCGCAATTGAATTATTTGTGAATTTAATTTTTTTTTAAAAATAATTCCTTCATTCGAATAATTATCTAGATATAAAATTATTCAAACGAATAATGCCCAACTCTGCTTGTATAGGACGGGCCATCTGCTTTTCTGGTTTCTTTTTAAATTACATATTATTTTGACACAGATAGGTAGGTCTTTCGTGCTCAAAAACTGACAGAAGAATAATATCACATCACCGCGATATGAAATAAATAGGTTTACGCTTAAACAATGTTCGAAATATTTGAAACCGCCATTTAAATGAAATTATATTCCATAACTAATCAGAAGGTTTACTCTTTTCAATAAATCAACAAATTTTGGAAAATATTGAATAGTGCTTATTTTATAACATTTTTTTAAAAGAAACCAACCGATGGCCCATCCTTTATATATGTAGATTTGGATTTGGTATTTTTTGGTACTTTTGAAAACAATTTCTTCTTCAAAAATTTACGTGATAGAATACTTTTTTGTTTTTGCAAATTCATAATATACGGAAAAAATCCTACAGAAATGATATACGACTTTTTCTGTGCAAAATTGTTGACGACCAGTGACTTAAGTATGGAATGCCATACTAATAAAAAAAAAGTGAGTTAATCGATTCAGCTGTTCGGCCCAACTTAGAATATAACAAATAGTGAAATACACCACTATTAATATGCATATCCTCTGACGCAATAGATAACAATATATTTTACTTCAACAAGGCGAATGTTGATTTTGTTACATGCAGAAGTAAAAAACTGGGTTAGGTTTAGCAGTCGACACTGTAATACAGGTTATCGAGTAATTGCATCCTGTCATCAAAATTCGCAATTAATGCAATTTAAATAATTTTTTTTTACAAGTCCCAAGTGCATATTCACCACAAATGCGCCACCTCAGGCGCGGAAAAAGCAGTGCAATTCAAGACCCGCGAGACTTCGGTTCCTTTCAACAATTAAACAAACGAACAATTTCGATCGTTCGTCTACCCTCCGCTGCGCGCCGTGCCGTGCCGGTCCGCGCCGCAACGGCGAACAAGTTAACCTTGACAAAGTTCTTAGAGCAAGCGCAATGCGCGGCCTGGCATTATGCGTCGATAAATCGTGTTTTCATGGTTAGATCAGAGCTGCAGTGTGTCTCACAATCGTCAACTTTTCAGTCAATTGAACCCGGTAGGAAATTTTGCAAATCACAGCTCACCTGGCCGCTTGCCCCGACGGAGGGGCACAGCTCGGAGCCCGAGTGAGCGGGCCTCCTATTTTCAAGCGACTTACTGAGGTATGACTCAGGCCAGGCGAAAAGATAAAGTGCCTACCTGCTAAGCTAATTCTCGCATTTGCATTTTGCAAGTTTTTTAAAGCTGCGCGCGCCGCGTCGCCGTCGGGCGGTAGAGCATAAGAAAATCTTAGAATGGATACAGCCCTCGTTTTTAAAGTGCAGTTTCTCATACATACACAGAGGCAATGACATTTTTCTTTTCTAGCTATGATCGTGGCAGATTCGCGAGATGATGTCTTGCTTCTTTGCCTCGAATAATGAAAAATAAAATAAAAAATATATACAGGTAAAAATCTTCAACCTAACTGTGAATTATTTTCCAAGGTTTTCTGCGTCCAAAATGCACTCCCGGCTATTGTGAGAACGGCGGCGCGGCGGCGAATATCTTTTTTATGCCGCCTTGTGTGCATTTGTGCATTTAACACACTCCGATGCAGCGCAGCTGGATGTTTCGCTGCCACCGGATAACACAAAAAAGGAAAGGAAAATCACCATCACTAACGTTAGCTAACACCATTCTAATTATATTTATTTATGTTTATGCTCTTGTTATAACATTTCGCTATGTCTCTCGCGAAATTGGACATTTCTAGAAAAACAAGAAATCTGAATTGCATTCGAATTTTCAATGCCATTCAAATATCAAAAAAGTATACAATTCCAATATTAGGAATATAAGTTAACATAAATATGCTTGAAGGTAAAATACCAACCTTAGATAAAATTTCGGTCATAGTATAATATCTTGAAAATAGCTTTTAAAAGACGATATAACTTTCAAATTTTAATTTTTCTGCAAAACAATATCGAATTATATTAAATTTCCAGAATTCTTCATCTTAAATTATTTAAACAATACCCTGTGAGTATCTATAGTTTTTCGTATCAACAAATCCACTATTTTAAATTGATAAAATTGGTATTTTTGTAATTTTACTCTTTATAATTACATTTGGCATTACACGTTTTCTATGACGTTTTATTAATTTTTAGGATTTTCAAAAGTGTCGCATTTTTCACTTTTACAACTTTTAGTCTACTTCATCTATTTCTTTACACGTGCATATGCCTTCCCGGGTCAAAATTTGTAATACATAGAAGAGCTGAAGTTTTGCATACAGTCGATATATTTTAACATTTTTAACCGAATTAAAAAATAAAATATTTTTTTATTTATGGTTCGATTCAATTCAAATTTGATATCGTAAGATTTTCAGGATTGACGATTATGAATTTTCAAAATTTAGAAATGGAATTTCGTATTGTTTTTAAATAAAAGCTTTTTTTTTTGTAGGATGTCGTTAAAGATCGATGTTATATTGACAATCCAGAAACGAATCGGGCTCTTAACCATAATATTGAACAAGCTATTTGTGAAATATGGCCCCAAACTATCGAAAATGTGCTACAAAATTGGGTTGACAGGTTGGGCTATTGCCAATCCAGCCGACGTGGAAACGTAAATTAAATCATATTCCATAATTAATCGGAAGACTTACTCTTTTCAATAAATTAAAAAACTTTGAAAAATATTGAACAGTATTTATTTTATATCATTTTTAAAAAGAAACCAGTCGATGGCCGACACTTTATTTCCTTGGGGTTATCCTGTTTCATCCGGCATTGCGTAAATACTTATTAATTAAACACATGGAATTTAAAATTAAGATATTTTTTTCAAAATCATGGGGATATTATATCTTTTTTACTAATTATAATTATGTCACAATCCGTTAAATGTGAGAAATTTTTGCCACCATTTTGTGTCCGCCAAAATGAATTTCCAAATTTTGATAATAGAATCGAAACCATTTGCCCGAAAATCTTTTTAGTATTAAAACCCGTCGAATGTAAAAACGGCTGGGTGCCATATTGGATCGGCCATTTGAAAAAACCACGAAATTGGCACGATAAAAAACAATTAAATATGACAATTACTTGAAGTTTAAGCTTTTCGCCGCCATTTTGAAACTCTACATCTTATCCAGTTAAAATGTATCCTATATCTTAAGTTGCAATATACACTACCCTCGGACACAAAACGGTAAAATGTCGATGGAAGCGTTTAGTGGTACTTGAGCAACAAACAAACAAAAGACTTTCGATTTGATCTATACTAAACTACTAGTCCAAACAATATTGTGTAAAAGGCAATTTTTATCTACATGAAATTTCTCTGACGATAAGAAAATTTATTTTGATAAGAATTTAGCATTACCTACTTAAATTACCCTCCGAAAGATTAAAATTAATTTTAAATATATCTTTTAGTCATATTTTATAAATTTGTGAATTAACCTTAACATATAGATAGATGTAGTCACGGATATTTTTATAGGCATTTTTAAGCTCTAAAACTTTTTTTTATAGAAAGCATTCATATATTTCTTACCGTTAAGGCAGCGTTCGTAAGAAAAGCTCTTGCTCTACCGTTTTTTCGTCGACTGATGTATCAAAATTGATCTCTACGATAAGCCCTTTTATTTTAACGGGATAATACACAGCCTATGTCCACCCTGAAGGTACATTCTGAATATTGGTGAACGAATTTTTGAAATCGGATGAACTTAACTCCTACAATTAAACTTACAAATTTTACCCCTTTATATTATAATATTAGTGTAGATTACGTGACATCACATGAGACAAAATGTAACAGTGTGACATGGGGGTTGAATTTGTGTAAGGTAATAATTCGACGAGACCAAAGTTTTGCTATTAAAGCAACCAGGTTTCTAAGTTCCCTAATCTAACAATCTTGTTAGGTGAAAATCAAAAGCACAAGTATTTGAATGAACTACGAAATTAATTTTTTTTAAAGGATATTTTTTAGGTGCACCTTGCCCACTTACGGCTCGTTTCCAGTCCCATTCAAAATCACCCGAATGGACGCCGCTGAAATGGTTCACCGATTTAACGTTGAAAGAGTCCTCCGGGTGCATAAGGCACATGCATTCCCCGAAAAGTTTATTAAAATGCAAAACTGCTCCCCAATGAAAGCTGTACCACACTGCGTAATGCTGGTGGATTGAATGATGCTTGTGCTGATGATGTGGCTGGTGCCGAAAATAGATCCCTTCACGTGGCATGGCACAGCAGCAGCATCATCATCATCAAATCCGGGAATCAACAAGTTTTTTGTTTCCTGAAGTGCCACTCTGTCCGCGCCCGTACTTGGCAGCTGTCTAGGACAGGAGCAGGAGCCGGAAGAGGCCATCCATGAGGAGGAGCACCCATGGCACAGGAACATTATTATAGTTTTCGAAATGGAGCTCAGCACCACCACCAACCCCCTCGTCCCTGGAGAGGATATGGAAGATGCCATCCTAGTTTCCCACATTGTCGAAAATTTTCCTCGTACTTTTCAAGTTAAACGGGCAGCAGGAATTTCGACATCACATGTTCAGTATCTGGCATGACGCCATGTACCTGTTGATCATATCCTCCATACCGTCCCCGGAAGCCCCAGAGAAGGAAAGGGGGGGGGGGGGGTCTCCTCCCGCTCCACCCGGCTCTCTCTGTGGGGCACACAGAATCTGTAGATGTGGGGCGCGCATTGGCATGTCGGAATTAAATTTGTGTTTCGTTTTCATTCAGCACAGCTGGGCTTTGCTTCCTTTTCATTTTGCATGATTTTCCTCCCTCGCCCTTTTCCGGACATATGCAATGCAATGCCATGCACTACTATGCTGCAGCATACAACTCTAACTATTGCATCCGTATCTCACCTCCTCATGTCGGGGAGGGATTGAGGAGATATTCAGCATGAAAACTATCCAACTATTTAGGAAAATACTCCTCCTCGACACTCACGGGCGTTCTATATTTACAGGCGCGCATAGCATATTCCCCCGCATACATCGGAGGCGCCGGGATCGGGCTTTTACATAGAGCTCAACATGTGCTATGCTCCGAGCTGGATATGCTCAATGCTGACTGCACAAGAAGATGCTGATAACTGCCACCGCCGCCGCCGACGCCGCCGACGCCGCTGATGCTGTTGCTGTTGCTGGTGCTGTTGCTGGTGCTGCTGTACCAATTTGGGGCCACATGGCCTTTCTAGGCGGACGTGTTCTGAACCTGCAGGGGCTTCCATTGCACGTTGACAGTAGCTATTACACGTGCGAGATCGTAAATTTCACATGAATGTTGGTCCACTCTTCCAGGCTTCCAGACAATCTTCCTCATGCATTCATCGTGGTAGCTAACCTCTACGGCATATTAGTCAATATTATTACATCAGGTATTAGCATTCAGTTGGCGCTAGTCGATGGCGCTGCTAGTTCGTAGGAGGGAGCAACAATGCCACCAGCAGACCCCAGAGAGAGACCCGTCGGTCGCTGCAACGAGTGCTGCGAACAGCACCATGAATGCATCGAATCAATCCCAACAACAAGCTACTCTGGGACTTAGCTGCTTCAAGCCCAAGGCCTTGGATTTGTTTTTTCTTTACCTCCTTGGCAAAGAAGTGGTAAAGTCACCAATCAAGAAATCTCAACAAACGCCAGTCAGTTGGTATGAATGAATGTCTTGTCTTTGGGCACACCATAGAGAAATTTGCATTTCCTTCAAATCTATCTATTCTGCGGCTATTCGCGGTTATATATAGTAGTTTAGTTCGCCCTCGAAAGGTTTAGGCTGTAGAAAATCACAACAATCTGTGCATGTCAATTGAAAATGTTTGCATCTCTTAAGCCAATAGTATGGCATAATCTTGATTATGTTATGTTTAGCAGCCGATGAGACGATGTCTTCTCGACAGCTCTTAAACATGTAATTAATTTTCTGCAACTTCTTGGAAAAACTCACCGAGAAGGCTAACTGGCATGAAAACCAATAAGGCATGTTTTACGCACTAAAGAAATGGGTCACAGATGCGGCCATTCTTCACATTTTATTACTTTTGAGCGGCACTTCGTCTTTAGGTAGAACGAGTGTAAAACTAAATAACTATGTACGAGAAGAGTACATACCTATGTATCTTAACAGTTTTTAATACGTGCGTCTTGAGTGCACAATTCGAAGAACATAAAAACCTTTTTTTTTTTTTTTGTAATGAATCGATCAATCTACTCGCTATTTGGCAAGCTTACTGCTCTTTTAACGCTTATGTTATGTTTATGGATGTAGCAAAAAAATAAATGTCTATTTAAACAGAATGGAACATTGTAATAAGATCATGCACAGCATACCTACATAGTGGTTAATCTTTTTAAAAAAAGTTTTGTAATTATGTCAACTAGGAGAATACGAATTAACTTTCTATTGACGAAACTGAAATATAATAAAAATTTAATTAATACAAGTTGAATGCAGTTGTCCTGTTTTAAATTGTTTAAGGGTTTTACCTCGGAAGAATTTTATAGTAAAAAATTAATTTTTGTGAGACTTGTTTCATTAAGTTTATTATAGTGAAAACTATAATCTTAAAAGATTAAATATTCTTTGAACAAATAACATGTTTTCTACAATTAGTAAATGTTTAATATTTTCTTTTTGAATTAGAATTAACGCAAAAAAATACATTACTTTTATCACACAAACATTTTCTTTTCGATTCGTGATAAATGCCGTTTTAATCGTTGAGAATCAGGTTTTATATCGACGTTTTACAAGATATTATTTTCAATGAATACAGCGCTCTCTTTCATAAATCGAAAAAAATAATTTTATTATAGATACAGTTACGAAATTTTTTTTTTTTTATGAAATAAAAAAGTACGGATTCTCATTTAAAATTTCAAACTTAATCATCAATCAATATACTGAACCTTCCTTTTGAACCTACATTCTCATCATTTTGGTACCTCTTATGGTTAAATTGAAATTTTGCAAATGTAAAATTCAGAACTAACCCCATATTATATTGATAACAAGATTATTTAATCATGGACTAAAAACGTCAGATTGATGTTAGACATTATCAAGATTTTAAAGTAAAAATTGTTAGAATTAAGTTGATTTTGCAGAATTTATTGTGATCTACGTATGTAGTTATACTGCATATATGTATAAAAACAATTTTTTGATCCTAAAGAACTAATCAACAATTTTTCAAAAATAGTCGTGCGGTATGAAATTTTGAGATTATTATTATATTATATAATCAATTAAAAATACTTTAACAAAGAAAGACTAACATTTTTTATTTAATGCATTTTGTTCGATTACAATTGTAATACATGTATAAGAAGATTAGGAAAATCTGTTATACGGTTCAAATGTAACTTATGTGTTTTATTTCCTATTTTGTACGACTGGTAAGGATAATTATAGTCTAATACCTCATCCTCTTGGGTGAAAAGATGTAGATATAAATCATGTATAAGAAATTATTTTATTTCAAACAACATTTGTGAATTTATTTTCCTTGATAGAAAAACTTTCAAATTGATATTTTTCCTCGTTATTATAATAGAGCAGTTTCGGAAATACATGTGGATACAAAGTTTAACATTTAATTTTAATTTCCACTATCATTTTAAATGAAAATAATAGTTTTTTACATAGAATTGAAATTTTGTACAAACAAATTGTAGAAGCGTACGTACATTCCAATATGATTGAAAGATATTATTTTTTTATATGAAAATGTAACTATCAACTTAATAAGATAATATTAAACCAACAAAATCATTTTCATTAAGATAAAGTTAATATTAGTTGAACAGTATTTTATTCAATTTGTTAATATTTTTTAAATATATAATAATAATATTTAAATTGATTGTGAAAAACATTTAATATTTAAATAATCATAAGAAATAATTTTTAATCTTTTAAGGTAATAATTTTAACTATAAAAATCTATTCACTTTAAACTACTTCCGAGGCTTTCCGCAATGACTTATTGAAAACTTTTCCTACACAGGTTCATAAATGTTCATATGTATAATTAAATTTTTGTTGTTTTCTGACACTAGCTGCTTTAATTACTGTTTTTTCAATTAAGAATATTTAAATAAATTCTATTGTAGCTGACCTTTACCGGCTGGTGCCCTGGCACATAAATTTTTCAAAATAAAACTAAATTTTCAACAAAACATGACTTAAATAGAAGATATAGATAGGAAAATTAATTTATTAGTCATTAAAAGAATTAAATATATTCATCCTTATTTCATATTGATAACATATTTAAGAAATCCATTTTTGAAAACCCTCAATTACTAATCTTTATGAAAATTCAATAAATTTTCAAATTTGACAATTTTTCATTTTGAATTATAGTTTTCGAAATTTGTGTTCTTGGTGTTTTATATTCACCTTACAAGCATTCGATAATAGTAATGACATTGAATATCCACTTTTGAAATTCCCATTTATTGTCGGCATTTTCACATTGAATTAAAAACAAATAGGATTACACGAAAACTCGTCTGTATTGGCGACGATAATTACATTTCCACGAAGGTCAATTATAGTTTCACTTTCCAGGATTAAAATAAACATTAAAGATTTTTATAAAAATTTTATAGAACTAGAAATAATTTCTTGCCGCATTTGATGTATTGGATATGAAAAATAGAATATTTCTTTAAGTTGAAAAGCCGTATATACATGTACTTAATTCCTTTGAAATTGGATTAACGATTTAAGAATTATAGTGGAACAACATTTCTGCTATTCAATTATGATTTGCTACTATATCATGCAAAATTTCTAGAAAAGAAAAGTTTTCCGAAAAGTAAAAAACAGTAGATCCTTCATATGAAATATCTTCCATTTAAAGTTCAGTAATTTGTGAAACGTATATAAACGTAAAATCTTGAACAATTTGCTCCATATAAATTATTCATTACATATCAAGTGTTACAAGATATAAGTAATTAGTTATTATAGTAATAAAATACATTGAATAAATTCTTAAAATCGGCTTAAAAGCTCTTTTTGTAAAATGAGAGCGCCACATTAATGTAGCCTTTATTAATTATTATCATTCTGCGATTGCTGAAATTAAAAAATTCTGCATAGCTTGAATGCATTATGGTTTAAACTAAAATCAAATGCCACAAACTATTAATTGAAATTATGAGAGACGGCAATATGTTAATTATTTTTTAACATTCTACATTTAGTTCTGCTGCAATTGGAATCGTCAGGGTTTTACGCTTTTCCATTTATTTTCTATATCCTTTGAGGAAAGAATATTTCAATCAGATTTTTTAATATTTTATGCATTTATCAAGATAGCTAAAAGAAGAACATATTTTCAAAATAATTTATCGAATGTTTTCGTGCAATTTTCCCATTCGAGGTGGATTTTGAAGTGCGTAGGTTATGCGAAGTTGCATGCATGAGTTAGAAGCATTATATTAATTGGATTTCCTGGATATTTAAATTAAGTTTCCGACCCTAATAAATATGCAAATTGCTCTTAATTTATCGATTTCTCGATATATATGTATGTATATATGTATGTATATGAAAATCGCCAATAGTCGACTGTGACAGCAGGTGGTTTTAAATTTATTTCATTATCCCCGAGCTTCCCCCCTTTTTTCGGTTTAATAAACCAGGTCGTAACTTTTAATTGTCGTAAGAATCTTGAGGTGAACCAAAATCAATAGAGGGGAAGCTGAGGATGATTGAGGGGCGCTTCCTGGTCAATCCTTTAAGATATTAAGATTAAGATTGAAAATTTCGCTGAATCACCTTGTTTGCTTACTCTGCGCTGCTGCTGCGAGTGAATGAATCGCACAAAACCAGAAATTCACTGGAATAATTAAATTATCTCATTTCATTGCAAATTGCACATTTAAGCAATCTTCCCAGGCCATTAGCATGAATCTAGCGCCATCTATCTATCTGTAAGTTGCGCGCGCATTTGAAAAAGACCGCATCCATCGCAAATCCGCTGAAGGCACGATACGATGCGATGCGATGCGATGTCGTGCGGTGCGGTGCGGTGCGACGAACGGACATGGTGCTGTATGTCCACTTCGAGCGCAAAAATCCTTGAAAAACCTGTGCACACGACAAAATAAAAGTAAAATTATTCTAAAATAAAATATCAAATCTCAGATTTTACGAAATCAAATTCTTATTTCAAGAACAACAAGTGAGTGTTCGCCTTGAGAAAGAGAAAAACAAATGCGAAAAGCTAAAAAGCTCGGCACGGTCGGTGGTGCGCCATTTTCTAGGGAATTAGCCATTCGTGAAAAACGGCACCAGCAGCTTCTATACAGCTCCAACGGCAGCAGCACCAGCACCAGCACCAGCACTGCCAACAACAACAACAAATAATGAATTCGCATTGTTCAATTTTCCTCAAGGTGGCATGGACAAAAAGTGGTCAAGCAGCTTCCAGTTTTCATTTTGGATCTAGCGGAGGAAAAAAACTCGTTGTATAACCCCGGAGCGGTGCTGAGGCACATAGTCTCTACTAAAAGATACTTAGATGTTTCCTAGCCCGTTGCTGGGCCTTCGTAGTGGTGGTGGTGCGATCAGTGCATCTATCTATCTATTCAGATGCATTTCGTCTATGCGGGCACAGGCAATCAAGTGTTCACCTTCTGAAAAAAACTGCAGCTGAACCGATCAACCAATAATCGTGTTGCCTTTCTGTTGAAATTCAAGTTGCGCACATGCTTTTTGCAGCCGCCGCACCGCCGCCGCCGCTCACTGCGCCCTATGTGCCCGTTTTATAATATGGACCGATCCCGTCCGTCGGCGGTTCAAGAAAAATAACTAAAAAACATAAAAAATAAGAAATAATCGCGAAAAAGAGGGAAACAAAAAAACAATTACTTTGCACGGACAAGTACAAACAGCAAATAACGAATTTTTGAATCGACTCTGAAATATGTGATCTAGGCCACGATCACTGGTATATCGTGACTATGTTGACACTTCACGGAATGTGTGTTTCGTTTGAAGTTGCCTTAAGATGCAGATCGGTTACGTGGAACATTCTGTTGCCTAACTTTTGCAGATATTTATGATAGCCAATGCCTTTTTTCTCTCGTTTCGTTTAATCACCGACACGTGCAGTTCAGGTGCAAAGTTCGAGGTGTTCGATCTTTAATACAACTTTGCCGTCATATAGACTGTCAATATTATCAAAATTGTTTTGAATTTGTCTGTTTCTAGTCAAATTAACATAACGTGTCCCAATTCAAAATCGGATTCCATATATGTCTAGTATCTATGTAGTAGACTATAATTAATTGATGACATCTACCTTAGTTTTAAAGATACAGTCATAATTTATAATAACTCCATCCTGAGAACTTGCATTTACCCTCAAATGTACAGCTTGCAGCTAAAACAACGTAAATACCGAGCTATGATGACTGCTACATCTTCTCATCCCACTTCTGGCACCATTTGTGGAAATTAATCGAAAAAACCGGACCGAATACAGGCAGGATTCGAATCTACGACCTACGAATTAGAACTTCGATACTCTAGCCAACTGAGCTAACCGTTGTCGGAACTCTTTTACCGAGTTTTAGTGCATGTGCTACCTAACAACGTCATGTTTCTTATCTCTACCCAATTATGTCTAAGCCACAGGGCCGGCCCTACCATATAGGCGAACTAGGCGACCGCCTAGGGCGCCAAGGCCTGAGGGGCGCCAGCGGGCGCCTGGGTATCGCAGCGGTGCTGCGGGCACTTAGGGCGGTCGCGCTCGGCACGAGGGGCGGCACAGTATGCCGATAAAAGGAGGGCGCATGGGCGCAAAAATACACATTTGTTTATACAAAATATTTCAAAAATATAGGTACTTCTATTTATTATGAAAACACAACAAGTTCATTTAAACCGGGATCAGTCAGTTTATGACGTTCTGCGCTGTTCTTAGTTATTTGTTTCAAAGTTAAACTAGATTTCCCCTACAGCTTGAATCTTTTCTCGTTTCCCACTCCGCCCTTCCACTCGACTATCACTACTCAGAAGCTACACTACACTTGAGCGTTGAGCCCCCTCCCCTCGCGCCAGCATGTGGTTAGATATCTATTCTAACAGAAATTCAAGGTCAGTTTTTATTTTGCAATCCTGGACACTGCCATCAGCTCAGTTAGGGAACAATTTGAGCAGCTCGAAGAAATTAATTCAAAATTTGGGTTTTTGTACCATATTGATGAGCTAGAAGACAAACCGTCAAAGTTCGTCCTAGAAAAATGTGCAGCCCTTTAAAAAGCGTTGACGCATGATCGGTCGAAGGACATTGACGCAGTGGAGTTGTGTGGAGAACTACAAGCTATCTCCAGACGAGTTGACAAGCAGTCAACCCCGAAAGACGTACTTGATTTCATTTTAAAATCAGACTTAGAAGAAACCTTTCCTAACTTGTATGTTGCTTTGCGGATTCTCCTAACACTACCAGTATTGGTAGCATCAGAAGAAAGAAGCTTCTCAAAACTGAATCTCATAAAAACCTACCTCCGGGCATCCATGACTCAAGAAAGATTGGTTGGTTTGGCCACAATATCCATTGAGCGAGAGCTGGCTTAATGGTTTGGTTGCGACATTTGCCAAAAACAAAGCCAGGAAACAAAATATCTAAGCTCTTTGTTGGCTGTAGGGTCCTTTGGAAAGTGTAAATAATTGTTAAACTGTTACGATTATCTGACAATAAAATGTACATTTAAAATTTTGTTCATGTTTTAAATTTCCTATAGTTCAGTGACTAAATTATATTGGAGGAAGGGAGTGGCTTAATTCTGGGGGAGGGGGCGCCAAACAATACTTTCGCCTAGGGCGCCAAAAACCCTTGGGCCGGGCCTGCTAAGCCAGTGACATTCAATTCGGGCTGCTTATTATTTTATTTTTACAAAAGACCCGAAAAGTTCCATTCTCTGAACTCTCCTACCTAATCTCTTTGTTGTGGCATATTTTCTCGATTTTGTGATATTTACGAGGATTTTTATATCATGAATAAAAAATAATGCGTAGATGTTTTTAAAATGTTCTGCCTGTTAAGCAGTTTAGTTATTTTTTGCAGAAAACTTTAATTGTTATCAAAGAATTTTATAAATATTGAGAAACTTGTAGAGTTTCAGAGTCCTAATTTAGAATGTTTGAGGATTGTTTTTAATTTATTGCTGTTTATTATATATAAGAATATTCAGAAATAATATATAGTTAGAAACAATAAGAAGTTTGATTACATGCATTATTTTTTTTTTTTTATTATTACTATTAATAATAATAAAATTAATTTACCTACACCCGTTTTAAAAACATAATAAGATTGTAAATATCTGGGAATTGGTTCACATTTGCCTAGTGTACTTAAGGGTCATTTGATAGCTAATAGCCTCTCCCAGAACCCTTAAAGGTGTCGTGACATATAACAAATAATCCTGTATATAAGATCCGAATGAAAAAAGAGTAGTACAAGTTTGTGCCAAAAAGTATAAAATAGTAAAAGTTGTACAATTTATTAAGAGAAACCATAAAATTTTCGTAAATAATTAACAAAAAGTCAACGCAATTTTGAGAAGAAAAAAAAAATAATTAATAGAAACTTAATACATTTTATTGCAAAATTATTCATCGGCACTGAAAATTTGAGTTTTTCCTCATTCAGAAACAAATAAAATGAATTGATGGTAAACATTTTCAATTTATCGAAGAATTCCGAAATATCTCCTATTGCATATTTATAAATCCAGTAGAAACTCAATTTAATTAACCTTCATTATTTCAAGTATTCTTTTGTTAATACTTAAAATATGCTTTTTTTAACAATTGGAAATCACCTTTTCCTCATTCTTCAAGACCAGCGTGTTAAACTCTTTACTAAATTGGAAACGATTAGCGTAAATTCTCCAAACCAGAATTACCCAAGTGTTTTACATAGGGTTTAAGATCTGCAGAACACGTTGCGCAACTCATAGAATTGGATTAAAACCATGGCATATTCTTCTTACTCGGGGAGATCGCTATTCTTGACTTTAGTGCGAAACATTTTTGAGTATTGCTCGTCGGTTTGGTCTCCGTATCATCAAAATAAAATTGATAAAGTCGAATCTGTGCAGAGAAAATTCGCCTGCAGTCTTAAGAAAATTCGCTAACCCATATATTCCTTATCCATACTTAACCCCATCTACTATAACTCTCCAACTTCAACATGCACCATATGGGCAGAGTACTCGAGTGCGCTAGGTTAACTATGTATCTTAAGTTAAGCCTATTATATGTGGAAAATAAATAAATAATAAATAAAATCCGACTTCAACGTAATCATGACAAATTTCAGTTTGATCCTCTGAATTGCTCTTTAGGTAGTTTCAAATATTCTTTCCTTGTTAAATTAAACTTTTAATTTAATAAGATCGATTTTTGTACAACTTGTATGGCACGTGGCGCCATCCTGAGTCATTTGGACCTTGTAAGGGAATAATCCGAGATCTTTATGCAGAATTCTCCTCAAGCTAGCGTGGCTAATGTTCAATTGCTGAGATCTGTGGCGAATTGAGATTCTCGGGCTTTGGCGCACACTTTCGGCAACAGCAGCTGAGCGACTGGACGAACACGAGGATAAATTGTGTTATGAATTAGCATGCATCTCAGAAACTTTCTTCATAAACTCACTTTGGAAATATACGCTTACGTTGGAAATGAGTTTTCAATATTTTTTAATGTTGTAAATCTACTCATTTCGTACCGCGGAGATATGATACTGTCTCCCTGTTTTAGAGCGCGGAAGAACCGTCTGCGTGCAAATAACATGTAATTTAAAAAGAAACCAGCAGATGGCCCACCATTTAATTTTGAAAATGAAAAAAACAAAAACAAAAAATTCTATTTTTGGAGTTTTATCTTTTGTTAACCTTTAAGCAATACCTTTTCCTTGTCTGAAAATTATGGACTCGGTCATAATTGCCCGTTTACATATATTTCCAGACTCAAACTTCTTAATAAAATGTTGACTACGTACTACACTTACCAATTCCTAATTTCCGTATAATCTGTATAATGTATAAATCTACTTCTGACCTCATGGAGCACTTATACACTTTTATTTATACAATTAATATTTTAGGAAATCTTTTAACACCGTCTATAAATACAGGGTGATAAATTATAAACTGACTCCTTCAATGAGTAAAACTGCAATCTTTTTCTTGACGTGGTCATTTGCGCCAAAAATTCGGCTTTAACATTGAGAACGCATTCATCACAGCGAAATGCATATAAACATAAGCCGGAATTTTCAAGGTTGTCCGTTTGTCCGAAAATTGCATCTGACCCGATCCGTTCGAAATTCGTTGCATGGGGGTGAGATTGCGATTGAGTTCATCTCGGTGCTTTTAAGATAAAGAGTAACCGTCGTGAATTAATGCGCGAATTGGCCGGGCCGGTGTGAGATGAATTCGCGCGATATGTGGACTTCAATAAATAATTTATGGTACTTTATTTTTATTTTTTTTGAATGGCAATCGCAGGAAGTTTCGGAAATGGCTAGACTATACCCCAAGGTCTCTGATGCAAATCCGCCCACGGGTCATACCAAAGTTGCATTCGATCCGTGCGGGCTTTCTTTCCACCATCCTGGGACCTCATCATCTCCAATCTTTTGGAATGCGATTGTGGATGCATCTTTTTATCTTTTGTCCCGCGCTGCTCATCGCTGCTGTGCGCTGGGTGCAAATGCGAAGGTGCTATTTTCTTATTTTCTTAGCCTGGCATATTCGAGCCAGCAATTTTAATTTAAACGCAGCACCAGCAGCTCCGCAAATATGATAGCTGTCAGGCCTTGGTGATGTTCGCAGGTATGCGAGCGAGTCGCCACCACAGTCCCGCAAAAAATAATAAATAAAAATAAAAATAAAAAATACATACAACCTGCACTCTGCTACAGCGATGCATCCGCGCCGCCCCGATGAAAAGTTGTTTAGCAAGTCGCGGCAAATTTTAGCATTAGGCCGCGAAAGAGGGTCTTTTTGTTTTTGTATTGTTTTTTGCTATTTTTCTTCAAACGCCGAGCGGTAAATTAAAAATTGCCGCTAACGGATCTTCCCCGCTTTTACGTTTTTCGACAATTGCTTTTATATACTAAAGGCATCGACCTTAAGAAAGCGCCGCCACGTCTTCCACCGTCAATTAACTTTGTGCTTATTAAATAAATAGAAAAAACAGCGCAGCGACGCCGAGGATGCGGACGGTGTTGGGCAATTATTCGCGACTCTCCTATTAGCGGGTCCGCTTAAAAAATTGTACGACTTTTCTTCATATGGAGGAAGAAGGGAGCTCCGACACGTCGGATACGTGCCAAAAATAATTTTCTGTGAATTCAACTTTCCAAAATGAGCCGCTCTGCGGAAGTGATTTTTCCCTGCCTCGGCGACTGGCGAAGGCTCTCCGCCGTCTTCGGCTTTGTGAAACGGCGGCAGAATGCTCCGGTTTCAGCCCAACTGGTTTTCCACTTAAGGAATCTTTTAATTATTATCCACTACAAATTTCACGGCTAGAAAAGGCAGGTAAATTAATTTGATGAGTTCAAATGATTCGCACTTTATATTTTATTTAAAAAGTTCAAGTGATCAACACCAACTTAGTTGCCGAACAAATGACAGATCAGTTCTATATAACTTTTTCCATAGAATTCACAAATGAAATTTTTTAATTAGCTCCCGTTTTTAACAAAACTAGAAAAAAGTACAATGTTCCGTATTTCGAAAATTTTTGAAAAATCATTAAAAAGTAACGTATTGTCATAGGAACTTGTAAGGTAGCTCTAATGAAAGTTTGAATCTTAGGGCTTCCAAACTTTTCGAAACATACTTTCTCTATAAAACCATTATTTCATACAATAAATACTGAATGAAGAACTCACCTTCCGAACACTTATGAAAAACATGTTTTCCAAGATGTTAAGTTTTTAGATTTGTGCTTCTTTAGATCAGATTTCAGGATTCGGGCTTCCATTTAACTCATCGGTCTTGTAAAAAGTCCAAGATCGAGACCAAAACTAACGCTATACCTGCGGTAGCAAGACCACGACGCGACTTGCAAGACTGAGATCAAGACCATGTTTACGAAACTTAATCAAGAACGAACTGCAAAAATTTGCCTGACTTTACAAACAATTTTCTCATTTTTAATATCTTTAAGGATGATTGATAGTTTCAAAAAATAAATTTTTACAAAAAAAAGCTTGTTTATAAACTCAAATTACTGTAGGTTTATAAGCTTGCCTGATTAGATATTGTAAATTAAGTATAAATAAGTTTGTATATTGTCCTTTGATACTATTTTCTTTGAAGTAATAAAAAATATAATTTTTAACTTTTTAGTTTAAGTTTGTACATGTAGGAAAAGTTTTTAGTTTTTTGTAAAAATTTATTTTATTTTTCAATTTTTAGTTAATGGAAGTGGGTGACATTCAATAAAATAATAAATTAAAAAAAAAAACAGTCGGAGTGAGAACCCCCTCCTTTTTTTTTAAGTTGGTTGAAGAAAAATGATCCTCTCTTTAACACGTGGTTTACAGAAAATGATCAGAACTTTAGGAAATTTTAGTCTTTCAAACAACTGAAACCTGATACCTGCTTTAATGATCAAAGTTGAACACCATGAAGGTTGATACTCAGGGATTTTTGGATTTTCGGAGTCACTGATTTCAAATCTCGAAATTGTGAAATTCAAGTTAGTAGAACTAGAGTCACTGATCTCTTATTTCTGGGAATCGGGATTAAAAAATTACGTTCCATTTTCCGGGATCCAGAGAAATTTTGATTTTGTTTAAATTGTCAGTTTAAATATATTATACAAGCAAAGAAAAGAAAAAAACATTTTTGTTTTCTTTTTTCATACTCAATTTCCGGATAATAAGTCTTTAGACTTATTTTTCAATAATCAGATTAAGGGTTCCTAGCTATAAGCATTGACTTTTGGACCTAAACCAAATCTTCCATATACTTGAATATAATTGCTCATTATGATTAATTATGACCTTATAGAGGGTCAATCAACAATCATCTTGTGTCTAAGAGCATGTATGTGAGTCATTGCAGAGCAATTAGCTTGAATCTCACTTCATTCATTTTGATTGCACTTTATGGGTAGCAATCGCTCATTTTCACTTGAATATGATATAAAATGATGAAAACGAAACAGGAAGCTCAATTCCCACCGGGGACCATTATTTTTGATGATGAGACTTTTCGATTGAGTCTTACCAATCCCTCAACTTTTGAATTGGAATTCCTTAGCTCTCGAACCAACTGTATCAGTGGAATAATGAATATACGAATAATTGCTCAAAAAAATGAGACCCTTCCACTCCTTCGATTTTCATCATTTTTGGCATACATGTATATCTTGACGCCCTTCATCATATATCTCATTTCCAGCTCTGGACACTCAAAGGAAGCTGTTACTTACTGGCCTTGAAGATTCACACTGCTTCCAAACTACTCATTTCAATTTACATATATATGTTTTCTCACTGTCATTTCAAAGTACATTAGTATATGATATAACTACAGCAATCTAAAATCCAAACTCAATCTCTGTTGGACACTAGGACGACCTAATGTTCAAAAGGTTTTCGCCCTCTAGTTCCCCTGTTTTTTGATATACGAAATAAATATGGTACCTCCAAACTTAACTCATAAGGACACATCCATGTATGGTATAGGTATGGGATTTTCTTGCTTAGGTCCAAGCGGAGCCGCTTATAGCCAAGAACCCTTTATAGTAGGTATTCGGCTCTCAATTTTTCAATGTTCAACTTCATCAAATACAATCGGCCCAGTAATTTTATTTGAAATTATATGTACATAATTATATCTATAGTTTGTAATTTATTTCTTAATATCGAAAAGTCAGAATTTGTAAAAAAATAGTTTAAAATTACAGGAAATTAGATTATTGGAATGATTATATTTAACGAATTTTTATATTATTAAATATATATACCTATAAGAAAAAACAAATTAGTGTATCTTAAAAAATATACATAGCATAATAAAAGTGAAAAAAATGTGTTTTGATGTAAAAGTACATGTTACATATTTATTAGAAAAAAAATTCGAGTTTTATCTTTATTTGAGACCTGTAATATCTTTATTCCAAAACTAAATAGATAATTAAAACAGCGGACGTGCAAGCATTAAAATATTACATTTAATAAGTACTCTGTCAAATAGCAGTCCTATTAAATGTAAAAAAAATTCAGTCAGATGACACGTGATTTTGAAAATTCAAATATCACATTTGGGTATTTGATTTAATGGAAATTCCATAAACCATATTTTTTCCCCTCTCCTCTCATGGTGGACTTCAAATTAAGGGACCTGTAGTAAGTAGTTTAAAATATAAGATTCCACCAAAATCGACTTCAAATGATGAATTTTATATGGGAGGAAAATAAATTACTGAAATGTTGTCCATGCAAAGAAATGTGATATTTGTGGTCAAAAATCAATTTAAAGAATTTAATATTTTACCTCACCATTTAACTTCTCATTTGTGGAAACTTAATATATATAATTATAAATACTTAGATATTCTTTTTCAGCATAATAATTAAGAGGCAAAGAGCTCTTACACTTTTTTTTCCCCCGGAACAGAGGAAAAGCCAGGATATGGTATATCCCGAGGGAATATTATTCACAGGATCGAAAATGTGGAAATAAAATAACCCTTTAAAACCTTGCGGGAACAATTAAGGATTTTAAAATAATACCAAAAAAACTGTTTAAAAACGAGTTGATACATTATTTAAATTTTATTTCTTCGTTATATCCATAAAGGTGGACATTAGAATTTAGTTGAGTTGTTCTTTTGCTAATATTCGACAAATGCGAACGAATTGTATATCCAAATAGTGTCGTATTTCTACTGTGTTGAAATTGTGACAGACGGTTTAAATTTTTAAAGAATATTTATTTCCTAAATACAATTCAAACGAGGGTTTAAATGAGGCAGATATCTCATTTTATTTCTTTCATTTCTAGTTTTGGTCCTTTCGGCAATACAAATCAGAAGTTAAAAAAAAAAGTATAAGACCGAATTAAAACAGAAGGTAACATTTATCCCTCTTAATTTGAATATATGTGTTAAAAAGCTCTATCTAATTTAAATTTAAAACTTTAATGAATAATAATAAAAAAAAAATATCCAAGATGATTAGTTTTTTAAATGATGTTATTATTAGTTATTTTTCCAAAAATATACATCTAGCATCAAAAAATGAAAACTATCATACACATTTTATTTCTTTACCTTTCTTTATCTTACTTTGCAAATAACATCGCAAAAGTTGTTTTTGTATTGTATTTTTATAATAAATATCTTTTCTTATTTATTACCTTACTGTCATGCAAAAGTTAAATTTGAAATATCGTGCGCGATCGATTTGCTAGATTTAAAAATTTTCTGCTGTCATGCATTGGATGCAGCTGATGATATTTATTTTATATTTATGAAATTTTACAATTTGCCCTTCTCAAAAGAAAAAAAAATAATACACGAGTCCAATAAGGTCTCTGTTCGCAATGTGTAAGCATTCATTTCGAAATCAGTTAAATAAAAATTGTTTTTGATCTTATTTAAAACCCTTTGGTCCCTGAATTGTTTTATATAATAATTTGAAAGTTAGCTGTTTCAAAATTAAGTTGAAGTTTCTTTTCAATCTGGTAAACATGTGTACAAATAGGTCACAAATAGGAATATCAGGTACAAAATGCCGTTTTTTTAAGCGATTCATTTTGTGAAAAAGTATTATTTTATTTTGTATGGTATAGACTACATACAGCAATTTCAAAAATGTATGTTATCTACGATGTGCCTGCCGTGAAATGTAGTCAAAGAAAATAACGTCAATTGCTTGATATAATGCTTAAAACAACAAGAAACTCATTTTCAGCCAGCTAAATCGTTTCGCTGTTTTGTCTACTATATAAATTAGGTGGTTTTAACTAAGAATTTTCCATGGTCTTTAGGTAAATTGATCATAAAAATTAGGTAAGTATCCTACAATTTGTATTTGAATTACCTAGATTTTGTAGGAAAGCTTTCTAGAGATTGTTTACGAAATTTAGACAAAGGGTTCCTAGCTATAAGCGTGTCCGCTTGGACCTAAGCAAGAAAATCCCATACCTATACCATACATGGATGTGTCCTTATGAGTTAAGTTTGGAGGTACCATATTTATTTCGTATATCAAAAAACAGGGGAACTAGAGGGCGAAAACCTTTTGAACATTAGGTCCTCCTAGTGTCCAACAGAGATAGAGTTTGGATTTTAGATTGCTGTAGTTGTATCATATACTAATGTACTTTGAAATGACAGTGAGAAAACATATATATGTAAATTGAAATGAGAAGTTTGGAAGCAGTGTGAATCTTCAAGGTCAGTAAGTAACAGCTTCCTTTGAGTGTCCAGAGCTGAAAATGAAATATATGATAAAGGGCGTCAAGATCCTACATGTATGCCAAAAATGATGAAAATCGAAGGAGTGGAAGGGTCTCATTTTTTTGAGCAATTATTCGTGTGAATCTTCAAGGTCAGTAAGTAACAGCTTCCTTTGAGTGTCCAGAGCTGGAAATGAGATATATGATAAAGGGCGTCAAGATATACATGTATGCCAAAAATGATGAAAATCGAAGGAGTGAAAGGGTCTCATTTTTTTGAGCAATTATTCGTATATTCATTATTCCATTGATTCACTTGGTTCGAGAGCTAAGGAATTCCAAATCAAAAGTTGAGGTAAGACTCAATCGAAAAGTCTCATCATCAAAAATAATGGTCCCCGGTGGGAATTGAGCTTCCTGTTTCGTTTTCATCATTTCATATGATATTCAAGTGAAAATGAGCGATTGCTACCCATAAAGTGCACTAAAAATGAATGAAGTGAGATTCAAGCTGATTGCTCTGCAATGACTCACATACATGCTCTTAGACACAAGATGATTGTTGATTGACCCTCTATAAGGTCATAATTAATCATAATGAGCAATTATATTCAAGTATATGGAAGATTTGGTTTAGGTCCAAAAGTCAATGCTTATAGCTAGGAACCCTTTCCCACAATTTATAGGTTTTTCTTTGTATCTAAATATGCTACAGATTATAGACAAATTTTTTGCAGAATGTACAAATATTTTTATAAATTACAGACAAATTTACTATGCACTATTTCTGTTACCTTTAGGTAAATTTACTACAAAATTAATTTACTTTTATGGAGTTTTCACCTAAAAGCAAATCACATAAATCGAATTATAGGAAATTTTTCTAAATCTATTTTGTGTGTTAATTTATAGCAACTTTTATTCGCCGAGAAAACATAAGCTTGTTAACGGTAAAATAATCGTTCAAATAGGTTCAATTGTTTCTGAGATTATCTCTTACATAAAACAAATTCTCTTCGTATATTAGTATAGAAAAATATACTACTGTGATAAAAAAAAATAGTTGTTTTTTTTTCGATTATCGTGGTGTGGTGCATTATGAATTCCTTCTCCCGGGCCAAACTGTTAACCAGGAATATTATTTGAGCGTTATATGACGTTTGCGTGAAGCTAAGTCAAAACTCTTTGTTTTTGCATCATGATAATGCACTGTCTCACACTGTATTGGTTATTCGAAAGAATTTGGCTACACAATTTGACTTATATCGTTCCGAAACTGCTCTATTCGCCTGATTTAACTCCGTCTGACTTCTGGCTTTTCCTAAAACTCAAAAAACTGCTCCGAGGACATCATTTTGATTCGATTGAAGAGATAGGAGCCGAACGTTTTGAATGCCATTCCGGAAATCGACTTCAACAATTGTTTCAAAGACTGGAAAAAAACGTTGGAATAAGTGTATTTTATCCAGAGATAATTGCTTTGAAGGGGATAAAATAAATTTGGAAGAATAATACGCCGTTTGTGTTTTATTTAAAAAGTGTTATTATTATTTGATCACAGAGTTATTAGAGTATCAATTTCGAGGTTTAGTATTCAATTGAACCAATCTTTATGTTGTCATAAAATCTTTATCTCACTTAACACGGTTATTTTGAACGTACCTACGACTTTTATTTATATTTTTTGATTTCGTTTACACGGTCTAAAGCTAATTTGAATTTACTCTTTTTTTCTTTTTTACATGTAATACAGCCTCTTACACGGTTTCGATTAACACTATTTTTCTTGGAACGTATTTACCATGTAAATTGAGCAATGGGTATAATTTTTGGCTTAAAAGTGTTATTTAAAAAAAAATTCAAATCTTAGCTTATGTTCTGGCTAGCTGAAAAATACGAAGCTATTTTAATTGTTTGAATGCAAAAGACCATGTTGAATATGAGTTTCAAAACGTTCGTATAATTATGAATTGTAATCATCAATTTTTTAAATACGAAACCACGGAGCTTTGAGAAAAAATTCATTGGTAAATATTTCCCTATCGTATATCAAATAATTCCACTAATAGCCCGAATGTTTTCATTGCGTCTATATAAATATCGAAAAATGAAATACTCTGTGATATTGTGACATACTTGTTATTTGTCCATAAACTGAAATAAACTTGGTTGTTTACAAAATTAATATGAATTAAACTGGAAACTTATATCGCGATATACGGAGGCGCAGCATAAATACGTCATAGCCATTACGCTACAACTTAATCTACATATTCGCAACGATTGCAATTTTGCAAAAGTAAACAGTGGGCTTTCGCTTTATGAATGAAGTCCGCTTCGGAACGAGAAAGAAAACCAAGGTAAACAAACCGGTTCATTGATGTTTCAATAGTAATAACAATAATAACTAGATACTACTTGCACCTGAGCGCCGGACTCGAGAATAGATTTACGTATCCACCAAGTACGACTCCACTCAACTCGTCGTGTAAAAGTGCAGCGGTTCTGCCGACGGCGGCGCTATCGTCATGCATATTATGCACTCGAGGGTTATCTATCTTTCGTTAGTGTCACCTCGGGATATATTCGATTCATTCTCCGGTCTCGGGTCTCCGGTCTTGGGTCTTCTGTTCGTCGGCGTCGGTGTGGGATGCGGTGCCGCTTGTATGCTTAATTTTCCTCGATTCATCCGCTTCTATGCCATCATCCTTCTTTTCCACTATAACTATTATTTTCATTTATTAACTTAAAAGCATTTTGGCAAAATGTGATGACGTGGCCCAATTGCATCGTCGGCGGCGGCGGCTCGTGAAATGTTTGCAAGACGTCGCCGCGCACTGGGGCTAGCAGTGGGACAAGATAAGATCTGCTCCAGTTTGATTTCAATGGGGCTCTGTACAGTCTAAGGAAAACTCTTTTTTTTCCTTCTTCTTCTTATTCTGGCGCATTTTTGTGCATATAGCATATACTTTATACATACGCACATATGTACAAGCGATGAAGACGGGAATTATTAAGGAAGCTTGTCTAGTCACAACTCGAATTAAGAAATGCTTATTATTGCATTTCGCTCTCTTGGGGTATTCAAGTAAGAAATTCGTGATAAAAGCCCTAGCCGTTTTTCATCTACTTCAGTCAGGTGGAGATATTGACCTTTAAAGGTCGAATTTAGAACCACCTTCTTTTTTTGAAGTTGGTTAAAAATAACACAAAAAGTTAAATTTTAAATTCCAAAGACCACTTTATGACATTAATATTTAAACATTATTTTGGGCAGCTATCACTCCCATTTTGGGTTACTTTATCGAGCAATGTGATTTGTATGTCTCGAATAACACCAATAATGTTGGCTTCCAAGTTGTCAATTGTTGCTAGTTTATCAGCATATACCAGTGACTTCACGTCACCACAGAGCCGTTTCTCGAAATCACTTTATCGCCAAATCGTGATTGCAATAAATCGATGATTTGCGTCGCTGTATGGCATCTAGCGCCATCCTGTTGAAATCACATCTCGCCAGGATCAATGTTATTCATATTTTCGAAGAAATATTCATTGATCATGGTCCGTTAATGATCTCCAGCACCAAAAGGTGGATTTTCTTGATGTTTTGGAATCTCTAGAGCCTGTTTTGGATTGGTCTCACTCCAGAAGCGACAATTTTACTTATTAACCTCAGGGGTCATACTGGGTTATCCACGGGTGATAATCTTTGGCACTTCTAGATTATAAGGACAAGGAAATCCGGTGTAGGAGAGGAAAAAAATAAAGGACTTTTCCCTAGAAAAAGCTCTCACAGATTTTTCTCTAGTGTAAACAGTTAATGTGCTACAGGCTATTGAATTATTCATACAGGTATCCCTCACCCACAGCGACCAAAGTATAAGTTTTTGAAAGTTGATACTTAATTTTTTTTTTTTAGTTCAAGACAATTGTTTCGCCTAGAAATAGTATTTTTCCTTAAAATTACGTTCGATTCCCTTTGAAATGCCGTCAAATAAACCTTTCTATCTTTTTTCTACGCCCAGTGGCGAATATTCAGAAAAAAAAAATAAGACGTTTTTTCGAAATCTTTCTCTTTATTTGGGAAGATTTTCCATTTTTATAATTTTTCGACATTTACAATTTTATATTCTTTTGTCTCATCGTTCAACATTTCGATTGAAAAAAAAAATCATTTTCGTCAGTTCTCCCTAGAACTATGAGCGTTTGAAAATGCCGGCTTACGCTCACCCATGTGTGACCGTTACGGTAAGCCGCGGTAGTGTGACCGCTGAGGGTTAACAAACCCATTAAGCCAAAAATAAGCGACAATTATATGCACTACAAAAATCACGAAGTCGTCTATAAGTCTCGAAAACCGACGACCGATTTTTAAAATATATATGGATAATTCTTAATCGTTTCTCAAGCGTGAGTCTATTAATGATTAATTGTCAGGCTATACTGACCACAAATATTACACAGAACTGTCAGATTGACAGCTCGGATTGATCTATATATCTAAATGGATTTGTTTTTTAAACTGCTATATAAACAACAAAACAAAAGATATTTGCCATATTTTCAATTGAAAAAAGTGTTCGAAAAAAATTATGTTTTTGCTTTAAACTTAGGTTCACCCGGTAGCCAAAAAGTTAGTAAGTATGTGTGAAAAATTTGAAGTAAATCGATCGATTAGTTTTTTTCACATTTGAGAAAAACACATTCAAAGTTTTTACACTACAATAAACAAAGTATAGTAGAACGGAGGGGCACAAAGAGCGCTGTAGAATGAAAACGAATTAATATATCGATCTAATATTTTACAGAAACGTTCTTGAGACATTTTTCTAACAAAATCTGTAATAAAAAATCGAAACAATTTTTTTTTAACAGTAGGGTAACCCCTTAATACCCCTTATTGTACATGCATATCATTAAGTACCTTTACAAACAGTTTCACAAGATTTTGTAACAAAATTGCTCCGCTAAAGCTGAATAAAGCGGATCACCTTTTTTTGATCCCCTGCGGCCGATTGGAATTGTCGCCCCATTTTTTACGGAGAATGAAAATTTAAAACCATTTGAATTTTCGGTAAGATTTGTTTTCAGAGTACATAGGCAAATTGAAAAACATCGAATTTTTCTAAAATGGTGCGTGTTTAAAAAAACAGATTTATTTTTAGTAAACAAATAATCGTCGGAAATAATTTTTTTTCGGAAAAATGTTCAGCATAACAAAAATCCCCTATGGACTTCGATATAAAATGTAGTTATAAGGTTTCAGAAATTTTGCAAGTCAATCGGTGAAAAAATGGCGGTGTAATGTTGCCAGTCAGTTTAGAAAATGTAGATTTGAGAAAAATACGTTTAAAGTTGTATATAATTAAATTAAATTATTAAATGATAATCAACATTGAAAATGGCAAGAAAACCAACTGGCCGATAAATCTGCTTGGAAATATAAACACTGGTGGGAAATGTAGGGGAGACCGGGGATGGTTGACCAAATTTCAGTTTAGATGCTTATATGCTTTTTGTTTTAGTGTATATTATTGTAAAAACCAATAAATTTGATAGGTACACTATTAAGCTATAAAAACAAATGGCAAAAGTCTCGCAATCAGTTATAATATACAGGGTGTTCAGAGGTGGGAGGTCAATACTGAAGGGGGTGAAAGGTCAGACCGAGACAAGCAAAAAATCGTATGGGTGGGGGGGGGGGGGCATCTCTCACCGTTTGGCAGTTACAGGGTGATTCGTAAATCAGGATTTTGCCTTATATGGGAACCGCTCTTGTATTTTTATCTTTTTTTCTACGCATCGCAGCGGCCCCAAACTGATTTCAAAAAATCACTATTTGGAAGCCCTTTCCAAAAAAGTTTACACCACCCCCCTATCCCCAACCCCTTGGCCACAATCCCCCCTGGAAGTTGAAAAAATTAACTTTTATTCCACGAATTTTCACCTTTCGCCCCACTTTTCTCCGAAATTCATGTTATTAACATACCTACTTTTTATTTTTTTTAAGTTGCCTATCTAATTACCTTTCCAAAAAGGTGCAACATGCCCAGGTAGAAAAGGGTTGCAAAAGTCCTGAAATTAAAACATCCTCACAGGTACCTAATTACTTTATTGCACCATAATGGAAAAAGTCGTTAAGTAAACAATTTTTATGACAGCAAGTTCGGAAATGTTTGTTTAGGAAACAAAGGTAGTACATTTTTATTATTTCAGCAAAACAGTAATAAAATAATAAATGTAATCTCGTTAAATAGCGTTATTAGATTATTATATCCAGTATTGACTCCTAAGTATCCTGACGCTCCGTTTCTAATACCTCCTATGAATTATGGTATAAAAATGGGTGAGTTTGAAAGGACATTGACCACAGTTGAAGAAGCAAGCGAAAATAATGGGTGTTTAATAGAAAAAATTAAGATAAAATGGCAGAATTCAGTGTTGACGAGTATGCCGATATAATTTACGTGCACGGTTTAGTAGAAGGAAATGATAGTCAGGCCGTACGAGAATACCAAAGGAGATTCCCGAATCGGCGGGTACCCAACAGAAGGGTATTTTCAAGGACTTTCAGAAGGTTAAAAGAAACCGGAAGTGTAACCGCCCCCAGAGCAGAAACGCGAGCAGGAAAATCGGCCGATTCAGCGGACCCCGACCAACAAATCCTCAACATCGTCAGGAACACCCCTGTAATAAGCATCAGGCAGGTCGCACGAAGGTCAGGATTGTCTTCAGGGAGAGTTTGGACCGTTGTGAACCGAGAGGGACTACATCCATACCACCATATCCCGGTCCAAGCACTAGGGAAGGAGATTCCGAAGGACGATTGCAATTCTGCACTTGGCTGTTCGAGTCTGACATCGAAAACAGAAGGTTTCTAGACCGAATTCTGTGGACGGATGAATCGCAATTCACCCGGGATGGCATCACAAACTTACACAACCTCCACACCTGGTCAGATGTGAACCCACATAGGACCAGGTGTCGGTCCTTCCAGCAAAGATTTAGTGTCAATGTCTGGGCTGGCATCATCGGCAACCAGTTGATAGAACCCTTCATCTTGCCCCAAGTGCTGAATAGTCAGCTATACTCGGACTTTTTGGAGAATATCCTTCCGGATCTGTTGGAGGACATCCCCCTGGCCACCAGAAGCGCAATTTATTTACAGCTCGACGGAGCACCTGCGCATACTGGGAACATTGTTAGGGCAAGGTTGAATGAACATTACCGAGAGCGCTGGATTGGACGAGGTGGACCGATTCCTTGGCCTGCTAGGTCACCGGACCTTACTCCACTGGACTTTTTCTTATAGGGAATGATGAAAGATGATGTTTACTCAAGAAAAATCAACACCAGACAAGAATTAGTTACCAGGATTGGGACTGCAGCCACGAAAATACGGGAGAGGCTGGCTACCATATACCTCAAACGTGAAATAAAACGAAGGCTACTTGCATGCATCGAAACTAGCGGAGAACATTTTGAACAGCTTTTAAAGGACAAACGTTTTAATTGTAATTAGTTTTTAAGCGAACAAAATGTATTTTTTAGTTAACTTAAGTATAATTTCTTAAAAATTCGAATTATCATGATATTCTATAAAAGGATTTTTGTAAATAAATTTTCGTATCCTTTTCCTACCTGGGCATGTTGCACCTTTTTGGAAAGGTAATTAGATAGGCAACTTAAAAAAAATAAAAAGTAGGTATGTTAATAACATGAATTTCAGAGAAAAGTGGGGCGAAAGGTGAAAAATCGTGAAATAAAAGTTAATTTTTTCAACTTCCAGGGGGGATTGTGGCCAAGGGGTTGGGGATAGGGGGGTGGTGTAAACTTTTTTGGAAAGGGCTTCCAAATAGTGATTTTTTGAAATCAGTTTGGGGCCGCTGCGATGCGTAGAAAAAAAGATAAAAATACAAGAGCGGTTCCCATATAAGGCAAAATCCTGATTTACGAATCACCCTGTAACTGCCAAACGGTGAGAGATGCCCCCCCCCCCCACCCATACGATTTTTTGCTTGTCTCGGTCTGACCTTTCACCCCCTTCAGTATTGACCTCCCACCTCTGAACACCCTGTAGAGTACAAGCATGATCTGGGAGTAAGTTGACCTACAAATTAAATAGTGCAAGATCTACAGATATATAAAATTAAAATAACAAGAAGTAATTGAAATAACATTTTCTTCATTCAAACAAATAATTATGAATTCTATGACAATTTTGTTAATTTTAATTATTTGGTAACAGTCTTAACTGATATAATTATTATAATTATATGATTTAAAGGAATAGATACATCATTTATGAGATCAGATTATGAAACCAGTCTTCTAAATCAGAGGTGCAATATTTACATTAAACAAGCAATAGATTGCCATTTACACATTTTGTATGGGACTAGGTAGTCAACCAGCCCCGGATCACTTTGCAATTTTTACACACGTGTCATAACCTCAAAACTGCAGCGAAATTAAAAAGAATGATATGTAACATAAAGATTAACTATCAAACTTTTATTTTAAATTATTTGCAAGTGAACAATAACAAGTATATAGGCGTCATTACAAATAATATAACAAGGAAAAACATTACTTAAGTGTATTCTTTTTCAATATTATGCTCCTTCTCCCGAACTACGTGCGTACGCGATGCCGCATTCGAGACGACTGAGGGGGAGGAGGTAACGGTTTCTCACGCCTAGTTGGATGATGCAACACTTTTGAACTAGTCGAGTTTTTCACAATTAGTCAACCTACCCCTATGGTCAACTATCCCCGGTCTCCCCTACCCTTGATCTTTGCAGATCTCGTTCCTGTAGAAACATTTGATATCGTTGTCAGCAATTTTATTTATATATCAAAATATTGTCCATGTATACAATTTTTGGAAAAACTGGCATAAATAGATTTTTTTATCGAGTACTATATTTACCTTTCGAGGAATCAATTCAGTGTTCCTTAAGCAAAATAAAATATTCGTTTCATTTCGCAAAATTACATTTCTAAATTTAATGGAAATTATAATTCTGGAACAGTGTTTTTAAATAGTTTTTATTCTATAAGAATATCAAAAGTTTGACCTTAATTCGTGTTGAAAATGAAAAGTATTCAGAATTATCCGCATCTATGTATGTAGAAATAGTTAAAAGTAGTTAGACGTCCTCTTAAAACTAAAAAAGGCGTGATTATCCATCCATTCTCATTTTATATGTAAAATTCAGTCCTAAAACGCTTCATAAAATAAAATAAACAACATTTTCTATTCAATTTCCGGTCTTATATTTTTTTTCTCATAATTTTTGAATTTTTAATGATCTTCTCAGTACATTCAGGCACTCAATTGCGAGGCTAATTGTCCCGACTGTCCTCCTTTCGGTGGCCCTGAACTAAGATATTCAGTCGCTTTGAGTTTAAAACGTGGTGGAAAACTAAAAATTTCACATCTTGAAGGCCGGCAATCGAAGGCTGCATTATTAAAAGTTGCCTCTAATGCATTTACGATGCTTAATTCGGCTTATGTAGTTCTCGTTGCACTTCCACTTTTCAATGACGCGATTAACCTAGACATTTTAAAATAGAGAAATTCGATGCCAGTGAAGCTGGACCGCAACAATGAGCTGCTGCTCGTAATTAGTCGAACTTTGAATGAATATGGCCATTGAAAACAGGCCTGCAACTGACACAAATTTGCTCTAATTTAGTTTTTTTAAATTCAAAAGTTGCAACATCAACTTCATTAGCGAACTTTAGTAACTTTATGACGGTCTTAGATCAAAGAATTCAAGGATAACCTCCTGTTATTATTTCAATTATTTTTGATTTCAATCGTAATTTTTTATGAGCTGAAAGTGAAGTATAATATGTACAAGAAAACTCCTGAAACCACATAAAATATTAAATTTATTGTCTGTAATTTGTCATAAATGTATGAGCATATTCACGAACTTTTTTAAAAATAATGAAAACCAATGTGAAATGTTTACAATCCAGCTGATGGAGTCGATGATTTTAAAATCTCAAAATTCAAGACAGAAGATCCAGAATTAAAAGAAAAAGATTTATAAAATATTTATATATTGAATTTCTATTAAACACCTAAATAAAAAACACACAAAATATCAGCCATCAAGAATTAACAAGAAGAATTTTTGAATACTTTATTTTCATTTTTTATTAGTCTCTACTATTTATTACACTTGACAATAAATTTTGAGAAAAAATTTAACCAAAACCTTTTGAATATAACCTATCTACCCTATACTATTCTACCCTAACTAAAACTACTTTACATAAGATTCTTATTAACTAAGCTTGGCAAAGTTGCCGGATAAGGGGGTTGGAGTTGCTTTCGCATTTTTCTAGCTAATATATTTGCTTTAGCCTCTATGGACTCAATACCTGCCATTAGGTGCAATCTATTTGTTGAGAAATGCCAAGGTAAATTGAGGATAATTTTCAAGAGCTCATTTTGGGCAACCTGAAGCTTTTTTTTATGCGTGTTTGCGCAATGATGCCATATGAGAGCACCATAGGTGAGTATTGTTTGGAAAATAACCTTGTATATAAGGAGTTTGTTGTCCAAACTTAGGGCTGATTTCCTATTAATAAATGGGTATAGTAATCTGGTTAAGATGTTAATCTTATGGATAGTTTGTGAGATGTGTATTTTGTACGTCAGAGTTTTGTTTAAGTAGATATTTCACATTTTCGCACCATGGGTTTTCTATCCCATTTATTTTCAGATTATTTGTTGGTAGATAACACATTTTTCTTTTTCGAGTGAATAGCATAACTTTCAACTTTTCCAAATTTAATTTAATCTTCCATTTGTGGAAGTATTTACCTATTGTGTTAAATCCTGTCTGTATATTATTCATCATTTCTGTGGGGTTTACTCCCGAATTATAAATTGCAATGTCATCTGCGAAGATTGATGCATGATAGGCACCAAGCGATGGAAAATCTGCCGTATAAAGGGTATATAATATGGGTCCCAGTACCGATCCCTGCGGCACTTCAGCTGCGATCCTACAAGCCTCAGAACTGTTCGAACCTACATGTACTTTAAAGTACCTGTCATTGAGATAGTTTTGGATTATCGAGATTAGGTATTTCGGAAACTTATATTTGATCATTTTTTATATTAGTCCTTCATGCCATACAGTATCGAACGCGGCTTGCACGTCTAATTTATTAATATGTATGTATTTATCAAATTGACCTTTATTTTTTTATGAATAAAATAATTTCTCTGACTATAAATTGGACCATTTATTTGAAAAGTAGAGCAAGTCCATTTCTCAAAAAATTATTTCAATGATAAGCTAATATGACTCTTTTGTCGGTAAGCAAAAAACGTGAGTCGTGGATTAGGTGTACTTGATATGGTAAATAAGTAAATATTATTCTTAGGCCGAATTTGAATTTAATCACACTAGCACTAAAATGTGTTTTGTAATTCTAAATTTTTTTCGAGGACTTTTGAATTTAAACGTACTTAAAACTGCAGTAGCACTTGTTTATTAAGTGTTGTATAGACTACAGTAAAATGGAATTTTTAGAATGCGGTTTCGTTATTTACAAAACCTACGTTTTTTTTTCACAATCCGATCCGGATCCGGTTTAGCGGAAAATTTTGAATTGAATTAAAATGGAAGAATAGTTACCCATTGTAAATATGGTTAATTTTGTCAAAAAAACACCAAATTGCCGTAACTTATGCCTACTTTGCAACAAAAACTTAATTCAATATTTTTTTCTTATCAAGATTTGAAGTTTGGATGAGTAAAAGTCATGGTTATTTAATGCGCTTTCGCAATGCAAAATTTGCTATTTTAAAGGAATACCACGCTCGTAGCTATCAATAGATTGTAATAATTAGACTCAGTTTTTTCGTATCTTTACCATGTTTCATTATTATCACTAATACCTCTAAAATATTATGATTTATTTGTTATTTGTAAACATGTATCATTTAAAGTCGGCGCCAATCTTTGCTGTAGATGTAATGAATTAGGGTCAAAGTATTTTGTGTAATGAAACGGATTCCATAAAATATTGAGATACCTGACTTATTGATACAATTTTTTTGTCAAACTAACTACATATTAATATCTCAGATGTTAATCGATTAAGTAAAATTTTCAGGTTATGACACGTTTTTTGCTTAAATGGATGCGACAAAATAATAAATAGAAATTTCCTAATATCGTCCCCTTACGTGAACCTTATATCGTAACATGTAACCTTAGAATGTTTTATTTTTTATTTTTTAGATGCCGAAAAAATGATTAAAATAAGAAAGAAAGGGCTGATTAGATATTAATATGATAGTTAGGTTCAATTTTATATAATAGAAAAGGAGTAAGTACAACTCCAGTTCACGTACTGATTATTGTGATCTCAATATCGTCCCCGGAACGAAATTAGGAGCCCAAAAATATATTTTCATAATTTGAGTATTTTTGTTAAAGCTATTTTATAACTTTTTCTAACAATGTCAACGCGTTTTTGATTATTTTTAAGAATAAAGGCATATTGAACCTAATGTTTGACGTTTCATTTATTATTTATTTGACATCCGTTTGACATTTTATTTAACAGTTCTGTGCAGATCCAGTAATGCTGTAAATAATAATAATAATAATAATAATAATAATAACAATTTATTTGCATAGTACATAAGAAAAACATTGTTCTTTAGCGTACATTTGTATGTGGGGTAGTATTGATATTATAGTTTAAAACAAATGAAAGAATAAAATTATACTTATTAACAAAATTGGAAATTAAAAATTTAAAAATTAATAATGAATTTGCAAAGTAATAAGTATAAAAAAATAAAAAATAAAAATTACAAACAACAAAAGGTTGAAAAGAAATGAGTGCCAGACATGCTCTATGAGTTTTTTATTTGTCTTCTTTAATCAGTGAGGTGCTCTGTTAGTCGGCTCCTAAAAGTGTGTGGGTTTCGCGCTCCCTTGACAGTATCCGGTAAGGCATTCCACAACCTGATTGCACGAATAAAGAATGTCCGTTCACTGCTTAAACAGTTATAACGCGGTATTAAGAGTTGAGAGGTACGACCAGTTGACAGAAAGCTAATGCAGGACTTCAAGTAATTTGGAGACCTACCCCAGACAATCTTATGTTAGTAGGTTAGGGTATGAAAGTCTAAATAAGATTTAAATGAGAAGCCTAAAAACTTCTGCACATACACTGAAACATGGTCAAATTTACGTAGCGCAAACACATACCTCACTATTGAATTTACCGTCAATGCCAGTCGTCTCAAAGATTTGCTATCAAGTCCACCAAAAACAGGAATACTAGAAGTGATATGCGGCAGAAGAAGAGCTTTCGCTAGTTTTATGCGAATATTAATTGGTGTAAAATGGGCAGAGTGCCACAGTGAGCGAAGCCCATTGTATATTCTATAAGAAATTTGGCTTACGTGGTCATTCCATGAAAGAACCTCATTAAAAGTGACGCCCAAGTTCCTAACGCGACTCACATAAGGGATAGGTTCTCCATTTAAAAATATTTTTGGAAACGAGCTTCTATCCATGATCCTCTTAAATATAACTATGGATTGGGATTTATTCGGATTGAGAATCAGATTATTTGTCAGAGCCCAATCAGAGATTGATCGCAAGTCGTCGTTCATCTTTGTAACAAGTTCGTCGAGATTATTTTTAGGACAGGACAAGTACAACTGGACGTCATCTGCATACATATGAAATTTACAGAAATTGATAGATTCACTCAAATCATTCACAAATAACAAAAACAACAACGGGCCCAGCAAAGAGCCCTGGGGAACGCCACTAGTGACATTAGCAAAATTTGAAAATTTGTTGTCGGAATATACGGTCTGGCACCGTTTTGTCAAATAATTAAAAATCAATGAAGTTGAGGTTCTATCAAATCCAAATTGGTAATACAGTTTACTGCAAATCTTAAAATGGTCTACAGAGTCAAATGCTTTAGAGAAGTCAAGTAGAGTTAAAACAGTCAGGTGATTTTTGTCAAGTCCAACACGAATATTTTCAATTACGTCCAACAAGGCGGAAGTACAGCTATGTCCTTTTTTATAACCAGATTGAAATGCGATAAGCATATTGGAACTGGAAATATATTCATTAATCTGAGACGATAACAGCTTTTCAAATACCTTAGACAGACAGGATAGAATGCTAATCGGTCTAAAATTCTTGGGATCATTCTTCTGTTTATTTTTTAAGACAGGAATAATCTTGGCCACCTTCCAAAGTTTGGGAATAGTTGAGGTCGTCAAGCAACAATTAAAAATATTAGTTAATGCTGGAATGCAGTGGCCAACAATTATTTTGATAAATTTTAGATTAACATTATCTAGTCCAATAGCATTCGACTTGATACATGAAATAGCGTCAATAACCTCATCGTGGCTAACATTCCGGAAACTAAATGCAGATGAGTTGCTTTCCAGAAACATATTATCAATATTGGTTGATGGGCCTGGTAAAAATACGGATGCAAAGTATGAGTTCAACACATTTGGCTCAACTAAGCATGGCTCATCAGCCTTATTATGCATTCCAGCCTTACGTATGTTATTCCAAAGCTGTCTCGGTGGTAAGTTAGTTTATTACTGTGGTATTTTTTTCTATTTTTTTAGATTTGTTTTACAAAAAGGGGACGATATTTGGCGACTCTACATTACCTTTTTAAAGTTTAATTCACTTGCTATCTTTATATTTTGCCAATGTAATCATGGCAATCTGTGTGTGAGTATTATTCTTTACACCCTGTATGTCATCTCATACTAATCCCATCAGATCCCATTAAGATTTATGAACAGATGGGGACGCCAATATCTATGGGAACGGCATATATTGAGATTATTATTGATTTACTAAAAATTACTGAACCGATTTTGATGAAATTTAAATGGAACCTATTCGAGATTATCCACTTTCAATCAAAAAGAAAAATCACGCAAATCGACCGCAGAATCTCGTAGTAATCGGTATCTATATATATGTACTTTTAGAGATAATTAATAGCTACTATATGCTTAAAAATTTATTATTTGTTTTATTACTACAATACATCTGGATTCTCCTAGATATATGTCAAAAATATGTTTTATTGTTACATTTTGATTGCAATGACATTTCGGGAGTAATTTTCAATAACTATAGCTCTGTTTTTTTTAATACATTGGCGGAACTACAAATGCTTGGCCCCACGCAAAATATAATTTTGGACCCGCAGCAAAAAAAAAGACAACGTATATTATATAAAGAATGAACAGTAATATAACTATAAAAAAAAATATATATTATATATAGAATATTAATATTGGTATTTCATGTTTTAAAATTTAAATTTCTTTTTTTAGAAATTACCATTGTTATGTTAACAAGTCGTTCTAACACATGGAACCAAAAATTAGATTCATATCGTATTTGCTCTTCTGAAATTTTATCGATTATTTCATTATTTTTTCATTTTTGATATATGTGCAGTTATATCTTCTGCATCGAATTTAGAAGAATAACACAGCTACAGTCTTTCAACAAGTCCATATTTTGTTGAAATTTTATAAAAACCCTGAAAAACATCGAGTGCTGGATCTCGTTTAAAAGGTCCTTCATGTCTACATGAGTCAGATTTTATAAAAAAAAATTCTTCATATCGTCTGCCAACTTTTTTCAACAAATTTTGAAAATTCGCATATCTGTTAAAATAGTCGAAGTACTCTTACCATTTTCGTCTTTATTATCTTTTTTGTATAACTTTTCTTCGTTTTTAAACGTGTATTCTGCTGCGTTGTAATAGGTTTTAGGAAGTTTTTTTAATTTTGCTACTTTAGATCCCCTGCTCTACTTTTAATTTTCTTTTTTTGCTAACCCGCTTATTACTCAGTTTCTTATCCATTTTCACCCTTATATTTGTAACAACTGCATTACTTTAGAAAAGAATAAAAAGAAACACTAGATACTAGATTTGCTGCAGCATTTGTTGGAGTTTACTGAGCTTAGCTCTCACATAATAATAACTCGATAGTTCACTCATAAAATAAACATAAATAACAGTTAGTTTTTGAGTTTTTTTCTCTCGATATTTTCTAGAACTGAGATTTTAATGTTATGCTTTTTAGGGGCAGAAATTATATATTTAGAAATATATATTAGGCCCCTTCCGACTTCCTGCGGTATTGTAGTTCCGCCCTTTTTTTAATAATCAAATCATAACAAATTTTGCATTGAATTTACATTTTTGAATAGTTATTTCTTCAAAACGTTTTTTAATTGTATTTTGCGTCAAAAAATTAATCCCAAAAAATGTTCAGTTCAAAATTTGAAGTTTGGAAGGCTAAAAATCATGTTTTTGGAAATTTTATAATTTTTTTTTATAGGTCACGGTTTAAACAATTTAATTCAATGCAAAATTCCAGATCCAGATCAGATCATTAGCTTTTAACTTTCAGGAAGGTACACATTTAAACAAAAACACACGCAAATCCTTCAAAACTTATTTATATTTTTAGGGTCCTATAAGGCTATGGCCACCATGAATATCTCGGAAACCGTCACTCCGTTCAGAAATCGTCCCAATATTGTCGAGTGAGAGTATCTTTGGTGCTTGAATCTGTTATTTTATTGATTTTCTGACTCATTTCAGTTTCCAAAGCTTTGAAGTGCGTCAATCGCAGCCTAGATCCAGCTAATTTTTTTCGGCAATTATGCTTGCAACATTGGGGGGGGGGGGGAAGGCCGAAAACAAAGAAGAGCATTCATAGGAAAAAAAAAATAAATAAAAACAGCAATCCAACTGCAACATGGCCGACCTCAATCGGTTTTCATGAAAATCGTCGAGTTGAACGGCCATGAATTTTTGTCGGAAGCAGGCGACGGCATGGCGATTGGCAGGGGGACAAGAGGGGGCGTGCGATTTTGAATCGAAACTGGAAAATTTATCACGAAAATATATCAAGGAAATTTCAAAGCGCACACACAATCTAACCGCGCGCTGCCGCTGCCCAATGCCAAGCGTCGCACACTGTGCTGAAAAGCGCGCAATGCGATTTTAGTGTGTTTTGGTGCTTGTATCCGATGAACGCGCAGCAACGCACCGGCACCAGGTTACGGCGCTGCACCAGCGGCGGAAAGAAAAAGGCAAATTAATCAAAATATGAAACAACACATCAAAAGAAGAAAAACCTTTTTTCGCGAGAGAGTGTAACACGCGGGCATTTAAAACAGTAGCGGTCGTAATAAGTAAGCTGCTGCACCGCGCACGCACACTCTCGCATCATGAGCTTCAAATGCACCGACTCGACCGCCCGCTACATTGTGCACTTTTTTCGTCTTGGGGCTTGCGTTCGGCGTTCGCTCCAAAAAAGTTCATCCAATCTGAAGTGCTTTGTCGAATGCATGTGGGCTGTCTTTGTCCCATCTCGCCACGTTTCCACAAAACAATTTTTCCTTCGCCCACTTGACGAAAACGTTTGTCGGGGTACGGGGAAGGGGCTCTGTCGTCGAGGGCGCAATGGGGCCTCTCAATCGGGGCTCCCTCCATCCCGCCAAGTATTTGCACAACTGCTGTTTTCGTGCACTTTCCTCATTCGATATAAAATGCATCCTCGATTCGGGCATCGAATTCGGCTGCATTTGAGCTGCAGTGGTGGCCGAACCGTCGGTTTTAATTCTAAGTATCTTGTAGCGCTGGTTCTAAATATCTAAAGCGCAGAGGGGCGGGGAAAGGCGGCAGATAGCCGCTTTGCAACTGGCCGTGACTATCAAGACCGCGCACGGCCCCGCGACGACCACAAAGCTCGTGATATTTATTCGGCGGCAGCAGCGGCGGCAAGGCGAACTAAAAAAACTTGAAAAAATTAGAAAATGCGATGACGTAACGACGAGATAATTGCGCAATTGTTTTTTTGTGTGCCTTTTTGTTTATAAGGCAACCCATACACAATATTTTTTCATTAATTTTTTTTTTGTTTTTGCCATTTTCAAATGGGGGGGAATATTTGAACTTTGGGCACCACCGCAACACACAGTGACACACAGGCGAAATTCCATATGCATGCCGCTGCCGTCGCGTCGCCGAATGTGTGTGAATGGCGGTTTTCAAAGTTGCAATCAAAACTGCATTTCCATGGTCAAATGCAGCCAGCAGCAGCAATGAGCATATCGCGAAACGAAAGAGCTTTGGCAAGGCAAACTGGATTCAATTTTTTGAATTTAATTAGTTTGATCGCGAAGGCTCCAGCTCTCTAGCTCTTAGTAATTCCAGGAGCAGCCGGTCGCTGCTGTGACGAACATAATTTTGTAATTGCGCGATTATGCTGTCACGCATTCGCCAAAGCCGCGGGTATGGGACTTAATTGGGGATCGAAGCTGCCATTGCTGCTGGTGGTGCATTTGATTTAGCTGCAGTTCCGCATTCTTGACACCCGACCAGGCCGCAACTCCTGCCGGCCACTCTCAGGTGATGATGAGTTTCAATTTTCATAATTCTCTAATTTTGCTGAATAAGCACTTCATTTTTAGTTGGTGTACTAAAATTAGCCAGTGGCTAAATTTTAGTCACCTTTAAACTGATAGAATTTGTGCGAATTGTGATTAAAATTTAGCCAATGGCTAAATTCTTTTCAAGTCTCTAAATCGATTTTCCAATTATAAATAAATATATAATTTGAAACAAATATTATATATCTCTTCTTATTCAGTGTTCTTAAAGTCACATGTCTAAAATTTAATCTAATCGGGAAAACGACGAAAAATTTGAGGTTTCATTTTAAATTTGCCGCCATAATATTATTTTTACTAGATTATGCTGTCATTTTTGACAGCTGTGGAACAGCAATATTGCGGTTAGTACTTCCTCGACGCAAAAGGTTTCGTCTACTCCCTGTTTGAGTGAGTAATTGTAAGAAGACAAAAAAAAAAAAAATGTCTTTTCTGCGATAATTAAGAGCAGAATGTTACATTCAGTTTTAAGTTTATTATATTTACTTTTTGATAGTTGATAAAAAAAAGAACAATAATTTATCATTTACAACAAAATTCGTTATAAAGCAAGATTTCAAAACAAAGCATAACTGTATGTAAAGAAATTAGGAAAGCTATTGTTAATAACTTTTTATGGGAGAAATGGAGGCTATTACTGTAAAAGATATGTATTCAACAGGATGGTACCACGTGTCATACATCTACTGCGACACAGTTGAATTGATCGCCTAGACCTTATGCTTTAATCCCATTGGACTTTCTTCTACGGAATTTTCTGAAGAGAAAGATTTATGTTAACGATTTATACGACGATAACATAACCGAGCTTATCACTGAAATTGAGCATCAATTATGTAAAAATGTCATTGGAAACTTCGCCAAAACAATGCTGGCTTGCAGAGAGACTAAAATGTAGCCAACGGTTAATTCCTTCAAGCCAGCAAATCGACTTTCCAATGACTTCACTTTAAACAAATGTTAAATGCATAAAATAACGACTTACCAATGATTAACTATATTTTAAATAAATGTTTATTCTCTTCTTATTCAATGCCCTTAAAGTCAAATGACTAAAACTAACTCAAATTAATTCAAATTAGTAACACTAATGATCGGAAAAACACTAAGAATTAGCATTATTGATTTGAGTGCATGAGTGCACTACCATTGCCAAAATATTCCAACAATCTACTTCGCGTCTATCAAAGTCAAAATTTTAGTCGTACAAACTCAATATCTAATAATATTATGACACTGATTTTTTTATGCAAATTAAGCACTTGAACAACAAGAATAGAAATATGTGAAAATAGATGAGCATGAAATTCTTTTATCAAATTTTCATGCAGTTACTTACAATAATCGTAAAACACAGAATTTATAGTCTCAAAATTAAAAATGCATTGTCTTAACATTGATATACGACTGAAAGTTTCTTCGGTCGAAATGCTGTAAGTAAAATATGTGACGTCATCTTGTTTTGAAATAACTGCCCGAGAAGTGCACGTCTGTTTTTCTTTTCGGAACTTTTTAGATGAAAAGCTTGAAAATCCCCGAAACTATAGCTTACTTTTTAACTTTAAGAAAAACCAGTATCCTAAACTAGGGCTCGTTCATGAAATTTCCCAAATGCAATGAATCACATTATTCTATGTTACATTATATCAAAAATTTGCCGTAAAGTTCGTGACTCATGCTCTCTCAGATTGATGATTTGTGACGAATCAATGACTGCTTCTGTTTTTAATTAAAAAGCAGACAAATAAACAATTGAGATGCAACCGCATGGCATTTTGATTGCCGTGTGTTAACTGATTTTTTTGCTATGGGATAGTATAATTGTCATACCTTCTTACAAATTGTTGCACCAATTTGAAAGTTTAGAGTGAATTTACGTCTATCTCCATGAAAATACGCTAGAAAAGAGAATTATCAATTGCCATACTCAAATCACCATTTTCAAAAATTCGAAATCAATAACTCTCAAAATTCCAAGGTATTCGAATGTATCTATTTTCATTAAAACATATAGTATGTATTTTTTTAAACTCGTTTAATTCTTTATTCCAATGACATATTAAAAACGACTCTAAAACCTGCAATTTAAAAGTCATAAAAATATCTTGAATCTGAAAATTCGTATTTGCCATCATTTCTAAATTCTTATAATATAAATTTTAGGTCTGCCATATAGTCGATCGAGTCATATATTTGTATGAAATTTCACTGAAATAGAAAATGTTGGTTCCAAATACAGAAAATTAGTTTGAACATCAAGATTATTTTAACTATACGATTTTACCCAGATTTCCCATACTTGATAAAGCGATAAGTTCAATATATATATATATATTGCTTTAAAAATTATATAAAACAACCAATTTATAATTAAAAAACTACCAAAGAAACTGCAGAACAAAAATAAATGTTAATACGGAAGCCTCCATTAAATGAGGAAATTTGTTTGTGGTTTCATCAGTTCGATTTCCCTCATTTTGAAATTACTTTTCGTTAATTAGCTCATACATTTCTAGCGGAATTGTTTACTAAGTCAGATTTAAAGCAGATGTTTATTTTTCAGTAACATACAGAAATTTATTTCTTAAAAAGAAATTAATAAACTAATTTATTAAAACCCGTCAGAAAGAAAAAATCGTGTATCTTTGTTTTGATGTATGTATGACGAATATCTAATATCATATCTTAAATAAAAGTATACATATTATCTAACTTACCGTTACCCAGAATCTCATCTGCAAAGTTGTCAACCTCCCTTAATTATGTTTCATGCACAGCTGAAAAAAAAAAAAATTTATAATCACATTATTAAAAAATTCTTCTTCTTATCTTAAGCATAAAAATACAATTAGAAATATGCCACAATGTGTAACTTTTCCGAAATGCGAACTGTCATATATTTATTAATTATTCCCTATATATCAGTGAAAAATTATTGTAATAGCATTTTCCCCCAATTTTGGGAAATACTACATGTATTGTGCTTCAGTTTTTAATCTGAACAACTCCGGCCCAAATAAAACAGCTGTCATGACCCTGGAACTTTTTATAAAATGAATTCAAGAACTGAACAATTTTTTTTAAATTATGAAAAAGTTTTATACACTTGCTATTAAATGTTATGTGGGGAAGGTCTATTTTGCCTACAAATGAGGTTTCGTTATATTCCATTTTTCCACAATTACGTCTTCTTCTTCGGCCAGTTTTTATATGTTCGAGAATTTACAATTTAAAATTATAATACATATAAGATATTCACCTTTTTAACATATTCTCTCAATTATATTTTATTGATGCGATGACTTGATTCTTTGTTTGAATATTACAGCAGGTTTTGAGGAAGTGTTTGTTAATTACAACGAATTTATTGACATCACATATGGTTTTATTTACTACAAATATCTAACTATAATTACCCCCAGTTTCCAAGAAATGGGTATCACAAAATCTGTTTATTCGTAAGTTCAAATTAAAGTGGCGGTCTTCTGGGAAAGATGCGGATGCATTCATCTTTTAGGAAATAAAAGTGAACACCAGTAACAAGTTGCAACCGTACATTTTTAAGTTATGAGCGGCATAAAGCTTTTAATTTATTTGATGTCAAATAAATATGGTATTAATAAAATTAAATCGCTATAGAACGTAGTTAATGTTTCAGAATTTGATTTTCAATTATAAAACCTAAAATAAGAAAATTTAAATGTTCTATACTTTACTAGAGGTAATTCTTCTACGTCCAATTCTAAGATTATTATATATTAGAATAAATTAGATTAATTAACCTATTAAAAAATAAAGTTGTTAACTTTTGGATTTTTTTAAAATGAGAATTAAAATCATTGGTTAACTTCTCCGCATATTTTCTGTGAAATTTCTCTCTATAAAATATTCTAACAAATCAGTAAACTCAAATTCTATATTTTTCAATTTCAATTAACACAGGAAAGTTCGCTTAGAACTATAAAACCAATTCTACAACTTCATCGAATACACACGAATGCTCCTTAGATAAATAAATATAATAGATAACGTTCTAATATTGGAAACTACGAAATAAGGGAGTTTTTCCAATTTCTTGGTATTTGAGTTATATAATCAGTTACTGTTAAATTTGAAGCTTTATTATAGAATTTAGAGAATTTGCCAACATAAGATAAAATACAAAAACACAAGTAAGGTAAAAATATAAACGTGTGTAACTAAAATGTTTATTATACGAAACAAAATCAAAATATAACGCAGAAAATTAGCTTTCAATATTTTAACGACTTCTAAATACCTTCGTATTCCTTCTCAGTTGTTAACGACAATTGTTATCGTAGGAGACTAATGAGCCAAAATAATTGGTTTAATCGGTTAATTTATTATTTACTACACCTCATCACTCAGGGAATTTTAAGCTTTTGTAAACATGATTCATCCTTTTTCCACAAGACGTTAATTGTTTTTGAGCGTGTTGTGATTGCAATTTCGCTTAACTTTTCATGTCCTATTTGTCTCATGTAATATTAATGCATATATCAAGACATTTTGTAAGTACTCCGGCAGACTTGCTGTTGGAAATTTTGCTGTCTATATTGACATCGTTGGGAAACTCGGAAGATTTAAATTATCAACAGCGAATAACATTTAGGAGAATATGAATATAAACGTTAAGGATTTTAACGAAAAGATATTATTCAATCTAATGCTAATAGTATAATATTTAAACCAGATTAAAAGGTTTAACGTAAACATTTTCGTTTGAAACACGAACTAAATTTTATCGGATCTTTATGTCTCTTGGGTTTCAACTGAGCAAAATTCATGGACAATGTACCGAACGAATTTGATTAGAAACTATAATGACTAATTTTTTCATTGGTTTTGATAAAGCAACTATTAATTTTGTTAAATTTCTTTACTCTAAAGAATTTTGGAAATATTTCACATAACTTCTGTTGTGCCTTGCTAATCTACAGGTAGCTAAAGGCAATTGAGCCAAAATAACTACCTGTTTTAAAAGTTAAATTTCAAATCAAATCTTGAACAGCGTTCAAATTTCAAATTTTAGTTAACAATTATTTTTTATGTGTTTATCTTTTAATTAAGTAGTAGGAGTTACTCCCAGACCTATGCTTTTCATTCAGTATTATCAATTATTTATAGGAAAAATACATTTACATATTAATTCGAAATAATTATAATTATCCCTGCACTCTAACAACAAATGTCAAATACGAATAGGCTTTTTCAGTGTATAATCCAACTGATACCTTAGCTAAAGTGATAATATAGTCTAGTCAAGTCAAATTGAATAAATGATCACAACATAATTGTAGTAAAGTGCTTTTCATTCATGATACTATACTTTTTCATCCCTCTCGCGACCATATCCAGAAGTTTATATTTTATGTGAGATAATTTGGGATCTTTACATCAAAATTTGGTTAAAAGCAGAACTTTCTCTTTTAGTACCTTTATTTTATAAGCTGGAAAATATATTTTCGTCCAGCAGGTCCAAACAGGTATCAATAGTATTGATTTTAACAAATAAATATCTTAAGATTCTCAGCATAATTCGAGCATTTGGAATTATCAAAACTAGCTGCAGTATCCTTAACAAGGAATTTAGTAATACGCATCATAAATAAAGATACAAGAATTTCTCTAGAAGGAACCTAACTAATTTCCACCAATTGCTTTCGGTCACTTAAATAACAAGATTTGTCAAATAAGGTTTTCGAAAAATCAATACAAATGACATATTGTATTTAAAATCAATTGGTTCCAGTACGAACCTCAAAATAATTTACGCAATAATTGAACCTTTTCATCAAATCACACAATAATTTTCTACACTTTAAGATTTAACCGGAAAAGTTGTAAAATTTATACCTTAGAAAAGTTGATAATTGTCGAAAATAACTCGATTATTAAATTATAATATAAACAGCTATTGAGATTGAATTGAATTTAAATAAATAAGCATAATTCGAAAAATTACTTTACAACGACTTGTCGAAACAGCTTTGACTATACTATGTATAAGTTAAATAATTTGAAGTAAAACAGTTTAATTTTAGACATTTTCAGTGCAAGTTGTATACCATATATTTTTGTGCTTTCGTACACTTGTTCAAACATTTGATTAAATTTTAGATGTCTATTGTTTTTGAACATTTTGAGTGCAAGTGGTACATTTTGTTTTAGTGTTGTTTGTTAAATATGCAAGTTGATTAAATTGTTTGACTTAAACTGATGAATAAAATTGTTTAACATAAAACTATAAAACCAAGGTTTTTGAAAATTTTGAGTGGGATTTGGATATTTTTTCAACACTATTTCTAGCATGGTTTTGTGTATACCTATTTCGACCAAGTGTCTTTTGACACATTTACGTTTAAATGCAAATATCTTGGGAATTATTGAATTACTTATTATTAGAAATAAATTGGAAAAAATAGACTAAAATATAAGTTTATATAATATTTTTACTACTTCCATGTAATAGATATTTCAACAAATTTTTTACAGTTGTAACTATGTAGGAACTGAAGAAAATATCAGAACTCAACTTAGAACTTATCACTGTCTCTATCTATCTCCAGTAAAATGCAAAATTTAAAATAACATCCTAATATGCCCGTAATTGATATAACGACAAATCCTTTCTTGTTTTGTTACAACTGAAATGAGGCTTCCTTAGAATTCAATGTTGATATTTATATGTAAATTAAGATTAAAGGTAATTCATAAAATTTATATAAACGTTATAACATTTTTAAGGTGTCAAAAGATATCTCATGGTAGAGATAGGTATAGCACATACATATTTTAAATTCAGATGGAGAGTGGTGGAAAAAGATACCACATAATTAATTTAACAACCTTTACTACCTTTAATTAGATAACTCATATATTTTTAACTAGTTAACACTTTTAAATATTCATATAAGAATTAGACAGGGGACAAATTAGGTATTCGAAAATGTGTGAGGATCATGTGGGATATCATTTAAAAAGGCTTGTTATGTGTAATGCAAAAATATTTTTTTTCATAATTTCAAATACCATATTTAAAAAGATATTCTAAAAAATATGCGAAAATGGAGCTTTCTTCCTTATTTTTGAAACTGCTGGATTTAAAAATTTGAAAAAAATTAGATAATACTATATATTGCCTTACTTGAAGTTTAATTGACGAATATAACGAAAGCACTAGGTATTATAAATTTCTAGAAATTCTAGAAAATATGATGCGCACTTGACCGGCTTTTTTTATTTTGTAGACGATCTGCATATTGGGCGTAAATACTCAGACAATTTTTCGGATTTCAAATGTTCGTATTCACGAATTTTGGTTAGAAATTATAACGTCAAAATCAAAATTGATTCTAAGGGAGCATGAGATAACTACGTGCACTTTTTTTAATGATCTGAACTTGATCTCAAGTTTTGCATTGAATTGAATTTTCCAAACCGTGACCTACAGTAAAAATGTTAAAATGTTCAATAAACTCATCAAATTCCTATGATTTTATGCATTAAACCTCCCGATTCTACATAAAAGTTAAGAACTCATATCCTCATAATTGTTTTAAAAAATCACTTTTATTCAGATAAAGGAGCTCTTTGCACAGACGAATTAAGATTTCTAAAATCTCTTCAATTATGCGATAAAATATTTAAAATGATTTTTAATAGCCGTTAAGAGGTTAAAAGCACTTTTATTCAGAATCTTGGCGTAAGCTTCAAATTTTTAACTGAAATAATTATTGAATTATTTTTTTGACACAAAATGAGCATTAGGCATGGCAATGTTATGTTCTTTTAACAAAATTCAAAAGTTTTGCTACGAGTAACTAACTATTCAAAAATGGCCATTGAATTCAAAATCCCAATTAGCAGCTTGTTTCTGCATTTTCGAACGCTAATTTTCATCTCATATAATTCATGAAACCATTCTTCACTGGTACATACAAAAATTAATCAACTTTGCTCATTTAAAGATGAAAAATATATTTGACGTCATTAAGTAGGGAATTTTCTCAATCGAAGTCATAGAAATGAGTTGCAGATAATCTGGCATTTATGTAATTTAGTGGCAGATCTTTTCAGTCAAAAATCTAGAACTAATTTATTTTGTCGCAAGAGCAATTCTCTCAAATTATTTCGCTAAGCTTAAAATCAGATCAATGAATGCATTTTTATGTAAGACTGTGTTTTTAGTCGCTTAAATTTGAATCATATCGAATTTGAATCCAATTGAGAACTGTTCGGCCTAAATTCAGAAGTATATAACCATAAAAATATTACAACCTTCCAAATTCAGAAACAGTATTAAAGGTGTATGATAAAACGAAGACAGTAAAAAAAACTGCTTAAAAATTCTGTATAATATGCTACAGTACAAGTTTACACTATCCAGATAAACACAGGTGGAATTGTACTGTACATATGTGTTCAGGCGTTAATAAATTCATAACGATTTCTTAACTCATTATAATTTTACCAATTATATAGTATGTATCAACATATAAAATTGTTAAAACAGATAGTTGAAACTATAAATTGTTTACCTTTTAAGATGCTCTCTCTACTGCACACAACGAATTGCATTTGCGCGAACCTGAGCCTCAAAGTGGCATAAAACTAAACGAAACAAACTTTTATGATGCATCCAACTGGAATATTCCACCATTTAAAATGGAACAACAACGAAACTTCGGAAATTTTAGGGGAGAGTTTCTATAATTTGGTTCGTCCCCCATATACGTGCACGCTTCTATATTGCAATAATGTGCGTGAACTTGAACGGGCTAGTAATAATCCACCAACGAAATATGGTATTAAATAAAAATTTAGCTGGAACTGATAAGATTACGGTCGAATGAATGACGGTCGAACGACGGAAATTTGATGAGAAATGAGTTGTTTTTATAAAATAAGCGCGGCATATAAAAATGGGTCGAAAGTGGACAATTTGACCGTAGTTGAACGTAGAAGAAGAAGGGGTATGTACTATGGTATAGGTAAGATAAATCATATCTTGACCGGCTGACGGTTATTTCAAAAGTGCGGTGAACTACTTAATAAATAGGCTAGGCGTCTTTGGACTTACCTTGGGTAGCCGGGGGGGTGGGAGAAGCTGGACGACGCTGACGCGAAGGACGATGCTATATAGAACCATTCACAGAACTGAACATAACTACGATAAGTGTGTTTCAACATCGAAAAATATAAAAAAAACATCATCGTAAAACAACACTTCCATAAGCGAAGAACGAACAACTCGAACTCGAACTAGTCGCAACAAATTCGACCATCTCCGGGGACACGCGTTTAAACGAAATTAAATTTTTTTTTTTTTTATTTCGTAGTTGTCGTCGTCGTCGTCAACTGAATGCAACAGAACCAAAACTAAACTTGAAACTTCACCATAAACCAAATATATAAATTGGACGAAAAAAAAACGTCAGGAGAGTAAAATGCAACTTTTCATCACGACAAGAATAATACAAATAAAAAATTTACAAGAACAAAAAAAAATTATAATAATTATAAAACGAAAGAAATGGGATTTTTTTTTTACAGAATTTGGTCTTGCTTATAGGTAAGCTAAAGCCCCGTCATAGAGGCGAACCGAAAAAATACTTTTTCATGTGTTTTACTTCTCTAGTGTGTCTGGGGGGACGTGTTGTTGTACGCAGCCTGCATATTGCACTATACACACTCGCTGTTTACATGTATTGTGAGTTCATTTTTACGATATATCTTCTTCTTTTTTATATATATATATATTTTTTATTTTCAAGCGCTCTCAGATTATTTTATTACGATATAGAAACAAAAAACATAATAACTTTTGATAGAAGCTTCACATTAAGTTTCGTCATTTTTCAGTTTTGGTTGTATCGAACTTGTTCGAAATTAAATGTTTCGAACTATTTGGAATATGATGATGAATTTTTAAAAAGTTAGTTCGAGGACGATTTTAAGACCCGTGTCCAGCGCGTAGACCTAGTGGCTGTTATGCCCCCAAAAGTATAGACGTGGTGAAGATGATAAAAACATATATACACATATTCGTACGTTAAAAAAACGAAAAACGAAAAAAAGAAACAAAACGATGCATATACTCGATACTCTCGGATGCGATAAATAAAGGCACTGATTGTTGCACAGAGAGATGAATATATATTTTTTTGACCGGGTTCCTGCTTTTTTTTGGCTGCTACTGCTACTGCTGCTGATGTTTATTGTTGCTGATGTGTGACACATTTACTCCAATCCTCGATAGAATTTTCATGATAGTTAGATATTCTTGATTTTTGGGTACCGGAGCGATATTAAATTTAAAAGGTTTCACGGCTTTTTCCAACACAACACCATATATATTACACGTATCTAGATTTAATATACACGCACAGAGGCACAGTATCTCACATGGTAAAACTGGCGAACTTGGAACGACAGTAGCCAGAAGGGCGCACAAAACGAACGCATTGTTTCAGGTAATATTGGACCCACTATTGGTTGGGGGGGGGGAAAAAATATAGTGTTTAAAAATATATATACTATATAAAAATACACATCTAACTAAAACCGCGAACGTTACACGTTTGTAATCCAATGAGTTTATTGTTGTTTTTCGAATAAGACGGAACCGCCGTTTATTTGTTTTTTATTTTTTTATTTTTCTACGATATGTAAGCTCCACCGATAAAATACGCTTGTATCTGTATATAACTTTTTGCAAGACCTCTATTCAGCAATTAACTTTTTTGGTAGCCATCCCGAATAGGTGTAGTAACACACGTAATAGTTAGGACTGCGTTCGCTACTATTTAACATAATTATTTGCTATTATTGCGCTTATTAACACACACACAATTTACACACAACACGGCCTACATACATACATGTATTTGTTATAGCTGATACACTCTTCGTTAAAATAAACCGACGCCACACTAACTAATAACTATCTTTGCTCCTAGTTTTATCTTCTTCATTTTTATAACTATTTTTCTTCCTGCAGTCAATGTCAATCGTGAAAAATTCGCTTAAACCACTGACGACGATGATGATGATGATGATGATGATGATGAATTTCTAGGCGGAAAAACAAAACGGGTTGAAAGAAAAAACAATAGCTTATCCGCACCACCGTATAGGTAACATTAGAATTTTATTAAAAAAAAGAAGAAGAAAAATATTTCATATATAAACGTAAAACACATATAGGCCCGAATTAAGTTTTTTGTTATTATATTTTTAAAAAAATAGTAATAATAATGCCAATATTAGCCACAGATTAAGTGTCTGTCTCCTATGTGTATATATTTTTAGTTCTTAACAATTTTAGAGCGACTCAATAACTAAAAGTACTATATACAGTACATATAGCGCGAAGCGAGTGTAACCTTCATTGCCCGCGTCCCTACCCCCGCCCCTTACCCCTTTCTTGTGTCTCACACGATATGGTCGCGTCGGGCTACCATACGATGATATGTGTATTAACCCATCCATTTTCAGATAAATATACCGACTTTTAACTTTAGTTGTATATTTTTCCCCGACTATTAAAGTTTGACTGTATGTTTTTTATTTGATATTTCTCCCAATAAGCTCCCCAGCTTTTAGACACAAATATTCAGTTTGCATGTTTTCTCATACATTCTCTCCTCCAAAATGCAACCCCACTTGCATTCGAAGATGCAATTTTTGGTTCAGGGTATTGTGTATGTTATGTGTATTCGATATGAATGCACAAATTTTATACTATGCATTTTCTGTTCATATATGTGATATACTCTCCAAAAACATCGAATACACAACTTTATTTCGCTAGTATGCTTACTTCTCTTCCTCTACTCGTACTTATATTGTGCACTGTGCATTGAGGCTATGCAATATTATTATAAATGCAACGAATTTATATTCCAGCTAAACACACTTGCATATGTATATGTATCTGAGATGCATGTTGATTGAGAATGCAATTTTCTTCAATACAATCACAAACATTTTCGCGCTTATCCGCGAAGCTTCTCCTGTGTACAGTGACATGCAAGTTGCAGCAGCGCAGCAAAGCGGTTAAGATGAAGCGAAGTGGTCGCGACGACGACGACGACGGTGGCGGCGGCAATGTCCGTCGTACGTACAAATAATGAATATATTTTATATATATATATATATATATATTTTTGAAAAAGCGTCATCCATCGTGCCGTGCCGTGTGCCGGGAGCTTCATCAAACTTGCGCTCTCGACGAATAACAACAACAGCAACCAGCATCAAAAAATGCATTCAAAAAGTTTTACGGCACGCTGTGTATCTTATTCACACTTTTGCATCGTATACCTTCTCTATATATGTATACATATGAAATTGCAATCTAGCGTGCCGATATACGTGCATGTCATCTGTCAGTCGGCCTTTTTCTCGTTAATTATTATTCCCGTGCTATTCGGTGTATATTCGAATGCAATATTCCTTTGATAAAGCCTAAAGTAAGCCAGCCGATAAAGTAAATAAACCTTTTTCTTGTTCTAAAACAGCGCGCGAAATTTACATCGTGAACAACACCTTTGAACGAAACAGGCTGTGAAAATTGTAACATGCATATGCACACCCTGTGCTGCAATGTACAAAAAAACTTCTCCATTTTTTATTTTTTTATTTATTTTTTTCACATATATGCGAAAGCAGGCACAAGCCCCGAACCGGCGACGGCACACAAAATGCATCGCTGCGCTGCATCACTTTTTTTCGGGGCACGCACTAAAACAGTCTTATATAGAGACGCTTGACGCATTATGAGCCCAAGAAAAGCTCTTTAGCGTATGCGTTTTTCCTCGTTTATTTTTTCCTTTTTTTTTTTGCATTATTTTTTTACTTGGCTTGCATTGCGCGCTCTGTGTGGTGTACAGGTTTTGTAAGAAAATCCATAATGCGTTTCGAATGGCGTGCCTGGCATATGCAAGTTTTGATGCATGTGTGCGGTGCGCGGTGCATTTCGTGAGGTGAACGATATACTTATGACATGCACACAAAATCCCCCTATAGAAACAAAAAGGCAAAAAACGCCATTTTTGTCATTTTGACCAAAAGTGCGCTTATATAGTAATGTACTTTTGGTTTTTTTTTTAAAGGCCTCCCAAATTGTTGCATGTCCATTTCTATAGAAGACCGCCAACCGTCCTACCCTACTTAAAAAAATACCCAACGGTTGATACGTGCATTTCCGATATTAAACTCATCCTACGACAACAACTGTAACATATATACATGCACATACACGTTTCATATAATCAAAACAACTCTTTTAACATGCAATTTTTAGGGAATCCACCCAGCAACAAAATCACACATAAACACATCAATTTTTGATGACAAGTAAAACTGGTCACCTTTTTTATCACATTAATTGACCTCTTCCACCAAAAGATGATATACTATAATTCAATATTTACAACTTATTCACACCGAACAAAATAATATTTTAATTAGATGATAAATGGTATAAAATAAATGAATTATCTCTGTAATTTCAATTATCATACCATCACCTACTTTAGTCATAATACGATATCCCTTAACTTTAACCTATGTGTTGAGTTGGCCAGCATTTTGATATGATGATTAATTTTCTGAGAATGCGATGGCTCATATATTGAAAGTAGTTTGGCATCATTATATCAAAATTTTCTATAATGGGCCATTGGCTGCTTTCTTTGTAAAAATACTAAAAAATAAACACTGTTCAATATTTTTCAAAGTTTGTTGATTTATTGAAAAAAGTAAATCTTCCGATTAGTTATTGTATTTTATTTCATTTAAATTAAATCCTGTCAATTCCATTTTGCAGCACATTTTCGATGGTTTGGAGCTTTATTTTACATATAGCTCGATCAATATTGTGCTTAAATGTCTCTCGTTTTTGGATTGTCAGCATTAGCATCCGATCTTTAACGGCACCCCACAAAAAAAAAGTCTGGCATTTCTTTTCAAAATTTACAGTGTTTTGACAAAATAGCATTCACTTTGGAAACAAGTTTTCAATATTTCCTAACATTGTTAAAACTTAAATCTATTCATTTCGTACTGCAAAAATATGTGACTGTATTCCTGTCAACTTTTTGTGTGCAATAGTCTGTTCAAACTAACATGTAATTTAAAAAGAAACCAACAGATGGCCCATCCTTTATTAAAATATGTCAATTATATAACACTTCATACAGTACAATTTTCAGTGCAAATTCGTAATAAAGATAATTTTAATATAGTATAATTTATCACAATATCGAGTGTTGGTTTTCTAAAATACAATATTTACTGCCAATACTTTACAACCGAAATTAATGTTTGCTCAATTTACCTGTTTATTTCATATAATGTAGATATTGCGCTAGTTCATTATAAAGCTATCTCTGTCACCAATTTTAGCTGATTTAGAAATTTTACCATATGAACTCTATGAAAATTCCGGACAAATATTTTTTTAATTGATATACCTATTTTAATATTAACATTTTAATTATTAAATAATTGTTCAGACTTTTTTCTATATGAATTATATCTTATTTGTTGCCGTCACAATTTAATGTGAATTACTTTCCCGAGTAAAAATGAACTGCACCTCGATGGCACCACGGCCGCGCTGTTTTTAGATGGCGTATAAGAGTCGTAATTTAGTTACAAACGACAACGACGGTATTTAGACTGCACCACGGCCGATCAAATTTATATGGATAGATATTTATAAATTGGTTCAGCCGTGGTGTGTCTGAGTTAAGGCCCTATATTAACTAGCCCTTTTACTCGAGTCTCAAAAAAAAGTCGACTTTAAATGTGTCCAGGTCCATAAAATTGGGGCCGGGAATTTAGAAATTAGGTATTAATATTATATTAATAATGATAATGAAAGGTATATTGTTTAGGTTTAATTTATTTCAAAATCGAGTCATTCTCCAGGAATCTTTAGAATAGATGAGGGCTGAAGGGTATGTTTTGAAAATATTTAATTATTTTAGTTCAATCTTCAATTGTGTTTTTGCACGAACAGAAGCACATTTTTATAGAGATGATTTTTTTTTTGTCATGTATATATGTATCTCATCATTTTCTCTTCAGTTAAAAAACAAATTAAGAATTTTCTTTTAGTAATAACCGCTATTATAACACAAAAACTTCTAAAGACAATTAATTACCACCGCAAAAATTAGATAATGGTATATAATATTTGAAAATTAAAACTTTTTAAAATAATGGATTTTACTGCGTGAAGAACTTTATAAATTCAACTCAAAATAACGACAAAAAGATTATTTCTATCTTTGTTATTTTAAAATTATTTTTTATGTCGTAAAATTTATAATATACACAATTTTTAGAAGAGCAAGAAGCAAATTTCTTATTTCAATTTTAATTTTACTAATAAGATAACGTTAATAATAATTCAAACCAGCCGTATAAAATTCGAGACCTAACAACAATTTAATGTATCGGAATTACATTTCCTTTGCTGATGATGCGGTTCGAATATTGAATTCTATAATTGAGTAATTTATTAATAATAAGCGTTTTAATAACTAAGATACTTATAACTAGCTTTAGTAATTAATACGAGTTTCTCATGCACGAACTAAACGTACGATCAGCTCATTTGTTGTAACACTTTGAATAATCAAGTTTACAAAATTCAGTTAAATAACAAATAACAAACGAGTTTGCTTTTTTCACTCTAAAATTTTCATTTTTTTCAAAATTTCTTAATTTTATAAAACCATTTAAAAATAATTATTAAATCTTAGAAATAACACTACCAAATAATCTGAATGCGATTTAGTGTAGTTAGGATACAAATAATAATATACAGAAAAATGTTTATATCTGGAAATTTTAAATCGACTTTCTTCAGTTGTCTCAAGTTTTCCTTATACTAAATGAAAATAAAAAAACTAATGAATAGGTCCTAAAATTTAAGAGTTGAACGACAAAAGTTGTCTGTCAATTTATCGAAATCATTTATTAAAAATGCTAAGATTGCAAAGAGCGCAGTTTGAGGATTAAAATTGTTAGTACCTATGAGGTTTCATATTATATGTACTATAAGAATCTATGGTTTCAATTTTTAAAGTTTTAATGGCGTTTATAATAGAACGCCATGATTTCGCATTGATGTTGATGCAATTTTCCAAAGTTTTGAATAAAAAGCCATGTAAAAAAGCATTGTGGATAAGCCTTTACAATATTAAATTGATAACCAATCATAGAAAGGTCATAAAATGTGTATTACTCTACATATTCAGTAATAGAATGTTCGAAAAATGATATAAGATATTTAATATATGTATAATATTGGCATTTATTTGTTTTGAAAGCTCAAATGTTTGAGGGGAGAAATATGTGTTTAACATTTCGAAACGTGTGAAGTTGCTGTAACCCATTCGAGGAGGGACACATATCATAACCTCAGAAATCACGCACAGAAAGGGCTTTTCGCACCAAAAGAGAATGTGTGTAGGGCCGCGGGTCACCGAGCAATTTCCGCAGTGACTTTGTGTCAAAAGTTCTGCAGATTTCTTAGATAAAATGTCCTTATTCAGCTCGGATTCCTTTCTATTGTCACACCCCTCCCTTCAAGATCTAGGGAAAAAAGGGTTTTATATATCACTTTGCGTATGACATGGCTCACATTGAATTGTTTTCCTCCCAGAAAATCGCTTAAAGCAGTTCCCTTTGTTTTTTAATTTTCTGGGATTCTCATTCAACAAATATGTCTGCTAAATTTAGTCTTGTTCTCCTTTATATCAAAGTGTCGCGTTTAAATATCGCACTGATGCCACTTTTTTGCTAAGGCGCAAATACACCAGACGTTTTTGCGACATAAAGTCAGCTATATGTTGGTGTAGGTCAGATTGCACTTATAAAATATTTTTTGAATTAAATTAAATTTTTTTTCAATTGCAAAATTATCTTTTGCATACATATAATAACGGACTATCTGTTACGCTTTCAACAAAAATAGTTATGGTACTACATGTAAATTCTAATGTGCTTTTATTATAAAATTAATAAAAACTTCTCAAAGTCATATTAAAAGTGATTTGAGAATTTTGTTGGGTTCCTATATCTATTATACATATCGCTCATTAAATGCAATATCGTCATAACTAAAAAATAACTGTTTTTGAATTATTTATACGGGTGGACTAAATTTCGTATATACTTTTAACTGTAAAAACGTCATATCTGAGCTTTCATAATTCGCGACGAGGGGGAGGTAGTTTTGAAACCATTTCTTACTGAAATACCAAAGAGCCTAATCTTTGAAATGCATTTTATGAAAAATGACAATTTTTGGGTTATGACGTTATTGTATTTAATGAGCGATATGTGACAAACTATTTTTCGACTAAAAAAAATCAATTGTTCCAAAAATTAGAAAATTTTCCTCTGTTTGATAGAAAATTCCAGCTCGCAATTTATACTCCTCGAATTAAACAACATGCTGTGCCGAAAATAATTCTAAACAAATTATCCGTTTTGCCTATAAAATGTTAAAAAATTGTGCCTTTATAAAATAAACATTATATTTTATACAAATTTCCAAAAAATATCATTGTATCTAGAGAAATTAAGTTTATTTCTAGATTTTATATTTACAGCAGTTAACTAATGTTAGGTGCATAAATACATCAAAGTAATAAATTGTTTCATTATTCCATTCGTGAAATAACAGCTTCTGTATTCTTTCTAATTCTTCTATTTCAATTGAATATTGATGGTTTTCAGCATTTTGCTTCTTACTTCCTTCTAAACTCCTGCAAAGAAAAATGAATGCAAAAGTTTCAACAACAATTGATTTGTTATAAAAAAATGTTATGATTTTCACTTAGAATGATCGTATTGAAAAAAAAAAAAAATTTAAATTTAAAAATCGAATTATTTTTTTAAAGTTCTTCCAAAGTATTAGGATAATAGAGAGAGAGAAAGATATGAATTATCCTATTTATTGTATAAAATACTTTGGACAAAAACTATAATTCTTCAAAGCAAAATACATATTATAAATTTTAAATTTAACACAATATAAAAGATGTAGAAAAGCATGTCTGTATCGACAAACAAAATTCATTGATTTCATTATTTGAAAAGTCCACATTTCCTTTATTATAAAAGTTAATTAATTATTTTATTAATTAAATTAAGAGAACGTTGTCTTGATTATTTTTTGAGTCTCTGCGATACTAACCAATCCAAATCTATTTACTTTTTATGTTTTCGTCTTAATTTAATGGTTCATTCTTTCTAATTGTTAACACTTTTAAATCTGAATAGTAAATATTTTTGGAAAATGTATTATTTTATCGTACAACAAAATGTTAAGGTCTGAAATTAATGTGTCACAATTATCGCACTTATGAAATAATGTTTACTAAAACATCTTAGAACTACAACTTCTAAGTTTAAAGTTCAAGAGCCTTATACGGAATTATTCGTTTCTTATGGGCTGAAGTACGTACACAAATTATTTTAAAAATTAAGAAAAGAAAACATCAAAAACATAGGAGTTATATCGACTTTAATTTTAATTTAAATATTTTCATAAGTTAGATTTGAGCTTAAGTTTGTATGATCTGTTAAGGAGGTAACTGTTGAAAAAAAAATTTCGATTTTTTTCTTTTTATATATTTCGATAGATTAGCACTTCAAGAATATATGTGTAAAATTTCAGATCGATATCTTAATAATTGTTCTTTCTACAGCTCTCACATTCCCCCTCCGTTCAACTACGATTTCGGAGCGCGCGCGGCCTTGTAGCCGCTCGAACAGCTGCCGCGTGTATTACCTATTATAATACTTTCTAAATGTATATTACATAATACACTAATACATAGTTCCTTATACTATTATACCTAGAAGGTATCCACTATCACCTGGGATTCGCTGATTAAGGGTTAGTTAAAAATTGTTTTACTTATGTCACAAAATTTCTTTAAGAAAACTTTAAATGCGTTTTCCTCAAAACGCTCTTTTTCGGTGCGCGTCGTAAAATTGTGAAAAAACTATTAGGCCGATTTACTTCAAATTTTGCATACTCTTTTACTTAATATTTAACTATAGAAATAACCTAGTATTAGAGTAAAAAAACAAATTTTGTTGATTTAGGATCAACTTTTTCGTGTTAAAACATAACGAAAATCGATACATCAATGTTCGAACGTGCACTAAATCATCAAATTTTTTTTTTTCTTTTGGCGGAACAATATGTTATTTCTATCCTTTATAACAAATATTGAGGATTTTTCTTTGGTACATGCTTGCAGATGCATACTTTGGCCAGGATTTTACGAGGCGCAATTTGTATTTTCCTTTTTTGGACTGCATGCGCGCTGCATCGTGACGGCCGCCATTTTGTTAAAAATTCTGTTTTTATAATCACAATGTAAACTTTAGTCCTCAGTAAAGAAGTGTGGAAAAAATCAAAAAGATATCTCGGATAGTTTTTTTTATCGATTTTTTAAAAAAAGTTCCATTTTTTGGGGATTCAACAGTTGGTTACCCCTTTAAGGAAAGAAGAGTTCCGTACCAAAGAGATAAATACATTAATCATCAAAATTCACCAAGTAATTTTAGCTTTAGGTGGGAACAATATAATGGAGGTATTCATGCCTATTTCGGTATATTTCGAGGCTGTACTGTTGTATTCGGCATTGTAAATATGGGTACAATGATGTACTATAATCCAACACAATATCGTATAAATTACAACATCAGTCCAATTTAACAATACCAAAAGACTATTGTAACATGAAAGTGCAGGGCACTATTTCATAAAACCAACGAATTCACTATTAATTAGTGTTTTATAAATATTAATTGCTGTTAATATTTTATTAGTCTCACACTAATAATTATTAGGACAATTTTATTACTATTTTATAAAATTGTATAAACCAATTATTATAACTATAAGTGGTTCATTTGTAAATAATAATCATACTTTTATTAGTGTAGAAAGACCAATAAAACGCAACTACCTAAAAATCTACTTAAACTAGATGTGTTTTTATGACACGAATTTGACGAAAAAATCATTCAATATTTTCTTGTAGTAGTAATGAAAATGATTGTCGATTAAAATTTCTTGTGACTATGAAGTGCAAATTTTCAAGGAACAAGGAACGCATTTATTTCAATATAGATCACCAATTTAATGAAAATTCAGAATTAAGTTGTCAATCCTGACTGAGAACTTTTATTATGCTTGCTCTCCTATTTAATGAAAACTAAATGTTTCTTATAAAAAATATTATTAAGTTTACTGATTACAAAAATCTTTACAAATGCTTCTCGAAATATTAAAGATTTTTAACAGAAATGTAACGATTTTGCTAATACAAAACTGATTTTTTGACATTTCACTCAAAAACATTTGATTGAGTCTGGTATATTGTGTCGTGTAGAGAGTACACCACATTTCGCACCCTTAACATCTGTAGAAATTTTTCTTGATCTAAGATTAGGTAAATCGTGGTCTAGTCTAGGCAATCCTAAAATTTTAGATAAAACCAAAAATTTCATCATTAAGGGTGCCACGAATTTCATCTAGAATCATCTCTAGTATATGTTCGTTGTCTAAATAAATTGCATACGAACAAAATGCATATTCGCCATATATTCTTTTAAGAATTCTACATCTGAATCTATTGATAAAAATAAATTGTAATTTGTCATCCCATACACAAAATGCTTTTTCATTTCAAATCCGAAGACTCTCCGTACACAAAATGTTTATTAACCGAAGATTTTTCTTTTATAAAATGTATATTTATTTACTACATATGCTAGGCAGTCAGCCGTCAGCCGTTGAGAGTGAATTTTTGAAATTTGAAACTTAACTAAAAATTTACATATTTTTTTAAGTACAGAAAAGAATGTATGTATGGAGTATGAAAGGGTTGAACAGTTAGATGGGTAAAACTTCCGCTCTTGTTTTTTCTTTGACAATGATGAAATATGTTAAAGACATGTTTTGTATCTTAGGCAAATCATTTTTTATTCCAATTTTTTAATTTAATAAAATTAATTAATATTTTTTTATGATAATATGTTCAACTGTTCGACATATTCAGTATATATATATTTTTAAGTTTGTAATATTTAATTCTATAAAAGTATATTCTTATATGTACAAAAGGTAATAAATATAATTTTTTTCTTTTTTTACATACAATATAGAAATTAGTATAATTTCTATATAGATGTAACTTTTTAAAAATAATCAGTGGTGATTTTCTCATACCACAAAGGTAAAAAGCATTTACCTTTTCAATAGTCTTTTAAAAAAACTGCCCTACAGAAATATTGGTGTATGAAAAAAATGCCCTCAGAATGAAAAAATAGAATACTTCAGATATCTCATCACAAAATTCATTAACAAAGGTAACAAAATAATAGGTCCTCTCCACTAGGCAATAAATATTGGCGCCTTTACTCAATTTGAATGTACTGAAATATTATAAATAGTACATTTTAACTGCGATCAATAAACAACTTTAGCACTTATTGATTTACTCAGATTGTAACTGATAACTGAAGAAATTCAAGCATATTTTTTGAAATAATTCTTACTCTTTCTTTCGCTGCGAAAAGAGTACAGTCAATCTGTCGTGAAAATAAGCTTTAGGTGGAAAAAATTTTCTAACGAGCAAATGTACGTGGAATCGTTGAAGGGTAAGGAGACAAAGTGATTTGTCATAAATTTGTCACTTTCACACCCTAAACTTTTTTGAAAACTCAAAAAAACTCAAAAAAAAATTTTTTAACGCATTTATCTCGGATTCTATGCATTTTTCAGAAAAATTTATTGAACAAAAAATGTAGAGAATGTTAAAACCTACAATTAATGTCATTGACCCAATACCGTACGACAAAATCTGCGCGCTGTAGGTGGCGCTGAAGTTCGTAAACATGTGTTTTTCGACTTTTTTGTCCGCAAAACGTTTTCTTTCAGCAAAAAAGTGAATGAGAAAGTTGTTGCTCATAAAATTACGTACAATATTTATTTAAAACATTTTTCTGTACGACTTACCTTTTAAGAGTTATAGCGCAACAAATGCTATGGCTTGTAGGTAAAACCAGGTAACTCCATTCGTAAGATTTTAAAAATATATTTTTCTCAAAAATCCAAAAAATAATATTTCTCTTAGATGTTATATAATTGTCGATTTGAAGTTCTAAGAAAACGGTATTGAAACTAAAATTTCTGGAAATGTCTGAAAAACAAACTTTGTTGCGGTATAACTCGAAAAAGGTAAGTCGTAGCGAAAAATGTTTTCAATAAATATTGTACGTAATTTTATGAGCAACAACTTTCACTTTTTTGCTGAAAGAAAACGTTTTGCGGACAAAAAAGTCGAAAAACACATGTTTACGAACTTCAGCGCCACCTACAGCGCGCAGATTTTGTCGTACGGTATTGAGTCAATGACATTAATTGTAGATTTCATTGTTTTATACATTTTTTGTTCAATAAATTTTTCTCAGAAATGCATAGAATCCGAGATAAATGCGTTTCAAAAATGTTTTGAGTTTTTTTCAATTTTCAAAAAAGCGTAGGGTGTGAAAGTGACAAATTTATGACAAATCACTTTGTTTCCTTACCCTTCAACGATTCCACGTACATTTGCTCGTTAGAAAATTTTTTCGACCCAAAATGACAGATTGACTGTACTAAAAGTCGAAAACTAGATTTTGTTTTGTGAAATTTTTTTCTTTTTCAAGTTTGTAAGATATCTTTTTCAAAAAATTAAGTGTTTAAAAAAATTAGATACTTTATTTCTTATTTTTTTAATACAAGTTAGTAGTATAGATATTTTTAAAAATATTTAATTAAGTATATATTTAATATGTAAAAATGTAACTTTATTTTAAATAAATATGTTAACGCTATTTAAAAAAAAATTGTCAATTTAGTTAAAAATGTAAATTACCACCCCCCTCTTCTACTTTTTACTTTGAGAACCCCCACCCTGGCTACCGCCCTGGGTGATAACATGAAATCTGTTTATAAAATATCTGTATTAGAAACTACAGATTGAATTTGTAATTCCATATTTAACTCCTTATTTACAAAATTCCAGTAATTATCTGCTTTAGACTTTCTACATACATATTGATTTTGACACGAGTGGCTTTCTTTCTATTAATGTAACTAATTTTTTCCAATTGTTATCGATTTAAGGGGAGGTTCTCATCTAGAACGTCAAAAAGTAGGTAAAGTTCGTGATTTTTTTGAAGGCAAATGACAAGACATAGGGAAATGATATTTGGCATTATCTTTTATTGTATATTTATCTGTACGAAAAAAATTTTTTATTAAAAAAAAAATCAAAATGGCGCCCGTTATTCAACTTCTCCGGAGGCATGTTTTTCGAAAATGGCCCAGCTGCGTACAATTTAGGGGTCGCAGATTGGTCTGAAATCAAATAATGATGACATTATTATAAACTAGACTAAATTTGTCTCAGAAAGAGTGGACGACTTTCAAAAAAAATTTAAAATTGACGGAATGGCGCGATTTTGAAATTTTAAGGCCGTTTTCGGCCGTTTTTTTCATAGTTTATCACTTACAAAAAGGAGATAATGTTACAATTTTCAAAATGTGCTCCACTCTTTCTATGAAGAAAATTGTTTACTTTAATATGCACGAAACTAGAAGTTGATCGGTTGAACCGTTTTTGAGTTATCTTGTACGCAAATTTCAAAAATCTTGAAAAACAAAGTTCCGAGATAATCGTGATTGAACGGCACGGCACAGGCTGAGCGCCCCACTACGATCATGACACCGCCAGAATCAATGGGCTGTAGAATCCGTTCTAGTGCTCGGATCGACTAAATATTTTAAAGCAACATTCTAGACATATTAAACTTTAATAATATGAAATAAAAAAAAAATCGAAAATTTCAAGATTCTAGATGAGAACCTCCCCTTAAGTCGATTCAATATAAAGTCGATTCATTCATAGTACCTATACTCTCGCGATACAGGCCATTTATTTAGGAAGTGTGAATTTAATAATAGCTATAACCTCGTGACGGCCGTTGACATATTTCTGAATTTGAATAGCTTATTTGTTGAACTCGTTCATAATATTTGTTCGACAAACAAGTATAATTCGAAATTGACGTCATTTTAATCGTCATTGCTCATTTTCAGGTGGAGCTTTTGGGGTAACGACCAGCAGCGAAAGTGCTTACCTTTCGCTGGTTATCTCAGGGGGGTTCATTGTTCCGGCTGAGGAAAAGAAGGCCTATTTTCGTTCTACGCACAAATTCTCCTAATCGGCCCGACTACGACGGAGCTCACACTTTAGATAAAACGGGGGTCTTATCTGCCTTTAACCTTTTCGGCTGAAATAAAATTCACAAGGTTCGTCATTGTTTGTTGCCACCACAAACAATACGAAGGCAAATAAAAACGGGAGATGTGCCTTCACCCGAAGAGTTCAAAACGCGCAGGCCTTGAAACCGACGAAATTCTCAGACGAAGCGAAAATCTGCATCTCGTCAGAATGAGGGGGGCTCCACCAGGCAGCCCCAGCAGCGTTCGAATCGAGCCCCACAGTCCCAAAAAACTACAGAGGCAGAAAAATGCACACGCACACCACCAGCCCGACCCCATCTCTGACGTGTGTGTAAGAGTCACACACGTCCCGTGTCGCGGCCGTTCGCACGGGATTTGGGCATTGATACATTCGCCCGGCGAAAAATGGCTCATGTGTTGCCCTCGCCGCGCCAACATACAGCGGCGAAGACCAGCCGCAGCCAAAATTGCTTGGCCTAGGTCATGGACGGCGGATGCAGGAAGCGGCGACGGCGACGACAGACATGAGACAATTCGTCGAACCCTTCCCGCCCCGTCCTGAAGCTGCTCGATTGCGAGCGAACTAGCGCGGTGGCGGCCGTTTTGGACCCCGAAATATCGCCGCGTCCAGCGAAACCGTCGTCGGGTGACGCGCAACCCGCGCCCGGTCGCTGAACCGGCGAGCGTCAACCCGGCCGGCATTGAAGCAGGTCATGTCTGCCGTGCCGTCGCGTCGTCAGCAGCCCCTCAGCACGCCGCGCCCCCCGCACTCACACACAGAAGAGCGCGATTTTCGGCAACATTGTTTCACTTTCGCTGCTTCGTAGGGCGCGGGGCCGGCTGCGGTGCGGTGCGGTGCCTATTTGCTTTCGTTGTTCGCACGCTCCGCTGCTTGGGGCCCACGTTTTTGCAGGTCATTGACCCGGGTCCCGCAGATTCGGAAGCTTTTGTGCACGCTGCCATGGAGCTGTGTTGGATTGGGTTGGGCCCCTCCTAGGGGGCAGCCGGGTGACGGATTTAACGCGTCCGCTTTTGATCGCGTCTTTCATCAACCCTGCTCCCATAAATAGAAAAAAAATTCAATACTTTTATTTTCTGGCAGTTTTTTTTAATACATTTTTGAGGCGAAATAACTTGAGCCTGAGCGGCGCGATGGTGACGGCGTCGAAACCGAAATTCCCTCTCGTTTTCATTAAGCGCCCCTGGGCCAACGCTGCCGCCCCTGCGGCCCTCCACCCGGCGCATTTTCATTCATGCCCCCGTGAGTTGATTTTGTCGTTGCACTCACTTTTCGCCGAATTTACGACTTCACGCTCTGTGAATGCACCGCGGACGCGCGCGGTACGACGGCATCCGCTAATTTAGGATTCGATTGGCAATCAGCCAGACGACCATGAAAATGAGCTCACGTTGTTTCACGCGCCGACGACGGGGAGAAAATGTGTTTACGGCCGAATTTCAGATAAAAGGGTTTCTGGCAATTTTCACTTGCGTTTTCACCACCCAACAAAACAAAAAAGAAACAAAAAGAGGAGCACCCAGCTGCGGCTGGCACTGGCGCACCAAAATGCGTGCGAATTTGCGAACGGAGCCAAAATAAACGTCAACACTTTTCGAATGCATTATAAATTTTGCGAAGTACACTCTATATCTAGGGATACATTTTTGAATGCAAGGTTAAGGTATAAGTAGTTATATAGAATTTGAAATGCAGTGTTCCTTGCTCATTTCATGGATGTTTAAAAAAAAATATGACAGAGAAAACCGGTTAAAAGCGAGTCGCAATAAGGGTTCCATAAAAAACTTCTTTTTTCAGCAACTTTGAGACTGACGAAAAAAGCCGGTTATAATTCTTGTTATCTAAGACTAAAAAACCTCCTAACTCTGATAATATTAAAATTTTAGCTTTAGAAGCCTAGAAGATTAGGGAGAACAATGTTTTTTCGCTCATCTTTATAACCAATTCACCAAAAATTTTGAAAATGAGATATATGTATTTGTAATTTTTGAAAGTAGCCCTTTCAAATGATACCCCACACGATACAAAAAGAGAAATATTTTATAATCTTTGATTGCCAAATTTCAAATTCTTACGTTACGTCGTTTTCGACAAAATTCTTTGTGACAGACAGACAGACGGACGAATGCAAGAGTGATCTTATAAGATTCTTCTTTTTCCTTTCGAAATCTTCTCCAATCAACAACAACATTTACATAAGTATCTAAAAGAAGTCTACAACATTGGAACGAAACATGTTCAATAGTTTTTGAGAAATCGCGATCGCTGGATAGAAGAATGTGTTTTTTATGAATTCATTATTATTTTGATGAAATGAAGACGTGCTGTCGAATCAATATGATTTGATACTCGAATCTTAAAGAACGCCGACTGGCAATAAGTTCGATGCAGAACATAAAACACCATAATCATTGAGTTCCGGATTGATTTAATTAAGTAGAAAGTTGACCCCTAAAACATAATAAACGCCATTTGCACGTGAAATCATTTTTTTATCGTAAACGATATGTTGCAATATCATGAATATTCTACATTGAAAGAAAACCATTGATAAAAATAATTAAAATCGTAGGTTAAGAATAAAAACAATAAAGTTGGTTATTTTGAACAATGTAAAAAAAGTGTTAATCGTCTAGCGCTTAGTTTAAATAAGACCAATTATATGATGTTTGATTCCAAATTAGAACTACTATTCAAATGAATGTTCGTAGAAATCATTCGCATAATAAAAGCTGTGTCCCACAATGTGTTTCAGAAGCAAACTATTTTGGAGTCAAGACACTATTAAGACATTAAGGTGAACTATACTCCATTTCCGCTATGCCCTAACTGTGTAATTTACGGGGTTGGGCTCGGCGCCGTAGGAGGTATTCGTGGGTAAGCCGTGTGTGCCCTATTCTCAATCTAACTAAAGACCCAGGAAAAAATATATATTGTAAAAAACTACGCCAGAAAGTCACAAACAATTTTTAGCGATTTTTCCGTACAGTCATAACCTACAAAAAACAAATAAAAATCGGCATTTTATTTTTTTTTAGGTGCCACGCCGGTTGAAAAAAAAATCTGGAAAAATATATGATATGAAAAACTATGTTAGGAAGCTATAACAAAATGTTGGTGATTGTACCAAAATTCAAAATGGCTGAAAAAAAATGTTTCTTAGGTTATATCCAGTTTTCAGTTCCACTCCAAATCGGTCAACGCGTACAAAAGATATTAATTTTTTTCGAAACTTTTAAAGTTATTTCTCACCCCTTGGCGATTAATTATTAAGGGACGAAACTTGGCCAAATTGTTACTTGTGTTAGTCCTGACGATAAAAAAAATATAACAGCCATAATAGGCGCGGGGGTACTTTATCCTTTCTTCCCCTATAGCCTTTATGATTTTAATATTCTTAAATTTGTTTTTACTAACCGGTCTATGTTTCGTCCTCATGGCTCAGGTGCAGTCACCCGTAGACAGCAAACTTGTCCTTTATTTGTAATTATATGTAAATGAGTTTAACTCAGAGGTATGTTATTTACTTAGAGCCAAACATTTTTAATGAATTACCCCAAAGACTAATCTAACACTAACAAACTATAAACTGAAATTAAAAAGACATTTTATTTTATTTATATTAATTAAAAAAAAAGAAAAATCCGCCTTGTATATATTTTTATTGTAAGTGAATGAATTTAATTATGCTTAAAATTTTATAATTTTTATATGAACTTCAAATGAATTTAACTGGCATACAGTCTATTGCAATCCTAACGCACAAGCTCTGCTTATGTGAATGATTAGTAAGTTTAGCTTTATTTTCCTTTGTACTTACTTCACTATTGTAAAATTTGTATTAAGCTGTAATAAACTAAATTAAACGTAAACTTAAATTCATAAATCTATAGTATAGAATTTAAACATTCATTAAGGGGCGTAGATAGTGTCCTTTGCATTTAAATTTTAGCAATGTTTGGATCTCTTTCACTGTTTTCCTGAAAATTTGGGGGCATGTAGGGTTTTTTAGTGACTAGAGGGTTCTTTAAGGATTATTATGAAAAAAACAAACTTTTTATTTAACTCCACTTTAACTAAGTTCCATGGCATATGGAAACAAAACATAAAATAACTGATGAACTTTTCCGTACAAATTTTTGTTTATGAAGTCCTGACACCTTTTTCTTTAGATTCATCTATTATTATCAACATATCTGAACGAAACAACTTAACAATATTATCAAGATTTTAATTCCTATCACAAACGATTCTCTTGTAACAATTGAGCAAAACTGCTTTAAAGTTCCACAAATAGATGCATTTAGTAATACGCCATCAAAATTAGTTCTTCCGCTGATATGCAGGGTTTCACATGGGAGCCTACAGAGCCCAAATAGTTTTGAATTTTAACACATTGTTGACGAGTTAGCTCGTAATTTCATGCCCAAACAAAAATTTTAAAAGTTATGTAAAGAAAATGTCCAACGTTTAATTTCATTTCATTCAGTATAATAAAAATTTATTGGAGTTTATTTGGAATGTTTTACTTTACCTCCGTATTCACTTACAAAATAATAGCCGGTGACACGACATAGTTTCTGTGTAAAATTGCCGGTCAACAAAGTGTTAAAATACCCTTTTATATCCTTGTTCAATAGGCCAGACAACAAAATTAACCCAAAAAAGAAAATCAATTTTTCTTCAAAAATCCACGCTATTGGTCCCTTAAAGCTGCGTTTTTAACTTGTACGAAATCTGGTTAATTTTTAAAAAATTTCCAAAAATTACTCAAATACGACGTTTTTAAATTTGTAACCATCATAAATATAAAACCATGGTATGGGTTGAAAATCGATTTTCGAATATCGGGGTTTGGTTTGCAAATACGAGTACGTTGTGTGAAAAATTGTTGATTTCCAAAAACATATGTGTACACATGACTGTAGTGTAGCCTAGTGGAACGTTTGTTGACAACTCGAGAAAAAATGCACAAATGTGACATAGCACCTTCATCCACTCATGTCTTAAAAAAATGCCAGGAAAGTTTTTATATTTTAATCGAAATATAAATCAGCGGCGAATCCAGGAGCCGAGCGGTGCGGTAGGTGCGATAGCACTCCCCAAAAGTAATGCAAATGTGAAAAAAATTGTGACGTTATGAGTAAAAATCTCTATAGGGATTATATCGCACCCCCCAAAAGTAATTTCTATCCACTGCTAATATAAGAACATGTTTTTTTTCGGTTACAAGGTCAATGGATTAAGAATGATAGAATTAAATTTTCTTGTCTTAGGATTAAGCCGCGTTTCACTTGCTTTTGGCTAGGTTATTTAATTAAAATTTTCCTGATAAGGTTCAAGGAGTGTAATACTCGCTTTCCTCCCGGCTACTGGATTTGTCAATTTTTTCGCCTTGATTAGGTACACCAGCAAAATAATTGAAAATGGATGGAAAAAATATTCAAACAAGGATTTAAAGTTACTTATGATATACGATTTTAAAATTGGATTAAAAATAACAAAAATTAATAAAAAGTTTTGTTTTTTAAAAGGAACAGTAAGCAAAATTATGAAAAAGACCAAAGAACATGAAAGTGTTGAAATCGCTCCAAAAAGTGGAGGACCAAAGAACACAACCAGCCGTATTGATAACGTAATAAACCGACTCTCGGTAGCAGATCCCTCAAAAGCAGCCGAAGATATAAAGAAAATAGTATGTGAACAAGATGTTCATCTAAGCTCAAGGACTATTAGACGAAGACTCTATGAATTTGGTTTATATGGCCGCCATGCGTTAAAAATACCAATGATTTCCTCGAAGAACAAAATTCGCCGTCAATGTCAATGTTTTGCCATGGCCCGCCCAGAGTCCTGACCTAAACCCCATAGAAAACCTATGGGGTGAATTAAAACGTCGTGTAAGGGGTCATAAGGGAACCATCAAACACACAACTGAGCTGTGGCAAATTATAAAATGGGAATGGGAAAATATTTCACCAATCACATGTAAAAAATTAGTCAGGAGTTTGCCAAGGCGATGTCATGCAGTTATTAAGGCAAAGGGATACGGTACCAAGTATTAGGTAAAACCAACAATTTAAGCCAAAATTTTTAACAACAAGTTATCTTTTTAGGTTGTTTCCATACTTTTGTCAACATAACAATATGAACTTTGCTGAATTTTTTAATTTAAATTTAAATTTAATATACTAATAACAAATTGATTTATTTACTGTTACAAGAATAAAGATAATGTTAGTTAATAATTAATAATAATAATAATAATAACTCTGAACTTAAAATCTTTTTTTGCTTATGTGTCAAGTGCAAAGAATACATTCGGAGCGTTTAGTTTCCATACTTTTGACCACCACTGTATAATCCGTCTCTGTAGATAGTACTACATACAACTAATGGTAACAAGGAAAAAAACCCAATAAGCATAAAAATTAAAAACTAACGCAGCGTAATAAAAATTCAAATAAAAACCTACATCTATGTGGCCCGTCCTAGAAAGTCAGAATGAAAAAACGTAAATTGACGTGACCTGTCCGTAAAGTGTTAATAATAAGACGTTTAGTAAGTTTTTCTTAAGGGGACATTCTCATTTGAAATGAAAAAAAAATTGATTTTTTTTTTGTTTTTTTTTACATTAAAGTATTTTTTAACATCATAGAAATGCTGTCTTCAAACCATTGTGAGAAATTCGAAACAAAACGAAAGTTATAGCTATATATACCTAACGATATATACCGGTTTCTATAGATTTGGAGCGTCGCACAAAAACTTTAAACGCGTTTTTCAAGAAACTACTTTTTTTCACCTGGTACCAATGATATCTCAAATTCTGCTCGATAGATTTAAAAAAATCACAAAGCATTCGACTCATTAACATAAATACTAGGATATATACCTTTAAAAATGCATAAAAGTACCCCACTCTCTTTTTTATACACGTACTTTCCCCCCAAAAAATGGCCAATTTTTAAAATTTTTAGGAAAACAGTCCTAAAAAATTTAAAAAATTAAAAGTACCATTTTTCAAGGTCTATGTTCTAGAAAAAAGTCTAAAGAACAAAACCCATTTTGAATTTTGTCTTTATCTTCTCCAGGAAGACCGCAGAAACTGGTACCAGCTAAAAAGGGAGTTTTCGTACAACACCCTCTATTGCCGCAAAACATAAAAAAAAAAAAAAATCTTTTTATATACTTCGATGCCTATATATTCATATGTGAAAAAAGTTTTTTGAATAAATGCAATAGGTTTTAAAAACAAAAATCCAAAAAAGTCGTTTTTTTGTCCATTTCAAATGAGAATGTCCATTTTGTTTTTTTTTAGAATAAAAAATTTTTTCGTACAGATAAATGTACAATAAAAGATAATGCCAAATATCATTTCCCTATGTCTTGTCATTTGCCTTCAAAAAAATCACGAACTTTTCCCAATTTTTTTACGTTCTAGATGAGAACCTCCCCTTAAGGGTATTCAAACCCGTTGTACATCAAAAACGTACAATCTACCAGTAAATCGGATTGAATTAAAAAATCAAATAAATTTTTGCGAAACCACTTCAAAGGGTTCCAAAACAACGCACAGGCAGGAAGCGACAATCCGTGCTTAAAAATTGTTAAAATTTTTATTGATCATCCGAAGTTAGCTAGCTGCCTGCTGATGCCGCTAAAGCAAAATTTTATTGCATCGTAAATTGTGTTTCGCCTCCGCATCCCCCGCACGTTATAAATTCGAATTAATGTGTAAAATGCGGAGAACCCGAATTTAGCGATAATATCGCCCGGGGGCAGGGAGGTTAAGTCGAGTTGGGCGGGGGAAAAGAGCCGGCTAAACGGGATGACGGTCGTCGGGCCTAATCTGAATCTAGGTCAGAACATCTGCACACGAAAATTCGCTCTGAAAGCTGCGTAATCTGGATTTGAGTGCAGCAGATAAAACCCACATGACTGCGGGGGCAAATTCGGCAGTAGTGGTCGGTCGCATTTAATCGCAGTCGACGAACGCAACGACGACGACGACGACGACGACGGTGATGACGGCAACCAAAGTCCAGTTACGTCGCGCCTCCCCCTGCCGTCCCTTGTTCGACATCTAATATTCGTCTGGAGGCACTGAACTCTAGTTATTCCACGTTCGCTGACAATTATGAAGTTTTCAAAATAAATAACCGACATTAGCCAAAATGGAGTGCATTCAACTGCAATCTCGGTGTGTCGTCGGCGCCCCCCGCGGCCCGCCGCCCCTGTGGCCGACGTCTTCTTTTGCTCTTCGGTGCCCCTCCGTTTTTCGTCTTCCACAGCGCCGAGACCCGTTCCACTTCCTTCCCATTGAGCTGGGCTCTGGGCTGGCTCGACAGCGGCGGCCATAAGCGGCGAAACGGCGGTCGGTGCGAATTCGGTCATTGGCACTGTTTTATGTGTTTCGTCAACCATTTCAGACGTTTCGGACAACAATTTTGCGATTGTGCACTTGGGGCTCCTCTGCTGGCTAATCATCTCTCTTGGTCTCGGGCCTCCTCGGCTCTGCAATTCTGCAGGCTTTGTTTAGTCATGCCTGCGGCACTGTGCTCAAAAAAACACTGGGAAAAAAGACGAAAAAACAAAAAGGCGACCAAAAAGACAAAAAGGAGCGCTATTCGTATTCTTTTTGTGCGGTTTTACCTGTGATGGACAACCGGCAAACAGGTTCAGTTTCAGTGTCACATGCAGGCACCGGGCAACTTCATGTTTACCCAACTGGCTGCCGCCGCTGCGGTCTCTTCGGTGCGACAGAATTGAAATGAAATTTGACGACGCGGCGACAGACGCTTTGGATGTTCTTAATTTATATTGCTAATCACATTTGCACACACTACGCTTTTCGATTTACGAACGTAACGTCCGTTTTGGCCAAGGAAATTCCTCTTTTGGATTCGCCCGCCAATTGTTTTTCTAACTGATTTAGTCAGAAATGCAGTTGGGGTCGAAATCATCCACATTCCCTTTACTTACTATTTTGAAGGTTTTGGGAAAATGCATTAAAAATAGATTAACCAATCAGTTCAGTGCCTCTTAGATAATATAAAATAATCAGTAATAAAGTCGTACCATTGCTTCCTAAACGGACATTTTGGAAAAATAATATGTAATAAAAATTCACTTCCCCCGTGTAAAATTGCCTGCTCTTTTTGAATCTTCAGTCAGAATCGGGAAATTTTTAAAGGAAAATTCCAAAATGGCGTCTTGAAAGATGATGGAAATTCAGTTATGTTATATATTTACCCTAAAAATTGTATAGCGAAAAAAAACGTGTGATGCCATTATTTTACCAATCATTAAATTGTCTATTTGTTTATCTTGATCTCATAATAACTATTATTCACGAACTCAATTATAATTATTTCAGCAAATAACGCTGAAATCAACGGGACTTTGTTTTATCATATTTCCATCAAAACAAATATTTTTGCATAATCAAATCAGTGACATAAAAAAATGTGCAAACATTGTCAATTACACCCCTTAGGCAGAGTAAAACGTATATCTTGTAATTTATATGGTGCCAACGTTTTTTTTTTTTTTTTAATTTTTATAAATATTTTTTGGTATTTTTGACGGTTAGGGGTTGTTTTCACCCCCTTGGAAGAGTAAATGTCAATGAAAACGAACCATACATATATAGCAAATGCTATTTAATGATCAGCTTAAATTATGACTCAGGAACACAAATTTTTTCAGATATTTTATAATTTATTGTCATTTTCCGTACATGGGTCTAGTTTTACCCTGTCTAAGGGCTGTATTTAAGCATTTTTGTACATTTTTTTTTTGTCACCAATATTTTTTGGTATTCTACATGATCTAAGTTTTAAAATGAGATAAGATAAACTTGTTTGTCTTCTTTTATTGTCGACAAATTAGATTTTTTCTCGTTTCTCAAAACTGAAACAGATGCTCAGTTTGAAACTTTTCTTAGAGCTTTATCTTATCAGAAACTTTTTATTAGCACAAATTTTGATTTTAATACGTGGTATATGAAATTGGCCTATTTGTGCGGTGACTCTTTTCAGAATGCAGAATAAGTTTTTTCCGGAAAAAAATTAATGAAAAAAATCGATTTTTAACAAAAATATTGAGGGTTAAAAAAATCATGCCACGAAGGGTTAAATCCCAGATTGTAAAAAACTCTGATTCTAATCGTTAATTCATAAAATAGGGAATTTTTGTTGTACATTTAATTTAATTTTTAAGAGATCAAAAGCATGATTTTCTTGAATCAGGATTTTCGAAGCTAGCCCCCAAGAAAAAAAAAAAAAACTATTGCATCGATTGACTTGGAATTTTTACTGGATATTCAAAGAGATTGCTATTATCGTCCGATGAACAGGAAAAATGATACTTTGTATACGTTTTTTTTACTGCATTAAATACCCTGATTTTTTTAAGACAAAATCAAACTTTTAATTTTGAGCTCCTGTCATTTCCCTGAAAAAATTTATTTTCTCTTCCTTAAAAAAAAACCGCCATTGTAATTTTTTAATATACTTTTTAAAAACTAATAAGACGTTTAATAACTAACATAAATAAGTCAAAATTCAAAAAAATTATAGATTTCGTATTAAAAAAAGGAAATCCTCCCTTAATTTGAGTTTGATAGTCAGGCTAGAACCAGCACTTTTATACATATAATATATAACTACGATTTAATTTAATTTTCTAAATTACTTATGAATGAATGCTTGATCGTAGATGCACACAGTAGTGTAGATTAGCTCAATATCGCATCGTTACGTAATTTGTTTGTGTTCATTCTCTGAAGATAATACGCGGTAAGAAACTAAAAAGAAGAAAGTAGATTTATTATAACACATAAATATCGCTCTAGACTTAGTTTGGAACAAACTCAATTTTCCCGCCAAAAAATTAGTGACGTCAAAATATCACATAAATTTAATAACACTAAAAATCCGTTTCCGGGTCGTGTGAAGAAGAAGAATCTACTTGTCCCAATTCAATTGTTTATGGGAGGTCGATAAAAATATCCAGAAATTAATTTGAGCAATATGAGAAAATATTTAGATTCAAGTCAAACTTAAAGATGCGGCTCTTTTGTTTTCTTGAACCCATTAAAATCTGGAGGTAAACCTCACATAATGAAATAACAAAACAAAGTGATAATTTTTTGAAGAGACTTCCGTTCATTGTTGCAGATTACTCATAAATAAGCCAATGCAGTTTGATTGAAATTAAATAGCGAATGATTTCAGAGAAATGCGAAAATAAACTACGCAGTAATTTGTGCGTTTTGGTGCACATATCTGCCAATGACAAGAATTGTGAAGGCTCGAAAAATCAATGCCCCCGATATCGGGCCCTCATTATAGACGATCGACAGTCAAATATACAACTCGACAGACAGTTCTTAGAATTTGCTAATAACTTGGCAATTTGATAACGAAATATTTCGCAGTCTAATTTTGGTTTGTTATTCCCTTATCAAGTTTTTTGTCAGTATTTTTTGTTCGGTTTTTCGCGAGCTGGCCTTATCGCAACCCGCAAGTAGTGATTAAAAACACTGAAAATTTCGTCAAACGCGGAAATTAAATATCATGCGATACCGCAAAATTTATTGCAGCCAAGTGATGTCAGATGAATTAATAAAGAGGCTCATTCCAGAAGCACTCGCTGAATTCTGATGCGATATGCGTAAATGAATTAACAATGAAAAATGTGTACAGATCGAAAGTAATGCTAAAAGGAGGAGCAATTCAATGGTCGCACGAATATGTAAATCACGGCGAGAACAATTCGTGGCAAATTGGATTGTTTCCCGCCGAACGACAACTCAACGTGGTCCCATTCGCTATAAAATTGTGTGAGATTTGATTTACTAAAACGAGCTAAAAACATTTGAACGTATAAATTCTTCTGAGTCATCGGGAATTTTTCAATAAGAGTATACGCGTGCTGCAGTAATTGCAGATTTACATAACTAATTAACTATTCTGTAGCAATTTGGCAAAAATCGACATGTTTTATTGCTTTTGTTTGCAATTTTGTGGCATTAGTGCATACTAATTTCCATATTACACACTCATATATGTATCTGGAAATTGAAAAAATAACATTCCTCATCTTCCAGTCACAGAACAGCAATTTCATGATATTGTCGATTAGTTTCATTTCTTTCTTTCCTTGATTTTACCTTAATTTATTCCAATTGCAAATATAAGTCACTCTCTCATCACGTTCTAAAAATTATTTCTGGTTGTGGATAAGCACACGTCAATACTCTTTTCTTTTATCTCGACGTTGGATCTACATGTAACAATAATAGGACAGGAACAATTTTCGAATTTAACAATTAAATTTTTCAGATTAAAGCAACAGAGGTCAATGTAATGGGGTCAACTGACTAAAAACTAAATCAAGATTTTTCAACACTTCTTAATTTTCATTTAAAAAAGACGGAAAAGTGCGAGTTAAACTTGGGCGCTAATGATTCCATACCGTTATATAGGCTGTTAAAAAATTATGTCTAAGAATTTTGTGGGGTTACTCGGTATCGGAAATTAGGCAAGTTTCGTAGAACAACTCCTGGAAATTCATGAAAAAATCGCAAAAAAAGTAATAATTTCATATACAATTAGAAATTAATGATTTTCAGATTTGTTCCTTCTCTTTTGTTATTAGACCTTCCTTCGTACCAAATATTAAGATTTCAGATTAACGACAATCAACAAGGGTTCCGTTTTTCATTTATTTTGGCTATGATAAATCATTAAGAACTAATTTTATGTAAAGGACAATGGGCAAAAATGTATGGCACCTGGTACCCGCTCCAACACCTAGGATTTTTATATGACAGGAAAGCTATTACATATATATATACACTATTATGTATGGCGCTTGTCTCGATTTGTTGTCCATTCGGAGATAATCGACTTCGAACTTTTTATTCTATTAGCTGTTTGTGAGGGATAAGATCACTACTAAATATCGCTTTTTGGGGGTAAATCATCATCCACACCATGACTGTCATCTCAGTCTACTGCTAGACTTAGACTTCATTTAAGAATCTGCATCATTTGTGACTGTGTCTAGTAAAAGGTACCACTTTGAGGGTAGTCGATACGGTTGCGAATATGCTGTATTAAATAGTAATAAGCTAAATAATCGGTCTTAATGACTACCCTTAAAAGTGGTACCTTTTATTGAACACAGCCACATTTGGGATTATTATTAATGAAAAATGAAGAAAACCCATTTTAAGAGTTAAGTGCGAGTGTTTAGTGTAAGTGTTTAGTGTTTAGCCCGTGTGGACAGGCACTGTTAAGTGCGAGTGACAAGTGTTAAGTGCTTAGTAGCAAATAGAAGCGCGTTCTATTTCACTGTTAAGTAGCCGCTCCCCTCCCCTTCCCCTCGATCGCCCGCTCAGTCCGATATGCTTATTTTTTTAGATATTACGCAATATGGTTAACGTAACTGTTTATATTTATAACGTCCCTAATCAATTCACGAACTTTCAGGTGCACTTACTCATCCATGTTTACACTTGAAATGTACTGAACGCCTGAGCTGTACTAAGCAGTGCCACTAATCGATATTGGACACCTTCTTAAGGGGTTATTCTACTGTTAAACGGGTAAACAGCAGTATCTTTTTAAAAGTGTTGTAAAAAAAAAACTATTAGAGATATCAATTTGAAATTTTGCATACATCTTTATTAATAAAAAAAATTTATAATGGCATAGTTGATATATCAAAAAAATCGGTTAAAAAAACTTTAAACGCGATTAACTCAAAACGTGTTTTTTTGGTGCGCGGTACATCGTAGAGAAAAAACTAATGAAGCGATTTAGCTAAAAATTTTTTTGCATAGTTATATATCAATTTTACACAGACTGAACCTAAATTGAGCCATAAAAATTGAAATTTGGTTATTTGGAAGCACTTTTTTCATCGAAAAAACGTCCAAAATCGAGCATGCTATTTTCCAACACTTGTCAAATCGCGAAAATTTAATATTTATGGCTCAATTTAGGTTCAGTCTGTGTGTTTTTAGCTAAACTAATAAAATTTCATCGTTAAATTGATTGCAGATCACCTGGACGACCTGGGCAATGTACCGCGCAAACGACTCTGGCCGTCAGCGCGCGCTACATCAATCATAAACCGAAGCCGCCATTTTGTTTTTTTTTTTTAATCAACTATGCCATTATATATTTTTTTCATTAATAAAGATGCATGCAAAATTTCAAATTTATATCTCTAATAGTTTTTTTTTTTACAACACTTTTAAAAAGATACTGCTTTTTACCCGTTTAACAGTAGAATAACCCCTTAACGCTTAACACTTAACAGGTCTACTAAACACTTAACACCTGCACTAATCACTTGTCAGATTTGTAAACCAGGCCTTAGTTTAAGCGCATAAGTTAAATAAAAATATACTAAAATAACAAAGTTATATTTTTCTACATATTCATAACGCGATATCTCCAAGCGGACTATGAATTAGTGAAAGTGGCCATAGTAAAAATGTTTTTTGTATGGTTAATACTTATTCAACGATTACAATAATTATTGCTGTTGGAGGGTGGTACCAAAATGAGCTTAGTTTAAGGGGTTATTCTACTGTTAAACGGGTAAGAAGCAGTATCTTTTTAAAAGTGTTGTAAAAAAAAAACTATTAGAGATATCAATTTGAAATTTTGCATGCATCTTTATTAATGAAAAAAATATATAATGGCATAGTTGATTAAAAAAAAAAATCGGTTAAAAAAACTTTAAACGCGATTTACTCAAAACGTGTTGTTTTGGTGCGCGGTACCTCGTAGAGAAAAAACTAATGAAGCGATTTAGCTAAACAATTTTTTGCATAGTTATATATCAATTTTACACAGACTGAACCTAAATTGAGCCATAAAAATTGAAATTTGGTTATTTGGGAGCACTTTTTTCATCGAAAAAACGTCCAAAATCGAGCATGCTATTTTCCAACGCTTGTCAAATCGCGAAAATTTAATATTTATGGCTCAATTTAGGTTCAGTCTGTGTTTTTTTAGCTAAACTAATAAAATTTCATCGTTAAATTGATTGCAGATCACCTGGACGACCTGGGCAATGTACCGCGCAAACGACTCTGGCCGTCAGCGCGCGCTACATCAATCATAAACTGAAGCCGCCATTTTGTTTTTTTTTTTTAATCAACTATGCCATTATATATTTTTTTCATTAATAAAGATGCATGCAAAATTTCAAATTGATATCTCTAATAGTTTTTTTTTTACAACACTTTTAAAAAGATACTGCTTTTTACCCGTTTAACAGTAGAATAACCCCTTAAGTACATAAGTGTAATAAAAATTTACTAAAATAAAATAACAAAATATTTTTTTTACATTTTCATAACGCAATATCTCCGGACGGACTATGAATTCGTGAAAGTGGCCATATAGTCGGGGTGCCAGAGGTTCAAAAAATGGGTTATTTCGTTGTTGGACGGAATTTGATGAAACCTGGCGGAAAGGGAAGGTCATTGCCCGTACAGTGACCCATTAAAAAAGTTAGAATGAGCGATGTCGGGAAGGTACTTTGTTATTGCAAAATAACTTTGATAACCCGTTATTTTTCAGTTTTCTTGGAATAACTCGAAAACGAAGCGTTTCAGCGAAAAATATTAAATACAAAAGTTGTTCAGCTGATGATTTTACGTAGGAATACGGTTTTTTGATTAATTAAAAAATTGTTTTTCCGACCGAAAACCAGCAGAAAAGTAACAAAACATGCAAAAACAATAAGCATTAAAAAATAAAGGAAAAAAACGATTTCCATCGTTGATATTTGGGTTATTGATAGGTATTGGTATTGTTAACCAAATGCACCCGGTCCGGTTTTTCAAAAACAATATGGCGACCTATTGCAAAATTGTTAAGTTAAAACTTTGGAACGCTGTAAATTCTGACTGAACAAACGGATCTTGATGAAACAAATTGGAATCGGTAGGTATTAACGGCATTTGATTACTCTTAACATCCTACAGTGGTGACTAAAAACGCGAAAATAGCGAGTTTTGATGATTTGATGCATTTTGTTGCAAAGCTTAATGTTGTAAATTGACGAAATTACGAAGCACAGAAAATGGTTTTTGGTTAATAACAAAAAAAGTATTTGTTGAAAAATTTTGAAATTTGGCACACTCAAAGATGCCGTTAATACCTACCGATTCCAATTTGTTTCATCAAGATCCGTTTGTTCAGTCAGAATTTACAGCGTTCCAAAGTTTTAACTTAACAATTTTGCAATAGGTCGCCATATTGTTTTTGAAAAACCGGACCGGGTGCATTTGGTAAACAATATCAATACCTATCAATAACCCAAATATCAACGATGGAAATCGTTTTTTTTCCTTTATTTTTTAATGCTTATTGTTTTTGCATGTTTTGTTACTTTTCTGCTGGTTTTCGGTCGGAAAAACAATTTTTTAATTAATCAAAAAACCGTATTCCTACGTAAAATCATCAGCTGAACAACTTTTGTATTTAATATTTTTCGCTGAAACGCTTCGTTTTCGAGTTATTCCAAGAAAACTGAAAAATAACGGGTTATCAAAGTTATTTTGCAATAACAAAGTACCTTCCCGACATCGCTCATTCTAACTTTTTTAATGGGTCACTGTACGGGCAATGACCTTCCCTTTCTGCCAGGTTTCATCAAATTCCGTCCAACAACGAAATGAAAACCTCTGGCACCCCGACTAATAGTAAATATTGTTTGTATAGTTAAGGGGAGGTTCTCATCTAGAACGTCAAAAAGTAGGTAAAGTTCGTGATTTTTTTGAAGGCAAATGACAAGACATAGGGAAATGATATTTGGCATTATCTTTTATTGTACATTTATCTGTACGAAAAAATTTTTTTATTCAAAAAAAAACAAAATGGCGCCCGTTATTCAACTTCTCCGGAGGCATGTTTTTCGAAAATTGCCCAGCTGCGTACAATTTAGGGGTCGCAGATTGGTCTGAAATCAAATAATGATGACATTATTATAAACTAGAATAAATTTGTCTCAGAAAGAGTGGACGACTTTCAAAAAAAATTTAAATTTGACGGAATGGCGCGATTTTGAAATTTTAAGGCCGTTTTCGGCCGTTTTTTTTCATAGTTTATCACTTACAAAAAGGAGACAATGTTACAATTTTCAAAATGTGCTCCACTCTTTCTATGAAGAAAATTGTTTACTTTAATATGCACGAAACTAGAAGTTGATCGGTTGAACCGTTTTTGAGTTATCTTGTACGCAAATTGTACACAAACATGCCTCCGGAGAAATTGAATAACGGGCGCCATTTTGTTTTTTTTTTTAATAAAAAAATTTTTTCGTACAGATAAATGTACAATAAAAGATAACGGCAAATATGATTTCCCTATGTCTTGTCATTTGCCTTCAAAAAAATCACGAACTTTACCTTTTTTTTTGACGTTCTAGATGAGAACCTCCCCTTAAGACCTATTCAACGATACAAAAATTATTGCTGTTGGAGGGTGGTACCAAAATGCCCATTGTCCTTTGTAATGTGATTCAAATGAAATTTTGAACCTTAAACTATTATATTTATATATAAATGAAAAGTTTCCAAACTTTTTGAAACAATCCAAATTTTTCATACAATAGTAATTAGTAAGAGTAAAAATAATAAAAATTTTTATGAACTGTAAAGTATATTGAAAAAGTCTAGGGCCGCGGTCGCACCACGGCTGAACCAATTTATAAATATACACCTATAAAATTGGTTCAACCGTTATGCAGCCAAGGTGCGACCATTGTCTTTTGTACTTTTTTTTGTATAAATTAGTTTCATATTTTTCAAAAACACTACAGACTGTGTGCAGCCGTTGTACCGGCCGGTGTCTAGAAACCGTGCAGCCGAGGTGCAGCTACCGTTCATTATAAACTGAGTGGGTACAGCTGTGATTAAGCATTTTGGAGAACAAGTTTTTCATAAGGGTGTGATCTTTATTCGCTTAATAAGATCTCTAGATTAGTGCTCCTTCGTATGTTTAGACTAGAATTCAGGCGTTCATTTCTACCTTGAAAATGAAAAAAACCCGTTTTTGGCGGCCGTTTAAAAAAAAAATATATTTTTGAGATCGGAAAATCGACTGAAAATCGGAAAATTCGTTACCTATCTTTTTGATTTTGGCCCGGCATATAGCGAATTTAAACTTAATCATTTTCCATTTTTTTCAGCTGTTCCAGACGACCGAAATCATGTCAACCGTTATTTTTGGATTTTTTTTAAAAAAAATTCGTGTGACCAACAAAAATCATTGTAAAAATTGAAAATAAATATTTGTACACTATTACAGTGTGAATAAATAGCTAAGCTAAATTTCAACTATATCTTGATTTCCTCTGTAAAAAGGATTCATTTTCAAGGTAGAAAGACCCCTTAAATCATATTATGGGCACTTATAAAAATCTGTTTTTAATGATTATTTAAAAATGGCTAAAATACAGTCTTTTGTACTTAAACTCTATTTTTCGACGTAACGGGAGCTTACTGAACATGGTCGTTTACAGATTCGTAATCTATAGAAAAAATCCTATATAATTGAAGAAATTATTTACTCGGCAACAGAACAATTTTTTATACAATTTGTTCAAAGTGATTAACTCCTCTTTTGGGAATTGTTGAATCTTAGTGCTAAAGAGTGATCGATAGATAAAGGCATTTTTTTCTCCTATTTTTGTACATTTCACAGCGAACTAAGGAAAAGTTATAAAAAAATGTATCAGATATCAAATTAATCGTCGTAAAAAATCCCTCATCAGGGTACAAATGCTGCCTAAGAAAAAAGTATTCTGTTTAGATTTTAGAAAAATATTTTAGATTATTTCTATGTTTAGGGGGTGATTTCACCTCTTTAGAGGGCATTTGTAACCTACTGAGGATTCCTTTTTCCAAAACGCAAAAGAACTGTTTGCATCATATTTTTCCTCACTAAAAAAGCAAATATATTTCGTATTTTCAAAAATATTTTACATTATGTTTGTGTTTAGGGAATGATTTCACCCTCTTAGAGAGTAGTTGTACTAGGCTGAGAGCCATTTTTCGTTCATCTTCTAGCGCCTATAGGTGGACTTTTAATCCTTCTTTGTTGGAAACATATCACATTGCATTTTTGAGACTGATTCGATATAAATTATCTTATAAGAAACATCTTTGTACTAAATGATAATTTTATAACAAAATTAAACCTTTAGGGTGATTTCATCCCTCAATTAGGGATGATTTTTTATATTTTCGAAAAACTAAAATCAATACCTCTCTTGATACCTGATACATTTTTAATCTCTTTTCCTTTTTTTGCCGTCACTCTTTATTATTGAAATTAATTACTTTAATAAGTGGGTGTAAAATTATTTCACATCAAACAATATTTAATTGAGTTTTATTTGAAAAGGGATTTTAACCACTAATGGATGTAATTTAATAAGTTTCTGTTTAATCAATTTTGCAAATGAGTGGTTCGAAGGGTAAAAGTGGGAGAGACGCCATACTTTTTTTAGAAAGGAGTAATAACTAAAAAACAATGCAATATAATTAAATCGTTTATTTTTTATTTTAAAGGTACGCTTGTATTGTGTATTATAATCACAATGTTTTTATCTTTCGATAAACAAATGGATAATAAAAAATTCAAGTCGGCAAAGACCCATCTCTCCCATACAATGTGGAAGAGATGCCATACATGTCATTATGGTTTTTTTTTTGGTATTTTTTGCGTAGTATTTCCCTTCGACAATTATTGCAATGCGGAGAGTACATTGTGCATGATTATTGATTCATGAAGCCATTTTAGGCATGAAGACCACTTAATCGGTATACCGTAGCGCCTTTGGGCCACATTTTTGGATATTTTACCTTTTTTTTACTTTTTCTATAGCCAAAATTAAATTTTCTTCTGCCACTACTGCTACAACAAAACTCTAGCTAAAAAATTATTATGTACATAATAAATTCTTAGAGGTTGTTTATAGTTTTAAATTTGCTCAACAGCTAAGAGGATAAGAGAGTGATTAAGATTTCATTTTGAAATGAAAATCACACTTTTTACCATCAAGAATGACTTGAACAAACGTTGGTAACTACTGTTCCTAAAATTGCATACAATTTCCTGTTAGTCTCGATACCTTTTATGACCACCCAAAACATACAAATTCCCTCAATAAAACCTCTGTGTAAATCTCGGAGTGATTTACCAAAACACCACAAAAACATTATTGCTGGCGATGGTCTAACAACCCTTTAATGAGTTTCCTAGACCTAGAGAAGTTCCGCTTGTATTTCATAGATTTATGGTCCCGCATGGCAAGATCATTATTGGCGTTTTTGCACCTTGCACATTCTCATGAGCAGTGGCATTACATTAGCAGAGACACCAGAACTTGTTGACACCCTGAAACGTGTACTTGACATTTACGTAATGCTCCTGCAATTTGCTAATAGCGAAACGACTTTGATTTGCAGCAACAACGGTCGGTGCACGTTTTACTTTCATTTATACACTGCAGCAGTGCACCAATCAAAGGGGACCTGATCGACTTTAAAAGCATTGAAAATTGTTTGGCGCAAATTTCAGCTAAACAAATTAATTACTCATAGACGGAAAACAGTCCGACCGGTTTTGCGCAACCATCCTACGTCTCAACTCCCAACTCCACTTCGGTTCGATTCGAGGTGAAGTCTTTCAAAGTGGGAATGCAACAAAATTTTAATTTATTGAAAACAAATGGGCAGCAATTGACGATTACAATGCAAAATGTGAGATCAACTTAAACACGGAATTACAAGACATCCCTGAAAAAATAAAACGTTTATAATTTAAAGGTTGCGCAATTCTTAGAACATTAAGTTATTATAAACAACTAATTTAATGCAACTAAGTTTTAAAAACGTACATTTTGGGGGAAAGAAAGTGACGAACATTTAAAAAATTGTCACTGAAATTAAAATATTGGTAAAAATAACAAAAATCGTAGGAAGTGCAATAAGCAATAAGGTTGGTTATTTTGAAAAATGAAAAATAATTAATCTGTTGATATAAACTTTTAAACGAGAAAATTATTTACTAACCATTTTTTAATTAACTTACAATTTGAAGGTTAACTAACATCATTGTTAGTTAATTTACTATGTGCGAGATAAATGTAAATTATCATAGAGTTTCTAATTAAAACTAAAGTACAATATCAAATATTGCAGACCCATGAGACGAGTAAAATAATAGTGACAGGATTCACATGTGGAGATTTTTAACAATAAAATCATTTAAATAAAAAGGAGTATGTGTTCGTTTAATAGACTGTAATGCTCTTGTGAGGCGTTTGTTTATATTACATGATTCTAGAATATTAAGTCTCTTACTTTTTTCATATATACATAACATCTTTAAGTTGTTGATACTATAATTATGTTAGGTTTCACTCATATGTTTTGCTACCATGGAATCCAATTTATTGTATTTCAATGAATTTAAATGTTTGTCCCACGTAAACCTTCGAACAGTCATTAGAATTTATTTTGTATACTCCTGAGTTTTGTAGTTTGTCTGGTTTATGATTATTTTTACTTACCTGTGTTTTTAATATATTATTGTTATAAAATCCTATGTTAATATCTAAGTGCTTTTGTATAACCCTTTGACTTTCCCTTATTTTTCCAAAATATTTTGATTTTAGCCATCTCTTATTATTATTTTCTTTTTGTTTAAGATATATAGAATTTAAAGCTAGTGTCTCTATTAATTTATCTATTAACTTATCTTTAAAACAATTATTTTTGGCTATTGGTTTAATTGTTTGACATTTGTGGTCTGTTCAGATAGGGGAATTGTATACAATTTATTTATCAAAAAAATATCAAACATAAAACACTGAATATTCGGATAATCGGACATAGACTGGTAGGTTCAAAGTTGGCAACCAGAGACTACCAGTTTTGAGCTTGTTGAATATACAGGGTGTTCAGAGGTGGGAGGTCAATACTGAACGGGGTGAAAGGTCAGACCGAGACAAGCAAAAAATCGTATGGGTGGGGGGGGGGGGGGGGGGGGGGGGGGTCATCTCGCACCGTTTGGCAGTTACAGGGTGATTCGTAAATCAGGATTTTGCCTTATATGGGAACCGCTCTTGTATTTTTATCTTTTTTTCTACGCATCGCAGCGGCCCCAAACTGATTTCAAAAAATCACTATTTGGAAGCCCTTTCCAAAAAAGTTTACACCACCCCCCTATCCCCAACCCCTTGGCCACAATCCCCCCTGGAAGTTGAAAAAATTAACTTTTATTTCACGATTTTTCACATTTCGCCCCACTTTTCTCCGAAATTCATGTTATTAACATACCTACTTTTTATTTTTTTTAAGTTGCCTATCTAATTACCTCTCCAAAAAGGTGCAACATGCCCAGGTAGAAAAGGGTTGCAAAAGTCCTGAAATTAAAACATCCTCACAGGTACCTAATTACTTTATTGCACCATAATGGAAAATGTCGTTAAGTAAACAATTTTTATGACAGCAAGTTCGGAAATGTTTGTTTAGGAAACAGAGGTAATACATTTTTATTTTTTCAGCAAAACAGTAATAAAATAATAAATGTAATCTCGTTAAATAGCGTTATTAGATTATTATATCCAGTATTGACTCCTAAGTATCCTGACGCTCCGTTTCTAATACCTCCTATGAATTATGGTATAAAAATGGGTGAGTTTGAAAGGACATTGACCACAGTTGAAGAAGCAAGCGAAAAGAACGGGTGTTTAATAGAAAAAATTAAGATAAAATGGCAGAATTCAGTGTTGACGAGTATGCCGATATAATTTACGTGCACGGTTTAGTAGAAGGAAGTGATAGTGAGGCCGTACGAGAATACCAAAAGAGATTCCCGAATCGGCGGGTACTCAACAGAAGGGTATTTTCAAGGACTTTCAGAAGGTTAAAAGAAACCGGAAGTGTAACCGCCCCCAGAGCAGAAACGCGAGCAGGAAAATCGGCCGATTCAGCGGACCCCGACCAACAAATCCTCAACATCGTCAGGAACAGCCCTGTAATAAGCATCAGGCAGGTCGCACGAAGGTCAGGATTGTCTTCAGGGAGAGTTTGGACCGTTGTGAACCGAGAGGGACTACATCCATACCACCATATCCCGGTCCAAGCACTAGGGAAGGAGATTCCGAAGGACGATTGCAATTCTGCACTTGGCTGTTCGAGTCTGACATCGAAAACAGAAGGTTTCTAGACCGAATTCTGTGGACGGATGAATCGCAATTCACCCGGGATGGCATCACAAACTTACACAACCTCCACACCTGGTCAGATGTGAACCCACATAGGACCAGGTGTCGGTCCTTCCAGCAAAGATTTAGTGTCAATGTCTGGGCTGGCATCATCGGCAACCAGTTGATAGAACCCTTCATCTTACCCCAAGTGCTGAATAGTCAGCTATACTCGGACTTTTTGGAGAATACCCTTCCGGATCTGTTGGAGGACATCCCCCTGGCCACCAGAACCGCAATTTATTTACAGCTCGACGGAGCACCTGCGCATACTGGGAACATTGTTAGGGCAAGGTTAAATGAAAATTACCCAGAGCGCTGGATTGGACGAGGTGGACCGATTCCTTGGCCTGCTAGGTCACCGGACATTACTCCACTGGACTTTTTCTTATAGGGAATGATGAAAGATGAAGTTTACTCAAGACCAATCAACACCAGAGAAGAATTAGTTGCCAGGATTGTGACTGCAGCCACGAAAATACGGGAGAGACTGGCTACCATAGACCTCAAACGTGAAATAAAACGAAGGCTACTTGCATGCATCGAAACTGGCGGAGAACATTTTGAACAGCTTTTGAAGGACATACGTTTTAATTGTAATTAGTTTTTAAGCGAACAAAATGTATTTTTTAGTTAACTTAAGTACAATTTCTTAAAAATTCGAATTATCATGATATTCTGTAAAAGGATTTTTGTAAATAAATTTTCGTATCCTTTTCCTACCTGGGCATGTTGCACCTTTTTGGAAAGGTAATTAGATAGGCAACTTAAAAAAAATAAAAGGTAGGTATGTTAATAACATGAATTTCAGAGAAAAGTGGGGCGAAAGGTGAAAAATCGTGAAATAAAAGTTAATTTTTTCAACTTCCAGGGGGGATTGAAGCCAAGGGGTTGGGGATAGGGGGGTGGTGTAAACTTTTTTGGAAAGGGCTTCCAAATAGTGATTTTTTGAAATCAGTTTGGGGCCGCTGCGATGCGTAGAAAAAAACATAAAAATACAAGAGCGGTTCCCATATAAGGCAAAATCCTGATTTACGAATCACCCTGTAACTGCCAAACGGTGCGAGATGCCCCCCCCCCCCCCCCCCCACCCATACGATTTTTTGCTTGTCTCGGTCTGACCTTTCACCCCCTTCAGTATTGACCACCCACCTCTGAACACCCTGTATAGCTTGGTAGGTATATGGTGAGAAGTATATCTATATATGTTTGTTTGGCTGGAGCTTCGAGCTCACCTCAAAACTGGCACTCTCTGACTACCAATATTGAACACGGCAATTGTCACTCGCATTTTTGTATTCTTGCGTCCCCACAAAACTTGTTTTTATTGAAAAATTACTTGGTTTTAATTTTTTATATTACGCTTAGGACCGATTCGGATAATTGGCAATTCGGTTAATCGGCGTTCGGATAATCGGCGTTCTACTGTAGTTTGAAAAATATTTGAATAATGAGGTTCAAGTCATTAACTAAAAATAGTGGAAAAAAACTATTACAGTCTTTAAAATATTAAGTAACTTTTCTCTGGGTGTATCTATACATATAATAAAATGATAAATAGGGGTGTGTTTGTGCACGCATAACGTCAAATCTACATGACGGATTTTAAGAAAACTTTGCATAGTTATAGCTTATATCCTGGTCTAATATTTAGGATATTATTTATTCTGAAGAAATATAGGTCGCAAAATGATGGTTCAATTAACATAAAAATTAGTATTTGGGGTTTTTTGAAGGCACTGATTTTTAATATATTATCACCATTTTTAATTTCATGATTTATTTATTTATTTATTTATTTACATAGCAGCTTCGTACAGAAATTACAATTTCCAATTACACTGAGCTAACGAAGAACGAAGTTAAATAATAAGTAATAATGCAAATATGAGATTAAGAAGCTAAGTTTAATTTGGCAGAGACAGCTCTTTTGAAACCACTAAAGGGACAGTTCAGAGGGTCGAATTGAAACCTAACATGTTTCCTTTGAAGTCTAACTACCGGAGAATTAAAATATAGTGAAAGAAGGGCTAAGGGCGGTGAAAATAAATTATTATTTCTACTGCAGAATGAAGGTACACGGAAGTTAAGGTAATTCACCGGTGATGTTTCCAGGATCCCGATATAGAACGCATTCGTCTATATAAAGCCTCCTGTCAACCAAAGGAGATAGATTGAGGAACAATAGGATGGCAGAGTAAGGAGTGTAAGGCCTGTTAAACTTGTGAAAGAGGCTCCTTGTGAATTTTCTATGCACACATTCAACCATATCAACTTTGGTCTGATGGTAAGGTGACCACACAGGCGAACAGTATTCCAGAATTGAACTAATTAATAACACTGCATAGGAGATTTTTTAAACGTAAAAGACATTTTAAAACATTTTTTGACATTCAGCGACAAACAGTTTACGGCACACCAGTCCACCAGAGCAACCAAATCACGCTGAAGGATCCATTGGCGATCAAAATTTCTCAAATTCAAAGGAATTTAATGAATAAGCATTTCAGGATTTCTGATTTGGAAACTACTGTCAAAATTTGGAATTTTAAAATTTCAAATGAAATTTTATTTGCCTGTTTGTGCATGCATCACGCAAAACCTACCGGACGGAATTTTATGAAACTTATCGTAGTTATCGGTGATACTCGTTGTTAATATTTTATCTCCATCCATCGTGTTCCAAAATTCAAGTTCCCATACCGTTCAAAAATAGATTTCGGTATGCTAAAATGTAGCAACAGTTACAAAATGAATGAATGATATAACCGAAATAAAGATAAATATTTTAATCGACTTATCGACAATGACAAGCACGCATTTCTTCGATGAAGCTGCATAACCGCGAACAAAACGAAACTATCAATTTCACAACCGCACAACTGCTTTGGCAGCATAATTAAAATTTTGCAGAAGATGGTGAACTAATGCTATTGGGAAGATCCTAACCAATCTAATTGACAACTGCTCCAACCAAACAAACGAAAGGTCGGCAAAAATAACTACTGCGGTATTCAAATAATTTAATTTGAATGTTTAAAATTTGATTTCGCTCTTCTGCGGCTTTTATATTACGAAAAGAGTACTAGTCTCGCGGTTAAGCAGTATCACAGATGAATTGTCGTGCAAAATGGTAGACCGAAGAAATGCTTCCGTTGAAACTGTTTTCTTTATTCTAATTAATTTTTCGAATTTTTTAAATTAAATATCTCGGGAAATATTGGCGACCGAAAATAAATTACCTTACAAACCTTGAATGTAAGTTCGTATAACAAATTCACCAAAATGAGGAGGTCAGATCAAAACTCAATTTAAGCGAATTTAACTTATTGCATCTTTATCTTTTACATTTAATTATTTTAATCATGCAAATGTTTATCGTAATCATTGAATTTTGCAATTTGGATCTAATTTAAGGAAAAAGTTTATAAGCACCTAAATCCTGAAAACGAAAAATCTTAAAAGCGTAAAATCACAATTTTATATATGCAATGTTTAGAATGCTTAAATCGTTTTCACGTTTATTTGCCACTAATATTTTTATAATTGCTACTTCAAAATAATGTTGCTATTTCAAGGATATAGACGTTTTTCTTAATAAAAATTATTTGCTATTTGGTACCTAAATAGATTCAGTAAAAATTAAAAATTTAAATGTAGAGCGTTTTCTAATAAAGGATAGTTGAAGCCATGTACTTTTTTGTGTTTTAATAATAGCGCTTTTCCTTGTGAATCAGATGAGAGTTTTGATATTTTAAAATTCAGAATTACATGTACTCTCATTTAAAACTAGGTTAGAAGACAAAAAAACCGGCCAAATGCGAGTCGGACTCGCGCACCGAGGGTTCCGTACAAACCTGTAGGTATATAAGTAAAAGTTCACCCAAAAAATATGTAACTCAAAATTTAAGGTTTTCGGAATTTTTCCTTTATATGTGCTATAAAACATTGCTTCATGCCAAATTTCAAGATTCTATCGACTGGAAGTACCCTTTAGGTTTTGATTCCCTTGCGAGTAGCTGCGAGTTTGAAAATATCCGGCTTAAATTGCTGTTTCTTTTGATTGGGTTGACATAGAAGTTTGATTTTGTTACAGCTTAAAGGTATTATAGACTTGAGTATTTGATATGAATTTCAATTTAATACCTCTACGCGTTCATGAGGAAAGGGGTAGTAAGTTTAAAATTATTAAAAATATTTTTATTATATGACGTAACTAAACATTTACGGTTTTCGCAATTTTTCCCTTATCTGTGCTATAAGACGTTGCTTCGTACCAAATTTCAAGATTCTGAGTTCACGGAAAGTACCCTGTAGGTTTTGATTCCCTTGCGAGTGTCGAAAATTTGCGGATATTTGCGGCATAAACGGCTGTATCTTTTGACTGCGTTGGCTTAGAAGTTTGATTTTTCCACAGCTCCAAGGGACAGTAGACCTGAGTATTTGATATAAATTCCAGCTTGATACCTCCACGCGTTCCTGAGAAAAAGGGTCTTGACAGACAGACAGACGGACGGACGGACGGACAACATAGTGATCCTGTAAGGGTTCCGTCTTTTCCTTTCGAGGTACGGAACCCTAAAAATGTACTAATTTTGTATAGAAATTGCTAGAGATTATTTATCCAGAATCAAACAACTGCTCAAAAAGTATTTTAAAAACTAATACGTATTCTTACATAATAATTCTGAGTATTTTTGAATTTATAGTGTTTTATAGTAGACTGAAAATTGGCGACTCCAAAAACTCCTATGTGTTTTTTTTTTTTTTTTCAAAATATGTCTTGTGGTTTTATGTAAGCATATGTATTGCACGATTTCAGCAATGATGTTGATTTTAAAATAATTAGGATTGTCAACCTTTTCCTTAACCCTCGACGTCCGCAACTTTTAGTTCGGCCCTGAGTAGCTGAAACAAAATTTCTAGTATTGAATATTTATAAAAAAAATTCGAAAATTTTATTTGCATTACATGTATAATACAATATATTAATACATATTATCATTTAAGGAGGTTTCTACTGTCGAATAAAAACATTTGATTTATTTTTCTTCTTATATTTTCTGAAAGAATATACGTGGTTTAAAATATTGGTAAATTTTTAAAAACAAAATTGGTATTATGTATTTATGAAGATATAACCAAAGTAACAACAAAAAAAGGATCGAACATTTTGAAAAAAACAAGTAGTACTCTTTGAGCTGTTATAATTCATACAAAAATTTATTATATTACTTTCATTTTAGTCTACTCCATGCGCTAATGTTTGATGATTTGATCATAAAACTGCTTAGTTTTCTATATTAGGTTAATTTCTTGAAAAGTTATTACTTTATTCATATTATTGTTTGTTCCACAGCTCTGAAATGCTGTTATTAAACAAGCAAGTAAGTTTGATAACACTATAAGGCAAACAATTTATTACTTTTTGAATTAAAGAAAAATAAATTGTAGATATGTTTTTTTCTTTGCAGGATTTGTGATACTTTAGAGAGATCATATTCACTTGCTGCAATATCGCAGGTATGATATAAAATTATGAACGTGTACACTAATGAATATGAAAATTGTTTGATTTTTCAGTCATTAGTTAATATCATTAGCTTTGGATAAATGAAGTAATAAGTAAGTAATAACAAAATAGAACTGAAGCGATTTTAAACGGTTTTCAAAATAATCAAATATCAAAAGTTTTTCAAACGTTATATTTGTAATAAGATTATTTCCTTGTTTCAGCAATAACAAAATATACTGATTTATACTATATTAAGCTATAACGTTGCTGAGCCCTGACTTGTACCAAATTTGCATTGATCTATCTTAATTACACTGGGGTTCAAAATTAAGGTATCTCTCAAAAAATCGGAAAATATTCCTAATTTTTCTACGTCATTTCATAACTTCCAAAATAATGATCGGAAAGTGTTATCAACATTATTAGAATGCTGAAAGTGTCCTTTTGACTAATTTACACTCGATATTTTCGAAAGAATTGATAATTGCATTTATTTTTCGAAATTAATAATAATTTTTTACAGTCGGCATTATCATTACTAAAGCGCACTACGAGGAGATTGCACGGTCCTTGTGTGATCCTTAAATTCTTTCCAACTTTTGTCAGTTGAATACATTAAGAAAAGGAAATTGCAGCAATTTGCTGCATGAAAACCTCCATTATCTCACCAGACTGATAAATTAAAAAATGTCAAAATAGAGTTTTTAATATGATAATATGGTAGACACAATAGCAACAATTTGACAAAATCGAGCAAAAACATTTTCAAGAGAATACTATCAGCTTTCCAATGAGTGGTAGATTACTGTACGGTCATTAGTTTAGGAGTTATAGAAGCTCAAAGTTGAAAATTTCATTTTTGCAATTGAACGAAATCATAGGAAAATTTAGAAAAAATATTGTTTTAAAGGGGAAAGTACCTGCATTAAAGTGCTTTACTTGGATTTACTCGCAATTTTTTTTCAAGCTCATAGAAACCATTAAAATTTTAGAAAAATTAAAGGATACATCTTTCTTCTACTTTTTGACTTTAACTGAGCGGTAGGGTGTCGGGCATTTTACGTGAGGGTTTCGTAGTCATATCAGAATTAATACCTTTTTCAACTTTTTTATGAGGATATGCAACTGCAACTTTAATTGCAACTGACGGGTTAAAATTAAAACATTCTAAAGTATTTTTTACTGCATTTTGAAATACGTATCCGACGATAGGACGATAGGGCTAGTAAGTGAAATGTTTTTTCTGTATTTTTCATTGTATGGGAGGGTGTGTCTGGCTTTGAGGTTCTCATTATACGCCTTTATAGCAAAATTCATCTCAAAAGGTTCAAAATTGTGAGAGTAATAGGGCTGTAACCCCCAGTCTATTCTAGGCGAATACGGAACCCTAGTAAAAAGCCTAATTTTCAAACTCAATGTAGAAAGTCGCCTTAAGTATTCTAGACCTATTGAGTTTAATGCCAATTATTTTCATTAGACGATGATTAATGCGGTTTTTTGTGTCAAGATGAAAACTATGTAATCAAATTTAACCTCCCGAAATTATGCTCATTGAAAAGTGAATGCATCGAGTGAGGTATCAGGGCGATTTATTGGAAATTAATATTGTCTTCAGGTTAGAGCGCGAGGTGAGCTTATTGTGTGATCTCCTTATTTGGATAATCGGATAATGGGCCATGTTCGAGGCGCGCTTTGTCGCGATGCAACGTTGCGGCTGCGCCTTCTGGATTACGCAGAGCTAAATGTCTAAATCTGCGCCGACAATTGATAAGTAATCCCCCTTGAAGGTGCCACCGGCCGCTGATTTATAAACATAGAGAAGAGCGCCGTTGCGCGACGTCGTCGTCGTCGTCGTCACTTGGCGTTTTCGCGAATGCGCGACGCGGCCAAGCAGGCGTGTGAAAACCCTCCTTCCGCCCCCTCGGTCTAGCGACTGCGAACCTGACATTTGGCCGCTGCGAAAAGAAAACTGGTTGCCCGCGGATGCATTTTTACACAATTTTCTGCGACTGTGCATAGTGCAGCGCAGCAGTGCATCATGCATTATTAATAAAATCAAATTGGTCGAGTTAATGTTTGTGGCACCAGGAAATCGTGGTCGGCCTTGGGTTATTTTATATTGAGAAAGCCACTCAATTTGACGCGGTGTTCGGCGTTCCAAGTATCTAAGTATTATACCTAGCTGCGCACTCCGCGCCAGCCGACGGCGCACCCTGAAAAATCTCTCTAACGCGACAGAACAACGCCGCTGTTAGAACATTCGAACATTTTTATTCGGAGGCCTTTTCAAATTCTCTTTTTGTACACTTGACTCTTTAATTTATTCGATTTGGAATTTTTTATTATGAAAATTTGCGATTTATTCTGAGATTAGCAGAAAATTCCAGTTTTTCCGCAAATGCGTTTAAATAGTCTTGCAGCGAAACTAGTTCTAGCGAAAAGGAATGAATTAGAAATAGCGCATTTATAAGCTCCTTCCTCTAACTTTTTAGCTATGGCGGATCAGTTCTGCTTATCATAATTATTTGCCATTTACTTACTCAGTAATTACTTTATATAATTCTAATTAGTCTTACGTGCAATTCCAATTGTACGCTAAATTACAGCGAAAATCATACTTATCTTAGATATTTATATCATCCCCAAAGTGCAGCGATTTAAGTGAAAAAACAATACTGTAAATACTTATTAAATATCAAATTCTAAAACTTATGGTATGAACTTTAGTTGCACGGTGTTAAGGATACATACACTTTCTCATTTTAGTAATGGCGAAGCCTTAAGAGACCTTAAAAAAGTAAGTGCAGTAATTCCAAAACGAAACTAATATTTGGGAATATACTTGGACAAAAGATTAACATGGGAAGAACATATAAAAACAAAATGGCAACATCTCAATATACGGATCAAAAATATGCATTGCCTACTAGTACACAATTCTAAATTAACGCTATAAAATAAAGTATTACTCTATAAAACGATCCTCAAGCCAGGAATATTGAAATGTTTTAAAGATGCCAATGGAAAACCCTGAGATGGATAGTAAATCCAAATTGGTTTGTTACAAACAACCAAACACGTACAGATCTTGAGCTCTCTACAGTGAAATATAAGTAATCACAGGAACGTTGTATTCAAGGATTGATCAACAACTGACTACTACAATAGTTAGATAAGTTAAACCTTAACGAAGCTGATTTTTTAAATTGCACTTAGTTAAATTAAAATCAATGTCATTGAATTTGCTATTGAAAAGACGAGACATTGAGGAGGTTGGCATATGCATATCTTAATTAGTACTATGTCGAGGAACATGGGAAAAATCATAGCTCCTAAAAGAGCGAGGAGGAACAGAAATATTGAACGCTGACAGGAATTCAGCAAAATTAATACTGCCCTGCATGCAGTCAAAAGCAAAAGCAAAAGCAATTTTTGCATTCTTACGTCTATTTTCGAGATAGGACAATATCACCACATAGAAAGGAGACCAAACTGGACTAGCATAATCTAATAAAGGACAAACAAAATTGCAAAAAAGGAGTTTCGTTACAGTAGGATCATGAAACTCCTTCGACCACCTCTTAACAAAACCCAAACCCATGAAAGTAAAGAGACCAGAAAACTTTAAAGAAACCATATTCTTGACCTACCATTGAGAAAATTAAATTCTATATTGCAATGTCTTTGTAATCATAACAAAACACTTGTATGTAGACTAAACTAACAATTTAAATAACTTACATACCCTTTTTGTGTTCTCTGTAGCTCAATAAATTAGATGAATATACATAACTCATAAAATTTACGTAATGAAAAAAGCAGTCAGAGTGGGCAAAATGAAAACTTTTTCAGAAAGAATTCGTTTCCTATTGACGCTTACAATATTTGCTTGAAATTTAATATTGGAGAGTTTTTGACCTCACTGGTTACGAATCCGTTGTTAAATTTTTGAAATAAAAAATAACCTGCCGCTATACAGACCCCATATTCTGAATTTTGAAAATCTGACTTCATATTTGTAATCAGCGACCCAAAAATCCCTACACACCAAATTTTATTAAAAAGAAATGTTAAAGGAAAATTGTAGGTATGCATCAAAGGGTTACATCATATTCTTTTTTCAAAGTAGTTTCAAAGTCAATGTTATGACAAAACACACTGTACTTATGTAAAATGTAATAATTGCGGTTAAAGTGTTTGAATTTCTGTGTACTTTTGAATATCAAAATTCTTTTAAATTTAATATTAACATTGATTTAATATTCCTTGGTTAATATTTTGGCTCCAATTTGAAATAGCTACAACTTTCTTCTACTTAGACCTTTGTCCATTAAGCACTAAAGATGATTTCGTTCGTTCTAATGGTGGCCTTTAGCCTGATGTAAAGAATCAATGCAAATCGTCAAAACGGAAGATAACACGATGTGCAGAATTGTCCTTCTCAATTATTTAAATTATTGCACGCTCTTGAGAAGCATAGCGTTCCATTGTTCATCGTAGTGTATTTCAAATCTGTTTACTACACAACTGTCAATATCACAATGACAGGGGATAACATTTTCAAAAACCATGGAGAATTCCTATAGTGTCATTACTATTGCGTCACTCTGTATTGTATACTATATGTATGTCCATAAGCCCTCATAGATTTATTTTAGATATATTTATCTTAATTTACAGTGTACTGTATAATATAACAATAATTTGTCACATAAATTGTAATTAGGCTATACAGGGTGTTCAGAGGTGGGAGGGAAATATTGCAGGGGGTTAAAGGTCAGACCGAGACAAGCAAAAAATCGTATGGGTGGGGGGGAGGGGGGGCATCTCGCACCGTTTGGCAGTTACAGGGTGATTCGTAAATCAGGATTTTGCCTTATATGGGAACCGCTCTTGTATTTTTATTTTTTTTTCTACGCATCGCAGCTGCCCCAAACTGATTTCAAAAAATCACTATTTGGAAGCCCTTTCCAAAAGAGTTTACACCACCCCCCTATCCCCAACCCCTTGGCCACAATCCCCCCTCGAAGTTGACAAAATTAACTTTTATTTCACGATTTTTCACCTTTCGCCCCACTTTTCTCCAAAATTCATGTTATTAATATACCTACTTTTTATTTTTTTTAAGTTGCCTATCTAATTACCTTTCCAAAAAGGTGCAACATGCCCAGGTAGAAAAGGGTTGCAAAAGTCCTGAAATTAAAACATCCTCACAGGTATCTAATTACTTTATTGCACCATAATGGAAAAAGTCGTTAAGTAAACAATTTTTATGACAGCAAGCTCGGAAATGTTTGTTTAGGAAACAGAGGTAATATATTTTTATTATTTCAGCAAAACAGTAATAAAATAATAAATGTAATCTCGTTAAATAGCGTTATTAGTTTATTATATCCAGTATTGACTCTTAAGTATCCTGACGCTCCGTTTCTAATACCTCCTATGAATTATGGTATAAAAATGGGTAAGTTTGAAAGGACATTGACCACAGTTGAAGAAGCAAGCGAAAAGAACGGGTGTTTAATAGACAAAATTAAGATAAAATGGCAGAATGCAGTGTTGAAGAGTCTGCCGATATAATTTACGTGTACGGTTTAGTAGACGGAAATGATAGTGAGGCCGTACGACAATACCAAAGGAGATTCCCGAATCGACGTGTACCCGACAGAAGGGTATTTTCAAGGACTTTCAGAAGGTTAAAAGAAACCGGAAGTGTAACCGCCCCCAGAGCAGAAACGCGAGCAGGAAAATCGGCCGATTCAGCGGACCCCGACCAACAAATCCTCAACGTCGTCAGGAACAGCCCTGTAATAAGCATCAGGCAGGTCGCACGAAGGTCAGGTTTGTCTTCAGGGAGAGTTTGGACCGTTGTGAACCGAGACGGACTACATCCATACCACCATATCCCGGTCTAAGCACTACAGGAAGAAGATTCCGAAAGACGATTGCAATTTGCACTTGGCTGTTCGAGTCTGACATCGAAAACAGAAGGTTTCTAGACCGAATTCTGTGGACGGATGAATCGCAATTCACCCGGGATGGCATCACAAACTTCCACAACCTCCACACCTGGTCAGATGTGAACCCACATAGGACAAGGTGTCGGTCCTTCCAGCAAAGATTTAGTGTCAATGTCTGGGCTGGCATCATCGGCAACCATTTGATAGAACCTTTCATCTTGCCCCAAGTGCTGAATAGTCAGCTATATTCGAACTTTTTGGAGAATACCCTTCCGGATCTGTTGGAGGACATCCCCCTGGCCACCAGAAGCGCAATTTATTTACAGCACGACGGAGCACCTGCGCATACTGGGAACATTGTTAGGGCAAGGTTGAATGAACATTACCCAGAGCGCTGGATTGGACGAAGTGGACATATTCCTTGGCCTGCTAGGTCACCGGACCTTACTCCACTGGACTTTTTGTTATAGGGAATGATGAAAGATGAAGTTTACTCAAGACCAATCAACACCAGAGAAGAATTAGTTAGAATTGTGACTGCAGCCACGAAAATACGGGAGAGACTGGCTACCATAGACCTCAAACGTGAAATAAAACGAAGGCTACTTGCATGCATCGAAACTAGCGGAGAACATTTTGAACAGCTTTTAAAGGACAAACGTATTAATTGTAATTAGTTTTTAAGCGAACAAAATGTATTTTTTAGTAAACTTAAGTATAATTTCCTAAAAATTCGAATTATCATGATATTCTGTAAAAGGATTTTTGTAAATAAATTTTCGTATCCTTTTCCTACCTGGGCATGTTGCACCTTTTTGGCAAGGTAATTAGATAGGCAACTTAAAAAAAATAAAAAGTAGGTATGTTAATAACATGAATTTCAGAGAAAAGTGGGGCGAAAAGTGAAAAATTGTGAAATAAAATTTAATTTTTTCAACTTCCAGGGGGGATTGTGGCCAAGGGGTTGGGGATAGGCAGGTGGTGTAAACTTTTTTGGAAAGGGCTTCCAAATAGTGATTTTTTGAAATCAGTTTGGGGCCGCTGCGATGCGTAGAAAAAAAGATAAAAATACAAGAGCGGTTCCCATATAAGGCAAAATCCTGATTTACGAATCACCCTGTAACTGCCAAACGGTGCGAGATGCCCCCCCCCACCCATACGATTTTTTGCTTTTCTCGGTCTGACCTTTCACCCCCTGCAGTATTGACCTCCCACCTCTGAACACCCTGTATATTTACATTCAGTGGTGATGATTAGTGTATCAAGATATATTGGCAACCCTACAGAATAGTTCTTAAGGCTTTCCATCAGAGACCATCACCATGAATTTTTAAAAATATATATCTAATTTAAAAACAGTAATTTCAAACCTCCTTCTACCAATTTTTTTTTACATATTGTACAATGTTTATCAATCCACTCTGGATATTCTCTATCCCCTGGATTTTATTTTTCTATTTCTATTTCTGTATCACCAAGTCCCATTTCTGCATTTAAAAATACAAACATACTTTGTATTGTATCGTTTTAAATATTGCTTATTTTTGGTGGTTACTTTTGAAAATGGTATAAGTCCACTTTTTGAAAAGTCGTAAACTGTAGAAGTTGTTAAAATGATAATATTAAGAATGTGTACTTATACCGGCTCGATTCTGCAGTTCTTCTGAAATTGTAGTTTAATTTATTCATGAAGTTAATCTTCCACCCAACAAAGTGAATCAACTTTATATTCTTTTGATTGATATTGAAAATTCCGATTCATCACAAAAAATTTTCAGACTTTTTAACATTAAATTTTGAACTGAGCGATGAGTTGATTCAAATGAAAGGATTAAAAGGTTCTGACGATGAATGACGAATTATGCTAGCTTTTTCAGGAATTAGGAATTCACGCCGAAATTATGCTTGACATTTTTTTTTTTCGCGATCCGGGATCCGGCCTTGGTTTTTATTCTGTTCCAGTTAAAATTTAAAATGGTGAATAATTAATGGGAATTTCTAAGGTGGAGAACGACCGCTGAAAGAGCCCTATGCCCTAACTTTTCTAACCGTATCTATAGCTGGGCGGCAGCGTGTGAATACATTTGAATTAATCACTGCGAAAAAAAGCGGGTTGAATGGACAATAATATTCTTTTAACCCCTGAATAGAGCCCAAGCACGCAAACAGAGGAAGTTTTGAAGAAAGCTAAAAAGGGACCCGAGAAGGGACTCAAATTTTGTTTTGCTCAACAGTTTCTTAAACCGGTTTCGAAATTTAATACCTCGCAAGAAAAATATCCGGACCTATCCCAAGGCAGAATCCATCGCATTCACGTGATATTTTTTTTAATGTGAAAATATTTTCGCTTCTTTTACAGCGTAAGGGAACAGCATAAAACTATAATCGCCTTATCGAGAAGAGAAGATCCGAAATTAAAAAAAATAAAAAATAAAGGTGAAAGAAAGAACAATTGCCAGGTGTTTCGATGTAAGCAAATTGAAGTTGCCGGAAAATCGTGTAATGGAAATTTACTTACGGTTGTGTGCTCCCTGCTAATAACGTGCATACACTCGCGCGACCGACAGCGACCACATCAAGCTGCTAATGACCTCTCCTGATGGAATGAACTTTTATTTTCTGGCACTCAACCAAACTCCCGGGTTTATTTAATTCAGCGAAAGGAATGAAAATTAATTCTGCGATCCGATAGAACTTCCTTTCCCTTAATCTTTTTATTGCAAATTTTAAGGAATAGGGAAAAGGAATTGCACAAACCGATTGAATCCTTTCAAATAAATACATACTATAGTACGATATTTCTATTAGCTATCAATTTAAGTAAAAAGACGGACTTATTTGAAACACCAAAATTGTACGTGTTTTCAGAATATGGTGCGATTAAAGTTTAAGGGGTTACATGGGTTTTAAATATAAAAAAAACACAATTGTCTGGAATTTTTTTTTCACATATTTGCAAATCATTTGAAGACATTATAAAAAAAATTTCACGAAAAACGATGATGATTTTTTTGCCGTAGGCTTATCTGAAATCAAAAAACAATTTTTCCTGTTTAAGAAAATAATGTTATTTCAATTTTCGACATAATTTTTAACAAAAAATTTTGATTTTCGGTGCAAATTTTTTTTATATTTTGGTAATTTTCTACTTGTAAAATGAGATATAGTGAACGAAAACAAAAATCATTCGTTCAGATACAAGTCAATACTATCTAGAAAATGTATGCACAACTTCAGTAAGATCGGAATGTTAGTTTTGGAGAAACCGTCTTAAAAAAATGTGTTTTCGAGAAAAACGCGTTAAAAATACACCGATTCGCACTCGTTCGAGCGGAACGGGGGAAATTTCAAAATTGTCTATCTCCTATAGTTTTATTCACACCGAGTTGAAACTTTGGGAAAACACTCTCCTATGAGATGTACTATAAGATAAAATAATAATAAAAAATCGATTTTTTCCAAATTTGAAATCCAAGTAACCCCTTAAACCAACCCTATCTGTTTTTAGAACGTTATAACGTCGTAATTTCTGTGAGTTGCTTTTTATTGGACTACGCAGTAACAAATTTTGGTATATGGTATTTTCAATAAATTACGAGATATTAAATCATGAATCTTAGAATCCATGATATTAATTTATATAAAGGGCGTTTTTTAAAGCCCGATAGACCTTTAAATTTTTAAAAATGATTCAAACAGTTACCTTTTTTATTCGAAAGACCAATTCAGGACATTAATATTTAAAAATTACTTCGGGTATATGGCCACCGCCGCACAGTGGTTCGAAATGCGAAAAAAGTGGACATTAAAAAAATTTTAATACTATTAACTTCTTTTCATAGAATTCATAAATAATATTAATATTAGTAAGTGCTAAGCTGATGGAGTCAACATTTTAATGTTAATTTAGAAAAAAACACGAAATAAGTTTTAGGTATATGGAGGAAAACACTAAATTTAAATTTTCTCAGTAAATTCACAAAACTTCACGGGAACCCTTTACAGAGTGTTAGTATGTATTGTCGTTCATACATTGTTGAAAGAATAACGTGCTTTGGTTTGCACTTTATCAATTTATGATTTTTTGAAATTTTGAATTTTTTAGAATTTTAAAGGTGTAAACATTTTATCTATTTGAAATATAAATTTTTTTTTCTTCACGCGCGCCGGCGACTGTTCTCAACGAAGAGCATTCTGTCAGTCCAATTTTGGGTCACTTTTTGAACAATGTCAGCCGTATGTCACGAATATCACGTACAATTTTTGCTTCAAAAGTTGTCGATTGTTGCTGGTTTATAATCATAAACCAGTTACTTCACGTAATCCCATAAGAAATAGTCAATAGTTGTCAGATCACAAGATCTTGGAGGTCAATTTACACTTTATGGCAAAATCGTTCGCTGTATGGCACCTAGCGCCATCCTGTTGAAATTATATCTGGTCAGGACCAATGTCATTTATATTTTCGAAGAAATTATCATTAATCATTGCCCGGTAACGATCTCCATTGGCCGTGATGCGAGGCCCTGGTTAATTTTTAAAGAAATAAGGATCAATGATGCCACTGGCGTGTAAACCTCATCATACGTTGCATTTTTTTTTTTTTTTTTGATCTAGTAGAGTTTCTAGAGTCTCTTTAGGATTGCTCTCGCTCTAGCGTGCTAAACTCACCAAATGATACATTTTTTTGGATCTAATGGAGTTTCTAGAGTCTTTTTTGGATTGGTCTCACTCTAGAAGCGACAGTTTTGCTTATTAGTAAAGCAATTGAGCTTAGGAACGACGATCATGTGCACCATAAAAATCACCAAGTCGCATATAAGTCTCGCGAACCGACGACCGATATTCGAAGTAAATTTGTATAATTCTTAACCGCTCTTCAAGCATGAGTCTATTCATGATTACTAGCCAGACTATACTGAACATAAATATCACAAAGTTGAGTTGAGAGTTATCGCTATAGGAAGTTCTATCAAGCTAAAAGAACACACTTTACAAGCTGTAGGGTTTTGAGTGCTTATCGTTTCCCGCCTCCGTTTTCTCGTAGACTTGGTGAAATAAGATTTGAAAATGTTTCTTACCACATAAGCAACTTACATTTTTTTTTTTTTTTTTTTTTTTTTTTAAGGTTTAGGTATACCGAAAAAAATATTCAGTATGAAGTGGATATTTCTTTCTTATTAATTTTATATTTTAATAATTTTCTCCCAAATTTGTACGAAAAATATCAGAATAATATGTATCGCAATCAGTCCCATAATTTTCTAATGATTTCCATACAAAACATATAAAATAAATAATAAAAATATCAATTTCTTAATTAAAGGAACTTCACTGTTTTATCGGTAGAATTGATCAATTTTCGTATTGTTTTGATACCTATCAATAACACTATATTTTTAATATGTTTTAATATCAATTTTAAAAGAAATATTATAAAGAAACTCATACGTAAATCGTATAATTTCGATATGATTTCTTATCAATAAAATACAAATTTGAAAACAGTCGTATGATTGGGGTATCAAGAGTCGTTTACTTTCAATATGTTAAAAATTATATGCTGCCAAAAAGTAGTAAGTTTTCATAAACAAATAATACTCTATTCATATTGGATAGGTTTTGTATCGGAATCCTATGAATTTTACAGCGGAAATTCCATGGTTTTTCTTTCAGTATACTTAAATTTATAAAAGGGGGTAGCGGGTTAAGAGGGGTCTGGCGGCCCCCACAGGGTTTGATAAAATCGACCCCAAAACCTTGAAGAGGGCCAAAAAAAAATTTTAAGATTTTTTACTTTAAGGTTTTACATAACCTACAAATTTTAGTCCAAACACCAAAATAATCCCTTCAATTTTTAATCCCTTTATTGCTTAAAAGAAAAAAAACCGGTCACTATTTTAGCCTTTGAATTGAAGGGATTATTTTGGTGTTTGGACTAAAATTTGTAGGTTATGTAAAACCTTAAAGTAATAGGGGTTGATAAACCTGGAATTCAGATTCAGCGACCTCGAAAATATATAGTCAGTATGGTCAGACGTTAGATCAAATTTTTTCGATTTTTTTGTGGATTATTCTCGTTTTTATGCTAACATTTTGAGGTTATGAAAAATCCTGACGTGATGGAGTTAAATAGACCTCGGATTCGGATTCAGTGACCTCAAAAACATATAGTAGGTATGGTCAGACGTCAGATCTAATTTTTTCAATTTTTTTGTGGATTATTCTCGTTTTTATGCTAAATTTTGAGGTTATGAAAAATCCTGACGTGATGGAGTTAAATAGACCTCGGATTCGGATTCAGTGACCTCAAAAACATATAGTAGGTATGGTCAGACGTCAGATCTAATTTTTTCAATTTTTTTTGTGGAGCTGTGTAATGAAATGCTTAATCTACGGTATTTTCTGACTCGTTTATTATGAAAAACGTGTTTTGGTAGTTGACAGCAGTCAAAAATGTTGTCAAAAAAAAATAGAATCATTTTTTAATTTTTTCCAATGCAGGCATAATGGAATCAATCTAGGGTTTTTTTCAAAGTAGCTATAATCATGATTTCGAGGTTAAAAACATATGTTGGCAACAAACAGGTGAAATAACACTAGAACGACGGAGGCAGTCATTTGGACGTTTTCAGAAATTAAAACTTATCCTGTGCCTTCAATTTTTGTCCGATTACTTTAAAATTTGTTGACATTTATTTTTTTGATCCACAAAAAGTATTTCTGTGTTAAAATATTGATTATGTTAATTACGTTAGAAGATTTTACATTACCTCCTAGAACGACGAGAGGCAGTCATTTTGACTGCTTCAATTAAAAATATGACGTATTGTGAAAAAATCATCTAAAAAAATTCATATTTGACTCAAGAGACTGTTTTATTAATAATTTGTTGTGTGAAAACAATTTTTATCGTGATTACACATGTTTATTTATTGAATTTCTAAATGTCGCTTATGACCGTCAAGCACATAACCAAACAAGCATGTCGCTGACTGGGTCGCAAAGTACATCTCACTTTTTGACAAATTAACATAAATGTTGTCAAATAATCAACAATATTTTTATTAATATAGTGAAAGAAGAGTATGCTGAATCATATTATGAACAATGAACGTATTTTTAACAACAAATTATTTAATTTTTCATAGGCAGCCAAAATGACTGCCTATCGTCGTTCTAGGTAGTAAAAAATTCCAGTCGTTCTAGTGTTAAACGCTGTCAACAAGAATAACATGATGGAGAAGTTGGGCCGCGTGGGTCTAGAAGGTTAGAAAGAACAACTGATAGAGGGCGGTTCAGTGGACAGATTTCGAGAGTCAATTCCAGCATTTTCATTTGCGTGGTATTAAATTCAAAAACTTAAATTTTATTATTCTTGTTGTTATTTATCTAAAAAAACCTTAGATTGATTCCATTATGCCTGCATTGGAAAAAATTAAAAAATGATTCTTTTTTTTTGACAACATTTTTGGCAGCTGTCAACTGCCAAAACATGTTTTTAATATAAACGTTTTTCATAATAAACGAGTCAGAAAATCCCGTAGATTAAGCATTTCATTATCATTCATCAAAAAAATTGAAGAAATCAAACTTTTGTTTCTTGTTGACAGCATTTTTGACAACTGTCAATTGTCAAAACATAATTTTGACATCAAATTCTTGTTCAGCGACCTCGAAAACCCCTAATATACATTATTTTTTGTGATTTTTTTTGTTTAGATAAACTTCGACTAATTTTAGAGTTCAAAATTTCATACTTTCAAAATTCGCGTTTTACTCAAGTTCAAATGTCGGCGGCTACACGCAACCAAATTGGCTTCGCTTGGCGCCATTTTGTAGGGGAAGAGTGTATCTTTCAACCCTATTTCGGCCGTTATTTTTGATCAAGTCTACACTCAAATCCCATGGGCTTGTTTTTAAAAAAAACGCGGTTTTTAACGATTTTTTTGGTTTCAATGCTATGTTTCACTCGATTAAACATAAGAGTAAAATCTGAAAAAATTCAGGGGACATCCACACACCCCAAACAAATTTTAAGTAGCGTTGAAACCGCTTATAAATTGATTTACATGCTCGAAAAAAAATCAAATATCAAAAAACACATTTTTTTCGTTTATGGGGTTTTAGGAGGGGGGGTCGAAAAAAATCTTAAAATTTTTTTTTGGCCCTCTTCAAGGTTTTGGGGTCGATTTTATCAAACCCTGTGGGGGCCGCCAGACCCCTCTTAGCCCGCTACCCCATTTTTAGGTCTGGTCTGATTATTTATAAAACAAAAAAAAAACTTCAAAAAAATATGATCGCAGCCAAAAAGTTTCAAGTCTCCTCTAGTAATAACAATTTTCGATATTGAATCCTAAGATTTTTCTAAATGTTAGTCGACACATCAACCTAACTAATATTAATCCAATAATAAGGTGTAGTAAGGAGCTTGAAACCTTTTAATAACCGAATTCTTCCTAAACATAAACCATTAAATTTGTACTTTTATAAGATTTGTAATCTTCGAGACTTTGCCAAATGTTATTATCAATGTGGAGCTTTAAACAGACTAAAATAAAATCTCGAGCCGCATTCAGTAGAAAACTTTCTTTTTGTTGCAGTTTGAAAATCATATCTTCCTCGATCTTAATATTGCAGTCAAATCGTTTGTTATAACAAAGTTCCTAAAAAAAAAGTTTTCTACTAAATGCGCTTCGCTATAATATAGCCATCAGTTTGGTGATGCATAATTATTTTCTAGCTTTTGGGATATTATCAATTGTACAATAAGGACGTTTAATTTAAAATGAAAATTGTTTTTTCTTTATTTTCTAGATTGTATTGCGAAAAAGTATTTTTTTTACTATCAACTTCACAGACAACACTTCATAAATTTTTAATTATTTAACATTTCCCCACATCTGTTGGTTTTTGTTGCAAACACTCTCTTAATTTACTTATTTATATCTATTTTTAAATATTTTGCATATTTTTTGGATATATTCTGCATTTTTAATGCTTACTTCATGCATATTTTTTATATAAATTTTGAATGTATTAAATTAAAGGTTTTTACTCTTTATAAATAATAGTATGCTATGTACTTTTCAGTCACTAATATTAGAATTTGAAAAGTTTGCTATAATTCGCAGTTTAATAATTATCGAAAATATTGACGAAAATAATATTTTTCCAAAGCTTTGTTGCCCTGTACACATGAATATTATTATTATAGATTTACATATGTATATAGTTGAGGGGTGTCCCATTGGAATGTGTGAAAACTAATAAGTGATTATTTTTTAACAAATGGAGAAATAGGGAAAATGTAAATATTCTTTAATTTTTGTTTATGTCCATTTTATAAAAAAAATTAAATCTACTTGATACAAACCATTAATTTAAAAATATTGTGAAGATCTTAAGCTAGTAATGATATTTTCGAAATGTGAACCATTTACATTGGCACAAATATCAAAACGTTTTTTTAAACTATTAAAACATGTTTTTCAGTTGAAATGGCATTGACGATCTTCCTTATTTATTAAATTAAATCCCCTATTTTTTTGGGTTACTTTCATAGCAGTAATTTTATTGTAACCTCATAAGAAGAAATCACAGGGAATTACATCTGGCGCGTAAGTACTGTATTCCGTAGCAAAGTGTGGGTACCATAAGCGAATAACTCGATCGCCATAAACTTTATTGATTGCTTCAAATACTTCTTGTGTGCGATGAGGTGCTGCTCCGGCTTACATAAAATAAAAAGATATCTCTCTTTTCTTTGCATTGGTCTCTAACATCCCTTGGCACGTCTCTCCGGTGAGGGAAGATTGAAAGAAATTCAGGTAGATACCTTTTATTGACATGGCTGAACCTTAAATCAACTTTGGATTTTACACTTTTTTCTAAAAGGTTAGCTCACTCATTTCCTCTAACGCTGTTGGCTTTCTACCACCTAGAATAAAAGTAATAGACCTCAGGTATATATTTTTAAAACATAGGGTCCCTCGGAAGATCGGAAAGTTGGGGATCATTCATTTAGTTTTCACACATTCCCATGGGACACCTTTATGACCCAGCCCTTACATCCTGAAGGAAGTCTTTCCAAATTGGCAAATAGCTCCTAGGAGCTTATTATTAATATTTTCCCGTAAAAGTATCGTTTCACAGTATCGAAAATCAAAATATGACGAACGACGATACTTCTTCAGAGCATCTTGGCAAAAGAGCGAAGGTCCAAAACGCAATAAATTTGCCCGAGCTAATAAGACACACAAAAGCTTTTAGTAGTTGAGCCGTCTGGAGTTCGGGAAGACGAACTATGAAAAGGGCAGAGATGGAATTTCTCTGGAACGCTTTTGGGTCCCTTAGCTTTTCGGGTGGGGGGGATTGGGGCTAGGGTGCTTGATTGTGGCTCATCTTTCGATATATTCTTTAGCCACGACATTCGCACTTGGGCAACCCATTTGCTATCGATCCGATTTTCTCGTCGGTCGGTCGTTTCGTTTGTCGCCCACCAGCCACAGCCGCACAATTCTTCTTCTCGCAACACGAAATTTTTTGTGCACTTTTCGGCGGGGGATAAGAGGAACAAACAAATCTCTCAAGTGGGGTACAACGCAATGCTCTTAGTTCTTACAGCCGGAGCCCTGGAAGGAGGCGCTCCAACACTTGGCTATGTATTTGTTTCGAGGGTATGCGCAAGACAATTTTTTTTTCACTTCCTAAGTCCGGGCTCCCGATTCTTCTCCCTTCTTCCGTTTGTGTGTGTTTTTAAAAAAAAGATTAATTTTTTTTTTCATCATTTTTATTTTTTTATGAAACGAAAAAATTGCACACACTTACAAAAAATTTTCATTATAGCAAAAAAACAAAAAAAAAGGAAAAATCGCAAATTTTACGTTGAGCTTGAGGCGGTGTGGGACGGCCCCGCACCGATGATAACCCTTAAGCAATGATGGAGATTTTATGTTACTAGCTGAGGAACGGGCGTTGCTAATGAGAAACAAGGGAGGAAATGAAAAGGGGTCTCTATCCTTAGTTTTTATTTCATTTGCAGTCCGTGCACTCCTGCTCCTTACCCCCGAACAATCTCCCAACATTTTGATTTTTAAGTTTATTGGGGTAGTTAGGTGCAAGAAACGAATAAAAGGACACCAAAACTAAATTGTGTTTCTCAGGTCCATGAATTTACGAGCTTAATTAAAAAACCCAACCGAGGCCACTACAATTTCACCTCCTGATATCTGGGCGACGAGACGAATTTATGAGATTAATTAGCTTGTTTTTAATAAACCAACTGAAATGGCATTTCGAGAGGTTTATCCTTTGAAGGCTCAACAAGTGGGGGAAGCGCAATTGTTCCAGCAAAGTTCCAAGATATTTTCGAACAGACTGTGCACTTCAGCGCCTTCTGTTGCGGGGGGTAGAGAAAGGGGTTGGGAGTTATCTGACACTATTTCAATAGAGTCCATGATAAAGGAATGCTTTCTCAACTTCATGGCCTCAGACACAACGTGGTGTGGTACACGAGGAAAGGAACAAACACGCTAAATAAATATGTGCAATGAACATTACCTGAATAAAATCAGGTAAGTTGTAGATGTTTGTGGGTTGGGCACATTTCATGGAATGGTTAAACTTTTCCTTATTTCACTTATACGATGAAGGGCACTGTGATCTTGGGAGATTTTCAATCGTGTTTAATGGATATTAACACGTTTTCTGTCGTTTATAGTCTTTTGTTCGTGTCAACCGTCTGTTGTCCAGCTGCTTTAGTCTTTCATCTGTCTTTCAGTGACCACGCCTTGAAAGAGCAACTATTGAATTTATTTTGATATTTCCATACCATATTTATGTATTAAATCGTAAAAATTGAGGTAATAAATAAAACCACTCAATTGAGAGTTTGACTCGTGCGCCGAATGTTCCATATAGATTTGCTAATTTTTCAAAAACTATGGTAGTTGCAGACTTCGTTTTAATTTCCTGTAATCCAAATTATCAGCTCTTAAAAAAAAAAAAAAACTTTTTAATGCTTTTCGGTCCTAGCATACGTTTACTAATTTTATATTATTTTTATTTATATTTATTATTTTATTATAATTCGTTTTCATAAGCTAATATACATATGGTATATTCACTACCATTGTGTTTCCTTTCCAATTATTCAAATTGATTTATTTCGTTTTTAAAATTACTTGGACCTGGCTTCAACACTCTTATAAAATCAGTGGACTAGAACAGATTAATTTAGTTTACAATACAGTGGAGGAAATAGTTATAAAGCCACTTGATTTTATTTGTAAAACGTATTTTCAATGCACATTACGAGAGCGATTGATTGCCTACATTACCTGAAGCATATTTGTTCTTGATACCGATATACCGTTACACAAATTATTACAAGTTAGGAAGTATACTGAGGAAAAGTACCTATTTGTGAACCGACTTTCGAAGGAAATAGATATAAAGCCAGTGTGACTTTTTGTACTATTAGTAATTAAAAATACCGACTTAGTGAATAAAACACATTGATTTAACCCTTTATAGCCCCATGTGACATTTCTGTAACAAACCTCAAAAATCCCGCCAGAATACGCACCAAATGTATTTAGTTCATTCAAATCGGCGCCACTTTGCTGTCACATATTATTGAACAACGTAGTATCCACGGAAATCATCATAGACAGCGTAAACTGTTAACAGTTAATCGATTAGAATTTCGCCCGTAATTGAAAGTGACAAGTTCAAAATCGAGCAAATTTTAAATTTTACAAAAAAAATACAAAAAGTGTGTAAAATTGTGTTATTTTCTTGGAAACCTATAGATAAGTGAATGAATATGTTCCTTCCATACCAAATTAGTTTTTTTTGTTTACGTTTAACTCAATTTTACAGTAATGTTACACTCCCTTAAATGTGAAATAAATAATTAATAATACATATTTTTTTAATTTCTGAGAAATACGTATTTTTTATTTCCCTAAACCTATCCGTTTTTAACATAATTTTAATGTTTTATGATCTTGGGCTATAAAGGGTTAACATAGCAAAATAATTTTAACACAAAAAAAAAATATATAAATGTCTAGAGGATCTAAGCTCTCTGAACTAGAGATCGGGAAAATTGAGGCATTATCTAAATTAGGAATGTCCAATAGACTGATCGCGCATGAAATAGGAAGGTCATGATCAGTTGTCAACAATTATATAAATTTAAGAACCCAATACGGAAAACAAAGACATCCAGGACCGAAACCAAAAATTAGTGAAAGAACTAAAAACAAAATTATTCAAAAAGCTGCAAAGGAAAAGCTGACAGCGTCGAAAATTTAAACCGAATTAAATTTACCAATTACCGTTAGACGTGTCCGACAAATTCTACATTGTTCCCAGAAAGTTAAGTGGACAAAACGATTGCCAAAACCCAAACTTACTGACAAACACAAGCAAACTCGTTTAATGTTCGCTAAAAAGTACATGTCCTGGAAGGATGAACGGCGGCGTCATGTCCTTTTTAGTGATGAAAAAAAGTTTGATTTGGAAGGACCTGATGGTTTTCAATTTTATTGGCATGATTTAAGCAAGCATAAGGAGGTTCGCTTAAGCAGAAATTTTGGAGGTGGAACGGTCATGGTGTGGGCAGCATTTTGTTATGTTGGAAAAACCCCAATGTGTTGGATTTCGACCAAAATGAATTCGAACAACTACACCGATCTTCTGGATGATGTGATGATACCATTTACATACGACGTCATGGAAGGAAAATTTATATTTCAGCAGGGTAACGCGGCCGTACATCGCTCACACCATACCATGGAGTGGTTAAAAAGTCGGGACATTGAAATACTTGAATGGCCAGCGTCAACAATGTGTTTGAGCTTAAAGTAGCCATTAGAGAAGTTTGGAACAACATTCCTGTACAAACCCTTTAAGTCCTCGTAAATTCAATGCCAAACCGCATTTTTGAAGTAATTTCAATTAAAGGTGGGCCCACAAAATATTAGAAAAAAAAAAATTTATATATTTACCGTATTATTGTTGAAGAAAAAGAAAGTGGCTCTATAGCTATTTCCTCTTAAATATGAGTTCATTAGTATTTTTTTTCAATAACTGTAAAATGTTTGAACTATTTTTAATTGTTTATGTGTAATTATATGTATCATAAGAATATATAACCAACACGCTATACTTTATGTGTTTGTTTGCTTTTAGTTACAAAAAATGTCTATTTAAGTGAGTGGCTTTAAAGCTATTTCCTCCACTGTATTACCACTGCATCTTTTTCTAAAGTGGCATGTCGCTTACGAAAGTTACATGAAGTAGGAAGAAGTAATGCAATAAAAATGTCATATTCTTGGAAATATTCCTTTTCTAGAGCAATTCTTACCTAAAGGAGGAGATTCAATAAGGCCGGTTTTCAGCCCAAGTTTTGTGGCAGGAAGGACTTGAAATTTCTTGAAAATTCCTTTTGGAATTTTATCTATAATCCAAATACACACAGAAAAAATATATATTGCAAAAAACTACGCCAGAAAGTAACAAACAATTTTTGGCGATTTTTCTGTAACCTACAAAGACAAATAAAAATCGACATTTTATTTTTTTTAGATGTCACGCCGGTGGAAGAAAAATGTGGAAAAAATATATGTTATTAAAATCTAATATATGTAAGGAAGCTATAGCCAAACTTTGGTGACTGTACCAAAACTTTTTTGAAAACGGAAAAAGAATTTGTTGTTCAGGTTATATTCAGTTTTCAGTTCAACTGATAATTTTCTGTGATGCGACTCAGTGACATTTATAACATGTGAAAATTTTTTTCGAAATTTTTAATTCTTAAGGGATGAAACTTGGCCAAATTGTTACTTGACGATAAAAAGAATATAACAGTCATAATCGGTGCGGGGGCACTTTACCCCTTTTTATCCCCCTACGGCCTTTGGGCCGAAAACCGGCCTTATTGACCCTCCTCCTTTAATATATGTAGGTAAAGCAAAGGATATCAGTTCTCATGGAGAAATAGGCTGACTCTAATTATTTTTTAGCACGTTTCGAACAAATAGAGCTGCAAAGCAGTAAACAAGTCCTAACCGAAAAAGAAAATGCGGTTGCAGTCAAAAAACAGGCAGCCAGGACTTCTTTTTGATGCTGAAAGCTAAAGACGAGTAAACCCGATCCAGTAAATCTCTAAGGGTGTAATGTTGGTGCAGAAATATCGGATCGGATAATGAGACGTCGACTTTTCAAATTTGGGCTATGTGCAAGACGATCACTCAAGAAGCAGAAGCTGAACCCTAGAATGCTTTACAAAGAAAGTTGAAATAAACACTATTTTTGATATTATTCTGAAAGCACATTTTCCAATCAATTATTCATTTGATTTTTATTATTATTATTATTATTGTTAGGGGTGCGACCAGGCGGTCTTTTGTGCCGAAGCCCCTTTACAGTAAAAGACGATCTGCTACCCTAAGGAACGCCAGAAGGTCTTTTACAGAAGATGAACGAGCTTCAGCCGAGTACAGGAACTCCTGACCGAAGATCTTTCTTCTTAACCGTGCTAAAGCCGGACAAGCACACAAAATGTGTGATGTGGTTTCGTCGTCTTCAAGACACAGACGACAATCCGTCTCATTTGACAGACCTATTTTATATACATAGGTGGTATCTTAGCCCATGGTGGCCAGTTCATTTGACTTAAATTAACTCTATTTTTTGAATAGGTTATATTCAGTGACGACATCATGGTGAGTTTGCTACCAATGGCCAGGACTGTTCGCAGATCCAAAGGAGAAGAATATTGGCTTTCCTGTGTCCAACAACACCTTAAACAGCCAGTAAGGTTCACGAATTGGTCAGCAATATCGTTCAAATGACTCTTTCCACTCTATGCTATTGACCGGATAATAAAGCGGAGCTATAGTATACAGTCCTTCAGATACAGATGATCCCAACCATGAATGTCGACATTTATTGACGAAGGAATCTTTATACACGATAAAACTCCTTTCAATACAGTGAAAAAAGTTACGGAGTTTTTAAGGACTAATAGCATCCAAATCCTTTATTGGGCAGCGAATGAGCCCAGATATGAACTCTATCGCAAATAAATTTTCTATTTTTGGGACAGGAAGTGGCAGAAAAGTGTCCGCGCACCAAGGCTTTTGCATTTTAAAAATTTTAAGACGAAAAACTCTAAGGGTGCTACACTGCTACGACTACTGCACAGAAGAGTGTATATATCAACTTAATACAGACTTCTGACGTCAGGAGCTTGCATAGGTCCACGAAGGCTTCAAATGTCTATTTTTAGAGTGCTAATTTAAAAATACATTTTATTTTTGATGCAATTGCAATGCGCTAAACTTTCATAAGGAATATTGCAATACCAGAAGGAGTTGAAATTATTAATTTTGAATACTTTCATTTAATTTTATTCACTTATTGCAATGGGCTAATCACTTTAAATGACTTGTTAACATTGAGAAATCTTAAATTCTACATCAAAATGTGTTCAAATTTATTTAATTGAACGTATGTATGCACCTAACGACCTCAAACTTTTAAGGATTACATCATGGTGTGTTATTTTTTAGACAGGCTCAATAGGACTATTTCTATTACAGTTTTTTCTATTATTTCAAATTTGGGAGCAGAAAATTGTTCGGTTTAATTTAATTTTCAGACTCGTAATCGACTTATCACTTGTACAATTCCATCAAAAGGCACTTTTTTTACTAAATTTTTTCTTTAACTATGCCGTCTTTGAAACATTAATTTTTATATTTTTTTCAATTTCATGTCTACATTCTGTTTTTTTCCTTGCAATGAGTAGACTGATTGGTGTACAAATTTCACATTTTTGTTGTCTTTAAAGTTCTAAATTACATATAATAATTCTTTGACTTTTTCTAGTTTCTTTCTTCTTTTGATTTACTAATCAAATTCATTTATATAGGGTGTTTCAAACATGATGATGATCATTTTGAAAAATGACTCTCGAAATAGGTGACAAAATAATTAATGTACTGATATATGAAATAGTTTGCGATTTTAATATATATATTTTATATAATAAAATATAAGAGAGCTATCAAATTTTAAACTTCAAGGTATTTACATTATGCATACACTGCTAATCAAAATAAAAGGTAATAAAGTGAGAAATTGTCTAAATATAAAAATATATAAAATCTCGTTCCTCTATTATTGAGTAACCAAATGTTAGTTTATCATATGGAAAGTTAGTTATTCATGCATGCAACGCTCTTTATTCGAACAATGTTTAGTTCGACCCATCTAAATTTTTGACGGGGTTATTCTACTGCTAAAATGCGAAAAAGCGGATTAATAAATATCATACAAACACAATCGACTTCAATTGTTTTGCTGCATGGTATTGGCAATAAAAAAAAAAACTACTCAGCCGATCATCTTCAAATTCTGCACACAGATTCAGCTATCATCCGGCCATCGGCTGGACCTAAATTCAACTATAAATATTTTTTTTTTCGTAGTTTAGTAACAATTTTTTCATTGCGAAAACACCTGAAAATCGAAACCCTTTAAAAATTTTAAACATGTGCTAACCTACGAAAAAATTATAAATATGTTCTAAAGTCAGGTCGATTCGCTAAGTTATGGTAAAAATTAAAGAACTTTGTTTGTATGAGTGTTTCAGATCACAATTACAACCTCTGCACTGCCAATGACGTAAAAAAAATGTCGCGGCATCATGCTTGGTCATCTGGCTGTGGTGCCCGCCATTTTGTCTTCTGATTTTTTTCTTATAACAAAAGTGTAATCTTGAGAGTTTAATAAACATGCATAAATTCATACGCTTTTTTCGCATTTTAAGAGTAGAATAAGCAGCGACCGCTCCACTGAAATCAGTGCCCTAGGAAATATCAAAAAAAGCGCCCCCAAAATTTGGCGCGGCCATTTTTTAGTATTGGTTCTATAAACTGGAATTTAAGATCATCTGTCTATTGTTTAAAAGTTATATCACTCGCTTTTCTAGAACTATTGGGCCTTTTTTTATCGTTCTACTGTCTAAGAATGATAGAACTTGTTTTTCCTTTGTTGTTTGGCTTTATAACCACCTACTTATTGTTTAAAAGTTACAGTCTCATTACTCAGTCTATTGGGTTTAGGGATAAAGTGTTATAGCATCCGCTTTATCTCGGCCTAAACATTTTAGGGTCACCTGTCTTTTACTTAAAAGTTAGTAATTTACATCACTTATTTATTTCTCATTTATAATATTAATTAGACTTTTACTTTCAAATAAGTTAATCCTCAATTTTCTGACACAACATTAAAACATTTTTCCATTGTGGCTTGTCGCTCTAAGACATTTCAAAAGTAAATTTTTAAAAATTATATGTACAAAAAAATGTGTTCCTTCGTCGCATTTTGGCGTTCCTTAGCTTGCGGGTGTATGGTAGAGCGATCCTTAATTAAAAAGTCTAGTAGAATTCTATTACAAGAGAAAAAAAAAGTTTAATCTAAATCACCAATCAATGGGATTGTTTCCAACCAAAAAATTTATTACTTTAAAAATGCATTAATTTTTTAACTTCGCAGTTTAGCACCTAGAACTTAACTGAATGACTGACTTAGACTTTCCATATAACAAATAATGAATACTTTGTTATTTAAATAATGATATCAATTAAATTTCAGAGGAAAGAGGTTTGAAACGCGGAACTGCTCTTTAGACCATTTTTAACCCTATTAGCTATTATATAGATTAGCACTGTAAGGGTTATTAGGGTAGCTGATTTAGAATCTGCTATTGAAATGTTCGATTTGAAGTTTACAGATATAATTTGATGATTGATAATTTTCAACTTTGAGTGATATTTTTTAAACAAAGATTTCCAGGGCCATTGATTTCGAATCTGACCTCAAAATTCAAATGTGACTAAATTCAAAATTCGTTTTAATTAGATATAGAATTCTTATATTCTTCTGGGAACCCTATACATGACATTCAGCTATTTAAAGTTGATTCGATTTAAGCTGAAGCAAGTAACATGACACCCATCCTGTACTCTTTGCAGAAAATAATGCTGTATTGAGTTTATCTGATTTAAGTTCCCTTTTCAGAAAATATCCGTCGAATTGCACCGATTTGTTGCCTAAAAGTGAAAATTCGCATTTGCTTCCGCAACTGGCACGATTTTGGCGGGAAATGTTTCCGCGGAACGATGCGTTGCGATGCAGCTCGAGTGGATCCGCGGCATTAGAGCGGGCGGTCGGGAAGAAATTTCCCACAACTTCATGCATATTCATGAGTAATTGATACAGAAAAATTGTACTCCGCCATAAATCTGCTCCGTTGTCATACTGCACCAGCTCGGCGCAGCGCAAGTTATGAATTAATTGTCAGGGCTTATTACCAATCATGCAATGCAAGAATTTTTCACTTTGCAGCGCCCCGGCATTAGGAAAAATACGAAACGCTGTAAAAATGCAAAGCAATTCGCTTAATTTACAATTTCAGCCCCCGGCCGCGGGCACATAATTTGAACTTGTGGAACCGTTGAGCCTCTTTATCAACACCACCGTAATGAATCATGGCCACCTCCTTCCTAACTCCTAATCGTCGTTATTCAGGGGAACAGTGACGTGCACGGGACTCATTTAGGAATTAAAAAAGAAGGGAAAAGCCTGCGCCACAAAAAGGTAAACAAATTAGAAATTCACCTGTGCTTCGAATGTGTTCCAGAAAAATAACTCTCTTTCGCCTTACACTCGCTGAATTTTAGTTTCATAAAAGGGTAACACGAAACGTGAATACGGACGGCTATGGCGACGTTCTACCCGCTTGTTCTTAATCAACGCTGCAACCGTGGCGTACCGAAGGGCCATAAAACCTCTAAATAGGCTTTTGTTTTGGGCTCAGGTCACGAATATTTGCCATGAATTTTTATTTTTCCGCGATATTCCCTTTGTGGAGCCCCGGTGTACCTAGTTTTTCTCGTATGTCCTACTCTGGATTGATTGCCTCCCGGCAGTGTAATGCATCATGGGTCTTGCATATGCAGGTACCCCGCCCTGTGCCCTGTGCCCCTGCTACTTGTTCCCGCATTCATTTAATTTCATGGATGCGATTTTTTCCGCAATCATAATTGAAAACTTAATCCCGCGCTTAAGCTGTCGATAGGTGCAGTCGAAAAATCTTTTCATGGGCTTGCTTTGCACTGCCTGATTCCTTTTGGTTGAAAGTGAGAATTGGAATTAATTTTGTACCTTTTGACAATTTGGCCTTTTATAAAGTATTCGGTATATTCGGAACTTTTAATCCGATTTGAATTCAGAAGCGGGATTTTTAAATGTATCCGATCAGATAATATGTACATAGTTTATAGCTAAGGCTTTAAATGTAGGATTTATTAAGCAACAACCATACATTTTGGTCAAAGTCTAGATTAACCTTGTTGTCTTAGGGTTTAATTTAGACAATTGCCTTATTACATCTTCCATGTACCAGTAATTCATACGAGGTATGAATTACTGGTTACCACAACCATTTTCGTTAGTAAAGCCTGAAATTTTTGCAACAATTATTATATTAGCAAAATTTGCTGTAAAATGAAAAAAAAATTTTTGTTGAAATATTTCGAAAAAGTTTGCTTCACTATTGACAAACTTAATATAGGAAATAGCATATACTTCTATACTAACGTTCTTAGTGATATTTCTAACTATTTAAATGTAGTCACAAGAAATCCTAGCTATCAGTAAAACTAAGAAATAATTTTTATGTGTTACTATTATTCAAAGTTGATTTAAGAATAAAAAAAATATACATTCGCTATACTTCACGCTTAGAATTCTAATCGGACAGATAGAGCTTTCGGCTTGGTTTTCCCGACTCGAAAAACTCTTCAAATGTTTCAATTCGTCTACTTCGATAAATGAGTAAAATTTTTAACAAAAATATCTGTCTGTTTATCGCTGAATTATAGCGAAGCCAAATTTTGTAGTTTTACCAGCTAGCCGCTAGGCGGGAAAAACTAGCAAAAACATAGAAATTATTCGTTTTATCCTAGTTACAGTTACGATATTCAATACAGCAAATACAGAACTGTACAAGACACAAATCTCATACACCATAATCTGTAAATCATATCCCACAGGTAATTTTCATTTTTGGGCCAATAACTAATATTTTATGACCTATCATCATAATTTTCGACAGATTATTTGTTTACATATTTTTATAGTATACCGTTAGCTTTTATTAAACTATGAACTTTTATAGGAATTATAATTCATTGTAATTTCGCTCATAAAAATTTGGATGTACACTTTGTATATACTTACAATAAACTCGTCCTAATTATTATTTATTCATTTTATTTCCTATTTATTATTAATTTAAATTTCAATAATATATTTTATGAAATATTAGTTAAGTATACTTATAATTCACAAATATTATGTAATAATCAATAAAAAGAATATAATGTAAAGAATAATAATAATTAAAGAAAGAAAGTAAATTTAACTATTATTACATAGTTCTTATGTCTATCAATATGTATTTGTAATGTTAAATATTACTTATAGAAATATTATAAGTTAATAAAAGGATTAGCAATGATTACTACAATTTGGCATATCAACTATGATTAAATAATAAAACAAATAATACGTGAATTTACTATGATATATTAGTTAAAACATCTGTACTTAAAACTAAAAATCATAGTTCAGTAAACTATCAAATCTTACTACTTTTCTAAATTGAGCTTATTTTGAAATTTGAAAAGTATTTAAAAACAGTAAGTTCAACTATATTTTTTTTGTGTATTTGTACACTAATAACGCATGGGGAAAATTGTCAAAGTATATATGTACTTTTGACAATAATAGAAATGGAATATTTTTAAATGACTGACATCTGAGCTATCTTATTACATCAAACTCTGTACAAATTCAAAATTTAAATTTTGTTATACTCATCTTTTCGAATCTTAAAGTACGGTTGAAGATGTTATGTTTATGATATTTTAATTTTATTTTAGCTTTAGTCAGCGCAATTCGAAAGGATTAGTGTCGACAGTAATCATACTATATATAATACGTTACGGCAGAATTGATTTTGATTTTGGTGTATGGCAAATAGAATTTGAACGCATCTAAACGTAAAATGGTATAGAAAAATTCCTTGAGACAATCAGTTTCAGAAGAAAGATAAAGCCAAGAAAACAACGCCGGTGGAAGATCACTTTTTAACACTCCTCAAAAGTGAACGCAATTTTCAAAATTAGGATTGTTCTTAGCAGCAACTTTGGTTTTCAGGTATAAAAATAATATATCTAATAATTGAAAAAAATCTACATATATTTTTTTTTAATAAATGCACAAAGAATGTTGATGTGGATAGCACAGATTTAAATCCAATCGAAAATATAATATATAGTTTGTTTATAATTCGCATTATAATCGCAGGGAAGCGACTGGAATCAATTACAATATTAAAGGACTTGTAAACCACGCCTACGACAACATGGCATTATTTAACCGAGTCAATGAACCGAAATTGTAAGGCAAGCAAAGGTCCAACAAAATATCGAAATTTGTATAAAACAGGACGAACAAACATATTCCAAGTATTTTCGAGAAAAGATAGACGTAGTTGTCCTTTTGCGCGGCATGGTTTATTTACAATTTTATTATTTCTGAATACGTCTTTAAATACGTATATGCTCTTTGAACTGAGAGCATAACAGAAAATCTGATGATAAAAAAATCAGGAGTGAAGATACGTTTACTTGTTTAAAAAGACAGGGACCGCTCTACCATATAAGCCGTCTTGAGCGCCGCAAACTAACGAGGCGCCAAAATGCGACGAAGGTACAATTTTGTTACATATAATTTTTAAATGTCTTAGAGCGACAAACCACAATGGAAATTTTTTTTAATGTTGTGTTAACAAATTGAGGATTAACTTATTTGAAAGTAAAAGTTAATTAATATTATATAGGAGAAATAAATAAGTGATGTAAATTACTAGCTTTTAAGTAATAGACAGGTGACCCTAAAATGTTTAGGCCGAGGTAAAGCAGTTGCCATAATATTTAAACTATAGACAGCTAATCCCTAAACCCAAAAGACGGAGGGATAGTGAAACTGCAACATTTAAACAATAGGTAGGTGGTTATAAACTCAAAAAACCAAGGAAAAACGAGTGCTTTCGAACATTTTTATCAATTGCGGGACACTTCTCCGCTTTATCTGGAGAGGGAAATTACTTTTTAAATGATAAATTATAAAGGAATAATCAACGCAAATTTATAAGAGCTATAATATATTTGGAAATTCTTTCTGGCATATGCATGTACATTTTAATTTTGAAACAGTACAAAAAAGCTTATTGTATTGAAAATGTTTGTTCAATCGTCAACTTACTCTGCCGAGACATAAAATTAAAAAAAAAATGATTCCTTGACCATAATACATAGTATATTATGCACCTAGGGCATAAAGTCTTCTTTCCGACGATTGTGAGGTTTGTTAAAGGCAGTTGTTTATAGGTGCATAAAAAATGTACTACTTTATGCCTATTTATAGAATAACAAATACGAATTTTACAACAAACACAATTTATACATCTTCATGCATTTTAATACTTTGTTGAAATAAGTAGCTTTTCTCTTTAGTAAAACTGCGACTTTGGTTTAACACTGTCTTATCTTATAATTCTCAATTTGAATGCGATTATTTTTCAGTAAATTTGAGAATGCGATAAGTTATAAACCAAAGCTAAGATTTAAAACTGTGAGAAATCTGTTTTACATAAACATTGAACTGTTTCTTATTAATAATAATCATTTCAATAACATGATACTTTTAACTGTAACGCCAAATTCTAATAATCGATTTAAGTATTTGCCATTACTTCTTATTAAATTTGATAATTTAGCTAAACAATTTTTATTGTTCTGTAGATAATTTTAAAATAACGTTTACTCGAGAAAATTATTTCTAAAACCTTAAACAGTAATAATCTATTAAACTGATGGAAAATTAGTTCTTATATTTTTTACCACTTTTTACTTTTATACTTTTATTGGTCTATACCTGCCAAAGGCGTCGACCGCACCAAATTTTGAGGGCGCTTTTTTTTATTTTGCCTAGGGCGGTCGCTGTAAAAAACTACGGGTAAATTTCCTCTGCACACCTTCTATTTTGTCTATTTGGTTTTGATGCTATGGTGACCAAACTGGTGAACAATATTCAAGGATACTACGTACAAGTGTTTGAAATAGTCTAGCTATAGACATGTTGCAAAAATAAGAGGAAGTGTGAAATAGGAATATTGATAATTTAGACTGATTTTCTAAACATATCATAGCATTAAACTTAATTTAGAGTCAAAAGTTATACCCAAGTCGTTAAAGTTTTCAACTTCATATGGCAATGTGGAGTTAAGACTATAGTTGAATGAGATACGGGATTTGCTAAAGTTATAGTACATTATAAAGCATTTACCAACATTTATAGCCAGGCAGTTAATCCGACACCAGTTTTCAAGAGCAATTAAATGACGTTGTAGAATATTACAGCCATTAACATTATTAATCACTCTAAGGATCTTGAGATCGTCAGCATAAAAAAGACATCGTTGAAGAAGGTATGGGGTTTGATGATTCAAGGTGAAAGTTTACTGCATTTTTTTTTTGTCATCAAAACTAAACAAGTACGCAAAATTGAAAAAGAATCGTCTCGGTGGCAATGCGAGAAAAATCAATTGCAAGATTTCAACCTTGCACAGGTGTCAAATTAAATAAAAGCGTTTTAAAATCCATTCGAATCTATTTCAATATGCAGTCAACTTTCTAACGATGCAGTTAAAGTATTTTTTTCCGAAAAACTGAGATAGAAATAGCCGCGTCAACAAAACTCACAGGTGTGCAAAAGTTAAGGGAATTGACCCTTTCGAGAGCTAAAAACACGTGTTTCGTTCGTCCTCAGCGTGACGGCCACCTACCGCACTAAAAAGAATCTTGGGTACGTCCTAACGACGTTGTCAGACGTTTCCAGAGCACTTCCCCGAGGAGGAGAGGTGCCCATCTTTATTTTATGCCGAAGCACTCGAGGCGGCGACCACCCAGTTGCGCCGCGGGCTGGACGCGGCCAAAACCAGCGGCGGGCGTTTGCGTTTGCGTTTTTGAGGTGAAATAGTTTGCGACTGCGGATCGTTTATATAACAATTTTTAAAAATAAAAAATAAAAAGTAAAGGGGCATACCGCAATACAAATATAAATAATGCCTTCCTGGCTTAGAAAACATTTAATGAAATTATATTTTCAAGGATATAGTTTCAGAACATGTCGCTGCATTCGAAGTAGTTTCGTACCGACCGGCACAGGGCAGAGGGTTTCGAAAACCTGAGCGTTCCCTCGAAGTCCCCCCCGAAGGGCATGTCATGAACATAAGGTGAATTCCAGTCAGAGGAAATTCGTTTCCAATTCATCAAACGCCTGGTTCGTTGGCCACGTTTCTTAGTAGCCCCCACAGAGAATCGGAGCCAAGTTGGACGGTGTGCGCGCGGAGCAAGCACCCAAAAGGCTCCTCTGGCTCGCATGCCTTCCGTCATTAGGAAGAGGCGAAGAAGAGGCAAATGCACGCCCGGACCCCGGACCGTTCGTATAGTTGCAAACAAAAGCCCTTTGTCACCCACACACCCTTAGTGCGGGCGGTAGCGATAGCCTGCTCCCGGCGATCCCCGGTCCTAGGTCCCATATCCCGGCCAGAGAGGGCATCGGAGGCGAACGAAACGCGCGAGTAAATCGACGTCATCGTGTCGCCCAGCCATCATCAGCCACCGCCACCGCCGCCACTGTCTTTTATGTAAGTCCTCCTCGAGTAACACGAAAATCGGCTGATGGCACTGAAGCTGATATGCGTCTGCTGGGCTCAAATTTTCGTAAGGTTTCGCCGCACATATGTGAAGCTGTGTGTGATTAAGGAGCACGACGTACGACACGATGCGGGGCCGGACGACTATGCCTGTGTGCGACAAGTTCGTCGTACGTGCAGAGCCCCGTAGCCATCGTCAATTTCATGCCCCGAACCTATCCCAACCAAAAAAGAATTGAGACGGGTTCAATGACCCTCCAAGTTTGAAGGCTTTATGCTGCGTGTATATGTACATGTATGTCAGCGTTCAGCATGTTTATTAAGCGGAATAAGGGACCGGGGGAGGGGATGAATGAATGAGGGGCGAGGGGGAAGGGGAGGGAACGGGGGGCGGACTGCTCCGGGGCTGTTTACGACGAAGCTGCTAATGTTTGCCAATATTTGCGTATATGTGTACAATAGCATGGGGCATAAGTATATCAGGCAAACGAAAAAACTTATAAAAACAAAATTGTATGATGAAGGGTTATTAATGTGCGTATATATATATAGATATGTGCATACACAAAGTATACCTCATAAACGCAACGTGTACCCGGAGCACGCCGCGCACGCCACCACATACGCGTATATGTCAATAGCATGAAAAAGTGCAGTCATCCCATATACGCATACATTTGAACGATATGTGGATCGAGTTCGGGCTTCGTTTCGCTTCTACGCAATGTGCGCCTCTTCGGGGCCGCATGCTATACGAAATACAAAATATAAAAAAAAGAAAAAATAAGAAAATAAAATAAAACAAAACCATGAGAAAAAACTGTAATTGGCTCTGAAAGGCAGCAAAGAATTTGAGACGATGATGGTGACGACGACCAAGACGACGAAGACTCCATCCATCTCCATCTCCAGCCCGTACCTCAATCAAGTGGCAAATGACTATCTGTTAAAATTCCGCCGGCTGATGACGGTAATAACGGCGGCTGCGGCGCTGCTGCGACGATGACGACGGCCCCATCATCGGACCCAACACAACTTGGGCAACTTTCTAAGGAAGCCATCGGTTACTAAGAGATGCGTTCCCCCAAAACGACCAGCGCGCCACCCATCGGGTCCAACTGTAGGTTCCTAGAGTAGCCGGAAGTCATGTGCCCGGAGCCAGGCAATCTCCACTCAAATTTGAATTCCTAATGCCTGCTATGGCCGGGCTGGGCCCCATCTGCAACACACACTGCCAGTGGCTCGAGGAAGCGCCCAACCGATTCCTATTACACGTTGCATTCGCAGCAGCATCCAAGCGCGAGCTAAATCCCATCGAGAATTAAAAGGTGCGGACGCCTATTTCATAATTGAAGTGCACGATTTTTTCTGCGCTTTGTTTGCTTTGCACTTCTATGACATTTGGCGCTTTTCATAATTCAAGATAGGGTTTTGAAACTTCTGATCAGAATTAGCTACTCAGTTATATCGTTGGATAATTAAAAAAAAAAAAAACATATACTAATATACATATATACTAAAATAAAATCATCAAAAATTCGATTTGAGAAAAAATCAGCGACCCCGAAAACCTCTAGATAATCTGTGTAATGTAAATCATATACAGTAAACGAAAGGTGTACAATGTACATAACTATCCTAATATAAAATCGAACAATACCATATGAGCGCAGCCATGAACCACAACCAATTCTTAATATGTTTTAAAGTTTAAGTAGAAACACTAGTTAAAAACTTTAACTTTTTTCTTGCCCTTCATACGAAATGTAATAGGATGAAAAAATTAAAATAAACATATTTTAGCCACTTTTGGAAAAGAATTTAAAAACAACTGAATTTCGTAGCAGCTCGAAACGTAAGTCAAATCAAAGTTTGAATACTAAACTATAGCTTTATAATATATTATTAGTAAATTTTATTAAGATTTATTCAGGAAACAAGTTTTTCATGAATCTTCCCTCTTCCATATATGCACATAAATGAAATAAACCAACGGTATGTGGGAGTGGAACTCTAATGAAAATCTTGTGTCTCCAACAAACCATGAAACAGGTGTTAATTAACTGATATTTTATAACTACAGTATAGAATTTAAGCATTCATTTGAACTACGTTTGGAACCGCTACTACATCCCTTTATTTTTAAAATAGAATTCTAAAAATGGGTGAAATACGGATTTTTTAAATTTGTAACCCAATTTTTCTTAAAAATGTGACGTGATGGAATTTTTTTATTATTTTTGTGAAATCAGGGAATCTTAATAATAACATACTTACAATTAGTAATTTTTTTAGGGAAGAAAAATCTTGCAAGCTAGTGTAATTTAATAATAACAAAATAAAACTGGTTCACGCCTGCGCTCTATGTGCAAATTGCAAACAAAAATTAAAAAATAGCCATTTCTTTTAGAAAACTCCAAACCTAACTATAATATAACTAACTAACTAACATTAAGATAGTACACGAAATTAACATTAAGGTGTGCACACGGAATAAACATTAAAGTGTGCAGTCGAAATGAACGTGTTTACACGAAAATTAAAGGCAGATAGCACTACAGGTTGACAGGTTTGGAAGAAGAAGTCAGAAATTTCATTTAAGTCATTGTAGACCTCAATCGGAATGCTGCGAGCCATTTTGTACTCTTTTAAGTGGTAAAATGATACAGGTCACGTGGTTTTAGCGGCCATATTGGATTTTGCGCAATCCAAAAAAATTTCTGCGATGCAGCTTCTGAAAACCGATTATTAACTTCTTGTACTCAAAAATTTGCTACAATGAGAACCTTTTTCAACCGTAAAAAAACTTATATCTTTTATTGTATACTATAAGTATGTACTATAAGTATGTTCTTTAATATCACTTTAATAATAGATATTAATTGTAAAATTGTAAGGATTTTTATCAAGCAATATATTGAACTTTATTTTTGAACAGATCTCGATATCAATTTGATACTTTTTGGTATTGTTAATTGATGTATCTACAATCTGCTTGAAAACAGTCTCAAGATCCTAAGTCTAATATTAACTAGCTTACTACAATTCTCTCGAAGTATAATATCATGAGAGCAATTCTAATTTTTTGTTGTATTTGTAAATGCCTATACACTATTAGTTACATAATTTCTAGTATATCAGTTTAAAGCTTCAAAAATGCATTATTTAAGGAGTATTACTCCTAAATAGTTAATAACACCTGTATAAATTTTTAAATGCCATTATTTTGGAAAGCTTGGCATTTTGCATTATTATATTATATACCATATTTTTTATATTTAATTTAATATTATAAGTGAGTTTTTAATATTTTTGTCGGTATTTGAGACTCAAAAGAATATTTTAAATACAATTCCCCCTTTTCCTTACATTTGTAGTCACTACATACTACTACGAACATATTTTTACAAAAATAAAATAAAAATTCCAACGAGAACTTGATTAAACATCCTGAGAATTTCAAACTTCTATGTCATCAGCATAAATAAGTATGTACATATATCTAATTTAAACTATGAAATTTGTAATTTTCACATATCCGTAATTTCAAGCCTTTTGTTTTTGTAGAAGGAAACCTTCAAAAGTGTTAATAATAGGTATTATTTTTCGGTCATTTCGAAAAGCTGCTATTTGAGGTTTTGATTTTTAAAATTGTCCAAGTTTTATATTTTTTAGCTTGCAAACGCAATGAAAACCATTCGAATATCTCTAATAGTAATAATCGTTTTGATGGTTGAAGGTAGATACAGATACTCTTTAAAAATAAAATAATAATGGAAGCTTTTTAATATCTATTATAAAAGAGTACTCCCAAGAATTGGTAAACTGTTTTCCTATTCGAAGATTCCATATATTAAGAATGATTTCCAAATATCTCTTGGTCGGAATAATTTTAGATGAAAAAAACAAGTCAATTCAAATGATTGGTGATGAATCATCTTTTTAAGATCTATTCAATGATACGCAACTCGATGGGATTAGGGCTTGAGATTGGATTTAGGAATTATTCTAAAAAATATTTATTGTTTATTGCATATTCTACAAAATTTTATCTATAATAATGATGCCTATAAATAATATCGGAGACGTTAAAAAGTATATAGTTAAATTTTGTTTTTTTATAATCGTTTGAAAATTCTGATTCTATTTGGATGCTGAATTCTTTCAGTGAACAAAATATTTCTAGTTGATTGATAATGACACCTTGTTAAATCATCTGGTACGAATTTTCTATTTCAATCAACCAGATCCTAGTTGATCTAACTATTTTATTTCATTTTTACTATAGAATTGTTTAAATAAAATGCATACGCGTCAATTTTACTATAATACATTTGTTAATTTTTAAACAGAAGTCATGGTAATAGCTGTTGCTACTATACTGAAAAAATAAACAGAGTAGGTATAATATAAAATCTTATACTTAATAAAATCTTACAAATATAATTCTGCGGTGATTTGGGATCATATTATGCGAAGTATGTGTGCTTTATTATAGTTTTTACTATTTATTTGTTTATTGTAGTACCCATTGTGACATGTTTTACATTTGTGTGTGGATTGAAAGTAATTAAGAGTTCAAACTAATTTCTTTTAGTTAAGATTTGTGCACAGGAATGTTTTTCCATAAGGCCAATTTCCAATATCAGCTACTCAACGTCAATTTAATCTTAATTCTTGATTTTAGAATACCATTTTTGTCTTAGTAAAGATACTACTTTAAAGGTATTTAATAACAAGACTCTGATCGATAGAATCAAACCAGTCGCAATTTTATATTTTTATATTTAAAATAAAAATGTTATGATTGATTGCTCCCAAAAATTAATTGCGTTCGGTCTGTCTTTCTTAGTAACATAATCTTTTAATTCGTGATCAGCACCGCCTTTCTGTAATGTCTATTTGATGGCTTCAAAAAAATTACCATTTTTAAATTGATTGAGTTGAGTTGATTTGTTTTTGTACTAGGTGAAATTAATTATTAAATATTAGTTGGGTTACCCGGTTTCACCCGGCGTTGGGTAAATACGTACTAATTAAACACTTCTCAAATGTTCTAGTTTGTTATATCCTAGAAATTGTTTCAACCCGAAAACCCCTTTATGGATCCGCCATCTTGAATTTCCAAATCTTAATAATATTCAAAATTATTAGCCTTAAAATAATCATTGTACCAATTTTCATTAAAAAATCCGTTGAAATCGAGAAATTTTGGTCACCATATTGGATCTGCCATCTTGAATTTGGAAATTTTGCTAATATTCTAAATTAGTGGCCTCAGAGCAATCATTGTACTAATTTTCATTAAAATCTGTTGAAATTGAGACTTTTGGTCTCATATTGGACCCCCGCCATCTTGGATTTACACATTTTAATAATATTCGAAATTTGTAGCCTCAGAATAATCATTCTACGAATTTCCATTTAAATCCATCGAAATCGAGACATTCTGGACGCCATGTTGGGTCCGCCATCTTGCATTTGGAAATTTTGATAATATTCAAAATTTGTGGTCGCAGAATAATCACTGTACTAATTTCCATTACAATCTGTTGAAATCGAGACATATTGATCGCCATGTTGGATTTGATAATTTTGATAAAATTCGAAATTAGTGGCTCCGGAATAATCATTGTATTAATTTTAATTAAAATCCATTGAAATCGAGACATTTAGTTTCCATATTGGATCCGCCATCTTGGATTTACACATTTTGATAATATTCGAAACTTGTAGCCATAAAATAATCATTGTACCAATTTTCATTAAAATCCGTTGAAATCGAGACATTCTGGTCGTCATATTAAATCCGCCATCTTGGATTTGGAGATTTTGATAATATTCGAAATAAGTGGCCTCAGAATAATCGTTGTACTAATTTTCACTGAAATCCGTTGAAATCGAGACATCTTTGCCGCCATTTGGGTCCGCCACCTCAAGATAATCATTGTACTAATTTTCATTAAAATCCGTTGAAATCGAGAAATCAGTGACCTCAAGATAATCATTGTACTAATTTTCATTAAAATCCATTGAAATCGAGAAATATTGGATCCGCCATCTTGAATTTCTAAATTTGGACAGCGGATTTGACATCAGCATGCCGCAAAACCCGTATGTAGCAATTTTCATGAAAATCGCTTCAAACTTAAAATTTTCAGACGCCATCTTGGATCCGCCATTTTGAAACCCTATGTATTATCGGACAAAAAATGAAAAATATCGATACAAGCGTTTAGGCGTGATTGAGCAACAAACAAACAAACTTTCATTTTTATATAAGTATACAAGGGATTTATGTTGAGAACTTGAAACAAATAGATTATTAGAATAGAGTTGAAAATTACAAAAAACAGCTTGTTTGTGATCACACATCTATAATAATGTCATTAACTTTACTAAACCCGACTTTTACTATCGTAGATTTTATGACTGAGAGATCATGTTCAAATTTCCAAAGTCCAGTTCACATAGTTTCTTTATTCTATTTCAACTTTCCACCGAAATTAAAAAAAAAAAAAAAAAAAAAAACGATTTGAATGCCGGAATCCCTGATTGTCTAGCCATGGCATTACCAATTTTGGATAGTCAGTAAAATGAATCGAATTTGTTTTTGTACGACGGTCATTTCCTTGAACCAAGGAAGTAACGAAGATCACGTCCTCTGTGAAACAATAAAGGGTTAGCGGCAATTATGAAAAATTGGAAATCTGTTTCTGCTGCACTGAATGGCGGCGCGGCGATCGGCTGCAGTTCGATATTCTTCTCATAGAATGAAGAAAGGAAAAAAAATAATTCGTTCTTCGTGTCTTAAATTCTTCTTAGGAGCGCTACATAATATCGAAGAGGTAACATCAGAAGAAATTCAATAGAATAAAAACTCGTAGAAACTACTCCACAAAACCATGAAATTGAAGAAGCCGAATAAAAGAAGTTCTTGAATCTGTCATAGGTAGTTGAAGCGATCCCAGCATCATCGAAACAGTCAATTGCTCAACGTTTTTTCTTTTTCGTGGCAGTTTCTTATTTCGCGGCAACTTTTACTTACTTTGGGTCCAGAGGATCTTGATTTCCCAGCATTCATCATCGATTGATTTACCACAGGTGGGTAAAACACATTCAGGGAGGCAAGGAAACGAAAAATAAAATAATACAAAAAATAATAAATAAAAATAGCAAAAACAGACAGACCGAGAGTTTTTCACAGACATATTAAAATGCACTCAGAACTTAACTTTGGCTGAGGAAGACATTCTTGAAACCTGATTGCTCCCCGGGCAGGGTGCAGAATGCACTCGGCGGTATCAAATTCAGAATGACGCCTTTGGCCGCAAGTAAATTTAACATTGCTAGCTGCAATCTAAGTATGTGAGCAAGTACGATCCCAAAGTGAAGCCGCGGGAGATCCGCCGCTCCAAGTAACAATGAGCTCGGCTGTAAATTTCGCATCGCTTCCGTTTTGACCTTCTTTAGACTCATTCTTAAGAGGTATTCTGCGTTTGCATTAGACAGCTAACTTTAACCAATCTCTTAGTTTTAAGATAAATTTTAACATCCTTTTTCTTACTTTGTTCCTCTGAACTGAAGAGATTTTTTTTCCTTTTTAGGATTCCGTATCAAAAAAGGGGGAAATGGAGCCTTTGTACACAGAACGAAAAAAGACATACATATTTGATTTAAAAGTTTTTAAGTTTTCATTTAAAGTTGCTAGAAAAATTTAAAGGTACAAGAACATCTTTTATAGTTTGTATTACAAAGAGTATGTGCAAAGGGTATTATTGTTTCTCTAGTAACATGAACATTATGAAGCACTCAAGTAATTTATTTGTCTTGTTCTTTTTTTCAACATGTTCTGTCTTATAGAAACGAAGTTTTAAGAAATTTTGCTAAAGACGATTCTTAGCGATTAGGAATTCAGTTTTATTGTAGTTTAATTAGTGAAGAACTCTGTTATGTAGTCAAACTAGAATATGATATAATATAATATTATAACCTTTTTGAATCATATTTAAATATTTCTGCATTTCTTGAGCTGAATACATTTTTATTTTTAAATTAATTTCTCTATTATAATACTATTGTTTTTAATTCTATTTAACTCAACTGGACTAAAACGAAATATATTTGGATACTCTTAGCTAATATATGTATTCGGTTTTAAAAACATGCTACTTCATCGAATGTACAAAACATACTTATATATCCCATCCCATGTTCATGTGAACGCTTGATAGAATATTTTAGTGTTAATTTTTTAATCAAACGACACATTATTTGCATTCCACCATTATTTATCAATTGAGACTCTATATTAAAAAGTATTATGTACCTAACACAAAGAAAAATTCATTTTATTAAAAAATTCCATTGACAATGCAACGTATTGCATTGACATTGCAACGGATTTAAATTAAAAGAAAAATTGCAAATCAAATCCCTCAATGTTTCTCTCAAAATAAAAAGAGATTTTAAAATGAATGTGCGTTATTTTGTTTTAAATAGTTACTCATTTAATTAAAAGATGTAATTTGAAATGCTTTGAGTTTGCTTTAAAAGTTCCTTATTTAGTTCAAAATTAATCTGAAATAGCAATAACTTTCATTAAAATCCTATAGATTAGAATAAAAGAGTGCTATTTTAAAATACGGTTTTTGAATTGACTGCTTTACGTTAATTAAAATAAAGTTTTTTGTGTACATTTTATAGACGTGTTCTTTTAAATTAACAATTATGATCATACAGATATTTTTTGATAGTGTAGCCTAATCTTACATTGAAAAATTAGGTATATGGATTTTTGAAAGCACTATCGGTTAGTGTTATGATCATCAAAAATTAAACCTTTTAAATAAATTCTTCTAATGAAGAAGGTTTTTATTAAAAACCGATTATTTTTAACATATCTTTTCCAGTTAAATATTAAAAGACAAGAGCTGCCTGTTCGCTTATTTTTCTAGTATTGGTGAAACTCTGTCTTGTAGTCCCAAATTAGATCATTTTGGCGTTGGTTCTAATAAAAGTTAAATTCTTTATATATGAGGCTTAAATTCATTTATAAACTACCAGAATATGCTTCAAGTAAAAATATGAAAATTATCAGTTATCAAATTTCAAATGCGAAGGATGATTAATCTTCAGATTACAGAAGATATTCTTTTTTAAATTCCGTTTTTTTAAAGAATTTAAATATTACTGGTTAGTAAAGTGATTATTTAATAAATATGTTTTTGCATTTTTCGTTAAACTGGAATAATATATATTTTCGTAATAAAGAATAACAATAAAAGTCATTTGTTAAAAAATTGTTCACTAGAAATATTGAAAATAATAAAAGCTGTTATGTTTGGAAACTGAATACATAGTGCTTTTACCACTAGAACTACCGGAGTGCAACTTGTAGCTTGTAATCTTAAAAATGTTTCTGCATCTGATTCTTACTCACCCCCTACTATCCTTATACATCTCAGAAAAGGATTGTAGAGTAATAATAGTCGAGAATTTAGAATCCGCGATGCTAAAAACCCCCGCGAAACGACAGTGTCTTGGGTAAAACGAATTTTCGAATTTTTAACCTTTACGCACCCCTTGCCACCCTTTTACACCAAAAAGAAAATGTTGTAGTGCTAGAATATGTAACAATTTGAAAATTGCATGCCCAAAAACCTTAGGTAGTAATTTAACTCTATCATAAGCACTGATACTAGTATGTAAAACCATAATCTTATTTATATTCAGAATTTAATTTATTCACAACTCTTTAGTTCTCAAAACAGTTTTTGTTTTTAAAACTACCGAATTTTACCCCTTTTGGGCTTTTTCTTGGGGTGGTGATGAAATTTGACCTTAGATAACAAAAGAATGCAGGTTCTTATCCTCGCTATTTTATTTTTTCCCATTTTCACATGTTTTCGAAAGCCAAAACCAATTTTTTCAGAAAAATCCACAAGATAGCGAGTTAGCATAACAATTTTGATTTTAGGGGTGGTTTAATGATAAAAATCATAGCACAATTTGAGCCGGAGTTTTTATGGTTTTGGCTTTTTGCAAAACTTCTTTCATAACAAAAATATAATTTTTTTATAAAATTGCCCTCAGAAATCGGTATTTTTTTACAATTTAAACATACAATACGAAGAGGTTTTTTTATTTTTTATTTTAAGGTAATTTTCAAAACAAGCACTATTTAAAATACCCGGATATGAATATTCAGAACTTTTTAAAAATAAATAACAAAGTTGTATTAGCTTAAAGTTGACGAACAAAAACGGACAAATTTGGACAATAAGGGTTAATTTCACTCCTCTTAAAGAGGAACTCAAAAACCAATCATAAATGAAAGAAAAACAAAGAAGTTCTAATTATCGAAAATATTGTCATTATTTTGTTTAGAAATTGAGAAACTTTCATTTTTATCTTTAAAATTTTTAAATCATGTACCAACTTTTCTATTGAAGAAACACTTTTTTACTGGTAATCCGTAAAGTTAAATACATTTTTTTTAGAATACGCCGAACTAAAATATATTATTGAAGTAAGAATATAATGTTTACTATCTTATTTATATAGGCTCAGGATCAGATCGCTCCTGACTATGAGCCAAGAAGACAAGAAGACCAGCACGTAACGTGCGTACCCAGGGGGGGGAGGCAGCTGCCCCCCCCTGGATTTTGTTTACGTCCCTACTAACTATCTACTTTTGTCGATAAAAGTTAAGAAAAAGAACTTTTTGCCATTTGCAATACAATATACAACTTTTAAAAATCGTGCGACGCGCCTGTTCTACCTACTCGCTAGCAGCGCTGCAAGCAAAAATGCCGCGTTCGGCCGCCGGCGCACAGTGGGCCCAGCGGGACTTTTTCGTCTCATAAATCTTTTTTGTTTGCCGACATATCTGTATGAATTTTTTTTACATAAAATATTAAGAATGTAGGCTTTTTAACTATAATGATAAATATAAATATTTTTTTTTTTTGTTTAATTTAAAAATAAATATTTGTAAAAGCAGTATCACTTTGTCATAGTAAAACCTAAGCTTATATTATGTGTATTTTTTAATTAACCATTACAACTTTAAGATTGCTATGTTTAGCAATTATAAACTCAATATTACAGTTCTCGAGTACACAGAACTCATAAAAATAACTACGTGAAAAATTAACCTTGTTTTATACTTATCGGTGTAAGACTCCCTTTTAACGACAAAATTCGTTAAAAATAATATTGTAAGAAAATTAACAGTCAAAAAGAGAACCCTGAAAAAAACTTTCAAATTTTTAAATAAAAAAATATAGGGTTGTATTCACTTTATAAAGTTTGTTAAAATTTTTAAATTTTAGCGCTGTTTGCCGATATAATTAGTTTTTTTAAATAAATTAAATATTTTTTTTTGTCTATTTATTAGTAGTATTTTTTTATTGGATAAATTCGTTGAAGGCTTACTCATAGTATATTGCTAATTTTAAATGAAATCCAATGAAATTAAGGAGAAAATTTCAAGGAAATACTAAGAAAATCATCATTTCTATAATTTTTAATTCTCAAAAAAAAGTTTTTTTTGCTCCTCCTTATTCTAGATAAAATTAACTATAGAGTCCAATATAAATCTCGATATCGGTAAACAGCGCTAACATTTAAATTTTTTATACTTAGGTTTTACTATGACAAAGTGAAACTGGTTTTTCAAATATTTATTTTTAAATTAAAAAAAAATAAATATTTATATTTTGCACTATCGTTAGAAAGTCTATATTACTAATATTATACAGAGTGATCCAAAAGTATGGAAACGGCTAAATAACTTTCGAGGAATGCATTTTGGAGAAAAAAGTCTTAGGAATTTGTTCTGGCTATTCAATGGTGGCCGTAGATTTGACCTTGACCATGGCGTTCAAGGTCATTTCAAGGTTAAGTTGACTTTTTTAAATTCGAACCCATATTTTCGACCACGGAAATGGAAAGAGCGGAAAATTTTACGTCCGAATATGATCTTAACCATGACCTCGAAGATCATATCAAGGTCAAGATGGCTCTTTAAAGGGAACCTGCATTGTTACTGCGGATTTGGAAAGCGTGGAAGTTTTACGTGCAACTGTGACCTTGACCACAACCTTGATCTTGACCATGACCCCGAAGGTTACATCAAGGTCAAAGGGGTTTTTTGAAGGGGAGGTGGTCGAAAATATGGGTTCCCATTTAAAAAAGTCAACCTGACTTTGAAATAATCTTCAATGCCATGGTCAAGGTCAAATCTACGGCCACCATTGAATAGCCAGGGAAAATTCCTAAAACTTTTGTCTAAAAGTTTTTTCTCCAAAATGCATTCCTCGAAATTTATTTAGCTGTTTCCATACCTTAGGATCACCATGTATGTAAAAAAAGATTTATAACACGAAAAAGTCCCGCTGGGCCCACTGTGCGGCGGCTCGGTCTGTGGCTCAGTGTACATAGAAAATTTGTTAACGCTATGGGCGATTCTTTCACGGAAGACGTTATAAACCGTTTTGCTGGAGACCCTCGAAAGTTACTTTTAAAATAGCTATTGTATAATTAAAGAATTTATATAAAAAATTACCTATTTGAATTTATATTTCTATATTAATTTGCCTAGGTGCTTATAAAAAATCTAATTTGCCTCCCCCTGGCCCAGAACCTGGGTACGCCCATGAGCACGTTTGATAAATTTGAAAATTACTAATATGTATGCCATTGATTTGAAGAAAATCGTGCAACAATGCAAAGAAATGTAGATAGTGATCTTTGTATGTAACATGCAAAATTCTATAATTAAATACCTACAGTTTTATTTAATTGCTGATGTGTAGAAGTATAAACTTCTCTACTATTTAAAGAGAAAATTATTCAAATCAAGCCTGTATTATATTAAGGTAAGGAAATCTGCATTTTGAATTCAAATTGCTCAGAATGCGAACAAATTATAAACTACAACATTAACATATTAGCATGCCAGCTTACTTATTCGTTTTGAACTTGATTCCTGAATATGAGTCCCTCCATAAATCAAATAAAACTTGCTAGGGCATTGAAATATTGGCAATTGAATTTCTAACTGGTTACATACCATACTGATGAAGGGCAATCAAATTGTCAATAATTTTCCTTCCAATAGGAATACAAACTGTTTACAGTGTTTACATTGTTTTTGTTTTTCGTTCGAATGCTTTCATTATTGAATAGGCTTTCGCTTTTCATTAATTCAAACAAACTTACGTTTTCCTGAAATAATTTTTTCTTGTTGCATTTCCAATGATAATTTAAAGAGCTCAACGAAATATCAGTTTTATAAAATCACAACAAAGGGTAATTAGTAGGGGTTAAATGGCGTTAATGAATCACAACAAAAATTTGGACCGCTATTGTTTCTATTTCTCAAAATATCTAATTTAAAAACTTTCTCATTTGGCTTACATGCATATTTTTCTAAAAACTATCTAAATTTGAAAAGACATTTATTTTTTTTAACCAGATCCTATCTAATTCAACTAGACTACAGGGTGATTTAGGCTCCTGGTACTACGAGTATTGCAAATACTCCTCTGACATTCCAAAAATAATATCTACGCCATTCATCAATTGGTCTTTTTAAGCTGAATTGAGCAACCGTCTTCAAACATTAAATTCTTGGAATGCTGTGTTTCAGCAATTGATTATGTTTGCATTTTATCGACCTTGCGTTGCATTCAGCGCAGCAGAAGATAAAATTTTAAGCCAAATTGGTAAACGCTTGCAAAAGTTGAATTATCTCTCGTCCATGTTCGTAACTATGTATCTCTCCTTTTTATGCTATTGTCACTGAACTCACCTAAATAACTCGTTGACTTCTAGAGGTTGGTAGCCATGTTTGGGCTACTTCTTCCTTCTTCTCATCGCGGCTGTGCCGAAGTCATGTAAATTAACTGAAATAAACTAAAGTTTATTTTCTTTTATTTCGACCGTCCTCCATTTAATACTATGCAACTTTTAAGAGGAATTGCAGTTGCAGTGCATAGTTTTATAAAGGACCCCGCACAAATTGTATGGAAATCGGGTCCCGGTCAAATTCGCTGAAACTTTGCAGAAAGGTAGTTCTCAACCTGCTGATCAAAAGTCTCAATGGGCCCGAAGTCATCCTATAATTAATTGCGGAGATATAGAGGGGTGAAGTGTGACACATTTGCTGTAGACCCAAGTACGCTTGACGAAGTCTCTATTCGCTTAACTCGGAAACCAAGGCCCCTAACAGAGATCTTTGAACACAAAAGTTGTTTGTAGTTATCAAGTCATGTCATTACAACCATAAACATTTTTGGTTGACCTTGACCTTGACGATGGACCTTAACCCATTAATGCGCAAAACGAGAATTTTGTGCACCCAAGTTCAATTGTACGATTCGAATAGAAAATTGGGGCGATTTTCTTCCAAAATCGTTTATAGGCGGTTTTCGGGGATGTTCTTTCAGAATCTGGCATTTGTTTTGCATAACATCTTCAAAAACCCTATTATTTTTTGGGTTTTTTAAAAATAACTGCGAATTTTTGTTGGTCTTTTTTTCTTTTCAAAGTTGATTATCTTGTTGTTCCTACTATTGAATGATCATATAACCACCAGCAATCGCGGTCCGAATGTCTAGATATTCTCAAAACATGGTTTTGAAAGTTCTTTTTTGCTTAAGTTTATGTATAGCATTGTAATAAAAAATTTCGCGATTTTTTTACACGACAAGGATCAACTTTACAAGAAAATCGTATAGAACAGAAAATACTTTAAATTAGCCAAAGAGTACGTGTGAATTTTTTCAGAATTTGTCTGGACATTTTTGGATTTTTCAAAAATTGGCCAAATCCAAAAAGTTGATCCTTTTCGTGTAAAAAAATCGCGAAATCGTGTAAAAACAAATTTATATAATGTAGTAATGATTAAATATATAATTCAATTAAATGGCTAAATAAGATAAATGTATGTATATGAAAATAATTTCTCCACTTAAGCCATTGTACAGAAAATATACTGGGTTTATGGAAGATAATTTTTCTTCTTAGAAGAACTTAGATAAAACAAGAAAGGATAAGAAATTGATTAATTTCCTTACTTTTTCAATCCACCAAAATGATTCCTTTTCATAGAATTGTACTGATGTATTAAATAATGAATTCATTCACCTAATAATACGAACTTTGAAAATTCTTTTCAAAGAACAATATCATTATTTCAAAAAAATCTTAAAGAAAATAAATTCTTCCTAGGAAAAAATTACTTCATACCTCAAAAACATTAATTTTTAAATTAAGCGTATTAAAAATTACAAGGTTTTGTATTGGTTTAAATAAATTTAAATTAATTAAAATTAGGAAAATTACTTTATCAAAATAATTTTATACTTTTTTTTTTAATCGAAAAAAAACATTCTTGGTACAACAAAATTAATTATTGATAAATTTTTCTTTCCTCTAAATGTATCTTTCAAAATAAGTAAATTATGTTGATGATGTCACAAGATTTGTAAAAATAAAACAGGGAACACTGAATTTAGTCATATAAGACATTATTTTTTAAAGTAGTATAAGTTCAATTTTTTAACATAACATTTTAACAACTTCTCCAGTTAAATCTTAATGTGTAGATAGTCATATGTTTTTCAATTTTTAATTTAAAAATCTAAAAATGTAATCTGATACTCTTCAGATATACCACTTCAAATAAAAAAATTGTAGAATGGCGGCCGTTGAAAGAAAAGGTATTAACATTTAAAAAGAGTACGTCAATTCAATGAACGGAGTTTATTTATTATAATAAAAAATAATATATTATTGACGAAAGTTAAACAAAAAATTATCAATTATGGATTAACAATGAAAGGTTAATATAGTCGAAATGCGCTCATCCGCAAAATCCTTTTTCTCCTATTTGTTTTAAGGGTTAAAAGAAAATTATTCATTATGTTATTATTCCCCATCCCTTCCTCCACCCCCTCAAATTCGCGTTTTGTTACATTTTAATTTTGTTCTCGGATTCTAATCGATAAAAAATTCATGGATATACAGTGCGTCTCACAATATAGCCTCACCACAGAAAATAGCGGTTTTTTCTTATATATAATGTTAACGAAAGAACTAAAATAAGGTTTGCTTTCACAATAACAATTAAAATCTTTAATGCAATTTATTAACTGCATACCCCGCGGATTTGCCCCCCTACATTGGGGAATTTGTATGATCGTCAAAAATCCTCCGTCTCATAATATAGCCTCATTGTCATTTGAAGGTAGTTTCTGGTGGTGTAACGCCTGTTCTTCAAGATTGAGAGGTTACATTTTTTTGAGTCGTAAGTTTTGTTGGTGAATTTAATAGAAAATAAATATCTCAAAGCGGTTTGTTCAAGGAAATAATAAAAATGGCTAGAGGAAAAATTTTAGACGAGACAGAAAGGAAAATAATTGAAAAATTGAAGAACGAAGGAAAATCCAACCGGGAAATAGCTCATACATTAGGGAGAAGTCCAAAGACTATAAATAATTATATAAAAAAACAAAACAAATTCAACAGGAACTCATCTAGGCCGTTCTTTCAAGGCCACAGCAAGAGAGAAAAGGTTAATTTTACGAGCCGCTTCCAATTCCAGTCTCTCGCTTTCTCAAATTCGGGCATCAACTGGTGTTAACCTTAGTAGAGCAACTGTACATCGCGAAATACAGCGATAATACTCAAACACCGAAAAATTATTCGCAAACCTGCGTTAACAAAATTACACAAATTGAACCGGCTACAGTTTGCACGTGATCATATGGCTTGGGCAACTGATTGGCAAAATGTTGTTTTTAGCGATGAAAAACAGTTCAATTTGGATGGTCCAGATGGATACAGTTGTTATTATTACGATTTGAGGAAAGATCCAGTTTATTTAAGTCATAGACAAATGGGAGGTGGATTAGTAATGGTTTGGGGTGTGATATGCGTTAATGGAGTGATCGACTTGGTCATTTTGAAAGCACGACAGGACTCCCAGAAATACATTGAATTTTTGTCTCAACAAAAAATCAAAATTAATGAGGCTTTAGAAAGAAATGTTTGGATTTTTCAGCATGATAATGCCTCAATTCACACAGCAAAGTGCGTGAAAGAATGGTTTGAGGCTAATAATGTTGATGTTTTACCTTGGCCGGCGAAGTCACCTGACTTGAACATTATTGATTTGTGGGGCTACCTTTCCCGCAAAGATTATAGCAATGGCAAGCAATACAATACGATGACTGAGTTACAAAATGCAATTCTGTCTCCTTGGCGTCAGATACATTTGGAGTACATGAAAAGGCTTTACAAAAGCATTTCTGCCAAGATTTTTGAAGTTATTAAGAATAACGGAGGGTCTACGAAATATTAATAATATTAACAGTTAGTATTAGAATGAAATATCTAATTTTTTGTACCTGAGGCTATATTATGAGACGAAAAAATAATTAATTTTTGTTATTATTGAGAATTGTTCTCATGTTTGTTATTTTTTCTTTCCCTTTTTTATTGTCAAAAGTATAATATTTGTTACTCTTAATTGTATTCAAATCAAATCTAAATAAAAGTGCATTTGAAGAAAAAATGAGCAATATTTGTACTGAGGCTATATTATGAGATGCACTGTAGTTAACCTGCTCACAAAGCATGTGGAATTTTAATGTGTAATTATTATATACAATACATAACAAATTGTTTTTTATGTTTTTCATTTTTCCACAAGGCAGGGCCGATTTTTTTTTTTTTTTTTTTTTTTGTGTGACTTTGTTGAAAAATATACTCCTGATTTTTTCCAAATTTTTCCGAATGGTGGGCCACCTCCAAAAGCGAGGAAAACCCCCAAAAACGCTTTTTTTTTTACATTGTCAGGTCATTTCTAGAAATATTTAGTATTGAAAACTCATTTTATTTCATTCAATAGAGTAACTTGACTCAAATGAATTTTGGTTTATAAACTTGCTTTAGTTAGCACTGACTCGAAAAAAAGCTGATTACATATTTAAGCATCAATAATTTTGTATATTATCCTTTAATGATCTTTTCATTATTATTATTATTTTTAACTTTTTGGTTTAAGTTTGTACATATAGGCAAAATTTTGAAGTCGGTTTATGTTTATTTCTAATATAAATCGAAAATATTTTACTTTGAATTATTTCAACCAGCACAGTAATTACGGAAATAAATTCTATACCCTTATAAGTCGTTCGCAGGACGATTTTTGAATTTTTATCATTCTTGAGAGCATAAGTGAATTTTATTGTATGGCATATTCATTGTAACAGCAATAGTTATAATTCACCTCATATTTCTTCATCAAACAAGATCAAATAATCCATTAGGTATAAACTCAAATAGTGATAAAATCCCATTCCACCCATACTTCTCGATAAAATATATCGTAGGATTTATTATTATATTAGCAGCTGTATCATGACTAACACTATATAATCCTTATATATTAGGAGACCCAGACAAATTCATCCCAGCTAATCCTCTAGTAAAAAATGAAAAAAAAATATTTCAGAAACAACTGCAACTCTGTGGACTCAGGCGGCACCAATTAACTTTATGTGAACGCCACAATTTCTTCGACTCTTCTAAAATTATTTTGGGAGTCCTAAAATAAAGATGGTAGCTTTAACGGGAGATATCGCCATAATCTAAATGGCTTAAATTGAAATTGAAGAGAGATGGGGCCACTCAGATCCCAGTGTGTCATCGAAGGGTTAACGCTCTTATTATATAATATAATTTGTGTCGTTTTTTAAAGCATTTTTTCTAAAACACAAATAGTCTCTAAAGCCGAAAACAAATTGTTTTTTCTTACAATTATCATCTCTTTTACGTTTACTTTAATTAAGATAAATCTTGTTAAGTCCATGTTTCAAGAAATATTCTTTAAGTATAATAAAATACATACTATGTATATATATATATATAAGGCCTAAAAAAATGTGTCCGCACATCAAAAAGTAAATAAAGTTAATCCGAGAACAATGCACGAAAGAAACCAAATACAAATACAAAAACAAAACATAGGAATAGAAAGCCACTTTTGTATAAAATAACCAAAGTCCAATGGCTTTGAAATTGCAAAAAGTTCCCCACACATTTCACGAAACAACGACTCCGAAGCGAAGCTTTATTTTGCAGCCCCCAATGAAAAGTTCTGCAAAGGTAAGGTTCATTGACCCTACTGCTGACTACGTCCCATTTCTCAAAATTTGTCAGTGCCGTGGACGTGTGGAGGAACATCAAGTGCCGCCCAAAAGGGTCAAAGGGGGAACTGAATTAGGGTGAGGGGGTGGAAGGGAAGGCAGAAGGGACTTGATTGATATTTCAAAGTGGCCAAAGTTTTCCCCCTATTTTCAGAAATTTGAGTATATTTAAATAACCTTAGGTGCTGTTTCGACCCTTTCGGAGAACAAAATGCATCTTAAGGAGTAGAAAAGTTTTCCATTGGAAAAATTATACCCTGGAACAGAGTAGAAAGCACTTAATGAATTTGACGAGCCAATTAACGTAGACAAAAATTAGAGATAGTTTTAAAAATTCACTTTTATTTATAATAAAGAAAAGGCACACTATGATGTTTATACTAAAAAATTCATAGAAAAATCGCTCACTTTCTTCCTTAGTAACGGGAGCAATTCTCTGGATCTTGGTTGGGGTGGTACCTGAACCTGGCACATGGTAGCTTTAAGGCAGAACACTTGGGAGTAAATAATAATAATAATACCGAATCGTTTTCACTATAGTTCTTATCCCATGAAATGTGTTTGTTTGAACTCATCTCCTTCTTTTGCAGGATTGAAACAATAAAGTTGAGAATAACCACTGGTCAAAACAAAAATATTTACTTACCTTTTACCTACCCTTCACACACCAGCGTAAATCTTTGAAAGCTCCTATGAACGCAGCAGACAGGAACTCAGGAAGCCACTGCTGGTGAAGGTATCCTGGCTTATCCCTGAATTAAAAAAAAGCAAAATGTGGATGGATGCAGTAAGTGAAGCAGCTTCCTTCATATCCCTTTATATCTGAATTTCAATATCAATACCGCATTTGTTAGGTAGGCTAGGCACCGAGCCACCGTATATCCTGAAACGGATGCGTCGGGTTCTTTGAATAGATACTTTTGCTCTATTTATAATTACTCATTAGAATATTAAAAATAAATAATCGCGAAACCGTACAGAGCCGCTCGTTTCCCATCTCTAAACGATATATCCGCGGGGCTTTTTCAAATTTTTCGTTATTCAAAAAAAGAAATGAAGATAAAAAAAGATATATTATGGCGGCACTACAGATTTCATGAAAAAAACTGAAATACTGATGCCTCTATGAGAGCGAGCAATGAGGCCAGTGCACTACAAAAGTAATGTAAGCATAATGCACATAACATAGCAATGCCATTGCCTATATATACGCACATTTTTTTTTATCAAATGGCTGTTTGCATAATGTGGGAGTTATGCTTATGTAAACAAATTTTTTGTACCCTCGCAAATCTCCCAACTCCTGTTCGGGGGATGTACGCATATACGCATTGCCGAACGCATATAAAGCAAACATGTGCGTTCACCGTACAGCAGCAGCAGCAGCAGCAGCATATTCATATGTCTGTAGCGATTGATGTGTCTACGGTGAACATAGGTGGAAGAACTTTCTGCAGGAAGCTTGAGTTTATGTGCCACAAGCCATCCCCACATATTTTCTCTATGAATACGAATTTCCGATGTTTGGGGTGGCGCCAACGACCCTGTATTGAACGAACTCGACTTTTTTCATTTATTTTTTTTTTTTTTTATTTCCGATTTGAAATGAATCCTGTGTGCCATACCATACGCATGATTTTGCATTTTCCGCAATTTATGCAACCCTCTATAAAGAAAATTCATTTAGAGTTGCATCGCTGGAAGAACACACAACTCTCAATGGAAAACCAATGGATTCTGGCATCTGTTCAAATTTTTGTTTTGCTCCGTCAAAATTTCGCGGATACTGCTTCAAACAAACAAAAAGAACACTCCTTCTCTCACCCCCGAGACGGATTAGTTTCGTTAGCAACAAAGTCAAACTTGCAGACAGATTCAATAGTTTCGTTACACGAATTGTTAACTGTACTCAAAATTCAGAACGGAACCAGAATTAATTTTAGTTACCAACATATGACACTCAATAGATGAATACATGATTGAATAAAATCGGACAGTCAATTTGTTAAATAATTAAACGAATGTTATATAGTAGATGTAGATGTAGATTTATGTGGCTGCCCGAAGACACACTTAGGCCATTATAGGCCCATTGTGATACCACTTTTCCAGGATTCCTGGTGGGAATCGAACCCACAACCTCTAGTGCCCTGCTGGTTTGGAGCCAACGCATCGCGCTACCAAACGAGCTATTGATGCCCCCAATATTATATAGTACACCCAACTCTCTTTTTAACATATATATACGTATCTCGGAAAACGATGCATTCCATATAATCGAAAAACTGTGTTCATGAATATTTAATTAGAAAAAACCGTCCAAAAAAATCTGATAAAAATTAAGCTGTGTAAGTTTTGTCGGAAATATGTGCATATATGTCCATACACGTCCATAAACATATGTGCATATATGTCCATATACGTGAAATCAACTAAAATAAAATTAATAACATAAGGAAAAGGAAATAATAAAAAAAAAATTTAAATTAATAATAGGCATATAATTTTGAAGAGGTTTCCCGAAATTGCTTTACTCACTAGAAAGACCTTAATTCTAATGAAGATTTCCGTACCATAATAACATTTTGAACAGATGGATTGCATCATCATGCAAGAAGAATGCGAAGAAAGTGATTTTAAAATTGTGTTCGAGGAAATTAACTGTCAATAAAAGGTGACGCGGCTTTTTCTTAGACCGTGTTATTTCTAAATCGTGTATAAAAAGAGTTTGATCCACATATAATTCTAGATAATTCCTACAATCACTTCTAAAATGCGGATTAAAACTATATAATACATACACTCTAAAATTTAATAATAGTAGGACAATGTAATCAAAAACATTATGTCTAATTTTACATATAAAAATAAATCAATTCTAAACTACAGTAATAATAGAAAAGTTCCACAGTGAAATATTAATATAAATCCTTATTCGAAATAAATAAATTAATCCAGAAGTACGGCATATATTCTCTTTCTAAGCATTTTTATATCCGATTGTAGTAAAATTAATTAGGAGTTTCGCGCAAATATGCATGAATTAGCGATTACTTTTACATAATTTCGAAAGTATTGGAATAAGATTACACCTCTGTTGAATTACATTTGAACTCTATTGGAGTAATCTCACTCTTTTTTTGGGTGATAATGCATCAAAAAATTAATTTACAAAACAGGAGCCTAATTTAATTAAAAATATAAAGTGCCCTTACACGTAATTCGTAAATTGATGCCTTGTTATATTTACCAGAGTATCACTGTACCGACGCCAACATTTTATGTTTTCATAGTTTTTTACATTGCAACGAATTTCATTACACCTTTTACAACAATACAATAGGAAAGACAAAAAAGTATGTATACCCCTTTTTTCTAGCAGAAAAATATCGATTTTTTTTCTGCCAACCAACAACCAATCTCAGGAAAATTTCAAAAGAAAATCTTAAAATCTTCGAAAAATTGGCGAAACTACAACAGATAAATAAAATATCTGAATAATTAAAGCATGATTAACGTATTCAATTTTCAAGCCTACAATTAACATCACAATAAATGTTGTTTCCAATATGCTTTTTTACAATGTTATATCTGAAAGCATAAAATATTAATAAAAAATTAATTAAATTTTAAGAAGATATTAGTTAAAGCATAAATTAAAACAAATTGATCCTTAATTATTGTAATTTCTTCTTTTAATTACTTTTATAATAATGCATCTTTCACATAAATATTAAACATTTTATATCCATTAATTTACATTGAGACATTATTTTTATAGTTAAAAATTGAAATATACCCCCCGATTCTACATAAAAGATTTTTAATATATCTCTTAACCTCTTAAATTTCTCAAATAAGAGATATTACAAAAATTGATATTCTGCATTAAAGTTTTTGGAGAAATTTTAAGTTTTAGAGATTAAGAGGTTTTGGAGAATCGGAACGCTATGAAATTCAAATAAAGTATGCTGTGATTTTGGGTAAATATTTCATATCGGTGATAGTGAAATGAAAAAAGTGCATTTAAGGGGGTAAATACAATTACACGGGCAAAAATTGCGCATTAGAAATCATTTTTTTTCACAAAGAAGACTTAATGCAATCATTGTAAAACTTTGTACACTTGTTAAGGTATAGATGAGGAATGTAAAAAATTTTTTTTTTAATTTTTGAAAACAAAATGGAGGCTGTACGCTGGCGTGAAATTGACCTAAAAAAAAAAAATGCAACCACTCTGGGCGTCGTGTTATTGATCTGTAACAGCCCATAATAAAAATTTGGCTTAAATATACATGTAATTTGTCGGTAAACCTCAAAAATTAGGACAAAAATAAAAAAATTCTGCGTTTGGTAGAAGTTTTTGTAAAAAATCGATAATTTTCACTATTTTTTCAGCCATTTTTGCATTAATAATTCAATTTTGCAACAAAAAATTCCTTACAGACTTACAGACAAGCCTAAGGTATAAAGAAGAAACCCTAAAAATTTCAGCTAAATTGGGCAAGTAGTTTTCGAGTAATCGTGGTTGCAAATTTTAAAAATGTTGTTTTGAGAAAAAAGCGTTTAAAGTTTTGAAAACCTGCTATGCGCTGAACAAAGCGTTCTCGAAAAATGAAGAAAAAATATATAAGGAGTTCGATTTTCGACCTGAAACTTTTTGGAGCGGGAAATTTCCTAACTTTTTAGAGGAACAAAAAAAAATCGATTTTTTTGTCCTTCTAATTGTATTTACCCCCTTAATATTCCATAGAATTTGAAAAGCTGGGAATATAAGCTGAAGAACAAAAAGAGATACATAATTTCATCATTTCAATCATGGGTATCCCGAATCTCCGAAAAGCCAAGATTCACCCTGGGGTGCTATCTCCTGAATATGACGACGAATGGCGAAAGTCATCCCTATTCCACTGTCATGAAAGCTTCCGGGGTACCTTACATTAACGGCCAAAAATATTGAATTTGAATCGCAAACCAGAGGTTTAAAATAAATTTAATAACATTTTAAAATCCAAATTCATACCGCTTCCACATTAATGCTGCAGAAACCTTTTTCTGTTTGGATGTGCTCGTGGCGGATGCATTTCGTTTGAAACGGCAGGGGCTATTATAGCTATGTGGGTGCAGTCTATACACCCTACTGTATTTTCTATCCCGAATTTAGAACGAAAACTATTTTTTACCTCATTTATTTCCGAATTAGTTGAAGGGACCTTAACGTAAAAACTTAAATGTTCTATTATTAATTGCGAAACATAAGTAATACACTTTGAAATAGAGGATAGGGTATTCTCGAATATTCCTGGTTATCAAAAGGTTTAAGAAGAGCATCTCTAGGTGTAAAAGCAATTCGTTAAGGTATTCTAAGATTTCGTATGAATGCTGTACTGGACACACAAAAAGGATCAGCGATATCTCGCAGATTCCTTCACACGATTCTTTAGAATGTTTTCAAAAAATTCTTTTGATTGCTGTGAAATGATGACATAATTTCTTTAAATCACCTCCTACCATTTAAAAAGTCAGTAAAGAAGTTATTTCTGTCATGAGCAAATTGGTCGTTCACCCTCTGCCTATTTAAATAAATTATATAAACCATAATATTTTAAAATTAAAATTAAATAAAATCTTCAACTTCTGCGGTGTCATGCCTCATGACCATGATGTATATTGGCGATTTTGATAATTCCTGTTTTGGATGCTTTTGTTTCTATAATTTAGACCACGACTGATATTAACGAATACATATTGTAACTTACAATCGATTTGTATTATTTGTAATATGTATCATAGATAATTATTGTACAATTTAATGTGATATGGCACATCGACTTATTTATTGAAACTGTTTTACTTTAAGCCAACAAAATTATTAATATAAAAAATGTAAATATGTATAAGTATTATATACGGCCTGTTTCTTCCCAAATAAATAAATATAAAGTCATATGCATATTCAATACTTTCATTCAATAATTTCATTTCTTTCCTGATTTTCGCGAAACTTGTTAAAAATTATCAGTAACAGCACTTCTACTCTCGCTATCACTTTATTTTAAATGTCAATATATTATAACAGCTCCCCGACGAGGTCCTCTAAACTTAAGAGGTTTCCTAGGCTAAAAAAGTCTATTACACTTTGTTTCAGAATACGAAAATCTCTTAACAAAAGTCTCCACAAATAATAAGAGATCAGCTGATTACTGACATCTCTTAAATGCTAAAGTAGAATACGAATTTCTGTTAACTGATTTTTGACAACGATATAAGAGGTTAAGAGCTTATAGCTTTTATGTAGAATCGGGGGGATAATATGAATATAATTAAATCAAAATTTTTTTGCAAAGCATCAAAACAAATGCACGTTTATTGTACACACCATGTTATTTTATAATGGCTGGAGTAATTAAAAGTAACACTAAAATGGAAGTGTAAAAATAAATGTATATAGAGTAAATTAACGCAAAATTGAGTTTATTACATTTTTCCATGAAATAATTGTAAAAGTAATTCAATTTCAAAGAAATTTAACATGTTAATCTAAAATTGGACTAACAAAATTGGATTACCACAAACTAGTAAATTTGCTAGTAATTTTGCTGATTACACATAAAATGACTAGGTCCATAGTTTCTTTAATTTGCATGTAATATTACAACTATTAATAATTTTACAGTTTTACACTCACTAAAAAAAAACTAAAAAACACTGGACTTTTGTAATCTCGTCAAACTTCATATACCACTAGAGAGATTTTAATTATTATATAATTTATATATATTTAAGTAAGTTCCACTTGTTGAGCCTATTACTTTTCTGTTTAATTTATCTTTACGTTGTTCTGTCTTTTCTAATGTTTGGAAGCTTTTTTATGTAATTCCTATTTTCAAAAAGTGTAAAAAGAATTTAATAGAGAATTATAGGCCAATTGCTAAACTTTCGCCGATCTCCAAGCTCTTCGAGGCTATTGTCATTAGCTACTTAACATTTTATTGTAGCCCTATCTTATCTACTCAACAACATGGCTTTGTTAAGGCTAGATCGACGGTCACGAATCTAGTTGAGTTCTCTAACTTCTGCCTAAATGAATTGGAAAAGCATAAACAAGTCGACTGTGTGTATACAGATTTCAGTAAGGCATTTGACAAGCTCTCTCATGATGTGCTAATTTTTAAACTGTCTCGCCGGGTTTTTCCAAAACTCTCGTTGATTTGATTAAGTCTTACCTTACTTGTCGCTCTTTTAATGTTAATACCTTTTCTGATTCTGTTTCCGTTTTATCCGGCGTCCCACAGGGTAGTCATCTCGGATCCCTGCTGTTCACGCTTTTTATTAACGACTTGTTTCCTCTTATACGTAATTCTCATGTGTTAGCTTACGCCGATGATTTAAAAATCTATAGATCAATAGAGACCTTACTAGATGCCCATAGCCTCCAAGCCGATCTTGCCTGTTTCGAAACTTGGTGTTTAAAAAATTGCATGCAGTTAAATGTCAGCAAATGTATTTTCATTTCTTTAGTAGAAAAAGCTCCCCTCTGGAGCCCACTTATAAAATTCTTGGCAAGCCTTTGTCTAGGCAAGATAGTGTTGCTGATCTTGGTTTGGTCATTGATAGTAAATTTAACTTTGGGCGCCATATCGACAGCATAATTAATCGAGCGAATTCTGCACTTGGTTTTGTGAAACGTTGGTCGAAGGACTTTGATGACCCTTTTATATTAAAAATTTTGTATTGTACCTTCGTCCGCCCCATTTTGGAGTATGCTTCTATAGTGTGGATGCCACACTATGACGTTCATATTAACCGCATTGAGGCAGTGCAAAAGAGATTCCTGCGCTATGCTCTTCGCCTTTTGCCATGGAGAGACCCCTATAATCTTCCTCCATATGAAAATAGGTTGTTGGTTTTATGTTTGACGTCGCTGTCTAAACGTAGGGAGGTTGCTGGTGTGTTGTTTATGCATGATGTTGTTACTGGCACTATAGACTCTCCAACTCTTTTGAACCTAGTTAATATTAATTCACGACCTCGAATGACCAGAGGACGAAACTTTTTATATTCCGCCTACCACAGAACCAATTACGGCAGTTTTGAACCGATTTCGTCCATGTCCAAAGATTACAATAACTACTTTAATTGTTTAGATTTTAACCTTTCTAGATATACAATTAAAAAATCTTTTCTCAACTGTGTAACAATCAATTGACTATATTTCGTTTTGGTATTGTTATTAATTATCATATTTTTGCTCATTTACTTATTCTTTTTTACTTAACATCTGTTTATATTTCTGCTTAGTGTCAGATGGTCAATCAATTTTACCTGTTGATATATGAATAAATAAATAAATAAGTAATGATCTTTTTAGCCATATGGTAGTATTAAATCGAGAATATATGCTAATTTGTCCAAAAATTATTTACATACAAAAGAATAAGATGTAAAGCTAAATATGAAAAATAACAAATACTGAAAATGAAACAATCATTGAAAGTGATACAGATTTCAATATAGTAAATAAACATAATAGTGGATTGAAAAATTCCCAGCAACGAAGCAATAAAATATTTAGCTTTTTATAAGCTGCGTTTTTACGTCTATCCAGAACAATAAAACATTTTTTATTGTACGGAATCTTAGTAACAATAGCTATAATTTTTATTTATGCAAAAGTCCAAATTACTTTTTAACTTAAAAGTGCTTCTAAGTCATTTTTAAAAAATTCTAAATTTTTGTTGTGTGTTATTCATGATATGGGTATTAGTATTTTTTCAAAATAAGCAATTTTGAGCAGTAATTAAGGCTCCTAAATTCTTTAGTAGCATAATACATAAAATTCTAATAAAATCGACTCTATAATTACCGATTTAGGGGAGGAAAATTAAGTCTCCGATTATCAGAAAATCGTTTTTTTGACACATATGACATTTGCTAACCATTCATTCTGTATTTTAGTTGATATCTCAAAAATTTAAGATTTCTGGTATCAGAAAATGTCCGAGAAAAACTTTTCTCTAAACAACATCCTCTAATTATGTTTTCCACAATTATAAAAAACAGTGCTAAATATAGTAATAATAATGGAATTGAATATTTAAAAAAATGTTAGTTTACTTACTTACTTAAAGATTAGAAACTACATCAGGAATGATAATTGTTAATTGATTTATTAATATGAAATTAATAATGAATTAAAATACTTCGAACAAACAAGAAAATAAATATTAAATAAGTACATAAATTCACAGGTGTATTTCCCTTGTGCAGAGCTATATTTCGCAGTGCAAAGCATAAAGTGATTAGATACGGCAGGCAGCCTGAAATTGCCCGAGGCTACTATTGATTATTCCTTTAATTGCAGTTATTTAATATAATCCCCACAAAGGAACTGAAAATTAAGTGCTCAGCATTTGTTCTTAACCTTCATAAAGTATTTAAACTACACACTGTGGTTATGAAAAGCATATTTGCACACAATGCAATAGCTACAACAACGCCAGCTATCAAATTTTATTGCTTTAAGATTTCAAGTTACAATTTTCATGAGAACTAAATTCACGGTGGTTCGCGATTGTGGAAGATATCTTCATAAATTGATCTCAGTAAGTAAAGAAATAGATTCTAAAAATACCCGAGTTATACTTTTAAAGTGTTTTACGAGTAATTGTTATAATGCTAAGTTTCACTTTCTTGAATTGTTATTGTAGGTTTAAAATATTGTACAACTTTATTATAAAGCTGTTGGACATAATTGAGTAATTTATATTTTTAATTTGTTATGCATTTTTTTCAAAAATTGTGCTTAAAACATAAAAAAATGTATTAAAAATATGACTTTGGAAAATATAGCAATAAAGATTAAATGAAACAATTTTTAAATGAAATGAAAGCATTTTTAAATTGAATAAAACCATTTTCAAATTGAATGAGACCATTTTCAAGTGAAATGAAACTATTTTTAAATAAAATGAAACCTAAAAATACCAAATTTGGCTTCAATTATTTTATTCATTTTTAATTCTCTAAATAAATCAAATATACAATAAAGTACTCATGTAAAATAACAGTTTGAAACAACACATATTCCCTTATTGCCGAATTGTATTTCCATTAGTAACTCTCTTCAAAAGTGATATCATATCCATTATATAATTAGATAACTCATTTTGATTTAATTTTTGAATATTTCGCACGATAACACTGATAATATTGTATTCAGCATTAGCATACAATGTTATTTTAGAAAAGTATTTTTCAATTCGATTAAGCATCGGTGAGTAAGCCGGCAAACATATTAAGCTATACCCATTACTTCTTACAGTGTCATGAATTTCTCGCATTTTGTGGAACTGGGATCGTTATTAATTTTTTCAAAAAGCACCCGTATGAATATTTGGAACCGATCGGCATTTACGATTATTGTTAGTGTAAAATACGCCATTGTTTATTACAGCCCTTAACGTCACGTTTCAACCCCTCACATTGGGTACAACAACATGCGCTCTTGTACCTAATCTAGCACAGGTTAGAAAATGTATTTTGACGCCGCACTCGCAACTCTAGTATTTTGGTGTCAATCATTCGATCCAACGCTAATTTAAGGATAAGTATCGGTTCACGTAAATCGTTAAAAATCGTTAATAACGAAAGAGATATATTTTTTTCTATGAATAACTTTTTCTTTACGTTTTTCATTATAATTTCGGGATCTCTTTCTTCCAAAACTTCATTATACTCATATTTGAAAGAAAATGCATTTAATTTTTATTCGTCTGAGTTTCTTTTTATTTTAAAATAGTTTCATTCAGTTTGAAAATAGTTTCCTTTTATTTTAAAATAGTTTCATTCAATTTAAAAAGAGTTTCATAATCGGAAAATGGTTTCATTTAATCTGAAAATGCTATATAACATAACCCCCAAGAATTTCATTATTGCAGGCATTGATATTGCGCTTGTTGGACAAATCTGAGATAAAAAATTATAGCTCGAAGCAGATTTATTAATTTAAGGTTGAAGAAAAAAATATTGAATAATCATTTGCATTTATTATTGAAAATTTTGCGGCCGAGAATTATTTATGTTTAGAACATTGTGTTGAATTTTGAGAAAGATCGATTCAGTACTCGTTTTTTAATCATTAATGCTAGGTGAAAATAAGCGGTTTTGAAAATAAAACGTGTTTAAAGTCTTAAGTATAAAAGTTATGGCATATATTTAATATACTACTGTGATCAAAAAGTAAACCCAAATTTGAATTTAAATTCCGCGGTTACATCGATTCGAGCAAATCTTCTTGTTTTTAGGTTGGCAGCACTGTCACTCATATTTGTGTAAAATTGCACGCCAGTTTTGTTTGGTTAATTTCGTTGTGTTTTCTGAGCAACTAAAAGTGCATTTTTCGATTTTTACAATGTGTGAATTTATTGAGCAAAGAAGTTGCATTAAATTTTGTTTACGGAATGAAATTTCGGCTGCAGAAACGTTTAGAATGTTGCGATCAGGTTTTGTCTGAAAAAAATGTTTACAAGTGGAATAAACAGTTCAAAGAAGGTAGAGAAAACGTTGAAGACAAAGAGCGTCCCGGACGACCATCATAGTCCGGGAGCCGATGACAGTAAAACTGCACTTATACGGATTCTAAAATTTAGCATATGAATGAAAAGTATTTAATCATAGCTACAACATAGGCCCGGTGTGCCAGGGTTTATCCTGGGAGAAATATTTTTTAAAAATTTTTATTTTTTTAATAATTATGAATAATTTGCACTTATACGGAAATTAATGTTTCTAATACCATTTTATTGCAAATTTTATCTAAGTTCAAAAAAATTTGGTGTGCCAGGGTTTATCCTGGCCTAAAAGTCTGTCACACCACTTTATACAGCTTGATCCAAAAGTATGGAAACGGCTAAATAACTTTCGAGGAATGCATTTTGGAGAAAAAAGTTGTAGACAAAAGTTTTAGGAATTTTCCCCAGCTATTCAATGGTGACCTTAGATTTGACCTTGACCATGGCCTTGAAGGTCATTTCAAGGTCAAGTTGATTTTTTCAAATGGGAAACCATATTTTTGACCACGGAAATGGAAAGAGTGGAAGATTTGACGTCCGACTGTGACCTTGACCATGACCTCCAAGGTCATATCAAGTCAAGATGGTTCTTTAAATGGGAACCTGCATTGTTGCTGCGGACGTGGAATGAGCAGAAGTTTTGCATGCGAATGTGACGTTGACCACAACCTTGACCCTGACCATGACCTTGACTATGACTTCGAAGGTGATATCAAGGTCAAAGTGGGTTTTTGAAGGGGAAACCATGTTTTTGACCACGGAAATGGAAAGAGCAGACAATTTTACGTCCGACTATGACCTTGACCATGACCTTGAAGGTCATATCAAGGTCACGATGGTTCTTTAAAGGGGAACCTGCATTGCTACTGCGGATTTGGAAAGAGCAGAAGTTTTGCGCCCGGATGTGACCTTGACCATGACACACTTGACCTTGCCTTAATCGACTTCACCATGGTCGGTCGTTAACTTTTCCGCTCTTTCCCTTTTCGTTGGAAAAAAACATGGTATCCCCTTCAAAAAACCACCTTGACCTTGATATAACCTTCAAGGTCATTTCCGAGGTCATGTTAAAGGTCAAGGTTGTGGTCAAGATCACATTTGGATGCAAAACTTCCACTCTTTGCAAATCTGCAGTAACAATGCAGGTTCCTCTTTAAAGAGCCATTTTGACCTTGATATGACCTTCGAGGTCATGGTAAAGGTCATAGTTGGACGTAGAATTTTCCGCCCTTTTCATTTCCGTGGTCAAAAATAAGGGTTCCAATTTAAAAAAGTCAACTTGACCTTGAAATGACCTACAAGGCCATGGTCAAGGTCAAATCTAAGGTCACCATTGAATAGCTGGGGAAAAATCCTAAAACTTTTGTCTACAACTTTTTTCTCCAAAATGCATTCCTCGAAAGTTATTTAGTCGTTTCCATACTTTTGGATCACGCTGTATAAAGTGGTGTGACAGACTTTTAGGCCAGGATAAACCATGGCACACCAAATTTTTTTGAACTTAGATAAAATTTGCAATAAAATGGTATTAGAAACATTAATTTCCGTATAAGTGCAAATTATTCATAATTATTAAAAAAATAAAAATTTTTAAAAAATATTTCTCCCAGGATAAACCCTGGCACACCGAGCCTATGTTGTAGCTATGATTAAATACTTTTCATTCATATGCTAAATTTTAGAATCCGTATAAGTGCAGTTTTACTGTCACCGGCTCCCCGCCTATCAATATCAATCAATGGGGGGATACCCATAACTTGGCCCCCAAATTTAAGGAACGGGGTTCGAAGCATTTCGCTGTCCTAAACACGGGAAAAATAAAGAAAAAAATCTATCTCGACCCGTTTTCGAGATATAAAAAAAAATAGTTAATACTTGACCCGTATCAACTCCAGACAGCAAAATGTTTCGAAACCCCGCCACGAGACTGAAAAACTTGAATATTAATAAACCGCCACTATTTTCCGAACATTTCTATGTTACCGCCGATCAATTTGTTTATAAATAACGCACGAAAAACACTAATTTGTTTCCAAAATAATCCCGATACCGCGAAATGTCAATTTATTTACCAAAACAAGCTGAAGTTCGTTTCGTTTTTTCGTCCTGAAAACAGGAGTACCAACAGCTTTAGCAAGTTCGTTGGGTTCGTTCGATCGTTTATTGTAACGGTATAATATTAGTATGTCATTTTATTCCTTGTGCTTATCAGTGATCTTTGTGGTTTTCAGTTAATCTAGTTTTGATATAAAAATGAGTGGTAGACATATTAACTAAATATTTTCCTTTTACAAAATGCGTATTAACTAAATATTTTCCTTTTACAAAATGCATTTTAACTAAATATTTTCCCTTTACAAAATGCATTTTAACTAAATATTTTCCTTTTACAAAATATGCATATTAACTAAATATTTTCCTTTTACAAAATGCGTATTAACTAAATATTTCCTTTTACAAAATGCATTTTAACTAAATATTTTCCTTTTACAAAATATACATATTAACTAAATATTTTCCTTTTACAAAATGCGTATTAACTAAATATTTTCCTTTTACAAAATGCATTTTAACTAAATATTTTCCCTTTACAAAATGCATTTTAACTAAATATTTTCCTTTTACAAAATATCGATTGATCGAAAAAGAACGAACTCAACGAACTTGCTAAAGCGGTTGGCAGTTGGCACACCTTTTTTTCAAGAAGAACGAAACGAACTTCAGCTTTTTTTGGTAAATAAATTGACATTTCGCGGTATCGGGATTATTTTAGAAACAAATTAGTGTTTTTCGTGCGTTATTTATAAACAAATTGATCGGCGGTAACATAGAAATGTTCGGAAAATAGTGGCGGTTTGTTAATATTCAAGTTTTTCAGTGTCGTGGAGGGGTTTCGAAACATTTTGCTGTCTGGAGTTGATACGGGACAAGTATTAACTGTTTTTTTTTATATCTCGAAAACGGGTCGAGATAGATTTTTTTCTTTATTTTTCCCGTATTTAGGACAGCAAAATGCTTCGAACCCCGTTCCTTAAATTTGGGGGCCAAGTTATGGGTATCGTGCCCAATCAATGAACAACATGTCAATGAAATCAAAGATTTGGTGCTAGGTTAACGAGACCTTGCTGATACTGTAAACAATTCATTTGGATTAGTCCAAACCATTTTGAAAGCACATTTGTGCTTGAGAAGAGTCACGTGGTTCCAAAAAACTCAATTTCTTGCCTTGCACTGCATTGGTTCTCCAAGACTTATTCATCTGAAATTTGATGCATGTCGTTACACAATCACCGTATTCTCCCAATTTAGTTCCATGTGACTTCTGGCTATTCTCTAAGCTCAAAAGACCGTTTCGGGGACACTGTTTTGAATCGACTGATGAGATAAAAGAAAAATCGAAGAAAGAATTGAAGGCCATTCCAATCATCGAGTCTCAGAAGTGTTTCGAGGATTCGAAAAATCGCTGGCATAGATGTATTATATCGGCGGGGACAACTTTGAAGGGAATGATATAGATTTGGAAGAATAAATAAAAATTTTCAAAATTATAAACAAATTGGCTTTACTTTTTGATCACAATACCACCCCCTTAACGATGAAATTAAAACTTTTTAGAGTTTCGTACCTTAAAAGGAAAATATCGAACCCTTTGTCAGTCTGTACATTTTCAGACACAATATCTGGGTTTTATTCAATTATCTGGGTCAGTCAAATTTTGCATAAAATTGGAATTTAAAAGCGATTACCTTATAGCCAGGATTTTAGATTTTCCAACAATTCATCAAATTGCCGTGATTCGAAAAAATATTAAATTTGAATCTAAAAATTGTTGAGTCAAGTTTTTACCGTTTACATTGGTGTGACTCAAGGCAATTTAATTGTTTTTATGATCAATCTAAAATCATAGCTATAAGCTTCTGAACAGTATAGATGAAAAAAACGCGGCTAACTTCACTGGAACGAGTAAAGGTATCACTTCCAAGCTAAATTTTAGCATTGCTAACTATATGTAATATCTGCTAACCCCCAGAATTTATTTTCCATTTATTCGCAATTAAAGAATATTTCTCTATGATTTTTGGGAGGAATTATAGAGGGTTGAAGTATGTCAAAGTTTGGTACCCCAATTAACTCAGTATTCTAACATTTGAGGTATTATTGAAGGGCTTTATATATGAGCTATATTTTTTTAATGATCTGATATGGATCTGGAATTTTGCATTAAATGTTCTAAAATTACCTGGAAAATCGTGCTACGCGAAACTGTGTTAAATGAGATGCCACATACATATAAGGTAGGGTCGCCAAATATCGTCCCCTTTTTGTAAAACAAATCTAAAAAAATAAAAAAAAATACTACAGTAATAAATGAAACGTCAAACACTAGGTTCAATACTCCTTTATTCATAAAAATAATCAAAACCCCGTTAAAATAGTCAGAAAAAATTATAAAATAGCTTTAACAAAAATACTCAAATTATGAAAATATATTTTTGGGCTCCTAATATCGTCCCGGGGAACTGGAGTTGAACCTAACTATCATATTAATATCTAAACAGCCCTTTCTTAATTATTCTAATCATTTTTTCGGCATCTAAAAAATAAAAAATAAAAACATTCTAAAGTTACATGTTACGATATAAGGTTCACGTAAGGGGACGATATTAGGAAATTTCTATTTATTTGGTCGCATCCATTTAAGCAAAAAATATGTCATAAACCTGAAAATTTTACTTAATCGATTAACATCTGAGATATTAATAGTTAGTTTGACAAAAAAATTTTATCAATAAGTCAGGTATCTCAATATTTTATGGAACCCTAGAATATTTCAATGAAAAACTCAACTTGAACATTTTTTTTGATTTTCGAATTTCTGTCGATACGAATGTCGTGACGCACTCACTTCTACACAATAGCCGATTGATGCAACTAGCTGTCGGTTCGGGTCACTGATAATAGATGGCGGTTTTTAAAAGAGTATATATTGAAGGGGACGAAATTAGGGTAGGGAACGATATTTGGCGACTCTACCTTATAATAATTTTGTGATTCTTTTTAACATCTGCGATTAATATAAAAAATGTACAACATTTTTTATTATTAAGATTCTCTGATTTCAAAGAAATTCCACCGTGTCACATTTTCGAGAAAAATAGGCTTAATTATTGAGAAAAAAATATTCGTATTTCAATCACTTTTGGGAATTTTTTTAAAAAATAACCAGATGGCGTAGAAGTTCGAAACATAGCTTTAAAGACATTTTAAATTAAATCTTACAGTTATAAAATATCAGTTAAATAAAACCTTTAGCAAGGCTTGTTTGGCATACAAATTTTATGCACGAGTAATACGGCAGAAGAAAGACCCATGAGCAACTCGCTTCCTAAACACATCTTAATAAAGTTTATATATTATAAATAAATATTTATATTTATATATTATACAGGGTGTCCCAGAACTCAACGTCAAGCCGAAATCGAGCATTAGGCCAAGTCGTAACAGTTATCAGAAAAATATGAAAAAAAATCTTGGTCATGTACTTTTCAAATTATAAGGATTCAAAAATAAACTGACACCCTGTGATGATCTTTCAAGTCCTGTGACTGCAAATATTAACTTTTCGTCATTTTTTTTTCTACCGTATAACTATGAATAACCCTTCTGTCAAACACAGTTAAAAGTTAGAATATAACTGCCTCAGTTTCAAATAAAAAGTTAGATTTTTACCCAACATTGAATTCAAAATAATTACATCACCCAACTTTAACTTTAACCGACTGTAATTATTTTGCATTCAATGTTGGGCAAAAATCTAACTTTTTATTTGAAACTGAGGCAGTTATATTCTAACTTTTAACTGTGTTTGACAGAAGGGTTATTCATAGTTATACGGTAGAAAAAAAAATGACGAAAAGTTAATATTTGCAGTCACAGGACTTGAAAGATCATCACAGGGTGTCAGTTTATTTTTGAATCCTTATAATTTGAAAAGTACATGACCAAGATTTTTTTTCATATTTTTCTGATAACTGTTACGACTTGGCCTAATGCTCGATTTCGGCTTGACGTTGAGTTCTGGGACACCCTGTATACTGATATTTTAATGAATAGTTTGGGATTCAAGCTGCTTTGATATGACTTACGCTATTTTAAATATATATTCAAAAGTGGCTAAAATTCGGTTATTTTCATTTATGAACACAATTTTTCTTGAAATTGTGATGTAATAAAAATACAATTTTTCGTTAATGAAAAACATACATTTCGTACGAAGAACAAGAAAAATTTTAAAATTTGTAAACTAGTCTAATAAATTCAGCTTAAAGGATGAGTACGTTAAATATGTGTAAAATAATGAAATTAACTCAGAGATTTTTTTTTTTTTAATTTAAAAACCTTGTAAAAGCGGGACCGCGTAAATAGAGAACCATGCAAATCAACGGATAGATGTTCCATATATTCTTGGTTAAAAAATTGGCCAAAAACCCGCAAAACTAATTTACCACAATCTCTATTTTCGAAAATAATGAAGCTAAAATTTCCAAAGAACTAGTAGAATTTGAGTTAAACTATAGAAGCTTAACAAATTCTAAAAATGTGATAACCAATGCTTTTTTAATGACATTAAGGTACAGAACTTCTTGTCTCCGAATTTCGCACTTGACCGGCTTTTATAGCTAATACAAATTATATTATATAATCTATTATAACATCTTCCTTTTTCACATATCTCCCTCATGTGTGCTTTCGATAAAGATTTCTTATAAATTTCTTATATCGAAATCTTAAAAATTAAGTCCTGTATCCCTTAATACTAATAAAAAGGACATAAATAAAGAAAACTGCTTCAAACAAAATCGTTTATCCTCTCTCAATTTTATCCCCTGTAAACATCGGATAATCGAAACTCATGTCGATGACAAGCTGAACTAATATAAAGTTGAAGTTGAAGTTGAAGTGAAACTCCCCTAAAAACCCTCAGTTGGTTAATCAAGCAAAAAGCAGTGCTCAGCTCAGAGCTGAAAAGTGGATATGCGTTGCACTGCAGAGGTTCAGACAAGATGTTTTCAAACGGTGGAAAGCTATTGGAATTCAGCAGACGTGTCTTGCATTTCCAACGAAACGAATATTCCCCGTCTACAGACACTTCCGCAGTTAACGTTTTACAAATGATTCTTTTCACTTAATCGAAGAACAAGAAAGATTAGCGAGGGGTTCTTTCCAATTTCTATTTTTAATTCTTTTCCCTCCCAACTGTTTGGTGTCAATAACTCACCGGCCTATCCAGAGACCAGGTAAAAGAAATTAACGCGCGAAATTCACCTATCACTGAAATTGTGCGGTATACGTGTTGCGACGGTATTTTTTCTGATTGTCGTCAAAAGAACGTTTTTAATAAATTTCGTACCGGTGGAAAGAGTTCTTATGATTGACAGTCCAAATAACAGCGATGAATAGCAATTAGCTTTGCCTGCATTGCGTGTAAGTGCGCACGCACGATGTGTTTGATTAGCTTACGCTTAGTAGATATTTGATTTACACCATTATTGCCGTAGAAACCCTATTTAACACGTTCATATATCTGATTTCGATTTAACACAAGCATTCAATAAAGTTGTCAGTTGCATTTTAAGTGCATAGTACAAAGAGAGACCCTGTGCACGAATTTGATTTGATTAAATTCGTTACGAAATACAGCGAAACCTGCGAAAGTTGGCCACCTATGAAGCAAACACTTTGTGTCAACTTTTATAGGGACCCGACTTAAAAGAGAACCCATCTTTGGGCTTAAATAAGAATAGCATTTGATAGAATTTATTCAAAACCCACATAAAAACAAATACTCAGTATCTTTAATAAAAATAAAATTACCTTACATAGCAGGCTTCATTGATTCAAACATAAATAAAAAAATTCAATTAAAAACTTAACGTAAAAGAATATAATTGGATTAGTATTTCATATAAATTAAAAACTAAAATTATTGATTAGACAGGTAAAGAAGATTTTTGCTCCTGTTAAAATAATTTCCTTGGAATTTGTTCTATATACTATTCGTTCGAGAAAAATAGGGTTAACAAGTATAAAAGGACTTATTTTGACCTATTTTGGCAAATTATTAAAAAATAACGATTTCTTGGATGAACTTGTTACTGCATAAAATTAAAGTTTGAACCTTAAGCATTTATATCAAAATACAAATTCACTTTTTTTCCATATTCTAATTATTTTATATATCATATTATAGAGAATGGAAAGTCTTAACTGGCATACGCTCATGAATAACTTGTTTCCCAAGATGCTTAGAGGGCAATATAGATAAGTGGTATTTCTTATATATTTAGATAAGGGTTCATGCTTTAATTTGAGCTACAATACAAGTTTCTTATAACATAAAAAAGGCAAAATAAGGTATTTTGTACTTTTCAACTTAATGTTGCTTGAAAATCGGAGCCAATTCAGCATTTTCTATTGCAAATTCGTAATTCGGGAAGCATTTGCAGATAGCTTTAAGCACGGGCTATAAAAACATATTAGCCCATATTATGGAAGTCGATAGCGCTACACTCGACTCTTAGCTTTGAACATTTGCCTTCGCTAGTTAATTCGAATGAAATCTACTAACAAGGAGACCGATTAGATTGTGCGCCTCCAATTTTAATGATTTTTATATATGTATGTTGTTATCTTTGAGTAAGTGGGAATTACCCAAAAGGAATTCACGCAACGCTCAATAGTTTCAAAGTTACATCTACCAAGCTTAGATCGTACCACGATGTGGCTCTGAGTCACATTTGAATTTTGAACTTACAGTTTTTGATTATTTTATATTACATTTCCAAAAATGTTTTTGGGTTTTTAGTTTACATTAACAATTAACCTTAAAAAAATATATATTTCTAAATTTGGAGTTGGTCAGGATATTAAATTTTAACCTTGTTCACATAATTTGTATTATTATACCACGATGTGACTCACAGTCAAACAGTAGGGTAATGTCTCCGGTTATGGGCACTCTCCGGTTATGGGCACCCCAGCATATTGTTTAACAGAAAGCAAATATGGTGGATTTGAGTACTGTGAAACTTGTATTTTGACAGTACGCAATTTGTGTGCTAACACCGAAGCGAATAGACGCATTTGCTTAGTACGTAAAAGTAAAAGTAAGTAAAAATCCGAAAAAAAGCAACACAAAAGTGATTAGTGAATATTTACAGCGTGCGATAAATCGAAGTCATCTAATTCAAAAAGGTAAGTGTGATGCATATTCATGCAGTATATTCATTATATTTTGTGATGCAATACCGAATACAGCCGAAACGTGGATCGAAAATTGTTTTTTCTGTTATTTAAAAAAATGGGCACCATTCCCGGTTGTGGGCACCTTCATGTAACCGGTTGTGGGCACCCTGGTTTTTTCATTTAAAGGGTGTGTTTGACTTACAAATTTTCTAATATCGTCGTTTATAACATATTTTATTCGTGTTTTTATGCATTTTTACGCATTTTTAGCCATGTCAACCACGCAAAAGTTAATCGATCCTAAAGAAATAGATTTAAATGCGCTGGTTAAAGCCAGTAAGGATTGCTTAGTGGATAAGAAACTCATAAAATCGACTGCCCGAGAATATGGACTTCCTCGCAGCAGTTTGCAGCGCTACCTGAAGAAAGTGGAAGCCAAATTTAATGACTTTTCATCCGTGGAAGATGGTGTATTGTTGGAATTTTTCCGTGAATGCAATCAACGTACTCCATCAAATATGGTACAGTGCTGTGCAAAACATTTGCAACTAAAATCATAGTTTCTTACAGATCATTATAAAATTTCCTAAACCACTGATACCAAAAAAAGTTTTACAGTGCATTATTCTTTATTATGTCTAGTTTCCAGATATAACAATAGCAGAATGTAATATCCCATAATAAGGGAGCAATATCCATTTTTTTATTCAACGTAACAATTTTGCCTGTGCAAAACATTTGCAACTTTATATACAGTAAAACCCGCTTAAATGCAACCCGCTTTACTGCACAATCCCTTTTATTGCACACGATGCGAATGCACCGAATATTTTGCCTTATTAATGTGTAGAAACAAAGATCGCATTAGTGCACACCTCTTAAATACACAAACCTCTTATTTGCACATTAATTTCAGGCACGAATTTTCTATTTGAATTAAAAAATAACCGGATAAATGCAATGTACATATTTTAAATGAACAGATGTGTAATGTCAAAAATTCATTTTCTGTAGAAGTGTAGGCCCCTATTATGGTTAGCGAGTCGCACAAATTTCATTCGAGTCGAAAGGAGCTTACGAAAGCCCTTTTTGGATAAAAATTCCTCACAAAATTCCTAAATTTTTAGTAAATTCATTTCAGTTACCTTTGACTTTCAATTAATTTTTCCTCACAAAACGTCAAAAGAAGTGAATTTATTTTTCTATCGAGTAATTTTAATCACTTTGAACGAAAAAATTAATTGAAGTCAAAGGCTACTGAAATGAATTTACTAAAAATTTTGGAACTTTGTTAGGAATTTTTATCCAAAAAGGGCTTTCGTAAGCTCCTTCCGACTCGAATGAAATTTGTGCGACTCGCTAACCATAATAGGGGCCGTAGTACTTTTACATTGTCCCCTCGGTGGTTACCATTTAAAGGCAAAGACGAAGCAGAGCACTTTCTCGTTAGTCTTTGCTTTGATATTTCAGTATTTTTCAGTTGGCGGGTTGACGTTGTAATTTTATTTTTTGCACAAACCGTTTAAATGCACGAAATTTTCTGACAAATTGGATGTGCATTTAAGCGGGTTTTACTGTATCAACAAATACTTTTCTCGGAATAAATGAGAATTGGCAGTACTTTGTTAGTTAACTGTTATTTTCTATTCCATATATAGTTAATAAAAAATAATAATAATAATTTTCTATTCCAATCCAACTACTGCAGGGCATATAATCCAGTCTGTCGGTCAGGTCCATGCGCGGAAGTGTATTATTAAAATATTTTTTTTCCTTTAAACGCAATTAAACTAAAAGTTCGTAAAATGGGAGTAATTAATTTTACAATGAAATAGAAAACCGAATAAAATAGCTAAATCCACCATATCCAGAATTATAAGCAGTTTTAAAAAGACTGGGAGTATTGTAAATATTCATAAAGGGTGATAGACCAAGGAAACAAGGCTGAGGATCGTAGAATTTAAATTTTAAGTAAATCTCGGCCTTTCCTCAGTTCAAGGTACTTAGGTAAAAAACGAATAAAACCTGGATGTGGATCCTTCGACAGTAAGAAGACGAGCCATAGAAACCGACCTTAAGAGCTACAGGCCAGCGAAAAAGCCACTACTTTCCGAAAAAAATTGCTGAGCTCGACTTGTGTTTGCTCGAAGTCATTTAGAATGGTCCCTAGAAAAATGGAGAACTGTCCTTTTTTCGGATGAGTGTTTAACTTTAAGTTTAACTTAGTGGGGCTAGATGGAGGGCAAAAAGTTGGACGACCGACGAACAAACGACTAAATCCCCGATAAACTGTGGTAACTGTGAAGCATGGAGGTGGTAATACAATGGTCTGGGGGTGTTTATCAGCTCAGGGCGTGGGACCTCTTTATGAAATACCACGGATAATGAAAGAGGAGGACAACAAAAACATTATGGAAAATGTTATGCTCCCTTACGCAGAGGAAGAAATGCCCCTGCGCTGGCGCTTCGAACAGGACAATGATCCCAAGCGCACCTCTAGACTTCTTCAGGCTTGGTTTTCGCAGCAAAACATTGAAGTTTTGAAATGGCTCGCACAGTCCCCAGATCTCAACCCCATAGAAAAGCTACGGCAACTGGTTAATAAGAATATGAGGGGTCAATTTTACAACAACCGTAACGAACTCTTTAATGGTATAAAAAAGGCTTGGAATGATATAAATTCTTTACATATTGAGTCGCTATTTAATTCTATGCCAAGAAGATGTGCGGCAGTTATTGTAAATAAAGGCTATTCAACCAAATATTAATGAAAATATATATTTAAAGTCGCCAACATTGTTAATGTCAAGGAGTTGCAAATGTTTTGCACAGTCAGTTTTGTATCTCAGTATGAAAAAACGAATATTTCTCCTTTTTTATTGAATAGTTACCTTTAGTTTTTTAATATTCTTAAATTAGATATAATAAAGAATAAAATACTGTATTAGTTTTTTTGTTTTTAAGAATTTAAGGTTTGATGTAGTAAGATATAGAAAGTTGGGGTTTTAGTTGCAAATGTTTTGCACAGCACTGTATGTTCGTTGTTACCTCTTTCACAGGAAGCGCAACGTCGTTTTGCGCTCATTTTGCTTATTTTTCGATGACTTTTTTAACAAATGAATATTAATCATAATTTTTCAATAGGTTTTCACCCCAGCTCAGGAAAAGGAACTTGTTCAATATATTTTGATGTGCGCCAACCATTATTACGGCATCAGCATAAATGAGGTGCGCACTTCTGATTTGGAGGACCAAGAAGATGACGAATAAAATTAGAAAAATGTCATTTCTGTTTTTATTGTTTTGTCCACTGAACCCTTATAAAATGAATAAGTTTTATTATTTTCTGTATTCATGGTGTTTTTCTTTATATTTTCCCATTTTTAGCGGATTTTTCAAGTCTGCCCACAACCGGGTACAAAATTTTTTTTGGCCAAAAATGACCACTTCCCAAAATTGGTGATAACATTTTTCTGGGTGACGGAATCAATACAATTACTTCAGCAAAAAGTTAGCTAAGGGCTCTAGCTTTCCATTGGTATTCATATGTTTGCATAATATCTACTCGATCAAAAGTTAAAACCCAAAATCAAAACCGTGCCCACAACCGGAGACATTCCCCTACATTATTACGTTACGCTGTGGAATATGCACATTATAATTCAAAACAAATTTCAATTCAACATATTTTATAACAAAAAGAGGAGTTGACTTTTGGATCAAATGGCGCATTTATTTTCTGTAAGACGTAAAACTAATAGTTTGCCATAAGATGTTCCTAAAAAGATTTGGTTCAGGACATGTGCCCAGGCAAAAAATGCAGGGTGTCATCATGACGATATGCAGAAATTGCATCACAAATAAATTTTTTCTTATCCTTTGAAAGTAATTTTTTTTATATAATTCATAACCAAAAAATATATGGCCTGTGTATGATATTTTATGTTTACACTATATAGCTTCTTTGGATAAATAAATGAATTTAAACTATAAACAAAAGCAATAACATTTTAATTATTCCCATGTTCCTCATAAGTCATAAGTGACTTGTGACTCTCAGCCACTTATGACGTGTTATGATTCGTTATAAAAACACGTGCTGCGATTAGGGTTAATTGACTACTCGAAAACTCCTTGAACTCAGAGTACTTGGATAATTTGTCTCTCGGCTACTCGGGTATCAAAACTCTATAATTAATATTTAATTATATTTATATAAACTGTTTTATAATAATTTGACTGGAGTCACCAATTTGTTAGAGAGAAAGCAAAGAAAACGAGTCTTGACATCAAGACTTCCTTGAATGCTTTATTTCCTCAAAACCAAAATTTCATAGCCTCCTCGAATTTTAATATCTCCAGGCCTGCCTTGATTGTCACAACCCCTTTACTCAAACTGGGTCCAAACCACTACGAGTATATGAGTCATTCTTAGAATCCTAGTCGTGAGGCAGTATGAATTCGGCCTATCCTAATCTATACCTTAACTTGGACATTAGAGCATTTGAGAAGTGTTGAAATCGGATAACTCAGCTAGTAACTAAAATTTTGGGGATTCTATCATTTCCGTGGTCCTTCGAGTTGAGGGCGGTTTTTAAAGTTTGTGGTTTCCGAAGAACTACAGAAATGATAGACGTGCTAAAGGAAAACCAAATAACTATTCTAAATAATTAAATTTCTACGTTAAAAAACAACCTGTCGAATATGTTGAATTCTTAGATCGTATCCAAATATCTTAAAAAGTTCAATTAAAATGATTTCATCTAAAATATCTTCCTTAACCTAAAAAAGGCGTTTACAAAAAAAGGGCACCTGACCACGGTGCAGCAGCATTGCATCAAGAACGCATAATGACCACTGCTGAATGTTTTCTACGCAGCTGCAGTAGGTTATTCAATGCATAGGTACGCTGCAATGCACGTATCCCAAAAATCCAGCATATACCAACGCAGTCCCAGACGAGACGACGGAGAGTGCTTAATACAGCAGAATTATTTTTTCCTCCGAAGAAAAGGTGACTGGACTCTTTCGCTAAATGGCTTTGAGATGTGCACATTCTTCGAATCGCAAAAACAGCAAAAGAAAGAAAAAACGATCTCATCATCGCTCTTTTGTTGATTGACCGCTTTGCCGGAGCAGAACTGACCAATCTTAAGATGCATCTCGCGCTGTACCAAAACACGCTAAACAGCCTCAACGCGTATGTCTTTGTTTAGGAACGTCGCGTATCCGTATACAATATAAAAGTCTAAGTCCAACGTCCCGTCCGTTCGTCCATTCGGGCATCAAACACAGTTATTTTTCGTTTTTCGCTCTTCACATCTTCTCCACACGAAAAATTTTCTTACGAAATCTCGAAGTCATTTCAAACCATCAATCTATATAAGTGCGTATGTGATCACCGCTTAAGTATGAACGGCAAAAGAGATCCATCTCAAGATCGAGGAGGAACAAAAAAATATTTCGAAATCGAGTCGTCGAGGCCTTGCCATTGCCATTCCCAAGTCTGTTCGTTATGTAAGTTTTGGGCCGAGACGTAACTGCGCGCGCAGCTCTGCGTCCGTCAAGGAGAATAACAAGAAGAAGAAGAACCAAGAAGAAGAAGAAGAAATGGCAAAACGCATCATCGGCGCAGGAGCGCGCACCAAACCCAAGTCCAAGTCTAAAGCAACAACGTCTCCATAAGTTATGCGTGCGCATCTCGAAAAAGTCGCGTCAAGAGAACGTTTCACAGACAAAAAAGTTATAGAACAGCATTAAATATAATGTCATCTCCCCGGTGATGGACAAAAACTGGACCTTTGGTAAATGACGACGAAACACAAATGTGACAACATTCCGATTCGTATGTAATCCTTTTCTATTATAGCCACAGGTGTGTGTGCGCAGCACTTGTAGAAGACCTTAATTTTTAGCCAAGACCCCAAGATCCGTTGCCGTCTTTTCTTATACCTTGTCGCTGCTCTTCCCAACCAAACTGAGATTTTTTTTTATTCTTCCAACTTCAGGCGAACTATAAGCCGCATTCGTGGCACAAAAAAATCTATATATATAAAAATAAAATAAGCAAAGACGTCGCCGTAATTGCAGTTGTTTGGTACATTGGTCATTTCAGTGTCCTGCAGTCTTTAATAGTTGCTACGTGCATTTTTATGAAATTGCTCTCTACCGGTACTTACAGGCCGGTGTGTATCGATACCATCAAATAATTTTTATGTCTTCTAGAATCTGGAAGATGATGCTTTTTGCTATAGACCGAAGCCCCCCGAGCAGGAAGTTCACAGTACAAGAATTACTACTTTTTTATTGGTAACATAGTCGGAAATGGAATTATAAATGTCTCCTGCCTCTGGAGCTCTATTTCAACCTAGCTACCGAATTGAGCTCGAACCGACAGATTTCTTGCACGGTCAGCAAAGCAAAGAGGTTCGCAAAAGTTATTATTCACTCTGTAAATAGGATGGATACACACAACATCCATGAAAAATTAATGAAACACTCATAAAATACTTTACCCATACATTTTATGTGAATCCCTAAGCGTTAAAAAGTAAAAGATACACCTAAAACAGCGTAAAAGTGAGCCATTTAAAAGTCTCTAGTACTAATTCTTATGCATGGCCTCAATTGTTAAATTTCATTACACAAACTAAAGTAAATAAGTTGGAAAAATTAAAAAAAATAGCGAAATGAATCCGTTTTCTACTTGATTTTTAACAACTTTTTTAACTAGTTAAGCAGACCTAAATAAATATGAAAAATTGATTTTGTTACACCTAAAAGCAGAAACTCTAAGATATTTACATTAGCTTTTTCACGATTTTAAACAATTATTGAACTAATTAGTTAGTCTAAATTAAATCAGAAAACTAAATTTCATTTCCTCAACGTAAAATGAGTTTTCAGAGTATTTCTCACACTAGACGATTAAATTTGTTGGATAAGAAACTACAACGATTGAAATGAATTATTATAAATTATTAATCACCTGAAAAATAATTAACACTTTATTAATATTTTGAACTTGAATTATTGAAAATGTATCTTTTGCTTTTTAAATATGTTATCAACTAGGGCCGTAGCCAGCGGGGGCGGTCAGGGGGTTAGAACACCCCCCCCCCCCCCCCCCCCCACCCAATTTTGAAACTTTACTAAAATTTACATGATTTTTTAAGAACAGAACAAGGATTGACCAGTGAGATGAGTAAAACTTCCGCTCTTCTTGTTTCTTTGACAATGATGAAATATGTTAAAGACATTTTTGTATCTTAGGCAAATTTAATAAAATTAATTAATTTATTTTAACGAAAATATGTGCATCTTTCGACATATTCAGTTGCATTCAGTTGAATTGAGTTTTATTTACATTTTTAATTTTGTAATATTTAATTCTATAAAAGTATATTCTTATACATATATACAAAAGGTAATAATTGTAAATATTTTTCTTTTACATACCATATAAAAATTAGTATAATTCCTATATCGATGTCACTTTTTAAAAATAATCAGTGATGTTTTTTACATACCACAAAAGTAGGTACCATTTACTTTGTCAAGGATCTTTTAAAAAAAGCGCTATATCCTACAAAAAAATTGATGTATAAAAAATATGCCCTCGGAATGAAAAAATAGAATACCTCAGATAACTCATCGCAAATTCATTAACAATGGTAAAAAAATAATAGGTCCTCTCCACTAGGCAATAAATATTGGCACCTTTACTCAATTTGAGAGTAGTGGAATATTATAAATAGTACATTTTAGATGCGATCAACAAACGCCTTTAGCACTTATTGATTTATTCAGATTGTAACTGATAATTGAAGAAGTTCAAACATATTTCTTAAAAGATTTCTTACTCTTTCTTTCGCTGCGAAAAGTCGAAAACTAGATTTTTTTTTTGTGAAAACGTTTTTTTTTCTAAGTTAGTAAATTATCTTTTTTCAAAAAATTAAGTGTTTTAAAAAATTAGAGATTTTATTTTTTATTATTTAAGAAGAGTTTGTAGTATAGATATTTTTAAAAATATTTAATTAAATATATATTGAAGATGTAAAAATTAAACTTTATTTTAAATTAATATTTTAACGCTATTTAAAAGAGTTGTCAATCTAGTTCAAAAATATAAATTACCACCTCTCCCCCTTCTACTTTCAACTCCTTCCCCCCTCCCCCTTCCAGCGAAAAAAAATTCTGGCTACGGCCCTGTTATCAACAATAACTCAGAATCCAAGAAAAAAAGACAAGACTATTGATGAAATGCGAAAGATTGGCACACCTAACACTTTTTAATATTTTTATTCAAATCTTGTCAAAGATACACGGAAAGATCATTTTAATAGATATTTATACAATCTTATATAAATTAAAATTTAGTTTTAGAATTTAATTCAGTATGGATGGAATTAAATACTTGGAAGTTAGTAAATTTAACATTTAAATCCTTAAGCTATATTGAAACTTAAGATATTTCTGCGAATGATTTTTAAGACTTTTAGCAGAGAACTGTCAAATTATCCATCTGTAACAGAAATACGAGTTAAGTACGATTGACCACAACCTTAAATTTTGTTTTAAATATACATATATATATATGTACAATTTAACTTTATTACTGTAAAGATAATATAAAATTTACAACAAGAATTCATAAAGTGGATACAGTGGTTAGAATCTGAGTTCTTTACAATCTGGGATTTAATTTGATGTAGAGTGAGAAGTAGTCATTTATTTGATTTCTAATTTGAAAGGAAAATTAAGCTAATAATAAAAAACCCTTCCTAAATCTTACAAACTATTTTAAATATTGCACTTAAATACAAAGAAAAATAAGACGTTCTAATATTTAAGAGAACAAGTTTGAAATCATAGGATTACTTGATTTAAAACTTTGTACAAAGTTGTTGTTCAATTTACAGATTTCAACTAAAACAAGATTGACACTGGCTCTGCAATGAAGACGACAGTGGAATAAAACCACCGTAGATTCAAAATCATTTTTAAAATCTTGTTTTGGATTTTTTTTTTTTTTTTTGTTGCAATTGAAATATAATATGTACACGGGAATATAAATTTCGTATCCTCAAAATCCCACTTTTTGAAAACTCTAGTGAATCTTGGATTAAACTAAAATACAAGGTGCCTCAAGGAAGCCAATTTGATTCACTTTTGTTTATTATTTATATACCATAAACGATTTGTCGTTATGTCTTAAAAATGCAAAAGTTTATTATTATGCTGACGACGTCAAGATTTTCCGGTTTGTGTTTTCTTCAAATGGCTGTGATATTTTAAATTATGACTTGGACGCCTTTTACATGCCGTCTTCTATAAAATGCTGAAGCTGTCCAGCGCCGCTTTATTCATTTCGCGCTTCGTGATCTTCCATGGAGCAACTTTATTATTTTGTATATTTATTTTGATAGGATTAGGTTGATTAATCTAGACACATTGGAGCATCGTCGCAATGTCTCCAGAACTGTCTTCGCTATAGATTGCTTACTGGGGAATATTAATTCTCCCACACTTTTCTTGTTTATACCACAGCATCGAATTAATTACGGCCATAGTGAACCAGCGTCATCTATGCCGCGTTGCGTCGCGTCGCGGTAATTTTGTTTGCTTAGATTTTTAATTTATCTATCTAAAAAATCCGTTAAAATCTCCTTTTTGAAATATTTGTCTCTATCGTTTAATTAATCAGCTGTTGATGAAATCTATTAAATAAAGAAATATTTTCAGCTTAAATCACTCCAGCATACTAAAATGAAACATTCGAATTGAGAAAATTGACTCTTCTGACCGATTTTGATGAAACGTTGTAGGAAAATAAAAATGTCATTTGAAATCAATTCCAAAGATATTTGTGAAAACTGACATTTCATCAGAACGATCTCAAGCATATTTCCTAAGACTTTCGATAAAAACTGTAAAAATACAATAAAACTAAAAATCTTTCACCTGTTAATTGTTAAAAAATTCTAGAAGAATCCTTGAAATAAACGAATTAAAGGAAAATATTTTATTTACTTAACCGACGGTAACAAGCAAATATTTGTCTTGTGAAATTTCAGATCGAAATAATGTAGAATTTTCTTTTATTTTATTTACAATTAGGATTTTTTTCAGAATTATCTCCATAGAAGGAAATGAAACAACTTTAACTTGAGAATTTTGTGAAATTTCCACCTACATTTTGAAGCCATACGTAGAAAATTGCGAAAAAGTGCAAACGTCTTCCTCTAATTAAAAGATTTTTATTTACGTAGAAAATTGCGAAAAAGTGCAAACGTCTTCCTCTAATTAAAAGATTTTTATTTTTCAAACCGTGATTTTTCAAAACGTGGAATTTTGATAATGCGAAATTTTGTTTTTCGGTATTTTATGGAAATGCGAAATTTTTTTATTAAAGGTTTTTTTTTGTGGTTAGTCCTAAGAAAAACAAATAGAGATGTCTCTAGTCCAAATAAGTTGTGTCGTGTGTAAATAGAACAAGACAAAAACTCTTGTATCCCGAGCCGCATTATCAGCTTCACTGATGGTACGCCACCGATATTTTATCAGGAAATGAGTTTTTATTTTTAATGGAAATATAAGTGCACGTTTTTTCCGGATTATAAGGTCAGTGGATTAAGAATGACATTACATTTTCTTGTCTAAAGTTTAAGGAGCTGTGTGTCACTTGCTTCTATCTGCGTTATTTAATTTAAATTTTCCTGATGAGGTTCAAGGAGTGTAATACTCGCTTGCTTCCCGGCTACTGGGTTTGTCTATTTTGTCTCCTTGAAAAAGTAAAAAAGTGTATTACAAAAATGTAGTAATATTATACAAAATAAAAAAATTATTATAATAATAATAAAAAGAAAACCCATATGTGCCGAATTTTTGCAATTTTTTTTGAACTGAGGCTTTTTAGAAGCAATAATCAATTAAGGGTGTTTCTACCTTAAAATTTAAAAATAATTCATCATTGTGAAATTTTGTAAGTACAGTAGAACGCCTATTATCCGAATTAATTGGGACCGGGGTCGATTCGGATAATCGAAAATTCGGATAATCGGACATAGACTGGTAATAAAGAAAAACGAACTGTCACACATAGAATAAACTTTATTAAGTTTAACAAACACAGTTCTGGCACTCTCTGACTACCTATATTGAACACGGCAATTGTCACTCGCATTTTTGTATCCTTGCGTCCCCACAAAACTTGTTTTTATTGAAAAATTACTTGGTTTTAATTTTTTATATTACGCTTAGGACCGATTCGGATAATTGGCGATTCGGTTAATCGGCGTTCGGATAATCGGCGTTCGGATAATCGGCGTTCTACTGTATGTTTATTTAAAATACACAACAAATTTTCTTTTAGATTTTCAAAGTGACAATTTTTGTCCATACAATTTTTTTGGAAAAAACATAAAAAAAATTGTGATCGCCATGATTCCGATTTCTTCTAATTCAGGATATAGCGACTTCAGTACTGAATAATATTCCGTTATTTTTTTTTTTCAGACAATCCAAACGGCCGGAATCATGACGACCACTGTTTTTTAATGTTTATGGCCGAAAAATGACACTTTAAAAATAAAAAATAGAAAATGTTTTTGCATCTTTAGAATATAAATAAATATACCTACAAAATTTCACAGTGAAATCGTTTTTCTTTCTATATAAAAAATTTTTTGAAAAATATTTAACTATCAATAATTTTAAAAAATATTAAAATAAGGCAGACTACATTTTCTTTGGATTGGTATGAACCAGCTATTGTGGTAAGGTTTACCGTATTTTGTAGGAATTTTTACTACAATTTTACTAGCAAAAAGTTCTAAAATTTTCTCAGTGTAATAACTACACTTAGGCTTTGAACTTCAATGATTTTCGTTCTACTGTTTTTAAGTTATATTTAACAAAAGTTGCAGTTATAATAATGATCGTCATAAGAGCCCGTGTGTAAGAATAATATAAAAAACTGTAGAACGAAACGCTTTCAAAATTTGGAGTGTAAGTTCAATTAATACTAAACCAATAAATATTTTGTTAACACTTCATAAAGTTCTGATCAGTTGCACTAAACCCAGTGTTAAAGATAGGATAATTTTTTTAAAACTATCGACCCTCCTTAAAGATACTAAACACAGACAAAAATTATTTTCACTCAGCAAAAATTGCACAGTTCGGTTTTTTTTAGTGCGATCTAGAGGTATCAAGTTGAAATTAATACCAAATACTAAAGTTTACAGCCTCATAGTCAAATTCAAGTTTTGAACTCAATGCAATAAAAAGATATGGCCTTTCAAAGTGTATTTTCATATTGACAGAATAACTCACTGACTGAATGACACGTCAAAACTTATAGAGTACTTCCTGTTGACCTAGAATCTTGAAATTCTTAAATATCTAGAAGTGGTTCAAAGTGGGATTTTGTAATGATTCCGATGACCGTTTTCAAATCAAAAGGGCACGGAATTGATAGGTTCTAAATTTTATTAGTAAATAACAGTAATAAGCGTTTACTTTTCCCTTTAGAGAATCTTCCGTTTTAAATCTATACATTAAGGCAGTGTCTTTTATACATTTATGTGTATCTTATATCTACATCTTAATTACAGTTGCTGATTTAAATGTACAAATACGCTTTATATTGATCTAGAAAGGTAAACTAAAAGTAAGGTTTCCATAATTTATGAGATACTTCTAACTATACAATGTAATTATGCAGCTCATGAAATGTAATAATGAACAACAAAGGCCCAAGCATTTCATATGTCACTAGCTGGGTTACCCGGTTTCACCCGGCGTTGGGTAAATATTTACTAATTAAACACTTCTCAAATGTTCTAGTTTGTTATATCCTAGAAATTGTTTCAACCCGAAAACCCCTTTATGGATCCGCTATCTTGAATTTCCAAATCTTAATAATATTAAAAATTAGTGGCCTTAAAATAATTATTGTACCAATTTTCATTCAAATCCGTTGAAATCGAGAAATTTTGGTCGCCATATTGGATCCGCCATATTGAGTTTGGAAATTTTCCTAATATTCGAAATTAGTGGCTCCGGAATAATCGTTGTACTAATTTTAATTAAAACCCGTTGAAATCGAGACATCCGGTTGCCATATTGGATCCCCCATCTTGGATTTACAACTTTTGATAATGTTCGGAACTTGTATCCTCAGAATAACCATTGTACTAATTTTCAGTAAAAACCGTTAAATCAAGAAAATTAGTCTCATATTGAACCCGCCATCTTGGATTTACAATTTTGGATAATATTCGAAATTTGTAGCTTCAGAATAATCATTGTACCAATTTTTATTAAAATCTCTCGAAATCGAGACATTCTGGACGCCATGTTGGGTCCGCCATCTTGCATTTAGAAATTTTGATAATATGCAAAATTAGTGGTCTCAGAATAATCACTGTACTAATTTCCATTACAATCCGTTGAAATCGAGAAATTTTGGTCGCCATATTGGATCCGCCATCTTGGATTTACAACTTTTGATAATATTCGGAACTTGTATCCTCAGAATAATCATTCTACCAATTTTCATTAAAATCCGTTGAAATCGAGACATTCTGGTCGCCATGTTGGATCCGCCATGTTGGATTTGCAAATTTTGCTAATATTCAAAATTAGTGGTCTCAGAATAATCATTGTACTGATTTTCATTAAAATCCGTTGAAATCGAGAAATCTTGGTCGCCATATTGGGTCCGCCATCTTGGATTTGTAAATTTTGATAACATTCAAAATCAGTGACATCAATATAATCATCGTACTAATTTTCATTAAAATCCCTTGAAATCGAGAAATATTGGTCGCCATATTGGGTCCGCCATCTTGGATTTGTAAATTTTGATAACATTCAAAATCAGTGACCTCAAGATATTCATTGTACTAATTTTCATTAAAATCCGTTGAAATCGAGAAATATGATCGCCATTTTGGATCCGCCATCTTGGATTTCTAAATTTTGATAATATTCAAAATCAGTGGCCTCAAAACAATCATTGTACTAATTTTCATTAAAATCCGTTGAAATCAGGAAATCTTGGTCGCCATATTGGATCCGCCATCTTGAATTTCTAAATTTGGACAGCGGATTTGAAATCCCCATCCCGCAAAACCCCTATATACCAATTTTCATGAAAATCGCTTCAAATTTAAAATTTTCGGCCGCCATATTGGATCCGCCATTTTGAAACCCTACGTATTATCCGAAAAAAAATTAGCCTATATGTTAAGTCGGAATATGTACTACCTTCGGACAAAAAATGAAAAATATCGATGCAAGCGTTTAGGCGTGATTGAGCAACAAACAAACAAACAAACAAACAAACAAACAAACAAACAAACAAACAAACAAACAAACAAACGAACTTTCATTTTTATATATATATAGGGATTATAATGACAGATAGTCGCTATAAAGTCCTTCCTTTTAATTCACATATTAATAAAGATTTTAGAGCTCTTAAGTTTTAAGAAGAATATAGTAAAAGTGAAGTATGGAAAAGAATTAGGAAGCTTCTACAAAGCGACAGCCATCTGCAGTAAATGAGTAGGAGTGTCGGGAATCAATAGAAATGACAGACACCTTCGCTATCTAATTAATTGCGAGGCGATTAGACGAATACTTCCCGAATGCATGCAACTGCGGACAGAGAGCCCAATTAAATATTAATGGGTCGAAAAAGTCAAAATCGATGGATGGCAGAGTCCAGAAACCTCCACTTTCGGTTGGTTCGCGCTGTTGTCACGGGGGTCGTGCGGCGCGCCACCGTTCCTATATAATTTCGTGCATTTTTCCACACCTCACGCCGCGACAACGTGTGTGAGTGCGCACATTTAACAGCGCGGCGAATGAGGCGAGAGGCGCGACAACGACCAAAAGGCGAAAACAAAAAACCACCAAATCCCGGATAAGCAGTGCCGGCCAAAGAGAGTCCCCCTGGAGCACACCGAAAGTTTTTATGGTGCGGTAGGTCGAGAACGCAATTTTACGTTCCCGTCCCGGTCCCATAGCACAAACATCGCCGCGTTGTCGCAGGTTATGGCAGCGGCCTTTCGGCTGCCAGGGCCCCTTTTTTTAGCCGGCTGTTCTGTCTCTCTGTGCCGCGGCGCTGTTATAGCTTTTGTCCGCTCTGGGGCACCGGCCTCCAGGCGGTTGTGTCTTATTTTTTTATTTCACTTTTGTCCCCTTTGCGTTTTCGTTTTTTGTTTGAAAAATTTACACGAAAAATCATCGGAGCCGAATAACGTGAAACAAAACGGGCCCGGCAGGCCCACTTTTTCGCTGGAAGGGCAAGGCGATTCTAAACGAGTTTATTAATCCCCAGCGCAGCACCCCGCCCCTGCCCGCACCCCATCCCTTGCTACTCCATACGACTCATTTGCTCATTGCGAAGTTTTCCTGTTTTTGTTTTTTCTTCCCGGCCATCGTCCACCTTTCCTTCGCCGAGGGAGATTTTTTTGTGCAGCAGCTGCCGCATCAGCGGATCACTGAACAATTTTATACGTCGAGGCGGCGAAGGGTCGCCCGAAAGCGAAGCCATCACATCGTCCCTGGTCCCGGCTACAGCGACCGCTAGGTGGCGCACACTGTCCAAGGCAGATCGGCCGGCAGCGATCGGGGATCAGGGCGAGGGCTCGTCTAACTGAATTTATGCCCTCCCCGAAAAAAAACTTGGGTCTTGGTCTCTTTCGCCGCGCGGTCGCTTTGTTTGTTTTTCGCCGTTCCCGTTCCCGTTCGCCTCGATATATTCGGCGGATCGATGTGCGCTTAAAAATCCTTGGGCCGGTCGATGCTCCCTGAATGTTTTGGGGAATTAAGGCGAAGCGGTGCCACTGCCGCCGCCGCGCCGCTGCCGACCGTTTCAAGTTTTTGGTCTGGAAACAATTGACGGATGACAAGGGCGGCACAAAATGCAGTGGAAGTGGCCGCCTTTAATTTTGTGTTGCGTACGCGCTTCGGGTCCGCAGCTGTGTAAGATGATAAGTCGGTTGCGCTGCGCGGTGCGCGCTTATTCGCCTCGGCTGCTTTCTGCAGGAACTCCGCGGGGAGCTGCTGCACGGGCACAGAAATTTCGCGGCCGCTCTTCTCATCTGAATGCCAATTGGAGTTTCCTCCGGCGGGCATTGTGCGAGGACCGACCTGCTAAATTAAATAACGCAATACCGCACCGAAGGTCGTCGCGGCGGCGCAGTGTTTGGCTGTTAGCCGATCTTCATTGCGTTTTGAGAGGGTTTTTCATGCAGTTTGATGGCATCGATGCTTTTTGGTTCAATTAGGGAAAGATTCTGCATCAGATCAAAGCGGCGAAGTAAAAGAATTTTTGATATATAGGGGAAAGTGGGGGAAACACGAACACCTAAGGGAAAACTTAAATAAAACAGTGGAATTTGATCACAGAGTTTTTTTATTGTTTAACTATAAAGTTTACTTATCTGCCTAACGAATTCCGTAATCAATTTTTATATTTTTAATAAATTGTGACAATATGAAAAAAAAAACAAAACCCTTAGTGTTCGGCTTTACTCGACATTAGTGGGGTAAACACGAACACCAAGTGGGGTAATTATGTATGAACATTAATAACGACAGTGATCACATTTATAACCCAAAGATGGTGACTGTCCGTCAGTACAATTCTCGCGAGCCCATTTTTTACACACGTAGCACATAATCCAGTCTTCAACGGGGGATCTATACAGGGTGATCCAAAAGTAAGTAACGGCTAAATAACTTTCGAGGAATGCATTTTGGAGCAAAAAGTTGTAGACAAAAGTTTTAGGAATTTTCCCCAGCTATTCAATGGTGACCTTAGATTTGACCTTGACCATGGCTTTGAAGGTCATTTCAAGGTCAAGTTGAGTTTTTTAAATTGGAACCCTTATTTTTGACCACGGAAATGGAAAGATCGGAAAATTTTACGTCCAACTATGACCTTTACCATGACCTCGAAGGTCATATCAGGGTCAGGTTTGTGATTCCCTTATTTTCCTTCAATCAAAATTTTACCATACATTTTTCCAATAAATTCTCTAAACTTTAAATTCATTTCAAAAACCCAAACCCCAACAGGAAATCAATTATCAGTCCGAAATACCTCTAAAAAGAGCATTACTTTGAATAAAACCGATAATCAAAAAATCGAAGAAAAAATAAAAATACATTCCAATCATTGTAAATCGCTGTGAACAGAAAAACAAGCTTGACAGAAACTTTAATTAATGCACCCAAATCGTGGGTAAAAATCAGTGCTCAGGAATAGAACATATGTTAGTCAACGAATACAAAATGTACGACAATAATGAAAAAATGGGATTTTGAGATCTTCAAGACTGTACTTTGTTTTGGTCTTTCTTTTGTAATTATGAGGCATCTGAAAAAATAATAAAAAAAGATGAACGCGGAACCAACAAAAGGGAGGGGGGTAATGCCGAACGTTCGAGATTGCCCGACATGGAGTGTTCGCCTTTACCCCGCTGGATTGAAAACAATAAAATGGAACAAAAAAATGTAGGTTATATTTCTTTTGCTGATTGCGTCATTGTCATTTAGCTGAATAATATGTGAGTATTCCACTATGTAAAAGTTAAATTACTATTGTAGATAGAAATGAAGCAACACCAACTTTAATTTACCAAAAAAATTACATCAAAAACATGCAAAATATTGAAAAATGCATATCTTGACAAGTACGTGCTTCCGCGTCTCCCGTGTTGTTGACTGGCACAGGTGGTGGCATGGTCTCCGAAATGGCGGCAAGTAAAATATGGCTATCTCTCTCTAACACATTAGAACCATTGGATTCGGGATTACCCCACGTTCGTGTTTCCCCCACTCTCCCCTACCCACGTTGGTCGTGAACGCTGAATTTGTACGAAGTGAAACGTGAGAATTTCATTTCAACAAAATATCTAGAAATTGCAGTTCAAACAAGAAAAGTGAATACTGAAGGAGAAAAGGTAAATTGACTCAAAATACATATGGTATATTGGATGAGGTTTTATCAAAGTGCACCATATACTATTTTATATAAAACATCGATGGAGGAGCCGCAATTTAAAGTTATCATAAACCGGTCAAGGAAGACCGCCAAAATTGGAAAGAATCGCAATAATGATTTTGTATAAAGATACCTGGTACATACGAAAAAATTAAAAATATGATGCAATTATTACCTCCTCTGCATCATGAAAATTTCAAAATACTTCCAAATAATGAGCTAAATGAAAAATATTATCTAATTTTAAGCTCATAATAATGATAACCTTATCATTAAATAGTTTAACAATAAGTAATGTTTAAATTTCAGAATAAAAAATACTATTTTTTGTTATTACTTTTTTACAAATAAAATCAAAATAAAAGACAATCTAATTCAATTGAAATTTTATTTTTGATTATTGAAATTTAATAATTTTTACAATTCAATAATTATGAAAGTGGCCCCGAGTAAAAAATCGTTGGTACAAAAAGAGCACCAAAATAGCACCAAACATTTAATTTCCACCAAAATACAAACAAAATAATATTGATTTTACTATTGGAACTGAAAAGTACGGCTGCTTCACTACGAAATAAGGGACAAATATTAGTTGAAAAATGTAATTTTTGATGAAAGCTCCAAAACACCACTAAAACAGCACTGCTCATAAAATAACATTATTATTATTTATTATTATTAAGTTATTGGGTCGTCTAGGGCACTCCCAGTGCCTACCGAATAGCAAACGCGACCTATGGTCGACAAAGGCTGGCACACTTCGGAGCATCCCTCATAGCGCCGGAAGATGTGTCGAATGCGACTCCCCAGCAGACCATAGGCTTTTTCAAGGACCTGGATATGGAAGGGGTTTAAATAAAAGGGACTAGCACAATAGATCTTAAGGCTGGGCATTGGCAGAGTATGTGTTCCGCTGTTTCTTCTTCCTCAAGCCAGAAGCGACATGTATCATCGTCCTCCACACCTATCTTTTTAAGGTGGTATCTTAGGGCACAGTGCCCCGTTAAGAGGTCGGTAATGATTTTTAAGTCCGGCTTGCTGAGCATTAGAAGTCTCATCGACCTCTGTTTGGAATAAAAAATAATAAAATAAATAAAAAATAACACATTCAGCACCAAATGAACACTACATATTTTTCATCTCAAATCCAAATTATTATCCCGGTTTAACTTTTAAAATGTCTATTGACTTCGCTTTATCTCTCCAACCAACAAGTAAATTTCCAATAAAAGTATAACAGGTGATAATATTTCAGTCATAAAAAAAGTGAATGTTATTGAATATTTAGTCCATTACTTTATAAAAAGCTGTATTAATTAAGCTGAAGTGTTTATGTTACTCGTATAAAAAGTATTATTTAATAGTAGATATCTCTATTACTCTGAAAGAAATGTACTAGTCAGTTGTAAATATGTTTATAGGCAAAAGTAAAAGGAATTGTTAATGTAAATATTTTATATTAATCATCACAAAATTAATGATTAATGGAAAATATTTACATTACTCATTACAAAAGTAATGGTTAATGGAAAATATTTACATTAATCATTACAAAAGTAATGGTTAATGTAAAATATTTACATTACTCGTTGCAAAAGTACTGATTAATATAATTTTTTTCCATCACTCATAACGAGAGTAATGGTTAATGGAAATTTTTTCATTCCTCATTACAAAAGAAATGGTTAATGTGAAATATTTACATTACCCATTGCAAGAGTAATGGTTAATGGAAATTTTTTACGTTAATATTTTCGCAACTCTGATTATAATGTATTGATGATTATAAAATCATTTAGACCAACCTTTGTTTCTACAGTTCCTTTTGTTATTTTATCGTATTTTGATAGTAGTTTAACAAAGTGATTCTTTATATAGATTTGCATTTGATATTGTAACTTGTTATACAATAGTAGTAATATTTATTACTATAGTCACTGTTGAATCACCTCTATGGTTCGATTTTTTAGTGTAAAATAGCAAATTCATCCAGGTTTATTATAGTTTTTCAATATACTCCCTCTTAAATTCTATACACTGGCGCATTCGTTGAAACCACTTATCAAATTCATTTGACCAGCCTTCTTTTGGAAGTTCCCGAATTTCGTCTTCATACCGCTGTGGTTTCACTATCATCCGAAAATTAGCGGCCTCTTAACTTTTCTTTGATCTTCGGGAACAAAAGAAAGTCGCAGGGAGCTAGGTCGCGAAAATAGAGTGGGTCAGGTCATTCTGCTTTTCGCCCTTTTTGAAGTCATAGAAAATCATTGCTCGAACATCACGCCGTTCAAGTTGCATTTTCGGCACAAAACATAGCAAACACAGCGATGTTTCAATCTCAGTAGTAAAAATCCAATTCAACTCCCTAAACTCCCGCGGGGGGAAAATACTGTACAGATACCAAGCTATTATACCAGTGGCGTAGTTACAGGGTGTCTGAAAATATTCAACATGACCCTCGTATAGTTTTTTGTCAAATTTACAATAATTTTTTTCTGAGTGTGGATAAAAAGGATTTTTTACTTGATAGATACTTTTTCTGCGCAAAGCTAAAAAGTCGAGATTTTCTCCCAAAATAACAATTTTATATATGTATATGTATAAACAAATTACGAAACCTAAATATTCTTGAAATATGGTATTATACTGTCCGGTGGCAACAACTTGCTTGTATCGAAAGTTAAAGATGCGATAATTAAGACTACCTTTATTGTGGTTTTAAATTGGATAGGATTTATTATAAAAAGCATAAAAGAGAAGCAGTCAAGAAAAAATAATAACTCTAATAATAAAAGCAATTACTAAACTCTTCTTGTTAACACGCTTGGAACTCATCCCGAAAGTAGCGTGACTAGGGAAAATATGCATACTCCAAATAAGCGCATTTGCATTCTCTGCGACTTGGAAGTGGGCAACGCAAGGCTGAGGAGCCCTACGCCTCGATATCCAGAACATCTGTCAGTCCATTCCATTCATCTCAAACCGCAACTTGAAATGGCTCAGATAATCACAGCACACTTTTCTCCTATTTTCCGGTTGTTTTTGAAGACGGAGTTAAAAAACCATAAGACTACCAGTGGACGATGCACCGCCGAGTGCAGGCCGAGTTTGTCCTACGACGGTGCGAGGCAAGAACCCAATCCATGAAAGTGCAATGGTCTACCAATTACCTGCATGCCCTTGTTCTACTGCAATTTTGCAACATCCGGTCGAGATATAATTTGAACGTTTTTCATCGGCAAAATACTCCGGGGTCTTAAGAATTGCACACACCGTACCACACACACACACACTGAATTATATCTTGCAGGTCAGACTGGTGCATCTTTAAAATTGCTTCAAAGATCGCCGACCAAACATGCCTACTATTTTTGAGAAAAAGATAGAGGAATTGTTGCCTTCAGCAATTATTTTCTTGGTGTGAACTAATCGCTCATTCGCATGTCGCCGATAAATGTCCTCGAGTTATATGAAAAGGTATGTTTACCCTTTTGCAGACAAAGTGGGCACTAGGGACACTAGTTTATAGGCGACCAAGTTGGCAAATTTTAAAGATCGATTTTGGAATACCGGTTAATTGCAAAACACATTAAAAATAAACACAAATCTCATTTTACACGACAGATACATTCCTCGAAAAACCGTGCAAAAGAAAGAAACGATTCCTATAATATAATGTGGATACGTTCCATGTTATTCAAAACCCGTATTATAAAAATTTAACTTTAATAAGTTCTCTCTGATTAGTGCAATATACATATGTGCCTACATAGATGCATCTAGATTTAAAAATTAATAATTAATATGAATTTAGTAACACATTGCAAAAAGAAAGGATAAAACCCTTTAAACCAAAAATACTGGAGCATATCTTTTGGACGAGATTGCCAAAAATCTCAGTGCTTATACTAGAACGGTTGATTTGGTATAAACTAACTAATTTTTCAGATTTTTTGTAATTTCAAACTTCTTTATCAAACAAATCGTCAAATGTACTTTTAATTATTATTTAAGCAAATTATTGTCAATTCTTGTTAAAATAAATAAATCCTGTATAGAAAGAGAAACGATTTATTTTTTGTACCGCGTTTTTCCAAAATCGTGTAAAAAAAGAGGTGGGTATCTCATTCTGAGATATTTCAGATGTCAACAAATGTTTGGGCTCCAGATGGCTTCCTGTGTAATCCCAGGGTTAATAATAAAAATATTAGTTAATTAAAATTTACTTGACAAATTTATCGTAAATCCGATTGCGGAAACAAGAAAATGATAACTTAATAATATCCATATAAGCTACGAAAACACTTTGAAATATAATCACAACTAATATGTATGTTATATTTCTGAGGGAATTCGGCTTTTTTTTTTAATGTTCTTAAACTGCAATTTAAAATTCAAATATTTTTTTTAAGACAAGATTTTTTCTTTTCTTGCTTGCTGTGAATAAAATTAATAAACAAAATAGACTTTTGGTATATTTGTGCATATGTTTTGACATATTACATCCCGACTAGAATTTTGGAGGGGTACAGCTAGGGTCCCTATAAAGCTAGCTATACTGCCGTGTGCGTCCCATGAGGCTGCCGTATAAGGCGCACGAAGGACATATAACGCCTTGCGTCATTCGCGCATCATTATGAATGCCACATGTGGTCCTCGTGAGGCAAAATAATTGCTACCCGATTTAAACATTTTTCATTAAAGTTGGTACATAGGAGTTTTGCGGAATGCTGATTTCAAATCCGCTGTCCAAATTTAGAAATTCAAGATGGCGGATTCAGTATGGTGACCAAGATTTCTCGATTTCAAAGGATTTTAATGAAAATTAGTACAATGAGTATCTTGAAGTCACTGATTTTGAATGTTACCAAAATTTACAAAACCAAGATGGCGGATCCAATATGGCGACCAAGAGTTCTCGATTTCAACGGATTTTAATGAAAATTAGTACAATGATTATCTTGAAGTCACTGATTTTGAATGTTACCAAAATTTACAAATCCAAGATGGCGGATCCAATATGGCGACCAAGATTTCTCGATTTCAACGTATTTTAATGAAAATTGGGACAATGATTATCTTCAGGTAACTGATTTTGAATGTTATCAAAATTTAAAAATCCAAGATGGCGGATCCAATATGGCGACCAATAATTCTTGAGTTCAACAGATTTTAATGAAAATTGGTACAATGATTATTCTGGGGCCACTAATTTCGAATTATATTAAGATTTGGAAATTCAAGATGGCGGATCCATAAAGGGGTTTTCGGGTTGAAACAAATTCTAGAATATAACAAACTATGAGTACTAGAAGTATGAGCCTAATATTATATTTCCTTTTTTTAACAACAAACAAAAAAAAAATTAAATAACTTTTTGGGGTTTAATTTGTACATCTTTATAGTAAATAAAATCAGTTTGAGCTGCCCTCAAAAATAGCCCTGGTTAGTCTTCTGGGGCTTTCGAAAACACATACATATTCAAACAAAAACTATATTTTAAAAAGGAAATTAAATTAATTTTATTTGTGAAATGAGAGTAAGGGGTTGAATTTCATTAATTTATTTATGTTTTGGAGTACTTTTACCAAATTTTAAATTAATAAAGCTGTATTATATATCCAATAAACGTTGAACCCCTTTAACGATTGAATTTTGAAAAATTTCTTCTTAGGGAGTCTATACATTATAAAATAAAACCACTCACCAATTTTCATATTTATAGATTCAGTGTTATCGACATTTGTTTTTAAAATTGTGTGTGAATCAAAAAGCTTAATTAAGTGAATGAACCAGATTTTAAACGACGCAAAGATAAGATTTTTTAAAATATTTCAAAAATTAAAATAATTTGTGAAGGGTACCGAAAAAAACCATGAAAGTGTCAACATTTAAAATTCTTAAAATTACAATTCTCTACCACTGAGCTACACAAATTATCTGATGTAGAATTAATTAGCAATAAATAAATGAGTGCTGCTGAAACCTTTTGTAATAGGTGTAACTATGTTGACAATCGTTTAGTTAGACAATTATCTACTCGTGATAAATAAGTAGTGTAATTTAGGTTAGGATATAGATGTAAGTTATACGTTAATTTCTCTAAATTCCCCCTAAAATGTATATTAAATAAAGAATATCACACTCTGGTCACACCAACGAAATAATAATATGGGTCCTATTGGTACAGAGACTAAATAATATAAGTAAATATACTACTACTATTTCTTAACCTATTTTAATTATTTTTATCAATGTTTTTCTTTCAGTGTATGGGGTTGGAACTTACATTAGTAGTCTAGGGTTAAGCAATAATTCCAACATATTACTAAGGAGTTATGGAAAGTCAGGAATTTCAAAAAATAAATTTTTTTTTTTGCATTTTGTTAAAGTATGATATTTCCAAAATCAAGGAAATCCAATGAATAGTTTTTGATATATCCTACAATTACTAAAGGGCTCTCCGCCGCTCGATGGTAGGTAGCTGATGGCAGTTGCAAACCGAATGTAAAACTTTAAATTGGTTTTTCTCGAAATTTTAGGTCTGTCTGTTAACTCTAAAGTTTTTACTCATGGGTAACATTTTTTACTTTAAAGTGTATGTTAACCTTACGGAGGGGAAAACTGAGCTCTTGATAGCACTTCTCCTCTTATCAAATTTTACCAGATTTTACTCACGCTGCGACACCGTGGAAATTTGGGTAAAGTCACCGATTGCTTGTCACTGTGTAATCTATCATTTTTGTTTTTAAATTTTGCGTTTCGATTCAGATAGAAGAACTTAAGTTATTGAAGAACATTTTAAATAAATAAAAAACTATTTCAAAATCTTCGAAAACATTAAATAAATCTATAAGTTTTTCTTTTGACATCTTGATCATGTTTGACAATTTACATACACAAGTAAGATTTTGAAAATGTATCCAATTTTTACTTGAAGTCGTCTGGTAACTTTTTATCTTTATCCCCACTACCATATGAGACTTTTTACCAGATTTTTATTCGAGAAAATGTTACCCAAAAGTTACCAGACAGATCTTATGTTTTCAAAGTCGGTGACAGCTGTAATTTAAAAACCACTCAACGGATTTGAATAAAATTCATTCAGCTTATTGAAAGCATAAAAACCTAGTGCCTGATTGAAGGATTTTTGTTTTGGATTAAAACTTATATTTTTTATAAACAATAAACTAGTGCTTTTGTCCTTGAAAACCCGCGAGTAAATTATCAGAGGCCGCCGTTTTGTTTATTTTGAAAAAAAAGCTTTGATCAGGCACTAAACTAACTATTAAACTAATGATTTTTGTTTGTTTAATTAATTTTAGATAAACCAGTAAAATGGTATAATGGCCACCGCTAAACACGACTTATGGGACGGGGTATAACAAATATGGCGCTAACTTAACTACAATAAATATTTTGTTTTAAAATGTTTCTAAAATAAAGTTGAAACATAGCTTTCTATTATTTGTTTTATAAAATAAATAAAACTACTGGAAACAAAAATCATTTAAAATACTCATTTTTTCACGTCGCTGACTACCCCTAACCCCTTAAATTTTATATTATAATTACACCATCTTGAATTCAGCTTTATTTTTTAAAAGAGAAGCGTGTTCGAATTGATAATTCTCTTTTTTTTTTAATAAACTTCTCTGCAATTTCTTCCTTTCGATCTCAAATTAACTGCACAAGTGAAATCACAAAAGTCTTTCGATTACAATAGCATATTCGAAATTTGCAATATCGCCTCATACAATATCATCGAGTGCATTTTCTTCATTCGAGAAAATTTTCAATTTACAAATTTCGCACAATCGGCAACTCTCGACAGAAGAGCAATTTCTTAAGGGCGAATCGATGCGATCTAAATATCATCAAAAGCATCAAAAGTCCATTGATTTCCCGACGTTTCCCGTCCTCCGCATTGGCCCTTTACATTAAATTGAAAAAGCCTAATCCGAAGTAGTGAAAAGTCTGTGCGGTGAATCCCCGTATAAGCCTTCGGGGGCTCCTTTGTTCCGGCGGAAGCGCGTCGTGGTGAGAAAGAATTTCCCCGCACGAACGCACGTATTCTGGCCTCCGTGCCGTGCCATGCTGCAGTGCGCGGTGCATTTGCAAAATGTCTCATAAAATAGTTATATCCCCGATTTAAGTGCATTGTTCGATAAAACGGGGAACAATGGTGAACAGATTTTAAAATAATCACTGTGTAGATTTAATGTTTATTTTTCTCTCTCCCATTCATAAGGTCTCAACTGTAATGCGAAACTAAAGAACGAAAAAGCGACAATTAATCAACATCTCGCGATTGCGAAAAAAGTTTTTTAAGCTCTCGCCATACACGAACATATTATATGAGTGGAAAATTTTCTGCGAAATAGTCCTGCAATCAGTTTTTATTATGGAAAAAAGCAACAAAAAAAAAGAAATTCCTATTCAATGGGAACGCACAATTTTTTTATTTTACAATTTATAAGCGGAAGGCGATTTTTCGCCATCAGAAATACATAATGCAAAAAGCCACCCCATTAGCAGCGTCGTGCGTTAACTGGAACGCTGCTGCGCTACCGTGGTGGATATTGTTGAATGTTGAATGTTGGTGGACTGGGCGGATATACCGGGAATAAAACCTGGGCTGGGCCCGCCCATCCTGCCACCCGTTTTGCGAATTTTTTACATTTTTCTTTTTTTTTCCGCAAACAAGAGACGCAGCAGCCAATTACGAACTCTCGGAAAAAAGTTTCTTTTGACATTAAAGCTATTTAGCAAAATGAAATGAATTTTAACAGAGCGCTCGCTACAGCTGAAGCTTCATCCTGTGTTCTAATGCTCGACAAACACAGAGGATAAAGGTTTCGATGTGCTCCTCATTGCCGAACCCCCCTTTTAACCCTCCACAACCTCCGTCCATGCCATCGACGGATCCTACCGTATATATGAAAGTTGTTAATAGCAGTAGAGAACGATGCGTGCTGATTCAACTCGAATCCGTTCTGTGCGTGCACAGAGAATAGTCGAATGAATTTGCGTTTTGGCTTCAGTACATATACTATATATATATATATATATATATATATATTCATTTTTTTTGTTTGGATTTGTTTTAATTAAAACAAGGGAGTTGGAGGTCGTCGCAGTGATTTGCGGTGCAAGCCGTGGAGCACTGACGATGTAGCCAGTCGATGAGAGCATTTCAAATAAAACGAATGTTCATGCATGAAATGCTTATATACATATGATCCAATATGAGTGCCTTGTTTGGTGTCTTTAGAGGCAATCGACTAATTTAGTCTACATGTAACCAGAGCCCTTGTTTGTCGATTGATTTAGCGTAGACCTAGCAGTACCAAGCGTATCAACCATACCTACACGCCAGTTCCAGTACAATAAATTCAAAATCTGCAAAATTCTATTCTTTTCGGGGGAAAACACAAAAAAAATAGCTTTTGTATAATGTCGTTTGTAGAAATTTCCTTTATTTTTATTTTTCTGGTACTCAAGCCTGTCGGAAAATCTCGGTCCTTTTGTTTGGTATTGAACTTTTAACTGAATGTTACAACCGAATGTTTTCTGGAGCTGGGTAGGAAGTAGAAAACGCTCATATTAATATATAATTCTATGAAATTTATTCAAATCATATCTGATAATCTTTGTATTTGCAATATGTTTAATTGAAAACAATTCTGTATTATATAATGTATTAAGGATCGAACCGAAAACTCATTTAGTCAATTTCAAATCAGTTTATCTGAAGCAATAAATATAGATTTGAATTGAAACCCTTTCATGTCATTTGATATAAAAGTGTATACAAATCAGTTGTATTTTTCAAATGAGTCCAAACTTTATTAAAATAAAAATAAAAGTTATTTGTTGCCGGATACACGATGGAAGTGAAATTTTATTTTATTATTTGATATTTAAAAAAAAGTGCTCTTTTATGGGAGATGAAATTAAGAGTTTGGTATGTATGTAAACAAAAAAGAGAGGATACATTCCAATCCGTAACTCATTTTCGTTTCATCGACGCATACCTCACAAACAATTAAGGTTTAGCATAAGAATTTTCACTTCAACAACTTTTTTATAAGTGTCATAAAAATTTGCTATCTTGGGACGTCCACGGTATTCGATTGAGAATGATGTTAGATATGCTGCATTGCATTGTCACCGGGCTTTATAGACGTGTGCAAAATTTCAAAGCTCTAGCTTAATTAGATCTAGTCGAAATTTTAATTGCAAAATTTGTCTGGGACAGAGAAATTTAGTTAATAAAAGCGTCATAACAATCATGCAACTTCTTGATATAGTTTTTTTTTCTGGCGGACTTCAATTCTCGAATTCAGGACGTATTTTCTAAGAATATTTTGATTAATATGTTTTATAAAGATTAAGTTTTTTCAAAAAATACTTCGTGCTTTTTCTTGGAGAAAATAAATTTAAAATAAACTAATTTACCCCTTGGTAAACCTAGTATTAAAAGCTGAATTAACAGAGGACAGTAACGCTTAAAACTGTAATGAAAGTTGAAGTTTTTTACTCTGAGAAAAAAATCAAAAGTTATCTGGAAATATAAAATCTACATATTGGTAAAAGAACTTTAAAAAAGACGAATTTCTTGAAATCAAGCATGAGATTAAAGCGTATACATATAAATGCTAAACAGAAACAAACATTAAATATAAAATAAAGACCAATACCAGATTTTGTCACTTGAGTCAATATAACATGCCAAAAATTGTATACTTTTCGAGGCGATTAATACATTTCTGGTATTATTTTTATTTGGGTATAAGAAAAAAAATTTGTTTGATAGATTCCCTGAATTTAAGTTAATTTAACTCCGCTCTTGTTTTTTCTTTAACAATGTTGAAATATGTAAAAGACATTTTTGTATCTTAGGCAAATCATATTTTATTCCAAATTTTTAATTTAATAAAATTAATTAATTTTTTGTTATGAAAATATGTTCGACATATTCAGTTGCATTCAGTTGAATTGAGTTTTATTTACATTTGTAATTTTGTAATATTTACCATAATTCTATAAAAGTATATTCTTATACATATATATATAAAAGGTAGTAATTGTAAATCTTTTCAAGGGTCTTTTGAACAAAAAACTATGTCCTACAAAAAAATTGATGTATGAAAAAAATGTCCTCGGAATGAAAAAATAGAATACTTCAGATACCTCATCGCAAAATATATTAACAAAGATAACAAAGTAATAGGTCCTCTCCTCTAGGCAATAAGTATTGGCGCCTGTGAAAGTAGTGGAATATTATAAATAGTACATTTAAAATGCGATCAACAAACACCTTTAGCACTTATTGATTTACTCAGATTGTAACCGATATCTGAAGAAGTTCAAACATATTTTTTAAAATATTTAATTAAATACATATTATATTGAAGATGTACAAATTAAACTTTATTTTAAATACATATCTTAAGGGGGTATTCTCATGTGACAACTTTGAAAAATCGATTTTTTTTTCATATTTCGATAGTAAAACCTATCGAAAATATGCTGTGAAAAATTCAGACCAAAATTCCTAGTATTACATAAGTTACAACTCATAGTCGCCGACGCGCCGTAAGCGACTTGTTCTGCTCTTAAAACTTTAAACGCATTTTTCTCGAAACATCATTAGTGTGAGAAAATCAGGGTTCTAAAAAAAAAACTATTCAACCGATTGCTTTGAAATTTATATATGTTCTTCTACTCATTAATAGTTATCGTCCGTAGCAGAATTGCTTATTGTCGAAAATACTTTCTTATTTTTTTTAAACGATTTTTAACAAAAAAAAAAAAAACAAGATTTTTTTAACTTTTTTTTCTACAGTCCGCCATTTTTTTGTTTTTCAATGAAATAGATTAATTCTGGTAGGGACGATAGCGACAGACCTACTGAACAATAATCCATTCGATTTTTATATTTCGGACAACATGAACAGCCGCTATCACACTGACCAGTTACCTACTTTTTTTTTTGGTGTCTAATTTAATTTTAAAAAAAATATATAAAAAATGTAAAATAAGAAAACAAAAAATTTTTTTATACAGTTTAAGATATAAATAAAAACATATAAAAAAATTAAAGTGATTGAATTTTATTGTCTCATAAAAAAAAATTCCCTAAAAAGAGGTAAAATTTATGCGTTTACATGAGAATAACCCCTTAACGCTATTTTAAAAACTTGTCAATTTAGTTCAAAAATGTAAATAATCCCTTTAACTTTTTTCTTTGCGACCCCTCGCTCAAAAATTCTGCGCGACGGCACTGATTTCTTTGAAACATTGTGTAAATTTGTTTTTAATAAATCTTAAGCGCTAGTGATGGCGACTCTCACGTATTTGTATAAGGGTTAAAATACCATATATTACTGTAGAAAAACCAATCTACAAACATAAAAATTTTATTATTATTTAGACACAAAACATTGTAAATCACTTCTAAGATTTCGACATTAAACGACAAATTTACCCAGGATAACATCACAGAAACAACATAGCTCTTTACATGAGAAACATGAAAACAAAACATAAATTGGAAATATATTGAAAACTATTTACCGTCAGTATTATTGAGAAAATCCTATTTTGACAACTTCTTCTCAAAAAGTAGATATAATCGAGACTTGCGTAAAAGCTCAAAAATGGACTGGAAAAGGGACAAAACGATCACGCTCTAGTAGAGGGAGAGCCAGTGACCAATTTTAGGTGGTCATTTCAAAAGTCACGAAACTTTCCACAGTAAATCCTCTATACCTACTGAAAATTAAAAGCCATTTCTGGCAACCCTCTGTGGCCGGGGTAGACTACCCTAAAATTTTAAAGAGGGTAAGAAATAAGGTTCATTTTAGTTAAAGTATCAGTCATGAAACTTCATGAAATTACTGTCGACAGTATTTTGTCTTCATGGAATTTTTGCCAGAAAATTTACATCCCTCCTAAGTGTTGCCAGAACGCTTTAAATATTTATAAAATTAAAATCCATTTTTGTCATTTTATCAGTCTTGAAATTTTAACAGAATAAATAAAATAAATAAACAATAAATAATATACAATGCCAGAACGAAATTCCATCACCAACCATCTGCCAGAGCGAAAAACATGTTCGTGCGAGTGCAAGTAAGACAGGAATATGGAAACCTGCGTAGATTTAAGGGGTTACATGGGTCTTAAAGGTATAAAAAAAAAAAATTAAAAAAATTTTATTTCAAAAACGAAAAATCTTTTTTATTTAAAATTTAAACATATGAAAGTAAAGTACTTAAAGTACTTGTAAAAAAATTTTCAGCCAAAAATATTGAAAATTTTCCATTTTCCAGCCGTTTTTCGCCGTCAACCTGGTTTTTTGCGGTGGACACGATTTCTCGAAAATAAATTGATCGATTTGGTTGAAACTTTGCACAGTTATTCTTTATAGTATTGTTTCGTGATTGAACGAAGGAATTTTCATTCGGTCAAGTCGTTCTTGTTTTATACGAAAAAGACCTTTTAAAAATGATGAGAATCGGAAAAACGCATAAAAATTTGAGACGAAAATTGATTCAAACTCATGTCAAAATGTCAAATTTTATTTTTTTTGTAATTCCTTCGTTCAATCACGAGCCAAGGGCATAAACTACAAGAAAATTTTTGAAATTTTGATTTCAGATGAATCCACACCGAAATATCATGTCCACCGCAAAAAAAAAGGTTGACGGCGAAAAATGGCTGGAAAATGGAAAATTTTCAATATTTTTGGCTGAAAATTTTTTTACAAGTACTTTAAGTACTTCACTTTCATGTGTTTAAATTTTAAATAAAAAAGATTTTTCGTTTTGAAATAAAATTTTTTAAAGAAGTCGTTTTTTTTATATCTTTAAGACCCATGTAACCCCTTAAAATTATACATAATGCAATCGATTTTTCTTAATCTTGTTGAAACATCACTTGAGAAAGATTTTTCTGTACCTTTGACACGGATATTCTCTAGGTCATTGTCAAGGATACTGTGGAAAATATCGAAACGCTGAAACACGTACTATCCTAGGTATTCTTTTCTTCTAGGAGGGACAATATGTAAAAGGTTCAGTGCTCTTACCTGTACTTGTGACGCAGTTTTCTATTCCTTACTTTACATTTCGGAGGTCCTAACCAGGGCCGTAGCCAGCGGGGAGGGGGTCAGGGGGTTAGAACCCCCCCCCTGAAATTTTGAAACTTAACTAAAAATTTACATGATTTTTTTAAAGAACAGAATAAGGGTTGAACATTCAGATGAGTAAATCTTCAGCTCTTCTTTTTTCTTTGACAATGATGAAATATGTTAAAGACATATTTTGTATCTTAGACAAATCATTTTTTATTCCAATTTTTTAATTTAATAAAATTAATTAATTTTATTTTAATGAAAATATGTGCAACTGTTCAACATATTCAGTTGCATTCAGTTGAGTTTAGTTTTATTTACATTTATAATTTTATAATATTTAATTCTATAAAAGTATATTGTTATATATACAAAAGGTAATAATTGTAAATTTTTTTCTCTTTTATATACAATATAAAAATTAGTATAATTTCTATATCGATGTAACTTTTTAAAAATAATCAGTGATGTTTTTCTCATACCATGAAGGAAGGTAGCACTTACCTTTTCAAGGGTCTTTCTTACTCTTTCTTTCGCTGCGAAAAGTCGAAAACTAGATTTTCTTTTGTGAAATCCTTTTTTTTTCGTTCGTAAGATATGTTTTAAAAAAATTAATTGTTTTAAAAAATTAGAACTTTTATTTTGAATTTTTTTAAGGGGTTACAACACCATCAAATTTTCAAAAAAAAAAAGACTGTTTTTGTTTTTGCTAAATAAATTTGTTATACCTTTAAGAATATTTTAAGCGTTCAAATATTCCAGAATTCAAATTGTTACCGAAGTTATAGCAATTAGAAGTGAGCGCGTCAGGGAGCCGACCCAAAACTCAGGTAGAGTTCGGACCGTTACGTATCTATCTATCTTTAACAATAATATAATTCCTTTGGAAAGACTAAACTAAAAGTAACTCAGCACCGCACGAACATGTTTTTCGCTCTGGCAGATGGTTGGTGATGGAATTTCGTTCTGGCATTGTATATTATTTATTGTTTATTTATTTTATTTATTCTGTTAAAATTTCAAGACTGATAAAATGACAAAAATGGATTTTAATTTTATAAATATTTAAAGCGTTCTGGCAACACTTAGGAGGGATGTAAATTTTCTGGCAAAAATTCCATGAAGATAAAATACTGTCGACAGTAATTTCATGAAGTTTCATGACTGATACTTTAACTAAAATGAACCTTATTTCTTACCCTCTTTAAAATTTTAGGGTAGTCTACCCCGGCCACAGAGGGTTGCCAGAAATGGCTTTTAATTTTCAGTAGGTATAGAGGATTTACTGTGGAAAGTTTCGTGACTTTTGAAATGACCACCTAAAATTGGTCACTGGCTCTTGGTCTATAGGGAAAGTATCGATCTCAGATTTATATGTACGAGTAGAAGGAAAGCAGTTGTTCTTTCTGAAATAAAGCCAAATATGGAAATATTCTATAAAGTTAAAGCTTTGCAAAAGGTGAGTCAAACTGCATACGTGCAAAGGCTTGTGAAACTGCAGCTATATTCTCATATGGGTGAGAAAACAGTCGATTGTAATATTAAGACAAATTACTGCGGCATTGTAAACCGATTTAATTAGACCTGATGATTGATCTCATTTGGAAGGTTTTGAATTAGGACACCCTAATTACTATAAAGCTATTCACCTATTCACATGTTGTAGGGAGCGAATGTATTATATATGTTAATATTCTCAAGGGAAATTTAAAGTTGATGCCAGCTTAGGTTGAATCATATTAGCAGACGACATAATCCCATCATGTGATACATCTGAGTTCACATTTTTAGTAGATTTCAAGAATTCGATCTTGATCAATAAATTGATAAAGTTTTGAGAAATGCAAAAGGTTCCAACGAGCCTAAGTTTCAAACCGGAAGACGATAAATATCAACTTATTTTTGCTGATAGCTACGAAAAGCTATCTAATCGCAAAAATCGAGTTAAATTGCCCTTTATAAATTTTAGACGTTTAGCCATGGAGCGTTATCTGACCTTATATAAAAATTTAATAGAGATCCCTACTTAAAGTTGGAATTTAGAAGATGTTTGGACGAATATATTGAATTAGGTCATATGGAGAAGCGTAATCCTCCACGTTCTAAGGAGACAAATTATTAGCACTATAAAATTATGGATAGTGTTTCACGCCTTCTCATGTACCAGTAATAGAAAGCTCTTTGAATCACCAATTGTTTGCTGGTTGTCTTGGCTGTAGATTATTCACAACATTATTGAAATGGCGAAAACATAAAATAGCGATGACAGCGGATATTAAAAGGATGTTCAGGATAATTCTAGTGCATCCAAATCCTAGAATAAGGAAGTAATTTACACGCTTTATTTACATTTAAAATTCAAATAATTATCATTTTAGAAAGATGAATTCAGATAATTTCGGAAGTGAATTAATTCAACGGGGACCTCGCGGATGAGTATATGTAATTAATATTTAAATATCAAATTCAAACATAAATTTCAATTTTATTTACAGAGTTCATTAAACAGTTCTGGTTTTGCAACTTCTCATATATGCTCAACTCGAATAGAGAAATCGTTCCAAGGTACGACAACTTTTCCGTAGATTAAAAGAAGCCTATCCACGATTTCTTTGAAGTCGGTTAGAAAGCAATAAAGCCCTTTTGTTGAGAAGTACTCACACATTAGTCAACACGACAAAGGCATCACATTAGCTCCTTATCTTTTGTTTAATTCCGTGGTAACTAGGTAGAGGCAATTAAACCCTTCTTTGTCAGGTGAAATTGAAAGTAAGGACACAAGCCACTAGAAAAACAAATTCCCCGGGAAATGAGCAGTCCATTTTTTTGTTTGTCCTTTGAAAAGCGGGAATGCGGCGGCGATTGTAATCCTGTTTGGGTTCGAACAGAGAGAAAAAAAGCACTCAGCCCATTCATCTGGATTACCTTTCTATTAGTGAGTATTTTTGTTTGTTTGTTAAAAGATCAAAGTTTATTTTTTTTTTTGCACATCAACAAACAAACTGCTACTATGTACTAATGGTTTCATTGTTTTTTCTCTTTCAGCCGGAAGCTTAATGCCGCCTTTGCTTTGCCCCACGGATGCTTCGCAATATAAACAGCAAAAAAAAGGAATAATTTTTCCTTATTCGGAAATGCAAATCAAACGCAAATCGCAAATCGTAAGTTTTCGTCTCCGCCCTGGCAATGGATCATTCCGATTCCGCCAAGTTGGGTATTAATAGAAAATAACCCGTGATAGAGGTTCTTGTGCCTTTTTAACCAAAGCTTGAAGGCCAACCAATCACTCTAGAGGAGCTCTTGCTGTCGGGTGCCAGGTCCCAGGTTCCAGGTTTCAGGTCTTACAAGTCCCAGGTTCCGGGTATCGGGTGCCGGCGGCAAAGCCAATGCCCTGGAAAGCTATAGAGCCATGAACATGCTGAGGAGAAGTAAAAATCCATGCATTGGGTGCTGCTAGAGCCCGAACCATTGGGAGCCTGAGAATAAGGGCTAAGGGAGTGAGAGGGCTGTTTTTTTTTTGCCCGCTCGTTCGCCAGTTTTAGTTTTCCAACCCTAAGCGACCCAATACCGTAAACCACATATAGCCTTCAATCAAGTTTTCCTCTCTTCCCCAGCTTTTACGCTTTATTTTAAAACGCACAAACAAAAATATACGCACAGTGGAGTCCAGTGGAACGAGGAAAACGTCGAGCAACAAACCGTCCCTCCACTGCTCCCCGCCCCCGTTCAATATATTATGCGCCCTCTCCTTTTGTTCAATAAAAGGGGGCTCTTTATCGGTTTCTAAATAGAAAAGTTGTAAATGGGAAATGCACGCACATATTCAATATGCGGAAAATTGTAGAGCGAACAGCAAATCGTGTATGGGCTGAACGCGAAAGATATATTAGTATATTATATATAGATATATATATTTATGCATATGCATGCAAACCCCCCACCGATCGCCCCCGACCCTGTCATCTATGGATTTTACGGTTGCATTACAAACAAACGAACCTGCATCTAAAGTACTATGACTAAATTGGAACTAGCGCTGGGGGCTGAAAACTGGGTCCTGGCGCTCCACTTCCCAGTACATCAGAGCCGTAGTGCAGGAGCGCAAGCACAGTTATACACCTGATGTACTCCACCAAACTAATTGTGCGCGATAAACTTTTTTATTGGTAGCTAATTAGCCAGAAAATGAAAGAAAGTACAAGCGCACCAGCCTTCCTTCGATGAGGAGAGTTTTTTTGTATAATTTTATAAAGCAAAAATCACCGCCAGGGGGCACGGCAACGCTATGGGAGCGGGCAACAACTATACTACTTGAATTTGTCGGCTTTAATGTTGTCAAAGTCAATACCGTCAATTCTCGACAATCCCGTCAATTCCCGTCGATTCCCATCTCTTCCTGTCTAGATATACATATAGTAGGAGTATAGTATAACAAATAGCGGGGCAATTCCTCGCCTCTAATTATCCCTGGGAACAGATGATATTGGAGGCTGGGGTTTCCCGGAGCATCATCATCGTCATCATCATCCATCGATGTGGTTCTCCTCCGCATTTGTTGCCTCTTCTCCAGCCAAGTTTCAACAGTTTGAGAAAAACAATAAATTCCATAATGTGCTGGAGCAATCCTTCGAAGCAGTACTCTCGTGGTTTTCATTTTATATTTTATTAGTACAAATAAGAAACAGGAAGTAAAGTTTTCCCCAAGATATAGAATTATTAGAGGGTGACTTAGGGAACAACTTCTCAGCAGAGCCCCTCCACTCAATAAAGTAAGAAATTTGTCCAGAAACTAAGGGTGCTATCAGCAGCACCCTCGGTTCGAAAGGGATAATATTATAAAAAATGCCCACTTATCTTTTATACACTATGGCAAAAAATTAAAGTACGGCACAAAAATTTACTCCAATTTTTGCCTCCAAAATTCAGAATGAGGTAATTTCACTAAACACACTAAACACAAATTTTATATTTTATTATAGTTTCATTTCTATAGCATATCTTTCCATAGAATACCAAATTGCAAACGAAAATATTAAATTAGTTTCCGTTTCTGAAAAAAATATAATTAAAAATTACAAAATACTGCATTCTGGTAATTTTTTAAAAATCGTTAAAACATAACGAATTATCATAGCATATGCTTCAATATAATATGACTAAAATGAAAGTCTTAATCTTAAGACCCAATTCTAAGAATAGTTTTAATTCTATAACAATATAACATGCTAGAAAAAAACGGCGGAGTTATTCGACTTTTTAATTGGAATTTTAAATATATGGTATATTATAAACAACTCAGACTGAGCCAGAAGTCTGGTTACAAAAGATGGACGATTAAGAAGGACAAAAACGAGGGTTACAAAATTTATTGAGATAGATAAAATAGGTATAAAAAGTTTACTAGACATAAAAACTCCTTTAATTTTACTTTCTCCTCTTCTTCCTACAAGATCACTTCTAATGTAATTTGGGTAAATAATTAAGTTTAAGGGGTAAAACTATGGCGATTGAAAATTAGAAGTTTAACAACTTTTTAAATATAAATATGCGCAACAGAAATCTATTTACAAGAGCCCGCATTTGAGAAATTGAGTTGATTACGATTTGAGTCGATATTTAGCGACACAATTTCGAAACCGAACACTCTTTTACATCGAGTGTTCGCACCATAAAGTTGCTGTCATCGATTTGATAGAAAATGAAGCGATAGAAAATTTAACTAAATTTGCTTTTTGTTATTAGATTGAGCTTGTTTTAATTAGTTAATTTCCAAGTATAAACGCAGGCATAAGTGTAACAGCTTCAATTGGTTTTTAAGTCGATTTGATCGTTTTCCTAAATACAAATCGAGAGGACATTCGAGTCGAAATTCGATTCAATTCGACCAATCGGGTGGAAGAAACAACTACGGACCCAGATTTTGTAATAAATTAGTTCTAATTTTATATATACATTTTTTTTTAAATCTGTTATTTTTTTAATAATTTAAAGACTTTTTTTGGATGTATTAACAAATTTTCGTCTTTCACAGGACAGAAATATCAATATGTATTTTTTTTTAAAACAATATTTTGGCTGTTATCACGATTTTTGTTCTAAGGGTAGTCTTATTTAAATGTTTTTTGGAATAACACCCTTTAAGTAGGTTTTTGTTATGCTATCGTTATTTGTAAAAATGGAATTACATTAACAAGTTTTCTTAATGAGAAAATATCTAATCGAAGACACTTTCCTTTTTGCAGTGCTCATTTCTCAGTACAGTTTAAACATCTTCACAAAGTTTTACTCAAAATTGATCTTTTAATCCTTATTATGGGGTAAACTACAAGTAGGTTTATCGTAATGATGCAAAGACAAAGTAAAGCTGCAGTAGGTTTAATATTTGGCTCTAAATTACCTTTAGGAAATGTTAGTTATTTGCATTTAGTATGTGCGTGAAAGTTTGTTTACTTTAGTTTGCTAGTAGCATAATTAACTTTCACTTCAATTTGTTAAAGCCGTGAAGAGTACGAAATTTAATCCTGAAAACATGTGATGAACTTTCGCTTTCCTCTCCCTGAGCCTGAGTCTCATGTACAACGAAACGAAAAGCAAATTTTGTGTATGTCGTGATTTTCATCTTCCTTGCCAAATAAAATGAAAGTGAAACACAGACACTCCCCTGTTGAAAATTTTGCTGTGGCATACGTTGGTAAACTACAAAAACCCCTATTCAACAGGTCCCGAAAATTTCCATGAAAACTTCCCTTTCTCCCGATCCGGGCCGGGCACTATATAGCCAGAGCGAAAACGTTCTTCCTGTGCCAGCCAGAAATTTCATTCTGTGTGGTCTGCATGTTGTTCTTGCTACCTGTTGATCTATCAAAGATGTATAGAGCCATAAGTTTTGCGTGCTCTAGTTCATTCACAAAATTTCAATTCGACGAGAAGCGAGATTGGCTTTTGGGCGATTGTTGATCGCACTCCATTTAAAGTTTCGGCGAATGCCTCGCGCTTTCAGCACGTCAAGTGAGGCGTGATGCTGATAATGGATACCCTTTCAAAATTTTGGTGTTGAATGCCCACTTTTTGCAATCCCTTGTTATGTTTTTTAAATTGGAAAAAAACCAATTCTTTTCATATGCGGTAGACATATTTTATTATTCGTCTAGTAATAATGAAATTAAAAAAAGGCAATGAAGCGACATTTAACATTGTAGTACTCGTATTAGTACGAAAGGATACTTTTTATAATATGATTGCATGGAAAACTGAATCCACACTTGAAAAACTCGTTTGGCAAAAACCATATTGAGAAAACGGAAATTTGCTCAGTAAAATGGTAAGAGTTTCTCTTAATTGCTTAAGCCTGGCTTAAAGTTGGCTCAAGTCAAAGCCAAACCAAGTTTAAGCTTAGGTCAGGACTAACTTAAATTGGTTCAAACTTAGCTCAAGCCTGACTGAAGTCTGCAACGTCGGCACAAAATTCAAGACCATTTGTTTGGGTAATATAATAGTAAGTAAGCATCCGAGCTTTGATAGTTAGATCTGCTTCTTGTCCCCAAAAACTCGTACTTTGTAAATTTCATCAAAATCCTTATAGGCGCTTTCGAGAACCTAAGTACATATATGTTTATATAATATGTGTACAAATATTGCTTGTGTAATAAGGATAATGATATAACAATTTTGAGGCATTTTATCAGCCACAGTGAACTATACTAAAGCGGTAACAATAAGTCAGATCACGTCAGCACAACAAAAAATTATAAAGAATATTAAAATAAAAATAACTGCAACTGACACACTGGAGTCTTAGGCAGTACCAATCAACTTTATGTGAACGCCACAACTAGCGTGACGCTTCTAAAATTATTTTGGGTGTAGTAAAATAAAGATAGTACCTTTAACTAACGGAGAATGTCACCATAGCTACTATTTTTCAAAATCGAAATGCCTTAAATTAAAGTTGAAGAGAGATTGGGTCACTCAGACCCCAGTATAGGGTATCGAAGAGTTAAAGTATTACGTGGGTTTCAAATTATGAAAAAATCGATTTTTTTTTATATTTTTTAATTGTAAAAAAGTGCTATCACATTCAAATTTGTAAGTATCAGAAAGAGTAGTCGAATTTTGTTGAAAAATATCGAAAAGTGGCCCTCTGGGAGCTGGTTTTCAAAAACCTCTTAAAAATGCGGTGCGCATCATAGATTGTGCTGAAACCAAAAAATAAAATTTTGTATAAGAATGAATGAAGGATTTGTAAACAAAATTGGAATCTGAATTTTTGACTTCATTCACTCTCTAGTCAATGGTATTTAGAAGAAGTGAGCAGGATTTGAATTAGATCAGTGGATTAGTTTTTGAGTAATCGTGTCGACCGACTTCAAAAATAGAATTTTGAGACAAACGCGTTTAAAGTAAGAATAAAAAGGTGAAACATTTTTTATAGAATATAGTTCAAATGCTATTCCTTTTAAATACTTCAAAATTTGAATGTAAGTGTGATTTTTTACCATTAAAAAATGTCAAAAAGAATGATTTTCCGTATTTTGGGCATTATTGAAAATTAATTCAAAAATATCGAATTGTCGCAGGAGCTTGTAAAGTATATCCAATAAAAGTATGAATCTTTAGTTATTATATTAAAAAATACGAGAGGCTTTAATACTTTCCGAAGTATTCCGTGGAATTCAGTTTTTTCTATAAGTCAATTACTTCATACAATAAAGAGTGAATGAAGATCGGCGCTTGCGCACGCTTATGAAAATGTTATTCCCAAAGATACTTCGTAAGTGCTATATAACATTCATTTATTTTTAATGAATTTTTAAAAATAGCTGAAAAACGATATTTTTTTAATTTTTAACCCTATTGTGCTAAGAAACATGACGTTTTAGGACATATTTGTTTGCGAATTCGTAATATATAGAAAACATTCTATAGAATGATATATGATTTGTTTTGTGGAAAATTAAATATTAAATTTTGTCGGCCAGTGTTTTTTTTGTTTTTATTATTAAAGTCTAAACTTAAGTTCTAATTGTTTAAGATTTGTCAATAAAGACATCGTGGAGAATTTGTTATCTTATCATCTCTTAAGTTAATAGAGTAATTTTGCTTCAACAAGATTTTCTTTCTTCAAATAGTAGATCTTTGAAAAGAGATGATTGTGTGGAGTAAAACTTATGATTTTGTGACCCCAATTTTAAAAATAATTTAATTTCGGAAAAATCTCAATTTCGATGTTTGATAACAGAAGTTGCATGATTCATTGTATTAGTCTCTTAACCCATTAACACTCATAGGACGCAATTTTGACATCTATATTTGAATTGTCACCATGTGATGAATTCTAATATAAAAAAAATCGGGAACCACTGTTTCCTACGTTTTTGAGGGTGTTTTTTCAAATGGTGATGGTTTAAATTTCTCCAGAAAAAATTTATCCATGAAAAAATCAAAAATACGCAAAAAAATGTAATTTTTTTATAAAATTTTTTTATTTAAAAAGATTTTTCGTTCACTTTCGAATTTTGTTCATGCCTAAAATCAATAAAAATCGCAACCTTGATGTCTGAACTAAAAATATATGCGGTTATTTGTATGTAAAAAAGTTTTGGTAAGACAAAATGGCGGCCAGAATGAAAATTTTTTTTCTCAAAAATAGACTTTACAAAATATTTATAACAACAAAAATATCGTAGAACATTTTTGTTATTAACAAATTTTCGTTGAAGTTTATAGTATTCAAAAAAACATTATCGTATTTTATCGTAGTAAAGCTTAAAAATGTTGTTTCCGAAAACTATAAACTTGAATGAAAATAACTAAACGTTCGCCGAAATTTTGATTTTGTGATTTCTTGAAAATTAAAAATTGCATCAGATCCTACTGAAAAAAAGTGAGAGTGTTCTTTGACTAATTCTAAGACATTTTTGTTCTCATAAATTTTTTGCTAAAATCTATAGTTTTCTAACTAAAATGTGTCATCTTTCGAAAAAAAAATTTCATTCTGGCCGCCTCTTTGTCTTACCAAAACATTTTTACATAAAAAAACCGCATATAACTTTAGTTCAGACTTGGAGAATGCGATTTTTATTGAACAAAAATCGAAAGTGAACGAAAAATCATTTTAAACAAAAAAATGTCATAAAAAAATTACTTTTTTTTGCGTATTTCTGTTTTTTCATGGATACATTTTTTTTTGGAGAAATTATAACCATCACCATCTGAAAGAACACCCTCAAAAACATATGAAACATTGGTTCCCGATTTTCTTTTCTTTGAATTCATCACATGGTGACAATTCAAATTCAGATGCCGAAATTGCGTCCTGTGAGCGTTAATGGGTTAAGCCGAATTGTACATTCAGTTAGTTTTTCTGTGATTATCAACTTGTCCATATTTTCAAATTTATGTTAATTAATCTACTAAATCCAATTGAAATAATATATAATTACAATTATAAATTTAGTAACTTAAACGACATAACTTAAGCTTTAGCTCCTTTGGGCTGTGCCAACTCTATGATGCGTGGTGATGCCTTGTACTTGAGAGCAGATGGCGAAATCTTGTTGAAGTCATCTGGCTCCTTCGGGTATTCCTTAGCCGTGGCTAATTCAGTTATCCGCGCAGACGCCTTGTACTTCAAGGCATTTGGAGATATTTCGAATGGATTTTCCTTCAAATCGGTGTCCTTCTGCTTTTTGACTTGGGCAGGCGTTGAGAGAGCAAGAATTCTTTCCGATGCTAATTAAATGGAATGAAACTCCCTAAATAATAACCCATCCATTTAAGCAGCTCAAATACCCACCTTTATATTTCAGTGCCGACTTGCTGATCTTTCCAAGAGGTTGAAAATGGACATCTTGACGAATGTGAGGCACTGCCAATTCCTTTATTCTTTTTCCTGGCGGATTCTTCATTGAAGGTTTGTACGTCCAGAATTGCGTTTCTTCTTCTGGTCTGACTTTTGGAACGGCCAGCTCCTCTGTACGCGTAAACTCTTCTAATGGCTTCATTTTACGTTTCTATAGAAAAAAATTTCATTCGATTAATTATAATATTTTATCTATATCCATTTTAGCGATTTACAATTTTTTCCGGTTCAATTAGTTTTTTTGGAGCAGCTAATTTTTTTAATCGCCTTTTCATATAATTCCAGTCTTTATCAGTCCATTTATATGGCTTTTCCCTAAATTAATCTCTTTTAATATAAAAAGCATTTATTTAATATGTGTATTATTTTTTATTTACCTCGGTTTTGGTGGGATCACATTTGCAAGACGTCCATAAAGTGAAAATATCGTCTTTCGAATGGCTTTATTTAGGGTATTTATATGAGTTTTGTTAAAACAATGCCCAAACTCTCTTTTCACCTCTAAAAGCCTCCTAGAATTAAGAATATACATATAATTGATAATTTTACATAAAAAATATTTATTTAGAGTCCTCTTCTGATTTTGGTATTCGTACCAAATGATTTTTCACACAAAAATTATTTGTGTTTTTAACACTTTTGCAGAGCGTATAGTTCTTAATTTCCAATTCAGACTAGTTTTTCAACTTCAATTTCGTACAAAAGCTAGAATAGGAATTTTTATACAAACAAGAGTAAAATTAGTATTAAATCTACTAGATCAAGGGTGGCTAACAAGTCGATCTCGAAGCGATTTTTGATCGATCACAGCCGACAGGAAAGAATTTCAACACAAACGAAGAGTAAGATCTAGAATATGCAAATTTAAATGATAAACAATTAGCTCTGTGATTTCGCGTTTCTTACAGACTTTACATCGAAATTAAGTGATTTAAATTTAGAATTGCAAGGAAAAAACAAGACTACAATTTGAAATGATTGGTAGCATTAATGCATACAAAAAATGTCTATAAAATAAGTTGATTCACTTTCGAATTATCCATCTAAAAAAAAACAATATTGTAATTATAATATTGAAAAATACGATGAAAAAATTAATAATGTGATTATAGGCTTTGAGCTTCATGATTTTGAAAATATTAAAGTTATTGTGCAGAATCTGTCTTTTCCTTTTAAAAACGATTTAAATTTAAAACATACTGCAAAAATTTTAGAAAGATTTAATATTTTAAAAAACGTGTTGGAAAACGAAATTATAACTTTACAAACTGAACTAATCTTACAAGCCAGGCAGAGCTGTAAAAAATGGCATTACTAGTAAAATGCATTACCATTACAGGTAATGCAATTTAAAGATGATTAACAGTACCATTACTAGTAATGGTAATGCAAAAAATCGAATTACCATTACAGTTACTGGTACTGGTACTGGTACTTCACCATTACTGTAATCACATGAGCATTACTTAGCATTATCCGCCATTACTAGCATTACTTACTCACATGAGCATTACTAACCATTACCAGCATTACTTACTGCTCAGTATAGCAGTAGTACTCAGCCTTACTCAAAATTTTTACAATAAACATGTTTGAATAAATGTTAAATTATATATTTATTCATATAAATTCGAAGACTTTATTACCAAAATGTAAAAGAAAACTTTCAGATTGGCATTTCTTATTATGAGTAATGCTGAGTACTGCTGTATAAGTCTGAGTAATGCAAAGTACTGCCATGCAATGCTACGTAATTCCGAGTAATGCTAGTAATGCCAAGTAATGCTAAGTAATGATACTGTGATTACAGTAATGGTGAAGTATCAGTACCAGTAACTGTAATGGTAATCATCTTTAAATTGCATTACTTGTAATGGTAATGCCTACGTTAATGCGTTCTAAAGTAATGCAATAGTTTACAGCTCTGAAGCCAGGAAACATAAGGAAGATTTTTGGAAATACGCCAATCGAGAAAAGTATACCAATATCAATGTAGCGAATATATATATCTTCTCTTATCTTGATATGTACATTCTCCTAGTCTCGCGTCTCAATTTAGAGTTTTATAGTTGATTTGAAAGCATAAGCCTAACTGTTGCTATCAAATCACTTTCCATGATTTGATAACTCGTAGCTGGTAGCCGAATTACAAAGAAATTTTTGTATAAATATTAAATTGCCATAAGCTGTTACGTTTGCTTATGTTTGTAAGAATAATAATATAATAATTCAGGTCCCGAAAGTATACTTTCCAAAGGTCAATTTCAATGGAAAATTGTTTCAAGTTAAATTTGAAACGTACTTTGGACAATATATAGTATACACTGGAAATGTTGAGTCTACTTTTCTCTAGCTATCTTTTAGAAAAGGAGGATGGGCAATTTGGTCTTCCAACGTGCCATATGTAGTTTGAAAGGTCTTTTACAGACATACATGATTTTTTTTTTACTATTAGGATATTTTTGTAAAATATGGCTTGCACACGGCAATTTGTCAACTTGTTTAAAAGTGTTGAGTTTCTGGTAAAAATGTTGATTACAAAAGTTTCATGATTCTCTCGAAGAGAGTTTAGTCCCGAATAAAAAGAAGCAAAAATTAAAATAAATAAGAAAACAATTTTAGTCAATTGATTTTAAGTGGTATATAATATTCATTCATATTTTAGATTATTAGTTTGATAATTTATTTTGGTTATAAAGTCGTCGCGTCGGTAATAATCGTTACAGGTAAATTTGACTCAACTGTCACGAGTTTGATGAGGACCGCACTTCGTGTAGTCACTGACTGGTGTGTCAGTGAGGACCTAACCATCAACCCGTCTAAGGCCGTCCTGGTACCTTTTACGAAAAGGTACCGTCTGAATTTGGATACTATATCCATCCAAGGAACGGTCGTTGAATATTCCAATGAAGTAAAATACTTAGGTATCTGGCTGGATAAGCGGCTAAATTGGAATACTCAACTAAACTACTCATTAAATAAGGCCACGCGAGCCATGTGGGCCTGTAGAAGACTTTTTGGTAGGACATGGGGTCTCAACCCAAAGATGATCCTGTGGTTATATAATACAATTGTCAAACCAATTGTTGCATATGCCGCCCTTGTATGGTGGCCCAAAGTTCAGCAGCAGATGGCAATTGCTAAGTGCAACAAGCTACAACGGCTTGCTTGCCTCTCCATAACAGGAGCCATGAGGACTTGTCCAACACTCGCCATGGAGGCGATAGTAGGACTCGAACCTCTGCACTTTTTCATTTTGAAATCAGCTGCAATTAGTGCTCTGAGAGTGCAAATCACATCCAAAACGCAAATTGCTGACAATGGTCACATGAGCATCCTGCAGCGCATCCCTGACTTAAGGATCTGTTATATAACAGACTACATGACCAGGGAACTGAGCTTCGGGAGGAGATTCAGGATTCTCATCCCTGAACGTGCAGACTGGAATGGCGGCGGCCTCAGTCTGGACCCCAGAACTCTCCGTTGGTTCACAGATGGCTCAAAAACGGAACATGGTGTTGGTGCTGGTGTCTATGGACCCAACACCAAGGTCTCGATAGCAATGGGAAAATGGCCCAGCGTTTTCCAGGCTGAAATCCATGCAATTGAAGCCTGCGCCCTTCTCAATATTAACAAGAGACTTAAAGGTGCCAATATCACTATCTTTTCCAATAGCCAAGCGGCCCTCAAGGCCTCTCGTCATGGCGCTTCTCGTCTAGACTTGTTAAAGAATGCTTTGATACCCTTCAACACTTAGCAACTTCCAACAGGGTTACCCTCTGTTGGGTACCGGGACACTCCGGCGTTGAGGGAAATGAGGTTGCTGATGAACTTGCCAGGGAAGGTTCATCTTCTCGACTCAAGGGTCCTGAGCCCATCTGCAGCATTGGCTGGTCTTCGTCCAAAGCTGTGATAGAAGAATGGGTCAGGAATCTACAGTGCCACTGGGATAACTTCCCTGGGATCCGGCAAGCTAAAGAGCTCGTCAGACCCTATACCTACACTGAAATCAATGTTTTGAGTAAAGCGGATCTCAGACTGTTGGTAGGTTACCTAACTGGCCATCATGGACTAAGATACCACCTATATACAATACATAAAATAGGTCTGTCAAATGAGACGGAGTGTCGTCTGTGTCTTGAAGACGACGAAACTACATCACACATTTTGTGTGCTTGCCCGGCTTTAGCACGGTTAAGAAGAGGGATCTTCGGTCAAGAGTTCCTGGACTCGGCTGAAGCTCGTTCATCTTCTGTAAAAGACCTTCTGGCGTTCCTTAGGGTAGCAGATCGTCTTTTACTGTAAAGGGGATTCGGCACAAAAGACCGCCTGGTCGCAGTGCCCACCATGAGGGTCACCCCTAACAATAATAATAATAATAATAATAAATAAAGTCGTCGGTGATATTTAATGACTAAAAAAGTTATATACAGTCTTGCATGAAAGTTTAAGACCACTCTGTAATTTACCTCATCCACAGGGTTTAAGTGCGTGCAGCTCTTTAATTCCTGTAATTGGAAAAGACTAAATTAGGTAAACAAAATCCTCTAGATGTTTGTAACAAAATGCTATATTTGATTTTTCATTATACTAGTAAAATCGAAAACTATGAACTCAAATATATTTCAGGTAGTGCATGAAAGTTTAAGACCGGTCGTATTTCTAAAAACGCCACGTGTTTTCTCTGTTACATTTTTCCAAATAAATGTTCCGTTACTCATTCTGCATGTGACTCATATTTCTAAGCTGAGGTTAGATTAGTGGTCGATGCAATCTGCTTGATAAAAGATATTGTTTTTACGGCAATTTTAACATTTTTTATAAAAATTTCCTCCAATGGGCAATAACTCAGTAGATATTAGTGTACTCTGGCAGGTAAATGTTATTTCTTTCTAAAATTGTTTTGTAAATAATAAAGGACTCGTTGAAAAGATTGTAGCTTTGAATCGTGACGGTCGATCTCAAAGAGAAATTGCAAAATCTTTGAAAGTCAGCAAAACTTGTGTGCAACACACTATACAAAGGTTCGAAGATACTGGATCCGTGGAGCATCGATCAAGGTCAAGACGTCCTCCAACCTTAGATAAAAGGGCTAAAAGAGAGCTTGTAAAAATTGTAAGAGGTAACAGATTCGCATCAAGTCGGGAAATCAAAAACAACATTGAAGAGAACTTACTGAGCATAAGAAACCAAACCATAACGGCTGGCCGCGTTCGACAAGTTCTCTGTGATTTAAATTATAGGAGCCATCCAGCAGTAAAAAAAACCCCTTATTAGCCGGTGAAATGCTTCCATAAGAAGGCAGTGGTGCCAAGTACGACGTCATTGGACAGTTGATCAATGGAAACGTGTAGTTTGGTCTGACGAAAGTAGTTTTCAATTGATACCAAACTCAAAAAAATGTGTTCGTCGACTACCAAACGAAAAGTACCGACAAGATTGTGTCCAGAAACAAGTGCAAATGGGTGGAGGCAAGGTCATGGTGTGGGGAGCTATGTCTTGGTACGGCTACTCGAAACTCTGTATCATCGAAGGAACAATAAATAAAGAAAAATATGTTGATATTCTTAATGAATATCTCTTATCATTTATGGAAGAGGAAATGCCTCTGCGAGGAACTCTTTTTCAACAAGACAATGCGAAGCCACATACTGCCAACTACACCCGGCGATGGATTGAACAAAATAGTATTGACGTTCTACCTTGGCCTCCAACCAGTCCTGACCTCAACTTAATAGAGAATTGCTGGAAAACACTTAGTGATCGTGTTTCAAATCGGAAACCCAGTAATCTAGCAGAGTTGAAGGCTTTCTTGCTGGAAGAGTGGGGAAATATGACGAAACTCATGGCAGAGAACTTGGTGAACTCGCTACCAAAAAGAATAAAAGCTTGTCTGAAGGCCAAAGGATATTATTTTAAGGCTTAGGATATTTTTGATAAATGCTTTTATATGTGGAATACCACCGGTCTTAAACTTTCATGCAATACCTGAAGTATATTTAAGTTTATAATTTTTGATTTTACTGGTATAACGAAATATCAAATATAGCATTTTGTTACAAACATCTTAAGGATTTTGTTTACCTAATTTAGTCTCTTCTAATTACAAGACATTAAAGAGCTGCACGCACTCAAACCCTGTGGATGAGGTAAATTACAGAGTGGTCTTAAACTTTCATGCAAGACTGTACGTAAGTCAGATGTCTGGTTTAGTTTCAAATGAAACAAACACTAATTAATAGTACATTTTAGTCATAAAATGAAAGCGCCAACGATTTTATAACTAAAATAAATTATCAAACTAATAATCTAAAATATGAATCCATATTATGTGCCACTTAAAATCATTTTACTCAAAAATTGTCAATTATTTACTTTATTTTTATTACGAACACATTTCAATATTATTTAACCAATATCACAAGCAAATGGTTCTTTACTGAAGCTCTACATCTATTTATATTTTTAAAAGAATGTCTATAAAGCACTCTAATTTAACCTCCTATTATTCTAATTACTGAAAATACTTTCCAATTTTAAAATTAAATTGTGGTTGGACCAAGAAATGCTTTAGGCAGAAATTATTTACATTTAATAAAAAATGTTGTTACCGAGGCATTTCAAGTTCAATTCAAGCTCCAGATAATATAACAATAGTATAATATCGTTTGTCAAGGTTGTTACTACCTACAATTTTACTTTGTCATATTTCAAATTGCACCAAAGTTCGTACAAATTTGGCCACTCTTCTTTATAATTAAAAAATTCAGGGTAAATAAATTACAAAACTTAACATATCTAATAAATTTTATGTTTAGAACATCCCCTTCAAATATGCTATCGAAATTGAGGTAAAGGAATTTTTTCTTTGGACGTTAAATTAGATTTCGAAGAAAAAATGCTTGAACGATGTCCATAATAAATACCGAATAGTAGACTTATTTTTAAGGGGTTTATACTCAAGTTTCAACTAAAAGAAACAAAGCAATCCACAGGGATACAATTCCAGATTATAATAATGGCAACTTACCTCAATTGAACCATTGCAAGCTGTTCCAGACGAGTAGATATTTTCTTGTTTGGCCTAACAATTTGAATTGTCCTCCTACACCTACATACTGGCTTAGGCTTGTATTTAGTACAAAGATATTTTGGCTGGGCCAACTTTTTTATCCTTTTGAACCTTCTTTCGTAGCGTTTAATGTACCTCATGTAAGACTTTATGTTATTATATCTAGCACAAACTGGGTTCCACGCAGCAGGCGGGATGGAACAGGGATTACATGCGGGATTTATATTATTATACGACATTTTGGAATAATCCGAATTTTTATAAAATATTATAAAAAATAAAATAAGTACGTCGAATTTTGGATAATCACATGGAAATTTCACAATTTATTGACTATTTCCTTTAATTTAGTTTACTGTGATGCAAAATCTTACTTAGACTTTTTCTTCATAATGAAAATAGACAGTTGTTTTTATCTATCAGACTCAGATTACGGAAAGATGGAAGAATTGGTAAATTCAACAACCGTAAAGTCTTCTCATTTTTTCACGCTTTAGCCTCATTTAGAAAATAATTCAAATACTATTAAACCTATTTTGGAAGCCACGGAGGTAGTCATATAATTGTGTTTCGACCGTTTCGAATAATTTTTTAGGCATGCAATTATTTCGACCGCAGAGAAACTACTGCCATAAATGCAAGTAAATTATGTGGATTTATTTCTTTTATCATTATTAGATCGTTCCCTTTCTAAGTGTAGATAACGGATGAAAAATTTTAAGTTTAATGGATTCATCGTTATTTTGTTCTTCATCAAAGTTCAAAACATGCTGAAATAACTCGTCAACTTCTTCGTCATTCACAGTGCTCGTAAATGATATTTGGCTTGTACTCGTAGTATTCGTAGATGGAAATTGGCTATTATTTTACTTTTATTCCTCTTACACTCACTTCTAACCCCGCTGATGAAGTGAGGATCTTCAAGATCAGTTAATTTTTTGCTGGAATATGGTTCTCCTTAAGTTTTCGTAATATTTATTTTGTTGTTCCTTAATTTGCTCTTTAGTTTGTACGTAATATCTGGCCACATCTGTTTAAACCTGATGTTATATTTTCCTACAATTCTATCACGATTTATTGAAGTTTTATTATAACATTAATTTTAAGATGCTTTAAATATGAATATTCAAACAAGTAAAGAAATTGTTCCTCAACGCAATCAACCTAAACCCTTCGAACAAAAGTTAGTCGTAACAACTGCCAAATTGTTATCGAATTGCTGTCGTTTTAGTAGATGGTCGAACATGTTTGGCTGTTTCGAATTATTAGAGACTATCCGCCAGTTTTTAAATTTGTCGGCTTAAAGATTTTTGATTTTCACCCAAGAATCCTCACGTCTTTTAAAATTATAGTGGTATTTACGTTTTATTTTTAATTATTATTGTTTGATGTTGTCTCGTTGTATATTAATTTATTTAAATTTAGAGTACAATAGGAAATATATAAAACTGTGAATGTCCCTTCTATGCTGCTGGAAAGTAGAAAAGAAACTTCTGAAGTACACATAGATAGAAAACTCATCGACTTTATAGAAAAAAGTAGAAAAGTTGATGATTTGATAATAATAATATTTATACATGAGATATGTACACCAGCCGAAAGGTGTTATAACTACTACATTCAATTTACACTTGACTATTGCAAGTAATAAAGAGTAAAAAACAGAAAAGATAGAAGAATATAAAAATAAAAAAGACTAATGGTAAGGCAATTAGTCAACTAAAGAGAGAGAAGCGAAAGGAAAATAAAACCCTAACATATAAGCAAAAGGAAACTACAATTAGACTGATTAGCATTGTGAGCCAGCGTATATCAATTTTCAATTATACATAATCGTCGAAGAGTTTCTTGAAAGCATTAATGGAGGATGCATAGTGCAGGGCAGGCGCCAAGGAATTGCAAATGCACGGCATCTGGATGAAGAAAGACCTTACTGCAAAAAATTAATATTCGCCAAGAGATAGAGTGGTTTTTGTGTGCTTGAAAAAGCAGATAAGCGCTCTGCGGTTTAAGTAGGATCCCAGCGATCGCCCAAGTTTAGAATTTCTCAGCGGAGAGACGTGATCAAAACAGCGTAAACCATAGAATGCAATCATTAAAGGATATGTCCAAACTATTGGTGCAGTTACTATCCACCCTCGGAAAAAATTTAGCTACCATAGATGAAAGAAGGTAACAGCAGACTCTTAACGAGTTTAATTCTAGTAACAGTAGGTAGGATGGAAGCAGGTAACCAGTAGGAGACCTGAGTACACTCGTTTTAATATTTCGGAAACATGGCTAGATTTCGGAATTGAGCGTTATGCCAATGCTTTTCACTTTATTTAAGAAAGGCAGTACGGTATCCTGAAGTTTGACAGTGCGTAAGTATAACATATGAGGATCAGATGCGCACAATCCAGATCGATTTGTTCGGATTTAATTTGAGGTCATTATTCTTAGCCCACAGAGATAATCTATTTAGATCGATATTAATGTGGTTGACACAATCTTTGCGTTCATCTAACAACGAACGACTATAATAAAGCTACACATAATCAGCATAAAGGTGTATCTGAGCACTCTTCACATCACAAAGTTCATTTTTATAAAGTGAAAAGAGGAGGGGCCCCAGAATGAAACCCTGGAGGAAACCTCGGGCACGACTTCGAAAGATGATTATCAACTTTTACTCGTTGCGTTCAGTCATTAAGAAAGGATTTAACCAATTTAACAGATTGACTTAGAAATACAACTTGTGAGCTTGTGAAGCTTTTCATGGCTAACACTAGCGAAGACCTTTGAGAAATCAACCAACGATAATAGGCACAATTCTTTGTTATCCAAAGAAGTACGTAGATCATTTTTATTACCTGATTTAACCTATGAAATTAATGCCTTAAACTTAAATAAAAACTTGCTTTAAAACTTTGAATATTTTAATTTTGAAATATGAAACAACTATGATTTCAACAGGGATAAAAATAAATAGGGAGCAACGGACATAAATAGTTTCTGCGATTGTAAACTTTCTCTATTAATACTTTAGGAAGTAAAACTGAAAATAGGGTTCCGAAAAAATCATGGCCTTAGTGAATATTTAGTATAACAGCTCTTGTAAAATCTTGGGTAGTTGATTGACCGCCCAAGTCTTTGGTACGAATCTTTCCATCCTGCAAGACTTTTAGAATGGCATTTACAATTTTATCACTGTAAGATTGGAGATTAATGTGACGCAATAACTTAGCACCACAGAGAAGCATAGCTGTTGGATTTGCCACATTCTTGCCTACAGCTTCGGAAAAGGTATGTCTTGCACCCTAAAATAAAATTAAAGATATTAGATTGGCATAAATTATAAACAATGTTCATAACTCACCGGTTCGAACACAACCGTTTCGGCTGAATATGAAGCACCGGCGACGACACCAGCACCGCCCACTAAACCAGATGCAATGTTATCAATGATGCTGCCGTACAAATTTGGAGTGACCATGACATCAAACTGTATAAATTTAAAAAATAAAAAATATAAATAAATAATAATAAACCTGAATTTTACCTGATGTGGATTGGAAACCATTTGCATGGTTGTATTGTCCACAATCATCTTCTCGAAAGTAATTCTTGGGTATAGTTTAGCCATCTCCTCACAGGAGCTCAAGAAAAGGCCATCGCCAAGTTTCATAATGTTAGCCTTGTGTACGGCTGTCACCTTCTTCCTGTTATTCTTTGTGGCATAATCGAAAGCAAACTTTGCTATTCTCAGAGACTTTTTGTGAGTAATAATTTTAAGGCATTCAACGATGCCGGGTACTGATTCATGCTCTAAAGCAGAATACTCTCCTTCAGTTTGCTCTCGGATAATAACACAATCGATATCCTATTAAAAAAAATTAAAAAATAATACTAACAGTGATTTTCTAGTAAGTTAGAGAAATTTATTTAATTTCACCTTGTGCCTGGTCTTAACACCAGCAAGACTGCGAACATGGACAACGTTAGCGTACAAATCCAATTCATTTCTCAGCTTCATGTTAAGCGTTTGCAATTCACCTTGCACACTGTAGTCGGGAGTAGCCAAAATACCCTAAAAAAAAGTGTATTTAACGCAAACTAAATTAAAAACCAATATTTAATCTTTATTACCTTGATGCAGATTTTATTTCTTTGAATAGATGCGACAACATCTTCTAATTTTGCACTCAGCACAGGATTAACCTCTGACAAGAAATAGCTTTCGAAATCAACGGGTACATCAGCAGCCTGTTAATATATTATTTAAATTACGAAAAAAGAAAATTCTCTTAACTTAAAATCTACACAGAAATTTAAAAATATAGAAATTATTCGTACTGGATTTTTGAAAATAGAAATTCGAGTGAAGCCCGTTTATTGTGATCCTTTCAATTAACTTTTCTATATAATAACCAAATTAATTTAATGAGTTGTTGGATCAGAACTACTGTACTCTGAATCTATTTAAATTCGGAATTAAAATATAATTCAGTTAATTTGTTGTTTTCTTTGAATCTTAACATTATAAATATTTTATTTATATTTCTTGCCCAGAATGTATATTGTTGCTGTTTTCATATGTGCCTACCAACTGGCTTTTCTCAGAGCGTTGGTTTCAGTGTAGGTATGTACTGTAGATTCCTGGCCCATTCTTATATTACAGACGAAGACCAGCCAATGCTGCAGAAGGGCTTAAGGCCTCTGAAAAGATATGATGAACACACCTGAGTGTGCCTTTTTGTACTCTAAATGAAGGTGATTTCTGTCGGATATTAGTTCTAGAGACTAGAAGTTTAAAAGTAAAGAGATTAAAAAAGTTGACCTTGTTCAATAAGGCGGGAGTACTAAAATGACTATGTTCAACTTTGTTAATAAAAATTTAATCAAGTTACGTTAATCGGCATTTCATTCAAGAGAAGGCACATTAAATCGATCGGAACGGGCAAAATTGGACAGATTCTATTTACTTATATTAACCTCTTCAGGGACGCATTATCAAAATTCGTAAGAAAATTATTGGTTTCTTTAATGTACGAAAATAACTACACTAAAAACAACGAATCATTTTTCCTACTAATTTTGAAAATTCGTTCCTGAAGATATTAATACATATTTATAAATATTTGAATAATAAGAAGCTAGATTATCTTTGCATAAAAAAAAAAAAAAAAAAACCTTCACATATGTGCCGGTATCCCTGAAGAAGTTAAAATTGAATAAAAATTGCTAATAATATCTCAATTACTATGAGAACTGTCCTTTAAAATTCATTTTGCGTAGAAGATATTTCTACGTTGAAGCCAGTGATCAGAACACCTTCAAATCATGAAACAAGGGTTATTACATTTCTAATAAAATAAGCCGGGCCAAATCTTGGGTTTTTTTTTAGAGTACCCAGAAGTTATTTTATAAACACAAATAACCAAATCGATTTTTCCCTAATAAAAATTTATCTGAATTAGTAATTCAGAACCTTAAAAATGTTTAACTGGTTGTTATATAACATTCCAACCGAATTGTGAACCTTCTTTCCCCCCAACCCATCGTATTTTCATGGATTTTCCCTCACCCACAGAAGCCTCAAACTTTAATTAAAGGACCTCGTTGCAGCTACATAAAATACGAATTCCCAACTTGGTATGAAGCTGCTAAACCTGTAAATTGAGGTAAAATGTTTCTGAAACTCTGAGTTACTTACTTTAAACACTTCCGTGAGGGAGTAGACCAATTCGGGTCCCACACCGTCGCCTGGGATAAGGGTGCAAGTGGTCCTTTTCGCTTCATGGGCGGATGGATCCTGCTCGAATTACAACTGGTTAGCTATCTAAAAAAAAAGCTAATAATTGTGAAAAGTAATACCCCTTTTGGAGCTGCAGCGGCTGGAGTCGTATGAAGGGCCCTGGCGGATCCGCAGCTGGAAGTCTAGAGGAGTGGAAGGAGCTCCAGTCAATAATCGGCCTTAACCTCAATTTCTTATATAAACACCTTACCCGAAGAAGATTTCGACTTAAAATCCTTGCAATAGTTGCCATCACGTTCGTTTTATTCGCGTTAATAAGTTACAAGGTTAACAACTCCCTGTCAAAGTGAGAAATTTTCTAAAAACGAGTCTTAAACACCCAACCAACTGCAAATTCCGTACCCCCTGACTTGTAGAGCGTAATTCAGCGAAACTTCAAAGTGGGTATTTTTTTCCTCACCGCAACAGCTGGAATTGGAACATAAATGTCAAAACAAATATGTTTCCGTTCCACTTTTAATTCGTTAAGTCGATTTATATTTCCAACGAGCCCAGCTGACATCTGACTGAGCAGTGACATTTCTCCAGTTGATTCCGGTTTCCGTTGTCAATTTTTGATTTACATTTAATTCTTGTTTTTACGTGCTTATGCATTCTTAAAATCTTATATTTAAGATATTCTCAAAGTCCAAATTTATTCGTGTAAAAGTTTTAATGTGTCCTGTCGTATAAAAACATAAAAGCCGACAGGAGTCGTATCTTTTGGATGAAATCCTAGAGAATGTTCAAAAATCTCTGGAGCAAAACTTTGATTCTGAACCAACAAGGATTCAAATTGGCTAACATCGCCATGGCAGCTTTAACTGGTTGTTCTGATTCTAGGTAAAATAATACGATAATGTTTTCCTCCCAAAACTGTCCAATTTTGCGGAGTAATCTTTTGCTGAATCACAACGCTCCCTGATAAAGATAATGCGTGTCACCTTGGAATATTTTATATTTCTTGGAGGTCATATTCTGATTAAAAAAAAGAAGTTCATATAACGCAAACTGGCCTATTTCCGACCACCTTTCTAATTCCGACCACTTTATACTTTTGCTGTACTGCTGATGTACCTACATATTTTACGTTATAGTTGTCGAGAATGGCCAATTACTGATTGAAATTTGTTTAATTTATCGAAATGATTGATGCAGAAATTCCAGACATGTATAAAATTTTAGAAGAAATCGTTAAATCTGGAGTATTGAAAAACAAAACTGATATTATTTAAAACAAGCTTCCCCCTACTTTACTCTATGGCATCAATATGCCTTTAACACTGAATATGATACTAGATTTTCCGTGTCATTTCTCCATCTCTAGGATACACCAAAAGGCCAAAATCGAGCATTTATCTTCTAAAATTAATGCATTAACAGAAACATTTTTATTGGGCTGTTCCTCATCGAAAAACTCTCTTATCCAATCTTTTGCTAAATAATTAAAAGTCACAAATTATTTTATTATAATTCTATTAATCGGGTATTTTCTAGCTCTCATGATTGATAGGATAAATAGGTTAAGTTATCAAATCTTCAGTTTTTTTAAGTCAATTCACAATATGTATTTGGGAAAACTTATTAGGTTATTCGTATCAAACTCGTCCACACAAATTAAATTTTTGTATAAATGTAAGATATCTGATGATTATATGCATATAAATTTACTTTTACATATTCGACTCGCACATTTTTTTTATCTTCAGTTAATTCACGCCGAACCCACCTCGCAATGATTTTGGTCATGTTGAATTTTTTTTAAATGAATTTATAAGAGATAATTTTAAGTACACCAGTCTTAGCCGACAGCAAGGTTAACGACGAAGATCTTGATTCACCAAACGCTTCTTGTCGTGATCGCAGTGAAGGATGAAAAACAACTGAGAGCTCTACTAAGTGACAAAATAAAAATATCCAGTAACAATTAAATATTGCGCAATGAATTTTTAAAGACGTAATAAAAAATGTCTGAAGAAATTTAAAAAAAGTATTAATAGACAAAAAATTCGTAATACGTATAATTATTCAGTAAATTCAAAGTACTATATCTCTCATGCAGGACAAGTTCGCGTCTTCCCTATACAGGGTGTTCAGAGGTGGGAGGTCAATACTGAAGGGGGTGAAAGGTCAGACCGAGACGAGCAAAAAATCGTATGGGTGGGGGGGGGGGCGCATCTCGCACCGTTTGGCAGTTACAGGGTGATTCGTAAATCAGGATTTTGCCTTATATGGGAACCGCTCTTGTATTTTTATCTTTTTTTCTACGCATCGCCGCGGCCCCAAACTGATTGCAAAAAATCACTATTTGGAAGCCCTTTCCAAAAAAGTTTACACCACCCCCCTAACCCCAACCCCTTGGCCACAATCCCCCCTGGAAGTTGAAAAAATTAACTTTTATTTCACGATTTTTCACCTCTCGCCCCACTTTTCTCCGAAATTCATGTTATTAACATACCTACTTTTTATTTTTTTTAAGTTGCCTATCTAATTACCTTTCCAAAAAGGTGCAACATGCCCAGGTAGAAAAGGGTTGCAAAAGTCCTGAAATTAAAACATCCTCACAGGTACCTAATTACTTTATTGCACCATAATGGAAAAAGTCGTTAAGTAAACAATTTTTATGACAGCAAGTTCGGAAATGTTTGTTTAGGAAACAAAGGTAGTACATTTTTATTATTTCAGCAAAACAGTAATAAAATAATAAATGTAATCTCGTTAAATAGCGTTATTAGTTTATTATATCCAGTATTGACTCTTAAGTATCCTGACGCTCCGTTTCTAATACCTCCTATGAATTATGGTATAAAAATGGGTAAGTTTGAAAGGACATTGACCACAGTTGAAGAAGCAAGTGATAAAACCGGGTGTTTAATAGAAAAAATTAAGATAAAATGGCAGAATGCAGTGTTGACGAGTATGTCGATATAATTTACGGGTACGGTTTAGTAGAAGGAAATGATAGTGAGGCCTTAGGACAATACCAAAGGAGATTCCCGAATCGACGTGTACCCGACAGAAGGGTATTTTGAAGGACTTTCAGAAGGTCAAAAGAAACCGGAAGTGTAACCGCCCCCAGAGCAGAAACGCGCGCAGGAAAATCGGCCGATTCAGCGGACCCCGACCAACAAATCCTCAACATCGTCAGGAACAGCCCTGTAATAAGCATCAGGCAGGTCGCACGAAGGTCAGGATTGTCTTCAGGGAGAGTTTGGACCGTTGTGAACCGAGAGGGACTACATCCATACCACCATATCCCGGTCCAAGCACTACAGGAAGGAGATTCCGAAAGACGATTGCTATTTGCACTTGGCTGTTCGAGTCTGACATCGAAAACAGAAGGTTTCTAGACCGAATTCTGTGGACGGATGAATCGCAATTCACCCGGGATGGCATCACAAACTTCCACAACCTCCACACCTGGTCAGATGTGAACCCACACAGGACCAGGTGTCGGTCCTTCCAGCAAAGATTTAGTGTCAATGTCTGGGCTGGCATCATCGGCAACCAGTTGATAGGACCCTTCATCTTGCCCCAAGTGCTGAATAGTCAGCTATATTCGGACTTTTTGGAGAATACCCTTCCGGATCTGTTGAAGGACATCCCCCTGGCCACCAGAAGCGCAATTTATTTACAGCTCGACGGAGCACCTGCGCATACTGGGAACATTGTTAGGGCAACGTTGAATGAACTTTACCCAGAGCGCTGGATTGGACGAGGTGGACCGATTCCTTGGCCTGCTAGGTCACCGGACCTTACTCCACTGGACTTTTTCTTATAGGGAATGATGAAAGATGATGTTTACTCAAGAAAAATCAACACCAGACAAGAATTAGTTACCAGGATTGGGACTGCAGCCACGAAAATACGGGAGAGGCTGGCTACCATAGACCTCAAACGTGAAATAAAACGAAGGCTACTTGCATGCATCGAAACTGGCGCAGAACATTTTGAACAGCTTTTAAAGGACAAACGTTTTAATTGTAATTAGTTTTTAAGCGAACAAAATGTATTTTTTAGTAAACTTAAGTATAATTTCCTAAAACTTCGAATTATCATGATATTCTGTAAAAGGATTTTTGTAAATAAATTTTCGTATCCTTTTCCTACCTGGGCATATTGCACCTTTTTGGAAAGGTAATTAGATAGGCAACTTAAAAAAAAATAAAAAGTAGGTATGTTAATAACATGAATTTCAGAGAAAAGTGGGGAGAAAGGTGAAAAATCGTGAAATAAAAGTTAATTTTTTCAACTTCCAGGGGGGATTGTGGCCAAGGGGTTGGGGATAGGGGGGTGGTGTAAACTTTTTTGGAAAGGGCTTCCAAATAGTGATTTTTTGAAATCAGTTTGGGGCCGCTGCGATGCGTAGAAAAAAAGATAAAAATACAAAAGCGGTTCCCATATAAGGCAAAATCCTGATTTACGAATCACCCTGTAACTGCCAAACGGTGCGAGATGCCCCCCCCCCACCCATACGATTTTTTGCTTGTCTCGGTCTGACCTTTCACCCCCTTCAGTATTGACCTCCCACCTCTGAACACCCTGTATAATGAAATTAAAAAAAACATGTTTAACCATACAAAAAAAGTTTGAATTCAAATTAACACAACTGCTAATTATTAATATTAAGAAAATATATTGTGGGATTTTTCAGAGGAGACTTCGAAGCCCTTTATTATAGTTGTTTGTCTTCCACGTTACTGCCGAAAAAAATATTAAAGATGAACCAAAGTTCCTGTTTGGGATGCCTTCAAAAGAAAAGTGGACTTACAGTAAGATCCCTTAGTCCCTGGGAAATCTCCCGATCTTTAAAGTTGAATACGAAATGTGGGTTCAAAATGAACCTGGACTATATTGTATCCTTCTTTCAAGCATTCACTGTCTACCACAAATATATTAGTACTATATCTAAAATTGTTTAACGATCCTTTAAAAGAAAAAAATATATATATAAACATTTTTTTGTTCCCACAGTTGTGACTCGCAATTAGATTTGCGTTTTATCCAATTCAGAAGAAAGAATGACCCTAGACTGAGATTGGGGATTGTGTCGACGAACGGTGAGAAATTTATAGAGCTGCCCGAAAAGACCTGCGTTAGCAACAGCATGATAAAATTCATCAAGCAGAACATTGATATAAATGAACTCCGTACTAGAGTACAACAATTCAAGTCCGAGGATATGAATGATAATATTCAATTGCTACCGCCAGTTCTGAATCCTGAAAAGATAATTTGCATTGGACTCAACTACAAGGGCCACTGCGAAGAACAGAAAATTGAACCTCCAAAGGAACCGATGTTTTTCAGCAAGTTTGCCAGCGCTCTAATCGGACCCAAAGACGCCATTAAGGCTCATGAAATCACAAAGGTAATTACACTTCGGTAGGAAAATAATCAGTTGCATTACTTTGGAACTCATCTCTTATTATAGCTGAATAACATACAAAAAAATTATTTTTTTCAAAAGAATTTTGCTTTCATCCAAATAGATTCTAAGGCCGTTTTCGAATTCACATGCACTTGCACTTAAATCTATTTTCCTCACTAAAAGTTCTCCTAAAAACTCCGAATAGTGCGTAGGGCGATCGAAAATACACGTAGTTTGCTATGCAATTGCACTATTTTAACTGTCGAATTTGAAGTGTTCTCCAAAGTACACTTAAAAATGGTTAGGGAATAGTGCAAGTGCATGTGAATTCGAAAACGGCCTAAGTATGTATAATAAGGCTGTTGAATATTATGGGGAAATTTTAATTTTTTAATACATATAAAATAATAGCCCTTTCAATACAAGAAATTTTGGAGCTTTAGGAATTTTCCTGAAATTATCCCGGATCTGGCTATTTCTTAAACGAAAGGGCTTTTCTTTAGGAGTCAAAAACCCGAAATTCTAACACAATAACAAAATAACCGTTATTTCAATGTTTAAATAGGAAAAAAAACAAATTCAATGTGTATAAAATGAAACCTTTTCATGGGGAAATGTATAAAAATTAAATTAATGAATAAATATTCCTAAAAATTACAGAAACTGGATTGGGAGGTAGAATTAGCCGTAATCATCGGTAAGGAAGCGAAACGTGTCTCGAAAGCCGAAGCAATGAATTATGTTTTTGGCTACACAATAGCACAAGATATATCCGCTCGGGATTGGCAAAAAGAACGTAATGGGGGCCAATTTCTAATCGGAAAATCGATGGATACATTCTGCCCCCTTGGACCAGCTGTGGTGCACAAAAGCCTGATTTTAGACCCGCACGACTTAAACCTTACGTGCTCTGTAAATGGAGAAGTGAAACAAAAAGGAAATACGAATGAACTCATATATCGCATAGACGACATAATATCACGAATTTCCGAGTAAATATTCAAAAATCAGAAAGTAGCGAAAGAAATAAACGTTTTTCTTTTACAGATGTATAACACTAAAACCAGGTGATGTCATTTTAACTGGAACCCCGGGCGGAGTAGGTATGCATCGCAATCCTCCAGAATATCTTAAGCCGGGCGATCTCGTGGAAAGTGAAATTCAATGTTTGGGGAAGCTCAAAAATCCAGTGGTCGCTTAAAAATTTGTTATTGTTTTTATATACAAAATAAATTAGTAATAATATATGAAAGTAGATAACATGAAAATGTTGTTTTTTTAAATACAAAAACTCCAACTATATCCAATACTAAAGTAAAATAAAAAACCTAAAATCGTGTAACTTATGTATGTGAGACTTTCCACTTGAATCTTTCTATTTTCGTGGATATTTGTCGCTTAGAGGACCCTAAAGCCCTACACTTTAAGGGATACTGCTGCAGGCGCAGAAAACAAAACAAATTTATATAAAGCTACCTCCAATTGTGGATTGTGGTTTCTTATTAAATTTTAAGATCCTTCTTTTGAATACTTCCGTGAAAGGGGCTACTTGAGGCTTTAACCTACTGTGTGGAAAAAGGCTGCATATGGGCTTTTTCGTGTCATGAACGGGCTTTAGAAGCTCCTGCTTGAATTAAATTAAATTGTACATTATTCTACACGTGAAGCCCACAGCTCAAAACACACTAAATTTTAATGATATGTTAAACTGTTATGAATGAAGTATTTTACTGATTTAACTTACCTACTGGATTTTTCAGCTTACTTCATAACAGTGTTCCATATCATTAAAATTTAGTGTTCTAGTTTGGAGCCTAATGGGCGAACTACTTTGCATAATTCACAATTATCAACAATGCCCACTATTAACCCTTTTAGTGCCGAACAACGATAGATTATCGTTGAGTATTGGATTGAATTCGTACATCTTGCACAAAATGAATACTGATCATCAGCATCTGACTTGGTTAAAGTTTACAAATAATATAATTGAGTCCATTACTACGGAATGGATGGCCGCAAAAAACATTGAAGAAACAACATCTGCATATTCTAAATAGTAGAAATAACAATAAAACTTGCAGAGAAATATATCACACATACCATGATTGAATTATTATTTATTTTTCACATTAAATAGTTGAAACACTACTTTTTTTTATTTTGATATATGTTCGCTGCTTATGTTTTATATTATGTAATATATGTAATACATGTAAGAATTAAAATGTGTTTTACATATAAATGCTAATACAAAAACAAAAATTGTAAAATTTGAAAAACTTCTAATATGTATTATTTATAATAAATATTGAAATACCCTAATCATAAATTCCTTCTCCTTGTTCACGTTTCAACATGTTCCTGTTTGGAATTTTGTAATTATCTTTTAAAACAAATTTTTTATGATCCTTTTCCTAAAACCCAATAAATTACATAAATTCAACAAAAACAACTCCAATTTTTCGCTCGGCTCTAAAAGGGTTAAAATTTTCTTAATCCTTCGACTTGAAAATAACTGACATCTAATCAGTTCTTGTGACACTTTTTCTCGGTTATGACTTTCGATTTATTTTAGATTAATTTTTTTGTTGTGTGTTTTAAATTCCTAAAATTCGTGAAAGTAGTTTTTGTGTTCGATGTCATTTGTGAGGAGATTATAGCGCATTCTGTTGTATAAAATTTTACAGAAGGTTAATTGTTGGACAAAATTCAAGAAGATGTTCCAAAATCTATGGAGCAAGACTTCTGGGCTGACCAAAAAAGGATACAATTCGACTAACAACGCCATGATCTCTTCATTAACTTGTCCTAAGATTTGGTAAGTAATATATTTTATCTTCAAAGATTTTAAACGTTAAGTTATATCCACAAAAATTTAAATTTACCTTCTTTATACTTTCAATGTCGATACTGATTTCTAGATTTGGTCTAAATTTCTAATATTTAGAATACAAACCTTTTTTCTCAACAGGGACTTGGTTTATATAAGAAAATAGTAGAGATGCCACGAATAGTAATTTGGCCGAATACCGAATACCGAATATTCGGCGAGGTTCTTGGCCGAAGCGCCGAACATTCGGCAGCCGAATATTCGGCCACACTTAGTACTTTCCGCGGGCGACAAGTCACAACTGTCGCTGCAGAAAATGTTTGTTCAGATGAAGGTGTGGAACAGAAAAATTCTGTTGCAAATGAACTTGATTTTTACATGGTATCTGTTCGTTTAGATCGGACAGCAGACCCTTACAAGTGGTGGTCAGCAAACGCGAAACAATATCCAACCCTTTTACAATTTGCTAAGATGTATTTATCATCTCCCGGTAGCAGTGTGTATAGTGAGTGGCTGTTTTCGGAAGCAGGTATAATTTATGAGGAAAAACGCAATCGTCTGCTATCAACAAACGCTGAAAAAATTGTTTTCATTCATCATAACTTACCACTGGTAGATTTTAAATATTAATTTGTTAGTTCTTTTTTTTGGTTAAATAAATATATCTTTGTGAGTAATATTTTGAGTTCTTTTTTCATGATTTATTTGGTAATCCTTACTATATTTTATCATAAATACGAAAGTAAATCTGTTTATCACGATTTCACGCCAAAACTGCTGAACCGATTTAAATGAAATTTGGTACACAGATACTCTAGAGCCTTAGAAAGGACATGGGCTATAATTTACGCGGACGAAGTCGCGGGAAAACAGCTAGTAATAAAAAAATAATAAATAAATTGCTATTCGGTATTCGGCCGAATAGTTAACCATATTCGGCCGAATACCGAATAGCGAAAAAAAGTGGCCGAATAGCCGAATACCGAATAGTTGCCGAATATTCGTGGCATCTCTAGAAAATAGGTATCCAAAAGCGTACAGTTTTGCTCTAAACTAGTGCTTCAAATGTTATCCGGATATCCGAATAGTCAGATATGACACCTTCTGAGCATCGGATATCCGGATAGTTTTTGTTTCCGGATAGTGTTGATAAATCGGATACGCGAAATTAAATATTAAGTGCCACTTTGTAAAATCCGGGAAAATAAACTGTGGATGTTTGGTACACATTTGTGATTTTTTGTGGATTCCCGTTTATGCGTTGTATTAACGTTGAATTCTCGAAAAATCTGAGATGTGCTCCAAATATCTGCAGATTTTTGGCGTATTTTTTTAAACATGGGTTCGATTACATTATGGAATACTTTACTACCTTTTCAAAAAGAATACGAGCTTAGCCTTCTTTCCCCAAACAGAAAACGATAGACTCTAGTTTCATTCATTACTTCGACACATTTAAGCGAAACAAAAAAACTAGGGATTTAATTATGTTTGTACTGAAAATGAATTTCCCATCCCGTCCTTCCTTTTTGTTTCAAGTGCGCGTAAGCAAATTTAACCCAGAACCAATACATGGCCTGACAGTCAAAAATCTAGATCCGGGAAAACTACATTTTGTAGTGGGACTAATTTCAAGTAGAGTAGGGCGGGGCTAGTTGAGCAACTTTTCACTTGAGCGGTCATAGCTCCTCAACGATAAGTCTTAATGGCTTGTTATGCATACTGATGAGTAAGTAATTAATCCCTTTCCAAAAGTGTCTATAGTAATTTTTTTCTAACAAATCGCATTTAAGAGCTACAGCCGTTTAAGTGAAGAAAGTCAGAGATGCTCAACGTACCCCACAGGAGAGGTAAGTTGAACAAGGGTATGGGGTAAATTGAGCAGTTAGAAATTCTAGCCAAATCATGGGTTCAATGTTTACTAGACATGAAATAAAATTTCTATTTTACAATAAAATTTTTATTTATAGTATTTTAGTGGCATAAGAGGGAAACTAAAAGTAATTTTCTTCTAATATTAAAAAAAAATAGAATCAGCAAAAACTCAACATATCTTAAGCTTAACTTTTGGATTAGAATTCAGTCTTTCTACTTAAAATCAGACTTGAACATTTATATAATTATCAATAAAGCTTGTACTAAAAAAGAAAATATTAATGAGATCTTGGAAACTTAATCATCGTTGTCGCTGTTGTAATTAAGGGGTTACATGGGTCTCGTCAACCTTTTTTTTTGCGGTGGACACGATTTCTCGAAAATAAATTGACCGATTTGGTTGAAACTTTGCACAGTTATTCTTTATAGTATTGTATTAGCATGCGCTGTATATTTTCTGAGATATTTCGATTGCCCTATGCTCAACTAGCCCCGCCTTACCCTGGTGGCACTCATTTTTTGACTATCTTGAAAATTAATCAATCTGATGACTTACGATTTCCATACCTGCTACATTCATTTCTAATACATTTTTTTTTTAGTTTATTGCGAGCTCTCCAAATTCCCCGTGTGCTAAATTTAATTTTAATTCTATTAGAAATGTAGCAGATATCGTAAGTGATAAGACTGATTCATTTCCAAGGTAGTCTTAAAAGTAGTCCTAATACTGATCCAGTTACTGTAGAAAGTCAAATCTCAACCCGAACTGGCTACAATGAGCAGACTAGCATATTTGCTAATGAAACAAGGGAGCAGATTCCAACTCAGTATCTCGAATCCAAAGTTGAATCTAAGATCCGGTTTCAATTTCGGATCGGATCCGAGGATCCGACATTATCCGGGTAGGCCGGATTTCGGATCCTGAATCCGACATGATCTCGGATATCCGGATATCCAAAATATTCAAATACTTCGAAGCACTAGTCTAAACAAAAGGAATCGTTCTACATACTAACAAAAAGTCGCTGGGCTTCCATATACTATAACAGCTCTAGGGAAAAATCCAAATCCTAGCACTGGAGACACATCTGGGTTAAGAGAAAAGCCTAATTGTAAATGTCGATAAAGTCCACTTTTTAAATATGTAAATACAAATATGTACATGATTTTGAAAACGCAAAATTAGTAGCGCTAAACTTGGTAAAGTTAAACGTCTTTTGTCAAGATATCCATTACACCTTTTTTAGAAAAACTATACTACATATATATTAAAATAACTCTTTAGGCTTTATATGTATATTGTATCTTGTAATTAGAAAATTACTATTTTCAAATGGAGAAACTTAACAACATTGATGAGTTACTCTGAAAAATTCGCTGGGCGGGCACTACTAGAGCTCGTAACATGATCATTTAAATTAATAAATCTGTATAAATTCTTGTCTTATATGAATTATAGGTCTCGCTTTATCCAAAATCAGGACAAAAACTAAATTATTTTAAAGTTTTTACACGAACTTAAATTTCAAATGTTAATAGTAATTTTTTGCGCACACATAGTCCTAATTTAAACCCAGCATGAACAAGTTATGACGTAGAATGTGAATTCGCTATAAAATATTGCAATTCCGGAGTTTAAGGTCTACTTCCGGTTTGAACAACTTCAAAGGTCATTTGGAGGGCGAAAACGTTATTTTTTTGAAAAATGTTTTGAATGAAAGTTGTATATTTTTGGTTGGTTTTGGACACCTTATATTGAATAATTACCTGAGAATCGTTAAAAGAACGAAGGAAGGAAGTATCAAATGCGACTCCGCCACAATGTTCGATCCCTTAAAGTATTAATAATTATAACAAAAAACACCTTTTTCTTCCCCACAGTAAGGAGCAGCAATTAGATTTGCGCTTTATCCAATTCAGAAGGCAGAATGATCCTCGTCTGAGATTGGGGACGATCTCCGCGGATGGTGAGACTTTTAGGGAGCTGTCGGAAAATTCTTGCGTTAGCAACAACATGATAAAATTCATCCAGCAGAACATCGGTGTAGCTGAACTCCGTGAAAAGGTACAAAAACTCGAGCTCGAGGAGATGGATGATAATATTAAATTGCTGCCACCAGTTGTGAATCCTGAGAAGATCTGCTGCGTTGGCCTCAATTACACGAGCTACTGCGAAGAACAGAAAAGGAAGCCTCCAAAAGAGCCCATTTTCTTCAGCAAGTTTGCCAGCGCTCTAATCGGACATAATGACCCCATCAAGGCTCATGCACTTACAAAGGTAATTAATTCGTTAAGTAAATCACCAGGGGATCAATATTAGAAGCCGAATTTAAGAAAATCAAATCAGAGCTGCAGAACTGAAAAATTGTTAATAATCGTAAAAAAGTTAGGCATTTCTCGGTTTTTTTGCATGCGAAAAAACTAACTCTATATGTCAAATTTATGAAAATCATTTTTTTTACATTCAGTCGGCCAGAGCTGCAGAACTGAAAAATTGTTAAAAATCGGTTTCGTCGCATTTGTCTATTTAATTAATAAAAACGTTACTTGACGCGATAAAACTAGCTGTATAGGTCGAATTTAAGATTTTAAGTTTTCTTAGATCTCTAAGCTTTTCTGCACTAAAATGCTAATGTCCTGAATACACCTCGATGCCCACTATAATTTCTATCCAAAGTAGGGAATCTACAATTTCTTCAATGATTCACAAACATTAAATGATTTGCTTCGTCACAAAAATAATTGTGCTGGTCTGGTTGATCGCTGGCTATTTCTCAAACCAAAATTCTTACCGTCTAAGATACGAAACCAAACCAAAATTAAATGAAATATCCATTTCTTGCAAAATACTTAAAATTAATCGAGTAATTAAATAATATAAATTACAGAAACTGGATTGGGAGGTAGAATTAGCCGTAATCATCGGTAAGGAAGCGAAACGTGTCCCGAAAGCCGAAGCGATGAACTATGTTTTCGGCTATACAATAGCACAAGATATATCCGCTCGAGATTGGCAAAAAGAACGTAATGGGGGCCAATTTCTAATCGGAAAATCGATGGATACATTCTGCCCCCTTGGACCAGCTGTGGTGCACAAAAGCCTTATTTCAAACCCGCACGACTTATACCTTAAGTGCTATGTAAATGGGGAAGTGAAACAAAGAGGAAATACTAGAGAACTCATATTTCACATAGACGACATAATTTCACGACTTTCCGAGTAAATATTAAAAGATCAGAAAGTAGCAAAAGGAATAAACATTTTTCTTTTACAGATGTATAACACTGAAGCCAGGTGATGTTATTTTAACCGGCTGTCCAGCCGGAGTAGGATTGAATCGCAATCCTCCAGAATATCTAAGGCCAGGCGATGTCGTAAAAAGTGAAATTCAATATTTGGGTACGCTCAGTAATCCAGTTGTAGGTTAATACATAATTTTTAATTGTTTTTATACAAAAAATAAATTAAGAGTAGAAAATTCAATCAATTTCTACCTAAAGAACTTATTTTTAATTTTTTCTTCTTTTCAGCAGAATAACAAAAATAGTAACACTCATAAATGATTTTAAAATCTTTTATTTATCTTATTTCTGATTCTAAAAGATGACAACAATTCAAATTAGTGGTTTTCCCTTAGTAGCAAAATATTCATCCCGAGTGTGATACGGCTCGTAAGGGTCATCAATGTAATATCTGGGCCGTTTCCAATATTTTGTGACCATTTTATCAAGAAGCCAACTTTGGGTTGCATTAACAAAGACATGTTGCTTTAATCGGCGTTTGAGAGCCTTCGATTTCTTCCACAGTTTCTTGTGGCGTCCACTCCGGGTCCTTATCCAGCCACCCCAGTGCAGGCGTTTAAACCGCTTAATGACTGCTTTCACGGTTTTCCTCTTTCCTTTCCTTAGTGAGAACTTTGTAACAGTCCTGCTTTGAGAAAGGCAAGGCCTTAGACATTGCAACAAAGTGGATCTTGTTAAAACAGGAGACGTCGTCGCAGATAGATCAGTTCTGGGGAAGAAATGTGACTGTGTTAAGGCGGAGCTTAAGTTTCTCTGTGGCTGGATGATCTGTGGAAGCAGCCTGAGAGTACTTGGAGTACTTCGGCATGCTATCTTTTGGATTTCTTGAATCCCTGCCCTTCCTAGGCCTGTAAACAAATTCAAAAGCAATAATTTAAGCTCGGTTAGATATCAAATATAAACAACAAGAAAAAACTACCGCTGGACCTCAAATATCAATTACAGCAGTTTAAAGCAGAAAAAAACGTCCCAAAACAAATTTCTAAATTTAAATTTCAAATTCTACACTGATTTCATCCAATATGTAGGAAGAACTGTACATTAAATTCTACTTATAAAATAGAATCTGTTTCGAATAGTTCTACATTCTATAAATTTAATTCTACTTACTGTACATAAGACAAATTAAAAATAGGATCTGTTCCGAATAGTTCTTCTTTGAACTATTATATATCTTTCATCACTTTCCAGATTAAAATAGAGAAAGACACTTTGAAATTTTTGAATCAATTCCTAACCCTTTGAGAACAGAAATGTGAGTTTCGATCCTCGAATCCCTTTTTCAGTAATACAATCTTCGGCCGGATTCGAGAATAACTCCAATATTTTCTGCACTATTGTATTGAGGTGTTCAATTCACCTATCATATTCTATTAAAAACAGTAGAAGTTGCAGCCTATGATTTTCTTCCCAAACAATTCTTTGCTGTGAAACCGCTTCTCAAATGAAAAAGCTATCGAAAACGAAATTTGAGATAAAGCATAAATTGACTGAAAATTTATTGATAACATGCGAATTTTATATGCGTGTCTACCAATCCTTGATAACCCCATAATAATAAATAAAAATAATGAATAAAAAATATACTGCCATTATATAAATACATTGCTGTTCAGTGCTGTTAAAATTCTTGAATTTACCTAAAATTCATCCTTGAAATTCTTGTAAAGTCCTTGAATTTGAAAACCAGTAGACACCCTAATATGGAAAATCAATCCTTTTATAGAAATGCTTCCTTGACCCCAATTCAAATTTTTCATTGTTGACATTTTGTTAAGAAAAACGTTGACTCAAATGTTTGTAGCAGCTCCAATTGAAACGTTTCCTAAGACTTAAAGTGCTTTGTCTTGGCCGGATAAAAGCGTAAAAGTTTTTAATAAGAAGTTCCAAAAGTACCATTTGAGAACAGCCCAATTGGAAATCGGAATCTTCTTCAAGGTTCTACTTCTCTTTGGAGTTTGATTATTGTTCTTCTTAATTTTACTGCTTTCAACAATTCTACTGATGAGTGCCCGAACTATTGTTAGGTTTCTGTCATGTGATCCTGCTTTTACCTCTGATTCTCTTATTCACCTTCTTATACCTCTGATTCAACTTATTTTAGCCTGCATAACAAGTAGCAAAATCTTGTACCGGGAGTTCCTCATGATATACCTTCCTTATATTGAGTAAGTTTGCTAACTACCTAGGGGTGATCATCCTATTCAGAACTTCTGCGTTGGTGATACGGCCACTCCATGAGATCTTTAAAATCCTTTTATATAGCCACATCTCAAATTCCTCGATCTTGTAGATCACTCTGTCCATGCTTCCGCACAACAGCATTTTAATATTGTTTGCTTCAATTTTTAGGGTTGATTTATTTTTTACAGATAATGTGCATGTCCTTAAATACCTCCCTGACCTATACGATACTTAGACGATATTCTATACTATTCTCACAGCATCTCCAGCAAAATCGTAACAGGCATCCTAATTGATCCACTTTTTTAGTACATTTTATTTTTCTTTAGACCTAACGACTGTGAACTTGGAAAAGATAAAATCACTTTAAGCCTGGAACAAAACAGGAGTATTTTTTGTGGAATCGAGTGTTCTCCTCTGGGTTCTGCGGCGGGCCCTGAACTGCCGAAACTTAACATTGATCCGAATATGTGGAACCGAGGTGCAAAATTAGAGACCGAGTTCCAACGTTTGAAGCTGACAAAAGTACAAAAATTGATGCTAAAAATTACAAGGAATAATGTGGAAGCCCCCTAAAGTTATTAGCAGAAAACTGTATTTAGCTAAAGATTCACTATAAACGAGAAAATAAGCTAAAAGAAGTCTTACAAAGCTCTAAAGTGAGCGATTTTATATAATTCAGGCCTACCTGCTGCTAGTATTCGGAGCATTTTGCACGGCCGATTCTTCTCATGATTTGGTTGTCACTGTCACAATTAACTTTGACATTTCTAAATCGGACACCACCAAATACAACGAATGTTGGTAAGGCAGTGCAGGGCACCAAATTTGACTAACGAACGAATTCGTTACGAAATTCGAAAGAATAAATTTGAAATTTACATAAATTCGCAGAATGCCAGACTTTTAATTTAATAATTTCCTACTCAGTATGAGAGCTTGAATAAATAAATATTTTATTATAAATTATTTGTAAATCTACTGCCGTTTTAATGAAACTGATTAGTTGGAAAATTTCATTTTTGTACCAATTTCATTTTACAGCAGAGGCTTACATTTTGCAAGTTATTCAACAAATCTATGAATTAATTATATAAATAATCAGAAATTAGTTCTTCCTACAATTCTGGCCATAACAAGGAAGTGCAAAAAACGTATAATCACTTTGAAATATGTTCATCACAATTTCGCAAATGTTGAGAACTGAAAAAAACAAAGGGTCTAGCCGTGTTAACGAAAATGCATGACGAGCCTGCCCCCAGTAGGAACATGTATTGTTGCATACACCATCATGTAGGGCAGGGGACTGGCAGTCAATAAAAATATATTTTTCGTCTCTAAAGTACTGCGTCCTTGAGATATATAAAAAAAAACTTTTTTTTAAACTCGTATATTTAATAAACTATATTTTCTATAATTTGCTTTTGATTGACCACTTCGAAAAAAATACTAAATATTGCTCTACATATCCTTTAGTAGTATGCCAAATTTCATCAAAATTCACCTTATCACTGTAGTGTTTCTCCTAATGGGTTACGGTCGCCAGGCAGTGTTGCAATCTGATTTCGATGAACAGCCTGGAGGAAAAATCTGGGAGCAGCCACAACTCTACAACTCCACTGGAGCAGATAAATTAGCTATAATTCCGAGCAAAGAAGGTATAACATGAAGACCTTACATACTTACAAACAATTTTGTACGCTGGGGTCGCTATATAAGAACCTCAGCATTCAGCATTTCATAAGCCGACCCCGTAGAAGCCCAATCGTGTGTTACGCGCTTTTCAGCTATTCAAGCTCTTGAGTTCTCTCAAATTTTAGCTCACACACTAGGATTGAACATTCATTGATCACGGACGGTATGTGTGCGGCAAAAGGTTCAGCAGCTAAACTATTACACATATGCTCCCTCATCGCTTCATCTCTCCTTAAGAACCCCCTTACGCCGATCGCACAAGGTTAATTTCAGCGAGAATTTCGTCAAGCATGGGTTTGTACTGGGTGCAAGTTCCTTATGTTTTTGTTCTTTGAAGAGCAGCTTGTTAAGCGTTGAATCTTTTTAGTAGAAAGAATTTCAGTCGCCCAAGCAATAACAATAGAGTGTCGAATTATTCACTTATGCTGCAGTTCTTGCAACAAGTATTTTTTCGATGTGCAATACATTTCCTGAGCACTGCCTTAAGTGCCGGCCGGCTATGCTTTCACATGCTTCTTTGTCTTGCAACGTGAGTACCCCCTAGTATGTGGATGAGTGGGTGGCTTGTATGGCCTGGCACTGAATCTCAGCTTAATGGATTATGAGTGCTTGCGACAGGTGTTGCACTTAAGGATTTCGCCTAGGTTCTTTCTTATTCGAGTAAAGTACTCAAATAGGTTCATCACAATTACCCTTTTTGAAGAATTTACAAAATTGAAACACATTATACTGATATACACTATTTTTTTTTTCAGTCCCACCTCGAAATTTTGTGGCTAATACCTAAACAAACATTCCCTGAAAATTGGAGCCCTTAAAAATAATATTTAGTACTAGACCAAGACGCATAAAGATTTCCCATATAAAATACACGTGAACTTTGATTATTTTTCTTCAAATCTCTACAACTCAGAGGCATTTTATGGCACAATCTTGGGCAATGGTAGGGTTTCTTCAGAATTGAATGCTCTACAAAAGTGTCCATTGCTGCGTAACCCTAACTCCCACCAGCGAGGTAGTAAGGGTCATTGACCCCAAATTTTCCACGAAATTCTCGCTTTTTGCCCCTATCTCGTAAACAACAAGAGGTGCAGAAAAAGTGAATATTATAAACTTGTAGCAAATTCAATTTCCTCTAAAAAGTTCTTGAACACCAAATCGCTAACATCGATATTTCTTGAGATATTGGGCTTTGAAGTTGAGGTAGTGTGGAAGTTTCATGTATTATTGAGCTAAATTGTAGAAGCACTACCTCAACTTCAAAGACCAATATCTCAAGAAATATTGATGTTAGCGATTTGGTGTTCAGAACTTTTTTGTAGGAAATTGAATTTGCTACAAGTTTGTCATATTAACTTTTTCTGTACCTCTTGTTGTTTACGAGATAGGGGCAAAAAGCGAGAATTTCGTGGAAAAATTGGGGTCAATGACCCTTACTACCTCGCTGGTGGGAGTTAGGGTTACGCAGCAATGGACACTTTTGTAGAGCATTCAATTCTGAAGAAACCCTACCATTGCCCAAGATTGTGCCATAAAATGCCTCTGAGTTGTAGAGATTTGAAGAAAAATAATCAAAGTTCACGTGTATTTTATATGGGAAATCTTTATGCGTCTTGGTCTAGTACTAAATATTATTTTTAAGGGCTCCAATTTTCAGGGAATGTTTGTTTAGGTATTAGCCACAAAATTTCGAGGTGGGACTGAAAAAAAAAATAGTCGCGAAAAAAAAAGCACCCTAATATTACATATATATTACAGATAGTTTAGACTCACTACCTTATCTAGGATGCTTTTATAAATCACGTTGCCTTACCATTTTGGCATTATTAAATACTCTGGATCATTCCACATTTTATCTGACCTTGTAAGATGCATGGTGACTATAGATCTTAATGTTCATGCCAACTTCCCTCTGAATTGGATCCATTTCAATACGAATGGCGATTCACTGGGGATTATTACTACCTCGTTTTCCTCTCCAAACTTTAATGGAGTCAGGTAAAGTTGTAGCTCCAAGCACGATAGAATTTAGTTTATCCACGACTTTTCTCAAGTGAATTTCAGTTTTTATGCAAAGTTCTTATGTCACAATTTCTGTAGGTTCAGAACTTTCAGGTTTTTCTTTCAAATGCGTTCTCTCGTGACGCTTACAGAGAGTATTCGTAGTGAAACCTTTCGAACAGTGGCTACACTTAAAGGGTCTTTCCCCTGTATGTTGCTTATTATGAACTTTGAGGTGCGTCGAGGTCGAAAAACCCTTTCCGCACTCGAGGCAAATATGTCGTTTCTCATTCGTGTGTGATCGTAAGTGCGCAAGTAGATCACAATTTCTTCTAAATGTTTTAGGACATTTCAAGCATTCGTAAGATCCTTTTTTTTCCATGTGAATTTCCTTGTGCAGCGTCCACTCTCTCCAGGTTACGAAAGTCATTCCACAATCACTGCAGACGCGTGGTTTCTCATGCGATTTCTGGTGCCACTGACGTCCCCCATATGATTTAAAACGTTTAGAACAATATGCGCAACCGAAGGTTTTTTCATCGGAGTGGGACTTCTTGTGACGAGTAAGAATTGTCGTCGTGGCAAAACTTCTCCCACATTCAGAACAAGTGCATGGTTTCTCTTTCGTGTGCGATCGCATATGAATCCTTAATTTGTACTTTTCCCCAAAACCTTTGCCGCATTCAGAACAAACGAAAGGTTTTTCTTTCGTATGCGTTCGAACGTGAACCCGGAGTTGAGTGCCGGTCGTAAAATGTTTAGAGCAGTAGAGGCATTGATGAGGTTTTTCTCCTGTATGGGACATGTTATGAATTTTCAGCCTTTGAGTTGTACTAAAACTCTTTTCACATTCAGAACAGGCGAACTGTCTTTCATTCGAGCGTGTTTGCATGACAGTGTCGAGAGTTTCAGTATTAAAATTCACCTCTACTTCACTTCCGAGCTCAATTTTCATTTTTGACGTGTTGGTGGAGTTCAGAAGTTCTTCTTTCAGTTGAAGATCATCTTTAGGGGCTGTAAATAATTCATACACGAATACTTAGAACGTTTTTAAAAAGAGAAAACTCACACACATCTGGTTCTTTTGTTTTTGGTCCAGGGTTGACTTCCTCATATTCGCCCAGATTGAAATTGGCTTTTAATTCTAACTTATGGTCAGATTTTAGAGTTTGATCTTCAAAATCTAAGTTCGCAGCATCCGCAAAATTCTCCTCGTATTCAGCTTTGGGTTCAATTTTCAGCACGCTCGAGGGGGGCACAATTTCTGTTTTAGACTCACTTTCATCTTCTATGATAAATAAATATGTAATAAATAAAAACTACCATTCAGAAAATGGAAAACTCACCATCAAAAACCCCATTACTTGTCAAGATTTTTTGCTCAAGCGGATTGGACTGGTAAAGGTTTGGCTTAGCTTTGAAATCTTTTACTACCTTTTCGCAGCACATTTTACAGAGGTAGTCGTCCTGTTTGGCCTAAAATCAAAACATTTGATCACATTTTCGTAAACGAAGCACCTTCAAAATCAGAAAAGATTCAGACCTCCAGTCCCAACAGATGGTTTACTTTGAGGAGTGTCGAGGTCGAAAAACCGTTTCCGCATTCGTGACAAATGTGAGATTTTTCCTTCGTGTGTGATCGTAAGTGAACTATTAGATCACAATTTCTTTTAAATATTTTAGGACATTCCAAGCATACGTGAGAGTCTTTTTTTTTAATGTGAATTTTCTTATGCAGAGTCCACTCTCTCCAGGTGACGAAAGTCATTCCACAATCACTGCAGACGCGTGGTTTCTCATGCGATTTCTGGTGCGACTGACGTCCCTGATGTGATTTAAAATATTTAGAACAATATGCGCAACCGTAGGGTTTATCTCCGGAATGGGTCTTCTTGTGACGCCCAAGAATTGTTGTCGTGGCAAAATTTCTTCCACAATCAGAACAAGTGTATGGTTTCTCTTTCGTATGCGATCGCATATGAATCCTTAGTTTGTATTTTTCCGCAAAACCTTTGCCGCATTCAGAACAAACGAAAGGTTTTTCTTTTGTATGCGTTCGAACATGAACCCGGAGTTGACTACTGGTCGTGAAATTTTTAGAACAGTAGAGGCAGTGATGAGGTTTTTCTCCTGTATGGGACATGTTATGAATTTTGAGCCTCTGAATGGAACTAAAACTCTTTTCACATTCAGAGCAGGCGAACTGTCTTTTATTCGTGTGTGTTAACATGTGGAGATTTAAATAGCAATTTGATACGAAAGCTTTAGGGCATAACTGGCACAAAAAGGGCCTTTCTCTAGTATGTATCTTCTTATGCATCTTAAGAGTATATATTTTTCGAAAACTTTTACCACATTCCTCGCACACAAAGTTCCCTTGAACATTTGGTTCATTCAGTTCCTCTGAATCTGGGCCCTTATCTTCTGTCATACCTTTGGACTCCTCATCAGCCGTATCCTCTATATCAACTGATTTCTCCTTTTTAAAATGCACGCGATATTCTTCAATATTATCGCTTAGATTCTGCCTGGAATCACTGTCGAGAGTATCAGTATTAAAACCCAACTCTACAACACTTTCAGGTTCCATTTTCACTTTTGACTTTTTCCAAGAGCTTATAATTTCTGCTTTCGTTTGAAAATCGTCTTCAGAGGCTGTAAATAAATCTATACACGTATACTTAAAGCTTTTTTAAAAATAGAAAACTCACAAACATCCGGTTCCTTCTTTTTTGTTTCAAGTTTAACTTCCTCATATTCGCCCAGACTGAAATTTGCTTTTAATTCTAATTTATGGTCAGATTTTAGAGTTTGATCATCAAAATTAAAGTCCGTAGTTTCAGCATTAAAAATGGCAAAATCCTCCTCGTCTTCAGCTTTGGGTTCAATTTTTACTACGCTCGGGGAGTCCCCAATTTCTGTTTTAGGCTCACTTTCATCTTCTATAATAAAATATAATGAAAAAAACATATAGGGTTACCATTCGTCAGGATTTCGCCTGACATGCCAGGCATTTTGCAATTATGCCAGACGCAGGCAAGATTTCGGTTAAGGGGACTGTCCGATTTTTTTACTTCAAAAAATCGATTTTTTTTCGCTTAATCAATAGTTTATACTTTTAAAAATAACTTGTAAAAATTTGGAACCGATATCTTGAGCGGTTCAAAAGTTACAGGTCATTTAAGAGGCGTGCCTCCCGTCGCGCGGCCGTCTGAGTCGATGAGCCGGAGAGCAGGTGCGAGCTATGAAACGCGTGTGAATAGCGTTCGGATTTGTGGCCTTGAATTGAAGAATGAAATATAAGGAGGTAGGTATTTTTGATGTTTCTTTGTTCATCTTTTCGTTAGGAGGGAATTTGGATTTCGTGAGAACATACACTTTTTTCTAGCCAAAATGCACTTTAAACTTTGACAGTGAATTTCTCCGTTCGTCGGAATTGATGGCGGTTGCGCTAATTAAAAGAAAACGGCTCATGATTTTATCTTGAAACTTGGCACACTTATTATTATAATATATACGCCCGTTGTGGTAGAATCACATTTTTTTTTTTTTTTTCAAAGTTATTGCCAAAAAACTTTAAAAAAAATGACGAAAAAACGACCTTTTTTTTCAAGTGTCCGCCTTTTTGTATTTTTTTTCCATTTTAAAAACTGTCCCTATCACAATGGGCTAAATAATGTGTAATTTTTCATTTTAGTTCACCTGAGGCAAAAAGACTCGCGCAACCAGCGGACGGAGCGGCAAACTTTGAAGAGCTGGAGGGGGGGGGGGGGAGGGGGGGGGGGGGTTCCCGGTTCCGGAGTGACTCAACAAAATTCTCTAATGTAGTCGAAGAATCAATAAAATGTTTTAAAAAAAATCGTCATACCTTCAGTAGTTTTCTTGAAAAAAAAATCATTAAAATGACCTATTTTTTGGCTTAATTTGTCAGACATTCTGATTCTAATTTACTTGAATTTATGTCGTTTAACAATGAACACGACCTCGAACTTGTCGCTCACACTAGGGGATTCATACAGTCGTAAATAAATTGGGTGATGAGCGAGTACAAACAAAATTACTAACTCTTTGTTGCACCTATTTCTAATATTTCTAATAATCTGGCTTAAAGAATATCGCCATCACTAAATAAAAATTATTGTTTACAGTATTTCTGGTTGTAAAATGGAAAAAAAAGATTATGTAAGTTTAATCCGGAAATATCTGCAAAATATAACTTTGTTGAAGGGCGGAAAGAGAATGAATATTAAGTATACGGTTCATGTATAAATATCAGCCCAAATACAAAAATTTCCTATATTAAACTTCAATAATTTTATGTACCGATGGTTGAAAAAAATTCCAGTTTTTTGCACGTTTTATGCCCTAAAAAACCATAAATTTTGGAAATAACGAATTTCTTGTAATTTTTTTGTACAAAAACTGCCATATTTAATTTCGTCATTCAAATTTATCAATTTTTGAGCCCGAATTTTGTTTCAGCATACCAGAATACATAAAGAACCTTACCTTTTATCCATTTAGTACTTTGTTACATACATAAAATTTTGGTTCAAAAACATATTATAAAATTAACGATCTTGGTTGTTAATGGGTTAATTGGAATTGGTTTCCCGACTCATATTTTACATAATGCAGTAAGAAACGCTACAGAATCCTTGAATATAGATTTGGAATCTATTGTGACAAAATATATTTTCTGTGTGTACAATAAGAATACAGAAAGTAAAAGGCTTTTGTTATTTAGGGGACGTATATTACAAAAAATTATTATCATATGGCCAGACACAAAAGAAAATCGAAGCAATTGAAAAAGCAAAAGCTTATTATAGAATTCCTAAATATATTAGATTCAGTAAATATAGCAACTAATTTCAGACTAAGTGAAATCTATGTTCCCTGTATGGTAAGAAATTTTATTAAAAAAGCAGAAGGTGCAAAGTCAAATTTGTTTTTCTAGGAGAAATGAAGACTATGTGTTCAAATTGCAAATCAGTCTCCCAAAAATCAGGCTTTTAATAGTAAAATATCTGGCATTTTGAAAATAAAAAATGATGACCCTAACTATTCAGAAAATGGAAAACTTACCATCAAGTTCCTCATTACTCCTCAGAATTTTGTGCTCGAGCGGATTGGGCCAGTCAAACTTCTGCTTAGCTTCGAACACTTTTATTACCTGTTCATAGCACATTTTACAGAGGCAGTCGTCCTGTTTGCCCTAAAATGAAAAACAGTTCACACTTTCGTAAACGAAGCACCTTCAAAATCTCAGAAGAGATTCAGACCTCCAGTCCCAGCACCTGTTTTAGCACAGAATCCAGCTTTTTCCGATTAGAGAGGATATTAATCCCAACTAAATGAGGTTCATTACAAACTAAACAAGTCTTCGACATTTCTGTTAGAAAAATTCTAGTGAAAATTAAAGAAAAACCACAAATTGTTTACCAACAAAGCCAGCTGGTTTTAGAAATGTCACTTAACGGAATGACAGTTACGGAGTGACAGTTACGGAATGAAATGGAATCATTCCGAATTCCAATTCGGATGAATTTAAACTCGACAAAAATGTTGGTAAGGTAGTGCACAATGACAATTCCCAATGGCCCGGATTCAGCTTTTTAAATTGTTTTTGACGGCGAAAAAAAATTAAGAACTTATTTTTAATCCTATTATCATCTTAAAAACCTCTCTTAAAATGTGTGAACGGTTGTTGGATACCGTAATAAATAAACAATATTCTAAAAACCTTAAATATTCATTTTTGTGTACCTCAGCAATCCGAATTCGGAAAATCAACCTGTTCCGATTTTGGGTTTCTTGCATGAAAAAATAATTAATTAATAAGAAATACTCAGAATAGAAGAAAATTGTGCAATTGCACAAAATAAAAATCATCCTCTGCTCCGCTATTTTATAATTTTAAATTTCCCATCAATTTCATGTTGTGACAGCCGACGTCATCTTCAGGTTCAGAGCACAGCGGAGCTCTGTGGCGATTGTTTTTGCGGACAGCAATAGGTTTTGAGTGCAGTAAGCCGGCTCGTGGGATTTGATTACTATTTAACAAAAGCAGCATCGACATGTACGGCTTAATTACGAGGAATCTGAACAACAAAGTTCTCCAGGTAATTGAACCATTGGACCCTTTTCGTCACGTTATTTCTGAAATATGTATTATGTCATCTGTCACTTCGGCGAGAGTTTGCTCGATGTAGTTTACATCTCAAGCAATTATATAATCTCCGGGGAAGCGCTTAATAATACCTTCTAATTAAATTAATCATAATGAATCAATTGTGACGAAGTGAAGGGCCATAGAAGGCTCCTGAGGAAAGGGTTTTGACAGCGCCCTTTTTCACAATATGATTAAAGGATGAGGTTTTGGGGCTCCAACTATTTGGGTAGTTAATTTAAAAGAGTGGAACTTACTTGTAACACTCACTTGGCAATGCAGCTAACAAAAAGTTATTTTGAGTTATAAATAACGCTGTAAAAAGAGATTTTAGCAGGAATGCCTACTAAATATTGAATAAAATTGATCAGCAACTCCAACAGCTTTTCTAGTGACATCCTTAATAAATAAATAAATATATTCCTTATTTCTTGATTTAGAACAATTTGCATATTCAGCAGCTAAGTACAAGTAATTATGAAAAATTGATTTTATTTAAACGGCTTCAAATGCTGATTTTTTAAGTGAAACTACTTGAGAATTTTAGTGAAATGATATTCGAAACTTGGAAAAAAAGGTCCTAGCGAGTAAAGTGATTGGTGAGGACAACTTCCAAAATGCACCAAAACCGCCCCGATGAACAATTCAGCTTCAGAGACTTCTACAGAGTAAAATTCATTTATTCGCACCCCAAAACTTAAATTATAAGTTACATATATCGACGTTAATAAAGAAAATCACACCAGTAATAGGAGCAATAGGAAGGATCGCAAAGTTAAATAGTTTTGTTTCCAGACTAGCATATAATGCTCACGTATTGAGTCATGTAAAATACCTAATAAACATCTGGTCACAAACGCCGCAGTACAATCTAGAACGTTTACAGAGATTAATGAACAAGGCTCTTAAAATATTTTTTCGTCTTCCGTGGGATACAACACCAACAAAAAATGTTTATAGTATTACGAATAATTTTAGCTTGAAGGAAATAATTTATATAGAGAAGGCAAAGTACATGCACAAGGTAATAAACAGAAACGTAAAAAACAATATTGAGTTTACAAAAAATAATGAGGTGCACAGTTATAACACGAGTGAGAGAGAATTTATAAGAATGGATAAGGCGAGAACGGAAAGGAACCGTACAGGGACTCATCAGCAGCGCAAGTGATATTTTTAATAAACTTTCGCAAGAAATAAAAAGGATAGCAGATATAAACAAATTCATAAGAGCCATAATGGATTATGTCAGAAAAGGATTAACTGTCAAATTAATATAGGGTGCAATTATAATCATACTATTGTATGTATAGGTTATATATTAATGTGTTATACTAATGATTAGGTACAACCTAATAAGTAGGATTAGGTAATTCTTTACATAAAAAATATTTTGCGGAGACCATTATATGTTCAAACTGATCTTATACCAGTGCTTAGCTGTCTGAGTTGTTTTTTGATAATTAACTTTTTTTTAAATTCATGTTATATAGGCATTTTAGCAAAGAATCCAGAGAGCCTAAATCCTAACGCCGGGGAGGTATAGAATTAGGTGAATGTTTCCTTCATCATATTATTAAAAAAATGTATATAAATATATAAGTATATATATATATAAACTTAGTGGGAATTACCAATGACGAAAAATATACCTCGTTTATAAAGTATTTTTTTATTCGCATAATAATAAGCAACGAATTAATGAACTTAAACATAATCATGAAATATTAATAAAGAAGTTAACTGCTCTAGGTTTTCCATTTGTGTTCATTAATTGGACCCGCTCGTATCTATCTGGTCGTACTTAGCGTGTTTCATTTTGTTATAATTTTCATTTTATTTATAATTTATATTAATAATATATCCGCGTGTATCACATACTCGGAAATTATATACGCTTATATAGCGAATCTTCGGCTATAATTAAAATTTATTTATTTAAAAGATTTAAAGATCTCATTGTGATTTTATAGAATATTTTTATTATTTTTTAAATTCAATAGTTTTTCCTTCAAATTCAATGTTTGAACTGAGAGCTTTTGTATTTCTCCGCGCTTATTTTTTAATTTATTTTATTTTTTAGGGAAGGCATGAAATTGTGTCTTCTGTACGTGAATGTGAAATTTTAAACTCTGACTTAGACTCCTATAAATGGTGTTCTCTCCCCTTAATGTTGACAAGTTGTGTGCAGGTTTTCAAAAATGTAAAAAAAAATAGTTACAAAGAAATACTTGAGCGCGTCAGATATTAATAGGGTATGCGCTCCAAGTATTTCTGATAACGGAGGAATATTAATCTGCCGGTTTGTATGGTGGGGATGGCCGTACGAAGGGGTACAAAATAATATATAAAAAAATTTATTCGAGCTCGTCAGATGTTCACGGCTGTTAAGTAAACCCTAAAGGAGCTTCTATTCAAAAGACTGAAGATTTGGACGCGACCATAACTAATGTCTGATTTTTTAAAATACAAAAAAAAATCGTGAACTTGTCATGCTGACCGTTAATCTTACAATTATGTGGAGGAATACCCCTAATCTGACGGTTTGAAAAAAAAATAGCTCAATTGTTTTTTAATTACTGAAAGTAATAAAACAATAAACAGAAATTAACGCATATACATATGTATATAAATATCTATCTTATGAATAAAATGTTTTAAAATAATTTTTTTAATTTTCGTCTTCAGTGGAATCATCTTCATATTGGAAATTCGGTTCGATTTGGTCGTTTTCATCTACAACTTCCGTATCTGAAACAAGAAATGGTTAAGATACTTAATAATTTTGTATTTATTTTCTGACGTTAATTTTATAACTTTTTCAAATTTCTTTTGTTCACAAAATACACATTTCGCACTATTATCATTCATTGTCGTAGCATATATTAAACTTATTGCATTTAATGCATAAAACTTTTTTTGGAGCATAATAAACCAACCAAAGTGTTGTACACATACAAACACGAAACGTGTCGTCGTGATCAGCTGTGATGGCATCATGGCGACAGAAACATTGAACTGAAAGTGGTGTAGGGACGGTGCGAGAGAGTGATAGAGAAAGAGTGAGAAGAGAAGAGAGGCGCGGAGTGGGAAATACATAGTTCTCAGCATCTGCACGCACCACACTTTATTAATGATTTTAACTACTTCGGCTTGTGGAAATCGGCAGATTATATTCTGAGCGTGGCCTTTCGACCTTTAAGGGTTAGTATTTCCCGACGTCGTTGAAGCGTAGATCTATTATTATAATTTTGGTGTCGCGGAGATATGATAATGTGTTTCTGTAAAGGTTTTGAGAGCGAAAGAGCTTTCTGTGTCAAAATAACATATATTACAAAAAAAAAAAAACTAAGCGATGGCCCACCCTATAGTAAAAAAATGTTTTTCTTTATTTTATATTTGCTTAAAAATAATTAAAATAGATTTAATATGTAGTACATAGTACATAGTAAATCATTTTATTGGTTTTTAGCATTTTTGAAGCTTAGTTTTTTTCATAACATCGTCATAACAATAAACTTTTTTTTTTTAATACTTCTATTTATCCGTTTCTGTTTGAAATTTTTCAGTATTTCGAAAAATAGACGGTAGTATTAATCAGCTAATTAAAAAATAAATCACATTTATAAGCATAAAAAACTAAACTTTTAATAAATAATTAATAAAACGATTTTTGATTTGTGGAAGTGAGTGGTAGAACATTCCGAGCGCTCCGACTTTCGTCGTATAAGAAACAAATATATTAACTTTATCATCATTGGGCAAAAATGGGCCAGATTAACCCTACTATCTGAAAGTGGACACCAAGTTTCCAATTTGTCATTGTGGATCCACTGTTCAATAGATTTTAAATAAGCGAGCCTAAGAGGTATTATTAAAGAATAGTTTAGCATAAAGGCATTGCCACTTTTAATTTGCTGTATTGAAGTTTTTAAATCGGAAACTCGATTCAACTCAATTAAAAAATCAGTAATCTCAAAAACCTAATTTTTATTATTATTATATTAAAATTCAACATTAAGATAACAATAAGAGCCGGGCCCTTAAAACCATCATATTGATTTTTTTAAATGCGGTATTGTGGTTTAAATTAGCGATCCCAACGAAAAATTACAGTGAATTTGAATATAACAAAAATTCTGTGAGTTTATGTATCATAAAATATAATTTTCAATATTTTTATAGAGATACTCCGGAAATCAGATAAGAAGATTCAACAGCCAAAATCAGCCTAGACAGGCAGGATTTGGGAAAGTGATAATTTTCGCAACACCAATTATAGCTACCGCTGGTGTTATCTCTTATGCTAAGTAAAGTTACTAAATTAAAAATTATGAAAATAAGTTCACATTAAATTAATTGAAGGTACAACGATGAATTCCGACAGACTCTAGTCAAAAATGTTCCTGGAGCTGATACTGTGCTGAAAGTAGTTTTACAAGAACAACGACCATTCGAAGGTCTAACGAAAAAAGTGGAAAATGCAAAATCATCAGTCGTAAATCTCTTCGGAGGAAGCTCAGAACAGAAGGAAGAGAAACCTTTACCTATTGTTAAAAGTAATAATTTTTCTTGGTTGACTTTGGAAAGTATGAAATATATATTAATAAACAATCAAATTGCAGAGTCGCAGAAGCCTGAGCCTGAAAAGCTTGCCGCACCGAAGAGTGTAAGTATTAGCCCTGAAAATAATATAAGATATTTCCTCTGCATTGCATCTACTATTGCATTTTTCAAACTCAAAAGACTGCAGCCAAAGTAGAACCTAAACCATCAGGCGAACAGAAGTCAGCTCCAGTTGAAATAAAGAAGCCTGAAGAAATCATTCCAACTGACTTAACAGAACTAGAGAAGTCCATAGATTTGGCCGCCACAATAGCCTTGCAAGAATACCAGAAAGCAGTGAGGGTACTAAATTCGTAAGTGGGTCTAATGCACCAACAATTTTTGTAGCATTAAAATATTTTTAGGTATAACGAAGATATCAAGAAAGTTGTTGATCAAGCTGTGGAGAAGCTCGATCTTTCTTCATGGACATCTCTCAAAAACAAGACTAGTGCTCGTGACAGTGCAGTGGAGCTGGCAGAAAATTCAGCTCGTACTGCTCTGGAGAAAATAAGTAAGATTACGATATTTTTAGTAGATTTAACATTAGAATGGTTTAATTAACACATTTTTCAGATAAGTACGAAATGCGTTTAAGTAGCGGAGCCTCAACAATTGATCATGAAAAACTGGTGGCATTAAGGCAAAAAATTAAAAACTGGACCGAAAATATCGATCGGGCGAAAGATGATCTGTACAATGCAAAATATAGTGCAAACCTATCGGAAAAATATTGGAAAAAGGTGAGTAATTTTAAATTCATATTAATAGGCGCTGGTGAACTGAGATCTTCTACACTACTGATCAAAAAAAAGTCAGCACACACATTTGTTCTTAATATGTGAACTTTACCCTCACTCCCACCCACTTTTTCTACCTGTACGGAAAAGGGGTTAATTAGAGATATAAAAGGACATGTTTTGAATGGCTAGATCACGGTTTTTCATCGATCGTCGTAGCAAGTGGACAAAAAATCGCAGTTAAATAAAGTGACCTAAATTTTTAGAAAAACCTAAAGTTATTTTAATTACTTTTGATAATGGCTCTGGCGAGACGGTAAGTGTTAATACTATTTTGTTTTTAATTGAAATGATAAATAAATACAATATTATTTAATTTGAGTAATAAAAGTGTAACTTTTAACGACTTTAAGTACCGTACTGTCTCCATGTTTGTTTTTCTTTAAAGTTTTTTTTAAAAATTTAAAAAAATTATAATTATTGCTCAAATTGTGATTCTGTGCTTTAAATATGAATTTGCCTCATAATAAGCGTATTTTGGTTCATTTTCCAGGAAACAATTGACTGAAGCAAACAAAGGATACATTATTGTATTGCACGAAAGTGGGAAATCCCAACGTGCCATCAGAGAGGAGGTGAGAAAAAAAGGTGTCATCATTAGTACAGGTGGTGTGCACAAGGTTATTGCTTCGTATAAGGAACGTGCAACATTTTCCCGCAAGACCAGATCAAGTAGACCACGAAAACTGACCGAGAGAGATAGCCACGCCTTAAAGATGAAAGTTTTAAAAAACAGAAAATCAACATTTGTGGAGCTCGCGGCAAATTTTCAAACTGTTTCCGGATCCCAAGTCAGAAGACACACTATAAGTCGACGCCTTAGGGAGATTGGGTTTCGTAGCTATCGTTGCAGCCGAGTCCCCTTACTTACGGCGACTCAAAAGCGCAAAAGAATCCAATAGGCTACAATTGGACAGAAATTGTATGGTCTGATGAATCCAGGTTTTGTCTGCAATCTGATCGTCCTCAAACCTGTATTAGGAGGTCCGGTGAACAGTACGACCCTCAGTGCGTCCAAACGACTACAAAAGAAAATTTGGGAATAATGGTTTGGGGATGTTTTTCCGCAGCAGGTGTTGGAAAACTCGTAAAAATTATTCAAGGTGTAAAAATAAAAGCGGATATTTACATAAATATCCTTAAAGGAGGACTTGATTCCCACTTTGAGCGATCTCAGAAGTCAATACGCCTTCCAGCAGGACAATGCTGCATGACATACTGCCCAGAATACGAAGACCTGGTTCGAAGAAAAAAATATTCAAATAATGGATCAGTCTGCCTACTCAAAGTCCGGATTTGAACCCTATTGAGAATTTGTGGGACCACATTGATCGAGAAATCCACAAGAATTCCATACACAACATTGATGAACTTTGGCAAGCAGTACAAACTGCTTGGAATAGAACTCCATCATCCTTAATTGAAAACTTAACAATGTCCATGCCGAGGAGGTTAGAGGAAGTTTTGAAAAACAAAGGAGGAAACATCCCTTATTAATAAATATAAGCAAGATTTTCCTGTATATTGATTGCTATGATTTGTGAAATACTTTTGTTAAAATATTTTTACTCTGATTAAGTTTTACCACCCTTATTACACCAATTTATTGAATTTGTTGCTGTGCTCACTTTTTTTTGATCAGTAGTGTATGTGAAACGAATTTTGAAACTATTTATATACAATTTTTGCTGCAACCTTGAAAGGTTGCTGAAAGAGATAACAAATTATAAGAATATTTTTGGATTGATGATTTAAATCTATTTTATTATGGGCAGAGTAATTTAAGCTCGATTAGCCTTTCTTTAGGACTTTAGACTAGTGCATGTTACAAAAAGGGATTATTTCAGAAACGTGTTTTATTTATAGTATACTCGTAAGAAAGTAGGAACAAATTTTCTAAGTTCACTATTTTTTAGATTGCTGTTGCGATTGTTAATGAACGAATATCTCATTAAAATTCAATTTTTTTAGGTCGAGAGTGCCCGGAACTATTTTGTCGAAGAGATTGAATCAATTTTCCCTGGCCTTAATTTGTCAGAGAAAAAACTGAATCTTTCAAAGGACGATTTAGATATGTTTATCATGCATGCATACTCCCATGTGCTCACATACCAGAAGGAATTGCAAAGGTTGCAGCTCGAGGGAGAGGTACAACTAAAACGTGCTATCGAAGCCCTCAGAGGAGAAGATCAAAATGAAGCCCTTAGAGCTCAAGTTGAATTTTACCTTGATAAAGAGAGGCGTAATATTGCAATCGAGAATCAAAAGAAACTTTTCCAAATACAAGCTGAGGCTGAAAAGCAATTGAGACAACAACTTAAGCGGCAGTCAGAGGCACACGTGGATCACCTCCAGGATGCTCTATCGCAAAAGGAAGCAGAATTGAGACGGATATTTATGCGAGAACTTGATGAGAAACTCTCATCAGAGAAGGCTAATTATAAACTACAGCTTGCAACTATGCTTGGGAAACTGAAAGGCATGGACTCTGCTCTTAAAGGTAAATTCTATTTTGATTTAATTAAAACTGCTTAACAAGTACACTTGTGCATGCACTCAGAAATTGATGATGAGCTTAAAGGTACTTCACTACTTAGTAATAGATAAAATAAAATAATAATATAAAATGCTGGGACCTTAAAAAAAATCAAATGAGTCGCTTTCTTTGCATATTAACGTGTAAAATTTCTTACAATGCTGTTTTTTTAATAAAAAATCAAATACAAGAAAAGAAGCGATTCATTTTGTTTTTTCATTACAATCGAATGAACCGGTTTGTTTAAAGCGTTCATCCTATTTTGTAGCGAGAGCTGAATCAGAAAAATGTGCACATCAAGCTCAGTCGCTGTGGGCCGCTTGCCAAGCACTTTGGGCATCTGTAAGAACTGGAGAGCCTGGAGTACATTGGCGACAAAAGCTTCGTCCTTTGAAGAGTGAAATTAAAGCAGTTAACAAGGCTGCTGGTAAGATTTCCTATATTTTGGTGTAAAAACCTCTTATCTGAGTTTTACATATATTTTTTAATATAGCCGAAGGAGATGAATTAGTTGCTGTTGTTCTTCAAAATTTGCCTCAAGAGGCCCAGGCTCGTGGAGTCTATCCAGAAGATGCCTTGCGTGAAAGGTTCCTTAACGTGGAAAAAGTAGCTCGTCGATTAGCCTTGGTGTCTGAGGATGGTGCTTCACTTCCGATATATTTGCTATCATATTTGCAATCTGTTTTTATTTTAAAACCTGATGAGGTAATTTCCGTCGAAGAACTCAAAAATCAAGTAGTTGATTTTAGTAAATTTGACACCTATGATATTTTGAATCGTGCCAGGTAATAGTGTGATTTTTTTTTAAATTTAGTGACATAAACGTAAAGTTACATTATTATCAACAGATACTTTATGGATCGCGGTGATTTAACGCAAGCCCTTAAATATATGAATCTTTTGCGAGGTGCTCCACGTAAAATCGCAAAAGACTGGATGAACGAAGCACGACTTTTGCTTGAAACTCAACAGGCCGCAAATACCCTCATGGCTCATGCTGCGGCAAGTGGGCTTCTGTACTTATAAATGTACACTGTACAACACCGCGAGCATATAAAATTATAAATATATATTTTTTTTTCTATAGTGATTGTATAGCGCCCGCAATAGCGCGAGATTGTAAGTTTACTAAATAATATTGGCGATCACTGTTTATATTGGGTTATCATTTTGTGCTACATTGGTTGAATAAAAAGTGAAAAGTAAACGATTTTTCCTTATATCTGCTCGTACTAGGTTATTAGCTTATTAAATGAGCCGGCCTCACCGGTGTCTTAACTCTAATCGTAACTTCGCTAAAATTGATTTTAACCTTACGAAGCGCCAAATCAGGGATCAACTTTGTTTGGGTTACTTTTCATGACTGCATACCATTTTTGCAGTAATCAGTATTAAGTTAATTATTAATTAATTCAGCTAATTATATAAGGTAAGATATTTCATGAAGTGTCACCTTGAGACAATGGTGCAGTAGGATTTTTAACATTTATTTTTCAAAAATTTAACTATTGGCTATCACTGAAAATTGAATTGGTAAAATAATATGCGCCTTAAATCAATGCTTTCATAAATAATACTAACTTTTATTCAATCTCTAGGATCATTGTGACTAAGTATAAGAATTTTATTATTTTTCTGTATTACCTTAATTAATTGGTACTGTTTTTACACGGTTATTTATCGACTTAAGGATTATCGCAAACCCTCACGTTCTCAAATTATGCTTAACTTTGGGAATTTCTTTATTATACATATAGTATATTTTAGCACAAATATTTTTTATAGATTTATAGAACTCAAAATAGCGGCTGTTTCCAAGCTATTTGGCAGCTTGAAAATGTTTGAAGAAAAATATGTTTCATGATTGACCCCCTGGTACACAGGAAGTAATTAATGTTGGTGGTAAACTCAAATCAGTTAATTCTATTTTTATTGTTTATTTTTTTATGAATTATTTAAATAAAAGGTAACAACAGTTATATTTTAAGTCAGTTCTAATGAATATTTTGTGTTGAAATCTTCATTTGTTCTCACTTAAACTAAATTTCTCCTGTAGCTCATATTTCCACCGCATGTACGCCACTCGCATCCTGTCCCAAACATTTTCGGGAGAGTCCATGGCCGGCCGGACATCGAGAATTGCAAATTTATAATCGTTGTCTACGTCTCCTCCGTCGTAGTAGTCTATAATATAGCGTACATCCTTTCCGCACCTATCGATAATCCAATCGTGTCGGTCGAAAGGTAATTCATATCTGAAAAAAATAAATAAATTCTTTTAAATATCCTATATTCGGAACGGCTTTGAATTCTGTCAGATTTAAGAATATGAGGAATTGGCTGTTTTTAAGAATTTGATTTTCTACAGGGCTGTGAGCAATGCAGTATCAGTATATTTGAGTTTATAATTTTTGATTTTACTGGTATAATGAAAAGTCAAATATAAGGTCTTATGGATTTTATATGCCTAATTTAGTCCCTTCCAATTACAGGACATCAAAGAGCTGCACGCACTCAAAGCCTGTGGATGAGGTAGCTTGCAGAATGGTCTTAAACCAAGACTGTAACAAGAAGAATTACTGAATTGCAATTCAGTCAACTGGAAGAGCTGAATTCTTAATAACAGCCTTATTCCTAAAAAGTTACCCATATCTCAATCTTACCCAAGCCAACTCCTGAAACGAGCCCTAGGGCTGTATTCTGTAGCTTTTCCTCCGAAACTTTTGAGGCGTGGATTGCTGCACTCCTTCGCGTGCAGGGCTTCCCACTTGAGGACCTCTCTCCAAGCCTGCTCGTTGTTGGCATTGTGTATCCGAATAATATCGCCCATGTCCTTTGGTGTGATGTCTTCCTTCTTCCAGCGCCAGCCCTTGCGTAACATTGCGTTCCAGAACATTTGCTGGCTGGGATACACCCAGAATTCCTGCTTCCCGTCCTGTGTGGCTTTCGGGATGCTGGACACTTGCCGGTCGGTGGGCAGGGGGAAGGGCTGGTCGGGAGACGGCTGCTGATTCGGAGGTGGCATCATGTTAAGTGGATTTATGTCTGAGCCTTCTTGCTTCACTGGACACTCGGAGGCGGCCAGCTGCGCAGCCTGCTTCTGGTGCATGGGACATTCTGGTGGCGGAGCACCCGTCTTCGAGTGATCCTTGTGATAAGATGCCTGATGGGTAGCAGGTCCGACAATACCTGCCGCGATTCCTTCGGCCGCTGAAACAGTGTTCCCCATAGCTCTGAAAATCGATTAAGGTTAGCTCTTGATTTATGATAAGTTACGTAATAATGTTTACCTTTTCCTTTTGGGAAAACAAACACAACGTGATTTATGCGTCTAATTCTCCAATTTTAGTCTTCTCAATGCTGAAAAACTCAAGAAATTTCAAATTCTTCGCCAAATTTACACAACGAGCAGAAATGTCACCCCCGAGATCTTCCGAATTTAGGTTAAGAAAATCTCTCTTTGCCAGCCGCAGCGACATCTTGAATTGGATTTTTAAAATAATGTTTTCCTTTTAAAAGAGGGAAATTCAAAAGTGAGTTTATCTATTTATTTTTTTATTTAGCTCGTCAATATTAGTGTAATTATAATTAAAAGCGCGTGACATTGTCGTTACCGGTCCATGAATACCGTAATTTGTGCGATGATAAGTGAAAGAAGCTCCAATCTCTTGTCAAACGAGCTTGCAAAGACAAAATCTCAGAAATCTACGCTGCAGTGTTTCAAAGCGATTAATATATTTCATATAGTAAGAAGACCAATACTTGATCACTCATACCGACTAGGCATGAATGGGGTGAGGACCTGCTTAATCGTATAAACTCGATACAGGTTTATACCGATGGCTCTAAGTTAGAAGGCAGGACTGGTGGCGGAATTTACTCCGAACACCTAGGCCTCGAAACGTCGTTTCGTTTGCCAGACCACTGCAGCGTCTTCCTTCCAGTCTGAGGTTATGGCTATCACTGAGGCCTTACAATGGCTGCGAAGGAACATGTCAAGCTCTGAGGACATTTCCATCTTCACGGACAGCCAGGCCGCAATCAAGTCCCTCACGGGCGTCTTCACGACCTCAAGGGTTGTAGCAGACTGCCGCTCTCTGCTAAACGAAGTAGCAGAGAGGGTCAAAATTAACATTATATGGGTACCGGGACATAATGACATCCCGGGTAATACTAGGGCGGATGAGCTCGCCAGAAAGGGTACAACCCTACCGGAGGAGGATATCATCCGGGATATAGGGGCACCGCTCGCCTATCGAAAGAAGGAGATCTCGCAAGTGTATGCGAGTATCGCAAAGAATAGGTGGAGGAGAGAATGCACATGTGCGACCACCAAACTTATCTGGCCGACTTTCGACCGAAACAGGTCAAAGAGCCTTATTTTACTCAAAAGAGCGTCCATTAGCAACGTCGTAGCTGTGATAACTGGGCATTGTCTTGTGGGGAGACATGCCAGCAGACTAGGCGTTTCAGTAAATGACTCATGCAGAAGTTGCCAGAATGAGGAGGAAGAGGAAAGTATCAACCACCTCCTCTGTCACTGCCCAGCGCTTGCGCGGCATAGGTACCAGCACCAGGGCGCTACTTTCTTTGATGACCTGTCAGACCTGAGTGTGAAGAACGTCAGGGACATTGAACGCTTCATCAAAGTCTCGAAATGGTTCGACGGTTAGTTAAAATCGGTGTCGTCCCGAGTGGTATCACAATGGGCCTTGTGTTGGCCTAAGTGTGCCTCTTTTTGGCAGCCACAACTACCTAACCTAACCTAAGAAGACCAAACTGAAGTGGTATATTAAAGTACCTACAGGCCTGACAATTGAGCAATAGAGGGTCTAAGTGATCTATTTATTTGTTCAATATTTATATCCCAACTAATGCAACATCTGCAACTGAACTGCTGATTGTTGATCATCTCTCCGACTGTGGTCTTTGCTAAATTAGTGGTGTCAAAAATAACCTAGGTCGTCAGCTTGACCTAATATTTTCATCCAACTCTATTAATTCTTTTCTTAATGAAAGTAACTACCTTGTTTCCATCTCATCCCTAAACAATCCTCAATTATCCATCAAAAACTGTGCTGGCATTTTCTACACAGTCCTATTTAATTGCCTGTCCCAATGTGTCCCCTTGGAACCTATAAAAACTTGCTCTTCTGCCCCACCTTGGAATGATGAAGAACTTCGATTTATCCGTAACAAAAGAAACAAGCTATGGCATTCCTATCTCAGTTCTAGGTCCGACCCAGACTACTCTTCTTATCTTGCCGTATCTATCCTCTTTTCCAAACGTTGTGAATCTCTCTACAATGAATACCTTGACCGCATGGAATTTAATAAAACTCATCTCTGACCATAAGCAATTCTATAATTTTATCAACTTAAAAAAGAAATCTAATGGATACCTTTGACACTTAAACTTGGTGATTCCTCTTCATCCGACCCTGCTACCATCGTCAATCGTTTCGCTGATTTCTCTTTCTGACGGTGCATTTCTCTGTTCTTGGAAAGTTTCATATATTGTCCCAATCCACGAAAAAGGTTGTAAAAACGATGTTTCAAATTACCGTCCCATAGCCAAACCTTCCTGTATTCCCAAACTTTTCGAAAGCCTTGTCTACGACACCATGTATTTCCATTGTAAGTCCCTTCTTTCCTCTGTACAAGACGGTTTTCTTAAAGGGAGATCCACAACTACCTGATAGTTGTTGTGTCACGAACGCTACAAGGTATAGAAAGTGGTGACGAAATTGACGTTATTATCTCCTGGATTAAGCCCTACCTCGATAATCGGCAATACATGATTCGATTTGACTCAGCGGTTTCCAAACCCTTTACATCCCTCTCCGGCGTCCCCCAGGGCAGTCGCTTGGTTCCATTAATCTTCATATTATCCATAAATGATGTTGAGTTGGTAATCAAACACTCTGATATATTAATTTATGCTGATGATATAAAAATCTCCAAACGTATCTTCAACCTATCTACCTCGGCACTCCTTCAAGTTGACTTAAACAACTTTTCTACCTGGTGCCTAAAAAACTTCCTTGACCTGAACATTTCCAAGTGCCAATCTATCATTTATTCCCGCAAGCGTCTCCCCGCCACTCCTCAGACTTATTTTCTGGAGACCCCATTCCAGCAGTCAGCTCTCTCCGTGATCTGGGTATCATCTGTGATAGTGAACTCAATTTCCATCCTCATATCGATCACATCATGAGCAAAGCTAACTCAGCTTTAGGCTTTATTAAACGCTGGTCTAAGGAATTCTCCAACCCCTATGTCACTAAAGCGCTTTACATCTGCTTTGTCAGGCCCTACTGGAATATGCTTGTCAAGTTTGGTCACCCTCTCAGCCAACAGTTATCAATAGAATTGATTCAGTGCAACGCAGATCCTTCCGCTTCGCGTTACGTGACCTTCCCTTGATTGATAACCTTAATCTTCCTCCTTATGAGGACCGTTTAAAACCGATTAAGCCCCAACCTTTAACAATGCGGCGTGACTTCGCTGATATAATCTTTATCGATCAGGTCCTAACCGGTTCCATCGACTGTCCCGAAATTTTGCATAACATTTACATCAACACCCGTCCTCGCAACTTAAGATCCTTTCCACTCTTTCGCCTGAACAGTCACCTCACCAACTACGGACACTTCGAACCTATCACTAGGATGTTACGCAAAATTAACAACTCTGCCACCATCGATTTTCACTCAGACAAAACCTCCCTCAGATGTGTCCTTTACCAGCCCAGCCCGCCACTATAATTATGCCTCCTTTGTTTCTCCCCCTCTTTCGAATTTACCTTTTAAGTATTTCAATTTTAGTTTAAGCTTAGTTTAAGTTTATCTTTTGTAGCTTGTTTAAAGCGAATAAATAAATAAATAAATATTCATCAAATTCTGATTACTGTACAATAAATGTAATTAATTTAAGTAAGATGTAAACATTTTTACTTTTTCGTCTCGGAACAACTGCTTTTATTTTCCAGTCATTTCACTTTTTTCACTTTGTCATTATCACAACTCAACTTAAACTGAATATCCTTTCACCGAATGGGTTGCTTTTATACCCCCTTAGAGCAGGTCAAATTATTGCATCCCTCCCCCTATCTTACATTCTTCAATTATGTGTATTATTGAAACTAACTGCATGGTGCGGTTTTTATGACCGCAAGTATATGTATAATGAATAGAAGAGGACCAAGATGACTACCCTGAGATGGAAATAGGTTCGCGATATGTCGTAATTTTGAACGTTAATAAGATTTGGTATTACTCTTAAGAGATATTGTCAAAAAATATGATTAATTCAAGCAAGAAATTTAGTACCGGTCAATTTGACCGGTCTTGGTAGTTCTAGTGTTAAGTATCTCCCTATGTAATACACCGCGAAAAATGACTCGCTGAGCTAGATAAGAAAATTTATAAAGTAGACTTCGTAGATTACCGCCTGAAAAAGTTTAGTTATACAACATAAATTGGTTACCAGTGTGTAATTAGATATGTTAGACTTGGAACCCTTTTTGTAGCTTAATAATAACAGAAAGTTTCCAGGATTTCGAAAAGACGCCAAGGTACATACATATATGGTAAATTAAATAAAAAGGACAAAGTAGGAACAAGAGGCAAACTCTCGATCAGATCCACACACTAGAAACTATCGAACAGACATGACATCTGATCTAAGAGCTTAGCGTAATTGGAGAAAGCCTTGTCAAGTGTGAATTATTTTTAAAACTAACATTACAGCTGTTAATATCACAGTTATCTTCTATAAAAGCAATCTCAACAAAATCAGCAAAGAGATTAGAAATAGGATTGCCACTGTCAGTAAACCCAAGCCTTACAGACAATGGGTATCCCTTGTACCACTCGTTTAAAGTTAACATAATTCCAAACACGTCTAGGATCCTCGCGAAGGGGATAAACGAAGATTGGGGTTCAGTGATTGTTGAGAATATAGAGAACAATAATGAACCTTGTTGGCGTCGTCTCTAGAGACAAAAAATTTCTTCCAGGCTTTGTATTTTAAATTGTTCAAGTGTTTTAAATTGATATTGATTGGACTTATTGGAGTCATAAAAAGAAACAACTATATATCACTAAAAAAAATATACAGTATGTGTTCAAAAAATTAGAAATTGAAAAATTCGGTAAAAAGTGTTTTTTTCCCGAAATAAAACCCTTTCCCAGGAAATTTTGTCAACTATACCGGTTGGTAGGTAATGATTCCAAGATATTTTGGCAATTAGGGATATATCATTTGTGTTCCGACCAGTATAAGATTATATTGAAAGACGTTCTTTATCAATTAATTTATGTATGTGAGGTCGAATTACATATTCATGCAAGACGGAGCACCTTGTCATACATCGAAAGTACTTAAAGATTTCTTAAATGATGAGGAAATTAAAGTTCTTCCTTGGCCCGGCAATTCTCCGGATCTAAATCCAATAGAAAATTTTTGGGCATATTTGAAATCGATAGTGTATAGTCGTCCGAACCCAACAATATCATTTATTTAAAAATATATCGAAAATATTGGGAATAACGAGGAAGGTCTTAAAGATATAATTAAAGCATGTATAGCAAGTATGCCTAGAAGAATTCAAAAAGTTGTGAAACAAAAAGGAGGAGTGACGAAGTTGTAATTCAAATATTTATAAATGGTCACTATCAATATGCTTAAATGTAAAATAAACGGTTTTTTTTTTTGAAAAAATACTTCTATCAATTCAAAACTCTTACATTTGTTTCCCTTTTTTCTCCATGTGCGTCTAATTTTTTGAACACATACTGTATTGCCTTTGGTAAGTTATGGGTTAATAATATGGAGCCAAATCATAGTAAAGAAACTGCAAATTACACCGGGATTGTAAAATAGAGCCATGAGATCAATGTTTATTTTTTTTTTTTTTTAATATTCCAATTCAACCTTAAAAGTATACAATAGAAGTCTTACAATTTAGTGCTAGAATTCAAATTCAGTCAACTATAATATTATTGTTTATGCATGAGAGGAAAAAGTACTTAAATAACATATAGTTTTGAGAAAAATAGTTTACTGAAAAAAAATTATAAGAACTAAAGCTATTTTTACATACTACTAAAGCTGCGGACAACTAAGTTATCCTGCGTCAGTTCTGGTATTATTAAGGTTTACATAATTCCTTAATTAATATGTTTTCGGACCAAGAACAACTTGCGAAAAAATTTTCCGAATTAATTTAGTAATTTAATAAAATCCACACAACGATGCCGTCAAACAAAAATGTTGGCATAAATTTCACTTTAATTTCAAAGCAGCATGATAATTTTGAAATTGAGTACAATCGAAATTCCTAGTACATTTTTAATTTTGAATAACTTTAGCATGTTATTTTTTCTGCTTCAAGCTAATCAATCATTCAGGTATTTTTCAATATTCATGAAAGCTGTAATTTGTTAACAGGGCGAATTCTTGAAACAGTTATGTCGTTATGTTCAATTAATTTTAATATAATAATATATATGTTTGTTTATTCATAAGGTAGTTTTGTTATATTGCAAACTTAATTAAGTTGAACATTTTTACTACAAAATATGTTGAATACTAGGATACATTAATAAATCGCATAAATTCGTGCAAAATTATGTTAAAATATGTAATCAAAGAGATCTACAAGACAACAATAGTTGTTCCGATTGCATTAACTCTCATTTTTCTTTATCGCTTTTTCCATTAAGATTGGACAATTTGGAAATGAATTGATTGACACTTCTTTTAAGATATAAAATGATAATGCCCGCACGCTTAGTAACTTGATAGTAAAAAATCCATCAGTCTTGATTCAACGCTTCAGTTTACAATATGGGTGTCTTGAGATGTAGCCTTTTTTTTTTGATATATTTCTCATTTGGGTCATCCTTAAATCTGCAAAATAGAATAATTGATGGTAAAGGCACCTTTGATCACGAATTTCCATTTGTGGTGTCGTTTCGTTGGTATAACGTGCATCACTGTGCAGGATCGCTTTTATCGTACCGGCATATAGTAACTGCGGCGCATTGCGTAGTCAATGGTACGTCGGATATGTCGCAGTATAGTGTTCACGTGGGGAGTAACAAGCTGACCAATTTGTTGCGAGTGGAAGTTGCAAATATAAAAGTTCATGAGAAATACATTGGTCAATCGGATTGGTGGAAAAATGATATAGCAATTTTAATAGTAAGTCTTATTCTTATACCAAGTCCCAAACAGTTGCTTAAATTATATTTTTCAGTTAAAAGAACCAACACCTGCAAATTTGTTCACCTTAGTTACACCAGTCAGAATCCAGACAACTCCGGTAAACGAAGTTGCAAAATTAACAGCAATCGGTTGGGGTTTTACCACGGTAAGCCGATCAAAGGATTTTGTTCATATATTTTCTTAAAATTTTTGTTTTTCACAAGTATCCCTCGAACTTTCTACCCACTGTGCAGCAAAAACTTGAAAGTCAAGCTCTATCCTACAAAAAATGTAAAGATTTTTGGAGTTCAGTTGTTCCTTCCCAACTCTGTTTTTGGAATGGAGAGGGTGGAGGTAGTATTTGCATGGTAATCAAATTTAATTTTGTATGAATTTAATTAGATTAAACTATTCATTACTTTAATTATGTCAGGATGACTCTGGCGGACCACTTGTATCCGGATTGGAGAATCAGCTTGTAGGAATTTTATCGTGGACCACATCCTCCTGTACGGATACTAAGCCCAGCGTGGCTCTCAGAATTTCAGATTTTCTTGATTGGATAAGAGAACACACCTTTGAAGACATTTATGCTTCAAAATGATTTACCTTTTTTTATATATTTTATGATCATATAAAAATAAAATAAATTTAAAGCGTTTTTATTTTTAGTATTCAGGTATGGTTAACTGAACTTAAGGGGGTAGTACACTTCTTAAGGCCTTTTTTTAAAGATTTATAGATAACTTTATTTTGATCTTGCAAACTTTTTATATATGATACAAGTAACATTCAAGAATATAAAATTTTTTTTTCTTTTTTCTTCATAGGGCCCTAATATGGCTGCCTGAAGGTGACCCCTTTTTAATCTGGCCGACATGATATCTCGACTTTGGAACGTCTGAAACAAACAAGCTATCGCTCGAACTAGGATAAAAAATGTTGGTAAAAAAATAAGAAAATGGCGGACTTTTTAATTTTTCGGTAATTTTTTTTTGCAAAAAATTGTTTAAAAAAAGGGTTAAACATTAACCGATTTTCAAAATCCTAGTTCGGGCGAGAACTACACATGTATAGAGTATCCCATAAAAATTTGAGCCCGATCAGACCAATAGTTTTTTCAAAATCATGTCGGCCAGGTCAAAAAACGTGGTTTTGAGAAAAACGCGTTTAAAGTTTTTATTCGATAATTTTAAGGTGCAATTAGCGTAAGGCACCGCTACAAATGTGTCTATAACTTTTTTTATATATCGAATTTCTCAAAACGGTTTTGGGAGAACATTTCTGTGATATATTAGAGCACATTTATGAAATAAAAAAAAAATCGTTTTTTTCAAAAAAGAGAAGTGTACTACCCCCTTAACTGCTTTTTGTAGTTGACAACGCACGACCACGGCATTTGAGTTGAATTATAATTTAATTAATGTCGAACTACCAGAAGGAACTTGTTACTTATTTTTTATTTTATTAAATTTATGTATCCTGGGTTAAAGGTTTTGTAACTTTTTTTCACTTAATTATATTTATTCTTTTCCGTAGTCGGGTTTGAATTTTTTAAACTTTCTCCTTTATTTTAAACTTTTCCGTTTTTTAATATTATACTATATTTATATTTTTGAACTCCCACTCGATACGATAGCAAAAAAAAATTTCAGAGACCCCCAATTTTTGGATGTAACATCCGTCATATTGACTTCGTTCGTATAAAATGTAGTCTACATATATATCACCCGAACCATAATAACGAATCTATTGGCATCTCATTTATCAAAATCGGCTCAGTAGTTTAGGCGCTATGGTGGAACATACGTAAATACAAACATTGGATACTTACATACATACATACATAGACTGCTAAGCTCATAACCCTTCTTTTTGGCTTTGCCGTAGTCGGCTAAACAAAAAACTGAGTGTCGTTTGAAGGAAAATCAATTTTTCATATTTATTTGGGCTTGGCTAACCAATTCAAAAATTATTTAGAGCAAGCAAAAAACGAATCTAGTCTGGAATTTTTGTATTTGCTGACACCAAATCAACATCCCCAAGTGCAAAATCCCTAAGAATTACACATCAAATGGAAATTTTGTACAAGGAATATCTTTAATTAAGGAAACTGTTTGCATAAGGATGATTCTAAGTGCATACATTTTTACATTTACAAAAACTGAACTGGAGAATACTACTTGTTTTTAAGTACGGTGAAAATCGGTTATGACGACTTCGGTTATAATGTCATACTGGATATAACGGTCAAATCTTTTCTTTTTGGTTGGCCAGCGTAAATTTTTTAACTTATTTCCACTGGCTATAATGGCACTGGTTACAAACTATCAACAGAATATAACGAAAGATTTTCTGCCAATTTTCAGCCACGTATATCGGCTATAACGGGACAAAAAATGTTCTCTTCATATTTTCCAGTACAAGCTCCTGATGTATCTCAAGCAATCGCAGCAATTGAAATAGTGAAAAGGTATTGGGTCGTATGCACAAAAGTGAGTTAAATCTCAGAGTTTGAGTTAACTAGCTTTATCTCATGTTCTAAGATCAAGCAGCAAAGGTGAACTCGTACTCACTTTTGTATGCAAAAAAAACTAGAAAATACTCATTTATTCGAACTCATTTATTTTTAGATCGATCTTACAATTAATTTAGGTCATGTCTTCCAATAGTGATAGTGAGGGTTCAGTTTTTTCAGACGCGAACCACTTGAACATTTGATTTTAGTAAATAGTTCCTCTGCATTACACGTAGCTTGAACATTTAAAGAGTAATAGGCCTTGCGATTGTCAATAGCTCCAAAGCTTCCGGAAAATTATATTTCTGGTTTTTTGCTTCTTGTATTTCATATGGGGATTTCGGAAATGCAATGCAGTCATACATATTGGCATGGTTTGCTAATTTGCCGTAAATTTCAGTAATTACCCGGGATACTGTAGAATGATATACTCCAATCTCATTTGTTATTCCAGAAAACTGAGTATGACTTATCGTTGGAGTGCAAAGGGTTAAGAAAAATTAATTTATTGTGACTAGTTGAAAAATTGTATAAAATCGAGAAAAGCAATCGAACAGCAAGGCGAAAAATTGATTTTTATTGACGAGTTTGGCTTCAACCTATAACTTCGAAAACCACAAGCTCGTGCTAGATCAAGTAAAAGAGCACACTCTATTGTACCCACTGTGAGGGGCGAAACGTGACATTAAGTGTGCAATAAACAATGAGGCTATTTTACATCAAAAAGTAAACGTAAATGCCGATCAGTTCAAAATATTTTACGGAAGCTTTTTGGAAAAAGTAATAACGATCCACACATGGGTGGATTTAGAGGTTATATCTATTGGAAGGCAGACTTTTATCAAGTATATGGAAAAAAATGTCCAAAAATCAAGAAATAATAAAATAATAAAGAGGAAATTTTGTACGATTTTCTTACGATTTTATTCAAGTAAAAATTCTTTTTTTCTTTAAACGTATCGTAGATTAGTAAAAAAAATTTCAAACGGGAAGAAAAATTAAAAATTTGTAAAAAATTGTATATTTGAATTACAATTAATTTTCAATAAATATCTCTTTTTTTTATTGCATCTATCCTCATTTGTAGATCGAAGATAGACTATTATAAATCTTTAAGTTGTTCACGATTTATATCTTTAAGGGATTCGTTTCATTTTTGAAAAAAATACACACTTAAATGTTTTTTTTTTTTTTTTTTTTTTTTTTTTTGTGAAAAAAACTACTATATTTTTCAAACTAATTCCTTTTAAATATTATAGTAGAACATATAGAGAATACAATAAAAGAATTTTGTTTCATTTTCAGTATGTCTTGTTCACTGCAGATGGCGTCTTCCAAAGGTCACTTTCAAAACGCCCGTATTATTGTTATATTCCTGTAACACATAGAGTAAAAATTCCAAAGGGATTCTAGTCATAAGATTAAATGGTAGTAATTAAACCTAAGAAACATTTTACTTTTAATATTTTTATCACTTTATAAAAAGTTTTGAAAATAGAAAAAAAAAACATTTTTTTGGGGGTAAACTACTAAATAGGGGTATGTAATATAATATTTTCAATGGCTTAGTTATTAGTATTTTTCATAACGAAACGAATGTATTTTGAATTATTAAAATCCGTTGAGCAGTTTTCGAGTTACAGATGCGTGTAATTTAACAAATTTAGTTTTGAAAAACGTGTTTAAAGTATTGGTTATATAATTTTTGCATATAAAACGCGTAGAAGTACCGTTACAAATATATCTATAACTTTTTTCCTGTACGAATTTCTTTAAACGGTTTTAGGGCAGTATTTCTGTGATGTTAAAGAACAAAAAATCGTTTTTTTTCCAAAAATGAAACGAAAAGTCGCCTTAAGTTGTTAACGATTTATATATAACGTTGACCAGAGCTGTAAAATATTGCATTACTTTGGAATGCATTAACGTAGACATTACCATTACAAGTAATGTAATTTAAAGATGATTACCAGTACCATTACTAGTAATGGTAATGCAAGAAAATCGAATTACCATTACAGTACTGGTACTGGTACTTCACCATTACTGTAATCACATCAGCATTACTTGGCATTACTAACATTACTCGGAATTACGTAGCATTACATGGCAGTACTTTGCATTACTCATAATAAGAAATGCCAATTTGAAAGTTTTTTTTACATTTTGGTAATAAAATCTTCGATTTTATATAGTATGAATAAACATATATTTTAATATTCATTCAAACATGTTTATTGTAATAATTTTGAGTAAGGTTGAATATTACTGCTATACTGAGCAGTAAGCAACGCTGGTAATGGTTAGTAATGCTAAATAATGCTCATGTGAGTAAGTAATGCTAGTAATGGCGAGTAATGCTAAGTAATGCTCATGTGATTACAGTCATGGTGAAGTACCAGTACCAGTAACTGTAATGGTAATACGATTTTTTGCATTACCATTACTAGTAATGGTACTGGTAATCATCTTTAAATTGCATTACCTGTTATGGTAATGCATGTTACTGGTAATGCCATTTTTTACAGCTCTGACGTTGACCCTCTATAAGTATAATTACAAAGACGCGTTTCAATGTGTCTGTATATGTGGTACGCGAGGTGTGTTTCGGACACTTTTTAAACGATAAGAGTTTGTGTAATACAGTGAATTTTTTAAATGCAACTGAAAATAAAGAGTTTATTTTAAATACAAGATTTATTGGAAAATATATGCATAAATAAAGTATGGGGATATATGTAGTGTGTGCATGATCCATTTGAAATAGAACTCATAACATGTTATAAATTTTTTTACAAATTTTACTCTACTGTAGTGCTCTGCTGAATCCTGCAGTTCGAAATAAAAATTTAAGAAAAATTCTTATTCATCGAAGTTTCAAGGATATTTATACGGGAGCGTGTAGATTCAACTAAATTTAGACGTTCAATAAACCTAATATTGCGGTTGTTTCGAATTCGAATTGCACTTGAATAAATCGCATTTTGTGATTGATTCAATACCTAAAGAATGGTTGAATCAAATAATTTCGAAAAGTTAAACCAACTATTAGAAAATAATTGAAAGAGGGGTCGGTATTTTTTTAGTGTGCGTGTGTATAAAAATAACATTTTATATTTAAAACAGCAAGAATAAATTTAATTTGCATGATGGTAGGTGGTTGTGGAATTATGAATTTTGAATAAGTAATTTGAAAAACGAACAGTGAACTAATTTCCCGATTTTCGCTCTGAAATGTTGGCCCTTAACTCCGCCCATGGATCCACAGTTGCACAATTAGTTTTTTATAATTATGGGTAATGCTCGTATTCATAAAACATGAGAAATTCATGAGACAGTAAGAAGTAATGGGTGTAGATTAAAATGTTTGCCGCCTTACTCACTCATGCTAAATATAATTTTCTAAAATAAAATTGTATGCTCGTTCTATGTGTATTAAGCAATAATAATACTTATATGTTATTAGTGTTATCGCGCAAAGCATTCAACAATCAAATCAAAGTTCCACAGGCTGTAATTCGTCAACCTCTTCATTAGTATCACTTTTGATGAGAGTTACTCATGGAAATACAATTCGGTAATAATAAAATATGCGTTTTTTCAAACATTTTTTTTTTTTACAGGAATAATTTGTTGTATCTAGGTTATTTAAAGAATAAATAATATTTAAGTTGAATTTGGTATTCTGGGGTTTCGTTCAATTTGAAAATGGTTTCTTTAATTTGAAATGCTATATCTAGTTAGCTCTGAATACTTTAGTAAAGCGTAAAAAACATTTTTTCCTGGCTCCAATAAAAATCGTTAAAAACTAAGGAAAGTCCAAAATTTACGTTTTTCCTTTTTTTCCTCCAGATGGCCTAGCGGGCGTTAGGTACAGGCTCCACTCTGCTTTTAATTCCTCTCCATTTTCATTTGATCCTACAGAAATGTCAACGTCACTGAAGGAAATGCATCGGTGAGTTGTCAAAATGATTGCGAGAAGTTTGTTTAGGGGCGCATACCGGCCTGTGAGTTTAAAAAACTTTAAATTAGTCCGACAAACATCGTGTCTCCGCGATTATTCAACGTACAATGGAAGCAGAGAACAGCAGCATGAGAAGAGTAAAGGGTGGAAAACAGTTGCTTTCAAATTTGTCCCTGGTTCGGTTATTGGTGCTATTTTTGGATACTTTTTGGTAGATACTCTAGATTCGAGAAGATGCATTTCTGCATTTGTCAGCCGCATATCGGGGCAGCGAAAGCAAAACAATTTTATAGCAGATGTTGTCGAAGTATGTGCACCGTCCGTCGTGTACATCGAAATTAAGGACACTAGACGATACGATTACTTTTCCGGACAGCAGTTTACAGCCTCCAATGGGTCTGGATTCATTATACAATCCGATGGTCTAATCCTAACTAATGCCCACGTTGTCATAAACAAGCCCCACACAACTGTTCAAGTGAAACTTCTTGACGGACGAACTTTTCCCGGAGTTGTTGAAGACGTTGACCAAACCTCAGATTTGGCCACCGTTCGAATACAATGCAAAGATCTTCCCGTGATGAAGCTGGGCGAATCAGGTAATCTACGGGCTGGAGAGTGGGTCGTAGCTCTGGGTAGCCCCCTCGCATTAAGCAATACCGTCACAGCTGGAGTGGTTAGTTCCACCCAAAGAGCTTCTCAGGAACTGGGGCTCCGCGGTCGTGATATGAATTACATTCAGACGGATGCCGCAATTACATTCGGCAACTCAGGCGGACCACTGGTCAATTTGGATGGGGAGGCGATCGGGATAAATAGTATGAAAGTAACTGCCGGAATTAGTTTCGCAATTCCCATTGATTATGCCAAGCAATTCATAGCTCGCAGCCGGGAAAGACGAAGCAAAGGTGCCCCGACACATGGAGCGTTTTCTTTGCGACGATATATTGGCATTACTATGCTAACTCTATCTGGTGAAATATTGCATGAATTGAGGCAGCGAACAGATCAAGTACCCCCCGAAGTTAAACACGGCGTTCTTGTGTGGAAGGTGATCTTAGGTTCGCCAGCTCATCAGTAAGTATTACATAAATCTATAAATTTAAATAAGGGTGGATTTTCTTTTCTTTCGTTGAAAACAAAATTACGTAATCTTGTACTTTAAGAGGAACAAAACCTTTAGAATTTTCAGATTTGCTAGATTTGCTTTCCCCATATAATATTAGTACACCATCTGATTGGTTGGTTAGTTTTAGTGGCGATCTGACAAACTAGTCGGAATTAGCGCTAGAGCACCCCGTTTTGATATCACACAATTCCATACTTTGTTAGTGAGTTTTAACCCTTTGCGATCGGCATATTTCTCTGTTGGGGATACAGGCTAGTCGGAGCAAATTTAGTTCTTGAAGATATTTTTCTATAAGTAGTAATAGTAAGACGTCGAATTCCTTCCGCCGGGCCAAACTGTTAACAAGGAATATTATTTGAGTGTTATGCAGCGTTTGCGTGAAGCTATTCACCAGAATTATGGGCAGAAAGCTTTTGGTTTTTGCATCGGCCAGCCTCTCAAGGCATTGTTTCACTAGCTTAGATGATACAATAGGATCTGCGGCTTTGAAAGCGGCTAGTGAATCCGTGAGTATAGCTACATTTTGAATAGATGTACCTTACAGGGTACCATTATTATTATTGCCAACACTTCGGCCTGGAAAATACTAGCATGATCGGGAAAGTGGTAATACTCACTGACATTAAGCTCATCACTCACCATCTGACGAATATCCTCATACATTTTCAAAGGGGAATTTGTAGTACTTATGATATTATAGCTTGTGAATGTAACTCAGCTGTGCCTCGAGCTGTAGCTTCTTGAAACTATAAATATTTAAAATAAAAACATTGTTTTAAAAGTATTCCCTTACCCCAGTTATAAAAATGTCTTTACTATTTTTGTTTTTTGTGTTTAACTTTGCGTACATTGCAGGAATACTAATATTAAAAACATTTTAGTTGAATTTGTTTCACATAAATACTGTAGAGGCCATTTTACTACTTGCGCCTCGGCTTTTACGGAAGAGAATTTGAGAATTACCCTTTAATTTAAGAAATTTTAAACAAAATGTCCTTTTTGAAGAAAAAATCCTAATAAAAATAGATTGATTTTTCCCACTCTAAAGGTATTGTCATCTCTAAGAATATTTCTCAAAACCTAAAAAATTCATTAGATTGTCGAAGTTATTAATCAGCGTATAGGTATATTTTATAGATAGTGTATTTTTACTTCAAACTTCTAATGGGTTTTTTCTCAAAATAGCTTGATTGCATGATCAACTTTAAATAATCATTACCACAGACATAGTTGACCATTCTTATAGAGAACTAAATTTCTCTAGTTTTAAAAAAAAAAGTTGAAGACAGAAATCATAGAGAATTTAGTTCTCTATGAAAACTGGTATCATTTTTTTTTCGCAAACTTGGCTTTACGACTAGGAATGTACTACATCTGAATAATTTCTAAGTACAGTTATGTAGACTAAAAGTATCTAGCAGGATTTCTTAGTTGTACGTTTGACTAGCACTCATATATACATATAAATTTCTTGTTAAGAATTTTTTGTTGGATGCAGTCAGTCAATGGCGCAAAATAAACTATTCTTTGTTTGGCACTCATCCAATGTAATCTTTTAAGCATACATTTTATTTGACGTATCCTTTGCACTAAAGAATAATTCTCATAGTTCTAAGTTTCTAGTTGAAATTAATCAAATAAATAAATAATTTACACATATTAATTGATCTACTTAGGAAACTGACGTTGTTTTTATTATAGATATTACATTTATTGTATATTTTAAATTTAAAATGTTCACTTCAAATGAATACCACAGTCAATATCTACCTACCGTATGGGATACGTTGCCAACTTTTTGTGCAATTTAAATGAACTTAGCTAGTTTTTTTAGGAACCATTTAAAAACAAAGTGGATTTTTTTTCTTCAGAGAACAAAGAAGATATCCTTAATACTTAAATGTTTTTAAAGACACCGATAAACAAAAAATTAATTATGAATTACCAGAGTTATGTGTTCAAGTGGTGGTTCTACTTTAGAGGACAATAACTTACTTTCTTTTTATTCATATATATATTAAAACTCTGTTTTTTCCGATCCTCTGAGGTAGAACTTCGTCTGACCCTAAACTCTTATTTTATAAATTTTGAAGATAGTAAATTATAATAATTTTTAATTTACTCCGAGTCTTTGTAATTTAATATACTGAAATTAATTTACCCTTTAATTCTCATTTTATTAAAGTTCCTTTTTTTTCTTTTAACGATTGTATAGTTTTTATTACAATTATAAATATATGGGTAAATAAAATATATATACAATTTTATTGAAAATTCTTGATTCATAAAAAATTTTACAAGTAAATTAATGGTTAATTGAAAAATGAAGTTGAAGCAAGTCAGCGACACTTGCAGAACTTTTGCTTCCATGTCTATTAAAGTACTGAATTTATTATAAACAAGTTTTTATTTATTTAAATAAATTAAAACAGAGAAAAGGTTGATGGTATCATAATATTGTCGTCGAAACCAAATGTGTATTCCAAATTTCAGTTCAATCGGATAAAAGAGAGTGTATTAAAATCAATTTGCAAGATTTCATTAAGGACGGACGTAAAGCTACAAAATTAAAACAATTTTTTCAGATAATTAGAACAACTAGTATCAATCCATGCGGAGCAGCCTCTGCTACATGAATGCATGTTATATTTGTAATACTGAAAATCTTTTCTTTTTTCCAGTAAGGTTGCTATTGACATGTTAGCATACGACATACAAAAGTTACGATTAAAAATAACAAATGTTTGTAGTGTTTTAATATAAATCACTAAACGAACTAAAGTTTCTCATATAAAAGTAGATTATCACTTTAATTGAATACTAAAAATATGTCTAATTTACTTTACCCTAATTGAGTCTTATCTAAAAATTAACTACGTTTAATATTTTAGGGGAGGCCTCCATCCTGGTGATATTGTGACCCACATAAATGGGAAGATAGTTCTAAACTCTTCGGACATTTATGACGTTCTATCAGAAAAGGGGAAAAGCTTAAACATGACAGTTTACAGAGGTTTACAACGAATGCAAATTACTGTGAAGCCCGAAGAAATAGAAACATAGATTATAGTACATTTTTAAGTTGATAAATAAAATTTCTCACGTACAAAAATGCTTGATGTTATATATTATTTAAAAAAATTTTCAATATAAAGTTGAACTTGGATTGGAGTTTCGAAATTAATTGTTGTACATAATTGTATCATAATTGCTTGGAATTTTTTAAATTTGTATATATATACTAGCTGGCCCGGCAGACGTTGTACTGCCCTTTCCGGTACATTTTCATTATGCCCTGTGCGTTGACCAATATTTGATCGTGTTCCTCCTTTTCGCATGTTTCTACAAATAATATTATTAATAAAAGAAAACAGTGTTTCCGTTTCATATCCCTAATTAATTTATTGAACAAACTTACACGTTGTTTAATATTAAGTAAACCGTTTTACACTTCACAAATATTGGAAAATTACCCGGTTTCATCCGACGTTAGGTAAATACTTACTAATTAAACACTTCTCAAATGTTCTAGTTTGTTATATCCTAGAAATTGATTCAATCCGAAAACCCTTTTATGGATCCGCCATCTTGAATATCCAAATCTTGATCATTTTTAAAATTAGTGGCATTAACACAATTATTGTACCAAATTTCATTAAAACCTGTTGAAATCGAGAATTTTTTTTATCTATATTGGGTCCGCCGCCATCTTGGATCTAGAAACTTTGATAATTCGATAATGATCAAAATTAGTTGCACCAAACAAATCGTACTAATTTTCATGAAAATCCGTTGAAGTCGAGAAATTTGCATCACCATATTGGATCCGCCATCTTGGATTTGAAAATTATAATAATATTATATAATTAGTGGTATCAGAATAATCATTGTATAAATTTTCATTAGAATCTGTTGACATCGAGACATTATGGTCTCCCTATTGGACCCGCCATCTTGGATTTACAAATTTTACTAATATTCGAAATTAGTGGCCTCAGAATAATCATTATACCAATTTTCATCAAAATCCGTCCAAATTGAGACATTTTGGTCGCTGTGTTGGATCCGCAATCTTGAATTTAGAAATTTTGATAACGTTCAAATTAGGGGCCTAAAAATAATTATAGTACTTATTTCCATTAAAATCCGTTAAAATCTAGAAATTGGTGGTCACAATCTTGGATTTGGAAATCTCGATAATATTCTAAATTAGTTGCCTCAGAATAACCATTGTACTAATTTTCACTAAAATCCGTTGTAATTGAGACATTTTATTCACCATGTTGGATCCGTCATCTTGGATTTGGAAATTTTGATAATATTCAAAATCAGTGACCCAAAAACAATCATTGTACTACTTTTCATTAAAATCCGTTGAAATCGCGAACGGTCAAAATCGCGAAGTAAAAAATAAAAAATGCTATTAAAAAGTAGAGGTTGGTGGTAGAAGGGTAAAAATTTTAGGACTAAATGTATTTTTTAATGCCACACCATAAAAAAATTACCAAAAAAAAATTTGTCCAAAAAATTAAAAAAAATTTTTTAGGGTGAGTCACCCTAACACTTAGGGGTATAAAAATTACTTATAAACCTATTCTCATACCTACTGAATATACATATTAAATTTCATTAAAATCGGTCAAGCCGTTTCGGAGGAGTATAACCACTAAAACTGTGACAGAAGAATTTTATATATTAGATGTTATTATATAAGAAGACTTAAAACGAAAACATAAAACTTTGAATATATGTATTTACAAATCTCTGTTGCTATTCTACCTTTTATTTGCAGATTATAGTAAGTACAGAAGTGAAATGCTGAATTTGTAGAAGCGAAGTAAAGTTGATATATCATAAATTTAAGGATTCGGCTATATTATTCCGAAATGAAATATAGCTGCTTCAGTATATATTATCTCCGGCTTTATTTCAGGGCACTATTTTCACTTTAATTTTTTGCTTTTAACGTTTGCCGGAATCTATCAAATTGATATGTAAATAATATATAATATATATATTGTCGGGCATGTGAAATGGTCTGATCGCGATCGACATCGTGAATTCAAAAGCAAACGCGAACGCGCCGGCGTGAAACGGCCTTAATTGCTAGAGAATTCACTAGTCTGATGTTTAGGTTTTAAGTCTCAATTATTAACCGAGCTGTTTTACGTTAACAGACAATTGCAATACATTTTTAAATTTTGAAAGTTAATTTTGACGTGTTTTTATTATAATATATAAGCACAAAAGCTAATCTCAATATTTTTTTAATTCCCGTATTTAATTCTTTGGTCGTAAATATACTTTAAAGTTACTTAACAATTCCCAGTTACACCTATTTTATTTTCCGCCACTTTATACTTATATTCTTAATCGGAGTAGATGGTGACCTTAACAAAAGATTCTATAATCATCAGAATAGGAAGAGAGTCCTAATCTTAATACGAGACGAATAAAAAACCAATGATGGTAAACAAAATACTATCTTTTATTTTGAGTTATTAAGATCTTGTATAATTTATTTGTTAATACCATGCTTGCTTTCTTTTCTTACATCGTTGGTTTCCAGTTTTGTGTTTTACTTGTAATCTTTTCTGTGTAATAGGGTTTTAATTTTTGAAATCAAAGGCGGTTTTTAGTTTTTTTGTCTATTTTCATTTTTTTAGTAGTATTCTTAATTTAATTATAATTCATTATTTTCTACACCATGCGGGATATCGATTTTGTATGAATCTAGGATCAATTCAATACTCACCACGATATGCCTCATTTGTTGGAATAGGCCAAGTAGTTTAACCTATGAGAGGGTACAAATGAAATATGCATGTATACTCTATAACCCATTTTTTAGATAAAAACATACTTAAACTAATTAAACATGACTTTATTTTCTGTAAAAGTTTAGTGCTATTATAAAATTCAAATTATCCTGCTGTTCCATTTCTGTTGCAATTTCCCGTCTGTCGGTAATGGTAAAAAACTTTATAGTTGTCATTATAGTTTCGTGGTAGATCAAAATCGATTGCATCTGCTGCTAAATATACAGCCCCATAAGCCATTGTTTTTGTAATGGTAACAAGTTTAAGTCCGAAAGGGAAAACTTGATTATTAATTTCTTCAAGGAAGCCATCTTTTAGCAAACTCCAACTTAGCCAGACTGATCCAACACATACAACATTTAGATCTCCACTGCTTACTAGAGTATCCTGAACTTTCGGTAAAAGAGCATTGATAGACTTTGCTAATAATCTTCCAGCTTCATTAAATAAATAAATGCAAAGTTTGTCCCCATCATCTGCAGCATGGGCAAGTTTTTTGCATAGGCCAGCAAAAAAGGATTTATCGAATTTAGCGTAACAATGGTCTAATAGGTCTACTCTTGTTTCTACTGAAAAGTGTTGTTTTATCAATTCCCAAACGTTTTTAATTGGATAAGGGGACTTTACAAAATTGTCCATATCGTCAAAAACGATTTTAACAGCTCTATGTGAGATCCAACATGCTATATTTAAAATATTTATTACAAATAAAATAAGGAACACATTCTAATTTACTTACCACTACCCTCGTCACCTAGAAAGTGACCCCAACCCCCACAACTGAATGTTGATCCATCTGGATTTCTGAGCAAAGTATTTGATCCGGTTCCAGATATAATAACCAATCCTCCAATAGGTGAGGCAGTAAAAATGCTACCTACTGTATCACTGCAAACAACAAAATTATTAGCTACGTCTGGATGGGACTGCCTAATTTCCTTTTCTAATTCTCTGTTTGTAGCTTCCTAAAAGAATATATTCTGATATATTTTGAAGAGTAAAAAAAATAAATATTATGAATATACTTGTTCACATCCGCTTAAACTAAGTCCCAAACTTGCTAAGCGTTCTGTAATTCCAGCTTCTGCCTTAGCACGTTCCACCATATCGTAGATTCGTCTGGCACATTCTGGAATTCCAACCATCCAATGATTTGTTCCAAGTCCAGTTGTTGATGTAACATATTCCCCCTGCTGGTTGCATATTACGAGTTTTGAGTGTGTTGCTCCACTAAAAGTAAGTAAGAAAAAGTTAATATCATCTTTTAAGTTTTACATTTGATCCTATAAAATCCCTTACCACATTAATTTAATATATTCAACTACAACATATAATAAAGATACAATATAAAATGAAGTCAAGATCAATTTTACTTTTAATTCAACGATAGTATGACATTGCGTTCATTAACTTTATAAATTAACAAAAAACAGACTGAAGGATTTAAAACTAAAAGTACTCGAATTTATTTCTGCATGGATGATTTAAACAAAATCGGGATTTTAGATTTCTTGAGGGGATTTAATTGTAGGTCAATACCACAAAAAACAGGCACAGCCTGAGGGATTATATAGAATATTATTAGTAGATTTGAATATGAAATTATATTTAAGACATAAAAACATATTTTTGTTATATAAATATATTTATGAAAATATCGCGATAATATATTATTGAATTCGGCGAATATTTAATAAAAAATGCTATTCTAATGAGTATGTTAATAATTTGTTGAACTTTCGCACTTTCGTTTTTGTTTTTCCCTTTTTAGCTGATTGATATTAGTAATAGTATGCAAAAAATTGATTATAGAGTGGTTATTATCGGTAGTTCTAAATAGATTTACATATTTCAATTTTTTGCAACTCGGTTTACAAGAATTGAAGAGCTGCATTAGAAATTATGTGTGATAAATATCAACGCTGTCTTAAATTATAAAATTGTGTTGCTTTCATAAACATTACTCGTTTTTCCCAATCTTATAAAATATTATTTAATTACTTCTGAATTTTTGTAGTCGTTAACCGCCATTTGACCTTATTATATAGGCGAAGCTATCTGGTGCCACAGTAACACTATCTCAAAAAGTAAAGATCTTCTAAAAATATAAATATGTACTGATTTTTGATATTTATGGTCGTAAAAAAGACATGAAGTTCAATAGGCCATTATTATACCTAAATAATCTTAGAAATAAGAAAAAACTAGTTAATTAGTTTCCATTTAAATATTTGTACAAGTAAATTTTACCTATACTCTAAAAGTATTTTAAATTTAATAAAAGATTCTTTAGTTGCTATATGTTTAAACCCTTATATCTCAAAATATTGTATGGTTGATATCATTACATCATATGTACCTGTAATGATTGGTAATCAAACTGTGTAACAATAAGTTAGCACATTCGCAAAATTTTCTTATTTGTTACGTATACGTTACGAACACGTTACGTGTTCTATACTTGTTAGATTAGAGTTACAGAGGGAGAGTTGATAAGAATTCAGAACCACTACTTGATACCATCCGGAATTTGAAGAACAAGACTAAAAACACCAATTTCATCGGACCAGTGTTTTTTGAGAAAAATAAATTTGAAGTATATACATATAAGCTCCCATTACAACCACTAAAATTAGCCAAATGACAAACCTCTTGACCACTGCATCACTTTCTCCGAAATTGATACAAATTGAACTAAATTGATTCCTTATATCTGTATATAGTCAATGTTTTTAATCGATTTTTGATTTTACTTGTAAATTGATGGAAAATTATAGAGCAATCGTTTTTCACCATTTGATGATAACCTTACGCTAAAAAAGCAGAGTGCGTGAGTATAATTCAAGCATGTTGTTTTGAATTCGTATATTAAAAAGGAGATAATTTTTTGCAATGAATCTCCGATGCCAATTTAGGTCGAGAGTAACTTAAGTTTCAATTTAATATGTAATCGATGATCAGATCAACATTTTCCGCAAATACATTTATCAAATGTAGCAATAATTAGTTAAATAACAATGCTCTTATACTTTAAATTAAAATTCCAGTTCTGAATTGAATAGAATCGATTGTAATCTTTAACAGGTAGCTTAGATCTCACAATCTAGAAGCTTAGGTATAATACCCACTTCATCTTATCTAAATCTGTAGTACGAATAAGTGGCATTTTTTATGATAATAGCTAGAGGAATTTTCGTAATTAGAAAAATATTTTGTGGTTAATTTCACTAAAAACATTCTTAGTAAATAACCCTATAAAAATTATGCAATAGTTTGTTTTAGTAGAATATTAAATTAAATTCTTACTTTTGAGTATGCATTTATAAAACAACGAAATATTATGTAATCATTTGAGCTAAAGCAAATCTCTCTTAAGTTATTCCTTTTATGTTAATTTTAACCCAATTTAATTTATTGCGAGAAAATCTTTTGAATTTTACGAATAATTCTTCTTATTAAGCAATAGTAAAAGGTATAATAAAAAACATTAGGCTCAATTTCAACAATTTAGCAACTAAAATTAGATGTATACTTCTCGTGACACACAGGTCGACAGTAATAATTTAGATCATGATACGTTTGACCTTTTCAAATGCCAATCAGAAGCATAAATAGATATATAACGAAGATATGATAAAAATGACCAGACACACAAGTTGCTTTATGTTAGCAAAATTTTAAATAAGAGGAGCTGGACCATTTTGTTTTTTTTAATTGCAATGCAATTTTTATTAAGTTACGACTTCAGAAATGAGAAGATAAATCACGTTTATCTTTATATTCTTTTGTGATCTACCCGATCTCGCACACTGCACCATTTAATTAGAAAGTAAGAACAAAATATTGAAAATAGGCTGGAGAACTTGTCTTCAGTGGATATCGAGGCAATTTTACACGTTTTCATATGTTTAAGATAAAATGCCCTGCATCTGTTAATTGAATCAATCATTACCTATTTCTTCATGCTTTTTCTTTTCAGGTTCAATGATCTTATAGAGTAGTTTAATACGAATAGAAAATGCTATAACATGCATACATAGTTATAAATTCCGACCATTCCATTCACCTTGAACGCGCAACTTATTTACTTTTTGCATTCAGTCTTGCCCCTGCGGCATTTAAATCTTGACTTATGCGTTTAAAACGACCGGTTCAATTGCATTGGAAAGTTTCAAAAACGTTTTATTATATTCTAGGTTTTTTTTGGTGAATTATTGGAATATTAAAATGCAGACAAAAATTGACGGACAGGACAGACATAAATTCGACCGACAACCTGCTCGTGATGCACCTTGAGTATAGGTGTGCCGTGCCGGCAATCATAAGTAAAGCGATCGTAAAATTAAAACAAAACCAATTTACATCTCAAAAACAATACTATTTAATAATTTTATGCAGACATTGTTTAAGTTTAAGCTTTCCAATGACATTAAAAAAACAAGTTGAGATTTTTTTTTTTAATATATGTATGATTGACTAAATAAACAAAAAAAGTCTAATAAAATTCCAAGTCTCTAAGCTTTGTTTTTTTAAAATCTCATTACGATAATTTCAAAAATATTTGTATATCTTTTAGATAACAATTTTAATATAGAAAAGCGTTCTTCGTGAGGTTTTTATTTTAAAATTAACTTTGAGGAATAGCTTAAATAAGTCTATTTTTTTTTAAATTGTTTAGAAATGCTCGTACTCACAATTCTATGCTTAATGAGTATTGAACAAAAAGGAAATAACACGTTTTGTCGATTTTTTTAATTCTTTAAGCACAAACGATACAAACTCCTGATATCATATTTTCTTATATCTATATTATAGTTGGATATTTAATTAGACGTTAAATTGCTTCCACATTTGATAAGTTATCAGTCCTATACACATGTTGGTTTGAAAGTTTAAAGTAACTTAATAATAAATAAATGAACACAGCAATTTCCCTTTCATTAGAAATTTCTTAAAAACATATCGGATACGTACAGTGCTGTGCAAAACATTTGCAACTAAAACACCAATTTTCTATGTCTTACTACATCAAACCTTAAATTCTTAAAAACAAAAAAGCTAATAAGTATTTTATTCTTTATTATATCTAATTTAAGAATATTAAAAAACTAAAGGTAACTATTCAATAAAAAAGGAGAAATATTCGTTTTTTCATACTAAGATACAAAACTGACTGTGCAAAACATTTGCAACTCCTTGACATTAACAATGTTAGCGACTTTAAATGTATATTATCATTAATATTTGGTTGAATAACCTTTATTTACAATAACTGCTGCACATCTTCTTGGCATAGAATTAAATAGCGACTCAATATGTAAAGAAGTTATATCATTCCAAGCCTTTTTTATACCATTAAAGAGTTCGTCACGGTTGTTGTAAAATTGACCCCTCATAATCTTCTTAACCAGTTGCCATAGCTTTTCTATGGGGTTGAGATCTGGGGACTGTGCGAGCCATTTCAAAACTTCAATGTTTTGCTGCGAAAACCTAGCTTGAAGAAGTCTAGAGGTGTGCTTGGGATCATTGTCCTGTTCGAAGCGCCAGCGCAGGAGCATTTCTTCCTCTGCGTAAGGGAGCATAACATTTTCCATAATGTTTTTGTAGTCCTCCGCTTTCATTATCCGTGGTATTTCATAAATAGGTCCCACGCTCTGAGCTGATAAACACCCCCAGACCATTGTATTACCACTTCCATGCTTCACAGTTACTACAGTTTATCGCGGATTAAGTCATTTGTTCGTCGGTCGTCCTACTTTTTGCCCTCCATCTAGCCCCACTAAGTTAAACTTAAAGTTAAACAAAGGAAAATGAAAAAAGGACAGTTCTCCATTTTTCTAGGGGCCATTCTAAATGACTCTGAGCAAAGACAAATCGAGCTCAGCCATTTTTTTCGGAAAGTAGTGGCTTTTTCGCTGGCCTGTAGGTCTTAAGATCGATTTCTATGGTTTTATTCGTTTTTTACCTAAGTTCCTTGAACTGAGGAAAGGCCGAGATTTACTCAAAATTTAAATTCTACGATCCTCAGCCTTTGTCGTTTTCCTTGGTCTACCACACTTTATGAATATTTTCAATACTCCCAGTATTTTTAAAACTGCTTATAATTCTGGATATGATGGATTTAGCTATTCTATTTGGTTTTTTATTTCGTTGTAAAATTAATTACTCCCATTTTACGAACTTTTAGTTTAATTGCGTTTAAAGGAAAAAAAATATTTTAATAATACACTTCCGCGCATGGACCTGACCGACAGACTGGATTATATGCCCTGCAGTAGTTGGATCGGAATAGAAAATTATTATTATTATTTTTTATTAACTATATATGGAATAGAAAATAACAGTTAACTAACAAAGTACTGCCAATTCTCATTTATTCCGAGAAAAGTATTTGTTGATATATAAAGTTGCAAATGTTTTGCACAGGCAAAATTGTTACGTTGAATAAAAAACTGGATATTGCTCCCTTATTTTGGGATATTACATTCTGCTATTGTTATATCTGGAAACTAGACATAATAAAGAATAATGCACTGTAAAAATTTTTTTGGTATCAGTGGTTTAGGAAATTTTATAATGATCTGTAATAAACTATGATTTTAGTTGCAAATGTTTTGCACAGCACTGTATGAAAAAGAATTATGTGTACAAATTTTAAGGTGTGCTGAATTCCACGTTACTAACTCTCGCTTAAGCCGGCGAAAATTACTGGATGAACGAATTATTTTGCAATTATATTTCACGCTTGTATAAAGTTATATATCGTGTTATACATCGTGTTACACAGTGTTTTGTGCTTATTACTTCTTTTTTTAGGGCTTTTAAAGTCGAGTCTGAATTATTCAAAAATATCTCATTTATTTAATTTCGTACACTTGAGCAACAAGTGTAAAAAATTGTACTTTAACCCATAAAGAAGAGTAAATAATAAAAATGAGTGCACCGCCCTCGCAAAATAAACATCCCATACGAATATTTTGCGCTCTTCATATTCAAGTAGAAATGCCATAAGATTAGATTTAGATATAATTAAAGCATATCCGCAAACAATATGAAGATTTTCTGCACTACGAGTATAAAGTATATTTATATAGGAAATTTATCTCACCCTTCTATTCCTCCGAAATACTTCATTGTGATTTTTAGAGGTTTTGTATCCAGATTCTTAAGATCACTCACGAAGTAGGATATTTAGAATTCCAGCTGTTCTCGACACTTATCAAATGCAAATTGCTTTCATCACTTAAATACCTGAAATTACGAGAAGTAATTAAGTATCACACTTGTTACATCACAGTAGAATATGATATTGATATCGTGTACAATAAAAGAGTTATGAAATTAGACTCGATCGGAGATCTTGAGAAATGGGTAACCAAAAAAGAGAGCTTACGCGAAAGTTAACGACTTGCAATTTCTGTCTGGTTCGAATGTTACGTAGAAAAAGCTAGCGCAATTCGCGATAACACAATCCGTCTACGTGTACAGCCGAACGCGGAATGAGTGGATAACTTGGTCGTGTTGGGCGAGTGTAGAAAACCTGATCGACTGCTATCAAATTCCTCCACAGTCTACATAAAGATCCAGAGGAGTAGTGGAATGGAAGGCTCGTCTTAGCGTTTTATGTTGGAAGTTCTTTACCATTTCAGCACATGATTAGCGATTACAAAAGTCAAGAGTATAACTAAGCCTGTAGATACCAAGCAGAGATTTTTGCGCAGTTTTGCATGAAATGTAAACTTTTCATTGAACTTGATTAAGGCGGATCATCAGCTGGGAGTGTTTAACAAAAATGACGAGATGACGAAAGAAGTTTACCTTGCCAGGTAACAGTATCAGTTGTAAACTATCAGTATTAAGAAGAGTTTTCCTGACTTAAAAAGTCACCTACAGGGTGTCTGTTAACACCTAGTAACAACTAGTATCAATATTTTTACTAATGTAGTGGGGTTTGTAGAATTTTCTATCCTACCTATAGTCATAAATTCAAATTATTAATAGCAATATTTGATTATAACAATTATTGGAAAATGTAATTCGCTCTTAACCAAGAGCCGATCCGATTAAAATTTGTATAACAAAACTTATAAAGAATAACAAAATAATAAGAATAACCGAAATAACTGAAATTCCACTTTATGGTAAAACTGAAAATTAAATTAAAGGCTAATGTCATTTATGTAAATTTATTACAAAATCAAATTGCTAGCTTTGGCACCACTTAGCGAAATTACAAATTTATTTTTTTTTTTTGTAAAAATGGGACATTATCGAAAACAATTTTTTTTTTTTTTTTTTGTTAAAAATTCCATGAAAATGTTTCTACAAAAAGAAAGTTTACTGTGACAAATAGTGTAATTTTAAAGCTACAGTAAAACTTTCATGTAAATCAGTCAAAATTGGTTGAATTTATGTATCCGGCCAGATCAAATAATTTAGCTCTAAGATAAACGTGTTATTTGGCTTCGCTTTATTAACACTAGAACTACCGAAGTGCAAACATGTAATTTTAACAATTTTCTACACCTTTAACGTAATTTGTCTTCAACTTTGGATTAGTAATTATCAACGGAAAGATTTTTGAAATATGTCGTAATTTTGAACCTTAATGAGCTTTTGCATAAATCTTTAAAGATGGCTTTGAAAAATATAAGTAATTCATGGAAGGAATCGAATACCCGTCAATTTGACGGCTCTTGGTAGTATAGTGCTAAATATGTATTTAAAACCTTAGATCTCGTGGTTACTTATTTCTAAATATACAGACATTAAAACACTGAATTTTTTGAAAATCCTAGCCCTTAAATAAATATTTAAAAAAATAGTCAAGTACCACTCGTAGCATGTGCCATAACCTTGCCATACAAATCGTTGCACTGCATCGGATACCAATTATTTCAATATTTCTAATAATGAGTAATTTTCGGCACATTCTTCATTATTGTAACCAATTTTTAATTTTTTTATTAGGTATTGCTTTCCAACCGTACTCTATTCTAAATAGATATTTTATTTTTTCATTAGTACTTATTCTGTTTCTATTCCTATCTAATAATATTTTTAGTTTTTCGAATCGATATTCGGGTAATAACATAAAAGGTAATTTTTAAGAAAATCAAATAATATACCTATTTATTTTACGAATGAAAATTAAATACTTATCATACACATCTTATCTATACATAATACTTGTAGTTATAAACAATGAATATTTTATTGTGGAAATATGGGAGCCTGGTATAAATATACACAATAAACTATTGAATAATTAAACACAGTGGAAAACGGATAAAGCGCATTTGCAAAAATGTTAATTTATTGAGGTACTTATCCATATTGATCAATTATCCAAGTACCTTACCTTGAAAAATTACTTATCAGATTTTCGTTTAACTGCTTAACTTATCCGGATTTGGTTGTATAAATTAAAAGTTTTCTATGTACAAGTATTTTTCATCGCAGTATGCTGTCCAAATATATTTAAGCTTGGATCTTAAGTTGTTTTTTGTTTTCGTTTGATACTAATCGTAATTTGCTTTTCGGTATTTTGAGAATGAATTTATCCTATCTGCATCAAATAGTCGCTGAGAATAACAGACTATGTTTTCGGTAGGAAACACTAAAAAGCAACCTAGATACAAAAAGAAGGCAATACTAAGGACATCTAAAAACAACAATATTATTAATTTGTACAAAAAAAAAAAAAAACAGAACCGGATGAATTTTGGGAGTAAAAATTGGGGATCTATCTGAAAAATATAAAAATAATTTTTAGAGTAAAATTGTTGTCTTAGAAAACTATTAGCAAACTTAGCCAATAGTCCGATTTAAATATTCATCTGCGTGATATATTGGAAATATTGATTGAAAATATCGATATATCGGTGAAAATGCATCGGCTTTTCGATATATCGATCTTTTTGTAACATTTAAAATCTCTCCTCGGACGATTTTCTTATAGAGCGCACAGTTGAAGCACTTTCATTTTATTTTTATACTACTAGGTAGTAGCAGGGCTGGATTTGCGTAATGGTACTTTGGACACTGGCACGGGAGCCCCCACCAAGTTTAGGTCTCAACAAATTTTACCCCACCACCACCCAATGAACTCGAGAAAAAGCGAGTTCCACGCGTGTTAAACCAGAAAAGGAAGCGCTAAACTTTATCTGCTCGGGAGAAGCAAGTTCCCACGCTCCTATATACATATATGTTTTGAAAATTTATGAATAATACATTTTGGAGAAAATCGTAAAAAGTTGAATATGTACATTTTGAAAGTGGGCTCCCATCAAATTTGTGCCCACCGGTCCACACAAACTAAGATCTGGCGCTGGGTATTCGTAGAGCTTCAAGTGCGGTCATACTAAAAAAAATCTTATTAATTCGCTTCTCCGAGCTAATCGGTAGCAGGTAGGAATCCTTCAAAGAAAATAGTAATGTATTTGTATGAAAGTACCATAAGATATAGGCGATATTTAAACATGCACTTTAAATGAGGTGGAAAAGCAATGACCAATAAAAGTAAGAATACACTTATGCTAACAAAATGTAAAGCAGGCTAAAATTTAAAAATGTTAAAAAGAAGATATTAGATATTAAGGAGATATTGAAATTAATTAGATTAAGATTAGGATTATGCGCCAACCTATGAAATGCAATTGCGCGCAATTCAGCTACAAAAGATGATGGAAGCAATTCGTTTCTTTTCTCATAATAACGCCCCAGGACGAAGATAAAACGTTCACCCATTAAAGCATTAAAATGTGAGATGTTGCTTAAGAAACAAATTTTGCTGTAAATGTACTCAAGTTCCTGATCTGAATTAGTTTTTGGATAAAGCATACAAGTCTTCGATTAAGATAAGTCCTAAGCGGACAACTCAGAATTGAGGAGCGAAAAGATATGCTCATGTCGACGTAGACCGAAGATAAATCTAATGCAACCAATTATTGATTTTATAGGAGTAAACTGTAGGGTAAACCAAATTCCCAAATGTAAAAAGAGGACTATTAAAGTCTTCACTAGTTCTAAGCGCGTCGGAGTTGGAAGCAACAAAACGAACAGCCAGATTCCTAAGAGTGTCATAAACTAAATACGAAAATAATCAATGAAAACAACCTCAACGAAAGGAGTGAAGTTATCAACTCTTTTTGCCCTAAATCAATGGTTAAATTACATTTGTGTGATGTTACTTTAACTGCTCTACATAAGGACAATTTCCTTATTTTTCCAAAATACTTCAAGAATTACATGTTTGTTTACATTTATTTGACAGCGTAATTGCAACTCACCTGACAGTAGGACGGATACGAGGAAATGCGCAAAAAACAGCTGCATCTGGGAAACAAACGAATAAAGATGGAAATTAATGAATTTTGTTGTACAGTCATCTCGGGTAACTTTGGACCACTTTTCACATTATTTCGGAAGTATTTTGTAAGTTTCTTGAAATTGTGCCATAAATGTAGTGATGTATGTGATCTTTTGAACTTGTCAACATGACTCAAATCAAAAGAAGAAATTAAAAAGCAGTCAGAAGTCTGTTACACTGTCATTTTGGGTAACTTTGGATCACCATTTATATTATTGTATAAAACGTAAATTTAACGTAGTTTTCTGCTTTTAGGAAAGTATTCTATCACATTTATTTTAAATTAGATACAGTAATAATAATTTTAAACTAGATTTGGGTCAATTGCAGTTTTTGTTGCAGTGACAATTATCGATGAAAAGGTTGAGATTCTTTTATGCTTTTTGGGGGCTACATTTGTAACGGTAACGGTATGATACGATGTGCTTAATACATATATGTAATATTTTCTTTTTATAAAAAGCCCCTTGAATGAATACTTTCCTTTTATAAAGTGCCCGTTGACTCTGACTGAAACTGTCACTGTGACAACATCTGCACTCTTACCCATGCTTACGAACCTTAACAAGTTACGGATCCCTGCTACTAGAAACCAGTTTTAAAACTTAAGGGTATATTTTTTATTTACTCAAGTAATATAAAACCACATTAAGGTACTACTACCGTCTAGAGGGCCAAAAGCGCACTTTTTTAAGAATTTTTTTTCTCAGTCTCCTTATTAGATATTGCAAAAAAACATTATAGGACCCTCATAGAATACAAAAAAAAAAAAAAAAAATTTTTTTATTCAATTTTCCTTTTTTATTTATTTGGAGGGGGCGCCAAAGTCGAGTGCTCAAAGAAAAAAGTTGTCCCAGGACCGCTAGTTAATCTCAGGATTGACAAGTCAAGTTCTTACGTGGTAATCTACCACCGTTAGTCAAAAATTAAAAAAATAAAATGGCGGATCTTTAAAAAAAAAGAATGGGTAAAGTGCCCCCGCGCCAATTATGGCCTTTATATTTTTTTATCGTCAGAACTAACTCAAGTCACAATTTGGCTATGTTTCATCCCTTAACATTTTAACTGTTTATGTCGAGTATACTCGTCATGAACAAACCACGATTTTTCGCATAATGTCGATTGTATTCGCCACAATGATAAAAAGATAGCATTTGTATTAACGAAACGACAATAATTTTTATTTCTGAAAAAGGGCAAATAAAGAAATTTTAAAAAAATTTACATTCGTTAGTTTGCGGGCAGAAAAAGTTCTTAAAAACAAAATTAAACAGTTAAAGGGTTAATAATTAACCCCCAAGGGGTGGCAATTAATTTTAAAATTGTTGCAAAACATTAATATCTTTTGAATGTGTTAATCGATTTGGATGGGATTTTGACATGTCATAGATGACACTGAGGCGCACCGCAGAAAAAATGGAAATCTGGGTAACATTGCCCGGTCCAATGTTGCCCCAAATACCTTTTTATTTTGACTCTGCTGAGTAATTTCAGGATTTTGTAATGAATTGATGCAGAAATCAGTCAAATTGTATAATTTTAAACAAAATTAATAATTAAGCTTCCACAATATTTAATTACTTACCGGATTTTTACATGAAAACTATATAAAATAACAAATTGAGTCCTTGTACAAAAAAATGAATGTGGGAAAAATGTTTTTCATTTTAACACATGAAAACTGATACCCTTCGAGTTTATTTTTTTTATTACCTATGATTTCTGTCCTTTTAGTTCGAACACAGGTAACATAGCACATAGTTGCACATAGCAACGATTTAAAGAAAAATTAAATCAAAGTATTTGTTGGGGGTGTGCACAGTGGGCCCAATAGGTTCAAAACCACCCACAAGTCGTAATTTCTAACGGATTTTGAAAATTCTTGTTTGAGGATACTCGTGATGAGGAAACGAAGAGACTTACGAAGCCCTTTTTGCCAAAAATTGCTTCAGTGATTTTAAGAATTCTCACTCCGATCTTCACATGACCTTCAAATGACCTTTAGGAGACCTTGTACGATCAAGTAAATGACTAATTTTGATTCAGCAACCTCGAAATCCTACTTGTAAATTTTTCCAGATTTTCATTTTTGCTTTAAGTTTTTGGATCATAAGATTGTACTTTCAATATGCTGAATTTTCGAGATCAAAGTGAAGTTTTTTGAATTTTTAAAATCACCGAAGCAATTTTTGGCAAAAAGGGCTTCGTAAGTCTCTTCGTTTCCTCATCACGAGTATCCTCAAACAAGAATTTTCAAAATCCGTTAGAAATTACGACTTGTGGGTGGTTTTGAACCAATTTAGCAATATAGCCCCACTGTGGTGTGGACCAATGTTACCACGGGCGGCGGTCCAAAGTTATCCGAAATTACTGTACCTCTTTAATTTTTATTTTAAAAAAAATTAATTCGAGTATTTAAAATGTGTGCGGGTATTTAGACGACATCTAGAGCCAGTTAACGAACAATTTGGAGGCAGGACTTCTCGAAAACAGGTAATATTGTTTGTAACTGTTGATTTTAAAGAAAAGGGATCCAATTTTAAGAACAAAATTCACATAGACAAAGGGTAGCATGTTTTTGTGAATAATTTGAAAAGCAACAGATTTCAAAAGATTATAAGTAAATCCAATATGAACTATGTATAAAGGATATAATTCTAAAAATGAATTTAGTATTCTGGAGGGATGTAGATGTAGATGTAGATTTCAGGAGGCGGGCGATGATACCCAGCACTTAGATCATGTGGTCCATTGTACATACCTCAGGAGAAGATCGCCATCTGATTTAATCTTGTTACCCTTCAAGAGCCGTTAGTCGTTTGGTTCGTCTAACAAAGCTCATTAGTTTGGGTAACGTAAGATTGTGTAGCTCTGTCGTGGCTACTATAAGTGCTCCGAGTGTATCGGCTCTCGCTCTGAAGTAGAGGGGGCAGGAACTCAGGAAGTGGTCCATGGTTTCCTCCGCCAGCTCGCATTTACAAAATGGCGAGTCAACAATCCGCAAAGTGTGAAGATGTTTGTTCAGCTTGCAGTGTCCCGTAATGATACTGATTGCCAAGCTGATGCTTCTTCTGTTGCAGCTCACCAACCATTTAGTTAAGCCTTGATCGGCTTTTTTCAAAATAGTCTTAGACTGCCTGCAGTCCCCCCTAGCATACCATCGTTCACTGTGCTCTTTTAGGGCCCACTCATCGAAGATGTGTGTAATAAAGGATGTTGCTAGGCCTACACATGGCTCGGGGCCTCTCAATGGGGTATTGGAGCCCTTCCTGGCCAATGAGTCAGCAATATCGTTACCCTCGATGTTGCTGTGACCTGGGACACATATGATCGCCACCTTGTTTATTTCGGCAATTCTGGAGGGACTTCCATCCACGATATCATATATGTATATATAAAATGTAAAAACGTCCATATACTCCCAATACTCACTAATAAGCTAGAATTAAGACCGTTAGATTTAAGATTGTAATGACTGGAGTCTGAACTAATAAATCAGTCTGCTAACAACTGCCGATGGCGTTTGCACTAATCTTACAGTTTCCCCTTAGATTATAGAGTCCTATTCTGTAATTTATAATCTAAGGGTTTTTCTTTTCATTTACAGTAGGCTCCCGTATAACGCGTGTTCCTACAACGCGCTAAAAATATTGAGACACGTTTTTTATATAACATGATTCTCCAAAAACGCGCAATACAACAAAATAACAGCGTTATTACGTCGACTGTAATACAATAAAATGAAAATTTTTTTTTTGAAAGATGTTAGCTTTATTAATTTATTTGATTAATTAGGATTCTTATTTCAGGGCTCATAATAAAATTTAATATGAGCATCGAAGGCATAGAGGTATAAAATGTTATTCCCGTGAAACAATAAAATCTCGAACTAATAAAAACTATTTTCAGTCGCAGATTGTAGATCCATACAATTTATGGAATATAGTTTTAAAAATAAAATCTTGATTTTTTAATACACATCTGTAAACCACCGCGTAAATACTCTGTATCCGCATATCCCAGTAACCGAAAAAAAATGAAATGTCACGAAATTATTATAGTTGGAAAATAATCGAAATTCAGTTTGTTGGACTCCTGCATCATAAAAATTTTTCAGAAAAGATATTCATTTCACATCTACAATGGAGGAGAGTTGCAATAGAAGGGAAGTTAATTTGAGATTTTTGGAAACTGGATTAATAGTAGGACTCGGAATGTATCTGCACCTAAGCCAAATTAGCATAATCGAACTAAAGTACTCCAGACTACCTGGCCTGCAGCCGAATACCGCCTCAGCGGTATTTACATTTTCGGTACTCTGTATTTTGGCAGTGGTTCGTCCATACTGGCCATCGGTCCTGAAGAAGCCGCCGCGAATTTTGCGCCTTATCTTGGAGCTAGCCCTGACCCTATACTTAACTGACCTCATTCTAAGGCAGGTCTGGGTTCCAATCTTGAGGGCTCTCAGCTATGTGTGCACCTTCCTCAGTCAGTACATGGTGATCCTCAACAGAGATCTGTTCTACAGCAAAATTCCTACACTTTCGGCTTGGATGCGAGAGGAGTTCTTTTACATAATGAGGATGGTTATGGCGTTGGCGGCCTTGTTTTTCATGTTTGAAGTCACTGGACTTTCCGAAATAGGAAGGGAGCTCTACACGAAAATTAGGGGTGAAGACATTCAAAGAAGTACTGGCGGGCGCGGTGTAAGCAAAATGGAATCCCATTCGCGACACATGGCACGCCGGCTTTGGGACAACGAGGACATCACTTCGATCCCTGTAAAACAGAAAAAAAGAAGAAGGTCCAGGAGTCTTACAAGACGACGTCCGAACATACAATTCGATCATGAACCAATGGATATCTATTGCTAATTTATACAGAACTTGTTTTGTACTTGCATTAGCAAATATAAAACACATTTGCAACATAAATCTGGCATTATTACAATTTCCTGTTAATGGGAGAGAGAGGAGGTAGAAGCCAAAAGTCTACCATAAAATCAGCTCTCCTAAAGAGTAACGCTTTTTTCAAAATTAAAATAAAGAAGTTATTGAGATCGCTGATTTCAAATACGTTATTCAGACTTTGGAACCTAGATTTTTGACCACGTAGAAAGTCAGTGATTAGTACTTGTCGAGGCTTACTAGACGTATAAGTTTTGTATATAGAACTGCTACTAATTCGTTAAATTTGAAATTGTTCTTGTTTCCCACTTCAAAAAATGTTATGCTAGGATATGAGTTTTATTCAATTCAATAGTAAAACATGTTGTAATATGTATTAAAACAGTATGAAAATTAATTTTCATTAAAAATTATAATATTTATGGTGCTGTCGTATCCTGTCGTGTATCGTCAGTGGAATTAGGCCAATCCAGCTTTTTTTTGACTCACTGAGAATGATTAGTCCTTATTTAAATAAATAAATTTTTGATGACGTTTTTGGTCCTTGGTTAATATAACTGGAGCTTGGATTTTTTGCATTTGTCTTTTTAATAAGCCTAAAACACATTATTATACGAAAAAAAATATCGACTCTTTAAACTTAATTTAACAAAATCAATGTTTTACCTATAATAAACTGGAGCTGCACAACTTGAAAATTGTTAAAAATGGTAAAAATATCGAATTTACCCCAGACTTTTTGCATTTGTCTTTTCAGTTATGCTAAAGCACGTCACTTAACACAAAAAAATCCGCTCCATAAACTTAATTTGAGAAAATCATCTTTTTACCTATAATAACACACAAAAATCCACTCTACAAGCTTAATTTTAGAATATCATATTTTTACCTATAATAAGCTGGAGCTGCAGAACTGAAAAATTGTTAAAAATGGCAAAAAAATCTAATTTACCACAGATTTTTTGCATTTTTCTTTTAAATTATGCTAAAGCACGTTACTTAAATCCACTGTACAAGCTTAATTTGATAAAACCATTTTTTTACCTATAATAAAGTGGAGCTGCAGAACTGAAAAATTGTTGAAACTGGTAAAAAAATCGAATTTATTGGGAATTTTTTGCATTTACCTTTTTAATTATGATAAAACATTTTAGCTAACATAAAAGAATCCACTCTTTAATAAATAAATAAAAACGCCAGTATTATTAATACATGAATCAAGCGGAAAGAACTTAACAGAATTTCGGAACACAAATATCTAGGGACGGTAATAGATGATCAACTTACTTTGACTAAACATGGAGGCACTATCAGGAGGTCAATGGCTAGACTTATTAGAGTCATAAAAGGAAACTGTATGTTACCAACAATTCTAAAGCCTAAGATCTAAGTCTATAACATTACAAAGAGACACGCGAAATCATCTATTAATCTATTTTTGAGAACGGATATTCACGGATGTAATACAAAAAAAGCAATGATGGGAAGTTATAATTTACCGGCACCAGGGACTAACCAACTTAAATATGATCCAATTTACAGTTACTTATTATAATAGATTGCCAGAAAAAATAAGAAATGCTGGCAGAATTGTAGAATTTAATTAAAATTAAATTTATTAAAAATTTCGTTAAATCTAGAAATTAAGCAGCATTGAAACGGAATAATTAAAAAAATTATAATTACATGTCTGACGGCTTATAACAATATTATTTGTCTGGGGAGCATAAAATGGAATTAGCTTTTATTTTTAAAATTTTTTATTTAGCTTTTAAGATTTTCGGAAAATTGATCTGCAGAACCTAAATTCGAATGAATAGGTAGCTCTGTATTAGATGAATGTTTCCAGCAACATGCTCAGAAGTACGGCATAAAATATATTAAATCAAATGAGATGGGGACGCTTTTCCACTTTCTATGCAGATATCTGGCACTTACTAAAGCCAGACATAGATCACGGGGTATACATAATAATACATATTAATCTTCGACGGTATCGGCGAGGTATCTGAAAAGCTGCTTTGTGATATTCTTCGCTACCTAGATGTCACGGATTGTCTTTAGTTCATGGTAAAGTCTTCTTGTTTATTGAACTCACGTTAAACACATTACTTATCAGATTATAATTTTGTGGTTACTAGTGCTAATTGGATTCCGATCAGGCTGTGAGGATTTCTAGTTGAATCAACCAACGTCGCTGGAATAAGAATAAATTTCGTTTTTCCCATATACCAAATTATGGCCAGTATGAAAATATAGATTTCGAAAATTCAAGTCTTTTTATCTTATATGCGGCATCTGGTGTATTAACCAAGTAACTAGGGCCCCATCAGCTGATTTTCATTTTTCTAACATTCTAAAAACGCGACATTTGTAAGGTCCGGTTTTTGACATTTCCCTGACGCTTGAGTTGACTTTTTACTTTACTGTCGTGCGTTTTTCGGATTGTGTGTTTTTGCATTGTTTTTAAAATTCTTTAACCACTCGAAATGTCGATAGAAATCGAATCAGCAGAGTAATTATCACTCCCTCTCATTTATCCGCCGCAGACGTAACCAGTGCTTTCACTTTTACAGCGTTATAAGGTTAATCCAGCAGTACCTGAAGGAGTCGAACCTTCACAAGACCCTTCAGACCTTGCAGGTATATTTGTATTACTGTTTGTTCGGCTCAACCAACGTTTATAATTCCCTTAAACTTTGCAGGAGGAGACCGGCGTATCCTTGAACACCGTTGACAGCGTAGATGGCTTCGTCCAAGACATCCACAATGGGCATTGGGACACTGTCCTTAAAGTCATTCAATCCCTTAAGCTGCCGGATAAAAAGCTCATAAATTTGTACGAGCAAATAGTCCTGGAGTTGATTGAATTGAGGGAACTAGGCGCGGCACGGTCCCTGTTGCGACAAACCGATCCGATGATTATGCTGAAGCAGCAGGAGCCAGAAAGATACATTCATTTAGGTATGAACTTTGAAATGTTTTAAAATAGTTAATCTTGAGCCGTCGTTGCCTGGACGCATTAGTCATCTTTAATATCTGGTTTTTGCAACCAAATTATAGCAAGTACCTACTCTCTAATAAACTGAGTTCACTTACGTGGGGCGAGTTTATTAAATAATTAAAATTTTAAAAATTGTTAACTCCTTGATCTGCAATTTATTATTTATTTATTATAATCAGGGAAAACCATTTAATTTTCCTAGTTTTAAGAGGAGGGATTGGTATAGAAATATATGGTTTTGTTGCTAAAATATTTTTTTATTAGTAAAAATAATATGTTTCATACATAAAAAATTTTCAACTTGCAATAATTCCTGGCGAGTGAGGTTCGTCATTGTCAGCTTGCTCAAGAAAGTTCATGATGAGCTGGACTAGCCATTTCAGTTCAAAGGATTAACCCTCAAAGGTCATTCTGGGTTAAGCTCATCCACGGGTGGTAAAATAACCTCTGGCACCTCTAGATTATAAGAGCAAGGAAAATCGGCGTAGGACGGGAAAAGATAATGGACCTTTAACTACAAAACGCTCTCAGAGATTTGTAACACGCTCTTCAATTGTTCATACGGGCATCTCTCATCAGTCAATCAATCGTATATTATCAATAATACATTTTTTTTTATTATTGAATGAGGAAATTTTCTCATATTATGAAAGATATATATGTATATCGCTTATATGTCATTTTTTTCCCTTAAAAGTACGTCCGATTCCCTTTTAAATGCCGTTGAATAAACCTTATCTTTTTTCTATGCTCAATGGCGAATTAAAAAAAAATGTGTTTTTCGTAAAGCTTTCAATACTATATTCTTTTTTCTCACTGTTCAACGTTTGAAAAAAAAATTCATTCATGCTGAACGCTTAGTTCTCTCTGGGGTTATTATATAGCGAAAATTCGTGCAAGTTCTTTATGCTTATACTTTCTTTCATCTAATGTTTAGACAAATTTTAAATTAATATTGTGTTTGAATCTCCAAAGGTTTCCACTTTCCAAAATTTAATGCTTTCATTAATATCAAAACAGTACCACATGAATGGAAACATTTTTTTTAAATCTAATACGAACAAGTTTTCAGGTGTTCACGTTCTATAGATCCTGAATAAATCAATACTTGAGGCCCTTATCGTAACAAAGTTGTTCTCGGGAATTTGGTTTTCTCCTTCTTAATATAATCAATGCTTTTATGTACTAATATATTACTTAAAGTTCTTATTACAAGGACATTTATTTTTAAATGTAGTTAAAAACAAGCACAAAATATAACTTTTTTAAATTTAAATTTAAAATTATAATATTTAATCATTGGATTATTTTTGCAAAAATAAACTTCAATTGGAAATTCAAAATCAGAGATTTTGAAAACTTTTACTGATATTCTTGAATTTGTAAATTAATTAAAATTTAAGTGGCAGATTCAAAACAAAAGACTGAGAAATCCCTTATATACAAATTTTCATATCGAAATCTTTGGAAATTCAAATGAGGAAACGAAATTAATTTGTTCAATAATAAGCTTCTTGCTGTCTACAAAAACTTTATCAAAATCAGCGTAGAAGATGTTGAGATCACATATTAGAATATAGTACATTAAAACTGTCTGTTTTTCATTCAAAATTTCAGAAAATATGTTACAGCGCGCCTACTTTGATCCTCGAGAAGCCTATCCTGAAGGAAGTAATAAAGAAAAACGTCGAGCTGTTATAGGCCAAGAACTAAGCGGTGAAGTTCATGTGGTGCCTTCATCCCGTCTTCTGGCTCTCTTGGGACAAGCATTGAAGTGGCAGCAGCACCAAGGGCTCCTTCCTCCTGGAACAACAATTGATTTGTTCCGCGGTAAGGCTGCCATGAAAGATCAGGAGGAAGAAATGTACCCAACACAAATGTCGAAACAAATTAAATTTGGTCAAAAGTCGCACGTTGAATGCGCGGCATTCTCTCCTGATGGACAATATTTGGTCACAGGGAGTGTTGATGGCTTCATTGAAGTGTGGAATTTTACAACAGGTAAAATTCGAAAGGATTTAAAATACCAGGCTCAGGATCAATTCATGATGATGGAGCAGGCAGTTTTGGCTTTAGCATTTTCACGGGACTCAGAAATGATATCTTCCGGCTCTCAAGATGGACAAATTAAGGTTTGGCGACTGATGACTGGACAATGTTTGAGGAAATTTGAAAAGGCGCACATAAAAGGAATTACCTGCTTACAATTCTCAAGAGACAACAGCCAAGTACTCTCCGCTTCCTTCGATCACACCATAAGACTTCATGGGCTTAAGTCCGGAAAAATGTTGAAGGAATTTAAAGGGCACTACTCTTTTGTGAATGAAGTCACTTTCACCCCGGACGGTCATGGTGTCTTGAGGTAAGACTTTCAAATTGTTTGACATTTTGGAAAGCCTTAAAAAACAACAACTCTTCACAGTGCTTCGTCTGATGGCACTGTCAAAATTTGGTCTTTGAAGACGACGGAGTGCACAGCAACATTCAAACCACTCGGTAATGAATTAGCAGTGAATACTGTTTTATTACTACCAAAAAATCCGGAGCATTTTATAGTCTGCAACAGATCCAACACTGTTGTTATTATGAACATGCAGGGACAAATTGTCCGGTCGTTCTCGTCGGGTAAGCGTGAGGGAGGTGCTTTCATATCGGCCACATTGTCTCCAAGAGGTGAATTTATCTATTGTGCCGGAGAGGATCAGGTTGTATACTGCTTCTCGGTGTCTTCAGGAAAACTCGAGAGGACATTAAACGTAAAATTGCTTTTTTAATTTGAAAGGGCCTGCGGATTTTTAATATTATTTTTGTAGGTTCATGAAAAGGATATCATTGGACTTACCCACCACCCTCATCAGAATCTTCTGGCTACGTACAGTGAAGATGGATTGCTTAAATTGTGGAAACCTTAAGCTTATTATTGGTCTAGTCTAATTTTAATTTTAGCTGATAACCTTAATATGAATATAATTTTGAGAAGAATTGCTAAAATATGTGATTTTCTTTTGCCTTCCTAGATCTTAAAACTAATTTTTCGGATTTATAACAGTTAGTTTGTTTGACATTTTTTGAAATTCAACTCCAACGGGTTAAAAAGGGAATCGTGAACTATCAAATTTAAAGTTTTGCAAGTTTTATCGATAAATTAGTACCGACCCCTGTCGGGAACAATGATTTCAAAGATTTCAATATTTAGGGTATTATCAGATGCTAAGCTTTGTGAGTTTTCCAAAGATAATGGTAGTTTTTTAGGCCCCTATTTTGACAGTCTATGACTATGAATTGAGTTTAAGTAATCCATCAAGTTAGTACCGCAAGAGTCGATTTCCAGTGAAAGTTTTCTATTTCACAGAATTATCGAGTCTATTGATATTTTGTGCGTGATTTCGAATTTATTCGTGCATTGCGTTGTTTTCAGTATCAAACCGTTTTCTATTATAGTAACACTGTCGAAACCTCCGCTCGGGTGCTCTTATTTTTATGTTTTTATAATATTTAATTTAAAATATAGGACACTGGCGATTCTTCAAGTCATAAGGAGAAATCATTGCTCACACACATTTGATAGTTTCCTTGACTACAAGACCTAAACACTAAATTTACGGGACCCGTCAATCCGATCTGGATTTCGGATTTCGTGTGAAACTTACAGAAATAATATTTAATAATTGTTGATGTAAAATTCGAAAACATGTCCTTGTAAATTACTTATCCCTTATTTCGAACGGAAATGCAGACTACACTTATTTTTTTCGAAGATCTACAAATCATATAATAAAGACCCGTAAATCTAGTGTTAACAAACACTATTATTTTATTATTGTTGTTGAACACTGGGAAAAAAGGAAATTTAACCTATTTATACGACAGCTAGCACAGTTTCACAATATAAAAGAAAACACTATTTGCATAAATATTCGTAAATAATAATTGATTAACTAATTATGTGCCTGGTTCGGCGACGCATGTAATTTTATTTGTGAATTGAACCAAACAAAAGTTAATAACTCACAAAAACAAAAAACAAAAACACACGGAAGAGGTTCTTGAGCGGTTCAATAGAGGTTAATCGTTGGCAGCAGCGGTCACCTTTTTATTAAACCACGAGAAATGAGGATCAGTGTGCCGAAGCTGTGCAATTAGCGATCCAACGGAGTCACTCGACAGACTGCTTCTGAGTAATCTACACCTATCGAAGCAATTCGCGATGCTATTAAAAATTTTTTACGCTTTTCTCCGGTGGTAATTGCAATCAAACAAGCGGATAGAAAATGAAAGTGAAAAGACGATGGACAAAATAAAGCCGAGTCGAGAAAGTTTTGCCAGTACCGCATCCATTCATAATTATTCTTTTAAGGATTTTCTTAGGAGTTTACTAATCTGGGGAGATTTCTTAAGATGGACTTAATTGCAATTAGATAATTCAATTGCGAAATTATCTCTTTTAATTAACTTCCTTTAGTTGATCACGTTTTTGCAAAGGTATATATGTAGATAGAAGCTGATATCTGCAAAAATCTTGAAATTTCGAAATGTTCGAAAGGGAGGATACAGTTTAAATACAGTGAGGAGCAAAATTGTGCTCATATTCTTTCTTACTTTTTTCACTTATTCGCTTTATTACACCTCAAGAAATTAAAATAACTTTATTGATGATATTTGAGTTTAAAATTAAAATCATAGTTCTTTATTAAGGGCATTGTTACATTTTGCACTCTAAAAATGAGACCAATTACACAGGCCTGCGAATTAAAAACTTTTTTCTCCCTTCTCGGTTTTTATAGCCGATTATGAATGTTTGGGACCTCCTATTTACGAATCTGAACTCGGGTTTTTTCTATCAGATCAGTTTGTTTTTAGCAAAATACCGTTGAAATGCACAAAATAGCGTATTTCGGACATTTATAAAAATTCATTAAAATATAAAGGAAACTCGAAAAAGATCGTAACACGGCTCAAAAGAGACCCTGAATCCTTATCCGATATATGCATAAAATACCACTTATCTATAAATATGCATAAAATACCACTTACTTATAAAGCGTCTTCGGGAATAAGATTATCGTGAGCGTGCGCAACAAGAGATCTAAATTCACTATCTATTTTATTAAATAATCGGCTTATGGAAAGAATTGAATTCCACGGAATATTTCGGAAAGTATTAAAGCCTCTCGTATTTTAATATAATAACTAAAGGTTTTTGCTTTTATTTGTTTAAGAGTTCATGCGACAACTCGTTATTTTTTCATTAATTTGCAAAAATGCTCAAAATACGGTCTTTTGTACTTTTCAAACCTATTTTTTTTTCAAAAATGTGACGTGATAGAACTTTTTCATTTGCGAATTCGTGATCTACGGGAAAAAATCCTATGGAAATTACCACTTTGCTTCGTAAAGGGAAAACCATTGCAAGCCTGTGTTATTCTTAGGAAAACAGCTAATAATCAATCATTGAATGCTTTCCGGTCTGGTAACAATTACTCCCTGAGTAGATAAGCTGTTTAAGAAACGCTGAATAATTTAAAAAAAAAGTTTTAAATAAGCTAAGAATTAGTCACCAAACTGTCAAGAGAATTAAAGATTCTCATGGGATTGTGTCCAGCAATACATCCGGATGAAGACCACGTATACTCTCAGATAGTTCAATTGCTCGACTTCTAACCCAAATCATTTGATCGAATGCTAGTCCATTGAAATATGAAGGATACCCGAATTGTTGTAGTTTGACCTTGTGGAGGACCCCCAAGCAGAGGCGGCTCTAGCCCTTGTGGCGCCCGTGTGCAACCAGTACCCTGGCGCCCTCTAGTAGGAGCGGGGTCAAAATGGAATATTCAATACACATACTCACCAAACCCTTTACCAACTTTCTCGGGATCGATATTTTCAAAAATTTTAACACCTTCCGAGTTATTACCCCCAACCCACCCACACCTCCTTCGCACAATTTCACTCGCCCAAACCGAAAAAAAAACACATTTGATTTTTTTTTAAATCAACCAAACCTTAGCTTTTGATCTCATTCATACACTTTCAAGAAGACGCAATCCCCCGTCATGTACCAAAAATTCAAAACGGTTCTATACAGAGCACCTGAGATAATTACCCATATACCTGACCACTTTTACACCGAAAAAGCGGCCAAGTGCGAGTCGGACTCGCCCATGAAGGGTTCCGTAGCAGCAAGTAACATAATATAAAAGTTCTTGTTATTATTAGAAAATAATGTTTCACGGTTATGTTTATGAAATTAAATGTTTGTATTTTATTTTTATATTTGAGTTGATTGAATGAACGGTAAATTGCGGTTTACGATTTATGACGTATTAATAAAAAACTACGCACTAGATCTCGTTCAAACCAATTTTCGGTGGAAGTTTGCATGGTAATGTACAGGGTGTCCAATAGGAAATTGCAAAAACTAATGGGTCACAATTTTTTAACAAATGGAGAGATCGGTAAAATGTAAATACATGAAGGAAAGTCGTCATTTTTATTTCAAGTCCATTTTATTATAAAAACATTAAATCTCTTTAATACAAACCATTAATTAAAAAATATAGTGAAAAACGTGAATTATTAATAATATATATTTTTGAAATGTGAACCATCTACATAAAAGGTATCTACCTGCATTTCTTTGAATCTTCTGTCGCCGGAGAGAAGTACAAAGGGATGTTAGAAACCAAATCCTTTCTCATGCGAAAGAGAGCAGATGCGTTAAATCTTTTTTTTTTATTCAAGACGGAGCAGCACCTCATCGCACACAAGAAGTGTCATCAATAAATTTTATGGCGATCGAGTTATTGGCCTAGGGTACCCACGCTTTGCTAGGGGAAAAGTAATAGAATAGCCACTTCACTCGTCAGATCTCACTTAAGGGGGGATATACATTTAGAATGACCAAAAAATTCAATTTTTTTTTTTTTTGCATAAAAAGTTAGTAAATTTCCCGTAGAATACGCTCCTGAAACCCTTTTTTCGAAATTCGAACTCCAAGTGTTTTTTTTTCATCGTTCCCGGGATTGCTGATTAAAATGTAAGTACGATTTTTCGATAATTAAAACTTTCAACGCGTTTTTCTCAAAACAGCATTTTCGGAGTTTATGCCGGTAATAACTCGAAAACTAATTATCCGATTGAGCTGAAACTTATAGGATTTCTTTATTATAGTATTACCTTCTATATGAATTAAAAATTATTGTAATATTTTATTATTAAATATGGAAAAATGTGATAAAATGGCGGAGAAAATGTTGATTTTTTCGAAAAAGTTACGCCAAAAGTGCAAAGTTTTTTTTCACTTTTTTTTTACTTTTTTTTTCAATTCATCTACTAACTGTGAATGTAATTAATGTAAATATTTTTGATTTTTTCATTTCTGATCAAAATTGCGACCAGGAGAGCCGGCACAAGCAAAATACAACGACTTTTTCAACACCATCTAACGGCCGCCATTTTGTTGAAAAAAATTAAAAAAAAATATTTTTGTATACTACATGGATACACTTATAATTGTAAAAAAGTTTCGATTGATTTGAATAAAAACTTGCCCTTGAAAAAAAATGTTCAAAAATGAGTTTTTTTTCTTGTTCTAAATGTATATCCCCCCTTAATGTGATTTCTTTTTATGGGGCTACATTAAAGATCTCTGCTATGAAAATAACCAAAAAACAGTTGAGGATTTTACTAAAGACATTGGGAAGATCGTCAATGGTATTTCAAATGAAACGTTATAACATGTGTTTAATAGTTTTAGAAAGCATTTGGATATTTGTGCCAATTTAGATGGTTAAAATATCGAAAATATGTATCATTAGTAACTAACGTTTTTCACTATATTTTTAAATTAATTGTTTTGTATTAAATAGATTCAATTTTTTTATAACAAAATGGACATGAAATAAAAATGACGACTTTCCTTTATTAAAAAGTATTTACATTTTACCAATCTCTCCATTTGTTAAAAAATTGTGACCCATTAGTTTTCGCAATTTCCTATTGGACAACCTGTACATCATATATTTTTTTTAGTTTTATCATTCTCTTATTTTAGAAGTTACAGGTTACAGGTTACTTTACAGTTACACACATTTTACCACTTTGGAAGTGTCTCTCGCGCAAACTATTAAGTTTAGAAAAAAATGATATTAGAGACCTCAATATCATTTTTGAAGACCTATCCATAGATACCCCACACGTATGGGTTTGATGAAAAAAATTTGTTGAGTTTCAGTTCTAAGTATGGGGAACCCCCAAAATTTATTGTTTTTTTTCTATTTTTGTGTGAAAATCTTAATGCGGTTCACAGAATACATCAACTTACCAAGTTTCAACAGTAAAGTTCTTATAGTTTCGGAAAAAAGTGGCTGTGACATACGGACGGACAGACAGACAGACAGACATGACGAATCCATAAGGGTTCCGTTTTTTGCCATTTGGCTACGGAACCCTAAAAATGCACATTTTTAATTCAAGTCAAGAAATTCCCCACTGCGGGGAAGAAGAAGATTCGCGGCAGAATTACGACTGATTGAGAAAGGGAAATCGCTATAACTTTCGATGTATGTAACGGAACTTAATGCATGATGGCTTCAAAAAACACTTATTTTTTTCTCCATCTTTTTCTCATACACCACTTTTATCTAATATTTTTATTTTTTTTTTATATTGCCCTTAAACTTAAAAAAAAAAAAAAAAAAAAACACTTACCCCACATTTTATTCCTTTTCTCCCACAAAACTAAAATTTTTTGAAATTTTAATAATTTTCTAGTTATCTACAGATTCCGCCCTTTATTCCCATAATTTTTATTATTTTCCAAAAATCACCCCCTGACCTCCCCGAATAAATTTATTGCCTCTTAAACTTTACAAAAAAAACCTTACCCACATTTTATTCCTTTTCTCCCACAAAACTAAACTTTTTTTAAATTTTAATAATTTTGTAGAGTAAGTAAAGACGCAGCTTGTGGTGGCGTCCCTTGCTTTAACGGCCGTAACACGGGCGCAGGGTCTTTGAGAGCGCCGGTACCGCGAGCGACGCATCTTTGGAGGTGACGCATTAGAGGGCGCTCGGCGCCCCCTTAGACCCGGCGCCCGTGTGCGCCGCACACCCTGCACTATAGGTAAAGCCGCCTCTGCCCCCAAGGCCAAAGGGGGAGGCCACACCCGAACGAAACATTTTCCTTCCTTTTCATTCCCGGCGACAAAAGTATGGTTTTCTACTTAGAAACCGGACTTGAACTTGAAATGGCCTTGAAGGCCACGTTCAGGGTCAAACGTAAGATCACTATCAGATAGCCAGGGAATAATCCTGCAACTTCTGTTTGCAACATTTTTGCCGAAAACCCACTCCTGACGAGTTATTCCGCAGTTCCTGTACTTTGTCCTTTCTCTGATATGACCTTTAGAGGTCAAATTTTTAAAGTGGCCAAGGTCATATTTGAACGTAAAATTTCCTGCTGTTTTAGTTTCCGATGTCAAAAGTAGGGGTTGCAATTAAAAAAAATCGGCTTAACCTTGAAATCACCCTGAAGACCGAGGTCAAAGTCAAATCTAAGGTCTCCGTTTAATTGACAGGGAAAAATCCTACAACTTTTGTCTAAGTAATTTTTCTCTGTGATGTCTATTTTTCAAGTTATTCTGCCGTCTTGGTACTTAATTGACACGGTGTATGAACATTTTATTTATTCCATTCATTGTCCATTCTACAGTAGCGAAAAGAAGGATTTTATACTAGGGGCTTAAATTGTAACTTAGTGGCATTTAAAGAAAATTCCATAGACTTTTGTAGAAAAGAACCAACTCCCAAAAAAACCTGAAAAAATAAAGGTACTAAGCCAATTTTACAATCCATAAGTTCACCGATCTAATAGTTTTCGAACACCATTCACTATTCAAATGCAATCTTATTTTCGCTTCCCATGGTCGCTTCAGCGCAATTCAGTCTCTAGCTTATTATAAATTAAGATGAATTATGGAAAATTGTTTTTTCCGCCCACGACGCGCCGTCATCTATCCATGAACGAGCATCAATCGAAGTTATTTAAGTCCACAGATGTTTCGCACATCGAACGAGACTAAAATTGTTATGTAATTCAGTTCAAATCCCGGAATGCATGGGAGTTTCTGAAGAGGCTTGGTCATATTGATGCGATTTCTTCGGGCGAATTATTATTGCTAAGCGCCTTGAGGAAGGCTGCATCATTTTACGGCCAGTTAATAAAACGTTCGGTATGTGGAAAAAAAAACGTTAAACCACGAATTTTATTGCGTTTATTTTAGCGTAATTACTGTTACAGGTGGTCAGAGTACAGAATCAATTTTCGCAAAAGCAATACAATATGAAAATTAAGAAGTTTACATGCATGGGTTTTATTAATTTATTTAAATTGGAAACTTTGTATTCAAAACTTTGGAAGTGCAATTTTAGGGATAACGAGATGTGATTACACAGGGTGTTTTGAAATTATATATGAGCCGGTAATTTTGAAATTGGTATAAGTTCACTTTTTGATAAAATCGCATGAGATCTATCTACACGTTATTTTAAAATTTTATTCTACGCTCTGCAGCATAAAGTTTAAATTCTTATTAGTTTTAGCAATTAAAAATAAAAAAAATCTTCTACAATGGAATATTCGAAAAACTTTTCGGTATGAAGTGGAATATTACAAGAGTTGATTATTGATTGTGAAATGGATTTATTTTCGCCATCCGGTCTGATATGTGTTAAGATTTAATTGGAGAAGTTGTTAAAATGACATGTTAAAAAATTAAACTTATACCACTTTCAAAAATAACGTCTCATATGTCCCAATAAATCTATTCAATTTTGATCAAAGGTTGCTATATGTAGGACAATGGGTATATAGCGGTTTTCGGAAACACTTCATTTAAATTTGTCATTTTGAAAATTAAAGATGATAAATCTAACAATCAGAACAGAAGAAACAGTTTTGAATTAAAATGGGTACTTGGGAGTTTTCAAAATAACTACATTTGTAATTTAAAATTTGTTACGGTAATTTTGAAATTTAGGACTGCGAAATGCGAATGCAATATTGTGACGATGGTAAGGTTTCTGCCCCTCCCCAACCAACTAACCCTTCCACCCTCAAAATAGGGTTTGAAATGTATGTTCACTTAAATGTCCGAAGTCCTTGTAAAAACCAAGAATGAAAATTTGGTGCAAAAGAGGATGCTTCATCCTTTCCTACAATTTTTTATAAATAACTAATAAATTTATGATAAATTTTACTGAAGTTCAGTACTTTATCCTATTTCTAAAGCCATTATATCGAAATAAAGTACCTCATCCACAGGTATTAAGTCTGGAAATTCATATCATCCTTAAGTGGGTACGGTCTTGTATAGTAAGCATCTTCAAATAAATTTTATAAATACATATATTCTTACAAGGAAACGTTTTAGGGTGGGTCTCACCGATTTTGATGAAATTGAAATATGTTATAGAGTATCGAAAAATAAGAGACACGTATTTTATTTTATCTGCGTATTTTATTTTATCTGCGCACATTTATTGGGTACGTTTATTTATTGTTTTTTTAAATAAAAATTGGTGTATTTTTCAAAAGTTTGTCCGCCATGTTGGATCTGCCGTTTTGAATTTTTTAAATTTAACATCAGATTCGGAATTAGCGACTCCAAAAACCCCTTAATACTGGTTTTCACGAAAAAACTGATGTCTGAAAGAAAAGAAAGAAGAAGGAAAAAAGGAAGGGCATCGCTATAGTATGAACCATTAAGTTTTGTTTTTTGCACAAAATTGACAAAATTAAAAATAATGTAATGAAGTAATTCTACGTTTTTTGAGGTTTCAAATAATTTTAAATATGAATTTCGGAAGATAAAGGTATAACCATGGTTTATAGCTAGTAGTATATAGAATATATACAGGATATCGTGTAAAAATTTCAGCTTTATCGAACAGCTAGTTTTGTTTTTATCGCTCCCGCCAGTTAAAAAATAAATCGTTCCGCCTAAAAAATGCTAATAATTGCGTTAAGCAAATTGTTTAATAGGCTTCTGTTAAATATAACTATCATTAGATCAATGTCTATACTATTAAAAGCAATAAGAAAATGGCTACTCCCTTTTGACCACTCTGAAATTGAAATGTTGCTGCCCAATATCTTAATATCGTTAGTTAGTCTGTTAGTGATCGAGTAACATCTGAACGACTTGACCGATTGAGGTCATATTCCTATAATATATTTGTTTTATCGAGACGCTGGTTCATAACTATGCTAGGGTCCGATAGGTGACGCGGTAGTAAAATTACTTCATATTTACCTAAATTTCAGAAGCGATTTTCATGAAAATTGCTACTTAGGGGTTTTGGGGAATGATAACTTAAAATTCGCGCTCCCCAACTTAGAAATTCAAAAACAACAGAATCCAAGGCAGACTGGACATCCAGAAGAACAATCCCAAGAAATTCTTTCATTATGTGGGAATATTTGGCCTAGTTTTAATAATGTTTAAAGGAACATGATGTTGTGGCGACAATGGGACCCAACATACCATAAGAGACACTATTACAGAAGGGGGAGCGAATATGTAGGTACAACAAAATTCAGTGAATGAGGGTGAATTGCCCAAAAAGTAAAAGCATAACTCAACCAAACGATAAAACTTTCAAAACGAGAAATCTGATACGCGTGGAACAAGGATTTATCGCCTATTTTTTTAGGAAGTCCGCATTAGCGTTGCATGTCTCGCGGAAAAACGTTTTATAAGCTATGCCATCGCGTTGCCTACAAGTGGATATTGTTTCATCCGTACATGTGCACAAGTGTAGAAGGCAGTGGCAAAAAAGGTGGGCTTGGAAAGAAATTGATTAAGAGAATCACATCGAAAAGCGCACTTAAATCGTCTGGCACGTTTTTCTCATGCTCGCGACTATTGGCGAGCCTAATGCGCCAATTTATGTCGTCAGTGGCGGCGGCGACGATGGTGGGCTCCTTCGAAAACATCTTTCCGCAACTGCCTTTCTTACAGAATAGTAGTAGAAATCGGATCCTTTTTTACTGTGCTGAAAATGTCGTGGATTCTAAATGTGGATTTCGCGTGTAGAAGCGGGCTAACACCCTGCCTGATGCAGACGCGCTGACACAAGTAGTAAAACGGGAGCCTCCAAATAATAGACATGTTCCTGGCTCTTCGGTGAGAATTATAACGATTTTATTTTAACTGGCGAAAAACTGCAAAGCGATTAGATATAAATGCAACGTATTTTTGGTTCTCTTGTTTTCGGTCCAAGACGTTAAAGCCACTGTGATAACGCGAAGAATTATGCTTAGCCGATATTAAAATTTTGGTGATGCAAGTATTATTCGCCTTTAAACATTTCATACTCTATAATATCCTTAGGGAACTCACAGAGGGAGTATCCAGGTAACACGTGATTTCGTTTGTTGTTTCCAAAAATATGTAATGTATCAGTGCTGCAACGTATTCAATCGAAGCGTGAAAAAGTTTTGTTTTTATTCATACTTTTACTTTAAGTGCGCTACACATAGTGTTAATTGTTTTTTTAGAGGCCCAGTAAAATCATAATGTGTTTTTGGTGCCAAAGTGCTCTCCAAGAGACGTAATGAAGTGCTTTATGAATTTCGACTATAACTTCTCCCCAGGTGTTAAGTGAATTCTTTAGAAAAAATACTTTTCGACTCCGCCTGGATATATATTTTTGTAGGGATAAGTGCAATTTCGTTTTAAGGTAAGTAATATCGACTGCTGGAGGTAAATATCCACAAAGAACTTGTTGGTACCTATAGTAACCGTCACTAATAGGGCCTTAGCAGACGCGCCTTAAGAATGTTTACGATAGTGTCACCTAAGAGCTCTTATTTTGTTATGAACTCACGATTTTGCGCCTATATTGTTACATACATAATCTAGGGGGTGAAGGTGCACGAGGAATCGTTGAAGCATGTTAAATTTCTGGATACGACCTATTTATCCACTTCGGTATCGAATTTTCATTACTGGAATTTATTACTGTCTGCCTTTGAGACTATCTTCATATAAAACTTCTCACTTGGGGGTACTTTTAGCATGTGGCGCCTATGTTGGTATTTGTATATCAGCATATGCATAACTTCAATGGATTTAGCGAACTTTTGTTTTCAAGGTAAGGATTTTGAACTGGTTTAAGGAGGCAAATATTATGTAGTTGGAAACTTAAACAAATGAGATTGGTTTTAAGGTAAATAATAAATTCATAAAAGCGTATGTAATATATCAGAAATTCAATTTAACTTTAGGTTGAGATCAGACAAATATTGACTAGATTTGTAGGATGAATATGAACTTAATAAAAAGAAAAGTTACTTTACCAAAATGAAAATAAAAATATTTTTTTTTAAAGAACACTTATTTTTCTTCTCTTAAGGTCCGAATTTAATTATAATAAATGTCTACTTTTTCAGGTTGTAATACTGAGATATACATAAAATGCCTATATATTTTTTAAATCAGCATAATTTAATATGACGTCATTTTATGCAAAATCGTAGCAAATAACGAGTTTTTCGTAAAATTTTATTATTTCTCGGCATAACCAAGAAATCACAAATATAACATGTAAATATCCTTTACAGGATAATTAAAAACACGAGATTTTACAATTTTTACATTTTTTCGTATTGTAGATTGCTAGTGAACCTTGAAAATCAAGTTAAAATTTCAAAAATTATTCAGTACATTGATATAATATAATATCAAGAGGATAAGTTTATTCAACCAGCAAAAACAAATTCTAAATTCGTTTTTACTGAATTGGAAATTAGAAATTTTAGAAATATCTCAAAAACCAGTAAATCGAGGTTTAAATAAAGGATTACTATTGCGCATCGTACGATTTTGCCCAATGACTTTTAATTATTTTTTTTCCAACAACAAATCTTAAAAATTGAGATTTTAACTTAACTTAGACATTGAAGTCATTATATCGTACACTGGTTAAATCTGAATGAAATATGCTTCTTTTGTTTTGATGCCAAAATACTCTGTAACTAGAAAATCGTTTACGATTACTTTGAAACAATTTTTTTAAAAATTGATAAGCTTTTGTGCAATACGTTTACTTTTCACTTTCTTAATTTTTTTTGTTTTTTTTTTTTTATGGGTTAATTCTGTTTATTTAGTTAAATAAACAAATTTATAGTCTAATCTGCAGATTGGATTCTTGTAGATTTAAATAGAAACATTTTAGGCTTTAATGTATATATATATGTACTTATACAAGAGTACAATATACAATATATGCACCTACGTTATACAAGAATACAATAAATATATGCATGCACCTAAATTTAGAATTTTAGTATGACTTTGATACATACTATACATAGGAGTTATTTGAATTGTTTTAGATTTTTTTCTAACTTCATAATTTGTTGAAAACGCCTAGGATAAGAGAAAGCTGGTTGGTTGGTTGAAGCTTTAAAGTAAAAAAAAAACTTGGGTTTAATAATAACATATTTAAAAAATATTAAAAATTACTTATTTAATTTAATTTTTAGGCCAACACTGGGGTAGTTTGTTAGTTAGTATACAGATATCTTTTTTAACTACTCTATATAATAGAAAAAAATGTATCAATCATTTTGCTTTATATCTTTATTTATCTGTTTCATAAAAAATAGATGTTATTTATTTCTTTAACACAGCTTTATTAAAAAACTGATTAGGGGTAAGTGGGGCAGATTCATACAAGGGGCACCTACATACACTGAGTGTATCTGAAGTTAGGCGCGGAGCAAAATAATGAAGTTAGTGTGTGTGCGTAGTTCTTAAGTGTGTATACTGACTAGTGAAGTTTGACAGCAATCGCTGCGGAAAGCGCGTGTGTGCAACATGGAACGTGTTTTTGCCTCGCATAAGTAATTTCATAACCTTACTTTGGGTGTATTTTGTGACTAGTTAGTGTTGTTTAGATTAGTCACTGCTATCTAATATTAATCATAATATATATATTAATCATAATATCATTGAGTTTATGATTTGATTTGTAAATTATCCTACATGAAGACAGTTTTTTTTTTTACATATTTCTTTATCAATTAACATGCGATGGGATACATTCATACACAAGTACAAGGGGCACATTCATACTATATAAATGTGCCCTTGCACTTGTGTTTTTTCGCAATTTAATGATACCTATCATTTTTTGTTACACAGAACGATAATGGTTAGAAATTATAAGAATTTATATATATTTATATATTTTTTGCTAGCTAACACGATGTCAAAAAGGTCACGAACAGATATAGATAGGTAAAGTTTTTCATTTTGATTTTTATTATTTGTTTGTTATTTAAAAGAATTATTTTTGTTTTTTACTGGACTAGTATGTTAAGAAACAATATTTATGACGAATAAATAGTGATTTTTAATCCTTCTTTTATTTTTTTTCAAGTGTGTATTAACTCTTCATGTATGAATGTGCCCCACTAATAGGGTACATTCATACATTTTCTTTTTTTTTTCAAAGCATTATGGAAATTCGCGCACGTGATTTTTCAGTAATATTATGCTTCTACTAAAGTATAAAATAGTTAAACTATCAATTTGTCATAAATTGAAAGACCTATATGTAATACAGAGCATTCTACAAAGCGAAATATAAAAACTGTATGAAGCTGCCCCACTCTCCCCTACTAATAGCAATATGATAAACAAAAAGGTAAAATAACGAAAACAATAACAATAAATTATATATATTATAAAACAATTTAACGGAGCCCACTTTTACATAATATCACTAAGTTCTGTGCATAGTGGAAATATTTAACAGTCAAAGAACAACTTAAATTAAGGCAAGAAACAATATTAATATTTTCTTAAACTCAATCATATCCTTTTTCTTTGAAAGAATTAGTTACTTAAATAATAAAATTTTTAAGAAAATAACAAAAATATTCCGTATATATAATTAAACAAGAAAAATGAAATAACAAATAAAAAAAATGTCTCTCTTCGATAATTCTTCATTTACTATACAATGGCGTCTCTCTTTTTTTCTGTAAGGTCGTACCATGTTTCTTGCTAAAATAAATATTTAAATATAAATCCTGAGAAAAACAGTCAATAAAGCTTCGGTTTTGGTTAGGGGCACTTTAACGCACGCCCTAATGTGGCTTTAACACTTTGTGCATCATAACAACATAAAATGTTATTCCACTTTATTTTAGTCTGAACAATGAACATATAACACTGGTCGACACCAATTTTGCCACAGAACAAGTCTTATGTCAAAGGATATTTTTGATTGGAAATTTGGTAATCTACGGACAAAATTCTATAGAAATCAATGACTTGTTCTGTAGCAAATTAAATTTTGAATTTTGTCGCACAGTGTAATTAAAGTAATTTAAACCATAGTTTAATTTTAAAATACTTATTGTACATTTACGAACCAAAATAATTGCAACAGCATGCTAAAAACACTAGAAGTTTTGAGGTTAGTTTGATAGCTGACAGTCTTCGATTTCGTTCAGAGTATACAATAAATGATATTTTATACATTGTTTTGAGAATGTCCAATACTGCCCCTGTCCTAAAGTGCCTCTCTCGTTCATATTTATTCTAAAAGGAAAGAAAACTGGAAAAACGATAGACTGCTGAGTTTTCGTTTTCAAAATTAGTGCCGAAATTCCATTAACAAACGAGTTAAATAAATAATCCTGTCAACTTTTCAGCAAAACATTCTCACAAAATAAAATATACTGTTCAGTCGGACGACCGGTGCAGATGAATATATCTTACCTTTTGGTTTATTCTTTGGTATATCTGCTGCAATTTCATAACTCTTATAGGTGCTCTCTTATGCAGAAGATGTCCACCATTCGGGTCTGTAAATTACATTATGACAGCCAAATTAATATCGAACCGGTGGACGGTGTACCCCCGAAAGGCAATAACGAATAGACGGCATTAAATTTCTCAAAAGCATGAAAATTACGTTTCGTAGAGTTCGCATATGCGATCTTCTCAGTTTGCGAACGAAGTGCCCGGCAAGATCAGAAACAGAAAACCTTTTAAGATAAATTAGTGTACACATTGTCGTCATTAATGTGTACACTAAGGTTGATATTAAGCATTTCGCGAATGACGACATTCTGGTAAGCAAATACCTTGAACTTCATTACTTTAGCAATCAAATATCACTTACTGCGCAGTATGATCGTGCTGCAGCACAATGCATCGGCGCATAAAGTTTATGCCATGCCGTGCTGTGTCGGGCGTGCATATCGATTCCGCTGCCTACCTCCCTTCGGACATGTATCTATGTATCTCGACAGCCATAAACGGCGATATATCTTTGGAGTACAGCGTGGATATGGCAACTGGGCCTACTAGTAAGGAGCCAGCGGCTGGCTGCCAGCGAATTCTTTGCATATCAACGCTCCAGACAGAACACAAGGAAGTAATCTAGCCGCGAAGGAGTAAGCCACGAATAGGGCAAAAACGATAACTAAGGCATAATTTGCACGGAGCTCTTAAGAACTCCGGCTGGATTTCGGTGGATATGACAAGCTGGAAATGCTCCGGGCAGCAGCTGACTATCTTACCCTGCATGGACATCGCACTCAGATAGAAAAGCGGACTCGATCCCGATCCCGAAGTGCCTCCAAGTGAGTGCCCTCTGCGGCCCCGGTTCCCTTTGAGAAACAGCATTCAATCTTGAATGCTCTTAAATCTCGTTAGCATATGTTCCCCATACACCCGGCTGTTAGACAAAAGTGTAAGACCGTCTGGAGCTGGTTCAGAACTTTCTTTCACATGGGTCCCTCGCCGCGAGATCAGCACGGCTGCTGCTGTAAGGTCATGATGCATTTTCTTGTCCGACCGTTGGGCTTGCAGCAGCGTCTGCACTAGATCATATTATAGGCTGCATTTTCGCCCCTCCGGATAGGTCTTCTGCTCCTCGCTGGATACCGATTGTTCCTAAGGAGAAGGTCAGGGATGTATGATATCCAATGGTTCTTTTCGAGGGCCTTCATAACTGTTCAGTTCTTAGAAGATCGCTGAAGATTAGACTGAGGTTATGGATCAAGTTCATTTAGCGTACTTTTGCATAGATCTCTTTGAAAAGCATAATGGACGACTTCTTATGAAGCTGATTAGGTTTTTTACGACTAGTAGCAGACGAAGTAATTGCATTCATGCGATACTAATTTCAGAGTTCCGTCAAAACAGAATCTCTATGAATCCTCTCTTGTCTGTCTGTCTATCCGTTCGTCCGTGGGATATTTCAAAACTATCATACTGTTTGATTAGGAATTTGGAATATTATATATGTATATTTCATTAATTGCCTGCCTATTCTGGGAACATATTTAATATAACTTAAAAGTAATTAATGAAAAGATCCAAAAAAAAACATTGCATTTTCGTGGAGTATTTTCTCGATTAGGTAATTATCTACGTATGGTAGATTTTTTAAGGTTTTGAGACTAAGTGACAATAAATACTTTCTTAGTGGTGTAAATTCCGATTCGTTATATACATATTTGTTTGAGTATTTCTTTGTTCTGCTTTGGTAACGTTTTCCGATGCAAAGTCTAAGGATTTTTCTTTCAAAGATTTCTAATTTCAAAGTGGCAGTGGGTGTAATCGAAAACGAAATTAAAAAACCGTATGCGATTATAGGTCTGATCAATTGCTTGTAAATTAGTAATTTCGTTTTTTTTTTGTACAGACTGGGGTGCCTGAGTAGGGTACTGAGCATCCTAAAGGCCCTTTTGCCTTTTTAGCTCTTTCGAGCGTTTTAGAGACATTCATTTAAAGATTTAAAGAGGTTGTCCATGTGTATATCAAGGTACGTTATACAATTTTTAGCCTGAGGTTCCTACTTCTAGTGTGCTTTACCTGATGTGTTTCTGAAACAAATCAGACTGGATTTTTCTATATTGACCTTAATCCCCCAGGTTTTTTAGAAGTCATCTATTTCTTCATAGTGTTTCATGACAGCATCTAATGCCGTAAATAAATTAAGATATTCTCGGCATAGAGTATTGACTCAGACATGAATTCACTATTTATATTTTTGGTATGTGCAAAATCCAGCAAGAAAAAGTTGTATCATTTTGGTCCAGTTATTGAACCCTGTGGGACTCCTGATTTAACCTCAATGTGATCTGAAAATTCTTCCCCCATATACACTCTTTAATTTCTACCACTTAAGAAGCTAATAAAAATGTTGACTAAATTTGTGGGCACCCCGTAAGCCAGCAACTTGTACACCAACCCCTTCACCCAAACATTGTCGAAGGCCTTTTCAACATCAAGTGACAGCGCCACTGTCGCGTTTTTTGTTATAAGTTGCTCATAACGTCACTGTTCAGTTTAAGTAGAGCAGGCGTAGTGGAGTGACCTAGGTTAGGTTAGGTTGCCGTGGCTGCCTGACGGCACACTTAGGCCACAAGGGCCTATTGTGATACCACACAGGGGCTTTTCCCCGAAAAACTAGCTAACCTTGAACCACTTCGTACCTTTGATGAAGTGTTCAATGTCTCTGATGTTCTTTGAACTCAGATCCGACAAGTCATCAAAGAAATAAGCGCCCAGATGTCGGTTTCTGCACATAGCTAGTGCTGGGCATTGGCACAGGAGATGGGTTATGTTTTCCTCCTCCTCCTCATTTTGACAACTTCTGCAGAAGTCGTTGGAGGTAACGCCTAGTCTGTTGGCATGTTTGCCCACAAGGCAATGCCCCGTAATTACCGCCACGACGCTACTAATGGCCTCCCTCCTGAGAGTAATCAGGTTCTTTGACCTATTATGGTCAAATGTTGGCCAGATCTGCCTGGTGGTCACGCAAGTGTTCTCGTTTCTCCACCTATTTTCGGCAATCCTTAAGTATGATCGTACAATCTCTGCTTTACAGGAGGCGAGCGGTGCCCCTATCCGCCGTATGATATCCCTTTCTGGAAGGGTCGTTCCCTGCCTGGCTAGCTCATCCGCTCTAATGTTTCCCGGGACATCACTATGTCCTGGTACCCAAATTATGCTGATATTAACCCCCCCCCCCCCCCCCCCCCCCCCCTCCGCTACTTGATTAAGCAGAGAGCGGCAGTCCGCAACCACCTTTGATGTCGTATACACACCCGTTAGTGATTTAATTGCAGCCTGGCTGTCAGTAAAGATAGAAATACCCCCAGAAGGAGACATATTCTCCTGCAGCCATAAGAGGGCTTCCATGATAGCCATGACCTCCGCTTGTATTACGCTGCTGTGGTCTGGCAGCCGAAATGACGCTTCGAGGCTCAGTTGCTCCGAGTATATTCCACCTCCATCTCTGCCCTTCAGCTTTGAGCCATCGGTGAATATCTTAACCGAATTTGTTTTGCTAAGAAGTTCTTCCCCCCACTCATGTCTCGCTGGAATAAGCGAGTCGAATTTAATATCGAAACATGGGTTTGGAATAACATAGTCTAAACCTTGGGTACAAGTGCTAAGGATTTTTGAATGCCCATAATCCATGCGTGCCCAGGGATGTATAGAATTGAGCCTAGCAGCAATGGAGGCAGCAGTTTGCTTGCCAAACAGTTCCATTGGAAGGAGATGGAGGATGACATTCAGGGCTTTGGTGGGTGTTGTCCTGAGAGCACCCGTGATCAGGACAGAAGCCATTCTTTGGATCCTATCCAGCGCATTTTGGTGGCATGCCCTCTCTAGGGCGGGCCACCACACTAGCACACCGTATACCAGTATCGGCCTGATCACTGTCACGAAGAGCCAGTGGACAATGCGTGGTTCTAAGCCCCATCTTTTGCCGATTGCACTTTTGCATGAATACAAGGCTATTGTAGCCTTACGTACTCTTTCAGCAATGTTGGCTTTCCAATTCAGCTTCCTGTCAATAACGAGACCAAGATATTTTACCTCGTCCGTGAGTTCCAACCTCACTCCACCAAGGAGTGGTGTATTAAAAGAGGGAATCTTGTACTTTCTGGAGAATAGTACAAGTTCCGTTTTATTCGGGTTAACGCACAAGCCACTATCAACACTCCATACAGTGAGCTTGTTTAGGGCCTGCTGTAACACCTCCGACAGCGTATTCAGGTATTTGCCTGATACTGCAATGACAATGTCGTCCGCATACGCAACTACGCAGCAGCCCGAGCGGTCAAGATCTAGGAGGAGATCATTCAGGGTCAGGTTCCACAGAAGCGGCGACAGGACCCCTCCCTGGGGGGTGCCCCTGTACACATGTCTTCTGATGGAAGATGCCCCAAGAACCGAGTTGACAATCCTGCCACACAACATCTGATTGATCAACGCAATAATTGATTCGGAGTGACCTACCGTCCAGATAGAAGTCGTCAAAGTCCCGTTTTTTCCACGTTGGGGAGAGTTCTTATTTTTCTGTAGGGGTATGAACTTCGCCACCTTCCGGGAATTCGGGAAATAACAATTGTTTATAAAATATTTAATTATAACTGTTAAAGATTTAATGGCGTTGCTCGACAACTTCCTTCGAAGGAAGTTCGATATACCGTCTGGGCCTGCTGATTTCTTCCTATTGATACTATATTTTAATATTGCAGTGATTCTACTAATTTTGACAATTGGATCGTCGTTAGAAAGAGAATTGTTTACAATAGTGAAGCTTGTAATTGTTTGAATTTCCATTATTCTGTTGACTTCAGCAAGCAGATCCCCATTGGGTGACAGATACTTTTTTAGGGATTGTGGATTTTTTTTATCCCTATGATATTGAAAATTTCCTTAAATGCCGTGGGACCCGGTCTTATTTTTTCAATCGGTCCTGAAATTGGTTGTTATAATAGTGGAAAATTTTATCTTGTATAATTTTCTTCAGACGGTCAATTCTTGTAGAGAGACTTTCGTATTCCCATTCGTTTCTATTTAAAGTTCTGTGAAATATTCTTTTAAGGTTCCTGGACCACGCCCTTCTAGTTTTCATTAGATTTTTAATATCTAACGGGATATTTGAGTATTTTTTGTTCCAAGGAGTTATAGGTTTGATATGTCTGTCTTTAATTAGGGTTATTTTACTGTTGAATTCAGCTATATACGTATCAATTTCCTGGTAAGAGATATATATAGGTTTATAGATGGGGGAACTTTGGAATATCTCATCCATATCTTTTTTAAAAATTTTCCATTGACCTGCAAGTAATCATCGACTTGCCTAAGAGATTTAAAGGGGATCTCACAATCACCAACATTGAAATTCAGTAGTACGGCATAGTGATCTGAGAAAGACTCCACAGAATGAAAATCCAAATTTTCAAACAGAGAACCTTGGTATGCCTCCGATGTGATAAAGACATCCAGAACCGAAGCTACGGGGAAAGGTTGGGGTCCCAGGGGAGATCACCCCAAGACTCGCACCCATTCTACCATCCTTTAGGGTTCTCTGTATGATCTCCCCAGAAGACTTGTCTTGCATTCCAGGCTCCGCTTAGTATGAACGAGTCATAATTTTTGCACAAATTTTCATATCCAACAACAAATTTTGGAATTCTTCTGCCAGGATGTTTGAGCGTATGCAGAAACTACCAATAAGGAGACTTTTGACAGTTTGGTTGACCCTTATATTAACCTCAACTAGAACGTGGGGTATTTCAGCGTTAAGATTGTCACGTCTGGTTTATGTTTTCTTTAATAATTAGCGCCGCCCCTTGTCCACAATCTTTCCTTAAGGGGGGGGGGGGGGGGGGGGGGGGGTATGGTTTGAAAATGACTTTTTAAGCACATTTTTGTGAAATTTTTTTTTTGGAAGTATGGCTACATTATTTTATTTTTAAATTAAATAGGCTTTTTAAGTATAATTCTAAGAATGATTATATAAATTTTCAAGTAAAAATATTAAGAATTGTGGCAACGGTAGCCATTTTTCGCAGACACATTCAACAAAAAAAAGTGAATTTGCGGTGGACATCAGAACTCGTCACTGGATAATCTGAAAAAAAAAATTCAAAAAGATTATCTTAGTTTATGAGTTTCTCGATGGAGTGACGTCGAGATAATTTTTTTTTTATGCATATTTTTTTATAAACAATAATAAATATGTTGATTTTCGCACTTTTTTTACAAAAAATTTCGTTTTTTTGACTTCTAAGTGATGCCAAAAACTCAAAAATCGATAAAAATTGAAAAGCTCGACGTCACTCCATCGAGAAACTCATAAACTAAGATAATCTTTTTAAATTTTTTTTTTCAGATTATCCAGTGACGAGTTCTGATGTCCACCGCAAATTCATTTTTTTTTGGACGTGTCTGCGAAAAATGGCTACCGTTGTCACAATTCTTAATATTTTTACTTGAAAATTCATATAATTATTCTTTGAATTATACTTAAAAAGCTTATTTAATTTAAAAATAAAATAATGTAGCAATACTTCCAAAAAAAATTCACAAAAATTTGCTTAAAAAGTAATTTTCAAACCATACCCCCCCCTTAATGTAACCATTCCCGGGACTTTAACCACATGTTTTTCTTGGAGTCTAGTCTCAGATATAATCGTAATATCCGGCTTAATTTCTGACAACATACTACGAAGTTCTACTCTTCTGGGGTTACCTCTTATAGACTGTGTATTTAGTTCTAATATTTTCAAGAACAAATAAAAGTATTGCTTGTCTTTTTGCAATTATTGAGACTTGGTTTTTAATTTTGTTTAAAAATTGTTTCACTTTGTCCATTAACGCCTGTATAGGCATGTCGAACAATTCCATGGAAAGGTTCGAAAATTCGCTTAAATATTCTTGTGTCCTGTCCTGTATTCTTTAAATTGTGTCCACCAATTGCTGGAAAGTCGCCATACCTATCTTTGTATTCCCTTTCGATGTTCTGTGTTCCTAAGATTGCGTCCCCTATAACTTAGGTCTTGAGTTATTCTTCTGTGCTTTTCATTCATGTGTCATTGGTGTTATTGTTGTTGTTCGTAAATTTTCCCCCATTAAAGTTAGCTCTGTTTTTGGATCTCTTTACCATTTTAATATAACTTGGGCAACCCTTATAATTCGCTTTATGACCCACTTGCCCACAGGACCTCTCTGCCTCAGGGTTGTCTTTGATTGGACAATCCCTGGTAGGGTGCCCTTTCGCACACCTTCTACATATCACACTCTTGACACAATTTACCGCTAGATGCCCAAGCTGCTGACCTCTGTAGCATTATGAAGTTCCCCTGCTCTTGACCTTTTCCTACGTTACCTTCTACTGTAAAAAAAATTTAGTGTCTACCACTTCTTTTATTTCGGTCCCCAGGCCGAATTGGACTATAAATAAATTTGATTCATACCCATTCCTTCTTGAGTTATCCGTTGAGAATCTGGTAATTTTGGTTGGTTCCACATTTTTAAATTTTTTTCCGAATTCTCAATGTATGTCTTCTGACGAGTAAGTGTCGTGTATGCCTTTAAGTGAAATACTTATTATATGGCTTTTCATCTATTGCTGAATAAGTATAGCCTTGCACTCCATTATTTTCCAAGACCGTTAGGAATGCTCGTTTTTGGATAGTATTATTTAGAAGATCTATTTTACAATTTTGGCCGCTATGCCCTGCTTTTTGAAGTTTTTATTGATTTTCATTAAGTCTCATTAGTGTCATTACGAAAAGTTTCTTCTCTGGCCTTACCTAATCTTTCAGAGTTATGTTCTTTCCTCTTATTATAATGTATACCTTTGTTTCTACTCTCACTAAGTCGACTTCATTCAGCGAGTTGAATCTATTTGGATTCTGCTGTCTATCTGTTGAAACTCCATCCCTGTTCGCTCTTCTCAACAATTCTCAGTTCATTTCTCTGATTTCCTGCAGAAATCCGGTAACGTCTTGTTCCATCTCCTCGATATGCGAGAGGTCCTCCCTGAACGCGTCAATTGTGATTGATTTTTTGTCTTTCGACTTTTCATCATCTCATTGGATGAGATGCTACTTGGTTTACGTTTAGTTGTACATTTTCCATCCATTTTACCATCATTTGAGCCGAGTGTGTCCATAGGCGCCCTGTTATCGTTCACAGCTTCTTTTTCTTTCTCTACTTATATACACCGGTGTTCAAAAAAATAGTAGTGCACCAATGCGGCAAGTTTGCTGTTCTACAAATTCTCATGTACAAAACAAAGACAACTTTTGCACAAAACACAACATCAGGTCTTTAAGAATCTGATGAATAATTAAAAACATTTTAGTTCATAAGCAATGAATAGCAGTGTCTTCAGACAAGAGCACTTGCACTACTATTTTTTTGAACACAGGTGTATATTATATGCAAACTCTCTTGAACTGGTAATGTAGATATTATCCAGAAATTATTTAGTTTAAGAAATTTTATTATTACTTTTTTCATTTTTTTGTTCTCTCTAACAAAAGATTGCGATTGCTCAAGTCAAAGCCTACTGTCCAAAATTCAAATTATTGAAGATACAGTACAAAAAAAAAATTTCGAATGAATCGTCTGAAAGCATTTTGAAAAGGATACTTTCAGTTTTTTATGACCTCTGTCAGATTACTGTACGGTCATTGGTGTATGAGTTATGGAAGCTCAAAGTTGCTAATAAGTTTTTTGCTTTGACAGCTCATAGCTTGGTTGAACAAAATTGTATTAAAGGAGAAAATACCTGTTTTAAAAGGCTTCACTTGGATTTTTGTTCGATCCCATAGAAGCCACTAATTTCTGCTTTCTACCTTTTGACACTAACTGCGTAGCCTACTGCCTACGATGAAACACTTTTTTCGATACATGACCTTCCAAGTAGACAATTTCAGCTTCAGCTGTTATTCATTCAAATTGGTTCATTTTCCGCGAGGATACAGCAAAATTTAATTCATTTAGGTGATCCCTCAATTTTGATCACCAGTGTATATACAATTCCAGTTGGGAAGATCATCAAGTTTTTGAATAGAAAAATATAGGATTTTAGTCATTTTATAAAGTTTGTTAAACATTTTAAATGTTAGCGATACTTGCCGATGCTGAGATTTATATTGTATTTTATAGTTAATTTTATCTAGAATATGGAGACCTAAAAAAATAATAGTGAAGTTTTTTCGCATTTTTTTGGAATCAAAATTAATAGCAACAACGATTTTTTAAATATTTTCATTGGATTTCATTTCAAATTAACAGTATACTATATGTATGAAGGCGAAAATTGAATACAAATGACAACGGCCGCACCACTGCCGAATCAATTTATTAGGTTGTTCGGGTCAAACCCGCCCACAAAATTAAAATTTTTGTATATAGTTTTTTAGACGGCTCTGTTGCTGATTATATGCACATAAATTTACTTTGGCATACTCCACTCGCACATTTTTTGGATCTTTATCACGTTGACTAGTCTTCGGTGGACTTCAGGATACATAAACTTGATTATTTGACGCTGTAAAGAAACATCGATAGAGTTACGAACTTCTAAATTTGTATTATATATGTATATATATAGTGATCGCAGTGAAGGAGGAAAAACAACTGAGTGCTCCTCTACTTAGTGCCAAAATAAGATTACGCAATAATAATTAAATATTGAGCAATGAATTTTCAAAACCGGGCGGGTTTGATCCGAACGACGTAATACATATGTAGATATATATTTATAAATTGGTTCAGCCGAGGGTGTGGCCGTGGTAGCCTTTAGGTGGCAGAGCTATGGCCTTACATGTACTAGTCCTAATTTTGATATATTTCAAAGTGCGACCGTGGCGCGATCGAATTTGTCCGAAAAATGGACACTTTTCGGCCAAGTAAAACATTTAACACGTTCACGCCGGCGCGTACCACCGGTGGCCCGCACTGGACTGCCTCATCGGGCGGCGTGTACCACAGGTGGCGCACATCAGCTTTGCGTAACACACAATAAATAAAACTATTATGTCTTAATAAACGTATAGTAAAAGGAAACTGAACTTTTGAAGTTTTACTAAACAACATTTTCTGCAAGGCGCCGCCGCAAGATGAAGGAAAATGCGATTTTAACTGCTGCCCAATGAAGTGTAATACAAAAAACTGCGCCGGCGTCAACGTGTTAAAGTGTGTCCTGTCGCCGTGTTGTAGGCTTGTTAAGTTGTAGAAACACATATTTATTTAACATACAGTATATAGTTATAATAAATTTCATGATCTGAACGAGATCGCGTAAATCAATATCGCGTCTAACAAGGAAACGTTCTCAGGTGTGTCTCACCGATTTTGGTGAAATTATATATTTCAAAATAGAGTATCGAAAAATAAGAGGCACGTATTTTTTTTTTATCTGCGGATATGTACATTTAGGGGGTATTTTTATTTATTGTTTTTTTTAATAAAAATTGGTGTAATTTTCAAATTTTGTCCGCCATTTTGATTTTTTTAAATCTAACATCAGATTCGTAATCAGTGACTCCAAAAACCCCTTAATACTAGTTGTCACGAAAAAAATTGATGTCTAAAAGATTATATATCATTTATTAGTGCTAGGGGTTGTTTACCCCCTTGAGGAGCTTTTTTTACGAAAACGCAAAAACAGGCCAACTTTATTTTTCAAAATCGTATGTAAAAAAAATTTTCAATGAATTTTAACTAAAACTGTTATTTTTGTGACGCAAAAATATAAAAAAAATCGTTTTTCTACAATAAAAAATAAGGGTTGCCACACCCGGGAACCGGCTTTCTTATTATATTTATGAGACATCATTTTCATTTTGTTTTATTCGCAAAAATTCATTAGAACTTGAAATATTTAGGAAAAACTGTTTTTAGGGGTAAACTTTAGGGGTGCGTATCCGCAGATAAAAAAAATGTGTGTCTCTTATTTTTTGATATTCTATAAAATATTTAAATTTCATCAAAATCGGTGAGACACACCTAGGAACGTTTCCTTGTAAGATGTGTCCCGTAAATGGAGGTATAGTTTGCCGCGTAAAAAAACTTGTATATAAAAATTACCGTTTAAATAAAGGGATGGTGTAATTCATTTATTAATTATCTTCTGACTTATCTAGCGGAACTAATTTTCGCCCGGTTTTCAATTTAAAGTTTAAATAGATGTTTGTATTAATTTTCGTTAATCATTGGAAACAAGTAATTGATAGATTTATTTCTAATAAAAATGAACTTTTCTAAGAAAGTATTTATAAATATTATTTTATAATTTTTGTCGAAAAGCACATTGAATTACCCAAAAAGTTTTGGAAAGATCAGCCTTTTTATTTATTGTATGTTTCAAATAATCTCAAAAGTCACATGAGAATTAAAATCGAGGAGTACTTACAAGAATGAACATTGTTTTGCTTCCGACTGCAACAACATGTAGTAAATGTACATGAATTATTTTTATATTCTGTTATTGCACCTCTAGGCTTTAGTAATGTGAATTAAGAAGTGCCTGCTTAATTACTTCACATTGATTAATTTTTTTTATAATAATTTACATAGTTTGGTGTTGATCTGGGATTGGTGGAGCACACCTTTAAAGTCCGTCTCTTGTCCTGCTAGTCTGTTACTTGTCTTTTACTAATCGACATTATTGCTTGACTAGTCTATTTATAAAAGTATTAACGACCTCATGGACCTTTGCATGCAACATTGTAGTGGCGGCTTTTAGTTTCTTTCCAAGTCGAATAGCAAGGTAGAAATCAAGAAGTTAATAAAATACCATAAAATTGGAAAAATAAGGTGAAATTACATACCTAAATCTGTCGAACTGCTGCGATTACGGGGGCGATGTCGGAGGAGGATTGCGATTAGCCAACTTTAAACAAATTAAAAAGGCGCGATAGTTGGACATCAGAGATCTGCTGCTAATAGGGCGCATGCATTCGGACTGTTGATCTGACGCGCACGCGCAAATGGCTAACACAAGATAACAACTAGGAAGGTCATCCAGGTTGGGCTCGAGTTTCTTATTTGCTTCATTTCTCCAGGTTTCTTGTTTCCTTATTTTGGGCTGGTTCGACATGGTCTCATTTTTAATTGCCATAAAAGAAGCATCTCTTATGTTGCTTCGTATTGCGAAAATTACGTAATTATTGCGAGAATTGCAGTTGACCGGTCGAGAACATAACAATGAGTACTTGGGGGTATTTAAAAAAAAAAAAAAAAAAAAACAAAAATTTCTTCTGCGGTGCAATTTAAGTAAAAGCCAGTTCCTCCAGATGGCGCAGTTGCGTTATCGAGATGATTGCTCTTTTGGCCTCGTGCGCTGGTGTCAGCGGAATAAAATGTTGCGATCATTTGCATATCGTCGGGATGCCAACGAGCTCGGTTTCGTGGTCCACAACGGTTTGAGGTTCACAACGGTGTGGGGCGATTCGCAGTTTATATCTTCCTTTAGGTTTGCCAAATAATGACAGCCGTAACACGTTTAGATACAAACGTTGATCATTGTACGTACCGTACGCAATCCGATCCCAGATCTGATTTTTACTAGAAATTGCCGCTTGTTGATCTTCAACACTGGACAAAGTACTCTGCACACGTCCACGTAATGTAGATCAGGCGGTGCAGGAGCGTGCGGGGCACATATGTTTCGAAATATGTTGGAGCTCGCAAACGTGCCATAGTGCTAAGACTTCTTAACGATCTGCAAACAATTTGAAAACGTGAATAACTCTGAAAATTACCATTTTTCAGCAGAAAATTCAAAGTGATCTTCAATAGATCATACCGTGTATAGGGGCCCCGTAAATCGTCCGCGCTGTGGAGCTCCACTGCACCCACAGCGCGGATATAATCAAATAAATTCGAGTAATGATTGAGGGCAGTATGGAACTATTTTGCAAATAGCCGCCGCAGCCCAGACCAAACACAATGACGGCAGTGTGGCTAGTCGAAGAGGATTAGGGCGGGGAAAAAATATATATACATATAATATAAGCAGAAAATTGATCGATTGCAGTTCGCGACCAGTGGACATGATCAACTCATAGGAATCGCTCTCTACGAGAATATAGTATTATGTGAACAATGACGACATTGAATTCGAACAACGGCACAATTCGTGCGATCCGATGCGCTTGTTTTAGGTTTATCCAATTTTATCGGTTAACCCGTTCCCTTTGTTGTTTATATATTGCTTCTCCTGCGGGAATACAAGAAAATGACCGATCGAACTATCCCACCTGGAACCCAATCGTCCAACAGTCTAAGAAAAATTTCCTCAGCTCAACGCTGTCGTCGTCATCGTCTTCGAATCGACTCCCGTAACCGACTGTGTAATTTTCAAATCCCCAACTTCAAGATCGAGTCTTGAGAATGCAGCTGTGATCTATAATTTCGATCAAATATTGGAAAATTAACTCAATCATCTCGTTTAATGAGCTCCACCAACTGACACAAAGGAAATATTTAAATGAGCAGATCCAGAGGGGCTAGGCATTTCGAATTGGGGGTATACCTCCTCCGCTTCGATTTTATACAAGCGAATCGCGTAACCACGAAGCACTCAAAGATGGCAAAATGGAAAAATGTATTTTCGTTGCACTTGTAGCTTGGGGCAGAAATTTTTATGTCTTCAAGGAGATTATTTTAAGAATTATCTCTTCATTCACTTCAATTAGTGCAGGGTCAATGGATACTCTGATTGTAAGACCGGTGGAGCCCAAGATTACATAATTTATGGGGACTTTGTTTGGGCGACTTCGATAAATAGAGCCTTCTCAGATCGGATGACGGCGGAACGGAATCTCAAATCATTAAAGACAATGATAAGAAATTGCTCGCCAGGTATAATTTTTACTTGAACAAAAATTGTACGTGTAATCGCTATTTGAACAGTAGCGTTTTAATTTAGAGCGGTGGCTACCAGTCTTGCACAAAAGAAATATTGCTACATTCTGTAATTTTATTTTAAATGTTATGCTTTAGAGTTTAATTGCTTCATTTCTTTTACACACCGATACGGTGGATTATTAATCCTCTTGGTAACATAACAATTATAAGGAATGAAAGGGAACCTTATTTTACGTTTTATGTATAGATTCAACTTTCAGTCTGTATTTTGATTAAATAATAACTCCAATTCTTAATTAAAAAAAAAAAACGATCTTAACCTTTTTTAGATTACTACACTACCATTTCTTTTGCATTTCAATTCAGAGATCTTTCACAACAAGGTGTTGAAACTAAATGTTTATGTATGATAAATGGATATTTTCATTAAGCTGGTGCAAAAATATTTAGGAATTATTTTTTCGGTCAAAAAATATGTCAAACAAGTTTCTGTTTATAGGACATATTTATTGATATATTAAGAAAAATTTTTAAAAAATTGTTTCAAAAAAGAAAAATTACTTTCGAAGATTTTGAGGTTGAGATACGGCGGTCCAGACATTGAGGTAGGGCGGTCTATTATACGCGTAAATACATGTGTTTTTCTTGTTTAAAAATAAAATATTATACTTAGGAAGGATGTCGCTATGATTGAAACTTTAATAGAATAATTAAAAAATAATAATTAGGAAGAAAATGCCAAATATCAAACGATTTTCAAAATTGTAGTTCCAACCATAAAGAGAGGCATTACGAAGATTATTAAATAGTTAGTAAGTTTTTTAAATAGGCTTTGAATTATTATGCACAGTTGTGAAAACAATTATTTTTATGGGAGAAGTGTTTAATTACACGTTATAATTCTTCGAATTTTCAAGATTTCTAAAATTTTTCTTGGCGGAAAATTATTAAAAAACATTTTAAAATACAAACAAATTGTAAAAAGAAAATCAATTTTTTGAAAAAAATTTATTGAGAATACTCCCTTAATTTTTTAATTCCACTATAATGAAATTTTAAAAATTTAGTTGCAATACTTTTGCTACAAGTTATACAATGATTACAAGTAATTAAAAATCTTGGTGTTGGTGTTGGCTCTCGACGCACGTTAATTAAAAAAGAAAATTGTGTCTATTACCAGAGCTGGATTTGAAGACCACAGGGAGAAAGTGCAGGCCCTTTAAATTGAAGAATATCTCTTAACAGTTTTCATAATTAACTTGATGAGCAGTACTGGAAAGTTTAAGACCTTATATTTATGTGAAAGACATTTTACATGATTTTATCGAGGCAAAATCATTAATGATTTCTCTGAAGCACATTTCCCGAACCAAATCACTCTCTGTGCTAAGTAATGGCAGATACATATGCTAGACGCTGCTGCCTCATCGTTTATTATTATTGTTATTTATAAGTGAAACGCGTATAAGCACGAAGCGCTTAGCTTGATAAATTAATATTTCGTAATCTATTGGTCGTAGAAAGTTGATCTTGGGCTAATTTTTTCCCCTAAACATTTCTTTAACAATCTCCGATTCATAATTTACGAGATTTTTCAAGAAAAAGTTGCAAAACTAATTTTAATCGTAGCGTGGCGTATATTCACTCTTGTTTGATACATACAATGAATTGTCTCAATAATAATTTCAAAGATTTTTCATGGGAACTTTTATTTGTATCACAATGTTTACAAACAAAAATAATTGTTTAAATTTTAAAGCAACATTTTTAACTTATTGCGTGACACTTTTTGTAAGATATAAACAAATTTTAGCTATTATGTAAGCTTATTAACCATATTTTTCATTAATTTCTCAATACACATTCACTTTTCTCTCCGATTATATCTCCAGAACTTCCTTATATTATAAATTGATATAAATTAAATATGAATTTTGACATAGGAAGCAAATATCCTTCAGTTCAATATATATTATAACTTTCATAATCATAATTTAACAATCAAAAATTTTTATAGTTATACAATTTTTTCAATTTAATTCAATTAATTTATTTAGCGTATTCAATATATAAATAACACATTCAAGTTGTTGTCGCTATCCTAGTCTTATACTACAGGAGGAGGAGTGAAATACACATAGATTTCGTAGTAGATTTCTTACCACTCAAATATTAATTTTTTACTTTTTATACAAAATTAAAATAAATCTATGGAGGAAATTTTTAAAAACCGCGTAAAGAGGTTAAGAAGGAATAAAACTTAGGCTAGAGTTGCAAATAGTACTTAACTATCTATGCTATAGGAGACTTATTCCTATGTTTGATCATTTAGTTATCTATTCGTGTTTATGAGGTGCAGCTTGCCTAAACTAGCTTTGTGTTAGTGTGATCCTGAAGTAGTTTTGTCGAGCAATACCAGGAAAGACTTGTATTCATTTTTAATATTTTATTCTGTTGTGTTCGCAGTTTATGTATGTCATGTTTTTTGTGTGTTTTTGTACAGTTTGAACATACCGGAGATGCATATGTAAGAATATGTTGAAAAATAATTCTATAAATCAGTATATTATCGGTTTTTAGGGATGAGTTACGCTTAGTAGATGTAGATGATGATCGTTTCAGCGCGGAGTGGTATAATGTAGTATCATCGGTGAAAACGCTAAGGAGGTCCAGATTTTTGGTAATATCAGAATTGTATTATACACTTTAAAAAATGTAGGTATAATTTTACTCACTTTTTGGAAGCAAATTGATTCGACCAGAAAATTTGAAAAATAAAAAAAAAAAAAAAATGGCGGACATTCAAAAAAAAAGTTCGAAAAACTACCTTTTTTATGATATTTTTTGACGCAAAAATTTTTTTTTTTTCAATTTTTTAATCAAATTGTGGTCGATTCTTGTAAAGGAATTAAACAAACAAAATGCTTCAAGATTTATTTAAATCGAGCGAGTAGATTAGGAGATTAATTGTTCGCTAGTTGAAAAAAAATGATTTCGAGAAAAACGCGTTTTAAGTTTATTTAGAACATAGAACAGCCGAGAGCGCGCGCTCACTAAAGTTGATGTATCTCTTTTTCGGTTTCGAATTTTCATATAATATTTTAGGGAGTTATTTTTGAAGCTCTAACGAATCGAAATCCGTAAAAAAAATCGATTTTTTTAAAATTGTAATAGATACACACATGCGGAAAATTACACATAAAAGATGTGAAGTTTGCATAATAAAAGTGTATTGTTTACTTCTTTAAAATAGGTAAATTTACACATAGCAGATGTACATTGTTGGAATTAAATACTCCTTTGAATATATGAATTTTTACAATAGAGTTACTTTAATTGTTTGTGTTGTTGTTTGTTAAGTATTTAGTAGACTCATAAAAATATGACATATGAATTGTGATATATAAAAATAATGTAACAAATACATTTTTCTCGTCGTAGTATTAAAGTATTAAGATTAATATAAATACATATCATATTTAATTTTTAAAGTCCCTTAATCTAGTTATTTTATCTAATATTTTCGACAGCACTTCTTAACTTTAAGGAATACCTTCACTAAGTGATTGCGCATTCATTTTGTTTGAATAAGAGAATTTAGATCGTAGATCAGTTTGACGTAATTTGATATATTCATGTGCACGTTTACATAAAATTTACAAAGTTAACTCATTAACGCCCAAAGAACCTAATTTTTTTGTGCAGTTTGAAACCTCATTCTTACAATTAAAGAACATTTATTTTCCAATAAAAACCAGTGACGATAAAAACCCCTTGGTACAGAATTTCACGAAAATCTGTACGATTTTCAGAGTTTCAGATTTTTAGAATCTGCACTATAGAAAATCCGCCATTTTAAAAAGGTTATGAGTGATTGCGATCAGCAAAAAAACTTTTTTCTGTAAGTTCAAACATTCCGATCACCGTTGATCATAGTAAGAATTGCATTGCAAAACCCTATTGACTTGAAAAAAAAATTACAAAAAAAAAATTTCAAATTTGTTGATACTTTTTTTTCTAAAAAGTCGCCATATTTAATTTCCTATTGGAAAAAACTCAATTTTGACGACAGATTCTGAAGGAGCACACTCAAAACTAGTAAGATTCATGGTTTTTATTGGAAAATAAATGTCCTTTAATTGTAAGAATGAGGTTTCAAACTGCACAAAAAAATTAGGTTCTTTGGCGTTAATGGGTTAAGGGGGTAGTCCAGTGAAAACGACTGTTTTTTCAACGATTTTTTTTTCATATTAGAAGTCAATTTTTATTAAAAAACTTTTTGATATATGATAGTACAACTATTAAAATACACAAAAAAAATTTTTCCTTTTGTTTTCGATGAGTCATCCCGACAAAATGGCCGCTCCAAAAAAAAAATTTTTTTGTTGGCGGACGTCGAATCTCTGCAACGGTTCATTTGAAACAAAAAATTCAAACGAGGTTTTAATCTGTAGAACATTGGCTATCGTCGGAACTAGAATTATTAATTTTCAATAAAAAATAACAAAATGGCGGCATTTCGAATTTTTCGGGTGTTTTTCGGGTGCTTAATTTGTTTATAACTTTGTAAATAAACAATGGATTTTAATAATTCTAGTTCCGACGATAGATACACAATCAAGAAATATACATCTAAATTTTTAGATCAATCGGAGCAAAAGACTCTGAGATCTGAGGTCCGCCGAGTCAAAACACGCTGTTTTGAGAAAAACGCGTTTTAAGTTTTTTTTGCGGAAAAAAGCTAAACAAATTAATTTTACCTTAGGCAGCGATGCTTGCTCCATACATAACGCGATGCCTGCTCCATACATAACTAACCTTAAATACAAAGCAGAAGGACCTAGACCGTTATAAACCGAAAAAAAATGGGCGGAGCAAACAGAAATACAAGAGTCCTTCTTGCTCCGAAACACGCCAGGGGACCTTCGAGCGCTCGGATTACACGTCTCTCGAAAACTCTCTGTATCTTTAAAACTATTCAATATTTTGCTTAGATATTTTAAGGGAGTATTTTCTAGGTGTAGTAGAGTAGATTTAAGCAAAAAAAAAAAAAAAACGAAAAACATTTTTTTTTTCACTGGACTACCCCCTTAAGTGAATATCAAACCCAAAGCTTTAAAATTGTGTAATTTCACACTCTTTTGCTTAACTAAACCAAAAATGTGTACTTTTACGATCGTGATAAATTTGTTTGAGAATTTACATTCAGTTTTTAGAGTGTAGATATTGCATAGGCTGAGTTCTGATCCCTTTAGAAAATTTTTGTCTTTGTTTTTTGGAGGTACCAGGGCTTCCGCTCAGGCTGCTCTGCGGTAAGTCGGGCTCTGCTTGTTACGGGTAAACTAAAGATGTTATTGAAAAATCACTATTTTCTGAGATTTTGAAAGAAATATAACTTACTAAAAATATTTTTTATTTGTCCGTTGGCCGTTTAGAGAATTCTAGAGTGAATAGATTTGTTAAAACTATAATATTAAAAGTATAAAAGTAAAAAACAGGTCACTTATGTCCAGCATCTAAATTATCCAGTGATTTTTTCATCATATACTAGTCATTAAATATTTATGTTATTTATACAAAAAATGTTAATTTTGTTTCGTCTAATATTTTGAACTCTTAGCTTTTAAGTGAAAGCATTTTCCAAATCTAAAAGTAAATAGAACAACACTTTCGTTATACTTCAAAAATGTTCCTTCACTTTTTAATTACACAAGAAAAAGGCATTTCTATACAGTTTGAAGGGCAGACTTCTAATGAAACAATAATTGTTCTTATTTCTGTTTATCGTTCGTTACAAAATTTTTGCAGGAGATTCAATTAAGGCTAATTTTATAAAATTAGAGCGATTAAAGCATTCGGATACGTTTAATATGAAGGCTACGCTCATTTCAAAACGAAATGGTCAGTAATTAGTCCACCTGTATCCTGGACTACCATCTCAACATTAGATATGTAGATTTTAAAATATTGAAAGTTTTAATTTTGTGAATCTTGGCCTTAAAAGTTTTATCTAACCGATTTGATGGAAAGAACGAATCGAATAGCATATAATCAAAGCCCGTTCACTTCTAGGCCTCCCACATAAATTGGCTACGGATAGGTGTTGAAATCCATAAAAGATTTAAGCAATTTTTCACGTCTGGCAGCGTAAACCCTTCAAGGTATTTCCTACGGCGACGGCGGGCGGCGGCGTCCATAGAATCGAATCGACTGTAGAGCACAACAGAACGGCGCTGCTAGATTTTCACATAGTCGATTTTGTTGGCTTTCTTTCGAACCTTCACAATGAGGCGATAAACATGCTGCCAGCAGATACCATCGAACGTTCCAGTATGCGGGGGAGGGGGAGTACCTAAAGTTACAGTTGTGGACTATATATCTATATGGGTCTTAAAATATATATATATATTTATATTTTATTATATATATATTTTAAATAAAATTTGACTGCAGCATTTGACTCGAATATTGGGCTGACGTCACAAGACTAAGTACTTCGACGGGTTTCTGCGATTTTGCAATCTTTTTATACCTCTGGGTATATTGCCGGCAAATGTATCTATAATCTTATACCTCCTTTAGTGCAAATTTTCCAGGTAAGACCCGCTCGAGTATTTCTTCGTCACTTACTGGAGGAACATAAACAAGCTGACCGGCTTACGGTATGGATGCTATTTTGAGCCTTTCCGATTTTTCGATTTGTTCGTGACTATTTTCTCGATCGTTTTCCTTTTTATACTTTACCTTTGCCGAACTTTGTTTTGTTTATATTTATTGAGTTTCGTGCATTTTACTTTTAATATATTTACGGAGCCCTGTGGTTTCGTAAACATCGCCTCAAATTCGCTCGATTTAATTTAAAAAAAAAAAATAGAAGCTACGTGTTAGAGTTACGGCTCGACTTGCTGATGCTGGATGCTCTTCTACAAAGTGCGCGCGCAGTTTAGAAATAAAATAGATAAGATTATCAAACTTGCCTAATTTACTGGGTTTGTGATGTGCTGTTTAATTCGTGATTTGTAGACTTTTGTTTTGTAACATAATTTTAAAGTTCCCAAAATGATGTGTATGGGCATCTATCTCAGCGCCACCACACGGTGAAATTTTGCTCATAAACAGATCAAGAGTTTTACCAGACTTACATAATTTTGTTAATGGTTAAAAAGCTGTAATTACTTCATTCCAACTCAAACTTCTCTTTGCCATCTTTGGTTACTTTTCGTGAAGTTTTTCATCGATATTCGTTTCTTTGTGTGATTTCTTTTTCGTGCTTCCACATTAGAACGTGCCTCGTGGTAAAATGTTATCTGTGCCATTTATCAGTACCTGAAATTGGATTAAGGTATAAAACGAGCATATAGAGGAGCTCTGGACTGGCAGTACTCATACAAACTTAATCGGGCACTCACCAAAATTTAATGTAATGTAAGTGATTTATTACCTTCCGCAAAAGATTTTTACTTTCTATTTCAAGAAATTATGCTTCCCGGTTCACATCCCTTACACAATATGTATTATATGCTGGTGAATTTGGGTCAGTCGTGCCTCACCAGGTTCACATTTTGACCTTGATCTCTATTTCTTCCGCAAGTAGACGACCGGTGCGCCCTCTATGTCTGGAAAAATCTGCAAAAAATTTGCGAACCATTTTTCTTTCTTTGCAATTTCTTGTTGAATGATTGATTACGCTGACTTTGCATTTTTAAAAAAAGTTTTAAGCTGGATCGCGCCATCTCCGAGAATAATAGGAGCATTTGCATATCTGATCTTGCCTAATTCCGGCATTAGCTAGCAAAAAAAGGAATAAAATAAAGAAAAAAAAAATCAATTATGCTACTGACTGAAAGAATATACCTGTCCTTGAAATAGATCGCTGATGTGCTTCGTGTTAGAATTCTCGGCATATAATATATAATATGTATAATTTCGGAGGTGGAGTGTGGAAATATTCAATTTGCTTTGCAGTATTCAGGTTATTTATTTTTGCAAGTGAATTATTGTTGACAGGAAATTAGGTAATCAATCAAGAGGTAGAACTTCTGCGGAAAAGTTATGGCTGGTCATTACGAGCGCTCTATTGATGGACGGCCCACGCTCCTCAGATTACAGACGGGCAGTGGCGGTGGCGGCGGTTATCTGCTCGTACGTCCTGAGTTCGGAGCTTGGCTCTAATGGCAGCATAATTTCGAGTTTATGCTGACCTCGGTGATACAGAGCAATGCTCCATCTTATTCTGTACGCGCACTCTCTGTAGAATTTGCATATAATCAAGTTGAGAGATCGATTAAACATTTTCTTTTGATTTGACCGCTTTCGTAGGCAATTTCCGCAATTGCGATGGGATGGGATCGTGCATTTGATTCGTTGTTATCCCTGGAATTATTGCCTATTGAAATTGAACTTCTGATGTCTGGGACTTATGTGGGCCAACATGCACCAATCCAATCTATGGGTAATCATGATCAATATTCGTTATGGAACTGCTGGAAAGCGTTCTCTCCTTCCCTGAAATGAGCACTGAAGATTAAAATTAAACTTGATTAACAATTTAATTATTGTTTAGTAAAATTAAAATGTAATCTGTATACACAACTATTAATTCCGTCATATAAAATTAAATAATATTGAGGAGTAATCGATTACATTCTATTCTCATTATCCAGTCTGAACTGACCCTTAAATGTTTTTTATTATTCTACTTTATACCTAAAATTCTTTCTAAATGATTTCTTATATAAAACAATTTATAGTGTATTATAAATTGACTTACAATAATTTTTGCTGGAGTAATAAAAATGAAATCTATATCTTCCTCTATAGGGTGAACCAACTATTGGTTTCTTTTCAAATTACATGTTATTTTGATGCATATACACCCATGGACAAATAATTAGAAACAGTTTGATCAGCACTGCTTTGTGCACTCTCCTTCTTTCTCCTCAGTTTCAAATCTAACGGTATGATACCAGCGAAAACCTAGCGACCACGTGCTACTTAAAAACTGCACTTTTAGTAGTAGTTCGTGCCCACCGAACATCCTGTGGTGATATCATTTCGCGTGAATGCTATTTTACGTGGACAACTAATTAGAAACAGTATTCATTTTTCCATCTTATTAAACAAAAATTGATTTCTCTGAATAATTGCATTGGTAAATATTTAAGTTACATTAAATATTCATGTTAAGACACCATTTTTGTTAATACATTGTTTATAAACATGGACAAAAAAAAAATTGTAACGCGTCCATGCACATGGAAGTAGTGCGTCTTTGGTAAGCAAAAATGTCCTATTGCCAAATTGCAAACCAATTGATATGCTCTTTAAAACTTGTTTATGGAGTAGTAAAACATTTCCAAGTACACGAAACAATAGAAAATGTTCTAAAATGGCGGAAAATGTCTGAGCTAACAGATCGACAAATCATCAGAGAAACAAAAAAGGACACTAAAAAGAATTCTACTGACATCTGCCGCAACATTTTCGGTGATAACGTAACGGCAGTTTCAGCGAGAACCGTTAGAATGTGTTTGGCTGAGGCTGGGTTGCACGGCAGAGTTTCACGGAAGAATCCATTAGTTTCTGCAAGCAACCGAAAAAAAGGATTGAATTTTGACAAGCCTCATTTGGCCTGGACAACAAACCAATGAAAATATGTGTTAGGGAGCGACGAAACAACATTTAATAGAACGGGTCCAGACGGTAGAAGGTCTGTTCGTCGACATAAAGCCGCTGCATTTGATTCGAGGTATACTACCAAAGAATATATAACATAAAGAACTCTTATCGGGCTCACAACCTAGTCGAAATATTCTCAGCTCGTCTGGATGCGAAGGGTAAACATGAGGGGCAAGCGAGCGAAACATCAGAATCGAAGAAAATTTTGTAGACCACCGTTCGTGTGGGCATGTAGGTAGCGCAAGCGAATCGCTTCTCGAGCCGCCGCACTGTGTTGTGCTGCAATTCTCTGCCTGATGATATGATTGGATTTTTGGAAAAGAAATTAGGAGCTGAGATCAGCTTAGAAAGAATTGTTTAATGATTGTGATGAAATTGAAATTCAAATGCTTTATATAAAATATTTAAACTAGCATGTGTTAGGGTAGTTAGAAAACATTAGGAGTAGCGGCTAAGGTTGGTGCGGATTAATTTTTTGAAATTTGTTCTGTAAATCTATAAACAGCAAATTTTAAATATTCCTAAAAAGAACTCAAACTTAGTCAACAATACTTCTTAAAACAATTCATTTTTATTAGATATTTAATGTTCCTTAGAAAACCCTTCAAAGTTACAAATTTGGAAGTAAATAAAAATATATAAATTGATATTTAAAAATTAATAAAAAGCGAGTAGTACGGAATATTTTCTAAATAAAATAAAAATTTTGTTAACGCTGGTCTTTCGGAATCAACAAATGTTCTAATTGAAAATGTCTTCATTGTTTTCGTTAAATAATTAGTTTTAATTAAAATGCTTACTTAAGGGGACCTTTTCTTTTAGAATTGGAAAAAAACACACTTGTTTAAACTTTTTTTGTGTGAAAAAACTATTTTATTTATTGAAATAATTTCTTTTAGATATTATTGTATATTAGATGAAGAATGTAAAAAAAAATTGTAAGCACTTTTATAGTAGTTCTGCTTTCCCGCTGTAGAGCGAGTCTTCTTCCAAAAGGCACTTTTTAATCGGTGGGACACTTTGCGGACTCCCTGTACCAATTTAAGTAAAAATTCAAAAGGGATTCTATTCATAAGGCTTAATACTAATACTAGACCATAAAACTTAAAAAATTGGTTATGTTTTTTTTTTTTATACAGATGTAGATGGACCCAAAAATGTAACGTTTTTTTCTTCAGAAATATGCGTATAAAACGATAAAAATACAAAGCATTAAATTCTTTTCAGATCTATTGTCTAGCTTTAAGCCTTACAAATATAATCCCGTTTGAATTTTTACTTAAACTGTTACAGAAAGTCCGAAAAGTGTCCCACCGATTAATAGGTGTCTTTTGGAAAACAGCTACAGCATTCAAGAACAACTAAAAGTGTTAAATTTTTTTTTTTTACATAATCTTGATAATGTCCAGAAGAAATTATGTCAATAAATATAATAGTATTTTCACAAGAAAATTTTCAACAAGTGTGTTTTTTTTCAAATTCTAAAAGAGAAGGTCCCCTTAATTAAAGCATGCCTCTTGCTGCGATATTTTTAACTTGTTAAAATATTTAGTTTTCTGTTTGCCTTCTTTTCAATTTTTTTTACGGCCCATGAACAATGTTTTCTCAATAAAACAAGTATCATAAATTCAAGAAGTTGGATTCTATGTTCATAACAGGAATTAAGCTTATTAAACCAATCTTGTGTCAAAGTCTTGCATTTTTCAACTATGTGTTGTTTTATATGGACTATTTCTGGAGTATTTTTAAAAATTTCCTCAAAGGCAGTTATGTGGATTTTGCACACATTAAAAAATTCATTTGATGGAGCATAAAGATTACCAAAATCTGAAAGTGAAGGATTATAATTTTTTGCAAATATGAATATCTCTGAGGGACAAGCTAAAACTTCGTCTTTTTTTCGCACTATTTCTTCACAACTTTCACATTTAATTTTTAAAAGCACTTTAAATGCTACGTAACCTACAAAATATCTCATAGAGAGAAGCTCAATTCCAAACTTTTCAGACCCAAAAATGTCTTCTATCATACGGTCAGAGTATTCAGTCTCCAATAATTTATTGTGGTGCTCAACAATCGATGAATTTTCTATAGATTCAGGAGAACTTGTTACTTCTTGAAAATCCAACTGAAGCATAACATCTTCGTCCGGTTCGCAATTGCTTCTACAATTGAACTGTATAATATTAATAGAAATCATTTTTGCTAAAATTATATTAATTTCTGCAACGGATGGATTTTTGTTATTCCCTCCTTTTTGACGTACTACTGCGAAGAGGTTTTCTAACGTGTCTTGAGTTAGCCGTTTAGGCAGAAGAAAAAATATTTCAGAATTAGAATACAAAATGTCCTCCGCGAGAACAATGACACCTGCTAGAGTTTGCTTAATGCCGTCGAGGAAATAAACAGTTTTCTTTTTGTTTCCCAGAGAGATACTTGATAAATATTCACGAAAATATTTAATATATGAAAGCACTTCGTTATCTGCTTTGATTGCCGATTTATACGGATTATTGCTTTTTAAAGATCCTCCATTCAAACAATCAAAAATCTTATTAATTTTCTCCAGGAATTTAGCTGTAGAAAGTGCTACATCCTTTTCATTTCTTTGGAATTTGTTTATTTCAACAGTTGATCTGATAGCAGCTGCAACTGTATGACTAAATACTTCGGCAGCTAAGTTCACTCTCATCCTCTCAAAGGTATTTGGGTTTATATGTTGTTCTGTTAACTTCACACACATCCTTGTAACCTGTTTTTGTTCAAGTTCCCACAATTCCCGAATAACATCCCAATTAACGGGTCCATCAGGTGTATTGATCACTGAAGTTAACAGATAATTACGTAAAGACTTTAATAAATGTGGGAAATCATACAAACATATTATTTTAGAGCCACCCATGTATATCAGTGGTTTTTCCGGTGACACACCTAGATCCCGAAAACATTTTCTGTTGTTAGATCCTTGATCACAAGTTATTGCTCTCACCTTTAGACCTAAACTTAAAAGTATGGCTATATTTTTCTCTACAACAATTTTTAATTCATCTCCTTTAATTCCATGCTCGGAGACAAAATAATTTAGGATTAACTTCCAATTACAAATTAAACCTCTTACCATGAATACGCAAACTTGCTTTCCAAAGGCATTTTTCCTTTCAAAACCTATATCTTGCACACCGTCTATTAGGTCATATTTTGAGTTATATCTCCATTCCTTCCTAATAGAGATTTCGTCAAAAATTAGGACTACATTCCTATTATTTGTATCCAATTCCTGGCATTTATTTTTTATATGATCATAAGCATTATTTATGAAACCCGGCTGTAATTGTTTTACAGGAGCCCATCTGTATATAGTCGATGCGTGTGGCAAGTTAATATTTAAATTATTACGAATAAACTGGTAGGCGGATTGCGAAATGTAAAAAATATTTTGAGCGAGCATTTTTTCCTTCTCTGTGTATTTTCCCGCATTCTTCCGAGTAATCATTTTACATAATACTTTTGTTTCTTCATTAACATTTAATGTGTCAATTTTATTTTCAATACTTTCTTTGGGAATTTTACATCTTAGTTTATTTTTTTTATTTTGTTTCTTGCTTGCCAAATTTTTTCTTAGGGATACATAATTTATTTTTAGTTTTGAATATCTAGCAAATAACACATTAAATTTTTTTCGATATATATCACAATTTTTTATATTCTGTAAACAGTTTGGGCAAGAATTTTCTAAAGAATCAGAAGAAAGTCTTCGTCTTTTTGGAGGTGGTAAATTATTGAATTCAAAATCGCACTCTTCATTTTGTATCAATGAGAGATTCAAAAAGAGAGAAGGAACGGAATCTAGTTTTAGTCTGCGTTTTCCAAAACATTCGAGAGGAAAGTGCTTATTACAAATTCGCAGCTTTTTATCATTATCACCGTCTTGCAAATTACACTTTTCTCTCCATATCTGACCCATTGCAGTGTCAACAGGAGGAAAATTAAAAAGTTTTACACCTTCTTCTCTCCTCGATTTTCCACAATGTGGTAAACTACATTTTAAACCAGATTTTTGACTCATTTTAACAAATGAGATAACAAAAAATAAACAAAAATAATCAATCTTCCCCAGAATAAATTCAGTATTTAATTAAACAATAAACAGAACCTTATTAAACAAAAATTTTATTCAATATTTTACAGTAATTATATATAAACTCAGTATTTATCTTAACGTAATAAGTAAGTAAAATATTTAGATGTTTCTATAATATCAAATTACATATATTATGCTGCAATCTCCCACAAGCAGTTTTCTCATCGAAATCGAAACGAGAACTAATTCCGACGAACATCAGCAACTCGCACAGCGGTAACAGACAAAGGCAAGGCACATGGGCAAAAGCTCTTGCCAAACGAGACGATGTTCTGAGCCGCCGTGAGAAATGAAATGTAGGCGACTGTAGGGTTCTGCTGGCAGAACCCTAGAACAAAATTTTCAGCTCAGCTTGTTTGTTCCTAGTGCGAGTTCTTTATGTTATATGTTCTTTGATACTACTCTTGTTGTAAAGTATGGCGGATGATCGATCATCGTGTGGGGCTGCTTCTTCTGGTATGGAATTGGTCCCATTCATAGCATAGAAGGCACCCTGATGAAGGACAAGTACGTTGACATACTTGAAAACGTAATGTTGTCATGTGCTGAGAGAAATTTACCTATGATCTAGACATTCCAACAGGACAACGATCCTAAGCATATAGCAAAGCATACCAACAACTCTTTTCAAGCCAACTTTATTAGTGTGCTGGAGTGGCCTGTATCAAATGCGCACCTCAATCCTATTGAATACCTGTGGGGCGACGTACAGAAATCAGTTTCTTCAAAAAACTTCAAAAATTTTGACGAACTTTTTATTGTAATTAAATTAGCATGGGAAAATATACCTGTGAAGAGATGTAGCTGACTTTTACTTTCAATAAAGAAGAGGTGCGAAGAAATAATATTACAAACAGGTTTTCCTACGAAATATTAGAAAAAAAAAACAATTTTTATTCCATCCAAGACGAGTGTTTCTAATTAGTTGTCCGGCGAAATTTATGTATTGGAAATATTATGGCATTGTATTCAAAATGTTTAAAAAAACAAATGAAATTTAACTATAAGTTTTCATACATTGTAAGTCAGAGAATGTTAATTTAGCTCCTTTTTGTACATATGAAACAAGAACATTGAGAATTTTCAACTCAATTCAAAATCATATATGTGTTTCTAATTAGTTGTCCATGGGTGTAGCTGTTACCCTCTCAAAAAATTTACAGAAAAACAGTATCATATCTCCGCGGTACGAAATGAATAGATTTATACTTGAAAAACTTTGGAAAATATTGAAATTATATAAATATTATGCTGATAAGATGCTGATCGAACTATTCGTAAAAAAAACCAAAACCATCTATTATGTGCTCCAAAATTGGGTTGACATTACTAATCGGAAGTTTTATTTTTTTAAATAAATCAACAAATTTTGAAAAGTATTGAACTGTGTTTATTTTATAGCATTTTTAACAAAAAACTAGCCCTTTACTTATCTGTCCTAACCACTTGTTTGTAGTTGCAAAGTTTTAGAATGATCGGTTTTGTTAGGTACATGATTGTAACTCTACCAGAACTAATATTAACGAGAATTATTTTTCCCCCTCACTTTTCTCAAAAACCGAAATTTCGAGCTGCAATAATGTACGTTGGAACCATCGAAATATATTATACATATATACAAGTTTCATTAATAGTATATAGATATTGAGTTCAAGCTAAAATATTGAGAGAATAAAGTAATTCGGATTATTAGTTGAAGCGTCGTAAGGCCCTTTTTCGAAATCGTCATATTATATGAACTGAGTATTCTATAAGGGATTTAAAACAGTCTATTTCACGAATAAGCAAAGAAATTGGTTTTAATAATATAAATTGCAGAAGCGCTCTAATTAAAAAAAAAAAAAATGAAGTGAACATTGCTTTTTGTTTACTCAAAGCAAAATAAGAAAGAGTCATTTCAACCAAAAAAAATCGAGCATAAAATTTTGAATCGACGTGATTTGTTCAGACTTTCTGAACTACTCGTATATGTGTACATAGTTTTCTTCTATCAGTTATGTAATCCGGCACGGGTGGCATACTTTGGACAGGGCGTTAAAAACAGGCGCGCAGCTTATAGCGCGTAAAAAAAAAAAAAAGATAAACAAATGCCCTCACGAGCTTTTTTATAGGTTGACTGAGTTTATAGGTTGACTTAGTTTTTGCAAAGTTGCAAAAATCAAATTTTTTCAAAACCTTTTTCAAAGTACAAAATTACAGCAAAAAATAGTATCCACATGATATGATGATTGAAAATGAAAATCGAGTCTATTTTTCCAAACATAGAATTGTGATTACAAATTGTTCAGTTGAAGGTATGTTTTCGCAAATAAAAAGACTGAAAATTTTCTAGAGAAAAAACATTGGTAAGAAAAACTAAATTCTTTAGCAATACTTAATGGTATAAATGTCGACTACGTAATCAAGGAGTTTGCTATGAAAAGGCGTAGAGAAAAGAATCTTTTAACTATTTATTTATCATATAAATACTATATGTGTATCTTCATTGCACCTGTTATCTTTCTTTAATTATAAAAATTTATAATTTGAATTTTAATAAACGTTGGAATCGAGAGCCCATAAAATTTCTTTGTTTGGGATCAAATCCACCACTACGTAAGAAATTACATAGAAATGATTAACTACATATGTCTAATTAGAAATTATACAGAAACGAAACAACCCGCTTTAATTTAATGAGTTCTGTTGGGTCGAACCAAAACCATTTCCACTACGCCTATTAGAAATGGTGATTTTACCGAGCTTGTTCTCAAAGAGAGCTGAGCCTCAAAATAATATCGGTAGTCTATAAATCTCTTTTGGCATTCTGCTATATCCTATGTTCTATCTTGAATTCATTAAATAATTAATAATTCAAATATGGTATATCAAAAAATGTATCAACTCTATGGGTTATTTGGTGTAATGAAAGAGGTCAAATCACAATCGCAAAACATGCTTAAGACAAAAGTCACAGTAACTTAAGTACTGAATTAGAAATTACAAATAATTACCCTTTCCAAAATTTTTTATTTTGCAAAAAGAATTTCAAATATACTTAAATTGTACCAACTTTGCGTCAACAAGTTAATCTAGCAATTTATTCAGATCGACATTTAAATTTGGTATGAGTAAGAGTCATGGCAATTTGATGCACTTTTCGTAAATCTTTTAATATTAATTTAGATATCTAACGATTTAAGATAATCAATTCAATGTAAAATTTTGTTATATAATGTTATCCAGACCGGATTTTGAAAAAAAACTCAATCATTTAAATTTTTAATTGAGTTACTTTAGCTGTGTTTTTTAAAAAGATCTGATCTGGAATAAGAATTTTGAATTAAATTGAATTTTTTAAACTGTGACCTGCAGCACAGATTTTAAAATTTACAAGCGTCAATCGAACTTCAAGTCTTTAACTGGAAAAATGATTGGACTAATTTTTTCTTTCAAAATTTTAAATCCAGGTCAGATTATTAAAACTGTTATAAAAAACGCAGCCTCAATATTCTATAAGTTTTGACGAGGTAAAGATCTATTAATTTTTCACAAACTTCGAAAAATACCAATTTAGGGGTTTTAAACTATTCTCTTCGATTGCGACATGATGAAACATTTCCTTTTCTGATTATGATGACTTTGAAATGTTGTTGAGATTTTATTCTGAGTTTATACAAAAAATATATATTTACAGTTAGCTCTTAGTTGGTAAAAGTAATATTGATAATAATAGAAACCAGGAATAATTTGTACTATTAATATAAGAATTTTATAACATAAATACACTAATTTTTATAAGAATACGATTACGTTTATCAATGTCCGCCATACTGCCATACTAAATCATCTTAATTTTTTTAAATTACGAATATTCTTAATATTCTTAAGCTGCTATATATAGTAAAAACCCGCATCGATATCCGTAAAGTGATTCAAAAGTTTTAAAGTTATAACTGGATATAACAGACACACAGAAAAGCGTTTTAGTTTTATTTATATTGAATTCAACATTAAAGTAAAACAGTCAGAAATAAATCATACCAGTATCCGCATGCATATGAAAGACATTTAAATTAAAAACAAATCCTAGAAATAGCCAAACATGTTTATGACTTCATTAAAGTGCAATACAACGCTGTTGAAGATTGCAGCATCTATTTTTATGAAAGAGCCCTCATGCACCAAAAATACCAATGGCGTTTAAAAGTTCCTTTCATATGGCAACTTTTAGCCTTAACCCTTTCCAAAAGGCTTACCCCCGGGCAGTGTTTCTGTTGCGATTGTAGGTCACATCCTGTTGAGTTTCTGAACACGCTAAATCAGCGTTTGCATACCGATGAGTGCATTAACTTACCAACTTTAAAATTGAAGGAGCAACAACGAAAGGAAAATTTCAAAAGAAGATGCAACCGTCTGGAAAGTTATTTTCAATCGGGCGGCCGACAAACAGAAGTTGGATCTTTTAATAGGCTTTCTTTTCGCACCCCCCGCGCGCGCCAGAGTGCCAACAGTTTGACACCACCACTCGACGAGTGGTCGGGCGCATTCTTAGGATTTTCTTGGAAAGCTTGAGTGCATTTGTTTTCCTGAATTTTCTTGCATTCCGAGGAGGAGGCAAGTGTTTTTATTACCTCTATTTACGTCTGCTTTATTTGCAGTGGTTGCGCCCGGTGTTTTATTATTGCATTATTGTAAATGCTTGGAGCGAAGTGGTAAAAGTTCTACGATTAAAGTTACACAATAATGTTGTTTAATTGGTACTTTTTAGGTACCAATTCCACCATGGTTTATGCTAATATTTACTTATTCCTTTTTTAGTTATTGTGGAATAGCAGCTATCAATTAGTTTTTATTATTATATGTATATATATCACCTGTTACTTAAAATATTCAATGCCGGATTTAAAAGTGTCCCCAAGACAGGGAAATAATTAACTTACTAACAAAAGTTTGCGAAAATGGGGCAATTAAAAAGTTTTTGTAGTTTTAAAAATTGCTTTTAATATTATTTAGGATACAAAATACAAAACTGAAAACCATAAATTCTCACCATGTGAATTTTTTAAGGAAATTGCTACAAAATGTGAAATAAAATTTTAGCCATTATTGGAGTTTTTGTTTCTTGGCTTAAATAAAATTTTTAATGTTAAGTTATTAAATGAAAATACCTTAGAAACTTCTACAAAACATTCCATGATATTCACTTTTTTTTTTTTATAAACGAATTATCTCATACAATAGATATTAAATTAAGACTAACAAGGAGAAGGCACCTACTCGTCATCACCGATTTTTCTCAAATTTATAGCACATGTGGGGCTATTTTCTAAACATCTGGAGTTCCCACTTCTGGTACTTTAATTTCTAGCCAAGCCCTATATGTGTTATATGTGCATCGGTGATGACGAGTAGGTGCCTTCTCCTTGTAAAACTGTAGCATTTTCGCGAAAAACCGGTTTTGAAATAGATATCAGTAAAAATTGTAATTAAATTAAATTTTATATGCATAGATCTGAAGCGTTCATTCGAGCATCGTTTTAACATTCTGCTAAGCATCATTATTTTTAAAAAAATTTAAAAAAATTCTAATAATATCGTTTTCGAATTCTTCTTTCTTGAACGACTTTCTGTCATATGATATTTTGTTGTTTGGTTTACGTAAACTAGAATAAAATCGTATTTTCACTCTTGTTCTTTTCATTAGAGATATCCTTAATATGTATAAACTGCTGGGCACTTTTAAGACTAATTGATATTTCTTATTTGAAGGAATAATTATAGTAATTTTGAAGGAATTGAATTTGATACGATAAGGAGTGACTTTAAGAATAGTATGCCTGTTTTAGCTGCGGAGCTATAAAGCATAATATATGCACTTTTTTTATTATACCTATATGTATTTCTCTAGTATGTAAGATTTTTAATCGGTGTACTGAATAAGTGAATAAAAAATTCATTAGAAAATTTATTTCCGACTTATTTTTACACTCAAAAAATGAGCATCTTAATATAAGTATAGTTAAAGAAATTATCTACTTAAAAAAGGGAACCATTGCATTTTATGATTACTTATACCTTCAGAAATTATCTGCTAAATTTTTACAAAGAAATTTGAAAAAATCGAAGAGCTACAGCAGTTTTAGTGCGCGCGCATTTTTGAATATACACACATAAATATATCGTAAAAAAATTTTAAACGCGTGTTTTTCGAAATTACTTTTTTCAACACGGCGGACAGTTAATCTCCGGATTGGCTGAATCGATTTGAGTAAACCTTTTAGCGTTTTGTTTGTTAAGGTCTATTGTAGGGCAATTCATCGGAAAATTCCGAAAAAGTTGATAAAAAACATATTTGCAAACCGAACAAAGCGAAAAAAATGTGATTTTTTCAAATTTTTTGTTCAAACATCCGCCATTTTTTTTTACCGATTTTCTTTACTAATTGTGGTGAATTGCCTTATAAAACATCTTCCTTTTTAATATGCTTTTTTGTTTTCGACTTGCCGTTTCTGAGATTGAGTGTCCGCCAAGGAACCCTCTTTTTTTGGACTGTTAATTTTTGAGAGCCCTCTATATATAATAAAGTACTAAAAAAAGAAAAACAATTTTTTTTTGTCAACTTCAACACTTAAATATTCAAATAAAAAAAGATGTAGTTAGATTTATAATAAAGGAGCTTAAAGGAAAAATAAAGACTTAGACTCGATTTTTTCCTATTCTACAGGGAACTAGTATCTTAAATCTTATAATATTTCTTAAAATTAAAGATTATTTGACTTAAATCTATTCCATCGACAAACTTAAAATAAAGAAATGTTTCTTTGGTTCGTATTTCTTTAATTTTGACTACGTTTTTACTTGATTTTAGTAAATTTTCTGAGTATATTATCGGATAACAATTATTTCAAACTATCATTTTGCCCGTGACTTCAACCGTTCCCTAAATTTAAAAATAAATATCTATATTCCAGGTTAAATATTCGTACATGTTAATGTCGCATCTATTCCAGTAGTCCCCTATGTATGTGTACATTCATTTCATTGAAATCGGTTGAGACGTTTAGAAGTTATGATCAGCCGAACAGAAAGAAATTCTCAAGTCTTACTATTTGTATTATACAGGGTGTTCAGAGGTGGGAGGGAAATATTGCAGGTGGTGAAAGGTAAGACCGAGACAAGCAAAAAATCATATGGGTGGGGGGGGGGGGGGGGGGGGGGAGGCATCTTGCACCGTTCGGCAGTTACAGGGTGATTCGTAAATCAGGATTTTGCTTTATATGGGAACCGCTCTTGTATTTTTATCTTTTTTTCTACGTATCGCAGCGGCCCCAAACCGATCTCAAAAAATTACTATTTCGAAGCCCTTTCCACCCCCTATCCTCAACCCCTTGGCCACAATCCCCCCTGGAAGTTGAAAAAATTAATTTTTATTTCACGATTTTTCACCTTTCGCCCCACTTTTCTCCCAAATTCATGTTATTAACATACCTAATTTTTTATTTTTTTTAAGTTGCCTATCTAATTACCTTTCCAAAGAGGTGCAACATGCCCAGGTAGGAAAAGCATACGAAAATTTATTTACAAAAATCCTTTTACAGAATATCATGACAATTCGAATTTTTAAGAAATTATACTTAACTTAACTAAAAAATACATTTTGTTCGCTTAAAAACTAATTACAATTAAAACTTATGTCCTACAAAAACTGTTCAAAATGTTCTCCCCTAGTTTCGATGCATGCAAGTAGCCTTCGTCTTATTTCGCTTTTGAGGTCTATGGTAGCCAGTCTCTCCCGTATTTGCGTGGCTGCAGTCCCAATCCTGGTAACTAATTCTTCTCTGGTGTTGATTGGTCTTGAGTAAACTTCATCTTTCATCATTCCCCATAAGAAAAAGTCCAGTGGAGTAAGGTCCGGTGACCTAGCAGGCCAAGGAATCGGTCCACCCCGTCCAATCCAGCGCTCTGGGTAATGCTCATTCAACGTTGCCCTAACAATGTTCCCAGTATGCGCAGGTGTTCCGTCGTGCTGTAGATACATTGCGCTTCTGGTGGCCAGGGGGATGTCCTCCAACAGATCCGGAAGGGTATTCTCCAAAAAGTCCGAATATAGCTGACTATTCAGCACTTGGGGCAAGATGAAGGGTCCTATGAACTGGTTGCCGATGATGCCAGCCCAGACATTGACACTAAATCTTTGCTGAAAGGACCGACACATTGTCCTATGTGGGTTCACATCTGACCAGGTGTGGAGGTTGTGAAAGTTTTTGATGCCATCCCGGGTGAATTGCGATTCATCCGTCCACATAATTCGGTCTAGAAACCTTCTGTTTTCGATGTCAGACTCGAGCAGCCAAGTGCAGAATTGCAATCGTCTTTCGGAATCTCCTTCCTGTAGTGCTTGGACCGGGATATGGTGGTATGGATGTAGTCCCTCTCGGTTCACAACGGTACAAACTCTCCCTGAAGACAATCCTGACCTTCGTGCGACCTGCCTGATGCTTATTACAGGGCTGTTCCTGACGATGTTGAGGATTTGTTGGTCGGGGTCCGCTGAATCGGCCGATTTTCCTGCTCGCGTTTCTGCTCTGGGGGCGGTTACACTTCCGGTTTCTTTTAACCTTCTGAAAGTCCTTGAAAATACCCTTCTGTCGGGTACACATCGATTCGGGAATCTCCTTTGGTATTGTCGTACGGCCTCACTATCATTTCCGTCTACTAAACCGTACACGTAAATTATATCGGCATACTCTTCAACGCTGAATTCTGCCATTTTGTCTTAATTTTTTCTATTAAACACCCGTTCTTATCGTTTGCTTCTTCAACTGTGGTCAATGTCCTTTCAAACTTACCCATTTTTATACCATAATTCATATTAGAAACGGAGCATCAGGATACTTAGGAGTCAATACTGGATATAATAAACTAATAACGCTATTTAACGAGATTACATTTATTATTTTATTACTGTTTTGCTGAAATAATAAAAATGTATAACCTGTGCTTCTTAAACAAACATTTCCGAACTTGCTGTCAAAAAAATCTAAGTAAACGAATTTTTCCATTATGGTGCAATAAAGTAATTAGGTACCTGTGAGGATGTTTTAATTTCAGGACTTTTGCAAACCCTTTCTACCTGGGCATGTTGCACCTTTTTGGAAAGGTAATTAGATAGGAAACTTAAAAAAATAAAAAGTAGGTATGTTAAGAACAAGAATTTGGGAGAAAAGTGGGGCGAAAGGTAAAAAATCTTGAAATAAAAATTAATTTTTTCAACTTCCAGGGGTGATTGTGGCCAAGGGGTTGGGGATAGGGGGGTGGTGTTCACCGTTTTGGAAAGGGCTTCGAAATAGTAATTTTTTGAGGTTTGGGGCCGCTGCGATGCCTAGAAAAAAAGATAAAAATACAAGAGCGGTTCCCATGTAAAGCAAAATCCTGATTAACGAATCACCCTTTAACTGCCGAACGGTGCGAGATGCCCCCCCACCCATACGATTTTTTGCTTGTCTCGGTCTGACCTTTCACCCCCTGCAATATTCTCCTCCCACCTCTGAACACCCTGTATATTTATGATTTGAGTTTTGGTTATAAAATAAGCATTATAAATCAACATTTAAAATTGTTCAAATGGGTGAGGTATTCTAGTTTTTATAACCTGCAACTTGATTTGATTTTGGTTCCATCAACTTACTTAAAGTCTTGTAGTTGCAAAAGCAATACAATTTTATTTGTTTAAAATGTTCACTCATATACATTCATATACATATATATTATACATTATATTGATTAAAAATTATTATTTATTATTCATCTTTTTCGCTCAGTTGTATTGCATGGTAGTAGTTTATATTTTTAGTTATGTAGACTTTTTAAAATGAATTGTAATACTTGAATATTTCTGTATCTCGGATTTAGTTTTTATATTCGATGAGGATATATTCTTTCAGTTTAAGGGGCACAACTAAAGTGAATGCTTAAAAATAGGTGATTTTCGAGTATTATTGGAAGTAAAGTATTGTAGTGAATGTTTGGAAATTTTGAGGATATATTTATTCATAATTTATAATTTGTTTGTATAAAATATTCAATTCTCTTGACTTGATTGTCATTATTATGAATTTAAATCCAACAAAATGGCGGTGTTGTGAAAAAAAACTCAAAATGGCGCTTATAAATTTGATGATTGACATTTTGCATCCAATCGAAAAACTAGAGGGTCATTGTATGAAGAAACGAATACTAAATACGGCAAAAAAAAAATACAAGTTGATGATTTGTATTCGAGTTAGTACTGCAGCAAATCTGAAAAAAATTTCTTTGAGAAAAATGCGTTTAAAGATAAAAATATATATTTCATTGTTATAAATCGATAAATATCTTACTTATCTTATGGTCCTGGAACAGCAGATAAGCTCTAGATCTGCTATTCCAGGACCATACAATTCACCTTGTTGAAGCTCTTTTTCGAGCTGATATTATTATAAGATGCAAAATGCCAAAAAACCCGCATAATAACTGAGGTACGGCAGCTCAGCTTACGCACGTTTCTGACCAACGAGCAGCTGCTCTTTAGAAGGCTGTAGTTCAAAAACTGTTTGAAATACGCACTTGAAATTTTAGTATGTTATTGTTAAAGGTATAGACTATCGAAAAATGTATCGAGGTTTTGAAAGTATCACACTAGTTGTGTTCCTTAAAAAATAACCAAATAACTAAAAATCGTAAAAGAACTCTTATTATTAACAAAATTTATAAAAAAGTGACCTAGGTCTTATTTCAGAGGATGAACTAAAATTGCTAAAAAAGAGTTAACTAACAGCAAAAAAAATCGGAATTATAAGAGAATAATCCCATAATCAAAAAAAAAAAAAATTATAATAATAATATTAAATAAGTCAGTCAAATAAAATACAAGTATGTACTATGTGGAACGATGATTCCACATAAGTGCATACTTTTAACTTTACTAATCACAGTTTCTTAATATAATAATATTACTAATAATCCAGAAATTTCAAGCTGAGTTGATGGGTAAGATAAGTTAGTCGCACAAGATCAGATCGTTATAAGAGATCGGATCATTATTTCTCTACATGTTTTTATTTGCAAAAATGTAAAGTAAAGTAATTGTGATAAGATTCGCTTTTTTGCAGACATTTTTGTGGTTAATAAAAGTGAATGTAGACATAGACTGTCTGAAGGGTTTGATTTGCGCCGCCACAACTCGGGAAGAATGACTGCTTCCGCAAAATTCTCGCTTTTGCGCCTCTTTCCCATTTCCCAATCGATTCGATACCTCGAGTTCTTCTTTGGTCTCAGTCTGAATGATAATCTCGGTGGGATGGATAATTTTTCATATCTCAAGATCACGAATGGCTGGAATTTATGCCTTCAAGGGAAATACCGCCATTGAATTAGTGCGGGCATCATAATGAGCTCCGGCATTGTGCGAGAACCGCAAATACAGTGGCTGGATTGTCGAGATCTCGGCGATCTTGGTTTCTCGATAGGCTCGGGAGGCTCTCGCCAAGACGTTTCTAAGACGGTGTGAAGCAGGCTCGTCTAGCCGTCAGTAGAGCTCTTCTTTGTAATTTATAAACGCCTGCTTTTTACACATATTTTGTAGGAGACCACTTGGACTGGATGGTTTTTTTTTTTTTTTTTATTATTCTTTTTCTTCTTTCGTGGTTTGTAAAGTCGCCTTCTGTACCGCGATCATTAATAATAATAATTCAGAGAAGTCACCTCGACCGCTACTTGAGACGCGCTCAGAAATTTATTCTACCTTCACGACTTGATGTCTGATAAGGATCTAAATATATTTTCGTCGTCCAATTAAAAGAGGCTTAGCTTAGCTAGGTGGCGGATAACTCCCGAAAGATTTTTGGAAGTCCATTGATCATGCGATATTGATCCATTCGAGGAAGTGTCGCTATTAAGAGAGCCAACGAAAAGATTTAAAAGTGATTTCATTTCTAGTTCATTCTTTGCCTATTTTATAAACTGACAGCCGTAAAAGGTTCCGAGGTTATTTCTTCTAGACCCGCTTTGGAGATGGCCAAAGATTGTGATTGTCACAAGATACGACGCCGTGTGTCGTTTGGTATGGTCAGTAGACATATTTCTTTTAATTTACTACATTTTTTTTTAGATATTTGGTTTTTATGTATTAATACGATGCAATCTTCCCACAACTATAAAGTGGAAAAATAATTTTGCGCCTCTGGTATCTTGAGAATTTTAAAAATGAAAAGAAAAAACAACTGCAAGAAGAACTTTTTAATTCGTTTAGTTTCTTGGACTCTTGTCACCTAAGCTTTTTGACGGATCCTAAATTATATACGCATATTTAAAGCTGAAAGAATGTCGATCTGACATTATACATAACTCATCAGGGTCATTACCAGGTTTTTGGCTTCTTTTGTAGAGTATAAATAAATTGATTAAAAATATCCTTAAACTTAAATATTAGCATATAATTTGAATATATTCAGCAGTATGCTAAATGTTATTATTTCATTAAAAAGCTTCACTCGAGGTACATTAATAGTATCAAATCAAAATCTCTCCTGAAATTTTTGGTTTCAAATCTGCTGATCTCGGTTTATTAAAGTGTATGAAACAATTTATAATATTACTGCATATACATTATGAATGTATTTTTTGCTTGATTTTTCTACAATTGCACAAAAACTTTCTTTTATTCGTTAGCTACAACAAATGAAGTAAAAAAATGTTATGACAAAGCTTCAGTGCTTTGAAATAAAAACTAAAATATTTATTGTATGTACAATATTAAGAGAAATTATAATGATCGTTTTTTTAAAAAGACATATTGAAAATCAATAAATGTAACCATAATTAATGATCTCCATAGATCTCTCCACATACGAAATGAAGATCTTGCTTTTTATGTAAATCGCTATCCAGACTAAGGGAATTTTAGAAATTTCTCACATCTCAGAGTGTTGCGAACTTTATAGCTAAAGAATTTTTATTTAATATATCGCTCATGTTCCTACAGCAACATTTTTCGCCTTGTGATAGAATGAAGAATGAATTTGCATCATCATAAATGAATAAGACAAGAAGTTTGATCTAGAATAACAAAAGAGAAACACAATTTTTAAAAGCTCATTCCCATGCGATGCCTCCAAACTTAAAAATGTTATGTAATTACATACCATATAGCGCAAGTTAGGGTAAATCGCGTAACTACTTAGCTGATAAAAGAATGATTATATACATTGTTTATTTCAAAACATTTTTTATTTTGGAGGTTTCACAAGGAAATAAGCTTTCAGAAATTTCTTTTCACTTCTCTTGTTCTAGATGAAACCTCTTGTCTTTATTTTTCTATTGCACAATTTTTGTCTAAGCATTTTATATGGGGTGACCCACTGGTCCATTATATTATATTATACGTTAATTGCTGTGACTGAAGGACGTGAATATGGGTTCGTTTTCGCCCTTATCTATTGTGTGATTCGGATCTACATACATAGATCATTAAAAAAGACCGGCTCTAATTAATCTCAAGAAGATTTTTGGACTAGTTTCCAAGATAGTCAAATTCAATTAGCACTTGAGGTCTAAGTGGGTGTTAAATTAATATAAATAATATGAAATTAGTAGAGAAATTAATTAATACTCAAATTATAGATGAATTTAAGAATATTTAGTTTTGTTTAGTTATTTTTCTCTTGTAATCACTTCATTTTATACAGGCTGAGTCGTTAAAATTAAACTTCTCTTTTGTAATTTTTGTAAATAGTAAATTGAATTTTGTAGTATTCTAAACTGACAACAAGTATGAATATAATGCTATAAATTAATAGATGAAAAAAGGGCTTTCATTTCAATTGGGTACTTTCATGATTTGGCAAAAAGTCTATTGTTAGAATGTCATAGGATGTAGATTTCAGGAAGACTAGAGTTGTGCCTACTACATTTTAGAACTTATGGCGAATTTGCGCCAATGAAAGCCATTTTTTAAACACTAGATATACCAAAGCTTTTTACACCATTGAAGGTAAACCCGTCAAAATGATCTAGTATTAAAACGTTCTTGAAGGATTACAATTTGATTAAGGCTCATGCAACTCATTTTACGAAAAGGTGATACGATTGTTTCTTGTATTCTAATTATTGCTAATTTCTAGATTTTATTATGGTATGTAAATAATGATAGTCGTGTCGAAGTAGAAAGTTGAATTTCTGAAAATTGAATTTAGGTTTTGATGTTAATTTTTAACAATATGTAGAAAGAAACTAATTCCCATACAATGTTTATCTATGTTACGTTGATTAGTTAGGTTTTAACAACCGATGACCCACTTAACATAAACATGATTTGCGATTGTCCACTCCATAAAAGTTACTGAAAGGAATGACCGAAGTCCAGTGCGATTTCTTGGTAGGAGTTTTGTTTGGTCACCAGGATCACCCTGGTAACAGAGGGAAGTTTTTCTCTTCAGTTAATATACCCACCTGGGTTTTTTTTATTACAGCAGCAAGACGAGTGGAGCTGTATGCTAATGCTCTTTTACCTTCACGTGCTGGCGGAGAAATCGACCACTGTTGTAACTTGGGGAGCATTTTCATTCATTTGCATTTATTTGTGTTGAGCTCGGACAAGGGTCTAAAGGGGCTAACGTTTGGGGGTTGATTTACTGATTTGATAATGAGAGCTTAAAATTCACAATCGGCCATAAATTTGCTTAAATATAATAGTTTTTTGCATTTTTGTCCAGGAAATATTCGCGCATCTATTCACGGCCCGTGTGGCATGTAGTGCTGACCTGCATTTTTAGGGGTTAGAGGGCATCCGCGCGCCTGCCTAGGGCTACTTTTGGACTGACCTTTTTTCTTGGACGGTAAATTAATCGTCAACTACTGTGAATAGTTTAATACCGGCTGCAGGCGGGGTAAGGATGAATAAGCATCTCATTCGCGGAAGAAGCCCTTTTTGGTGTTAGAAAATTCCTGAAAGTGGACACGTTCAGAAGTCCTTTCGGTTTCAATCCAGGTGGACAGACAGTCGGAGCTGAATTTGGTATGAAACCGAATGCTATTTGGACGGTAAAACGCGATATTTTACATAGAGCCCACGAAGATTCAAGCAAATATTGGTTATAAAAGTGATTTGTGTGACTTCTGGCGCCGTAGTGAGTGAATTGCAGTTTACATAAATTATATCGTGCATATGTGATTAAAGTGTGTGTAATGTAATTCTTCCAGTACTGGTGTCATTTGGAATAATTGAGAATTCTCGTGGATCACTCCATCGTTGAACCTTGGCATTTTGGATGGTAATTGTTAGCTTTTGAGGCCATAGGCTTTATGCTGGGAATACACATGATATCATCGTCATTCAGCACGTGTCCTTCGCCTTAACGTTTTTTCTACATTATACATCTATTAAGCATATCGTGCACACTAATTCTTTGAATTACTTCTAGGAAATTTAGTAAATGTATTAGATTCTTTGCTAATGCTAAGGACACGGGGAACCAATGTGTTATGCTATTTGACCGTTAGTATGACCCACATTGGACTGTTTCAATTGACCTCAATGAAGTAAATGATTAAGATTCTGGACACGGAATTCTAAGTCCTTGGATATGCCTAAGCAGAACGTTTTTCATGGAATTCTTAATTCGTAGATTGTCCTTGTCGTCATTGTTGCTCTTGTTTTCTTAGTCAATAACTTTAATGACTCAGGGTAAATATTAACTGAACTGAGGTGTTGAGCTTTGTGGACTCAAGGGTGAGTGACTAGTTAAAGCATTATTACCGTGAGTTATAATTTATCTAAACGTTTTTATGTGGAATTTCTGACACCATACTGATTTCGTATGAGAAAATATTTAGTTTTTCTACGATCATCGTTTGTTATTACATTTAGAGACACGGTTTTCAAAGTCAACTACCGCGAAAAAACGTTAAAATCAATAAATGTGCTACAGCTGTACTATAAATCATAGTACAGGGATGGATATCTTTTCTGAAAAAATTACCTTAAAATCTATATGATAACCTCCTTTCTAAAGTATGTTGTTTAAAGTTAACTTGTTTTTTGCTTCACGCCTATCATTTTCATAATCAAATTATGTACAATTTCTATATTTCCACTTCTAAAAGATTCAAGTGAAACGTTCGTTTAAGTTTCATTTATCTTAACAAACAGAAAATTTATGGAAACTCAGTGTTCATTCATCTGTCTGTCGGTCACAGTCGTTTAACTCTTGAACCGTTTTAAACAAAAAGCTTAGATTTGGGATAAATTAAGTAAAAAGTGATATAACGCTATTGAAAGTTTCGTTTCTTTATTGTGTTCCAATTGTAATACACCACTAAAAATAAAATCCAATTTCCGAGATTTTTTCGATTCTTAAAATATGTTTGTGTAACTAAAGAATGATCGTGACATAATTTTTACAATGAGGATTATTAAGAAATAACATGGTCAAAAGATGTAAAATTTGGATCAGAAATCAAAGAGTGGAAAGGATAAGTACGTATAAATTTTCTTGCGAAAAAAATAACTTTTTAAATTCAAGTTACAGCTTTCTATGATAACATAGCTCATTTTAAAATAGAAAATGCTATGCATCGATAATGATTCATACTTCCTAGCCCTTCAATTCCCATGACTAGACTGATACAAAAAATAATGTTATTTTTTGTTATGTACGAGTATTCCTTTAGACATCCCCAAGAAGAATAGTAAAATTTTTATAAAAAATCATTTAGTGTTTTTATAAAAACGTGTCACCTACGGATGACACTTGAAAATTGGACACATAACAAGTCACTGCTACGCCAAAAAATTGGAAAACCGTTAGAAATAATTAAATTTATTTGACAGATGACATGACATTAGTGTTGCAAAAAAAAACAACACTAATACTACTTATTTACTAACATTCTAATAGTTAAAAGTTTCTTGAGTTATGTTATCATTAATAGGGAAAAAAAAAACATAAACTGCTGTCACCTACAGCTGACAATGGGAACTGACGGGTTAATATTAACTCTTATTCGGTGTGTAATACCTATATCTACATATTTATATCTTAAAATTTAAATTCTGTTGACTGGAAATTTTATAAAGTTCAGTAAAGATTTCTAAAATTTCGATAAAATTCTTAACCCATTAATAGTTGTACATACATAGTACGATTGTGTAACTGTTAAATCGTGGAAGATTTAATCAAAATTATTTAATGACTGTGTGAAAGGTGGATCCAAAAATATGGTCGCCAAATCAAACTCGCGGTCAGATACTAATATATATAATATATTTTCTCTAATAATATATAATTCAAGGTCATTGACTTAAAATTCACGGTACTTCAAATAAAAACGTAGAAAAAGAAAAATATATAAATTCCGATGAAGTGATTATAAGGGTAAAATCAAATAATCTTCAAATTGATGACGAAAATAAATAAATCCAGTGACGTTGCCGGTGCTCCTTATTAGGTCCGCTCAGTTCTCCGTATATTGGGCTGTGTTTAGATTTATACGTTAAAATCTGCTGAAAATGTCTTTAAAATTCCCGACACCTGAACAACACAGTTCACGGTCACGAACAACCACAGTTCTGGTTAAGTGTTAATGTGGATATGGAAATTTTCTTCGGCAAACACAGCCAAATTAGGAGTTAGGAAATATCGGCAAACTCAGCCTGATACGGACAGGAAATTATCAGGCAAACTCAGCCTAATAAGGAGGGACTTGAATAATTTGGATTAGCTTGAGTGGGACTTAGAATATTCTAGGCAAATGCAGCCTAATATGAGAGGACTCAGAATATTTTAGGCAAGTGCAGCCTAATATGAGAGGACTTAGAATATTTTAGGCAAGTGCAGCCTAATATGAGAGGACTTAGAATATTTCGGATAAGTCAGGCGGGACTTAGAATATTTTAGGCAAGTTCAGCCTAAGAAGAAGGGACTTAGAGTATTTCGGATAAGTCAGGCGGGACTTAGAATATTTAGACAATCTCAGTCTAATATGTGGAGGGACTTAGAATATTAGACAATCTCAGTCTAATATGTGGAGGAAGGATTTAGCAAACTCAGCTAGTTACTTACCAAGCTCAGGCAAGTGGTCGTTTGGTCAAACTCAGACAAACTCGATCGGCTCTCGGCGCGCACGTGGTTTTAAAGGGCAAAAGCTTCCCATCGAGTAAAGCTCCTGGAAGAGCTTCTCTGTGTATAAGATACTTCGTATAAGATAATGCCATTCGGAGGGCCTATCCATATATCATTCGGAGAGCCTATCCATATATCCGATCGGAAGCTTTCGCGTAGTTTGATCCGAACGGATGCAGCCCTTTTTCGCGTAGCCGAGAGCCATCATGATGACAAGTTTAATTGTCAAGTAGTGAGGATTAAACATTCTCCCGCCTCCGGATTGACCCAAACATGCAGTGTTGGTCAATATAAAGAAGTGCTTACTCTTGTCGAACAGTTTCGTTCGGAAAGTTCCCTTCCGGTTCCGGATGAATCGGACGATCTTTTGTCCGATGTGGATCTTGTAAGTCCGTTTCGCCTTCATCACGCCCTTCCAATCGACGACGATTCCCTGCAGCGCTTGTCTTATCTCCGGGCTTATCTCAACCGCTGCAGGGATTGGATCAGCTGTTTCTGGGGCTGATTTCGCTGCTGAGGGTCCTGGACGATTACTTGGAGGTCGATAAGGGCGAATCCTCGGGCGATTTCCCGTCTTCGTCACCTCTATGGAAGAGGACGGCCCTGCCATCCCTGGGCTGTCATCTGGCTTCTTCCTCTTAACGCTCACCTTAGCTTGGGGAGCGCTCTTCTTGAGGCGTTCCACGATCTCCCGCGCCTTTTCGGAGATTATTCCCGTTGCCTCAAACGGAGCCAGCCGTCTTTCCACAAACCGTGGTGGTGGCAACGGTGGTGTCGATGGTGGCGTCAACGATGGCAGATCATCGATCCGTAGTGTGTCGGATCGCGAAGCCGAGGATGAGGATGAAGATGACGACGATGAGGATGACGAAGATGAAGACGATGATGAGGATGAGGACGAAGATGATGAAGACGAGGATGATGATGAAGATGAAGACGATGACGATAGTCTTCTTCGTTTAGCCTCCATTATTATTTTCTTGATTCTGTTATAATTATATGCTGTAGAAATTAGGTAGTAAATTAAAATTTTTGAAATTGTATATTTGTGTTTGACATGGAGGGCACATTGAACATGTAAAAGTGTCATGCGATTTTACACTGGTAATTTACAGACCTTTGCGACGGGTCGGATAAAACTTGAATTATTGGTTTGTACTTGGACAACTCTTACATGATCATCATTGCCATGGAAGATTTTTGTTATTCTTCCCAATGGCCATTTTGTTGCGGGTATTGAATTGTCTTTAATTATGACAATGTCGTCGACTGCTAAGTCGGTTTGGGGTTTTTTCCACTTGTACCGCTGCTGCAAGTGGTGCAAATATTCTCTTGACCATCCTTTCCAGAAATGTTGTATTAGTGACTGAATATACTGCCATCGTTTCAATGGAGTTTCGTCAGTTAAGGCCGTAGATTCTGGAATAGCGATAATGTTTCTACCGGTAATGAAATGTCCAGGAGTGATCAAATTGTGGCTCTGTGGATCGCTGGAAAGTGGTATGAGTGGCCTGGAATTTAAACAGGCTTCGATCTGGCATAGTGTTGTTGATAATTCTTCATATGTTAGAGTTGTGTTGCCTACGATTTTCTTCAAGTGGGTTTTGGCTGATTTTACTCCAGCCTCCCATAACCCGCCAAAGTGTGGCGCTGATGGTGGGTTAAAATGCCAATTTATACCTTCTCTTTCCACGTTATTCTGGATCTGTTCGTTTAAAATCCTGTTTGCCTTGATAAAATTGGTGCCACAATCTGAGTATAGATCTGTGCAGCACCCTCTCCTGCTGACAAATCTTCGTAATGCGGCTATAAATGTGTCAGCGGTTAAATCTGTTACCGCTTCAATGTGTATTGCGCGTGTGGCCATGCACATGAATAAACAAATATACCCCTTTATGCACTTGGCGTTTCGGATTCGGGATGTTTTAATATCAATTGGACCTGCATAGTCGACCCCAGAGTGTTGAAATGGGAGTGCTGTATTTACTCGGTATGAGGGTAGGTTTGACATAATCTGACTGGTTAAGCGAGGTCTACTTTTGATGCAGGTAACGCATTTGTTCAATTGAAATCGAATTGTGTTTCTGGCATTGAGGAGCCAGTACTTAGTCCTCAGTGTATTTAGGACTAATTGAGTGCCACCATGTAATGTGACCTTGTGAATGTGGTCTATCAATAATTTAGTAACGTGGTGATTCTGAGGAATGATGGCTGGATGCTTGGTTTCGTACGGAAACTCGTCGGAGGATTGTAGCCGTCCACCGACTCGAATGATGCCTTCAGAATCTAAAAACGGATTTAGAGTTGTAAGTTTGCTTGTGTTGTGTACGGCTTGTTTTGTGTTCAACTCCATAATTTCCCTTGAAAATGCGCTTTTTTGAACCAATTTTGTGATTAGGTTCTCGGAATGGTTTAACTCGGAAACCAATAAATGCTTCGTGTTGATGCGTTTTTGCTTATTCTTGCAGTTATGGATAAACCTGTAGCAGTAAGCTACTATGTGTTTTAACTTGCAGAATGTTGAGAATTTTGTAAGCCATTCTGGCTCGATGAAGTTGACGAAGGTTTTGGTGGTAGAGTCTTCCTTAATGACTCCATGGTGTGGCATGTAATATTGCTTCATTACACCGTTGTCTTTGACTTCGTCTGATGGCACTTCTGTCATGTGCCCTAGGTCCAAATACTCGTTTATGCACTTTTTGTATTGGACATGGTATTGTTCGTCTTTGGCGAACCGTTTTTCTAGGCGGAGAAATTGCGCGATGGCGTTTGATCGGGAAAAACCTAGATCAGGACCGTCTGGATTTTTAAATGGTAGCAACACGGAATAACGTCCATCCTCATGTCGAGTGTGTGAAGATTGGAACATGTGTTCGCATTGTTGCTCTTCGGGTGACCTGCGTGATTGGGTCTGTAGTTCTTCTAATTCCCAGAATCCTTTGAGCGTAGTATTGATGTCTTCTGTGGACGAGGATTGCTGGGTGAAGAAGCTCGAGGCGTCCTGACTGCTGCGAGTACCGGACAACGATCCTAAGAGAATCCAGCCTAGTTTTGTGTCTTGAGCGACGGGTGAGCCGTGGTTGCCTTTAATTAATCCTGCTTCGATGATTAATCCGTATACATCAGCTCCTAGTAAAAGGTCTACTGCCTTGGGTTCGTGGAACGTGGGATCGGCTAGGGCCAAATTTGCTATGTGTCTAAATTTCGATGTGTCGATTTTAGTTGTAGGCAGTAAACTTGAAATGGTTTGGATCACGCATGCATCTATTGTCGTATGAAAGGACGAGCGAATAGATTTGATGCTGAGCTTGGTTTGGGATAGCGCGATCGCGGTTTGTCTGTTTCCTAGTCCAGAAATTCGAACGTTGGATTTAGTGGTTTTTAAATTTAGTCGTTTGCACGCATCCTGTGTAATTAAGGATATCTCGGAGCCTGAGTCGATCAGAGCTCGTAGGACTTCTATTTGTCCTGTAGGACTTCGTACTTCGACTAATGCGGTGGATAATAACGCATTCCGTGGCTTTTGACTGAAAAAGCTCTGTTTTGCCCCTCCTTCCTCTTGTTTGGTTGAGTTTTCCTTGTTGGCCTGATTGGATTCTGTGTTTAGAGGTGCATTCTCTAAATGGAGTAGTGTGTTATGCTTCTTTTTGCATTTGAAGCATGTTTTCTTGCAGGGGCAATCGTAGATTTTATGCCTTGAGGATAAGCAGTTTTTGCAAAGCTTTCGTTGCTTCACAAAGTCGAGCCTGTTGGTTATGCTGAGTTTACGGAATTTATCACAACGGTATAAAGTGTGATTGCCTTTACATTTGATACAACAAATTGTGTTGTTGAGGAATGATTTTGCATTACGTGGATGCGAAGTATTGATTCTGGTTTTGTTGCTGTCGTCACATTGCAACGCTTCCAAAACTCGGAATCGGGTTTCCAAAAACTTGCTCAGCTCATCAAATGTGGGATAATTGGTGTGATCTCCAATTTCTTCTTCCCATAATTTTTTAGTTTCTGAAGGTAGTCTCTGGACGATAGTGTAGACTAGTATTGCGCCCCACTCGTCTGTCGACTGATTTAATGACTTCAACTCGTGTAGACTTTCTTGAGTTTGATCAATTAGACTACGAATAGATGAAGCAGATTCGTGTTTTATTTGTTGATGGCTGCACAAAGTTTTTAGATGAGTATTGATTAAAACACGTTCGTTGTTGTATCGTTTGTAAAGACTTTCCCATGCGGGTTTGTAATTCTCTTCCGTAATCTCGTATTGCTTTATCAGCTGAGCTGCTTCGCCACTGACAGAAGCCTTTAGATAATGCAGTTTCTCCACCTTGGATAAGTCGGTATCCTTGTGGATAAGTGCATTGAATAGATCATGGAATGATCGCCATGAACTATAATTACCATCGAATTGTGGTAATGAAATTCTGGGGAGTTTCATGTTCGAAACCTGGGATACTTGAGAGCTTCTTGTCCGTGGTTTGTCTGATTCTGCATTAAACTGCTTAAGTTCCTCCTTGATACTTGTAATATAATCGATGTATTGCTCCTGGAATTTTTCGTACCACCCTTCTTCGTGATAAGAGGATTCTTCGTATTTGTCCTTCTCGCTGATCAATGTATGATTGCTTTCGAAACGAGCCCATTGGGAATTGAAAATGTCGATATAGGTAACTAATAAACTTTTGTTTGTCCCGGCAAGTTTCTTCTTCTCGAAAGAATTCCAAGTTTTCTGAACCTGATCGTATATCGAACGTTGTGCTTTTGCAAGCTGATCTAAAGTTTGTTTTGGCGCCATATTGGATCCGGCTCGAAGGACCAAAATGTTAAATCGTGGAAGATTTAATCAAAATTATTTAATGACTGTGTGAAAGGTGGATCCAAAAATATGGTCGCCAAATCAAACTCGCGGTCAGATACTAATATATATAATATATTTTCTCTAATAATATATAATTCAAGGTCATTGACTTAAAATTCACGGTACTTCAAATAAAAACGTAGAAAAAGAAAAATATATAAATTCCGATGAAGTGATTATAAGGGTAAAATCAAATAATCTTCAAATTGATGACGAAAATAAATAAATCCAGTGACGTTGCCGGTGCTCCTTATTAGGTCCGCTCAGTTCTTCGTATATTGGGCTGTGTTTAGATTTATACGTTAAAATCTGCTGAAAATGTCTTTAAAATTCCCGACACCTGAACAACACAGTTCACGGTCACGAACAACCACAGTTCTGGTTAAGTGTTAATGTGGATATGGAAATTTTCTTCGGCAAACACAGCCAAATTAGGAGTTAGGAAATATCGGCAAACTCAGCCTGATACGGACAGGAAATTATCAGGCAAACTCAGCCTAATAAGGAGGGACTTGAATAATTTGGATTAGCTTGAGTGGGACTTAGAATATTCTAGGCAAATGCAGCCTAATATGAGAGGACTCAGAATATTTTAGGCAAGTGCAGCCTAATATGAGAGGACTTAGAATATTTTAGGCAAGTGCAGCCTAATATGAGAGGACTTAGAATATTTCGGATGTCAGGCGGGACTTAGAATATTTTAGGCAAGTGCAGCCTAATATGAGAGGACTTAGAATATTTTAGGCAAGTGCAGCCTAATATGAGAGGACTTAGAATATTTCGGATAAGTCAGGCGGGACTTAGAATATTTTAGGCAAGTTCAGCCTAAGAAGAAGGGACTTAGAGTATTTCGGATAAGTCAGGCGGGACTTAGAATATTTAGACAATCTCAGTCTAATATGTGGAGGGACTTAGAATATTAGACAATCTCAGTCTAATATGTGGAGGAAGGATTTAGCAAACTCAGCTAGTTACTTACCAAGCTCAGGCAAGTGGTCGTTTGGTCAAACTCAGACAAACTCGATCGGCTCTCGGCGCGCACGTGGTTTTAAAGGGCAAAAGCTTCCCATCGAGTAAAGCTCCTGGAAGAGCTTCTCTGTGTATAAGATACTTCGTATAAGATAATGCCATTCGGAGGGCCTATCCATATATCATTCGGAGAGCCTATCCATATATCCGATCGGAAGCTTTCGCGTAGTTTGATCCGAACGGATGCAGCCCTTTTTCGCGTAGCCGAGAGCCGTCATGATGACAAGTTTAATTGTCAAGTAGTGAGGATTAAACAGTAACCAATATTGGTTTGATCTTGAAAACGTCACTCATGGTGAACACTATTGGGATTAATCAACGAGCCCCTCAAACCAGTTTTTGCTAGATATTTCGCTTCCTTTCTGATTGTAATTCGTTTATTTCAATAAAAATGGAACACCCTGTATCATCATAGTTTTAGCCGTCAGTTGTAACTCTGGGTTACGTACACTTTTTGTCTTTATACAAGTGCTTGGAACTTAGAAGTTGTGAGTAACAAAAACTTGGCAGGATTGATCTAGTGGGCCTACATAACAATACTTCTGCTGGTGAAACGTCTAAACCTTCACTAGGGGTATTTCAAAATTCTAATAATGCTATCCAAAAATCTGTTTTAATATCTCTCCACTTTTTAATAAATTTTTTCATAGTTTGAAACATTCTTTCTTGCTTCAGGATAACGAGGACTACAAGTAGTCTTTTGAAAATATCGTGGTTTGAAGCAAATTTTTTGAATGTATATGAATCAAATAGCATGTTATACGCAATGATTTGCCTTGGAATCCCATGAGTGCTAAATATAATGTTTAACATTTCGATCACTGTCTCAACTGTCTTTTTCTATTTCCATCATACCTATCCCGATTTTTTTGAAAGAATAAGATGGGATCTGGTGTACTAGTATGGGTTCTCTTCTTCCCCCATATTGATATCTATGACATGCAGAACATTTTGCTACTACCAATTTTATTTATTGACTCATGTTTGGCCGATATATTAAAAAGTTCTCGCTATCATTTTCGAGCGTTGATAAAATTTATGTAAGGATTCTAAAATATTTCCCCTGAAATTATTTGGCACTAATATTAGATGATTTAAAAATATTAGGCCTTCATCTAAACTTAAGTTATTGTGGGATTTCCAATAATATTTAACACATTCCTTGATTCAATTATTCTTTTCTTGTGGGCCACCCTTCCTTTAGGACATCTATTAAGTTTTGTAAAATCGTGTCGTTTATCATTTCTCTTTGAAACTCTAACTTTCTAACTACTTGTGGCAACGTATCATCGTTTGAAAGTAACAGGTTAACATAAATTAACATGTGTGAGAATTTGCGATTTGTATACTTTGGAATTGGCACAGTCGCAAATGTGTGCAACTCAGTATACCTATACTGAGAGATCTACTTGCTATTAAATATGGATATCGATTTACCGGATGTTGTTGTTTTGAAAAATATTGTTTTGAAAAATATTGAGTAGTCTGAATTGGATATTCATGTACCCCGGGTCGGTTACGAGAGCTATTAAGTTTTAATAAAAAAAGGAAACTTTGTACAATATATTAAAAATAAAATAATTACATTATAATACCAACGTTTACGAGTTATTTCGTGATAATAAATAAATAATTAAAAAGAAAACGTTTACGAATTATTTCGTGATAATAAATAAATAATTAAAAAGAAAATAATTTAACAAAATATTAAGGACTGACCCCACATACTCATATTTATAACATGCACTACATCCTTTAAATCTTCTATTTCCTGCTTTTGTTCTCACACTAAGGGGTATCGATTAAAAAATAATTCTTGAAATTTCGCTTATTAGGTGCTGAGATATACTTACGTGATCAAAGTTAGAGAGGGTTTAAATTATCCATTGTTACTGCTAATGGTTAATAATGTTCACAACATGTAATTTTTCTTAGCATACAGACTTACATATCTGATGGATATCTATTATATTGAGATAAGTTGATCTAATTAACCGACTCAACAATATTATTGTTTACTTCATTACATCATATGTTTGATAGACATATGGAATACCAGATATATATAAAAATAGATAGTACATAACATATAAATATATGTGGATTTCGAACAAACAGTATGGGTGGGGAACCGGAAACACAAAAAATACTTAAAGTGTGTAAGGTGTTAAAATGGACTAAAATAAACAAAAATAACATAAAAATAAATCCTTGTCTATAGCATGGTATAAAATGAAGCATATATCATAAATCTACCAGGGCGTTTTCAATATATTCCGGGTCGATCATAAATTAAGTAGTACTGCCCATTTCGGCGGCCAGTCTTTGAGACAACGTCAATAAAATTTATTCGGAAAGTAATAAGTTAGGGGCAAATTCGAAAATCCAGGGCAATTAGAGTTTCCAGTTCCATAGAGATGGCAAAGGAAAAGATTAGTTTATGTATTTCTTGCCAAGCCCAACGGCGGCGATGTATGTGAGACGTGTTTCTTTTATTGGCTGTCAAAACAGCATTAGGGGAAATTAACAACTTTCATGATTCGTTAAATTAGTAGAAATAATTAAAACAGAAATGCCCCCTGCTGGAAACCACCATGTTCACAACTTTATATTTAGACCCTCGAACTGCTGCAAATGGTTCGACCCGGCCAGCGGCCGTTGCTAAATATCAACGGAGAGCGCGCCCGCAATTATTAAAATTAGCAAATTGCAAACGGAAACCCATAGACCGTCTGATAAATCATAACCCAACCAATGTAGCCCCCGATTAATTCTATAATATTGCTACAAGAACAAAACATTTCTGCAAGTCCTTCGGACGTGGTGCCGTGCCGCCGAATAGTCCCGCGGTCGGCGCTGACCACCACACCCTCTCCGCGGGAAATGCAACGTAATCTCTAAAAAACGAGGAATTGCATTGGCCGGCCTCTGCACAGTCGCGGACGCCATTTGAGACCGCCCATGCCCTCCAGACTGTGTGCTATGCAATGGCCCTGTTTACATACAAAGACACCAATTTATCCAGATAAATCCATAGAAAAGGAAATTTTATTATTTATGGCGAATAGCTGCATTATCGCGCTTATTATCGCCTGTTTGCATAAGTTGCGCTGCGTTGGTCGCGATGGAGGAGCAATGCGAAAATGCGATTGCTTTGAGGAGTATTGCTTAACAAATTTCTGCTACTTTTGTTTCTATTTAATAAAATTTTCCATGGCCGTTTGTCTAATTCGAAATATAATATTCGGCTCGTGCCAAGGCTTTTCTTTGTTATTTTACATCCAAGAATAACTAAAACAGCGAGATATAGCACGATGCAAACAGGTTCTAAAGTGTCCGAGTAATTGTAAAATTATCTATCTAGCCTTAATATTTTATGCGAAAGCTGAATAGAATTAATACTCTAAAAAGAAGAAATGTATGAAGAATTTGTAATGTAAACACGATGTGAAAAAGAATTATTAATATTAAAATATTCTTATATGAAAACTAGCTGGCTCAGCAGACTTTGTACTACCCTTTCCGGCACTTTTCATTATGCCATGTGCCACCAATATTTTATCGTGTTCTTTCTTTTCGCATGTTCCTACAAATAATACCATTAATATAAGAAAACAGTGTTTCCGTTTCATATCCCTAATTAATTTATTGAACAAACTTACACATTGTTTAATATTAAGTAAACTGCACAAATATTGGAAAATTACCCGGTTTCACTCGACGTACTTACTAATTAAAGACTTCTCAAATGTTCTAGTTTGTTATATCCTAGAAATTGATACAACCCAAAAACCCCTTTATGGATCCGCCATCTTGAATATCCAAATCTTGATAATATTTAAAATTAGTGGCATTGACACAATTATTGAACCAAAGGCTATAGCGGGATAAGGTAGTGAAAATTGCCCCCAGCGGAATCGCTACGACGGGTGGTGCTTTCGATAGGTTGTGTCAAAAAATGCCTCCATGCCAGTTTTTAGCCCTCTAAGTCTACAGTCACCGGTAAAATCGGTTTCGACCCATTTCTTCGAAAATAAATTCTTACGGCCACAGTTTTTATCCAAAAATTCTGAAAATTTCCACAAACCTTTATTTTTATGTTACCAACAATAGTGGATTTTTATAGATTTTTACCTTTAAAATTGGGGTCAAGAGAGCCATTTTAATTTTTCAAATTATTTCTAGGTTAGGAACCCTATTTTTCGCCAAGTTTTAAACCATTGTTTTTTAAGTCTTTTTTTCCGTTCTTTCGAATGGCGGAATCAAAATATCGAATTTCAGGGTGCGTCATTCCGAAAAAACGAAAAAACCGTTTTTTTTTTTGCATTTTGTCCACTTATTTAAGGCATAACCTCAAAATTCAAGGGCGCAATACTTACCCATACTACCAAAAATAGTCCAGGAATCATTTTCAGTTGAAAACATGATTGCAGGATCGATTTTTATGTTTTAAAAATCGAAAAACTATTTTTTTCGGTATTTTAACCATTTACTTGATATATAACCTTGAAATTAAAAAGCGCAATGCTCACCCATATGACCACATACACTCTTAGACTTATTTTTAGGTGAAAACATTCTTTTAGTATCGATTAGTACGTCTCAAAACTAAAAAAAAACTAAGTTTTTTGTTAGTTTTACCATATATTTAAAGCATAACCACAAAAAGGCCTCATACTTGCCGATACGACAACGTTTAAGGGAGGGGTAAGGTTTTCAGTATGAAAAAGAAACACTTTTATATATGGTTTGAGCAAATTTATTGAAATCTTTTGTATATTATTAAGTATGATCTCAGCAATACTCAGTGAAGGAGTAAATCCTTACTATTTTTATTATACACCTCCACACTATTTTTATTCTTCGTAGATTATATATTTAAACAATAGATAAATAAGTATTTTGATATTTATTTTAACAATACAATTTATTTTTTATTATTTTTAAGTATAACAATCCAAATCTCGGGGCGACTAAAAAGTGACTGACTCTTCATTCTCTTTTATTTTTTTATTTACAAAAGTCTAAGGCAACTCGATTGAATTCAAAATATGCAACGCCTGCTTACATGCACCTCCACACTACTTCTCCCCCAGTTAACAGGGTTAATGACAAAAAAAATCATAGTGAAAGAGATATTATTTCGATAACATCTAAGTTTCATCTAGATATGAGTCTGGGAAAAGGTGGAATTGGCGAGTAAGCAGGTGAGGATCCGAATAGGTTGCTAGAAAAGTTAAAATTAAATTGAAATACTTGGAGAAGGTCTTTTTGTTAAATAGTGATTGACTAATATTTGCGTAACGTGCGATAATGTATGGAGGAGAAGAGTCATCAGAAAAATGTAGATGTAATTTGTTTACTTAAATGAATGAAGAAAATTTAAAGGAATTTGCTGTGGGTAATCTTGGTGCTGGGAAACTTATTGCCTCTTTCCCTCTGCCACGTGGTTGGATTATCATGTTGTGTTTATTCTTCTTGTTGCTAGCGTCGTTGTTGCTGTAAAGTTGATGTTGATAGGGGTTGAATGAACTGGTGTTGGTCTGTGTTTCCAGGATAATAGGACTTGACGATTCCAGAATAATAGGACTTGACGATTTCAGTATAATAGGACTTGACGATTTCAGGATAATAAAACTTGATGCTGAATTTGTGCGTCCATCGGAGTCCATTTTTAATTGTATAAAGAAGGCTTGCATGCGCCTGTCGGGGTCACCAGTGAAGGAGTAAATCCTTACTATTTTTATTATACACCTCCACACTATTTTTATTCTTTGTAGATTATATATTTAAACAATAGATAAATAAGTATTTTGAATTTTTTTAAAAATACAATTTATTTTTTATTATTTTTAAGTATAACAATCCAAATCTCGGGGCGACTAAAAAGTGACTGACTCTTCATTCTCTTTTATTTTTTTATTTACAAAAGTCTAAGGCAACTCGATTGAATTCAAAATATGCAACGCCTGCTTACATGCACCTCCACACTCAGTAATTTTTTTATACGAAAATATCGAAAGACAAGCCGGTGACTGAACTTTTTCAAAACCACTTTTTAAAAGTCCGTGTACACTGCTATTTAAAAACTACATTACTGATTCATTTCAAACTTGGTACACACTTTCTATATATAAAATACCTCCCCCCTACGTTGAGTTTTAAATTTTTTTTTTACATTAAGGGGGGTTTCCACTTACAAAATGACGAAATTTTTCGTAAAAAATAGCAGTTTTTACTTTAAATGACCACCAAAAATTTATAAATGAAAAAAATTATAATCAGAGAACGTAGGGGGGAGGATTGAATGATACTCTGACTAAATTTTAAAGGTTTTTAATTTCGGATAATTTCCAGCTGAGATACAGTGTACACCGCAAATCGTCTATTTCCAAAGACGTTCTTGGAAAAGCTTCGTTACCGGCTTGTTTGTCGATATTTTCGCATAAAAAAATTACTGAGTATTATCGACATCATACTTAATAATGTACAAAAGGTTTCAATAACTTTACTCAATCCATATTTCTAACAAAAAATCGGAAAGAAAAGTGTTTTTTTCACGCTGAAAACCTTTTCTTATTCACTTGTAAACTACTAAAACTAAAAATAGTTCATTATATTCAATATGCCGGCGGATGATATTTAATGTTCGGAAGAAGTTTTCAAATTCTCCTCCCTAAAAGGGAGGAATGCGAAGATCTCAACAAATTATTGAATGGACCTACATATGATATTGAGTAAAAACCCAATTCTGTTGGCTACAGTGGTATTTTACGCTAACCTGTGACTGTGCTAATGGGTTAAGTACTGTCGGCTCTTCCTCCCATATTGCTGCTGTCATTTATTATCTAGCTAATTCTAGATATAAATCAAAGATTATTACACCATCTAAGATTCTCTCTGAAATATTTTTATATTGAAGAAGATAATGACAAAGATTGAGAATGTGGAGACGTTTTTTACTGCAGAATAAAACATTATTATTTTTTATTAAATACATACTGTTATAACTAGGTTTTTATTACTTATATAATATTATATATAAATTTTTTTATATTTTGATAGAAATTGGACTTGTTTTTTTGTATCATTATATATAAACGTTATTCCAGCCTAGATTAAAAATATATCGTTATTTCATGAAAATAAATTAATAATTCTATATATGAAGTTTCCCTCTGTTTCATTTTTGTTAAGATTCTAGGCGATATTGCAACAATTTTCCTACTTAAGAATGAGTCCTTGAACGTTGTCGTATCGGCAAGTATTAGGCCTTTTTGTGGTTATGCTTTAAATATATGGTAAAAATGACAAAAAACTTAGTTTTTTTGAGTTTTGAGACGTACTAATCGATACTAAAAGAATGTTTTCACCTAAAAATAAGTCCTAGAGTGTGTGTGGTCATATGGGTGAGCATTGCGCTATTTAATTTCAAGGTTATATATCAAGTAAATGGTTAAAATACCGAAAAAAATAGTTTTTCGATTTTTAAAACATAAAAATCGATCCTGCAATCATGTTTTCAACTGAAAATGATTCCTGGACTATTTTTGGTTGTATGGGTAAGTATTGCGCCCTTGAATTTTGAGGTTATGCCTTAAATAAGTGGACAAAATGCAAAAAAAAAACGGTTTTTTCGATTTTTCGGAATGACGCACCCTGAAATTCGATATTTTGATTCCGCCATTCGAAAGAACGGAAAAAAAGACTTAAAAAACAATGGTTTAAAACTTGGCGAAAAATAGGGTTCCTAACCTAGAAATAATTTGAAAAATTAAAATGGCTCTCTTGACCCCAATTTTAAAGGTAAAAATCTATAAAAATCCACGATTATTGGTAACATAAAAATAAAGGTATGTGGAAATTTTCAGAATTTTTGGATAAAAACTGTGGCCGTAAGAATTTATTTTCGAAGAAATGGGTCGAAACCGATTTTACCGGTGACTGTAGACTTAGAGGGCTAAAAACTGGCATGGAGGCATTTTTTGACACAACCTATCGAAAGCACCACCCGTCGTAGCGATTCCGCTGGGGGCAATTTTCACTACCTTATCCCGCTATAGCCTTTCATTAAAACCCGTGGAAATCGAGAAATTTTTTTTATATATATTGGGTCCGCCATCTTGGATCTAGAAACTTTGATAATTCGATAATGATCAAAATTAGTGGCACCAAAAAAATCGTATTAATTTTCATGAAAATCCGTTGAAGTCGAGAAATTTGCATCACCATATTGGATCCGCCATCTTGGATTTGGAAATTTTGATAATATTTAAAATGAGTGGTATCACACTAATTATTGTATTAATTTTCATTAAAATCTGTTGAAATCGAGACATTATGGTCGCCGTGTTGGATTTGCCATCTTGAATTTGGAAGTTTTGATAACATTCAAATTAGTGGCCTCAGACTATTTATAATAATATGTACTAATTTTCATTAAAATCGGTCGTAATTAAAACATTTTAATCGTCATATTGGATCCGCCATTTTGGATTTGGAAATTTTGATAATATTCAAAATCAGTGACCCAAATACCATCATTGTACTTATTTTCATTAAAAGCCGTTGGAATTGAGAAATCTTGGTCGCTATATTGGGTCCGCCATCTTGGTTTTGTAAATTTTGGTAATATTCAAAATCAGTGACCTCAAAACAATCATTGTACTAATTTTCATTTAAATCCGTTGAAATGGGGAAATCTTGGTCACCATATTGGGTCCGCATTCTTGGATTTGTAAATTTTGATAATATTCAAAATCAGTGACCTCAAAACAATAATTGTACTAATTTTCATTAAAATCGAGAACGCGCGAACGGTCAAACTCGCGATGTTAAAATAATCGTTAAGTTTTCTGAAATTTTCCAATTTTCTGCGCAATTTTCTTAATTTTTCTTTCCGTAAGAACCTTCTACAAAGTATTAGAAAACTTCTAAAAAAAAATGAATGAAATCGGTAAAGTCGTTCTCAAGTTATTGCGTGACCAACGGAAATAGGGGTTCATTTTTATATATATAGATAGAAAAGTGTTGTTTTTAGACTTTTTCAGGCAATTTTTTAAATTTTTCTCTCCGTAAGAACCATCCTCGTACTTCAAGGAATATTATAAAAAAAGAATTAGCGAAATCGGTTCAGCTGTTCTCGAGATTTGCGCTTAGCAACACATTCAGCGATTCATTTTTATATTATAGATGAAGATATGTAAGCAGGGACCGCTCAACTACATATATAGGTGATCTAGTCGGCCAAGTAGGGTGCGCCGCAAGCTAAGGGGCGCCAAAATGCGACCAAGGAAACATATTTTTCTACATACATTTTTTATTAAAAATTAACTTTTTAAGTATTGTATATGAGAAATAAATAAGTGATGTACCGGGTGTCCCATAGGAATGTGTGAAAATTTATGAGCCACTATTTTTTAACAAATGAAAGGATAGGCAAAGTAATATATGAATGTTTTTTTATAAAACAATGTTGTCATTTTTATTTCATGTCCATTTAATTTCAAAAAGTTTAGTCTACCTGATACAAAAAACTAATTTGGAAAAATACAGTGAAAAATGTGAGTCATTAATGATATAGGTATGTTTTCAAAATAAGAGCCGTCTGAACTAGCACAAATATCCAAACGCTTTCTGAAAGTATTAAAAACACGTTCTAATGTTTCATGTGAAATGCCATTAATTTATTAATTTCTTTAATAAGGTCCCCTACTGTTTTCGGATTCTTTTCATAACAATGATCTTTAATGAACCTATATTATATTTTTTAAGTATTTTATTACTCTTTGTTTCCACGAGTCTTCAATTAAATTATCGTTCAATAAACTTGAACATTTAGTTATGCCATATTTTCATTCCTCTTCGTTCAGCTTTCTAGCTGGGATTGACTAACTATGAAATTTCACTAGGGTCCTTTATAAATAGTTGCTCATAGCAAACAATTTTGCCTTAGTTTATACCCTTTCCATGAAAAAATTAATCTAAATGTGCTTCTAGTTCAACACACGTTAAGATTTATCTGCACAGAAGTTTGGACTAAAGTATAAAGGAATTGGAGTATACAAGTTGATTAACTTAAAAAGCCTGAAGTTTAGATTGAATAAAATCTATCATCGTTTGATCTCTTGTGTGCAGACTTCAGATTAGTTAATTTGTTAGTTATCTGTTATTGGAAGTGAATTTGTTTCGTTTGAATTTTGAAAATAAGATTGAGAAGTATGTACAGATTTACCAGGAGAGTTTTAACGTATGTATACACCCATCGACTTCAAATTTTAGTTGTACAGATTTTTTCTTCATATCTGGTAGTGTATTTCATGCAAATACAAATCAATGTAGCATTGGCTTTTTAATTTGATCCAGATCGAATAATGAAAAAGAAATCGTACTGTCATAAATTACTTTGTGGATACTAATTTAAAACGAGGATTTTAACGAGGATTTTGTGCACGCAAGTTCAATTGTACGATTCGAATAGCCCATTGGGGCGATTTTCTTCCAAATGTGTATATAAGGCGTTTTTGGGGATGCTCTTTCAGAATCTTATATTTGTTTTGCATAAAAACTTCAAAACCCTATTATTTTTTGGGTTTTTTCGAAAAAGTTCTGGTGTTTTTTGGTCATTTTTCTTTTCAAAGTCTTATCTTATCTTGTAGTTGCTGCTATTGACTGATCATATAACTATCAGAAATCGCGGTCCGAATGTCTAAACTTTTTCAAATCTTAGTTCTGAAATTTTTTCTTTTTGCTTTGGTTTTTGCAAATTGACCACTTTGTACAGCAATGTAATAAAAAATTTCGCTATTTTTTTACACGAAAAAGATCAACTTTACAGGAAAAAATTATGAAACAGAAAATGCTTGAAATTATCCAAAGAATCCATGTAAATTTTTTCAGAATTTTTTGGGCTATTTTTGGTTTTTTGCAATTGGTCAATTTTTGAAACATCCAAAAATGTTCTGAAAAATACTGAGAAACTTATACGTTCTCTTTGGCAAATTATAAACCCTTTTTGTTATATAAAATTCTTTCCTAAAATTGATCCTTTTTGAGTGAAAATATCACCAAATTTTATCATAAAAAAAATTGGCAAAATGGCCAATTTGCAAAAACCAAAGTACAAATAAAAATTTCAAAACCATGATTTGAGAAAGTTTAGACATTCGGACTGCGATTTCTGGAGGTTATATGATCATTCAATAGCAGCAACGACAAGATAATCGACTTTGAAAAGAAAAATGACCCAAAAAAATCAGCACTTTTTTTTAAAAAACCCAAAAAATAATAAGGTTTTTAAGCTTTTATGCAAAACAAATACCAGATTCTGAAAGAGTATCCCCAAAAACCTCTTATATACAAATTTGGGAGAAAATCGCTCTAATTTGCTATTTGAACCGTACAATTGAACTTGCGTGCACAAAATCCTCGTTTTGCGCATTAATGGGTTAAGGGGTTACAACACAAATGCTTCTACATGAAAAAAACAGGCTCTATCGTCATATTTATGAGGTCATTAGTTATTTAAAGTTTAATTTAATGGAGCTCTGCACGACCAACTACCAATTTGCAAAACTCAGTTCCTAGACAAATTTGAAACAGACTTAAAAAACTCTTATTAGGCTTTTTCATAAGAAATATTTCATTAAAATTTGTCTAAAAATTATTCCTAATAGCATATTTAATTTTTTATTTCTTTAAGAATTTGCTACTATATTACTTTTAAAAGCATTCGTTCAACCTCGAAAAAAGTTTTCTAAATAAAATCAACCTTTCAGAAGATTTGTTATCACAATAACTTTCTTACAATAACTTTGCATTGGTGTACGTACATATTATAAGAAAAGTAAAAACACAATCTTTTAAAAATAAATTACTACACTCTGTGGTCTACGATTTTATAAGGTCATTAAAAGAGATTATTTTTCTGAGAAGTTTTCTGCGAAATGTGCATTTAATGAAAGTTATAAGCGTTTTTCAAAAATTATCAATCGGTTATTTCTCGAGAACAACAAGGATCCTGGAACATTTTGTACTGTAATAAAAAATGTGAGGTTCCCTGTTTGGTCTGTATGTATGTATTTGTGTAATACTAATACCGAATAAAGTCTCTTCGTCTTGCATACGAGCACGATATGGATAACAAAACAATCTGATTTCGGGAGCATACTACCCAAAGTGGTTGTATCACGAGAGATTTAGATTAAACGGCTTCACCCTCCAGAGACCTTTTTGTATCTAGATAGTGAGCGTATGATAAAAAACTCATCAAGGTTCCACTTATCTACTACATCCATAGTGAAGTTAGAGATAGAACAATAAATTTCAACCCTAATGAATACTCCAGCGACTTGTTCTGCGTCAATACTAAAGTCCTAAAAAAGGATAAGGAGTCCTTAAGGCCCCCTCTAAATATTGGTGGCTGAAGCAAAGCTGACCCTTTGCCCTTTGAATTTAATAAAATTAAAATATAAAACTAGGGACTGAGCATGCCTATAGAGCAAATATTAGGCTAGGGTAGGGTAGTGTAGGATAAGTAGGGTAGATTAAGTTTTAATAAATCGAAAAAATTACAAACAATTTAATTTTTACAATTTTTCTTAAGTAGTTCATATAGAAAATCCTCAATTAACCCTTCAATTCCCATGACGAGATTAATAGAAAAAATAATATTATTTTTCTGTTATGTATTCCTTAGACATCCCCAAGAAGGATAGTAAAATTATTCTAAAAAAATCTTTTAGGGTTTTTATAAAAAACGTGTCACCTACGGATGATACTTGAAAATTGAACACATATTTTGGAATTTGCTTTTCACACAAAATGCACTGATTACATTAGTATATGTATTAAAAAATGACGTGCAGTAAGAAAAAATATAATACTCAGGCTTTTGACATTTTTTATTGCAATTTTTGCAGAACAAGTCACAGTCACGCCAAAAAATTAGAAATATAATAATAATACCGTTAGAAATAATTTAATTTATTTGACAGCTGACATGACATCAGTGTGGAAAAAAACCCCAAATATTACTATTCAATAATATCCTAATAGTAAAAAGTTTCTTGAGTTATGTTATCATTTAATAGGAGAAACAAAATTATAAACGGCTGTCACCTACAGGTGACACTGGGAACTGACGGGATAAAGTAAGAAACAATTTAAAGAATTTTCTTAAATAAACATAATTAATAAATACATTTTATGAATAACCGTGAATAAATAGAATTAGGGATAATATTAATCAATCGATTTTAAGGCATTTAATCTATGTAACATGTGTATATTGTAAAATTAAATAAATCCTGTTTAAAGAGAAAAAAAGAAAAGAAGGTCTCTTCATCTTGGAAAAAAAAATATTGATGAACTGATGAAGGTTTTATTTCTTATATGGCAGAATAAAAAAAAAAGTTATGCTCTCCTCGTGATCAACCAGAAGTTGGCTTTCAAATCTAAATAAAGTTTTAAAATATATGATATCTACTGTATCCACTGTATGTAAATATGTATTATATATGATTTAAGGTTAGGAATATTAGCTATATCTGTATACATTGTTTTCAAAATATGTATTAATTGTATATATAGATATAATTGGGTGTAAATTTTAATTTCAAAGTTTTACTCGTTCGACAGATAATATCGTCTAATTGTTTCGAGTTAGTTCAGGATCGAAATTTCGTAATATCCGTTTCCGTTGTAACGATTTTAGCATTCATTGCACATCCTCAATCATAGACCCATAGTAGGAAGACCATAAAATTAGACATCCCACTGGGTATTGGGGCCGTTCGCTCACCTTCCATCTACCATTGAACTATGATATTAGTGTTTATTTATTCATTAACTTAACATCTACCTTCTGAGCGGCTGCCTTTCAGCCGCAATGCTATCACTCATTTTGAATTCGCTGTCACGACCTAATCCAGCGCCCTGCCGCCGCCGAACAAGATTTCCTCCGGGCGCTGCCGATTTAATGGAGGCTTTAGGCCTCAGCCTTAATAATCATAAACGGCTTTGGGGCGATGGCGGCAATAGCTCCGCTTGTGCCGATTGCATTTACCAATTTTTTCTTTTAATAATTTAATTTGTTTCCTACTTTCCGTGGGGCTGGCCGCGGCAGTTTCTCTTTCATCCGCTTGCATTGCGCCACACAAACCGGATAAACGCGCAATTGTTCACCGTGAATTTGCCTAAATTTGATGCAAATCGCAGCGATTTTGTGGTCACAATTGTAAAATAACAAGCGACGGGGATCTGTTTGGGGTCTTAAGAGGCTCGCAGGAGGTTCCCAGATCCGCTTATAATTTTTCAATTTGCCTTCCAAACGATGATGGACTTCAAATTTGGTTTTCTTCAATTCACCTCATGCAGTTGGTCCGTTGAATCGCCGCGCGATTTGCAACTTGCATCTCGTCGTCGCTCGCAAAATCAATTTATTATTGGTAATCATTACCGCGATGCGATCAAACTTGTCAGCCAAATTCGATTAATAGCCGATTGCCTTTTTTTGCAGGCTTAATTCTCGGTTTTCCGGTTTTATGATAACAAAAATATATATATTGGACATTTTCTGTCATCATTACTGATCCACTCGAGTGATTTTGCTACCTGGAATTTATGCAAATTCTTGTTTTAAGGTAAACTTTTAAGCCATTTCATATCTCTCTCTCAAGGTCGTGCAGAGCATCTTAAAATGTCTTAATTATTGCCTTGGGACAGTTATTAGGTTTTTTTGCTATAAAATATGATGAAAGGTATTTTTTTCAATGAAGGAATTTCATTAGTTTATAAGATTTAAAAAAGCGATTAATATTAATTACTTTATTGGCCTCTAAAATTTACGGTTGTCTGCAACAAATTTATTCAATTTGCGAAAATAATTTATAGAAATTAGCACTACGGTTAATTTGAGAGATGCATTCCTCAAAACTATCCTCAATTTGACCTCAGGTGTGTCCATTACGGGTTAGGGACAAAAATATAAAACAAACTAAATTGGAGAAGAATTTTATGCAACACTCCGAATTTTGCCGACTACTGCGAAATGCTTAGAAAGCAGAACTTAGTACTGATGCAATATGTGCAAAATGATCAATCGGAAGGGAGGTTGATTTTTAATTAATCTAATAATAAATAAATTTTTCAAAATTTTTCGGGACATTTTTGGATTTTTCAATAATTGGCCATATCCAGAAAACCAAAAATAGTCCAGAAAACTCAGAAAAAAATTCGCACTTATTTTTTGGCTAATTTAAAGCATTTTCTGTTCTATACAATTTTGTTGTAAAAAAACCGCGAAATTTTTTATTACATTGCTGTACAAGCAAAAAAAATTTCTAAAACCATGTTTTGACAAAGTTTAGACATTGGGACCGCGATTTCTGGTGGTTGTATGATCATTCAATAGCAGCAACGACAAGAAAATTAACTTTGAAAAGAAGAAAGACCAAAAAAATCAGAAGTTTTTTAAAAAACCCAAAAAAATAATAGGGTATTTAAAGCTTTTATACAAAACAAAAGCCAGATTCTGAAAGAGCATTCCCAAAAATCCCTTAAGTACGATTTTGGAAGAAAATCGCCCCAATTTTCTATTCGAATCGTACAATTGAACTTGCGTGCACAAAATGTTTGTGCATTAATGGGTTAAATTAAATTAAAAGTAAATTTTAGAATCAAACGCTCATTTTGAGCATATATTCTATTTCCTAGCCCATCACTCGTTGATAAGAAGAAGAAACATGGTGAGATCGGGTTTATATGAAATCTTTATCTATCCTTATTTTGTAGATCGGAAAGTTCTTGGCGTTTTTGTATTCTTCTACAAGGAGTAGTCAGGAAGTTTCTAGAAAGTTTATGGTTCGGTCGCTTTTTTTTGTGTGCAGCCGATAGTTTAGATATGGCTAGCAATCGAAACAAGCGTCAGCTGTCAGAATCGTGGTGTACCTGGTTGTGAGAAAATGTCAATTATGTCGAAAAAAGAAAATACGAAAATTATTTCAGGTGGCTTGAAAATTTGTACAACAAAAGTTTACATGATAATAATAATTATAAAAAAAAGTCAGTTGCGTAGGTAATGGAGGATTATACGTCATATATATAAACCTGTATAAAACAGAATTGATGTAAAGTCATTTCAAGTTCAATGACATTTATACAGCTAAAAAAAAAAAAAAAAAAAATGGGGGTAAGACCGTCAGCTGAGGGGCTGAAAATAAGTGCTGAGCGAGCAAATCTAGGTGTGGTGCAATCCAATGTATGATCTAAATGACGACCTTTCCCCCTTTATATCAGTACTAAATTAAACTCAAATCAGTTCATTTCAAGGGTGACAAATGAAATATGTACGCTCCTAAAACTACCCCAAAAAATGTTGGGCTCCTAAAAACCCCACCCCATATATGTATGTTTCCCCTAAATTTAGGGGCAAAACTCTCAAGTTGGTAATTCTGCCAATTTTATATTAACACTAGAACTACCAAGATCCGTCAAATTGACGACTACTAAATTCCTCCCTTGAATCAAATATAGTTTTCAAAGTTATCCTTTAAGATTAATGACAAAACTTATTAAAGTTTAAAATTACGACATATTCAAAAAGCTTTTCCATTTATAATTACCAATTCAGAGTTCGAAGCATATTATGTACATTAAAGGTGCAGAATAATTGTTAAAATTACAAGCTTGTGCTCCGGTAGTTCTAGTGTTAAAAATTAATATGACAAATCAAGATTTCTAGTTTGCATGTATAAAAATTATTGTAATTTGAGGTGCTTTTCAAAAAACGTTAAATCTTTATTCACAGTAGAGCTGTTCGTAAGCTTCAATAGAATACAAAATGTTTTATTGTTCTGTTGTTCTGGATAAATAAAAACACATCTTGTATAAAAACTGTTGCGGCTAAACATTTCTAAAATAGCTTTTATTTTACAATGTGAATATCTTGTAGCAAATTTTAAAAATTATGAATTTTACTTCCTGTTTCGACGGACCTCAACAACCGGATCGTGTGACTCTGGACTTATTGTCTCCAGCGAGCATGTCGATGTCCAGATATGGATATCTGCAGCATCTGATAATCAGATTTTGATATCTTGATCAACATAAAAGAGGTTGGATTCATCTGAGAACGCGGTCCAGCCGCGTGAGTGGGTCCAACCCATTGCTCGCTCCTGTCCTATCCTGTCCTATAACTTGATCGCGATCGCGATCTCGACCCAGGAACTGGATCTAATAAAAATTAGTTCTACACCGGTCTGGAATATTATTTAATACGAGAGTGCGACAAATGCAGCAAAAACGGCCGGTAATCGAGTTTCACGTTAGCGTGTTACTCGAACACCCCCCAGTTGAAGGCGTGTAATCTCGAACTGAGCTTAGGCCGCGCGCTTTGTATTATTAGATGAAATCACTGGCCGGGCAATCGCAAGGCCGGTTTGAATAAAATTATGGACATAGGTGGGTTATGCAATGAGCAAACATGCCCGGGGCAATGGAGACGTAATCACTTTGCGCGCGTTTTGTTGAGGACGTTTTTTCCTCTCCTGGAACACCGTGGATCTGGGCATCATTCGCGAGTGGGCTTCTTGTGAAATTCTTAAGGCATGGAAATCGTTTTTGCGCTAGGCATTGCGAAATGGAGTAAACGAAGGTTCTCCGCACGAGTCATTTTCCACCTTTTTCGAATTATAACGCCGTCGAAGCTCTACAGAAATTATATGGCGTTAAACGAATTAATGCTATTTTGTGGGTGGTTAGGTTAGTGTTTAGTGATGGCAAAATACTATTGGAAACTAATGGACATTAAGTTCCTATATAAAAGCTAATCATTTCGAAAAGCGATTAACTCCACAAAAAAGTAGAGAACTTTGATTAAATGATATACCATATAAAACAAACATTTTAGACTGTATTATTATAGATAAAGAGTTTATCGTACCATATAATATGTACAATAGATAAAACAGTATATCTTTAGGTAATTGTTGTTATTACTTTGATTTGTAAGTTAAAATGTAAAAAGACCTAGAACTTGTATATCTGCACTTGTGTTGAAATGCATAAGTCACATATGAGTTTATAATTATAACAGCGAAAGAAAAAACATGAAATTTTCGCTGTAAAATTGATGATTTCGATACAAAATCTATCCAATAAGAATGGAGTATTATTTTGATATGAAACTCATTACTTTTTTGTAGTGTATTATTTTTTCAAAGAAAACGTATTGACAGTAAATCACTATTGATAAGGAGGTATATCAAAATCATACGAGTCTTATTAAATTTATATTTTATTGATGAGAAACCATATCGAAATCATACAATTTACGTATGAGCTTCTTTAAAATATTTCCTTTAAAATTGATACGAAAACATATTAAAAATACAGTGTTATTAAAATAAATATAAAAATACAAAGGTTAATTTCATTCAATAAAAATGTTATTTCTTATTTGTTTTCATACATTATTTATATAACTAATATGAATTGGAGGCCCTTTAATTTTTTATATACAATTTTTTATATGCAATAATATGTATAATTTTAAATTGTTTTCTAAAGATTGCAAATGCTCAGAAGATGAATGCACCGATTGAGTTGCAAGTTCACAAAAACTCGTACTTTACAACTGGGGTTCACTTGAATTATCACGTTTCACAGTACACATACAAATACTGCTTAAGATGATATGAAAACTATTAAGCTTACGCTTTAACTACTTTTTCATATCCAATTAATTTTGGCAATAAATGATATTATAAAATTAATATTATTTCTTAAAAATACTATATTTTTCATATTCACTTTCAAAATTGATACGCTTGGCATATATTTTTCGTTTCCAACATACATATCAAAACAATACTAAAATCATTTCTATTGATAAGACAGTAAATTTCTATTACTTATGAAATTGGTATTTTTTATAATTACGTATTAATTTGACATGTTTTATATGGCAATCATGAGATATTGATTTGATATTTTTCGTATAAAATTGGAAGAGAATTGTTAAAATGTTAAATGAATTAGAAAAAACATTGATTTAGTACTTACAGAATATTTTTTTCGGGATACAAAATATTTTAATGTTCTGGATAGACGAGGTAAACGCAACTACTGTAAACATGGTAGAGAGTTTACATTTTGTTTAAAACAAATCAAAACAATAATATCAATTCGTTTTTTTTATACTGAACAAATAGTTTTCAGATTATTCCACTAAAAAAAGTGGTTAAAATTAAAATGTTTAAACAATGTTGAAGTTAATGCAAAAGATGTACTTACTATATTACTTATTTAGAAAATATTATAAAAGATTAGAGGATATTCATAACTCACAAATTACATCGAATTTCGGTTTAAAGTTTTGAAGTGATATTTTGGAATAGTATTACTACCGCTTTGTTTTCATGTTATAAGCCAGATTCCCTCTTAAATAAAAAGTTTCATATCAGTCATATTTCGCGAGACTGACTCCACTTTATAGTGTGACACTGGTCTAACCATTCAAAACGGTGCAGTGGTAGGAGGCAGAATGTACTATATTTCTCCTAAGCAATATTGTATCTCATTGTTAAGTGGATATTGGACCCTGGAATGAAAACATTGAAAAGAATTGAAGAACAAACAAAAACAATTGCCATTCATTCCCTTGTAAAATATACTTCTCTCCATTTTCTCTGACTATCGGCATGCAGACAGATAGACTGCTAGCAACTTTCACAATAAATTAAAAGGTTAACGCCCGCAATTTTGGAATTTATCACGTTTGGAATAATTTTCGGTTCAAAAGCCATAAATAGCTTGACTGTTCGCGTTTTTGTCATCCGTGAAGGTCTTGCAGTCCGTTTTTGATTCTAATCGTACGCGGGCGCTTGTGTAAAGTAAGAGATATCCAGGAAATGTGTGACCACCGCCGGACCGGACCTCTCTCCAGCCAGGCTGAATATGCTCAGCTGGCGGCCCCCTTTAGAGCGCTGAATTATGTCGTGGCAACATGGTCCTGCCGGGGGGCAACGAATCGTGTTTAGCCTTTTAACACCACCGTGAACTACTACTACTTTGCGGCTGCTTGATTTCTCCTTTGGTTAGTTGGTGTCAATTGTTTTGCTTTCCTATGATTTATTGCGACTGCACCCACTGCACACAGTCTGCAGGGTCTGAGACGGCTGCAGCGATAGTAAGTAAGTCTGCATATTTCGATGGCGCTCTGGGACTTAAATATGCAAAATAGATTGCGGCTTTGGCTTGAGTTGAAAGTTTTCATCGTTTTTGAATTGATATAACTTTATGATTCATCGAGGTCGAAACGCAAGGTATTAACGAGATTGTAGTGCAATTTTTATATTGTTCGTTTTTTGGCAATTTCTGCAATTGTAATTTTTACAAATATAAGGTTATCCATTTTGTACTTGAAAAATATCACTATGCCATTGGGAATTTAGTTAGTATAACGTTTACCATATTACAATATGAATCGTTTAACTAAGCAACAACGCTTTCCAATCAATAAAACTGATTACTAAAGTAATGATTCTGCAGTTTCGCGCTTTAAGAATAAATTGTGGTCATCATTGACATTTTCAGCAACCCATTCACAATACAGTCAATAAATTTGAAGAAATTGGAAATGTTTTAGATTTGTCAAGGTCGCTGAAAGGTCGGATGAAAATATTGTTGCTGTGAGTGTAAGTTTAGCTAAAAATTCAAATTTACTGATTCCACGGCACACTCAGCAATTGTGCTTGTCTTACGGTTTATTATTTCGTATTTTGTACCTCCATTCATAACGAGCACATGTGGTTACAACAAGACGGCGCCACGAGTCACACAACATGACCGGTTTTGGTTTTATTGCGCGAAAAGTTCTCTAGCCGCATAATCTCGAGATGTGGCGATGTCAACTGGCCCTCGAGATGATGCAATTTCACACCGTTGGAAATTGTTTTTGTAGGGCCACGCGAAACACGTGTTTACGCAGACAATCCACAAATCTTAGAACTAGCATTTGTCTATAACAACAAATGAGTTCAAAAGTCATCGAAGATTATCTAAAAGGAATCGAATGCTGCAAGAATTCTCATGGCAGCAAATTGAATGATATTGTTTTGCATAAAGAGGTAACATTTTGAACACGAAATCGGATTCTTAAGTGTGCTTTATCAACCAGAAATTGGAGTGATGGGCGAGAGCGCTATTTTATAAGTTGCTTATTCTTCTGGCGACGCTTACTTGATTCACTGCTTGTTTACGTAATCAGTGGCTTGTGCTTAAGGGGGTATCCCACTCTAGAACGTTCAAAAAATGCAATTTTTTTTTTTTTTAGTTTTGAAAAATTCTGTGTTCTTTCCTGAATCGTTTAAGCTATCTCTTGTCGCGAAATTTGAAAAGCTCGCGCCGCTACAGGCGATTCCGTGCACAGCTGCGCGCTCTTCACCACTCTTAACTTTAAATTAAATTCCGTTTTTCTCAAAACACCGTCTTGATGAATGGTGTGCAGCATTCTGAGACAACCATTCATCCGAAAAATTTCAGATTTTGGTAAAAGCTGTGTTAGCTTTGTCTCTATGACCTAAGTGGAGCAAATCAGGCATTTTTACATTTACATAGCTTTTATCCCATATTTTAACAGTAAAAAATCAACTAAAATGTAAAACTTATAGTAGAAAAAATTAAATAATGAATAAAATTTTTTTTTTCAAAATGTGCCACACTCATGCCATAGCCACATATATAAAGAGTACTAATGTGCAATCTCATAATTTTCAGATTATTTGTTTGGCTGTTATCGTGCACACCGTTCCTAAGGTATGGGTCCCAGTAGCAGGCCTGCCCTGACCCAACCACTCAATAAAAAAAAAAATTTTTTTTCTCAAAATATTCATTAAAGATCATATAATAAGAGGACTATTATGTTTAACTCTAAATGTTTTGTATTTTCTTGTTCAACTCCCGGAAAAAAACGTTCAATTCAAGGGCCTCTAGAGTGGGATACCCCCTTAATTTATTATAATAAGTGATATTATAACAGATTATAACTTTCGGATTAGTTTCGAGAAATTGTTAGCAGTTGTACATACAAATTTATTTGTAGAGAAAACTAGCTGTCGACAACCAGTGGTTCAGGCCGCCAAATAAAAGCAATGCCCGTGGTGTACGCCGCCAGATAAAAGCACTTCCTGTGGACCACAAATGGTCCACGCCGTGTTGAATATGTTAAATATAAAATGTTGCATCGTCTGCTTACAACTCAAGAATCTTAGCTACTGTTTAAATATTTTGCGTGTAAAGTATAAGTATTATTGGAGGCAAAATTACAGAATTGATTGATGATATAATAAAAACCCAATACATGCATTATGGGTTTAATTTCAATTATGTATTACGTTACGTATTAATTCAGTGAACGGAATTTCATCCTAACCATTTTTGTTATTTTCGAATTTTTTTCGAAAAAATTAATTTCTGTTATAAAATTTCAAATTATCTGTTAAAAAAATTCACATATCTTTTACCCTTTTGACTCATTCCGTTGATTTTTGAAATTCAGATTGTGATAATATGGTAATTTTAGTTTTTGCTGTAGCATAGTACTCTAATTTATCTAAGATGTTGCTACGAATCAAACGACGTTTCAATTATTAAAATCGATTGGTCGTTTGGGGTCTAGAGCAGCGGCTACAAATAATACCTATAGATTTGATGGCAAATATTAGGTTGTCTGTAGAGCAAAGTCGATTTAAAGATAATTATATTAATAAAAACGTTACAACTCAAAAATGCATTTTGGAATCGTCTTATCATTAGACATCGTTAATTCGATACGCACATGATGGATTTCAAATATTTTAATTTTGAATTTTTCGTTCACGGCACAAAATAAATTCTTATATGCCTCCTTTTTAAAAAAATATTAAAGTGATCAAGTTGAAAAACATCCCTATGTGCGACTTTGAGAAATACTGATAAATATTTTATTTAAAAAAAGTAATATTAATAATTGCTTCCATGTATCGTAAAATAACACAGCTCCACAAAAAAAATTGAAAAAATTAGATCTGACGTCTGACCATACCTACTATATGTTTTTGAGGTCACTGAATCCGAATCCGAGGTCTATTTAACTCCATCACGTCAGGATTTTTCATAACCTCAAAATTTAGCATAAAAACGAGAATAATCCACAAAAAAATCGAAAAAATTTGATCTAACGTCTGACCATACTGACTATATATATTTTCGAGGTCGCTGAATCTGAATTCCAGGTTTATCAACCCCTATTACTTTAAGGTTTTACATAACCTACAAATTTTAGTCCAAACACCAAAATAATCCCTTCAATTTTTAATCCCTTTATTGCTTAAAAGAAAAAAAACCGGTCACTATTTTAGCCTTTGAATTGAAGGGATTATTTTGGTGTTTGGACTAAAATTTGTAGGTTATGTAAAACCTTAAAGTAATAGGGGTTGATAAACCTGGAATTCAGATTCAGCGACCTCGAAAATATATAGTCAGTATGGTCAGACGTTAGATCAAATTTTTTCGATTTTTTGTGGATTATTCTCGTTTTTATGCTAACATTTTGAGGTTATGAAAAATCCTGACGTGATGGAGTTAAATAGACCTCGGATTCGGATTCAGTGACTTCAAAAACATATAGTAGGTATGGTCAGACGTCAGATCTAATTTTTTCGATTTTTTTGTGGATTATTCTCGTTTTTATGCTAAATTTTGAGGTTATGAAAAATCCTGACGTGATGGAGTTAAATAGACCTCGGATTCGGATTCAGTGACCTCAAAAACATATAGTAGGTATGGTCAGACGTCAGATCTAATTTTTTCAATTTTTTTTGTGGAGCTGTGTAATCAATGTTATTTATTAGATAAGATAAGATATTTTTCATAAATTGAAGTCTGTTATTAATTTTTCTTTTTTAACTTGATATACATTTTTAAGACATATTAATTCAGAAGTGGATAAAACCCAAATTCAATCTTTTTAAAGTTTGAATTAAATTAAAAAAAGGGTTTCTTGAATTTTTTTATCTATTTTACATACAACAAATAAATTTTTCTAGAAAAACAGGAAATGTTAAAATAGTCCATAACGCACACGGAAGTATTTAAATTTTACATGCACCTGACCACTTAATCTTTTCTTTTAATGACAATTAATAAAGGAACTCGAAAATAGGTGGTTCGCATTGAGAAATATTTTAATCATAATAATCATATCATAAGGTCGGAAGCTTAACAACTCCATATGGAATTTTTACCTGCGTTTTTGCGCGGGCACAGCTGAAGTATTTTATCGGTCGATCGCAAGCCGGCGATTCTTCATTTTTATATTCGTCTTAACAAATTCCTCTCTTCTTATAAAAGCAGCAAAAAGTTACATTTGAAAGATCGATCGGACCAGACGGTTTCTCCTCCTCCTTATGGTAATCGATTTCAATCGATCAGAACGGATGAACGATTTATTTCGCGGCGATCAGATGACCGAAATGAGATCAGCAAAAAATATGTTTTCTGTGGCATCTTCTGCTGAATAAAGATGACTTCATGATGCGGAGAGCTTGAAATTTCAGAGTTACTCTTTGATCTTTACAAGATTTAGTCCATTGGTTTATTGTGTTACTTCGACGGACAACACTTGTCACGGATCACGTACAATGTCACGGACGATCAGGTGTGAATCGAGGAAAGCAATTAAGTGGCCTCAAATACAATGGACAAGAATGAGATACTCTCGAAGGTGATTCGTTCTAGAGCAACAAGGAATTAACCGCGAAGCAAACGAATTTGGCGTAACATTGGAAAGAATTAATTAAAAAAAAAAAAATAAGAGGAAACCTTGTTGTATTTTCTGGAGTCAAGGTCATTCGTAATCTGTATCGAAGTTCATTCGGATAATTGGAAATTCGGTTTTTATACTTATTTCGGGTGTGGCGCACATGTTTTGAACTATAAAATCCTCCTTAGTCTGGAGTTTTTAAAGTTCCAAGGATAAAGGTTTCAAGCTAACATTTTACATATTAAATAATTAAATATATTACACTTAAATTGTACTAACCTACTTATATTCCAATAGTAAATAGGGTTTGAGGACAAAAATTCCAGAATTATTAAGTCATATTTATATCTTCAGAAGACTTTTTCGAGTGGATTTTCGCAAGAAAAGATCCCTATTTAAAAAAAGAAAGGAAATTAATTTTAAACTCCGAAAAAGCATAGGTTTTTATTTGCAGAGTTTATTTTACGATATTGAAAAGATCAATTATATGTTTTATCGTTTTACTATACTGGATAGTAGCAATTTGTTCATTTGTAGCCTAGAAATTTATATAACTTTATGAGTTAAGTGCACAGGTTTGTGCTACGCAACTTAAGAAGCACTTAATTTCACATTTAAGTAGAAATTAAATCAAATATAATGATAACGTGGTACTTTTTTAGTAGTTTCTTTCCTATTTTTGTTAAAATAACATAAAAATGCTTTAAACTTGGTAAAGTTACGCCAGCTTTCTAGAAAGTGAAAGATGAAAGGCAGAATGAAATTATTTCCACATATAACATTATATGGTATAAAAAACTTTTGAGTTTTATTTCTGTTTTAGTTCTTCTTGTAGTAAAGCAAATTTTAATAGTGTTCAATTAACACTTTAACCTATTCTCTCAGGCTCAGTATCTCCTCAAATCGTTTAGTCTAGGTGAAATAAATTGGCTGTTAATAATAACGTCCTGTAACAATAACATTAATTGCTAAAATACGTGTGCAATATTTGTGGGCTGCAACTGCAATCTACGAATTGCATAATCTGATAAAGTTTGTCGCTTAAGTCTTTTGTTTCGTTTGCAACACGACTCGGTCGATTCGACGATCGCAAGCGCGCCTTCTTTCACCTCAATCTCGACTTGTGACTTGTTGATTAATCTTCATGAAACCAGTGAGGTGGTGGAATTAATTTCCAAGTAATGCAGAGCTCAGGACCAGTATCGCATAGCCTAATTATGGGCAATTTCTGAGATTGATTGTTCACACTTATGCCTGAAACCGCGGAATTGATTTTGCTGGATATGCCAAATTCATTTTAAGCTACCGTACATACAGAAGCTGGTTTTGTGGTCAGAGAGGAACCCTCTAATTTTGTCTGGTACCTTCCTATCGGTGGCTATATTTTGCTGCGGTTTATCGTACAGGGTCCATGTTCGGACAGTGATAATTTGATTTGAAACTCTTGAGCCACGTTATTCGTTGAGTCTGAGGATTACGCAAAACTAATTGGAATACAGTGCCAACTCAATTTGTAGTGTGATTCGGTGAGATGCTTATAAATCCTGACAAGTAGACTGGCAGCTTTGTGGATAACCTGACCGGGAAGAAATATGCAAAGGCAGCTACTGTTACCTTTTATGCGCACCACCTCAACTGACTGATAGCAGCACTAGCATAATGACTTCAGCATCCAGGCAGTTGTACCAAATGGTCTTCTTGTTTTTCTCTCTTGTTCTTCCCGTCTGAGTTTCTCTTGAGTCAACATAGTCTACGATTTTATATATTATGCATTTCGGTAAGCCGATTAGACAGCCCCAGCTAGCTACCCGACCGGAGTGACTTAATCGCGGCGATGCATTATTTTAAGGTTGCAACAAAAGTTTATCATTAGGTGACACTGGCGCTGGAGTACTGCTGCTGCTGTATAGAGCTGCACAGAGATAGAGTGCTGAAGTTATGCTGAATTTCGAAAGGAAAATTAAAACCTTTTACCCGACGAAGAATTGGGCGTTGCCGCGGTTTGCTCTAAGCAACGCTGTTGCCACACGACTTAACTTATTTGCATAAGATGCAGGGGCAGTCCACTGTTTTTGTTCATTTTATTTTATTTCATAGAGGCTTCGAAGTTACACAGCGGTGCCCCATAATCGGGAAAAGGCATCACTTTTCGGAAGATATTTTTGCAAAGTAACCACACAAAGACCTGGTGAACTAGAAAGTCAAAAACCAATTCACCCATGAGATGCCCCCTACTTAACAAAGTTCAGTGAAAGTTAGAAATACGACGACGTTTTGCTCCGGTAGTAAATGAAAATAACTTGAACCTCAATTCCCATTCACTTCTTCATCAAACTGCGCGACAGTGGGCGGAAAGAATCGTAGACAAATTTCGCGGAGAACTATAAATTTCGTCCGCGTTGTCAAAAGATTGAATCCCTGACTTCCTACTAGCAAACTGGAGAGCAATTAGACCTACGACGCAATACTCTGGGCTTTTCGACCATTTATCGACTATATGCGTTCGCGTACGAATTATGGGGCCAGGGGGGAATGGGTGGAAACAACTGATCTCGTACAACAGCTGCCTCGACGGTACGGCTGCAGATTTCGCCTCGAGTCCAAAAGATCCAAGAAAAACAATTGCGATCACACCTGAACGAACTGGTTTCTTATTATGTAAGTTTAATAAGTCAAGAGTGCACACGGATAAAATTGTAATAAAATAATTAAGGTAGAGACACCTCTGTTTGTTTAGTTAAATGCTTCTCTTAACGCCCGCTTGATTTATGATAATTTGTATTAAGACGTGGATGTAATGAAGAGCATTTCTTAGCGCTTTCGGAAAGACAGTAATATGTTGTCGGAAGAGCTAGGTAAATTATAATTATTATTAAATTACATTACAATTCCAATTCCAATTCCCTGAACGGAACTTGAACAAATGTTCAATTCCATTAAGAGTAATTGTTAATTGATAATTATCAAAAACTCAGTAATGGGCTCGCCAATACTATTATAAGAAATTGTACTTGTAATTTAGTTTTTTGCCATTCTAAAAAGGAATTTGAGTAGTATTTGAAGTTGAATTTGTAATTTTCATTGAAATTGCAGAGGTAAGAAAAAAATCATGAAATTTTGTTCCGGTTTATTTAAATGTAATGCAATATTTCGCTAATTTAGAATTAAAAACATTTCATGTAATAGATTGTGACGAATTTGGTTACTCTGATTATGAGATCTGTTGTCATACCTTAATCAAATAATAGAAATGTATTCATTTCAAATACAGTCATCGTTAGTAGTACTAACATCTCACTATCTAGTAGTACTTATTGGGTATTGGTATACTAATATAAATAAGTTTTGAGGGATTTTTGTTTAAAGAACATGTTGATAAAGAACATAAGCAATATTTTTATTTTATTCAAAGTATGCTCCATCTGAATGTACCTTCATCTTTCTGGCAGTAAACGTTTTCGTCGAAGGAAGAAATATGGTTCCTTTGAAGCGATCCAGTTGTCCAGCCAATTTTTGATATCTCCATACGAACTTAACCTTTCTCCAAAAAGTGCTGACTGCATCGATTCTAATTTTTCACAGTCTGAGCAACATGAGCTCTTGCGTTATCGTGTTGTAAAATTACTTTGCTGTGTCTGCTCGCCCATTCGAGCCGTTTTTGAACGAGAGCTTTTTCCAAATGTATTAAGTTAGGTCGATAACCAGTTATAGTTACTGAAAGTTGTAGCAGTTTACACGCTTCTGGTCCCACCAAATACACAGCATTACCTTTGAACCATGGATATTGCATTTTGGCGTTGATGGACCTGGTTCACCTGACTTCACCCTTGCTTTCGGACGTTTAGGATTATCGTAATAAATCCATTCCAATCATATCACCAGTAATAATTTGATTTAAACACTTTTTTCATTTTTGCCTTTGAAGCAATATTTTTCAAATGGTTTTTCGATTTTCAAGGTCTCCTTCAGACCAATCCCATTACATATAAATGTTGTCAAATACATGGTTGGTTAACATTTAATGCTGCTGATAATTCTTTTTGAGTCTGGCACGGATCCTCGTCGAGTAAAGCTTCCAATTCTACATTAGAAATTTTTGGGGTGCTCCAGAACGTTCTTTATTACTGACATCGAAATCTTTACTTTTAAATCGTTTAAACCAATACTGGCCAGTTCTTATAGATGGAGAATGGTCACACCATAAATTTCTGATATTAACCGATAGTTTTCAGTAACACTTTTCTTTAAAATGAAGTAATGCAGTAACACTTCCTGCAAATGCTGTTTTGTTGTTGGCATTTAGTACTACAATAATGCAGATTGAGATAAATGCATGCCATACTAATTACAGCACCTAACAGAAATCTCTCAAAACTTATTTATATAACCAATAATATTTGTATGAATTCAATTCTGTTGAGGAATTAATTACACGTTGATAGAAATTCCTTTTTTTTCAAATACTTTATGAATTCCTTTTTAGAATGGAGAAAAACGAAATTACAAGTACAATTATTTATAATGGAATTGAAAAGATACTAAGGAATTCAACAAACAAATTACAAATTATAATTCCAGGAAATTGGACTTTCAATGTAATTTAATTTCTAAAGGATTTATTCCGACCCAGCTCTGGTTGTCGGTGGTAATGTTTAAAATTCTGTACGAAACAAAAAGGGCCTCTTTGACTTTCTGTCTTTAGGTAGTTATTCTTTTTAACAAGATTCAGTTCATGTTTCTAGTTTTAAATCAGTATTATAATTTTTGTACACCAAAGTAGTGACTAAATAAATTTCGTGTGTGATCATACATAAAACGGGGAATCGAAAAATGTTTAATTTATTTTTATAATAGAAATGTCGCGGCTGACGACGGTGGGGACTGCGATTTAACTACGAATCGTTTTTCACGCGTTTATTCTATAAGAAATGTTACATCATTTATACATTATTAGACTTAAGGTACTTACCGCAGCTTTACTCCCCGGCGGTTACAGACTATATGGTAAAAAGGCAAAATGGCGCAGGGAGCAAAGCTACGTTTACATGAAGTGATTTAATTCATCAGGTTTACACGGTCGTTCTGCAACATCCCCGCCCCCGTGGATCGACTCCGATTCACCAAACTCAACGTCCAGAACGGCCAGCCTCGAAACGGGTCGTCGTGTGATTCCTCCAGATGTGCGGACATCGGCTCTCCGTATCACTCCATCAGAACCTGGGTAGACCCTTACCACTCGGCCACGACACCACTGCTTCCTTGGTATATTTGGATCGCAAATAAAGACTAAGTCTCCCTCTGAAATAGGCTTTGACCCCTGGCACCACTTGACTCGACGTGTAAGGGATGGCAAGTACTCAGCCATCCATCGCTTCCAAAAGCGATCCCTCAGCTGACGGGCGATGCGCCACTGCTTTTTAAGGCGACACAGGACTTCACAGGGCTCGGCAATGCTCGGCGTCTGAGCCGTGCTTGAAGACCCCAGCAAGAAGTGGTTTGGGGTGAGCGGCTCCTCCTGATCAGGCGTTACAGGCAGATGTGTAAGTGGACGAGAATTCACTACATTCTCGGCCTCAATCATAAGACATTGCAAGGTATATTCTCGCGGGGCAACCTCCTTGAGTGTGTGACACAACACTCTTTTCACGCATTGCACCATGCGTTCCCAGACTCCTCCCTCAGATGGCTTGGCTGGACAGTTGAACACCCATTCAACTCTCTTGGATGACAGCTCATCCTGGACTCTATTGCAGTCAAAAACCTCCGAGAATCGTTTGGCTTCTCGGTTGGCACCCACGAAATTCGTTCCATTGTCAGAGCGGATTCTCACTGGGACTCCACGGCGGTTGATGAAGTTACGAATCGCCATAATGCATGCGTCCGTTGACAAATCTTGAACTACCTCCAGATGAATGGCACGGACGGCTAGACAAGTAAATAGTGCCACCCATCGCTTCTCGGTACGGCGGCCGATGGTTACTGTAAATGGACCAAACAAATCCAAGCCGGTGTAGGTGAATGGCCTTACAAACGGCGTGACCCGGTCCTCTGGCAAAGGACCCATAATAGGCGTGGCTGGGTTAGCCTTGGCGATTTTACACACGTTACAGTTTGCGATGACTTTACGCATAGTCTGCCGCAGGCGTGGGATCCAGTATTTGCGACGAATTTCACAAATAGTCGCCTCGGTGTTTTGATGCTTCATTTTGCAATGTCGATCTGCAATCACGAGCATTGCAAAGGCATGTGCAGGCGGCAAAATGATTGGTCGTCGGGCGGCATAAGTAAGGATGCTGGCTGCATCAATTCTTCCGCAGACACGCAAAATACCACTGCTGTCAAGGTACGGCGAGAGCTGGCGTAACGCACTGTCTCTGGACACTGCTTGACCGCTCTCAATCTGCTTCAGCTCCGTTGCGAATGCATTATTTGGGAACTTCTTGAGGCAGCAATTCACAAATCGAAGCACCCAGGCCATGCTCCTTGTTAGCTTAGAGAGGGAAGAGAAACGATTAAAATCTATAAGATCTGTACTCACGATGAGTAATGAATATTTCTGGCGAAGTTCTTCATCGTCATCAGAGTCCCTGGCGGCGACTTCAGCGGCACTGGAAGGCCACTCACTCTCTCCTTTCAGCAGAAATGGCGGTCCCTTTAACCAACGCGACGAAGGGCTGAAGTCAACGTGGTTTCCCATCCTAGTGGCTTCATCGGCGGGGTTCTCCTGAGTCGGCACCCATTTCCAACAGGACGGCTCAGTCGCTGACAGAATCTCTGCGATTCTATGAGCTACGAATGGCTTGTATCGACGATGCTCACTACCGATCCACTTGATCACCGTTGCAGAGTCACTCCAGAGGACGCTCCGACTTACGCCAACTGAATGTCCCTCCACTATTGTTTTCATTAATCGAGCCCCCAAAACGGCGGCTTGAAGCTCGAGGCGAGGAACAGTCAGTAGCTTTCTGAGTGGAGCACATTTCGTTCTCGAACATATGAAGGCTGTTTCCACCCTATCTCCGTCGTTGACGACTCTCCAATAGGCCACGGCGGCAAAGGCGTCCTCACTGGCGTCAACGAATACATGAAGTTGGATCTCCCTTGGCTGACCGCCCCGGAAATAGAAACGAGGAACGTTGAACTCCATCACATCCGGCAATTTCAGGCGCCACTTCCTCCACTGACCAAGAATTCCATCAGGCAAGGGCTCATCCCATCTCACGTTACTCCGCCACACCTCCCGCATCAGCAACTTTGCGGAGATTGTAAAATGGTTGAGGAGTCCCAACGGATCAAACACCGACATAACTACGCTCAGTAGTTCTCTCTTGGTTGGGTTCTTTGCCCCGGTTATAACCCCCTTTTCAACATGATGGAACAGCAATCGAAATTCAAAGTTATCACTGGCTGGCTGCCAGTACAATCCGAGAACCCTTTCAATCCCCAGGTCCCCTTTAGCGCTCACCAAAACAGCCGATTCATTCCCCTCCAAGGCATGGAGAACCTTCTGCGAGTTCGAGGTAAAGTTTCGAAGCTCGAACCCAGCATTTTTATGAATGTCTCGCACCCGTTCTGATATTTCAATTGCCTGTTCAGCCGACTCAAAACTATCTACAAAGTCGTCTACGTAATGATGACTCAAAATAGACTTTACAGCTCGGGGATGACTAGCCGAATACTCCAGGGCATTGATGGTCTTCACATAATGAGCCGCACAAGGCGAACAAGCAGCTCCAAACGTCATAACCTTCATCTCGTACACGTCTGGCGGACGTCCGCTATCGCCTCCTCGCCAGAGGAATCGTTGGGCACATCTATCTTCTTCCTGTACCAGCACTTGGTGGAACATCTCCTTTATGTCCCCACACACGGCGACAGCCTCCTCGCGGAAATGGAACAGAATCACTGGCAGCGGCTGATACTGTTGAGGACCCTTCATTAAGCATGAATTAAGCGATGTTCCATCCACCTTCGCGGCGGCATCAAACACAAGGCGTAGCTTGGTTGGCTTGTTAGAGTTCACCACGCCGAAATGAGGCAAATACCATGTTCTGGGTCCAGCAATGGCGGCCTCGGCTGGTCCCAATTTACGGGCGTAATCCTTTTCGACGTAAGACTCGATGGTGGAACCATAGGCGGCGGCGAAACTCTCATCGAGCTTCATTTTTCGTTCCACTCCCTGCAGGCGCTTCAGTGCCATGGAGTAGCTATCGGGTAGCTCCGCGCTGTAACTCTTCCATAGTAGGCCAACCTGAAATCTCCCACTTACCTTTTTTGTGGTTGATTCCAAAATGTTCCTGGCAAGAATATCGGCTTCACTTTCAACCAGCGGCGCCGGTTTAACGCCAAAGCTCTCAGTTTCAAAATACTCGGCAACCAGACCGTGCAGTGGGTCATCATTCGGCGGCACGTGAACAATGAGACATGACGGGTTCCGGTGAGTAATTGTTGTTGTTGTTGGGCCAAACACTACCCAACCCAACTTCGTGCTGGCGGCATAAGGACCCCTACCGTGCATCATCTTAGAGTCCTTTGGCAATCCTAAGTGGCAGTTATCCAGGCCGATCAAAATCTTAGGTTCAGCATTGACATATGGCTGCATTGGCAACCCCTGAAAGCGACCTGCAACATAAGATAATTCGCTCTCACTCAAGCTCTGTGTAGGCAAACAGAGATTTGACACTCCATAGACATTTTGAAGGAAATGCTTCCTCCTCATGCCAGCACCACCGATGTGCAAGTCGACCAAGACTGTCTGCTCCTGAGCCTTCTTTCCTCCGATCCATTGCACATCCAGCTGACTTCGTTTACCTCGCAAACCCAACTCCTTCATGACTGTGGCATCCAGCATGGTCACAGCTGATCCCTCGTCCAGCAGGGCATACGTGTCAACTGTTCTATTTGGGCCATAAAGCGTGACTGGCAACACACGGAATAACAGCTTTGCACTAGTGGCTTTCGGCACAGCCAGAAGGCTTCTTGGAGTGCAAACGGCGACATCCTGTTTTGGCATAGATTCCATGACTGGCGGCGTCTCATGGAGCAACTTGTGATGTCGTCTTTGGCACCCTTTGACTGAGCACTGCACCTTGCTGCGGCAATCCCGCACGGAATGTCCTTCCCTCAGGCATGCGAAGCATAAGCGGTGTTGCTTCACCTTTGACCACCTCTCCGACACCACCGCGTTAAGCAAGCGTTCACATTCAGCTGCTTTATGTTGGCCCCGGCATATAGGGCACTGTGAAGCAGAGTGGTGTGGTTTCCCTGCGGCATGCAGCACCGGAAGGCGTCCCTTTGGCGGCGGCGGGCCGCCCTCACTTCCCTGTATCGTACAAATGAGGTTGGCTATCTCACTTAACCAGTCACTAAAATTAACTATTGTAGGGTACGGCTTTATTACTGTAGCATATCTGGCCCAATCCAGTCGCTTACTCATTGGGAGCTTCGAGACGAGCTCCTCCAGCAATGTTGGGTTTGACAGATGCTGTTGGCTGCCCACTGACTGCAGAAACACTGACAGATTCTTTGTCTTGGTGGCAAATGGGATGAGTCGCACCACTGCACCCTCAGGTATCGGCTGAATCTCCCTAACTTGATTCAGCTGGCTGCGAATCAGCTGTTCGGGACGGCCAAAACGAAACCGCAATTGATCCATCACGACACTGACATTGTCTGGGTGAATCAGCAGTGAACTCACAACATCTCTGGCCTCGCCTTTAAGACACTTCTGTAACCGGAAATTGTTCTCTAGGTTTGTATAACCGTAGGCGGCAGTTGACTGGACATAAGCCGTGTGAAACATCGGCCAGTCCTCAGGCTTTCCACTAAAGTCCGGAAGATCCTGCAGCTTTCGAGGCATCGTTGGGTATGGCGAACATGTGGGACTCACATTATTCGATAAGTGGGCGCGATTAAGCGGGCCGAAAGACGGCGGCGGCGAAGACTCATCGAATTTACTGTGATTTGCCGGCGGCATGGTGGCATCCCTTGCAAACGTTGACAGATCCGGCTGGATATTTGGCTTCGACTGAAACATGGATGATCCCGAATAAACGTCAGTTGACGTCACGAAGGCGGCTGTTGTTGGCGGGAAAGATGATGTCACCGTGTATGCACTCGGCATAGGTGCGAGCGGGACAGCTACCGGTACCTGAATTTGGGGCGCCATTTTCGGCGTTCGGGAATGCGAAGCACCTTCACCTAACCTCACCAAATGTCTTAGCTGATTTTCTAAGGCAATTATTTGCTTCTGCATGGAATAAAGAATTCCTTCACTTTGCGAGTCCATTGTAGAGGAAACACCCGCCCGAGTAGCGTCCAACGCCGCGGCGGCAAATGCAGCGTTGCTGGAAGCACCAAATTGTGCCTCGGTGACGGATTCGGCTTCGGTGTTCATAGGAGCACCCAGTTCAGATGCGACGGCAGCGGTCGCGAAAGCACCCACTGTGGTAATCGGAACCGATATCGCTTCCTCGGCTACCTCCTCGGTGTCACTCATGGTTGGACTATACTTCGCTGGTGACTCGGCCTTCTGCTGGAAACGTGGACTCTTTCTTCGGCGGCGTGGTGTACGTTGCATTCGACAATGGCGGCGGCAGTCGCAATATGCAAACGTAGATTCGCAGATATTTCCTGGCTCCTATAAGACTGCGAATAAAGAAATGTCGCGGCTGGCGACGGTGGGGACTGCGATTTAACTACGAATCGTTTTTCACGCGTTTATTCTATAAGAAATGTTACATCATTTATACATTATTAGACTTAAGGTACTTACCGCAGCTTTACTCCCCGGCGGTTACAGACTATATGGTAAAAAGGCAAAATGGCGCAGGGAGCAAAGCTACGTTTACATGAAGTGATTTAATTCATCAGGTTTACACGGTCGTTCTGCAACAAGAAACTTAAAATCAATGTATAGTAAAATATTTATCTCTGATAGAAGTTTGAAAAATTTCTTTCTCATTTCTTGAAAAAGAAATATTTTCACAACATAGTCAATAAATGTTAGGACTACTAATTTTCCTCAAAAGTATATACGTGGACCTGCACTACTGATTTGTTATTCGAAGTTTTATCTTCTTCATCTCTTATACTTTCGAAAACATTTAAAGGAATATCTCTGTGTCTATTTCAATGATGTTACAAATTTTGAATCCCTTAACTGCTATTTAAAATCTCAAAACCGGTGTTAATTTTCTGCCTCAGCATTTAAAATGTTAAAAATATTTTTTTAGTTTAGAAAAAAATAATATTTGATTGAATTTACTTTCTGATAAATTGAATTGCTGCATTTTTGGCTTAAATATTTTTTTATTGGAATTTATTGGAATGGATCTTTTAAAATTTAAAAAGATTTTTTAACGAGATATGACTGCTGAAATTATAACTAACAACAAATATTAAATTTTAGTTTTAAAACTGAAACTGTTCCATTAAAATTCGACTGTGAGTCACAACCTAAAAATTACAAAATAACCATCAAGAGGTTGTAACGCAAATATAGTTGCTTTTATTTTGCTTTATATGATGCTCGATATACCACATTAAAATATATAGGTGATTTTATGAGTCTAAATTAAAGTAAGTGAAAGCCTCGCATTTTAGGACTTATTATAACTTCGCAAATAAAAGAAAAAGGAAGAGCTTGTATGTATGTTTCTCTTATCCAGTTTACTAAGTGGCACACGTCCAACGGTCATAACTATATTGTCGTTTATTATTCTAAACATTCAGCACTCATAAAGTGAGCACTGTCATGTCCAACTTAAATTAAACCTATTTTAATGACACACTTTAGTTCGAAAGTAGTCCAGTTAAAATCATAGTAAAATATACTGTCATAAAATAACAAGCGCTGCAGCGGCTTCTTATATTCATGTTCTGAAGTTCTAATATTTACACATTACCGTAAAACTTATAACATTCCTCTATGAGTTATGATTTTTTATTTTGGAATGAATTTAGCCTAGCCGTAGGCATCAGCCTCTGGTTGTACCTTAAAGAGTGGGAAAAATTTACGATTGAGCCACTTAATAAATTTTGAATATCTAAAAAAAGAAAGACACGAAGTTGGACTTAAAGCGAACATGAACTTATGTAAATTAGAAAAAAAAAACATGGATGGAAGAGAAGAAATAATTCAATGTCGTAATGTAGAGTAAATGGCGTTTATAATCATTAAGCGGTGCTTATAAAATTACAGGCTAAATCTTATCCTCTTGTGCGGATAACAATTTCAAAAGAATTGCTTTATTACCTGCTTTACCGCCAACGCCAATGTGGATCGTTTCATATGTTTCATAGGGTATCTTCCCGGACGGAGGAATGTAGGTATAATTAGCGACATAAACACTACTAATTAAGCTCCGAAAATTGAATCTGATAAAAGGATGGGTTTTAAAGAATTGGACTTCCACAACAAAGTGTAGGATGCTGTGAACCTGTGCACCATTATTGAATACAGACATCAATCACTGAACTTATTTTTTTCTTGAACATCTAACGCTCTTATGTTAAAGTTTGCAGGTTAGAGATTTATGGGTTCTTAAAGTTTTTATTATTTTTTATATTTGAAAAGGTGAGAAAATTCAGAAGAAAACCGAATCAGTGGCGCATTTTTGTGAGTGTGAAGAATTTACTGGGCGTTATAAAATGTGAATGACCCCATTATTATTGTGATGAATGCTTTTCGATTTATAGGAAAAATGTTTAAACCTCTAAGCCTTATTCAGGAATTGAATGCATCAAAAAATTTGTTTGGTTATGTATAAACGCTTTTCGCAGGTTGTGTGTAATTGTGATCATAAAAGTGTATATGTATTTTCAAAAATTAAGAATTTTTTTTTAAACTATATGAGTTTCACATGACTATCAATGATGTGTAAACTTTCTAATATTTATAGTTACGAATTTAAGTTTTCCTTTGAGTTACGTCTCGAGATCCGAAATTCCTATTACTTTTGTGAAAAATTCCTAAATATGGCCAAAATACGATCTTTTTCATTATATATTTATAAAACCGAAGTGAAGAATATTAAAGTAAAATATATGTGCAAATTAAGCACAAAAGTAAATTTTTTTCCTCTTATTATTCAAGTATAGGTAATGAGTAGTTTTACTAAAATTTATGATTATTCATAACTTGAGTTAGATAATAATTTCTTTTTGATACTAAACAAGCACGAGATTATAAGTTTTAACGATCGATTTGCTTTAGTTAGGATGATCTTGAATTTAAAAGTTTTATAAGTTCTACTTATGCTCAATTGTGCAATTGCAAGGTAAAGAAGTGCCATGGTAAATTAAGAATCAATCATCTTGAGTATTTTGTTTTGCTTAGTTTACAATTTCTTTGTATGACAACGTGCACATTTAAACCATATTCGTGCTCCATATAACATAATGGCTTGAAATATTATTTTATAAATTACAAGCTTTTTTTCTAAATTGAAGTTTCAGCTTTTATTTATGAATGGATACAATATTTTATTTAGAATGGTTCTTTTGTAGTCGTTAAGTAATATACTTCTCACTGGGTTTTCCCCAAATTATATTTTTTCCCAAATTTAGGAATTTTTAAAATCTTTTGCTGGTTTACATTAAAGAGATCATAGATGAATTAACTTTGTGGCTGGATGCTGGCTCTGAATTAAGATTCTCAAATCGATGCATCATGTTTTGAAATATATCGGGTTGGCACGAAAGAAATGAGACAGTTTGTTTTTACATTTTAAATTCTAACATTTTTATTTTACTATACATTTAGTCAATCAAATACTCGCCGTGAGCATCTATGACTTCTTGCCAACGTATAGGCAAGGACTGGATGCCTGTTGCCCAGAACTCAGCGGGCCGTGAGTTGAAGAAGGTGGCTACGTAGGTTTCAACTTCATTAAAAGTGTTAAAGCGTTTATCACGCAAATCATTTTTCATGGCTCTGAATAAATGATAGTCTGAAGGGGCAATGTCTGGGGAATATGGTGGATGAGGTACCGTCTCCCAGCCTAAGCCCTGCAGTTGTTGGCGGGTGGTGGATGCAGTGTGCGGGCGAGCGTTATCATGAAGTAAAATGACATTGGCTCTTCTTCGTCTTTTTTCTTTGATAGCTGTGGCTAGTTTATCGAGCTGTGCCGCATATGTGTTAGCATTAACTGTTTCATTATGTAATAATTCATAAAACAGCATGCCCTGAGAATCCCAAAAGCAGCACAATAGAACTTTTTCGCCGCGGTTTTGATATTGCTTTGGTTGAGTTGGTGGGTCTTCCTTTTGTGGCAGCCAGAAGGCGCCGTACCTTCTGGCTGCCACGAAAGGAAGATTGTTTTCGTAGAGAACCCACGACTCGTCCCCTGTGACCAAATCCTCCAAAAACTCCTTCCGGCGCGGTCGAAGTAGTAGCGATTGGCAGACGGCGACCCGAGCAGCACGAATGGCGTCTGTGAGGGCATGAGGTGTCCATCGGGATAAAACTCTCCTATATCCGAGCTCGTGCAGGTGATGTTCTATAGCGTGATGGCTGTAGTGGAGTTTTGTCGCTAATTCACGAGTGCTTCCATCCGGCTTCTGTTGCAGGTCACGGCGCAAATCATCATTGTCGAAAGCTGGTGGTCGTCCCGAGCGAGGCTGACTTCCGAGGCTTCGGTCTCCTGTACTGAAGCGTTTGAACCAACGAGACACTGTTGCGTGACTTGTAGTATCTGAGCCAAATGCAGTGTTGATGTTGTCTGCCGCAGCTTTCTTCAAACTGACTGAATTAATCGTGCGTGCGCTTTTATATACCGCTAGGACTGAAGCACCTAGAATGTTCTATAACATACTAGAATATGGTCGAAAACAATTGATTAGAAAAACAACATGAGTAGAGTTTTCTAGAGTGTCTCATTACATACTTTCGTGCCAACCCAATACACTTCCGCTAACAACAGCAAGAATGTCTAACTGGTACTTTGGTATCAAATTTCGAATTTATTGACTAGACTACAAATTGTGCTTTCTGCAGGACGATTATTTTGATGTACGAAGTGTACGTAATGTTTCTCGCACAAATTCATTATTTTGATATGTAATACATTTTAATAATTTGTGCGCCTTGTTCACTTGTGTATCTCTCCATGAGGAAATGGTGTAAAGCACTGAGAATAAATGACACTAAGATTTTGATGATCGATTTTTAGTATTGCCACAATGGAATGTCAAAGATTTGATTGATTTGATAAGGAGGAGGGCGACCCATGCGGGTGCGCACTGCGTCCTAAGAGTTCTTTTGTGCGAGCTACGCCCAGGAAAGGAACAACTAGGTGTGGGGAGAAATGGGCCAGAGTGATCAATTGACCAAGTTGGATTCGAACCCACGGCCTCAGCAGTAGGGCCGACCACATGTACAGCCAAGCTACTACCTGAGACATGGGCCTCTCTTCAAAGTGGCCAAAGACCAGTGGGAATCGAACCCACGACCTCGAGAATGGTCCAGATCCCCTGGGTGCGACTACACCGATGGCTCATGTTTAGCTTAATTTTTTTAATAAAAAAAAATATCGTATATGACTCGCTTACCTTTGACCTAAATAACGAGGATCTAGAAGCTCAAAAAATTTATTTTTATTTTTTTAGATTATACAGACGCAAATGCACCGCGGTGGGTACCCAGATACCCGGATATGAACACAAGGGTTAAATTGTTCTTATAAGTATTGTTATGTACCAAAATCTTTGGTACATTACATATCTGCTTAAAGAAAATCTGTAATAAGTTCCTACACATTTATTTATTTAATTAGATTTACACATCCATACACCAAAGATTTTGGTACATAACAGTATCTTAATTATTTTACTTAGCTGTATGTTTTGTGATTTAATTTTATTTATAACAACCACCGATCCCTAAATCGTAAATAAAAGACTACCGTGTGTTATGTTGGGGCTGTTCGAAGTTGTGCTTTATGCTCTCATTTATCTCTGGATTCAGTTTTTCAGCTGCCTGCGGCCTAATGGATATGAGTGAAATGAATTGTTTCTGCTGTTCTAGCCAATAATTGAAAATTACTTTCTTGATGGTACATAACCGAAGTAAAGCATCCATGCAAAGCGGAGAGTGGGTTGCGTTCGAAATGCAACGCAAGAGGCTCAGCTTTGCACCCATACGACGCACAGTCGGGTACATATATTTAATTCATGAGCCTCCATGCTGAGACCGCACTATCGCCTGTTCGTACGGACATTTTTTATGATTTGATTGCTCATATCTCATAACTTTCTAAGGCCGCGAACTCAAGGTATCGCTGCTTTCCGCATGTATAACAGCGGATCTGCCAGCGGAGCGCCGAGGACAATTTACGAACGCAGCCTCGTCGCCGCAGCTCAAGAATATTACTTATCCGAATAGTTGGGACGTTGGTTAGATATTTGCCGCGAACAGGGTGCAACAAGCGCAAGCGTTGTGGTGTACAATTGTGCGCACAAAAGTCGTCATCATTCAGTGGCGTCATTGTTGTTTTCTTGTTTGCTCCAAAAACCTGTGTAGGCGGTTACGAAATAATTTTCTTTTCTCGTTTTCATTTTCGAAATAATACAGGGAAAAAAATAGAAATGCTCAAGCCTCTAACGTCTGGCGTCTAGAGGCTGGCGTGCTGTTTTGTTTGAAGCTATATCTGGGAGACGCGATTCGATGTAATGGCGATGTTTTATTGTTCCTTCCTCGTTCGTTTCTGTTACAATTGTGCGCTGTGCAGATTCATTGTGCGCGCTCGAACTTTATTTATTCGAAATGTATCCACAGACCACAGTTGAATAGGAACTTGTTAAAAAGTTCGTCCCATGGTCACTGCATGGTGCCTTAAGAAGAATTAGTGGACATGGACCGTGCGCCTTCAGCGGAATGAATTTATTTCGGCTGGGGAGAAATTTGTAAGATTTGTAGTTAATCAATTTTATAACTTCTATTCCGTGGAAGTGTTGCAGATGATTTTACAAATTCAATTTGGTGATGTTCTCATGTTATATTGTGTAATACTTCAATAAGTATTTCAAGTAGAGTAGGCGTACTGCCTGTCAGGGTATCTGATAATAATATAAATATAAAAGGGATTTTGATTCACAATTCAATACCTTCGTCTCCACAGTTATAAAGTAATCATTCTCTTTGGTAATAGATAGACATATAATTCAAAACGTGATATATAAATATAGAACTGGAATCTGAGTTCATTATTCTGTGACGGTTTTTGTAGTCTAGCAGAAGAAATTATCTATTGAAAGTTGCCCGAGTAAAAATATCTAAAATTTTTAAGAAGTTAGCAACATGGCTACATTGTAAAATATATAAACAAAATTGGACTAGCTCCGCTCCGCCATTTAAAAGCTACCACGGCCGCACGATAGGCTGAACCAATTTATAAATATATATATATATATATAAATTGGTTCAGCCGTGGATCAACAGTTGTCGTTTGTATTCAAGTTCTGCTCTCACACGGTGGCATTAAAATTTTTGTTTAAATTATTCCTACTCTGGGCGGATGTTTCATATTTTTCAAAGACACTACAGACCGCGTGCAGTCGTCGTACTGCGGTCTAGAAACTGTGCGGTCGTTGTGCGGCCGCGTTGCAGCTACAGTTCATTTTTATTCAGTTGGGGAAAACAATATTTATAGAAAACCCAATGAGAATTATACTTAACTATGTACTAAAAAAATTCAAGAATCAAAACTTAAATCTATTTACTACTACTACTATGTATATAATCTGTTTTGAGGCATTGTCAAAACTAGAGGATTCTCAGAAAAAGAGCAATTGCTAGCGTATTTATTGATTTTTGCGATTACAAATTATAATATCGAGGTGGAGAAGTGCCACGGTAAATTTGAAATCATCTTTAATATTTTGTTGCAATTTTTTGATATGACAACATGTAAATTGAACAATATTTGTGCTCCATATAACATAGTGGTTTGACATATTACTTTTAACACTATGTTTACTAAATGTACGTAAACGTAGAAGTTTCGAATTTGTTTAGTAGTCACTGTTGTTTTTCTTTGAGTGGCGTATTATAGACCCCCTATGGGGCATCACTGGTGTTACTTGAATACGTACTTCCGAGTCATAGAAGTGTTCGATTTAAGCTAGAAGAAGTGGAAATCTTGTTAGATTTAATATTTTTTGCCTGCTTTTCTCTTGCTTTTTGAAGTCAGGGGTTATTTTTCGCAACCCTATGGGGGTAGTTTTTCAGTATTACGTCAGATTTACTACAGTTTCTTGTCACTTTGACAAAACTTAGACGTTTCGAGCTTTCTCAGCGGCCATTGTTATTTTTTATCAGTTGGGTAAAATCCCATATTTTCGCGCTTCCGGGGGTGTGTTTCAAATCTATTCGATGGACGCTAGTGTCTTCTCTTAATTTAATCGTGATACACCTGAAAATTTATATAATAATAAGATCGATAGTTAGTTTGGAAGATTTCTGGAGCCTGCTATTAACAATAGTGGCTCGGGCAAGTTCTGAAAAAAATAAGATCAATTTTTTTCTGAGATAATTTTGAACTCAATATTATCGATCCTTGATCATTTCAAGCAATACATCTGGATTAAGATGTTTTGAGTCGACATTTTTCTTTTAAATTCAATTCAAGTCTTTCCGGAGGGATTTCCTTCAATTTCTGGTTGGAGAAGACATTGAGTAATCGCTCGGTCCAGGCGCCCGACAGTTAGACGGAGCTCGTTACTAAACAATAAAATTCTTTCGTGGCGGCGTCGCTTCTTTTTACCGACTGCTATTAAACGACTCCATGACTATGCCGTCAACTTTTTCGCTGACTAAAAATTTCTGGCAAATTTAAATCCGCCTGATTGACTGACGATTTGCAGATGTTTTTGCGACATTACTTCGGCCAGCAAAACCTATCTCCATACCGGGCATGTCGCAAATTGAAGATAAGATGCCAGGGTACTTCTGAAGCATTCGCCTATCTTTCGAGGACAGATTCATAGTGCTGGAGACAAGAAGACAGGGGTCTCGGGGTGCCTGGGAGGAAACAAACAAGAAGTCCGGCGACGGCCGCCGCTACAAGGCCACGCAAATCGATGTGGACAAGTCATTCCGATTTCCTTATCGAGACAAACTCCTAAGGCGACGTCCGTACGAGGCGCTCCTTCCTATGTCTGGGCCCCGCAACGTCCGTGTATTTATTTCAAACGCGACCAGTACCTGCTGGATTGATTGACTGACTGATTGAATAGTTGTTAAAACTGCTTTTCTTCTTATTCTTTAAGATGTCTTGGATCGGTTTTTGCTCATTCTATTTTTTTTTTTTTTATATTGGTCAATGTACCTAATTGTGACAAGTACCGGGCTAATGATATCGCTTTTCGTTCCAACAAATATCTTTAAACAGCTATTTGTGATGCAATGACGAATTATAGACCACAGCTGCTGTTCTCAAGACATTTGGCACCTCCCACACAGTCGCTTTGTACTTCTTGCCATACCAAAGATAGTATGCTAGACTTTGGATCCCGATGAGTGGACATTTCAAATATTTAAAATAACATTTGAATGCTGGTATCGTTTTTGATCGCACATTGTATCGATACTGATCTGTAACTGCATTTGAGGACTAATTAAATAAATCAGTCAAAAGTATTTAAATAAGAACAAAATATTATAAATTAGATCACAGACGTTAGATGCAAAAAAATCCTGCTCAAATAACTACATAATTTCGTTGTTCATAACCTTTTCTCTGTAAAATTAACAAGATTCCGATACAAAATCAATCCAATATGAATGCAGTATTACTTTGATATGAATACTTATTAATTTTTTACAGCGCATTATTTTTATAAGAAAACGTATTGAAAGTAAACGATTGTTGATACAGAGTTATACAGGGTGGACCATTTAAGATTTGGAATTTGAATCGGTTATACAAAAAAAACAAATGAATATTTTTTCAAAGTTATGAGTTTATTAGAAAGATTGAACGTTTCCATTTAGGAATGGAAGACAACATCATTCAAATGACTGCCACGGCTAGCCTTACAATACCCCATTCGATCACTCCAATTTTTCAGTACATTTTCGATTGTTTGGGCATCTATTTCGTCAATGGCAACTTCGATTTCACGTTTCAAGTCGTCAATCGTCTTTGGATGGTTAGCGTACCACTTGTCCTTAACGGTTCCCCACAAAAAAAAGTCTAACGGAGTCAAATTGCAGCTTCGAGGTGGCCAATTGACATCAGTATTTCGGCTGATTATGCGATTTCCGAAAACAGTGCGCAAAAGATCGATTGTTACGTTGGCTGTGTGGTACGTTGCGCCGCCCTGTTGAAACAAATGTCGTCTATGTCATACTCTTCAATTTTGGGAAACAAAAAATCGCTTAGCATGGCGCGGTAGTGATCGCCATTCACTGTAACGGCGTTTCCTTGCTCATTTTCGAAGAAAAATAGCCCAATAATGTCGCCAGACCAAAATCCGCACCAGACAGTCACTCGTTGTGGATGCATTGGTTTCTCCACGATGACGTGTGGATTTTCTGAGCCCCAGATACGACAATTTTGTTTATTGACGTATCCTCCGAGGTGGAAATGAGCTTTATCTGAAAAGATGATTTTTCGGTAAAAATGCTCATCTTCGATCAAGCGGTCTTCGGCCCATTGAGCAAACCGAAAACGCATCGGATGGTCATGCGGCTTCAGCTTTTACACTAATTGAATTTTGTACGCATTCATACCGAGATCTTTATGCAAAATTCTTCTCAAAGAAGTGTGTGAAATGTTCAATTCTTGAGAACGATGACGAGTTGATGTTGATGGTTGTTCACGCAACGATGTTTTCAGTTGAGCGCACTGGATGAGTACGTACACGGGTTGTTTTATCCAACAACGATCCAGTGTCACGAACTCGCTTCACAAATTGATCCACAAACTGCGTTTTTGACACATCCTTTTTGTCAAATTTTTTCCGTAAATTTCTTACAGTTTGAGTAGAAGACTCACCACTTTGGAAATAAGTTTTCAATATTTCCCAACTTTGTTCAAGCGAAAAGCGACCCATTTCATAAATGTCAAACATAAAACTAACTTTCAGTCACATTGGAAATGTCATCAAACCTTCCAACCTCAAAATAACCTATAGTTCCAATTCCAAACGTTAGATGGCCCACCCTGTATATAGTGAAACAATATATAAATACGAGTACTTTTATTGAAATGCCTTTTAATAGTAGATACGTCCCCCAATTCTTTAGAAAAATAATTGTATATTTACATAAATCAACTAAACATATTGTAAAGTAGGCTAAAAATTAACGATTTTCTTTAGATGAGCATGAATATTTCTTTCGGTATTTAGTCTAAAGATTTTTCAGTGTAGATGCTTATTAAAACAAACTTTGACCATGTTATCTATTAAATTTAACATGAATTAAAAGTTAAATTGACACGATATCAATTTAAGAATCAAGAAATGTATTATATAAAAATTCACATGCATTCTCGTTTTTTTAACTATCATCTATAGTAAAATTGACATCAAAATAGTTAAAACAAATAAGACCTGTTTGTTTGAAACAGAACACTCGTACTCGTAAATTAATAACGCCTGATGGATGAATGAACTATACATAATTTTTTCAGTGTATATCTGAAACTGAAGTCCCAACTCATTAACTCAAGTTAACAAGATAAAATTGCTTAATCATGAGATTTGGGTAATGAGGTAAAACATCTCACTATGAACAAGTCATGCAAAAGTGCCATTTTTTTCATATATAAAGAAAAAAGCAATTTATTGGTAACTTTTCCAACATTTGGAATTTTGTATTATGTAGAAAATGATTTTAATTACTTCCTTTCGGTTGTCTAAATAAACTATTCACTTGAAATTTCTTCTCTGAAATAGAAGTTTATATGAAACGCAATATTTTCGGATATATATTAATTGCAGTGGAAAGTAAACAAGAGTTAGGTTTTTTTGCAAGTAATATTTTTTTCTCTGAATTATTGCGATTCTCTTCGGTGGATTAATTTAAGAAAACAAAGTTCCGATAAATTTCAAACTTAAAAACAACATCTGACCCACTTTCTTGCACATCTGTCGGGACTTGCTTTTGTACCCAAGCACCTGCCCTTCTTGTGCCTTTTTGTATCGTAACCAGAAAATTTCGTAAAAATAACTTGAAAAGCAATAAGATGGTAGTATTATAAAAGAAAATCTGTAGACGGAAATAACTACTTTGTGGCCCATTAGATCACTATCGTAACTTTTCTTAATTTTTACCATATATTCAATCAGCGAATTTATGGGTATTATGGAGGTGTTTTAGAAAAAGGATTTTACTTTCACTTTTAAGCATCTTTTGCTAGAAGACATGCGTTCAAAAAGTGCAATTTATAAATATAGAAAAAGACCTCAAATTATTATCAGGTTAGGAATCGATGACCAAAGTCATTTTAGCTAATTGCGCCGTATAAATAAATTATAAGACAAAGTAGTTCACTTTTAATTTAATAACTTTTATAGAACTGTTTTTTAAGCTTCATTGAATCATCGCCACTGAGGATAAAAGTTATAATTTGCATATGAATGCAGTCTGTAATTTTTACTCCTAGTTTTAAGAAGATATTTAAAAAAATTTAACCTGATTAAAGATAGTTTCGGTTTTTACCAAGCACACTTTATTTATTAACGAGCTTTTAAAATTTTTATAATTATTATTTTGGATTCTTATTATCTATGAAAGGGTTGGGGACTGCTCATACGTATGACAATATGAGTTAAAGCTTATATTATGATTATTATTGATTTGTTGTTATTTGTCACAAAAAACATTACATTTTCTGAGCTTAGTCAAAATGTTTAGGAATTTGAATTTGTAATATCTTTTGTTTGGTTCAGTAGTAAAATGTGGCTCCTATGAAAGATTTTAATTAGTTGATATGTATTGATTACCTTTTTTACTTAAAATCCTTAACATACAAAACATATTATAAATATTTCACGCATTGCAACGTATTCTAATGCCTATTTTGATACCATAATCAATCAAAAACAATTTGGTTGAATTTGTACCAAACGTGTGTACACTTTATTAGCAATGTAGTTGGGAAAATGATTAATTGATAGACGTGTACTAAAGACGCTGAACTGGATGTGGTAGCTTAAATGGTTTAACTCACACAAAGAAAAAGCTAGTCTATACTAACCAAAACATGAGCGCGATATGTCATTAAATTTTCATTGAAACAAAAGAGGGGGTCTTTTGATTGGTTGGTTGGTTCGTGATTGGTCTACTTAACTCACCTCTCTACTCCCCAACCTAGTTTGAAATTCTCAAAGGACAAAAATTAGTAAATGAGATAGATTTATTTTTTAAACGTAATGACAAAATTACACGAACTTTCGAATTTTTAAAGTTTGCATCTCTTAATAGGAAATGGTTAGAATGATAAACGAGGATTCATTGCAACGGGTGAAGAGTTCTCTATCTAATGACACCTAGTAAGATTCATAGGGTGTAAGTTAAACATACAGGATAGGGTATTAAACATCCAAGTATATTAAATCATATTTATTTTGTTCTCCCACAATTTTACACTTGATATCACAGATATTACTATTCTATTTTTGGATCGTATGAAAGGCTTTAATAATTACAACAATTTTATCACTGTACCAAAAAATTAGTTTAATTTTTTCAATTTAAAAATTTAAAATCGATAGATGTAAATCGAGTTGCCAAGGCTTGAAATCAATAAATTGAATGATAGGAAAACAACTTCACACGCGAAAAAGTGTCAGCCAATTGTATGAAATTAACACCATCGGGCCATTCCTCCCGTGTATTCTCGCAGCAGTATTCAAACCGTGTTGACAACACTCAGTGGAGAGTCAGCGTTTCGGCACGGGTATTCCTGCTGCTGATGCACATTGCTGTACGAATAAGGACTAAGAATGTGTGTGTGCATCAATCAAAACAACTCGACTGCTCGTTTCGTTGTGTTAGCTCGTGACAACAGGATAAATAGATTGGGCCATTCCACACGTGTATTCTCGCAGCGTATTCAAACCGATTTTATAGGGGAGAAGTAAGCGACGCGAGGAGAAATCTCTACAAAAGCGCTGAACTTTGGAGAGTAAATGTGCATCACAAATCGAATCTATTTATCGTGTTGTCACGATCTAACACAACGAAACGAGCAGGCGGGTTGTTTTGATTGATTGATTTGATGGATTTTTAAATAATACGGCACACACACATTGTTAATTCTTATTCGTACAACAATGTGCATCAGCAGCAGGAATACCCGTGTGGAAAAGCTGACTCTCCACTGTGTGTTGTCAAAACGGTTTGAATACTGCTGCGAGAATACACGTGTGGAATGGCCCATTCGATGCACATTTACTCTCCAAAGTTCAGCGCTTTTGTAGAGATCTCTCCTCACGTCGCTTCTTCCCAATACGTTTGAATACGCTGCGAGAATACACGTGTGAAATGGCCCATCGAACGACGCAATCTTTAAAATCGCAAATAAGTTTTGCCAATTGTTGTCAAGGCTTTGTATTACTTTTTTCTTACGAACATTTATTATCCAAATAATATACAGACCTTGTCGAACAATTGGTGTACCACATGTTGAAATATTTATAAGCCATGATATCATAATCTTATTCGAGTAAGATACATTTTTTCAATTTTTTAGCGCACATTATTAATTTTGCAACAAAATATTGTTTGACTCATATGTACATTCGGGTTTCTAATTTTCTAGCTTTTTATATTCCTGGGAATAAAAATAAATAAGTTCTCGGGAATGCTATTTTAAAATGTTTATAACAAATTCTACTTCCTTAGATTTATGTAATATTTATAAACAAACAAAATATAAACGAAGTTTGTGTTTTTTTAGGCGAGAGCGGGGTTCAACGTGCTGATTTTACTAAAACGCGAAATAGCACCTACACTATGAATGTCATATTCATGCTATATGAAGTATCTAATGTGAAATTTAATGTAGTTTTTATAACCATACGCTATTTTTAAGTATATTCAATATCAATTAATTTATAGGCTATATTATACAAAAAGTCAGAGGGGCACAATTTACCCCATCAAGGGGCGGCTTGTCTCGATGGTGAGGTAAGATGTGCCGCTTATATTTAAAGTATGTTGAAGTTAATTCAATGGGAATTAAAACAACAAATAAACTTCGAATTTGCAAATAACGTGTATTTATTGACTAGTTAACAATTTGTATCTAACATTAGCTTATATACGTTCGGCATTTGTACTTTGTAATGAGATCAATACAGAAACTTCTCGATTTGAAACAATAATTTACCAATTAGAACATAAAAGTCAAGCTACTGATTTAACCAAATACCTAATCATCATGTTCTTCTTTTAATAAACATTTGATTATATAAGGTTGTCATTTATAATATATCAACAGTGTATCCTGTTTACCTTATTTGAGATAACATTTTACAAGTTAGAATATTAAACTCAACATTTCACACTAGTTAAACAAAACAAAGTTATAATTTTCTTCTTAACATTAATCAGTCGTAGTAGGTAAACCTAGATACCTAAATGATTTCTCAGTCTGAAATAAGATTTTACATATATTTGAAACGTGGTGTGACATATTTCTAGCTCACGAGTTACTGATTTTAATTTTCGGCCGTCTTTTATAACAGCTTCAGCGGTTTTTTGAAGTAATTCCTGGGAAGTAGTACCCCTTTTCGTCTTCCTTTTGTAGACTCTCATCCTAAAAACAATATAGATAGTAATAAGAATTATATGGGTTTAGTTGTGCCTTAAACGCCGCGGCACAATGAACCTTCGGCCATGGGCACTTTTGACCCCGTTGGTAACATGATAACCTATACTTCGAATTTAGCAAACATGTTTAACGCTGCGTTATTTTAAACTGTCCTTACGATTCACTAATAAATTACTAACATTTTAGTAAAACACTCAAAACAGTAGTTAATAAAATGTAAGAAATAGACCAAAAAATATTAACACAAAAATATTTATATTACTTAGGTAGCATCGGCACAGCACGTGGCTACCAGCTACCACTGAGCATACAACTTGCTGTATGCTTAGTGCAGCTACTCAGACCGTGGCGCTGACGCAACTAAAATGGCCGCCAACTGTGCGCGTGGGTAAAGCATTTCTCGACGCAGCAACAGAATGTATTTATCTCTTTTCCTCCTTGAGATATTCTCATCGGCACAACCTACCCCCGACAGTTTCAACCCCGCCCTCCCCTACCTTTATTTTATTGAAAAAAATAACTCATATTACATACACTGCCTTCCTAAAGTTAGTTGAAATTAACACATATATACAGGGTGTCCCATAGGAATGTGTGAAAACTAATGGGTCACAATTTTTTAACAAATGGAGAGATCAGTAAAATGTAAATACTTTTTAATAAAGGAAAGTCGATTATTTCATAAAAAAAATTAAATCTATTTAACCCATTAATGCCTGAATAACAAAAAATTGTACGGCAACTTCGAGGCGCTAACTTTTATCGAAGGGGTGGTCAATTCTCATCGAGACCAACTTTTCTAGACGTATTTTGAGTCGCCCGACACGATCCAACAAAAAAAAAAAAGTGAAAAAAAATTATTATTATTGTTTTTTTGCAATATTACGTAAATAAATACCTTTTTCAAGTCATTTTTTTCGAAAAAACGACAGATTTAGTGGGGAAAAGGCAACTTTTTACTGCAATAAAGTGCATAAAACGTGTTATTAGTACTTAAACTTCAAAAATATGCAGGTATTTTTTTCGTTAAAAATATTAGGCTGCATAAAAATTGCAACAATGTAACGCATATTTGCATTACTTTCGATCACTTTTTTTACCTCACTATGTTCGACTATTCCCAAAAATGTATATAAACTATTTTTAAGGGTCACTGATTACGAATTTGCTATCAGATTTCCGTAATTCAATAATTTTTGGCAAAATTCTCAATTTTTTCGAAAAAAAATTGGGTATTCGGAGTTTTTGGGGTCACTGATTACTGATTAAATGCCTGCATATTTTTGAAGTTTAAGTCCTAATAACACGTTTTATGCACTTTATTGCAGTAAAAAGTAGCTTTTTCCCGACAAAATCAGTCGTTTTTCGAAAAAAAATTACGTGAAAAAGGTATTTATTTGCATAATATTGCCCAAAAACAATAATAATAATTTTTTTCACTTTTTTTTTTGGTTGGATCGTGTCGGGCGACTCAAAATACGTCTAGAAAAGTTGGTTTCGATGAGAATTGACCACCCCTTCGATAAAAGTTAGCGCCTCGAAGTTGCCGTACAATTTTTTGTTATTCAGGCATTAATGGGTTAATACAAAACAATTAATTTAAGAATATACTGAAAAACGTTAGTTACTAATGATACATATTTTCGATATTTTAACCATCTAAATTGGCACAAATATCCAAATGCTTTCTAAAACTATTAAACACATGTTCTAACGTTTCTTTTGAAATGCCATTGACGATCTTCCCAATGTTTTTTGGTTATTTTCATAGCAGAGATCTTTAATGCAGCCCCATAAAAAGAAATCACATTAAGTGAGATCTGACGAGTAAGGTGGCTATCCTATTCCTTTTCCCCTAGCAAAGCGTGGGTACCCTAGGCCAATAACTCGATCGCCATAACATTTATTGATGATACTTCTTGTGTGCGATGAGGTGCTGCTCCGTCTTGAATAAAAAAAAAAGAGTTAACGCGGCTCCTCTTTTTCGCATGAGAAAGAATTGGTCTCTAACATCCCTTTGTACTTCTCTCCGGCGACAGAAGATTCAAAGAAATGCAGGTAGATACCTTTTATGTAGATGGTTCACATTTCACAAATATATATTATTAATAATTCACGTTTTTCACTATATTTTTAAATTAATGGTTTGTATTAAATAGATTTAATTTTTTATAATAAAATGGACGTGAAATAAAAATGACGACTTTCCTTTATTAAAAAGTATTTACATTTTACCGATCTCTACATTTGTTAAAAAATAGTGACTAATTAGTTTTCACACATTCCTATGGGACACCCTGCATATTACAGGTAATACAACTTTTTATAACACTTCTTTTATCGACATCTACAACTTTTTGAACAACGTCAACAATGACTCGAGGCACGAAAGTATAATGCCAAAAGACAGTTTAAGTACTTTTAACATTCAAGCAGACTAAGTGTAAATATTTTTGTTTCTTTAGAAAAATAATTTGTGCGTTTTGTGTCTTAATGTTATATTATATATATTATTATATATTAATATACCTTCGAGGACTTTGCAGAATCTGGTGGAATCCATGTCACGAAGACTGAGAGCTGTACTAGAGAATAAGGGTCATTTTTTATAACTCAAACATTTGACGTCGCAATTTATGAGAAATAATTATATAAATTTTATTTTGTGTTGATTAGGGTGATTAAAAGATATAAAATTTGATCATTGAAATATTAGTATTTTCAATACAATGAATCTAATCATATAAATCGATACATGTTATGTCCTATGTAATGTAATGTAGCATTTGTCACATTATGTCATATGTCTCTAATGTATCGTTTCATGTGTCATGTCTTATCATGTACCATGTCAAAGAAAGAAAAAGAACAAACCGAAACAAAAAAAGTAATCTTTTTGTCAATAAAAAGTAGTGTAAATAAGTGTACAAATGCTTATTCATATTTATTAATAGCCTATATGCACCGGGAAGACATAAGCTTGCCAACGGCCAAAGAATTAGTCAAATCGGTTCAGTAGTTTCTGATACTACCTATATATTTATGGTAAAACTCTCTCTCTCGCTCTCTCTTTCTCTCTCTCTCTCTCTTTATAATATTAACCCTTTGCACTCCAAGATTATTTGCACATTTCCTTCCAAGAACTTCATAGTTATATATACATTTTACCATGAAAAAATTTGGGTAACTTTTTAGTTGAAGAAATAAAAAATTAAAATATATAATTTTTACATTTTATTGAGAAGATTTTATAAAATCTCACTTTTTAAAATGTTCTATAGTGTAATACCTTTTTAAAACAATTTCCTGATCACGTAAACGAACAAAAGTTTAAGCCACCAGTACTGGCATTGCCAAATCTGGTGGGCCTCAAGGAAGTTATCTTGGACCACTACTATTTATAATGTTTTTCAATGATGTATCTTGGACATTTACGTTTTCATCATTTATATTATTTGCGGATGATGTAAAACTGTTTGCTCCCATTTCAAGTTGAAATGATTGCATTCTGCTGGAGAGGAACATATCAATTTTTCCAGTGGTGCGTAATGTAAAAAATTCACCTTTTACCGATGTCATAACCCAATTAATTTTAATTATAATATCGGTGGCATACCCATTAAATCGCCCGATTTAATTTTAGGTCTTGGTGAGAGTTTTGATCATAAACTGAACTCTTCCTTTCATATTGATTCTATCGGTTTAAAAGCAAGTAAAATGATGGGTTTTGATATGTGATCCATGGAATCCATATAGTTCAATCCAAATAATGCGCATTGAATTACTTCAAAAATCGCTTATTAGATTTGCTGTTCGTAGGCTTAAGGTAGGCGCAGACTGACGCGGTGGTGATGGCGGTGGCGGTGGCGGTAGTGAGGCGGTTAATCGCTACATGTGTTCTCAAATGTGTAAGCACACATTGTTGCGATTTGCTGAACAGCGATGAGCGGTGGTGCGGCGATTAGAAATCGCCACCGCCACCAACCGCTGCATGCACCATTTCACCGCGTGATCGCGAATTCAAACATTAAAATATATAGTTTTCTTACCGTAGAGTAATTGCCAGACGTTGTACTGCAGGTATGGCACAACGAAAATTTGTATCATTTTTTCGAATATCCTGTTCTATATAACCCAGTATTTCATTAAAACTGGGCTCCGTCATTCGAAACTATTGATAGAACCGCTTTTTATCTTCTTGCAAATCTGCGAACAAGGTATAAAATTCTCCTTTGATTTCTCGGCTCAAATTGATGTCACAACTCCATTTCCTTCTTTTAACTTCGTTTCTATAATGGAAAATAATTTGGAAACTTACATACATAAAAGTTAACTATAATATAATCAAAATATTTACTTCTCTTCATCTTCGCATAATGCAAATAATAACAAAAGTTCTTCAGTATTTCCACTCATTTTAGTAATCACTTACACACAACTCAATTACAAGATAGTACTGATTCTTTTCAGAGATCCTATTAAAATGAAGCAAATTAAATCGCAATCGCCACCGCACTAGTGTGAGTGGTTACCACCGCTACTGCTTCGTTACTCCCACCGCCTCACTACCGCCACCGCCACCGCTATCACCACCGCGTCAGTCTGCGCCTACCTTTAATTCGAGATAGAATGGTCCTGGTTATAAATCAAGATGCTTACTTTTTGGTCTCCAAACATTACAAACTAGAAAAAAGATAACTTGCATCCCCTTCGTTAGGGATACCATGTGCTATCAAATAAAATCCTGTACTCTCCTTGTCTTATTTAATTTATGTTCCGGGATAAATAATACGAACAAGAACCCCTATTCTTCATTCCGACGGAATTAAAATCCGTTCGGAATGTAGGATATTCAAAAGCAGGCTGGCACTGTCAGAAAACTCGACAATTGCTAAACTTTTAAAATGTTCCAACCTGCTTTCAAATTTCCTACATTCCGAACGGATTTCAATTCCGTCGGAATGAAGAATAGGGGTGAAGACCACTGCTTTATGTTCCTGCTAATCGAACGGACAGCATAAACCAATTACTTACTGTTCTACAAATAGGTTTAAATTTTTGTTTATAAGCTCGGTTGTGGTATTATTCTGGTATTTTCGCCCTATCTTATTAACTTTGACTCTTCTCATACCACTTGCGACGCTGACGTCCATATTTGAAGCAGGAGTTAGTGAGATTTTTGGGTTTGCTGCAGTTGGTGCTTAGATGACCTTTCTCGTTGCAATTAAATGCGATTTCTCTCATAGCAAAGAAATATTGTTGAAGACTTTCTGTGCTCTTCTTTTTCTACGTCGAAGCTCCTCGCCTGGGTCAGCCGTGCCCACATCCCGTAGTGTTGCACATCATTAAAAAGCTGGCCAAAACTAAAAAAAGTGGACATGAAAGGACCAGACGCATATATACTAGGGTGCTTTTTTTCGCGACTATTTTTTTTTTTTTTGTCAGTCCCACCTCGAAATTTTGTGGGAAATACCTAAACAAAAATTCCCTGAAAATATTAATATTAAGTGCTCGACCAAAGCGTATAAAGATTTCCCGTATAAAATACACGTAAACTTTGATTTTTTTTCTTCAAATTTCTACAGCTCAGAGGCATTTTATGGTATAATCTTGGTCAATGATAGGGTTTCTTCAGAATTGAATGCTCTACAAAAGTGTCCATTGCGATGTACATTTAAGCTACTTTTGCATCTCTATGTATGCACATTCAGTGGTATAGAAATTGTACTTTACCCTGGTACAAAGGGGTTTTAGGACCTCCTGATTTCAAAAATGTTATATACGTTTTGAAACCAAAGATGGTGGATAAAATATGACGGTCCAAAGTTGCTTAACTTTTCTAAATTATTATAGAAATTGTATTTTATATTTAGCATTAAGGTTTTGATCTCAGATTTCAGTAAAGTGACTTCTAGAGCCACTAGAACCCACATTTGTGAATGACCATCCATTATATTGATTTCAAGATGTTTAACTTATCCATTTTGATATTGCACTTGATATAAATGACCTCAAAATACCAATGTACAAACTTTTATTTAAATTCGATTGAGTTTAGAGTTTCTAGTTTGCCATTTTGATTCGGCCATATTGAATTTTTGAATTTTGATATCGGAGTTGAAATAAGTGACCCTGAAGTTTCAAATTTTTATGAAAATCTGATCATATTTTATATCATTGGTCCGTCATATTGGATCCGACATATTAATTTCCTGGAAACTAAAAACTCTTGTACTTAATTTAAAGCTTATCCGACGGTACTTCGGACTTTGGCCAGCTTTTTGACGAGTTGGAACACTGGCGTTGTAGTGTGTGTAGTCCTCAAAAACAATTTAGCTGTCTCTATCATCCGCCGTTTCGAATAGATATAACATTTCGCACGTCTCAAAAGAAAGTCTCTGCCTCTTCCTCGAAAAACTGAATCCATTTTCTCACCGACAACTTATCATCCCCGATGAAATTTTAGATTGAATCCTCTACATCTTTAAAGAGTACTTGAACAATCTTTCGTACAGATTCTTCTGACAGCAATGAAATTTCCCTCTTAAAACTGATAGTTTTTTGTTTCTTCAAAAGCGTCTGCTGAAGTGCCTCTATTTCTTGATCTTACTAAGCAACACGATGCCAATAAAACACGTCTGTTATCCAGGTATGAACAATTGAATCTTCTTATTGTTTTTTTCGCCGCCTACTGAGCATAGTACGAACACATTTCGATATTGCATGTCTGACGTTAATAGTTTGAATTTTCCATGGCCTACAGAATGTTTACTTATGATCACTTGTGTTTATATTCCAAATAAATGCTGCAACGTGTGCAAGCAGTAAGCTTATGCTGTAGAATCTGAAACTACAGCATGTATCATATATATAGGGATCAGGATTACCAAGTTATATCAGTTTAACAATTCAGTTCAACATGAAGTTATCTCTAGTAATTGTAACAATTTCATTTTTGGTATGGTGTTGCGTAGCACTGAATCCGGCAGTTGAGGGAGATTATCGACTTTACTTACTCAGAAGCAATTTCAAACGTTACTGCATTCAACTTTGTAATGAACCGAGAGAATGCAAGAACTGGGAGGATGCAACCATGATTCCATCCAACGTTGACAAATTAGGTGTAGATGCTTATCAACTATTTGTGCAGTACACTTCTCTAAAGGAGCAGAATGTTCTACCAAGTTGCCCAGAACAACATGATATGCATAAAGAACTGAATAAAGAGACCCTACTATACCAATCGAAAACCGGGTATAAAAACCATTGTAAATATTTATGCAGTGTACCTACTGAATGTAAACGTTGGGGCGAGAATGATTTTATAATTGCTAACCTTGACGCAATTTTTACTGACGCAGCAACAGTGGCAGTGATACGCCTTCAAACAACCGTACCACCAATTTGTGAAACATCATAACCATATTATAGATACTATAAATAACTTTTAGCACTTTTTTCCAAATCCGTTAGCTTTGGTTTTTTTTTTAAATTAAATATACTTACTTAAATAAGTTAACTATACCGGAATAAAAAAGTTTAACATCAATTTTTCGCTTTTCTCTCAAGAATCCATTCTTTTCGCTCAGTGTAGTAAAAGTTATGAAAACTGTCACGAACTCACAAAGTTTTACTAGGACGTAAAGTGAGTGAATTTGTTTTTTTGTGCTTTTTTGTTTTTATTTTGTTACTTTATATAGCTTTATGAACATTTTAATTTTATAAAAACGTTTGTTCGTTTGTATTCCATTGTGTTGTAAAATTTGTGGGAGAAACTATAGTTGCTTTGAGAACTTATTATAAACGACGCTACGACTCTTTACAGCGGCATACATTTTAAATATTGCTTAGATATTTGAAGTGTAAAAAATGGATGTAGGGATTATTTAATCTAAAAGAAATTGATTTATAGAAAATGGTGTTTCACTCTGGTCCAATTTGTTAAATTAATCCCAGTAAGAATAGCTTTTAAACTGATTCAACAATATTACATACTGGATTATGTTGAGACAGAAGTGTCCCAGAAATTGTGCTCGTGAGCGCACTTTTACTCGTGTGCAGAGTTCGATATTAAGAGAGCACACTTCGCAATGGCTTGTATGCGAAACAATATACAGGGTCTCCCAAAAGTAGTTGCTGAAACTAAATGTATATTTACCCCCTTTACAATTTAAGTAGTTGCTGTACTTTTGAGGTTAGCATACCTGAGAACCCGCAGTTTTATTCTAGCCTTCTTAGAAGCAACAACGTTTGAGTCAAGATGAGTGACCTTATGTTATGACTGAAGAAAAAATTTATCTTGTCTAGTGCTTCTATTCTAGAGGAAAAGTGTACTATATATGTAGTGATGCTTGTAGGGGATTTCGTACTAAGTATGGAACGCATAGAGTTGCGAGCGGAAACACTCTTAAAAGGTAAGAACGTATTACATATTTACATGTCATTGCAAAAGCCAGTGGCAAGGCACTTGTTGACATTTTTCTTGATACTTAAATGTTTTTTTATTATATATACCACTGACCTCTGTAAATGTTTCACTTTTTGTAAATGATGAAATATCTCTATACGAAAGCGCCCGTTTGTACTTTACATATACTCAAATAAAACCTCCATCTTTCCTCTTTCAAACGATATTCATGTTTTTTGAAAAACTGCAAACGCTAAAAAATGACAGTCAATTATTTTCAGCAACTACTTTCGGGACACCCTGTTTATGTGACTCTAAGACACAAGACTGAGTTCGTAAAGTTGAATTTGAGACAGAGCTATGAGATGGAGCTAATTTTTGAACCGATGCACAGAAATCACGAAAACACGAGATTCAGTAATTGCCGCTCTCCATTTGTACACAGATTTTTAAAAAAGAACAGTTTTTGAAGTTTATGAAGATGCCGCATTAATTTCTGGGATTATTTACTACTTAAGGGTTGAAGAGGTGAAGATAGAGGGGTAGTTCGTTCTTAATTGCAACTAATAGCAAGATGCATATTCGAGAATGTGCTTGTTAGGTTGTTTGTATTTAAATACGTGTTGGGTTTTCTCCAGATCAGGGTTCTACCGTCAGACCGAAATATATTATATCTACTCTCGTCGGAGAATAATATATTATTCCACAATCCTTCAGCCTTATTTCTATAGTTTTTCGCGAATTGCAACCTCTTTTTTTATTAGTTTTACTAATTAGAGGTTTTGTCTTGGTACCCGTGCATTATATTCATTACGATGGAAGACTCTGCGTATGGTTTTAGAGTGAACATCTTTTTTAAAATCGACTTTAACTTGAGCTGTAACCTCTGATGATATTGTCCTGGGTTTTTTTCTTAATCATTCTTACAACCTGTGTTTTGTAATTGTAATTCATCAATGGGATTTATAAGCCGAAATAAAGCGTTTTCAAATAACCTGCGCTTTCTCCCTTTTTTTCGTGGACGTCCATTTCGTGGAGAATTTTTAAATTCTGAACTGTTTTTGTAACGTTTTACAATACTGCAAATTGTAAATCGACTTCTACCTATTATATTTCCAATTTCTCCATACTATTTATTTTGTTTAAAAAGCTTCAACATTATTTTACGGTTTTGTTCAGTAGTTTCTTTTTCATGGCTCGCAAGATCACTACTTTAAGGACTTTACAAATAAACCATGCACTCAAATACGGTTTGCCTCCTGTCAAATACTTTGCGGGACTTCCCTGTTGTATTACTAATATCAGTCTTGCTAGTGTTACAACTTACTTAGTGCAGAAAATCTTTTAAAACTCAGTGTGTGAAAACTTTTGTCCAGGCAAAAAGGTGCGGTTTGAAATATTTTGTTGTTTTCCAAAATATGGTTTTATTATATTTATTTTATTTTGATGTTATTTAATAACGGGTCCGCCAAATAACTTTTTTTTTTTGAAAATGCTATAAAAAAAAAACTACTGAATATTTTTTCAAATTTCTTTTTTTATTTCAAATTACAATCCTTCCGGTTAATGATGGAAAATAATTTCATTCAAATGGCTGCCTCGGCTGGCCATGCAGTAGCCTACACGATCGGCTACGTGCCACACAGCCGACGCTACACTTGATGTTTTGCGCCCTGTTTTTGAAAATCGCAGTCGTTTGGCCACCTCGGAGCTGCGATTTGACACCGTTAGACTATTATTTGTGGGGTGCCGTCAAAGATAAGTGTTACGCCGACAAGCCAGAGACAATTGACGCTTTAAAGGACAATATTCGTGAAGCCATGGGTGAAATACAGCTGCATACAATCGATAATGTACTTAAAAATTGGACCGATCGTGTAGGCTACTGCATGGCCAGCCGAGGCAGCCATTTGAATGAAATTATTTTCCATCATTAACCGGAAGGATTGTAATTTGAAATAAAAAAAGAAATTTGAAAAAATATTCAGTAGTTTTTTTTTTTATAGCATTTTCAAAAAAAAAAAGTTATTTGGCGGACCCTGTAGCTTAGGCATGAATAATTATTTTCCCAAAAAAATTAAATAAATATTTTCTTTTGGTTTTGTTTTAATACTTGTTTTATTCAGCAAACGGTGATGTGTGAATACTTTTGTCCTCCACTGTATGTTTGAGTACTTCTTAATATATAAAATTCGCATATGAAGTGCCTAATGATAGTGTTATTTATGTATATTTAAAAGCCAAACAAAGAAAAATTCTTTATTAAGATATATTGAAGAATTTGTATGTAAAAATTTATTTAATACTAGCTGGATTACCCGGTTTCACCCGGGGCGTTGGGTAAATACTTACTAATTAAACACTTCTCAAATGTTCTAGTTTGTTATATCCTAGAAATTGAATAGAATAGAAAACCGAAAACCCCTTTATAGATCCGCCATCTTGAATTTCCAAATCTTAATAATATTCAAAATTATTAGCCTTAAAATAATCATTCTAGCAATTTTCATTAAAATCCGTTGAAATCGAGAAGTTTTGGTCGCCATATTAGGTCCGCCATTTTGGATTTGTATATTTTGATAACATTCAAAATCAGTGACCTCAAGATAATCACTGTACTAATTTTTATTCAAATCCGTTGAAATCGAGAAATATTGGTCGCCATATTGGGTCCGCCATCTTGGATTTGTAAATTTTGTAAATTTTGATAACATTTCAAATCAGTGACCTCAAGATAATCATTGTACTAATTTTCATTAAAATCCGTTGAAATCGAGAAATCTTGGTCGCCATATTAGGTCCGCCATTCTGGATTTCTAAATTTTGATAACATTCAAAATCAGTGACCTCAAGATAATCATTGTACTAATTTTCATTAAAATCCGTTGAAACCGAGAAATATTGGTCGCCATATTGGATCCGCCATCTTGGATTTCTAAATTTGGACAGCGGATTTGAAATCAGCATGCCACAAAACCCCTATGTACCAATTTTCATGAAAATCGCCTCAAACTTAATATTTTTAGCCGCCATCTTGGATCCACCATTTTGAAACTGTATTATCCGATATAGCCTATGTTACTCAGGGTGAATGTATCTTTCTAATGGTGAAAGAATTTTTGAAATCGGCACAGTAATTTTTGAGTTTATTCATTACAAACATACAAAAATACAAATCTTTCCTCTTTATAATATTAGTATAGATAAACATTCTATTTTCATGGAATTTCGTGTTTTATTCTCGAATCCTTGTCTTGTTGTTACAGATACGTTCTGTGATACATATATCTTTAAATGTTTGCAAATACCATTAGCATATAATTCCAGGAACACTGGGGCTGTGGGTAAACTCGTTCATTTTCCCCAAGGTTTCTCATCCACTTCTCATTAAAGGGTGACTTCCTTTTCTCAGAAATGTTGTGAAATACGCAGCAAGTGGTTACAATAAGTGGTACAAAACTTATATCTGCATCAATTTTTTTCTGAAATATTCTTCACTGGCTTCGAGCTTTACTGAAATATACGTTGAAATATTCTTCTTACATGTCTATAAAAGGAGTATCATAAGTATTTAATGAAATTGTTAAAGTCTTGTACCCTTGTATAATTATGTATGTTTTCATACAGAAAATTGTCCCTTAAAAAGACAGCATCATGTGTACAACTAGAATATTTCACATTTATGTCAAAAAATTTGAAATTATCAAGGTAATTTAAAATCTTACTGTCCATTGAGATTTCTTGTTTACATGTAACTGGCATCAACTAAACCCTGAAGAATTACCGATGCCTATGTTTTCCTATTAATGTAATCCCTGTAGCCATCTGAAGGTGGCTTTACAGGTATTTGGCACCCGTCAATAGCTTCTAGAATTTGTGGTATACAATTTGTTGGTTCAAATTAAGAACAAATCACTTCTGCTTCCTCCATACTCGGCATTTTGATTTCTTCCGGCAGTAGGATTTTAATTACCGCGTTGCAAAACTGTTTTAATGTATTGAAGTCTTGTATACGCCTAATTGTTTTGAAACCACTCTGAATTCTGCACATGAAGCTTATTTATATAGTGCAATAGGAAATTTTACTTCTACGTTGGTTTACGCACGCATTGGGAATTTGGTTTCAGCTCATTTTCTCATTTTCTTAATTTAAGGGGGGAAATAGGTGTAGAGGCTTCAAAAAATTTAATTTTTGTTTTTTCATAAATCGATTTAAGAACTATTCAAAAATATATTTTGAAAATTTCAAAACAATATTCCACGCCGTTTAAAAGTTATAAGAGTTTCAGTGAGTGTCTGCCACTACTACAGTTTTTGATCAATCGTTATCAAACTCAGCACACAGTTTCTTTATATAAATACGCTCTATTTGAATCTCAATCCTAAACAATATCTTTATTTTAACTATTTTTTTATTGCAAAAAAAGTATGAAAAAATGGTAAAAAATCATACTAAATTTTCACATTCCCTAATAAAATATTAATTTTTGATTTATTTGTGAGGAGTGAGGTTCAAATAGAAGAGACACTTATAAAAATAGTAGATTTTTTTGAAAAATTGATTTCAGATGAAAATTGTGACCTCCAGGATGTACACAAATCGCCCAGCTGGATGGCGACTTACAATGCGCGGCAACTGATGTCTCCGTTATTAAAATGTATGAAAATTTCAGAATATACTCTTGAATATATGTATAAAATGATCCCAAGGTATAAATAAAATATATATATTCCTTATGTGTTAAAAAAATTCATGAAAATCACTAAAAATTCGCCGTCACCTATTTCCCCCCTTAACACATAAAAATTTATATGTGCCTTTGCCTACACAAAAGTTTTCAACCCACCCATCTGAATTTTTGCACCTCTATTCGCCCAAATCTTTCTTGTAATTCGAGAGTGTTCGAATAAGTAGAAATTCACTTATTGTTCATTTCCTGATGTAATTTCGAATAAGATAGAAGCTGCCTTCTGAGCTTTCTTTCAAATATTGTTTTTATCATATTTATCTTAAAAATATGTTTTTTTAAAATTAAGGTCAGCATTTCTTTGCTGGTTTTTGGTTTTTTCCTTTGAGTTGTACACAAAACTACAATAGTTTTTATTCATAACCATTTTTTAAAAGCACTTTACATCTTTTCTTAATTTATAACTCGTTATTCTACATAAAAATCGATACAGAGCTATTGCTCAGTTTTTTTAGAATATGAGCCATTCGCATTACTTTGTCTCGGTCGTGCTTATATTGCATATCAATGGGATTTTTATTGGCAAGAGTTATTGAGGAGAAGCCTATTAATGGGATTATTGGAAACCATTAATGTACAGTCTTTATGCCTTTACGAAGAATTACATCATCAAATTATTGGCATGGGTCATCCGACCTTTCTGTCATATTTTCCAGCATTCTTAAAGAAATTCTATATTCCAAGAAGCCAATTTTTGCGCTAGATGCCTTAACTTATTTGATTTGGTAACTTTTGTCGAATAATGTTTTTTTTTTAAATTAATTTAGAGTCTTGTATTTTATGCTGCTATTGTTCTGTTGTTAAGATCTAAATGTAGTATAATATATTGTATATATATATATAAAATATAAAATATTTCTCGATAACGTCACAACAATATCTGGTAAAAAACATCATAGAATTAGAACTTTGGGTGAGAACCTGTGAAAATTTTTTTCATTAAAATCGAAGGCGCATGCTTCATAAGAAGCGCAGCATAATTTTTATTGTGTTCTTTTCAAATTCACTTTCCATCTTAATATCGCATTTTGTTTTGATAAAATAAAAATAAAATATTTCGAAATATTTATGGGTTTCTGCTATGTTTCGTTTTCGCCACGGTTTTTCACAGCGATTTTTAAATTTCATTGGGGAAACATAACGAATGGTCAGTCACGATTTATTAATGGACAATTATTGAGTTTCTCTGCGAACTTTATCTGCCTTTTGTGCAAGTCTTTTTTGTGGTCGGACAGTTTGCGTTTCAGTCTCATTCCTATCGAATTGGATTTGAATTTGTGATGCTCATGATCGTGAAATAATAATACTAAAAAGAAGTATAAGAAGAAGGAGAAAAAAAAATAAAAACGTTTTTCCGCAATGATTGCCCGACTTGCGAATTTATGCTGACAGTGTTGAATATCGTACTCTATGGAACATTGCCGCTAGTGCAACTATTGAGTAATTCCGCAAGTAACTTCTTTCGAGAAAGTTTTCATAATGCTTTTAGGGTATATCTGATTTGAAATGAAGAAATTTTTCCAACCATCACAAGAGCAAAAAGGGCAAGAATTATTCGCTCCATGTCTGTTTGATTGATGGATGGCTTTCATAGAGTCGTGCAGATCAATATTATTATTTTTTCCGTTTATTTGCCATTCAGCTTAGTTTTGCTAACGAGGTATTATAGGTTATTATTTTAATTTTGAGTTTTTTGAGTTTATCTCAAATTACTTAATTTAAGCATAAACAATTTCATCATATACAGAATTCGATCCAAGTTAGGCACTATCAAATTTAGAAAATAGGATCGAGAATAGTTTGATAAGAGGTTTTTGAAATTTTTCGCTATCGAATTTTCATTATTTAAGCCGCATATGTATTTTATAGCAACTACAATGCAAGATCGAAGTGATAAGAAATTTTGTAAGATCTCATATTCCCTTAATATACTATATACACCTGTGTTCAAAAAAATAATAGTGCAAGTGCTCTTGTCTGAAGACACTGCTATTCATTGCTTATGAACTAAAATGTTTTTAATTTTTCATCCGATTCTTAAACACCTGATGTTGTGTTTTGTGCAAAAGTTGTCTTTGTTTTGTACATGAGAATTTGTAAAACAGCAAACTTGCCGCATTGGTGCACTACTATTTTTTTGCACACAGGTGTACGTAAATATTTAAAGAAAATTCCTATTTTCACGACTGTATTTTAACAGATGTAGACAATTTATGGACCCGGGTATTATTCTTGACCAAAAACTAGATTTGAGGCAACATTTGCACTGTATAAAAGTAAATCTATGTTAGACTTTATATGACGATAGCCTAAAGAAATCAGAGATCTTTATGTTCTCAAATCGTTACACGTAGGATGGTCAAACCGTTACTTGAATATAGTTGTGTGGTATGTTCTCCATATTATTCTTGTAGGTCTGCGGGGCTTGTCGTCGTGACAGAAGAGGAGATTTTAACGACCGTTGACTCGAGGGGAAGTGTTGGAAATCGTGTCCCGGATTGTGTTGGCCATGCCATGCCGTCTGTATTGAAAACAGGACGGCCACGCTCACTTCTCGTCTAGCAGTCCTGTAGTACAGCTCGTGTATATAATCGCAATCAAGGAATCAGAAGAAGTTTTTCCGTTTAGCTCTGAATGGTTTATCCTGATAGAATAGCTTGGAGCTACCTTGTTACGAGCATCGACTGAAACTGATATATTTGCAAACATTCGAATCTAGCTGTGAGATATGCAATTATACAATTTTCGTTCCAATTGAATGCCTTAAAACATCTTATAACAAATATTTTGATGAAAAAGATTTTGATTTTACAAAACATTATTAGGAACAGAGTTTTAGTTTTATAATTTTAATTTTATTATAATCAGCTATTTCATAATAAATAAAAAACAAAAGTAAATAACATTAGTATTAGTATAAGCTTGAAATATTGTTAACCTTGCTAAATAAATGAATTGAATTGCATCTTGAATAAGAAGCAGTTGGTACAATTATAAGAACGCTATCAGAACAGAATTATACATTGAAAAGATAATTAAGATACTTACTTTTTATCACTCACCTTTAGAAATCAATCATTTTTCACTTAGAGAATCTTTAGAGGAAATTAAAAAATATGTCTGTATCCTACATCAAAATTCACATCTTAGAATTGTAAAATATAGAGTTACAATTTTTTAATTTTTAGGGTTCCATATCTCAAAATGAAAAAATACAACCCTTGAAAGATCACACTTGCGTCCGTCTGTCTATCGGTCACAGACAACAAAAATCCGGCCAAATGCGAGTCGGACTCGCGCACCGAGGGTTCCGTACAAACCTGTAGGTATATAAGTAAAAGTTCACCCAAAAAATATGTCATGCAACTAAAAATTTAAGGTTATCGGAATTTTTCCTTTATATGTGCTATAAAACATTGCTTCATGCCAAAGGGTATGGCAGGTTAAGTATTGAGAATGTGCCCCCAGAGCCAAATGTAATGAATATCATATTGTTAAGTACGTCGCTCATTTGCATTACTATTTATGTAGTTTTTGACTGCCTATCTCTTACTGTCATTGAGTGACCTTGAAAAATTACCTGATAAGATTATAAATGTTTCGTAGACAGTTATAAGTGAATGAAAAATCTATCGTATGCTTACGTTTTTTAACACTTACAGGCACAGTCTGTATAAATTATCTAGAATAAAAATACACTTGTTAATAATATTGTCTGCAGTTTGGCTTTGGAATCACATTCCTAGTTCTATTAGTTTAAGAGAACGAAAAGTTTAAAAAATTTGCTGTTATCAGGTAATTTTTCAAGGTCACTCAATGACAGTAACAGATAGGCAGTCAAAAACTACATAAATAGTAATGCAAATGAGCGACGTACTTAACAATATGATATTCATTACATTTGGCTCTGGAGGCACATTCTCAATACTTAACCTGCCATACCCTTTCAAGATTCTAGGTCGACTGGAAGTACCCTTTAGGTTTTGATTCCCTTGCGAGTAGTTGCGAGTTTGAAAATATGCGGCTTAAATTGCTGTTTCTTTTGAATGCGTTGACATAGAAGTTTGATTTTGTTACAGCTTAAAGGTATTATAGACCTGAGTATTTGATATGAATTTAAATTTAATACCTCTACGCGTTCATGAGGAAAGGGGTAGTAAGTTTAAAATTATTAAAAATATTTTTATTATATGATGTAACTAAAAATTTACGGTTTTCGCAATTTTCCCTTTATCAGTGCTATAAGTCGTTGCTTCGTACCAAATTTCAAGATACTGAGTTCACGAGAAGTATCCTGTAGGTTTTGATTCCCTTGCGAGTGTCGAAAATTTGCGGCATAAACGGCTGTATCTTTTGATTGCGTTGGTTTAGAAGTTTGATTTTACCACAGCTCCAAGGGACAGTAGATCTGAGTATTTGATATAAATTCCAGCTTGATACCTCCACGCATTCCTAAGAAAACGGGTCTTGACAGACAGACAGACGGACGGACAACAAAGTGATCCTATAAGGGTTCCGTTTTTTCCTTTCGTAGTACGGAACCCTAAAAAGCAAAAAGAAAACGACGTGACGTAGGAATTTGAAATCTGGCAGAATGTTGAGTCTTCGTGACGCGCACATATTTCGAGAGTCAAAGATTTATGAAATATACATATTTTTTTAGTTTTCTAATAGCGATGAGTTGGGCCCTAAAGTTTTTTTTTGTATCATGTGGGGAATTATTGTTTAAAATGGCTAATTTCAAAGATTCAAATAAACGTTTATATATTGATGAATTGTCTGTAAACATATAGCCCAAAATGAGCGAAAAAACACAGTTCTGCCCCCTGATTTTCTAGGTTTCTAAAGCTATAGTTTTGATAATAAAAGTCATAGATAAAACCAAAATTGCCGCGTTTTTCGTTAGTCTTATAGTTGCTGACAAACATGTTTTACGCAACCCTGATTGCACGAACCCGAAGATGCGACAAAAAATGTCTATAGAGTAATTCAATAGAATAAACTCAACAATAGGGGAGAGGGTGGCAAGATGGGGTACTTAAGGTTTGAAGATCAATAAAAGAAAACTTTACGTAGTGAGACATTCCTATTTATGTTTTAATTAACAAGTATATATTTCTCTTCTAATATTTGGTGAAATTAAGAACTTTTATTTATACATTTTAGAAAAAAAAATCAAAATAAAAATAAAGGTGTTTTGCCCCGTCTTGCCCCATGGTGCTGGTAAGATGGGGTACCCCCCTGTGGTAAGATGGGGTAATGAGAATTATCAGACAGAATGATGATTATTTCGACTGGCATAACTCGCAGACGTGGAAGGCTTCGTAATCATCATCGTCGATTCCTGCACAGCTATTATGTGCCCATTTTCTACAATTTGAGCATGATATTCACCCTTCAATGGAAGCGGAATATACTTCTATAGAATACAAACATGGCGGGTAGTCATTACCCCATCTTGCCTACTGTGCCATTTTCTAATAATAATTAAAACAAAAAAGAAACAGCCGGCAATCTCAAGGAAACACAATGTTTACCTTATTGTAGGTTAGTTTAAGGGTCAATAGCAGTCACACCTCACCAGCTAGTATTATTTAACAAACCACAGTCACGTGTCAAACTGGAAGAAAATGTGATAAGCACGTTGCAGTAAAACAGTTTTTTTTGATTATTTCGCCACGCGTACACTTGCGAACAACTAATGGCCGGACAACTGAGAGATGTCATGGCGGCGCATCGAACAATGCATGAACGAGCGTGACTGGTCAGTTTAAACTGTGAATTTCGCTGGGTACCCCGTCTTACCCGCTACCCCGTCTTACCCCCATCTCCCCTACTTTTCTTACGTGAAAAGTACATATAAGCGCATTTATCAACGTTTCGAGGAAGATGATTAGACAAGCACCATTTGAGAAAAGCATCTAGGTCAGAATTTAATAAATTACGGTCATGCCCAGTACTTGTAACGCAAAAGATCTTGACACCATCGGCATAACAAAGAATTTTTGAGTTAGGTAGGAACATAAAAAAATCACTTATGTAAATAAGTGATGAACAGAAGAGGATCTTAGTGACTACCAGATGTATTAAAAATTCTCCTTGATAATATAATCGATTTACTTACCCTTTTTGATATCTGTTAGACAAAAGTTAGAAAATTCCAATAGATTAGTGCTAGTGTAGATTTGCTCTTGAATAAACCGTGCTAAAATGAATGAAGAAAGGGCTTGCAGTGAAAATAAATTGATGCGAAAAGTTTAGCTACTCAACATAAATTAGCAATAGGTCTGTAATTTTATATATTACACCTGAAACCTTTTTTATATAGTGGTAAAATTGTGGAGAGTTTCCAAGATTTCAGAAAAACACCAAGAGACAAGGATAGACATACTGAAAGCAGCGTGAATTCCATCAGGCCATCATTAATGGTAGTTCATATTAGCAAGATTATACGATTTTATAAGTTTTGACTTTTAAATGTTTTGTTCTATAATTTCGTCAACAATTGCATTCTGTAATTGTACAATACGATTTTATATCCTATTTCTTTCTTTAATGCATAAGCTATTATAATTTCAAATTGTGTGCTGGTCTACATTTCTCTCTATTGATTAATTCTATAATATAAATTAAATGCATATAGAACTTTACTCTCGATTTCATGAGAAACAACAATTTAATTTAAATTTCTGTCTTTTCATATTGCAGGTTTAATGACACATCAGTTAATAAGGAAAAAATGCCGATAGTCAATTTTCGAATTAAGTTACACAAAAAATGGGCTAACCATATCGCAAATGCAGAGCACGCAATAACACGACCGATGCATTAATAGAAGAAAGGGCTTTTCGGGGCACGGCACGTCAACTTTTCATCGTATTGAAAAGCTTCGCGACGTTTTCATTGTCTTACATAATTTTCAATAATTTTCATCGTGCACACGAAAGTTTTCTATACTTGTTTGGATTAAATCTCATGTTTTAGATTTGCTCAAATTGCATGACGTCACTCGTCACCTGTAAATCACGCTACATCACTTGCCCCCGGACAAATCAACTAGATCAGGTGAGTAAATTTACTAAATGATTTTCGTCCACGTGCCCTATCAGCTGTATATAGTATGTAATGTATGTATTAGTAAATTGCTTCGGAAGGGATAATGTGTTATTAATTATATTTTAGTGGTGTTTCAATAATAGACTGAATGTACAACGCTTTTAACGAATGTCCTCCTGAATTTCTAGGAACTATCTACATGAGTATGGGTTGGAAAAACCAAAGTGAAAGTGGGAAAAGTTGAAATGTCTACATTCTATATGTCGTGCCATAAATGGATGTAATCCCAGCGAGCAATCAATGAACATTTATTATTTAAGCGGCAATTAACTATTCGACCTTGAAGTCTTTATTGAAACTCGATGTCCTCCAAATTTGAACTTATTGAAGAGTAGTGTTGATTGAGGGCAACTGACCTCATTATATGTACATTACATCCTTACGAGTTATTTTTATTTTAATAGGGTTTAAGCAGACACACGTGTCATCAAAAATGCAGAAGGTCATTTGTATTCATTCATTGTCAAGTGTGCCAACTGTGTGGACAAAATTGATTTAGTTTTAAATTTGTTTAACCGTTTGTAATTAAAATAAAGTCTCTAAGTTTCGTATGCACTCGGTCTTTAAAAAGCGTCATGAAGTATTTTAGAAATGCCATTGAATTGGGTTTGAAACTTCAGCGACATTTCAGTCAAGTTTTAACGAGAAAATCGTTTTTTATTGTAACCTTTCATAGTTCTTATGAAAAAGAATTTAAAAAAAAAGAAAAACACAGAACGACCCTCATTCAAATCTAACTTTTACGTCACTTTACTTCGACACTCTTAAATAAGCTGATTTTCACGTTCGAACTTAAGAAACCCTTTACACAGAATAGTTTAAGTCTTAAGCTTGTAAGTTGGAGCACAGAATTAAAGCCAATTCGGGTCTTAGTTGGCTTGGTGCATAAGGGCTTAAGTGGTGAAATTCTTCAAAATTCAAGATTAAATTTCCAATATCCAATATCCTCCAAAGCTTTCAGAAACATCGTAAAAATATAAACTCTCCACTAAATAAATTAAAGAAGTTTTCTTTATTTTAACAGTGTAGTTCAATGCAGAATTGAGATATTCAACCCTTGGTCAAAATAAAAAAATCTTCATTCGTCCATATAAAGTTTGATTCTAGTCGGCTAGCCGAATTGAAGTTTTTTATAAATTATTTTTTATATTGAATATTTATTTTTCTTTAGTTTATTTGTTGAAATGTTTACTTTAATTTTTTCTGTTAGTTAATAATGATTGAATTAGTATAATTTTATGTTTGCTGTTTATATTTTTATCTAGGTTAATGTAAAAAACACGGCAAATATTAGTGTTCGCCTGTTTATCAAAAACATGTCGTATAGGTATTTATTTTAGGTCTGACCTGTCATCTCTGAAACTTCACTTTGATTCTAGTCGGCTAACCGAATTCAATTTTATGATGTTATAGATGTCACTGAGACGCATCAAAGAAAAAATCAGTAGACGTGAAAACTGAACATAACCTCAAAAAAATTCAATTCCATTTGGTACAATTACCAACATTTTTTTTAGCTTTCTAACATATATTTTTCCCAAATTTTCTCTCCATTTGCTTGAAACCTAAAAAAATTAAATATCAGTTTTTATTGTTTATTTTTTCGTTATGTTTGCCGTATAGTTTTGAAATATGGTAAATATGACAACATCTCCTGATATTTAAAAATACCATCTTTATTTTAGGACCTTCCAAAATAATTTTAGAAGCATCATCTAGTTGTGGCGTTCACATTATTGGTGCCGCTTGAGATCCCAGACTGCCAGTAGCAGTTATTTGTGTTATTTATTTTTGGGTTTTTTACATCAATGTTTCAAAAAAGTAAGACCCGCACGATTATGCGCAATATAATAAAATTCACTTAACCTTACAAGAATGATAAAAAAAACAGGAGAAGCCTGTTCGTTTTGCGAGCGATCAGTTTGTGAGGCGCATAGAATTTAGTTCTGTAATGACTGTAGTTCTGGATCAAATAATTAATCGTAAATAATGTTGTTTTAATAAAATATCATTGTTAATATATAATTGATAATTTTTTGATTAGATGTAGATTTAGATTGATGTGGTTGGCCGAAGACACACTTAGGTCATTATAGGCCCATTCTGATATCACCAGGGTTTCTGGTGGGAATTGAACCCACAGCCTGTAGCGCTCTGCTGCTTCGTAGCCAATGCATCGCGTTACCAAGTGAGCTATTGAGGCCCCAAATTTATTGATTAACTTTTGTCAAAACTACTGTTTTATTATACATAGTCGTGCCATAAGTTCTGTCTCCCTCCCCTCCACTAAAAGGCTCACGACGCATCCCGATTACCTGTCGCGAATTAGCTTAAATACTTCCCGCTTTGTTAAAAAAATATCATTTTGTCATTGGATTTCGAAGGAGCAACATGGAGTGGGGCATTAAAGAGAACAGGATCGCCGTTATTGCACTATTTAAGTGCAACAAGCCAGCAAAGGAGATATTTGAGCTTCTTCAGCCACTACAAATTACAATAAAATTTGTGCATCGTACTATCAAACGATACCGTGAGACTTCCTCTGTCGATGACAGGTCCAGGAGCGGGAGGCCTCGTACGTCTCGTACACCAGCAGCAGTAGAAGCGATGCGTCACCGCATACTGAGAAATCCGCTCCGGAAACAAAAGGTGATGGCACGGGAGATGAAAATACCCAAAAGGACGATGTCTCGTATTATCAAGGAAGAGCTTAAGCTTAGTGCTTATCGACGGTCAACAGGGCAGCGGCTTACGGACAAGCTTCGTGCGATACGAGAGATGCGATCTAAAAGTCTCTTGAAGAAGTACGCGGGAAAAAAATACCAACAAATACTTTTTTCAGACGAAAAACTTTTTACTATTGAAGAGAAGTTTAACCGACAGAATGACAGAGTGTGCGCGCATAGCTCTAAGGAAGCGGCTGAGAAGATACCCAAGGTAGAGCGTAGCCATCATCCCGCCTCAGTCATGGTTTGGTGGGGAGTTGGCTATTACGGTGCTACGGAGCTGCATTTTTGTGAGCAAGGCGTGAAAACGAAGGCAAAGAACTATCAAAGTGACATCCTGGAGAAGATGGTGAAGCCGCTCAACACAACGATGTACCATGGTCAGCATTGGGTGTTTCAGCAAGACTCAGCACCAGCTCATAAAGACAAGAAAACGCAAATCTGGTTAAAATCGAATGTTCCTGACTTCATTTCTGATGAAGATTGGCCTTCCGGTAGCCCAGACCTAAATCCTTTGGACTACCGCTTATGGAATATTTTAGAGGAGAAGGCCTGCTCTATTCAACATCGAAACATTGAGTCATTAAAAGCAAGTTTGATGAAAGCAGCGAAGGAAATATCACTAGATGTGTTGCGTACTGCGATTGATGAATGGCCGAAACGTTTAAAAAAATGTGTAGCTGCAAAGGGTGGGCATTTCGAATAATTGTCTGCATTACTGTAAATTAGAATAAGTATATTACTAAACATAATAAATAAAATTTAATTATTTTTTTCTTATATGAGCTTTTTTTCATTTTTCCTTTGGGACAGAACTTATGGCACGACTATGTATATTATATAAATAAAAATGTAAATGTTAGTTTTTTTTCGTTCCAATTTTTTTCTTTTTTTAACAGCACCATCGGGTGGATATAAAAGCAACATACGCTATATTAAACATTGTTCATGCCGAACAGCGCACTTTTTGACCGCTGCTGTAATTTAGCATTTTCAATGTTTCCGACTGCATTGTTAAATTGAATTTTTATAGATTTCGATTTATTTTAATTTTAATTTAACTACTTAGTGTGACGTTGCGTTGGAAGCGTAAATTAAAAATTGAAACCCTATGCATTTTTTTAGTTTAAACACTAATATTCCGAATACCCGACGGTTTTTTTTTATACAGTCAACCCTCAAGGGAATTACTATAGTGAATTTGAAATATTACATATACTATATTTAAAATTTCTGTGTTTCACAGCGTAGAACACGCTGATGTTCATAAAAGAAAAGTCGAAAAAATCATTACTTTTCAAGATATTGAAACTTGGAAAAATCAGAAAATTTTCGAAAAAAAGGTTTTTTTCTGAAATTCACTGTTTTGTTTTGAATAATGTAATATATCATTCAAAAAGTATATTTATTTTGATATATAATTGAGGTAATTTTTAATGAATAGTACATTATTACAAATGACACTCAATGTATTAAAAAATTTGAACAAAATTATTAATAGTTGGACACTAATTGCATAAAAACTTAAAAATAATTTAGGTTGATGATTTTAAAGAATATTTACAAAAAATTTCTGCTGTATGTTCTTTACAAATTGGAAATTCACATTTCAAACATTTATGTGAAGTTTTCTGTGAGTATATGAGACCCTCACACTAAATTAAAGCGTCGTCTCGGTTATCTCTTAATGCACTATGCCAAGACTATTGAGCAATTTTTACAAATAAAAATTATAAATAGCTTACTAGTTGTAAGCATTTTTGTGTCTGGGGTCTTAGACGCCCCGGGTTTCCAGGTGCGTTATACTGCCATCAAAGGATTAAGAGTGTAGGAGTAATCTTGTTGATCTACCATTCAAATACCAGCAAATTTTAAGAATATTGTGAAAAATTAACTAGTAAAAATAGTCTTTTTTTACAAAAAAGAATATTAATTATTATAATAATAAGGAGTATATCTTATTCTTGTTAAAGATCATTTGAAAATGTCGAAAATGGGAGTATTTGAGAATTAATTAGCAATTGTAATCGCCTACAGATTAACCTTCTTCTTAACCCAATTATAAACCTCTGGAAACAACTTCATATATAAACTGAATAAATTAAATCAACGAATTATGAGCGGCGCCAAAAGCATACCTTATGAAAAATAATAAGAAAACATAATCCCACGCAAGGTGAATACCATTTTATAAGCCTCACAGGCTCTTGTAGATGTTAATGAAATCTCCGAGGAATGTTCACCCTGATAAATGTCACAAACGACATCATCTAAAAGTTGGCGCCGCCGTGTTGTAGGAGAACTCTGCACGGATCTTTTATTATGAACATTTGATATAAAGCAATTCGGTGTGTTATCGAAACAAGCAACAATCCCAGTATCAATTAGATTTCAAATTTGCATTGTATGCAAATATCACAGTCGGAGGCGAATCCGATGTAGTTAGAAAAAATAATCATTATTTATGTCATATTTCTCTGAGATATGCTTGACGTTAAAAAGATGTCTTAATTATAAAAAATAAAAATTTGTCACATTTTGAAGTCATTCATTCGGCAAGCAGTAGCGCGAATGAGGGAAGAATTTGAGTGATCGATATGAGGTTTGAATACAAATCATAAAAAGGTGTTTGCACGCATATGCGGCATAAGAAAATTGTATCACGAATTTAAAGGAGATCGAGTTTTCGAAACCATGAAAGACATTTAACGTTTTAATAGATTTTTGAATTTCGCTAACATATCTTCGAACAGGTGTTCAAAATAGTTAATTTATTTCATGGAGGCCTAGAAGCTAAACTGCTTCCGTTAGGCAATTTATTTATGTTTGTTTTTCATTCTCATTACATTGATTAATGGATTTAAGGACACAAATGGAAAGCATGATAGAGTCTGGTAATACAGTGGGAAATATGCAAACAATCTCCTTAACGATCATAATTATGGCAAATTTGTACTGGGTAATAAAAAGTGTTGATTCCTAGTAGAAATATGCTGGGTCTTCAACTTAGATAAAATGTAAATTAAACGGATTTAGCAGAAATAGTACCTCTTAAATAGCCATCGTTGAAATGATACCAATATTCAAGATACTTGCACGACTTAAATATGCAAATGGATCGATACGGTGAGATCATTTATTAAATTTATTGAAGCATCGTTAAATCTATGTCGATTTCAATTTTCGTATCCGATCTCTGTTACGTTAATAGTAGAAGCAATTTTCCGCGATCCCATAAGTCAGTGGCCGGCTAAAATGCTAAAGTTCAAATCCCATAAAACCTGAGTGGCTATCAGGTGAAAACTGAAAACACATATTCGGTCCAGTACCGCGATCGCAAGTAGCGCCAACCACCAGGTTGTTACCTCGTCAATAATTCACCGCCTCTGTCCATTCGAAAATGGATTTTCGCAGAATTGAGGCACGACACCGCGAGGTCCATGCTTTCCATGTCAATCGTCACATTTCTTTGCGAATTTGTGGCAATTTTAATCGTTTCGAGTTTGTTCGCCTCGTAAATTCCCAAGCAATTCCCATTCAAGTAAGCAGCGTGTCCCCGTCGACATTATTAAGACTTAGTATCTGAATTCGAACCTCTAAAACCCATAAGTTTTGTTTATTGTCATGAGACGGGTCGCCGATTGACCATCGCACGACAGCCAAACCGAACAACATGCGCGGGAACATTGTCTTGGGAATATATTTTCGCGTTAATTTGCGCCTACAACAACGGTGATACCGCTCCTGGTAACATGCTTCAACTCATTATTCCGATATTATCATAATTCTTTGAACTAAATTTCTTGGTATTTCGTAAAGAGAAACAAGATAAAACAAAAATATCGTAGCGCCTTAACTGGTGACAGCAGTGGGATTATCTTACCTGTGGATATCGATCCGATGAAGAATAAAAATTTAATTAAGATGAAGCGGGCAAATAAATTAATCATCTTCTACTACATGTTTGCCTAACGCTTCTACAGCCTCGATTATAATGTCTAAGTAATGAATGTAATTGACTCTAGTGCAGCCTGCCATTATTTTAAATATTGATCGTGATATGTACGCGATTTTAATTAGATGGCGTTTTAACCAGTTTTACAAAGATAAGACATAAAACGTGCGTCGGGTAACCGCAAAACGGGACGAAAAATGCTTAAAATGAATGATTGGGGTACTATTGGAGAAGGTGTTGAACGCTGTCGATCTAATGAGATGCTATTTATACAAGGAGATCTAGATTGTATCTCTTGTGGCGCTCGCTGTGCAATGATCTTTCAGAGCACAGCTGGAGCAATCAATGCGACGTTGGAAATTTTGTGATTTATTTGAATTTTCCGCATCTGGAGGAGTGATTTAGTAGTTGAAAGGGGCAAATGCTAACATAATTGAGGACAGCCTGCTAGGCACTGAGATAATACCACCGTGGGTTTTCTTGATTGATCGATATTTTTAAAGTACTTATCTGTTACAGAAGACCTTTAGGCAGCAGCCAGAAGAAATGAGTAAATTTTAATGTATTCAAGAAAATTAAAATTTATCCACTTTCTCTCTTTAACCAAAGAAGAAATTTCACCCAAAAAAGTATACTGTTCAAATAACTATTCTCGTTGTTCAAAAAAGTTGCATAGTTTAAAAAAGCATTGACCATGTTATCACGATTTCTGTTTAAAAATTAAGAAATTTATGATAGTAAAATTCACATGAAATCTCGTTATTCAAACTAAATTATCTATAGTAAAATTGACATTAAAATGGTTAGATGGACTGGGATCTAATTGTTTTAAATAGAATATTCGTATAAAAAAGGCCTCATTGTTGAATCAACCATACATATTTTTTCCAATTCCTAGAACTAAATAAAACATAACCCTTGGCAATTATGTACATAGTCGTGCCATAAGTTCTGTCTCCCTCCCCTCCACTAAAAGGGTCACGACGCATCTCGATTACCTGTCGCGAATTAGCTTAAATACTTCCCGCTTTGTTAAAAAAATATCATTTTGTCATTGGATTTCGAACGAGCAACATGGAGTGGGGCATTAAAGAGAACAGGATCGCCGTTATTGCACTATTTAAGTGCAACAAGTCAGCAAAGGAGATATTTGAGCTTCTTCAGCCACTACAAATTACAATAAAATTTGTGCATCGTACTATCAAACGATACCGTGAGACTTCCTCTGTCGATGACAGGTCCAGGAGCGGGAGGCCTCGTACGTCTCGTACACCAGCAGCAGTAGAAGCGGTGCGTCACCGCATACTGAGAAATCCGCTCCGAAAACAAAAGGTGATAGCACGGGAGATGAAAATACCCAAAAGGACGATGTCTCGTATTATCAAGGAAGACCTTAAGCTTAGTGCTTATCGACGGTCAACAGGGCAGCGGCTTACGGACAAGCTTCGTGCGATACGAGAGATGCGATCTAAAAGTCTCTTGAAGAAGTACGCGGGAAAAAATACCAACAAATACTTTTTTCAGACGAAAAACTTTTTACTATTGAATAGAAGTTTAACCGACAGAATGACAGAGTGTACGCGCATAGCTCTAAGGAAGCGGCTGAGAAGATACCCAAGGTAGAGCGTGGCCATCATCCCGCCCCAGTCATGGTTTGGTGGGGAGTTGGCTATTACGGTGCTACGGAGCTGCATTTTTGTGAGCAAGGCGTGAAAACGAAGGCAAAGAACTATCAAAGTGACATCCTGGAGAAGATGGTGAAGCCGCTCAACACAACGATATACCATGGTCAGCATTGGGTGTTTCAGTAAGACTCAGCACCAGCTCATAAAGCCAAGACAACGCAAATCTGGTTAAAATTGAATGTTCCTGACTTCATTTCTGCTGAAGATTGGCCTTCTGGTAGTCCAGACCTAAATCCTTTGGACTACCGCTTATGGAATATTTTAGAGGAGAAGGCCTGCTCTATTCAACATCGAAACATTGAGTCATTAAAAGCAAGTTTGATGAAAGCAGCGAAGGAAATATCACTAGATGTCTTGCGTACTGCGATTGATGAATGGCCGAAACGTTTAAAAAAATGTGTAGCTGCAAAGGGTGGGCATTTCGAATAATCGTCTGCATTACTGTAAATTAGAATAAGTATATTACTAAACATAATAAATAAAATTTAATTATTTTTTTCTTATATGAGCTTTTTTTGATTTTTCCTTTGGGACAGAACTTATGGCACGACTATGTATAGTACCAAATTTCCTACCGCTAATTATATTTCTCAATATTTCAATTAATAAGAAATTTATTAACTTTAGGATTCCTTTACCCAAATAGCAAAATATAGTGAAAAACCTTATAAGATTTGTTCATCTGCTTATTTCAATATTTATTTCGAAAAGTACTTCAGATTTCAAAGGCAACCGCGAATATCTAATCCAATTATCTTTAAAACCACTTTGGCAAGTAACGATAGTATAATCTAAAAATCAGACTTCTCAGTGTTTTGGTATAGTTGCAGCCGGAACTGGAGAAAATAAAAAAATTATGTTGAATTTTCTTTTTTGAAATCGAAATGAACATTTAATTCGAAATTAATAAATATTCGTATAAGTAATTATTATATATAAGCTGCGTCTATTTAATGATCTGATCTGGATCTAGAATTTAGCATCAAATTGATTTTTTTAAACCGTGCCCTACAGCAAGAAATTTTAAATTTCTAGTAAATATATTAAATTATCATAATTTTTACTCATCCAAACATCAAATCTTTATTTAGGAAAATTATTCAACTATTCTAAAATATCAACTCAATGCTGAAGTGGGAGCTCCAGATGGCCAAGCGTAAAATAATAGTATACAACAATTTTCACGAGGCTCTAAATCCCATTCATTGTAGCACTTTCCAAAGCGGCGGCTAGTGTAGTGGTTAACACTTAGGCTTGTGATTCAGTGGTCACGGGCTCGAATCCCTGCATGCGGAGGCTTTTTTTTCTGATCTTTCCCAATTTTTAAAAGTTTCGGGTACGCCATTCAGAGATGTAATAAATTATTTTTTTTTTTTTATTTATTTATACGCAAAAGGCATAGATAAGGAAAAAATTGGAATTGCGGACTTTTCAGCAAAGGATTGTAATTAAAGCGCATACCAAGAGATTTTGTACATTAAAATTCAAACTTTTATTATTTTTCATGATGATGATTTCTATTTGTTGGGGTGATATTCATTATAGAAGCAGGGAAACAGTTATTATTTCTTCATCTAGCACAGGTTATAAACACCGCATTTTTACAATCACAACGTTGTTTCAATTGTAAAAATGCGGTGTTTATAACCTGTGCTTGATGCAGAAATAATTACTGTTTCCCCTACTTCTACAATGAATATCACCCCGACAAATGTAAATCATCATCTTGAAAAATAATAATCTTTTGGTTCATTAGACTGATGACTCTGGATTCCAAGTTACAGACCAAAATCACGAATTATAATATATATATATAATATATATATATACAATTGAAATTGATGTGTACCTCGAAATCCATGGTTATCAAAAGATTTGTCTCTTGTCTCTTTAAAAATTCGAAGTGTATTTTATTTTTTGCTATCTGCAATAGTTTTTTTAAAAGAGTGATTTTCTTTCAAATTGAGTCATTCTGTTTCTCGGAATTTCCACCTTCTGATTTGGTGTAGTATTTTTTTCAGATGTAAATATATTTTCACTTACAAGGAGGGGGCACGACCTTGGAGAAACGGATTTGAAAGGAATTTTGCCTAGTAGTAGTATTTCATGTTGGTATACTAGCCATAAAATATTTCCGTCCAAGTAGTAACTGGGAAAAACGCACCCAAAGTTCACCGTATACTACACACGGTGTCACAAAAGTATGGAAACAGTAAAATAACTTTCGGAAAATGCATTTTGGAAAAAAATGTTTCAGACAAAAGATTTCGTCTTAACCTTTACCTTAAAGGTCATTCCAAGGCCAAGGTCGTTTTTTCAAATGGGAACCTCTATTGGACATGGAAAAAACGACCTTGACCTTGGAATGACCTTTAAGGTTAAGGTTAAGGTTTTTTTTTTTGCTAAAATATTCTAGATAAGTTGCCCTACCGGACCGTTGCGAAAAAAATAATTACATTTTTTTTTGCTGCTCAAAATTATTTTACTCTACTTTGACCTTCACTGGTGGAAAAAAAAGTACTAGGCAGTGATGGGAAAGCAATTCAAAAAATTGTCTAATTAATGCAGATTTCAGAAAGGTATAATATAACCCATTTTATTCATGAATAACGAGATATTACCTTGTTCATTGCATAAGGGGCACATTTCGATTGAATTGCTAGTTTTAATGAATTTATAATTTAATAGATTTTAATTACGAGTAAATAAAGCTGAGTAGTAATTATTGAAATTTCTTATTTTTTTCACAATAAATGTTCAAGTTGTCTGCCTCCAGCCCGAATACATGCTCGGCACCTACGTAAAAATGATCTTTTTAAGTTTCTTAAATTAATCGCGGAAATTTTTCTCGCCGCGACGTTTACTCTTTGTCGCAGCTCTTGTTGGTTGTATATGGGCCTCTGATAAACTTTGTCTTTTAAGCAGCCCCAATAAAAGAAATCCGGGGGATTTAGGTCCGGTGATCAAGGAGGTCACAGTATTGGTCCTAGACGACCAATCCATCTTCTGGGATATTGCTCATTCAAGTAAGCCCGGAAACTTTATAATAAATGCATAATAAGCTTGATTCACTGACTCTAAACAATGTCAAATTGTAAACTCATTAAATTGCAATTTGATCAAAATCTGCTCCTTGCGCAATGAACATAGCAATATCTCGTTATTCATGAATAATATGGGTGATTTTATACTTTTCTGATATCTGCATTAATTAAGCAATTTTTTAAGGGTTCATGCCGAATTACACCCATGAAAAACAGACTATTTTTCAATAATTTTTTTAGTAGGTTCAGTTGTAAATATAAATATGGGAGGGGTTTTACTTCAATAAATATAGTGTCGAAGTATATGAAAACAATTTTTTTTGTTTATTTTTCCGATTTTTTGTTGTTGTAACAGACGGTTGAAAAAAAGTGAAAAAAAAAGAGGGCTTCGCCTTGTTGATGATATCTCCGAGACGGATGGTCTGAAACTACAAAATGAAAAAGTTTTAGATTCAGTATGATAAGGGCTATGGCATGAATAGACAGATTTTTGATTTTTTGAAAATTGACAAAATGGCGGACATTTTTCTAAAAAATTCCAAAAATCATCATTTTTTTCCCCGTTTTTGCCCTTAAAAAAATACTTAAAATCAAAATTTCAAAAAACTGTCTATTCATGCCATAGCTATAGTTATAGAGAACATGTGGTAAAAATTTGGTGAAGATCGGTTCAGTAGTCACCGAAATTTTATCAACAAGGTGCCGAAAAACGTTGTTTCGAGAAAAACGCGATCAAAGTTTTTTTTAATGAAAAATCGTAAAAAAATCTCACCTGCGCTTAATCAGCGATGCCTGCACCATACAATATGCCTTCTGTATGTTCATAATTAACGTTTTCATCCAAAACAGCGTTTCTGCGGATGATTCTGGCTTTCTTAGAGGCAATAGTGCTGATGCGCGTCAGCATCTCGTACGCGCTGTCGGTCACGGTAATCAGCAAATTGTATGGCGGCCGGGCCGATTTTGACGCCCATTAATATAGTTAGAGTGCCAAATATATAGTTAGAGTGCTCCGATCTTTATAAAATTTTAATATGATATTTCTATATATATATAGTTTCCAAAAATGTAATAAAAAAAAAATCGATTTTTTGAAAATTACAATTCGGCATGAACCCTTAAATTGGTTTCCCACCACTTAGTCCAGTCAATCTAACCTCTGAAGCGGAAGTTTGTGATGGGAAGCTAATTTTTGGATATATTGTTGGGGACGGTGAGAAATGAAGCTCTTACTTTTTTCCACACTCAGGGGTGTTTGCGAAGGGGTGAAAAAGGGTGAAAAAGGGTGAAAAAGGTTTTTTGTTTATAACTTTGAATAAAAAAGTCAGCCTGGATGGAAACGTTAGAGGGTGATATAATAAATGATTATTCATCTTGTATTAAAGTTTCCACAGGTTTTGTTTATTGCAAAATTGTTTATTAACAATTTCACTCTCCCAAACCGAAAAAAATCACGGCTGATTTTTTTAAAAATACTTAAGCTCGTACGATGTCTTTCATTTTCACAATATCACTAGAAGACGCAATCCCCCATCATATACCAAAAATTCAAAACGGTTCCATGCATTTCACCTGAGATAATCACCCAGATACCTCACCTGTTTTACACCGAAAAATGTACAGTTTTAATCCAAGTCAAGATATCCCCCACGAATCGTCGCCCTCCGACCAGATATCGCTGAGCAGCACACATTTTTCACATTTTTTCCCAGCCCACGGTGGGGAAGAAGAAGATTTGCGACTGATTCGAAAACGGAAATCGCTATAACTTTCGATGTATGTAACGGAACTTAATGTATGATGGCTTCAAAAATCACTTATTTTTTTCTCCATCTTTTCCTCATACACCACTTTCACCTAATATTTTTACTTTTTTTTATATTGAATTAAACTTAAAAAAAAAATAAAAATTAATTACATTTTATTCCTTTTCTCCCACAAAACTAAACTTTTTTTAAATATTCTTAATTTTGTAGTTATCTACAGATTCCAGCCTTTATTCCCATAATTTTTATTATTTTCCACAAATCCCCCCTGACCCCTCGAATAAATATATTACCCCTTAAATTTTACAAACAAAAAACTTGCCAAACATTTTATTTTTTTTCTCCCACAAAACTAAACTTTTTTTAAATATTCTTAATTTTGTAGTTATCTACAGATTCCACCCTTTATTCCCATAATTTTTATTATTTTCCACAAATCCCCCCCTGACCCCCTGAATAAATTTATTACCCCTTAAATTTTACAAACAAAAAACTTACCAAACATTTTATTTTTTTTCTCCCACAAAACTAAATTTTTTTGAAATTTTAATAACTTTGTAGTTATCTACAGATTCCGCCCTTTATTCCCATAATTTTTATTATTTTCCAAACATCACCCCCTGACCCCCCCGAATAAATTTATACTATTTACCATTTTTTAAATTATTCCCCATTTTTACTATTCAATTTTTTCCACCAATTTTCAATTAATCTCACTTTTTTTTTCACCCACATCTACTTTAAAGTCTTCCGAAACTTAATCTACATTTTTTTCTCCATTATTGCTAATAGTTTGTCCCCAATTGGAGTAGGTCTTTATGCAATAATCGTAAATCGAAACTGGGGAGAAATTAATATTTTGGGCGAAAAATGATCCGCTAGCACACACGGGGGCAGATTGGGGACAAACTATTAGCAATAATGGAGAAAAAAATAAGATTTAGTTTCGGAAGACCTTGAAGTAGAGTTGGGTGAAAAAAAAAGTGAGATTAATTGAGAATTGGTGGAAAAAATTGAATAGTAAAAATGGGGAATAATTTAAAAAAAGGTAAATAGTATAAATTTATTCGGGGGGGTCAGGGGGTGATGTTTGGAAAATAATAAAAATTATGGGAATAAAGGGCGGAATCCGTAGATAACTACAAAATTATTAAAATTTCAAAAGAGTTTAGTTTTGTGGGAGAAAAAAAATAAAATGTTTGGCAAGTTTTTTGTTTGTAAAATTTAAGGGGTAATATATTTATTCGGGGGGTCAGGGGGGGATTTGTGGAAAATAATAAAAATTATGAGAATAAAGGGTGGAATCTGTAGATAACTAGAAAATTAAGAATATTTCAAAAAAGTTTAGTTTTGTGGGAGAAAAGGAATAAAATGTAATTAATTTTTATTTTTTTTTAAGTTTAATTCAATATAAAAAAAAGTAAAAATATTAGGTGAAAGTGGTGTATGAGGAAAAGATGGAGAAAAAAATAAGTGATTTTTGAAGCCATCATACATTAAGTTCCGTTACATACATCGAAAGTTATAGCGATTTCCGTTTTTGAATCAGTCGCAAATCTTCTTCTTCCCCACCGTGGGCTGGGAAAAAATGTGAAAAATGTGTGCTGCTCAGCGATATCTGGTCGGAGGGCGACGATTCGTGGGGGATATCTTGACTTGGATTAAAACTGTACATTTTTCGGTGTAAAACAGGTGAGGTATCTGGGTGATTATCTCAGGTGAAATGCATGGAACCGCTTTGAATTTTTGGTATATGATGGGGGATTGCGTCTTCTAGTGATATTGTGAAAATGAAAGACATCGTACGAGCTTAAGTATTTTTAAAAAAATCAGCCGTGATTTTTTTCGGTTTGGGAGAGTGAAATTGTTAATAAACAATTTTGCAATAAACAAAACCTGTGGAAACTTTAATACAAGATGAATAATCATTTATTATATCACCCTCTAACGTTTCCATCCAGGCTGACTTTTTTATTCAAAGTTATAAACAAAAAACCTTTTTCACCCTTTTTCACCCTTTTTCACCCCTTCGCAAACACCCCTGAGTGTGGAAAAAAGTAAGAGCTTCATTTCTCACCGTCCCCAACAATATATCCAAAAATTAGCTTCCCATCACAAACTTCCGCTTCAGAGGTTAGATTGACTGGACTAACTGCCTAGTACATTTTTTTTACCAGTGAAGGTCAAAGTAGAGTAAAATAATTTTGAGCACCAAAAAAAATTTTAATTATTTTTTTCGCGACGGTCTTGTGTCAGTAATAAAAAATGATATGCTTACCAGGTAGGGCAACTTATCTAGAATATTTTAGAAAAAAAAAAAAAATGATAACATGTCTTTTTATGTGCACCTACTAGTCAATAATCGGACAAAAGGTAGTGAAAATTTAATTTTTCATAAAAACCCAAATATCTCGAAAACGGTGAGGTTTTCACTAAGGTCATATTTAGATATTCTGGCAGGTCTTGACCCAAGCTACCATCCCCTTAATTTTGGCGCACTACTTCCTGGACACCCTGTATATCTAAAGATAACAAACCTCTTTTTTTTTCTTAAGCTTAAAGTTTTTTGTTTATCTTAAAAACATTTATATACATATACGTTTTAAATGTCCCAGTTTCTTTAATATATTCAGTCTTCATTAAAAACACGATTTTTGTTTTATTTCTTTTATACGGACACCCCTCTTGGACGGACACTTTCAGTCGGTCCCGTTGGTGTCCGTCCAAAGGAGATTTCACTGTATATGTATACAGTGAACTTTGGGTACGTTTTTCCCCGCTACTATTGGACATTGGACGGAAATATTTTATGGCTAGTATACCGGCATGAAATACTATTACTAGGCAAAATTCCATTCAAATCCGTATCCCCAAGGTCGTGCCCTTCTTGTTAGTACTAGTTTGATTAGAGTATTTAATAAGTCTAAATTCCCATATAAAAATGGCAATACTCTTATTGAATTTTATTTATTTATTTTAATTAACTATTTGGGTTTTAGATCTATTATATTCATTAAATGATTTAATGGCTAGTTTCATTACCCTAGAAGAGATTATCTCAAAATTGGCTCTCTGGTAAAATGTATATTTAAAATTTTATTTTGCAACTTGTTTATGTGCTTCTTTATTTAGTTGAACCAAACCGGACAAGCATAAAGCATGATTACCTGAAATACTGCTTTATAACGTATTGTTTTGTTTTCGATATTGAGGTTGGAGTCTCGATTAATTATAGGGTATAAAAATTTGATTAATTTATTTATCTTTGCTAATATCTCCGTTTTCTTTTGCTTTTATAATCTAAAAATATTCTTATTACATTAGTCATCATTTTTAAAATTAATATCACCCTTATTACCCTTATTTCTTGTTGTAATAAAACATTAAACCAAAGTGCACTTAACAGTGATGTTCGAAATTTCTTTTTTATAATTTTTATTTTTGCAATAACTACGACTGATCACTCACAAAGACCATAAAGAGGTTAAAACTGACCATGAACTCGTTTACAGCCACGTTAATCTCCTTTGGTGGTCACAATGAGTTCTTCTCTCTTCAATAAAATTTTCTGTTAATGTTGGCTGGACTGACGTGCAAAGCTTACGCTTTTAGAAGTAATTTTTTTATTAACGCTATAAAGATCAATATATTCATCTAATTAGTATATTCACAATTAGTGTAGGCATCTTCATAAAAAAAAAAAAAAAAAAAAATTGAAGCACAGTAGTTTCAGCTCCTTGATACCTGTAGGCGTTAATTTTTAAGACAAGAAAATTTTTATAGATGGCTAGTTTTTATAGTGTTCAAAAAACTTTATGTTAGCAGTAAAATATTTAACTATAAAATTAGGAATTTCTAGCTCTATGCGTTCTTACATATGTATGAAATGCGTTCTCACATATGTATAATATGTATTGTATGTATGTACTAAAGTTTCCGTAGCTGGACTCATTCATAAACAAAAATATGTTCCCAGTTGTTTTCCATTTTGAAGAGGTACAAAAGAGAAAAAAATAAAGTTCAGTCCATCGAAAGTATTTTATCTTTTGCACTTCAAATCGTTTCATTTTAATAGATGTGAAGTGTAGCGCCGACGGTTGTGCATAGGTGTAAAACGCACATAATATTCGTTAGAAGTGATAAGTTTCAAGCATAAACTGCATATAATTAAGAATAACTTTTATGAACATAGTCATAAATTTGCGAAGTTTATTATACCTTCAAAGACGTACTGAATGACTTTAGCACTATTTCAGTGCTCTCTTCAGTTGGTTATTCCTTCTAATAAAGTCCTGAGCGCCTCCAAAGTGCTTAGGTGAATTGTGCGAGAATTACTTTAATATGCCTGTAAATCTCACGATTATCGCCGGCATGCGTAGCTGATGCGGTTTATTTTTAATATGTTCCACAGATCGTATCATACACAAAAATAAGAACTTCTTGAGCTCGCTTTGTCATATACATATCTGCCTGTTCGTTGAGTTTATCATACTCAAATATTTATATAAGCTATATGTACAAGGTAGAGAGTTGATATACTTATCAAAAATTCTAAGTTATTAAAAATTCTTAAAATCGGTTCGATAGTTTTGTAGTTATCTAAAAAAATCATATTTCATAGAATTCTAGACCCTTCTTCATGAAAATAATGTACCATAATGTATTCAAGCTCTATTACTGAATCAAAAATGTGTAATTTTATACAAGGGTGGATCAATAAGTACCTCTGTGTTAGGAATCAAGACGAATGTTTTTCATAAATTTTATTTTTTATTTTTCAATCCTGTGAGCCTGCGACAATTCCATATGTGTGAGCTGGTGCGTTATCGTGGTGGAACAACACTTTTTCCTTTGCCAAATGGGGCTGTGTCTCCTTCAATTTCTCATCGAATTGGTCCAATAAAGGTACGGACACACCAAAAGCGAGCGAGCGAAGCGAGCGAAGCGGCGCGAATAATTTAAAATTTGGGAACATTCTGTCGCAGTAGACGCTTCGCTCATGTCGCGTTCTATTCGGACACTTCAATTGATTTGTACGGCACCCAAATTTTTTAAATTGTTCGCTTCGCTCGCTTCGCTTTTGGTGTGTCCGTACCTTAATTCATTCAATTCTTAGTACTGCCCCGTGATTGTGCTTTCTTTCTACAAAAAATCCATGAGGATTATTCCTTCGAATCTCAAAATATCGTGGCCAAAGCCTTTCCTGCCGACGGAACCATCTTTACCGTCTCTGGAGCAAATTCGCCTAGAAAATTTAATTGTTTTGATTGTCGCTTGGTCTCTGCCTACGTTTAAATTCATTGAATCAATATCTTGTCGTTCTCATAGATGGTGAAGTGTCCTCATAGATAGCACATCTACCTTCACTTTTATTTCTTCGTACTTTTTCCCTTCCAAAAGTAAAAAGCGAATTACCGATTAATATTTCTCTTTTTCCATTATATCGAAAAACACCAAACACGTTGAATGGCTATCGAATCAAAACTGAACTGAACTGAAATTTTGTATGACGTCATTTGAAAAAAGTACACGATTATAAGAACTTCCCTTAGCAATGCCGTTGTAGATGATGAATTACCTATATTCTGTTTCTCCTTCTACTTATTAGTTAATTTCTCTTTAAAGTTAAAACTTTATTTATTATTTATTATTTACAAGGTTTTGAAACTTCTTCTGGAAAAATCAAACGAGGATTGACTCTCCAAGACAAAATTACCTGGAAACTCATTTTTCAAGGCCTAGTAGACATTTTAAAAAACGGATTCAAAAATTCAAAATTTATCTGGCTACTTCGTTTCCATTGTACCCCCACATCGTCTTCAAACACGGGTACTTATTGATCCACCCTCTTACTTTTGTGTTCAGCATAAAAGTTAAAAACACTGAAATCATGAACGTGCAAAAATGCAATTCGTACAAAATCTAAAATTAGAAATTTACAATTTTTTCAGGAACTTCTACATGGATTGATATGAAAGTTTATTTAAGGCATTGAACTAAATGTGACGCTTCGGTTAAAAGGTTAAAAAACGACAGAAAAACTAGCGTATTTTTAACCTGTTTTCAGAACCTCGAATTTTAAATCAAATTTACTGAAGATTAATTAGTTATGGTGAGATAATAATTATAGAAAAAGTTTAAGTTCAGGATACGATTAGTTTCTGAAATATATTAGGCCCAAGTGATTGCCTTTCATTCAAAACGTACGATACTTTTAGAATTTTACTACATTAACGTTCATGTTAAGCAACTATATCTATAGTACTTATATGTTTTTCAGATCGCCAACTATGAATTTGTTGTTAAAAATTAAGAATTTCGAATAGCAGAATTAATATGGAGCAAAAATGTGGAAAAAAACTTATTTTACGATAGTTGTTATGCATGTCTTTTTAATATACTGATTACTATTTGTACTGAACAGTACATAATATGAGAATTTAAATTAAGAAATATACTATATTATTGAGAATGAAGCTACTGAGCATTTAAAAAGAAACGGAACATATCTAGTTGACGCACATGTGTGATATACCTATGTATTTATTTGCGCTTTAATGAAATATTATATGTTATAGTTAGTGGTGCGCAAAAAACAAAAAATACTTGAACATAATAAAAGAGTATCCGCATGATGTGTTTGAAAGCCATCTTCTTTTTCCGCTCTTAAAATCTTCCTCATAGGGATCAATAACAATTTGGTTTCCTGCCTGCTCCAATTAGTTTTGTTTTCACTACAATCAATACAACAATTAATGCTTATGTATTTCTACCTAATAAGAGTAGAAATTACATGCTCATCGTTATATTTATTTCAGCTCAGTCCCTCTTTCCTTCAAACGACACACACAACAGTAAATTGCATCAATTGTCATGATGCGTCATTGTTCTATTTTGACATATCGAATGCCTTAAGGGGGGATATACATTTAGAACGAGAAAAAAAACTCATTTTTGAAAATTTTTTTTCAAGGGGAAGTTTTTATTCAAATCAATCGAAACTTTTTTAGAATTATTAGTGTATCCATGTAGTATACAAAAATATTTTTTTTAAATTTTTTTCAACAAAATGGCGGCCGGTAGATGGTGTTGAAAAAGTCTTTGTATTTTGCTTGTGCCGGCTTTCCTGGTCGCAATTTTGATCAGAAATCAGAAAATCAAAAAAATTTACATTAATTACATTCACAGTTAGTAGATGAATTGAAAAAAAAGTGAAAAAAAAAATTTGCACTTTTGGCGTAACTATTTCGAAAAAATCAACATTTTTTCCGCCATTTTATCACATTTTTCCATATTTAATAATAAAATATTACAATAATTTTTAATTCATATAGAAGGTAATACTATAATAAAGAAATCCTATAAGTTTCAGCTCAATCGGATAATTAGTTTTCGAGTTATTACCGGCATAAACTCCGAAAATGCTGTTTTGAGAAAAACGCGTTGAAAGTTTTAATTATCGAAAAATCGTACTTACATTTTAATCAGCAATCCCGGGAACGATGAAAAAAAAAACACTTGGAGTTCGAATTTCGAGAAAAGTGTTTCAGGAGCGTATTCTACGGGAAATTTACTAACTTTTTATGCAAAAAAAAAATTGAATTTTTTGGTCATTCTAACCGTATATCCCCCCTTAACGATGCAAAGTTGATTTTTTGACTCAAGATATGACGCCATTTGGATGCATTTTTGAACCTTTAACTTTATTGATGGGGACATTATTCCTACATCAGTGCGTTTTTTTAACTTACTCTAGGTAGTTATAATACAGTAATTGCTATTTGATTGTTTTCATGTAGGCTTTAAAAATCATACGTTAATCGATTTTTACGTACTGTATTGAGAATAGTATTGTATTAACAGTTTTCCTTGGGTTTTTTTACATTCATTAAAATCTTGCCTTTCGAATGCTGCTTCTTTCAAAGTTAAATAGTATTTATTTAGCAGAAAGTATCTTCTAATTCATTTTTGAATAACACATTTCAGTAATTATGTCGTCGATACTGGGTGTGCCATTTTAAAATTCCTTAATTTTGATAATATTGGGTGTAGAAAAACTTTCGTGGCGTGTTTTCCCGATAGATGGCGTCAATTGCAAATAACTCAGGAAACACAGACCGCAGCGGCACCACTAAACGCTCGGAAAGGTGACAGTTCGAGCGTTACTTTGAGTGTTTAAATATCGAAATTGGTGCAGTGGTTGGAAAGTTGTTTCCGTTTGAAAATGGAGATAAATAATGAAAAATTGCGCTATATTTTGCAATATTATTATGACAAAGGGAAGAACGTTGTGCAGGCTTGTGAAAAAATTTGTGCTGTGTACGGCGAAGATACTCTATCGAAATCTGCTCCACCGAAATGGATCGTTCGCTTTCGTTCTGGTAATTTTTATGTGAAAGATGAGTCACGCTCTTGTCGTCCAATTACTGAAAAAGCAGATACAATTCTTGAAAAGTACAACAAAAAAAGCATATCAGCAGTGTCGATATTGGTATAGAGCTAGGCATTGATCAAAAAACTGTTTTGAACCATTTATGCAAAGCTAGCTACAAGAAGTAGCTCGATGTGTATGGGTTACTCTTGAGTAGAGCGCGAAAAACATGATAGACCGAGTTAACATCTCCGATGCGCTGTTGAAACGCAATGAAATCGAGCCATTTCTAAAACGACTCTAATAACCGGTGATGAAAAATGGATCACATACCACAATCGGAAACGTACAAAATCGTGGACAAGGGATCGTGAGCCGTTATAAGGGTTCGCGAAGCCACTATTGACGCCGAAACATTTGATGCTGGAAGGGAATCATCCACCATGAGCTACTCAGTCAGATGAGCCGACTAGTCAGACGATTAATAATAGGAAAGGCGTTGTCTTCCATCACGATAACGCCAGGCCACACACAACTTTGATGATCCCTACAGAACTCTCTCAATCGAATTTAGCTGGTTTCAAAAGAAGCCTGTGATTCAGTTTTTCAACCAGAACCCACGGAAGTTCTTCATCGATGGCATCATGGTTCTACCCGAAAAATGGCGAAATATTGTCGATAATAATGGAGTATATTTGGTTTAAATAAATTCATTTTCACATTATAAGAAAACAGTTGAATTTTACTAAAAAACGCCACGAACTTTTTCCCACGCCCAATAATCCGTGTGCTGAACAATACAGTCAAGTCTCCTATAACGCGATTGATTCGTACCGCGTTATATGGAAAACGCGCTATGAGAGACTTCAAATTAATTCAAATCAGGATATGTTAATGTTAATGTGAAAAAAATTTAACACATCGAATATGTGTTGCCATAGATACATTTTTCAAGCCATTTGAGTCGTTGGAATGTTCTTATATCAAAAACGCGTTATAAAGAGACCGCGTTATAGGAGAACTTGTCGCATATTTCACACCGCGTTATATGGGAATCGCGCTATAAAAACACCGCGTTATAGGAGACTTGACTGTATTTAGAAACTTTAAAACTTGTTCAATGTGAACATAAGTGTAGTAAAAGTCTTACAATGCCATATTTGTTGAATTCAAGACGGTTATATTAACCCTCTATATTTGTGAAACCGATCATATGATCAACGTAAAATATTTCTGTGATGAACATCTCATCAGAACTAGTCTCACGACATATATATTACACTGAGAGAAAATTCTAATAATTTTTACGATTTTTTCAAAGAAAAATTACGGTGCTCTCCCATAAACAGGACTTAAGTGACAGGCATACAGTGCTGTGCAAAACATTTGCAACTAAAATCATAGTTTCTTACAGATCATTATAAAATTGCCTAAACCACTGATACCAAAAAAAGTTTTACAGTGCATTATTCTTTATTATGTCTAGTTTCCAGATATAACAATAGCAGGATGTAATATCCCGTAATAAGGAAGCAATATCAATTTTTTTATTCAACGTAACGATTTTGCCTGTGCAAAACATTTGCAACTTTATATATCAACAAATACTTTTCTAGGAATAAATAAGAATTGGCAGTACTTTGTTAGCTAACTGTTATTTTCTAGTCCATATATAGTTAATAAAAAATAATAATAATAATTTTCTATTCCGATGCATGCGCGGAAGTGTATTATTAAAATATTTTTTTCCTTTAAACGCAATTAAACTAAAAGTTCTTAAAATGGGGGTAATTAATTTTACAACGAAATAAAAAACCGAATAATATTTGTTTACACAGATGGTATAACCTAAAAAGACATTAGTGAAAAATATAAAATAGCTAAATCCACCATATCCAGAATTATAAGCAGTTTCAAAAAGACTGGGAGTATTGAAAATATTCATAAAGGGTGGTAGACCAAGGAAAACGACAAAGGCTGATCGTAGAATTTAAATTTTAAGTAAATCTCGGCCTTTCCTCAGTTCAAGGTACTTAGGTAAAAAACGAATAAAACCTGGATGTGGATCCTTCGACAGTAAGAAGACGAGCCGTAGAAACCGATCTTAAGAGCTACAGGCCAGCGAAAAAGCCACTACTTTCCGAAGAAAATGGCTGAGCTCGACTTGTCTTTGCTCAAAGTCATTTAGAATGGCCGCTAGAAAAATGGAGAACTGTCCTTTTTTCGGATGAGTGTTTAACTTTAAGGTTAACTTAGTGCGGCTAGGTGGAGGGCAAAAAGTAGGACGACCGACGAACAAACGACTAAATCCGCGATAAACTGTGGTAACTATGAAGCATGGAAGTGGTAATACAATGGTCTGGGGGTGTTTATCAGCTCAGGGCGTGGGACCTATTTATGAAATACCACTGATAATGAAAGCGGAGGACTACAAAAACATTATGGAAAATGTTATGCTCCCTTACGCAGAGGAAGAAATGCCCCTGCACTGGCGCTTCGAACAGGACAATGATCCCAAGCACACCTCTAGACTTCTTCAGGCTTGGTTTTCGCAACAAAACATTGAAGTTTTGAAATGGCTCGGACAGTCTCCAGATCTCAACACCATAGAAAAGCTATGGCAACTGGTTAAGAAGAATATGAGGGGTCAATTTTACAACAACCGTGACGAACTCTTTAATGGTATAAAAAAGGCTTGGAATGATATAACTTCTTTGCATATTGAGTCGCTATTTAATTCTATGCCAAGAAGATCTGCAGCAGTTATTGTAAATAAAGGCTATTCAACCAAATATTAATGATAATATATATTTAAAGTCGCCAACATTGTGAATGTCAAGGAGTTGCAAATGTTTTGCACAGTCAGTTTTGTATCTTAGTATGAAAAAACAAATATTTCTCCTTTTTTATTGAATATTTACCTTTAGTTTTTTAATATTCTTAAATTAGATATAATAAAGAATAAAATACTGTATTAACTTTTTTGTTTTTAAGAATTTAAGGTTTGTTGTAGTAAGACATAGAAAATTGGGGTTTTAGTTGCAAATGTTTTGCACAGCACTGTAGGTAAAAGTACTATGTGCACAAGATAAAATTACGCTGTGGCACCGTAAAATTTCCGTCTACGGAAAAAAAAACACCGTTGGGTAAATTTTGATGTACTTAGATATTTTAATGCATTAGAAAGTAGGATAAGATATTAACTACAAACATTTATATTGTAAAGAAATTCTAATCGAAAATATAATAAAGCATATAAACCCTCTCTGTGAAAGACTTTTGCGGTGAAAAAAAATTCATATGATCTAATTCTTTCGAAGACTTTCGGATAACTGACCTGTCCGACTGTACTCCGATTTGAAGATTCCATGAAACACATGTCCACATGTTCACACAATGTCATACTTACAGACTTTCCGTAAGCGACCACGCAGCGAGCAAATTTACTATGAACAACACTCGTAAGCCGTACCAATTTCCGAAAAAACCCGATCGTACACCCGATGTACTTCGGCTTGTAAATTCAGTAGAAAATTACGTTGTGGCACCGTAAAAATTCCTTTATGAACTAGTACAATTTCATGAAGGCTAAGTAAATTTTCCTTGAATCAACAGGAAATTTTTCTTAGCATAAAAATTTACTGTGGTGTACAGTAAAAGTTCCTATGACGTTTCGGAAAAATTCTTGGATGAATAGTAAAAAATACTATGTCAACCGTATTTTATCTGTTATTCCCTCGTAAATTTTCTAGGTACTTGTCACTTAAGTCCGGATTACAGGGGATAGCACCGTAATTTTTATTAGAATTTTCTCTCAGTGTATAATAAATTCATTCTAAAATCAAGAGCCGAAAAACGGACAATTTTTTCGATCGATCTTTAGTAAAATTTCAGTAAAAATTGATACAAACGATTTTTCTCACACTCGTTGATTTAAAAAATGATAGAAAAAATAGAATCAAATTAAAACGCTTTCATTATCAATTGACAACCTCGTTATTATGTTGTTAGATCAGATCATAATATCATGTTTATAATTAACGAAGTAAATTCGTCTATACAAAGTATCTTTTAACCCACAATTAACCCCGATAAAATAAAAGAACTGTTTGCTTCCTGATTGTGTATACAATACAGAAGTTTTGCATTATCATGGAAATAAGATGCCAAAAATGCTTAACGATAGCTTTTTTGGATGCTTAAAGTCCATCATCAATCATCTATTTCATTTTTCGTTAAACTGACATTTCTTTGAAAATGATTTAGAGGTTATTCTACCGGAAATCGCACTATGGAGACCTGACGTAACAATAAGTCTAGTTAATAACACCTTCAATTTCTCACCATTTTTTGAATATTTATGTTTCATTATTTCATGGCGATTGTTCCCACCCACATGTTCATTATTTTTGATAGTAAAGTGGCTTAAATTAGTTGCTAAGAAATAAATAAAATTGGCAGTGCTACAAATATCCTAATCGACTAAATGTAAACGTTGTGTCGTGTTTATTGAAGTTTTTGCCCGTTAAAATTAATTACCTCACGTCGTCGTAGAACTTTCGCTTTCATTTCGCCGTACTGCGACAGTGAATATGTTTCGAAGGCAGTTACGATTATTATGTACAATCAGTTCAGTAAAGAGGGAAGTGAAGAGGTGATCGGAAACCGATAATCCAACGAAATATAATCGTGCAGGAAAAATTTAACTAGGCCTTATAAAGACTCCCGAAAACACGATCAGTCCTATCGATCGTGCGCAGGCGAAAATTTTCGATGTGAAGTCAACTAAATAAATGTTTTTAATGATATGTGATATCGTATCTTGTAGACATTGATATTGGTTAAATGCAACAGTACCCATTCATCATTCTATCACTCTCGCTGCTGGTTATCGATGATGTTGCTCTTTTGAATGCACCCGCATTCAAATGCAATTCACTTTTCCAGATGAGCGATCTGCGATGAAAAAGGAATAATTGACCTGGCAGGGTGTCAAAATAAATTGATAATTTTCCTTAATTGAGTTAGAGCTTTTCTCGGCAGATATTTCATGGTATGGTCGTTATATCATGAAAAACAGTTTGCTTTTCCGACATCACATCACCACCCGCAATACTGGTTAGTAGTGAAGTGAAAGTCACTAAACCGCGCAGAAACCTGTCCGGGACATTTCGCGTAGAGCACCGCTGAGCTGTTGAATTTATCGAAAACCTGCATGCTACCCTAAAGAGACCCAAATAGGTCACTTATTGATATATCGACAGCGGCGGGATGCAAGTCGTATGCATGAAATTTATGCCCCAGGCGAAAAATGACACATGGCCCCGCTTGCTTTGGCGCTTTGTAGGAGCTCTCTAATGATCGATATCTCTGCGGGGCTGAGGCCATTTGATTTGGTGGCGACTTTCAAGATTCTTCCCCAAAGAGTTACGTAACTTAAAACAAAATGACCAAATACTGCTGCTTTGACTATTGACAGTGAAATAGTAAACATGAAAGTATCGAGGATATATTAAATGTATCGCAATAAGATGCAAATATCGACGATAAAAGTATCGAAAAAGTTTTCATTTCATTTTCAGTTGTATTATCATATAATACAGTAGACGCATGTCACACCGAATGAAAACAATAACTGATTTTAATATAAATAAATGCAAAATCAATTCCACTATGTTAATTAAAAAACTGGACACTTTTTCAGAGCTGAAACTCTAAAGATAAAACCAAAAAGTAGTCCCGAGATATAATCCTCTAGCTTAACACATTGAAGACGGTATGTGATAAAAAGCATATAGCCTGAATTCACGCACATTTTGTTTGTTGTGAAAGAGATAGTCCAGTCAATTTAACCTCTGAAGCGGAAGTTTGTGGTGGAGTGCTAATTTTTGGATATATTGTTGGGGACGGTGAGAAATGAAGCTATAATTTTTTTTTGCCCCTCAGGGGTGTTTGCGAAGGGGTGAAAAAGGGTGAAAAAGGGTGAAAAAGGTTTTTTGTTTATAACTTTGAATAAAAAAGTCAGCCTGGGTGGGAACGTTAGAGGGTGATATAATAAATGATTATTCGTCTTGTATTAAAGTTTCCCCCGGTTTTGTTTATTGCAAAATTGTTTATTAACAATTTCACTCTCCCAAACCGAAAAAAATCACGGCTGATTTTTTTAAAAATACTTAAGTTCGTACGATGTCTTTCATTTTCACAATATCACTAGAAGACGCAATCCCCCATCATATACCAAAAATTCAAAACGGTTCCATGCATTTCACCTGAGATAATCACCCAGATACCTCACCTGTTTTACACCGAAAAATGCACAGTTTTAATCCAAGTCAAAATATCCCCCACGAATTGTCGCCCACCGACCAGCTATCGCTGAGCAGCACACATTTTTTCCCAGCCCACGGCGGGGAAGAAGAAGATTTGCGACTGATTAAAAAACGGAAATCGCTATAACTTTCGATGTATGTAACGGAACTTAATGTATGATGGCTTCAAAAATCACTTATTTTTTTCTCCATCTTTTTTTCATACACCACTTTCACCTAATATTTTTACTTTTTTTTATATTGAATTAAACTTAAAAAAAAAAAAAAAATTAATTACATTTTATTCCTTTTCTCCCACAAAACTAAGCTTTTTTGAAATTTTAATAATTTTGTAGCTATCTACAGATTCCACCCTTTATTCCCATAATTTTTATTATTTTCCATACATCACCCCCTGACCCCCCCGAATAAATTTATTACCTCTTAAATTTTACAAACAAAAAACTTGCCAAACATTTTATTTTTTTTCTCCCACAAAACTAAACTTTTTTGAAATATTCTTAATTTTGTAGTTATCTACAGATTCCACCCTTTATTCTCATAATTTTTATTATTTTCCACAAATCCCCCCCTGACCCCCCGAATAAATATATTACCCCTTAAATTTTACAAACAAAAAACTTGCCAAACATTTTATTTTTTTTCTCCCACAAAACTAAACTTTTTTGAAATATTCTTAATTTTGTAGTTATCTACAGATCCCACCCTTTATTCTCATAATTTTTATTATTTTCCACAAATCCCCGCCTGACCCCCCCGAATAAATTTATTACCCCTTAAATTTTACAAACAAAAAACTTACCAAACATTTTATTTTTTTCCTCCCACAAAACTAAACTTTTTTGAAATTTTAATAATTTTGTAGTTATCTACAGATTCCGCCCTTTACTCCCATAATTTTTATTATTTTCCAAACATCACTCCCTGACCCCCCCGAATAAATTTACACTATTTACCTTTTTTTTAAATTATTCCCCATTTTTACTATTCAATTTTTTCCAGCAATTCTCAATTAATCTCACTTTTTTTTCACCCACCTCTACTTCAAGGTCTTCCGAAACTAAATCTACATTTTTTTCTCCATTATTGCTAATAGTTTGTCCCCAATCTGCCCCCGTGTGTGCTAGCGGATCATTTTTCGCCCAAAATATTAATTTCTCCCCAGTTTCGATTTACGATTATTGCATAAAGACCTACTCCAATTGGGGACAAACTATTAGCAATAATGGAGAAAAAAATGTAGATTTAGTTTCGGAAGACCTTGAAGTAGAGGTGGGTGAAAAAAAAGTGAGATTAATTGAGAATTGCTGGAAAAAATTGAATAGTAAAAATGGGGAATAATTTAAAAAAAAGGTAAATAGTGTAAATTTATTCGGGGGGGTCAGGGAGTGATGTTTGGAAAATAATAAAAATTATGGGAGTAAAGGGCGGAATCTGTAGATAACTACAAAATTATTAAAATTTCAAAAAAGTTTAGTTTTGTGGGAGGAAAAAAATAAAATGTTTGGTAAGTTTTTTGTTTGTAAAATTTAAGGGGTAATAAATTTATTCGGGGGGGTCAGGGGGGGATTTGTGGAAAATAATAAAAATTATGAGAATAAAGGGTGGGATCTGTAGATAACTACAAAATTAAGAATATTTCAAAAAAGTTTAGTTTTGTGGGAGAAAAAAAATAAAATGTTTGGCAAGTTTTTTGTTTGTAAAATTTAAGGGGTAATATATTTATTCGGGGGGTCAGGGGGGGATTTGTGGAAAATAATAAAAATTATGAGAATAAAGGGTGGAATCTGTAGATAACTACAAAATTAAGAATATTTCAAAAAAGTTTAGTTTTGTGGGAGAAAAAAAATAAAATGTTTGACAAGTTTTTTGTTTGTAAAATTTAAGGGGGAATAAATTTATTCGGGGGGTCAGGGAGGGATTTGTGGAAAATAATAAAAATTATGAGAATAAAGGGTGGAATCTGTAGATAACTACAAAATTATTAAAATTTCAAAAAAGTTTAGTTTTGTGGGAGAAAAAATAAAATGTTTGGCAAGTTTTTTGTTTGTAAAATTTAAGGGGTAATATATTTATTCGGGGGGTCAGGGGGGGATTTGTGGAAAATAATAAAAATTATGAGAATAAAGGGTGGAATCTGTAGATAACTACAAAATTAAGAATATTTCAAAAAAGTTTAGTTTTGTGGGAGAAAAAAAATAAAATGTTTGACAAGTTTTTTGTTTGTAAAATTTAAGAGGTAATAAATTTATTCGGGGGGGTCAGGGGGTGATGTTTGGAAAATAATAAAAATTATGGGAATAAAGGGTGGAATCTGTAGATAGCTACAAAATTATTAAAATTTCAAAAAAGCTTAGTTTTGTGGGAGAAAAGGAATAAAATGTAATTAATTTTGTTTTTTTTTTAAGTTTAATTCAATATAAAAAAAAGTAAAAATATTAGGTGAAAGTGGTGTATGAAAAAAAGATGGAGAAAAAAATAAGTGATTTTTGAAGCCATCATACATTAAGTTCCGTTACATACATCGAAAGTTATAGCGATTTCCGTTTTTCAATCAGTCGCAAATCTTCTTCTTCCCCGCCGTGGGCTGGGAAAAAATGTGTGCTGCTCAGCGATAGCTGGTCGGTGGGCGACGATTCGTGGGGGATATTTTGACTTGGATTAAAACTGTGCATTTTTCGGTGTAAAACAGGTGAGGTATCTGGGTGATTATCTCAGGTGAAATGCATGGAACCGTTTTGAATTTTTGGTATATGATGGGGGATTGCGTCTTCTAGTGATATTGTGAAAATGAAAGACATCGTACGAACTTAAGTATTTTTAAAAAAATCAGCCGTGATTTTTTTCGGTTTGGGAGAGTGAAATTGTTAATAAACAATTTTGCAATAAACAAAACCGGGGGAAACTTTAATACAAGACGAATAATCATTTATTATATCACCCTCTAACGTTCCCACCCAGGCTGACTTTTTTATTCAAAGTTATAAACAAAAAACCTTTTTCACCCTTTTTCACCCTTTTTCACCCTTTCGCAAACACCCCTGAGGGGCAAAAAAAAATTATAGCTTCATTTCTCACCGTCCCCAACAATATATCCAAAAATTAGCACTCCACCACAAACTTCCGCTTCAGAGGTTAAATTGACTGGACTAAGAGCGCACTTTTTAAATAGCGAAAATTGAAAATTTGACGACCTGAACTGGAAAATAATGCCTAGTTAGCGTGGAATTAAAGAAAATATCCTGAAACTTTATATAATTTATCTGTTAATGCAAGAAACGAGAAATAGCGAAGTTATGGCCTTTTGAAGATTGTCTTGCATTTGTCGACCTGTGGAACCTCTGAAACAAAACACGATATGGTTGTTTTCAGTTATTTTTTATTAGTCCCATCATTACTTTTTATCGCCTAGGTAATAAATAACACATGAAGTGAATGATTTGTGTTCAAACATAGCATGACTTTCTTACTTATTTTCACACCAACAAGCTCTGGACAAAAAATGTCATCAGAAATGGAAATTGTCCCAAAAAATCTCTGAAATGATTTAAATATTCGAGAAAGACCTGAAACGATGTGCGATATGCCATAACTAGTAAGCATGACCAGAGAAGGCTAATAAGAAATTGTAAAACCATCTTGTTATTTAAACTATACTATATATCTGAAATGATGTGACGGAATTAATTCAATCAACGAGGCCCATTGTACATCTAACGAGAAGGCTAATCGATCAAAGTTTCAGTTTTTATACAAAGTACAAGTAAATATAACTATAAAAAATATCTAAATTTATTAAAATTGTTCTCTCAGTGTAATCATTACACAGCCACACAAAAAAAAGAAAAGTGGTCTGTACTTTACATGCGATATATGGATTTCGATGTATTTTCGCGCGCTGAGCACGAATCTGGAGTCAGAATTGAGCCATCACACTACAGTTAATTCCTAACCTAAAAAAACAGGTAAAAAATAGCAAAAATCTGGATAAATGTACAAGGAAAAATACAGGAATTTATTTTTTTCATATCCAGATTTGTATTTTTATGTAAAAGAACCCCGTGAATTCAAATCCACCGTCAGAGTTGAGGTGGCACGTTTTCCTAACCTCAAAAAACCGGGTCAGAAATATCGATTTCCAAAAGTCAACCGATTTACGCTAAATTCGGTGTGTGGGTTTTAGGGGTCGCTGATCACGAATCTGAAGTCAAACTTGCGGAACTACAGATCCAACATGGCGGACGAGATTTTCAACAGTTGACTGATCTACACCAAATTTGGTATGTGGGGGTTTTAGAGGTCGCAGATGACGAATATGATACCTGTTTTTTGAGGTTAGGAATTAACTGTGATGTGATGGCTCAATTCTGACTCCAGATTCGTGCTCAGCACGCGAAAATAAATCGAAAACCATATAGCGCATGTAAAGTACAGACCACATTTCTTTTTTTGTATGGCTGTGTTATCTTTTAAGCCACTTAACACCTTCAAAATTTCAACTAGGATTATATATATTCTGCGAATTTTCTACCAATTTAATAAATTAGGAAACATCTCGTAACAAAATTTAACATTCTTAAAATAAATTAATTAAGTAGCCCAAGCAGTTCTCAAGTATTATTTGAACGTTTTCTAGTGCGAAGAATTACTTAATAAAAATCACGTCAAATTTTGTAATTACATAATTGTGTTATTATCGCAGCGATGCAAGATGTTTTTTTTATTAAAAGCCCTTTTTTTCAACATTAAAAATTCCCTATAAATAATTGAGACGAAGTGGAGCTCTTTGTATCAAATACTTTTTGTTCTTCGAAATATTAACAAACAAGTGAAAAACTAATTTCTATTGGCTTAATTTGATCTAAACTGGGGCAATTTTTATGAAATGGGTTTGCACATTTTTGTATGCTTTGATCTGCAAATTGTTGTTTTTACGCCTTTGTTATGTGGCGAATTGAAAGTTACTTTACAAATAACTAAGAACACAATTCCAACTAAAATGAATACACAAAGATTACTTATATGCCTGTAAATCACAAGATCAAACTATAGTTATAACTTCTTGTTACTTTTAAAAATTACTACATGGAGATTTTGCTGAATGGCTGAACCAAAATCCTTTATATTATTATAGTTAAATTATTATTGTAGTCTTTATGAGCAGACAATGTGCTCAGCATTACAATAACTAGAGTAAGTCTTAATTTTCGCGAAGGAAGTGAATATTCTTCATGGTACTTACTTCATTTTTAACTAAAAAGAATGCAAACAAAATTTTTCAAACACGGAATTGAAAACATGCAAATTAATTATTACCTAAAAACTAGCTGTTAAGCCATTCTCAACAATTGTGCAAACCATTTAAGAAGTTACACAAGATTGACTAAAACAATTGCAGACCAAAAGTGAAAGTTCTAATTTTGTGCAAGCTAAATTGATGGATTTAATTTACCTAGAAGGCCAGTTTTACCTTTCCAAATAACCCAATTTCCTGCGAATAATTCTCAATAACTACTGTGCTGCGAACGTGGCCATATTGCTTTGAAAGACCATCAAATAATTGCTGCACTCTCATTAAAATCATAAGTCTACGCGGCTGTAAATGACTCGAAATGACGGTTTGCATTTGATTAACTTCTACTTAGCATATGACTGGGGTCCCGCAAAATGCATTTCTCATGCCCCGGGTTCAGTGACGCGACGCAACGTACAGTGGGAAATTCAGTTTTAGTGGACTGTCTTTGAATATGGGTTAAATATCAATTTGTTGTTTTTAAATTTTTTTTTATGGTATATTATTCTTTAGCAAAAGAAAAGTAATTTTTCTTATTGAAATCTTTTTCTAATATCAATACTTCGCCTTAAAAAGTGTTATTCGATTTTGTTTTATGGTAACTTTTCTCAAAAAGCTTAAAAGTACTCAAGGTATTTATGTTGTGTATAGAGATTTGTTTTTGTACATTGACTATTGTAGTACCTGCATGCCATAAGATAGCCTTCGGAAATCAACAGAATATTGCCAGTTTTAAATTAATATAAAAAATATTTTTATAAACGTGGTTCAACTTTGAGGTTTAATTTTAAATTTGTCACCATTTATAAATTTTTTTTACTAAAATATGCTGTAATTTCTGACAGCTGTCAAGGAGTAACATTTCGGTTAATAAATATGGAGCACTGTGCCCGAGACAGACAGCGCACTAAAATAATAATTTTTTAATTACTCATTTAGCACTAATTATTAATTAATAAAGTGGTGAGAAACAGCCATTTCTTAATCATCATTTATAAGCTGTCAGTTTATTGAATAGTGATTGTGCTTTTCTTCTTCTTGTTTTTTGTAATGGAAAGCGCAAAGTAATGTTACAACTGGTATAAAAGTACAAAATCAGCCGAATTCGAGTACACTTTCATCATTTAGGTATAAATTATCAAAAAATTAAGTTTTTCGTCAATAAGCGGCCCAATTTGTATCCTCAGCTGCTTTGGCAAGCTGTTTGAAAGATTGGTACATAACCACCTCTCTAGAGTTCTCCGTCCTATTATTTCGCAAAAACAGCATGGCTTCTTAAAAGGGAAGTCGACTATGAGCAACCTCCTCGAATTCAACCATTTTGTTGCGCATGCTCTTGAGAAACATTCCCAGGTAGATACCATTTATACGGACTTTTCAAAGGCCTTTGATCATGTTTGTCATGATATCCTATTAAATAAAATAAGGAGATATGGCGTGCATGGCTCTATGTTGTCCTGGATCTCGTCGTATTTATCTGATCGTAAGTTGCATGTAGTGTTCTCTGGGTGTACGTCCTGTGAATTTGTCCCATTTTCAGGTGTTCCACAAGGGTCTATTCTGGGCCCGCTACTATTTCTGTTATTTATTAACGACTTGACTTTTAAAATAACTTCTGACTCTCTTTTATACGCTGACGACCTCAAAATTTTCCGAGTGATTAAGTGCCAACAAGACTGTGATATACTTCAGCACGACTTAATTGCTGTGGATGAGTGGTGTAAAGCTAACTGTCTGTCCATGAATGTTCGTAAATGTTTCAAAATGTCATACACGTTTAAAAAATCTCCTTTGCAATATAATTACCTGCTCAATTCTGTAATCCTGTCGGAAGTTACTGAATTTAAGGATCTGGGTGTAATTTTTGACTGCAGATTGAGCTTTGACGCGCATATAGATGATATCTGCAGAAGATCCTACAGACTGTCGGGATTCATCCTTCGTACCTCTACTTATTTCCATAGATTGACCACTTCGAAACTGCTATTTCAAACCATAGTCCGTAGCAACCTCGAGTACTGCTCGTCAATCTGGTCACCTCACCACCAAAGCAAAGTGGATAAAGTAGAGGCCGTGCAGAGGAAATTTACTCGCAGCCTTTTTAGAAAACATGACAAACTACCTACTCCTTATTCAGGCAGACTCTCTATCCTCAACCTATCCCCTCTTGTTGACAGAAGACTTTACCTCGATGAGTGTGTTCTTTACCGTATATTTAATAACTTGCTGCATACAACCTTGGTCGATAAACTGATCTTGCGTGTGCCTTCGTTCAGTAGTCGTAACAACGATGTTTTTAAGCCACCCAGAGCCTTGCTTGAAGTTTATTTTAATTCTTTCATAATTCGTTGTCAGAGAAATCACGACAGACTTCAACTTGGTCCTCTGAACTGCCCTTTTAGTACTTTCAAACTAGCTGTCCTTGATAAAATTATGTAGATAGCAATTTCTTTGTTTTTTTTTTTTTTTTTTTATATAATTTTTGTATTACTCTTTGATATTGACAGCTATTGTGTAATTGGGAATTTTTCATTTCTGTACAAAGCTCTCTTAATAATAATAATAATAATAATAATAATGATGATAAGCCCATGACAGACAACACCTGAATTAGTAATTAGTAATTTGTGTGTGATGTCTGTGTATGGCATTACACGTTTGAATCGCCTTTATTATTCGATTAAACTATCTTTATTATTAAACATTATTATCAATTTGGTGAAAGCTTTTCAGAACTTGGAAGAAAATGACTGAAAAATTTACCAATTTTTTCTGTGCTAAAGGGCAGTTGGGAAACGAACTGAAAGTAAACTGAGTTAGTGGACAAGAGACGAAAAGTGATAGACTGAAAAGAAATTGGAAACGAACTGAAAATATACAGAAAATGAACTGAAATTCAACTAAAACTGTGGACTGATATCAGGCGGAAAACAGAAATATATTTTACGCTCAAATTCAGATGATGTCGATTTCAAAGGCTCTGATTAATTTAAATTGAATAGTCAGGTATAATAAAAATATAAAAGTGTTTCAGTCTCGATTTACTGACGAGATTTAATGTCCTGTTGTAATTGATTGAACAAATTCCTGAAGGAGTATGAGAGACGTTTTCTGTTAAAATTTGGTGATTGCATGTTTTCAAAAACCCAGGTAAAAAATGATTTTAGTTTTACTTATTTTTTTAAAAATTTGTTCAAATTTGGGAACAATAGCAACAATTTTTTTTCATGTCTTATACTCCCAAATATTCAAAAAAGAACACCATTTGATAATTTTTATTTATTTTATTTAAAAGAGTTTTTTTTTTTTAAATAACTCGAAAACTGTTCAGAAAGCTGAAATTTGGAGAGAATTATTTTTATTTGATATCAAAAGGATCCCCAAAGTGTCGATAGAAAACGCCGCGAGGGCAGATTTGGTATGCTTATCCGTCTATACCTTTTGAACACACTTTACTTAACATATGACTGAGGTTCGCACGGACTGGCAAAATGCATTTCTCATACTCCGCGATCAGTGATGCGACGCGACTGTAAGTTGATCATTTTGTAGAGTTTATGGGATTGCAAGTTGCCTCTCCTCCAATTACTGATAATTTCTACCCGGCATAGAGTCATCATTCTGATGCCTTTTTCCATGTAGTGAATTTCCTTAATTCCCGGCTTAATAAATCCAATCTTGCCGGCGTATAACTCATACAGAACAAATGTAGAACAATAAGACGCGTATAGATCACACGCCCGTGACTTCAGCGACCAGTTGGTCGAAATGAAAGATCATTTGGAAGCACACCCGGTGAGCAGAGAATTGTTAAGACGTTTTAACAAATCGACATCTATTAAGGGAAATTGCGGAAAACAGTGAACTGAAAATAGCACAACTGGTCCGATCCGTGTTTAGTATACCTTGGCCGAGTACGAAACTCGATCAACAAGAAAAATAGGCTCGTGTAATTGACTGACTTTACGGGGACCAGTTCGGGCTCGACTTCGACTCGCTTTGATAGTGTCCAGATCCAGATGTTGGACTCAGTCGAGGATATCTGGGTGGAAGCACACGTGTCTGTCGATTCAAGAAAATGGTCCATTGTGAGCGGCGTGGAGTAGACACTCAAATGTTGCAATTTTCACAGTCATAACCCAGTAGGAAAAAGAAGGGGCTAGAAAGAAATGATATAACTGCTTCTCGGGCAGCTAGCACTCCTTCCCAACTCGATTCTTTTCCTTCTTCTTTTTTACCCACGACGGGATTGGAGGCAAGGTCTTGACTTTCGCTTCCCTAATAACCAGGGATAGAAGTAGTTACTCTGAATCAAGGACATAATCGCTTATGCTGAATGACTATTATAAGAAGTTTCGCTTCCCCGATAGAAGAAGTTATTCAAAATAAATGGAATAATAGGGCCTATTCTATTAAACTGAGCAAAAGCTCTGTCTCAACTTTTATATAGAAAAACCAAACTTGATCTGAATCTAAGTAAAAATCGAGACTGAGCTGTTGCTCAGCTTATTAAAATATGAGGCACTCATTGAATTAATAAAATTTAAAACAACCTGTCATGCGCACTTTCTCTTCGAGAGTAAAAAAAAACGCGTAGATGCAAGCTCATCGCACGATGACGAAATCCTCTTAAAACACAAGTTTTTAGGTAAAACTCATTTACTCCTTACCCACTCGATTCTCAGGAAGCAGGAATATAAGGTAGATACCTGCAGACGCATGCTAGAGGGAATATTGGAAGTGCTTGGAAGTAGTCATATCAGGCTTTCTTAGGGCAATCCCTTGATACATTTCCTACTGGGAAGATCACCGGCGGCGGTTTCGCTTTGAGTGTGGTTGCCCAGCGGGACTGTAGCCGCCAGTGGCATGTATGCGAAATTAGTCCGTTGCGTGCCAACACCAGAAAATGGGACAATAACACGCCTGCCAACCTCATAAGTGATCACGCAGTGACAGTAATTTCCCCTTGTGATGGATATTCGGGTGAACAGATTGAAAATTTGTACCGAAAGGAGGCCGTTTGAAGTCGCCCGACTGAATTGAGCAACCACAAGCGGCACAAACGGCGAAAAGCCCAAAAGGTAAAAATACGCGCGTACAAGGAATGAGTTGCTCAAGTTATTAAACAGCTGAGCTAAACCCAACTTGACAAGGCTTTTAAGGCTACCCCGGCGGAGTAGAAGATGAAAAAGATCAAAGTTCCAGTCGGTTTGTTTTGGTATTATACGCTATTTATCATTTTAAATGGTATTTTTTGTATTTTTCGTTATGCTATTTTCCAATACGATTCACTGACAGTTTTAAACTGCATTTTTTATAATAGTACACGGGCCTTTTTTATGCTCCTAATATAGTGAAAAAGCCTATTTTAATTAAATAGTAATTCATTTTAGAAAAAGTAATTCAAAGCACACGACCGAACCGTAACAGAGTGAATCGAGCCTAATTTTTTACCTTCCACTGGCTTGTGATCCAAATAAAGTAAACGCCACTGCTTTTCCTCTTAAAAATCCATATAATTGTTTTTTTTCTTTAAATTTAATATCTTGTGAATTGTTGATCGTCTTTTAATACAAATTGTACCAAGACACTATAAGACGTTTTTAGAAACTTTTAAATATAAGTAGTAGTCATACTACAGTAAACTTTAGTTTCCCACAATTTTCTAAAACTTACCTAAAATGTGTTTTTAATGAAATAAAAAGCTTTCTAAAAGAAGAATAATAATTCATTTAAATTATATTAAATTATACAAGTACCTTAATATATGTACATCAAAAAGCAAACATGGATCTTGTTACAGACAAACAAAGTAAACTCCTTAGCAACTTTATTCAAAGTACCGTTATTTCGGATAATCTTCTAATTTCAAATATTTCTTTCTAGAAATAATTTTATAAAATAAAAATTATGCAATATACCATATGTGAATAAATCAGGCTTAAGACTTAGCAAGGGTTTTTCAATTCTTTAACTTTTTCCTTCCCTTGTAAAATAATACATAAATAAAAGTACGATTTATGCTAATTTAAAAACTAAATTTCAGATTGTAAAGAACTATGATACTCTCCACTGTACATACATACTTTTTCGAATTCATTGAACACATTATATCAATTTAATAAATTCAAATAATAATAATATGTAATATTAATAAAAAGATAAAAGGCTAATTGTTAGTCAAATTAGTTCAGTAATTAAAATGAATAATTTTAGAAATTATTCTATATAACTATATTGTGTCTTTCAAATTCTATATTATTCTTGCATCATTTAAAAGGGTAAAGTGAGAGGCGAATTAACTTTTTATAAAACTACGATCTGGATGAGCCCATCCTTTAATCAAAAACGTTTTTCTTTCGCAATAGAACCAACTTTTTTGCTATTTATTCAATAGGTCTTAAAATAATAATAAATCTGAAAACTATTACTAAAATATATTACATATAAGGTCATCTCATCACCTGTTATTGATTTCTTGGATAAAAGTATCATGGGTCGATTTTTGTTTGTATATGCATCCAACATTTACATTTTAAATGTTATTTTATCACTTTCATTAATTGCTTAAAGTTTTTAAAAAATCATTAATCAAATATTATGTCTGATGAAGGTTGTAAAAATAAACAAAAAAAGTGATATATTTTAAAGCTTCATAACAGCGAAAAATAACATCTTGAGTGTTTTCACCTGATTTATCTCTTGGGTCATAATTTATGCTGTCATGCAGTATTAAGATTAATTTACTACTTTATGCAATATGACGAATGAAATTGAGTAATTTACTCGTATATCAAAATCGAAGACGAATAATATATTTATTTCATTATAAATTTTTTTTTAAGCTAAACTTCATATTTAATCCTTTTAAAAAACCAAACAAGGGTTTGATAGTTCGCAATAATATTTCAGTAATACTGGTCTACATTTTTCATTTTTTTCGCTTACCCTGAAAGATGTTTTTGATAGGAACTTTTCTGTAGATTACGAATCCGAAAATGTTTTTTTTTTTCAAAAAAGCCGTGAGTGAATAAAAGGGGAAAAAAACATTATTTCGATATTTTTGGACATGTTTTTTTTTAAATAATAGAATGCCAAAGCAGCTCGAAACTTTGAATTCTAAAACGATAGCTTTAAAATATCAGTTATTTAAAACCTTTATTTAGATTATGTTTGGGGAACGACTTCGTCATGACTGTTTTTTTTTTTTTTTTTTGCCATATAAACGAAAAGACCGAACGTTGTATAGAAATGAAACTCTAATGAAGAACTTGTCTCCCAAAGAAACCTTGAAAAGTGTTTTAATTAAATGATATTTTACAAGTATAGTATAGAATTTAAACTTTCATCAAAGCTAATTTTCAAAGTCCTACACTGAAATAATTTATTTCTACTTGATTCAACAATGAGAGTTGGTTAATTCATGTCGGATGAATGTTCTGATTTCACTGATCATGCTTACCAACAATCTTGTTAGGTGAAAATTATAAGCAAAAATAGTTAAATCAACCACAAAATTAGTGTTGGAAGAAAATATTTTTGTAGGTAATACGATATGCGATTACTTATTTTCCCATAATGGTTGAAATACGGCTTTTTAAAATTCGTAACCCTATTATTCTCAAAAATGTTACATGATGGAATTCTTTTTTTTTTTTTTTTTTTAAATCAGAGAATAATAAAAGGTTTACTACAATTTTTTATAGGTATAAAAACTTGTAGACTAGTGTATTTTTAATCCATCTTGAATAAATATAAGTTGATGGATTTTATTAGTTATTGTTGGTAGTTCACCACACAAGGTTACCTATAGATCCATTTTTTCTATTGCTTTTTTTTTCTCTAATAGGTTTTCTGAAAAATATATTGTTTTGCTTTCAATGATTTGATAGTCTGTAACGTCATTCTTTCCACTTTCCTGGATATTTCTATAAATAGAAAACTATAAAAATTCTATTTTATTTCCTTTATTCATCGTATTGGAAAAGTACCATAAAAAATTCGTTTAAACCCCAAAACATATGAAATGATGGTACTTTTAAGGATTTTAACATCTGTAGAATGAAGCAATTGATAAAGTAAATTTTCCCATCAGAAGTTGAGAAATTTCAGATTGGATTTTCTAGACAGGCGTCTCTCGGCGACGTCGGGTGTTCGCAAGGAATCGCGGAAAGCAAGAACATCTGAAACCCATCAATCAAACGTGGCAAAATATACGTGACAAGTTAACCAGTGGAAACGATACAAATGAACTTACGCAATCGCGAGATGCCATCGCGGATGAAAGCGAAAGACGCTCTGGCCGGCAGCCGGCGCAGATGACGTGAACTCGATGGAGCAAAAAATGCGCCTCTCCGTACCATAAAAAGTGATCGATCCGAGCGATGTGATGATGCGATCGCACGAAGCGAAGAAGCCACCGGGGCCCGAAGACACCGCTGAAGAAAGTTCACCCGGTTCAAGTCAATTAGCTGACAATGAGATCGCAATGAGGAGAATCTTTCTTTGGTTGCCGGCGGCGTCATAAAGTCAACTGGCAGTACGCGGCGAAGGCCTTTTGCGCGCCCCAGAGCCTCCGCTGGCGAGGTGCTCATCCGTCGAGGTCGTTTGTTATGAGCGCCAAGAGGAGATCTTCTTCAATGACGCGACACGATGATGAATCTGCCGGATGGCCCGCGGCAATCGGCGGCGCTCATGCAATCTTCAATCCCAGCTACGGGAAAAATTTTAAGAGCAATTTGCATCATGAAGCCGTGCGATTGCTCAGAAAATTGCCAAGGTGAAGGATTCACGCACAATTAACGTATATTGACACATGTACTTAGCATTTTAGGTGATTTCGTTGGATAATCTCCGAATCGGCTCGATTTTGAAGTTCATTGCCTTCAGAGAGGAATATTCACAAACCAAAAAAGATAAATAGTACTACTCCGACGCAAAAGAATTCGCCTACCCGCTTTTAGCATGAGTACTTGTAAGAAGACAAAAAATATCGTCCAAAAACCATAATTCGTTATTTTCAACAAAATTCGTTACAAACTGAAAACAGAAACAAAAATGACCCTAGTGGTCACCAGTTTGTAGCGTCCTCTTTACTTTTCATTACCGTTTTAAAATAAAAAAATCATTTTGATGACCCAATTGCAGAGGGTTTTCAATCTGGGACAATCCCACTCCTGAAGTGTTGCTTAGTAAAAAGCTTATGACCAATATTTAAGAGATCTTGATTTAGAAAAATGCAAACTCTTCTTCATTAATGATATACTCAGAACTAATGTTACAAGACGAAATTCACTAAAGTGTCCATTAAATCGTGCAGAGTAATTCCAATCCCAAATCCGGTTACTAATTGATATAAACACTACAGTGATTGTTTATTCCAAATTATTTAAAATATATATATACGTATAATATAAATATATAATAACATACCACTATTGTAAAGAATTAACGACCTGTTCCAGATGATCATCGAATATATATATTTGTAAAATATGAGAAAACATCTTAACTTATACCTCACTGAAAATCAAAACCTAAAGGCCGTAGCAGGATAAGAGTGGGTGAGCTGGTAAGTTGCTACTGTGTTGGTATTTGTCCCCTATATCAATTTCAAAAAGTGTTTTTTACAGTAGTTATAACGAATTTTTGGAAAATTGAAAAAATTAATTAATTAAATTAATTTCGTTAATTAGAAGAGGGTAAACAAAAAATATTTAAAACTCTAAATTTTTTTTTCTGACTTCCTTTTTGTACCACTGCCATTTTTTTCCTGTAGCATGCTTAGACCAAGAAATTATCGAAAGGGTACTTCATAGTTAAAAAACAAGAAAAATTTGTTCTTCACTAAATGCAAGTATTTAGTTATGAATTTTGATAAAATAAGCACATTTTAAAGAAACTCAGTTGAATTTGAATAAAGATTTTACAATTTTAATTCAACGAATTTCATAGTTAAAAGAGAAGAAAACAGGTTTTTTTTTGGTACAATTCAATTCAATTTATTTATGATTTATGCGATACCTTCCTTTAATTGTAAATATAGTCAGTTACTACTACTAATTTCAATTACATTCATTAAACTAATTGTATAATAACTAAAAAATTATTCCTTTATAATTGCTGAAGTAACATAACTAATGTTGTGCTTATCCAAAATATAAAGATCATCTCTTATAATTTAGAAAAAAGTGTAAAATTGGTCTTAAGATCAGTATTAATTTACATGTAGTTTTTATAGTGTAGGAAAATGGCTTATTATTTTACAATAACTATTGATGACAATTTCTTTAAAGCTCATCTTTTAAATTCCCAAAAACATATTCATCATCTCCAGAGCCGGATTATCAGCTTCACTGTTGGTACGCCACCTATGTTTTGCCCCTCAAAAACTCCGAATTTGAACCAAATACAATACCTAATAATTAAAACTTTTTAGGAAACATTAATTTTCACATTATAGGGCAAAAATAAAACCACGGTTTGGCTCGAAGATCGATTTTCGAAGAACGTATGGTATAGTCTTTCATCATGAGCAATATGCTTATACTGAAAAAGCAAGGACTAAAGCAAGTTTTACACTCCTTGTTTTTATCTTTTAATGAAAATATAAGTGCACGTTTTTTCCGGGTTATATGGTCAGTGGATTAACCCGTTAAGGCCCAAACGGACGCATTTTCATAAGTTATTTCAGCCGCCCTAAATTCTACTACGCTTTGAAATTCAAAAAGGCGGTATCCAAAATGGCGTTTGAAAATCGAAAATTCAATGACATATAATATTATGACTATGAAAAAAGAAATTCTTAATAAATTTATTTAGAAACTTATAATGAACGATGGTATGCTAGGGGGGACTGCAGGCAGTCTAAGACTATTTTGAAAAAAGCCGATCAAGGCTTAACTAAATGGTTGGTGAGCTGCAATAGAAGAAGCATCAGCTTGGCAATCAGTGTCATTACGGGACACTGCAAGCTGAACAAACATCTTCACACTTTGCGGATTGTTGACTCGCCATTTTGTAAATGCGAGCTGGCGGAGGAAACCATGGCCCACTTCCTGAGTTCCTGCCCCCTCTACTTCAGAGCGAGAGCCGATACACTCGGAGCACTTATAGTAGCCACGACAGAGCTACACAATCTTACGTTACTCAAATTAATGAGCTTTGTTAGACGAACCAAACGACTAACGGTTCTTGAAGGGTAACGAGATTAAATCAGATGGCGTTCTTCTTCTGAGGTATGTACAATGGACCACATGGTCTAAGTGCTGGGTATCATCGCCCGCCTCCTGAAATCTACATCTACATTTAGAAACTTATACAGGGAGGTTTTTGGATTCGCTGATTGTGAATCTGAGATCAGAAAAAATACAGAAATCCAAGATGGTGGACGAAATATTAAAATCACATGGATTTGATCAAAAATGTGCACTAAGGGGTTTTTGGGGTCGCTGATTACGAATCTGAGATCTGATTTAAAAAAATCAAAATGGCGGACTCAAGATGTCGGACAAAAAAAATGTAAATCACACGAATCTGAGCAAAAACTTGTACTGAGGAATTTATGACGTTGCGAAAGTAGTAGAGGAGATAATATACTTTATGACACTTACTTTGGGCTCAGAAGATAAAGATGGCGGACGATGGCGGATTTTGGGATCGCTGATTAGAAATCTGAGATCGGATTTTAAAAAAATTATAAAAAATGAGCTGAAAATTGATTGTAGATACACCCGCAAAATATTTTATTACTTAATTATTATTTTTAATTTTTTTGCCGAAATTTTTTTTTTCCAATTTTTTATTTTTTTTTTATTTTTCCTCAAAATTTGCATCCCTTTAGAAACCTACTGCCATGGCGTACTTGGCGTTACCTATAATGCAGGTCTGATAATCTCGCTCTGATATAACACAATAGGAGCAGTTGAAAGCTAATCAGCTATCAACTTAAAAATGGCTATGAGCACCGCCTACCTCTGAAATTAATTACAAAATGATCCCAATCGGTTTTTTTATGTAGAGATTCGGATACCGAATCTTGCGCAAAAAAACACAACTGTTGAAAACAATCCCAAATTGATTAGCACTTACATTTTTTTTTCTTTTTATGAATTAATATACGGATTCAAGTTCCAGAAGGATAATTTCTTCTTTCTTTTATAAACATAAAACAAAATAATGTATTATTTTTACTAGATTAGGAAGGGTATTACCTTCATCATCAATTCAATAATATATTCTTCATGCGATTTATCAGAGAGAAAGATTTGAACAGTGTTCTAAAGCGGATAAGTTTGCAATTAATTCCTTATCGGGAAGCTATGTAGGAAAATAAATGAAATTTCATAGCCACAGTCTGCAGTTTTAAACTTTGTCGTGTTTTACTTTGGGTCGAGCATTTAATAGCTGTTTGCTCAAAACCATATTTTGAAAGCCAAAGAGTTCGATTTCTCAAAGCCTCTGTACTAATATTTATGACAGGAATGTAGAAATTTTTTTTTTAATATGATGAAGAAGTATTTGTAACTCAACCAAAATTTTATGAGTATAATATCTAGTAAAATATTATGGTTTGATAATTCTTTCTTTAAGATCCTGTAATTTTCTTAAGGTATACTCTATGAAATTTATTAAGATATAATTTTTTAGATTAGATTTTGAATCTTTCACACGTTACAATGGGCCGCTATATCCTTTCACCCTGTGCTAAGTAAGTTTAATAATGTCGAATTAAAACAATTGATAAATTTTTAGTCGATTTTAAATGAAAAGCTAAAATTTGAATGGCTCAAAACAAAATTCGAGGGATTCGTAGAATGGTGTCTATTTAGGAATTTGAAATTAATTTTAAGACGTAGTGGATTCTTTATAAAATAAAATTTAAGACTGATTCAGAAGTACGTATATGATACAATATCAGAGTATTAAAGTTAATATACAATAAATTATAAACCACACAACAAAAATTATGGTATTGCGTAAGTCGTTACTAAATTTACTTTTGTCCGAATAAATTATCTAATTTATTGCTAGATATATTTAAATATTTGTTTGTGCATATATTTAAGTCGCACTCTATAAATGGACGTCGCGGAATACAAAAAGATAAATGACCTAGCCCGGATCAGAAGTAGCACCTCCTTTCGTCCGCCAAATCAATTATTCATGACGCTGAATTTGTTAAAAGTAATAGCCATCAGCGGAGATTTATGGGCGAAGTAAGGTGAAGCTCGATCCTAAGAGACCCTCCGCGAATTTATTTATTTAATCGATTGGCGGCTGCGCGTATCTCAGCTATCTCATGCAATTAACGATTTAAACCGGCATTTTTGGTCAGGTAAACATCTTTTTGCTGCACTTTTGCTGAATATTTATGTGATATTCACATAAATTAGTTTTTTTGGGGCCCCACGAAAACGGCAATTCGCGAATTTCTGCACGGAAAATATGCGATTGTTTCTCGATTAGGCAGAAACCGGAATGTATTACAATGTTCTCTTCGGATATTTTCCTGTCAGTTTCTGGTTTAATTTATTTCTTGATAGATATCTACAGCACTAATCTACTGAGATTATTAGATGTTTACATTTGCATGAAGCAGTGAGTCGACAAGTTACAAAAGAGGGTACTGAAGTTTGACCAGTCGTTTTCTTCCTCAGGTTTTTTTATGTCTTGCGTCGCAACGACAAGATCACTGTTTTATTGCTAGAACTGATTGCGAATCACCTGTTTCCCAGCTCAGACTATGCCCAGCTGATTTTAATTGGTTTTTTAATTATACCTACCAAGGTTACTTTGGCATACTCAGGCATAAATGCACTTTTATCAGAGGTAAGCTTCATAAAAATCAGTCATGCAAAACGTTGTTATAATTTTACTGCGAACAGAAATATACCATCCTCAAGGCATCGTGATTTATGGCCTACTGAGAAAACAATCATTTTAGTAATTTTAAAATATTAAGTGCCAATGGGCCGAAGATGTACCATATATTTTGCTTAATTATTTGAGACGTTGAAGTTGCTGGATTCAAAATTGCTACTAACTTTACTAACTCTATGTGTATAACGATTATTAATGTAGATATTAATAACATATCGAACAAAATTGATTTGAACCCTATGAAATTTCTATGAAAATTAGTACATGTAATATACTTGTACATAGTACATTTTAGAGATGCTGCTGTTAAATAAGTTGACAACATTAAGGAGTTAATTATGAAATTTCCTTTAAAATTGTTTGATGAGACATGGCTGCAAATACTGCTGGTGTTTAATATTTTAGAATCAATATAGCGAACAATAAAACCGGGTTGAAACTATATAATTTCAATAAAATTAGTACTTGGCAGTTTTTGGAGACAGTGTTTAGGCGGCATTCAAGTATAATGTAAACAGGCTTAGCGGGTGGGAAGTTGAGTTTCTTCTTACTTTGGCTGACAGAAGGCAAGGCGAGAGACTATAAATCTTAAGTTAGGTTAAAACTACAAAATAAGAGATAATCTTAACAAATAAGCATGAATATGTGTCCAAAATTGGCAGTCTGAAGTTTTTTAAGTAGGTAAATAAAAATCCACTATATGTGTTGTTTTTCTCTACTTATACATTGAGAATAATATAACTTTTGTTTAAAATAAGAAAATAATTGATGGCATTGCTTAATTTTATTTTTTTTTTAAAACCTATTTCTGCCTGTTGCTATATAATGACCTAATTAACAATTAAAAATTAACAATTTTTAATTTTTTTTTCTTGAAACCATTCAACAAGTAATATTCCTCGTTATATTGAATATACAAAAATTTCAATGAAAAAAATATTATAGCAGGTTTTAATTTGAGGAATATAATAATAATTAATAATAATTTATATTTATTCTCTATTTGAAGAATATAATAATAATTTATATTTATTCTCGACGTATCTACAGAAATATGCAAATTTTCACATTAAAAACGTACATAACAAAAATATATGCGTATCGCAATTTAACGCGCACGAGAATTAATGTGCATAATGAGAGATGCTGATGGAAACGAAGATGCTGTTAATAATCCAACTGAATCAACAAATTCAAGCCAGACATTTGAAAATACCTCTTGTTAATAATGTTGAAACTTGAATACAGAGCCCGTGGTCTAAAGATTAATAATTCTTAGTTATTCAATTTAAAAGTAGTTTTTAATTTAAAAAAAAAAGTTATTCGTTTTAATTCTGACATCTAATAAGAAAAATTCTTACGTTTTATCATTTGGGAGAGGGGGAAGTCAACATTTTTTTTTTCTTATAAAGTTGGATTGGGGGTCTGAAATCAACAAACGAATTATACTTACGTAATACTTGAACGACCCCTTAATCTGGTTTTAAATTATATGAAATTTGTTTGAAAATCATTTGACAAGTCACATCTCTAAAACTGAAGAAAATTTCTTCTTAGTTTACTTTTAGAAAGTACTCCTATAAAATACTTGTCTCTATAAAAAATTCTGATAAAGGTTAAAAATAATTGATATTTTATTTATATCAATCAACTATCATTTTATAGACATTTTTCAATTTTTAGAGAACAGGGCATTGAAATAATCGAAATCTCTACTAAAATGTAGTTTTCAGTAGCTTTGACATTACGGACAAAATATAACAGCACTAGCGTTATTAAGCTAACTTCACTCCGTACTTTGAATTGTAAGAACTGCAACGGCGATTACTATTTGTTTGATGTATTCCTTTAGTGTAAGTTCATTAGGTCGAGAACCAAAGCTCTCTGTATTAAACACGTCGTGTCGGTCGCAAACGTGCGCTTGAATTATATATTTGTGTTATTTTTCATTCAATAAGTTTCGTCTGTATGAAATTAGTTAAGTAGTTCATGAATTTTTGAGCCAAACGTTTCAGCTCATTACTTCTCTTACATTTAAGTATGATATAAATGTTGTTTGTTATGTATAAAGTCGAATAATGTCACTTCAGACTTCAGACGGGCGATTTCAACGATTTTTAAAGCGGGAATTAAGTAATGCAGGATTCTTTTGGCCTCTGGGAATTATGTAATGATTATTTAAATTATAGCAAAGTTGCACTAATCGTTACTTTCGTATTAGTATTGATTTCGAGTTCATTGGTCGGAAGTAACGATTAGGACAACTTTGCTATAATTTAAATATTCATTTTATAATTCCTGGAAGAATTTTACCATGAAATTCTCACTTTTTATCCCTATCTCGTAAACAACAAGAGGTACAGAAAAAGTGAATATGACAAACTTGTAGAAAATTCAATTTTCTAAAAAATGTTCTTGAACATCAAATCGCTAACATCGATATTTCTTGAGATTATGGGCTGTGAAGTTGAGGTAGTGTGGAATTATCATGGATTATTGAGCTAAATTGTAGAAACACTACCTCAACTTCAAAACCCAATATCTCAAGAAATATCGATGTTAGCGATTTGGTGTTCGAAACTTTTTTGTAGGAAATTGAATTTCCTACAATTTTGTCATATTCACTTTTTTCTGTAACTCTTGTTGTTTACGAGATAGGGGCAAAAAGCGAGAATTTCATGGAAAAATTAGGGTTAGTGACCCGTACTACCTCGCTGGTTGGAGTTAAGGTTACCTACACCGCAATGGACACTTTTGTAGAGCATTGAATTCTGAAGAAACCCTACCATTGACCAAGATTATACCATAAAATGCCTCTGAGCTGTAGAGTTTTGAAGAAAAATAATTAAAATGTACGTGTATTTTATATGGGAAATCTTTATACGCCTTGGTCTAGTACTTAATATTAATATTAAAGGCTCCAATTTTCAGGGAATTTTTGTTTAGGTATTTACCACAAAATTTCGAGGTGGGACTGAAAAGAAAAAAAATAGTCGCGAAAAAAAAGCACCCTAGTGTGACATAATGGCCTAATTTATAAGCTCCATAAATTATATTTGTCGCACTTAAATTGTAAAATACTTTTTAACCGATAGGTGATTTGGAGTATTCATCGATATTTAAATGTACCTACTCCTTGTGCAAAATCCCTGCTAGAGTTCCTCAAGGCGTTTAGGGTCCTTTATTGCATAATATTTACATATCTGATTTTCAACATCTCCCAAATTGCCAGTTCTCTATGTATATACGACACATAAATTTGTTTTCTTTCTAGAAATGCATCGAATATAACGTTTAATTACTTTAAGAAGTGGACAATTAAATTAAATTCCATTAAAACCCAAGCCAGTTACGTTACCCGTAGAAGAAAACAGAAATTTTTACATGAGCAAAACCTTGAAATTAACTTATCACGCATTGAATGGTGTAACAAACTAAAGTACACATTCGATAAAAAATTATTATTCGATAAGCACATTCAAGTTACAGTCCAAAAAGTGGAAAATTTGATTCAAATCAATTCGGACCTAAGTGTGAAAAATAAATAAATTATATATAAAGCTATTTTCTCTTTTACTCTATGGTGCTTCTATCTGGGCTGACAGTGCTAAAGCGCATAGCAATAAGTTTCAAAGAATGCTAAATAAAACCATAACGATGAATGTGTAATCTGCCATGGTTTTTCTCTACACGAAAGTTATATGATAACTTGCAATACCGATTTTTTTTTCAGATGAAGTTTCTGACGTGCATAAACACTTTGTAAAAAGTGCCATGTCTCATCAAAATAAACACATCTCAAAATTGTTTTTATAAATCACTATAATTTTATCATTAATTTAATGAAATAGTAAGGTATAGGTAAGATAGTTGTAAGATTTAGTGAGGGTTTAATTTTTTAATTTTCGCTTCACTTATAATACTCTATTTATTATCTCTTCATTAGTCCGCATGTACATCAAAGATTGTAAGGAACTAAGAATAGAATCAGAGAAGTGAGAACTTTGACTACTTGGAGGTTTATTTTCCAAGAAAAATTTTTTTCAGCTAGCTGATTTTCAATGCCCAGTTCGAAACCGATTAAATTTAGAATAAATGATTTCCATTGAAAAATGAAGGAGATATGAGCTGAACCCATCCAAATTCCCTGATATTGTAGAATTATACATATAAGTAGTTAGGTATTAAACTTTTCAACCTTTTAAATTTTCACTTTTCAACCTTACTTTTTTCTAGAACGTTAGGTGATTATACATTTCCATTTTCAGATCCATAATCTAAGGAAAAAATACTATCAAAAACAGCTATTAATTTCCTGGGTTAAGGAAAAACGTAAAATATGCAGACCAGTGAATTTTAAATAAGAGATCAAGGAACTTAATTTAACGTAATGGTGCAGGAACGTTAAACGTATAAAACATATATTTTTAAAGACAGCCAATTTTAAGATCTAGCAAACTTGAAATCCCCTTGAAATCGGCTAATTAGGTAAGTGTAGACATAAACATATTTATTTTTCTCCGAAGAGATAAATCAATAGCGAAATTACGCAAATAGTCAAAGTCAACAACTAAATCTCTGGGCTTAGTGGAATTAATTCTTTGTATTTGCCTTTTATTACTTCTGTTGAATTAGTTCATTAAGATCTTCGATTCTTCGATCCCAGGGGCAAAATTAATTGCATTCTTGCACGAAATCATCTTACAAATCTTTCTCTTCTCTTTCGTGTGCATTAAGCTCCCCAAAATCCATAAGGTCTTATTTCATTCCGTGTTAACTGTGTTGTCGTTACTAAAAGCTACTCAAATTACGAACCTTACCTCCGAAGGTTAGGTAAGCAATAAATACCAGTCAAAGAACATCTCATCGGCTTTACCATGTTCACGCAGCAATCCGAAACTCGTACTCGAAACAGCTTCACCACATTCGACTGAATGCTGCTCGTCATTTTAATTTCGTCACGTAGAAACAATCAAAGTCAAAGCCAAAATAATTAGCCTCCTCTGCAACTGCAGCCGCGGATCTTTTCTGGCCGGCTAGTTCTAGCCATAGTTTGGCCATTCTAGGCCCAATCGTTGGCTCTCGGTGCTCTTAGCTTCTATTTTTCGTTTGTTTCATTCTCTTGTTGGCCGATAAGATTACAAAGTTCAAAGCCCGTGCCCGTTAAGTGGCCTTTTTATGTGGCCAGAGCCGGAGACCATGATTCTTTAGTCTATAGTATACCTTGGATTCATCCTCCTTCAAATAGCAATCAAAACGGTACAGCGCGATCGGTCCATTCGACCACAAAGTGTGGGTACCTAAAACCTAAGGCCAAGAACTCAACTGAGCTGAACTGTATTGTTCTGTCTGTCGCTTCTTTTTCTCGAGAAACCCGGCCCGATTGCGAAGGAGATCGATCAAATCGATTAGATTGCAATTATCGTTGCTGGAGTGTATGCTGCTCGCGATGCGGACGTACCGAGGAGGCTGTTCTGCTCCTTTACTAGAATTTTTAGCCTAAACATTCTAATTGAGACGAAAATCGTTTCGGGCATGATTGGTAGCTGGGCATCCATTGTATGCACACACACTATTCCTTTTTTTTTTGTTTTCTACTATACCCATTTTCTCCTCGATCAGATGGGAATTTGTTCGGATTCGGGTCTTAATTGGATGCCTTTGTATACTTTATGAGGTCTCCAGCGGCAGTAAATTTTCGCTGGTACCATTGTAAAACTTTTTGAAGACAAAATCGTTGAAGGTGGAAAATTGCCAGTAATCGTCTAAAAGGGAAGATGGTATATAAAAGTCAGTTTTGTCTTGAATCGTTGTAATCAACTTTAATTGAATGATCGCCACTGGCCATCTACTGTCCAGTCACGCTGTCGATCCCACTGGACACGTGTACAGTGCTGTGAAAACAAGAAAAAATAAAGTTCCCAAAACCTTAAACCTTTCAAGTGCGAACCTATTACCGCCTGCACCCTTTTGTTTATATACTTATATGCAGTACCACCCGCGAATGAAAGATGATCGGAAAGATGTCTCCAATAAATTTTGCGACTCTTACTTCGTCTTCTCGGGGTCTTGCTTTAGAGTGTGTCATATTAACGACTTTTAGTATTTATTACCTCTTTCTACCGCATAATTTATGTGTTTGCTCTACGAAATTTGACAAAGTTTTTGCCATACTTTGTTGAGGCTTGGCTATTTCTTGGAGTCTCTCGAGTGTTGTTGTTATAGCGCCCTGTTACTAGTTAAATTATTGGAAGGACGTTGGCGTGATTTATGAACATTCTTTTTATTTTTGATTGCCATTAATAATTTTTCATCTTACGTGAGCAATTTATGTCTTTTGCAAAAGATGAAAGAAAATGTTCATTATTCATTTGAAAAGACCAGGAAGAGAAGCAGCTCTGTGTGTACTATTTTAGAAATTAAAATGTTGCTCTGTGCTACCTTCAAATGGTACTTTTATCTGATTGGTCTCGGGATCCGCCTATGTAAAGTAGATAGGGTCAACCCAAAAAGATCAAATTAACCGTTTTTAATGTTCTTAAAGCCACAGTTAATAGAATTTATCGCTAAAATGTTTAATATGGAATGGAAAAAATAAAACATCTTTTGTAAGAGAAAAGGGTGAGTATCGATAATTTCCTAAAAAAAAGTATGCATTTAAATCTACAAATTATAATATTTGACCTTTATTAGATGAACATTATTTGATGTACTACTACCGTCTAGAATTTTCAAAAAATCTAAATTATTTTTCGATTCCTTATACTCTCAAGAATCACCTCCTAAAATGTTGTAAAGAAATCTATAACAGAAACAAAATTATAGCAGTTTATAGTTGTATCATTATTATAAATGAAACGCAACAAAACTTTAAACGAGTTTTTCTCGAAAAGACTTTTGTCCAATTGGCCGCTAATTAATGTCCGGATTAACTGAACTGATTTGAATAAATTCTAGTGCGTTTTGTTTATTAAGGTGTCCTGTGTCGTAATCTACCACAACTTGGCATACAAATAAAAATAAAGAAAAATTGGCAAGAGAAAAAAGGTACTACTACTACTAAGGCTTACTTTTTGACTAACGATGCAATAGTAGATTACGTGAAGTCTTCCTTTTTAAGATGTCGTTTGATTATTTTGTTTCAGACTTGTCAATCCTGAGATTAACTGGCGGCTATATAACAACCTTTTTTTTGTAGCACTTGACTTTGTCGCACCTGCAAATAAGACAAAAAATTAAAAAATGTTTTCTGTATTTTATAAGGGTCTTATAATTTTGTAAAAAAATTTTATTTCAATGTTTAATGAATGGGCTGAGAGAAAAATTGCTTTTTTTTTGGATCTCTAGACGGTAGTAGTACCTTAAATGAAAATGTTTTTATTTTTTAAACACTGAATAGATTATGAACGAAAAGTAGAATTTCATGCATACTAAATTTTAAGAATATGTCATATATTTCAAATTTCTTAAGAATATCTAGAAGAATTTTCAGTCTAACAAAGATTTTGATATAATAAAAAAAAAAAAAATCAATAGCATAGTACAGCTGTGTTGTTTTCGTTTTCGTTTACCCCAAACAATCAAAAATTTTTGTATTGAACCAAAGCTTACTAACAACTCAGAAGAATAAGGTTGGGCAATTTAAACAAGATAAATTTTTAAAAATCACGCCATATATATTGCTGAAATTCTGTAAATGTTTAAATATTTTCGTTGTTCAGTACCAACTAATAATAATAGTTAATCCTAAATTTTATTCTTAAACAGACCTCATATCACATTTATCGGATTAGAATTCATAATGTGTTTTGTTGTGCAAACAACGCCCGACGAACTTAAGGTTGACGATGATGTTTAATCAGTTTGATTTTAACTTCTGATATTGTTGCCTAACCAATCTTTTGTCCAACTTTAACCTACTATCGAATTTAGTAAAACGTGGTTAAAACTTACGATCTTCATAATTCATCAACAATTGTTGGACCAATTTTCACGAAGTTCTTAGTTAAACAAAAATTCAGTCAGCATTTCAGAGCGGAACTTTATGATAGAAGTTTGTTTCTGCGTGCTTTTTAGGGTTCCGTAGCCAAATGGCAAAAAACGGAACCCTTATGGATTCGTCATGTCTGTCTGTCTGTCCGTCCGTATGTCACAGCCACTTTTTTCCGAAACTATAAGAACTATACTGTTGAAACTTGGTAAGTAGATGTATTCTGTGAACTGCATTAAGATTTTCACACAAAAATAGAAAAAAACAATAAATTTTGGGGGTTCTCCATACTTAGAACTGAAACTCAAAAATTTTATTTCATCAAACCCATACGTGTGGGGTATCTATGGATAGGTATTCAAAAATGATATTGAGGTTTCTAATATCATTTTTTTCTAAACTGAATAGTTTGCGCGAGAGACACTTCCAAAGTGGTAAAATGTGTATCCGTGATAAAACTAAAAAAAATATATGATGTACATTACCATGCAAACTTCCACCGAAAATTGGTTTGAACGAGATCTAGTGCGTAGTTTTTTTTTAATACGTCATAAATCGTAAACCGCAATTTACCTTTCATTCAATCAACTCAAATATAAAAATAAAAAAAAAACATTTAATTTCATAAACATAACCGTGAACCATTATTTTCTGATAATAACAAGAACTTTTATATTATGTTACTTGCTGCTACGGAACCCTTCATGGGCGAGTCCGACTCGCACTTGGCCGCTTTTTTTTATATTCGAGGAAATAGCATTTGTAAATTTTTTGTTTTTCTTAAACTTAAAATTATTTATTTATTGATAGGAATAACATCAGTTTTACTCGGGAACTGAGCCTATATGGCGTCATTCTTATAAACAAACAATTTTGTTCTGAATCCTTTGATTAAGTACTAGTTTTACATATTTAGAATATGTATATTAACAAAATTCTGTATTGATCGCTTGAGCAGTATCTGAAAAGAAGTATAAGTATTTTTGAATGAAAGTTTGACAAAATGTTCATGAAATTTTACCCAATTATTCATAGAAACAACGAGCAAAACAAAACACTACAATAATACAATTAATTCAAATTCTAGGTTATCAAAAAATGTTTATTAAACAATTTTCCGTTGTTCAAAAGAACCAACCTTATTATTTGGCGCATTTTTTATCTTCGAGTTTGGTTATTTTTACCAATGTATCAAGAATAGAAATATAAAATTTTTGAAAAACTGCATTAAATTGCCATGTAAAATTTCAAATTTTGAACTGAAAAATTTTCATGTATTGTTAGTTATTTTTTATTCGTGATACATTTCAATTCAAGGCATGATTTCTACCTTTTTATGATTTACATTTTAATATCAATACGATTATTTAGAAATTAAGTGCGTTTGAAATTCTAAATTCGGCTTCCATAATACTGAAATATTAAATTTTGGTTTTGTTTTTATCAATAATAAATAATGTAATTATTAGTCCTTTAGCTGTGTTTTTCTCACCTATCCGACTCTGTATACATGTACATACTCTGTACATAACATTGGAATTTAGAAGCGAATATTTGTAGATATGATTTTAAATTTTTCATAAAAGCCATAAACTTTCCAAAAGTTATGCCCATGCAACCGTCAAAACTTGATCCAAAAATTCTTAAATCCTTCATTTTTTCATGTTTCTTCTCTCCCTGAAAGTGTAATAAAAAAAATGTTATAGTTTTTTTTTATAAATTCCAAATCCGAAAACGCAAACTTTGGTAACATTTTTAAAATAAATTAAAGTTAAAAATTGTAATGTAAATAGGTCAATTTGGGAAATTTGTTGTATATCGTAGAAGCTCCGAACACAACTTCCAGTTAATTTTTTTTAAATATTTCCAAAAATTGCTAAAATATTTTCTTTTCTTTACTTTTTAAATCTTTTTTCGAAAACACGAAGTGATAAAATATTTACATTTTATTTGTTAAAGTTATACAACTATTTTTGTTTTTAATAATTACTCAAATTCAGATTTAACATAGTTTTATTCAAATACGAAAATAACTACCTCAAATTGCAGTTTTTTAAAAAATGTAAAAAAATTTTAGTTTGCAATATTAACAGTAATTTCTGATAATAATTGGGAAAATCATTTAGAAAATAACTACTTAAATACGACCATAATCATTTGAAGAGCCAAAAGAATTTTAGAAACGTATAATAAATTTTTTGTTAAAAAAATCTAATTTCTTGATAAACCCCTTGAAATAAAAAATAATAAAACATGGGAAAGGGTAATAAAAGTGGTAATTTTCTGACTGATGGTCTTTAATGATTTAATTCGACAATACCTCCATTACATGGAAATAGTCAACTACATAATAAAGCAATTTTGAAATCAAACCATCAGTCTGTTGGACATTTTACCCGTGAGTTTGGTGTGTAAAAACACATGCCTGGTCAGTTTTGTCCATTAAACAAGAATACAGTTGACAGAAATCATAAGTTCAACGCGCCATAAGATATGGTTATTAGAATTCCGTGACAATGTCGTTACCACCGAGCCTTGCAACATATTCCGGGGCCGACATCATCACAATATAACAAGAGAGCACAAATTCCTCGCATCGTGTTCTGCCCGGCAAAGTTCGTTCTAAGAAAAATCTCTTTTTATACTGATTTTCTTGAATTAACTGTCCCATGACCGCGCTTAGGAAGCCATAACGATATTTTTTCTCCTCCTCCTCCTCAGTAAATATTTATCTGACGTTAAACTACCATAAAAGTTTTTTGCTCCGACTGCCCCAGAATTAATGAGACATTTTTATAGTAAAACAAAAAGTTTTATTAACTTCGGGACTGAAATGAAAGCTTAATCGACGAGGTCCATGCAAATGAATGACTGACATTTGTCACAATCCATTGTCGATATATTCAAGAAAAATCGGTTCCAATTTTAAGACAGTTTTTCAGCCAATTACCATCGACACAAATGTTTGTATCTCGGCACGATTTTATCTAAATCCCGAGGACTTGCACCACGAAATCTGAGAACGAAATAAGTTCTTAAAGGGAACTGAAACAATCATTAGTAAATTATTTTGTGAAATGCTACTGGCGAGGTAAACTCTCAATGCTAAGTGGTAGCGGCAGCTGGGCTAAAAAACGTTTTTATAAAACGACTAAAAATGAACATGGGCAACATTAGATCACCAGATTAATCTATAATTTGGCGTATAAATAACAATCAGTCAAATAGGTTGCTTTTGAACTGCCCTGCTTGCTGCAATATTTCTTTTATGGTCTAAAGATCAACCTAAATAACGTCACGTTAGCAATTTTAATTTTTGGTCACAGCTAAATATCTAATTTTAAAGACACCATTCATCAACTGCTGATGGATGATTATTGTTGAGGAAATCAGCCAAGCTGGCAATAAATATCCAGGGGTTCTTGCCAGCTACCTTTATGATTTTGAAATTCTCATATAATTAAGCAATTTTAGAACAATTTCGGAACTGTGGGTGAGATTTATTCGCCTCCAATGGTGTCTATCAGTTCTATCTGATCTTGCGTGTAATGGGACGCTTAATCACAGAACTTTTAACTATAATTGTTGTAATATTTCTCTATAGCGACATTTGAGCGGAATGTTAATAAGAAAATTATTAAACTTCAAAGATTTCAAGTCATCTAATTCTTCTAAAAATAGTAGCTTACTTCATTGCGAATTTTTTATATAATATATTTTAGATGTGTTGGTCCAAAAAGCACAATTTGATTTGTGATAAATAATGCATCGAAAACCTCTGTAAAAATGTATCGAAAATTATAACAACTTTCAAGGTACGAGTAATAGGAGTTTAGAATTTCATGGATTTCAAATGATAAGGTACTAGCAATCGTTAAATTGGAGTCTAGGCTTCTTGCTGAGTAGTTATTTCAAGATGCGATTGTGTTAAATGCTAAACTTTGTGGTATTTCCAAAACAAATGTGTTCTCGTAGGTCTCGTTAACCCATTAATGCGCAAAACGAGAATTTTGTGCACGCAAGTTCAATTGTAAGGGAGAATGGGGCAGTGTGAAACAGGGGCAGTGTGTAACAGGGGCAGTGTGTAACAGATGGCTCCATTTCGAATATGGCGCGTCCAAAACCAAATGTGAATGTGTATTTTCTTCCTATTGGACGACCTCTTTCGTTTGCAATCGAGAAAGCGGTGCTCGGGAACGTGTCATGGCGAAGTGGAGGCGGCGAAATCAGGCTCGCCTTGCAAACAGGTAATTCTGACATTTCACCCCCTAATTTTTTCGGGTTGGAGTCAATCGGGGCTCGATTACTCCCCAAGTAATGATTTTCTATCGAAGTTGAACACTTTGGTCATGCAAAATGACCGTTGTCGATTACATAACCTGAGGGGCCTTTGTCTCACGGAGCCTAGACCAAAGCTCTGTACCTCGGGGCAGTGTGTAACAAAAGCAAACGGGGCAGTGTGTAACAAACGCAGGCCTGCGAATATCGAGCTCCAGGAGGTACTTAACGGTCTTAGGTGCGCATGGTAGTCAGAAATTACCTTCGTAAGGTTCTAAACTAGATATATAACTTCATTCCAGCCTTAATTCATGCATATTTTGGGTCTTAGGCCGAAATTCCAAAATCTGTTACACACTGCCCCACTCTCCCTTACGATTCGAATAGAAAATTGGTGTGATTTTCTTCCAAAATTGTATATAAAGGGTTTTTGGGGATGATCTTTCAGAAGCTGGCATTTGTTTTCAATAAAAGCTTCAATAACTATTGATTTTTTTTGGTCTGTTTTTTTTCAAAGTCGATTATATTGACGTTGCTGCTATTGGATGATCATATAACTACCAGAAATCGCGGTCCGAATGTCTAAACTTTCTTAAACCATGGTTTTGAAAGTTTTTTTTTGCTTTGCTTTTTGCAAAATGGTAATTTTGTACAGCAATGTAATAAAAAACTTTGGAATTTTTTTAACACAAAAAGGATCAACTTTACAAAAAAATGTATATAACAGAAAATGCTTAAAATTAGCCAAGAACACGTGTTAATTATTTCAGAATTAAACATTCAACTATTTTTGGTTTTTTGGATTTAGCCAGTTTTTGAAAAATCCAAAAATGTTCCGAAAATTCTGAAAAAATTCACACACACAAAAGAAATGCCAGATTCTGGATGAGCATACTCAAAAACCCCCTTATACGATTTTGGGAAAAATCGCCCCAATTTTCTATTCGAATTGTACAATTGAACTTGCGTGCACAAAACTCTCATTTTGAGCATTAATGGGTTAATTTGGATTATGCCGTCAAACTTTTAAAATTGACAACAATTAAAAATATTTTTTTTTACATTTCATACCAATGCAGTTCATTTACTGACTGAGGAATTTTTTTCGCAATGAATAATTTAATTATGCTCTTTTTACTTTGAATTGTCAGCATTTATTCAGCGTTTATTGTATTTAGAAGTACAGTTGGATTTATAAATAAAAAACTTTGAGTTTGTAAACTCAATAGGATCTGCAATAATAATGAAGTCCTTTAAAATTTGAATGTGACCAAATATTGATAAGTTAAACACCCAATTATTTATAATAATTAAATTTAAAATTTAGAATTCTTTAGTTAAAATTGCCATGCAATTTACACTTCGCACTTACTATTTTTGCCTAAAAAGTAAAAAAAAATATTTATAATCCTTAATGCTGAAGAAAACAACCATACAAGAGTGGCGGCATATTTAATTGAATAACAAAAAAGGATAGGTATCTATTCTATATCACGTAGCGCATATAACAGCACGATAAATTTTTAATTTTGTTTTACAACTGATCAAGCACTAAATGCACTAGATGCTAGATTTGGATAACTTAGTAACAATTTTCACTATAGTAACTATTTTCAATTCTTATATAATATACACTATTTAAAAATCATTGCATAAAACAAACACTATTAACACACTGCGGGAATTTGGAATGTATTTTAACTGATGGTTAACTCTGTTGATATAAATGGGACAGAATTAAATAATAGGAAACTTTTGCAGTTGCTGTATTTTTGAGCAAAAAAGAAAGCCTAAACAATGAACTAAAATTAATAACAATGATAAATTTTGTGCTAAACCTTAGTGTTGCCTTAAGAATATTACTGACTATACCAATAACTGTGTCAAGATGAGAAACGAGTTTCTCTAAATTAAAATTAATTAAAAACTTCTCACGTTCCACTACCACGCAAAATCCTCTTAATAGTTTAACCATTTTAGCGTTTGAGCATGAAATTGCTGATCAAATAAACTTAAAAGAGATAATAAAAAAGTTTGCAGAGTTAAAAGTGAGAAAAAAAAAAGGTTTGTGTGATTTTACCGTGGTTGATGTTACTTTTGTTTAGTTTTTATAGGATATAAATTTTCTTTGTTTGATTGTGCAGTAATACATTTTTGTAAAAAATAGCATTAAAAATGCATCCGGTTAATAATTTGTATGTAGCTACAAGTTTTTAATTTTTACTGTTTTGCACTTGTTAACTGTGAATTTTATGTTATATTTATCTTTCTAAATTTATTAAATATTTAAAATAAAATATATTATTAATAAATGTATATGTTTAAGGGGCGACGTAAATGCTAGAGTGGGCGATGCACTGATTCAATATCTATACTTTTTTGTTTTTCATAAAGATTTGGTTTGGTTGAAATTGGGTTTAAAAAAACTTATCGGACGATTGACAGAAAAAGCTCAATTTTCAATAGTTTAACTAACGTGAAAAGCAAACGCTAAATTAAACAGTTGATAACATTAATGTTTTAATATTCCTTTATGATTATCGTTATATTTGCTTCTATCCGTATTGAATCCGTCAGCAAATTTTAAACCTCTATCAACTTCGACATTATCTTTCATAAGAGCTCAAATTTTTAGTTCTATAAATCGAAATAATAAAAGATGGTTATTTTATTTCCAATGCAAAACCATTTTCCGCTCTCTTGTATTGCTTGTCACTCAGACTTCGTTACCTATCACTGTCACAAAGTCAAAAATTGTCGCTTTTGAGTTGTCTATGTCGATTTCAGATGACAACGAGAATATTGCGATTTTTTATATTTGTCGATGTATACTACACCGACAAATGTCACTGTGAATGACAATGAGAGTACCGAATCAGTAGGCTCACGTCATATGGCATGAATCAGAATCAACATCTCAGCTTTGAAAATGTGCCTTCACTATTCGAGTCCAGATAAATAGATTCACTGAGAGAAAAGAACTTTTTAACAAGAAATTAAACAGACGAAAAAAGAAACTAAAAAGCGAAAAATAAATCTTTTTAGTCTTAACAACTAAGCTCCTAAAATAATGTAAATAATTTTGAGTTGGGGCCAAACAAATCGCGATTTCACGTTGCATTTTTATGTTATATTTTTAATGTAATTAATTTTGTTTTAATTGTTTTAATTTGTAAAGTAATTTAATGGTGCCGACTCAAAATTAGTTACTTAAATTAGTTTAGGAACTTAGTTATTAAGACTAAAATGGTTTATTTTATTTTTCGTTTTTCAGTTCCTTTTTTCGGCGGTTTAATTATTGGTTAAAAATTTTTAATTTTTTAATTTTTTGTGACTAAAATCTACTAATTACTACTTAGGGATGAAATTTTTTTTTAAATTTAAGTGGAACCAACTTCTAGGTATTGATAAAAAAAAAATCATCGAAATCGCACTACTCTAACAAAATAGGTATGTTTTGAAGAAAGTTAATTTGTAAATGAAAAAGTGCTGTGAAAGTCAAAAATAATCATTTTTATCTGATCAAGCACAAATTTTTTTAAAGACTCCGCCAAATTACTGCAACAATATTTACGAAATTTAATCACAAAATCTTTAAATCAAAAAATATTTCCACTAGTCAAACTAAAATAAACACGAGTTGATAAAATTTCGTAAGTGTTTGTAACAGATATTTAACGTAATCAGAGGAGGCCCTATTACCAAGTGAGATTGCGAAGGAAATTTTAAATCAAGGCACACCTTTAAATGGCAGTTTACATGAAACATTTGTCTTCACACAAAAATGTTTACATTGACTTTACGTAAGAATATTTTAAAAATGAAGTTATCAATTGCAAAACAAGAATTATCTGTTTCTTGTTTTAAAAATGTGTATTATTTCATTACAATAACTTAAATGTTTAAAGTTTTTCGACATCCATTCAAGAAACTGGTCATAATTATCATAATTGAAATCATTTTTTAGTAATTGTTTCGTTGAGACGATTCAAGTAGATTCAATTTATCATCGGTGATACATATTGATAAAGTAAAAGGAGGCTATTCTATCAAGGAAGGTATCTCGACGAGTCACTGCCTGAATTCTACATCTACATTTAAGAGGTACGATTTTTTTTTTTTTTTTTTTTTTTTTTTTTTGCGGAAATGCGTTTTTTGGGGGTATATTATATATATATACAGGGTGTCCAGGAAATAGTGCGCCAAAATTATGGGGATGGTAGCTTGGGTCATGACCTACTAGAATATCAAAATATGACCTTAGTGAAAACCTCACCGTTTTCGAGATATTTGGGCTTTTATGAAAAATTAAATTTTCACTACCTTTTGTCAGATTATTGACTAGTAGGTGCACATAAAAAGACATGTTATCAATTTTTTGTTTTTTCTTGCTAAAATATTCTAGATAAGTTGCCCTACCTGGTAAGCATGTCATATTTTATTAAAGACACAAGACCACCGCGAAAAAAATAATTAATTTTTTTGCTGCTCAAAATTATTTGACTCTACTTTGACCTTCACTGGTGAAGAAAAAATGTACTAAACAGTGATGGGAAAGCAATGTTCAAATTGTCTGCCTCCAGCCCCATGTATTCGGCACCTACGTAAAAATGAAGTTAAAAGTTGAAAGTTAAGAAATTTCTCGACGATTACTCTTTGTCGCAGATCTTTTTGGTTGTGTATGGGCCTCTGATAAACTTTGTCTTTTAAGAAACCCCAATAAAAGAAATTCAGGGGATTTAGATCCGGTAATCTAGGAGGCCACAGTATTGGTCCTAGACGACCAATCCATCTTTTGGGATATTGCTCGTTCACGTAAGCCCGAACTTGGCGAGCATAATGCGCTGGACACCCGTCGTTCTACAGCCACACGCTTACCAAGTAGGGCAACTTATCTAGAATATTTAAGCAAACAAAAAAATTATAATATGTCTTTTTATGTGCACCTACTTATCAATATTCTGACAAAAGGTAGTGAAAATTAAATTTTTCATAAAAACCCAAATATCTCGAAAACGGTGAGGTTTTCACTAAGGTCTTATTTTGATATTCTGGTAGGTCATGGCCCAAGCTACCATCCCCTTAATTTTAGCGCACTACTTCCTGGACACCCTGTATACATATCATGAGCTGGTACATTTTTATTTCGGGGCAGTTTGCTCCTTAAATATATATTTTCTTCAAAACGTGTTTTCATGTAGATTAACACATATCCGTCCAGAATTATTTACACCTTCATTGACCAAATGCCGGCATTTTTCGACACTATTTGCAGAAACGATATGCTTTATATAAAAACAACCTAACTTTTAACAAGTCATATATTTTTTAGTGAAATTTCGGGAAATTAAATCAAATGAATTTGTATTTATTAACAGTAATATCCCTGATATTTCTCAAATATCCGAACACCCAAACGCTTAAACTTTGAACACACTTCTTCTATACGCAGTACCGATTAATACGTTTTTAAATTTTTTTTTTTTTTTTTTTGCGTTTGCACCCTTATATGAGTAACTGAAGTTGAAATCAGTTTTTTCATAGAATTATCTCTGTTTGATAAAAATTACGTTTTAATTTATTCGGATTTATTAAGGGGTTATTCTACTGTTAAACGGGTAAAAAGCAGTATCTTTTTAAAAGTGTTGTAAAAAAACACTATTAGAGATATCAATTTGAAATTTTGCATGCATCTTTATTAATGAAAAAAATATATAATGGCATAGTTGATATATAAAAAAAAACGGTTAAAAAAACTTTAAACGCGATTTACTCAAAACGTGTTTTTTTGGTGCGCGGTACATCGTAGAGAAAAAACTAATGAAGCGATTTAGCTAAAAAAATTTTTGCATAGTTATATATCAATTTTACACAGACTGAACCTAAATTGAGCCATAAAAATTGAAATTTGGTTATTTGGGAGCACTTTTTTCATCGAAAAAACGTCCAAAATCGAGCATACTATTTTCCAACACTTGTCAAATCGCGAAAATTTAATATTTATGGCTCAATTTAGGTTCAGTCTGTGTGTTTTTACCTAAACTAATAAAATTTCATCGTTAAATTGATTGCAGATCACCTGGACGACCTGGGCAATGTACCGCGCAAACGACTCTGGCCGTCAGCGCGCGCTACATCAATCATAAACCGAAGCCGCCATTTTGTTTTTTTTTTTTAATCAACTATGCCATTATATATTTTTTTCATTAATAAAGATGCATGCAAAATTTCAAATTGATATCTCTAATAGTTTTTTTTTTACAACACTTTTAAAAAGATACTGCTTTTTACCCGTTTAACAGTAGAATAACCCCTTAAAACACAAGGATCAATTATTCACTGCAATATACAAATGACGAATTTTCGTCATTTGGCTGCTGGTGATAGTCTGTGAAATGATGAATTTGTGTCATGCGGACGGATATGTGTTAATACCCAGTTGGTCGTTTGAAAAAATATTGACTATAAATATGTAAAACCTTCAAAAAAAAAAAAAAATGCTCATCCGCAACAAAAAAGTACGTATCTCTTAAAATTTGATGTAGAATAACGTATTTCAGTCGCAACAAAATCGGCGGTGACACGTCAGGATACCTTTCTTGTAAGGTGATACACTAGGGTGAACTGTTGCTGAAGATCTGAAAGGTGATGCATCTAACTTACTTGAAAAGTGAGTTAAAACACGACTCTGTTCAACTGCAAAATAACAACTCAGTTTATTGTGCCGGTTCGATTGGCTTAAATAATAACAAAATGCTTAGACTATAAAAATCATGAGTAACCAAAGTGCTACCGGTGCAAGTGCATGCCTAGAAAACAAAACTGTAGCACAAATAAATAAAGGTATTGATTTTATTTGTGCTTAATATTAAATCTGGAATTTAACAATACTGAAGAGGACAACTTAAAATGTAAAACGATAAATATTTTTAAGACTATGTGGAAGAATTACTCATAAAGAAATTTTCATTTACTAGTAAAATTTTACTAAATATAAAAAATATTATTGTTTTTTGTATTAAAATCATATTTCCTTTAATTATAAAATCGATTTTTCTCAAATTGTTCCATACTTCACTACTTAGAATGAGTAATAAATTCACAATTCTCAGTATAAATTGAAAAAGAGCAGAATTATAAAATCTCCTTTCCAAGGACTGGTTAATATGTGAGAATTAATTTCAAAAGGAATGACTTAATGCATGAAATTAATTAGTTGGGTAAATAAATCTCATCTCGATTGCAAAGTCAATATTTCTTGGGAGAACGACTCTGCGACGAATATATGCAAAATCAATTATCGAGCATCGTAAAGGCCAGCGGCGAAACATAGCCTCTCTGCCATAAACATAATTGATAACCAGCCGTAGTTGGCGCTGCGGCGATTATTGGGAAATGCATCTTAAGTGGAACATATCAAAAGTCCATCGTCGTAGCCGTTCTAACCGCGGCCGTAGTAATCGCGATGGAAAAAATAAGTGAAATTAATTAACACTGTGCAGAATTATGCAACTGAGTAATCCACTTGGAGCCCGTCTCCCGGCGGGTGTGTTCGCTTCGTCGTGAAAACATTACAAGTCTAGAACCCGCAGACGATTCGCCATATTTGTCCGGCGCGGCCGCGATCTGATGAGTGCCGCTCTCGCGGTTTTTGCGCGCCACGCCGCGCCGCCCAGCCGCTGTAAGTAAACAAAGGAAGCAACACCTGGTGGCCGAGTGCGTTGCTTATCGCGCGTTCGACTGTCCAACTGCTTCGCTCGTTAGGGCCGCTCCAAGCGCCAATGTTAATGCTGCTTATGATATTTTCGCCTTCGTTTCTTTTTTAATTAAACTCCAATTATGATAATGAACTCGATTATATTGTTTAATCGGATGACTGGAGTGGAACACCGCTCCAAGCGAAAGGCTCCTAAGCTGCGGCTTGTGGCGACGCACTGGCGGCGACGGCGACTGCGCGCCCGGTTCAGTTGGTCAGTGCTGCGCGATTAACGCGCAGCCTTGTCGCTGCGACTCTACGAATGGCAAATTGACACTTTGATAGCAGGCAGATTTGGGTGCATAGGCTTCTTTTTGGGGCGCTGGTATCATGTTGCATTACAAACAAACGCAATTAAGTCCGGCAACTAATTCCACATAAGTGGAATGCGCAGAAATTACTAACTCTTGAGATTGCGACCGTGAGGAGCCGGCGATGGCTCTTCTGCAGTGAAATCGTATTGGCATAAAATTAGGTCAATAGAAAAATAAACGGCAGGCCGCACAGAATTTCTCGTCTATGTGAAATAGACTTGATCTTTCGAATTATGAACAACTAAAAAAAAGTAGCATTTACGGAATAGTAGTAGTATGTGAAACACGGCCAAGTGTTATGCAAGACTCCTGGAGAAGTCTCACCGTGGTCCATGAAATGCATTCATAGACAACCAATGACAAGTTATACCTACAATACATGAAAAGAATAGATAACGCCCCAGCCTTTAAAAATTTATACATATAGTATATATAAATTTAACATATATATAAAAGCTTGATTTATATTGGGTTTAGAATGACGTCACATAGGTTATCGTATTCTACTCGTAAAACCCTTTCATTTGATACCCATGTCTAGGGGGTTTTGAAGAAAAAATGCAAGCCGCCATCTTGTGTTGTCCGACATGTTGGATTTAGAATGATAATAGATATGATATACTGCATTGTCACGAGACTTATTAAAGGTTGTCAAATTTCATTAAAATTGGATAATAGAAAGTGAGTAAAAATTCGAGTACAAAGTTTGTACTGCAAAGACATACATACGACCGACTTAATTTAAATAAAAGCTTGTAAAAAACTGGTTTGAGATTCTTTAGAAAGAATTGTACAGTTCTAAACATATACCCGCAACTTTCAAAACTTGTACCAACAATTTTTTTTTTTTCAAATTGACAAACTTCTGTCGCCGTATTCCTAATTGATGGAGTTCTCAAAAATGTATAACATATTCAAAATAGACAACGCCAAAAACTTCTTTTTATTCAATTTAGTAGAAATTTCTTCAAGTAAAAAATTATGATTTACATAGTAATATCAATGCTTTATTTTTTAATGAATTTTTGTGGTTTTAAATATAACATACTATAATACAATCGCAAATATATCAACTTGGACAATGTTTTTCTTCGCTATCCAATGTGAAACTTGTATTTTATTTTATTGTTTTCTTATATAGGTCTACATACAATTAGGTGGTAACCCATTACTTTATTTTACCTCCCTAATATTCTAGGTATAATGGTTAATAACAACCCTACATACACATAAATACTTATAGATAAAAATATCGGCTTACATTTTAGCGCAAAGTTTTATATCCTTATAAAAATATTACTATATTTGTTTCAGTTCTTTGATACATTCAGATTAAAGGGATGCCATAGATATATTAAATATATTTCTTTTATTACAATACACAGCGCAGGAATCAATAGTATGTTTAATTGTGTGATTACAGGAGCATTTTGGGGGTTGGTCCTTTTTAAATACGTTACTGTGAGTCATCAAGCAGTAGACTATTCTTGAAATTTTATTATAATTGAATCTCTTTCGAAGATTTGGATTTTTTTATATTATTTTGTTGTTTTCAAAATTTAATGTTAAATTTGTGATTAGCGTTGTCAGTCGCTCCTCCTCCTGTGTACTGAATTTCATGAAAATCTGTAAGATTTTTAAAATTTGTTGTCCGCCATATTGAATTTGCCATTTTGAATTTTAAAAATCTGATTTTAATCTCATAATCAGTGACGATAAAAACCCCTTGGTACAGAATTTCACGAAAATCTGTACGATTTTCAGTGTTTCAGATTTTCAGATTATCAGAATCTGCACTATAGAAAGTCCGCCATTTTGAAAAGGTTATGAGTGATTGCGATCAACACAAAAACTTTTTTCTGTAAGTTCAAACATTCCGATCACCGTTGATCATAGTAAGAATTGCATTGCCAAAACTCTATTGCCTTGAAAAAAAATTACAAAAAAAAGATTTCAAATTGTTTGATACTTTTTTTCGAAAAAGTCGCCATATTTAATTTCCTATTGGAAAAAACTCATTTTTGACGACAGATTCTGAAAGAGCACACTCAAAACTAGTAAGATTCATGGTTTTTATTGGAAAATAAATGTCCTTTAATTGCAAGAATGAGGTTTGAAACTGCACAAAAAAATTAGCTTCTTTGGGCGTTAATGGGTTAATATCGTATTTGAAATCAGTAAGCCAAAAATTCTAGATACGTTTTCATGAAAATCTCTTCAAGTTGAATATGTTCAGTTTATTGAGTCCATATAAATTCCTTATAAATTTTCAAATTTATGTAGATCGAAAATGACCGATGAATCCAAAAAAAATAGGTCTGTTTGGTAACTTATGGGTAAAATTTTGTTGAGTAAAAACGTGGTTTTTCCATTTGGTATTGGAGATAAACATCAGAAATAACCAAACGATTTCAAGTAAAAATTGGTAACATCTTCAATATCTTACTTGTGTATGTAAATTGTTAAACATGATCAAGATGTCAGAGGAGAAACTTATGAATTTATTTAATATTTTCGAAGATTTTGAAATATGTTTTTTATTTATTTAAAATGTTCTTCAATAACTTCCTTCTAAACACACAAATGACAGATTACACAGTGTCAAACAATTGGGGATTTTACCCAAATTAACTCGATCTCGCAGCGTGAGTAAAATCTGGTAAAATTTGGTAAGAGGAGAAGTGCTGTCAAGAGCTCAGTTTTTCCCCTCCGTGAGGTTAACAAACATTTTAAAGTAACAAGTTTTACCCAAGAGTAAAAATTTTAAAGTTAACAGTCAGACCTGTATCCATTTTTATGGAAAGACTTTCAAACTCACAATATTTGTTCACCATATTGGACAAGTAATTTTAGATTTAATATTTAATATAATAAAATAAAATATTTGATTTGAGTTTGGGGTCCCAAAATTATCCTCCTCTTCTGCTGTTTTTGAGAAGCTTTGAGGGAGTTGCGGCTGCGCGTTGGTTGTCTTTAACTTATATTGAAAAAATTGACTTCTGGCTTTGAAACCTCTGCCGAGGTAAAGAGTTGGGCCGATAAGTTCTCTACGATTTTCACATTTCTTACGTTTTTCGTCCAAGGTAAAGTGCGTACCGAAGAATCTCGGCATTCAGCAGCCAGCCCCGTCCGAGAGATGTAACAATGGAATCACGCTACACCCTGGACTTAAAATTCCATTTACGCAGTAGTCTTGCGGATGGAAATTCTTGTAGTTGGTCGTGTTCATTCTGAGTATGGTGCGGTCGCAGCACTAAAGGAATACCACACATTGCCCAGCGGCCAATGCTAGCCACAGTCGAGAATTTTTATTGATTCATCTCGAAAGTGACCGCCGATCGGTACAGAAACCGCAAAGGATGCTGCGGACGGAGCCCTGCTAATAGACATGTTTCTCAACTTCATAATCTTGGCACGAACCGAGGGAAGTGGCTCGGATCTGCCCATGGCTGCCGTCGATCTCCCGTCTCGGTAACTTGACTACTTATTAATGAAAACATTTGTAAGTTTAATTGTAATTGCCTGCCTGCTTGATGAGTCCACGAAGATGGCCAGACACCTATTTGCCGGGGGTTTAATGAATGCTGCCTAACTTGTTTGTTCTGCAAGCGATGCTGCCGACTGTTGTCCGTCGATAATGGACAAATGGACAAAGATTAATTCGCACATGTCCAATAAAAAGCGAACTTGTGTTTGATTCCTTGTTTGTTTAAGATACTCAGCGGTGAAAGGCTGAAAGAAGTGCCCAAGTCCTAAGATGACGCTTTCCGGCCAACAAGCGCTAGTAAACCCAGTTATCCTTATTATCATAAACAAGGTTCATTTCATAAATATTTTGAAAATTGAGAGTGCCTGGTTTGGTTTTAATGTGCATTTATGGAATTTATTTTTCATGTTCTCTTAAACTGGCATTACCATAGAATTACTTCCACGGTTGAGTCCAAAAAGTAATTATAGAGCCATGTCGTATGTAATAAGTTTCAAAATCTTATAAATTATAGTATATGAAATTAATATCCCTGAAAACGCACAAGTACTAAATTTCATAAAAATTCCAGGGAGTTCAAAATTTTGATAGCACATGTATTTTCATTGAATTTTCTTGAAGTTAAGATGTCTCATTCATGCATTTGGAATTCGTCATCTTGTATCCAACATTTTGAATATCAAATTCAAAATCAAAGACTTCGAAATATATATTTTATTTATATTATATTAAAATAACCTTTTAAACAAGGAAGACTTCATTTAATCCTGAACTCCTATTTCTTAAATAATGTAGTTTTAATTTAGTATGTACTCTTTTTTGATGTTCCGTGAAAAAAAAAAAGTGAAATTGAAATTGAAATTCAATGGTGAGACTTTGTTAGTTGCCCATTAATCTGCCTACTACACAAAAAGACTTTTGAATTGAATTTTTGAGGAAATTCATGCTTATATTTGTAAACTAAAAAATGAGATTTAAGTGAAAGCATTATTTTCTATACTCATTGTCATTGTATAAAAAAAAAACAATGTAGTAAAAAATTCAAGATCCTCCTCCTGAATCCACCGAAAAATTTAAAAATATGAGGAATGTATGAATGTTTAAATATGCATACAGACGAAAATAATTTTGGTTCTGATTCATTAGTAAATGATGGTTTTTATATGTATTTAAGTTACAGTATCCTCTGTGTCCGAGTTTTACTCACACTTCACCGATCCTTTGATTTCCCTTTGACCTCACTCTTAAATCGCCAGTCCGATTAAGCTTAAAATTAAAATTTAAAAGTCTGAAAACATTCCATATATTTTAGTTCAAATAATGTATTTCATATGTTTGTCCTTCGACTCTATTCCTGTGCACCGCTGTTGGGCCAATTTTGTTTAATCATGTATGGGAATTTATAAGCATTCCGTATATGTAAGTTCGTTTTTAGAGTCTCGTGTGATTAGTGGAGTATGGTGGCTTTATTCGAATTAAATTTTGAAGTTGTACTGTAATTTTTTTAGATTTTCTTGAAATTACGAGGTTCTTACTACCTCGGAGTTGAATTTTGGAAGTTTATAGAGGATTCGAATTTTAAGTAATGAGATGGGTTATTTAATAGTACGGTAGACTGTTGAGAAGGTAATAAATATATTTTTAATAATTTTAAATAGCCAATTTAAAAAGATATTCTGAAAAATACGCAAAAATTTAGCAATCCACGTTAACCAGATATTCATAAATTAACCTGGTCAGTGTTTGTTTCAATAACAATATATAGTCGTTGATACTACACTGACAAAAAACACAAACTCTCAAATATGATTTTCATGTAATCCGGGTCATGTTTTCGAAATGTGTTAAGAAAAAAATTTAATTAAACCTTAATGAAAAAACACTAATCAACTCTCGAAAACACTGATTTTAATTTTGCATACTCCTAGCTTTTAATTCCTTTTTCATAAAGTCAATTTATAACTTCATCTACTTATAATTGTTAACATTATATTTACCGAGTGTATTTCTGTAAAAGTAATTTTTTATTTGTAAATTTGTTTATTTTAGCGTTTAACAATAGATCTGTTATTGGGTTTTTGCAAATATAATTTTTTCAATATGACAGCGATTTTTCTCTCAGTGTAGTTGGCTGAAATATCCTATCCTGGTTATGCTTACGAACATTCTTGTTACAGTCAAGTCTCCTAGAAGTGATTAATTCGTACCGCATTATATGGAAACCGCGCTATGACCAACGTAGAATTAATTCAAATCAGGATATGCGTTCTATGGAAACCGCGTTTTGAGAAACATAGAAATAAGACAAATCAGAATAATCTATACCACGTTATATGGAAACTACCGCCGTGTTCTATGGAAACCGCGTTATAAGAAACTCAGAATTCATACAAATTAAATGATTCATACCGCGTTATATGGAATCTCAGAAATAAATAAATTCTATAGAAATCAGACCTATATAAAAACTGCATTCTCAAAGTAACAAGTTGTGACTGATACGGTTAATAAATAAAATTTTATAATAGAAATGACAATGAATATGTAAATTTTTACATATTTATATTTAAGTTTAATGAATACTAGAATTGACAAACAGAGGAATACACCACAAATGTTAACTATGTACGTATAAAAATTTAACACATCGAATAAGTGTTCCCATAGATAAATTTTTCAAGCCATTTGAGTTGTTGGAATGTTCTTGTATCAAAAACGCGTTATAAAGAGACCGTGTTATAGGAAAGCTTGTCCCATTTTTCACACCGCATTATATGGGAATTGCGCTATAAAAACAGGGCGTTATAGGATACTTGACTGTAAGTGAAAATCAAAAGCAAAAATAGTTAAAAGAGCCAAAAAATTACTAAATAAAAGCGGACTTAAAATCTTTTTATTGTTTATGTCTACCTGCAACAAATTAAAGGAAATCGGTAGACATGTCTATTGGATTAGAATAGGAATTAAGAAAAATTGGAGTCAACTGGCGAATTATTTTGTGGTATGCGAAGACGACCTCAGCTTGTAAAAAGTAATTATTACTTGAGAAACAAGAATTTCAAACCACAAATTGCCATATATGTAATGAAAAAAGAAGCATCAACCCTTTACAATGAATTTTGACCAACGAATGAGGAAACTGAAAGCGAGTCCAAACAATTACGCATGATAAAATTAAAGAATATTCAAGTTAACAATGTTTACCTCGTTTAGCCAAAACCAAGCTTGTTTAAAAATTCCAGAGGAGGCCGCAGAAAACTCTCAGTTTTGAATCTTCGTTTTTGTTATTCAACTGAAAACAAATGCAAACTGGCAAAGAACAGAAAAATGATGACCTACGTAAAAAGGGAAGTTTTGCATACATAAACCGAAATGATCTCGCCGCCGCCATACCGCTCTGGCCGGAATAAGGAATTAATGTATTCGCATCAGGAAAATGATTCGTGATGGCGCGTCCGCAGGCAACCCAGAGAAAATATCCATCACAATCCATCTTGAGGTACGCCGCCGCGCCAATCCACAGCCTTTGTTTAGTCGTCTGCGAATCTGAACTAGCTCAGACAATGGCAAAAGACATCTTCGATATTGCAAAATCATAACCTCGGCAGAGGCTACCTTCTTGAAGACAAGACCGGATGGTCTTCTCCTCGAGGCAAGGAGGTTTAGTTAATATAAACAGGTATGCATATGAGCGGTTTATTTACCTGCGGAAATACCGTGGACAAGAAATTGCATAAAAGTCCGACACACCTAATAAAAGTGGACTGTACTGTTGTAGGGCACTGGAGGAGATTCAGTGCGTCTGAAAATATAATAAAATTTGCGTTTAATGCTTATTTTAAGAAAATCGTCTGCGGCACTTTAGTGCGAAATTGTGGTATAGGAAAAAGACATCGACGTCAATTAGCACCGTGTTTTTCTCGAAATGGTTAAAATTGCGAAGCACCACCGGCTCGTGTTCTTCCACGGATAAAGGGCAATTAAACGGGCACGGCAGTTATCGATTATTATTATTATTATTATTGGCTGCGGTATCATTCGACATGAATTTACAGCTCTTTTTATATTACAAAATCGCACAAGAGATGCCTTCGTGTTTAATTCTTATGCAAATCCTTTTTGCATGTAATTGCGTCCTCAGCTTTGTTAGACGGACACAAATGAAGCTTGTAAGAGGTGCCTCGAGAGATGATTATTTTTCCACCCACATTTCGCGCTAAGTAGAGCCGCCTCTAAATGAAGTTGTCGACAAGATTTAAATGATTCTAGAACTCCTTCAGGTCGGCATGGAATGGCTATTTTATTTTATGTCACCCGGTGATGTTTTACGGGAGTGGACATAAACTCGTACAAAAGTAAATAATTAACTACGGGACGGTAATGGAATAAATAATTCTACGGTGGAAACATTTCCACCATGTTCATTTGCACTAACGCCCACCTAAAGTGATTTAGAACTTTACAAGAATTCTTTGGACCTGTGAAGAACTATCGACTTTTAGAGTAGTCAATGACAATTCGTCACGAGTCACGCCGAAGGTGTGATAACTTACTAGTTTTACTTTTACCAATTTTCCTCTACTGAAGTATCCATTAAATAAGAACACAGTACATTCTAAGAAGCAGTCTTATCTCAGTAATAAAATTGCATACGTAGTGAGTTCATTGCATGAAAAATAAATGTTATATTCATTAGAATTATAGTCCTTGCCTAGGAATATAAATAATGACCCATTAGTTGGCTTTTTTTTAAATTACGTATCATTTTGAAAAAGACAGCTCTTTCGCATTTAAAAAATTGATAGAAATACAGTTGCATATCTCCGCAATATGAAATGAATAGATTTGCGCTTGAACAACGTGAGAAAATACTCAAAACTTATTTCCAAATTCAGTACTGTATTGCCGGAACAGTGCGAACTTTAAACCGTGCAGTTGCGATTTAACGCCTTTGGACTTTTTTTATGAGATGTCGTTAAGGATCGATATGGTGCTGCCAATTCAGAAACGATTCAGATCTTAAGCAAAATATTGAATTATTCATGAAATATGGCTCCAAACCCCCCACGAAAATATGCTCCAAAATTGAGTTGACAGGATGGGCTATTACCTAGGCAGCCATTTAAATTATATAATATTCCATAACTAATCGGAATGTTTACTATTTGCGATAAATCACAATTTTTAACAAAAATATTGACTAGTGTTTATTTTATATCATTTTTAAAAAGAAATCGGCCAATGGCCCACCCATTAGTTTGCTGTAGATTATTTTACAGAGTTTAACTTTTTTTTTTTAATATGTATTATGTATTTGACATACTCCAAAAAAACAAAAATATGCTTCTTTACAAAAACTGCAAGTCTTTAAAATATAAAATAAAACTTTGGACATAGGTATATACAAATATACATGTTCTGAAATTTATTAACTACATATATATGTTCTGAAATTTCCAAAAGTCAAGATTGTGGATCTTTGCACAATGAAATTTTATATTGAATGGAATAAAAATTGGCACAATTGGACGTTAATTTCAAATATAATAATTTTGAAGCTTAATTTGGTGGACTTTTTACATGTGAATCTTTCTCTTCTCTCTATTCGGTTTTATAAACCTTGACTCTATTTATTCTCATGATTTAAGCGACAACTAATTACACGACAAAATGTGGTCTTACATCCTGTAACTTCTTTCAAATTCTCGGCTTCAACTATCTAATTAATGAAAGAAGTGAGCAAACACTGAAGAAATAATCCGAATTTTTTCAAACTGCTTATTTAAAATATTTAATTGAAGAATGGGAGAATATTATACCATCAAATAAAAATAAGATACTATGGTGTGAAATTATTTTAAGTAAATATAGGGAAAATTCTCAGTCAATAGATATTTTGTATAAATAAAATGTGTAACCTATGTGACCCGTACCTGTGTTACCTATATGTTGCGTCTATTCACTTCGATTATTAAAAATAAAAATAATTAAATTTTTTCCGTGCTGATATTTTACGTTTGTCTTCTCAATTTTATTCACGTCTGTATCCATAACATTTTTCAAAATTTTTGCGGATTTATTCTGACATAGAGATAAAGTTACATCAGTAAGAGAGCGTGACTTATTCTGAGAAAGTGGGCATTATTAATTCTTTGGTCGTTATTACCCACTATTGTGTACAAAATTGCCGAAAATACACATAATTACGTAATTTTAACCATAGAATCTGGTATTACATACAAAACATTATATAACACTAGCTGAGTTACTCGGTTTCACCCGGCGTTATGTAAATACTTACTAATTAAACACTTCTCAAATGCTCTAGTTTGTTATATCTTAGAAATTGTTTCAACCCGAAAACCCCTTTATGGATCCGCCATCTTGAATTGCCATATCTGAATATAATTCAGAATTAATGGCCTTAAAATAATCATTGTACCAATTTTAATTAAAATCCGTTGAAATCGAGACATTTGGTCTCCATATTGGATCCGCCATCTTGGATTTACAAATTTTGATAATATTCGAAACTTTTAGCCTCAGAATAATCATTGTAGCAATTTTCATTAAAATCCATCGAAATCGAGACATTCTATCTTGGATTTGGAAATTTTGATAATATTCGAAATTAGTTCCGAGGACACTATTGTATTCATTGTACTAATTCTCATTAAAATCCGTTGAAATCAAGAAATATTGGTCGCCATATTGGATCCGCCATCTTAAATTTCTAAATTTGAACAGCGGATTTGAAATCGTCATTCCGCAAAACCCCTATGTACCAATTTTGATGAAAATCGTTCAAATTTAAAATTTTCAGCCGTCATCTTGGATCCGCCATTATGTACTATCCAAAAAACATTAGCCTATATGTTAAGATGGAATATGTACTAGCTTCGAACAAAAAATGAAAAATATCGATGCAAGCGTTTAGACGTAATTCAGCAACAAACAAACAAACAAACGAACTTTCATTTTTATATATATATAGAGATAGGGATTGCGTGATATTATCTCTTTTACTGCATACAAAATACGAGAATGTTCGTACAAATGTTACATATTCAAATCTAATTCCTATCTGTTGCGCAATTTTCGTGTTTGTATTTAAGCGCCTCTAATGAATCATCCACGCATAATTTCGTTCACAATGTACGCATGCATCAACCGAAAAAGGAAATCGACCAATGCTAATAAACGTCCTCAGCAGTATCGAAGCTCGAAGAACAGGCTATGGTAAACACCTCTTTAATCCAGCGAAAGTATAATGCGGCACTGCACAGAGTTGCTTAACTCATTCGTATGCGTACAAACCGCATATTAGGCCGGTCGAATTTGAGAAGCGTGAAATGACCCCCATGGGGCGATCCCCTTTAAAGTGAACGTACTCAAGTCGAGGCTGCCTTCTAAGGGCATTTCTCCTGGTTATTTCCCCGTTGAGCAAAAAACCCCGGTGTTGGCTACATAAATGCGCAAAATTGCTAATTATTTACTACAATGCACTTCGCGCTATTTATACTACAGGATATGCATACGAGAAATGATTTATGCAAGAGCAGCGCACCTAGAAGGAATATATTTATTTATGCTGTATATGTTTATACGTGAGTCCGGGCGAACGTTCGCCATCAGATGTGGACGCCCGTTTCAAAAGCGCCCCATTATAATGGCTGGAGAACATGTGAAACGACAACTCTTATGATTTATGTTATGATATAGAAAATTGCTATTACTTAGCATTCATTGATTTCGTACCCGATACTCAATTGATGTAGGTTTAAGCGCTTGCCGCCATTATTCATTCAAATTTTCCATTTGGGAGCTGTGCCGCGATTAGTTTCTCATATTTCAGACTGCGTACGGTGCAGTGAAAAGGGTTAGGATAATGCATTCGATTTGATTTGTCAACAGTGTGATTTTGTCTTAAATAGTTTTAAATTCGTTCATGTTCATCGACTGCGTGCCTCTTAATCGCCCCTCGCCGCGTCACGTCATGCCGCCACGGCCGTCGTCCAAGAAAGGTCCGATTTGCGTAATTTATATGAATTGGTCCGGTGTTCCAATCAAGAATTTGTGATTTATATGAAATAGTTATCAGCAGAACTGTCTTGTCTGGCATGAAAGATGGATTTCTGATTGTAAAAGACATTCGGCATGCGCGAGAGATCTCCGCAAAAGTTCACATTCTCTTATTTGAACTCAAGTTGTCCAATATTGTGAATCAAAAATGAAAAATAAGAACCATACGAGGCTCATGAAGGAAAGCAGTTTATACTATTTGAATTCTAAAATGTTGACATATTTCAAATCAGCGATCTCGAAACTGCCTTGGTGGTAACCTGTAATTAAAAAAAAAAAAAAAACTATTATATTTATGGTTATAATCGTTTTTTTATAGATTTTTAAGAAGGTTTTGAGGTATTCAAAAAAAATTTGTTTGGCATTTTTAGTTGTTTTTCATCACTGCAGAGGGCGTCTTCTAAAAGATGCACTTTAATTTGGGAGACACTTTTCTGCCTTCCTGTAACAAATTTTTTTTAAATTCCAACGGGACTCAATTCGTGAGACTTAAAACTAATAAATAAACCTTTAAAAAGTTCATTGTTTTGTATTTTTATGGCCTTAATACGCGATTCTGTAAAAAGTTTTGGGGGTGAATTTACCCCTGTACTAAAAAGGTAGGGTGGTTTTTTTAAACTTTTTAGAGGTTTATTTAGTAATCGTATATACAAAGTATCAAAAAAAATTTGGTTTACTGAGATTGGTTTAGTAGATTTTAAGAAAAACGTGTCCCAGTTTTGAAAAATGTGATTTCGAGAAAAAAGCATTTAAAGTATTTTTACTGTAATTTTATCGAATAAAATGGTCATATTATGGTTATAAATGCAGGTATAACTATGTTTCTATTTCGAATTTCTTAATAAAATTTTAGGACAGTATTTCTATCACACTAAGGAATATTTTTACGTAAAAAAAAAACGATTTTTTGAACATTTAGAAAGTAAAAGTCCCCTTAAGATTACGAATATTACTTTTCCACGATGTGTGTGTGTTAATTAAGAAGTGAAGAATCATTACGCCTACCTTTAAGTACTTACATTACATTTTCGTATTATCTTGTTAAATCCCAGATTTTTTTCTAATTATCCTTCTTATGTTGTGCATTTTTTAATCACTTTCTTTCAGTAATTATATTTATCTTATTTCTGATGTTAAGAAGAATTAGCATTGCGTAACTAGACCTGAGTAATCCCTAAAAAGATAAACCGATTTAAAAGTTCTCATTAAGAAATGACGTTACGTTACTCGGCAACTGGCAAGATTAAAGATGATGCGTAATTCGATGAACGTTTGCCTTCTGTAGGATTTTTTCCGTAGAATATGAATATGTTTGGGAGCTAATTAAATTATTATCAAGAAAAATACAGTTAAAAAGCGCAAAAGATCGTATTTTAGCCACTTTTGAATAATCAATAAAAAATTGGACTGGACTGGAATTAAATAAATGCCTAATCTTAATCGAGAGATATGAAGGAGCACTACTCTCTAGACTTTATCAAACATCTTCGGGCATATGTTCTTCATAAGGCTGCGTCAAGTCACTATTTATTGTATAAAATAATTGGTTTATGAAAAAAGAAATGGAAAAGAGTTTTAGCGGAATTATACGATAAATTTGAAAGTCTTCCGTACTTTTATATAATTAGCTTACATTTCAAATTTTCATTAGAGTCACTTTACACGTTCTCGTGACATTTCAGAAATTGTTGAAAAAGATTCGAAAACGAGAGCTAATTAAAAATTATATATTGTAGAAATGATTTCTCATTTATTCGGCCATTTAATTGGTGCTGACCAGTGTAATCTGCTACCAATCTTCTATACACAATTTTTTATGACTGCCAACTATGAAAATAATATGAATCGGGCCCTTATATGATCATCTGATTCTAAACCTTTTAGCCCTAGTTTATCTTATCCGACCCTGGTATGATCTCTTGATTCATACCCTGATCAGATCCTGATATAATCCCCTGATTTCCACCCATTTAGGGTCGATTCTAGTTTATTTCATCCGGCTCTGATGTGATATATTGAGAGTTTTAATTTCATCCGATCCTCATATAAAGTATTGTCGAGCATTAATTAGTTCCTGTCTTTTTAATTAGTTATTGTATTATGTTTTTATCTTATTAGGGTCTGCTAAAATAACCTAACGCGGTCCCAAATCAATTACCTGATCCGGCTCAAATATATTATACTTTTTTAATTAGGGCCTGATACGGTAGTCTGGGTAGGACCGGATCTGTTAGCCGAATATTTGCCGGGCCAGAAATAGCGTATCATACCTGATCCGTGCCTACTCAGGCTGTCCGAACTCAGGACCGCCAGATCCGGCCCTTAATCTGATCCTAATATTTTTCTAGTTGGGTTGTTAATGATCTAAATGTAGTTGGGCAATATACAGAAAAGATGAATGAAAATTACTTATTCAAAGTAAGATTTCTCAATACATTAGCAGAAAAAAAAAACTGCACGAAATTTCAATCAGTTTGATATGCAAAGAAAATAGAGTCGCAAGATCATCCCACTCCCACAGTATGTCTGCACGAGTCATCCACTAAAATGAAAACAGAAACGCGGAAAATTTCTAATTACGTTCGGGCCTCCTTCGTCGGCTCACCCAAGAATGGATTAAACCGCATTCCAGCCAATTTCGATTCCCAATAAGCGGAGCGATCGATCGCGGATCGAAGTATATTAACTATTAGCCGGCAAAATTCCTTCTTTTCGCCTCGTCCCCCTCGTCCTGTTCAGAGTTTATAAAGAAGCTTTCTTCAGGCAATCCTGCACCACTGATTAAGTTGATCGCGCAGAATACATAAATAACCATCAAATTAATTGATCTGCGCGATGATCAGTACTTTTCGCTGGTGTCTGTGGAGCATTTTGTAGTGGTAATCAACCCGCCCACGCGCCTTCGTCTCGATTATTAATTGGCTCTTTTGGTGCATCGATTCACCACCACCACCGTCGCTTCAGACGTTGTGCCAATACACTCCGTTTTAATAGGTATTCGATTAGAGAATTTTTATCAATCTAATATTCATAATTCTTACCTTAACGATCATGAGGCACATAACTCACCGGGACCTGGGAGGTCTGCGGGTATCGGTGTTTTGATCGGTTCACCATTTTATTGCTAATCACGTTGCGCCTTGTTTACTTGTGTTCAGCTCTCGTGGAAGGATGAAATAATTCTCCCTTTGGACATTCGCCTTAATGAATGTGGACAGAAGCCAGCCTCTACGGAAAATAGCGATTCTTTCACGCAAACGTGAGTGAGAATTGATGATAGTTTAAGGCAACCATATATTAAACGCGTCTTTGAGGTCTCTTATACCCTAAGGGGTAAGAGACACCCCGAGAAGTCTTTTAAAACGAAAAAATTTGGAAAAAAATAAAATGTTCCCCTTATAGGAATTGCGTATCTTAAACGAAAGTTCCAAACGTACCCAAACTGTACACTAAAAGAAATTAATTTGCAAGTCAAATTATTAATAACTAGCTTTTCCGGGGGTATAAGAAGTGCAAAAAAAAAAAATAACTAATCGAGGTGGAAAAATTCCTCAAAAACTCAAATGAAAAGAGAATCTTGTCTTGAAAAATGATTCAAACCAAGGCCAAAAATTCAAGCCGAATTTCCCTATCTTATATTTAATAATACTGGTCACTTATAATAAATGTTATGTTATATAACAATATGACACTTTTTATTTAAATAATATAATATATTTTGTTATCACACTTCTCATCTTATTCCCCGTCTTGTGTTATGTAGCATGTTATGTGACGTCACTTGTCAAAAATCAACTAATTCAATGTTTTAATAATAAATATGTTAGTTCCGGCTACTAGTTCGAATTGTTAAATTTTCTATTTAAAATTAGTTGATCCAATTTTCCTAAAATTTATAAATATTTTGAGTGTTTTTGCAAACAACTGGAAGAACTTATACACATTTTTCACTAATGCAAAGATGAAAAATCAAAAATTGTTTCAGTCAAATTGATTTTTTTTTAACTTCCTGAAATTCCAAGTGAATTATTTGTTTTTGTATATATTTTATATAAATACTAATTGAGTAACACAGACAATATCGTTATATTGACTAATTAATAAATAAATTTGCTAAATATTTATATTTTTTCATTCGGGTCTCGGTCTAAATTAGTATCAAATGAAAAAGGCGATTCTGTAAAATCCACAAATCAAATAAATAATTTCTTTAACATTTACAATAATTTTACTATATTCGAAATAAAATATATATAAATATAACATATACACCTGCGGTCATAAAAACCCCACCACTTGAAATTCATATGAAAAAATTGAATAAAAGGATACCTACTTTTCCGAATGGAATGATTCTTTGCCATAATAATCAATAATAACTCATAAGCAGTTTGGCAGAAATTCATTTGTCTAATGCCTTTTTTTTTAGATATAATTTACATTTTATGTACAGTGTTCAGTACCCCTTGGCCCCACCTTTGGCTGTAATAACCGCTTCTATCCTTGAAGGCATTGAGTCCAGCAATACTCCAATGAAGTCATCCATTATTTCGTTCCTCCACACAAGATCCAGTACTTGATTCAGCTTTCTTTTGCTCTCCAGTTTATGATCTGCTACTTTCCGTTTCATCACATGCCACAGATGTTCGATAGGATTCAAATCGGGCCATTCTAGTTTCTGAATTCCAGGATCAGAAAATGTTTTCTGAAGCTGAAAATAACGTAAGAGGATGAATTAGTTTTTTATTTATTGTGTATGAAATAGACATTTTGCAGTTCATATGCCATACTATCCTTACCGAGTTGGTACGATGGCAAGATGCAGAATCATCTTGGAAAATTCCTTCGTCAGTAAACGACAGGTGCTCTTCAATGGCTGGTACCAAAAATACTTTTATGACTTGCCCATACTTCTGAGAATTTATTGTCCCATCAACGAAGTGTAAAGGACCTAGAGTGTAGAAAGAAAACCATCCCCAGACCATTTGACTTTGAGGAAACTTCACTATTTTGATCGTGCACTCTTCCTTAAATCTTTCTCCTGCTGAACGTCGCACGTATGGCAAAATTGTCTGCACACAACAAGTTGAATTTGGTTTCATCGGACCACATCGCACGTAGCCAATCTTCCTTCGTCCCATTTTCGTACTTCTTCGCCCATGCTAAGCGAGCAGTCTTCATTTTCTTTGTCAACACGGTTTTTTTCGCTGGTCGCATAAAGTCCTATATCTCGTAACCGTCTACTGATTGTTTCAAGTCACTTGCGGTGCCCATGAGAATCTTACTAGTGTTGATGTGTCTTGGCCTGTTAGTGTACATGATAGTCACATTTGGAGAAATTCTGAAATATATTCCATTATGGCAAAAAACCCTAGAAACGCCATATTGTTAGGAGATGAAGGCGATGGTATAACGCCATGGTTATAAATGCCATACAAAAATCCTTGTAGGTCTGCAATCAGCTGTGCCATGGGCATCTACAGGACATTTTCATTTTTACTCTAGTCTGGACAGTATTCTAACGATTGCTTGAGAAAACTTTAGCATGATAAAGAATACTGAAACGTCTCCGCAATGAGGTACTACGTACTGGAGAATACTGAGCATGGGTACGACCTAGTATGTACTGCCCTTTAGAATGACTCCCAGGTTATCTTATACGTTGAGTTTTATAAGTTATAACACTAGAACTTCTAAGACCAGTCAGTCAACTGACTGGTACTCAATATTTTCCATGAATTAAGTATATTTTTTTAAAGTTATCTCTTAAGAGTTATGCTAAAGCTTATAAGGTTCGAAATTACGACAAATTAAACATAATTTCCCATTTATAATTACTAATTTCAATGTGAAAGCATATCACTTTAAAGGTGCCGAACCAAATTAAAATTACAAGCTTGCGGGGCCGGTAGTTCTAGTGTTAAACTAGTTTTTCAAGTAAAATATTTATAAAGCACTGTTTTCATAGTACTCTTCATAAGAGTGAAATAAGGCACAAGTAATTGTACGTATCAAAGAAATATAACCACAGCTGCGGTTTTGCCTCTCACTTTTTAAAGGAAATGAAAGTGCAAATGAAAAAGGGAATAAATTCGCTTAGAAATTCTTTCGTTTAAAGGCATTCGAAAATATTTCTACTAGGATGGTACCGGACACAAATCGATTCGTCGATTTTTTGAATTGTGACAGATTTTTAAATTGATTTATAACTCTGCCCATGCTTAAAAGGTGTGTTCAATCATTCCGGATATATCATAGATCAGGAGGAAAATGCGGTTAATGGATGAATACGAAAAGTATTGGCGTTATTGGAAATCCATTCCTATGTAGGCTTTCGGTGTCCAGTACTTCAATGAAAGATTTAATTTAATTTCTTGCTCTAGTTTGTAGTTTATAACCCTGCGTAGCGAACTGTTTGGGGTCTAGTGCCGGACTCCGTGCTGGGCTTATTACAAAAATGCATAAATGCAGCCACACACCTACTATACTCCAAATCTGTCAAATAATCCATCAACTGGCGCAGAACTTTTTTTTTTTGCACGCTGCTCTGTCGGCTGCGCAATACCTCCGCTGGGGTCTTGATGAAGTAGTAATCACCAACTGTTTAGAAATTGTAAGGAAAAAGGAATATTTAAGTTTTCTCGTGCAGTCTCACAGCCCACGTGAAATATCTTTCCACGGCGAGGTAATCGTTACGACCGGCGCCTTCACATGTCACTTCATTACCGTGGGGAGCAAAACTTTTAATCCAACCATTAAAATGGTCCGCAGCGAGCTCACGAAACAACAAAATAAAGTTCTGTCCGGCATACGATTGTGCTAGTTCCCCTCAATTTTCGATAAAAACTTCTCTATCCAGCAATATTGTAATTTGACTGAAATCTACATTATTTACTAGTACATACGGTAATTGATAGATCCAATTCCGTCGCCGAAACACCACCATTATATGACACACGGATTCATTGTTTTTTTTAACAACATCTATTTAAAAGAGCTGGAGAGTAATGCATTAATCCTTTCACTACCAGGGCCTCAAGAGAAAAACCGCCAATGCAACCCAGACGTTTTATTATTTAAATATGATACTAATTTAACAGGCCTGCGATAGTTTTCCTCTTCCAAAACAAAGTAGTCATTTCGATAGGATTTATTCTGTAGATCACGAATTTGCGATCACGAAAAAATTCGATCACGTCATGTTTTTGAAAAAGAAGGTTTGAAAAGTACAAAACACCGGATTGCCATTTTTGCAAATTAATTAAAAAAAATTAATTATTATAGGAGCTTGTAAAGTAGCTCGAATAAAAGTATGAACCTTTAGTTATTATTTTAAAACACGAGAGGATTTAATACTTTTCGAACTATTCCGTGGAATTCACTTTTTTCCATAAGCCGATTACTTTAAACAGTAGATAGTGAGCGATTTGGTTCTTATTTGTGTAATTTGAACCAGTTTCAATAGATTTAAAACTGTTTTGATATTTATATTTTGTTCATTACATATGTACATCTGAATATATGTTTTTTTTAAATTCTTAAAATAATATAATATATATATAATAAAATAATGTATATAATAATATAATAAATATATAATAATATTCGATCTGCAACCATATGACTACCGTTTACATTAGAGTTATTCAGAAATAAATTATGTATTATTCAGCACCCAAAAAAAAAATTAATTTAAGGACTGTCGAGATTTTGATTAAAAACACCGTCTTTTTTATATAAAATTCGGTAATAAGACTTTAATAGAATTGCTGGATTTTAATCAATTAAAAAATTCTACATGGTTCACTAGAGAATGTTATTATTAAGCTACACTTAAAATCTGATTAATTGGTAAAAGATTTTAAGTACTAGAGCTACGCTAAAGAAGACCACGAAAAAAAAAGATTCAACTGTGACAATTGACGTCTCAACAGAAACTGACAATAGTCTAGTATATAACTACGGGGACCCAACCTTCTGCGACATTAGAGGGGAAAACATATAGGTATACTTTAGGCAACTTTCCATTTGTCACCCTGTATAACTTAATATAACATGCACACAAAAGCGAATTACATTATATTAGACAATTTTCATAAAAACAAACTCCTTAAATGACCCTTGCATTACTACACTCAAGGTAGTATAGCCCGTTAACGATGCTTATACTCATTGTTAGTTATTATGTTATAAATATAAAAAGTAGGTACTCAATCAAGTGCTTTGATACTTAAATTTAGAAAAATTCAAAAAGTGGAGTTAAAAGATTTGGCTGGTGAACGGCTCATATATAGTTCTTTAAATTGCCAATTAAAAAAATTATTAAACGCAAAAACAAAATAAAAACTGCACTAAAAATTGAAAAACAAAATAAAAAGTCTGAGCTCTGAAATATTTTTGAAATTAGCAAACTAGACTTTTTTGTATTGAGAGAGATTACATATGAAGAAAATATAAAAACATAGTTTTGTTTAAAATATGGATTATTTTATTGAAAAGTGAAAATCATTTGTTATAACCCTATTACAAATTACTTTACTTAGGATCAGTCAAACCTCAATTTCATCCACTTTCTGGTTAAATCACATTTTGAAATTTTTTATCAAGGGTAATAATTTGAATAATAATGGAATTTTTTCGTCGTGGAACAAATAATTTCATGTTAAGGGGAGGTTCTCATCTAGAACGTAAAAAAAAAGGTAAAGTTCGTGATTTTTTTGAATTCAAATGACAAGACATAAGGAAATGATATTTGGCATTATCTTTTATTGTACATTTATCTGTACGAAAAAATTTTTTTATTAAAAAAAAAAACAAAATGGCGCCCGTTATTCAACTTCTCCGGAGGCATGTTTGTGTACAATTTGCGTACAAGATAACTCAAAAACGGTTCAACCGATCAACTTCTAGTTTCGTGCATATTAAAGTAAACAATTTTCTTCATAGAAAGAGCGGAGCACATTTTGAAAATCGTAACATTATCTCCTTTTTGTAAGTGATAAACTATGAAAAAAAACGGCCGAAAACGGCCTTAAAATTTCAAAATCGCGCCATTCCGTCAATTTTAAATTTTTTTTGAAAGTCGTCCGCTCTTTCTGAGACAAATTTATTCTAGTTTATAATAATGTCATCATTATTTGATTTCAGACCAATCTTCGACCCCTAAATTGTACGCAGCTGGGCAATTTTCGAAAAACATGCCTCCGGAGAAGTTGAATAACGGGCGCCATTTTGTTTTTTTTTTTTGAATAAAAAAATTTTTTCGTACAGATAAATGTACAATAAAAGATAATGCCAAATATCTTTTCCCTATGTCTTGTCATTTGCCTTCAAAAAAATCACGAACTTTACCTACTTTTTGACGTTCTAGATGAGAACCTCCCCTTAAATATAGATGTCCCATTCTTAAGAGGATTTTTATTTTGTTAAATTTAAAAATATACAGAAATCGAATGAAAATGAAAATAAATATATCTCCTAAATTCCTATGCTTGTTTTTAGTTGTTCTAAAATAGTTTTGAATTTGTACTATTGCTCATTAATTCATAGAGGTTATAGAGGTATTATAGAGCTGAAACGAAGAACAGGAATAAACTCTGATGAGTCTATGTTTTTAATGAATTTATTTTTAGGAAATTATAAAGCATAGAATCAGTCAGTTTTAAGCTCTTTAGAAAAAAAATCCAAAAATGCTATAAAAATATAGGCCAAAAATTGGCTTCATTGGTTCCTTCATAAAAATCATAATATTATAATAATAATTTATAAAATTCCAGGCACCACTTACCATTTCTTGAATTGCGCTATCAGACAAACAGCACCAAATTTGAAATCAGCGTTCCAGAAAACTACCAAATATCAATTTTCTTCGAATTACACATTATTTATCATATACATAATAATAGTTGTTTTGCTTAAGACTTTTATGGGACCACCATCGAAGGATTCTCTAACAAATGCAAAACGTGTCATTAAGATCGACAAAGCGTTCTCCTTGTAGATAATCGGTAAAAAAAATATACACGACGAATTCAGTTAAGCGCGTTCTTCTTTTTTTTTTAAATCGAGACAAAATTACGTGAGAATATGGGAACAAAAAAATTGAATTGAATTAAATCATCATTGAATGATCGATCGGTATCAAAACGGCGGCGGTGAAAGCAAAAGGAGCAGTTGCAGTAAAATCAATTTATTTCGATATTCCATTTAAGCTGAGGAGCTGGCCTTCACTTTGAAGCCATGATCGAGTGGGGCCGACAAAGTGAAAAAGTTAACCCAATAACTAACGTGGCACTTCCTCATAGCTCAGCATTCAGCAGAACCGTGCTGTGGATACTCCTTTGTCTTTTCAATGCGCCTCGGATCGGAGGCGAATCCATAAGCAATGTCCAATGTCTAATTGATTTCAAATTGCAGATCGTCTCAATACGTTTTTTTTCTACTGCTTTAGCTGGAACAATTTTCAGCTTAGCGCTTTAGTTCTTTGCCGCCAAGGAAAATTTTTACCAAGAGGCGGACATTTATCAGCAGCCATGGAGGTAACCTGGAACTGGAATAGAAAATAAGATCGGACCGAGTTCGGATGCATCCATAAACGACACCAAGGAAGTCGTCGTTGCGGCTGCAATGAGACGAATTTCGAATCGAACAAAAAAGCCAGAACGCTCCGAACACGGCCGACACGATCGCTTGATTAATTATAGTTTTCTGCAAAATGCCTATTTATAGACGAAATACCCCTCAGCGACCCGGCTCGATTCGGTTTGAGCATCGTGCGCAGGCCCCCGAAGACCGACCGACCGGCGATTGTGCGACTGCGCCATCGATTCCTGATACAAGATACAAGATCGGCACAGATTCGCGCGCAATTTATGACGACCATATGGCAACCCATTATGCGAACTAGAGAATTCCAAAGCTGGCAGAAAAGCGCAGCTTCACCAGCTTCTCGTGTTACCTGATCGATAAATCATAATTCTTGCAACTAATTAATTATAGAGGCAGTGCCGTGTGGGAACTTTCTTAATTAAAAAAAAAGACATACCCGATCAAGCTCGATCTGTGGATGATGATGGCTGATGACAGACCATCAACTTCGATTTTTTATCTTTTATGCGGCCAGGTGTACACCTTCAGTGTTTGTCTTCACCTTACATAATGTTTATCGCGGCGCAAACAATGGAATTCGCTAGTTTTTTTTTGCATATCCTTACTTAGGATTTAATTAACCGTTTTCGCTGTTCGACAGGTATTCCTCACCTGCTGGGAAATTAGCCATTTGAGATTTCTTGAATGGTGGCGAGTGTGATAATTTCTGGAAATGGTAAGGAATTTGCGCAGAATCAGTGGACATTTAACAAATTACGCACTGCCTGGAATTGCTCGACTTCTTCAGAGTTCAGATTGATTAGGTTGAATTTTTTCATCAGTATTACGAGCGGAACTATTGTAATATACCTGTTTACCGCTAGTCATGGCTAAATATGCAGTTTAACTGGTATAACATTCTAATCAAGTATCACTTAGCGACAAAGAAGGCAAGATGCATAGCATGATGAATAGCAGGCCTTAATTTTGGTATCAGCAATTTTAAATGGACCTGCGAATTACATTTCTTTATACTACAGTGGAGCTTAAGGTGAATGGTTTAAATATAACTAGTCTTAAAGAATAGTGATGTTTATTTTTCATAATCATTATTGTAATAGAGAATTAACAACACAGTTCGATAAAATTTTAAACCGAAAACCATCCATTACGTTAGGTTCTAGAGAGATTCTAACCTAATAGTGGAAAGAAATCCATTTTTTCGCTGTACATATTTGGAAAACTTCAACCACATGATTTAACATACTTAACCCAATTTAAGAAACACATTTCTCCGTTTAGTAGGCCAGAGCTGCAGAGCTGCAGAGCTGAAAAATAGTTAACAATCGTACAAAAATTAGATTTATCTCGAGTTTTTTGCTCGAGGTGAGAATTAATTTTAAAAATTTCAAAAAAAATTAATATATTTTGAAGGCGTTGACCGATTTGGATGGGATTTTGATATGTTGTAGTTGCCACTGAATCACAGAAAAAATTAGTAGAACTGAAAACTGGATATAACCTAAAACAAATTTTCAGCCATTTTTAATTTTGGTACAATCACCAAAATTTTGTTATAGCTTCCTGGCATAGTTTTTTATAACATATATTTTTTATAGATTTTCTAAATTATTTTCTTTTTTCATTATTATTACCAATTCCCTAATTTAAGGCTGAGGACCCTAGGAAGTTAGGATCAAATAGGATTGTGATGTTTGGAAAATAAATGTAACTAAGAGATTTGGGACAGGAGGTTAGAATGTGGGTAATTGTGAGGGCTTGTGTACAGTGTGGCCAAAAATGTTGTCTTGCCGCCGTAGAAGGTATTCGTGGGTAAACCGCGTCTGCTCAATTCTCAGTCTGACTAAAGACCCAGGAAAAAATATATATTGTAAAAAACCTACGCCAGAAAGTCACAACGAATTTTTGGCGATTTTGCCGTACAGTCATAACCAACAAAAAAAATCCAAATTTTATTTTGTTTAGGTGTCACGCCGGTGGACAAAATGTGGAAAAAAATCTGGAAAAAATATATGTTATAAAAAACTAAGCTAGGAAACTATAACAAAATTCCGGTGATTGTACCAAAATTCAAAATGGCTGACAAATTTTTTTTTTAAAAAGAAAAAAACATTTTTTTTAGGTTATATCCAGTTTTCAGTTCCACTGATTTTATCTGTGATGCGCTTCTGTGACATCTACAACATATCAAAATCCCATCTAAATCGGTCAATGTGTTCAAAAGATATTAACTTTTTTCGAAATTTTTAAAATTAATTCTCAACCTTTGGGGGTTAATTATAAAGGGTTGAAACTTGGCCAAATTGTTACTTGTGTTAGTCCTGACGATAAAAAATATGGCCTTTCTCTGTATATCGAGCTTTATATGGAACATAACAGTAACTAGAAGGATATTTAACCAGTTACCAGATTTCAGTGGAATACCATTACCAAATGCAGCAGTATGAAATGAGTAATCAGAACCGAAAAATGGTTTCATATATAAACTTATATTTATGATTGAACGTTAGTATAGCATTCTAGGTTTAAACTCAAACTAAAGAGCTGGATATAACTAAATCCGTATTATTTAATTCGCCACTTGAAATTCAAAGTTGGTATGGCCTAGACCCTACACAAGAATTGTATTAGTCCGTTATAAGCATACACCTATACGTTTTTCTTAGGTAATTTCATAAAGTATACAAAAGTAATGTTTTCAATTAAGTAAACGATTTTTCTTAATCTGCGTGTGACTGCTGTATCAAGAAGTAATCCATCAAAAACTCCCCAGTTGGCACTGAGCTCTCATCATTAATAAAGGCAACCGAAACAGAAGAAAGAGACAATAATTTAAAGCAAAGCAGGTCTAGGTAAAAATATTTTGAAACGTGTTCCGTAACCATTTCTGGCCACCAACAATTTCTCCTCAAGTACGAACACGTCCCACAACTTCTCATTACGACCAAGAGCCATTAGCAATAAAATTTCTAAAAATGTGGGCTGTCATCCGAAGAACCTCCGCGAAGACGACGACGGACAGCAACGCAACCGACGCATGCATGCATGAATTCTGCGTACCTACGATTGCAGGGCAGGCAAATTGGAAACAAATCGTTTATTCATTTGTGCACTCAAATGCTGGGCAATTAATCACAAACTTTAAAAGGCAATTCACACAGAAATACTCCCCTGTAAGTTGGCTACGCTGCGTCGCGAAGGTGGCTCATTCGGGCGCGGCGCGGACACCTTTCAACCTTGTTGAATGCCTCTTCCAAGCCGCACTATGCTATATCTAGACGAATTTTTTCCATTTTTCAATTATCTCCCGATAGAATAACGCTATTGAGATGAAGTTTTTTTTAAAATTTAAGTGCGAACTATGATGGATTCGGAAAAAATAGTAAAAAGCCCCAATGACCTTCATTTGACCTTGAGTATCGGCTTCAAAGTTGACGATTTTTAGAAAAAAATTGATATTTTTGTATGTGAAAACTATGTAAATTTTCCTTTTTAGTTTATTTCTGGCTGACATTCCTCGGTAGGAGTTTTAGAACTAAAGAAGGTCGGTAGAGGTCATTCGAAGATCACGCGGAGGTCATTTCCGAGAGGACTACCACGAAATCACTTTTTTCGCAGTCTGACCGGGAAAAGGATTGTAGATTTGGTCCTTTGATGCTCAGGTCGAGTTCTAGCATCGACGATTATCATTAGTGGCCAGTCTAGGGTCATCCAGAGGTCATTTGAAGGTCAGTTCAAGGGTCATTTGGTAGTAATCACCACGTAATCGCCTTTTTTCGCAGTCTTACTAGGAAAAAGAGTGTAAATCCAGTTCTTAGATGCTCAGGGCGAGTTATAGCCTCAAGAATTATCGGTAGTGGCCAGTCTCAATAAGCAATTTTATTTTTCGGACAATGCTGGACTGAGAAATCATGTATACTGTCAGCAAAAATTTTAAAAAGAGGGTCCCACTGAGCGAGTCATATCTCCGCCATTTTTAATGTTTTTTTTTATAAGTATTGGAAATTATTTACAAATCTATTATATGTATACGTAAAATAAAGAATAATTCATATTTTTAATGGCCGAGTCAAAAAAAAAAAAGTTTATTTTTATACCTATTTGTTCGAGCGTCAGGGTGGTGTAACACGTTCAGAATTTATCAGATAAGCGTCAGAATACTATTTGAATTTCACAGTCGCGTCACCTCCAAATATTTTTCTTTATCGAATCACATCAGGATGATGTCATGACACGTGCAACATCTGATTTAAATATTAAGATCAAATTTTTAAAACATCGTTAATGCAGAAATTCTTTGCCACGGATGGCTCGAATGAGTTTTATGATCATTATTTCATATGTTTCGGCATTATTTTTATGTTATTATAATTATAATTTCACTTTAAATTTTTATAAAAAGTGTAGTTAATGGGAAAGTTATATGTAAATATAAAAAATAACGTTCTTTTTTTCATTATTACTTAAACAAATATAACAAACATTTAAAGAAAAAATTATTTATATCTTAAAATTATTTTATGGAAACCTAATTTTTTTGGAATATATTTTTGACAAGTCACAAATCCTCTGAAATATTCCGATATTAATACAAAACGTTATTTAGTTAAGTGGAAAACGTTCCGATGAGGTCTTATTTTCAGTTTACTCAAGTGCTAAGCTATGGCATGGCAACAAAAGCAGTTAACTTTTCAAAGAAGAATTGTATAAAAGAAGGAGCTCGTTCTGCAAAGATAAGTAGTATTGTGAAAATTTTCATAGCGTGTAATAAAAATGAGTGTTATTAAAATGTGCGGTGTTACTAGTTTAGTGATACTTGCTAATCTTTTGGGTTTCTGTATGGGAGCTATAAAAACATACCAGTTTTCTTCCCAAAATGAAATTCGACTGAATTATTCTAATGAAATGAAAAGTTTTATGAATAGTTCGGCACCTCCATGTGACGATTTTTATCAGTACGCGTGTGGAAATTGGGATAAGCTTCATCCACTTCGAGAGGACCAAGATGAAATAAATGCTTTCACCAAATTTAAATCGGGAGAAACAGAAGTGTGGAAACAACTTTTACAAGACTTTGTAAAAGAGACGAAAGTGGGAGATGCTTCCCGTAAAGCAATAGATTTTTTTGAATCATGCACAGATATAGACAGAATTGAGAAGCGCGGAATAAATCCATTAGTTGAATATTTAAGAGTACTTGGAGGTTGGCCTGCCATAGATCCAAGTTGGACCGAAGTTGGAAACGACTGGCTGAAACTTCATGCTGAAATGGAGCGCCTGGGTGAGAAAAGACTTCTAAATGTTCACTTCAGTATGGACATTTTTAACCCTAGCAGACAGAGCTTATATCTCTTTTACCCAACTATGGCACTCGAATACCACCGTAGATACGAGGAAAACTCTCAAGAATTCTCAGCCTACAAGACCTACTTAAGGGAGTCTCTTAAAGCACTCAACGTACCTGAAGATAGAATTGAAGCCGAGTTTAATGACATTCTGGATTTTGAATTAAAATTGTCCAATATAGTACTGGACGATAGGGATTATACCAACGATTTTGGAGGATATAAAGTGATAACTGTAGGAGATTTGGAAAAAAATTTCACAAGTATAGATTGGCAAAAATACTTTAAACTATTATTCAACAACACCTACAACTCAACTGAACAGGTCATTACCCATGGAGATTATTTGAAGAATTTGGATGCCCTGCTTAAGAATACCACAAAGAGAACAATATTCAACTACCTCGGATGGCATTCTTCAAGTGAACTTATGCTTTTCCTTGAAAACAAATTCTTGGTAATTAGACACAACATGTTGGCGGTTATAGTTGGCGAGAAAACTATGGAATCACGTTTGGAGTGGTGCATAGAGAAAACAAAGAATTATTTTGAAGCAGCTTTAGGTTCTGCTTATGCAGACAGGATATTTAACAAAGAAGCAAGAGAAGATGTAAAGGATTTACTTTCGAGAATAAAGGATGAATTAAAACAAATCGTTGATGAAGCTGATTGGATTGACAACCAAGGTAAAATAGATTTAAAGTTGAAGCTTACACATTTTACCGCTGAACTGGGTTATCCGGACCTCATCTTGAACTCCACAAAGGTCAATGAGTTATATGAAAATATCACAATTAAAAACGACGACTATTTTGGAAACATGCTGAAGCTAAGGACTACTTCGATTAGTACTGGCTGGGATCTACCTTTCACATCAGCAATTGCAGTGTATGATGCATTTAGTGCCATAATATATTATACGGCTGCGATATTTCAACCACCGCTCTATCACAAAGATTTACCTAAGTTTATAAATTATGCAGGAATAGGTTCGGCCACTGCCCACCTAATGAGCCATGCTTTCGACACCAACAATATTTTAGATTTTCATCCTTCCCCTAACTCCTGGGTCAGTAATGCTTCTCTAGCTACATACAAAGAAAAGGAGAAATGTTTTGTTGAAAAATATGGGAATTATACTTACAACGGTACCAAACTCGATGGAGAACGTGTTTTACCTAATGTTCTTGCTGAAGATGTCGGAATAAAGGCCACATTCCTCGCTTATAACAAATGGCTTGAGGAAAAGAAGAACAGCAATGAACTGGACAACGAACAATTAATAGGATTTCCGGAGTCCAAGGAGAAGATGTTTTTCCTTAACTATGCTCAACTTTCATGCGCGCATATTAGCGAAAGCTCTTTTCGGTCTCAATTCGTCAGGGATATAATACAGAAATATCGTGTAAATGGAGTTTTATCTAATTTAAAAAGCTTTTCGGATGCATATGGCTGTCCCGTGGGCAGTGGAATGAATCCAGAACGAAAGTGTGCTGTTTGGTAAAAATTAATTAGACTTATTATATTACTGTAACAATTTTTCAGTAACTTGGAAAGAAATAAAATAGTGACTACTCAAACAACATTTTTGAAGCTACGTTTCTTATCAAAGGTTGGGCGCGCTGGACTCGCTGTAAAAAAGCGAAGACGTGACCGTTAAATTCCCTCTCCTTGCGGCACACGACTGGCGAGAGTGGTGAGTAGGCCGCGTCAGTATAAGAAAGAGAGAAAGAGAGAGAGAGAGAGAGAGAGAATCGGTCGACTGCTGCATGCGTGTGGGATTCCCTGTGCCAAAACCAAAAAGTATCTATAACAAGAGGGGACACTCGAGCGGTTATTCCTTATCATTTTTCGACCTTGGTACCGTTACAGGTACGAAATGGGAATTTATACTAGAAATAGTTAGTAATAAAGAAAGCATAAGTGAGAGAAAGACAAAAATTTGGGGCGAAAAGCGGAACACTCCTGCAGGGTGCAACTCACAAAAATCCTTTATCACAAAACTTTTCTACGAACACATTACACGCTGCCTTTTCCACAGCCACACACCAAAGACATTATATTATGCTTACCCATAATTTATCTAGAGCACATTTTATTTTATTTAATTAATTGCTTCTAAGAAAGCACTTTTTTACTTAAAAACTTGTAAGCTTCTTCACATTTCCAATCAAATCAAGACCACCCGGTACTTTTCGTAAGCGAGCAGCACACAAAACAAATTCCGCTCGGGGGCGCCTTTAAAAACGCACAATGAAAAAATGTAAACAATCTCGTCCGTATTCATGCTCGGTGTGTGCTGCCTGCCTCTTCTCCCTTCTCCGATTCGGCATTTCCCAATAACTTAACATTGCGAGGGGAGGTAAACTTGAGCGACCTAGTACTGGTGCCCGGCTCCAGGGCGCCTTTAAAAAAGCGTTCATAAAAAAAGCTTCAGTTTATAGCTTACGCTGTAAAAGCTATCTGTGAGAACTTTTTGGTGACTATTTCTCTCTCTACATTTCTTATAGGTATTTACAGAGGTAGTAGCTCTGAGCTGCTTTATCTAATGGGAAATTTTGCTGAGTGTATTTGCGAGAGCTTGCATATGAGTTGGGACTTTGAGAGCGTATTGAGAGTGTCCCTTCTTGTTGAATTCGATATTCTTTGCCAAAACCCCCGGGAAACATGTACATGTTTACATGTATTCCCGGGGGTTTTGCCTGTGCGTATAGAGTATTTTCACACTTTATACAGGGTGTTCAGAGGTGGGAGGTCAATACTGCAGGGGGTGAAAGGTCAGACCGAGACAAGCAAAAAATCGTATGGGTGGGGGGGGGGGCATCTTGCACCGTTTGGCAGTTACAGGGTGATTCGTAAATCAGGATTTTTCCTTATATGGGAACCGCTCTTGTATTTTTATCTTTTTTTCTACGCATCGCAGCGGCCCCAAACTGATTTCAAAAAATCACTATTTGGAAGCCCTTTCCAAAAAAGTTTACACCACCCCCCTATCCCCAACCCCTTGGCCACAATCCCCCCTGGAAGTTGAAAAAATTAACTTTTATTTCACGATTTTTCGCCTTTCGCCCCACTTTTCTCCCAAATTCATGTTATTAACATACCTACTTTTTATTTTTTTTAAGTTGCCTATCTAATTACCTTTTCAAAAAGGTGCAACATGCCCAGGTAGAAAAGGGTTGCAAAAGTCCTGAAATTAAAACATCCTCACAGGTACCTAATTACTTTATTGCACCATAATGGAAAAAGTCGTTAAGTAAACAATTTTTATGACAGCAAGTTCGGAAATGTTTGTTTAGGAAACAGAGGTAGTACATTTTTATTATTTCAGTAAAACAGTAATAAAATAATAAATGTAATCTCGTTAAATAGCGTTATTAGTTTATTATATCCAGTATTGACTCCTAAGTATCCTGACGCTCCGTTTCTAATACTTCCTATGAATTATGGTATCAAAATGGGTAAGTTTGAAAGGACATTGACCACAGTTGAAGAAGCAAGCGATAAGAACGGGTGTTTAATAGAAAAAGTTAAGATAAAATGGCAGAATACAGTGTTGACGAGTATGCCGATATAATTTATGTGTACGGTTTAGTAGAAGGAAATGATAATGAGGCCGTACGAGAATACCAAAGGAGATTCAAGAATCGGCGGGTACCCAACAGAAGGGTATTTTCAAGGACTTTCAGAAGGTTAAAAGAAACCGGAAGTGTAACCGCCTCCAGAGCAGAAACGCGAGCAGGAAAATCGGCCGATTCAGCGGACCCCAACCAACAAATCCTCAACATCGTCAGGAACAGCCCTGTAATAAGCATCAGGCAGGTCGCACGAAGGTCAGGGTTGTCTTCAGGGAGAGTTTGGACCGTTGTGAACCGAGAGGGACTACATCCATACCACCATATCCTGGTCCAAGCACTACAGGAGGGAGATTCCGAAAGACGATTGGAATTTGCACTTGGCTGTTCGAGTCTGACATCGAAAACAGAAGGTTTCTAGACCGAATTCTGTGGACGGATGAATCGCAATTCACCATCATCACAAACTTGCACAACCAACAAACTTGGCATCACAAACTTGCACAACCTCCACACCTGGTTAGATGTGAACCCACATAGGACAAGGTGTCGGTTCTTCCAGCAAAGATTTAGTGTCAATGTCTGGGATGGCATCATCGGCAACCAGTTGATAGAACCCTTCATCTTGCCCCAAGTGCTGAATAGTCAGCTATATTCGGACTTTTTGGAGAATACCCTTCTGGATCTGTTGGAGGACATCCCCCTGGCCATCAGAAGCGCAATTTATTTACAGCTCGACGGAGCACCTGCGCATACTGGGAACATTGTTAGGCCAAGGTTAAATGAACATTACCCAGAGCGCTGGATTGGACGAGGTGGACCGATTCCTTGGCCTGCTAGGTCACCAGACCTTACTCCACTGGCCTTTTTCTTATGGGGAATGATGAAAGATGAAGTTTACTCAAGACTAATCAACACTAGAGAAAAATTAGTTACCAGGATTGGGACTGCAGCCACGAAAATACGGGAGAGACTGGTTCCCATAGACCTGAAACGTGAAATAAGACCAAGGCTACTTGCATGCATCGAAACTGGCGGAAAACATTTTGAACAGCTTTTAAAGGACAAACGTTTTAATTGTAATTAGTTTTTAAGCGAACAATATGTATTTTTTAGTTAACTTAAGTATAATTTCTTAAAAATTCAAATTATCATGATATTCTGTAAAAGGATTTTTGTAAATAAATTTTCGTATCCTTTTCCTATCTGGGCATGTTGCACCTTTTTGGAAACGTAATTAGATAGGCAACTTAAAAAAAATAAAAAGTAGGTATGTTAATAACATGAATTTCGGAGAAAAGTGGGGCGAAAAGTGAAAAATCGTGAAATAAAAGTTAATTTTTTCAACTTCCAGGGGGGATTGTGGCCAAGGGGTTGGGGATAGGGGGGTGGTGTAAACTTTTTTGGAAAGGGCTTCCAAATAGTGATTTTTTGAAATTAGTTTGGGGCCGCTGCGATGCGTAGAAAAAAAGATAAAAATACAAGAGCGGTTCCCATATAAGGCAAAATCCTGATTTACGAATCACCCTGTAACTGCCAAACGGTGCGAGATGCCCCCCCCCCCCCCCCCCCCACCCATACGATTTTTTGCTTGTCTCGGTCTCACCTTTCACCCCCTTCAGTATTGACCTCCGACCTCTGAACACCCTGTATGTATAGCGAGAGTGGCGAGTAGGTTACGTAAAATGTTGAAGCGTAGCTTCTGTCGGCCAGTCCCGTGACTGCCACGTTTTTTTATACATCAGCCTTATTATACAGACCTAATTTTTAACTTCAAAATTGAGCATCCCAGTGGGAACGTAATAGAAACTAGCATCGACTATACTGTGATAAACTATGATTTGTTGATCTAGCGATGCCATAAAATTCATCTACGACAAATTGCAACAAATTCAATAAATTTAATTTTTTTTTCTGTTATCATTGAACTACCTGTTAGCGAAGACTTCAACCCAAAAAAATTGTTCTAGATTTTTCGAGATTTTGCAGCAAATCCAAGCTGAATTGTGTTATATAGAATTGCGATCGTTTACAGGTCTATTATTTTCTTTATTATTTACATTATTATATATTTTATCTAACTCTACGTACCACTCGTCTCTCCTACTCTCCTATTGTCAAATGTCAACAAAACCATCATCGTTCCCAACCCATTACTCCATCCTGCAACTCCCTCTGCCTCTAACCGAACCGGTTCCACTTCTTCCGGCACTCCTAACACCTGATCCTCAGCCTCTTTACCGGTCTCCCCTGGCCCTAACTCCTCTTCTCTTTGCGTTCCTGTCTCCACCTCACCTGCCTCTTCTTCCACTAAGAAACCCGCATTCCCCCTTTCGTTAGCAGTTATTTATTTTCGCCTCTTCGTGTTCATCAAATTTATAACAACTTACAATTAGCCTTTCTTCACTATAAAGCTGGAAATGTTTGCTTTGAAGGTAAAACTTAACCCTATGTGATGTATTCTATCCACAAAGAAGGTCTCTCCACTGACCCTACTGTTCTGCGTCAACTATTCTTTAAATACTACGAAACTTGTAATATTCTCCTACAGGACGTTGCTGAAGACCTCTCCTTCTATGCTTCTTATGTTAGCTCTAAGCGTATTTCCCACGTCCAAAAGGCTCACAATGACTCGAAAAATGTCTTTCGTTCCAAACCATCTGACAATAGTTCCCCATTCCTCCGCACCCAATAAAAATTTCAACCATTCGACTCGACAAATTCACTGTCCCTTTATTAACTAAACAACACTAGATTGCCGGAGTGAGTCAATTTGACTCATTTAATATTTTATTACTATAAATATAGAAAAATTTAAATAATTTTTTTTTTAAAACAAATGTTGGTTTTTAATAGACTTATGAAATGTATATAAATACCAATTGCTTCCCCTCTCCACCCATTAGTTCCAAAAATCCATATGTGCTATACCTATTTTAATGGATGTGAGTCAAATTGAATCGCTAAATATTTTTAAAGTTTATCGTTTTACCCACATATAACTTATTTCTTGAGCATAGATATTTTTTGTAAACAATCTGATGCGAAAGTTTTCATGTTCCAACTTGCCAATTGACTAGTTAGAAATCTATTGCAAAGTTGGACATTTAATATTATGCAATTATTTGTTGCAATTTTTTTTTTTAATCTTTTATTAAAACTTTGATAAAAAAATTCTTCGTGTTCTTCCATTTCGATTTGTTGCATTGGAGACAATAGTGCATTTTTAATAATACAAAAAAAAAATGTATAAAATTTTTGTTGAAGAATTTTTGCGTACCAAGGTAATTTCAGAATTTATTTCTTAGATTTATTTACATAAATAAAAGAATAAAACAAAAACAATAGAAACGCCAAAAAAAAAAATATATTATTTTCTGGATGTCAAGCTATATCCACGAATTTATTAAAACCGTTTTTCAGCATTTTTACTTTTATTTTTAACTTTGAACTTTCTTTAAGTATGAATTTTTTTTGTCATTTCCTACCTTGAAATCATCCAAGCGTAGGTAGGAAATGACTTTAAAAAAATTCATACTTTTTTTGTGCATTATAATTACTTTTACTATGACAAATAGGCTGACTTCGACAGTTCTCTTAAAATTCGTTTTTTTTACTTTATAATTATGTTGAAGAATTTTTGCGTACCAAGGTAATTTCAGAATTTATTTCTTAGATTTATTTACATAAATAAAAGAATAAAACAAAAACAATAGAAACGCCAAAAAAAAAAATATATTATTTTCTGGATGTCAAGCTATATCCACGAATTTATTAAAACCGTTTTTCAGCATTTTTACTTTTATTTTTAACTTTGAACTTTCTTTAAGTATGAATTTTTTTTGTCATTTCCTACCTTGAAATCATCCAAGCGTAGGTAGGAAATGACTTTAAAAAAATTCATACTTTTTTTGTGCATTATAATTACTTTTACTATGACAAATAGGCTGACTTCGACAGTTCTCTTAAAATTCGTTTTTTTTACTTTATAATTATGCCAAAAATTGAAAAATCGTCAAAAAAAAAAAAAAAACTCTCGACCTCATTACCTCGAGAAACTCATAAACTAACCAAATATATTTGATTTTTTGATTTGAGGTAATCCAGTAATGAGTTCTGATGTCCACCGCAAACCGCTTTTTTTTAAGAGTATCCGAAGATTTGCTCGCAATGGCTTATTTCTTAATATTTTAAGCTAAAAATTTAACTTAATATTCTTGAAATGATACTTTATTATGTGTACAATTTACAAATAAATACACTTTACCATATGCTCAAAAAAATTATCAAAGATATGATTCAAATGAAGCGAATTAACCCCCTTAATGACCGAGAAGGCTATAAAGTAATTAATAATTTTATCATTGCAAATAGCAAATTACATGTAATATTTCCGAATCCATTACTTAAATATTACTAGTGAAGTGAGAAACTTTGATGCTTGCGACAATTGTTATATCTAGTGAGATGAATAAAGTAATATATAACATGTAAAACAATTGCGGCAAGTTTGACATTTTTTTAAGTATTATTAAACGACTAAGAACCCGAGTAAGAATGAACGCTGACTGCACCTCGAACTCACGGTTTCCAGCCGCCATGATGCGTCTTGGAAAAATAATCCACTTATTTGCTGGCCAATTGGCACTCCGGAGCTTCGAGCACCTCTGAAGACGCATCTTTTTACGGGGCGGTTAATGAACTACTGCCGCTGACCTTGCTGCCTACGCTTAGAATTCTACGAAGACGAAGGAATTTTTATATTTTGCCCTGCGAAGAGTTCGAAAGTACTTTATTTATTTGGAAATAAAATAAAATAAAGGTATACCTCGGCTATACCTATTTGAATGGTCCGAACCGAGGACGAAGGCGAGTGAAGTCACGTCCATTGTACTCAAAACATGTGTAATTCATTGCTCCCAGTCGCCGCCGTTGTGTCTTTCTTTATTTTCGAAAAGCAATTGAACTCCCTTATCCGCGGATGCATCTGAGTTATTACTTTGGAATTGCAGAATTTATGTAGCAAAAGCCCATTAGGTCGATAAGATCTTTATTAGTCATAATGATGACGGATGCCTGTGACCTAAGACAGTACTATATGAAAAGGAATAATTAATTTTATTACCAAAAGAATATACTTTGCAAATGTCTTCAAGTAATAAGTTCTGCCGAACTATTCAGCTTACAAGGGAAGGCCAGAAGAGGTAGCATACATTCAAAACCTATATAATGCATTAAAGTACTCTAACTAAAGTAAGGTTATAAAATAACGTCATGAAAACATGGGCGTACCTACAGTGGGGCAGGGTGGGGCACTTGCCCCACCCTCCACCCTGACTCGAAGCTAGAAATTTACGTATATTACAAAATTAGTAGTATACCTACTTATGATGATTTGTAAGGAGATCTGGAGATCAATTTTTGATGTCACTTACAAAATTTCGAATGTGGAAGAAAGATGGATTCTCGCATTCGAAAACTCAAAAAATCTATGGTATGACTGTTCAAAGATGCGAATTTTTGAGATTTCGAATGCGAAAATACATCTTTCACATTCGAAATTTTGTAAGCGACATTAAAAAATAAAATTTAACTCCTGAGCAAAGTGAACTGCCTGCTCTGAATTAAGTAGGTATCTTTTTACTGTGTTGTGGGTTGCGGGTTTAATTAGAAAAAGCAACAACATTTGTTGTCACCCAAGTTATAATACCTATTTGTGATCAAATGTTATTCTCTAATACATTTTACTTCAGCACTGTTAGATAACAGATTATATTTTTAAGTAATTGTTTTCGAATACTTTTTTAATGCAAGCCTAACTTATAATACCTACTAACCACATTATTTGATCATTCATTAAACCTAACAATTTTATAGTTTTAGGGTTCCGTGGCCAAACGGCAAAAACAGAACCCTTATAATTTCGTCCTGTCCGTCTGTCTGTTTGTATATCACAGCTCTTTTACTCGGAGACTATTGAAGCTATAGAAATGAAAATTAGAAGTTAGGTGTAGCCTGTGGCCTATAAACCGCTGTTCAATAGTACAGACAAATTACAAAAAAAAAAATACGGGTGGCACTCCATATATGTATGTAACTGACTGAGGGATAAAAACATTCAATGGACAGAAGTGTGTGAAGCTAGCTCTTCAAAAGTGGAATAGTGATTTCCGAATGACTTTTTTAGGCAGACACTTTTGAGATATGCGTTGCAAAGTCGTAAAAAGTGTATCCCCTCTAACTATTAAACTAAAGGGTTGAAAATTCTGAAAAAAAATTTAGGAAGTAGAACATAACATACAATTTCAAGAAAATTGATTTGAACGACTTACGCTTACTTACCTACTACTACTTACGCTTTCGTACTTTTTGAGATATGGGATTTTAACAGTGAAATACGGAACCCTTCACAACTATACAACACGCACTTGGCCGCTTCTTGAAAATCCTTTTGGTATTGGTTGACGACTCTATTTTGATGACAGATCTATCGTTTTGAGTAGAAACTAGGTACATTTACTACGTAATCTTAAACTTATTTATTTGGTGATTCGAAAATATCAAAATGTTAGAAGCATTATTCAGCCTGGTCTAGATTTTAATTAACTATACGTACTCATTTTTTTAACGAGACAGAATCAGAAGAGTGATAGCGGCGGAGAAGAGTCAAAGCAGAGTCCAAGACTTCTTGACAAAAACAGAACCTTCTTGTAGTTATTATAGTTTAAGTGGTTTTCATGGTGAGGTTGAACTGTGGTATAATATGTGGAAACAAAAAAAATTGGCACAGAGCGAACTGAAAGAAATGGAGCTAGTTGCGTTAGTTAAAGAAACACAACTATTTTATCCAGCCATAAAACAGGCGCTTCATATTTTCCTTGCACAACCCTGCACAACATGCACTATAGAAAGGTCCTTCAGTTCTTTGCGCAGAGTAAAAACTTGGTTACGGTCAACAATGACAGAAAACCAACTTGTCGGCCTCTGCATGATGGGTGTGCATAACAAGAGGGTTCTAGAAGCAAATTTGGAAAAGAAATGTTGAACAAGATTTTGCCAGAACCCTCGCAGATTATTGTTGAGATAAGAAAGGGAAGATCACTTAATAAAAAAAAGCATTTTTAAATTCCTACTAGTTATCGAATTTCCTTACTTTTGCCCCACCCCTAAGCAAATGCTGGGTACGCCCATGCATGAAAAGGTTATAATTTCGTCGTATTTACCGAAGTTCTAATATAAATTACATATTTAAAATCCGTAAGCCATCCCATATTTTTATTATTTATTTACTTTTTTTAAATTAATAGATATTATTTTCTTTATATTTATTAAATTTTTTATTTAAATTAACTTTGTGGAACTGACTGATTTTGAAGTGTGCTCACAAATTATGACGCAACGTTTAACAAGTTCGCGGAAGTTAAACATTTCAGTGAGCTGCAAAAATAGACAAGCGATTTTTTTTTTTTTTAATTAAGTAATTGTGATATCCGAAATTTGAATATCACGTTTTAATACTTATATACAATGAAGAATGCTATAGCATCCAAAACGCTACCGATCAAATTTTTAACTAGGAAGACGTTAATGCTATAGCATGAACAATGTTCAAAAGAACACATATTTATATATATAGATTTCACTATAATGCCTGATCACCATTAAATTTTAATCCATCAAACTTGCAAATTTTCTTTGTAATAAGATATTTCTAGCTTTACATTGTAAAATAATCTACAAGAATGCAAGAAATTAACTTCTTAAGAAAAAAATGTACATGCGCATACTATTTAATTTAAATTTTAACCCTTAATATTTTTCTTTCACGAAACGCTTAACACAGTTTATAGCATATTAGGAAAATTTAAGGGGAGATTGTGTAAATGTCATATAATTCTTTCACGTTTTACAAACTAGTAGCAATTTATACGATTTAGAAACATTTTAAAAAATAGGTTAAAAAGGCCTTTTTAAGTTCACACAGAGAAAAATTCAATATTTTATAAATAAAATATCTCATTCACCATTAGTCCAAACGTAAATTGAGTTTCAGTTATTGCGGTAGATAGTATATTATCATTTCCGTGACAAAACTGTATCTATCTATCTGCATATCTATCTATTTCCCTTGCTAAACTTTCTCGAAAACAATCGGTTTTATGCCAATTCCAATAAAAATTCAAAACCAAATGCACAAAAAATGTTGCGAAGATTTGAGAACATGATACGCCTATGATCCGGCAAGCCAAAGAGCTCGTCAGACCCTATACCTACACTGAAATCAACGTTTTGAGTAAAGCGGATCTCAGACTGTTGGTAGGTTACCTAACTGGCCACCATGGGCTAAGATACCACCTAAATAAAATAGGTCTGTCAAATGAGACGGAGTGTCGTCTGTGTCTTGAAGACGACGAAACTACATCACACATTTTGTGTGCTTGTCCGGCTTTAGCACGGTTAAGAAGAGGGATCTTCGGTCAAGAGTTCCTGGACTCGGCTGAAGCTCGTTCATCTTCTGTAAAAGACCTTCTGGCGTTCCTTAGGGTAGCAGATCGTCTTTTACTGTAAAGGGGATTCGGCACAAAAGACCGCCTGGTCGCAGTGCCCACCATGAGGGTCACCCCTAACAATAATAATAATAATAATAATACGCCTATGACAATCCCCTTAATTTAGAGACTACGTAGTATACATTTCAAGGAATTTCGGAGTCTATAAAAAACTAACAAACAAACATTCATTTTTATGCTATATATATAGAAGATAGATAGATAAAGTCATTCGAATTTTAGAAAGTAAAATAAGAAAAAAATCTAGCTTCGGTAGAATAAGGGCTCTGGTAACTGGGCCCACAAGTACATGTTTGTTATACGTCTCTGTTAATCCGCCACTGGCTGTTAGTAAGCTTTCATTCAATACAAAATTTTTTATTATTTTGGATAGAAGAAAAAACTCAACTATAAAAAGCTACTGAATGATTTTTTCTAATGCAAAGTTTATTACTCACACTCTAGATTCCATTCATATTATTTTCCTATTACTTTATTGTTATTACAGTCCGTGGCGGATTTACACATTTGCCGCCAGTAGGCTATTCAAATTTTGTCGCCCCTACCAACCTCTACAATTTGATACCCTAGTTCACAATCATATTAATTACAATTTCTTTGTTAATGAAATTGTAACTTTATGATTTGTGTACTATGGCCACCTTTTTCTTTTAATTGATATGATTGTGAACTAGGGGATCGATATGTCCTAGATTATTTTTACAACCCAACGATTTAGTTAAGATTGCACAAGAAATAGTTTTTGGGTATATATTTCTGAGCTAATAAAAACTCAATCATGTACCACTAATAAGGCGGGTAAGGTGGGGGTAGGAGATTATTTGAATTTTTTTAAATTTTATCATATAAATAACATCTCAAGATTATTGTGTTAAAATTTGAAGTCGAATGGAGTAACACTAACGGAGATATGGAGTTGTAAATCTCCGCCGTTCCTGTGCCTTATAAATTCAGTGTTTAGACTTTAACGCGTTTTTCTTCCACTTGTTCAAAGTCGGTGGACACTGTAACTAAAATTCTACTTGACCGATCCTCCTCAAATTCGAAAGTACGTAAAATATGAGGTAGTGACGTCGAGATCAATTTTTTTTTGTGCATTATAAATAGTTTTACTATGAAAAATAGGCTGATTTTTACCGGTTCCTCCTTTTTAAATTCGTTCGGAATTCAAAATTATGCCAAAAATTAAAAAATTGTAAAAAAACGTAAACGCCTCGAGAAACTCATAAACTAACCAAAAATGTTCGAATTTTTGATTTAAGATAATCCAGTAATTATTTCTTAATATTTTAGGCTAAAATTTTAATTGAATATTCTTGAAATGATGCTTTATTATGTGTACTATACTGTGTACTGTATTATTAAACAAATTCAATTTACCATATGCTCCGGAAAAATTATCAAAAATATGCTTAAAATGAAGCAAACTAACCCTAAATATGAATCTTTTTAATTTCTGTAAGACATAAAAACAAATTTTGGTGCCAAATTTGCCGCCCCTAAAATCTGCCGCTCTAGGCTCCAGCCTACTCAGCCTGCTGGTAAATCCACCACTGATTACAGTAGAGTCTCTATAACTCTAACTTCAAAGAAAAGGTAGACATTATCGAGTTAAAGAGTTTTAGATTTATAGATTCTCAGTAGAAAGCAGAATGAGTAATGAATAGTATTTTTCTCCCAAGCAGTAAATCGAAAACAGACTAATTCAGTCATTTATTTCAACGTAAAATATAAGTAAATATTATTTTTAAAAACATAAAAATACCAGTATATTTATAAAGTGACAAATATATAAGGTACAGGGTGGGCCATTTAAGATTTGGAATTTGAATCGGCTATAAAAGAAAAAACAAATGAACATATTTTCAAAGTTATGAGTTTATTAGAAAAATTGAACCTTTCCATTTAGGAATGGAAGACAACATCATTCAAATGACTGCCACGACTAGCCTTACAATACCCCATTCGATCAGTCCAATTTTTCAGTACATTTTCGATTGTTTGGGCCTCTATTTCGCCAATGGCAACTTCGATTTCACGTTTCAAGTCGTCAATCGTCTCTGGATGGTCAGCGTAACACTTGTCCTTAACGGCTCCCCACAAAAAAATCTAACGGAGTCTAATCGCAGCTTCGAGGTGGCCTATTGACATCAGCATTTCGGCTGATTATGCGATTTCCGAAAACAGTGCGTAAAAGATCGATTGTTACGTTAGCTGTGTGGCACGTTGCGCCATCCTGTTGAAACCAAATGTCGTCTATGTCATACTCTTCAATTTTGGGAAACAAAAAATCGCTTAGCATGGCGCGGTAGCGATCGCCATTCGCTGTAACGGCGTTTCCTTGCTCATTTTCGAAGAAAAATGGCCCAATAATGCCTCCAGACCAAAATCCGCACCAGACAGTCACTCGTTGTGGATGTATTGATTTCTCCACGATGACGTGTGGATTTTCTGAGCCCCAGATACGACAATTTTGTTTATTGACGTATCCTCCGAGGTGGAAATGAGCTTCATCTGAAAAGATGATTTTTCGGTAAAAATGCCCATCTTCGATCAAGCGGTTTTCGGCCCATTAAGCAAATCGAAAACGCATCGGATGGTCATGCGACTTCAGCTCTTGCACTAATTGAACTTTGTACGCATTCATACCGAGATCTTTATGCAAAATTCTTCTCAAAGAAGTGTGTGAAATGTTCAATTTTTGAGAACGATGACGAGTTGATGTTGATGGTTGTTCACGCACACTCTGAGCAACAGCAGCGATGTTTTCGGTTGAGCACACTGGACGAGTACGTACATGGGTTGTTTTATTCAACAACGATCCAGTTTCACGAACTCGCTTCACAAATTGATCCACAAACTGCGTTTTTGGCACATCCTTTTTGTCAAATTTTTTCCGTAAATTTCTTACAGTTCGAGACTCACCACTTTGGAAATAAGTTTTTAATATTTCCCAACTTTGTTCAAACGAAAAGCGACCCATTTCATAAATGTCAAACATAAAACTAACTTTCTGTCACATCGGAAATGTTATTAAACCTTCCAACCTCAAAATAACCTATAGTTCCAATTCCAAACGTTAGATGGTCCACCCTGTATAATTATTTAATTCATTTTACATATAGAAAAAAGAAATCAAGAGCCTTAAAAATTTAAGCAATAATTGAATTACTCTCATTACTTTATAGACTACTAATCTTTTCTTCTTGATTGGTATTATGTCACTTTCATCACTCGATAGTGCTCAATGCGATTCTGTTTCAGTGGTAGAGGAATAATAGATAATCTTGAATCGGCGAGACTTGGTTAACAATTGTGTTTGGTTTTTTAATAATCTTTACAGACCTCCTCATATTAAGTATTTATTAATATATCGATATAGTCAAAAAGTTCGTTCAACATTCGGGTTATTTTGCTAAAAATTATTACCTAATAATTCTAAATAAACTCTTACTTAGACGATCTTTATTGTGAACGGAATTCAAAAGTGGCAGTAAACCTATTTCCACTTTTTCGAGTTTTTTTTTTGTAATCCCTTATTTTAAACGGTGTAAAAACGAAATCGTGTAAAAAAAGTATCGTGCAAATCGGGGGATACGTGAAATAAACCAACAGTTGATACGCAGACCGGTACACAATACTTTCTTGGAATTGGAGAAAATTCGAATTCTAGAAATCCATAACGCCGTAATGTTGACATGTTGCTTCTTCGAGATAATAGAGCTAAATAGAGAGCTAAATTAGTAGTTCGAGTTATGAAGCGCGATATGTATTAGTAATACATTATAGGGAAATAATATTTAGGTCGATTTATAGTGTCTAGATAATTCAAGCTATAGATTTTTATGTGTGTCAACGAAAGGGAGTGATTAATTTCTTAGACAGGATTTCGAGTAATAGAGGTTCTACAGTATTTATTCTTTGTAATTTAAAAACTAAGTGTTCAAGTCGAATGCGTCATTTTATACTTAACAAAATGGACTGTAGCAGCAAATCTTTTAATCACTCTTTTGACACTTTTCCTCTCTAAAAAAATCCGTAAAATACAGAATCAAAATTTCTGTACACTACCAACTGTGTCAAATTTTAGCTCTTTATGCCAAACGGGCTCTGAGGCAATAAAAATTATGACAGATACCCAAACACCAAACTTTATGCATAAGTGTCCTAATTTTGCAATTATGATACGAAATAATAAACACACACTATATCTTCAGCAAAAAATCTCTTACAAAAATTCAAAGTAGAATAGGGTCAGGTACTGAACCTTGCGGAACATCAAAACAAAGGGGATGATATTGCACGCTTGAACTTCGTGTGACTGATCAACAAAAACTATATTAATCGGTTTAAGCGAGCAGTTTTCACAACTAAAATTTTATAATCGCACAAACCAATTGTCTCACACTGTGCAAGTCAAAAGCAATTTATGAAATTACTCCGCGAGCAAGGGCTAGTCCCGCGCTATATTTTGCTAAAATTGCCTAAGCCCACATTTGGCGAATTTAATTAACCGCAGAAATGCAAGAGAACTTTCACAGAGCCCACGCAATGAGCACATCTCAATAAATGTTTTATATTTCTTTTCGCGCGATCATGTGAGTTTACGAACAAAAACTGAGAGAGATCAATTAAATTAAATTGGGAATTCCTCTAATTACGGAGCGCCATCTCGGGTTCCGCATAGCATCACAAAACGTATGTTGAAGTTGACTCAAACTAAGCCAACGAACTACCAAAAAAGGTCGACTTGCTTTCACCGCTGTAATTTTGCGCATATAAAGCAGAAAGCCGCGTGTAAAATTCGCACGGAGCATGGAGTAAAAGATCGCAATCATGCTGCCGCAGATCGATCCACCTCATCGCCTCAAAACCCATCTGCTCCGGATGCAGTTGATAGTGTTTCTCGGCTTTTCGTCAATAAATTTCCAAGAATTCATTTCTCCAGCCGCGCAAATGCAATGCAATGCATATAAAAAACGCATAATGCAAACGATCGCGAGTGCGAATGAAAATCGCCAGAACCACGCAGTGTTACAACATTGCGAAAAATATTTCTTGGGGACACCTCAGCAGTGGAGTTCATAAATAAAAAATGAGCATACCGTGGCCAAATGCGGAGGTAACCACCGCAGCACGAAGTCACTGGGTTTCTTTTTTCTTCGGTCTGATCTTCGATTTCGATATATCGGCGGGATAGTTTTTATTTTCGAACGAAAGATATATGCGCACGCAGCTCTCCCGCTAAAATTTCGGCTTAAGGGAAATTATGTGCTGGGACCTTTAGCGAATTTGCACCGAGCCAGCCGTGAAACTTCCCGTCTTTTCTTTCGGTCCCGATCATTCCTCAATGTCTAATTTGATTTGGATACCAATGTCTTGTCCTGATTGTCCATTTCACAATAGGTTATTTGTAGAGATGGTAAAAAAAAACCGCGACAACGACAATACTCACCGTCAGATAAAAACTGAATACAGAGGCCATTTAATAGGTTTTTTTTTTCGGGGCTTTTGCGAAAGGTAAGAGCTTGGCAGATTCGTGCTCAAGGCATTATGTGATAAGCCCTCCCCATATCAGGTGTCACAAGGAATTTTCTTTTTTTTCAATAGATACAGCACATTGCAGAGATTTACCTTTTAATTTTGCGTAGTTTGGGCTGACGGCACGTTTGAGATGGGCTCAAAAGATTTCGAAAGGTAATGCATAAATCATTCCTCGCACCTACAACCATTGTTTGCCACAATTTGATTTGAGAGGGAGGAAATTAAATGAGGCGCTAGCCCAAAGAAAGTGAACATCATTCAAACATTGGAGAAAAATCATTAAGCTAAATGTTGCATAATCAGCTGTATCACGTTTTTATTTCAAAACACCACCGATTAATTTGAAAGTAAACACAATTAAGATACGCATTTGAAATTCATCTGCCTTCTTCCACCACAACAAGCATCCGAAATGGCAAGAATAAGATCAAGTGTCTATCATCAATCTATTAAATCGAAGAAATTGAATTTGACCGTCTTCCAAGGTCGTTCTTTTTTCGTCGATTCTTCTATTCCTGTAATACAACTTTGGTTATCTTCGATCGGTTGCTTCAGAGCTGTCAAATCTAAGTTTTTCTGCGTGAACTGACTCCCAAAATCAGAAGACGTTGGTCATTACGTCTCACATAAACTTATTTATTACTTAGCTGAATTTAAATCAGTTATTGTAAGCTCGTGAACTGAATATGGAAGAACATTAACCATAAAATATCCACAAAATTTATAATTCGAGGTAGTGGATCGTAAAATTTAAAACTTTATAAAATTTTCATGAAATTTAGTAATTAGGGGATTTCCGGTAGCTATGCTGACTCCAAATTTTTTATTAAAATTTATCAGTTCGAGGTTACGAACAATTAAATTCTTAACTTTATGGAGTTTTTATTAAATTTTACAGGCAAAGGTTTTTCATGGATACAAAGGAGGAGGGTTAATAAGGCCGGTTTTCGACCTAATTTTTTTCGCAGGAAGCACTTGGAGTTTCGTTAAAATTCTTTTTGGGTTTTTAATTATAATCAATATATAGTCAATTTCAACCAATACGAAACTTCCAAATACCCTTCCCCCTCTCTACCATCCGCCCAAAGTTATGAAAAATCAACTATAAATAGCACTATTTTAATGCATTAACGCTTATAGAAAATGTCTGAGCTAAATTTTTTATTTTACAATACAGAAAATGCATCTGGACAACCAATCAAACATAAATACCCTCCCCCCCCCCCCCCCCCCCCCCCCACCATACCCCCTCTCCCACGAGATTTCAAGTCCTTCCTGCTAAAAAATGTAGGCCGAAAACTAGCCTTATTGACCCTCTTCCTTTCAAACGTGTTATCAACATTCATGAAAATGGAGAACTGTCAAATTCGTATCTAAAGGGGAAGACACCTATTCTTTAGAAGGCTGCAGAACTTAAACTACTTCAAACTTCTCAATAAAAATTTAACAGAACATTTATGGTGTTTGGTATCGGTGATCTCGAGAACCAATGAATCGATTTCACTGAAACCTTCACGATATCTTCTTTAAAAGGAGTAACATAGGCTACATATATGATACGATCCCAGGTAGCTTTGGGATCGAATTAAATATTAGAGAAAGTCAAGAAAAAGGCGAACTTTAAGAGATGAATGATTTTGATGTATGAAAGTAATACCAAATTTTATAATTTCCTGAAAGAAAAGTCAGATGAAACATGTTTAGAGCATATAAATAACTCATAATAAGTTTTTTCATAGGTTCCTTGCTATAAATTTCCCTTATTTTCGTCTGGCCGGGGGTTGCTGGTGACATAATATTTCTCCAAGTATTATGTGTATCATAAGGACTATGATTGCAGGTCATATATATTGACGGAATATTCCTCAGAATTTTCTTTGGATCAATGAGAATGGAATTGGATATAAGCCGGTTTGGTCGAAGCAATTTCGTGATGTAGTGGTTCTCTTTTGTACTTGTGTGTCCAGTGCAGGCGGATATTTTCATTAAGATAGAAAAGGGCCACTAAATGCAAAGTAAACAAGTGTACTGTAGATCCCAAGGATGATATTTTTAAAGCGATACTTCTGTTTAGGCTCTGGTTTTCACATCATTCTGAAAATTAATTGAAAATTTCTCTATAATCAAAGGAATTTTCACAAAAAATTTAAAGATGATCTTTTTAAAATTATGTACGCACGAAATTCTAAGTTTCGTTCGGAGTCTGTCCAGAATATTAAAGATAAGTCGGTCGAATTGAGTGAAGGCATAATTCGTCACTTTGGTTGGCGCTTCTTATAGCAAAAGACTTATGAATTTCTATTTTAACAATTTCCTCTTTTTTAACCATAAACAAATGTAGTCACCTATGTTTTAAGGTTTAAAAGAAAATTATTCATCATGTTATTGCCCCCTCCCCCTCCCATCAGGAAGACGGAAGCACTCCCACAAATTCGCGGTTTTTAAATTTTATATTTTTTTCTCGGATTCTAAATTAATCGCAAAAAACTAATTAATTTATATAGTTGACCTGTTTACAATACATATGGAATTTTTTCGTAATTATTGGACAATATTATATAACTTAAAAAACAAATTTTAACATTTTTAATTTTTTCCACAAGGTGGCAGCAAGGGCCAATTTTTTTTTTTTTGGTTTTAAAAAATTCGAATTGTCATGATATTCTGTAAAAGTATTTTTGTAAATAAATTTTCGTATCCTTTCCCACCTGGGCATGTTGCACCTTTTTGGAAAGGTAATTAGATAGGCAACAAAAAAAATAAAAAGTAGGTATGTTAATAACATGAATTTCGGAGAAAAGTGGGGCGAAAGGTGAAAAATCGTGAAATAAAAGTTAATTTTTTTAACTTCCAGGGGGGATTGTGGATAAGGGGTTGGGGATAGGGGGGTTAAGTTGACCGTTTTGGAAAGGGCTTCGAAATAGTAATTTTTTGAGATCGGTTTGGGGCCGCTGCAATTAGTATAAAAAAAGATAAAAATATAAGAGCGGTTCCCATATAAGGCAAAATGCTGATTTACGAATCACCCTGTAACTGCCGAACGGTGTGAGATGCCCCCCCCCCCCTCCCCCACCCATACGATTTTTTGCTTGTCTGGGTCTAGCCTTTCACCTCCTACAATATTTCCCTCCCACCTCTGAACACCCTGTATAATAAATCGAAAAATAACTTTAAACGCGTTTTTCTCAAAATGATGTTTTTTCAAATGGCGGACAGTTAATCTCCGGATTGGCTGAATCGATATAAGTCAAAATTGGTGTGATTATTTATTCAAGTATCCTGTGTGGTAATCCACCACAATATAAGCCAAAAGCCAATACAAAAAAATTTGGCAAGCGAAACAAAGTGAAAAAATAGGTGATTTTTCGAAAAAAATTTTCAAACAGCCGCCATTTTTTTTTTTAATCATTTATTCAAATATTGTGATGAATTACCACGTAAGAAGCATTCCTCTTTAAAATGCCGTTTGGTTTTTCTGTTTTACATTCTTCATTCCTGAGATTAAATGTCCGCCATATTTTTTGCGGTGACAGCTTCAGCGCCCCATATACCTAAATAATAAAAAAAATTGCAAACAAAATTTTTTTTACTACCTTGAAAATGTAATAAAAGTGTAAGAGAAGTTTGAAAGTGTTATATAATAAAGGAATCGAGAAAAAAATATTGAAAATTAGACTGTTTTTTACCTTTATAACCGGTACTACCCCCATAACCGGGAGTACCCTTTCCTAAATATTCAAGTTCCGGGTCAGCTAAAAGAGGTCAGCTCAACTCTAAGTGGGAGCTGTTCTTCGAATAACAACCTGTAGGGATATTTAATAATTCTTTTATTGCATTTATTGCTGCTGTTGAGCAGAACGAAGTGCGATATTCGTTAAATTAAGTAGATGTGCCTTTTACTTAGCATTTGATATGAGGTACATATTTTATTTTTAAAATAATATTATTGGTTCACTTTCAACTAATGTTGCTAACATTCATTACATGCATATTCATGTAGATGGACATTGTCATTTGTCTTGCTACGCATTAAATATGACCCGAAGAAAAAGTAACTTATATATGATGTCCATTTGTTATCATATACGTTACTTAAGAACTGCTAAACAGATTTTAATACATTAAGCCCCTAAGACAGTTTATGTGGGACCTAATATACTATATGTACAAGTCAAATAATAGGTATCGCGGGCAAGCTAGTGCTTTTATTACTACAAAAGTGAGCTAATTTGTAAAATGGAAATATTCTGAGCTATAATTAACACTTTTATGGTGAATTTCAAATTCAATAACTTAAAAGTGAATATATTTCCCTTACTTTCCTTTAACCCGAAGATTAACGAGTTAAATCAAATCGCTATATTTTACATAATTAAATACATTGTACACAGTACATTTTCCCGACTAATTATCTTGTTTAAGCAGAAAATTATCCATAATTAACAGAAACAAAAATGTTTAACAAGTTTCATACTAGCACGATTTTATCAGCTCAAAATTATTTTCTGGGGCAAGTAAACTTAGGCGTTGGTGAAGGCCAAGCCAAACCATGCCAAGCTGTGACACTAAGTACCAAATAATTCCCATAAATTGCCTGTCCTTAAGCAGCATGCAACAAGTCTGTAAGGGAATTCATGAAAAAATGAAAATGAAATAAATAAAAATATATGATCAACTGCCTCCTCGCTGGGTAGCAAATTTACGCCTATTCCATTTCGCTCGTTAAAATGTACATAAAAGTGGCCGTTTGGGCCTCCAGGAGTTTCGTGCAGTGGGCTTTCTAGTTCTAGAGTTCTAGAGCGTTTTTTATGGATATTTTCATGCCGCCCCTTGACACGATGTGGCAGCACCGTCGTCCGCATTCAGCATCTTCGTCCACTGTCCTCTGGTCATTAATTGCGACTCAGGACTTCTGGGCGTTGGGCAAAAGGTAACCGCAGTAGCTGCACTTCTTAACACCTTGCCATAATTTATTTGCCCAGATCTTAGCTCTTGTAAGATACCTCGGGCGCATACGAATCCATAATTTCTGTCCTGGAACGCCTATTTCTTTCTTTGCTTATCTCGCCGCGGACTGTGGTTAGCCATCTCATGTCTGTCGGCCGTGGCCTTAGTTTTTGATCCTCTTTTTAACGTCGTCATCGTCGTCGTCGTCGTCGTTTTGATTAACTCGAGGCTAATCTGAAGGATCCCTCCTGCTGTTGAGGCCGGGACTAATTTAATTTGTGAACCTAAATAAATTTGTCATCTTTGGAGGTATGATGCATAAGTCCTTGGATGCTGTGCAGTTTGGTCTTATGCAGTTTTGAGCTTGTTTTCGGCGCTAAAAATGGCACAACAGTGGCACAGCAATATTTTATAATTAATGCCCCTTTTCTTCAACTTTGCAACGCCAGTCGGGCGCTAATTTATAGTGTCGCCATGTGGTGAGATAATTTTAAATATCACTTTGTAAAAGCAAAGGTGCATACCTCTTGCCTTTATATTAAAAATAAAATCAGTTTTCAACGGCCTGATGCAAATTTATAATTCTAGTTACTTTCTAGTAATAATACGTAGTTGTTTTCGAAAATTATGAACGATAAAAGAAATACATTTTATATAAAAATTGTACAGGGAACAATGAATTTCTCAATCGAGCCAAAAATACTGATGCCCTGTGTATCGCTAAATTGTGCCTTCTGGTGTATAAGACTATTTTTCTTTGACTAACTCTACAACTTTTTTCTAAATGTCTTTCTTCTATTTGTTATAGTTTTCCAAAAACAAACTATTTTCTTGGGAAAGGAAATAAAAATTACCATGTATAAAGTCAAGTCAAGTCAAGAGGTTTTGTATCATATAATTCTTTGATCAGAATTACATACACTCTCAGTTAGGACTACTTTAGTTAGAGTTTCTCTAAAACTATAATTTTTCCCAAAGAATATAGCCGGATAAGCATATTGAATCTGCCGCGGCGTTTTCTATGGTAACATGCAATAACCAAATTTTAAAAGAAAACATCTCTCATACTCAATAATTTCTTCAGTTTTTTCAATTTGGTGGAAAAAAATTTGAGGTTTCTCATAATGTTTTCATAAGGGTATAGTTAATGAAAATCGTCTCAATCTTGACTTTTAAACCTAAGTTGGTAATTACGTTCATTGAATCTATTAATTGTCTGTACTTTCAAAGTCCTAACTGAAAAATCGCGCATGTATTTGAAACTCCTTTTGCCGAACATTTGTGGATTCAGCTGTTTATAGAACAAGTTAAATGAGAATGTGCGTCAATTAAATGTAAACAATTTAGCACAAATAGAGAACAATCTCCTCTATACTGTACACGAGGAGGTATATCTGCTTTTGTTTCAAGTTCTGTGAAATTAGCTAACGATTTTTCTACTGAAATTCTTAGGTCTACAAACTCTTAATGGGGTAAATACAATTACACGGGCAAAAATTATGCACTAGAAAACATTTTTTTTCACAAAGAAGGTTTAATGCAATAATTATAAAACTTTGTTCACTTGTTAAGGTATAAATCAGGAATATAAAAATATTTTCTTTTCAATTTTTGAAAACAAAATGGCGGCTGTACGCTGGCGTAAAGTTGACCTATAAAAAAAACGGCAACCACTCTGGACGTCGTGTTATTGATCAGTAACAGCCCATAAAAAAATTTGGCTTAAATATTCATGTAATTTGTCGGTAAACCTCAAAAATTAAAAAAAAAAAAAATTCTGCGTTTGGTAGAAGTTTTTGTAAAAAATCGATAATTTTCACTATTTTCTCAGCCATTTTTGCATTAATAATTCAATTTTGCAACATAAAATTCCAAAACAATTAGGTTTACATACTAGCCTAAGGTATAAAGAAGAAACCCTAAAAATTTCAGCTAAATTGAACAAGTAGTTTTCGAGTAATCGTGGTTGCCAATTTTGAAAATGTTGTTTTGAGAAAAACCCGTTTAAAGTTTTGAAAACCTTTTATGCGCTGAAAAACGCGTTCTCGAAAAATGAAGAAAAAATATATAAGGAGTTCGATTTTGGACCTGAAATTTTTTGGAACGTCTTCTACGGGAAATTTCCAAACTTTTTAGAGGAACAAAAAAAATCGATTTTTTTTACCTTCTAAATATTTACCCCTTTAAGTAAAAATGAGTTATGCAAAAAAAAAAAACAGCCGGTAACAGTTCAAAATAAATAATAATTGTACTTTTGTCCTCAAATTAAAATTATTTTCTCGCTTTTTGTTTTTTATCCGTCGTTTTGATTTCAAATATAAAACTTCTTGGAGACTTGACGATGAATATATTGAAGGTTTTATCCAACTACTCAACTAAGAGAATCGCAGAATTTAACTTCCATATAAGACTGAGATAATTTGTACACAACGATGCTGACAGCGAATAAAAACTCTATCAAGTCATAAAAAAGTCTTAAACTATCTGAGAAGTTATATATTAAGATCTTGATATTTATTTGTCATATTCGGTACATTTATCTTTTCCATTTTCTACACACAAAAATTCCTTCATTTCGGTTTACAAATAAACCCTTCTTTTTCCTTCCTAATTTGAGAGTTAATTTGTCACGCTATTATTTAGCATACTATATATTTGTGCTAAATTACTTACATTTAATTGACGCACTTTCTCATTTCACCAGTCTTATAAACAACTGAATAAAGTGTTTACATTTAATTGACGCGCATTCTCATTTCACTTGTTCTATAAACAACTGAATCCACAAATGTTCGGCAAAAAGAGTTTGAAATACATGCGCGATTTTTCAGTTATGACTTTGAAAGTACAGACAATTAATAGATTCAATGAACGTAATTACCAACTTAGGTTTAAAACTCAAGTTTGAGACGATTTTCATTAACTATATCCTTATGAAAACATTATGAGAAACCGCCAACTTTTTTAAAGTGGGTATTTTCTGAAAATTGATTTTTATATTAATTGTCTGACTAGAAATGAATTCCATAGATTTGAAATTATTTAATTTAATTAATTTTAATTTAATTTCACAGTGTTCCACCAAATTGAAAAACCTGAAAAAATTGCTGAGTAAGAAGGAGTATGAGAGACGTTTACTTTTAAAATTTGGTGATTGAATGTTTTCAAAAACACAGTTAAAGAAATAAGTTTAGTTTTACTTATTTTTTTAAAAATTGGATACAAATTTGGGAATAATAGCAAAAATGAGTTTTCATGTATTATACTCTCAAGCATTCAAGAAAAAATCACCATTTGTTAATTTTTATTTTTACTGTTGAAAAAATATATAAACCGAAAAAGAGTTTTTTTTTAAATAACACGAAAACTGTGCAACATGATCCCAAAAATGTCGATAGAAAACGCCGCATACTTATCCGGCTATACTCTTTACGAATGTTTAAAATCAAAGTAGCAAAATAGTAGTCTACATTAAAAACACTATAGATGAATAAACTTAATTTCTGGCTCTAAAGTAAGAAATCTTACAGTATAAGTAATCTATAAATACATATAGCAATAAACAGATCTGTTTAGTTAGGAGATGTAGCAAATAAGAATAAGCCTAAGAAACTAAAAAAAAATCTTATTCAAAAAACACCTCAGTTTACTACTTTCAATATTGAATCCTGCTATTTTATCAGATGTTTAAAATCCGTGCGAACACTTAATTGTTGGATTTCCAATACTGAGTAATGCAAACAATCTGCTTGTGTTGATTTCTTAAATACCCCCATAAACAAGACCTCGGAATATTTGAATTTAATTTTAAGTTTATTGAGTGCAAAAGTCAAAATTGGTGTCGACGAATATTTTGGCGAAAAAATAAATAGGGTTGAATTTATAACCTCTTTGTTTTTCTGAATGCAGTTAAGAAATTGCCATTGTCCTTTATTCGCGAATTGAGGCGTTAGAACTGCATGTTTTGTTTTAGGGTTTTTTAAATAGTTGGAAACATTTTTTAAATATAGTTTCAATATTTCTGAATTTTAATAAATTTAATAATTCTACATAAGAGATCCTAAAAAACCCTGCCGCTTTCTGGATTCAATAACGATATTTTTACTTTACATTTATATATTAAACATACAAAAATTAAAAATTAAAAATGTTTGCTTACCATGTTTTGGGTCTTATATTTTTATTATCTTACCTATTTGCGTTTTTTCATAAATACATTATGTATATCTTACATTTCGAATAATCTTTAAATTGGAATCGCTATTTTCAAGTTCGTTTATCTGGTAACAGATAAAAAAAAAAAACCCTATACCATATACCCTGTAGTTTATAAATTTCCGTTGTGGTATCGGACTGATACGTTATTTCGGTATCGAAAACTCGATATTTTAAATCTTTAAATCTGAGTGAAAAGTTATTTGAAATCTTATTTTTGACTTTTGGATTTATCTACAAAACTAATAATTGTCGTTCAACTGCAAAATTTACAACTTTTCTTAATACATTGTAGAAGGAATATGTAAATTACTTTTTATCGAATTTCATCATCAGACAAATAAGGTATAACTAGGTTTTTGCAGGCTACGGATATTTTTGGAACATTCTAAATAGTGAACTAGACTTAACCCAGTTTCTTCAAATGTTGTTGAAAAAAAACTATCCCAATTAGTTGAATACCCCACATTTTGGGATTTTCCGCTTGGGCAAAAAGACCAAATAACCTATAAAAAGGAATTCCGAAAACCCCATTCTATTTATGTCCGGATTCATACATTTTTGCATCAGTGTATAACACCTACATAGCTGCTTTCACGAGGCCAATAGACAAATAATGAAGACTCACTAGAGGCATTGAAAAATATTCGAATTTGCTGTTCGAACCCAGGCGCCTTTTTATGACTAGGACGGCTTTTTAACATCTAAAAATAATTCTGAATGCAATTAAAGGGAATAACTTATTAGCAAGCCGATTTAAGTTTTATTTAAGTGCCGAGCAACATAACGCCGCTCAGAGGTGTAAATCCCTAAAATATATAAAAATAACATAAATAACCATACCACATATAGAATTAATGTGTTCAATTTCTGTGCAATAAAGCAATTGATTGGAAAATTTAGAAAACGCGGAAATTGCTCAACAAATCACGAAAAATTAACAGCAGTCGCTGCTGACTGTAGGCGTGCTCATTTCAAATAAATGGCAACCAGCTACCAGCCATAAAATCGACATAAATTGTCCATGAGTTCCCAGCAATCTAGTTGCTGATAAAATCAAAAATTATCATCAAAAATCAATTAGGGGATTCGTGGAAGCAGGCAATACCTTAATTTGACGGATAATTAAGTCGTAAATTCCTGCAACTTGATTCCGACGAATTTTGAATTGAGTAGAGACTAAAAATTTAAAAAAAAAATAAAAAATATTGAAGAAGTCAACTGAATGCAGCAGAGGCAAGATTTGCGCGACAATGTCCTCAAACGGCTTCATCAAAAAGCAATATCATCAGAAAAGCCGTCGTCTCGTCGCCAAACATGAATTATTCTAGAAGACAGAAAAAATGAGTGATAAAGTTTTAAATCCATCAAACTGCCAAATGAGGCAGTGAGCTTAACGCACTCGAGAGTAAATCAAAAGACTTATAATAGAAATCTTACACTAATGAAAATCTGGTAGCTGCTGTGCTACCAGCTTGAAAAATCACGTTCGCTTTGCCACTATATCACGTCAAGGAAGGAAAGTCGTCGAAAGCGGAAAATTTGTAATTCAAAATTTTTCATTAAAATCACCGCATTAAATTTATATGACACCTTTCGTCAGACGTCTCGCCAGAGTCAGCTGCATATCTGAAATCTGTCCGAGACAACTTTAACTAACAATAAGAAATAATCAAATTTTTAAGACCGTTGAAGAATTTTGAGGTAGTAGGTGCGCAGTGCAAAATATGCAGGTAACGACTCATTCGCTAATAGCACTATGATTTCGTTTTGTCAAACTTTTGTCGCGAGTCTGGCACGCCGGAAACACGACCAGACGACGACGCTATTTACGTGAGATTTAAACCCAGAAGAGAAATTTTAATTTTCCTTGGATAAATTCCTGACAAATAAGCGAATAACAAAATATCGTCGAGCTATTGTCTTAAGATGGCAGAGTCTGACGGAAATTTTAAACGAGGGTTTCACGTTGAATGGTGTGATCTAGCTAGACAGCAGGTAAACTCACTTTTACTTTATACTCTATGAATATCTCGACGAAGTGAATTTTGATTGATTGTCCACATGTCGAGCAATATAAAGTTTCACACTCATTTTAAAGGCACTTTTACTTTGCTTAATTATGAAAAACCCAACTATGTACATAAAGAGGAGGGCAATGAGTTTGGTTGTTTTGTATTTTATGCGAACCCGATTCGAAATTTTTAGTCCAATATGCACCTGGGAATCCTCAAATCCTTTATTGTCTTCTTTGCCGCTTAATTTTAAATATCATTCTCAACCTCAACATCCTAATGAACCTTAACATTGGGTTTACCGGGCGGGTCATTTTGACCCATTTATAACAGAAAATGTTTTTTCTGCCGCTTGTACTTTACTTTTATCCATTCCACGAACCGAGTATATGAGGAGGTATCATGCAAAAGAATACAAAGTCCACAAAAATCAAAAATTAAGATTTCAGCTAGATATCATTCTTTTCATTCATGTTCTCGTCTGCATCGAATTACAAACACGGTTCGACTTAAAAAAATATCTTTTCTATCATTTTACTGGAACAAGAATCCATATGTAATAAGTTTAATTGAAAATTCATTTTTGTAAAGTAAAATTTGTATGTTCATTTTAAAAGACATTGGTTTGTAATATTGAGTTTGCAATTTTCTAATAAAACTATTCTTTGTAACTGGTCTACTTAATCATACCCTGTTACGTTCGAGTAAAAGGGTATATGTGCGCGTGTATGTAAGTAAAAAACACTTGTCCATAACTCTTTAAGAAAATAAGAATGATTTTACCTGTATAACTTTGTTGCTTTTGGCTTTCCAATTAATATTAACATAAGAGGAAATCATTGCAGTTGTCACAATTTTAAAATTCGTTTAGGTGTAACTTTTTGGTATTCTTTTGCATGGTACTTCCTCATATATCGAAATTCATTTTCTTCAAAGCCTTCTAACTTTGAAATTCTCTATGTGGTATACCTATCTCTACCGATACGAATACGGCTCAATTTGACGCAATAGTAAAATAAGCATTAACGCTAGGAAATTGACATCATTCATGAAAGTAAGAACTATAAACGCAATAAAATAAACCTAGTATTAATGTCCCAAAAATAAGATTTGTAGAGACTAAATGGACTTAAAAGACAAATTACTTATTCCAATTCAATCTAAGATATCCAACAAATTTCTTAAAAATGAAGTTGTATGGGCATAGTGATCTGTTCTAAAAATAGGGCTTTAAGAAGCGAGTTGGAATACGATAATTACTTTATTTCATTTACAATTTACATCTCCCAAAAATTGATTTTATTTAATTTAGTACAGCGGATTTGTTTGTTTAATAAAATATTGTTAAAGGTTTTTGAAAAATACATACATATATTTTTATGAATAAATAAATGTTTACTTTGAATTAAATAACTTAAATCATGTTAATGTATTTGCTATGACTATGTGCTTATAATTTTTGATAGAATATAAATTTGTTTACTACTAAACAAAAAAAAATGCAAGTTTATTAATTTGTACGTAATAATCATCAGTTCCAATAACACCAAACCAAGTAATGAATGAATTAAATTAGTAATCATAATAATTTTAGCTGTCACCTATTATAATTGATAAATGATCAGAATACAAAAGTTGCACCACTTTTTACTTATAAATGCAAATGCGTATATAAATAAATAGTTTATTATTATTATTGTTATTATTATTAGATTATTTAGAATTAAAAGAATTGTGCATTAAACATTATATTATTGCATAAAGGGGACATTCTCATTCGAAGTGAAAAAAAAAAATTGGTTTTTATTTTTTTACATAAAAGTATTCCTTAACATCATAGAAATGCTGTCCTCAAACTGTGTTGAGAAATTCGAAACAAAACGAAAGTTATAGCTATATATACGTAACGATATATACCGGTTTCTATAGATTTGGAGCGTACAACACCCTCTATTGCCGCAAAACGTAAAAAAAAAAAAAAAAAATTTTTTTTGTTGTATACTTCAATGCCTATATATTCAATATACAATATCAAAAAAGTTTTTTGAATAAATGCCATAGGGTTTTAAAAAAAAAAAAATTCCAAAAAAAGTCGTTTTTTTGTCCATTTCAATGAGAATGTCCCCTTAATAATATAGTTTTGTGATTAGTATGTGGTATCAATATCATTGTTAATAGATTATAATAGATTCTATTATTAATGCAATAATATAATATTTTATGTACAATACCTTAAAATCTAAAAAAAACTGTTTTAGGTTACTGACGACTTCTTAAACTCGGATATTTCCAATGTAATCCTTAAATATCTTAGTTTAGAATATGTAGGCTGATTTAGGACTAAAAATGTTCAAGCAGATTAGGATGCTGAGAATCATTTCTGTCTTTATAAAACCCAAACTGACCCTGAACTCTTCAAGACCGGAAAAAGTTAACAACTTTGGGCTGGAAAACTCCATGTTCACTAACGTAGCCTATTGATTCTAATCCAACCTAATTATCCTGACTTTAGTATGTTATTTACGATGATTTTGCACTAACAATTCGGGACCGAATGAAATGAGATAAACAACTGCGATTGCTATTTTCAATAAGAATATGTACATTAATTTATTTTTCTGAATATTAATTTTATATAAAAAAATTATCTATCTATCTATCTAGATATATTTTGCGTTGTTCGTATTTAGTTTCTTATACTTTAATTTTATCAGTTTTTAGTTTTACACTATTATGTTACCTCTATTATTTGTGTGTCGTAAAATGTGAGATTTTTGGCGTTGAGCATAATTTATTAAGGATCTTTAGTTTCTCTGATTTCGATAATTATGTCAAAATTGAAAGGATTGACTCTAACCATAGGTAACTATTAAATGATATTATGTAATTGCTGAAGTCTTTTTATTCTACTAAGATTGGGCGACTTATAAAATACATCTAAATTGCATAAATACCCTATTCAGCGTAGCAGTCTCTGAAGCTAAATAATGGCATCAGGGTGATTTTAATGTATTTTGGAAATCAGCCAGCTTTAGAATTTGCGAACAAAAAAAATTAATGTCAATGGAATAGGAAAATTCAGTACTATTGGGTGGTTGCATTAATTCCCGCTGTTCACAAATAGATGTGGGTAGCAATTTGTCCACTGAACTATAATTACTGTGACATGTACATTTTTGAAGCTTGAAGGTGTGTTAATAAAATCTACTTGACAGTCGACATTTTTATATTCATTAAGTGATATTTAATATACAGTGAAAAATGGATCGCGATAAGTTGTTTTTCTGATGTGTATTTCTGCATTATTTCGATTTGAAAAAAAGTACGGCTGAAGCTCACCGATTACTCGCAGAAATGTATGGGAAATCTGCTCCATCCGAAACAGTACGCAAAGATTGGTTTAGAGGGTTTAAAAGCGCTGATTGTGATCTTTATAACAAAGAACGGCCAGGCTAACCGAAAAAAATTTGAAGGTGAGGAATTAAAAGCGTTATTGGACGATAATCCCACCCAATCGCTTAGACAATTAGGTCAACAACTTGAAATCGATAAATCAACAGTATCGCGACATTTGCATGACATTGGAAAGATACAAAAAGAAGGAAAATGGCTGCTACATCGATTAACTGACAGTGCTATTGTGAATCGGCTAAACATCTGCATTTCATTACTTGCAAAGCAAAGAAATAAGAGTTAATTATGGCGTATTGCGACCGGAAATGAAACATGGATCTATTTTGAGAATCCACAACGAAAAAAATCATGGGTTGATCCTGGCCAACTGACAACATCGACTCCAAAACGGAACATCCACGCTAATAAGACAATGCTCTATATTTTGTGGGATATGAAAGGAGTTGTTAATTACGAGTTCTTAAAGTTGAATGAAACAATCACCACTGAGCGTTATCAATCACAGTTGGAGAATTTGTACAAACATTTGATGAAAAACAGACCATCAATTGCATCGAATCGGCGAAAAATGATTTTTCTTCATGATACCGCTCGGTCTCATGTTGCTTTGAAGGTGAAACAAAAACTAATGGAGTTTGAATGGGAAACCCTCCTCCACTCACCGTATTCTCCAGACCTGACTCCATCAGACTATCATCTGTTTCGGTCGATGCAGCATGATTTAGAAGACAGGCATTTCAAAAATTATGAAGAAGTTCAAAAATGGATTGCTGATTGGATAGCCTCAAAGGATAGAGCTTTCTTTCGCCGCGGAATTCAATTGTTACCAAAAAAGTGGGAGGAGGTTGTAGCTGCCGAAGGCGCATATTTTGATTAAAATCATTACAATTTTTATCATAAAAATAAACATTAAAAAAAACATAAAAAACGGCTACTTTTAATGCAACCACCCAATACTATAGATTTCTGTGAAATATTGTATATTACGTTAAAACATGAATCATTAACATTGCCCTTTCGTAATGATGTAAAGGATATTTTAATATGAGTTTTTATTTCAATTCAGTGTATCTAAAAATATTTCAGTAAGAACTTTCATGATTATTAAAATAAAAGTTTTTAAATATATATATTCATAATGAACAAAAAATATGTTATTTGGATACTTACTGCACCTATTGTTTTGTCGTTTGTGATTCTAAAAGGTAATGGTACACGTATGTCTACGTGAGTTTCATTCTTTGTATAATATTTTTTATTGATCTCAGTTTTCTTATTTGTTCACAGTTATCCATATCTGTAAAACAAAAGCCATTCATTATTCTTAATTTTGTATCCAAACCTTAGAGTGCAAAATAAACAATGATAATAAATTAATTCACTTAAAATAATGAATCCATTATAAAAACCTCCTACACAAACTCTAAATAAATTCTCGTCAAGAGCTCTCTAAATATGTACATATAAATAAAATATTAAGTGCATTTACAAATGAGTTAGATGAAATAAATTGCTGCATTGTTACCAACAACACAATGTTGCAATTTATTTCTTTGGACAGCGTTTTTAATATCGCACTCTTCCGCGCAGTTGATTTGGGCGTGTAGTGTCATAACTTGTCACGTTCGGGCTAAGAATTCTATTTAACAGTCTGTAGGAAATAATTTATTGGCAATTTTCCCCTTAAAGACTTTCAGAGGATTTGTGTCATTCTAATTGGATTAAGAAAAACTGGAATATTTTCAGTTGGTCGCGTACTCCAATTGTAAATATTTCATTTATTAGCAAGGAATTTTATAGAATTGTTAGGGTATGAAGGTGTGGGGTGTAGGTAATTTTAGATTTTAGGAAGACCATGATTTTGCTACAAAATGAAAACGTAAAAAAACTCGTTTCATTATCATAATCAGATAATCGATTCGAAACTTTGACCTTTTTTCCATGCATCTGGCTAGCTGAATCTACGTAAACTTTGAGAGCTTTTCAGTCATATAAATTCATGAATGAAAGTTTCAACTTCAATTCAGTAGAGAAAAATATTTATTTTATGCAGTACAACTAGGTATATCAATTAAAACATAATTTCAGACTCATTTAATAAGCTACAATCCGATTCCACTTATGGATTGAACAAATTTTCTAACGATTAACAAACTATTCGAGATAAAAAATACAAGAAAAATATTCCCACAAGAAAAATGTTTCCTTAATATGAAGTATTGTGATGAGAACTTTTATTAAGAAATTTATTTTTATCCTAATCCCATAGTAGGAATACAATTGAAATTTGCCTATGTTATTTTATTGCCAATTTCTTTCTTCGAAGGTTACGGCATTAGCATCATAAGGCACTTCTTAGGCTTTGACATGATAAAGAAACATAATAATAGACAGTAACACTAATAAAGTTACATGATTTACATATGAAAACAGTCCGACGGTCGAAATTGAATGGAACGATGATTGCTAATACCGACCTTTTAGACAATTTATTTTCTCAGGCCCCCAAAGGAACGAAGTGCCCGAGATTTACAACATCTAATAATTTCAAAATCAGCACGGGCTCCGGGCAACGCATATGTTCAACTGCGCAGTACCTCGCTGAAGGGAATGAATCAAATAGAAATTTATGTTGACTTGGTAGAGAATATCCCGGCCAGGTAGATAAATTCACATGAATTGCTGAACTGGACATACGCCTTGGCGCTTATTCAACCTATGCAAAACATCTTGGCTCTTTCCTAAACGAAATTTTCGCTAGTAGAAATTTTCATTGCTCTGTTCCTAAAAGTGCTAAATTACACCATTGTAACCCACAGGCACCCGTCGAGTTTGAACGTTTAAATGCTATGGAGGTTTGTGACAAAAGTCTTTACACTCTATTTAAATGTTTTCTCAATCAGTTGGACTAATTTCTTTTCGTCTGGAACCTAGCAATTGAGTTGTTTTCCATGAAAGCTCAGACTCACTTTAATTAGTAATAACTCTGAGCAAACATTGCAATATTTATTTATAACGTTCAAAAATACCAAACAAAATTTTCATTGTATATAATTTAAAAAAAAATCCATTCGTGAAAAACATAAACTTCAAAGTATATGTTAAAAGATATTTTATGGTTTTTTGTATTTAAATGAGATAGATTATGGCAGTATTCTCTTTCAGTACGAAAAAGTCTTTTAGGGATTTTTTTATTTTATTTTAAAAAGCACAATAGAATTGGTGAACATTTGTAATTAAAAAAACCTTAATTCAGTTTAATTAATCGTTGCTGAACACGGAAAAATGCGTGGGTGGTAAAAATCCACAACCAATTCACGAACATTTTTGCCATAAAATTTAACCATGTATTGATCAGAGTTGGCTAGGAATCAATCCTTTAGGAGTTAAATTACATTGAAATTTCAATTTCCTGGAATTGTAATTTTTAATTGATATGTTTAATTCCTAAGTATTGGACTTGAAAAAGTTTCCAATTCTATGAAGAGGAATTGTAATTGTTAATTGATAATAATAAATTACTTAGTAATGGACTCGAATTATTCATTAATTCTACTACAAGAATTGGACGTGTAATCTCGTTTTTTCCATTTTAAAAAGGAATATAGCAGGTATTTGTAGTCAATTACTGTTCGAATGAATTGAATTCCTACTTCTGAGAACAATAAAATCCTCTTGGATTATTTCTGATGATCAACTTCGTAGTAAATAGCCAATAATTTCAAATCTAATAAATTTCAACTTAATTCAGAAAAAGTTAAAAGATTTTTATTAGGTTTATTTTAAAAAGTGAGAAAAACAAAGAATTAAAGTTTTTTTTTGAGGATTAGTATAAGTTAATAAATAAGTTGGAATTCAATTCCGCAAATAGTAACTCAATTCCTTTGTTTCCAACTAATAATTATCAATTACAATTCCTCCTAATAGAATTGAAAACTTTTCCAGGGAATTATAATTGTAAATATAATGTAATTGAATTTACGTATAAAGCTCTGCATATGATGTTAGAGTCGCACATTTGGTCTAAAGTTGTAGGAGATAATGCCAACGTTTTTCGGTGGTCTTTTAAAATCACCGTATTTTTCAAATATAATATCAAAATTTAACCATATCATATCCCAAAATAAATCAGAAAATTCAGGGATATTGCCAGGAAAAAGCGATATTCACTACAATTTTCTATGAAGTAGACATAAAAAATGTCATTGCTCCATTGTTCCATCCCCACTAGGAAAAAAATAAAGATATATTAGATGACGAGATATTGTTATACTCCCAACTACGTTAATCGAAATTTATTCATAAAAAAACAAAATATATGCAAAATAAAATTTAATCAGCTATAAAACATTGGAGTTCAAAACGGACATTAATTTCCCTAGTCTCTTTTTAAGTATATGTATCTAAAAAATAAAAAAAGTTATATATTTATTTAAGTTGTTTATAGTTTTATACTTATCATGAAATCATATTATAAGTAATACAGTTTAACCCATTAATGCGCAAAACGAGGATTTTGTGCACGCAAGTTCAATTGTACGATTCGAATAGAAAATTGGGGCCAATTTCCTCCAAATTCGTATATAAGGGGTTTTTGGGGGTGCTCTTTCAGAATCTGGCATTTGTTTTGCATAAAAACTTCAAAAACCCTATTATTTTTTGGGTTTTTTGAAAAAAAGTGCCTATTTTTGTTGGTCATTTTTCGTCTCAAAGTCGATTATCTTCTCGTTGCTGCTATTGAATGGTCATATAACTACCAGAAATCGCGGTCCGAATGTCTACACTGTCTCGAACCATGGTTTTGAATTTTTTTTTCGTTTTGGTTTTTGCAAAATGGCTATTTTGTACAGCAATGTAATAAAAAATTTCGCGATTTTTTTACACGAAAAGGATCAATTTTACAAAAAAAATTTATATGACAAAAAGTGCTTGTAATTAGCCAAGGAAAACATGTAAATTTTTTCAGAATTGTTTGGACTATTTTTGGTTTTTTGGATTTGGCCAATTTTTGAAAAATCCAAATGTCTCGCAAAATTCTGAAAAAATTCCCACGTGTTCCTTGGCTAATTAATAGCACTTTTTGTCATATAAAATTTGTTCGTATAATTGATCCTTTTTGAGTAAAAATATCACCAATTTTTTTATGATGAAATTTGGTGATATTTTTACTCAAAAAGGACGAATTATACGAATAAATTTCATATGACAAAAAGTGCTTATAATTAGCCAACAATTCTGAAAAAATTTACATGTTTTCCTTGGCTAATTATAAGCACTTTTTGTCATATAAATTTTTTTTGTAAAGTTGGTCCTTTTCGTGTAAAAAAATCCCGAAGGTTTTTATTATATTGCTGTAAAAAAAGGCCATTTTGCAAAAACCAAAGTGAAAAAAAAAATTCAAATCCATGGATTGAGAAAGTGTAGACATTCGGACCGCGATTTCTGGTGGTTATATGATCATTCAATAGCAGCAACGACAAGATAATCGACGTTGAGACGAAAAATTACCGAAAAAAATCGGCACTTTTTTGAAAAAACCAAAAAATAATAGGGTTTTTGAAGTTTTTATGCAAAACAAATGCCAGATTCTGAAAAAGCACCCCCAAAAACCTCTTATATACGAATTTGGAGGAAATTCGCCCCAAATTGCTATTCGAATCGTACAATTGAACTTGCGTGCACAAAATCCTCGTTTTGCGCAATAATGGGTTAATCGAAATTCCATAAACGACACCTTTGAAAATGTAAACTTCTGTCATTTATGTTTAATCCAAATTCCAGGAATTTAATAGCTGTGTTTTTTTTCACCTATTTGTTCAGGGTCTGGATCAGGTAGATTTTGCATAAAATTCGAATTTAAAAGCGACTACTTATAGCTGGAATTTTAGTTTTCCCATCAAATTGCCATGACACATATGTAGAAGCTGATAAGATTTGAGCCTGAAAATTTTTGGTTCAAGTTTTGACGTTTTGCATGGATATGACTCATGGCAATTTGATAGTTTTCATGAGAAATCTAAATTCATAGTTATAAGTAGCCACTTTTAAATTCAAATTTTATGTAAAATTTGCCTGATCCAAGTGCTGAGCGGGATAGGTGAAAAAAGACAGCTAAGTGCTATTAGAACTCGCGCCTTAAAGGTTTCGTACCATTATAGTATTAACACATTACCTCTAAGAATTTTGTGGAATTACTCGACATCGTGGGGGCCCCATAGATCGGTTGGTAACGCAACGCGTTGGCTGCGAGTCAGCAGGGCGCCAGAGACTGTGGATTCAATTCCCACCAGAAACGCTGGTCACAAAAAGTGGTATCACAATGGGCCTATAATCAGTGGCGTGCGCAGGATTTTCTCATTATGGGTGCCAACAATAAAAATGCCGCCTTTTGCACTTGCCCTTATATGTACATATACATACTTGGCTGATACAAGGGAGAGGTCCAGCAGGTGAAGACTCCCTCCTGTAGAAAAGCCGTAAACCTTTAATGATCGGGGGAAAGTAAGTTTTATGCGTACCGGAGGGAGTAAGCAGTAAACCCTAAATGCTCTTTTTTACCTTAAACTATGACAGAAAGTTGTAATTTTCCTACAGTTGATGATTACAAAAATATCACTTTCTACTTAAGATTTAGGAAAATAATGAATTATGGGTCTACAGGAATTTTTAATAATTATAAGTATTTTCATAGCAATAATTGCTTTATGAAAAGCATACTCAGTTGACATGACAGCGGTTTTTTATAATTTCGTCGGAAAGGAAAATCCTACTTTCAGCCAGATTATGAAAAAAAAAATATAATATACATACCTATATGTATATAGTTAAATTAGTCGAATACGAAATAGCCAAAAAAAAACAGCAATTAATTTTAACAATTTTTATTTAATTCACCGGAGCACAACTCTTTTACAAAAATGATTTTAACACGACGGATTGGAAAGCGACTACTGATCGGGCTTAGTATTACTTGACGACTGACTCTGTACCGACAAAGCTGAGTACAGAGTCATGATTCTTTTGATGCAATTGTTTTGCATTCCTGCACGTACCTATCTTCGAAACTGCAAACTAAGCGTCTGGCATCGCGGTGGTCTAACGGATCATCATCCGAATAGAGTTTGAGAATCCTGTGACTTGACTATATATATCACATTACTGCTTTACTTTTCGATACTAAGATAATATACATTTTTTAATTGCTTCAAAAACTGCAACTAAATATTAAAAATTTTTTAATTTTCATAAAACTTCTTTATAAGTTAATTATTTACTTTTTGTTTGATAAAAGAAGAGTATATAGCAGTTTGAATAATGGGAAAGAAAATTAGATTAAAAATGACACAGCTCCACAATAAAACAAAAATGCCTGTGCAACGGACTGGACTACCACATCTTTATGTTTTTGATTTCGCTGAATACGAATCCCCCATCAGGTCAGGGTCAAGGTCATTTGAAGGTCAAATTTACAAAGAAACTGTTAAGTCAAAATAAGAGATATATCTTCGAGGTCGCTGAATCCGAATCCGGAGTCGGTTTGACCCCATCAGATCAGGGTCAAGGTCATTTCAAGGTCAAAGTGAGTGAAAATAAGTCAATCTGAGAGGATATAATAACTATGCGTTTTTCGGACCACGATTTCGAACCCGCGCGGCCGCGGTCCATTTGATCCCATCAATCCAGAGTCAAGGTCATTTCAAGTTTAAAAAGAATAAACCAGAGACAAATACATATGATAACAATACGTTCATTTGGCAGCTGAGCTTGAATCCAATCATTTGATCTATCAAGTTAGATCCAAGGTTATTTCAAGTTCAAAATAGGTAAAAATTAGTAAATCGGGGAGAAATATTATAACTACATGTTTTGTACCAAAAGTCTATCCAATGATAAATGTTGCACTGGGACGAATTTTTTTAAACCTACTATTACTTTTTTTACCTCCGAATTTCTAAAACTTTCCAGTTTTCATTGTTTTTTATGATATCTAACTCTTTTTTCCTCAAAGGATCTCAAAAGTGGTTTTCTTTTACGATTCAGTCCTCTCTTATCACATCTTTAATGACCAACAGTAATCAGCCATCATGTTTTCATCCCATCGGCCTTGACATCTTTTTTCCATAGTTTTAATATCTTGGTGGAACCTTTCCCCTTGCTCTTCACTGAAATCCCCTACAATCATTGGGAAATAATCTGAATGTGAATCCAAGAAGTGCAGCTTAAGATTCATTAAACATCCTAATTTCTCATAGTTTTCTACCATTCTAGCCACTATTTCTTAGTAGTTTTCATTTTTATTATTTCCAAAGAAAACGAGAACGCTTTTCTATTCCTGCAGTTCTAAACATGTTCGGCTGAATAACGAGAGCAGCAAGGCGTCAGGACTCAGCACACGAGAACAGCGAGGAGTCTGTAAGCGCCGAACTGAATGAAAGTGAGGCGTGAGGGAATTTTAATGTTGCAATCCTCCCATATATACACCCATTCTGTTTCAGTACACACTGAAGCAACGAAATTTAAAAGAGAATGCGCATTCGGATTATTCCGTATGTAGTAAAGCGAACGGAGAAGGGCGGCAAGGAGTTGAATGTAATCATCACTGGAATTTAGGAATAAGCTGCTTCCTTTTAAGACTTGTTTGCCTTCAAATTTTTATTCCATCCGAATTCCGGCGCCTAGCCAAAGTCCTTTGTGGGTGCCAAGGCACCCACGGCACCCACTGTACGCACGCCTATGCCTATAATGGCCCAAGTGTGTCTTCGGACAGTCTCATCAATCTACATCTACATCAACTCGACATCGGAAATTAAATAACTTTTAGGAATTCGCAAAAAACATTTTTAACTTCCGATAGAATTATAAATTAGTAATTTTCGGTTTTTTAATTTTACTTGTTCTATGACGTCTTCCTTCGTGGCAAATTTCAAGGTTTGATGTGTCAGTCAGTGCACTTCAAAGGACCATTTCTTTTTATTGCATTGAGTTAGAAACTTGAAACTTAGAAACCATTTCTTACAGGACTATGAGGCTGTAGGCTTTAGTAATTGGTATTAATTTCAAGCGTTCAGCTGTTTCAGCCATTCCTCAGAAAAAGAAAGTTCTAAGTATAGAACCCTAAAAGCACAGCGGTTTAAGATACATAAAAAGCATGCATTGTACATGTACAAGTTTTTATCTTCAATACAAACAATTGCATGACTAAGGAGTTCGTCATTATTTGATTTTGTTAAAAAATTATTACTTTTTAATAAATGGATAAAAACTTAAAATTCCAAATTAGAGATAAAATTAACGCTAAAAGCATTAGGAACAATATATGGCAAAAATATTTTTCCAAATTAAATCCATAATTTCGCTTCCCCGAATATCGCAAACACGCTTAATGGCTTATTATAATAAAAAATAACTTATATTGTACGCTTCTATGATATTTTACTATAAATATACCAAATTTGATCACACAGAAAATTAAAATGCTCCGATGGCACCGCTGCCGTGCCAGTTCAATGGCTTTTAGATTATAAATTGGTTTTGACTATATATAAAAAAGCTTCACTAATACATTTTCCGTTTTAACAGAATCCTAAAAATGTTGACAGGTGCGCTGACCTACGAATATCATCTAAATTCTAGATTGAATGTCAAGCGTTATCTGTCTCCCAATTCTGTTTGCCGTGGCGTTTTAACTCGGAGTTGCATGACTTTGGTGGGAAATTGATTTCAGGCTGATTCGCGATACAATGGGCTGAAGTAATCACAATCGATTAATAGCCATCCCACGGAAACTAACTATCTAGCCCGGCGGCAAGTGGTTGATTGATGCGATTAACTGAGCTTGATTAAGTTCTCTCTCAGCTCCGTGCTCAAAGCGGCTTAACTTCCATTGGTTTATGTTAATCACGAAGTCATTTGCTAGACAATTAGGCCAGTTGCGCACAGTAAAATGCATATTTAGTTTAAATGACTAAAAGCACTATGCTAATTGGTTTACTATAATCATTTATTAACTGGAGATAATTGTGCATTCTGGAATACAAGGATCTATAAATAAAGTTTAACACAGTGCCAATCAGGTGCGAATGGGTAGAATCAGAACACTTGATTGGCAATAAGCACAACTAAGTGGAGAAAATATGCCACTGAATATTTTATAATATATAGTTTAAGTTCAAGTACATTTAACCATAAAGATACACCGGCTTTCATTCCTCCAACTTTAGCAATCTTTACAATCAAGATTGGAAAAATCGAAGACTGACGAAAGAATGAAATACCATATTCAGTGTGAATTAAATTTGATTGAAGGGTTACGGTGAAAAGCGATCATAGTCCATTTTTGGCCAAAATTGTAGTAGCTTAATATAAACAAGGCACGAAAACATTTGGAAAAGAAGACCATTCAATAAATAAAGGTGAAAGATATGAGCTAACCGCTTTGGGATTACGGACATGAAAGTTTAAAATTAATTAATAATAATTCTGATCCTTCTTAGCCGTTAACCTCAATTAGTTTCGAATCGCGTTTTCAATTTGTTTTCTCCCTATATTATTAATTTTTCGTATATTTATACACTAGTTGTAATTAAAAAGAAATAACATGTTGTTACAATATTGGATCGGTCATCTTTAATAGTATTTCAAAATTAGTAATTCTGAAATCTCTTATACACTCATTTTCGTAGAAATTTCTTGAGCAATATTTTTCGGAGCTTTGCGTTATGTAATTATCACAAATAAGCGGTATTTTTATCTTATAATATATATTATATACTACCGAATATATACGAATAGGTACAGATTAGCAATTGTATCTCCTGTATGTATTTGCTTTTAAAAAAACTACAAATTACATAGTTTTAGCTATTCCTCTTGCTATCAAAAACAGCGAAATTCGAAAAAAATATATGGATAGTTGATAGAATGAACATCCTTTTTAATTAATGTTATTCTACATTAAAAAAACCCTTTATAATTATAACAAATCGGAGTTTGTAACGAAATAAGTTTCCTAAGTACTGCAAAAATTGTGTGGATATTATAAAATTTTAGTTAAAATGCCTTTTGCAGCAACTTTTGTAACTACTGAAAAACGTTCTGTAATACAAAAACATTTGTGCTGTAAACTTTAAAATAAAACTTTATACCAAACAAATTAAATACCGCAAATTTTATAAAACACTTTACAAAAGTAGCAAATACAAAAGCATCCATCGTTCTTTTATTGCAACTGAAGAAAACTTTTGTATACATCAAACTTGTTGTAAAATAAAATAATAATACAAGTCAAGCAACTAGATACTAGAAGGGCTTGAAAAATTGGGCATTTTTTGTATTCTTACCTCCTTAAAATTACTATATGCTTAGAAACTAATTTCCCCCAAAATTAACTCTTTTGTTCAATTGTAAAAGGTGGTTCAATATCAAATTCGGTAAGCTCATGGTTCTTACGAAGAATAAAATTTATTAGTTATCGGGGAATATTTTTAAGATTGCAAAAGGTAAAACGTCATTTTTATTCAAATCTGCTGATGGTTAAAAATCATTATACTTGCTAAGTTCCTTGAATTCACTTTTGTGCTCTTGAGCCAGCTTAAAAAGTTGAGCAAAAGAGTTATTTTGTTGAAAAAATTAGTTTCTTATCTACGAAACAATTTAATTTTAATGAAGTAAAATATTTCATACAAAATTTTTAATTTTGTATTAATGGTATTAATTAATCCTATTGAATAAAAAGTAGTACTAATACCTATTGTTTAAAAAAGAAGTAAAAAGATCGATTGCCATTGAAAACAATCATGAAAATATAAAATTCCAGCCTCGGTAGCTTTTTTTCTGTGGAAAAAATTATGCTTTTGTTTTTTACAAATTTTTTTTACTGACAGTTGTTATTAAAAAACATTTATTTATTATATTGACATTGATTTTGCCCTCAGTGTACGTATTTTTAAATATCTTTACAAATTTTTTCACAAGAAACTGAAGATAGTATCCTGAGCCGGAAAGATTTTTTTTCCCAATTTTTTTTTGGAAAAATCGCCGCAAATAATTTTTCCCCAAAAAGTATTCAACATATCAAAAATCTCCGACGAGCTTCAATATAAAATATAACATTGTATCAAAATCAAAAATTTCAAGTCAATCGGTAAAGAATTGGTGATGTAATGTTTCCAGACAGTTTAGAAAATGCAAATTTAAGATATACAACTTTAAAGTTTTATTCAGTATCGAAACGACTTGGAGTGGACTGAAAACCACTCAGATACAACACCTGGAATACGTCATTAAAAGGACTCAAAAACATTACTTAAGCCAACAATTATTAAAAAAAAAAAAACAATTTTTGAAAATTTTAGACTGGTACACTAAAACAAAATATTTCTATTTAATTAAAAAATCAGGACTTGTTAATTTACCTCAAATGTATCTTGTAAATAAGGGGAACGTATAAATATATATAACGTGTAAAATACAAAAAAACATTTGTGAATTTTTACAAAATCGAAACAGTTTAACTCTAACAAGGAAACGTTCTCAGGTGTGTCTCACCGATTTTGATGAAATTGAATTATGTTATAGAGTATCGAAAAATAAAAGACACATATTTTTTTTAACTGCGGATACGCACATTTAGGAGGTATTTTTTTTTTTTTTTTTTATAAAAATTGGTGTATTTTTCAAAAGTTTGTCCGCCATGTTGGATCCGCCATTTTGAATTTTTTAAATATAACATCAGATTCGTAATTAGCGCTAGAGGTTGTTTACCCTCTTGAGTAGCTTTTTTTATTAAACGCAAAAACAGGTCAACTTAATTTTTCAAAATCGTATGTAAAAAAATATTTTTCAATGATTTTGCGTCACAAAAATATATAAAAAAAAATCATTTTTCTGCAAATAAAAATAAGAGTTTCCACCCCCGGGAACCGGATTACTTACAAAAAGTTAGTTTATTTATGAGACATCATTTCCATTTTGTTTCATTCGAAAAAATTCATTAGAACTTGAAATATTTAGGAAAAACTGTTTTTGGTTTTTGGGGGTAAACCTAAATGTGCGTATCCGCAGATAAAAAAAATACGTGTCTCTTATTTTTCGATACTCTGTAACATAATTCTAATTTATCAAAATCGGTGAGACACACCTCAGAACGTTTCCTTGTTAGTCCATGTTAAATTGATCAGATATTTTTCATATCTTAACATGGTCGATGTTTTTTTCAATACGCATGCATACATAGTTGTTACTATTAGATGTCAGTTTGAAAATTAGTTTAAAACTAGAACAACTTTAGGTTTTGTTGCCTAAATTTTTGAATCCTAGATTATTTTTTGTAAAATAGCTCCATTTTATTTATTTTCTCTATTATTTTATATTATTTCTAAAGAATTAAGTACACATATATGAGAATCAATATAATGTCACAATGTCGGAAAAAATCAGGTTTTTTAAATTATTTAATAAGGCTGAAACTCGGCAATTTGACGAGTTGGTCTTGGTAACAACGGCCAACGGTTGTCTGGACTAAATCTCTCATATCGTTTCAACTAAATAAATTTAAATTTAAAAGATAATTTTATAATTTTTAAATAGATTTCTCTGATTATGCTTACCAGCACTTTTGTTAAGTAAAAATCACAAGCAAAATTAGGTAAATGAACCACGAAATTCGTTTTTGGAACCAGATAGGCTTCTGGGTGTAGTCTTAAGCCTAAGATTAAGTTTAACTTTATAAAAGTCTGTTTAGTCGATTTATTGTAACAAAGTGGATTGTTATAAACGAAAGGTACAAATATATTCAGATAAATGTGGAATTATTAAAACAATTTTCGATAACAGAAACTACTTCAAATTTTATTTCAATAAAAAGAGGAACAAGTATATATATATATTTCGCTAGTCGAGTTGACCGAAATCGACTTCCATAATGGCACCCAAAGTTAAAAAATACTATTAAAATATTACACATGAAAGTCCGTAATTCATGAAAAATTGTTGAAAGATCATAAAGATGCTCCTAACTTTGTTTAAGATATTAACATGCTATCAAACTTTGTGTTCAAACAAAGCCAACATTCTTCTTTTTCTTTAAGTCCCTCAGTCACTGCGTCATTCTTCTGCAATAGAAAATCAAACATTTATCTAACATACATAAGTGCTAGCGCGTGTCTTTTCATATTATACAAACCCTGAGTGTGTCGCGTAAATGAAGTCGTTAAGTTTACTTAGGTCAATTGCATGCTTTTCCTTATGTTGAATATTTAATAATTTACGTTTGTCTATATGAGGAAGAGACTCATACATACAATAAATCTCGTAAGAGCTGTATCAAAAGCAAGCATATCTCATTGCCGGTCAAACAAAAGTGAAATTTAACTTTCCGCGAGCATCCACACGTAACACAAGGCGGCACAGATTCAGTAAGCAGTTGATTAACGAGTTGGATAATCTCGGTAATTGCATCTTCCTACCGCCAGTACTTATGCTAGAGAAGCAAAAACTGCTCGTTTTCACTGGTGATGAACTACTTACACACTTCCGTGCACCAAGACCTTTTGGTCAAGAAGACGTGAAAGAAGTGATCTCAGGTAGCTGCTCATCGTATTATCCGTGAATGTGACAAAACACCAAACACTTAATAATTGACATTATGGTGATAAATTTTATCCAAATTGTGTGTAGCACCAATCGAAAAAAATATGTTGAACAAATGAAACGTGACAAAAAGATATGCCGCGTGCGTTCTAAAAAAAACTGGTTTAGGAACTTCTTCAGGGGTTCGGTGTTCAGAACACGATCTTTCGATATTATACTGATCACTAGAGCTATTTGTCAGCTAATTCTTATGTAAATTGATCCAACTTTGAAATATTAAAACGATAAATTTTATTAGTTTACGTCCGCCAGGGAAGGTGGAGTACAGGGAAAGACTTTGTAGGAATTTGCATGAAATAAATTTTCTTGCACTCTCCAATTTACTTTGCGGAACATAAGTCATAATCAAATCATGCATATACGTTCGCAAAAAGCCTTTTAGGCCTGTCCAGATCTACTTAAGATATCCAGACTATTTGTAGCAATTTAATATTTTCTTGTCATCCCGCACTTAGTCGTTTTGCAAACGTTATGATTGCTCGATCTGATAAGTGTTATCAGCGGAGGCCTTAAACAGGAATATTTGATTTATAGTATACTCAAAGCTGGCGATCTAGTTTCGGGTTTTATTTAACGAAAATTGTTTCTGGTTAATTAGCGAAGACTGTTTATGGTGAATGGATCGAATACGGTGATTATCTAAATTGGACTGACATCGCGCGGCCCAAAATTGGTTGCCCGTGTGTAACCTTTTCATTAGAGATTACCAACTTCTGCACGATGATTTTGAAATCATGGAAATTTAATGAAAATCCACGATCCTTTTAGTAATAATCACACCAGTGAAATGATAATGATTCTACAAAAAGTTGATCACAACATCTCGAGGTGCAATCAACGTATGAGAGCTCCTCGTAAAAAAATATCTCATAAGGTAGTTTTAATGCGCCAAGTAAACATTTATCCACCTATTTCGGTTTTGTTTGATTTTATGATGTATCAAAATGCAGAAGTGACAAATTAAATGCTGTCTTTCCTTGATTGTGTAATTTTGCTGCACATTTAGGAATATGTTTTCTGTATCCGAGTAAAGCAGTTCATCTGTCCTAGTTGCAAGTTGGATTGAATTTGTTTTAATTTTAAAGCTGTTTAAATATGTTGTTTTTCTTATGGAAATATCGATTCAGCCTCAGATTAGATTTTTTTATAGTTCAACCTTTACGATAACTTCGAACTAGGCTCATTGACGTGAAGTATTTAGGATTTCGCACCTTAATATTTATTGAGTTGATTAATTCAAAAATATACCTGAGCAATTAAACATGAAAAATCGCATTATGTATACAATAAAAAGATGTGTAAAGACAGTATATGTTCAACAAACTAAGTTATTATCGGCTGTAAAATGTGTTGTCCACAAAAATATTTTACACTATACACGAAAGCTCTTGTTGAAATGGTAAAAATAACGAATAAGTTTAGATAAGCTTATTAGATTATTAAGATAATATAAAATCTAGAACAACAATTCCTAAAAAAGATACAATGGTTAGACGTTGGACGTTGAATGAGAAATATTAATTAATGGGATTTCAAATTTGAAGGGAAAATTTCAGGGACCGAAAATAACAATTATTTTCAATTTTTCCAACCAAAAAATCATGTAGACAAATTTGTGGGAAAATTGGTTTAAATGTAGCATTATGATTCTTACGGCCTGAGCTTTAAGAATTTTATGTGCTTTTTAAATTTGTGATTTTTTCGAAAAAGATCAAAAGAAAAAAATTATTTTCGCATTTTTATTTTTAAAATCAAAAATAAAAATCAGAAAATGATTTTTATTTTTAAAATCAGAAATAAAAATCAGAAAATGATTTTTATAATACAAATCAGAAATAAAAATCAGACTATGATTTTTATTTTTAAAATCAGAAATAAAAATCAGAAAATGATTTTTATTATAAAAATCAGAAATAAAAATCAGAATATGATTTTTATTTTAAAAAATCAGAAATAAAAATCAGAAATTGATTTTTATTTTAAAAAAATCAGAAATAAAAATGGGAAAGTGATTTTTATTTTTAAAATCAAAAATAAAAATCAGAAAGTGATTTTTATTTTTAAAATCAAGAATAAAAACCAGAATATGATTTTTATTTCTAAAATCAAAAATAAAAATTAAAAAATGATTTTTATTATAATAATCAAAAATAAAAATCAGAATATGATTTTTATTTTTAAAATCTAAAATAAAAATCAGAAAAATGTTTTCCAGAGGTGTCCGGCATGAGCAATGTTTAGTATTGGGTGCATTGCTATCACATTTAACAGATAGCGCTCCCATTGCCGTAAAATATTTAGCTTAGCGCGTTTTTTTTCTTTTAAATAAAAATCATTTTGTGATTTTTATTTCTGATTTTCAAAATAAAACTTATTTTCTGATTTTAAAAATAAAAATCGTATTCTGATTGTTAGTTTTGATTTTAAAAATAAAAATTATTTCCTGATTCTTATTTTTGATTTTAAAAGTAAAAATCATATTCTGATTTTTATTCTTGATTTTAAAAATAAAAATCACTTTCTGATTTTTATTTTTGTTTTTAAAAATAAAAATCACTTTCCGATTTTTATTTCTGATTATAAAAATAAAAATCAATTTCTGATTTTTATTTCTGATTTTTTAAAATAAAAATCATATTCTGATTTTTATTTCTGATTTTTATAATAAAAATCATTTTCTGATTTTTATTTTTGATTTTAAAAATAAAAATCATAGTCTGATTTTTATTTCTGATTTTTATAATAAAAATCATTTTCTGATTTTTACTTCTGATTTTAAAAATAAAAATCAAAACATAATTTTTATTGTTGTCAGGAAAAATAACAGTCAGGAAATAATTTTTTAGATCTGATTTTTACCCAAAATATCATAACGGTTACGGTCCCTGGAAAATTTAGCTACGGGGAAAAATAAAATACATTTCTTAAGAATAACGAATAATTTAACAAGAATATATTGTTAACAAAAGTAAGTTTTGTAAGTACTTATAGCGTTGCGCGACGAAATAATCTTACTTTTCATATAAGAAATGTTTTTTTTTTATTAACTTCAACGACAACAAAAATTATTTATTGGGCTTACTAGCACATGGTCCACCAATTCAAATTTATAAAATACCAAATGGTGAAGCATTATTTAGATTGAAAAGGTTTTTTTTTTAACCATGTGGACCTTAAGGGGGGGTATGGTTTGAAAATGACTTTTTAAGCAAATTTTTGTGAATTTTTTTTTTGGAAATATGGCTACATTATTTTATTTTTAAATTAAATAGGGTTTTAAGTATAATTCAAAGAATAATTATATGAATTTTCAAGTAAAAATATTAAGAATTGTGGCAACGGTAAAAATTTTTCGCAGACACATCCGACAAAAAAAAATGAATTTGCGGTGGACATCAGAACTCGTCCACCGCAAATTCATTTTTTTTTTTTGCGTGTCTGCGGAAAATGGCTACCGTTGCCACAATTCTTAATATTTTTACTTGAAAACCTTGAAACCTAGCCCCCCCCTTAACTGAGGCTTCATTTTATGTATATGAATTAAGAAATGAATGTATAGAGTGAGCCATTGACTGTTTTCTTTTTAAAAATGCTATTAAATAAACATTGGTTAGTATTTTTTATAGTTTTGTAATACATTGAAAAGAGTAAACCTTTCGAATAGTTATGGAATTTTATTGCATTTAAATGGCTGCCTTCGTATGATTGACAATAGCCCATCTTATCACTGTAATCATGCAGCACATTTTCTATTGTTTGGGACTCTATTTCACGAATAACTCGATCAATGTTGTGCTTAAATGCCTGAATCGTTTCTGGATTGTCAGCATAACAGCGATCTTTAACGACACCTCACAAAAAAAATAGTCCAATGGCGTCAAATCGCAGCTGCGCGGTTCAAAATTCGGCAACACATTACTCACTTTGAAAATAAGTTTTCTAATAAGTTTAAATCTATTCATTTTGTACCGCGAATATATGATTCTATGATTCTATGATTTTCTAATAAGTTTAAATCTATTCATTTTGTACCGCGGATATATGATACTGTATTTCTGTCAATTTTTTGAGCTCAAAAAATCTGTTTGTGTCAACCCAATATGTTATATAAATTGAAACCAACAGACGGCCCACTCTCTATATTGATAAATACATAAATAATAAATATTAGTATATTCAAAAATTCTATTAATAAAAATAACTACAATTAACTAATCCCTTATAAATTCTTGGTTTTTATCAGGAAATCGGTCGACGTATTTTGAATATGACATGAATAAATATAATATTAGTTTTGGGAAGGTTTTGAAATGTCAACAATCCAATCTGCGTATATGTGGGATTGAATCCAGCCTCAATCTAGGTTCGATCATACATGTATACGTAGGAAATATGTTGCTTCATTAAGATTTGCTGAACCAGCAAAATACTTTGTTGGCATGACAGAGTGAAGTTAATACTTTAACCTTAAATTTTTGTTGATATTACAAGAATATATGTTTGGTTTACAAAAATATGCAAAACAAATTCAAGAAAAATTGTTGTCACATTAAATAAATAAATTTTGATGTCAAAACAACAATAGATTTGTAATATTTACATATTTCTTTTTTGTATTGTGAAAAGTAAAGGATTAATGCTACCTTCAATTATTCCAATCTGAACCCTAAAACTTTTGTAAACAGTATTTTTTACTACATATATTGCTATATGTTTTAAAATAATAGCACGATTAAATTGAATTACTGAAACTCCATGACCATGCATTTGAGTGGCAAGTACTTTTAGACTAACAGCCATGACTTAATTTTTCGCAATGATAATTTTCCTAAGTTGCGTCACGAGGGCTTCTGTTGTTACAATAAAAAGTTGCATTAAAAAAAACGATGCAAGTGCTACTTGCGAAATATAGTAGTCTTAAGGCCTCAAAATAAACGGCAAATCTTCCTCGATCGATTAATCGTTTTTGCGTATCGCTTTATTTCGTTTAATTTTTTCTAGGCCCAATCTTTTTGTCCTCCTTGAAAAATCAAGTCAAATGTCGTAAGACGCTAAGCAGATTGAGCTCACTAAATGAGCTTTCTTTAGCAATGACCAAAGGTCTGATTAAAGGCTGCTCTTAAGTGCATATTTCTTTTTTCTTAGGTGTAGGTTGATAATGATATATTTAGCATGTCGTCAGGTATCTGGTACTGGAATGCTGCCCTCGGCGCCTGGTGCCCCATCATGGCCTGGCCGCATGCTCCGATCGTGGACGATCGACGGTTATTTTTCCATGAAAGTTCTCCATGCATAAATCATTAAGATGACAGAAACTTATGATAAAAGCTTTGCAAATAGAAATTATGAGCTGAGCACGGCTCAAGTGAGAGATAGCCTTGGAAGGTAATAAATGTTCAAGAAAACTGGTTGCGCTACGCACTCCTGATCTTCTACGTTTGGGCAAAATCTAATCGTTGCAGAAGAAGAAAATTCAGGCTTCATCGCCAAACTATCTTTCAGTGGATTTATCCAGGTAGCTGCATCGCGGCATTTATATACCTTAACGTCGCCAATTAGCCAGCGGATGTAAAAAACTCGACGGCGCCGCAGCCGTCGCATACCTGTGATTAGTGGTTTATGGCCTCATGCTGTGAATTTTGACAAAATCTCCTGAAGATGGATCCCCTGGAGCATGGCTCACATCACACACGACTTGAAAATTTGTAATTTTATTCATTGAGTAAGGTAAAACACCTTAGGTATATTCGATCGTGACGCAATAATTCAAGGTTTAGGCAACACGGGATGCGGAGGCGTATGATTGCTGTTAATTCGTAATTGTTATTGACTTTGTTTCAACCGAATGTACTTTATCATAGAACGCCTATTTGCATTATAAAATTCGACATCGTAGAATTAGTTTTTTTTTAACGATCTTAAAAGCGATCAACAAGATCAAGGTCAGGACCAAAGCATTCTGAAATTATTTGATTGCAAGTTGTATCTCTAATTTCCGCAATTGATGTAACCTCTGGGATATTTTGAAATTAGTAACCAGAAAGTAATGTTGTTCAGTAACAGACAAGGAAATGGAAACAAGTATTTTTGAGACTTAATTAAATTAATTCAATCTTGAGGCTAGGTCTACGTCGTATTCACAATGATTTGCGAAATAAAATGTATAGTATAATTAAATACAACAAAAAGTTGTTTTAGTAATTAAAATTCTTGATTTTTTGCTTTCTATTAAATAAACCCAATATTTTAATGAATAATCTTAAACGACCTCATCCATTCCGTAGTTAATATGACTTTTCTCCAAGGTTTTTCAATAAATAATGTAAAGAGTTTGATAACCCTTAAAAAGCAATGCTCCTGGACTGCACTTTTGTTAGACAAATTCTTGAGAAGATATTGCATTTGTTCTTTCTTTTTTTTATCATATTACTATTAATCACAGTGATACGGTATAATGCTTTTACTGTAGATTACTAACAATGTATTATCGATATTTCAGTTTTTCTATAATTGATTAGCATATTAATTCCTATTCGCCCCTTGACAAATCAGATTTCCTCAATTTTCCGTGGCAACAAACTAATGAATTCGAATCATTTTATTCGAAATTAATTTTGATCGCTTGGATTTTAAATTATCTGAAACGATCATTAAGACCAATTTATTTTAATTACGACTCTTAACTCTTATATATATTTAACACCAAATTTTATTCTAGATATACATATACGACGGGCGTTCAATGTATTCTCGATATAGGCATGAAAGAATAAGCAGAAAATTCTGAATAAAATTTATTTTTCAATTTAGTCCGCCATCACCTCAATACACTTATTTGAGCTGGAAAGTAACTTTTCAATACCCCCTAAAAAATATTTTTCTTTCTTGTTTGAAAAATGTTCATCAATTGCCGCGTTCAACTCTTCATCGTCGGAAAAATGCTTACCTTGAAGAACTTTCTTAAAATTTGGGAACAGAAAGTAATCACTAGGGGCCAGATCCGGGCCCGGTAGGGTGGATGATTGATTTCTTCAAATTCCCACTTCCGCACAGCAGCCTTAGCAACGAGCCCTGTGTGAACCGACGCGTTGTTGTGAAGAAGCAAGACTCCTGCGGTTAATTTTCCACGTCTTTTTGCTTTTTAATTGCCTCCTTAAAATTACGTAGGGTGTTTGCGTAAGATGCAGCAGTAATACTTTGACCCTTTTTTGTGTACTCGATCAGTAAGTTTCCCTTAGAATCCCAAAACACTGTGACAATGAGTTTTCCGGCGGATGGGGTAAACTTCTTCGTTGGGTTAATTGTTCCTTTTTTATGCCATTGCATGGACTCTTGCTTATTCTCAGCATTATACTGATGAACCCACGTTTCATCACCGGTGACTATTCGGTCGAAAATACTATGCGGATTTTCACCACAGAGCTCCAAAAACTCCTTTTTATCACAGCACGATGCTCGATTTTTTTCAACATTGTCGCATCAGTCATCGTAGTTACCTTTTCGTAATGATATCTTGAATACTAATGGTGACAATCAAATAAAATTTTATATTTATACCCTCAAAGAGTGTCTTTAACTAATGAGATAATTTAATTACCCTCATCATTAGTATATCACCCCGATACCGAGAATACATTGAACGCCCCTCGTATATATACGAATTTATGCAAACTTTCAACACGTTCAGATAATGTTGCACAAATGTGGCTGAAAGAAATAACATGATTTGTTTCTAATCCATTTATTAAATATTTCAAACACGTATAGTATACATAGTGAGAGAAGGTAAGTAAAAAGATCCTAACAATAATATTCTGTTATTTCATATTTTCAAAAATTATTGTTGAAAAACAAAAAACAAAGTCTCAGGATATTATATTTTTTACAATAAAATTTAGCAAAATTCTAAATTTTACTTAAGGAAAATAAAAGGCTATCAATTTTCAAGAACTTTAAATTTACATGTGTTTAAATTATCCGATTATCTTCATATAAATTTGGAAAAATTTGTTTATGTCCACAACTTGATTAAAATTGTTTGATGAGGTCGAAAACATTTATCATTCAACTGCCAACTCAATATAGACAATATTTTTCTTTTGATTTCTTTATAAGTAGTAAAAAACTCCAACAGAAAATTCAATTTAACATACTAATTATTGATTTTAAAGTGTAGACCGTTGTTCAAAATCAAGTATCGATTTGAAAACAGCTCTTCTCTGTCCATCGACAAATCAATATGTATGTCATTAAATTTGTCCATAATTTGTTCTGTGTTTATTAATATAAAGTATTGATTCTATACGTAAATGTGGATTCGAAACGATTGGGTTTTAAGAGCAATAATAGGATCACAGAAATCCATTGAATTCCTCTTGAGAAATCCCAATATTCTAAATACTAGTAGAACACACATTATCAATATTAGATTTTGGACTGAACTTACAATCAAAAGTCACTAATTTTTAAATTATGGGCAAATAATAAAAATTCGACTCACGCCATTTATAAAAATTATAAGTATAAGATCACTGAGAAAAATATCGCATTATAAGATCAAATATTCGCGTTTTTTGATTATCATGTTTTTAAAATTGATTGCGAATTATTGTACCTTTAATAATATTTTATTTGAAACATAAAATAAGATATTGAACAAAGTTAAATTTTAATGCTACAACAAATATAATTTGTTGTGAATACTTATGCAATGTTGTTTCAAAAACTTGTTTTTGTCAAATTACGATGGAAATTGTTAACTCTAAAGTTTAATGCGAAAACTGAGTTAAATTAATAATTTTCGACATTCGTGCCAAATCATATTTGAAAATTATTGATTTAATTTTGTTCCCATTTTATTTACACAACGTTTTTTCCTCAGTGATTTAACTGAAAATATTCTTAACAGTGATGAATCAATCATAACGCATTGTCCACCACCAATAAGACAAGAAATAAACCATTTCAGAATAGAAGAATGAAATCCAATAACTGAAATTCTGTCGAACGCCTTAATAAAATCGATATAAGTATATGACGTCAACTTGCTGTCCACGTTCCACAGAATTTAAAGCAAAGTGTTCGAAAAATCCGCGCAAATGGAACCCATAACAATAAAGTAAACTTTCAAAACAGTTGAGTAAAAGAAGTAATTTGGCAATACCCCTATAATTAACAACTTGAAAATTTCCAATTGTCCTGAAATATATCTGATCTAAGAGACAGGTAAAAATAGCAGGGGATAACTCAACTCTACAGTTTTTTTAGCAACAAGTTGCATATCAAATCACGTTTAGGAAAGATACTATTATTAAAGTATTACATTTTATATATTTTGTGTTCATTCTCATACTTTGCATTTTGTATATTACTTTATGTGTTTGTTTTGATGTGTCCAACTATACAAATCTTTTAAATCAGTGCGCTAGTTATGGTATGTAAATCAAAACCTTTACAAGAATGATGCACATAAAAATCTTATAGTGTGCAGTGCCCCATGGAGTTAATAGAAAGGCACGATCGTATATAAAATTTTAACTATACCGTGTCGGACACCCACGGACGATTCGAACAAAAACTTATTTCTGGCCATTGAATGAAAATTTGAACTGTGTTTTTAACCATAAATCATACCTTCCCTAAGAACGCTCATTAAATCCAATAAATACTAATTAGCAAAGGTCTATAAGTCAGCATCAAACTGAATCCAGTATTCGCCGCATATCATTGGTCACAGCATGCTGCGGCTAGTGAGATGTGTAAATCACCAGCCAAAGACCTCAAACTATCTTTAGACTCCGAAAGCCGAATGCGGAGCCACCTACGATCGTGCCGAGTCTCGCTGGCATTCCTGAAAGACAAAAGTATAAATCCGAAATTAGTACCTGAATATTTACGACCGCTAATGTAGTCGGAGATTATCTTAACAATCCTTGATAATCGGGAAGTGAGCTAGAAGTCAGAAAAGCATCGCATAATTACGATCTCATCAATTGATCACCACAACGGGAAAACGCCTACAATATTGTCAGATTGAAGAATCCTCAAAATTGACGATCATGTGACCGCAAGATGCCAACAAAAGACGCACTTAAGGTCGATTGTATTTTTGTTTATTTATTTTTTTTCAATCAAAGAGCTTCTTCCAGTTTTGGATCGTTTTATCCCGAACCGCGAATGATATGCAGATTGCCCTTGGCAGCCAAAGTAAAGCCATTTCCCTACTTTTTGATTGTCTATCTGTTTCCCTGACCGCGCTCAACCGACATTCTCTGTAATTTTCGAATTCAATTGAAGTCGGGGTCATGACTGAATTACGCAAGGCCTACGGAGATGCGCCCCAAAGTGCTTTTCGCTGTAGCCTCGATCATTAATAGATCCGTAGATCCGTCGATATCTTGTGGTGATCTTAAGATGTCGAGCCGAACTTGCTCGGGACGGGACAAGAAGGACGTTGACTCGCTCGGATCTGTGGGCGGCTGTTGTTGCTCTGCTATTCAGCCTTTGTTTACCTTTATGGCGCTTTATACCCTCACTTTTGGTGTTTTATCGCCGTTCTAAGGCCGCAAAGGAGGTGATATGTCCCGGGAGGAATTCTCATTGAGGCTGATAGGTGGGAGTTTTAATGCCAATCAATTTGTCGCCTAGACATAATAAAATCATTTACCGCTTTACAGACCTGCCGAGATTGAAAAAAGATCATAAACTAAGGTTAAAGCCTATCATTTGGAATATAAATATAACATTTTCTTTAAGAATTTTTTTGGGGAGTAATACATTTTGTTTTGTTTTATTTTTTTAATTTAAACAAACAAACCTTATGAGGCTTTATTTCAAGGCTTATCATATATGCGGTTTGACACACTCAGAATAATTTACATATAAAAATTGCATCATCAATTAAATGAAATACAATTTTTCGAATATTTAAGCATAATTATCTTTAAATATATGAAATGTTATTATACTTAAGCTGAATTAATATTAACTCATTTGAAATGAAACCTTCTTCGAATCCAAAAGACTACTTTTGCAAATAACAACTGAATTCAATTATTTTATGGGAGGAGCACTTTGACTTTTTCCAGGCGTAAAAATATGGCATTTTTATAAAATTATTAAAAAAAATATCCAACTTAATATGACGAAAAACTCCAAATTTCGAAATTTGGAACTGTAATCCAATTGGGTTTAATTTTTGCACTATTAAATGTCGCCACAGGGAAAAAAAATTGTTTCGAAAAACAAAAATCCCTAACTATGGAGCACTTTTCAGACATTTTTTGATATAATTTTTTAAAATATTCACCCTTATGTAATTTACCCTAGACTTTGAGGACATGTGTATCTTCTCTAACGCATACAGTTTTTATATTGTTTGATAATTATTTATATTTAATAAAAAACGTGGGTACAAAGTTGAGGTCAGCGTTGCCCATCTGTCGACCAACAATTTATTTACAAGCTTTTATTTAAATTCATCTGTTAGTATGTTTAGGTTTATTTATTTATTTTTTATTGCAATCAAAATTTCGAAATTTCAAAATTTCTAATTAAACTAGAGCTTTAAAATTTTGCACACGTACACTGTGTGCTAAAGTGTTTTAATTCAAAACATGTTAGCGTTTTATTTTAAAACACTCAGTTGTTTTATTTAATGAACAGTTTTATATAAAAACTGCATAAGCGTTTTTTTACTTATTTTAAACATTGAATTGTTTTATTATAAAAAATTTAATGTTTTAATAAAAATTTTTTTAAGACGTCTTAATTAAATTAAATGTTTTTAACGTTTTATCCATATAAAACGTTTTTAATGTCTTTAGTAGCCACGTACACATGCGCGTAGCTAGGGGGGGGCAAGGGTGGGCAATAACCACCCTAGAAACCTCTTTGCCCACCCTAGAAAAATCGACAGTGTTGGAGAATTACTATACTGTCTAATTGCTTTTTATTTTAAGATTCAATACGAACCCTACCTAGAAAATAGTGTTGGTGTGCACTTGTTCGGTTATTGTTATTGCGCGCGGTATTAGGTGTTTCCAATATTTGGATTACAGTATTCAATAAAAGCTAATTAATACAAGTTAATCGACGTAAGGTATGTTATGTTTTTTGTTTTACTAAGTTTTTAGTAAATTAGAACGTTGACATCAAATTAAATCAATCGCCTCGCCTCATTTAGAAATGTTTTTTGTTTGTTTTTACGAGGGGCGTTCAATGTATTCTCGGTATCGGGGTGATATACTAATGATGAAGGTAATTAAATTATCTCATTAGTTAAAGACACTTTTTGAGGGTATAAATATAAAATTTTATTTAATTGTCACCATTAGTATTCAATATATCATTAAGAAAAGGCAACTACGATGACTGATGCGACAATTTTGAAAAAAATCGAGCAGCGAGCTGTGATAACATTCCTTACAAAACAAGGAAAGACTCAAAAAGTTATTCACGAAGAAATGGTGACTGTTTACCAAGATTCTGCTCCATCATTATCTACTATTCAGAAGTGGTCTAGTGAATTCAAACGGGGTAAAGAGAGCATTGAAGACGACCGGTTAGTGCCACTACTGAAGAAAACGTCAAAATCGTTGAGAAACTTGTACTTAAAGATGGTCTTGTAAGAGTGAAAACATTAGCAGAAAGGACTAACCTATCCGTGGGTACCATTCACACTATCCTTCATGAGACTATAAAAGCAAAAAGACATGGAAAATTGACCGCCGGTGTCTTGCTTCATCACGACAACGCGCCGGTTCACACAGGGCGCGTTGTTAAGGCTGCTGTGCGGGAATGCGGATTTGAAGAAATCAATCATCCACCCTACAGCCCGGATCTGGCCCCTAGTGATTACTTTCTGTTCCCACATCTTAAGAAAGATCTTCGAGGTAAGCATTTTTTCGACGATGAAGAGTTGAAGGCGGCAATTGATGAATATTTTTCAGACAAGGAAGAAAAATATTTTTTAGGGGCTATAGAAAAGTTACTTTCCCGCTCTAATAAGTGTTTTGAGGTGATGGGGAACTACATTGAAAAATAAATTTTATTCAGAATTCTCTGCTTATTCTTTCATACCTACACCGAAAATGCATTGAACGCCCCTCGTATTTAAAGATATGAAAACAAAACATTCTTTAAAAAACCCGAATAGTCGGTGATACATGATAATGAAAAGATGGGAAATAGAAGTAATTCTAGTTCTTCTATACAACCTAAAGCATCAACAAGTACATCTAAAGAAAATGACCCACGAACTGTGGTAGGCGATGGTTTATAAATATCAACTATTCTAGTTTAAAAACAACGTATTAGATTTTCGCTTGGGAATGATATATTTTCCCGCGGTAAAAATTAGCCTATGTCCTTCCCCAGGATACTATTATGTACATCTTCTTGCCAAATTTTATCGAAATCCGTTCAGCCGTTTAAGGGTGAAAAGGTAACAGACAGACAGACAGACAGATTTACTTTCACTAGTTATAATATTAGTATAGAACTATGGATTTAATTGCACCATTAGACTTTCAATTTTATTAAGTAGTTAAGAAAGACGCCAGATAGTAATAAGGAGAGTGAATGAACTAATTTCTCATTAATGGACTATTTCGGTCTAGAAATTTCAAAGAATCGATTTTTTTTTTTTACAATTTCTGACGCTTTATAGTCTCAAAAATTATGTCCTGAAATATTTTAATGAAATTCGAATTCTAAACCGGTCTAGAGCGAGTTTTTCGAGAGCGATTTTTTACAAATTATTCATGTTTTTTCACAAAAAAAATCTTTAAACGCGTTTTTCTCAAAATCAACTTTTTTCACACGGCGGACAGTTAATCTCCGAAACTACTCAACCGATCATTACCAAATTTTGTGTACATCTTTATTTGAGTGTCGTACACAGTAATACAGCAGAAAATTTGAGAATTTTCTATATAAAAAAAAAATTTGCGAGAAAAAAGAACTAAAAACGAGGTCAATTTTCCAAGTTTTTTTTCAAAATGCCGCCATTTTTTTTTTTTTCATCGATTTTCCGAATTTTCTGCTGTATTACTGTGTAAGAAGCCTTCTTTTAAAAGACCTATTTTGAATTTTTTGTTTCAGACTTCTCAATCATGAGATTAACTATCCGCCATAGAAGGAGAATTTTTTCAGGACCAGACTTTGACGCCCTCTACATTTCGGAAGAAGAGTGACAAAAAAAAGAAAAAAATTTTTTTGTGTAGTTTTTTTATGTAATAACGTGTTACAAAATATTTCATGTAAATATCTAATAAAGGAGCCCAGAAAAAAATTCCCAAAAAAAGACCATTTTTTTGCGTTCTAGACCGAAATAGTCCCTTAAATGATTGTTCAGCTGGACGGCTGCCCACCCTAGAGAAAATCCCTAGCTACGCCAATGCACGTAGAGTATTCAAATTCACAATGAAAAAATTTAAAACGATAATATTCTAATTAGATCTATAATAGTGTATTTTCGTCTATAAAATTGCAATAAATAAAAATGTTTTTTTCACATAATTGTGTTGTTTATATAAAGATACATATTTTGTATGATTGTTGTGGAAGAAAATATGTTCTGATAATGCTAGTAAATTAATACACTTGCTAGAATGATTACAATCTCAATTCCTCATCAACATTCCTACAATGTATTATATAGAATATATTAAAATACTTCAATGTCTTTCAAAATAAAACACTAAACGTTTGAAATAAAACAAATCTAGTTTTTTAATATTTAAAACGGTTAAAAACGTTTCAAAGTGGGCACATCCATTTAAACACTAAAAAGTTTTAAAATAAAAGAATTTGACGAGTTTTTATTTAACTTCAGTTGTTATGCCCATTAGTACACTAATTAGTACTAATTACTAATTTAGATGCTGTCTGTCATGAGCTTATCATCATTATGGCCGCTAAATGACGAAAAACTTCATCATTTATGACTTGCTAAATGACCATAATTTTTTGATCATTTATACCTAAATGATGAAAAGTTTACTAGAATTCAGCTGATTTTGTACTTCTTTACCAATTACAACAATATTTTGCGCTATCCATCACAAAGAACAAGAAGAACAAAAACACAAGAATTCTTGAATAACTGACAGCTGATAAATGATGATTAAGAAATGGCTGTCTGTCACCACTTCATTAATTAATAATTAGTGCTAAATGAGAGTATATTAGTTAGTCAGTCAGTATGTTACTGTTAAATCTTGCAAGTGCCGTGGTTTATTAAGGCCCTAAACTTTTCGCTGCTGAGGAAATCTTGTCCTAACCCGGGCCAAATCCAATCTTTATATGACCTCATTAAAAAGTTTGATAGCTCAAATATAATTGTAAGAGGAAAAATGCTTTATAATAATGATACATCATTATAAATGAAAAGATGCACAAATAGGTTAAGATGTAACTAAGATTTGAAATGAAATTATATGTTAAAAAAACGTATTAAAATATTAAAAACAAGCTTTTATTATTTAGGTGTACTAAAACGAAAAAAAATAAGTATAATTTTTTTGTTAGGGAAATGCTGTATGCTATTTATAAGTATACATAGTTCGCACGGGTCGATCCTTATAAAAATAGTATCAAAGTTATCACTGAAGCATTTATAATATATTATATATGTTAGATTTATTGTTTGAATTTAACTTATCGCGTGCGCGAGTTCATACAGGTATTAATATTATAAAAGTGTTTGAACTTACCACTCCGCTAGGCTTGCTATTACGTAAATGACTTTTTATCAAAATTAATACTTTCATGCTTATGAAGGAGCACAAATAAAGACCGAACCAAAATTACTACTAACGATGCAACGATGAAATTAAGTTTTTAAGTGCTTAATAAAAATCGAATTTTCATTGTAAGAAGCTCTGTGCAGTCCCATTTCCGAGTCAAGCACAAAAAAGTTGAAAAATTATCTTGATTACTTTTCAAATTATAGTTTCGAGTAAAAATGCGTTTAAAGGTTCAATTTTATGCGAGAAGGTTCACACTTTTTCGCATTTTAGCCCACAGCCCATAGTGGATTAAAATTTTAGAAAATCTTTTTGTCAATTATTGAAGCCTGTAATAATGCGAGTCCCTTTAACCCATTAATGCGCAAAACGAGGATTTTGTGCACGCAAGTTCAATTGTACGATTTGAATAGCAAATTGGGGCGATTTTCTTCCAAAGTCGTATATAAGGGATTTTTGGGAATGCTCTATCAGAATTTTGGCATTTGTTTTGCATAAAAGCTTCAAAAACCCTATTATATTTTGGGTTTTTTCAAAAAAGTGCTAATTTTGTTTGGTCATTTTTGTTCTCAAAGTCGTTTATTTTGTCTTTGCTGCTATTGAATGATCATATAACCACCGAATGTCTAAACTTTCTCAAACCATGGTTCTGAAATTTTTTTTTTGCTTTGGTTTTTGAAAAATGGCCATTACAGCAATGTAATAAAAAACTTCGCAATTTTTTTACACGAAAAGGATCAACTTTCCAAAAAAAAAAATTATAGAACAGAATATGCTTCAAATAAGCCAAGGAATACATGTGCATTTTTTCAGAATTGTTTGGACTACTTTTGGTGTTTTGGATCTTGCAAATTTTTGAAAAATCCAAAAATCTCCCGAAAAATTCTCAAAAAATTCATACGTGTTTCTTCGCTAATTATAAGTACTTTTTGTCATATAAAATTTAGTCGTATAATTAATCCTTTTTGAGTAAAAATATCTACTAAAAAATTTTGTGTGCCATCTTGGATCCGCCATTTTGAATTTTGCAAATCTGGCTTCGAATTCGTTATCAGCGATCCCAAAAACCGCCGTATATTGAATTTTGGGAAAATCGGCTCATTTTGGACCTCCCCGCATTCGTACTCAGCGACCCCAAAAACTCCCATATACCGAATTTGGTGCACATTAGTTGACTTCTAAAAATTCGACCACCATATTGAATTTTCAACCGCCATATTAGAACCGCTATGGTAGATTTTTTCATTCAACCACGCCAGCTTTTATAGGGTGTTGTTTAGTTACAATTTGAGCCAAAAATCAACGGATCGGTCACGTATTTTTCTTTTCTACAAGCCCTTTTTTCCGTACACTCAATTTTTTTCCGGCTTCCGGCTGCCATATTGAATTTTGAATTTCGCCGATAATTTTTCGAAAGCTTTTGCCCAAACGAACATTTTGATATCTCGAACTTCAATGTCTACTTACTTATATTTCAAAATGCTCTTCGAATTTTTTATTTCAGACGTACCTGACCCGAAATATCATTTCAACAAATCGTTTAAGGTACTAGTACCTATTAGGAGCTAAAGAAAAAGCACATTTTCAATATTTTTTTTTTACACTTTATTTATCAGATAAGGTAATCAAACTTTTTCTACAATATCAAGGAACTCTTTTAGTATACAAAAAAAAAATTTTTTTTTCATTATCCCAATCCTGCGTGCCTTATAAAGAGCGTCAAAATCGACCCCTCAAAAAAATCGTGCTCCATGGCGGACAGTTAATCTCTGGAACGACAATTCTGAAATAAAAAAATCAAAATGGGTTTTAAAATGGAAGCCGTCTTACACAAGAATCGACCAGAAAATTTGAAAAATTAAAAACAAAAAACAAAATGGCGGATGTTTAAAAAAAAAAATTCAAAAATCGACCTCTTTTTCCGCCATGTTTTTGACTCTAAAATCTTTGTTTTTCAATTTTTTAATCAAATTGTGGTCGATTCTTGTAAAGGAAGCTTAAACAAACAAAATGCTTTAAGATTTATTTAAATCGAGCGAGTAGATTCGGAGATTAACTGTCCGCCAGTTGAAAAAAGTGATTATGAGAAAAACGCGTTAAAAGTTTATTTAGAACATAGAACAGCCCAGAGCGCGCTCACTAAAGTTGATGTATCTCGTTTTCGGCTTCGAATTTTCATATAATATTTTAAGGAGTTATTTTTGAAGGTCTAACGAATCGAAGCCCGTGAAAAAAAAAATCGATTTTTTCAAAATCCTAATAGGTACTAGTACCTAAAAGAGATTCCCCATGGCCGCCATTTTGTCGCTATAAATAAAGAAAAAGAAAAAACATATGTAAAAACATGTATATTTCATTGCACAAAAGTTTTGAAACATTTTAATTAATATTCCTACAAAAAAAAAAAATTTATTGAAATTTTATGCAATAAACCCAAATCCGATTTCCAGTCAACTCTACAGTCAGTACTCCCTTTCAAGGTTGAAATATCATGTAATTGAAAGTCTTGGCCGACGAGCTGATTCAATATTCGAAGTAAGTTTAATAAAGAAACCCAACCAGCCTCCTGTTGGATTGGCATTCAAGACCCCAAAGTTCAATTTCCACTTGGACTTGACCAAATATTCTAGGTATGAGAAATCCCCCAAGCGAGTAAAATAAATTTCGTTACTTTTAGAATTAACTTCATCGACTCGCAGATATTTAATTATAGTTACATCAATATTTTTTTCTAAATTCTCCTAAAGCTTTTCGAAACTATTAAGCCTATGATATTATATCAATTGTTAAAACCGGTCTAATCGTTCTGAGCTCTAGATGAGCGGAAAAGCAAAAAAGAATTGCAAAAGCCAATAAGATGCCTTGGCCGGATAAAAATTGCCTAATTGATAATGTCTTAAAATAAGCGATACCCATGGGTCCAAAACGTTTGTCAATGTTCAACCACCCTACCTTAACAAAATCCGAATTAGGCGAAAATTGAGCAACAATAGTAATGCGGAAGAGAGTGATCTCCCCATCTGACACTAAGTGATCCTTCGGGAGCAACTTAGTTGCACTGTGCCGCCAACAAATGTCTTAGCAACAGTACGATCGGTGACTATCTGATTAAGCGAGGTGCCGCGGATCTGCGACAACCGCAGCCTCCCTTATTGAGATCTGGACGTCAGTGCGGGCATCGTCGTTGTTCATGTTTTGGTCCGCATATATCGCGTGTTCAGACTTTAGAGCAACAAATGCACCGGGAGCAACATCATTTCAGCCGCAATGACAATCATGCGACAGGCAAAAACTGCCTTTACCTTAAAGGCCAGACATTATGTGAGCGAAGATCTTACTAAACGACTTGATAAGTTGCCCGCACAGTGAACTGACTTCCTTCTTAAATCGCTATCGGACCCCGTCCAGTGCGCCGTTCCTTCGTTTTTGATATATTAGGAAGATACAGCTCTTTACAATCCAAACGGCTTTAAATCGCTCTATCGAACGCTGGACTCCTCCACACCGCCCGCAACTGGAAGAAACTCCTTTTGGAGATTATCTGTCTTGAAAAATACTCATTTCGGCTACTTCTCCACTTTTTCAATTAAATTTTTTCTTCTTCGAACAACACCTGGAAAAAACAAATTCAGAATAGGAGAGAATAGTGAAAGCGGGAAATGAATTCATCTGCGGTTGCCGCTTCTCAACTCCCCAGGCAATGCACTTTAAGCCTGCATATGCATAAAACGCTACCGGCGAGATCGGAGCAACCTTCTAAATTTGGTGCACCATATGCTCGCCGTGCACTCTGAAACAATAGGTGCAATTATTGTGCAATCGCTGAATGCATAAGCCCCTTTTGCTCTTATCATCGCCAGCTGACTAAACGACGTTTAATGCGAAGAGTATTGGTGAAAATTTATTGCCCCCTGATATGGATCGCTTATTGTTCGCCGTTAATTTGACTAGTTTTGCGCGATATCCAGGTGGGAAAAATTAAGAAAATCGCCAAGAGAACAAACAATGCACTCACAATAGAGCTGCTTATAACAAAGCTCCAGAGATGCGAAAACTGCCAACTTATTTGTTACTTTTTGGAATTTATCTTTCTGAAAGCAGAAAAAATATGGGGGGTTTGAATAACCAAATAGCGAGAGTATTTAAATTTCGTAGACTATTGCTTTTCGACTAAGTTCATATTTTTTTCTTAAAAGGCACCGGATTTCCGATAGGAATAACTGTCAAGTGAGCTGTCATTTGTTTTAAGTGTCAATGTCATTTATATTCGGTAAGGTCTAACAAATCATCATACAAAAACATTCACCGCAGCAACGTTTCCAAATCATGGAAATTATTTCCGAAATCAGGGCTCAGTCATAAAATGTTATAGAGCACTTCGTGAATTTTATGAACCGAGTTAATCGCCCATCAAAACGTGCTATCCGTCGTGTTATTGAAAATGTGTTTCCAAAAAATCATAAAATGTCAACAGGACGTCGCTACGTGCCTTACAGCAACCGAAACAATAGACTTATTGAAAGAAAATGTTGGCGAAAATCACATTTCATGAAATGGACCTGTCAAGGTCACCAAGATCGTGTGATTTAACATCTTTATACTATTTTTTGTGGATATATGAAAAATCTGGTCTATGCTGATAAACCAGCTTCGATTGACGCATTGAAAGTCAATATAAGACGTATTGGGGATATACGGCTAGCTAATGTGGTCTAAAAATTGCACTGATAGCATCTGCTATGTAACTGGTAGCCGCAGTGCTCATATGTTCGAAATTGAGTTTAAATATTAAATAAACCAAATTTATGGTCACTTTTTATGTGCTTTATTTAAATTCAAAATCCGGACGGGTTTAAAACACTTAGAAAACAGGTAACATAAAAAATTGATATTGAAAAAATATTTCTTCTACATATAATGAATATTTATACAGGGTGTCCCAGAACTCAACGTCAAGCCGAAATCGAGCATTAGGCCAAGTCGTAACAGTTATCAGAAAAATATGAAAAAAAATCTTGGTCATGTACTTTTCAAATTATAAGGATTCAAAAATAAACTGACACCCTGTGATGATCTTTCAAGTCCTGTGACTGCAAATATTAACTTTTCGTCATTTTTTTTTCTACCGTATAACTATGAATAACCCTTCTGTCAAACACAGTTAAAAGTTAGAATATAACTGCCTCAGTTTCAAATAAAAAGTTAGATTTTTGCCCAACATTGAATGCAAAATAATTACAGTCGGTTAAAGTTAAAGTTGGGTGATGTAATTATTTTGAATTCAATGTTGGGTAAAAATCTAACTTTTTATTTGAAACTGAGGCAGTTATATTCTAACTTTTAACTGTGTTTGACAGAAGGGTTATTCATAGTTATACGGTAGAAAAAAAAATGACGAAAAGTTAATATTTGCAGTCACAGGACTTGAAAGATCATCACAGGGTGTCAGTTTATTTTTGAATCCTTATAATTTGAAAAGTACATGATCAAGATTTTTTTTCATATTTTTCTGATAACTGTTACGACTTGGCCTAATGCTCGATTTCGGCTTGACGTTGAGTTCTGGGACACCCTGTATAAACATAAACATCTAATCGACACAACATAATAGAATATCGATGTGATGCTATCTCAGATTTTAAATTAGACTTTAAGTTAAAGGATATTATTAATTTTAAAGGATATTATTAATTTTATTAAAACTAATGTAATCGTTTTGGAGTTATAACCACATACAGACAATAAGACATTAAAATATGCAATTATTAAACAATTTCTATTATAGAAACTACCTACAAAAATATATGTTATAAATATTTTAAAAATACCGACAAGCACTTAGAACTGATTATAACCATGCATTTCTTTTGTTTTTTTACAGGATATATGCTTAAAAATGGCTGGCTGGATTAATTTTTGAGTGTTATATTGTTGTATAATTCAGCAAGGGATACCAGCTATGACAGCAAGAACCCCAGGAGGGCAGCAAGGTATTATTTTCAAATTATATATTATTTGTATCAAACACTTTTGCACAAAATGAAACCAGAAATCTTCTTCTTATGACTTTGGCAATTGTACAGAAATAATAACAATTCGAATCTTTCTAAGTCGATCAGTATTATATAAATATTGCTTTTATAATATTTAGTCTTTTTTCTCATACCCTAGACAGATTGCGAACGAAATTTAGAATTTCGTACGTGCACGATTTTAAAAATATCGTCTTTGTGTTTCTTATGAAAATTCAGACTTATATTCCGACAAATAAGGATTTTGACACAAATTACACTTTAATTTCAAGGCAATATGATAATTTGTGAAATTGAGAACCATCGAAATTCTAAATTTCCTTCATGGTCTGTCCGAAAAAATGTATCTTATGACTACTAGAAAATATTCTTACGAAATAAATTTTTTTTTTATCTACTTTAGTATATTTTGCTTATTTATATTCACATAAAGAATAACAAGGGTATCCACGATTTGTATCGTTGTACTTATTGTAAAATTTTAAATTTTGATTTTACATAAATATAAAAGTACATAAATACAACAAAGCGTGAAAGTAAGGAAATAGTTAAAGATAAAAATTATAAACGTACATATTGTAAGGTGTCTGAAAAATCAAAATCCAAACGACTGCTGAAATAAACTATATCTGACCTTAGTAAAAGTCTCCTGGTTTTCGAGATATTTTTTTTTAAATTCAGGAAAATCGCTAACCTCAGTTAATGTTTTTAACAACAAACAGCAAAATTATTTCATTCTGATTTTTTTTTTTTTTTTGCAATTAATTACACAGGTCAACATTTTATCTAGGCTTGTACACGGGAATCGAAAATGGTATCCTAGGGTTTTTAGCGTCGCTGATTACGATGAGCGGTTCGGTTAGGCTCCATCACGTCAAGTTCAAGATTATTTGAAGGTCAAACGAATCCGGTGTTTATTTTTACTTTGCATGCATCCTCGAGGATTCGAATTCAGCGACCTCAAAAATATTTCTATGAATTTTTTCAGATTTTTTACCGTTTGACATGGATTCAGCGACCTCAAAAATATGTCCGTGAATTTTTTCAGATTTTTGGAAGGTGTTTTGACCGTTTGATCTTCAAATGACCTTGAACTTGACGTGATGGAGCCTTACCGAAGCGCTCATCGTAATCAGCGACCCCAAAAACCTTAGGATGCCATCTTCGATTCCCGTGCACAAGCCTAGATAAAATGTTGACCTGTGTTATTGAAGGATCCCACTATTAAACGTTATTAACCCTTTTAGTGGCAAGCGTTTTATGGAGTACATGCGAGAAATGCCACGGGCCGATTTAATATGCGCGCTCATATAAATAGCTTTATAAGGAGAAAAATTTTAGTATTTATTGGAGATAAGGACTAAATGAAATAAACACAAGCGTGGTGTGGTCTACATTGTATTGGAGATAAAGACTAAAGCAAGAGCCTCCTCTCTGCGCGTGCGCTCGTAGGCAGCTCGGCCTGCCGGCCGGGCCACTACGCCACATCGGCCCGTTGCACTCTTCGCATAAGGACCGTAGGCCGATAGATCGGCCCGTTGGCACCAAGAGGGTTAAAAAGATTTCATATGTGCGTTTCATTTTCTCATAAAAACAAAATCTTTTTCTATTTAAGCTATATGTTTTTTTTCAAGTTCGAATATTCATGCTATAAAAAAACTGTATTGAGGTTAACGAACCAAGTGTACTAAAAGTTGGCGCAGTTAATCTAGATGTGTGACAACACTTAAAATTTTTTTACTGAGGAAAAATTATATTGCTATTTTAGTAAAAAAATGGATTGATTTTGTAATTATGCCATTAAATAAATTTTCAACGTAAAATTTATTTTTTTCATTCTTTAATGTATTTGTTTTGATTTAATATTTAAGTTCAAATATATAACTTAGTTATTATGGTACTACTACAATCATCAATTCATGGATATCTCTATCAAATAAAAAAAAATATATATAACTTTCTATAACGAAATACTTATCAAACATAGCACGAAATTAATGTAAATACAAAAATGAAGGTTTTTAAATTTTAAAACATTATTTTTGTGTGTGCTTTACCTACTTCTAACAGGGCCAAACTCGTTTACGCCTACATGGCCTATCTTTTTTATTTAAGTTGAAAAATTTCACAAAATATGTTAATTTTTCTTTAGACTCTCGCTATTTTCTTTATTCTGGACCATAAATCAATAGTAACAAGCGTTAAAAGGTATAAATAAAAATATCTGCCATTGTTTCATTGTTTTGTATCGTAAAATAAATTCGTTGAAGTATAAGTTCAAAGTTGTAACAATTTTGTGAATGCTAATAGATTACCAAAGACAAGATTTATTTTCCTTTAACCTTGTAATTAATGTACTTCCCCATTTAATGTCGTCATACCGCCAACAATTCTTACTCTCAAACATTTACATATAATACATGTTTCAACATCTGTGAAATTGTGTGTAAGCAAATATTTGTACGTTTTACAATGCTGAAAAAATAATCGTAAAGTTAATTGAATAACACGGAAATTAAGCACACATCAAGTACGTTTTACTATCGAATATCTAAGAAGTTTATTATTAAACATATAAAATATTTACATATTTCGTTATCTGTGAAATGGGTCATTGAAAATGCATTCGGTAAATAAATCATTAATTTTGTGCCGCTGTCTTGCATAATATTAAAAAATAAAATTAAAGAAAAAAAAACAGACTAGTAGACGATCAACGTGTGATTGACATAGATACTCCGAAAGTTAGATAGAAAAGAAATGGCCACAAAAATTTATGAATCCCACAACGCCTACATAATTCTAAGAAAATAAATTCCCCGGTGGCTCGAATCGAATGATAAATTGGCGGACTGTTGGAGACATCTAAGTCAAGGAACACACGAACGGCCTTTATATTTGTATCTTATATATTGTATCTATTTGCTATCGCCAAAGTTCCGCGCGATCGGCATCGATGGGCGGAAAGATATGTAAACAAAATGCAACAAACCTTTGGGCTCAGTTCGATAAGTAAAACATGCGCGCGACACCAAGTTGGGAAGTCTTCAATGTTGCAAAACGTTGTTATTAATCCTGATAAAAATCAGTTGAGCATGGATTTCACAATCGGACATAGTGCACTGATTGGACAAGACTTTACCATACAATACGTAAATATAATCAGTAATTTTAAATCAGAAAATCATTTAAATTTCCCAAGTAACCGCCAGGTGACAACTACAAAATTCTATGGACCACGCCCAGATCAAAAGTGTTGGTGCAATTTTTGCACTATTCGTTTACGAATGCAGGCCATTGCAAATAAAATTACATGGTGCAGGAAAATTATCACGATTTCATTTGTCTGTTGTTATTATCAGAGACATGTTGGACAACAATACACAAATGCTAGGCGTCAATTTTTCACCTCCCCTGGCGCGCTCGGATACGCACCACCGCAAACCATGTTCGAGCCTTAACGACTCAGGTTAAAGTTCAAAACACCGGATAACAACAGCTCCGCCCACAGTGCGCGCAGATCGCAATTATGGCACCAATCTGCATCAACGGAACGGCAATATGCAGCATAATGAGCACTGCAACAAGCCATCAATTCAGGCGTGTTATCAAGGACATTTCGAGGCAGAAATCTGAAAGCCTAGGTTTCCTAGACTCTTCCTCGATCCGTACATCAACCAAACAGGCCTATAATTAGGGAATGGTTTAATTATAAAAATTACCACAAAATAAGTAGCATAAACGGCGGGAGTAAAGTGGACATCATCCAGCAGCGGTGTGATTGCAATCTCACAAGCTCTACTAAATCGAGCGATCGTCGGAATGACGATGAAAAAGTGATTTTCACGCCAATTTCAATTATTTATAAAATGCAAATCCGGACGCGACTGACTGTTCGAGCAGCAGCGCCACAACAGTAATTGCACGGAATGCAACTGCAACTGCACCAGATCCCAGATCCCCATTCATATGCAGAAATATATAATATATAAAGAAAAGTGTCCGCTCGATCGTGTAATTAAATGATTCGATGTTGGAAGCCGATTGCATTTGTATATCTTGAGGGCGAATCTACGGAACAAGACAATATATAGTATAGTATAGTAAGAAGTACAACTGAGATCACCTTCTGCGTACGAGGACGCGACGATGCGACGACGGAGGAGGACCGATCTTGTATCTTACCGGACCCTCAACGATCGTGAATTGGAACTGATCGTGAGATGGATTATAATCGCTAAGTTTTTTCCCATGATTATCGTTTACAAAATTTATACAACGATGCAACTGGCTGCGTGTTAGATTCGAACTTATAATTGAAGTGATGTTGCAGATGCCGGAACGGCGACACGATCGACGAACGAAAACGCTTCCAGGTAGCCGTCACTGCACAACGTTCGGATCTCGTAGAAGGATGATCGGTTTTTAATAAATTTTCAATATGGAAATATGACTGGTCTTCTGGAGCAAATCAGCGCCACAACATGATTGGTCTGTGGGCAAAATGTTGTAGGTAAACACGATGAACAATCTTATGCAGGCTATCTAAGGTTGATCGAGGCAACTATCTCCAAATTTCATAAATATTCATGAGGTATGGATATCTTTAAAACTGGAGCCAATCGGTAAGATCAAAGATGGGCCAGATAGAGATGCACACCGTCGCGTCGATCTGCAGCTAGCCAAACCGGGAAATTTAATAAATTATTTAAACGTCTCGAAACAGAAAAGAATAAATTACAATAATCACTAGATATAGAAAATATGAAACAATACGGATCGATTGCTACTCTTTCGTTTCGCTCGTCATTTGAATGCCAGGAAATATGTTCAGGCATTTTATTCGCTTTTGAGATTCAATAAATGTCTCTTTAAGTGGAAAAATATTGTTAAAATATGCTTTTCATCGACGTATCATTAAGCATAAGACAGACAAAGTAAAGAATTGACAATTTTTCATGTTTGACCCTATTAAACTTTATCACAGCTTCCATAGCTTCAAATATTCGCTGACGTGTTGGAAAAAGTAAACATGCAGTAATAATTATATTAATTAGTATTTACTTGTGTACTATGTTTAGCATAGTGAATATGTAAGTTCTTTATCACCTTGTCTACTACCTCCTAAATCGTTTCAGTTTATCCTCTAAACTTCAAACTCTATAAGGAACGTTGACTGCATAATGTACTCAAAATAAATATTTTTTGAAACTTTGATTGTTTAAGAATAATATTCATTTTCAGGAATATGTATAATCAAAAAGAAAACCTGGAAATTCTCAATCCTCAATTCTCTTCCGAGACAACATTTTACAAAACAATTCAGATTTAATTTGTCCGAAAAAATTTGCACCGGAAAACAATTTTTCTCCAACAGTTGGCTACTTTCTGGGTTTCTAAATAACACTGACCGCTTTATGTAGTAAATTCCCTTTTACTCTTCAGCGCTGAGGTTGTGCGACGTTAAGCGTGTGCTGTGGGATGCGTACTTTCTATGACAAAGCGCACTACTTACTAAGTTGTTTTTCTTAATATCTCTAGGCTTACAAGCGTCGTTGGTATCGCATATGTGGTATGCTTTCATAGCCCAAATTGAATGGTTATGTGAGAACCCATATATGTGTTCACAACCGATAGTGACACATTTTGCCGAACGCTGAAAAGGGTTAACTTGATTTGTTGGTATGTATGTCTTACCGGTTCAAAATTTGTACTCGAATTTTAGCTCACTTACTATTATCCGATTTTGGTGAAATTTGACAGAGTTACGTAAGTATCGTGACAATACAATATAGCATATGTAATATTTTTAAAAAAATCCAATATGGCAATCTCCCCAATATTTTGTTCACAACCCCCTTAACATAGGTATGAAAAGAAAGTATATCTATACTAAAAATATAAAGTAAAAAAAACAAAAAACTTGCATGCTCTAAAAGTCTAAACTGGGGAACTTCAAACTGAATTTAATTTAAATTGAATTGTATGCCCTTTGTGAGACGTCTGATCATGTTCTATATCTGTTTTAGCCGCCATAATATGTCGAGGTGGATTACAGTACAGCAAATCTTCATTTTTCTTCGATAAACTTCTTAAAAACGTGCAAGCGTTATTGTTATAGCAAACAATAATAGCTTAAATGTATACGACCCCGATGGGATAACCTAGGTGTAAAGTATACCTTATTGCTCATCCAAAGCTACCTGCCAGTATCCATCATTCAGAAATATAAGTGCTAAATGCATTTAATGGAAAGCCCTGCAGACAGCTCATCAAACGAAGGTATTGCTTAATGCAAAAACTTAATAGCTTTTAAATCTTTGAGGTCACAATACAATCGAATTTTTATTTCCCTAATCTTTATACAATTATTATGTTAAATATTTATTCAGAAGCTTTTCAATAAAATGCTCTGTTCAACTTCTCACTTACTTCGTTTTGTAAAAAGTACCAAATGAACTCTATTACTGCATTAAAATTTTTTTTTAATTTTTAGAAAAAATACTCCTCCCCTTCGCAGTATATCAATAGTACACAAAACAAGAAAACATAACATACAGCAAATTCTCATACACAAATTAGCATTAATAACATTAATTTATCAGAAATATTCAAACACTTTATCACGGCTACAATTACTCGTTTGAACAATAGTAAGGAAATCAGTACATATTTATTCTTCTCCTACAAATATTGCGTAAATAGTAAAATTTCTGGAAACATTTTGGTTTCTTAGTTTAGTTTCTTAACTCTTAAAATTTGCGTATCATTACAAATTTGTTATTTCAGCAGTGCTATTGTTCTATCTAAGCTATTCTAAAACTTTCGTATTTGAGCTCAAATATCGAAAATCCATGAACAGTAAAGTACTTTGTAAAGTCAAATAAAGGTTAATAAATAAACTAGAGCTATTGAATTAAATTGGGTGCTTTTAACCCATTAATGCGCAAAACTAAGATTTTTTGCAAGCAAGTTCAATTGTACGATTCGAAGCAAATTGGGATTTTTACAAAATTTTGCAAAAAATTTTTATAGAACAGAAAATGCTTCAAATTAGCCAAGGAATACATGTAAATTTTATCAGAATTTTTTGGACTACTTTTGGTTTTTTGGATTTGGCCAATTTTAGAAAAATCCAAAAGTGTCCCGAAAAATTCTGAAAAAATTCACACGTATTTTTTGGCTAATTATAAGCACTTTTTGTCATATAAAATTTATTCGTATAATTGATCCTTTTTGAGTAAAAATTCAAAATTTCATCATGTAAAAACTTGTTCTATAAACATTTTTTGTAAAGTTGGTCCTTTTCGTGTAAAAAAATCCGAGGTTTTTTATTACATTGCTGTACAAAATGGCCATTTTGCAAAAACCAAAGCAAGAAAAAACTTTCAAAACCATGGTTTGAGAAAGTTTAGATATTCGGACCGCGATTTCTGGTGGTTATATGATCATTCAATAGCAGCAAAGACATGATAATCGACTTTGAGAAAAAAAATGACCATACAAAATCAGCACTTTTTTGAAAAACCCAAAAAATAATAGGGTTTTTGAAGCTTTTATGCAAAATAAATGCCAGATTCTCAAAGAGCATTCCTAAAAACCCCTATATAAGAATTTGGAAGAAAATCGCCCCAATTTGCTATTCGAATCGTACAATTGAACTTGCGTGCACGAAATCGTCGTTTTGCGCATTAATGGGTTAATTTGGAAAGGGGTTAATGCTAAATTTTATTAAAGCGTTGTACGCTCAAACTAAATTTACTAAAATCAAGTAAAAACATAGTCAAAATTAAAGAAATACGAGCCAAAGGAACATTTCTTTATTTTAAGTTTGTTGATGAAATGGATTTAACAAAAATAGTTTTTAATTTTAAGAAATATTTTAAAATTTAAGAAAATATTTCTTTAAAAACAGGAAATTTGGTTTTCTTCCTTGGTACCCTTTTTTAAGTATATGATTTCTTTAAATATAAGATGTGATATTATCCTTATTATATCTCTACAATTTCAATTTATTCCAATTGTACTGTTCACAGATAAACAACGTATTATTAACCCGCTAAGGTCCTACTTCATTTTTATATACACTCCAGGCCAACTAGTGCCAAATTGGCACCGCGCGACTTTGGACCGTAATAACTTCTCTCAGATTTGGTCAAATAACTTCAAATTTAATCCAAATTGTAGGGAATTTAATCAGGAACACAATGAACGTAATGATTTTGATAGTATTTTTTTCATTTTAATAAAAATTACAGAGAAACGAAACAAGTTTCATGAAAAAATAGTGCTTTAGTTTTTGGCGTGTAATTTTTTTACAAATCATTATAATTTCAAAATTCTTGATCGTAGTTATTCTTTAGTAAGTAGACTAAAGGCCTATTACAATCACTAAGGGAAAAAAACGATTTTAATATTTTTTAAGGTTAGTCAAAGTTGTGTTTTTCGGAAATGGAAAAAAACGAGTCTCGTATCTTTTCATACAAAAGTAATTTATTTTCGTACATTTTATGAAGAAAATTAATTGAATTATCAAAAATTATTATAATTCCTTATCTTTGTACTGTAGGTAAAAATCTCGTACTCCGCAGCGTCACTGTGCGGCTGCAGCATTTTTCATCATAATAACATATAAGAAAAAAAAAATTACAAGAATTTCGTTTGAAACATACTTACTTGGATAAAAAATATCCTCTGGAGTTGCTAAAACCGTTCACTAAAATTTGGAACAGACACCGACTGCGCAACGTTAAAAGACCAACTAGTGCCAGTTAGGCACTACGAATAGTTTGACATCCTCTCAAACCGGTTATTTGTAAGTAACTGACGCGGCATCGGTACAGAGATTTAGAGGACCCTTAGAACAAGTTTGTCGAACAATAGAAATCTTGAGAAAGTGAAAGTTCTAAAAGTTACACTTAGTTGAAGAAAACTCTGGTGCCAATTTGGCACTAGTTGGCCCTTAGCGGGTTAATAAAATTATAAAAAATATAGCATTTAATAACTCTTTGGACAGCTTAAAATATTGTTGTACGATTAATTGCTTTATTTTTGGTGAAAATTCATATCTAAGAATTAGATTAAACTATGTAAACATTTTAGACGAGGCCGCCAAACGAACATTTCTTTGAGCATGTGTTATTGCTGTTTAAGCTCTGTATTTTGAGACTAAACAAAACAAATATGGGAGATAAAACATTATTCAAATGCGATTTTACAGTCCTTATTTTAAATAGCAAACATTATGATTTGATTAAATATATTGCTTTCAGTGCTACAATTTCTAATATGACACTGAGTACATTGAGGTTTGTTTTAGAAGCTATAATAATAACATAAACTGCCATAATTTATAGTATATCGTACAATATTATTTTAGCCATAATTTTCGGTACTGCTCAAGTAAATCATCCCGATTTCACCTATATTTATAGGAGAGGAACTATAGCTGCGTGTTTTTAATGATCTGATCTGGAAATGGAATTTTGCAATGAACTGAATTTTCTAAACCGTGACTTATAGCAAAGATTTTAAAATTTGCAATAAACGCTTCAAATTGCCATGACTTTTACTCATCCAAACTTCAAATCTTTAACTGAAAAAATTATTCGATTCATTTTTTGACGCAAAATAAATCAATACAATTTGATGTTTCTTTAGCAAGATTAAAACGTTTTGCAAAATTTTGCTGTGAAATCGGATACGGGTAAGATTATTAAAAAACCTAGCTTAAATAAACTCAAGTCTTGCTAGGCATAATTTTTTTTCCGTGTTGTGGTTTAATCTTTAAATTACTACTTCAGACATATCACAGATTAAAACTTTTTTTCCTTCGAAGTATTCATTGAGCTAGTTAAAAGATAAGCGTAATTATAAAAAATGTTTCCTTATTCGAATTAAATCCGAAACTAATAGTACTGGTTGGTAAACTTTTAAGTTTTAATTTATTTTGAAATTCTCTGTAGATTATAGACATTTAACACTTTAACTGCCGCCTAAAATGAGCATAAAAAGATTTAAAAGATTTAAAAGATTTAAAAGATTGCGGTAATCTTTTCCCGTCAAAAAAAAAAGGGTTTATAAATAATTTGGGCTGATAGTATAAGTATTTTCTTGTAGCAACAATCAGTTCCGAGGATTACTTCCTTTTGATTTACTATTGTACTGATTTTTACTATTGTGAAGATGTTTTTATTGCTGTTGGTTAAATACAACTTAAGTAGTGAAACGAAGAGAAAAACTGATCATTCCACAAACCTATAAAATCACCACAATAATGCTGGATGTTAACAAATCCTTATAATCAACTCGAACCCAATTAGGACCATAGAAGTGCTCGATTCACCTGTTTAAGTGTTTTTTTATAAAAATAGCTACCTGATCATTGGGCTCTAATGACCCCATTATGACGATAAGGCATAAAAATGCAGCCGACGAAGTGAAATTCTCCTCATTGTCAACAAATTAGCAACACCTTGCTGGAGAGATTGACCCAATTAACTTACACCGGACCGCTCTTCACAAAAAACCCTCAAAATTTTTGAAACCGCACTAATTGTTGTCGAGCATTCTTCAAGAAAGTTTTCGTGAACGTGTGCAATCTTCACCTCTCAATTCTTCGCCGCGTGTACCCAGAAAGAAAGCTTGTTAGGCGACAATTCTTCTCCGGTCCATCGACCGGACTGCGGATTCGCGGCGATTGCCAGCTTGTCATCAAGCAACTGCCACTTTAGCAACCTTGAACGGCATTGAGACTAATTTGCATTTGAGTTATGTATACAACTCGCGACCGGCAGCGGTCGCCTGCAAAAACAAAACGCGAAAAGCGAGCATGATGAGAGCGTGGATGAGCCGTCCGCAGGCGAGGCGAGCAATAGACCACGCATTGCGATAAAAATCCACTGCAATTCGGGCAATAAGACGAGCAAAAGTGCGTCCAATCTCAAGATCCAGCAAGACACAAGTCTTTGAGTCTCAACTTCGCCTGTGTGTGCAGGGTTGCCAACTCCATATCTTAGAAATGGTGCTACATAATCGAGAGTTATTAAAAAATATTAGAAATATTAATAATCCTAGAAATATTTTTTATTACCAAATTTAAAACAATGTATTTAAAAAAAAGATCTAGGACTTAATTATACTTTTCGAATTTAAATTCATATAAAGGTGTTTTTGTACAATATGTAAATATATTGCTTTAAAAAAATGCATATCCACAGGGTTTTATATCTTACTACTATTTGGCTTCAATTAAAAATATTTCCACCTTCAAATGAGTTCAAGAAAATCAGGTGGCCCAAATCATAAAATTTGATACGAATCGTATCGTTTTGTCATCTAGAGCTGAAATGTGCATAATTTTTTTCCTATGGCTAAGATCAGAAAAGCATAACAATTGTAAAATGCACAATCCAGCTTGGCAAACTCTGAAGCTGAATTTTGTTATTTATACGTTTATGATTAAGCTCACTTTATTTTTGTACGCAATGCAGCTATAAGAAATAAAATGATACCAGTTGTCCTGAGGATCAGATATGAATTTTGGAAAAATTTATATATTGAATCCATCACTCTTTTCTCTGAGACGACTTGATGTCGAAATTAGAACTTTTGTATATTTATACACTAGACAAGTTATATGAACAAAATGTACAATTTCGAACGTAAACATTTTAAAAATGATTTTATTGTCCTGAAATTAAAGTTCAATTCATGTCAAAATATTAGTCTAGATTTCATAAAAACTTCAAAGATGATATTTTTTAAATTTAGTACGCCGAAATGTCTACACTTAAAAGTCAAAAAATTTAATTCGAAATTTTGCGGGCCCTTCATTCAGTTGATTACACTTTGTTAATAACAACTTATTTGATAGCGTATAAATAAGGTATACATCAAAGAATAATATATGTAACATTAAAAGTGCAACGGAAAAAATTATGTATCTCAGAAAAGAAGGTAAAAATTGCAAAAAAAAAACTTTCGATTTATATTAATGATATTTTTGGAGCTTATAGTAATTTTCAAAATAATACGAGTATGTGGTTAAGAAATGCATATCCCCAATTATTTAAAATTAAGGTCCAAACAGACCTCGGTACAAAAAAAATTTTTTTTTTTTTTTTTGATTCTGAAATGGGCCAAAGAATGGCCCACTTGGCTAACTCTTTTAATATATTTTTTTTTTTTTTTCAAGGGAGCAAGTGATATATAATTTCTATAAGATTTTTTCCACAGATTACGAATTCATAAATGAAAATATACCGTCGCATCACGTTTTTGAGCAAAATCGACTTGAAAAGCACAAAATATCGTATTTTGTCCATTTTTTGAAAATGTATTAAAAATGATCGGATTTTGAAAAAGCTCGAGTTATAACTTAAAATATAATCCTTATCTAAATATATAAAATCCCACTTTTCTATAACACTTACTTAACGTCCTTGGGAATAGGTTTTTAATGAGCCTGCACCAGTTATTATCTTTATTGACTACACGAGTTTACTATACAAATGTACTAATTTTTTTTATTAATAAGATTCTCTGAATTTGAAGAAATTAATAAAAAAATGCCATCATGTCACATTTTCGAGAAAAATAGGGTAAAATATTTAAAAAGTCATAGTCATTTTTTGAAGTTTTTTAAAAGATTACCAGCAGAATAAAATGTAGTTTTAATAAAACTATGCGTTAACTAAAGCCTTTGTGAAGGTTGGTTTGGGAGAAAAGTTTTTCATTAGAGTTAGACTCCTACATAACATTCGGTCATTTAATTTATATGGCAGAAAAAGACTGGTTCCCTATACAAATCTTAATAAAGTTTATAAATAATTGATATTTTACAGCTATAGTTTAGGATTCAAGCTTTGATCTGGCTTAGATTTCGAGCTGGTACATAAAAAATGTTTTTCACCTAGAATTTAGAAAAATTCCAACTAGAGTTGACTTTCAGTAATAAATCAATTGAAAATATAGACCCTAGAATTCTATTTATCTATTTCGACAAGATTTATATCTAAGTTAACAAAATTTCCAGTATAAACCATAGAATTAATTATACTGACTTTGCTTTAATTTAAATATTATAAAATTTACAACAAAAATGAATTAAAAGCACTAGAATCCAAATTAATTTCTCTTAACTAGATTTATATGTCGAAATCGTTACTAGAAAATCTAGATTTGTGATTTTGTTTTGCTAAAAATGCAGTCTACTTTCATCCAGATTAATAGTTTATATCCTCAATAATCAGACAACTAGAGTTTCAATTAATTCGAACAGAAAAGCAGTTAATTATATTGTAATTTCAGTATTTCCCATAGATTAATTTTGGAGGGAGCTCAATAGAATTACCTTATGTTGGAGTGAGGAGCACTAGAAACCTGAACAACTCAACACTAGACGCTATCTAAAAACATCTCACCAGAAAAAAGATTTAGAGTGACCGGTTCATTATTTTTAGGAAAATGTACAAATACAGTTTTTCCCTTTTCAGTTTTACTTCTAATCTACGGAAAAAGTCCTATCATAAGCATCTGTCACCCATTCAGGTTAAAACATTGACTGCCACTATCATAATCAGCCCTTAATTCAATTTTAGCCAACTACGAGTTATCTCAATCGTCAGTATGTTAAGCAAAGTGCATGAAAAATGCAAATCAGTGTTCTGTCTATTGTACGAAATAATCACGTTATGAAAAAAAGTGAATTACATGAAGCCTTTCATATTTTCTTTTTATAATAAATAAAGGTTTAAGCTTTTATTTTTTAAGCCACGTTTACAAGGGACAATTAGTGACTTTTTAATAGTTTTTCAAAAATGGCTAAAATATGGTCTTTTGTACTTTTTATCTCTATTTTTCTCAAATTCATTTTTGTTTATGAATTAATTCATTTAGAAATGATATATATCTTTATCGTCAAGTGGCAACCCTACCTGTAGGTAGAGAGAAAAGAATTCCGGTGGCATTAGAGACAAAGAGAGTTACCTGGCGGTGGAGTCGGCGGTCGTCCGCCAGCGCTCAGGTAAGCTGAGGTACTTCGGCGGCACCAGAATCGCGGCAGAAGGGAAACCTGTTTTCTTGGGTTGGAGCTGGGAGCCGGCCAGAAATATCGTCCACATTGAATGATGGAAAACCCCAACTGCTCCTCAGTCTATTCCGCCCGGTCAAACTTTACGGGATGCTGCGCTCATCGATCGATCGCCGCGATTGATTTGAATTCGAACGGATGTTGATTGTTGATATCCAGCGAGATTTTTCGCGTTGATGTTCTTCGGCAGCCACTTCTTGGAGGGCTCCACCGTTTTGTTTTTTTTTTTGTAAGGTGCGCCACTGATGATAAATATCATATTTTTTGGCAATAATTTGCCTTTAGGGCACCTCAAAAGAGACTGTGTTACACAATGCGCGAAATTGGTGAGAAATTTGTTATAAGTGCTATCCGCTAATCCGGAAGAAGTGATCGTTCATCGCCAACATAATTCACCCAGTGAAGTGTGAAAATGCGAATTAAGTTAATTGTTATCGAGCAACCAAGCCAACTTTTTTGACCGCTAACAGTGAAGTCTTACAGGAGGAATTGGATTAAAGCCGGATTGTTCCGGCCTCTATCGATTGGGCCAGGTAGGGAAATAGAGCCGCTAATAGATCCCCCTGAAAATGCCCTTAATCTCCTCAAGTTTATTGGACTCGTTTGAATTCGCCGCGAAAGTGGATTTATGTCAGCCCAGACTTATTATGTTATTATGCTACTGTTCCCCGCGCATGATGAATTGCTATCGAGGGTAACGCGTCTGCGCAACGTGTTCAGCTGTTACGTGATCATAAAGTTTTGCAAATTCCTTCAATCTTTTGTCCGCATCTCGAGATCACTTCCGCGCAATTGGTTTTTGGAGCGAATGGGGCGCTTGAATGCGCCTGAGATGCAGAATTATTGCACCAAAGAGGCCCAAAGGTATGGGGAATTTATGGGTCCAAATATGTCACGGCGATTTTCTTTAAGCTTCTTGTTAAGCTATGTTATTTCGCCGGACGTGAATGCATTCGAGGAAATTAGCATGCGGTGCATTTGGAATGTGTCAAATCGTTAAAAGTGCATTATGCGTCTGAAATCGTTATGCATGCCGTAAGCCCTCTGTTCATGCATAGATATTTCCATTTATGAATTTTTGATCAACGTCGCGCTATCTGAATGAATGAATATTTCGCGGATGACGCAACTTTAAAAAATTGTGAATCAATTTTGTGAAACTTCATGAAAAAGGTCACTCCTTGAATCACTACTTAATTTATGCCGGTATGGATTTAAACTTGTTTTAGAACTGCACAAATTATTTCGGATTTACCGAAATATTTCTCTGGGTTCGTCTTCACAAAAATATTTAGGTCATTCTACAAAATAAAATAATCGAAATTTGAAAAGTAACAGAATGAACATTTTTATTCCTTTTATTTACGTTCTTCACAATAAATTAAGATATAAAAATAAAATTTCTGAGATCATCTCCCACAAAAATTTAGTAAAACGGAATGAGACATTTAGGAATTTGTGATTGTGTGACTGTGGCGTATGCAGAAATGATGAAATTAAAGAAATAAATGTCAATCTCCTTTGATAACTACCAAACACATTATTTTATTACTATAGAAATAAATACAAGCAACACGAAAATTAAAAATCAAGTCGATTTTTGTCCAGAAAGTAGTAATTTTCGTCCGTGCACAGATTCTCGGACTCGGATGAACATGACATAAGTATTTTACCAGCCATTCTCAACTTTTAAAATCTCAACAAACTTTTCTATAAAAAACCAGTGAATTTATGAAAAAAAATAATTTTTTTCCAAAATCTGCAAAAAAACCTTTTTTGCAAAATTGTGCCATGACTAGTGATGAGTATAATCGGTCTTGGTCTCGGTCTTACAGAAAATTCAAGACTCGACTTGGATACAATAGTTTAAAAAAATAATTATCCTATCTTTAACACGGGTTTTAGTGAAAGTGATTAGAACTAAATGAAATTTTGACTAAATATTTATGCGTTGGGTATTAATTGAACTTATACTAAAAATGTTAAAGAGTTTACTTCTATAGTTTGTAGATATTGTAGTTACAAATTTAATTCTTATACACGGACTCTTATAGCGATCATTATTATAATTGCAACTTTAGTTAAATATAACTAAGAAACATTATACTGAGAAAATTATATAGGACCTTTTACTAGTAAAATTATAGTAAAAACTCCTACCAAATATGGTAAAAATTACCAATCAACAAAAAAAGAAATGTAGTCTAGCTTTTTTTAAGACTTGTACAATTGATAATCAGTTTCGACAATATGAATTCCATATCGATCAATCTTCCACAAAATAAGGAGATTACTTTAATAATTCGATCAGTAAAAAAAAAAAAGTTATAATTTTTAATTTTTTTATTGTTAACTACTTAAACAGCGTAAGTACCTGAATTATTTACTCGCTTTATTTATAAGATCTACTAAATACGAGTAAATAAGGTATCAAAAATATTTGAGTGTGGAAAGCAAGGAACCAAGAACGAGTCTACAAGATCAAAATCAATACTAAGAATATCAACATTAGTTTTTTTAAATAAAAACAAATAAAAAAAAGTTTACACTCATTTATAAAAACACAGATTTTTGTTGCAAAACAAGGAAAAATACAAAAAACACGAAACAAGATTTTTTTTAAATATTTTTCATAAAAGAACAATTCTTGCTTAATTTAATTTCAAAGTTTTTCAAGTTCTCTTTTTTCCGAAAATCATTAAATCATTGAAAATTCATTACTTTTGCAATCTGACCCAAATATCTATAAATTTACTTAAATACTACTTTTAACCGATTTTCAGTCCTATATATAATTAAAAAAAACTAAATAAATAAATTAGTTAAACAAAGTTATCTATGTATTCTCTTCAAAATAATTAAGGCCATCCATCCTATTAGAAAACCAACCTTATGTATGCAGTATTTTAAGTTTTCAGAATTTTGACCTTCAAGTGTTCGGATTAGGTAATCACGTTTACGGACATGGTCCATTAACCTCACGTATGCGACTAGCTTAAATTGTCCAAAACTACCAAATTAATTAAATTGTTCAATCATCAAGAAAAAAATACCAAAGGAAACCATAACAATTAGCTTAGTTATTTGTTTAAAAGAAATTCGTTGCTTTTATTTTTGCTCTGAAAATTCAAAATTTGTGCTTAGTGCACTCAAATTCATTCATAAATCGATTAACTATTAATAAAAATAAATGTAGAATATCATAAATTTTCGATTTTAGTGCACTACTTTTTAACCATTTAATGATAATAAATTTGCAGTGTGCTAAACTTTACAATTTAATGGTAATAGTAGTGAATTTTTAGTGCACTATCGCTTAGGGGGGCATTTTAGTGTTAAATAAAAATAAATAGACGATTTTTCAATATTTGGGAGAAATATGAACAAATTATAAATATTACTAACTCACGTTAGAAACAATTCTCAAATCGAAGAACCACGGAAATGAGAAAATTCTCGAATTTAGTTATAGTCTGAGCTGGGTTGATTCCGATTACATTTTAATTCATATTCCCTGGAAATGTAATTTTTAATTAATGTGTTGAATTCCTTAGTACTGGACTTAAAAAAGTTTTCAATTCCTTTAGACGGAATTGTAATTATTAACTGATCAATTACTTAGTAATAGACTTGAATTATTCATCAATTCAAGGAAATTAGGGAGTATTTGGAAAAAATGAATTTCTGTCCGTGTATAATTAATTACTATTTGAGAAATTTAATTCCGACTTCTTCCGACTTCCGACTAGGAAACGTTCTCAGGTGTGTCTCACCAATTTTGATGAAATTGAAATATGTTGTAGAGCATCGAAAAATAAGAGACTCGTATTTTTTTTTTATCTGCGGATACGTAAGTTTAGGGGGTGAAAACCACCCCTAAAGTTTACCTCCAAAAACAGTTTTTCCTAAATATCTCAATAGTCCGCAGTCCATCGCCCTTTTTTTGTGTTGATTACTAACAGGCTAAATTTTCGTGAGCAGCTTCCTTTCGCCGAGACGCCCAACTTTTCTATCTGCGAAAATTCTCGAAAGTGGTAGCTAACAAATTGCGGAGGCGTCAAACATGTCGATCTGGTGAATGTAAAAATTTTAATACTAACAGTTATTTTTATAGTTGAATCTAGAGATAATGTGATAACAAACACGACAAAACCTTTGACCTACAAAACCGATGGTTTGACGGCGGTAGTCCCCCACCCTCAACATGTCGAAATGAAGAGTAGTCCAAACTGACTACTAACCACCTGAATTTTTTGGTATCGCTTAATGAATGTATTTTAAATTAAATGACAACCTTGTCCTACAAATTTAGCGGTATGTTTGTCCAGTCCTACGAGCGGAAGTTGTCAAATTAACGTAAATTTTTTTTTTATTACAACTTCCGCTCGTAGGACTGGACAGGTTTCTAATATCATTTTTTTCTAAACTGAATAGTTTGCGCGAGAGACACTTCCAAAGTGGTAAAATGTGTGTCCCCCCCCCCCCCCCCCACTGTAACTTCTAAAATAAGAGAATGATAAAACTAAAAAAAATATATGATGTACATTACCATGCAAACTTCCACCGAAAATTAGTTTGAACGAGATCTAGTGCGTAGTTTTTTTTTAATACGTCATAAATCGTAAACCGCAATTTACCTTTCATTCAATCAACTCAAATATAAAAATAAAATAAAAACACTTAGTTTCATAAACATAACCGTGGACCATTATTTTCTAATAATAACAAGAACTTTTATATTATGTTACGGAACCCTTCATGGGCGAGTCCGACTCGCACTTGGCCGCTTTTTTAATTAAAATCATTATTCCATAACTATTATATATATATGTATATTATATTCCCTTTTTATAAAAACTAGTAGATAATTTCAAACTTTGTATACTTCAACTTAATTCACAAAATAAAGTTAAAAGATTTCTATTTGTTTGTATTGAGAAGTTAGAAAAATAAAAAATTTTGGGAACCAGTCATTACAAGTTTTTCTAAATACTTTCTAAATTCCGCTTTAAAGTGAAGAAAAATGAAGTTACAATTCCTTATAGTGGAATTGACGAATAATTCAAGTCCATTAATAAATAGTTAATTAATTAATTAATTAATTAACAATTACAATTTTTCCTGATGGAATTGAACACTTTTTCAAGCCGATTACTGAGTAATTCAATATATCAATTATAAGTTACATTTCCAAGGAATTGAAATTGCAATGTAATTAAAGTTACGACCTCTGGTGATAGTGCACTACGCACAACGCTAAAAATTATAATCCAGATTTCAACTTATTTAAAATAAATCACATGCAAGAATATCTGACTCAAATCAAAGAAAATAGTCATTAGTATGCTTAAATCAGTATGTTTGCTTAAAGAATCAAAGTTCCTTTTTCTAATACAAAAGAAAAAAAGACAAAAAATGAAAAAAATTTTAGAATCAGAATCGCCAAATCGCTCACGATCAGGGACCTTTTTCTCAGGTCGTGAAGAGAAATACCGTTTTCAATATCGACATAATTTCTGCAGTACTTAATTGTGCACGCAATGGTAATCCACCGTTCCTCATCAGATCCGAGCAATCACCATGACATTACCACGCAATCACCCATCCACGATCGATGGTATCTGATCTGACCTCCCTAGCGCGAGTGTCTCAATTAATCAAATCAATGGGATCGATCTTTTCGCCACACATATGCGTTAATCAAAAGCAATAATGGTCTATCCTAATGGCGATGACGATCGAATGGAACTCCCTAATTACGACGTGGCGGCAATCAGCCACGTTCAATTCACCGATCGATGACTATCGGGCGCTCCGCAATCGCCCAATAACGTGAGCCCCATAGAGTCTTTCATCTATCTGTATAGTCTGAACAGAGATACGGATTCACGTAACCTGCACGCTTGACCGTACCACCGCCGTCTTGATGCTGGCCAATAGGTGAAATATTTGACCGCTTGCGTGACTGCCGGCCGTAATGGGTCCTCTGACTTCGGGAAAATTAAAGATAGGGGCCTCTTCCACGGCCAGAAGATAGAAGATCTCCGTAGGCCGCTGGAACATGTGTCCAAAGGCTCCCCCTGGATCGCACGATGGCTTTGTTGTCGAACCAGGAACTGTCCGCTGAGAATCTCAAATATACTCGGCTTGAGCCTCTTTTTATCTGGCAGCAGGAGACACTTTTAAGCGCTTAAATTTTCCCTGTCCCCCCGGGGAATTGAGTAAATACCGCGTTATACCGGCCCAGATTTTATCCGCATTGTCACCATAGTCCCTTTCGTATTTAATCACAGCTGCTGGCATGCCAGTCCTGGACCCCAGCATTAGAGCTAATATCTGTCAATTTCATGGTATTCAAGTGGCACTCGTAGTACGCTTGATCTTGTCAAACAAAAACCCATTTTATTTTAACCCCTCTCAGGGTCTGCTGGGTGACTTCGGTCGTGTCCAGCTGAGAGATTTTGTACCTCTTGCGAGCTTGCGGTAATAAAGTGTCAGGAAAATTTCTGTAATTAGCGTAATTTATGGCCTCTTAAAAATAAGAGTAGCCCCCGATCCCGGTCCGGCACAGCCAATGTAAATGAGAGAAGTATTTTCTACTTCAATTCACTTATCCAAGTAATTAGGACAGGAGTGGCCAGCGCAAAGATACCCCGGCTGCTGGGCATGGTAAAGGTGTTATTTGATATCCTCAAGTTAGATATCTACACTCTAAGATGTTCTCGCACCATAGGCAAAAAATATAAAAAAAAAAAATTTAATTGATGGTTTGAGCTGTTCCCGGAATGTGTGTGCGGTGTTAATGCTCAGCGACTGACACCTTCTTACTAATTTTCTTTCGTTCTTCTTTTATAAACACTTAAGTTTTGAAGATATATGCTGAAGGTTCCACTGATAAACACTTAAGTGTCTTTGAAACCTGGGGATATTTCTAATAATTCTCTTCTCAGAAAGTAAAAATCTTTCTTTAAATTAATGCATACTATACTATGTACTATTAATTTATAAAACGTTGTAGCGACGACCTTGATTCGTAGTTAATAATCATACAGTGGAAAAAAAAAATAAAAATGTCTGAGTGGAATTTTACATTAAAACCTACATCGTCTATATCATTAAATTCTTGCTGCTTACTTCTCATTATACGGTTATTTTCGAGTGACCCAGAACTCAGATATTATATTAGTTCTTAGAAATTTAACTATTCTGTTGCCTAAATGATAAAAAATTTGGCAATTTAAGTTCGATTTTAGCTCAAAATGCTTCTTAGTGTAACAACACCTTAATTCGTCTGGTACGAATTTTGTTTCAATCAACCAGAACCAGATCCTACTAATTAATTTTAATTCAATTTAATTTAACTCAATTTTACTATAGAATTTTTGAAGTAAAGGGAATGCATGTTAATTTGACTAGAATAGGTTTTTTAAATTTTTAAACGGAAATCGTGTCGATTAAACCTTCATGTTAAAATGACCAGTTATTCTTCATAATTTAACATGATCAATGTTTGTTGCCACAATCATGTACATTTGCTACTACACTGAGAAAAGAACCGAGTGGAAGTAATACAACCCCTTCTTATAATTTGTGTATTTTATGTATTTTGAAAAAACAAGTCTTTTCAAAGATGATACCTTAATATTTTACAGTATCTGTCCCAGGAATATCATAAGCGTTTAAGTTAATACTTCAGCTAGGTAAAAAGACTTGAATGTCTTCTTCGATTAAAGAACATTGCTTGTGTTTTATACAAATCAATTGTTATCTTCCACTTATGAAATTAGTTATATGAAAATTGTTATAGGCAACCTTAAGCTCTTTCTGTAGATAATAGCAGCGTCTTTGTGTGAGCACTATCATGGAAAATCTGCTGTGTATATATTAAATAAAATAGGGCCAAAAAGATAGCCTATTAGAAAGATTGAACCTTTCCATTTAGGAATGGAAGACAACATCATTCAAATGACTGCCACGGCTAGCCTTACAATACCCCATTCGATCAGTCCAATTTGTCAGTACATTTTCGATGGTTTGGGCCTCTATTTCGTCAATGGCAACTTCGATTTCACGTTTCAAGTTGTCAATCGTCTCTGGATGGTTAGCGTAACACTTGTCCTTAACGGCTCCCCAAAAAAAAAGTCTAACGGAGTCAAATCGCAGCTTCGAGGTGGCCAATTGACATCAGCATTTCGGCTGATTATGCGATTTCCGAAAAAAGTGCGCAAAAGATTGATTGTTACGTTGGCTGTGTGGCACGTTGCGCCGTCCTGTTGAAACCAAATGTCGTCTATGTCATACTCTTAAATTTTGGGGAACAAAAAATCGCCTAGCATGGCGCGGTAGCGATCGCCATTCACTGTAACGGCGTTTCCTTGCTCATTTGCGAAGAAAAATGGCCCAATAATGCCGCCAGACCAAAATCCGCACCAGACAGTCACTCGTTGTAGATGCATTGGTTTCTCCAAGATGACGTGTGGATTTTCTGAGCCCCAGATACGACAATTTTGTTTATTGACGTATCCTCCGAGGTGGAAATGAGCTTCATCTGAAAAGATGATTTTTCGGTAAAAATGCCCATCTTCGATCAAGCGGTCTTCGGCCCATTGAGCAAACCGAAAACGCATCGGATGGTCATGCGGCTTCAGCTCTTGCACTAATTGAACTTTGTACGCATTCATACCGAGATCTTCATGCAAAATTCTTCTCAAAGAAGTGCGTGAAATGTTCAATTCTTGAGAACGGCGACGAGTTAATGTTGATGGTTGTTCACGCACACTCTGAGCAACAGCAACGATGTTTTTGGTTGAGCGCACTAGACGAGTACGTACACGGGTTGTTTTATCCAACGATCCAGTTTCATGAACTCGCTTCACAAATTGATCCACACTTTTTGTCAAATTTTTTCCGTAAATTTCTTACAGTTTGAGTAGAAGACTCACCACTTTGAAAATAAGTTTTTAATATTTCCCAACTTTGTTCAAGCGAAAAGCGACCCATTTCATAAATGTCAAACATAAAACTAACTTACTGTCATATCGGAAATGTCATCAAACCTTCCAACCTCAAAATAACCTATAGTTCCAATTCCAAACGTTAGATGGCCCACCCTGTATTAAAGCATCATGCTACACGGTGTCGAAGAATGATTAAATATCGAGGAGAACAAGCCCGGTAGATTTTTTCATGGAAATATTTTCCTTACTAAAAACACTAATTATAATAATGTACGAACAAATTACTTACTCATTGAGTGTAATTCGTTATTGTTTTTGCTAGTTTTTATTAATTGTGATTTGTGATCATGGGTATTAATTCAAATCTTCATCCACCGAAAATTCTCAATCTTTTAATCTTGACCATTCTTTATTTTAAAATGTAATTTTTCTCTTAGTGTAGATTGCTTGCTTTAATTTTATTTAATACTAAAATTCTGATCGTTTAGCCTTATTTTTAGATGTAAAATGGGCCTCGTTGAATGAAATAGATTTTTCTGGTCATGCGCTTACCAGCAATCTTGTTAAGCAGATTAAAAATTAGCGATTGTAATTTACATGGAAATAACTTAAATATGAAAATCTTCGGTCGCCATACTTGCCTTTTTTAGAGCATTTTCGAAATTTCGAAATCAACGGCCGAAAAAAACCCTTTTTACCCATTTATACGCAGTAATTTTGAAGTAAGAAATAATAGCTGTGTTATATTGGCTCTACTTGAAATAGCTTATCCTTTGCATTAAGAGATCTTCTACTTTTGTACCAAATTTAACTGAGGTCGATAATATGATGATATGATATGATATTTTGTCGTGTTGTCAATTTGATTATATTTTTCTTCTCCTATTCAATCAAGATAAAATTAAAATAATTAATAATTTATATTGATAAGACAACAAATATCTTTTATATCATGTAATAAATACGAAAAAAATATTGGTTATATGCGTGATCCCTGTAGGTGGGCAAAATAAATAAATGCAGTCATTAATCCATTGAAGCTGAGTGGTCAGACACAAATCCGAGACAGGCTCTTTGTTGAATTGTCTTAAAGTACCTATAAAATAAAATGGTTTATTATCCCAATACCTAAAAGCTTGTCCTTATAATCTATAAAACCTGCTGTATTTAATTTAATTCAACATTAAACATAACCATTCTGCGTTTCAAGTATGTACGGTCAATTTATTAGCTCATTAAAACGATAATAACTGCCACCGTGTTATAAAGATTTCGTGTTCTGTTAATACAACGTACCTGGGAGTTTACTGTCCCAAATACCGCAAAATACCACCAACGTACACCAAGGTATGAACCATTCTTGCATTGTCGATCGATTGTACGACTGTGACAGCTTACAATTTAGATCTTGAGAAATACACTCGTTTCTCATCCAAGCCCGAAATGCACGCAAACCCATGAGAACTGGCGGTGTCGTGCCGTCGGTCTGGATCCATATTTCACTGTATCCATATCGTAAAACGTCCAATCAGTTGGCCCACCCACCTCAAGTGATTTCCAATTCTAGATGGACATTCTACGCAACTTGCCAACGGCGGCATTCGTACCACACCGTTGGGGCTACTGTGGACCGGGCCTTGCCGTCAACGAGCATCATTTGTGCGGTATCGGATTATTTGCGCAGTGCTAAGGCGCTCGCCCGAAGATCACCAAAGGCACCGTCGCGTCGCCTCGGTCGTCCCCCGGCTGGCCTAGGCGCAGGCGCAGCTGCAACGAACCGAGCCTAGAACCGGAAAATGTCGCATCTTATAAATCTCGATAACGAGACACGTCTTATTAGCTAAACACCGTGTTTCAAGGAAACTCTGCTCGCCATCAGTCCTCTGCTTCTTGCGGATGCCGAACTAATAGGATCGGCCGCAGAACGCTTTTTCTCGTCTTAGACCTTACTTACTGATGGTATAGTCCGCCGAGGCGAGGCTAACTCCATCCAGGCGAAAAAATATATATACTTATACACTGTACATATATCGTGCGATGCTCTTATTAGTGTGACGTATTTGTCTACTCCTAGCCGGCACAATAGAACATCAGGGCGAGGTCAATTATGAAATTCCAGATTATTGGTAAAACATTTTTCATTAAATCAGGCAATTGTCTGGCCTGTAATAGGCGGCTTCTGCGGCGACTATCGCACCTCCACTAGCATCTTAGTTACGGTTGGGTCGCTGCGATAATCTTTTACTACTTTTAGCGGCGTGTTCTTAACAAGATCTTGATATCATTAAGGTAAAATTGTTGTAATCGATATTTTATTGCGCAATAATTTTTGTCTGGATTCAAAGGGTAGATTGTGCTTTTGCCGCATCTGACATCAAGGTTGTGAATCACAGATCGTCCAGTTTTATATATGTTATAGGGAAGGGCGTCCTCAATCAATTCGCTTCAGGACGAAGAGGTAAAACGCCCTTCGTTTTTAATATCGAGAAAAATCTAATCACAATCTTGATACCCCCTTCCCCCCTTGTGAATTAAAATGGCTTTTTTTAATGCTTAGGATAGATGGTCCAATATATGTACATATATATAACATGGGCTGTTAGTACCTCATGAAGGAAACCCTTTGATGATAACTTTGAAGGTCCAAATAATTATTATTATGGACTTGCTGAAAACCCTCAATCTTGGACATAAAGGTACTAATTAATAAAGCACTTTACAAATACGATTTTTTTTGTGAAAACATTTTATATATTATTGTATTGTTGTTATGAACATGTTTGAAATCAGGAAAGAATATTTTATGCTGATTTCAGTAATGTTGAATCATTTTAGTGCCCAAGATAATTTCAAATAGAACTTTGAAAAATGTTGTTTTGCTTCGAATGACACTTTGGATTTTATTTTTAACATTTTTGCATTTATTGCGGGGTTTCCCGGCATTAACTTTGCCACTATAACGATAATGAATTGAAATTTCGTTGTACATTGTTATATGAAAAAAAAATAATAATTGATTTCTTCAAAGGCCTCTTGACACTGTTTCTACCGAAGGTGTCAAAAAACACCTTTTGAAATTTCAACTTCAAATTATTATCACTAGTGTAATAGTTTTCGCACAATTAAATTTTTCGTCTTTTCCTATAATGATTATTTAATGAGCCGTTTTTTTTTAAAGTGGCCATTTATTTTAAAATCGAGATATTTAAGGGTTTGCGTTTGAATAAATTTAAAAATATTGGTAACTGATAACATGGTAGTATAATGTTTTTGTATTTCTAAGGGTGTATAATTTACCAACCCAATTAAAAAACAATTTATTTTTTGTGGCTATATATGATAAATAAATATAAATAAATTTTTTAATTCTTAAAAAGGCATAAGTTCATGAAAAAAGTTAATTTACCTTTAAATAAAAAAAAAAAAAAAGGTAAATGTATGCTTGATGGGACCGTCACTCGGAGGAGGGGTGGTAGGGGGTGAAGGGGGTAGGGGTGAAGGCGGTAGGGGTGACCTTGTACTACCTCAAAAGAATAATAAAAGTTGTGGGTGATGAAGTGGAGGAGCAGGGGTGGGGGATGAAAATTGATATATTTCAGGTATAGCATTGCATGGTGGTACCGTGACAGATTATTTCGAACTGATAAATAAAGACGAGAACGCACAAAATTTGTACAAAAATTCCATCACGTGATGGTTTTTGTTTCATTATAACGTACATTTCTTAGAATTTCGCGATATATGAAGAGAATTCAGAGGATTCAAAAATAAAAACGAAAAACCGAATGTTTACATTTTTTCTGGAAGCCTCAATAACGCGTGTAAAACACCCTCCCCTCCCCCTCCCCCTCCACCTGCCCGCCTCCTCACCCCACCGAACTTGACCTCACCACATTACCGTACCCACCTGAAATATGTCAATTTTCATCCCCACCCCCTCCACTTTTCCACCCCCACTTTTTTTCAGTGGGGATGAAGTCCTTTGACCTTCCCCTACCCACGCCACTCCCTACCACCCTCCTCCGAGTGACGGTCCCATCATGTATATATTTACCAGAAAAAATATATACATTGTTATGTAATAAAATTAAATAATTTCCCACTTGTACTGACTCTTAAAGAAATTTTCCATTAAAATTAATAATATTTTGCAATTAATTATTAGTTCTTCTCCAATTCCGTATGCGGAAGAGATTTAAAATAATTGTGTGCAGGTCGTATATAGTTTAATAAATCCATTAAATCGTCGTATTTTAGAATTTCGATTGTACCTATCTCTTTTATATAGAGGTTAGAAGAAAACACTTTTGAAGGAAAACAAAATTTTTAAAAAGAGTGCATAAAATGCACTAAGCTTTAACACATGCCACATGGTACTTAATGGTTTGATATTTGACATAAATAATCACAACATGACGATATGTTTTGAATTTTGTGTTTTTAAATTTAAAAAAGGGTTTTATTATACTCCACCATCATATTCAAGGGAACAATAATAAAAATTCAATCAAAAACTAATACTTTGGAAAATCTACTTTATAATCAACTCTAAATAAAGCTATACACTTAAAAAACATTCCCATCCGACAAAAATTGGTTGTTTTCCAATTAATATCTAATATTTTTAAATTAACCAACCATATATAAATAAAATTAGTACAGTAAAACCCGCTTAAATGCAACCGGCTTTACTGCACAATTCCTTTTATTGCACACAATGCGAATGCACCGAATTTTTTGCCTTATTAATGTGTAGAAACAAAGACCGCATTATTGCACACCTCTTAAGGGGAGGTTCTCATCTAGAATCTTGAAATTTTCGATTTTTTTTTTATTTCATATTATTAAAGTTTAATATGTCTAGAATGTTGCTTTAAAATATTTAGTCGATCCGAGCACTAGAACGGATTCTACAGCCCATTGATTCTGGCGGTGTCATGATCGTAGTGGGGCGCTCAGCCTGTGCCGTGCCGTTCAATCACGATTATCTCGGAACTTTGTTTTTCAAGATTTTTCAAATTTGCGTACAAGATAACTCAAAAACGGTTCAACCGATCAACTTCTAGTTTCGTGCATATTAAAGTAAACAATTTTCTTCATAGAAAGAGTGGAGCACATTTTGAAAATTGTAACATTATCTCCTTTTTGTAAGTGATAAACTATGAAAAAAAACGGCCGAAAACGGCCTTAAAATTTCAAAATCGCGCCATTCCGTCAATTTTAAATTTTTTTTGAAAGTCGTCCACTCTTTCTGAGACAAATTTAGTCTAGTTTATAATAATGTCATCATTATTTGATTTCAGACCAATCTGCGACCCCTAAATTGTACGCAGCTGGGCCATTTTCGAAAAACATGCCTCCGGAGAAGTTGAATAACGGGCGCCATTTTGTTTTTTTTTTTAATAAAAAAATTTTTTCGTACAGATAAATATACAATAAAAGATAATGCCAAATATCATTTCCCTATGTCTTGTCATTTGCCTTCAAAAAAATCACGAACTTTACCTACTTTTTGACGTTCTAGATGAGAACCTCCCCTTAAATACACAAACCTTTTATTTGCACATTAATTTCAGGCACGAATTTTCTATTTGAATTAAAAAATAACCGGATAAATGCAATGTACATATTTTAACACTAGAACTACCAAGACCGGTAAAATTGACCGGTACTAAATTTCTTGCTTGAATTAATCATATTTTTTGAAAATATCTCTTAAGAGTAATACCAAATCTTATTAGGTTCAAAATTGCGACATATGTATCGTGAACCTATTTCCATTTATAATTATTAATTTAAATGTGAAAGCATATTATTTTAAAGGTGCCAAAAATTATCAAAATTACAAGCTTGAGCGCCGGTAGTTCTAGTGTTAAATGAACAGATATGTAATGTCAAAAATTCATTTTCTGTAGAAGTGTAGTACTTTTACATTGTCCCCTCGAAGAAGAAGAAGAACACTTTCTCGTTAGTCTTTGCTTTGACATTTCAGTCTTTTTGAGTTGGCGGGTGGACCTTGTAAATTGCGGATTGTAATTGTTTAATTTTGGTAAAATTTGTAAAGTAAAGACGAAAACAGAACGCTATGTAATTAACCAAACTGAAAAAAAGTAATCCGAGCTCTCTTAAATGCACAACATGTGCATTTATCTTAAAAACGTTTAAATGCACAAACCGTTTAAATGCACGAAATTTTCTGACAAATTGGATGTGCATTTAAGCGGGTTTTACTGTATTTTCATACATCCAAATCTGTTTTTTGGAAATAATGTGACGTTAATATCTTCCATGTTATGTCCAAATATATATATATATATAAACAGATATTATTAGACTCAACATCACCTTTAATGACTCTTTAAACGGATGGCATCGTAACAATGAAGAATGGAATGAACCTTCCCAGAATTACCAAAAAATCCGAAATGAATACCAACCAAATAGCCTTGTATGACACTGTGAATACTATTCAGTACGATTACAATAATTACCAAACAATGGCTATTAAGTCATTTCATGAACGTGGAATTAATGTAATTCAGTAATTCGTTTTTATTTTTTTGCTTCTCCTAATGACCATTTAAGAGGATTATGTCTTAATATTCAGATGATCTGATTGTGTAGACGAATTTAATTCACTGCAGGGTTCTTTTTACCTACAAGATAAATATCTGCATTCTCACGATTGATAAATGAGTGTTAATAGTGCAGGAAATTGTTTTATCATAGAAAACTCGAATATGGTATTATATGTACATTATTTAGATAAATATGTCTGAAAAACAAATAAGAGAATGGGATTTTATTGTAAATTTTTAGTTTTTAAATTAGTTCATATGTAATTTAAAGAGCCAGAATGAATACCTAGCTATTTATTGGACAAGATTTTATACTACATCAAAATGTTGAGGTCCCAATTCGTATGGTTTTCTTTAAACAACTATACGATCACAGACCATTAAAGTTGGACTCAAAAAAGATGACATATTATTTATTCGATTTTAAAAGTGTTAATTCTTAAAATTTCCGACACAAGAAATATGTGTGAAAAATACATATGTTATTAAACTAAAATACCCAGAATAAATAAATATAATCTTCTTGGTTTCTGCCGAATATCCAAAATATGAAGTATAAATACGAAAAATCATTTACCCAAACTTCCGTCTAAAGATCGTATCAAATTCGCAGATAAAATTACTAAAAAACCAAGGAGATCGCGATGAATGAGTCGTTGTCCGTTCATATCTTGGAAAAGGTAAATAAAGCTATAGACAACCTTCAGCTTCGGAATCACGACACCCGCAGACTGTCTGCTGTAAAAACGATTTGAAGAATGCACCCAAGAAACCTCTCTCACAGAATGTCAAGGAATCAATGTAACAATGGCCTGATGAAAGATGAGCGTTTTTTGTAAGGTCGTTCGGTTCAAATAAGTCACACTCCCCTTGGTGTTTGTCTTTCGAAGGCAGCGATCAAGTTGCCATCGTCGAAGAGGATCCAATGATCGTAATTACCTTCATTATATGATCTTCAATAGACGTAATTTCCGATCATTGTGGGAGACTTTTGCACTTATTTTACCTGGAGTCGGTGCGATCGAATGCGCACGAATAATTGTATCATAACTGAGCGCGCATCCAGGCACCATTACAAATTACTACACCTTCGTCGCACAACTTTACCAAAGAAGGTAGGTTAGTAAGCAATAGTAAGTAATTGTAATTGTGGCTGCAATAGGCATCACCAAGAAACTACAACAGCCCCCCCCCCCCCCCCCCCCCCCCCCAAGATTACGACATTGGACTTGGGTTGCTGATCTTGGTGAAAAAAAAAAAAAAATAGGCTGATTTGATGATGATGATGATGATGGCATAGTAAATAATCGCAGCAGTGAAGCACTCAAGCCAAGTCAAAGAGGTAACTCTGTTTGATTTTTAATTATATTTTCCTGCTGTGCATACCAATGGTAAAGTAAACTCTAGTACGAGTATGCCATGATCAAATCAAAATCATATTACTTGCGTTGCGTGATTGAATCTACAGCCCATTTTGAAAGCTTCAATGTTCAAATTGTCTTAAGAACGCTCCCCACAAAATGATCGATGTGTAGCATCACGAAAGATCGTTACGTAACTGAAGAAGGGATCAAAGCGGCAAATTGATTTTGTCGCAAGATTAGATTTTCCCAAGTTCGGGCAAAAACGCAAGATCATTTGTTTTAACCGGACACGGTAATGCTATTTTGTAATTTCAAAAATCTCCCGATCGCGATCAATCCAATCAAGCGCGGGGGAGCACACCGCACCGTACCGCGAGAAATATATAAAGTCATCGAAGATGGCTATCGTTTCCTAGAATTAGTAGCCCCAGCGAATATAGCACGCTGAGCTGAGCTGAGCCGGCTCCAATTTTGCTTGCCCGGTTTCTTCAGAGGTGCGCAGCATCTTGAATAGGCGGAGGCCGTTGGGGAGCTGGCTTTTGTTTCAAACATTGACCCCAGGTGCTGTCCACGTCGCAATCACAAAGATTCATTATCGTGCGATGCCATGCTTACTTAAAGTTCGTGATTCAAGATTATCTTGACGCTACGAGTGCTAAAATCACTCCTGAAATGGAGCTAAATCCGAGCATGTTCTTGGACTACTTCCAGACTTTTTATGTTGTAACTTTTTTAAATGCAATAGAAGACTTAGATAGTTATGACACAAAATATTGAGCTTATTGAAGTAAATATTTTGTAACTGAGTCAAGAGTGAAATATTTTAATCACATTGGTCACAGCTTTGCAATTGTTTCGACAATTGGGCGATTGGAATTCGAATTTCGATTTATACTAATATTATTTCATACTCTGCCATTATATAAAGTATTTATAATCCTTACTACCATAATTTGCTATTATTGTTTATTAACTTCAATCATTTCGAGCTGTTAAATCCTGCATTCAAGTTCAACAATTGTCCACGTCATTAACATAGCACACTGAAAAAGCATTATAAATAATTCTTGATTTAATAGAATATGTTCCATTGAACTGAATATTTTTAAAATTTGCCATAATTTGTACCCATCCAAACTTCAAATCTTAATTTTGAAAAATGATTAATTTTTTAATAAAAATTGGGTCAAGGCAAAGTCAATGCAATTTGAGTTTCTTTAACCAAAGTTAAAAATGTTTGCCATGGGTAAATATTCATAAGTTTTAATTCAATACAAAATTTATTGCTATATCTGATCTATTGTTTCTTATAGGAAATCGATATAAATATTTTTCTCCATTCATTCGTTGTTTCAATAAATTTGAATAGAGAATAGAATGGGACATTAATCGGTTTAGTTGAAGCAATTTCGTGATGTAGTGGTAGCCCTTTCTTTTGTAGTTGTGCGTCCAGTACAGGCAGATATTTTCATTAAGATACAAAAGGGGTATTTTCATTAAGATACAAAAGGGGTATTTTCATTAAGATACAAAAGGGGTTACTATCCTTTCCTTTCCTAATCCTTTCTTTGCTATTTTAAGCTCTAATGCGATTTGACATTATTCGAAAAATTAACTGAAAATCTCATCTTTTGATATCGCTAGCCTCACTCATGTACACGGTATTGCCAATCCTATTCTCTATGATCTAAGGTCAATATATAAAACTAGTTGTGCCTTCGACTTTGTCCGCGTTTACCTAAAGATTCACTTGAATATAGCTTAAAATATGATACACAAAAATGATACTATCAAATCATTTTGTAATTGCTGCATGCATGTTTCATCGGTATGGAAACTTTATTATAAATATTAATAAATGACATAACCTACAACTATGTTAAGTATCATAATACGTGCAGAAATAAACAGAATTTGACTCACCATTTCGAATTTCCAAATTTTGATAATGGATCCAAATCAGAAGCCCCGAAATGCGCTATGTACTAATTTTTATTAAATTCCCTATATTTTGAAATTCAAAATCTTTATGGTAGATTTGAAATCAGTGCCCTCAAAAAACTCAAAGTACCACATAAGAGAATTTTAATAATTAAATGTTTAGTACATTTTGTAAAATTGAAATATTGTTTTAATGTTCTTAAAAGTATGCAGAATAATAATCAGTAAAGAAAGAAAAATGTACGTTTGTGACCCCTAAAAGTTCTATTGAAAACTAGTTCGAAACAGTTTCAACAACGTAAATTATAAACTGTGTCAAAACTATAAAATTGCGGCAAACTGAAAGAAAATTGTTCGATCTGTCCATTTGGACGGCAAATATATTGAATTAACCTACACCTACACTGCAATTACATAGTATAGTAAGAGGTACGTTTTCAATAAACTGCTGTCTTACATCATAAAGTAAATTCATACAAAAATACTTCGTCATTTGTCTTTTACCATTAATCACAATGTACAAGAAACGGCAGCTTTCTAGGGTTGTTTTAAATTTGATAAATCAGCCAAGCCAGTGATCCACTTAAAGTGACACGTTTCGTCGGTGCCACGAAAGGAGAAGAAATACCCCAAGCCCTCAACCGATGATAACCCTATATATCATCATCATCGCAAAGGTGTGTTCCAGCCGGTCGAAAACGCCCATTGCTGCGGCGCAAATAAATGGCATGACAAAATCCAGAGAGTCGTCAACTTTTCAAGCGTCTGCTGCGCAGACACCGAGTGACACTAAACAGTCTCACAGCCTACCAAACCGTCCCAAAGTGCCAACGTGTTAACGCACCGCGAATATAGCAGAGGGTTTTCGGTTTCTGTTAATAAATGAAAATATTTAAAATGGGCGACATATCCCAGCAGAAATGAAAAATTGAAAAGTTACCAATGGGCGGGCAGTCGTCCACTTTAAATCGACCTTGTCAACAGCCTTGCGATTATCATCGACTCGAGCGAGTCCAGTGGCACCAAAACAGTCCTACGTCGATAACTATGTCGACAACGGACGACGGCGACTGGTATGGCGTGGCCGGCGCAACGACCACGACAAAATAAAGTATGTCGAAAATCCGTGAGTTGGTAGATATCTTGACGTAACTGGGGTGATCTTTTAGTGGTCTTACCTGACGCCGCCGCCGTTAAGACCCCAGAAGGAGTTGCGTGCACAATGTCGACACTGTTAATATAGGCACATATGCGCACAAATTAGTGCGCTATCTCACGTATCAGAGAATGTGTAATTTGTTATTTTTGCTGATACCTATAGATTTTGTCAACAACTGGCACAATCTGAGATCAGTAGCGCAACAGTCATGAGAACAGTCTGTAAATATCTCCGCGGCTTAATATGTTCTGCCCCTAAGAAGGTTGAGAAACAGCCCGAGGGTTTCATGCCGTCGTCGATCGATCGATCGTCGCCAAAACCAGTGGAGTTTGAATTGCAGACGATAATTACCGGTAGCAGAAATTAAATTGTTTAACGATCGTAACTAAATTAAAATGTCTACAAACCCGTTCGACGGAGCCACTCACGACCGGTTTGGCCTTGCGCGGAAATGAATTAAGTCCTGGTCCAAATTGGTTTTCAGCTTCCATCTCGATGGAGATGTTTACGGTCGTTGTTTTTTGCATGTTAATCTCTCAAGAAGTGCAGATCCTCTTCCGGCGTCCACACCAAATGGGTATTAGAAGCCAAAATCTAATGAGAAAATGTTAAGACGTTCTCCGTGACTATTATTCTAATTCCGTTCAATGGAGAATGGAAAATATTTAGTTTTATTATTTTATTTTATTAAACAACTTGCGATCAGTGCTGTAACAAAATTCTCTCGTGTTTCTGCGGTCGTTACGCAAATTGTTACTCAAAGAAATGCAGCGCTTTTTTGCTGGTTTCAACATTTCGTTATAAATTTTTGTCTCAAACAAAAACTAAATCTTAATGAGTCGTGGCTACAAACTGATTACAATCAACAGATTAAAAACTGGCATTATTCAAGGCTTTGTATTTTTGGCCAAACTATTTGTTTCTATTCGATCGTTAGCTCCCTGGCAAGTTTTTTCCCCTTATTTCGATTATAATAGGATTAGGCTCTTTTTGCGTATATGCTGCAAAGCTTCGTAGTGCTTAACTTTTCGTAATAAAGTGCACACTGTTTTTGTTTTGCATTAATGAGCTTTGAGTGTAATTAAGCAAACATTAATTTATTATGTGGCCGCTTGACAAATTTAATCTATGGCAGCAGATTGAATATGTAAAATAATCTATTAATATAGGTACGTGAATTATAAAAATTAGTCAAGCTTAACATTTTTTTTATAAATTAAAAGATTTGTAGAAAAATACGATAATAAGCAAAAGTCTAGTTAATATCAAATGACATGACTTAATTGCGATTAATTCAACGTTTATGTGTCTGTATACCTCAGCTCAACTTAATTTTTTTATTTTTTTTATTAAGTTCTGCATAACTTGGTCATCTAGTCATGTAATAGACTATTTAATATATAAATGGTCTCAAAACCGACTTTCATTTTATTTGTTTAATAAAACGCATACTTCATTTAAACTATGAAAATGTTTTTACTTCAAAATAGAATATGAATGCGGAGATTATGTGTGGAACACAATTTCCAAAAGGCCCGTGCATATGCAGGTGTACACTCAAAATTCGGTGCATACTGCTTCATGGAATGCTTAATTTTTGAGTATGATGAAGAACGGAGGTGGATGAACGTTGGTTTATACACTCAGAGAAAAGTCACTTAATAGTAATACCTGAAATAAAAAGTGAAAATAAATTACACATTGAACTCTAATACTGTAACACTTTCGGAAGTTCTCATATTGAAACTATAGACATCACAGACTAATTTGAATTCGAAACCACACGTTAAGTAAAGTCTCAATGTCATAAGATCACACAATGAATTTTCTGCTATATATGCTTATATTTTCAATGGGATATTCTATTAAAATAATATATGGTTTTAATAATTAAAGGTTTTTATCCTATTGTGGTAAATCCTAGTATAATATTTTTCTATATTAGCTATTTATGTACTAATTCTTATTAACTTATGGTACACACAAATAATCACGCTTCATTGATTTACCAAGAATAATTTTTATGATTGAACCAACAGCCTCAGATTTATTATTTATATGCGACATTTTCGTATCGGCTCTCCAAAATTCTCACCATTTCGGTAGTGCTCCATGATTTAACCTCAAAGCTTACTGATGACAACTATGCAATGTCATCTTTCTATATTGGGCACAACGAAAATGTTTCTAAATTCAAAATCAAAGCCGGTTTTTGAAAAACCCTTTAGATATTTAAATTAAATCGACTTCAAAACGACGAGGGTAACAATTCAACTAGCACATATTTTTTTATGTATAGAACATATGTTCCCAAATAAATTTTTATAATTAAAAAGTTTGTACACTGAAAAAAATAAATTTCTAAAATAAAAAGAATAGTAAATAAAATATTAAAAACTGAGTTATTTTTATATATTGCACTTATTTGTAAAAATTTTCACTCAGTTCAAGGAACTTTCTTTTATTTTAAAATCAATAAAGGTATAGGGAAATTTCGATTTTCTCTAAAGTTATTTCCTTATTTTTAACAACTTACTCTTGGATACGTTTGAATCAATAGCCAGTTCGATTGGATGAAATCATTGCCCCAAATGCATTAGTTCCAAGGAGTTTTTAATTTTAGAACCTTTTTCTTTCAATGTATCCTATTGCCGTTATGCGAGAAATCTGTTTGCATAATATAATTGTGTATAAATTATCACCAATTTTTGGGCATTTAAAAGAGGCATTTTAATATACTTTAATACGATTTCTCACTTTGTCTATACTTTTAAAAAAGTATCACAGTTTATTGAAGAAAACTTTGTTCACTTTTAAACAATTTCAGTGCCCTGAAAATACTAGTTGACGATAAAAAAACAGAGAGATTTAAATGTTCTTCCTATAGCATGAAATAATGTCACGTGATTTGGACGTCTAATTTTAGAGTGTTTGGCGATATTTATAAAATTCTTTGTTGGCCTGATTTAGTTATGAAAATAGTAAGAAATCGTTGGACCATACTGCACTAAAAATATATGAGGCGTTTATTTTGATAGTGTTCATTTTCCAAAAAAATCGTTTTAACTATTTGAATATGTACATTTTTACGTTATCTTTTCATTTCGAAGCAAATTGTAACGAATATATTTAATATCACTAAGATTATATAAAAAGAAAATTAGCTGGTTCATAGAATGATTAAAACTTGAAAGTTTTGAAAGTGGCTTAAGTCTCATTATATGGAGTATATTATGCAGTAAAAATTTATGATATAAGAGCCTCATATTTTATTATTAACGTATTATTGTGCGATTAGCTCAGATAATGATTTTTTAAATAATAATAATTCCATTTAATATATAATCTATATATAAAAATAAGTTAACTTTTGGGCACGAATTATTTTTTTAACCACTCTTTTTTTATATAAAAATTTAATGACTAAAATTGAAAAAAGCTATATATTATAGTCGTTTTAAATGTTCTAATTTGTCAAATATCAAATCATTAAGAACCATTTATGCATATACATATGTGATAAAGCTTTGTGCCCTTTAAGCACTCTTTTTAAAAATTGTGTTTTCCTTCAAAAATATTTTTCTAACTTCTATATAAAACAGATAGATACAATCGAAACTCTGAAATACGACTATTTAATGGATTTATTACACTATATACGACCTGCACACCATTATTTTAAATCCCTCCAGCATTCGAAAATTGGAGAAGAATAATCAATTGCAAAATATTATTAATTTTAATGTAACATTTCTTTAATAGGCAATACAAGTTGGAAATTATTTAATTTTATAACATAAAATTATATATGTATATATCTTTTTATTTTAGGGGAAATTTTTTTTTCTATGCACTTATACCTTTTTAATAATTTTGGTAGTGGCTTAAGTCTATTTCTATCAAAAATAAATTACTTTTTAAGCCATTTTTATATTGCCAATTGAGTTGGTAAATTATACATCCTTAGAAACACAAAAACATTTTACTATCAGTTAACAATATTTTTATATTTATTCAAACACAAACCCTCGATTTTAAATTAAATATACTTAGGCCTCTTTCAAAATAAACGGCTCATAGAAGCATTACAGAATACAACAATAAAATATTGTTCACTAATAAGAGAATACTGAAATTAGAAAAGTTTATAACAAAATATATATTCAAAAGTGGAACTTCTAATTTGTTTTTTATATGTGCCTTTTCTTACTTTGCTTACAACAGCAAAATTTAAGCAAATAAAATGCAATAATAGAAGTGATTATTCTCGATTACACCACATAGAAGGCGTTAAAAATGTTATTCAAGTAAAATAAATGAATTTCCTTGTGGTCTAGAAATAAATCCAAGAGCTCTAGAAAAGTAATTAAAATCTCAAACGAGCCATAAACGTGCAAGTTGCTTCCCAATTCGCACAGAGATTGATTAATGAGACTCCGAATGAGTCACGCAGTGGGAGTGACCCTAGGCGCCGCGCTAAGTACGTTACGTAGCCATATGCGACGAGAACTCCCACACAACCGCGGCATTCTCCACCACCGTCCAGCGATATTGTTTTCCAAGCCCATGGTATGCAAATCAGTTCATCAAGTACCATGTCTCTGTGACTTTGCAATTGCCACAAAATCGAGTTTGCAGACTCTAACTCGAATTATACTATAGTATACATTTGCGGTGCTGCCACCGTTTCGTTGCGCGACTGTTCTAAATGTTTGTGAGTCGCGCGCGAAAAAGCGCTGACGGCGTTATTTTAAATATCAAAGCCTTTTTGGCGTCAGGTTTGGCGGATCATTCAATTAGCCCACGATGTAATGAGTAATGAGAAGGGGGAATGCGCGACAATTGTTTTCAGCGTAACAATGTTCCATCGGTTGGGGCTAAAATTAATCATAATCACACGTTTCGGTGTCAAGCCAGTAACTGGGCTGTCTGCCTGTAAAATAGGTGAATATCACGAGTTGACGATTTCGCTGCGCTTTGCATACCGTCCCGGCTGCATTAAATCATGAGGAGGGCGGGTCGCATTGTTATGGAAATTGATAAAAATGTGTATTAAGGCCCTGAGCAATTCGTAGTGACCCAGATATTATCTGTCTGGGACTCCAACTGATTTGGCAACGCTTTAGTCATCTCAGCCGGAAGACCTCGAGACGGGCACAGAACCTTCTTTAAAGTAAGGATACCTTGTGCGTGATTAGATCAGACCGTCCATGGCTCCATGTTGGCTTTAATTGAAGAAGTTGTCTCAGATGCACCATATCAGGGAACTTTTCCATTTCGAAGTACGAAAAAGTCCTGTAAATCCAAGGGAAACCATGAAAAATTTGTATTCAGCTAGAACATGACACTGAGGCTCCGTTCCTCCGTGAGACTGATAGACATCTTCTTCAGCAAAAGGTACCACAGCCGCATGGAAAAATTGTGGCTAAAAGAAAAGAGGAAAAATTAAAAAGCCACTCTCAAGCCGTCGGTCGACGAAAGTTTTGTCCAATGAGGACGAAACGACGACCACGACGGCGATAGGCCCTTCTTAGCAGAGAGCCGAAGATCTGAACCCATGCAAATTTGTATTCCATCAGATGCGATGTACCAAGCCGAGCAGGGAACGCTCATGAGACTATGTCTTAAGGTCTTCAGAATAGCGAAAAAGGTCCAATAAAATAGAGGGGCCCTGTTAATGTCGACGAGAAGAACCAAACTATCTTATTACTGTAATTCAGTGGGAATAATTGAGACACGATCTAATATGCAAGAAACGTTTAAACGACGAGTAAACTCCGCCAGAGTCAAGAGTTCCTTCAATTGTTTATCCTCGTCTTCGTCTGGCCGTTTTCCGATTTCCCTGGCAACTTTATAGCGGCCGCGGATCGCGAAACTAGCGAGCGCGCGTTGTAAGGCCGCTTAAATGCTGCTTGTTTCAAATCCAAAATTGATACCTCTAGATGGGATACTGTGGAGAATCTTTTGCACTATCGAAGGTTGGTAATTCTATTGTTCGTCTTACGAAATTTGCTGCGTAATTAATGTATGTGTGTGCGTGATGCTATGGTTTCCGCCATGCACTTATGGTAACCCTTAATATCTTAACTCGCAATGACCTTTGATGATTGCATAAAGACCCTTAATGACGTTGTACGGCTCTATCCCACTTTTATGGCGATGGCACTCCAATCAAACATCTTTGGGCACTTTTCACTTGGGCGTATAGCACTAAATTTATAGTACACTATCATTATACTATATATCACTAAATGGACTAATGCTAGTACTAATAGAAATTTCATTACCATTGAACAATTAGTCATAGTCGTAATTGCAGAATGAAATTCCATTATCTCTAATCAATATTGCGATTGTCGTGGCGATTGCAATTGACTGCTAATTGCTTCTGTCATGAACGATTCATTTTGGTATTGTCTAAAAGATTCGAATTTACTTTAAAGTATTACCACCTTGAGTTATGCTGAATATGAATTTTTAGTCAACATTTATAAGTGTGAATTCCGTGGACTAAACGAAACAAAGTGTGTTTTGCAATTGTACATATATTAATTGCTAATACGTCAATACATATTCCAAAGTTTTCACACTTCCTTCCGGCTTCTAAGGAAATACATATAGTATTATAAAAACTTAAAAATCAAAGGCGACCATCCTTGGTATCGCCCTCGACCTAAGTATTGCCATCCCTCGACTTCACGAATTGAAAGTCCGAAACTATTAAGCTCCTCAGCAAAATGTTACCACCGGTTCTAGATTTTTGTTTTAACCCATTAATGCGCAAAACGAGGACTTTGTACACGCAAGTTCAATTGTACGATTCGAATAGAAAGTTGGGGCGATTTTCTTCCAAAATCGTATATAAAGAGTTTTTGGGGATGTTCTTTCAGAATCTGGCATTTATTTTGCACAAAAGTTCCAATAACCCTATTATAATGGTTTTTTTTAAAAAAAGTGCTTTTTTTTTGTTTTTTAGTTTTTCTTTTCAAACTCGATTATATTGTCGTTGCTGCTATTGAATGATCACACAACCACCAGATATCGCGGTCCGAATGTCTAAACTTTCTCAAACCATGGTTTTGAAAATTTTGTTTTGTTTTGGTTTTTGCAAAATGGCCATTTTGTACAGCAATGTAATAAAAAATATCGTGATTTTTTTACACGAAAAGGATCAATTTGACAACAAAAATTTATAGAACAGAAAATACTTGAAATTAGCCAAAGAATACATGTACATTTTTTCAGAATTTTTTGGACTATTATTTTCACCCTAAAATTTTGAGTTAAGTAAAATAATTTTACGAGAACTGTGAAGTATGAAAGCAAAATGCTTATTGTTTATTTGGAGGCTTTACATACATTGTTATGGGTTATTGCCATCAAGTCGAGGACAAAAGCCTGAAGGACTGAAATTGTCAATAAAAATGACAGTTGTCCTTGCAACTTCGACAATCATAATACCACTTTCGCTCTCAAATAACGACTCGTCTCTGATAACGACAATCACATGGTATATGTGTATGATTGATAAGTACTATCAATTTAATCGGCCCTCTTTTCTGAAGTAAAATTGCTAAGATTTATGAGATTTTTTTCTACTTTCTAGAATGGGATATGAAAACGGGTATAATTATGAATGGTCGAAGTTGCGGGTAGTGTTGAATCTTTAAAACATTTAAAACATTAAAAACTATTGAAGATGCGTAAATTCAATAATGAAATGGGTAATGTGAAAACAACTACTATGGATCAAGCTTTTTTTTTAATGTAAAAATATTCTGTGACGATTCATATTTTAACGTATATACTGCATAGAGTATGACCGGAAGCATTATTCCTTTTTGATAGTCCTGTCTTTAAAATATCTCACAATATTGCATCCGCAGCTCTAAAATTGCTTAAGAATATTAAAAATATATAGTAAACAAAATTGTCATTCGTTTATTTCAGAATGATTTCCATACAACGGATTCTTTGGATAGGCCTTCTGATAGGCCTAGTGAGAACAATCGACAGTCTAGATCCAAAATTTGATCCTTTAACGCGGATGAGGCTAGTCCTCATACCAGCTGATGCTGCTGTCGGTTCTGTTGTTTATAGGCTCCGCGCTACCGACGAAGAGTTCGATTATCCTCTTCAATTCGAATTAGTTGGAGACGCATCTTCCTCAACAGTACAAATAGAATCGCTTCCATGCACAAAGTACAACTCAATCTGCCAAGCAAATGTGGTTTTACAAAGACGCTTAGAGCCGGGGAGGTATTATGATTTTCAGGTAAGAATCATTTATCTAAAGAAAATAAACTAGGCATTTTTGCTCAATTCAACATATGGTATATCTTTCAATATTATTTTTCTGCTCTTATTTCAGGTATCTGTGAAGGACACAAAGGGCGGAATGGCAAGTCAGTTGTGTTCGATTACAGCAACAAATTTTACAACTCCACACGACATGATATTTCCTCACAAGCCGGGAATTATTATGATACCAGAGGTAGGTTACAACTCAGCAAACTATGACCCTGTTTATGTGCACATATTTGCCACATCTAACATACCACGCTCAGGTTAATTTTTGCACATAAACTTAACGTTAAGTAAAAGTGGTAACTACTTTAGTTCTATTACTTTAACTGAAATATGGTATGTTAATTTAGCAATCATATACATAAACTACAGTCAAAAGGCCACAAAACCTTTTGTCGAATACAATAATATGTATAATATAATAATTTCTTTTAATTCCATTTCTTTCGTGATTCTAAATGCACAAACGTTTAGATGCCCTAGGGTTTGACAAATTGCAGGAAAACCAATGATATTTTGTCCGTGCTAAATTCGCAAACTTACGTAGCAAGCGCATAAACAAATAATATAAATAATGTATGTAGCTCGAGAAAATATCTACCCTACAGAAAATTTATAGGGAATTTTTTTAGAACATCCAAAGAAACGGCATCCTTATAAGATCACTCGCGTGTCTGTCCGTCTGGCCATTTATCAGAGCTCATTTTCTCAGAAACAATGCGACGTAGAAACTTAAAATTTGGCATAGTAATTCATCTTATTAATCCACATATTTTGCACTAGTTAACACTGAAAGAAAGAATGATGCATTAGGAAACGGGAAACAAAACATGTGATAGTACATTTAAGAAAAAAATGTGTCATATTGTTGTGTACACATTAAAAAAAACATTGTATATTTATTTCATTATTTACTCAAACAATTTTCCATGGATTAAGAAATTCACGTAATTAAAATATTTTTTTTTGCTCATAAGTGAGACTAAATGCCAATGATTACTTAGCAAATCTTGCAATGATACTGACCTGTAGAAAACTAAAGTTAAGAATTCGCTTATTCATAGGTAAGCTAAGTTTCCACTTATATGTATACACCCAACGGTGTAGTATAAGCTTCAGTGCCTAAATTTCCATATTTATCTTAAACTCACGCCTTATTGTAGCCTAATGCACTTATTTCTCAGGATTTCGATTCTACAGTATTTCCTCAGTAGGATACTACTTCATAGTCGTGTTTGGGTCAAATTTGCAGTCTCGGATTTTGAAAGGTCACAATATGGAAGGTTTCAGCAATTGGTCACCGAAAAAGGCTGTTATTTTAGCTTAATCTTAGTTTTCGTAAAATAGCTCGTCGAATGAAATGTAACGAATGTACTATCAGCCGATTCTTTAGAAAAAAAAAGGTTACACAAAATTTCAACCGTAGAGTTGGTAACGATCCAAAAAAAGGTCACCAACACTTAGCCCTTCAAAATATATTTGCATCTGATTGTGAGTCTAAATTAAAGATAGAACTTAAGGAATCGACATAAGCTGAAATAAGCTTTCGATCAGTGCAGTTGCTTTTAAATAAAATGGATTTCCTTGCGTACAGTCATTTAAATAAACCAGTGTTAACCAAAAAAATTTACGGCTAAAAGACTCCAATGGGCCAAAAAGTATGAAACCTGATGAATTCAAATTTAATCTTATGAGTCCTGAAAGTTCACAGTGCGTCGTAGAAAAAGTGAACGTTTTCATGAGAACTGTGGTGAAATCTCCTGCATTTGCAATAGTATCGAAAGTCAGTACATATAATGATGTTGGTAACATAAAACTGGTAGATGGTTCTGTGAAGGCAGGGAGATACAAAAAAGATTTTGGAAAAAGGATTATTACCAATTGTAGAGAGAGTAGAGTAGAAATTCACTATTAAAGGACGATTTGTAAAAATTGGAGATTAAAAAACCATATGAAAATTTTTGGCATAACGATATTTCAGTAGAGTATCATCGAAAACTGTACGAATCATTGCTAAATCGAATCCAAGCTATTATTAAGGCAAAAGGAGGTCCTTCAGCATATTATCGTTTATAAACTGTTTCGAAGTCCTTTTGGCTTTTAATCGACTTAAAAAAAAAGAGGACGTTCTCAATTCGACTGTATTTTTTATTTTTTGTATGTGTATGTTACGCTATATCCTTATATCCTCGCAGATTGCGAACCTTTTTTTTTTTTTTTTTTTTTATTGAATAGACTATATCTCGAAGGTGGCCCCATTTAAATTTACAGAAAGTATCTCACAAGAGTGGAAAATTAGGGGATGAATCCCGTTTATTGAATTTCATCCTTATCCCCTAAAATAAATTTTTACAAAAGAATGAAAATCGATTTCGTAATTTTGCCTATATGTACATACTTAAACTAAAAAGTTAAAAATAATATTTTTTACTTACAATATCGAGTCAATTATTTTTGGAGTCGGTGCAGCCAAGACAAGAAAAACAAAGAAATATCCTTTTTTATAATTTTAGTAGGTCATTTTAATTAAAAAAATCAAATTGATGTAGGTTTATAAACTCGTTTTCAGATAAAATGTATAACTTTCAATCTTTGCTTATTTATGGAATAAATTATGCGGTTATGTTTAACTTTTTTTTTTTTATTTAGTAAGAATGAGATCAAATGTGTTTGTTTACTTTATTAGTAGGACTATTATTCTGCTGCAAGAAAATTGTAAATATTTAAATAACAATTACTTTATTTTGTAGGAAAATTTACTTACGGCTATATCGCGAGATGTACAGTGGTGGCCAACTAAATAAGACACCCTAGTGATTTACTTTAATTTTTGTTCTAAAATTTCTGTAAGCCATTGTATTGACTGGTTTTTGTTATTTTTATTTTCTGTTGTTTCCTACAATTAAATTACCTTTGGTCATATAAATAATATAAAATTTATTGTGTTTTAAATTTTAATTTACAAAATTATACTCTTTATAATGATATAATACTAATAGTTTTCAAATAATACTTGATCAGGAAACCGTTACTTTCCACAACTACACCTGCGAGGCGATAACGTCGTGAAGGCATAGAATATCATTCCTCTTGGAATACATTCCATAATTCCTTAGAATTTTTTTGGTGTACAACTTTTTTATTTCATTTTCCTCATCGCTCCACAGGTGCTCAATGGGGTTTAGATCAGGGCTTTGGGCAGGCCAATCCAAAACAGTTAGTTTTTGATCCGCTAGCCAACGCTTCGCAAGGCTGGAAGTAGGCTTTCGATCATTGTCATGCATCAAAGTCCATTTCAATGGCCAGAATTGACCAGTGTATGGTTCCATATGGCGCTGCAAAATATATTTGTAGATATGTTGGTCCATACGTTGATCAATTTTTACTATTGAGTCAAATCCATGCCAAGATATTGCAGCTCAAGCCATTATGCTCGCCCCGCCATGCATAACTTAAGACTTACTTTTGCCAAAGAGCACAAGGAAAAGCCCATATCTTTCTGCAAAAAAACATCATTTGTAACGACGAATGCAAGTTCAATAGGTTTGAATCAGATGGCAAATGTAAAGCTTTCAAGCCTAGGTACACCTAGGTACAACCTAGCTTAAGGGTTTCGCCATGGTTTGCGACACTGTATCCGAAAACCGTGATGAACAACTGCAATGTGATCTCGTTGAAATGTATAGGACTATAGTAAATTTTATGTTTCCACTTTTAGGCAAAAAAACTGAAACATGTTACTGCAAAGATTATCATCTCTTCTAATTCTATTTAGAACCTGGTTATATGCATTTGGGATATACTCTAAAATTAAATTTAAGTTAATGAAGCATTATTGCAAAAACACTGCTTGCTAGAAGTTGTAACAAAAAAGAGTTATCCAGCGAGCGGCTAAAGAAAAACCTATTTTACTTGATGGCCGTCCCACTTTGCCAGGCGCATGCAAAGCAGGTACAGCTAGAGCACGGCTGAACCAGCATATTCATTACAGGCTGAAACCCAATCTCCGTCATTAAGGTCATTAGGGAGCAAATTTCCACGATAAACCAGAAAAACTTGTGCGATATTTCCGTGAGAATGATTCTATCGAAGCTGTGAGGCGTCAAAGTAAAAACATCCAAAATTACCCGTGAAATCACAGAATTAAGTCTCGCTGGACCAAAACAACGAGTCACTGACCCTTTTTCGATGTGTGTAAGTGCACAACATCGGATCATGACTCAGAAAGTACTCCACACCCGATTCTTAAAATCTCAGCATTACATTCCCGCATCTCTTGCCTTCGACGGCAAGGCTTATGAAAGGCCTCCGTCATTCAAACGCCCGCAAAAGTACATCAACAATGCACCTGTATACGGTGCAGCAACTCGGACTATTAGTGGATCAAATATCAGCACCTTTCGTACTGCATAACTGTTTCAATTCGCCTGATGATGTATGACCACTTGGGCTGCTCGGTTAGACTGCGCACATCCACGAAAGTGCATGCGCAACTCGCTTAAATGAGATCGCCGCCAACGTTCACCAGACATTAAACACGGCGTCCATCGGTGGTGACCTTTGAAAGAATGTGCTTTAACTTTTATGTTTATAAGTAAAAAAGGAGTTGTTCTATTATCTGGGACGTTTACTCCCCATTATCGCTACGATGCAGATAGCTCAGAATTTCTCGCTCATGTTAACCTTAATTTTTCAAAAACTTATCTTAATATTAATTTTTCTCAAAACATATAGTGGTAATTGGATGTTCAAATATTGTACTTTGCACCCATCCTTCAATTTATATGGTAGATATGTTCCGAGAAAAATCGTGTAAAAAAGCACTATAGGTTCAACCAATCTTTAGAATCAAAAACTATAAAGAAAAGTCATAAATATGTTCATAATAACCATTTAAAGTTAAACAACGATTTTATTCATAAAATGAAGAATGATTTTACTGATTACTAAATCTCGAAATTAAATTAAATTGAATTTAGTAATGTTCCATTATAAACAAAAACATGTACATATAATATGTTCCTTTTAAATATTAAAAGAAAATAAATTGTTTGTCTTTGTTTTAGAACTCACTTTCTTGTGTACACAAAGTTTCAAATAAATAATGAATGATTTTTCACTTTTTGAAGAAATCGTATGAAAGTTAGACGTTGTTTTTAGAATTGTATGTTGAAAACGTGGCCTTATACCACTTTAAACAAATTATAAAATACAAGTATTTAGTACGTATGTATGTAAAATAATCAAAATAACATATAGAAGTAAATTGCATTGAACTAGCCCGAGGCTGGATGAAAATTTTATTTTTTTGGCTAAATATTTTATAGTTTTTTGGCCTTAAATTTCATCTTTATTGCAAATAATATAATAAGAGCTTCTTTCATTACGCGATGTGAAATCATTCATTTCCGACTTCAAAAGAGCAATGCTACCAAAATTACCTTACCTATAAATTCAACAGCAGGGGTATTATATGATTTTAACCTATCAATTACTAGTTCGCTCGCAGCCAAATGGTGGGATCAGCTGAGATTTGAAAAACTTTTATGAAAAAACCTGTCCGTTTATTACCTCTTACGTCTTAGGAAGGAAAATGAGGCAGTGTTGAATGGTCCATTAAGCCATAGAAATCGTTCCCATAAAAGTACACCCTGCAAATTTAAGTATGACTTCAAAACCATAAAATAATTCGATTTCTTTTATATTTATTGCTAAACCACTTAATCTTACCACATGGAGTTGTATACTTGTTTTCTTAGAGGATCCTGCCTTCAGACCTTTAAGAATACCTTGAGAGTTTAATTTTACATCATTAACGTCTAGGAAAAGTTTAAACAAAGATGTTAGATGTAACTCTTTTTCCGTCAGATCATCTTTCACCTATAATTAAAGTGATAATGTACTATTATCATGATTTGCGTAATTATAAGTTCATTATATTTTATATATTTGGATTAATAAACGACGCTGCAAATTGACAAGAGTTTTAGTCACTTCTTAAACGGGTAATTAAAATTTAAAATATTACTGAGATAATTGTAACATAATTTGTAATTTGGGACTCATTTCGAATGGATGAAGGGTTCTCATCTGCTAATACTATAGGTATAGGTATAGCTTTGTAGGGTGTATATTAAGAAAATTTGGAGATGTGAAATGATTAAAATACCCAAATACATAACTCCATGACTAACGATTTCGTTCCCACAGTTAATTTAATTTGTATAATCACTCTGTAAATGTTTATCGCTGTTTCATTAATATATGCGAGAAAACATTTTACCCACAATGCGTTAATATAATTTTATGAGTAATTAAATTGGTTTAAAAAATTGGACTGATGCAATAGTGAAATAAACATTTTATCGGCTTATTTATTTACAGAATGCCAAACGGGGCACCGAATTGGACTACGTAATCGCCAGAAAAAACCCACTATATCCCAAGCCTGTCTATCTCGAACTGTGGGTAAGTAATTGCGATTTATACACCTTTCTGGAGGTATAAATAATTATGTTCCAATTTTGTTTCAGGGGTCCCCGCTTTTCGCCATTCGGCAGAAGATTGTATCCCCCGAAACTACAGAAGGAACGGTCTTCCTTTTAGGACCTCTGGACTTCGAGAAGCAGGCAATGTACCATCTAACTGTTTTGGCCAATGTAAGTACTCAGCCTTATTACAATTTTTTTTTTGCGGTAAAGTGACGAGTCTAGCTCGTCATTGGTTTTTCATGCCATGTGACTAAAGTTACTGCTGAATATGATAATTATTAATATAGTTTAAAATTTCTAGTGCATTGAAACTGGCAATAGTGTATCCGCTTTTACCATATTAGTTGTGTAAATAACACAGATTATAATCACATATTATTCACCTTAGAACGCGATTTTTAAAATACCGACCACGAAAATCTCGCCTATCGAAATTTCGTCTTTTCCCATCTCGACTAACCAAAATCTCGACCATTAAAGAACACGTCAAGTAAGTCAAAATAATATTTCAGTCGATAAACATTTTGTATAAGGAAAATTTTCAGTCAATAGACATTTTGTACAAGGGTGTGTCGAGATTTGTCGAGATTAATTGAATATCGAGATTTTTACTCCTCGAGATTTTGTGATATTTAGTTACTTAAAAAAATCTCAATTTTTGTCCTGAAGAGATAGATTTCGTACCCTTCCCCCTTAAAACTACTAGGTACAAGTCACAATCAAATTTTGTTAATTAGTAGGATTTCATTCTTGTTAACATTAAAGGATGGGGACATTTTCCAGAATACATTCCTGCAACTCGAAAGAAAAGAGAATCTACTAAAAGCTGCCGTGTGTGCTACAAGAATAAAATTAGAAGTCAGGGAGTTTGGCAGTGTAAACCAGAATGTTTTGAAAATTTCCACACGCTTGAAGACTATTATCTATACCGTATTTAAGTTTTAATTTGAATATTTTTTTTATTCCAGAATGAATTACAATTCTATCCAAATCAATAATACGGTATACTTTTAATTAAAAATATGTATGAAATGAGCCGTTTATTTTGAAAGTGGGGCAAGTTTTTTTTTTGATAATGATAAAAATAGGTAAAATACAAAATGATACAAAAATTGTATAATATTCAGGTATTTCTCATTTAATTGAAATGATGTAAATACATATAGGAGTTGAATAGTCATACCCTAAATACACAAAATAATATTCTGTAGTGCAATGATAGGCATTCATGTGCTATATTATTATGGTAGACAACCTCAATGTGTAAAGAGGATATGTTTTAGGTCTGTTTAGTATCATTGTTGATTTCTATTATCGATGGAACGACATGCTGAATTTAAAATTCTCCATTTATTAGCAAAACGAGGAAGACCTAGTAATTTTGGAAATATAAAATTATCTTCTTTTTATGAAAAAACTAGATCAATTACATCAGAAAAATATAAGGGCATGATGGATTTATAACCATATATATATAATATATACATATGTATCTCCAGTTCATCATGAATATTTTAAAATGTGAAGTCCTAAATAAATTTCGAAACATACAAACGTACATAGTAATGGAAATTATCTATGAAACTCTATAATTTCATTGCAATCCCTATATACTACATATAGTATATAGAAATGACGGTTGTTTATTTTTTTTCTTTGTTTCTCAATGACGCATAAACCTTTGCTTCCATATTTTTCATGTTTAATCCAAAGTTAGTACATATTCCAACTTAAAATATTGCCTAACTTTGTTTTCAGATAACATATAGGATTTGAAAACGGCGATTGGAAATTTTAAATATGAATTGATTTTCATGAAATTTGGTACTTAAGGGTTTTGGGCAATGCTGATTTCAAATCTGCTGTCATTTTGAAATTCAAGATGGCGGGGGTTCTTATGAAAATTAGTATAAATGGAATTTTGGGACTACTTATTTTGAAAATTTCTGATTTCAAGATGGCGGGACAAAATTTCTATAATTCAAGGGAATTAGTATAAAAACGAAATTTCTGATTTCGAATCTAGTATGCTTATATAGCTTTTTTGGGATTCAAGGTGACGACATAAAATTGCTATTCGTGGGATTTATAGTCGCTTATTTTGAATATGCTATTGGAATTTTGAAGTACATTATAACGCATTCAATGTGGCGACCAAAATTTCTTAATTTTAAGAAATTTCGATGACAATTGATACAAAGGGGTTCCCAGCGACATTATTTTAAATCTCTTGAAAATCAGTTCATAGGAGATTTCGGGCACACTGCTTTCAAATATTTTTCAGAATTTAGAAATTAAAGGTGGCGTATTCAATATAGCGTAGAATATTTATAAAACAATTCAGAGGATTTTCATGATAATTAGCATAGAGGAGTTTTCAGGTTGAAATAATTTCTAACATATACCAAACTAAAACATTTGAGAAGTATTTAATTAATAATATACCCAACACCTGGTGAAATCGGGTATCTCAGCTAGTTCTTAATAAAGATTAATTGTTTTTTGTTGCTATATTTTCTACGGTTTTCTTTGTTTTACTTTTACTTTTTTTCAAATGAATTAATGTATATAAAATAGCACAATATGTTGTTTTTATTATTTAAAATGCTTGTACAACTGATATATTATCCGTTCATTTAACAACTACAATAATTCATTTATTTTGAAAGTGAGACAAATCCAGCTAGCACTATAAACACTACTGGATAATAAACCTATGTTAGCTAACAACACAAAATACAAAAAAAATTTCTGTTAGTGCTTACCAATATTTTTAAATTTATTTAAGGGGGTAGTCCAGTGAAAAAAAAATTTTTTTTTAAATTTTTTGTTTTTGCTTAAATCTACTCTACTACACCTCGAAAATACTCCCTTAAAATATCTAAGCAAAATATTGAATAGTTTTAAAGATACAGAGAGTTTTCGAGAGACGTGTAATCCGAGCGCTCGAAGGTCCCCTGGCGTGTTTCGGAGCAAGGAGGACTCTTGTATTTCTGTTTGCTTCGCCCACTTTTTTTTCGGTTTATAACGGTCTAGGTCCTTCTGCTTTATATTTAAGGTTAGTTATGTATTTAGGAGGCATCGCGTTATGTATGGAGCAGGCATCGCTGACTAAGGTAAAATTAATTTTTTTAGCTTTTTTCCTCATAAAAAACTTTAAACGCGTTTTTCTGAAAACAGCATTTATTGACTCGGCGGACGTCAGATCTCAGAGTCTTTTGCTCCGATTGATCTAAAAATTTAGCTGTATATTTCTTGATTGTGTATCTATCGTCGGAACTAGAATTATTAAAATCCATTGTTTATTTACAAAGTTATAAACAAATTAAACACCCGAAAAACATCCGAAAAATTCGAAATGCCGCCATTTTGTTATTTTTTATTGAAAATTAATAATTCTAGTTCCGACGATAGCCAATGTTCTACAGATTAAAACCTCGTTTGAATTTTTTGTTTCAAATGAACCGTTGCAGAGATTGGACGTCCGCCAACAAAAAAATTTTTTTTTTAGAGCGGCCATTTTGTCGGGATGACTCATCGAAAACAAAAAAAAAATTTTTTTTGTGTATTTTAATAGTTGTACTATAATATGTCAAAAAGTTTTTTAATAAAAATTGACTTCTAATATGAAAAAAAAATCGTTGAAAAAACAGTCGTTTTCACTGGACTACCCCCTTAAATGCAAACCCTTAAATATCTCACAATAACAAAAAATAGACTTGCCCCACTTGTTAAAAATAAACGGCTCAATTATGAAATGAAACATGTTTTTTTTAAATAAAAATTAAATAGCTATTTCATGGACAATTTTTCATGATTAAATCGTACCGGAAGGGGTTAATATTTATAGTATAAAAATAAATAGAATCAGAACATAGCCGTATCTTTTAGGGATTCGACACATTAAATTAACCGGAAAGAAAGGAAATCTAATTAAAAACAAAGAAAATTGACATGTGAAAATTGTTCATTTCGAGGCTGCGGCCCTGAATTGGGAGTATCTTGCAAAAGTTTCGCTACAATTCCGATGAGGAGCTCCACACAAAATACATGCGGTAAATGCACTTCGCGCCGATTTTATAGTGCAACTGCAACTTGGGGAGCAAACCCGGAGCTCCGAGAGCGGCGAAGCAATCGATAAGGTGCCGCCTGGTATGTAATGCACATCGGGCTCGCGACTGCTGACTGAGCTGACTCTACCGGAGCCCGAGTAGTATGCAGGCGGTCTTCTATGTCTGGGGCTGCACCGAAATGCATTTACTTCACGTGCACTGCAGTCAAGTAGTCCGACTGTACTTGGCCTGTAATAAAGCGAAGCGCACTCCCGGCTCGTTGCAAAACTTTGCAGCTGCGGATTTTGAGCGCCTGATAGGAATGTTCAGCGGCGTTGTAACTTGTTAACATGTTTTTGCCCGCCAAATGCATCCAGTCGACGAGGGGGTGGCGTGTCTATGGTCATTCTTTCCCTGAGAAGAAAGCACCCGATTCGCCGGTCGGTGTAACAAGATGCGTTGTCATACCGCAATTACCCCCCTCATCCCACAAAAACTACCACGATAACGTTGCACTTTGGCTTTGCTAAAACGTCAGTCTTATCATCGCATGAAAACTGCAAGTAAAGTTGCAAGGAAAGTTTTACACTCGCTACCAGAGCAGAGAAATTATCGGGGAAAGAAAGTGTGACATTGCGGATTAAGAACGTCGCCAGGTTCAGGGTAATTAAAATCTTGCTAATTCTCTCGTCATGCTAAATGGCTTCTATTTAAATTTAGGGTAATGATAATTATGATCATAAAATCTCATAATTTATGTGAATGCATTTACCCAGTCTTCAATGAAGCGCTGACTATGCCAACCACCAGTTGCTATTAATATGATATGTACCGAGTCTAGCCCAAATGTTGTGACCCAGATTTAGCATAGTATGAGCCACTCTGCTTTTTAATGTATCCCAACTCATCCCCATTTATATTAATTGATTAACCCTCAGGGCCCGCATTCCAACGGCCTCCCGATTCTCCCGCACATGGGTAATTTACACCCGACAAATTTATTCATTCATATCTTCACATTAGAAAATTCATTAATTCTGATTTGTTTTTTTTTTTTAATTGTAGTATTGAACAATGAAAAAAATGAGAAAATTATTGGAAAGATCCAAAAATTTTAAGTATTCTAGATGTTGCAAGATAAAAAAAGCGGGGAAAAATTCAAGGTGGAAGAAAATGATTGTTTTTTGTTTTTATAATATATCCGCGAAACAAAAAAGATAGAGACATTTTCCTAGTGTAATTTTAAAGGGAATTAAAGGTAATTTAAGGTATAAGTAGAGTTGTCAACATTATAAACACAAAGTGTATTGGAATACGTTATGAACGCAGAATTTCTTTACGCAGCGTATATCTTTGTACTAAATTCAAAAGCGGTCAACGCATGCACAGTTGATTTCTCAAAGTAGTGGGGGTTGATATTTAGTAGAGAAAAGCCTCGAGGCTTAGGCTATTAATTATTATTATTATTCAACAAATATGAAAACAATAAACAAACACAATTGATCATTATATCTGTGTTGTTCTGAGATGTATTAATATTATTTTGAAAAATGTTCTTATCAAATTAATTAATAAATATGGTAACGTGGATATATGGCACGCCGTTTTACTATTTTAGCGAGGATTCTGTCGTGGACAAATTAAAATATATAATTTATTTAAAATAAAAAAGATAATTCATTCGTAACATTTTTATTATGTCTTAATATAATGAAAATTAATTAAAATTATGACTATCATAAAATTAATTCCAAGTACATAGAAGAAGATATGAGAAACCCTGAATTATTAATATTGTATTGACATTTTATTCGTTAATTTCATTATGTTTTGACATGGTTTTATCATATTATTTTATCTCATGACAAAACAATAATTCAATTGATTTATATTTTGATAGATTACAATATTATATTGTAGGAGAATAATTGTGTTGCGATGAAATTAAAATTAAATGTTTATTGAAATAGTTTAATTAATATCAATCATTATTATGATGTTGTGATGAAAATTCAACTGTAATTTAAACTATATTCGAATATAAATTCAAATCGTTGATTTCGATTTATAACACAAAGAAGATCACACTTAAGATTTCTAAATTAAAATTGTTTGAATTAAATTGGTGCACATAATTTGAATTAAAATTTCTAAATTAAAATTCTTCACGTAAAATTATATACGTAATTTTAATTCAAGGATAAAAATTCACAAATTAAAATTGACGAAAATAAAAATTCTCGAATTCAAATAATTGATTGAATTTAAATTTTACTTTCGAGCAATACAAATTTGTAATTTAAAGTTTGTTTATACATTATTTTAAATTATTCAATTGAAATTATGCTTTAATATAATTTTAATTCATTTTTAATAACACTAATTTACCTGTGAATAATTTTTTTTGAATATTTTTCGAATAAAAAATTCTTTTTATATTATTAATTTATAAAATACCATATAGTAATTTTTCGTATTTAACACTTTCGCGAACGTAAATGCTTAGCATCCAAATTGATAAGCCGCATTATCGGCATTCAATTCTTTATATCGTTATTTGTTTGAAACTATTATATAATTCAATATAATGTTTAATTTTTCTGTAGAATATTTTCATTTTGTTTTGTGTTTTATTTGTGTACTTAAAAATTTCTGTCAGATAGCATATTGTGCAAATTAGAAATGCAAAACCTGACCTAAATGCTAGAGTATTCTATTGGTTTTTTTTTATATATTGGATAAAGATCTAATGATGAAATTATAAACAAATGTATTTTTATTAAACACGGTTCAAGCATTCAATATAGTATGAATGATATAGCATTCACGTCGTCTTGGTCCAATTATTGTATATAACTATTATATAAATGTGATAATCTTACTATTCTTACAAAATGCGTCTCGTGAAATTTCGAATACCACAATTAATTAAAAAAAAATCGCCTGTCTATTTTTCCAGCTCACTGACATTTTTACTGTCCACGAACGTGTTAATAACTTTGTCCCTAAAAAATATTTACGCACTTATGTGTCGAAATAGTTAACGGCCGTTGACGCAATTATGCGTCTTATTATAATATGACGAAAGCTGATAACGATATAAATTCTGATAATGAGTAATCATGAATTTAACCTGACTAATTCAAAAGTTGTAGTGATCTTACGAAAGGGTTAGGAAATTACATTATTTTCATAAAAAACAGCGGTCATACAAATTCGCTCGTTAGCGGCCTGTGCTAACACTAAAAATATATAGTTTATTCCCGAAACTATGGAACCATCTAGCTCAAAAATTAACATCCCAAAAATGTTTATGTCATTAAAGACTTGACCGGAAGCAAAGCGCACTTTTCTAAATTTGATGATGAAAAGAGTCATCAAAGTAAAATCACAAAAACTTAATCTGGAATGAAGCATGACATTGATTGTACCTAAAAAAAAACAAAACGCCTCAAGCCGGAAACCAATTTGGTATTCGTAGTTTCTGTAAACAAACAAAATAACCTTAAAGCTTAGAAAGATATATTTTGGTTTTGAAAAAAATATTTGAAAATATTCATAGTTAAGATTGAGTTGGAAATTACAATTCAAACAATATATATTAATTTGATAAAAAACCATATTGGTAAAACTCTGGAAATGTTTACACATATTCGTTGTTCATAATAACTACCAAAAATAGTTAATTCCAAATTTTATTCTTAAGACACAATGCATTATTCGGGTTGCTCATATTGTTGTTATTTTAAATTGAAACTTTGTGAAGGAACGTTTGATAAGATTTTAATTATTTTTCTATACCCTAGATATGGACAAAATTCCATATTGATCGGTGAACAGTTTCTAAGAAAAAGCATTAATATTTTTGAATTGAGAAAATATTAATTTACAATAGGCATCTTATTAATACAACGAAAAATGTTTTACCTTGTACATAGTACCACAAAAATGCTAGTTAATCAACAAATGGTTAGTAAACAATTTCCTTGTTGAAAAACTTATATCAGAAGATTAACTATTTTTTCGTTGTTCAAAAAAAGCAATTGTATTGTTTCGCAAATTCTTAAATTACAATTTTAGTTATTCTTACCAATGCTTTTCGTTCAGTGTATGTATAGTATACTTTAATAAATCTAGACCAGGCGATGTCTTTTTTGTGTGGCATTCTTTTAACGCATATGTTGAAAACAGAGAGTTATAACCTTATAATAATATTGTACATGCCTTAAAGAATTAGATAGATTTTGTTTTGTTCTTCACATTATGAACATCTCAAATGTTAATTTTGTCATATGTTTTAGAAGTAAATTATAAGAAGGTTAAAATATATATTTAAATTTTAGCCTCCATTTCGTGTGTCATTTAAAAAGTTATATCGTTTTATGATATATAAAGTCTTTTTTCAACTAATTCTTAAGTTAAGTCTTTTTTGAAATAATTATAAGTTGTACTTTTGTATTAATCATTATTCTTTTGTCAAAAATTCCAAAAAAGTAATCTAGCAATACGAACGTTGAATACCAACCATTATTCTTTTGGCAGCATCAGTAATTTTTTTTTAAATAATTCAATGCTTTTTTTAAGTTTGCATACTTCACCTACTACATACACTCTTTTTAAGCTCTATTCCCAACAATTATCAAATTTCTACGTTTTATGTTTTCGATTTGAAGTAAGTACGAATCGAAACTCGCGCAATAAGACGGCAATAAGACGGCTGAAATTGTTCTAAATACTAATATTATATATCTAAGGGGTATTCACGTTTTGTCGAATTTGCTATTTTATCGTTGTAAAACGTGTAAAAAAATCGATTTTGATTTCGTATTGAGTGCAACGATGCAATAGGAAATGCAACAGAGTGTGAATGCTTCTATTATAAACAAAAATTTAATTAATTACAATTATATATAGTATTGGTAAAAGGTACCAAGGTGTTTAAAGCAAAAAGAATTAAAGGGACAGTCATCGAAATGAGACTATAACTCATACAATTTTAAAATTAGCTTAGTGTAGTATTATACCATGTATATCTTGAAATTTAGTGCTATATGTACATCTCAAAAATTCAATACAATATAGGAAATTTCTTAAGATTAATTTAATTTTGAATTTCGTACGAGATATGTATGGTAAGAAAACGATATTTATAAATTTTATGACTACTTTAACTAAGTATTTTTAAAGATGAATTTTATATTTTTAACTTTCTCGTTATTTAATACCTCATAAAGTTGAGTGAACTTAACTACGTTTGGTCAAACGATTTCGGAGAACAAATATTGCTACATACAACATATATACCCAATTGAATCCAACATATTTTTGTTTTTTTGTATCCTTAATTTTATTACTTTTTCAATTATACGGTAATTAAATATTATTTGACGGTATTGCACTACCACTGACATATACCCAATACAAAACTCAATAACTTATAGACAATAATAAATGTGAACTTAATTATTTGCAAACAAACCGCAATAAAAGCGACGATTTATAGCCAATAACACATTCCAATAAATCACCATTTACATAAAAGTTGCCATTCAATTTCATTGCCCACAAGTAAAGAATCTATAAAATTGTAAAAAAATCATAAAATTTTTAGATGACTAAAAAATTTAATCATCTTCCCAAGATAGGGCTTTGATCATCTGATCATTAAATTAAACGAAGAACGTTATCGGTAAAACTGAAAAGCAATCAAGTCATAGGGTTTTCTCCAGATGCCGACAAGCAACATTTTGTGGTACAATAAAACCACCGAAAACCTGGAACCAATAGGAAGTGTCTACAGGTATCAGCAACCGGTGTACGCAATAAAAACTTAATTTACATTAATGTAGCAGCACCCGTAATACATCACCTGACACCTGAAGGCCATTGAATGTCCTTTCGGATAGTTTACATCCGCAGCACGGTAGTAAATCACTTACATATGGAAATTGTTGATTATGCGCCGACTCAGCGGACCCATGTCATGCTGTGACCTATCCAATGCGGTGCATTTGTACCTCGCGCTAAAATACAGCCGTCCTGCAATAATGGACATGTTATTAATCAATAATTATATATTAATTCTCACTAACATCAGTTGATGCCACTCGCATTAGGCTGCAGTCTCACTGCACAGGAAACAGAGTAAAAGCGTCGGTTGGTGTTCCTTCTCACCAGCCGGATACGATTTTTTCCCGTGATTTACGCGGCATTTAAAGCGGCGCGGCGCGGCAGCATAAATAATCGGGTGAGATCAGATATGTTCGGTTGGCTGGTTAATTATGACCGATAGAATGGTGCAATTGAAATCGGAGTTACATTCTAATGGGACTATTGTTTCTGTTAAACGTGCCCACATAATGCTGTTATTAACGCCTCATTAATCACGGTTTTGTCTCAAGTGGTGCGCCGAGATCTCGGCCGTATAATGTTGCTGTACCGAAACTTGGAAAAAGTCCCTTATTTTAGACCCGAATTATTTTTTTTAGACGTCTGATCATTTTGTAACCTCTTTATGTATTAGCCGACTTTAACGCATAACTAATCAAAGATATATACAATATATTTTCAAAAAAATTTATAGGTTTGACCCTAATAAGAACTTCTCGATTTTGAAGGTAATCATTAAGCAGTTTTTTGAATAGCTAAAGAACCGCTGAATCGATGTTGCTCAAAATATAATTAGGGCTAAGTGAAATCAAGACCCATTAATCGTGAAAAAAAAAGAAAAAATTCACTTACAATCAACTTTTCTTTCTAAAAAAATAGTAGAGACCTGACACAAAAAGATTTCATAAGAATTCAACTTTCGAGATGATTACAATCACTAAAGATATTTCATAATGAGCCGTTTCAACATATAGCAATCGATTCTACAAAGTGTTATTTATTAAACAACCTTTAATTGCTCGTTTTTTAACATTTGTGAATCCCTTTTTTCGCCTTACTGTTGCCATATTTTCTTCAGCTTGTGGAGTCAATGGATATAAAAAGTTCAACAACATTTTTTTAAAGTAATGCTTTCAAACAATTTATTTATTGCAAGTACAAAAATTTTCAATTTTATTTAATACTTTAGTGTGTCCCAAAAGTAGTTGCTGAAAATAATCGACTGTCATTTTTTAGCGTGTGCAGTTTTTCAAAAAACATTAATAGCGTTTGAAAGAGAAGAGGTGGAGGTTTTATTTGAGTATATGTGAAGTACAAACGGGGGCTTTTGTATAGACATATTTCATTATTTACAAAAAGTGAAACATTTACAGAGGTCAGTGGTACATATAATAAAACAAAAACTTAAGTAACAAAAAAAATGTCAAAAGTATCTTGTTACTGGCTGACGCAATACAAGTAAATCCCTATATATATATAAAAATGAAAGTTCGTTTGTTTGTTTGTTTGTTTGTTTGTTGCTCAATCACGCCTAAACGCTTGCATCGATATTTTTCATTTTTTGTCCGAAGGTAGTACATATTCCGACTTAACATATAGGTTAATTTTTTTTCGGATAATACGTGGGGTTTCAAAATGGCGGATACAAGATGGCGGCTGAAAATTTTAAATTTGAAGCGATTTTCATGAAAATTGGTATATAGGGGTTTTGCTGAATGGGGATTTCAAATCCGCTGTCCAAATTTAGAAATTCAAGATGGCGGATCCAATATGGCGACCAAGATTTCCTGATTTCAACGGATTTTAATGAAAATTAGTACAATGATTGTATTGAGGTCACTGATTTTGAATATTATCAAAATTTAGAAATCCAAGATGGCGGATCCAAAATGGCGACCATATTTCTCGATTTCAACGGATTTTAATGAAAATTAGTACAATGATTATCTTAAGGTCACTGATTTTGAATGTTATCAAAATTTACAAATCCAAGATGGCGGACTCAATATGGCGACCAATATTTCTTGGTTTCAACGGATTTTAATGAAAATTAGTACAATGAATATCTTGAGGTCACTGATTTTGAATGTTATCAAAATTTACAAATCCAAAATGGCGGAACCAATATGGCGACCAATATTTCTCGATTTCAACGGATTTTAATAAAAATTACTACAATGATTATCGTGAGGTCACTGATTTTGAATGTTATCAAAATTTACAAATCCAAGATGGCGGACCCAACATGGTGACCAAGATTTCTCGATTTCAACGGATTTGAATGAAAATTGGTACAATGATTATTCTGAAGCTACTAATTTTGAATATTAGCAAAATTTCCAAATCCAACATGGCGGATTCAACATTGCGACCAAAAGTTCTCGATATCAACGGATTTTAATGAAAATTGGTACAATGATTATTTTAAAGCCACTTATTTTGAATATTATTAAGATTTGGAAATTCAAGATAGCGGATCCATAAAGGGGTTTTCGGATTGGAACAATTTCTAGGATATAACAAACTAGAACATTTGAGAAGTGTTTAGTTAGTGAGTATTTACCCAACGCCGGGTGAAACCGGTTAAACCAGCTAGTATGTACATAATACGTTCTCACCTTTTAAGAGTGTTTTCGCTCGCAACTTTATGAGTTCCATACTTAGTACGAAATCCCCTTTAAGCATCACTATACATTTTTCCTCTATAGAATAGAAGCACAAGATAAACTTTTTCTTCCGTCGTAAGGTCACTCATCTTTACTCAAACGTTGTTGCTTCTAAGAAGGCTAGAATAAAACTGCAGAGTCTCAGGTATGCTAACCTCAAAAGTACAGCCACTACTTAAATTGTAAAAGGGGAAAATGTATATTTAGTTTCAGCAACTTCTTTTGGGACACCCTGTGTGCGCATCTAAATAAATTTAAAAAAAATTTAAAACTTTATAAAATTGATTGAATAATGGGTATAGCATGCGTTTAATATATAATGTCAGTAGTACTGAAAAGAAAAAGAAAAGTAAATAATATTATAATATACGAACTGAAAAGAAGAAAATAAAGTCTAATTAAAAATAAACAAAAAATAATTTATATTAGAAATATTTTAATGCACTGAAAAGAAAAGACATTAAATTCAGGATTCGAATATTTGCTACGTAACTCATTTAAATAATTATTTTTCCTAAATATTCAAATCAAATAAAAAGGTTGGCTTATTTTTTTAAATATAACAAGTAATCATTATTATAACGAACAAACCATATCACTGTATGATAGAAACATTTAAAAAATCATCCCACGCATTTATTTTATTTGGATATTTAGTAAAAATATTTATTTAAATGAGTTACGTAGCAAATATTCGAATTCTCAATTTAATTTATTTTTTTCTTTTGAGTGCATTAAAATATTTCTGATATAACTTATTTTTATTTTTTAGTACCTGCACTAAATATTTCAAATACAAAATCAAATGCTTATTATCTATTTTATTTCAGTTGTGAGGCTCAGATGTCATGTGACTAAAAAAGTTTAATGTGTTTTTTTATTATTAAAAATCTTAACAACGGGTTAAAATTGTCGTAGAATCAAAAATTTTTTTTTTAAATTGTAGTGTCATTAAAAATGTAGCATTGTGCATTTTCAAGGCTTTAACTTTATTCGAACATAGTTAAAATTCGATTTTAAATTTGAACCATTACACAGCGAATTGTAGTTGAAATTCCCGTAGGTATACTAAATATAACATCCCGATTTTAAGAGTTGTTTCCACTTAACTCGAAACAAGTTGTTTCAAACTTTTATTCAGCTTGATTCGTTATTATGTATATCTTTCTGGATCAAAATTTGTACTCGAATTTTAACTCACTTCCTAATATCCACTTTTGATTAAATTTGACAGACTTACGTAAGTTTCGTAACAATACAATATAGTATATCTAATACCGTTCTAAATCCAATATGGCGGACGCGCCAAGATAGCAAATTACACTTTTCTTCACAACTCCTTTAATATGGATGTCAAGTCAAAGGGTTTGAAGAATAAAATACGATAAACATTTCATAGCTTCAAATCCAGCCTAAAAATTATAAAATACATAAATAAAAGTAAAAAAAAACCTATTAGAGTCAAGCTTCAATATATGTGGTATATATTATTTTAAAACCTTTTAACTACCATATAAAAGATGGACCACGAAAATACTTTGATAATAATCAGATGCAAATTCCATTAAGTAATCTCCAATGCAGTCGGTAGATGGCGTGTGCGAAAATCTACCGACAATCGCAAAAACGTATAAAATTGCATCGTACGTCTGCGCCGCTGCGTCGAGCATGGGGGCATTTGAAAAATGTTAATTGCTCGACGAGTTCAGCTGTAACACGAATTAAATGAAGCAATTAATTAATTGGCGTCAAGGAGCAAAAAAAGACAGCCGGGCCTGCCCTGGCTAATGAATAATCAATTACGGAGGAGATGCCCCATGACTCTTCCGATCGCTCTGGCGCGATTAATCGGAATCGGAATTGATGCTGAAAATGCCCGGACGGAAACATCGTCTCCATCGTCTGGACCACTATCTCGATTCCAGATGAGTACGCGGATTAATAAATTAGCATGCGTGATCTCAGCATCGCGCTTGACTGTCCTGTGCTGGACGATCGATGCCGGTGCATCGCTGCTCCAAAGGGCGTCTTATCAAATTCAAATTGCACTTTTAATTACTCTGCGCTGGCGCACGGGTCCATTTGTTGCATTTCTCGAATGATAAGCTTTTATGTCCGGCCATATCTACGGAGGCGTCGACAGGTCAGACAGGTGAATTCATTTGATGCTAATGGCAGTAGTTCGTGGCTGCGGCAATTAAGGAATTCGGCAGGTGGGCGCGAGACTGAATTATAGCCGGTATTTGGTGACTGGTGCAATGCGACCCTAGATTTATATGTTAATGAATTTCATAAAATTATGCAGGTATGGAAACTGGGCAATGTGTCCACTTTTTCAAAAAATTTATTCAAATTACAGAATTTATGAGATCTCTACTCACGCATTCCCCAGATAACAGGCACCATTAGAAATACCGCGCTCAGATTTTTGTCACCTATTTTAATTTCCGTTGAAAAGTGCACACGCCTTACTTATTGAGGTGTATTCAGAAAAATAATAATAATGATAAGAATTGAGTTCAATTTGAGCCAACCTCGCTGCAAGAATAAATATGACTAATGGAGTCAAGGCAGTAACTCAAATATTCCAAGCGGTTCAAAAAAGTAAGGCTGTTGATAAGTTAGTAACCGCTTTGGTTCCAAGTTCATAAGTTTATTAAAACTCAATATCGTAACTTTTTTATTTCACACCTATATTTGGATTAAATATTATAATAACTACAACTACATTTTTCAACATTATATTGTAGGACAAACGTTTCAAAACTTAAAAAGTGGTGACTAACAGATAAACGGACGGATGATCGAACAAATGCAAAACACGACACATATAAATATTATGAAAAAGGAGTCATCATTATCAGATGATTTCTTATAGCTGGATTATGGGGAATGATTCTCCATAATTGAGTTATAGGAAATCATATCGATTTAAATACCATGATAGATGACGGCTCTTGATGAAATAAGAAAAGTCATCTTACTGTAGTGACTCGATTTCTATAATAAAGGTGCGTAGTTTTAATGAAAAGAAGTGCATTTATTGAAATCGAAGATTTTATTTTCATCAAAATCAATCTGTATGTAATTCTCGTATTTTATAAGGAAATTTCATAAAATACATAAGATGTTCGAAACTTTGTAATTATTTTTATTAAAAGTATCATTACTCCTAAAATATATTTATTGCTTTACTTTTATGAAGAAATTGTCTTAAATCGTATTGCAGTCTATCTTCGGCTCCAAATATGCCTAATTTTTCTTAGGATCTATGAAATTACGAAAAAATTGTCTGAATGTCCTAAAAATCAAAATGTTTCAGATTACTGGAGGCTAAAATGAAAGTATAAATAACCCGTACATCATTCAAATTCAATATGGTAACCGCGTAGTATGTACAATAATTACATAAAAATCGGAACAAATACAGGATTGCGGATTTCGAATTTATGTGTTTATGTAATTTATTTACACATTCGCTACCGCAATCATGTTCAGCTTGAAATTCAGCCATAATCAACTAAGAGTTACCACGTGTTTAGCAGCGAATGGGTTAAAAATATTCTTTGTGATTCGTATGTTTAACCTTATCTATTTTTCGCAATTTTCCTATTCTATTATTTATGATTGTAAAGTCAGCTTTTGATGAACTTGTTATGAATAAATAATTGCGACTATTCCTTATAGAGTAAATATACTGTTTTATATTTTGTTGAAACTGGTATGCTTGTCCATTTTCCAAATGGAGACCTGCACGTGGTATTAATGATTCGAAAAAATAAACATGCATCGAATAAGTCTATTATTTAATTCTATACAAAGTAACAAAAAATCTTCAAAGTTCGCGGCGAATATAGCACTACTTTCTTTTTAATGTGAGTGGGTAATGATGTTCAAATTTACTGTTTGCTGGTATCATTTTTGTATATAGATTATTATGCAACATTTAGATAAAAGAAGTAGGAAATGGTGTTTTATCTGTTCCGTGACTAGCGAACCAAAGGTTCAGCATGGGCAGTTGTCCGTTGAGATAATACTTTACTTTTACTTTCTTCTGCTCAAAACGTGACCACCTCTGTATAATAAATATTATGTACGTTTCGGAGATTCATAATCGTTCTTCTCAAATTAAAACAACTTTAACAAATTGAACTTCGAGTTGCGAAGAAGCTTTAATTTGTAACTTCATTTATAAACAAGACTAGTTTCTATTAAGCATGGTTGCACATAGAAAAGTAAAATCAGATTATTTTCGTTTTTTTTTCTGTACTTAACAAATTCGCTCTGTTTGATATCTTTAACTGTCTCTTGTTGCACTGTGAATGTTTGGTAAATAAAAAAAAATGAAAAAAAACCAAAACCCAAAATGACTTGCATATAATTCTTTTAATTCTTAAATTTTATTATAGCCGATTACGTACCACAAAGCTGCCGAGGTTATTATGAAAGTAGTCTTTGTATATAATGAATCAGCAAAATAATAACAACCGTGTACACTTTCTATTAGGGCATAAAAGAAAAATCATGTGCACTTCTATGAATAGTGTCAGGTTTATCGCTGAATAAGTCATGGCCTAGGCCCTAGGGCAACATATTTGTTGGAGCATATTTTTTTGTCCGGATGTTTCTTAGTTATTAACACAATTTGGTCTTTGTAAAAATAATATGTAATAATAATTAATAATTACTATATACATGGCACATTCGATATCAAGTGCTTGATTTAAGGAATTTCTTAAAGAATTATCCGTTTTGTAAAATATTTTCATCCTGAATTTATCTCCAAAAGTAGTGAAACTAAAATTTCGAAAAAAGCTAGGAAAGAGATGTACATATAATATATATAATTAAAACTATAACACCACATAATATGTAGTTGAAAGTCCACTGAAATTCAGTTTAGAGATTGAAAATTGCTAAAAGATAAAATAAATATTATAGAATTTTTAAAAAGAGAGCAAACTATTAGTAAGCCAATAAATAGGCATTTCTTTAATATAAGATATTAAGAAGAATGCCGATTCAATTTTGAAACAATGCATACTTGATCGTGAATGCTATGTACTTAAAATTCATCTGTTCTGCTTACGTTTAATTGTTCAGATTTTTTATTATCCGAATGGCATACTATACACAATTAGTCCGGTTTATCGGGCCTGCACTGTAATTAATTCGACCGATTTCCCTATAACTTGTAATGAAATGTTACACTTTTACTTTAATCATAATTTGAAACTTTTAATATATTTTTCCTATTCGTAATCCGTTCGCGATAGGTATAGGGTAAAAAATCTTGATGGGTTTAAGAAAATCATTTAAATTTATCACCTGAGAAATTTATAAACAAAACAGGCAGGCAAAGGCGGGAAACCCGCACAAATTCCAGTATATCATTTTCCCTGATAACGAGAAATCAATTAAAACTGACAGATAATTCATAAAGCGACCGGGAAAATATTCACGGAACTTCTATTCGATTCCTGGATATTAATGGACTCGAGTCGCGCCAGCGTGCCCCGGTGATAAATTATCCAACGCAAGTATAAATTCATTTCTCCTTGGATTTTGCAATATATCTTGCAGTGTGAAACCCGGCCCGGGCAGCGTCAAGCGCGTGTATGCTATGCACCACTAAGCCCGGGACAGGTATGAAACCGCTTCCAAACGAATCGGCATGATGGACAGTGATGACTTGCTACTTGCATGCAATTTTTATGGTTCAGCTTAGCCAACCTGTTGTAACTTGGGGGGCACCACCTTAAAAAAAGCCTCTCTTCGGTACACACCTCTTCCGACTTTTTTTTCCCATTGACCGTTTCAGATAATCCATAAGAACTGAAATATGAATGCTTATGCCAGACCACCCCCGCAGAGTATTCAACAGCGCTGAATAGCATTTTTTGTTGAACATTTCAACAATGGTTTAACATGCAAATATTTGCGTTTTTCTCAGCGTGATTATTTGCACTTTTTCAATTTACATTTGAATCACATCTGTTTCCGATGGGTGCGGCGGAACTTTTTGGGAATTTTTGTCACCCACCAATTCTGTTGAAAGGTATTATTTTGGCAAATTGACGCATTTTGGAAAGTTAAATATTTCTTTAATCGCCTTTTATAAGGCAATTTAAAGCATTTCCGGCATCTTTTCGATTTTTATCAATTTGAGGGTATTATTAAGTATTTATTTTTGTCCCGATTATTATACATTTTTCTCTTTTTGTGCGCATAGGGAATTTTGACTAAATTTTTATCACATTAAGATATTGTATTTTATTTATTTATTATTCAAGATTATATATTAAGCAGAATAACCTTAACAAAACTGACCTTTTAACTGACCTTTAGTAAAGTTAAAGTCAGTATTGTGATAGTGCAAATTAAACAGGCGTGACATCGACGAAATCGGCTCATTCAAACGATAATACCTAGTATTGGGTAAACAAATGTACAAAGAGAAATTTTAATAACATTTGGATCGTCAAATCCCTTCGATAAACTTTTAACAAACCCCAAGGTAGCAGTAGCTTTAGATACGATAGCGTCAATATGGTATTCAAAGGATATATGTGAGTTCAAAAGTAGTCCCAAATCTTTGATCATGTGAACTCGTGTAAGAGGATAACCTTCCAAGGAGTAAGTGAAGTTCTGGAGAACCTTTTTACAAGTGAAATACATACATGTGCAGTTACTAATATTTAGGATAGAGGAAATTTAAGAGGAAAAAAACACCATTTATAAAAAATGTCTAAATCAGAATTTAGACTATTTAGATTCCATATCATGGGATACACACAGGATCCTTGAGTTGCTTAATATCAAAGATACATCACTGATGTAAATATTGAAGAGCAAGGGCCCCAGATGGCTGCTTTGAGGGACACCAAAAGTATTTTTTATTTCGTCAGAAAGTGCTTCGCAAAATTTTATTCTCTGCATTCGACCAGACAGATACAAGTTAATCCAATTCACGAAAACAGTGAGAAAACCAAGAACGGATAGTTTATAGATGATGATATGTAATTAATTTTGACGAATGCCTTACTAAAGTCAGTAAAAATACAGTCGATTTGCATTACGACTTCAATTAGTAAAATAAGTTAATTCAATTAAGTTAGTTGTAGTAGATTTATCTTTCACAAAACTGTGTTGGAAAGTATGGAGAAAAGGTTTACAATGAAAATATAAGGGTTTTGAATATTTTGGCGATAGCAGATATATTTACAATAGGGCGATAATTAGAAATATCGGACTTATTACCTTTCTTTTTTTTATATATATATATATTTTTTTGGTATATTATTAATATTTTAAAACCAAATTCAGACACAAACTTTTACATAATTAAGAATAATATCTGTACCGCACATGCGGGAACAAAGGTATATTTTTTTCCTGCGTAGATGAAGAGCATGAAACAATGAACAGATTCGAACTGCAGTCGAGATGCTGTATGATGTCATACAATATTATAACATGAACATTTGAAAACTGATTAAGATTTGTCAAACCTTTAATAATATTCTCACTTATTTTATCTCAAAGTAAGTCTACATTTTGTACTTTTCGTTTCCAGTATCATATGGTGTAAAATGGGGTAAATGCGACTGCTATAGGTAGAATTTTACTTCTTACTTTATATCAATTAAGGATCTATGTATGTTATATGTACTTACTGTGTGAATTCAGCATATATTTTAACATTTTACATTTACCTGGTGTACAGGGGTAAATGTAAAAATTATATTTAATTTTTTAAGCAGGAGTAATAACAATAAAATGCGCAAATGGAATAAACTTTTGGTTTTTATTGAAAAGAGATCATGAGAAAACTTACAGAGTCTTGATAAGTGGTTGGCGCCTATTTCAAAAAGTACGTAAAACTTATAAGAGATGGCAGCAACAGTTTTTTTTTTCAGAAACAAAGCTATCAACACATGGTGTTACTTTTTCCCTGCTATTGCATTTGTCATACTTGACCTTAAAAATCAGTAATATCATTAACTGGTGACTTCCTAAAATTTAATTAAATAAATCTCTTGCTGGAGCTATTCGTGTTTAAGGACTAAAAAGGGGTGTGAAAGTAAAAAAAAATTGTTATCTCAAAATTATTAAATAAAAGTATGCAGCACATCCTTTAACATGTTTTTAAAATAATACCATTGCTGGTATTATTTTTTAACTGACGGTAAAACATTGAGAGAATTACCTAGTGCCTTATATTTCGTTTTGCACTTCAGCAGAGATTGACGAAAATATTACTTTCGACAAATAAATATTACATTATTTTCTATGATTAATTATTGTCGAAATATTCAACAATATAATTAATAAATCTCCGATTATTTAAATATTTGGTAGTAACCTAAAATATATTTTCCATTATCTAAACAATCGGTTATTCATCGATTAGAAATTTGAAAGTACTTAACTAGTTCGTAATTTTCAGTCAGAAATTTCTCATTATTCAAGCAATCGGTCGTAATTTATAGGCCAAATTGGAAAATACCATTGACGTGTGATATATGATATGATTTGTTATGAAGTACGTATCTCATGACATGTCACATAATTATGTGTTATATGTGACATGGCACATAAAATTAGGTGCATGTAACATGTTTGCATATACATATTTGTCATTTAATGTATGTGACAAGGCACACAACACATGTATGTTATATAAAGAATATGCAGGAAGCACGCATCATATTTCCGATATGACGATATCACATCTAATGAATACGAGATTTTTAAAGAAACGAAGTTCTTACTCACAGGTCATATAAATATGGTTATGGGACGTAGTTTGTATGATCTTGTTATTCAAATGTCATACAAAATATATATCAAATGACATAAAATGACATGAATTATCGATTGCTTGAGTAATGAACATTTTCTCACTGAAAATGCTTGCTTAAATATGTAGTAATCATTGTATTTTGATATTTATAAAAATAAAGGATGCATAATTTTTCCCCAACTACAAATAATCGTTTTCTTTTCTCTAATTTGAAAAGAGTTTTTCCCTCACTCAATACATATTTTTTTAAATTTCAGGACGCATATGCTGAGCCAGGACAGGACACAAGAAATATTGCTGGACTAGAAGTTGTTGTTATCGTTCAAGATGTACAGGATGTGCCGCCAGTGTTCACAAATGCGCCGCCAGTAACAAAACTTCAACCAGGATTACTTCCAGGAGATAAGGTAAAGAACTGAGAATACTATATAAATTGAAAAAATAAAAAATAAAAAATCCCTCACGTAGTCAGTATTTGCTTCTTCCCAATTTTCTGTGGTCTCGGTTTTTGAGACCCAGACGAAGAAACATTTCAAGCTCCAATCAGACACCATATCGTTCCTTTTCAATTTAGACTGCGAATAATGAAATAAAATGAATTTTACGTTAATAGATTCTCCAAGTTCATGCCGAAGACGGTGATAAAGGCAATCCACGGGAGATTAGATACGGGCTCGTCTCGGAGGGGAATCCATTTACTTCATTCTTCGATATCAACGATACCAGTGGTAAGTTTTAATTATATGTACATTGAAGCTGCATTTTAGCCTTCAAGGGTATCTGTCCAGTGCGGCTTGAATTGAAACCCTTGAAAATTTTAAGAACCCTACCCTCCACCGTCACCAAAACCATTTAATACTTGGTGCTGATTCGAAAGGTAAAGAAGTTGACTCGTCACGCAAAGTCCTTATCTAGTTAATCGCTTCAGTTAATTAAGCATAAGAAAATGATTCGGTGCGATTAAATTTGTTACACTCAACGTAGCATCGTAGATCGAGCAGAGAGTTAATTTCAGTTACTTGAAAAGATACAGGGTGTGGTTTACTCCCTGTGGTTTTCGAATCGCGTTCATAGTGACAATAAATTAACCAGCAAATTCACTGATTACCCTTATCTCGTAACTCGGACGACTAGTGCACGTTGCGCAATCCGAAAGGAGGAATTGATGAGCTCAAGATGTGTTTAGCAGGAGGACGATACGCGCAGGTTTTACGATTATTGAACTAATCGGGTGCTCCGAGTCTTCATTACCCATTATGAGGTTATTTCTCCTCAGCTTGATTAGTTGCTCAAAGTTCATGTTGGATTGCTTTTATCACTTGCAGAACGCCATACCTGATGATGCCGGCCTCTACGGCTGCTCGGTTCCGCATGCAGCGATTGCGCAAGTAATGACTTCGATAGTCTCACTGACCCCTCGCAGGTAACAAATCATAGCACTTGAATTATTCAGGCAATGCACGATTGCAGGGCGTCTGCAAACTGCAATTCGTTTCTAAGCCTAACTTTTTAATTGAAGGTCCCAGCAAAAGGCAGACGGACTACTTTTCCATTTGGCGGAAACGCAATATAATGATTCTTAAACCATTTGCTTTATTAAATTCATAGAGCTGGCATACTTAATATTCTACACTTTAACTTCCTTCTTTACTTCCATAATAAGTCGTTTGAACAAGCCTTAAGAATGTTATTATTTCTTAAATATTAAGGTGGGAGAATTATAGTTTTATCGTGGCTTACACTTCTAATTGCAGTGTATTTTCAGCTCTTAATTAACACAATTATTATTTTACTACTTGATCCGTAACCGACGTTTTACCTGGCATTTTATTTGAAGAACCGTGTCATTGGTATAAAGCTTTATTTATAAAACACATCAAATTAACTTGAAAAGTTAAATCATAAAGCCGCCTCTTTTGAAAAAAAAAGGTACATGTCCAAATCAAAAGTTTATTAATATTTTATGGTTGAGTTTTTTTGTTTCTCAATACTGGATTCAGATAGGATCAGAGGCCACAGATGCAATAAATGCAATGGACCTGTGTAGCTTTTATAGTTTTTAACGTGTTATATGGTTTCAAATCGAATTTAATTATTTATTAAATTCTCATCAATTTTTACAAATTTTCCTTCGTTACGAAGTTTGAAACAAGGGTTTGCCATTTTCACGGAAACCCTTTCTATAAGAGCATTGCACGCTTTCGATTCACATGTGCGATTAAAAAGTAAGAAAAAGTACAAAACATATTATAAAAATTGTTTCTGTATAATTTAGTAGATGGCTTGCACCTTATGGCAGACTTGGCATTAGTGGGAGTAAATAAGACTACCTAAAAATGTCTTTGAAAAGTGGGAGCATTCTATAAACCCCCTTAACCTGCAACTAAGTCCAGCTTAGCTAGTAATTGTAATAGTAGATAGCATAGTATAGTGATAGTGTATGATGGATTTTTCAACTTTTTCCTCAACCTCATTAAAATGATAACTAATAAAAACACATAAATTCTTCCAACAAATAAATTATATCCAAGATGTAAGGAATAGACTCAGAAAATTTGAAATATTATTATATTACTTTGTTAACGTTGATATTATGCTACAATAATAATAAATAATAATTATTATACATGATTTTTGCAGGATATGTAGAAAATAAATAAAGCATAGTAACTTCATGCACGCGGGAAAAAACTTAATGAGTAGAAATATGACGTGTTATTAAAAAATATGAAAGTAATAAAAAAAAAGAAAATGAATTCCTGTGCCTTAATTTCCTTGGTTTTTTCAAGATACGAAAGGGGTTTTCACCTATTTCTGAGCCTCTAAGAGGACTCTTGGGTTCGTAGTACAAGACATCGCAACTATTTATTCGGATGACTATGTAATGAAATATACATATCTATAGATATATACATATGTTTTTTTTTAATACCCTATTTCGCGACATACCTATCTAACTTAACTTGAAAGCCCCATCTTAGAAACCCCTCGCCGGGGTTATAAAATCCGATAAAAGATCTAGAAATAGGTGAAAACACCTTTGGAATTGCGTAAAGTTATTTGCTAAAACCAAGGAAGATAAAGCACAGGGGCTCATTTTATTTATTATTTTTATCTTAAATGATGTATAATACAGCTGCTTCTTTTATCTATCCAGAACAATAAAACATTTCGTTGAACGAAGGCTTATTAAAATTTAAAATTATAAATTTATTGTGAAATCACAATTTTACAATAGTATACATATGCGATAAGACTGGAATTTTAAGTGCTAGAATTAAAATAATTCATCCAACTTCAATATTTATACGTAGACAGCCAAAAAATATTTTTTTGTTTTTTTAAATTTATATATCTTGAAAAAACCCTTTTTTTTATAATAAAACACCCAAATTAATTTAAAGTGTAAAGATAAAAGCTTACATTCAGCATAGTGAACATTTTTCAAAGAAATTGACTGTTATGGTTTTTAATTTCTAACTTATGGATTCAATATTAGCCCTTCTATTCTACTTTGCGGTGGAAAAATTGCCATGGCAAATTCATAATCAATTTGAGTATATTATTTTGGAAGATTTGTAATTTGTTTATGTGTGCGCGCACATTGAAACCAAATGACACCTCTGATATACAGGGTGTTCAGAGGTGGGAGGTCAATATTGCAGGAGGTGAAAGGTCAGACCGAGACAAGCAAAAAATCGTATGGGTGGGGGAGGGGGCATCTCGCACCGTTCGGCAGTTACAGGGTGATTCGTAAATCAGGATTTTTCTTTATATGGGAACCGCTCTTGTATTTTTATCTTTTTTTCTACGCATCGCAGCGGCCCCAAACTGATCTCAAAAAATTACTATTTCGAAGCACTTTCCAAAACGGTCAACACCACCCCCCTATCCCCAACCCCTTGCCAACAATCCCCCCTGGAAGTTGAAAAAATTAACTTTTATTTCACGATTTTTCACCTTTTGCCCCACTTTTCTCCGAAATTCATGTTATTAACATACCTACTTTTTATTTTTTTTAAGTTGCCTATCTAATTACCTTTCCAAAAAGGTGCAACATGCCCAGGTAGAAAGGGATTGCAAAAGTCCTGAAATTAAAACATCCTCACAGGTACCTAATTACTTTATTGCACCATAATGAAAAAAGTCGTTAAGTAAACAATTTTTATGACAGCAAGTTCGGAAATATTTATTTAGGAAACACAAGTACATAATACATTTTTATTTTTTCAGCAAAACAGTAATAAAATAATAAATGTAATCTCGTTAAATAGCGTTATTAGTTTATTATATCCAGTATTGACTCCTAAGTATCCTGACGCTCCGTTTCTAATACCTCCTATGAATTATGGTATAAAAATGGGTAAGTTTGAAAGGACATTGTCCACAGTTGAAGAAGCAAGCGATAAAACCGGGTGTTTAATAGAAAAAGTTAAGATAAAATGGCAGAATTCAGTGTTGAAAAGTATGCTGATATAATTTACGTGTTCGGTTTAGTAGACGGAAATGATAGTGAGGCCGTACAAGAATACCAAAGGAGATTCCCGAGTCGGCGTGTACCCGACAGAAGGGTATGTTCAAGGACTTTCAGAAGGTTAAAAGAAACCGGAAGTGTAACCGCCCCCAGAGCAGAAACGCGGTCAGGAACATCGGCCGATTCAGCGGACACCGACCAACAAATCCTCAACATCATCAGGAAAAGTCCTGAAATAAGCATCAGGTAGGTCGCACGATGGTTAGGATTGTCTTCAGGGAGAATTTGGACCGTTGTGAACAGAGAGGGACTTCATCCATACCACCATATCCCGGTCCAAGCACTAGGGAAGGAGATTCCGAAGGACAATTGCAATTCTGCACTTGGCTGTTCGAGTCTGACATTGAAAACGGAAGGTTTCTAGACCGAATTCTGTGGACGGATGAATCGCAATTCACCCGGGATGGCATCAAAAACTTCCACAACATCCACACCTGGTCAGATGTGAACCCACATAGGACAAGGTGTCGGTCCTTCCAGCAAAGATTTAGTGTCAATGTCTGGGCTGGCATCATCGGCAACCAGTTCATAGGACCCTTCATCTTGCCCCAAGTGCTGAATAGTCAGCTATATTCGGACTTTTTGGAGAATACCTTTCCGGATCTGTTGGAGGACATCCCCCTGGCCACCAGAAGCGCAATGTATTTACAGCACGACGGAGCACCTGCGCATACTAGGAACATTGTTAGGGCAAGGTTGAATGAACATTACACAGAGCGCTGGATTGGACGAGGTGGACCGATTCCTTGGCCTGTTAGGTCACCGGACCTTACTCCACTGGACTTTTTCTTATGGGGAAAGGTGAAGTTTACTCAAGACCAATCAACACCAGAGAAGAATTAATTACCAGGATTGGGACAGTAGCCACGAAAATACGGGAGAGACTGGCTACCATAGACCTCAAACGCGAAATAAGACGAAGGCTACGCATGCATCGAAACTGGCGGAGAACATTTTGAACAGCTTTTGAAGGACATACGTTTTAATTGTAATTAGTTTTCAAGCGAACAAAATGTATTTTTTAGTTAACTTAAGTATAATTTCTTAAAAATTCGAATTGTCATGATATTCTGTAAAAGGATTTTTGTAAATAAATTTTCGTATCCTTTTCCTACCTGGGCATGTTGCACCTTTTTGGAAAGGTAATTAGATAGGCAACTTAAAAAAAATAAAAAGTAGGTATGTTAATAACATGAATTTCGGAGAAAAGTGGGGCGAAAGGTGAAAAATCGTGAAATAAAAGTTAATTTTTTCAACTTCCAGGGGGGATTGTTGGCAAGGGGTTGGGGATAGGGGGGTGGTGTTAACCGTTTTGGAAAGTACTTCGAAATAGTAATTTTTTGAGATCGATTTGGGGCCGCTGCGATGCGTAGAAAAAAAGATAAAAATACAAGAGCGGTTCCCATATAAGGAAAAATCCTGATTTACGAATCACCCTGTAACTGCCGAACGGTGCGAGATGCCCCCCCCCCCCCCCCCCCCCCCCCCACCCATACGATTTTTTGCTTGTCTCGGTCTGACCTTTCACCTCATGTGCAATATTGGCCTCCCACCTCTGAACACCCTGTATAATGAGTTTGAGGGTTTTAGCTGTCTAATAATAGGAACCAGAAACTTGCATTCTATCTACAGAAAAGAAGAAGAAAGTAAAGAACATGGCTTGAGATTTACCTAGAGTAAAGATTTGAACTGCACAATTTTCAGATTAATTTTTGACCCAAATGTGGTTGTAAGTCATGATACTCAATTTTAAATTTTTGCTATATTACTAATGAATTATTTCAAATCAAGAGATAATTTCCTTATGTTTTGGATAGTCGCAGCTTATGTTAGTTTATTGAAATAGCATACATTTAAGTATAAAAATTACCTATATTTTACCTTTCGCTTTGGAGTCACTTTTAACGACTCTCGTCATAAATTAACGATAACCAGAATACTACGTTTTGTCATTTTTCGCCGCATAAGTCGTTTAAGTAGACTATTTATATAGAACAATACCGAATCCTCCTTATAGTGATTTTCGAAAAGTGACACGACTATGGAAATAGGGGTCTTTGTATTTCTTTCGAAACGATTATTTTCGAAATGAAAATATTAAGCTACGAAATATATGTGTGATACTGTTCATGACATTGGCGCTTATCTTTCACATGGAATGTTTCATAGGTATCTTACGCTGCAAACATGTCCCATATCATAAAAAATCTTTGTGGTTATTAAACAGTTATTTGTGAACCTATCTCATAACCTTAACATTGCGTATTACGTACCAAATATGTCTTCCAATAAATATATAAGTACACATTTCCAAGGTGCCTTTAAATAGCTACGGCTAACCACAAAGCAAAACTTACAACTTGAGGAACACGAATCAATCGGTAAGGTCAATAACACTTAATTCCTTTAATAGCAGCACAAAAAATCCCATGCATCACAGCAATGAATCAATCTGCAAGCGCGGCCTTCCTTCTAACATAAAACCGCATTCGGTGCTTGCAAAACCCTGGAGCCGAAGTCTGGACCCCGGTTAACTACTCCGCCGCGAACCACTTAAGCGGGCATCAAACAGCAGCATCCGAGCCTATTAGCATATTCTCGTTTAGTGAGCTGCTCCTAATCTCGTGCTTACCCTAATTTGCATTGTCCTCTTGGAGATGGTATGGGAATTTTCTCCAACATAAAGTGCGCATCTTGTGAACATCACGTCCATAATAATAGAAAGGAAGATCTTTGTCCACAATAAGTCCCTCAAACGGCGCTTTTACCTGGCTGGTAAGAAGGTAAGTGGATGATGCTGGATACATCTACACCTGTCCGAGGGCACCACCGTGGCGCTGACTACATCTAGCTGTCTAGTAGGGGCTACTTTGCCATGCTGCGCCGTGCCAACGTCCAACATCGCGATATTTGCAGAAGATGCGCGGAGGCACTTCTTCACGGCCGCTGAATTTATGGTATACGATTGTGAATCTGGGAAGGGTCAAGATCATTTCCTTGTCCTCAGTATCTTGCCCTCGTAATATGTGTGTCTTATGTCCCTTCGATTGGTTCGTATATCTCCATATGAGCATGTCTCGAACCGATACCACGTGACTAGTTAGCTACTTAACCGTGACTTGGCCGATGTCGTAAATTTGAATAAAATCTCTGGTTAGCTTATGTTGGCATTTCTCATAGGCCGGCCCGACAACGACCAATGTATCCGCCGAGTATGTCGCCTTCTGTCTTCAGTTTGACTTCATCTGATTGTGTAGTATAAGTTGGTGCACGCGCGCGGGGGAAAAAAAAAATCTAAAAAGGCACCTTAAGATACAAAATCCCCAGCTCGACGTCTCCTCATGGATCTTGTGGCCACTACGATCCCGAGACCCTAAACAGACTATACAACCTGCAATTGAGTTGTTCTCTTTGCGCGAATACGTAATTAACTTTTGACCCTGTGGGATAGTGTTCCCAGAGGATCATTTCTCTACTATTCCCCGAGACTCTCCGCTTTCCTAGTAAATTTAAATGGTTCTTGTTAATCGGATGCCATGGGCTTCAGGAATTCCTCAGTTATTAGGGATAATTTCCTAGTCAATCTTCCCGAACGTTGCAATAACTCGAATCGCTTGTTAACAACGTTCATCGTATTTTGCTGCCGGCAAAATAAGCACAGAATGACATTTCCAACAACTCCAACAAAAGGAAAGAATAATTCTCCTAGAATCTTACTGCAATTTCCCTGATGGCCTGAAGACTTAAAAATTAAGTAAGTGGGAACAAACAACATCGATAAATTCTCACAGTGATATTTGTGAAGGAAAATACTAAGTAAAATAATTCAAAAAGATAAAATTATTCTGTGCAATTTATATCACAATGGTTCTCCCACAATAATACATAATATAATGCAGTATTTTTCAAAAATTCTAAGGAGTTTCTACTTAAGAGGGCGGAAAAACAATTGTCTTTAATCCGCACTTATGTTAATAAATTTTCCAAAAATAGAAACAAATTTGTTTTGGGGGTTGTTGACTCCTACATATGTACTATTCGAAACTGGAAATAAAATATCGAATATTCAGTTTAGCATACCCTTATATAGTGAGGTTCAAGATCAATAAATTGGCTTAAATTGAGTTTGAGGTCACTTCACGGATTTTAATTAACCTTTCAAGGAACATTCATTTGTGGTCCAAATTTACAAATACGTATATTACGCGTACTTGTATAATACTACCCGAAATATTTAACGTTTTTCTATATTTTTCCGGAAAATTGTAGAGATTCCCTAACATGCTAAAATATGATTTAACTTTTGTTCAACTCGCTTCGCAATGGGGAGTTTTTTTCTTCGCAATGAGAAGTAATATTTTCACACCTAAACTAATAAAAGAAAATCGTTTTCACTTATTGATTGTATTTACTTCGACAAAAATGTCGTCTTGTCCGTTGGAGTTGTCGTCCTGGTATAACGAAAAATTTCATCGTACCCTGTTTATAGATTAAATTATATGCGTTTCCCCATCTTTCTTTTGTAAATCACTTTGAACAAATCGTGAAAATAAGGACACAATTTTCCGTATTTTTGCTTGGTTATTTAACATAGAGCGCGAGCAATTATTACAAAGTTTTTTATGTATATTGTGTAGGCATATGAAATCTTTAACACATGTAAGAATTAGGAAGGTGCTCCTTTGTACTTATAGTGAAAAATAAACGAAATCATGCTTTACTGAGGTGTAAGAACATATGTTATGTAGGCAGCATGAAATTTGTATCTTCTCCGTTTGTGTTGTTTTGTTATTATCGGTTATTAGTTGATTTTACATACCATATAAAGTATGGTAGCTTGTTTTTCAGAGATTTCTATAACTTGTAATTCCAGTTGCGTTTCTTCACTTTCAGAACTCAAGTCTTCAAAATATCGAGATAAAATTAGTTCCCCGAATTTATAAATTATTATAAAATTATTAAAAGCTAAGCAGTTATTTAAATTTTTTTAAAGAAGTCTTTATAGAATTCTTGTACTACAATAGCTAAAATCAAGTAATAACAGATAATAACAAAACAACACAAACGAAGAAGATAAAAGTTTTATATATAAAACTTTTTTGAGTTCTTATAGTTTGTAAATTAAACTGGTTGTGAAGTAATATCTCAAAGGACATTTACATAGTTATAATTGCATTAAATAAATAGCATAAATAGCATTCGGAAAAATTGTAACCGTGTTCGTACAACACGCTAAAAGAGGCTCATATAACAGCTTTATTATTAAAGAAGGTTATTTTAAATATAACAAATAAGTTAATCGGTTTAGACTGAGAACGGTTTATGTGCATGAATAATCTAAGTGACTAACAGAACACGGATTCATATAACACCGAACCCATCTACCGTGGTATAGGGGGTCTACTGTATACTATATATAAGTATGTATTTTCCTTAAAATAAAAAATTCAACCATTAAATTTATTTGTATAATTTAATCTAAATAAAGTCTATTTTGAATGAAGCAATATAAATATTTTATAATTTAATTGTAAAATAATTACTATATAAAAAGCCTTCACTTAAAATTACATAAAAAACTATTTGATATTTTAAAAATTATATCAATTTTCGTACACAGTCGAACGTCCTAAAATATGCCGGCTACATGCAAACGCTTTCACACAAACAGGCCGCACCGCAATGAGTTAAAATGTTAGTTATAACCGCTACATAACATTTTTAATTTAACCCTTAAATTAGCGATTTTCCTTTTTATTGCGAAACAAAATATATTTGATAGTATTTAAAATATAAGTCAAATAAAAAATATAAAAAAAATATTTCATAATTTGTTTAGTATATTTATTTCAAAAAGTTAATTGTTGTTTATAAACTACACTGCGCAGCCACCAGAAATGATGAACTATGGTAAACAAATCCAAAGTAGTATTTAAACAAACTTATATTATTTAAAAACAGTTCTATGTAATAAACAATAATATTTATTTCATATTCTTACCTGCAAACTTCATCAGAAAATTCTGATAAAAATCTTTATCTACTGCCAAAACTTCCGAACATTAGTAGTTGGCACTTTGACAAGGCCATAGAGAGGGAAAAAAAATAATTAGCTATGTTGCTAATACACTGTTTTAATTTCCTAATCAAATGTTAACCATAATAAAAAAGATAATTTCTAAAAAGTTGGTATATCCGATATATTTATATAACATTTTACTGTCTGCTATTTTAAAACAACACTGCGCATTTAAGGGTTAATAAAGAGAAATTGCTTATTGTTTTTTATAAACTTAAAGGTGTTTTTTTGATTAAATTTACATGTTGATTAGTATTGTTTCCCCCCTCATTACAGCAATTATTGCTGTACAACTGTTTTCCGAAATCCCGACAAACTAAATCCATTTAATCTCATCGTATATATTATTTACGTTAAGCAATTAACCAGACTAAGAATATATTTGTGCTGGGTCTAGAAAAGGTTCGATTTAAGCTCTAGTTCACTGAAAACAGTCACGAACAGTCGTCTTCCCGTATGCAAAGAGGAAAACGTCGCTGATTCGAGGCTCGCTTGGGAATCTGTAACCTCTGGCCATTTACATACAAAATTGCCATAAAACATGGTCATCCCATTCCCTGGGACCGTGTTGCGTGAATCAAGCCCATCATCGTTTGACACTGGGCCCCACTGGAGTCCGAGTGCCAGTCAGCGGGCCTGTCGATCGATGGCCATTGGTTCTGTTCGGAGTACGCGTCTTGGAATGCTGCCCAAGGAACACACGACACTCTGTCAATCACCTTCGACCAGCCGCAGCTATGTAGGCAGATAGATATGTGGCTATGGGATCGGATCGGGTTGCCTCTGCGGCTTGTACCTTGCAAATTCATTTGAATACATCGGATGCAGGTACTCCTTCGCACCTAGACGACACCTTCGAACGCGAACCACCCTCGGTACGCCGCCGCAGTCCCAGCCGCAGACTCAATCTTACGATTGACGAGAAATGGCATTTGTCGCAGGGCGGCGGTTATCTGCGTAAAGAGCCTTCGGGGCCCCGAGTGGTCAGTCGATGGAAAACCTGTAGTAAAATTTGCGACATGGGCTCCGGACGAAAGTGGCTCACACAGCTCCTCTCGGAATTTATGCAATAATCATAAAAATGGAAACGTGATAAAAGATAAGGGACTCATGTACTGCAAACGTACCGGACAGAGGTGGAGGCGCTGTTGTTTAACAAAATCGCCCTTCGGCTATGATTCTAAATTCGAGTTAAAGGCTGTGGAACACAGCACTGCTGCTTCTGCGAGATAGGGCGAATATTTGCAGCCAGTCGTTTTACATGTTGCAATAAATTGTTACAAGTACAACACCGCGTTGGCTTATACATAGACTATTTAAATTTACCGTAACCAAGTATGCTGACTTATGTTTTACAATTAAAGTAAATTGGCAACGAAGAAGAAGGGCTTCAATAAAATTCTCACTTCCCTATGGTACTTAAATTATATTATCTCAATAAACATAATTCTTTTCTATATAAATTAGTTATAAAATTGGATGTATCAAAACGGAAATCCTTGTAATTCTTTGATTGGCTTTCACAATCAAGTTTATTGATTTTTAAGGTCTTTCGTACAAGACAAGTATTGCGCAATGCGTTGCCAGGAAAAAAATTAGACCCAGCTTTAATTGCCCATGATTTTCATACATATCTACTAGTATTATTGATTATTACTAATTAAACCAACTATGTTCTACTTTTTAACTTAAGTTTAGATTAAAAAAAGTTATATAATCTAGAAATCTATAATGCTATTGACAGACTAAACCTCATTATGACGAAGAACGTCATTATGAGCTTCATCGTAATGATGTGGTGACACATTACTCGTACGTAATTTCCGATTGTCAACTTAACGTCTGGCTTTGTAAAATTATATTCAATTTTTTGAGGGATATTTTGTTGAGCGTTTTAGTGAGCAAATTAATTTATGTATAACAAAGTACATAAATAAAAAGAATTTATAAAAAAGTAAAGTGCAATAGAAATGCCAGCAAAATCTTAAAAATGCTATGAGACATTTACAAAGGAGAAATGCCTTAATTACTGCTCTTCAGATCAATTTTTCGAGAAATTTGGCGATACGCAATACCACTGGAAAAACGAATTGGTATTGCTTTGTACGCTCTGGGATCTTCTGCGGAGTACAGAAGTATATTTTATATATTTGGAGTTGGTAGGGCTACAGGGGGTGAAATTATCCTTAATAAGTCCAACAGCTCCAATGACAGAATACGAAATTTGACAGCAAATCTGGTTGAAATGTAGTAGATTTTCAGTGAAATCGTAATAAATCCTACGTAATTTTGTCGCAAATGATGTTCCTTTTACATCATTTTGATTCGTCATTATGAGCTGTTTTTTCTTCATAATGACGTTGTACCTCATTATGAGGTATAGTCTGTCAATAGCATAAGACCCAGAACTTTCGTAATAGTTTTCCTGTAAACTTCGAATAAGGCGTTATAGTCGCCGATTTTTTTAAATTTTACGTCTAGTAGCTTGGGAAATAAGACGAGGGGAGTGCTCTACTTTCGCAGATTTTTCAGGGTTAATAAGATGTATTACTATGCCAAATTTCAAGAATCTACGTCGGATGATTTCTGAGAAAATTAACTGTGACAGACGAACAGATACGCGAGTTATGTTATAAGATTCCCCTTTTTTTCTTTTGGAGGTACGAAACTATAATTTAAAAAAATTTACTCACTGCGTAATTCTATTCCATGCATTCAAAAGTCTCTTAACGATTATAATCTTTTTAAAGATATTAATTTTGTCCTGATGTATTTTCCTTTGTATAGTTTCCTTTCGTTGTTATTTTTAATTCTCCCTTTCTTCTTCTTACTTTTTGCATGATATAATTTTCCTCTGTTTAGTTTTTCCTCGACATGTATGATATACATATATTTTTCTTTGTTTCTGCATTTATCCTAAAACATTAAAAACTCTTAACAAATTGAAGAACAAACTGCAACATTCAAATTCAAAATAAGAGAGTAAAGCAAAGCTAATGTGCAATGCAAAAGTTATCAATTTGCAAACATTGATTTCTTTAATCAGATAAATATTCTTATTTACAATTAAATGTATGAATAGATCTATTAAGCCACAACCATTATAGCACTACTACTACTACTACTAATTATTTATAATTAAGAATAATTTATCCTGCAAATATTCATCTGAAATATTACCACGAATTTAAATAAAATTTCTTGGTACATTGGTATTTTGGGATCACTTATATCGATTCTGATATCAAAATGGATTAGTTAAACATTGCGAAACTAATATAGTGGATAGTCTTTCACGACTATTGGTTTCTAACGTCTCTACGAGTTACTTTATTGAATTCTAATATCAAAACTGTAAAAATCAAAATGATACTTATATGGTACAATTTCTACAATAATTTGGTAAATTTTAGCCATTTAGGCCGCCATTTTGCGTTTTTCAATTTCGATTCACCATATTGGATCCGTCATTTTGAATTTCGAAACTAAAAGCATCCTATATTAAAGCCTGGTGTAATATATCATATACATAAATAATACATTTCTGGAACAATATCCGAGCAAAATACAATTTCGATACCATTGAATGCGCATACATAGAGACGTGGTTTTAAAAAATTATAGAAAAATATAATATTACTAGCTGGCCCAGCAGACGTTGTACTGCCCTTTCCGGTACATTTTCATTATGCCCTGTGCGTCGACCAATATGTGATCGTGTTCTTTCTTTTCGCATGTTTCTACAAATAATAAAATTAATATAAGAAAACAGTGTTTCCGTTTCATACCCCTAATTAATTTATTGAACAAACTTACACGTTGTTTAATATTGAGTAAACCGTTTTACAATTCACAAATATTGGAAAATTACCCGGTTTCATCCGACGTTGGGTAAATACTTACTAATTAAAGATTTCTCAAATGTTCTAGTTTGTTATATTCTAGAAATTGATTCAACCCGAAAACCCCTTTATGGATCCGCCATCTTGAATATTCAAATCTTGATAATATTTAAAATTAGTGGCATTAACACAATTATTGTACCAAATTTCATTAAAACCCGTTGAAATCGAGAAATTTTTTTTATATATATTGGGTCCGCCATCTTGGATCTAGAAATTTTGATAATTAGATAATGATCAAAATTAGTGGCACCAAAAAATCCTACTAATTTTCATGTAAATCGGTTGAAGCCGAGAAATTTGCATCACCATATTGGATCAGCCATCTTGGATTTGGTATCAGAATAATCATTGTATTAATTTTCATTAAAATCAATTGTAATCAAGATATTTTAATCATGGTGACATTCAAAATCAGTGACCTCAAGATAATCATTGTACTAATATAATTTTCATTCAAATCCGTTGAAATCGAGAAATATTGGTCGCCATATTGGATCCGCCATCTTGGATTTGGAAATTTTGGTAATATTCAAAATCAGTGATCTCAAAAGAATCATTGTACTAATTTTCATTTAAATCGGTTATAGTCGAGAAATCTTGGTCGCCATATTGGATTTGTAAAAAAATTTAGGACTAAATGTATTTTTTAATGTGTGGTTTAGACTAAAGTTCAGCGCGAATAAAATAATCTTCCCCTTTGGCTTTATCATAATCGAGTAATAAAAAGTGTTTCATCAAAATCTTAATCGCTACTCAGGGTACTAAATAAATTATAGGAACATCCTTTACCTTTCTCGATTATTTCAAACATTCATCAAAATTCTAAATTAATGGGTGACTTTAATCAAATCGCATAAAACAAGTAATTCAACAAAAAACCACCCTATCAACAGTCCAGCAAAAATCACGAATACAAAAACCGCCAGATCACCAGGAAGCGGGTAAATTTGCATATTCATGTCGACGAGTCCCTTCGGCCGATTATTTAAGTAAAGAATCTGAGAGTTGTACCCCGTAATAACGAAAAGTGCTTTCACCCGGGGGTAATTATTGATTTTCCACTTGGGAGCCTCTTACTTCCGCAGAGGCCTGCTGTGGCTTCCAAATATGCACGGCGTCTTTGTGGTTTTGTTACGTAACCCATTTATTTGCGACTGGAGCAAAAACCTCTCTTACACTCTATAAAAGGGTAAACGAACTCGCGGTGGCTATTTCTGCCCGCTACAAGCAAAAATTTGAATGGACTCCAAAGTTGGGCTCGCCCCGAACTAGCTACTTTAGCAAGTATAGTTTAGAACATCGCCGCTCTTTCTTCAGGTGAAGGTGGCTCAAAACTTTGAAGAATAAGAATAGGAAACAACAACACTAAGGGCGATGGCCCAACTGGTGCATAATTAATCTACAGGGCAAGGTCCTGCGAGCCGAGTCCCAGGCGGCGTGCTTAATCACTTCTTTACCTTCGTCTATAATCACACGTTGGGTCTGGCGGCTCCGCGGCCCAATAAAAGTCCTCGCTGCGCTGCAATGAAAGTAAAATCGTGAAAAACAGCAAGAGAAAAGAAAACCGAGCACGATATCCGATTACAACACTGTTGATAACTGGTTTGTTGGCATTTTTGCGGTGTTACGTGTACCCCATTGCGTCCTAAATATGTGGCGCGCCAGAAGCAGCAACCATCCAACAATAGCAGGAGCGGAGCTCCCAATGTCCAGCGAATTGCCCGCTGGAGTTTCCAATAAACGAGAGGTAATCAATGTCTCATTTAATTGCAGGTGAAATATTCCTTCTGCGACCTCTGGACGAGATAGCTGCTATCACTCATGTTGGCGATCCTGTCCTATTGACTGTAATCGCCGAGGAGGTTAAGGTTGCTCGTGATGAACCCCCAGCCATGGCATCCACTGTGCAGCTTGCGTTCTTCCTGCCCGAGCGGAGCAATTCACCGCCATACTTTGAAAATGATCAGTAAGTCTTTAGATATTTTAAGAGATTTCGCTCTCCTCGCCTCGATCAATAAGGAAGATGCAAGGTGAATGCCAAGATGAAGATGTGCAGAATAACCAAACGTGGAAGCACGCATAGAGTGCTATTAAGCCTTACTAAGCCTCAGTTTAACTCTTTGAATGCAAAGGAGCGATACATAGGTTTTGCACTCCAAATTCACCCTTTTACAAGTAAAATTCATCCTTCTACAAATCAAATTCATCCTTTTGCAAATCAAGTATTTCTACATAAATATTTATTTAAAATAACGTCAAAGTAACTTAATTATAGAAATTTTTTAAGGGTTAAGGGGTACAACTAGTGTGACTGCTTAAAAAAAGAGGTGGTTTTCGGGAATTTATTGTATTGAATGTTTTGAAATTTTGAGGATATATTTATTCATAAAATACATTAGTAAATGAACTACAAAAACTATTTAAGTTTCAAAATTTGAGATATTATTGAAATTTATTTTTTTCTTTTATAAACTTTTATAAACTTAGATATATATTGCAGAGATCAATAAAGTTGCTTTAAGAGATCTATTTAGGAGTATTGGTCTTCCATATTTTTGTATATAATATATATGTATATTAGGGTGCTTTTTTTTTCGTGACTATTTTTTTTTTTCAGTCCCACCTCGAAATTTTTTGGGAAATACCTAAACAAAACTTCCCTGAAAATTGGTGCCCTTAATATTAATATTTAGTACTAGACCAAGGCGTATAAAGATTTCCCATATAAAATACACGTAAACTTTCATTATTTTTCTTCAAAACTCTACAGCTCAGAGGCATTTTATGGTACAATCTTGGTCAATGGTCGGGTTTCTTCAGAATTGAATGCTCTACAAATGTGTCCATTACGGTGTAACCCTAACTCCCACCAGCGAGGTAGTACGGGTCACTAACCCCAGTTTTTCCATGAAATTCTCCCTTTTTACCCCTATCTCGTAAACAACAAGGGGTACAGAAAAAATGAATATGACAAACTTGTAGGAAATTCAATTTCCTACAAAAAAGTTCTGAACACCAAATCGAAAATATCGATATTTCTTGAGATATTGGGCTTTAAAGTTGAGGTAGTGTGGAATTTTCATGGATTATTGAGCTAAATTTTAGAACCACTACCTCAACTTCAAAGCCCAATATCTCAAGAAATATCGGTGTTAGCGATTTGGTGTTTAGAACTTTTTTTAGACAATTGAATTTCCTACAAGTTTGTCATATTCACTTTTTCTGTACCTCTTGTTGTTTACGAGATAGGGGCAAAAAGCGAGAATTTCATGGAAAAATTGGGGTTAGTGACCCGTACTACCTCGCTGGTGGGAGTTAGGGTTACACCGCAATGGACACTTTTGTAGAGCATTCAATTCTGAAGAAACCCTACCATTGACCAAGATTATACCATAAAATGCCTCTGAGCTGTAGAGTTTTGAAGAAAAATAATCAAAGTTTACGTGTATTTTATATGGGAAATCTTTATACGCCTTGGTCTAGTACTAAATATTAATATTAAGGGCTCCAATTTTCAGGGAATTTTTGTTTAGGTATTTGCCACAAAATTTCGAGGTGGGACTAAAAAATAAAAATAGTCGCGAAAAAAAAAGCACCCATTGTATATATATAAACTCCTAAATGCAGTGAGGGAATGACGAATTTTAACTAAAACTACAAAAACACCGGCAGAAATCGAATACGGTGCGGGAATGATTTTATTTGGCGGGACATATGTAAAATAGATTTATCGTATATATCATTGTTGTAAGATGGAAGCTTTTATAGACAATAACAAAAATCTTTCTAATATATTAGCATAATTTTATTATTAAGAATATTGATATATTTGAGATGAATAGGCATTTTACTAATTTTTTGAACTAAGGGAGAAGGTGAGGGAATGACTTTCACGGTAAAAAAGTTGCCGTATCTTTTTTTTCTTTAGAGGTAATACGTTTTCTTTTTAAACAATAGTGGTATAGACAGCGTGCATTGAAATAAAAAAAAAGACTTATGTAGTTAATGCATATGACTCGGCACTAATGACTCGGGAATCAAATTTCGAAATGTGATGAGAAATACCCTATTACATAATTACATTCCTGCCATATCAACAAGAAAACTCAAAAAACATCGATCTTTTGAAAAATCTAATTACCCCGAACTCCTTAAGTTATCAGCTACAGGCTAGGTTATGTATGTATAAATAATCTACATACAATTTGCATACATACTATGGATCTATGTTTTATGTTTGCAAACAAGTACTACCTGGTACTCTTGTGCAAATAAGCCAATGAAGAGAGCTTAACATTATACGACTATTTTACATAGCTCTTGTAAAATACATCTAGATATTGGCGGTTGTACGCAGATAAGTTATTAGACAGGATTGGATCCATAATCCCAAAAATCAATATATTGAAAATTAAAATAACTATCGAAAAAAGATAATCTCAAAAACAGAAAATCTCGAAACTAATGATAAAAAATGACACAAAATCTAATATATTAACATTTAATATAAATACTACGTATTACGAAGGATTAGCTATTTTTCATTTAGGCCTAATTTTTAGATTTGAGTTTAATCGCAGTTTTTGTTATTAATTTAAAAACAATTTTTCGATTCCGGTATAAACCTTTGTCATTTTATATTGATTGTGGATGGCAATGTAATTATTTATAACAATTTTTATAATTCATGACATTATCACTAGTTTTGGTTGCTGCTTGCTTTAAAATTCGTTTTACATCAAATAAATCGCATATTTTATGATTAGGGATTTTGTGGTTTTATAATTTCAAGCTTTTGTGTTTTTCAGGATTTTGATATCTTAAGTTTTAATTATTTCAAGCTTTTGGCGTGTTCCACTTTATTTACTTTGTAAAATTTTAACTAAATTTTTAAGTACAATTTTTTGAAACACGCTATGTAAAAACATCTCCAATGTAATTTAACGTAACGTGGCTCCATTCTGAAGATTGAAAGAGAATTTGAAGAAAAGTTTTTAAATTTGAATAATTTTTAGTTCTAAAAGAGGAAATCTATTAAAAAATAAATATAATATATAGTATATTTTTTAATATTCTGTGTATATCTAACTTAAAAAGTTCTAAAATTTCGTATGAACCAGGTACAGCTGAATTCCTTGGAATAATTTTTGAAATATTTAATTTACTATGATTCGAAAAATGCATTCATTTTTTGAGACCTAGATGATAGAGTGGCAAGAATAAGTTTAAAAAAAATCAAATCGTTCATAAATTGTTTTCCTTGCAGCTACGTTTCCCGCATAGACGAGAATGCTCCTCAAGGAACGGCTCTAACGTTTATGGATCCCTACGTACCAAGAGTCTACGATGATGATACAGGAAAAAATGGGGTGTTTTCACTAACCCTTCTCAATAACAATGGAACATTCGAGATAACTCCAAATGTTGCAGAAAGAAGTGCTTCGTTTCTAATTCGTGTCCGCGACAATCAACTTCTCGATTATGAGGAAAGACAATCTGTTGAATTTCAGATTTTAGCCCAAGAGCTGGGACCAGCTACAAACCTTTCGGCAATAGTGAACGTGACCGTTTACGTTAACGACGTTAATGATAATCCTCCAGTGTTCGCGGAGTCAATTTATACAGTGGAACTACCGGAAAATATGACAGTCGGGACCAGAGTCGTCCAGGTAAGCAAGCATGCATAAATTTAGTAAGATCAAAGCTCTAAAGGATTTCTGTAGGTTCAAGCCGAAGACGTAGACACCGGGATGGGTGGACGAATTCGTTACACCCAAATCTTGGGCTATTTGAATACGTCTTTGAATTTAGACGCCGAGACGGGTCTGATCACCGTTTCGACAAACAATCATGGATTCGACAGGGAGGTAATGCCTGAATATCATTTATATGTTGAGGCCCGTGACAATGATGGCACGGGAAACAGGGCTCAGGTCCCGCTGATCATTAAAATGATCGACGTGAACGACGAGAGCCCGATGTTTGAGAAATCTGTCTATGAATTCATTTTGGGATCAGACCTACGGAGCTTCACGACGCCCGCGTTCATAAAGGCGGTGGATAACGACGCTACACCTCCGAATAACGAGGTGCGGTACGAAATTATTAACGGCAACTACGAGAACCAGTTCGACCTCAACAAGCTAACTGGAGAGCTAACAATCCGGGAACAGATCGTGTTGCTATCAAAACGCCGTCAGCGACGTCAAGTCACTTCAACTGATACGAACAGTGACGTCTTCGTGCTGACTGCACGGGCCTATGACTTAGGAGTGCCCGTCAGGTTTTCGACGACCACAATTCGAATTTATCCACCCGAGAGCAGGGCACGAAGCGTTACGTTCGTCGTGCCGGGATACAATCCGGATCGCAAGAAAACAGAAGAGACACTGTCCACTGTGACGGGCGGTCAAGTGATAATACACGATGTTCGACCCCTGAATGCTGATGAGCCTGGGGCTAAAAATTTGGGGGGAGACATCAAGGAGAGGTAAGAACCTACATCGGTCAATCCATAAAAAAGGGCAACTTCCAAAATACATCAAAACTAGCTCTGAAGCTGAATTATACAACAGGGCGCGGCGCGATTTTGAAACATTTTCGAAGTCGCCCTAACTGAGCTTTTTCGGTTGATATGATCGATTTTTTATTCTCATTTTAAGAGCAAGAAAATAGAATAGCTCTTTAGCCTATCATCTACTTAAGGCTTTGAAGATAATATTTGAAAAAAATGTATAACTTTTATAATTAAAAACTATATATATTTCAAAACTGGAGCATTTCGTGCCGAACAGACAGGAAAACAAATTTTAGTTTTCCGATTTTGATTTTCTTTAGATATGTTATCTAAGCATACACATAGTGTAACCAAATGAAGGACTTTTTTATATTCAATAAGTTCTCTTTTGTAATACTATTAGTACCTTTTTACTAAAAATCATAAAAGTTAATTCTCGACCGAGTTGAAAATATATTACATTAAAGTTGCAGAAAATCGTTAAAATTACAAGCTTGCGCTCCGCTAGTTCTAGTGTTAAAAAGTAATATTTAAGATTTTTATACAGCAATAAAATTTTATTTTTTTAATGAGTCAAATTGGCTCAGTCCGTCAAACTAGTTTTAAAAAAGGAGAATTTTGAGAAATAATTGAAGAATGACATTTTTTTTTTAAATATAAAATTTATACTTTCAAATGCGTGTAAATAAACACAATTTTTTTCTATTAATTTTTTTGAATTTCTGTTCTTAAAAGTTAATAAAAAAGCACCTGTTATTTTCGAAATTCCTTTCAACATATTGTTTAATAACTCAAGTACACTTAAACATTATCTACAAATACATGGAGAATAAAATAAAAATCGATAAGAACCGAAAAATTGTACAAGTTATTTATGGAATGACCGACGTGACCCTTTAAATTAGTCGCTAATCAATCTTTTCCCAATTTAGAAGCGTGGTGACCGCTACAGTCCTATATGACGGAAACTCGGTTGTCGACATATCACAAATTCAACAGAGACTGTCACAGCACAACAGCTCCTATGCTATCATGACACGGGAGGATCAGATCGATGTAAGCTTAAGATCATAATCCGCTTAGATCATGTCCATCCGAATCTGGCCCTCAAATATTTTCTAATCGAAAACTTCAATTTCTCTTATCCCTTTCAGACGGTGTACAAGGCTGAGAACAAACTTTTATTTTGGTTGCTAATCCTCTTAGCCGTGCTGATCGCTATTACAATTTTGACCCTACTCTTCTGCTGTATATGCTCGTGGTGTCCGCTTTATGGTGCGACAAGGTAAGTTCTTTATGCTTCAGCCCTTCGTCGATGCTTTCCATGTTATAATTGATGTGGGATTTAAGCAAGCCGCGCTGTGAGGGGCATAAATTCGCAAAACAAACTCAATTATTTAACAAATGCCAGCCAATCACACCGCTTTTAACCAATGACTTGGTCGTGGTTGCTCTATTAATGTTATTTGGTATATCACGGGAATAATTAAGTTTGTTTACCTCCCAGCTGAATGTTGTGTCATTTTGACTAAACGTTGTAATAAAAATTCCTTATTTTGGATCCAAACAACGTCTAACTAATTTTCTGGTTTCATTCTAACAAATTCAGGCCTTTCTAATCTGTGCTTTCATATATAAAATTTTTTTCGAATTAGACGAACTAGTCTTTAAGTAGTTTTTCGTATTGTTATTTCAATTCGACACACTATTAATGCCAAAATTTGTGTTGATTGTTTTTATTACATTTCTGATGTAACTATTTTCCAACAAAGTGAACAGAGGAAGCATGATCCTTTATAAAAATACAAATATGCATGAAATCAAACATATCAGTCCCTAGAAAAATTCTGATTATAGCCAAAATATGCAAAATAATAAACTAGCTATCGGGGAAGTCTATTCGAAGCCTTCAAAAGTAAATTCATTGTGCAATTTCATAGAAAAACAAATATATGTAACTAATTTTGTTCCTCTGTAACTTTTTAATATCTCAGAAAAACGTTTCAAACAAATTGCCCACCTCTTATTAAACTTCTCGAAGATATTTAAGCCACATTGTAGTTAAATTTTCAATTAATAAAGTTTTATCACAAATATATGAATTCACCACTTTGAATGTCTCCTTAAAAATTATTGTCTTCCTACTTGCGAACAAAAGCATAAAGAAAAGTAATTACGAAAATATCGTAGTAGTGCTATTTTGTCCAGAGGGTGAATTAATTAATATGTTTTTACAAAAGGTTCATATTTAGTTTTAAACTATACACTGACGTTCAAAATTAATTGATCACCCAACAAATCTGAAAATGTAAACCACTGTATCTTCGCAATAATAAACAGATTTGAATGAATAAAAGCTCATTCTGAAGATTATGCTTTCTACTTTCAAAATGGCGGCTGATAAACTAGAAAATTTCATTTTAAATTAAAAATTGAAGACATAAAACAAAAACCAGTATTTTTGGGAAAATCGAGTGCAAGCTTTTTGAAGTGGATGACGCCTGGCGGATTACTCTACGATGAATAGTTTATCAGTTATGGAAGCTCAAAGTTGAAAATGACATTTTTGTTTTGACAACTCATAAATCAGTTGAACATATTCAAAGAATTTTTTAAGAAAAAAAGTACTGTTTTAAACGAGAAAATATACCTGCATTAAAATACTTCACTTGTATTTTTCTTCAAGCCGACAGAAGCCATTAAACGTCACCAAAACTTAATGTATTAATTTGTTCTTCTATTTATTTACTCTAACTGAGCGATAGAGGATGAACAAAAATGTTCGATACATAGGTTCGAAAGTAGAAAGTACAATCTTCAAAATGACCTTTTATTCATTCAAATCTGTTCATTTTTAGCAAAGATACAGCAATTTGAAAATTTGGAAAATTTCCCGATTTTTTAGGTGATCTCTTAATTTTGAACGTCAGTGTATTTCCCAATTTTGGTCATAGGAAAATCACCAAGAATCAAATTTAAGGTAGTTGATGAAGCTACTAATTTAAGAAGAAGAAATCTCAGAACTACATAATAATAAAGACAAATATTTTTCCATAGTGAAATAGCAATTTAAATGTCACGTCTGTACCAATATAGTTCGATAGTTTTCAAAATTATCAGTTCAGTTAATTAAAACAAACAATAAAAAATAAATAAATGGTTTCCGAAATAATTAATCTTCAGGCCTTTAAAACATCATTATACCCTGCCTGGGAAAGAAGGATTCCTCAAAATATTGATACGAAAAGTAAAACCAACCGTAATAAATTACCTTCATTCTATAGATGATAGATCATGTGATCTGGCTTTGTATAGATCTAGTGCAATCCTAGATCAGCCAAGTCACTGGCCAAAAATCTATATTTTACGGAAAGAATAGGAGATCCGTCTTTAGTAGGCTCGGTTAGTCCATTTCATGTTCTTAACAATTGCCTTAATATATTTCGGAAGAGACCCTAACTGGATTCTTCATAAAGATCGCAATGCTTCTCCGTCCTGGAAAAAAATAAATTTCGAAACTTAAAATCTTTCGAAAATATGAAACTGATATATACTACCATGTTCAAAAAGAAAGGGAACCTTTGACCGTTCATTGTCATTTGTTGGATTGGTGGAATCTTCATTGACATTCTCTATAATTTGTGGCCTCATACATTGACATTTGTAGTAATCACAGCGTTCTGTTAAAATCATCTTTTTGCCACACTTCATTTTTTTGCGATTTTTAAAATGGATAAGAAAATATTTCGCTTGGTTTCTGGTTAGCGTGTTATATTCTGAAACCCACGTCTCGTCACCAGTAATGAAACATTTGATTAATATTTGGTCGGAATCAGCCTCGGAAAACATGTGTTTTGCGTTGTCAACATGGTCTCTTCCACTATTTTGCCACCAGGCTTGCAGCGACACGTCTCAAGCCCAATTGATTGACCAAAGTGCCTTGAATGGATCCAAACGAGATGTTTATCTTCTCTGCTAAACTTATGATGTTCAATTTGTGGTTTTCGGCCAATAATTGTTCAATGAATAATGAAGGAGGAACTTTTTCCTGTTTCGCTCGTACGATGTACACATATGTTATGATACTATCAGTAAACAAATAAAGTACATAATTACATGTGACCCTCATCACGAAATTTTGCGCTGTGTTAAACGAAACCATGTAACGCGAACATTACATACCCCAAAAAGATGTTTATTTACAAAAGCCAATAAGGGACAATTTAAAACACATTCATTTGATTAAGATACCAACGTAGTAAGTAATATTACAGATGCATAAATACACTACGGGCAATTAGCAATAATCAAGAAACATTGCATAAATGCAATGACGGATATTTAAGCATTAATAAAACGCTGTGATTAATACAAATGTCAATATATGACGCCACAAAGTACAGAGAATGTCAGTAAAGGTTCTACCAATCCAACAAAAAATAAGTATTATAATCGGATAACAGATGGCACTGTACGGCCAAGAGTCCCCTTTCTTTTCGATCACGATAGTATACCAACTCATAAAAGCATAACTATTTCTATGTGAAAATAGAAAGCTTTATATATAATAGTATACACTTTTTCGATTGGAAAAAATGCAGATGTCATACTATGACAACCGAACACAAGACATTTACATTTCTCATAGACATTTTTCCGACTAATTGAAATGTAAATCCAGAAGCAATCCACAATTTTGGTATTGAGAAAAAAAAAACTTCTAATATTATTACAATAATTAAGACGAATATTCGGGAGAGAAAGACTTGTTTGGCCGTGGAATTACTCAAAAATGTAACAACTGACCCCACATAAATTTTGTAAAATAAATAAACGCGTTGAAAAAAAAAATTACAATTAATTTTCTGTAATGGAACTCACACACTGAATTAATCCTAAACCAACCAATGTTTCTCTTTTCTTGTAGCAAAAGAGTTATTAATGTCAGTAATACTGAAGACGATGTTCATCTAGTTCATAGAGAAAAGGCAAATGGAAAAAAAGAGACAAAATCTGTTCAGGTAGATTTTGGTGTTATAATTTAAAATCAAGCAGAGTAAAAATGATTTTGTTGTCATTTGTGAAATATCCATTCCAAAATTGTTTTGCTTTTTTTATATATATATATATACATATTTATATATTCAACAAAACTTTTTGCTTTCATATTTTTGTTTTAATTTTTTGAATGAAAATTTTGATTGTGAAAAACTTCAGCACGCAAGGCAATGGAACTGTCTTTTGTATTAATTTTTTTTAAATTATTCACCTGCTTTTAGTTTTGCATGCTAAGAAAATAAATTCATACAAGCTTTTTTATGCATTTTCCGTTTTTTCTTTTCTTATTTATGTTTTGTGCTGCGTTTTTTTGTACTTTAAATAGTAAAATGTTGTGTTTTTTGTCCGGACAGGTCGCGGAATGGATGGGAAGGCGAGAAGCCTGGTCGGCGGAGAAATCGTCCGATCCAAGAACGAAACCGACACGCTGGGAATTCCGTGGACGTGGCAACTATAACGAAAACGTAGAACGAGAAATACAGGATGCTGAGGATTTAGAGGATGCAAGCAGGAGAGATGTTAGGTCAGCCCACGAGAGAAGGATTAAAATTAAGTAAGATCAAATGAAAAGATCACCAATCTAGCCCTACTAAAACCTAATTATTATTTATTTTTTCCAGGAACAATATTAAAGATATTCACACAGCCAAAGAATCTCATTTTCATAACTCGAGAACAAACCTAATTAATGATCGCGACGTTTACATTGAGGATGTGGACGATCACAATGAGCAAATCTATAGAAGGGAATCGAAGGCCAAACTGGCAGCTGAAGATCACCAAATTGATGATGACTCTATGCGACGGCACGAGATAGATAGAGGCAGCGACATTGAGTACGGAGTTGGTGGTGGCAGGGGGAGCATTAAGAGGCATTCGGAACAAGTATTGGGGAACAGGGAGCTCTATATAAAAGACGGTAATGCAGAAATCCTACAACTCATGACTCGTGGGAAGCAAGATGAAGAAAATATTTACATGAATGTGCCAACGACGAAACAGGCAGCTCAAATGGTTCAGCAACCTCAGTACATTATGCTGGATAACAGTGGGAAAGAAATCCTCATGAGAAGGTTCATTGAGGAGCAACCAGATGGAAAGCAGATCATACGGGAGCACTATCAAATTGTTCCAGGTGCTACTTACATCCAAACGATGCCGAACGAGATACAGACAGCGGCCAATGTGCCAGATATGTATGGAGCAAAGTCTGGACCCAACAGTGTAGTGTACTCACAGATGGAGCCCGAAGTTAAAGTCATCCACACACAGCCCGCCCAAAGTGCCGCCCCTGAGGATGACGAGCCCCAAATGCAGGCAGCTACTTCGACACAGTCACTCCATCATGAACTCGAAACCTCTCTGAAGCAGCAGAACGCTCTACTCAGGCAAATCCTCCTCGAAAAGGAGAAACTTGAGGAGCGATACAATCAAGAAATAGCTTTAGAAACTCAAAGTCTTCCATGCCAATCAATGGCAATAGCAACGCAAACGGATTGTGAAGCGGGAACACAAACTGATGTCCCATCCTATCCGGGAACAGAAAAAAGACGAGCCCGAAGTGAAAATGACGACTCTATGTCTGAGAATGAGTATGAATATGTTAGATATAGCCCACCAAATAGCCCAGATGGAGTTTACTGGATAAAACGTCGGCGGCTCAAAAAGAAAGCAAAATCAAAAAGTATAGAACGTCCTAGAAAACGGGTTGTAATGGTTGAAGAGGTTAAAAGAAAAATTAGAACTCCCATCAAGGAGGAAAGTGAAGATTTTACCGAGTTTAGAAAACGATCGCCACCGAAAAGGCATGCAGAGACGAAAACTAGCATGTTGAGGCGAATGAAAAACGAAGTTGTGAAACCAACAACAAAAACAAAAGTCACAAAATCACCCTCCTTGAGCAAAGACCTCCTTATGGAAATCTCAGATTCCCTAGACGAGCAGGCAAGTCCTGAGCCAAAAGAAAAGAGGAAGCACAGAATTCGAGTGAAGGAAGTTGCATACTATGATGACTCTGATGGAGATTCAGACGGGGATGAGATAGTCATAAGGCGAAACACATATTCAGCAGAAAGTATAGGTGGTCATTCAGACGGAGAAAACGATGGACCACGTTTAGAAATCCGAGTCACAGATGCCCGGAATAAAGTCTTCTCACGACAAGGATCTTCTACCGAACAACGTGAAGAGGAAACAGAATACCAAAGAAGATATTCGACAAAAAGTGTTCCTGTAACACCAGCCATAAATCCAAGGGTTTCTAGAAAAGATAGTAGATCAGAGAAGGAAACCAGAGCTCGTCGACGACAAACAGAATCGGAACCCCCAGCGATTAAGACAAAAGGTCCAGCACCGAAACCACCCCTTGATCATAGAAGGACGAAATTTGTAGAAGATCGCGATCGTGCTCAAAGCGAATCAGATCTGGCTCGTAGAGGTGTCGAAGATGACGACGATAATCAGGACAGCTCAAAGAATATTCCAAGGTATATGGAGTGGTATTACGATATGAAGAAAAATGGTGATAGTGGTGATAAACGGGATATGAGAGACTCGAGAAGTGAAAAAGCGAAATCAAGGGTTGGCACTAAAAAAATAGTCGGAGCTAGCGAAAAAAGAATTAACAAGAGCAGACTGGCAAAACAAGATGAACAATCACCCCCTGATGGAAAATATAAACCAGAACCACTACCTCGCAAATCACCTCCAAAAGGAGGTCGTCTCCTTAAGGAGGATGTGCTGTTGAACAAGACCCTTAAGCCGAAGATTGAGACTGATTCGAATCATCCACTGCTGCAGCATTCCGAGCATAGGTTTGAACGAGAATACGATCCTGCACCGGAGATCCCTGTTCCACCAACGAAGCTTCCCCACTACATGTACCCCGAAACTCCGCCCTATGTTGCTAATCGGGACGGTAAAAAAGGCGGCAAAGAGCTGAAACCGAAGCCCAGTCCGATTAAAGAGAACGAGGTCAAAGTTTCCAGCTCGAAAACCACTGTCTACATCGAAGATCCTCAACAGCATGGAACGGGCCAGACTCAGTCAAAGCAACTGAACGTATCCACCCTTGAAGATGATCATGACTCAGGCATAGCCATGAGCTCCCTCCTCAACACTATGGGCAGGAGGAATCCAATTGCTGAAAAGAAGAGCGTCTTCACGATAGCCTACGATGATGTCAGCCGGGTTAAGAAGATCCAATCGGGCAGCGATTCGCCCCAGCTGTCCTAAAATTTCAGTCGACCACTGTTGAATGTTTGTGCTTTCTTGTTGTGATAGCGACGTGTGCTTCAAAAGCGCATCAGCGTGTTTTTGTTTTTAAGGAGAACTAATTCCCTCGTGAACTCTTGGTGCAAGCTTTCATTATTAGGGTCCTACGGGAAACTTGCGACACTGAAAGTCGAGAGAAATTTTATATTTTGCTAGGCACTGTACATATACGAAACTGAAGGACTTTTAAGGTAGCTAGTAAGAGTAGTTGGTAGGCGTGTGCTAAATCTGGACCTATATTTATGTAGCTATAAAGTGTAAAGGAGAACGCGTACTATACTTGTGATGAACTAGGAAAATAGGCTTTCAGCCGACACTAACAATTATGCATTGTTTGAAAAATATATTTCTTTACAGAATGCTTCTGGAAATGGCCAAATAGGACCAAGAATAAATATTAATCTTAAATACCCTATCCTATATATTTTAAACTAGTACCTGAAACCATGTCATGAACATAAAAATTAAAATCCATTCACTTAATTACAAAATTATTATTATTATTGCTTAAAATTGCCTCCAAAGCTATTCTGAAATTGACACCTTTCGTCCAAAAGATAAACTTGAACAAATGATTTATATCATACGATAACTTCTCCCTTGTCTAAACAACTTATTAAGCAACACTGAGAATTTAAAATTGACATATTTTATAAAACGTAAAAGTATTAGTTTTTGAGCTGTTTTCAATTTATTATTTAATGCAGTGTTGTATTAAAGTATTATACGATTCGGCTCATTAATATTCATTTAATAATCTTTGTTATTTTGAAACATTCGAAACTAAAAAGGTTTTTTTTTAATTTGAGGACTGAATTCTAGAGTTGTTAGTAAGTGAATTTGACCACATTTTTCCAATCACTTTGTTAAATGGATTAATTAGAGCTAAATTTAATGGATCTAAAAATTAAAAATTTTAACTTAAATAGGAAAAATCCATTAAGGAAATATTATTTTCAAAAAATGCATAAACATGTGCTGCATAAACTGTGTAGTACTATTTTCCGTTTAAAAAAGTAAAAAAAAAATATTAAAAATAGACAAATTTACAAATGTAAATATTGAAACAACTGCCATAAATAAAAGAAGCACATAAGAAACGTGTAAATATATATAGTAAGAGTTAGTCTCCGTAACTAAGATCTTATTTATAATATAAATAGGATTTCTTATTCCACTACCTAATATATCTGTAGGATTTATAAATGTAATAACATTCTAGAGAACATAACGCCCTAAATTTACTTAGGGATCCAACTTTCCTACAAACTAACAAATAATATTAATTTAGGAGAAATAAAGTAAATGCATTTATAGAACTGGTGTTGCCATCAGGTGCCGTCCAACAAACATAAGGGGCAGCAGAACCCCTTAAGCCGCCATCGTTCCCTCTCTGTAAAAATAGCTCAGACAAGAATAATTGTAAATATATTTTTATAAATTAAGTTAAGTCTTTTATACATTGTACTTGTATATTTTAGACAAAGTGTACTTCAGATATACTCACGATTATTACGATATCCGTCCAATTCGTGCCGGACGGCTTTGTATTTAGGTAGACTTCGTATGAAAGTTTTTGTTGTTTTTTTTAGTTTTGAAATAAAGGTATTATTTTTAAACAGAAATTATGTATTTTTTATTAAAACTATTTCTTGTTCTTTAAAGTTCCTAATGGAAATTGAGTTCCGATTGAACAGTTTGGTATTTTTTAATTAATATTTCGATTTCCGAATATTTTTATAGATCTCGGTTTATACCACTAACAAATCTTTTCGGAAAATGTCATGCTTATTTAGTTTCCAGATAAAAAGTTACCCGATATAATCAATTTCAATCCCTAAATGCTATTTCTTTTACATTGCAAATTTTAGACCAAATTCGACCAAGGCCAGTCGGAAAAAAAACAGGATTCAGAGCCACGTTTTAGAACATAGAAAAATTCTTCGAGCTACTTCATTAAGGTGAGTTAAAAATGAAAAAATGAGAATCAAATCAACTTCTAAAGTTGGGCCTAAATAACCAACATTTTTAGGTCTGGATTAGAGAGACATTTCAGACAATCAGAAATTTCAAAAACCCAACATCCCAACTACATAAAATCTTCTTCTATAAACTATGACCTTAAGAAGAAATGTTCCCTATTATGAGCAACATTTAATGAAGATCACCTTACTCAGAGCTAGGAAGAGGAAAAATGAGCAGTAATAAACTAAATATGGTATAAGCAAAATGAAAATATAATAACAAAAGACGGCGTTGCTAAGGAGTCCAAGAAAAACTATACCATGTATTTAAGTAAATAGATATACTCGGAATTACTTGTTTTTCTTTAAGACATTATTTAAACTTTTATTGATCTGATTAGTTGAATTAATCACACGGGTCAATAACATTTTTATTACTACTTAACATGTAACTTTTTTACGATTTTAATCGTACATTAAGAAATCGAAAACAAAAATCTTCCATCATATTACGTTTTCGAAAAAAATAGGATTAAAATGTGAAAACCCATGTTATGATAATTTTTTAAAATTTGTTAAAAAATAACGAAGGCTTCAGCTCTAAGCCGTGTATATATCGCATAATTTAAAATCAGTTTTTCACGAAAACACCTCAAATTTTAGTCTTAATCGAATATCGGTTGTATTATCTCGTATCGTTTATAAAAAAAGTGAATTTCATGGGATCTTTTGTAGAAGTTTTTAAGGTTTTTGTATTTTCATTTAATTGTTTAACGTTCAAACATTCAGTTAAACTTAGAAAGAAAATTCCACAACATTCTAAACATTTACAAAAATGGCTAAAACATTTTAAAGCTATTTTTCTCAAAAACTCTACGTGGTGAAAAATATTGATTTTCAAATTTTTGTTTAGCACCCGAAATAACTTCAAAAACAGTTATTACACTAAAAAAAACGTTTGATTACCCAGATTTCGAAGACTTGTGTTATTGAAATCTATCGCGGTCTTATATATTCCATTAATTAACTAAGATCAGACCGCATTAGAATATATAAATTTAAGAAAATTAAATTGTGCTCACTGGGCCTAGTTTGAGCAAGACCAACAATTGTTAAAAGTCAGGGAAAAGAGGATCTATATAGAACGTTTTGCTTTTGTAAATCTAATTGGTACAAAACACGTAAGTTAATGCAATAAATGAGACATTTTATAATAAGTAACTCTTACATATTCTAGTATAGGTCTGACAAATGCACAGTAGAACAGCCCAGAGATATAGGGATCGTCCAACTCTTTACACCATCTTTTTACGAAATCTATGATTGCATTGTCTGAGATTGTGATACGTGAGTTGAGAATAACCTCCAAATCTCTAACATTATCAAGTTTTGAGAGTGACTCACCATTAATGGGAATAGTCAAACATTAAGGTACTACTACCGTCTAGAATTTTCAAAAATCCTATCTTTTTTTTTCATTGTTCTCCTCATAGTCTGAGAAATCATCTCCTACATTTTTTTTGAGAAAAACGTAATAGAAAAAAGTTATAGCGTTATATAAGGGTAGCGCGGATAGGCTCCGAGGGTCTCTCTAAACTTTAAGCAGGTTTTTCTCGAAATCACATTTTTAAGTTTGCCCGTAGATAATCTCCGGATCTACCGAGCCGATTTGAATAAACCTTGATGCGTTTTGTTTGTTTAGTTTGCCTCTATTATTTACAACAATTTAACCCAAAAATTTAAGAACAAAAATTTTGGCAAGAGAAAAAGATGAAAAAAATTCAATTTTTTCACATTTTTTTTCAAACTTTAGTAATTTTCTTTTTTCTCTGCATTTTGCGACTAAATGTAGTAAATTATACGATAAGGGACCTTACTTTTTAAAATCCCGTTTGAAATTTCTAAATACAAAAAATAAATAATCAATCTGCAAAGATCAAACTTATTGTAAAAAAAATTTATTTGTAATATCTAATAAAGGGGCTGAGAAAAAAAATCATGAAAAAGTGTAATTTTTTTGCTCTCTAGACGGTGGTAGTACCTACCTTAAAGGATGTTTTTGCGTGAGAAAGTCATGCACTTACACTTACTAACATTTAGTGGAAGCTTATTCATAGAGCACCATTTATGAAAGGCGTCTAAGTCAAAGTTTAAGCTATCACAGCATATCGTTTATATCGTCAGATTTTGTGCGAAAGATCATCGTCAGCATAGGATAATATTCTCGAGTGGGTAGGAATAGAGGAAACATCATTGATGTAAATAATGAATAACAACAATCTTTATCCATGATAACTACCTCGTGGTACGCCAGATGAAACGCAAATAAGATAAGGGTACGACCAGAAAGATAAGAGGTAACCCACTTAACAAAAGTGATTTATTCTATAAAACGCAGCATACTTCATATGACCCCAAATAGTTCAGCAATACAGCATAAGTTAGCAATAGGTCGCTAATTTTCAACATCAATCTTGTTGCCCATTTTGTGTAGTGTAGTTTACAGGGAACTTCCATGAGGTTGGAAAATGTGCTCTTAAACTGAGTGAAATATAGAATTCTTAAAATAAATTAAATAAATAAAATGAACTGAAAATGAAAAATTTTCAACGAATATATATTAAACAACTTTTTCTATTACTCTTTTGTTTTTTAAGAAACTAAGAGCACAAATCTCAACTCCATCGAATTTCGACGGGGTCAGTTTAAATTATAGTTTGCATTAAAGGCGAAAAATCAATATTCCAACAAAATTTCGCTTATATGCCACCTTCCAAATCATCTATGCCAAGTAAAATATTTGCGCGAAACGACACTCAAGATGTATAAAAACGAAAAAGTGCCTTCTTAGCGCTCTGCTGGCCTGGTAAAATATTGAGTTACTGACATTGCCGGCCCTGGAAGTTTCCACTTTAGTGGTACTTAAAGAATTTTTAAGACTTATAATATATATCCTGCTTAAATTTGCTGGCAACTTGATTAGTTAGCGGATTCACCAAGTCAGCAGAGCCCCAAGGTAAAAGAAAAAAAAAAAAACACTTTCTTTCTCATTGCAATACAAATTGAATTCCACCAGGTGCGTCTAGCTCCAAGCAAGAGGAACAGAAATTTATATATTATATTATGTACATGGAATTTCTTAGCAATTTTGCAGAAAACTTTTCTTGTTTTAAGCAAAAAACTTGACAGTGCACGAGTTATTTTCAATCATGCCGTAATTTCGAACAGGAGCGCAGAACCGAAAATAGGTAGAGATATCTGAGATACCGCCTGTTGCATTCAAACTGAAATATGGCGGTGAGGGTTTGAACCAAGAACCGATAAAATTTAGAAGCGACCGAAGGCGAATGTAAAAGTAAGGCGCTACTCTATTCAGCATAGTGGACACACCCAGAAGGCACCTAAAGTTGGTTCCATCAAATGGAGCACCATCTTTCATCGCACTGGGCGGCCAGAAGTTGAAGCAGTGCGCACGGAGCTCCACGTTGGGGCTTTGGAGCTTAGCCGCGCTCGAATCGTGGACTTATTTCCACTTGGAATGAAAAGATAGCATGCCTCTGTCGTGTTACATCGGCTTTAGCTGGTGCAGCGAGCGCGGGAACGAGGCAAGGTTTTATTTTTTATTTATTGAGACACGACCAGATGTGCTCCAATTAAAATAGATCCAGATAGAAGAAAATTTCGCTTTCCACGTCGATTGCAATAGTTCGCGATGGAAGCTCGTTATCTGTTGAGATTCCCACAGTCTGGCATTAGATAGAGGCCTGTTGGAGCTTATGTTACCCTATTCTAAATTCCACATGTTCAGTTTCAGTGGCCCCATGTGTGAATGAACTTTCGAAGTGTTTGCTCACTCCCGCAGCAGGTGAAAGGCATTTTATAGCGGCGGGTTTCCACATTTCGCTTACCTCACGATGCGGCTTCATGATGCCCACCAGCGAGCGTGCATACCTGCGGGACACTTTCCTGTATTAGAAAGCTTTTCGATTTGTTTACTAAATTTCTAATGCCAGTGGAAATAGGTTCTCTCTGATGTGCTGCGCGAGTGTAAATTTCTGGGTTCCTATTCCAATTGGATTAGCTACGGGTAGATGTTAAACTCCTTTTTTCCCTCTTTGCATTAGAAAAAGGCAGTATAGCGCTATTGGGGTCATTTTCTAGCATTATTAAAATCCAACAAGTCAGTCAGGAAAGCAAACCGACGACTTATGTGATGTTTTGCATTGTGTATTCCCTCTTTGGGGCAATTGATTAGACGAAAAATATTAAGTACAACATCTAAATTATCTTCCCTATTAGAAAAAAAATAACTATATTAGATTTAAAAAAAAACCTTATACCCTGGGCAAACTGTGAACGACATTTAGAATTTCTGCCGTACAACATTTTAAAAATATCATCTTTAGAATTCTTATGAAAATTCACATGAAATTCCGTCAAACTAGGATTTTGACACAAATTACACCATCATTTCAAGGCAATTAGATAATTGTGAAATTGAGAACACCTGAAATTCTAAATTCCGTTCAGGGTATTATATTTGTACTAAGCAACTAGAATACAAACGATAATAACGTTCACTGGTCAATACATTTATTTTTATATTTTGTAATCCCACAAAATTAATTATAACATAACTTGGTAGGGGTATTCACGCTTTGTTGTATTGATTCGTAAATAAATCGGAAAAGAATTGTTTTAAAGCGAACGCACTATATGTTGGTGTGTATCAAAAAAAAATCTTAAATAAATCAGCTGTCGGACTATTTGGACTTTCGCTAGGAAAACATTTTAAACGATCTTTACTAAATCGTGAAGTTCTCGGGAAAAACAAAATAAATTCTTCTTATTTACTTTCGAAAACTAAATCGTAAATTAATTTCTTACCGACGAAAATTTACCTCATTCAAAATTTAGTTTTCGCAAATACATAAGAAGAATAAAATTCGTTTTTATCGAATGTTTCACAACTTAGTAAAGCCTCGTTTAAACCGATTCACTCGCGAAAGTCCAAATAGTCAACTGATTCATTTTTGATTCTTTTCTGATGTTTTTAGTAATGTTAATTTATTAATTTCCATTTTCTTGTATTACAGTATTTTCTTCTTCTTCGACTCGAGTATTTGATATGACATTGTGAAAATAAAATGTGCTAAAATATTATTATTATTTACGAAATAAATTTAAATAAAAATTACAAGTAATCGTAAATACCACAGATGTAATCGAAGTTACATGTTTGTGGACTTGGTACAAAGAAAAGTAAAACCTTAAAAAAAAAAACTAAAAGGAAAAATAGTCACAGCTTTTAAAACCATTTAACATATTATAGACTTAAGAATTAAGTGAACATCCATCCTTAGATACTATAGAAGACATAAATACTTAGTATTTCTATGTGCTCTTATATTATAAATTCGATACAACCTATTTCTTTAAATTTATTTTTCTTGTACATTCATTGGTTAAAACTTTGACTTCATTTGGAGCTATATTGAAGACACTTATTGCTCTTATTATACAATACTATTTTTATTACTAACAGTTTTAGACCTTTTCAGTATTAGAATACATACTTTTATTTCTAGTAATACTATTAGAATTTAGAAATTGTTCTTTCAATTCGTTGTATGTAGTGAAGTGATATTTTAGTGTTTCTAATGAGAAAAGCTGCTGTAAATTCAAGGAATTGTTATGAACATTAAATGTATTCTTATTTATAATTTTTAATAATTTATTCTGAAGTTTTTGCAGAAGTTTTATATAATTTGAGTAACACAGTAATCCCATAGTTTATTGTGCTATGGAAAAATGCCACATCACAAGAGTTTCGATTTTCATGATCTTAGAGAGCTTATGGAAAATAAAAATTAAGTACAGATTTTGTTTTGTTTAAAATGAACTCATTATGTTTATCGCATTTTATTTTACAATCAACAACAACTCTTAAATATTTACATGATTAAACTTTTTTTATGGTTTTTTCCATTAATTCCATTCCATTTCCAAATATTCCGGAACAGTAATACAGTAATTACCGAGAGTTATATAAACAGTTTTGTCTAGATTTAATGAGAAATTAAAAAAGTAAAGTATTTCAAGTCAAGTCTTCTATAACGCGATCAATTCGTACCGCGTTATATGGAAGCCGCGCTATGAGAGACTTCAAATTAATTCAAATCAGGATATGCGTTCTATGGAAACCGTGTTTTGAGAAACATAGAAATAAGATAAATCAGAATAATCTATACCCCGTTATATGGAAAACACCGCCGCGTTCTATGGAAACCGCGTTATAAGAAACACAGAATTAATACAAATTAAATGATTTGTACCGCGTTATATGGAATCTCAGAAATAATTAATTCTATATAAATCAGACCTATATAAAAACTGCATTCTCAAACTAACAAGTTGTGACTGATACGATTAATAAATAAAATTTTATAATAGAAATGACAATGAATATGTAAATTTTTACATATTTAGATTTAGGTTTAATGAATACTAGAATTGTCAAACAGGGGAATACACCACAAATTTTAATTATGTACATACAAAAATTTAACACATCGAATAAGTGTTTCCATAGATAAATTTTTCAAGCTATTTGAGTTGTTGGAATGTTCTTGTATCAAAAACGCGTTATAAAGAGACCGCGTTATAGGAGAACTTGTCGCATTTTTCACACCGCGTTATATGGGAATCGCGCTATAAAAACACCGCGTTATAGGAGACTTGACTGTAATACAGTAATTACCGAGAGCTATATAAACAGTTTTGTCTAGATTTAATGAGAAATTAAAAAAGTAAAGTATTTCATATTTTACTATTTCGCATTCAATCCTGAAACTGAAAAGATAAAACGACTTATAACTCCTCTAAAGCTACTGCGAAATGAGTTCTGTTGTGCACGTGCCGCCGACTTGAACTTTACATGCAAACAAAGGAAAACCCATTCTCTGTCTAATTCATAAATACTCAAGGAGCACATCATTCTCCAGGCAACTCTTATATTCATAAAGAACTCGCAATATTTGTTGGATCCGTAATTTTCTCCGTTGGTATCCCTCTTAAAAAAAGTACGCTTTTATTCGAAATTTACGAACCTTTGTTAAATTGCTTGCTGGGGTTGTAATGTATGTTTTCTATGCCCACCGATTTGACTCCACCGATACAATAGCTAACATAAAAAAATGCAAATACTTCTAATAAGAGTATGCTTAGACTTTGTCTTTTAATACTAATCTCAATATCAAGGATTTTCCTCCAAAATCAGAGCTAAGAGAACCATTGTGTTACGATTATTTACGACCACGAGATGAATAGAATAGATGATTTATTATAGATTTAATAGATAAATTACCTTTTTCGGCATTTTAAAACTAGGTAAAAGTACTACGTAAAAATTGAATAAGTAAAAACATCTAATATAAGTACGTATATCACTCACAACGAGAAAAACTTAAAATTTGAATTAAGATTAATTTTAAGTCATCAGAAAAAGCCAGGTATGGTTGGTTTTATTAGCAAAATTAGAAAAGCAAATTCCAAAGCCTCGAATTGGATGAATTTAGTAGCTTATAAGAAAAATATGCATATGTAAAAAATTATAACAGCCAGGTTTGTTTTTATATTGATAAAGGACTTTTATCAGTGAACTAATTTTCCAATTTTCCGTCTGAAATCTTGGGGGGTAATGCCCCCCATGCCCGCACGTAACTCCGCCCGTGTCCATTGTAATCTAACAAAAAAGCTGATCGATCAGAGTTTTGGTATTGAAAACTTTTAAAATAACCAATCTACACTAAGAGAAAAATTATATTCTAAAATAAAGAATGATTGAGATTGAATTGAGGTTGAGAATTTTCAGTAGGTGAAATTATGAAATAACACTCATGAGCACAAATCACAACTAATGAAAGCTAGCAAAAACACTAATAAAAACTACTACGAGTATAATGAAAAATTAATTAGAAATCGCAGGCGTAGTATCCTATGTACGTGTACCAAATTTCATCGAAATCGGTTTACGAATTTCAAAGTTGTGGCGGAAAAGAGCAACAGACAGAATCACCTTTTAAAATTTTATTATTATTATTGATTGTTTATGATTGATTGATTGCAAACATAAATATACTACGAGAATTATAAAAATCGAGGTTATATTGTTTTTTTTTTTTTTTAATTATAGAAACAACTTTTTAATTTAATATCACAGCATCTAAAGTGATAATAATAAGTGAGAATAATTTGTGTTAACCCTTTAAGTGAAAATGATGAGGCTCGCCCACAAAGATTTTCTGTGCCAAATTCGACTTTGACGGGTTACACTCACCACATATTTAAAGATTTAAAAACCATATAAATTTCTCCTGACTTGTAATAAAACATTATTATGATCGCTTTATAACTCCACGCATAGTTTCTTCGAAATTTAATCGTCACGCAAAGGATTAATTAATGTTTTACATTTTTTCTACAATAACGACTTAATATTTTCCTTCACCGTGTTACTGTTTATGCCATTTTCTAAGAAATTGCCTAATTAATTATCACATCTAATTTTTCTAGGGGTTTGTCACGACGTGGGATTTTTACTTCCCTATAATATTACGCAATGGTTATTAATTGATGTTAATTTGTCCTGAACTCCCATTTTTGGTGGTTTAAGAAAAATGCGTTGATTATCCCTAGCCCTTTAACATTAATTTTCCGGATTTACGCTATACCATTTTATTTTATTTTTTAATTGTTTTCCATACAGAAAATATAGCGCTATAGCATGAACCAATAATATAATATAATATGATAATGTGCTATAATTATGCTACTACGATATTAATAAAATCAAATATCCTCTGCAAGCCGCACAAAACTACTCAATTTGTTAAATTTGTCTCGCCTAGACTCCTCGAAAAATCAAGAACCAAATGCAATCAGTTGGAACTATCGTCAGGAGGTTATCAATAGCCTGCTGATAAACAAAAATAATTCAAAGTTCGAACACTATCGGAACCGAACCTGCTCCTCGTTCTCATGTCAGCCTGGTAAGAACCGAAGCAGTCGATGCCTTTCAAGCAATTTCCTATAAAATCGATTTTATCGCCAATCAAATCACGTAGCAGGTGAGTCTGTGTGTCGGCGCATATGATTCTTTGGACATTGTCTCAATTTCCGTCTTCTTAGCCGTCGCATGCTCATAAATCATGTTTCTCGAAGTAACAATGTACAAAATATCGATGAGACTATGAATGGGGTCGATACACCTGGGACAGACGGTTCGATTCGAGTGGTCACTGCGGTGCGCTTGGGTGAAAAAGTGGATTTTCTTGGTCGATTCATTTCACTGAGGGCGAAATGAGCCAAGTACCCACTTTGATTTTCTGTGTCTGGGACCGCGTTTGAGGCTGCTACGACAACTGGCAGCCTGGTAACTTTGCCAGCACTGTGTTTGTTTGCTCCGGCTTGCCACAAAGATGGCTCTACAAGTTCGCCCTGCTTTGTCGTCTGCAATGGCCTGTGCGATTATTCTGCACAAGTTCTGTACTGCTGCTACTCTCACTGCTGCAATAGCAAAATAAGAAACCTAGCCGGGATTTGTTCGGGTTCAAAGACATTGATAAAGAAACCTGGTGTAAAATCTTTTTGCCGCCACGCCATCAACACAAGCCCAACAGCATTTTATGAGATTAGATCTTGGCGACAGTCGGTTTTTGTGCCATTTCCGGAAAGAAAAAGCAACTTTTCAAAGAAATGTGGGGAAGTTAATAAAGTCCGAATGCCCGGCCACCATAATTTAAAGTAGGAAACATGCCATTAATTTTTACCATTTTCGTTATCTTCGTCAACCACAAATTGCGACGACTTATCTAGCCATCTATCATTTCTGCAAATTGAGTATCATTGAATTTCTGTTCAGTTCGCTAGCGGTTTTTTTTTGTATGAATTAATTAATCGCAATTGATTTCTTATTGATTATTTGATAAGAAAGTTGCTACGTAATATTTTGAATTTATAGACGATGCCCAAGGAGTCATTTCAGCTCATCAATATAATGTTGTGTTTTATTTACTTTTATCCCGAAATAATTTTTGAGATATCGTATAACTTATTACGTGTAAAGAATATCTTTATAATGGTGTAAGTCACAAACACGGCCGTGGTAACTATTTTTAATCACTTAGATTTTAAGATGTATTGTAATTTACTTAATAAATAAAATATACTTTATAACGGAGTAGGAAAGTTATGTGGTATTGAAAAATTCAACAAAATTAATAGTTAGTTTCTTAGAACCTTTGAACTATGAAAATAATTAAATTTAGAAGAACATAAATGAACTACGCCACTAATGAAACTATTCAACATTTTTTCTTAAATCCAACCTATTTTTTCTTGCGTTAATAATTTTCAATAGAAATACTCTAGTTATTACAACTTTTTTAATCTTATTTCAGAAAATATCGACATTTTTTTTAGAAAAATAAGTTTTATTTCAGAAACTATTGAATTCACAGAAGGTACAATTGTAGATCTGAGTTATTTATATTACAGAACGTATCCACTGTTATTCAATTTAGTAAATTATATTGCAGAAATTATTCTAGATTAAAAAGTTCAAAAAGACGGTCGATGGTAACTAAAAATTTAAGCGAATCGATTCAGTAGTTCAGTGGTGCGGTGGTGCCTGACTTTTAGTTATCATATCAAAGAGTTGTTTTTAATAAACAGATGACGTAATCAATATGACGACGCATAAGGACTAACATATCATACAAATATTAGTTTTAAGAACCTTGATTAAACAACTATGTTTTTTTAATAACGTTGCCAATTTTCAAGAGGTTTAAGGTTTATGTATTAAAATTACATGTGATGCTTTCTGAAATGTACCCTCGATTTTGGTTAAAAGTTAAACGGTTAGAGGCTTAGATGTTTGAAAAACCACTTTTTGAAGGAATTAATTTTCTAACTCAGCATTTAAAAAGTGCTCGATTTACGCTGATCTCTCATCATTTCTGTGTGTCATCTGATTTCTCATCATTTCTGTGCATAGTTCTGTAAATAGATTTTCTTGTTTGGAATCAAAATAATTCTTTAAAACAATTAAGAAGTTAGGAGCTTTGCATTAAAAATGCGGGATAAACAGGTTTTATTACCTATTTTTAATAATCTCTCTGGTATAGGTTAAAAAGTGATTTTCTTAAATTAGGCTTTTAAAGGTGACTGTTTCGTATAGTAACATGTTTTAGGCTAATTTAGCAGCCAAATACAAGAATAACGTGGTTTAATTTATTAAATAGGAAAACGCAAAAAACCCAAGATAAATCCAACGTTTTTTTACGATGTTTAAAAATTTTTCAGTGAGGCAAAAAAAGTGACTTTCTTAAATTCGGATTATAGAGCTAGATTTTTAGCGTTAAGTAACGTCGTTTAAGTTTATTAAGTAAACAAACGTAAAAACAAAAGCCGAGATAAATCCAACTTTTTTACGATTTTTAACAATTGTTCAGTTCGTCACGTCTGGCCTATTGAACCTACAAAATTATTTTCTTAAATTCGGTCTATAGTTACGTGTTTCACGTAATGAAGTAATCAAATGTAAAAAATCAGGGATAAAAGATATTTGTTTATCATTTTAAAGAACTTTTATGCAAAATTGCGGAGATAATTTATAAATGAAATTTAAACTTTGTACGCAACCAAAGGGATACTAAAGGTAATAAAATTCACTGCACAGAATTACGAATGATTATTTCTGAAATATATTCGCTATATATTATATCTTCTGAAATACAATTAGACATGGTATAGGTTAAAGAATTTTGTTAACTTTTGCTATGTTTTAGGGTAACAGCTCGTTATTTTAGCTCCAAATATGAATTAAATGTTATAAGACTTATGCACTATTGAACCAATTTTGACGATGAAATTATGATAATTCCTAAGCCGCAAAACGGAACCGCAAAAATGTAAGGCATGTGGATCAATTCGATTTATTTTAATTTGTAATCGAACCCAAAAAATTTAATACTAAAATAGTTAAATAATCACTGGTAGGAATAAATTTTAAAGCAGTCTCGATCGAGACTTTAAAAATTTCGTAATTATGTACCTCTGATGTAAATAAATACTTATTGCTTGTAATCAGCTGGAAACTAGTAGCACTTAACTTCTGCACAGTGGACTAAACTTCCACAATATAAAAATATGCAGATTCTTCAATAAAACCAAAGGATTCTGTACAAATATTAAGAGCTCTTAACCCTTTGCACTCGACTGGCGACCCAGAGTGCTATTACTCACGCAAAATCTTCGAGTGCAAAGGGTTAACAAATTGTTGACCGGTCACGAGTTAACTCGTGTTTGCACATGCATCAGTTTATGAAACTCTATAAAAATGGTGCGTAATACTTTTAGTTTGTTAGTTAGTCGTAGCTTCCTTTTTTATCAATTGGGCAAAATAAATTCCACCAGAATGGTTTGTTATTCAAAAGCAAATCGCAGCCAAATCTACAGGGTGTTCAGAGGTGGGAGGTCAATATTGCAGGAGGTGAAAGGTCAGACCGAGACAAGCAAAAAATCGTATAGGTGGGGGGGGGAAGGGGGGCACCTCGCACCGTTTGGCAGTTACAGGGTGATTCGTAAATCAGGATTTTTCCTTATATGGGAACCGCTCTTGTATTTTTATCTTTTTTCTACGCATCGCAGCGGCCCCAAACCGATCTCAACAAATTACTATTTCGAAACACTTTCCAAAACGGTCAACACCACCCCCTATCCGCAACCCCTTGGCCACAATCCCCCCTGGAAGTTGAAAAAATTAACTTTTATTTCACGATTTTTCACCTTTCGCCCCACTTTTCTCCGAAATTCATGTTATTAACATACCTACTTTTTATTTTTTTTAAGTTATCTATCTAATTACCTTTCCAAAAAGGTGCAACATGACCAGGTAGGAAAAGACTACGAAAATTTATTTACAAACATCCTTTTACAGAATATCATGACAATTTTTAAGAAATTATACTTAAGTTAACTAAAAAATACATTTTGTTCGCTTAAAAACTAATTACAATTAAAACGTCCTACAAAAGCTGTTCAAAATGTTCTCCGCCAGTTTCGATGCATGCAAGTAACCTTCGTCTTATTTCACGTTTGAGGTCTATGGTAGCCAGCCTTTCCCGTATTTTCATAGCTGCAGTCCCAATCCTGGTAACTAATTCTTCTCTGGTGTTGATTGGTCTTGAGTAAACTTCATCTTTCATCATTCCCCATAAGAAAAAGTCCAGTGGAGTAAGGTCCGGTGACCTAGCGGGCCAAGGAATCGGTTCACCTCGTCCAATCCAGCACTCTGAGTAATGTTCATTCAACCTTGCCCTAACAATGTTCCCAGTATGCGAAGGTGCTCCGTCGTGCTGTAAATAAATTGCGCTTCTGGTGGCCAGGGGGATGTCCTCCAACAGATCCGGAAGGGTATTCTCCAAAAAGTCCGAATATAGCTGACCATTCAGTACTTGGAGCAAGATGAAGGGTCCTATCAACTGGTTGCCTATGATGCCAGTCCAGACATTGACACTAAATCTTTGCTGGAAGGATCGACACCTTGTCATATGTGGGTTCACATCTGACCAGGTGAGGAGGTTGTGGAAGTTTGTGATGCCATCCCGGGTGAATTGCGATTCATCCGTCCACAGAATTCGGTCTAGAAACCTTCTGTTTTCAATGTCAGACTCGAACAGCCAAGTGCAGAATTGCAATCGTCCTTCGGAATCTCCTTCCCTAGTGCTTGGACCGGGATATGGTGGTATGGATGTAGTCCCTCTCGGTTCACAACGGTACAAACTCTCTCTGAAGACAATCCAAACCGTCGTGCGACCTGCCTGATGTTTATTTCAGGGCTGTTCCTGACGATGTTGAGGATTTGTTGGTCGGTGTCCGCTGAATCGGCCGATGTTCCTGATCGCGTTTCTGCTCTGGGGGTGGTTACACTTCCGGTTTCTTTTAACCTTCTGAAAGTCCTTGACTCGGGAATCTCCTTTGGTATTCTCGTACGGCCTCACTATCATTTCCGTCTACTAAACCTAATATGTAAATTATATCGGCATACTTTTCAACACTGAATTCTGCCATTTTATCTTAATTTTTTCTATTAAACACCCGTTCTTATCGCTTGCTTCTTCAACTGTGGACAATGTCCTTTCAAACTTACCCATTTTTATACCATAATTCATAGGAGGTATTAGAAACGGAGCGTCAGGATACTTAGGAGTCAATACTGGATATAATAAACTAATAACGCTATTTAACGAGATTACATTTATTATTTTATTACTGTTTTGCTGAAAAAATAAAAATGTTTTACTTGTGTTTCCTAAACAAACATTTCCGAACTCTCTGTCATAAAAATTGTTTACTTAACGACTTTTTTCATTATGGTGCAATAAAGCAATTAGGTACCTGTGAGGATGTTTTAATTTCAGGACTTTTGCAACCCCTTTCTACCTGGGCATGTTGCACCTTTTTGGAAAGGTAATTAGATAGGCAACTTTAAAAAAATAAAAAGTAGGTATGTTAATAACATGAATTTCGGAGAAAAGTGGGGCGAAAGGTGAAAAATCGTGAAATAAAAGTTAATTTTTTCAACTTCCAGGGGGGATTGTGGCCAAGGGGTTGCGGATAGGGGGTGGTGTTGACCGTTTTGGAAAGTGCTTCGAAATAGTAATTTTTTGAGATCGGTTTGGGGCCGCTGCGATGCGTAGAAAAAAAGATAAAAATACAAGAGCGGTTCCCATATAAGGAAAAATCCTGATTTACGAATCACCCTGTAACTGCCAAACGGTGAGAGATGCCTCCCCCCACCCATACGATTTTTTGCTTGTCTCGGTCTGGCCTTTCACCTCCTGCAATATTGACCTCCCACCTCTGAACACCCTGTATATAGAAATTCGTGTTAGTTACACTATTTATAACTCAAGAACGGCTGAACCGATTTGGCTGAAAATTGGTGGGGAGGTAGCTTAGAACCAGGAAACGAATATAGGATACTTTGTAGGGTTTCAAAATGGCGGATCCAAGATGGCGGCTGAAAATTTTAAATTTGAAGCGATTTTCATGAAAATTGGTATATAGGGGTTTTGCGGGATGGGGATTTCAAATCCGCTGTCCAAATTTAGAAATTCAAGATGGCGGATCCAATATGGCGACCAAGGTTTCCTGATTTCAACGGACTTTAATGAAAATTAGTACAATGAATGTTTTGAGGTCACTGATTTTGAATATTATCAAAATTTACAAATCCAAGATGGCGGACCCAATATGGCGACCAATATTTCTCGATTTCAACAGATTTTCATGAAAATTAGTACAATGAATATCTTGAGGTCACTGATTTTGAATGTTATCAAAATTTACAAATCCAACATGGCGACCAGAATTTCTCGATTTCAACGGATTTTAATGAAAATTGGTACAATGATTATTCTGAGGATACAAGTTCCAAATATTATCAAAAGTTGTAAATCCAAGATGGCGGATCCAATATGGCAACCGAATATCTCGATTTCAACGGATTTTAATTAAAATTAGTACAATGATTATTCCGGAGCCACTAATTTAGAATATTATCAAAATTTCCATATCCAACATGGTGACCAAAATTTCTCGATTTCAACGGATTGTAATAGAAATTAGTACAGTGATTATTCTGAGACCACTAATTTTGTATATTATTAAAATTTCTAAATGCAAAATGGCGGACCCAATATGGCGTCTAGAATGTCTCGATTTCGACGGATTTTAATGAAAATTGGTACAATGATTATTTTAAGGCCACTAATTTTGAATATTATTAAGATTTGGAATTTCAAGATAGCGGATCCATAAAGGGGTTTTCGGATTGAAACAATTTCTAGGATATAAAAACTAGAACATTTGAGAAGTGTTTAATTAGTAAGTATTTATCCAACGCCGGATGAAACCGGGTAACCCAGCTAGTTAGATATATTTTTACCATCGCACGTGAGTGTATGTTATAAGCCTAACATACCAAGAAAAAGAATTAAAGTGTATAGAACACATGTGATACCCTTAATTTTAATTACATAATACTAATACGTTTAATATTCAACTATGGAAAAATAGCCGATGGCACGGAGAAATGTTTGCATAAAATTACCTTTCAACTATGTGCTCTGAATTGTTTGAAAAAATAACTTATTCAAAAAGGAAAGAAATTCGGGAAGTATTTTCGTGATGACCCAATATGATATGAATCCTATAGCATCCAAATTCATAAGCCGCACTATCGGCATTCAATTCTTTATAGCGTTAATGTGTTGATACTATTATGTACTAAAATGTAATAACGTAAAGTGGCCTATTTCCGACCACCTCCATAATTCCAACCACTTTATATTTCTGCTAATAACAATTTTTCGATACAAGTAAACAAATCAATGATTGTTACAATAGGTCTGTTCGTTGGCAATCCTGTGGCACCCCAGTGCGCCCTATCTGCACTGGTTTTTAAACGTCAAGTGACAGTTCTGTGTTTTTTGAGAAACCTGGGGCGCCCTGGTGCGCCCTGGTGCACCCTGGTTTTACCCCAGATAAAAACTCAGGGTAAATGACGGTTATCAGTTTAATTGTTAACAGATACGGTATTTAAAGTGGAATTAACTCTTGTTGCGGGCACAAGAACTTAATTTGAGCATTTCGATGTCAACATTATGAAAAAGTAGTGGTTTTATTTCATAATTTTTGTGTAAAAGGCCAGATGACAGTTCTCCTTTTTAATAAGCTGTTCGCTGGAATGAAAAGCACTGGGCTGCCCCGTGTTTTTTGACAGTTCTCAGGGCGCACCAGTGCGCCCTGGGGTGCCACAGGTTTTCATGCCAACGAACAGACCTAATATGTACCTACGTATCTTATTAATTACTGCAGAAATTCCATACATGCATAAGATTTTAGAAGAAATCCTTAAATTTGCAGTATTGGTTTTAAGTGTTTTTGCAATAGTTTTAAAGCATTGAGATTGCTATTTTACGTGTTTTCCTACATATTTACCTTTTAGTATTGTGAAAAAGTGATAGTTACTATGAGTTCTTATAATTTGTTTACAAACAACAATAAAATATTGTGGTCGGAAGTAGGATAAAGGAGTTGTGCGCAAAGCCCTAATACTGACCGGGGTGGTCGATATAAGGCAGTTTGTACACAAATTTAAAATTAAAAAAAAAGAAGTAGAATTTGAATTGTGTAATTAAAAAAATCATTGCATAATGACTTAAGTCATTAGTTAGACTACCTTGCTACCTAACTACGACTTACCAAATAATGTATCTAATTGTAGTTAATTTAGTCAAAAAACGAACTACTAACTAAACTAACAACTATCTAAAAGCGGTCGGCAATTAAAATATGTGTTTTGGTTAGTTTGAACATTTCCGGCCTACTGGTGGGATATTAAAATTCAAACACGACCAACTTTATAACTTTTCAGTTTTTAAAAATAACCAAAACTAAGGGATAAGGCACCTATTTAAGATTAGGGGGTTAGTTCAATAAGAATAATCATTGTACTAATTTTCATTAAAATCCGTTGTAATCAAAACATTTTAGTCACCATGTTGGATTAGCCATCTTGAATTTGTAAATTTTAATAATATTCAGAATTGGTGCCCTCAAAATTATCACTGTACTTATTTTCATTAAAATTCATTGAAATCTAGAAATCTTGGTCGCCATATTGGGTTCGCCATCTTGGATTTGTAAATTTTGATAATATTCAAAATCAGTAACCTCAAAACAATAATTGTACTAATTTTCATTAAAATCCGTTGAAATCGAGAACGCGCGAACTGTCAGACTCTCGAAGTTAAAATAGTCGTTAAGTTTCCTGAAATCATCCAAATTTTCTTAACTTTTCTTTCCGTAAGAACCTTCTACAAAGTATTAGACAACTTTAAAAGAAAAAAATGAATAAAATCGGTAAAGTCGTTCTCAAGTTATTGCGTGACCAACGGAAACAGGGGTTCATTTTTATATATATAGATAGAAAAGTGTTGTTTTTAGACTTTTTCAGGCAATTTTTTAAATTTTTCTCTCCGTAAGAACCATCCTCGTACTTCAAGGAATATTCTAAAAAAAGAATTAGCGAAATCGGTTCAGCTGTTCTCGAGATTTGCGCCTAGCAACACATTCAGCGATTCATTTTTATATTATAGAAGATTACATTTGTCTGAATCATTGCATCACTGAACGTAAATAAACGATAAGGTTAGTATAAATAAATGTTTTAATTCTTTTCAATAGGATTTGGTGGGTAAAATGCATAGTTCAAAATGCTTAAACAAATTGCGGTTATGTGTCTGTGTTTTCTTAGCTTTTGTCTGAATTCGTCATTCCCTCATTATTTAAAAAAGTGATGGAATTACAGTCGTGTGATAGAATGATTTATACAGTATTATAATAAACTACCTATATAACCAAAATTTGTTTGTTTTCATTTATTTTTTAAACCAATTTTTTAAAATGGTATGAAGAAAAATATGGAAGACCAATACTCTCAAAAAAACCTCACATAGCAAAACTTTGGTTTTCTGCTATTAAAAATGATTTTCTGAACACAAAAAATTTACATGTAATCCAAACTGAAATTTCGGGATTTAGTGAGAAACCCGTCTAGTCAAATTTCGGATATCACAACAAAATTTTAAAAAAAATCACCTGTCTATTTATGCAGCTCACTGAAATTTTTACCGTCCGCGAAAGTGTTCATATCTGAAGTTAATTTTTGAAAAAAAAATCGATTTTTGTTTTTTTTACATAAAAGTGTTCAGTATATCACAGGAATACTATCCTTAAAACGTTTTAAGAAATTCGTAGAGGAAAAAAAGTTATATCTATTATTAAAAGAGTTATAAGCGTTTTATATGCAAAAATTATATAACAAAAACTTTAAACGTGTTTTCCTCGAAACTACATTTGTTAAATTGCCCGCATTTGTAACTCGAAAACTACTACGTGTAAAAAAATCGCGAGTTTTTTTTTTACATTGCTGTACAAAATGGACATTTTGCAAAAACCAAAGGAAAAAAAAACTTTCAAAACCATGGTTTGAAACATTTTAGACATTCGGACCGCGATTTCTGGTGGTTATATGATCAATCAATAGCAGCAACAAGATAATCGACTTTGAGAGAAAAATGACCAAAAAAAAAATCAGCACTTTTTTGAAAAAACCCGAAAAATAATAGAGTTTTTGAAGCTTTTATGCAAAACAAATCCCACATTCTGAAAGAGCATCCCCATAAACCCTTTATAAACGAATTTGGAAGAAAATCGCTCCAATTTGCTATTTGAATCGTACAATTGAACTTGCGTGCACAAAATCCTCGTTTTGCGCATTAATGGGTTAATTAAATAATCTTAGAATCGCAAAAGTAGTTTGAGAACCAAGTTACCCCGGAGGTTAGACGCCCACAAACAATCTTCCGAAACAATTCATCTCGTTCGTTTCCACTTATGACTCCAATAAAAATAGAAACAGATATGCTACTTCTCAAAAACAATTACTTTATGCAAAAACTGTAGAAGATTCTTCGTTACCTTGATATTTGGTATTTAGAGAATTTCCGTCGTTTTTATATCAGCTCAATAAAAGAGCGCAGTATCTTAAGAATTCATTTTCACTGTGTTTTCAAAATCACACGGCTAAAATTTCAAATTAAAATCACTTTTCGCAAGACCGTTTCAGCTGCAACGCGGTCCAACGTCATGGCGAATTTTAAAACGTCACTACGATCGAACGCGATGCAATACGGCGCCCTCAGAAAATCCTCAAACCAATTTTGCACTAAACATTTTTCTTCCTCTCATATCAAGTGCCATCTCGATGAAAGTAGGTAACTATGAGAAACGTCAAAATGTTAACCGAAAACCGGGCGCCGGCGAATTTGTTTGTCAACAGAGCGAAAATCTGATCCACTGCCAGTTTCTCTGGAGTTTTGGAGGCATCCTAAAGCCCTTAAGTTGGTAACTTATGGACATTTCCGATGAGTACGAACATCCCGATCCGGAGCTAGTGTATATAATAGAAAACAGCCCATACGAGCCGCTGAGTGGGGAGGAGACATCGGTCGAATTTCAGTCCCTCGAAGAGCTCTGCAATTCGGTGCTCTGCAATCCATGCGATTGTGCGGGGTCGGGCTGCGGCTCGAAGGAAACCTGCCGACATGGAGGGAATTACCAAGTCTTTGAAAACGACAAAGGTAAAACAGAATTAGTTCTTAGCAAAAACCGCAGGGGAGGGGACCTCATCTACGAGTGCTCCCAGCTCTGCAGCTGTTCGCACAGATGCCCCAACAGACTCGTTCAGTTTGGGCCCCGGAAAGATTTGAAGATTACAACGACGCCTCAAAAGGGAAAAGGTCTAATCACAACAACACCCATCTCCGAAAGGGCCTTTATATGCGAGTACGCCGGCGAAATTCTTTCAAGGAGCGAGGCTGAAAGGAGGACCGCGGCAAATTCCAAAGAAGGGAAAATGAATTATATCGTGTGTCTCAACGAATCATCAGATTTGCCTGGAGTTACATCAGGAAAAGACAATCTCATTCAGACCTTTATTGATCCCAGCATGAAAGGAAACATCGGGCGCTACTTAAACCACAGTTGTGATCCAAATTGCGAGACGCTAAGCGTAAGAGTGGACAGTCCGATTCCAAAAATAGGTAAAGTTCTTTTTGCTTAGAAGGTAAAATTCCAAGCATCTTTAATTTCAGGGATTTTCGCAAAACGAAATATAGCTGCTTTTGAGGAACTCTGCTTCCACTATGGACCAGGCGGCTTTTCGGGGCTCGATAAGAATAAACCATGCCTTTGTGGTGCTCAGAACTGCCAGCAATATTTACCCGCTATCAGTTTCTAGTTAATTTAATTACATATGTGTATCGTCTATTTGAACAGTAATTCGAAGGTAACACAATTCTCATGTAAATAAGGTAAGGGCAATTTATAATAAAAAAAATATACATATATACTATTCAGTGGCGGGGCAAGACCTAAATTTAATGTGGGCAAGACATATTTTGCGAGGCCCCCTGATGGATGACGCAAGAGGACGGATTTTGTTGAGAGAAAAAATTGTTTGATACTCAAATTTTTATTCATAAAAATGCAAACTTCTTCATTTTAATTATTTTACATTATTAAATATACCTCAACTAAAAGTAAAGTAAACAATTAAAGAAACAAAAATTTTCTGCTTTTAGCCTTACTGAACTTCCTAATAACTGTGTTGTAATTCAGATTAGATGCTATATTTGCCTCGATAGATAAAACTGCCAACGCTTAAAGTCTTTCCTGACCCATTGTACTTCTTAAATAATTTTTTATTAGTTTTAATTTTGAAAAACTCCTTTCAGCTGAGGCTGTACTTACTGGTACTGTTAACAAAATTCGAATGACAATATAAATATTCGGGTAAATTTCTTTTAAATTATTTTCAGTTATGTATTGAAGCAGCTGTTTCACATCTCTCATGAAGTCGGGTAAATTTGGGACCATTGTTTGTAATTCTTCATATAATTCGTAAGGTTGGAAGTCACTGCTCTCACCCACTCGCAGGACTGTGTGTAAATCTTGACAATTTTTTAATATATACTCTTTTGAAACATTTTTCAACTTTCTTATATCGTAGAGAAACCCAAAATTCTCAAAATGTTGATTCAAAGATTTAAATCTTGAATCCATATTGCTCACTATGGAATCAATCATGGTGTTAAAAAAATCTATTTCGTACCAGCTTTTGGGAGACTGTATAGGTTCATCGCTTCTTTGATAATCGAACATTCTTTTCTTTTTGGCGACTCTTTTGTTTTTAAAGTCTTTTGGCAGATCATAACTGCTTTTGTCAATAAATTGATGAGCATCAGACAAGCATTGTTCAAACCCAGTTTGTCGATATTCTTTAATCCAGTCACAAAAAGTACGCAAGTGTTCAAGAGCAAGGCTTAAATGGACTTGTACAGATTGCCATAATTTGCTTATAATATTAACACGCGATAATATCTCATACCATATATGTAACGATATGATGAATTCTAAACTGAACATTTCGTTCAAAACTGAATTACAATCACTGAGAGTTTCAGAGTCTTCCGTGTTCTTTTTTAAGGTTTCAATGCATTCAACAACATCATCAAATTGCAATAATATGGCCTTTACTGCCTCGATTCTGCTTTCCCACCTTGTGTCTGATAAAGGCTTTATGGTAAGCTTTAATTTGTCTTTTATTAACTCCCAGCGTTTGCTGGATCTTGAAAATAGCAAATAAATTTTATGAATAAAACCAAAAAATGTTTTTGCTGCCGCGGAAGAATTAGCTGCATCTACCAACAGTAGATTCCAACTATGACACCCGCACGGTGTAAAAAATGCCCTAGGATTAATATTTAATATTCGAGTTTTAACTCCACTGTTTATGCCTATCATATTAGCAATTTAGAATATCCAGTCCATTTTTTTCTAATTCCTCCAGTATTGCATTAGTTAGATATTCACCAGTCGTCTCAGTCATAGCAAGAAATCCAATAAAGTTTTCTTCTATTGTGCCGGTTGACGTATTACAAAATCTTAAGATTACTGACATTTGTTCTACTCGACTAGAATCTCTGGTGCAGTCAAGTAAAATGGAATAATATTTTGCCTCTTTTACTCTACGTATCACTTCATCAGTAACTATTTTTGACATCAATGTGATCAATTCATTTTGAATATCGTGGCTTAGATAATGGTGTGCAAGTTGTTTGTCGTTAATGCGCTTCATATGTTCCCGTAATGTAGGATCATATTTAGATATCAATTTAAATAAGTCTATAAAGTTACCAGAATTCCTACCAGAACTTTCGTCTCCTGTCTTGAGAGATTCTCTGTGACCCCTAAATGCCAGATTATGAGAAGCTAAGAAATTAATTATATCAATTAATCTCTCAAACAAATTCCGCCAATGTTTTTGAGATTCTTGAATCAGCCTTTCGTTTTCTTGGTCTATTGTTTTTCCATGTTTTATTCCTTTCTCTAATGACATCCATTGGAACATATATGCCATATGTTCTTTGGTATTCTCATGTCTTTGTAAAATACTACTTAAGTGTTTCCAGTCACAGCACCCCTTCTCAACCATCTGAGTTTGTGAATTGCCAAATAGTCTGCATGGAAAACAGAAAACTTTATTTTGGGAATTAGAATAAACCAACCAGCGACGATGTTGAATTTCACCATTATTTAGTTTTCTTGTGAAATAAAAATTGGAAAAGTGCCTATGATCTTCATCTTTGGGATATTCTTCATCACTGTTTTTTAACTGCTGTATAGGGCCACTTTGAACTATATCATGACGCTGAGAATCCGTTATGGGAAACTTCCACAGTGCCGGATCCGAACATACAAATGCTTGTTTGACTGCACCACTGGTATCGCTGGTAACTGGCGGAGAAACTACTTGTTCTTCGTGAATTCTACTGCTTAACAGGACAGTTTCAGAATTTTCAGAGTCTGATAGGCTAGAGTTTGATTCTACCTGTATTTCTGACTTTAGTTCGGTACTCAGTGCGTCCGGAGTGCTTTCCAAAGTTGATGGAGTCTCGGAATCGGAAGTGTCTATATCTTTTTTGGAAGTCGAAGCAATTGATTCAGATGATTCTGAAGGAGTTTTTTTGAGAAACTTCATCATACTTGAACTTAAAACCTGATTTGCTACAGCTCGTTCAACTTTTCTTTTTCGTTTTGCTGAACCAGATTCCCATTTTCTCCCGATATCTTTATCTCTACTGGGGCCTGGGCCTGACATGTTAAGTAGGCCTGAAATATTATAATCTGTAAATAATATTTAAAAAATTATAATATAGGTAGTTTGCGTACGTACACATAACAAATCGAAGACATGATACAAGTTCTAAAAACTACAAAATTTATCAATATTTTCTTACCTTGCTTTTAATAAATAAGTGGTAGGACGTGTTGTTCTTTAAAAACACACTTTTCACACTCAACAGTTCAAATAAACATAATACAGTTCTTTATTTATTTCTAATTTTCCAAACAATGAAACGCAACACTTATTCTCACATCGAAATCTATTGGAAATACATTAAAATATTAGGTACATGCGTCGTCGCATGATTGCATGACTGCATGTATTTAGAAGCGCGAACATAGACGGAGCAAACAGAATGGGAAATCCCCACCGGGCGAAGCAAGGATTCCTTCATTCACCGCCCGCAACGCCAGCAAATGTTGCCAGACTAGATCTTTAAAAAACAAATGGGGTAGGTTAGTATTGCCAGATACTTGCTAGCCGGTTTTTTTATTATTTATTGCTAGATGAGTAATTATATCTATATTTGCGTTCGCGGGCCTTCGAGGCGCGAGGCCCCTTGGACCGCGAGGCCGTAGGCGGTGGCCCACGTCGCCCACGCCTTACGCCGCCTCTGATACTATTGATGTTTTTTAATGCCAATAAGCTAAAACGATGGGTAAGTTCAAAAATTTAGCTTTAACATCTTCAGGGATATCTGCACATATGTGTACGTTTGCTTTTTATGTTTATGTGTATGCAGTCATGCAAAGATAAACTAAACCTCTTCAGGGATGAACCTCCAAATTTCGTAGAAAAACTGTTTTTTGTAATTATTTCCTTACATTAAAGAAATCAACAATCCTTATGAATTCTGGAAATTCGTCCCTAAAAAGGCGCATCAGCTTGAAGCAAACGCGTTTTTTAATTTAACCAACATTCAAATAAACCTCTATCCAAAAGCTATTAAATACAATAATGGAACCATCTCCAAAAACTCCAATATGTGCTTAACAGAACGAAATAAGTTTAATACAGAATTTTCCTGTTTCTATCGAGCATTTTATATCTTATTTTGGAAAAGACGCCTGTAAATATACTACGCTCACTTCTGGAAATCCAAAATTGTTAGTAGCGTCCGTTGTCTGTGTCAAAGGGCCAAGGCCCTTAAGAGTTAAACTTATTTCATAATTGTTCAACACATTGAATACCACATCTTATTCAGCTACACATTCATCTATTGGGTGCTGATCTCGGGGGATCCGACAGTCAACGTGTTAAGGGGGGAAGTCCATGTAAACGACTGATTTTGAGAGTCATATTTTAAAAATGTTTAAGAAGGTGATAAAATAATTTTATTGTTTTAAATTTTTAACATAACTTTATTTAACTTTTTTAAAGTATTAAAAAAAAAATTTTTTTTTTCCTTCCAAAATGGCGGCTCAGGATAATTGAAATTTTATAAATATTTTTAAAAACTGCTCGTGTCGTAACTCAAAATGTTATTGATCGATTTGCCTAACATTTTGAGAGGTTTTTCTCTAAATTATTATCGGAAGGATAAACCTAAAATTTCAGATATTTAATAACATACTTTTTGGGGATCAAATATGTCGAAAAAATAGCCCAAAATTCTGACTTATTTTTCAAAGGCTTATTTTATATTGAATTTTATGCTTTTTATTTAGTTTTATAGGTTTATCCTTCCCGTTAATATGTTATAAAAATAAAACAATTTTTCTGTTTCCGATCAATGGTTAATGTGTGACAAGTGGAGCACTTTTGGACCTCGCGTCGGAGACGACAGACAAAAAATTAACCTGAGCCGCCATTTTGAAAGGAAAAACAAAAAAAAAGTTTTATATTTATACTTTAGAAAAGTTAAATAAAGTTATGTAAAAAATTTAAAACAATAAAATTATTTTATCACATTCTAAAACATTTTTAAAATATGACTGATTTTGAAGCGTTTACATGGACTTCCCCCCTTAAGGCGTCGAAGTTTTTGAAAGTGGATTCATTTATTTATTTGAAACTTCTTATTTCATATTTTGAACGTCAAGTTCTTTAATTCGAAATCTTAATTATTTGAACAAAATCTGTTTTGAATTTTCAAGCTGCACCTTACTTGTCGTTTTGATTTTAAAAATTAACCTCGTAGCAATTTTCCTGTTCACCATCCCTAATCATCAGTAATCTTCCGGAATTCCGATCTAATTGAATCAGAATACTTGAAATTCCTTTGAACTCATCTTTATTAAAATCGCTATTAATTTTGAGTATCCACTATTTTGGTATGATTTTTAAAAAACTGATGATTTCGAAAAATGGATTAACGCATTAGAAAGTATAATAACTTGACATCCCCATTCTGCCTACTTTTATTAAAATCGAATTTTAACATTTTACAGTCCGCCACATTTGATGCCGGAGTTTGAATTATTTTTGTACACCATAAATCCACCTTCTCTGAACTTTCGAAGCCCATTTATTAATAATTTCATCCAAATTCCTACAGTAGGTCACTTCAATTCATTTAAATATACACTTATATATACATTTTTTGAGACAAAAACTTCAACCAATTAATTTTTTTGTTTCATTCCCTAAGTTGTACGATCAGTTTCATGAAAATTGGTATTGTAATTTCCGATATCTTCAAGAGCAAAAATCAAATGATGAATATCTCATCCTGAAAAATTTGTTAAAAATTCGATAAGAAAAAGAATTTAATAAATCTTTTCAGAGATAAAAGCAAAATTAAGACAACAGCATTCTGTTTTTCAAATAAGTGTATTTTTGATTTTTCAATTTTTTTTTTCGTTTGTTTCATTTATATAGTTATATTTGTAACGGTATATAATTATCATTAATAAAACATTAAAAGGACAAGAAGGGTAAACGCATTTATACATAAATAGTGGCAGCACGAAAACATAACGTTAATAAATCAAATAAAACAACCACAAAAATATAGAAATGCAAAGGCAGGAGCCGATTTTCATTTACAAGAAGATCATACAAAGTTGGTCTCCTATACAAGGATATAGAAAAGGCTTTGCATCATCTTCAACGGTCTCTCTGTGCCTACTTATAAAAACAAGTTATTAAGTCTTTACTACCAAATAACATGTGATGTCTTTCTTTAAAAGTAAGTGTTGCAAATAAGAAGACATTGTTGAACACAACATATAGAAACATACAATCTTACTGATGAAGGTGAATAGATTTTAAAACTTTATTCTTCTTCTTCTTCTTCCTCCTCTTCCTCATCTTCACCTTCTGGCTCATTTGAATCTTCAATAGTAAGATTTAAAGCAGGAGCACTTTCTTCAGTCTTTGGCTCATCAACGGGCGATATAGGTTCCTCTACGGTGGGTTGTGTCTCAATTTCAGCTGCTGGTTCTGGGGCTGATTCATCAGCAGCTGTATCATCAGCGAAAACATCTTTGGAACTGTCTGAATGTTGAATGGCTTCTAATTCTTGTGCAGCAATTTCTGCTTCTTGCCGAGCAATTTCAGCTAATTCAGCTGCTTGCCTTGCCAATTCTGCTGCACGTTCTTCCTCAGCAATCTTTTCCAATTCAGCTAATCTAGCAAGCTCTTCCTCTCGGATCTTTTGTTCTTCGGCTAATCTGGCTTCTTCGGCTAATCTGGCCTCTTCGGCTAGACGAGCTTCTTCTGCTAAACGGGCTTCTTCAGCTTTTTTAGCTTCTTCAGCTAGCCGAGCTTCTTCAGCAATTCTGGCCTCTTCAGCTAATTTGGCTTCCTCGGCAAGTCTGGCTTCTTCAGCTAAGCGGGCCTCCTCAGCTTTTCTGGCCTCTTCTTTCTTAGCTTGTTTTGCCTTTTTAGCAGCAGCAGCTTCCTCAGCTTTTCTAGCTTCTTCAGCTTTAATAGCATCTTCTTTAGCCTTAAGCTCAGCTTCTTCCTGGCGTTTCTTTTCTTCTTCTGCAGCCCTAGGAGTGCATACAAAGTTAGGTATTCTTAAAAACATTAATTCTCAACGGATCATACTTGTCTTCCGCCTTCTTTCCGGAGTCATCACTACGTTTAGCTCTTCTCTTCTCAAGATTAATATCATCGATGGCCTCCTCATAGAGTGTCATCATTCGTTCTTTCCTCGCAGCTTGTTTCTCCTTCATTTCGGCTTTTGGATCCTCCAGTGGTTTCAATTCACTAAATTTCCTTGTTGGTCTGAATGGATCGAGATCAACTAAAAATTCGGATAAATTTGTGTTTATTTCATGTAACCAATGTTCAGATAAATTACTTGGTTTCGCCTAAGATGACCTAACATTTGTAGAAAAGCATTATGTTCTGTTTGTGGAACTGAATGAATTTTCTAATATATAAGAGAAACACTGCTTATTTTTTATTTTATTTTTAACAAAAGCATTCTTTTCCAGGAGTTTTTGGAGTACCAGTTTTACAACTTTTTGTTAGTCTTGTGTATCGAAATGAAATTTTTGATTGAAGAAAATGAAATCTGTTTGATTTTTTTTACTTACATTTATGACTGCAGTGTCCAGAAGCGTGTGCCATGTTGACTTTGGATATTGCTGTGCGTTGAGGATTTACATACTTTTGCACATTGTTAAGTAGTAGAGAATTGGGCTTATTAGAGGGGCAACAAAAAATTGTAGGCTCCAAATATTTGAGCAATCAAAAAGCAAAAAAAAATAGCTCAGCTGGGTTCAATACAATAGAAAACTAAAACTATTTACAATATTTACATGCTTATATTTAATTTTTTTTTAGCAAACGTGTCTTGTTCGAATGCTAAATAACATTTATTTTTATTTGAAGATATTTTATACTTTTGTCGAAAAGGAATAGTAGGTGCACATACAGGAATTTCCAGCGATAAATGAGAAACAATTTCACTTAATTATCGATTTCTATAAGCAATGATTTGATCTTTGCAAAGCTTTTAAGAATTTAATAGCATATGTTTATGTATGAGGGTTTACAACCTTCACGTTGATACACTTTGCCAAAAAGATTTCCATCTTCTTCCAGTTTTCGAAAAAAGTACTATTTCTGGAATTCTGCAAAATAGATATTGACCAATTGCAGACAAGTAGCAATCGGAACTTGAAATTCATGTTTCTCTATTGTAGCAATAAGAGTATCGAAATTCTAATAGTGTCAAACATTTTCTATTTCACAGATTTAGTTAAATTTTTATGTATATCGATAAAAAAAAAAGGAATTCTGGTGAAACAAATTCGTTCATTTCAAAATCATTAACTTAAGCAGCCCTAATAGATCTACTTTTAAAAAACAGCCTATCTTATTTATTGATTAAAACAATGTATATGAATATAAATTATTTTACATATTTGTTCCTTTCGATTCATAAATAGCTTTGTACCATATTCAAAAACGGTAAGATGTTTCCATACATTTTGAAAAAGATTCACATAAAATTAAAAAAAGACTGATATAAAAATACGCTTAAAAAAATCAATAATAAAGTAGATAAGAAAATTTGTTTTTCAACATTTTTAATTTTGTTTTGTCACAGAACACGCAATGGAATCCGGAAACGAAAGTTTTCCCTCGTAAAGTTTTTGAGAAAAGCAGAATCTGTCTTTTGGGTATTTTTAATTTCTTTCAACATTTTATGAAAGGTTACAGAAGGTGATGATGTGGCTCGAAAAGAAATCGCGAACCTTAAACTATTTCCGTGCAATATGTTAATCTTTGTAGTTTTACATCGAATCGGCTACGCTCATAAAAAATCTGTTCCTAGAAAAATATATACCAGGTTTTAAGTTTACGAGTTTATTTTGTGGACCTTAGCTTGTTATTCAAGGTTTAACTTTATCAGGGGCATCTTACAACACTCTCTTTAACAGGTAGTGGTTGACTAACAAATTTTATAGAAAACTGCTCCTATAATTTTGACGACCTCTGTATATAAAATGTTAGTAGTAATTAATTGCAGAAAGTGCTCGGCATTCGAATACATCCTATGTAAATAGCTGAAGGAACATGAGAAAACATCTTTATTGCTTTTTAAATGTGGACTACTTAAATTAAATATTTTACGCTTTTTCTCTCTAGGAGATATAATATTTGGAAAATTTCTATTTGATTGAATTAAATATTTCCAACTAAAACTTTTGTGGCTAGTTTCGTATGTGACAATAGTGTTCTCATGCTGTATGCATCTGCATTGTAAATCATAAAAGTCGGGGGTTTACAGATCACCAAACTGAAAGTCGAAAATACGCAATTTCAGTAAACGAAATAAACAAATATGCAGCCGTATTCAAAAATTGGATTGTTTGAACTCATGCCAAGAAAATATACAATTTTTACATATTAAACTGTGTCGAATCAGTGGGTCGTATTCTAGTAATGAGAGTGTATATATGTAGTATATTGTATTAAGCTTTTTAGGTGTATCCATTAAATTGAAAATAACCTCTTGTCCACCTAGATATTTATTTCTCAGCTGATTTAAAGGAAGTAATAGGATATATGTATTTCAATTTTATGATGTCACACTGTAACGGAAATTAAATAAAACAACAAGAGTGTTTTTAAAAAACTCATCTTTGTATATTGATGACAATATATATAAAAATAAACACTTCGCGATTAAGTCGTTTCGATTTGATTCAAAAATATCATCTGAATGTGCTCGTTTTTTCGTAAAGCTTCTTAATTGGTGTTACACAAAATAACATCTTTTTTCAAAAATATATATATGTATTAGGCAACTAGTTTAAATTATAAAGTGTTCATACATGGCAGGGTAGTGTAAAATGCATTTTGGTGCACTTATATGTTGTACATTTAAACTAATTAAGGTCACGTTTGCTATTCTTATAGCATTCGTAGTATTAGTATGTATTATTATGTGTAATCATATGTTATTCTTGTGTTATTACGTTAAATTGATAAGTAATATATTATTTTCTTAACATTGTTTTGGTTTACCCAAAAAAAAAAAAGTATTTTATCAATTGATTTTACACAAAAAGATTAATTTTGACGCCCATCAAACAAAATATTTTAAAAAAATTGCAAAACAAAATGTAGAAGAGATATGTGACGGAGAACAAATATTGTTTTTAAGTAAAAAGTTTGGAAAGTCTATTTTTTATTTTTATTTAAATTCATCCACTGGCAGGCACTTCTTTGGCCTCAACAGCATCAACTGCAAAGAATATCAATCGAAACAGAAACGTTAGTCAAAAATGTGCAGTAGAAGAAGTAAAGTTTTTTGTTTAAATGTTGCTCATTCTCTTTTTTTTTTTTTTTTTTTTTTTTTTTTTTTTAACATTCGTAATTTTTACTGAACATTTTCTTTTATTACAACAAATAGAATAGAAGAGATTTTTGTGACTTTCGCAATCTTTTATTTACGTTTAGTTTAATTTACACTTTAATAATTTTGATGTCTTAATCACAAATTAGTAACTGAGTATCCAATTGATTTTGAAGGTAGCTGAAAATCACTTAGTAAATTTATAAAAATTAAACGCAATTTTGGTACTTTAAAGTACATCAAATTACATATTTTTATTATATTATATTATTGCGCCAACAACTATCCATTTACGTATAATGAACTAAATTAATAATTATAAGTGAATAAGAATTTACACATGGATTCCACAGTTTTCTCTTTAATAAATTACCTTTCTTCAAAACGAACAGCAATTTTTTAAGCTGAAAGATGCAAACTCACAATTTGAAAGAATAAGAATCCAAGGAAAATTTTTTAAATTTATATTTCTGCCACTGAATTATATTATAAGTATGCTCATACAATACATTAATATATATATAACATTATATATTCTCGAATGTGGCTTAAAACTTTATAAGTCCCGATTTTAAACAAAAAACAGCAAACCCAAATTATTTGAGTCTAAAAACTATGATTTGCCTAATTCGAGAGATTCGTTTTGATACAAAATATAGTTTTAAATATTTATAACAAATTCCTAAGTGATGAAGTATAGAAGATAAGTTGTTGGTTCAATAGAATTCTGGTTTTATAAACGCTATTTAGAGAAAGAAGACCAAGACAGAAGAAAAGCGAATTGTGTGTTAGATTATAATATCGAAATTTGAATCTTTTTAACTTAATAAAGCGTCATTAATAATTACTCGAATAATTAAAATTAGTACTTTGTTTCAGCTACCTTCGTAGAAAGATGAATTAATATTATTTACAAAAGATTGCTATCATACTTGAGAGATACGTAAAATAAAAGTAAAAAAGTTATTTGAAGAAATTTTATGTGTTTTTTGTTTTTGTTTTTATACATGTGAGTATGTAAAGAGAAAGAAAAAATAAGAATTAAAAGTAATGAGTGCAATTCTTACCTGATGATAGTTTAGCTATTGTGCTTGATTTTTCGCTGACTGCTCTACGATTCTTCAAGTAATATGACAGGTATTCGACATCATTTTTAATTCTGTCCGGGTCGTAGAGAGGGTTTCTAATGCTAAACCCTTTATTTCCAACGTACCGTACGGATGAAAGGTGACTTTTGCCTTAGTTTTGTTTTACAAAAGGATTTCAGTATGTTTTAGATAAATTTAAGGGTTAAGTTATAACAAAAGATATAAGGAGGAAATAGAGAGAGAGAAAAAAAAATGAAAAATACACAAATTCAAAGGTACAACAAAAACTAACAAATCCGGTACTACGTAAGCGGCTTCACATAAATTCCCATAACACTATATTCTATGGGCAAATATTTTTCAAGACTTAACCCTATTCAACACTAAGAATTTCACTGGACTTCACAAGGTCTATACATTTTCTTGTAATACAAACCGATTTCTCAAATATCTAAATCGTTGACCGCCAGAAATACTAATATCATTTAACTAATATACTGAATTAAATAATTTAAAGTCGTTGAGAAGACAGATTTGATACCTACCGTAGTACTTTCGTGGTTCTGAGTAGCTATTCAGCAAAGAGTTGACGTCGCTCGCAATGTTCCTGAGAGGGTTTGTCACTCTGGAAACATATGCGTCCAGTGCGTATGATGGAACCGGGTCATAGTACCTAAAATTATAACATAATCTTAGTAATCTATTTGAATTCGAATAAGCAATCGATATCAAAGTTTGGAAACAGTCATTCATTTTGGAACTAATTCCCACTTAAACACTTAAAATAGAAATTTGTTTACTACAATTCCATTAATTTCCCATTTTCCATAATAATTCATTAATTGAATTGAAAAGGAATTATCTGATAATTATTTCCTTCATATTGGAAACGTTCTCAAATTGATAGATATAATTTTCCGGTTCTTTTCTATTATAATTAAAATTAGTTTTATGAAATAATATATCACAACTTCTCTTTAATAATTGAAAACTAATAAAATAAAAATTGTTCAGTTCTAAAGAATGTAGTTTAAAAATCTGGTTGGCAGCATACCTTGTAATTGGGAATGGTGTTGCACTCCTGGCGCGTCTAATGACTGGAGTGTGAATTTCCCTCAATAGAGTTTGAGCGTCCGAACGAATCCTTCTGGCTTCTGAATCGAAGTTCTGTAGGGAGCAAGAAGATTAGTTTAAATATGGCCTAGATTTCCAGGTAGGGAATAAAATAATTAAGTTTTTGTATTTTTCCAAAATAACTCACAATAAAGGATTCGGAGTTGAGGTAGTCTTCAAGTGGACGGTAGCCGACACGAGGTCTAACTTTGTGGGCAATTCTGTCAAGCTCCCTAGCATACACTGAATGTGGTGTTCGGAAGCTTGGCAAATACTCAACGGAAGTTTCGCGTAGATAGCGTGTTGGTGTGGTAATAACACGGATTGGTGTTATTGTGCGAATCGGTGAGATAACTTCACGTACTGGTGTCGTATAATAGCGCGTTGGTGACGTATAATAGCGCGTTGGTGACGTATAATAGCGCGTTGGTGAAGTTATTACCCGCACTGGTGTCCTTATAACGCGAGCGGTATGAATAGACCGGATGGGCGATGTTGTTACCCGGACAGGCGAATAAAGAACCCTAGTTCCGGTAACAAGGCGTTTGTGGGCGACATAGGGAATTGAGTGGTACGAATAAATTGGATAGGTTGATCTGAATACCTGGGAATGTTTTAAAAGGCATTTATGTAGTTACATTTAGCGTTATTTTCATTTGTGATGCGGATGATGCTTAAATGGCTGAATTAATGTGTGTGACGACATATATTTGGCGGAATGGCTTTTGATGCTACGAAAATGGAATGAACGTGAAAGGATTTTTTTTATATAATCCCTTTTATACTTACCCTTGTGACACTTGGAACGTACCGATAAATTGGATACTGAAACAAATTTCGAAGCACATTAATTTATTTTGAATGTTAACAAATCAGGTAATGAGAGGCAGATATATAAAAATCTTCCACAACTTGGTGATCATCAAAATTTAAAAATCAATCAATAATAATGTTAATTTTTCTAACTAACAAACATTGTAGTTTGACATTGACAGTTGTTTGAAATAAGCAATTGTTTAGAAACCATATAATAAATTAAATTAAAATAATAATAACTAAACACTTGAATATTAATAATAATTATATGTAAGTATTTATTCTGTACCACTGCGGAACCCTCATGTGCATGCCCGAAACGCTCTTGTTAGGTTTTTTTTGTTGTTCTAGAATTCTACAATCAAAGCCTTATTCGAAAAATAAAGAGATACTATTCTTTCCCTTTTGTTGTAATGAAAATCTGTCGTGAAAGTAGTAAAATGCTCAATTTGTTTCTATTACTAACTTAAAAAAAAAATCTATCTAATTTAGAGACGTTAAATATCTAGATTAATTTTCTATACCTTCAAACATAATTTTAATTTTACTGTGCATTAATATCCTTCTGGGTAAGACAATTTTTAAGATCGGATCGACCACTGCATTATGCTAAATTCATATACAATCCCAAACCTCAGCCTCGTCAAAGCAAAGCTCCTTCATGTTAATAGAAGTGGCGAAACTTGTAGATTTATTATCGCAGGTTTCTGACCCATCTGTCTAAATAACTCTGAAGCTTCAATATCCACGAAAATATTAACTACAGAATTAATAACAGACTCTGTAAGACACTCTTTAAGAAATAACATATCGTTGAAATGTTAGCTTTTAAATATTACAGAAAATTACCCTCTATTAATTAAATGTGTAGAAAAAACAAAACTCATAATATAAATGAAGCTTGTTTTGGTTTACGGAAAAAAAGTATTAGTAACAATTACGCTAGTTAAAATTTTGGTTAAAAATTATAAAAAAATGTAGTTTAACTTAACAGACTTAAAGATTTCAACAAAAGATGTATTAATCGACAGATTAACCTTTTTAACAATTTTAAATGATTATAGAAATCATCATACGAAATCGTATGGGTATTCAATTAACAAAGTGAAGACACAAATTAAAAAATAATGTTATGGTTCAAACATAAGTATACCAAGTATTAGTGAGAAAAAACACAGACAAAATGTAAAGATTAAAAAAATTGACACCAACTAGAAAATTTAAAACAATTTCTCTATTTATAATAGATGTTATATTCAAATTTGTAGTTTTATGATGGATACATAACATAAATCGTCAAGGAGAAGCCACTGGTCAAGGAGTTAAAGAACAAGGACTACCTTTCAAAGTAAGATCATATATACGAAGACATATTTCTGTACGGTTTAAGTTCTTATTTTTTTCCTAGAAAAGACGATGATCTTTATCAGTTGAAGAAATTCAATTTCTTCATGAATATCGCATTTAATTGTCTGAAAGAGGGTAATTTAAGCTATCACACCAGAAGATCTCTTTACAAAATCAAACAGTTGATTAATGTTAAAAAATTAATTTATTTATCAAATGGTTAAAACAAAGCCAGTTTTACATAAAAAATTTCAAATTTGTATCACAAAAAATTTTTTTTTCTAAGCAGTGTAATGAAATTAATACCGGATAGACTCGTTGTATGAGTCATCGTTAGTTCAGGAAAGCCGAACGAAGCTTACAGAAATAAACCCAAGATGTTGGCACGGCATTAAACCTATTTTTTGTTGTTTTTTTTGGTTTTTAATATATGTATCTTACAAAAGATTCGTTAGTAAATTCGTAGATAAGCATTGCTAATGCAGTCGCAGTAAGTTAATTTTCGAATTGTAATTATTTTCTTTTTTTAGGGTTTAAACACGGTACGAATAGTGCCTGTAGGATGTTCCGCCTGGTAGATTTCCGGATGTTGACGATGAGTAGCTGTAGCCACCTGGACCTCCGCCGGTGGAGCTGGTCCTTTCGGTTGAGTAGTTGTAGCCACCATAGGGTCCAGAGCGAGAAGTTCTTTCGACAGTTGACGAATATGAGGTCTTCTCGGGACGAGTATAGGGATCGTTCGAGTTGAGACGGGACTGGTTTGTTGAACTGTACGAATAGGAGTATTCCTGTTTGCCGACCGAACGATGCTGTCCTGGCCTTTCTGTTGCAAGGGTATATCTTGGGTTCTGCGAATTTTCGATTTTTTATCTACTTAGTCATTGTGATTCACGGTATTTGCCTCTTAAATACAAAATTTTTTGCTTTCCAACTTGCTGTACTCAAATAAGACTTTTATGATCATAAATTGAAACATGTTTGAAATTTAACAAGAAACAGGGGATGCAATGAAAAGTGAACATATAGACGAACAACTGAAACTACGATTAAAAAGAAAAAACACCTAATCAAAATCTATCGAAAATTATTATTATAAGGCTGAAGGCCACTAGCTTCTACATGTAATATTTAAATTATATTAAAAAGTGTTACATGTTTGAATTTGTTGTTATTACTGCTCACGCCTAATAGTAGTAATAGTATTCCGGTGTTAATTTCGTGTCATATTTGCAAGGCTCAACGTAGAAAACACGTCTATGTGGTTGTTTGTCACGTGTAGTTTGATGTAGTCGCGGCAAAACATAGTCCATGCTATCCTTGGCGGTACTTGCCGCCAAACTTCCACCAGCATCAACGAGGTCAGCATTTCGTCGAACAAGGCTCAGAACTCTCATCTTAGTTTCATCTCTGGCTGAAATGTAGGGCTTGATTGGACGTGCCAAAACTTCGGCGCTAGGCTGAATTGTTTCTCGGTTTATTTTATCAAGTATTGAAATTCTTTCTTCATGTTTTGGACGTTTTTTGCCAAATGCGGTAATTGGATCAGCGATCAAACTAGGCCGGGGTACAAATGGAACTTTTTCCCAAGGTATTTCTCGTTTCTGGAAGTCCAAAACCGTACGTTGGTATTTTTTTTTTTTAATTGATAGTCACCTTAAGTTAAATTTGCTGACTGGACATACCGAAAAACTTCTAACCTTGTGCAGAACTCTAATAGCGTATATTATTTAGTTAGTAAGTAATTAGGCAACTACTTTTGCACCTATTTTTTAGGTTATATATCTAAACGGATCTACGCCTGAATGCAGTGTGGTGGTGAGTGCGACGTGGGCTTAAATTAATTTTGGATTAATGTTGAAGCTATTGTTACTAATTTTTTTCAGACAGCAATTGGCTTTTGTTTGTTCATGGACTGAGTATTTCGTTTGTTGTATTACTTTTATAGGTATTTCACTCATATAGAAATAAATCATATATGTAATATTTACAGCATAATTATATGTATATACAGAAATTAAGGTTAGAAAAGATTTTTTAAAAGAAAGTATATTTAATCAATATAATATGTCTCTAAAATGTGGTCCATACAACCTTCAACTAATTGAGCCATTCCAAATTGATTAATTTAAATCAAATTGTAAGTTGATACCAAGTTTTTTTTTTTTTACAAGATCTTGAATACATCAACTTACAACTTAATTTATTCAACTGTTCAACATGTATTGATTTATTACATCAACTCAATTTTGGTTGGAACGAAGGTGAACAACTAATTGAAGCATATATGGATTTTTGTACTCTGCATTGATCTGTTCAAACATCAGCAGAAATATAAAGCAAAATTATTTGAAAGGCGAATATGTATAGTATATTATGTTTTTTATAAGCTGCTGATTGAATGTGATTCCCTAATAAATTCATGGAATTATCAGTTGACTTAAAAATAACTACACAAATTTAAATTTAACTGAATTTAAAAAAAAATATGCAGTATCTTAATTTAACAAAAAATTAAGAAAATCCCTTTTTAGCACCGGTCATAAATTTTGGAAATTGCCTAAAATTTATTTGGCATTGATAAAAGTTATAATAAAGGTTTAATTAAGTTGGTTCAAGTTTATCTACTCATCAATTGTGTAAAATTTGTACAGCAATTTATTCGAAATTTTCGAAAAGGGCACGAGATTATACCACATAAAAACCTAGTACTGCGTCTTTTTTCAATAAAACCTAGAAGTGTATTATTAACCTAACTTGGCTAGATTTTGAATATAAATTACCTAGGAAAATCCATTCATTAATTTAAAAATATCTGGACTCCAACTCTATTAAATATTTAAAACATTAAGATAAAAACAATTTTATTTTTGGAATCCTTCCAAGTAATTGGGATTGACTTCAGGAGCCATAGGTCAGACGTCTTTAATTTTGGGAATTTAGTGAGTAAGACGTATTATTCTTGGATTAAAGATTAATGGCGACGATGCCATGAACTTCGAAAATAAATTTCTAAAAGTAACTGAAGGCAATCTATTTTAAATGAACTTATCAAGTTTAATCAGTAAAATAATTTAAACCTCATTTCCTTGAGAGAAGAAGACTTTAATTGGCAATCAATTGATATTGATAGAAATCGAAAAGTCGCTTTTAAAAATTAAATAATATTTCCTCAGCTTCTTGACTACTTACTATTCCAAAATAAAAACTTTTTATTATTAACCCTTTGGTCTTTGGCATTGTTAAGATTTAAAATATCTGAGGTATGATGAGAAATAAATAACGATATTTAAGCTGATAAATTCTAGATTTAAATAGGTACATACATTATAATTTTCTAAAGGGACCTAATAAGTGATGAAGTGTGATTATACTTAATTACCCGATATTAAAAAAATCTCTTTAATAATCTCTTGATAATTTTTAGGAAGAATGTATATTTCTGAATAGGGTGAGGAAATCCATTTTTGTTTTGAATTTATATTTTACATTCTCCAAACATTTTGAAACCTTTTGATCTTCATTGCCTAGGTGTTCCAACAAATCGTATAATACAATTCTAAGGCATCTTAATTTCGGAAAATTAAAGGAAATAAGAAACTCTAACGAGTGAAAATGGAACGATTATTAGAAATATTGAGAAATTGCAATTGCATTTAATAAATTATGTAATACGAGACAATGAATTCATTTTTATTCAAATATACTATATATTTATAGACATTTAAGTTATGTTAAAAAAGAATGCGTATAAGATCGTGCAATTTTGATTTTTTTTAAATATTTATGCGTATGGCAAAAACCTATAATACACCACGTGTGAGTAATTTATCACTTAAAATTCGTACAAAAATAAAGTCGAGGTCATTATTGGTTGCCTCCAGTCGTATTTTATATATCAACTTTTTGTCGAATCCAAGAAAAACGATCATTCTATTTATAAACGGATGATCTCACATTCGTACTGAGTGCGAAATTCAGTCTCAAAATACTTAAATTTGTACTTCATGAGTGTATTTAAAAAAATTCAGTTCATTTTACTGGATTTGCTTGATCAACTTTTATGTATATGTCGAACTTGATCTTATATACATTATAATACTTATTTTTGTATTTCTGTTTATATTGAGCAATTCATTTTTTACTTTCCACTTCAACTGGCCTTGAAAGATTTCTTTTCTAAAGAAAATAAATTGAAAGTATTGTAAAAAAGGTGACGGATCTTAAAGATTAGACTTATATTTTTAGAGGAGGATCATAAAATCTGAGTTAAATAAATAGTTTATTTTCATTTTCTCTACCACATAGATAGATATTCGGGGATAAAATAGCATCGCTTTCATTTTTCTGACGCTGGGGAAAAATGATCAAAATTCTCCTCACAGTACAACCACGCTCCTCTGTAGCTAAAATTAGTTTCAACAAAATTTGCTGTAGCACAGAATTTGCATTCCACTTATTTAGCACGTAATTATTATAATTGCAATAAATACGAATCTCTAAAACCCTTCAGCTACAGACTCGGTGCCAAGTTGAATTTGGGAGATTAATATCTAGATAGTGGAGAGTAGAGCCAGTGTAATTTGTTTATTAAGATTCTAGAAATAGTCTAGGTGCAAAAATATATATCCAGAAAATTCCTCACGAACAGGCAGACATGAGGTGATCTTTAACGAGTTTCATCCAACATGTTTTAAGCTGCTTGAAGTGGGAGTAGGAATGTTATTTGTTATGTGACGTAATACGATATATTCGTTTAAATCTTGGCACCTGCATGTATAAAAAAAATTGCTCATGCTTACTGAAAATATCGAATGAATGCCAGATATATGTACAAAGTAATTTGGACAATAAAATGGGATAAGTTTGCGGATTGCGATATGTTTAAAAATTAAACTTTTTAACTTTTACACAAAACATTATAACAGTAGAACTCTTTCAAAACAGATTTCTGGAAAAATTGATGACGGCACAATAACATAAAAGACAATCAAATGCGATATTCATGTTTCATGAGGTTCCATAAGTAACGAACATGCACACTTATATATATTTTATTTTTTATTTTTCAAACGTGTTTCAATTTCATATTGTAAAACGACAAAATATTCAGCTACTCCTTTAGCTTTGAATTGGGATTCTTTCTTAGAATATTGCTTGAAATAAATTTTGTTCAGTTGGTTACATTTTTATACAGCAAGTGGGACACAAGCACAAGTAGGAATTGAACTAAAAAAAAATATTTGCACCACTATCGTAAATTTTCTTATATCACATCACTTTGCAATTTTAATTAATGCAGTCTTAAATTTCACAGTAGTTGCAAATATTTTTTTTTTAATTCAAGCACTGAAACCACACTACACAATTCCGATTTTAAAAAAACTTTCAATTAATTCAATTAATTGTCTTCTTAATTTGGAAGATTTTTTTTGTTTTGTATTTTATTTTAAATCAATTTATATATCTTACCGATAAGGAATAAGAGGATACGGTTGGCCTACTGTAGGCTCTGCGTGTGTAAAAGTCACTTTCGTAAACCATTTTGATTTTGTTCTCTTCAAAACTTCTTCTACAGTTCTATTCCACAGGTTAACGACAGGAGTTAGTCAATTAGTTTCTTTTATTTTTTGTAATATTATTTATTCGTTTGGAGTTAGTCCTATGTCGTGTCTTCACTAAACGCCCGTTCGAGATGTTCTGAAATTTGCCAGCCGAAACGAACTGATTTTCATCCTGAATCGATGCCAATTTATTTTTGGATATATACTATAACATTTCATGTATGAACAACGTCGGTCTCACATATATTCAATTCATTAAAATATTTGTACAATTGTATTGGTTACCACCAACTAATACTAAAAATTACGAAAAGGCTAATTTAAGATATTTTCATTAGAAATGTAAACATTTGTTGTTTGTTGGATTTTAAAGCCAAAAAGCACGGAACAATTCCAAAAGATATAGATGTGAAACCCACATATAATTTACCCCTTAAATTTATGATAACCTTTGTAGGTGACGATTATGAATAAGATAGACAGGAATATCCAGTGGGAGTTTGCATCTTGTAGGAGAAAAATAAAAATTTACCCTATATCGTAGAAAAACACAGCGACTTTTCTAAAAAATCATAAGGTGGGAGTAACTTTAACCGTGTCTTGGCCACGATTCTGATGGAGGTGATAAAACACAATATATCTTGCATGCGTGCGCTCTTTAGCGTCATAAATAACACGGGTCATTCAGTTGCTTATAATTTATTCTTGGACAAACATAATTTTGATTTTAATATTTTGGCAATTGTATCGCCCTGTTCGTCCGATGAGACTTTTATAAACTGTTCGAATCAAAATTTACATACAAACATTCATCTAGTTTTCAAAAGTTATTTGTCAAAACGTTTATGTAACTCAAAAGTATTAAAATTGCTGACTATAAATAATCTTCGCTGTCTTTTTAAACGGTGGTATTGTAGGGTAAATACTCTCCACTCGTCTGAAGTACTGCGATGCGATAAAGGCAACGACTTTTTCAAGGCTACGTTATAACTTTTCGTTAAATATTCGCACGCCTCAGTAAAGCTTTGGAAAAAGAATTTTTTATTGTTCTTTAAATTTAGATTAAAACGAATGGTCAGGATATTAAATCTTTTTTTATATATGTAAAAAGCCTAAATGGACTTACCCCTTTTGAAGACTGGTGACATTTAATCTCTTGATCTCTCCTTTTTTTAATTTTATTTTAATTCATATTTTTCTTTTACTTTATATTTAATTCTAATGTACCATAAATAACTGATGAGTGATGTGCATAATTTCTCTTATAGTACCATAAAATATAGATCACACGCAGGCGTGCGTATATATGTGCACATATGTATATTTCAGTAATAAAGCGTCTATGCTGTAAACTTAATAAAATGAAAGCATGTTTTAACATAACATTATGTAAAGCGTCATTTAATCCAAATATAAACTTTTTATGAGATATTTTGTTTTGTATTCGCAAGGTATCTGTGACATTTCATTGAAAAGAATAACAATATTAAAACTAATTTTAATTTGCTCATTTTCCCATACGCATAAATTGTATTCAGAGCTGTAAAGAAATAAATACCAGTACTAATATTTAAAAAATTACCAATATCAACACCAGTACTGATATTTACCAGTAGTACCAGTGTCATACCAATACTATCAAAATTTAACCATTATTACCTCAAAACGTAAAAAGTTCAAACTTTTATTAAAACATAACTTTTTATTACTGTTTTTATATTTACTGTTTTTTGTCTTTTTCAATGTTCATGGTGTGAAGTTTGAATCCAATACTGAATCTTCAGAGCCAAAATATTGGAAAATTTCTTGTAACCTTCCAGGCATTTTCTTTTTAAATATACAACATTCAACAATTTTGATATGTTCAAATATGTTCAAATAATCAAACAAATTTTATTGTCACTTTTTTATGATGATTTTAATTTGCACTCACTTGCCTATTCAATATATTTTATTGCACAATTCCCCGTACTTTGGATCTTGGAATAAGGTGTACAAATAATGTCCTTATCGGAATCCTTACGCGATTGCATCAACACACCAAGAAGACAAATTGCTTTCATATAATTATATATGTTAATTATATGAAACCAATAAGAAATTATTTACTTTTTGTTTGTTAAAAAAAATTAAAAAAAGGATAAAAATTACTGTTCTTATATATTACAGGGGTATTAGCGATTTGTAGTTCTATGTTCTATGGCATCACTTCAAAAGGTGTAACAAAATCGGTTAGAAACAATTATTCATATGTATTATGTACGCATATAATTTTACCCTGTACCCTGTTTACTACAGTATAAAATACTTCACAGCTCTGATTGTATTGTGAGTTTCGAAATTGTTTTTAAAAATATATTAATGAAAAGATTGATTTTGTAAATCTACGGCGAAATTTACACTTTACAATTTAGTGTTTAGACATTATTTCAGATTGAATACTACAGTGATATAAACTTAAATTGTTATATAAAATCAAATTTTAAACTTACCCAAAATATGATTGCCAATATATGTGCTGGATAAAGGGGATTACAATATAAAATTAACAATATCTTCCTTCCACAGTGACGTAGGTATCTCCTATAGAAATCAAGTGTCATTATTTTCAATTATTAATTTCATGTCCTTTCGTCTATTTAAAAAATCTCTGCAACTATTCGTTAATAAAAATTCCTTTGATAATGAAATCCAAGTACATTGTTGGAATTTCAGTCCAAATAGTCACGAACTTATGAATATAATAAAACAACATTTTCTTTTTTAAGTCCAAATGTACATTGACACATAAATCAGAATCGTGTATAGCACTAAGACAGGGACTAGCATATGGATCAATAACAACATGGGCTTGATTCACAAGCTGGTTGCCAAGATGGACGACAAAGTGGTTGACAAAATGGTTGACAAGATGGTTGACAAAATGGTTGACATGATGGTTGACAAGTATTATAACAAATAGTTGGTGTTGGACAAGGAAAGCATCGTATGCAAGTGCGGCTTGGCGTAGCTCTGGAAAAAATAAGTGGTTAAAAAAATAATTTTAAACACATTTAAAAGAGCCTAATAACAAATACAAGCAGTTAATTTAACACAAATTAATTGAAGAAAACTCCAATTTTCTGAAAGTCATTTTGTTGTGTATCCAACGATTAATTTATAACAGTATCTGAACAAAAACCAAAAACAAACATTCGACATTCCATCAAAAATCAGTATTTTTAAACTTCATGACGATACGATGAATGTCAGTGTTAATAGTAGTTCTTAACAATATTCCATTATACTACTGTTTTTCTTTCTGTTACTTTTTTGCAATGCTACCTCTAATTTAAGTATGAAATATAGTATACCAATTTTCTTCAAAATCCAGTAGTTTTCAAGAAAAAAATTATTAATTTTTTACCTTCTAGATATAAATATAATGCCCCTGAGATTAGTGTTTCGAAAAGAGTATTTTAGGTGTGTTCTGATTTATGTTCGTGCTTTCTAATTTATATAAAAAAGAATTATAACTAATTCTTTAGAATTATCTTACCTATACCTAAAATTAATTCCGCGTGATTTTGGCTACAAATTGTAATTAATCCCTTTACTTTACTTTACTGTTTTTGATAAACTCATTTAGGAAATTTCTAAGGATAACATTTTTACTAAAGGACTTTTCTTATATTAAAAATTCCATTTGCATTTACTCCACATTCACTTCAGTGCATCTAGTTTTGGATAGACTTTGAACAATCTATACTGACAATAAAGGGGTAACATTTTTGAGTTTGAACTACTGATCCGAGTAAAAAAATTCTTTCATCGTTGGCAAGTGTGGTTAAATACACTGAATCAAACTAAGCGTCGCTTGCAAGCTCACAAATTCATGGTTCGCTTAGTTCCAGTTAATTTTATTCATTCAAGTACTTAATTTTTGTATTTAATTAATTAATTAACTTAGCCCAGCGAGTTAAGTTACAATAACAATAATAACCGCTGTGTTTAATGACGGAATGATCAAAACATCGTTGGGCTCTTTTGTTTACTTTGAGATGTTACATGATTGTATGACTTGACATTTTGCACGGTACATAAAACAACATGACATCACACATAACAGATGTCATGATAGATATCACAATACATGACAGAACATGTTTCATGGGATGACAAATTACATGATATGTTACATGACACGTTACACGACATAAAACATGACATGGTACATGATATAAAACATTACATGGTATATGACATTAGATTTGATATGTATATCATATGACATAACAACTGATATCATGACACACTACACGATACTTAATATGACATATGACATGACATAATATGACACACGATATATGACATGTCACAAGACATGGGAGAAGATGAGATTTGGTACGTGACCTGTGGTAGGTCTACCTATTTTAAGTTTGAGCCTACTAATCGCATGCGCTAACTGTTAATAGTAATGCTGCTCAATTTGATGTTACTATTAATAAAAATTCATTCCTTCTTGATTTGCCTGGTGCTAAAAGTTTATTGTATGTTAATGAAATTTTAACTTGGCATGATTTTGAGTGTTTTCGACTGGCTCGATAACTATTTAATAATAATGTACTTTGTTTATACCGCTTTCTGTTTTAAATTAATTACTTTTTGTATTCTGCATGCTTTATGTGCTGCTTCGACTAAGCTAAGCTGATGGTACTTTTAATATTAAACGTAAGATAGAGAAATTGGACTAGAATTTTGGACTTTGGTTTCAAGCATTTTTTAGGGCAAATATTCCTTTTATTTAAATTTTCGAGTATTCTGTTACGTGATTGCTAAGTTTTCGTCTAAGTTGAGTTTTCTTAAAAAAATGATTGCGCCCGGGCAAATCTGGGTAACTCATTTTATATAAAATTTAACTTACATGCATCTTGTCTCTCGAAGTTCTAATTCAGTCCTTAGAATATCGCACGCTTTAATGTTATCCAAACGGCTGGCCTTTATAACTTTAAAGCTACCATCCTCTTCTGACACTTTTATTCCATTTCCGTCCGGTCTTTTACCACTGGTTGATTTTCTGTGTGTTTTACTAAAACTACCCCCATCTCTTCCAGATTTCGTCTTGCGTTTCTCATCACTTTCTGCTTCACCTTTCTTTCCTTTGCTCTTCTTTTTGAAAGAATCTTCTTCATCGCTCGCTTCACCTTTCTTTGCTTTGTCCTTCTTCTTAGCAGAATCTTCTTCATCGCTAACTCCACCTTTTTTCCCTTTGCCCTTCTTTTTGGAAGAATCTTCTTCATCGCTAACTTCACCTTTCTTCCCTTTGCCCTTCTTTTTGGAAGAATCTTCTTCATCGCTCGCTTCAACCTTCTTTCCCTTGCCCTTCTTTTTAGCAGCATCTTCTTCATCGCTCACTTCACCTTTCTTCCCTTTGCCCTTCTTTTTGGAAGAATCTTCTTCATCGCTCGCTCCACCTTTCTTCCCTTTGGCCTTCTTTTTGGAAGAATCTTCTTCATCGTTCACTTCACCTTTCTTCCCTTTGCCCTTCTTTTTGGAAGAATCTTCTTCATCGTTCACTTCACCTTTCTTCCCTTTGGCCTTCTTTTTGGAAGAATCTTCTTCATCGCTCGCTCCACCTTTCTTCCCTTTGGCCTTCTTTTTGGAAGAATCTTCTTCATCGTTCACTTCACCTTTCTTCCCTTTGCCCTTCTTTTTGGAAGAATCTTCTTCATCGCTCGCTCCATCTTTCTTCCCTTTGCCCTTCTTTTTGGAAGAATCTTCTTCATCGCTCACTTCACCTTTCTTTCCTTTGCCCTTCTTTTTAGCAGAAACTTCTTCATCGCTCACTTCACCTTTCTTTCGTTTGCCCTTTTTAGCCGAATCTTCTTCATCGCCTTTCTTGCGCTTTTTCTTAGCTAAATCTTCTTCGCTATCTTCATCACTTTTCTTTCCTTTACCTTTCTTCAGCTTTTTCTGAGCAGAATCGTCTTCATAGTCTTCTTCCCCTTTCTTTCCTTTGCCCTTTTTCTGCTTCTTACCAGAATATTCTTCATCGTCCTCTGCTATACCTTTCTTTTTTTTCCTTCTTCCTTTAGCATCGTCTTCTTCTTCGTCGTCATCTATCTTTCCTTTCTTCTTCTTCGTCTTTCTTAAATCGTCTTCATCTTTCGAAAGACGGCCACTCGTTTGACTTCCTCTTCCCTGCTGTTTCCCATTTGAGCTGCGCTGCCAGTCTACATGCAAAAATAACGCATAAATTACTTTCATATTAAATCATTTTGCAAATAACCTATCGGGGTAAGTTTCTCATATTTAAAACCGGGCCCGCCATCAAAAATGCCATACTTTTCACACCTTTCTTGTCGATGTATTTCTTGTACGGCCTTTTTACATAGAACCTTAAGGCAAGAGCATATGCATTTATTGCAAGTATCACAGCAGCAACAACAGCATGGCTCACAATCTTTCCTTGTTGGAGAAGATGAGTTCTGGGAATCCCGGAATTTACTAGAAAAACAAATATGTCTCAGAAATATATGTTTAAAGATATATCTTCTATTTATTATGATTTTTTCTGATGTTATTTTCAAATATGGTTCGAACGAGGGTTATGTTTTTCGAATGTATGTATGTATGTATATTTCTTTGACACGCTCAGTAGCCTAAACGGCTTGATGGATTTTAGCTTGAGAGGCGTCGTTAGATTTGTCTCAATTGTGAGAGTGACACTGGGTATATTAAAATTATGAAAACTAACGGCCGATTTTGGGCGCCTTATTATATCTTCAAAAAAAATTTTTTTCCAAAACCTATTGAGTGGGGTATCAAAATAAAGGGTTTCATAAATAGCTTGTAAAAATATATACAACTTGTATGTTTACATCGAAAGAAACAAAAAACCCGATTGCGTGAAAAATTGTAAAATTAAAATTTTCAAACTTACTCAATAAATGAATTGAAAAGATTAATAATTTTTTTTTTTTTTTTAACTTGAATGATGATTGTTGACAGTGTTCACAAACGCAGTCGGAGGCATCAAATACATTAACTATGATTTCTGTTTTGTTATCAAAGCTGTTGAAAGTGTACCTTATCAAACTTCTTGATGATCGGTTGGATATGAGAAACTCACTTACGATATTGGAACTTCTCCCACTACGTATTTTCTTGCTCTACCTATATCACCAACAAAATCACTAGTCATTCATGATGGGACGTATTTTGAATATTTGATGCTTCCGATTGCGTTTGTGAACACTGTCAACCATGATCATTCAATTTAAAAAAAAAAATGTTCATTTATTAAGTAAGTTTAAACATTTTAATTTTACAATTTTTTACATCATCTCAAAAATTGACGAAGTTGTAAGCCTAGGAAGTGTATCCTCCATATGTAAAGTGCACGTCTTTTCTCAAAATAGTATTTTTCTAACCGATGGACGCGATTTGTAAACTTTCTGACTTCGCTATTTTGGCCTTAATTTAAATTTCAGGAAATCTAACGATCAACCACAAGAGAATTAAGGAATACTTTATTATTGATGAACCTACGGAAAAGATGGCATTTAACTCGCCATTTATTCAGATATTGCGTGTCATGCACATGTTTAAAAGTTTTAAAATTATATATTATAAAATATAAAAAAAAATACCTAGTATAAAATAAAATAATTTTTAAACTTATAATTAGGTATGACCCCTAAGTACATTTAAATACTAAAGTCGTAGACTCTATTTCGTCGAGGCACACTACTATCATTCAATTTTAAAGTGGTAGTACACAATGCGATAGTGATTTTACAATGCAAGTTCACTGTAAAACCATAGCGACATAGCCTAACTATGGTAGTGGTCTTTATATATGGTTTCAATGGCGTGATTTCGTATAGCTGAATTACGAAGGAAATTTACTATAGTATGTAATTTGTAATAAAAAATAGCATCACTTAAAAGACTTACCAACCATAATATGGACTAGAATTAGTGATTAACTCATAAAAAAGCTTTCACTGACAAAATGTAACTCTTGAAGAAAGAAATTTGAGAACAATATGTTCACAAGACCTTAATTTAAAACGGAAATTCTAATTTCTTATTAATATTATTTATAAAATTTACCTGCTTTGTTGCCATCGACTCCCGGTCATAAGTAAATTATCTCCGCCCCCATGCTTAAAAGAAACTTTATTGCATCAGATATTTTGTAACACTAAGAACTTACAAATCTATTTTTATGCGATGCACAAATTTGATATGTCATAATTTAAAAAATTCAAAAATCTTCATCGAGTTTCTTCATTTTAATAACTTTTAATACTTTAAATTTCAATATAGGTAGGTATAAAAAGAAATAAAATATACCTACACAACACTCTTAATTTAATTCTAAAATAGTGAATAGAAATTTTTATTTAAAAAGTCATAAGACATTTTTTTTGCAAAGGTTTCTTGTTAAGTAAAATATAGTAATCTCCAGAAAAGTTTTAGTTTGAGTATTTGAAAAGAGCAAAAGATCGACAGTAATTTAAAAATCCGGTTGTAAAAAAAAAGATCACAAAATCACCAGCAACTAAACGCATAATAGTATTGTGAATATTAAAGTAGATTTTATTAATATTTCTTAATTTTAAGATTTAATCTTCAATCTTTTAATATTATATATATTTGAAATCAGTGATCCCGAAAACCGTATTGGTGCACTGTTTTATGAAAATATCAAAAAGAAAACTGCTTAGTTTAAGTTAATAAATAAAATTATAAAATGAAATCTGTCTCATTTTCCCTTCATACCCTTTTATCTTTAAAAACTAAAATTAAATTAATTTAAATTAAACTAAAACTAAAATATATAAAACTTTGTATCCACATTAAGGTTAAGAATTTTTATTTGAAAAAAATATTTATTCGAATTTTTCATTGATTATTTTGATTCATAAACATATTTCTATGCCTAATTCTTTTTTTAGAACATGATAATATAAATACGTACTATATAAGCAATTTTGTGAGGTCATGAATTTTGTTTATTCCATAAACCAAAAACGTTCTGTGACGCATTCAAGAAATTCTTTTGAGGAATGACGTAAAACTTGCCTTTTGACGCACAGAATATATTTACGCAAGGGGGCGTTTAATAAATAGTGACTTTTCAGTGATATTTAGAAGTAAAATCATTGTTGACAAAAGGCAGTGCTTGATCTTGATCTAAAAATATATCAAGCATCTAGAGAATGCATTACGCTTTGAACCATGACCGGAATATGCGTATGCCACGGATAATGGAATCTGTTCTTATTTTCAATTTGATCAGAATCCAAGGCAAAATTTCGAATTAATTTTTTTGAATGAAATTTAAAACGAATACGACAAAATATGACGTGATAGTCTAGAATCTAGATAATGAAGATATGACGAAGATCTGTATGATCTCCAATTTTTTTTTTTTTTGTCGAAAACGAAGATCATTCCTTCTTTTTCTCAAAAAGCATAGTAGTAGTCAGTCATTCAGAAAAAATGTTTAGTCTTGGAGGGGGAATTTTTTTCCGAACTCCTCAATTTTAATGGTGCCATGGAAAGTTTACAGATAATTCAAAACGCTGTCAGCAATTTTGCCTTGCAATATAAATAGATCATTCTTTCACTTGAAAGACGGATTTCCACGAAAGAAAACTTTTTGTCTCGTGCGATAAACTTAGGGAAAAAAATAATGATTATCAATTTGTTGCTCCTGTGTTCCTCCAAAAGAAAAAATTTGCTATATAAATTCATACGTTCAAACAATAAAATACGAAATATGTAACAGCTGGTTTTTTTTTAGATTAGGAAATCTTAAAGCTATTAGGTGGAGATTAACGGGAGAGGAGGAAAGATGTGTTTTGCTAGCTATTATTATATACTACATATTTAGCTTTCTTTCTCTTTTTATATTGTTGTTTATCAAAGATGCTTTAAAAACAAAAGTCTCTTACAAATTACGTTACTTGAGTAACATTTTTGAGCAATTTTATAGAATTGCAAATAAATTATTATTAGTTGTATAATTTTTCACCCAAAAACCAAATAATATCGAAGCATAATATCTAAAAATTATAAAAGGACTAGCTGGCCCGGCAGACGTTGTACTGCCCTTTCCGGTACATTTGGGGGCCTCAATAGCCCGGTTGGTAACGCGACGTGTTTACTGCGAGCCAGCAGGACGCTAGAGGTTGTGGGTTCGATTCCCACGAGAAACCCTGGTTACAAAAAAGTGGTATCACAATGGGCCTGTAATAATGGCCTAAGTGTGTCTTCGGACAGCCACAACAATCTACATCTCTACATCTTCCGGTACATTTTCATTATGCCCTGTGCGTTGACCAATATTTGATCGTGTTTTTTCTTTTCGCATGTTTCTACAAATAATACCATTAATATAAGAAAACAGTGTTTCCGTTTCATATCCCTAATTAATTAATTGAACAAACTTACACGTTTTTTAATATTAAGTAAACCGTTTTACACTTCACAAATATTGGAAAATTACCCGGTTTCATCCGACGTTAGGTAAATACTTACTAATTAAACACTTCTCAAATGTTCTAGTTTGTTATATCCTAGAAATTGATTCAACCCGAAAACCCTTTTATGGATCCGCCATCTTGAATATCCAAATCTTGATAATTTTTAAAATTAGTGGCATTAACACAATTATTGTACCAAATTTCATTAAAACCCGTTGAAATCGAGAAATTTTTTATATGTATATAATATATATTGGGTCCGCCATCTTCGATCTAGAAACTTTGATAATTCGATAATGATCAAAATTAGTGGCACCAAACAAATCGTACTAATTTTCATCAAAATCCGTTGAAGTCGAGAAATTTGCATCACCATATTGGATCCGCCATCTTGGATTTGGAAATTTTGATAATATTTAAAATTAGTGGTATCAGAATAATCATTGTATAAATTTTCATTAGAATCTGTTGAAATCGAGACATTATGGTCTCCCTATTGGACCCGCCATCTTGGATTTACAAATTTTACTAATATTCGAAATTAGTGGCCTCAGAATAATCATTATACCAATTTTCATTAAAATCTGTCCAAATTGAGACATTTTGGTCGCTGTGTTGGATCCGCCATCTTGAATTTGGAAATTTTGATAACATTTAAATTAGTGGCCTCAGAATAATTATAGTATGTACTAATTTCCGTTAAAATCGAAAAATTGTTGGTCACAATCTTGGATTTGGAAATCTCGATAATATTCTAAATTAGTTGCCTCAGAATAACCATTGTACTAATTTTCACTAAAATCCGTTGTAATTGAGACATTTTAATAGCCATGTTGGATCCGCCATCTTGGATTTGGAAATTTTGGTAATGTTCTAAATTAGTTTAATAAGAATAATCATTGTTATAATTTTCATTAAAATCCGTTGTAATCAAGACCATGTTGGATCCGTCATCTTGGATTTGGAAAATTTCGTAATATTCAAAATCAGTGACTCAAAAACAATCATTGTACTAATTTTCATTCAAATCCGTTGAAATCGCGAACGCGCAAACGGTCAAAATCGCGAAGTATAAAATAAAAAATGCTATTAAAAAGTAGCGGTTGGTGGTAGAAGGGTAAAAATTTAGGACTAAATGTGTTTTTTAATGCCACACCATAAAAAAATTACCAAAAAAAATTTTGTCCAAAAAATAAAAAAATTTTTTTTAGGGTGACCCACCCTTAACACTTAGGGGTATAAAAATTAGTTATAAACCTATTCTCATACCTACTGAATATACATATTAAATTTCATCAAAATCGGTCAAGCCGTTTCGGAGGAGTATGGCCACTAACACTGTGACAGAAGAATTTTATATATTAGATATTGTTTTTTATCAAAAACTTTTAAGCATGCTGTATAGAATCTTCAAAAAATATTTTTTATAAATCATACTTTGATTTGGGAAAATTAGGAAAATTACATTTACTTCAAGGTTTCTTATCTGGAACATTAACTAGAAAGTCAAAGTTTTGAAAGGTTTTTGTTCAATTAGTGTACAGCATAATTCAAAAAGATTTTCGTTCTTATCTAATTATATTCGTCTGCTAAAATAATCTTCAAAAAATCTATTTGTAATCCCTGGGGTAATGTATGTCTTTAGCTTTCGAACTATCAGAGTTACTCATTAAATTGTCAAAGTTCTCACGGTATGAGTCAAATGCAAAAAATATAAGTACTTAAAAAAACCATCAAATAAAACGTAGTACTAGTCATTAGTTTTACGTCGACTGTAGTGTTCGACATTTTTCTTGGTCTTGCCAAAAAAGTGAATTAGAAAACTATGCCAAAACTGTGATTCATTGCTTTCATTGTCACACAATTCGTAATATACTAAATAACTTGTTGATTAGCTGCCGATAAAAACGTGCGTGACGACATCTATTTCTGTAACATGTTCATTAAAATTGTAATTTCACTTTAGATTCCCCAGCTGTTTTAAAAGTTTGCTTTTAACGACAGATGTCTATGTTTCTAAATAAGGAAAATGTGCTTTCTTCCTTCAAAGGAATTTTAAAGAAAACCTATTTTATATCCTTATATTTATTGAACATTTTGGTAACAACATTTAAATTCATTTAAAACTTCATGCTACTGTTTAAATAACTTTCTCTAGCATTTCCGGACTAATCGGTTCAAACTTTTTGATAGGCAACTTCTTCAAAGTGCTCATTTTACGGTCTAAAGTTTCTGCCGATTCCCGCAAAATTGGTTCCCAATATTCTGACAAAAATGTTATTTTTGTTGTATCTTTGTCTGGGAGAGCATTCAACTTAAGATCCGGACCAAGCAATATAGCCATTTCTTCAAACATATCGAGCAACGCATTAGCTTCATTTATCAAGTCAGCAACCGCATTATGTTGGCCATCGCTCCAAGTAGTCGATTTCTTCTTAACGATCATTTTTCGGGCTGGTATCGGGACCAGTTTCATATTAGCTAATTTATTATCAATTTCCACACCAATAAAACTGCTCCATGGACGATTACTTTCCCTAGAATTTTTCTGCGATAGTTGGAGATCACTCTCGTCATCTTCGCACACATCAAAATGCCAAGAGGGTATAGTTGATTTCAGGAAATTTTTTGGTCTCTTATAAGATTTTTTTCGTAAAAATTTCTTAATTGGCCTTTTTGATGGACCCTCATCATCTTCATCATCAACAAGAGAATCATCCGATAGTTCTGATTCATTCCGATTTATATCTTCTAGATTTTTCGGATTAAGTGCATCGTCTATTTTGCGAATTTCTTTTATCTGTTGTAATAATTTCTTTTCGTTTTTACTTAAAGCATGCTCTAAATCCTCTTCTCCTCCTTGGTCCTTATCTAATTTTATTTGTCTACTAAAATAATCTTCAAAAAACTTATTTGTGGTCCTTGGGGTAACAGTTTGGGTCTGGGCTTCGGCAGCAAGTACAACATCCGTCATTTGGGCAACAGAGTGCGTCATTAAAACTGAAATTTTTATTAAAAGTTATTTTAATTCTTATTGTTTGAATTTAAAAATAAGTTTAAAACATACTGTTCTGAAAAATCAGGATCTATTGATTTGGTACATTATAAATATTCTCATTCAAATATAATATTGTCAATAGTTTTCTCTTTTTTCTAAAAGGAGAAATCAACAGTCCCTAAAAGTATTTTATAAAACATTTAAATATTATCTATTATTAACACATATAAAAATTAATGGGCTTAGTATTTTATTTATTTTATCAGAGCGCAACGATTTATTATCATTCATCAATTATAGGAAATTAAAAAATCTAAGATCCTGAATTATTCAGATTAATCTTCAGTGGTTATTAAAATCTAGTTATAAAAGAATAATTACATTCTCCTGGTCCTTCTTGTCTCAATGTTATAGCGCCATCGGTTAAAATTTCCACATCTCTTGTTTTTATCAAATCAGTTTGAATATCGATGTTTACTTCTTTCATTAGTTTTGTTGGAATGTTGTCGGTTTGTGTTGCAGCGTTATTTTTTCCTACCTTCATTCGCCTATAAAATAAATTTTTGATAATGTCCTATCTAGAATTTTTCTTGTTTACCTTGAGGCGTCCAACAGTTTTGCCCTCAGGATGGCATTTTTGTCGGGCTCTGGTAGTGTAGATATGCTGACCATTCGCCATGGTGGTCGTTTATCTTCTTTTTCACTTATTTCCTTGATTTTCTTCCAATTTTTAGTAGCTCTGAAAAACGATGGTAAAGTTTTTATGTAAAATTTAATAAGTAATAAAGTTGACAATCATTAAAGTAGTTGAGTCTTTATTTAGTTTTTACAAATCAGTAATTGTTCTAATATCGTTGGTAGTAGGTAAAAGCAAGATCTGAGAGAGATTCACTTTTCTTATGTCTAACAATTTTTCAGCTGATTAGCTAGTCTCAAATTAATATGCCCTCATCCACTTAGATAAATAAATATAACACAAAACATGTGAGATGGATTGGTTTCTATCGAGTTTAAACAATTTTTGATATTGGTCAAGTAGTATGATTCTCGAAAACAAATCGTTCATCATTTAAAATACTCGAAACAGTTTACTGTAGCACCTTTTATCTCTTTAGGTATATTATATTTTTATTAGACTACTCCCGAAGAATTTTCAGCAGGTTGAAAAATTTCATAAAGATTGATTGGTCCAGCCATTTCTGAGTAAGCGGTGCACAGATGTACATCAAAAAAACCTTGATGTCCAATGGAAAATTCTATCGTTTTTAGAAATTGTTTTATTCTACATTAATAAAAACGAAATCAACAATTGATGCAGCTTTATCTAAACTGTAACACTTTATTACACTGAGAAATTTGACCCGTTTTCATCTTTCTTATCTTACTCCAGTAACTCGATTTAACGTTTTATTTGTAATAACTTCTTTACACATATATATATGTACTATATAAGACTTATAGATATGGCCTATTAAATAATTAGTAAAAAATCACAGCCAATACTTAAAAGTACAATATTGCAGTTGATGCTCAGCAGAGGCCAGAGGACATCTAGAGATACTACATCTTTTCTTTGAATTGAATTTATCACTCATCTTATCTGAGAACAATTTGATTTTTTCCACCTTATAGCACCACAAAAGGGGTATTTCCTTCAAAATACAAGAAAAGAATGACATCGTATAAGTCGTGTAGCTGTTGTATTTTAGAACATTTCGTGCGTGAAAATATATTCCTTAAGTAACGACCATTAAGCATGTGTTATACTTTTATTAGAATGACGTCAGACGTCCACGCGTATGATTATTGATAGCCTAAAGTTTTATTTATTCCAGAGATAGAGGCAGGAATAACTCAATTCGTCACCACAATATTACAACATCGTTTACGATTACCTCGTTATTAGTCAGAATTGAAAGCAACTTAGATTAATAATTAAGTTTTAAGGATTTGTATCCGATTCGTCTTTGGGACGTAAAGAAATCGAATTTTCTTGAAAAGATATTCATTATATCAAAGTATGTGCATATGTAAGTATTTTGAACCTCTAAGTGCGTGTAGTTTTTCGATCGTTGTTCGCTTTGCCTCATATATCAAATAAAAAGTGGCACTTAAAATAGAGCTCCTCTGTCTATTCAATCTATTGTTCATATATTGCAGATAAGTTCTGATTCAAGCCGAATTAATATTTTACTAATAAGAGTAAGTTTCCCAGACATTTAAGACATAACTTACTGACCCCAGAGTGCGTAAACATATATGTTGAACTATATTGGTTTATTATTTCACTTGTTCAAAGACACGGATCCACGGTGGTATACAAATATTAAAATTTATATAGGGTGTTTTCAATCACTTTTAATCCGTAAATCGAAGATCTTTCTAAATTAAATCAGTAAAAATTTTATTTAAATTATAATTTAAAAAGCTATCGCCTTCAGTCCGGCAGATTGGATCTCTTTTCTTTGAATCCCAACTTCAATTGACCTCAGTTTACCTTCAAAGTCTTGAAAACTAAAGAAATATTGCAATTCACTAATTTTTGGTGTAAACTGTCTATTGCATATAAAACTTTAAAGTTAAGGTCAATAAGGCAGCCAAAAATGGTTATGTTCTCATATTTGTGATCTTGAAAATCTCGAATCTAATTATTCTAATAATTTTTCAGAAAAATAATCTCCGGAATTACTCTTATTTTTAATCTTCTAGATGTGAATACCTCCTTGAGCACTATACTTTTTCTACCACAGGGATTTTATTCCAAAATTTTTTAAGTCAAATTCCAGCGGACCAAGAACGTAATCCAGGAAATTAATTTTTTTTTTGAACCATAAAGATCACCTAAATAGTTTTATCTACCATAACCCGGCCAGTCCAATCCTTCATGGACTAAATAAGAGGTAATCCATTACTATAATATAACAATACTTAAGTATTGATAAATTAATTCATTTTCTTCACTTTAAACCTACCAGCAATAGGGAATTCAAAAAAAAATATTATATGCACATCCACGAGAATTTCACTCACCCAAAAACACATTAATCACAAAGTGGTTTATAAATAAATATTTCGCTGCGTTTTAGGAACACTTTTTCTCACTTAAGATCTCCACGTACTAATCGATGCCAGTTAAATCGATAAGGTGAATAACAAAATTGGATGAGTAGCACTATGGATTTTCTCTCAATTTCAATGAATTTCGTGTACTACAAATAAACCAAATCACTGTTCCTTCTACCAAAATAATAACGTACACCTCAGACTATTAATTTTTAGATGAAAATAACATTCATCATAAAAAACCTTTGACTGTAAAGCGAACTAACAAAATAATTTAGCTAAAAAGAAATAAATCTTACCTCGCACTTGATGTATTTTCCTCTGCATATCCTTGCGAATCACCAAGTTCGGTGTAATTTAAATTAGGTCCTGCCGGAGGTGATCCCGACTTGCTCATGGTAATGTTTATACTACACTATTTACTCCGGGTATGGTTTATTGTACCTTCGCCAACACTCTTCAAGGATGTTTCAACACAAACTAAAGAAAGAATATTTGCCAGGCAATGTAAGAAAAGATAAAACAGGGATGTGTAATCCTAGAATTTTGCTTGGTTTTCAGAATGGATTTCTCCAGAACAATAAGAATCAAATTGCATTAATATTTGAAGACTACTGAATAGAAAGTGCTTTTTGATAGAATAAATCACTGCGATTCTCGTTCTTACAAATATTTTAATTCAAAAATGAGGACACCGCAAATACCTAGCCCTGCTCATATTATGTCCTATTTATTGGTTTTGCGGGTACCATTCTGTGATGGGAGCACACTTTATTTTTTGTCTTTTGTTTGAAATGTTAGTATGGTAAAGAAACATTTGCTATATATACATAATTAGTAGGTCACTTCGCATAACAAGGCAGCATATAATGCAAAATGTTTTTAAACACCTCGACAAGTGCATACGGGGTCAATGTGATCTAATAGAATTAATTATTTTGCCGAATTTCTACTTTAAAAATTTCTTTCAACCTATAGCTAATTTTTGAGATATTCTAGTGTAGTATAGAATTTTTAATGCATTTAAACATGCAAAATTTATTTACCTTAAAACGGCTTCCAGTAATAATTGTTTGTTTTCGACAAACTTTAACAACTTTAATGGTCAGATAGGTCTGAGTATGAAAGTAAGGAAAATTAATTTTTCTTTTGTCATGCAAGAAGTTTTAGGAATTGTTTGTGGAACATTTTCCTAGATGACATAAAAATAAACAGTTTATAAGTAATAAATTACTAGTTAAAAACTTAACAACACATTTGATTATATTATTAAAAGTACTTATATGTAATTAAACCCTTATAGTTTTACTTATTTTTCCGTCTCTTTATTAAAGTTGAATCACCCTGGAATGGATAGAGACAAATTGAAATTTTAAAGCTTTATTTTATTTCGGGAGACAACGTTTGGTATCTCATAAGATAAATATTTCAATATTCCAGCATTAGATGTGATTTGAAAATATTTTATTTTAAACAATTTCGCGCCCAGAACTCCTTATAGTCCATATGAGGTCAAAATGATCTTTTCAAACTGCTATAGCTTTTAAACTATTAAATATAGGAGAAAGTTTGTAGAGATATTTTTTGTATGTTGAACTATATTCTTTAAGATGGTATCTATAAAAATTTGAACAAAAAATTATTTTGACCACTAGGAAAACGTGTTGATTCGACCCATAATACAGACCTGCATGTAAAACCTGACAAGGTGGATGGCGGAAGGTAGAGAAAGAATCCAATTTGTTAGCGAACCGAAAACAATATATTGTAAAATAAATTCAAAATAATTATGTATAAAGATACAATGTAGATTTATATTTATGAGAATGAAGATAGCACAACTAGTTCTAGCGGACGCTCTCGTTGGACTAAAATTTCATAGCAACGAAACAAGTCGTTTCCTTCTTTATCTTGACTGGGTGATACACTAACACATACTACGTGCGGATTGTTAAATGGTGCATTGTACATCTCCAACACGCCCTCTCAATACGCACGTGGACCTCGGCATCCTCTAGCCATCGAAACCAAGTCCAATGAGGCACCTCTCGTGGCTCACTCGCGGCAACGGCTTCGTCAGTACGTCAGCCATCATATCTTCAGTGGAAACGTGTTCCAACACTAGTAGTCTATTACCCACTAACTCACGAACAAAATGATACCTAATATCAATGTGTTTTGTTCTCGCGTGAAAAACAGGATTACTGGCTAAACACTGAGCACCTTGATTGTCTATGTAAATAACCGTTTCGTCGCACCCACACAAGTTTAATTCTCGTAGTAAACTTTGCAGATAGACTGCTTCCTTAGCCGCTTCTGCCAAACTCATATACTCAGCCTCAGTCGATGACAAGGCTACAGTCCTCTGTTTTTGCGATTTCCATGTGATAGCCGCACCGCTCAATACAAACACGTAACCTGTGTACGATCTACGATCTAGTGTACTACCGCCCCAATCGGAATCTACGTAACCAAACAGAGAATCACTAGTTTTTGTGAATACCAGTCCGAGATTCGCTGTGCCTGCCAGATATCTTAACACTCTTTTAGCTGCTATCCAGTGTCGCTTAAATGGTCTTGCGGTAAATTGCGCTAGCCTAGACACAACATTTGCAATATCTGGCCTCGTACCCACAGCCAAATACATGAGTGAGCCTATTAACTCTCGATATGGACAATTTATGGCCTCCTCGTCATCTCTTTCATCGTCGACACGAACGTTTACATCTGATGGAGTTGCTACTGGATTACATTTCTCCATCCCATATTGCTTTAACAAGCTTAGGACATATCCACGCTGCTTAAGTCCAATCTGTCCTTCACCTTGATTAATTTCCAAACCTAAACAATATCTTGCTTCTCCCAGATCCTTAACTTCGAAGTCTTCAAGCAATTTTTGCTTTAAAGCACTAACACTACTATCATCTGTCGACGCTGCTAATATGTCATCCACATATATCAGCACAAGTAAATCACTGCCATTTACCTTCCCATGGAATAAACACGGCTCATTCTTCGTTGCCTTTAGCCCGAAACTCGACAATTTTTCGTTCAATTTATAATACCACTGTCGACCGGCTTGCTTGAGACCGTACAAAGCTTTCTTCAGCTTACATATGTTTCCACCCCGTTGAAGGTCATCCAGCATCCTTTGAGCTTTGACACCGACACCTGAAGTTGTACCATACTTTTGGAGGATTCTTTCTAACATCTCACCTGTCATCTCGGGGATCTTCATGTACACTTCTTCATCTAACTCACCATTTAAATATGCTGACACTATGTCAAATTGCCAGATCTTCATATCATACTCGACGGCTATCGCCAACACAAGTCTGAGAGTATCTAGTCTCGCCACTGGGGCATACGTTTGGTAATAATTCACACCATATTTTTGGCTATACCCCCTTGCAACTAGCCTTGCTTTACGTCTAATCACCTTACCATCAACGTCGAGTTTGTTTGTGAGCACTAACCTACAACCAACAACACCGGTCTTCTCTTTGTCTTTCACAATGTCCCAGGTGTCATTTTTCACAAGGTTCACCATCTCTGTTTCTATGGCATTCTTCCACTCGTCGCTTTCTGCACTATTCAACGCGACCTTGACACTTACTTCGGCGACACCAGCAAATTCATCTACGAAAACATCATCATCACCAGCACTTGAACCTGCATCATCAGAACTTTGTACACTCACTGTAGGTACTGAATGGAACAGCTTTCGAGGTCGCCCTCTGGATCCTGTGCGTATCAAACGCGGTCTACCACGGCCCCTCGCTGGCTCAACGTTTTCCACTCTTATTTCAGGTACACGCGGGCTGTTTTCTTCGATCCTTCCTACTGATTTTGAAGGTGAAATATTAACATGTGTCGCTACAGCTTCAGCCCAAAAAGCTGCTGTTTGTCCAGCTTGAATTAACAGACATCTGGTCATGTCTAGCAACGTGCGGTTCATCCGCTCCGCCACTCCATTCTGTTCAGGTGTATGGGGAACCGTCAATCGGCGTTCAATCCCCTGCTCTGCCAGATACTTATCAAACTCTGTGTTTACGTACTCCTTCCCATTGTCTGATTGTAAACACTTGATCATTCTTCCTGTCTGTTTCTCGACCATCCTCTGGTACATTTTGAAAGCCTCAAGTACTCCATTCTTCTGTCTCAAGAAATAGACTTGACACCACCTTGAGCTATCGTCAATAAACGTGACGAAGTATCTTGCACGTCCCCAAGATTCTGTTCTAAATGGACCAACAACATCCGAGTGAACTATCTCCAAGATTTCACCACATGGAGCTCGGCCCTTTCCGAAGGGTAGCGAAGTCATCTTCCCCCTCAAGCAAATTTCACAATTTTTCAGCTCTGCGATGTCTATGTTTTCTCCACACAGATCTATGACGCCACTCTTAATCAGTCTCATCATGTCCTTGCCGTTCAAATGACCCAACCTTTCGTGCCACTTTAACAGTTCGGAGCACTCAGGCTGCACAACCGCGCATTCAGCATTATCCAGGACATGGTATAAGTCGCCTTTTCGTTCCGCGATTATAAATACTTTTCCCTCTGCGTCGCGCACGTACGCATCATCACGCCGGAAAGTTACCTCGTGGCCTTTATTTGTAATTTTTGCAACTGATATTAAGTTCGACCGTAAACCGGGCACAAATAATGTATTCGCGAAGTTAATCGTTCGAGAACCACTGTCACTTGCTATTGATAATTGAACGACACCTTTTCCTTTTATTTCTGCCGACGCCTCACTAGCTAATTTCAGTTTGGAATTTGAACACTTTTCAAAAGACAAAAAAAGCTCTTCGTCACCACACAAGTGAGCAGTACAACCGCTATCTAACAACCACGTTTTACTCGGCACCACAGCACAACACATTTCGCTTTCATTTGAAACCGTATGACTCACCGCATACGTTTCATCATCGCGAGGTGCCTTCTTGCTCCTCTGCTTACTCTCACCGGTTGTCTTTTCAGGACACTCGTTTGCCTTATGGCCAACAACACCGCACTTATAACACTTGAAACTTTTGTTTTTCTTTCCACGATCCTTCCAACGTGTTGATCGATTTTGGCGCGGTTTTCCGTTGTTGCCAGCTGCCATAGCTGTAACGACCGTTTCTGCAGGTCTTTGACGGGCTTCAAACTCTTCGAGAATTTTAACCTTGAGAACCTCCAGCTTCGGCAGTTCATCTCTGCTTTCAATCGCACACCGAAAATTCTCGAATGTGGATGGAAGACTGTACAACAATAATGTAACCATCCAGTCGTTGTCCATCTGTACACCCATATCCTCCAGCTTGTCGACCTTGTCGAAGAAATGCATCATATGGGTCTTAATATCTGCGCCTTCCTCCATCTTCTGAAGCATGAGTCCCTTCATAAGCGCCGCTTTTCTCGCTGGACCCTTGGAAGCGTATATCGACTCCAATTTCAACCAGACATCCCTCGATGTCATACATCCTCGAATCTGCTTTAATTCTGAGGGTTGGATCGCCAAGATCAAGTCTGCTTTGGCTTTCTGATCAAAAGCTTCCCACTTTTCCAGCGTTGTCGGATCCTCAGGCATCGGGATCTTCCCGCTTACGTAACCCCACAGGTCATTCTTTCGAAGCACTGCCTCAACTTGCATACTCCACGTATCGTAATTGTCCTTTGACAATAACTCCAACCGAAGAGAAGCCGTTGCCAAACTCGCAGCCATTTCGAAAGACAAAACTTCCTGATCGCCGTTAATTTCCAATTGTAGTCGACGCGCGAACTGTACTTTCAATTCCTTCTCCACCTCTCAAAATGCTGGGCCCATAACCTGACAAGGTGGATGGCGGAAGGTAGAGAAAGAATCCAATTTGTTAGCGAACCGAAAACAATATATTGTAAAATAAATTCAAAATAATTATGTATAAAGATACAATGTAGATTTATATTTATGAGAATGAAGATAGCACAACTAGTTCTAGCGGACGCTCTCGTTGGACTAAAATTTCATAGCAACGAAACAAGTCGTTTCCTTCTTTATCTTGACTGGGTGATACACTAACACATACTACGTGCGGATTGTTAAATGGTGCATTGTACATCTCCAACAAAACCTATCTCAGATCAGTATGGTAAATCCGGTAGATTTCTGGGTGCTGATTACGAATTATTAGAATTTTCTACTGCGATTCTTCGGTTTTGGGGGTTTTTTTTTGTTCTTCTCCCGAGTTAATCTTACGTCCTAGATCAAAATGGAGTTTATTATGGAGTCTGAAATTAGTGCACAAAAAACTCTTAAATTAGTTGTTAAATCCCCAAAAAAGTTTTCAGAACTTACGCTTTAACAATCAAGATAATCACTGATTCAGAGAAGTAGAAATAAAAGATATTGAGCATTACCAATAACACTATATTAAACTGGCAACTAACTAAAAAGGTTCCACTAACTTAAAAGTCATACCACTAACGATTTTCGTATGACGATTAGTGTTAGTAAAATGCTTATTTGTGGTTGTATTGTCTGATTTAATTCTAAGCCCCTTACTCCTTACGTCGAATTTACGATTTTTGTTAGGAAGGAACACTGACATGTAATAACTGGACTGTTGATCCCGTACAAAAACTCACTTCGAAAGTAAGACCAAATTTTGACCGAATTCTAGTTATCTCGCTCTTGCTTAAGTCCCGCAGGCAGACAACTTTACAAATATCATTCCAATAGCCAAATGAAGGTGGCACTATGTATGTGCACTTGTTTTGGTTTTTTCTAGTATCTTCGCGTGTGATACGTCTTTTTGATACCCCAAATCGATAAATAAAAGTAAACACAAGTTTTTTCACTATACTTGCACCCACGACAGCCTTCGACACTCATCGCCCTCACCCGATTCCGTTGCAATCAGCTGCTAGAATAGTTTTACGATGTCCAACAGATGGCTATGACAATTTGTGATACAACATTTAGCTCTGGTTGGTATATATGAGTAATATGAAGGTTAGACGAAGGCAGGAACAATGGCTTTTATATCTATCTCTGTTATTCATAAATACCGAGCTGGTTGCCGCAAGAAACGTTTAAACCGAAAAAACTTAAGATTGAGCATGATATAAAAGAAATCGGTTCGTGAAAGTTTAAATATTTTTAATTTGCGTTAATTTAAACATAATTGTGCAGTATTTTAGGGAAGTTTTAATAAAATGATTTCCTCCATGAGATTTGAGCCTGTGCTAAAAATGGTGTCATGTTTCAGACGACGGTTAGCAGTCCAGTTCTTTCATGTCAGTGGGAAGGAAGCTAGTTTTGTGACAAAAAAAAATTAAATAAAACGGACAGAAGTATATGAATGGAATTAGAGCTGGTCAGGAATCCCTCTCATTGTAGGAAGGAAAAAAATCATAAGAAAAGCTTTGATAGTACATTACTGCAAATCAGAGTATGTTAATTTTTATTGGTAAGTAGAAAAACAGAATTGAGCGCCTAATGCGTTTATTCGAGTACATTTATTGTTAACATAAATCATAGTCAACAACACTTACAGCCAAGGTAAATTTGTTGATAGCTGTACTAAAGTTAAGTTTAAACTGTATCATATACGATGACACTCTCTTATTGTATTCAGGAAAATCATCTACAGAAATAGAACAAGACATAAAGGCAGACCTTAAAAAGTATGAACATTGGTTAAATAGTAATAAATATATTACATAAAAGGCAAACTACATGAGCTTAAGGGAAAAAGATAAAAGTAACGGAATCAACGGTAATCAACGGAACTGAAATCAAAAGAATTAGCGAATACAAATACTTGGGAATGATTATAGGCTATTAACTTACTTGGATAAGACATGTAGACACCATCAGGAGGATAATGATACAAATTAATAAAGTAATACGAAGAAATCATTATATCTTACCGAAAATCAAGAACTTAATCTGTAAGGCGCTAATACTAGCATTACAAACGTATAGTTTAATCATATGTAGCCAGACCACAGTAGGGAACTTGAAGCAATATCGAGATTACTTAACCTTCTACATTTTACTTCCACTAACTCACTTTATACTACACCCAACATTCTGAACCTAAATCAGATTATAAAGGTAGAAAAAACTAAAACTGTATACAAGATCTCAAAGCAGCATTCAAAATCAGCAACAAGGCTCATTAATATGAAACACGAAACGCAACGAAAGGAGACTTCAATATACCAGTGCCTAGGGCGAATCGAATAAAATAAGATCATATTCATTCAGCAATTGCATTTTTTAATACACTACCGATAGAAATCAAAAATACCCGCAGATTTTAAAAATAAAATTTAAATGTATGTAAGAATTTACTACTGAATTTAAACGAATATACTTAACCTGACTGGCACTAATACAATCCTTATACGAAATTTATTTTGCCTGGGGAGCACTTAATAGTCTGAAATTAACAATGAAGTATAATACTGTTACAGAATTTGCCTTCGCTTATACTTCACACTTGAAGTTGCGATCGGGCAGATATAGGGATTAGCTTTCGATCCCTCCTTTGTGAGTGTCTATGGCAGAGAAGCCAAGCGCCATACTGATGAGATCAGCTTGGCTTCTCGGATCGAAACACTCATCGATCTTTTTTGGGCTCGTCTACTTCGGTGGACGAGTAATATTCCTAAAAATTGTCCCTAAGTCCGTCCGTCTGTCCGTTCGTTGGCCAATTCGCCAAATTATAAGCGAAGGCAGATGGTGTAATTTTGCCGGCCAGCCGCTCGGCGGGCAAAATTGTAACACTGGTGCCAGGTGTGGGGTTCTCGGAGCCCTCCTAACCGGGGGCAACCCCACAATCCCTCTAGCGTCCAGGGCGTCAATGACGGCGATCGTGCAGCCATCTTCGGCAGCCGATCGTTGATGCAGCCGCGGTTCTCCTCTGCCACAACGGCCGCGTTTTTTACTGCCGCAGTGACATTGTGGCAGTTGTATTGCGTACCTGCGCCTCCCGCGCTCTTGTCCTCTGCCACAATGGCCGCGTTTTTCACTGCCGCAGTGACGTTGTGGCAGTTGTATTTCGCGCGCGTATCGCGGCTGCAGCCATGCCGTCGCTGCATTCATCGTAGCATTGGCCATGGCGTCCTGAATGCCGCATGAAGTTGCTCGGATGGAACTTCGAGCTTCTGACGGGGGAGTACTGTTACAGAATTTGCCTTCGCTTATACTTCACACTTGAAGTTGCGATCGGGCAGATATAGGGATTAGCTTTCGATCCCTCCTTTGTGAGTGTCTATGGCAGAGAAGCCAAGCGCCATACTGATGAGATCAGCTTGGCTTCTCGGATCGAAACACTCATCGATCTTTTTTGGGCTCGTCTACTTCGGTGGACGAGTAATATTCCTAAAAATTGTCCCTAAGTCCGTCCGTCTGTCCGTTCGTTGGCCAATTCGCCAAATTATAAGCGAAGGCAGATGGTGTAATTTTGCCGGCCAGCCGCTCGGCGGGCAAAATTGTAACAATACTATAATGAAGAATTGTTACTTTTTTATATAAATTTTGTAATTAAATAAAAGAAAAAAAAACTCCAAAAACAGTTGTTAAAACTAAAATAGGTATTTATGAGTTAAATATTTGCAAACCTGTGTAATTACTAATATTAATAAACGATTTTTCAGGGTTTTATAGAGATTTAATTTGTTTTGCTTTCAAAAACTATATTTGTTCCTTTGAAAAGAAATTAGTACTTTTACGACAGTCCTCTTCTATTGGCTGCCACAAATAATTTTTAAAAAATCGATTTTCCTATTTGGGGCACATTTAGAGAACCAGTAGGGATAATAACATTAACACGTTGACTGCCGCGTTTTATTCAGCTACACATTCAGCTAGTGGGTGCCGGTCACCGGTGACCCCCACGGCAGTCAACGTGTTAAGACAGCAGATATAAATAAATAAGAAGGGGTTATTTAGACTACAAATTATGATAAAAAGATAACAGAACTACATGTTTATTTTCAAATTTTGTGCTTCTTTAGTCTGGTATAATGAATAACTGAAATTATTACCCACAAACAATCACCCAGCCTCCTCTTTCCTATTCCCGTAAGTATTAAACCTACAACTTCGGAAAAATAGCAACATCACAGATGTACTTGTATAAATAAATTTGTTTAAGGTACTAGTTTCCTGTAGAATAGGAAAAAATAGATATTTAAACTTTATTTTTTCTTTCAGCTTTGGTCAGCTATGGGTGTAAAGTACATTATTCCCGATTTATTTTTACCCATTTCGTAATACTAGTTACATCAAACCATTAATTAAATTCTAGTTCCTGCTAAAATTAATTTTATTAAAGGGCGAAATTACGAAATGAGCATTCCTCATAATTTCATTTCATTGGTCCAATCGAATTTCTGAACAGTTCAGGCACCATGGAGAATGTAGCAATAAACGTCAGTAATGGAATATGGCGTCAAAACAAAGCTTTCCGTGATGAGGTGGTGATGTTTTTTTGATTGTTTGCCTAAAGCAGAAGATCCGCGACACCATGGACGCAGGAAAATACAGTTTGCCGTCCCTGCGGCAAGATATCACCGATAACAATCTCCAAGTCAAGGCAATTATTCAGGTAAAGTCCGTTGAGAGAAAATTTCCTGGTGCGATTTTGACACCTGCACTCTGCAGTGCGATTTGTCAATCTGACGCAACCTCACTTATCGCAAATTGTGTATCGATTCGCAGGATATTTTATCATTCCGCGGATCTTTGACGCAATTGGAGACCCTAAATGAGGCTGGAAGGGCCAAGCTGTCGGCGCTTCGAAAATGCATCGAGAAATTGGATGATTGGGCCCGCGATGATGGGAGCCCCGAGCTATCGAAGGAGGTCGATTCACATCGAGAACAATTTTCCAGGACCTTGCAGGCATTCAGGAAGGCGAACATTGCAACAATGTTGGAAATTGAGAAGGTCGACCGAGACGAGTTGCTCGCAATGACCGGGGAAACTGAACTGAGGCAGCGGGGCTCCGGTCGTCACAACCGAACGAGCCTTGTCGGCCAACAGGATAATGTGACGGAAAAGATGCTCTCAATATCCAGGCACCTTTCGGAGACAACGCAGAAAAGTGCGGCTACTTTAGAGACTCTTGCGTCTTCCTCGCAAAGTGTCGAAGGTACGAAGGATGAGCTCCAGAACACCGCTGGCACAATATCACAATCGGGCAAGTTGCTAAAGAAGTACGGACGCCGCGAATGCACTGATAAAATACTGCTCTTCTTCGCTTTTATATTCTTCTTGGCTTGCGTGTTTTACATCGTCCAAAAGAGACTGTTCTAATTGCCAATATTTCACTTTTTATGCTAAGATGCACTGTACGTATTCTTCCTAGTAAGGTAAAATGATTATCATTCTGTAAATATGTTTCTGTTTTAATTTTATTAAACATATTGTTGAAACTTAAATAATATTTGGGATTTTTTATTTCAGAAATAGAAGCAATGCAAGAAGATTATCCGAAAATATTTAAACAATATATATATGAAGTGTTGTTTTCGAAAGTGGTATAAGTCATTTTTGGAAAAAATGAGTTAACCCTTTTAGTGCCGAGCGAAAAAGAGGTGCCTATGCGAGAATAACCAAACCAGAAACAATATTTACATGATTGAAAAAGCAGTATATTAAGGACGAAATAGAGAACAAAACAATGAGACTAGTTTTTCTATATTAATTGAAAATTATAAAAATAACAAAGGTATAAAAGATCATAAAAAAGTAAAACTTGAGTTCTCTCTTACAAAACGTATTTGCACATTTATTACAAAGTATATACTTTGCATTTCCAATATATTTTGTAACAAGATAAATAATATATTATAACAAAAATAAAAAATAACTCGAGGGTACATGGGACGGAATATGTTAGATTTCGTTATCTCCAAGTGATAGGAAAAAGTCGTCGTCCATAAAGAGTTAAAACGAAAAACTATATTTTTTTAATTCTCTCGTAATGAAATTAGACCATTTATAACGTATTATAAATTTATTTTGAGATAGAGTTCTCCCGCAATGCGAATAGTAAAGCGCTACAAGATGCGGACCGATATATCGGCTCTGGCACTCCTCGCCAGTGCAGCAAGAGCCGATATATCGGCCTCTGGCACTAAAAGGGTTAATGGTAGTTTTAATCAGATATACAATCACCCAAAAATTATTCAAAAGAATTTTTCTGTAAAATCTCATCGCAGGAATGTATTGTTGCAAGTGGAATAAGTCCAATTGTAATAATGATAGTTGAAACAACTTTCAAATCGCATTAATTATTACGACTTAAAGTTCACTCCCTTAAAGTTTTTACAGCGTATAATAACTGAACGCTTACAAACACAACTTTATAACCAATATAATGGTGTTTTTGCTCAGATGAAGGGATGAGAGGTCATTTTAGTCATTAAGTAAAATTAAATTAATTAAAAAAAAAAACATTTCAGAAAAGCCAACTTCAATTAAAATATGAATTTAAAACTATTTTAAATAACTTGTGGTATAAGTCCATTTGTTGCTAAAAAGTTGTTTATTTTCGTTAATTGTTTTATAAATTATTTATTATAAGTCGGAGGGGGTAGGGGTGAACTTGAACTACCTCAAAAAATAAAAGTTGGGGCGACAAAGTTGGGGCGCAGGGGGCGGGGATGAAAATTGGCATATTTCAGGTATAGTACTGCATGGTGGTACCGTGACAGATTATTTCATACTGATAAATGAAGGCACAAATTTGTACAAAAATTCCATCATGTGAAGGTCTGTTTCATTATAACGTACATTTCTTAGAATTTCGCGATATATGAAAATAATTAAGAGGATTAAGAAATACAAACGAAAAACCGAGTGCTTCAATTTTTTCTGGTAGCTTCAATAAGTCACAAAAACCGCGCAATTTCAAAGTTGATGCGTGTAAAACACCCACCTCACCCCACCGAACTTTACCTCACCTCAATACCGTACCCACCTGAAATATGTCCATTTTCATCCCCACCCCCTGCCCCTCCACGTTTCCACCCCACTTTTTTTGAATGGGGATGATCTCCTTTGACCTTTCCCTACCCCCTGCACCCTCCCTCCGAGCGACGGTCCCATCATGTACATATACATTTACCCAAGTTTATAGTTTCAAAAACACTACCCGCATTGATTTACTTATGCTTACATTTTTAAGCTGATTCAAATGCAAATCCTTAAATATCTCAATGTATGAATAAATAGACATACCACTTTTATAAGCAACTTCTCAATATTTTTTACAATTTGTTGTTACTGAACATGGTAGTTAAAAAAGCTTATTTTCTTGAACAACTTTATTACTTATTTCCGCATAATAAAATTTAACATTACCCAAACTGATTAGCTTTTGCTATTATGTTTAATTCAAACGCAAACTCTTAAATATCTCAATTCATGAAGAGTGTACTTATGCCACTTTCAAAAACGGCTCATATATCAAAAACTGTTTTTTTTTCATCCGGGTTTGGAACAGTACTTTAACTTGGAAAAGTAATGATAATTTCCATATTTAAAAGCAGACTAAAACTTATCTTTTAAAATTAGTAATTCTTTCTGTGATTTTCTCAAATCCCATAAAACCAAGACAACAACGGTTAAAATTCACCTAAAATCGCATAAAAACTTCAAATACTTATATTCAAACATAAATTTACTTTATTTTATTCAAAAGAAATGATTAAGTGAAGGGTTACGGCTAAAAACGATCAAAGTCATGCTACGCTCATTTTACAGAAACTTAATTTTAAACTTTCATATATATGTACAATCATGCTAAGAACTAACTTCTGATAGAATGCGTGGGCATTATGATTTCAGAAGAACTGGGATAAATGTAATAAATCTTTTAACTTAGCAGGTTGTTCATTCTTTTAAGATTACCAGGGCCTGTATTCCTCATCTTACCCCTTTTACTTTTACCTCTTGTAGGGACATCATCCGAAGTAATTACGCTTATTTACAATGAACAAGTGGCTTATTTTTCTCAATTTTAATCATTCTGATTGGTCTTGTAGGCACAAAGCATTTTGGTTGACACAACTCGCAAGTAAATTTTGTCCAGGTTTGAATGCTAAGATCAGTTGCACAATTTATTACTTTGGAAGGCGAAGGTTTCATTGAAACGCTAACTAAATTAGCCAATCCTAACTGCAATAACCAAATGTAAGCAAAGCACGGAGTGGAGAGGCGTTTAGGCCCTGATCGGGTTTGCTTGTCAGCGCGCGGACCTTGATCGTTATTGTTATTAGCGGTTATTTATTTATTGAATGATTGTCTTCTTTCCAAAATGGTATCGTACCCTTGTTCTGTTCGTATTAACCCTTAACGGCCCGGAAGTGTTACAAGTTTACTTACCACCAGATCCAAGTTACTTTTCATACGAAGATAAACTGTGTACTAAATATTTTTATATCAAGTACAGAAAAGAGTTCAGAAGTTCACAGGTATAGACAAAAATGGCGAAAGATAGATAACAAGTTGGGACAAATTCGGAGAAAAGACCTGGCACAATAGCTAATGCGTTAAATATGTAAATATACCAATAACACTGCAGAAATAATACAATAATTTTTGCCGCCATATACGCGGCATTGGACCTAATAAGTAAAAGTATCATGCCGCTTATATGGCGGCATTGCTCCGTTAAGGGTTAAGCTACAATAAGGCACTAACAACTAATTTTTGATCAAAAATGGAATATGATCGTTTTTCGCCGTAGCCTTCAAGTACTTTTATTTGTTTTCTGTAAGTCATCCTACATGGTACCCCTTAAAAACTTGAAAATTTAGATACAGTCTAGCATGCTGCGCTAATTTTGGATTTTAATACAATTCATAGTTGGCCATAATGACCTCACAGCGAACTGTGCATTTAAATTTATTGCTATTGAAAAAATACGAATTCAAAAACCTTTTTTTTTTTTTGTAGCACTCTGTTAAATTGCTTTACTTTACTTTTACATATTTGATCATTACTGCTATTTGATAATCGTCTGCACTCTTTGTGGACTGGTTCACAAATCATCATCAGAAGAGACAATCTTTGCAACAGATCTTTCCAGTAAAGGCGATGGATTTTCACAAAGGTCGCTCTCGTTCTGCATAGCTCTTTCTTTTCTGACAGTGTAATCAATAATCAAACGTTGGGATGATGATTCTACTTATTTTTTTTGTAAAGTTTACGATATCTAGACATACAGTTCTGCACTTCACGTTGTAATTTATAAAGCCTCGTTCAGAATTGGTAAGAAGAAAATGATTTTCTAATTTGGTGCAGAAAAAAACGATGTTTATTTTATAGCAATTTTAAAAGGCAAGCAGCCGATGGGCCTACCTTATACAAGAGAAAATCTCTGAATTGCAAAAGCCCACTTTTAAAACATGCGAGGAGGTCCTTAAACAAGCCTATAAGTATGTTGCATGTTTTTCCAAGAAATTTTTAGATAAAATACAAGCCGTATAATTTTAAAATCGCATAAAAAGAGACCTTACTGTATATTTTCAAATTTTATATTTGGGGGTTTTCTACTAAGGGAAAGCGTTTGAATCCCATGTTAACCGTATTTGAGCAAAAAAGAAGAAGAGGGATTCTTTATACCCTCGAAGCATCCCAACGGTTGGATGGATTTTAATGGTGTTGGACGATTCGTCTAAACCATGCGATGGTTACAGGCTATATAACGAGGCTCTTTATAAAACCAAAATGACGGTAAAGGCGAACAAAATTGCATACCATAGAGTGGAATATTACTGAATAAGTCTTTCAAAATCAAGATGATGTTTCCTAGACTATTTTTTAGCCATAAGCTCCCTGTAAGAATTACACAACCAAATTGTGTAGGTAGGATCTCTACATATTTCTTTTTGAGCGTAATGAATGAATCTGTTGTATTTCCTAAAATACTCATCAAAACAATATTTATAGACAGGAACAAATAATATATTGACAAGACAATACTAAAAAGTCGTCAATAAAAAAGTAAAGAAGTCGAAAAACCCGACTACGTAAAAAGCGAACTAAAAAGACGAAAACAAGATGACGTAGGTTATTATGATAAATAATTAAAGTCGGAAGCATCAGATCCATGTTTTACTGGCTGCGACTCCTGCTACTTGTATGCTTCCGACTGCAATTATTATCATAATAACAATGACTACTTTAAGAAAAAAGGATTTTCATTATACATTCTATTATGTTCCTACGTCACTTGTTCCCATCTTTTTACGCAGTCGGGTTTTTTGATTTTTTTAAATTTACTTTTCCTTCCGAATAGTAAAATAATAGGTAGCAGGTAGGTAGTTTTTTTAGTCTGGGCGAAATTGCAATACTTTGTTAGAACCAGGGGTGCATTTCTGTGAAGATCTCTCGTGTATTTCGGGTACTGGGAACAGGCCCGTTTAAACATTGCCTAGGCCAACTAAATCTGAGCAGAAAAAAAACTGTTTTAACACGTTCGAGCCTGCGCGTACCACTAGTGGCTCGCCCAAGACTGCCTCGGGCACTGCGTACTACCGGTGGCTTGCAATTGATTGTGCTATCGCTAAGTAATTAGGAAAAATTGCCATATAATTGAAGAGACAAATTCATAGAAGATTTACGCCTATTCAATCCACACATAACAGCAATAGTGCTAATAGAATAATGCACGAAAACGGCTATCCTTACGATAAATTTTCGATTTACACTTTAAATAAGCTCCCGTCTAATATACTGGAGAGCTTTAAGTGTAGCCGCCCATGGGACATTATTTTACTCCTTTGCTATTTTCGCGAAAAATTTAACATTTTGATGAGCTGATTTAAAAATAAATATTTCTTCACCAAAACTTCCTAAGGTTATCACCTAAATTAATCAATTTCGTACTTTAAAATTAAAGGAGAGACACTTTACCAAGTACCTAAGTAAAACAAATATAAAGTCTTCTATGGACTGAGCGAGATTATTTTTTATGATGATTAATTTTCTTCCACGCACTTTATACTGCATTTAGAATTGAGGGTCAGAAATAAAACCAACCAGAAATACCTTGCTAAATATGGTCTTGAGAAAAACGAGCTTAACCAAGTCAGTTTCCACCTATATAATAATGTCTGTGTACTTACATTGCTTGTTGTGTCTCAACCATTTCAGTATTTACAAAAAAAACACCGGTCCAAAACATGGGATGATAAATCAATCAGAATCAAAAAATCGATCTTCTGAAAAAGAAGAAAAGAGTTAGCAAAATGTCAATATCACAAAATAGCAGTTTTGCACGCATTTAAGCTACAGATGAAGTGAAGCAATTCGTTTAATTATTATTGTATTTAAGTACCCCGAAAATTAGCAAAAATCCTTCCGTGATCATTCCAACCGCAGACTCATAAATTAAAATTCAACACAGAAAAATCACAGACGTGGGTCTATCTGGGTTTAACTTATATCAAAAACTGTTGCAATTTATTAAAAGTGTACGAATATTAAATACATTAAATTTGATTTATTAATTCTGTCCATCATCTTTTAACAGCTTACAACTGCCTGATATTCTACGTAAATAAATTAACACTAGATATATAATATATTTTATATATTCCATCTTTTGTTTCTTTTGTACAAATAAGAACAAGAGTATCACAAACCTGAATTTGCATTTTATATATAAATAGATTTTTCTTTATCTTTATTCTGAGAAAAGAGAAATGAAAAAAACATTTGTTAGTCGTTAAAATATGTAAATTAATAAAGAAAGCTACAAATCTGTTTTGAAAATAATTTCCATTTCGTTTGCCACTATTTTCCTTTTCGTTTCTTTCTTACTATTTATCTCCTAACCGTTAAGAAATATTCGTTGCTCAAAATTTGCAACAATTTGCGATTCATGGCGTTAAGCAAAAATTCGAATTAATTTTAAAAGTTTTCTTTTTTTCAAAAACTGACAATACTTTTTCATGTTTTATTTATTTTTTTGTTTTTTATTATTATTTTCTGCGGCTTTGGATCTCCTTTTAAATTTCTAGGAATTGATTTTAAACGCTCATTCTTCATCTGTATCGCCGTCGCTTGAATAACCAGTTAATGGTGGTCTTCTACCGTATGGTGCTGATATAACTTGTCTGAAATTAAAGAGATCAAAAGAAATATTATTAGAATGCAAAACGGTGGAATTCACAAATTACAACACTTTGAGCATTTTCATATTTGAAATAAAGCAAAATCCAGCATTAAAGCCTCTGGAAAGCGTATTCAAGTTTTTAGCACAAAATTCTTGACGTTATCATTATCAATGTAATACTTGACTTTGTTTCAATTTTCTTTTTACATTTATAAAAACAACTAACTACATAAACGGATTGTGTCGAGTGACTCTCCGTAAAAATCAACTTCTAATCTTAATATAAACACCCAAAGGGACTTTCTGTTAATTTCTCTTGTAGAGACTTCTCAATAAGACCTTTCTTTAAATTGTCGTTGAAAAATCAAAAATATTTGTCGTTGAAAAATCAATTTAAAAGCTTCCTACTATGAATAATGTATGAATTAATTTCACTGAGATCCCTGTTTAATAATTAAAGAATTCTCTTTTTTCGTTTCAGTAGATAGAAATGTTTTCCTCGAATTAGCTTGGACTGAAAATATTTACTCAGATTTTAATCATCTTGCAAAAATTTCTTGATAGCCTTGATACAGTACAGTAAATAAGAAATTCGAAACATTTTCTCATTCTCATTTCATTCATCAACATTAATATTTGTAACGAAAAAATTGCTTTTATTTTACAAAATAGTCACCTTGAATTTAAACACATTTATTTGACCGTGTAACTTAGCAATCAGTTTTGTAAGCTCTCATTAAAATAGGATTCTTGTGGGTTGTCAAAATGTTCATTTAGAGTTTCAAGCAAACATCTTCTTCAGAATGTCGCCTTCAGATGTTTTTCTGTAAATTAGTGAACAAAAATAATTAAATCTTGCTACGAACGATCTGTATGATGGGAGTTTCTATAATTGGAACCTAAGTTATTGAATCGCTTTCCCTACAATTCTCTAGTATTATAGGTTTAAGTGCCATTTTCATATTAGGTTACTTATTGAGGAAGAAATAGATTCAAAATTTAATAACTAATTTTCACTAGAGGGAGTATGAAAATTATATTGTGTAACCCCAGTTCGCTTTAAATTCCTTAACTATAGTTCAGCAAGGTAAGAGTTTTTAAATGAAAGTTTTACGGAACGAGAAACTACAAATACACAATTTCTTTCGTTTATTCAATCTTCATTTTTTTGGAGCTTTATATTTATGGCTCGTTTTAAAAAGTAAGGTATAAGTTTCCGCCGCGATTATATAAATTGCTATTTTCGTTTGCGGATATATTTTAAAACATTCATTAAGGTTTAAGTAAATAGGTCACAGAAAAATAAACATTGGAACGTTGCTGCAAAGCTGCAACTAATAGATAGATGCTGCTAATCTTATACATGTGTGATAAAGCATGACCTCATAAAACTAGATAACATAAAATAAGTGAACTTACGCAATTCTTCTGTAATGATTCAGCCATTCTTCCAGCATTTGAGCAACCAAAAGTGGACGCTTACGAAGTTTCTGCTGTGCTACTAATAATCCACCTTCCGTAACGCAGACGTCTAGCCACTGCCGCATTATAGCTTCCTCTCTCCCCATCTGAAAGGAAATTGTTAAATATTTCAAAATAAAATTATCCATACTTTGACCATACCTCAGCTTGTGTTAAAAAATGAATTGGTAAAAGTTTCGATTCACAATCCATGAGTGGCAAAAATGTAACATCTTCAGGTTCATCTCGGCTGGCCTCGATTCTGGCGTAAGGCTCCATAGGAACAAGTGCACTAAAGTGACCTCGCGTGTAACCGAGTGCAATAGGAGATTTAATACAAAAACTTTGTTCCCAAAATAGAGGCAAATAAAGACCTGGAAAAAAATAAATTTCTTATACTGTGACCAAAAATGGTGCATAAGCACAATATCGAGATAAATTAAAATAAAACTAGTTATATCTATGTACAGTATTGTGCAAAATATAAGCAACCGCCTCATTGTTATGCTTCAGTTCAATTTTTTCCATACTTTTACTCATAAAAGGAAAGGAAAACCTTTTGGAAACTTTTGTCTTAAAATGTGTACTTTTAAGTCATAACCTTTTTAAAACATAATTATTGCTCAAAATTTTATAAAACATAATAAATTAAAAAATCATTATATTGCCCTGTGCAAAATATAAGCAACTTTTTAATATTTCGTATAATATCCTTTATTTTTTATAACCTCTGAACATCTCTTAGGCATAGAACAAATTAGATTTGTTATTACGCTTGAAGGTATGCTTTCCCATCTTTGTTTTAACGCATCCATGAGCTCTGTCTTGTTTCGAAAACGTTGGCCGGCGAGCTGACGCTTAAGGATCCCAAAAAGATTTTCAATGGGATTCAAGTCCGGTGATTGTGCTGGCCAATCAAGAACTTGAATCCCTTTGTCTTTGAGCCACTCTTTTACCAGCTTCGATGTGTGTTTCGGGTCATTATCATGTTGAAACACCCATCGAAGTGGCATTTCCCATTCCGCGTAGGGCAGCATATAAGTTTCCAGGATCTCCTTATACTTAAATCTGTCCATTATTCCCTAGATTTCAACAAAAGGACCAAGGCCATCTGCGGAGAAACAGGTCCAAACCATTACGCTGCCCCCTCCATGTTTAGCCGTCAGTTTGCAGTTCCTTGGATTGAGCCGTTGACCTTTAGCCCGTCGCACAGTACAGATGCCATCTGAATTCAAAATGTTAAATTTTGATTCATCACTGAAAAGTACCGTTTTCCACTTTTCAGGAGACCAACTCAGATATTTTTTAGCGAAATTTAATCTGTATATGATATATTCAGTGAAAGTAATGAAATTAATTTTGTCCCAGAAATCTTAACTTTTCTGGATATGTTTTTTTGTAAGCACGGGTTTCTTGCATGGCCTATAACTTTTTAACCCATTTTCAATTGCTCGCCGACGAACTGTACTCGCGTCGACGTTTAAATTTAGCGACTTTACAATTTCCGTTGAACTGATGAACAGTTCTTTTTTAATGAGTAAGCAAATTTCCCTATCAGTTCGACATGTAGTTTTACGTCGTCGTCCACATAAATGTCGATCATCTACTGTGCCTGTTTCTTTAAATTTTTTAATTAGCCGTGAAATAATAGATTTATGAATATTATATTTCTTAGAAAGAGAAATTTGCGATTCTCCACTGTTATAATTTTCAATTTTAAACTGCGGTGATATTGAATTCGAGGCATTATAGTAAAGCGGTCTTTCCACACGGCTATAACAAAGCAAACTAACGAAAATCTACTGCTATTTTTCGCATTTTGAATTTGACAGTTGGTATTGCTAGAAAAGTTCCGTTAGTAATTCTGTTTCTAATTTATATGAGAAGTTGCTTATATTTTGCACAGGCCATTCTAATGATTGTTTCATTTATTATTGTTTATAAACTTTTGAGCAATAATTTTGTTTTAAAAAGGTTATGACTTAAAAGTACACATTTTAAGACAAAAGTTTTCAAATTTTTTCCTTCCCTTTTGTGAGTAAAACTATGGAAAAAATTGAAGTGAAACATAACAATGAGGCGGTTGCTTATATTTTGCACAATACTGTATATGCTAACCTTCAAATCTTGCATAACCGATGTCCTCTCCCCGAAAACTTTTTACATATTTTACACCATACACAACGATTGGCCTGCGGAGTATATGCGATAACGCAAAGATGTGAAGTTGTTCTAAAGAAGCTCCTGGTTGGCTTGCGAGGGAAAGTAGTGTGCTCCAGTCATCTTCCCACTGAGTCTCTTCCAAAGTAAAATGAAGCATGGCTGCCTGTATCATTTCATATTCTTTCCAACGAGGATAAAATCTAAAGGTATACAAATGACATGTTAAAAATCTAGAGGAATCATTATTTATAGTAACAAATTATAGTGTTAAACGCATACAAGCCAAGGGATTTCTCGACCAATTCTTTGGTTAAATTCGTACAAATTTCTACGAAATTAAACCTTCTCTGTCCCTTTTTGCATATTTTAGTAATTAGGCGCTATCATTTAAAAATAAGTCCTTAACATTAACAAATATATTTAGGAAGCATATATAAGTGCGTACAAACAAGTTTTCTTTTTGAGAAATTTATAAAAATAAGAAAATTGCAAATTTTAAATTAACTTATAGTCAAATTAAATTATCATAAAAAATAATATGCTTATGGAAATGAAACTTACATGTGACCGCATTGATGCAAACTATCTGCCAAAGCTCGCCTTAGCATGTTATCACGATCAAAAACACCCCATGTTGCTTGCATAGCAGAATCAAGCAAGCAATCACCCGCACTACGGTTCCAGAGAACTAATAATCTGGATCCTAATCGTGCAGTTATTTCCAGCGACCAATTAAGTGCTGGCGGTGGATTTTCTAATTGTTTTTGTGCATCACGGTCAAGCAGTTCATCGTACAATTGCTCTTGGATCGGTATAGGGAGTTCTTCAATTTCTGCAGGCAAAGCAAATGTAGCATGCTCATGAACATAATGGCAATGGAAGGGTGCTTTGCGAATTCGAAGTGAATTTGCAAAGTGGCGTCGGATATCTGAAGCTAGATCTGGTGCCACATACGAAGGAACACGTTTTATACCTGGACCAGATCCAGATATTTGAGCAAGCAACATAGGTAACATTTCGTCACGATGAAACCTTATTGCCAAATGTATTAGGGTGTGGCCTACATCAAAAGCAGAATTTCTATTCAAAACGGCAATTTCACTGCTTGTTAGAGCTCTTCCTGGATTTCCACCACATGATAGATATGCTTCTACAGCACTAAAATTATTTTCAACAACGCCTATAATCAAATTTATTTTATTTATTATATTTAAAATATATATGTTTCATTTAGACGTACCTATGCAAGCATTTAACCATTGCCAATCGACTTGCCGTCTAAGTTGTCTTTGTCGTTTTTCCTGTCTTTCTTGAATAGAATCACAGTTGCTAATTGTTTCTGATGAACCTAAAATGAATTACTTTGGTCACAATTTTATTTTTGCTATTACTAATAATTTACCTAGTTGATATCGATGCTTATTGTTACTTATATTATTATTAGACACGACGGTGTTGGTCATCGCAGCACAACTATTCTCATCTGTATGTTCTTTCTCACACAATATTTTATTAGATGGATTTCGATCTATTTCCGCATGACATTCTTTGGGTTGTCCACACATAGAGCATTTTAGACTCTTTGGCCAATTTTCATAAGTACATGTCTGAAATTAATGGATTGAATGGGTACTCTAAAAGTTTTACTTCTAACCTTTACATTGCAACTCCACTTATTTACATAACTACGTGTTTCAACGGGGCTCAACCTACTACCAACTGCCCCCGAAAGACACCTTGAACTAGCTAAATTTGTAACTGAACCAACAGGGCTCAATCTTGTCAAATTTAGTTTGCTTGATATGGTATTACTTGCCACTAAATCAGGATCAGATCCAGCTTCATTTATGCTTATCGCTTTTATTTGCTCTTGAACATTATTTACGTCTGATACCGATGTAATAGCTGCATCATCGTTGCGTTTTGTATAACATTGGATGCAACGTAAACTACGTGGCCAATTTAAATATGTGCATGCTGGACAGGACCACTTTCCTTTTGCCGCATCTTGTGTTGATGGCCCACAAGCATTTAAATTTGTTTGTGAAAGGCTCAAACTAGATGCCTCTACTAGCGTAGAAGATTCATTTGATGGTTGAGGTGGACTAAGCCTGAAAAAAAGAAAATACATTCAAGATTAATAAAATAATTTACAAGCAGTAGTGGCTCTATCACTCCAATAAGTTCCACATTTTAGCTATTAGCGTAAGGGTTAAGTACCCTTCGATAGAATGTTTTCTCTATTGTCTACATACTATATAATAGAATCACAACATAGCTTACAGAATAAGCGACCGAAACCCTTCTCAAAATATCAAATAAGAAATTTGTTATATTTTAGAACATACATACCTTGACTCATTTTATAGGTCTTCGTCACTTATTCTGTAAGGATCTCACTTATGGTCTATTTACTAGGAGTGGGAATAGGGTATTTCCTTTAACCCTCTTATTTTAATTTAAAAATTTTAGCTAGAGTTAATACCCTCAGATTATGGCATTATTTGTAAAAGGGTGATTTTATTAACGCGACTGTTTAGAGACAACCTATTAAGGGGGTATCCCACTCTAGAGGCCCTTGAATTGAACGTTTTTTTTCAGGGAGTTGAACACGAAAATACAAAACATTTAGAGTTAAACATAATAATCCTCTTATTATATGATCTTTAATGAATATTTGGAGAAAAAAAAATTTTTTTATTGAGTGGTTGGGTCAGGGCAGGCCTGCTACTGGGACTCATAACTTAGGAACGGCAGCTCATGGTGTGCACCATAACAGCCAAACAAATAATCTGAAAATTATGAGATTGCATATTAGTACTCTTTATATATGTGGCTATGGCAAGAGTGTGTTATATTTTGAAAAACAAATGTTTATTCATTTCTTTAATTTTTCCTACTATTCGTTATATTTTGTAGTTGATTTTTTACTAGTAAAACATGGGATACAAGCTATGTAAATGTAAAAATGCCTGATTTGCTCCACTTAGGTTATAGAGGCAAAGCTAACACAGCTTGTACCAAAATTTGAAATTTTTCGAATGAATGGTTTTCTCAGAATGCTGCACACCATTCATCAAAATGCTGTTTTGAGAAAAACGGCTTTTAAGTTAAAGTTAAAGGCAACGAGTAGTGCTAGGGAGCGCGCAGCTGCGCACGGTATCGCCTGTAGCGACGCGAGCTTTTCAAATTTCGCGGCAAGAGATAGCTTAAACGATTCAGAAAAGAACAGAGAATTTTTCAAAACAAAAAAAAATGCATTTTTTTAACGTTCTACAGTGGGATACCCCCTTAAACATCTTTTAAGAGATTAGAGCGAAATTTTTTATTTTTGACAACTAATTAACACTAAAATAATAGAAAATTATTAGTTTATTCATCATTCGATACGCAAAATTTGTAAGAAAGTGGTCAAGTTGTATAAAATTAAATGAAACTTTCTCTTGTTGGTCTTAAAGTAAATAATAAAACTACATGATGCATAGTATGCCGACTAAAAGTATATTAAACATAAAAATTAAAATAAACGAAATGATTTTGACTTTAGACACCTTCTGTCTCACGAACGGCATTTTTACGTTTTCTGCGAAGTAATTTATTGCTAGCATGATGCCGATTATATTGTTGAAGAGATACTCTTAAATTTTTTTTTTCATAAATCGATTGTAGAACTATTCAAAAATATATTCTGAAAATTTCAAAACAAAATTCCACGCCGTTTAAAAGTTATAAGCGATTCAGTGAGTGTCCCTCAGTCGAACGGTTGAAGCGCATGGCATATTTAAACGTGTTTTTCTCGAAACTACTTTTTTCGAATTTATGTACACTCTAGCTCCTACAGTTTTTGATCAATCGTTATCAAACTCAGCACATAGTTTATTTATATAAATACACTCTATTTGAACCTCAATCCTAAGCAATATCTTTATTTTAACTATTTTTGTATCGCAAAAAGAAGTACGAAAAAATTGTAAAAAATCATACTAAATTTTCACAATCCTTAAAAAAAATATTAAATTTCGATTTATTTGTGAGGAGTGAGGTTCAAATAGAAGAGACGCTTATATAAAAAGTAAATTTTTTTGAAAAATTGATTTCAGATGAAAATTGTGAGCTCCAGGATGTACACAAAGTGCCCAGCCAGATGGTGACTTACAATGCGCGGCAACTGATATCTTATTTTTCGAGGAAAATGTAAATTTCAGAATATACTCTTGAATATATATGTGTAAAATGATTCCAAGATATAAATAAAATATATATATTCCTTATGTGTTAAAAAAATTCAAAATACGCTGTCCTACACTTTTTTCCCCCTTAATATACCATGAATTTATTTTCTACTTTCAAATTGTTCAGTTGTGAGAACAATATTCCAGGTAAATTTGCAGTGTTGTGTAAAAACATAACTATATTTTCAATTCAAAAGGTACAATTTGAATGAATAAAATCAAAGTAGTAATCATTGATAAATGTTGTTTCGATTTCCATCACTTGTACGTAAGGTTAAGACAATGTAGGGAATAGTAATAAAATATTAACTAGTTCTGTAAAATCGAATTTTAATATATACATATTGTAACAGAATAAAGAAAAAATATATATGTATTTGGAAACTATAAAGGCGCGTTTCCAATACAGCGTGGAGTTCAGCGCCAAAGTAGGCCCGTTCCAAATGGCAGCGCAGAGTATGTTCGAAATATTCAGAGCTTTCAAAATCAGGTTATTGCCTGTAATTTTTTTGCCAAATGTCGTGTGAAGAGTGAAGATTGTATTCTTGTAAATTACTTAAAATTGTGGGAAATAAAGTTGCAGCTACCCTTGAAGTAGCTCATTACATAAATATATTGTCGATTGTTAAAGTAGTTCGAAAATATACGAGCCATCTGTAGATGACTTAGTGCAACTCATCTGAAAACACAAATTTCAATAACTAATTTTTGCCAAAATAACGAGCAATTCTACAGAATATTATATTCTGTAAACAAATTAGTCAAGTAATAAATTTATTTCGTATATAAGAAGCAATAATTTTGCCAATTTTGCATTCCAAGAAAGAAACTTTGCAGCAGCGCCATCTCGTATTAAATCAAGTTCGAAAGCTTTCGATATCTCCAGCGCGGAAGTAGAAGTAGGTCCCACTTTCACGCCGACTCTCGGATTCAGAGTGAGATTTTTAAAGAGACAAAAGATACAACTCTATCGTGTGAAGTGCAGAGATAGCAAATACTCTGAATCTCCACGCTGTATTGGAAACGCGCCTTAAGGCCCGGACTACATGGGTCTGTTTTGCCCGGTTTGGAAAAATACCGATTCTGGACACTCTCTACTAAAAGCGCATGGAATGAAATTTGGCTGTGCAACTACCGCTGACATAACCATGTTAGTAAAGCTACCATATGTTATGGTTTATATAATTGTGGCCCGATGTCCCTATTATCAGTTCAATTGTCTCGATTAGAAATAACGAAATGTTATAATGGCATGGAAAATTAGCTAAAAACGAACATCCACATATCCTGGATAATTCTAAATCAGGCATCTGAAAAAACCAGAATGTTCTGATTGAATGCTTTAAGAATTCTTGTAGTCGAGGGTTACGAATTGCATCCCTCTTGAAAGCGGGACCTCTTCGTCTCTGGTCTTCTGCAAATGGAATGCGTGCAATCCAGGCTCAAACAAACCTCAAAGAAGATCAGTGGATCAAATTAACCCTTAAATGGTATCATAGCTGAAATTTTACCCCAGGCGAATTGACCTTCTAAATTTGTAGAAAAATCTAATGACTTCCAACAGTGATTTTGCCTGTATACATTTATAAGGTCACTATAAAAGTAACTTAAACAGTAAAAAAAACATATATAAGGATATTCTGGGATGAAATTTCACACATGATACCCTTAACGTGTTTTATTTTGATGATACCTTTTAAGGGTTAGTGGTATTAGAGGTTTTCAAGGTCATTGATTTCGATCACCCAACTATGCTTTATAGACTAGTAACATAAGATTGACATTTCTACAAAATTCCCAACCAGCCAGATTTTTGTGTGGGGCTTTATTTTGATGTTGTAAATAAAATTTCAAAATTCGGAGAATGTATCGTGTAAAGACAAAAATTGGGTAAAGTCCAGTATTTTGCTATATTGTAAATTGTTTATAAATGTAAATGTTTTATAACAAACTACATGACCAGGGAACTGTGCTTTGGGATTCAGTATACAGGACTCTCACCCCTGAACGTGCAGAATGAAATGGCGACGGCTCCAGACTGGACCCCAGAACCCTTAATTGGTTCACATATGGCTCAAAAACAGAACATGGTGCTGGTGTTGGTGTCTATGGACCCAATAACAAAGTCTCGGTTACAATGGGCAAATGGAGGCTTGTTAAAGAATGCATTGTTACCCTTCAACACCTAGTGACTTCCAACGGGGTTACAATCTGTACCGGAACGCTCCGGTGTTGAAGAAAATTTACTAGGTAGGGAAGGTTAATCAACTCGGTTCCAAGGTCCTGAACAAAAGACGTTTCGGTTACAGTGCCCACTATAAGGATCAGTACAATTAATAATAAATAATGTTGTAAATTAATATTTCTTCAGACAAAATAATTTAACATAACAATGGTAGCTCATAAAATTTACTATAAACTAAGGCTAACACCCCACATATGTGCATTTATACGACTTAAGTGCTCAGAATAATCTGATTTGTGTCAATCCAGATCATGTCGAGCGCGCTCTGTGTGATCTGCGGGTAAAGATCGAATAAACAGATTTAATCTAAAATTTATTTGTCATTCTTTGTTAAACTAGCTGTGAAGTTCCAAGTGCGCATAATAGGTACTTAAAGTGATTTAAAGAAGAGTGTAAGATTTTAAACTAAGTGGCAGTATAAACATTTATATAAATTCAATATTCTTCCTTCAGAATTGTTTTCTTTTGCGCGAGCAATCATAGCCCAGCTGGATGTTATATACCTGATTCCTATAGGAATTTCCAGTTCGTTTCAACTGCAGATAAATTATGTTGTATGCAATCACCTCTTAAATTTTTGAATATAAATATGTACTCTATAAATATATATATTACGGTAAACGGAAATAACATTGTAACATAATAATATGGTTAACTCGAATTGATTTATTTATTTAGAAAATATTAAATTAAAATGAATCATTTCGTTTCGCTTGCTATAGCTGGATTTCATATGTTATACGAAATTTCGTATATTTTTCACAATAAGGCCCCAGGACAATCTGGCACTTGTGTTTTCTTCCTTAATAAGAATCATATCGTTCAAATAAATGTTTAGAAAAATTCTTATAGGAGTTATTAGATACAAAAGAATGAATTGGCATTATTCCTATTCAGAAATATTCAGACTTTTAAAATTGTAGTTGTTGGTTCGGATTATTGTCCTTTCGAAAGGACACTTTTTTTTAAAAAAACAGTAGATAATTTTTTTATGATAAACCCAAGATATAATTTTTCTGAAGTATCGAAATAGTATAGTTTTGAAAATTTCTACTAACTAATAAATTTTACTATTTCGAGGGTTCGGCAATTATTATGAAATTTATTATGTTCTTTAATAATTTAAATTAGTAAAACGAGGTAAATCTTTAACTAGTCACGTGGGCCCTGTGAGACCTCTTCTTATTTTGATTGATCTCAAGTTAATTAAGATTAAAAAATGCCTTAAAATACTTTTTTGAAAATTACCAAAAAAAAAAAAAAAAATTAATGCAAGTTAATTCATGTTTTTTTATTATGTTTAACCTAAAGCTACTAATAACACATTTATTTTACGTACCCAACTCAATTATAGTGATAGAATAAGTCTCAACATATGGGACTTTAACTTTCCCTTAAAAAGGAATCATATAGGAAATTTAACCTTGATTTGTTTAGACTGCAAAGTCCGTCCGCCGGAGGCAAAGAGGCTATTGGATGCAAGAAACGTGACGCACAAAGGAGCTTGATGCTTCCTGCACGTGACGGCCTTGGCAAATGTGCTCTGATTCTAATTCGAACTAACAATATATTTAAACAGAGAGAATAAAGTCTCTTAATCTTGCGATTAAAAATTAGGGAATTAAATTAAGATCTTTAAAATACGGACGCCCACTTACCTAAATATATCTTCGTGAAGAAGAGGTTTCAATCCTTTGCACATAGTGCACTTTAAAGAGGAAGGATAATTCTCATATGTGCAGTATTCGCAAACCCATTTCTGCGTTTGTAGTGAAGATTGATCGCACATCTTTGCGTGCAAAAACCTTTTTTCCGAAGGCTGACAATGAAAAACTGGCGTAGTCACAGAGAGAGCGATGCGATTAAAGTTTTGCAGATTTCATTACCGCTGTCGCAAGTCACACTGGAGACGTATCTAGAAGTAAATAACAAAAACAAAATATTATATACATATATACTTTGTAGATTGGTTTCGACGCGGCCAAATTGCAGGGCATTTTGATGTAACTAGCCGAAACGAAATTGTAGCACGATATCATTTTACGTGCATTTTCGATTTCTGAACTTTCTCCGTCCCGAGTACATTTACGAAATGACGGAGAAAAAATTCTATACACGGAAATTTTAACTATTTTTATTTGGCGAATGGCCGCAGAAAGAGCGCACATTAGCGTTTATTTCTTTTTTATTCTTAGGCCACCGCCGTAAATAATACGATTAAAGGAAAGGTATCGAGATAAATTTTCTCGTGTTTGTTGCCCCGTTTAAATTAGGTCACAAGCATTTTCGCGTCGAACCAGTTGATCAAGGGTCTTGCAATTGAGGCTCCGCGGCTGGGGCTATCTACCGCAATTTACTGCTGATAATTTCGGTGCGAAATCGAGGGGATTTTTCTTCCGATCTCCGTCAAATGTCATAACTTTCCCATCTGGGCGAATCAACAGCAAAACACAGCACCCCGGATCGGATCTGGTGCAGTCTCACGGGCCTCTACGCGCACCACTGCACGAACACAAACACAGAACTGAGGCGCTGCTGAGAAACAAATAACAATAAACAATGGGTCTTCAGTTTTTCCGGGGCTGCTACTATTTTGCGACACCCAATTTAACATCGGCTGATGCCAATTAGCACATATTTCGGGCAGTAAAATTGATTTTACTAACAGAATTTAAAGAAAACCAAAAATATTACGTCAAACTTTTGACAGACTGAACTTTGCGTAGTAGTTCAGACCGTCGAAATGTAGTAAACTTATCAGATGTTACAATTACTTTTCACCCAATCATCTAAAGTTAAATAAGTTAAGGTCTCCGTTTTGTGTCAAATCACCCTACAAATAAACCGACAAAAGGCAAGGCAACGGTCTTCCTGGTTCTTTTCCATCACGAAAATGCCCACAGCTTACGATATTTTTGACGATCTTTCAGAAGAATTTAAGATGTATTTTTACTGATTTTTATATGTTTTACTTACTTACTTATATAATGAATGATTAATAAATCGATAAAGATCTGCGGGGAACAAAAATGGATCTTCACCTAAGTGGGGGAAATTTTGGTTCTACCAGGAGCAGTTAAGTTGCTTAAAACAAAATGTTAAAATACAGCAAATATTGCAAATATCAACTCTGTGGTTCAATACATTTTGTCCAAAAATATTCTATACAAAGGCTCAATTCAGCTTAACAAAAGCAATCGCTGAATTGCGCAGTTGGCCGCAAGTTGAATTTTTTTGGAGAATTTCTTTTACCAGCTGCTTATATACAATCATAAATCTTTTTTTACAACTATTTTGTTCTTCGACAATAAAAAGTAAAATTCTTTTTTAATTCTGATATATTGTCTAATAGCGGGTGCCGAAGTTGAGTTCTCAAAAAATTGGCATTTCAAAGAAGAAGGTCCCTTACCGTTACTGAAAAATTGATGAAAAAAAAATGGCAGAAAAGTGAAAAATATTGATTTTTTTAAGCAAATTGTGGTTTTATTACCTTTGCAAACCTTACCTCGCAAAACATGTTAATAAACAAAACAATGCAAGATTAACTGTCCGCCATTAGAAAAATGAGACTTGTGAAGTTACAAGAAACAATTTTGAAAATAATTAGTTTTTACTTGGGGATAAGGTCTCTTTATTTTCATTTGTGGAATTTGCGTTTTCGAGATGTAGTGCATGGAAAAATCGAAATTTTCCCGCTGCGCTAAAATCATTTTTCACTTTTTCTCCGTCGAGAAAGCCTGTAGAATAATTTTCCAAGCGGAAATTGAATGAATATTTTTAAGGCCGTATTTTTAAATGTCTTATCGTTATTCTTAGCAATACAAACCGCAAGCTGCAGCAGATGGGTCACCTTACCGAAGCGAGCTGCGGCGCATGCGTAATATGTCCGTTTGGTTTTTCACATTAATTCACATCATAGATATTTTATTTATTTACAATATAAGTTTTTACTATTTTTATAATTTCTCCAGATTCCGCAAGTAAAGAGGAATTTAATGCCGCTTCACAAGTCTGAAAAAATGTTATTTCGAGAAAAACGCGTTTAAAGTGTAATCCGCGCGCGAACAACTGCATGGACACCTGCGAACAGCTGAAAACGTGCACTCACTTAAAGTTATATTATTCCGTTATAACTACGAATTTCTCAAAAATATTTTAGGATGTTATTTTTAAAGATCTAAGGAGTTGGAAAATAAAAACAAAAATCGATTTTTTTCCCCCCAATATATAATAGTACCTTAAAACAGTCAAGATCGTTTTGGATTCAGCAGATTTCAGTGGGTAAATTTGTTTAAGATATTATCATAATTTCAGAGATTTGCACAAATTTATAAAATTAATACAGCAGCACGGAAATTGACTCAAATAATTACTACAATTTATAATGGATCACTTTTCGATCAGCTTATTAACCCTTTGCGGTACAATGTTTAAATTGACATACAATTTCCTTGCAGCAGGTCCAACGTCGAAAGTGACTCGACATAGTTTTTGAATTTAAGAATTATTATTTTAATTATTTCTGCACGCTAATGAGCAATTGTCGGATTTATGAGTTGAATCCTCATTTTAAATTTTTAGAATTTTTTTTATTTTTATTGTAAAGTAAATTTTTCTTGCTTTTAATCATCTTTGGTAGTTATTGATAAAGCTACTTCTGCAATCAGTCGTATTAATACAGGTAACCGTCGTATAATTTTTAGAACACGATTTTCGTACAACACGGTAATCCTTATATAATATACCTTTCATACAAGGGTATATATATAAATACCATTCATAAAGTTTCGTTTAGCATGGCTTTGATAAAACTCGTTACAAAATTTCGGTTGCCTGTATCTCATTCTTGCCATAATATTTATTTTTTAGAAAACTTGCGTTTTTATAATATTTTGTTGTTTTAATAACATAAATATATATTTTATACTTCATCCCGTTTATCACTTCATTGTTTTTAGCTATATAATAAATTGATACTAATCAAAAATGTCATAAGTTCGTAACAGAGCCAATAAGAGAAATTAAGTAGTAAATTTACATTAATTTGTATTGAATTATTAAATTGAATTAAATTAAAATAAATTAAGTTGCTTTAAACCAAAATTGAATTAGTTTGAGTTTATTTAGGATTAATTTAGATTTAATTAACTTAAGGGGGTATCCCACCCTAGAACATTCCAAAAATTCATTATTTTTTTTTTAGTTTTGAAAAATTCTGTGTTCTTTCCTGAATCGTTTAAGCTATCTCTTGCCGCGAAATTTGAAAAGCCCGCGCTGCTACAGGCGATTCCGTGCACAGCTGCGCGCTCCCCAGCATTCCTCGTTGCCTTTAACTTTAACTTAAATGCTGTTTTTCTCACAACACCGTTTGTGTTAATGCGCAATCTAATTTTTTTCGGATTATTTGTTTGGCTGTTATGGCGCACACCATGAGCTGCCGTTCCTAAGTTATGAGTCCCAGGAGCAGGCCTGCCCTGACCCAACCACTCAATATAAAAAAAAAAAAAAAAAAAAAAAAAAAAAAAAAAAAAAATGTTCATTAAAGATCAGATAATAAAAGGGTTATTATATTTAGCTATAAATGTTTTGTATTTTCTTGTTCCAATCCCTGAAAAAAACGTTCAATTCAAGGGCCTCTAGAGTGGGTACCCCCTTAAATTAAAATTAATTAAATTATTATCTTCATTTTTATATTGTATATAATATGTGTAAAACGCATTGTTGTTTTGTAAACAGAATATTTATTATATATGAATTGAATTACTTGTATGTTCGATTTAAGAGAAAGGCAACATATGACAATCCTGGATCTTGTAGTTGAGTCTGAATTTGTGGAAATTTTAAGTAAACTTTATATACAAAAAAAACTACATTATTAACTTACCGTCTTTATTCATATTTTTTTCCAATTTCATGTAAAATGTTTTATAATATTTTTGTAAGTTTTTAATTTATTATTGAAAAAAGGAGGATTACTTTTTACCAAAGCCATTAATTAATAATCCTCCTCTTGACTAAAATACAATCGTATTGTCATTTTCACTGGACTTCTAACAAATTATTTATTTATTTTATTACACAGTGTGAATAAAATTTTGCGTTGACTAAATTGTGTTGAAATCAAACTCTGTTGTTGGGTTTATTGAAAACCACCAAAACCCCCGGGAATGCATATAAACACAAGCCGTGAAGTAGAAAATACATACGTAGTGATGTAGTTCGAGAATCGAAGCGAAATAACATTGCTTCTTATGGCGGAAGATCTGAAATATGCCGCTCCACTCGCCTGAACTGCTAAACAATAATTTTTACGCGAAAATGATGTTTTACTAACTATAACTATGGAGGAATACCTTTCTAGTGATCTGAAAAACTTTATAGTGACAAGAATAAAATATTAGAGTTTTTTGCACTTCAAAACAGCTCTAACCACTTCCCCGAACAAAAACACAGCGGCAGATCGACTTGACAGCAGGGCTTTCCGTGATAATTTGTTCGATGGACAGTAAGAGTAATTTTTGAACGCAAATATCTATGATTTTGGTACCATAAGAACGGTATTCCTCCCCAGTTACAATCAGTAGAACATCAATTTTTCGTAAAAGCAATAGTTTAGCCGATTCGCCTTGTGGAGTGGAATGAATGGGCTATACCGCCATAAGAAGCAATGTTATTTCGCGGCAATCATCGGACTACATCACCCTACACATATGGTAGTGAGCAGGTCTACTTCATGGCTTGTTATATAGTTTCCCGGGGGTTTTGAAACCACTCATATGCTCTCTGTTTGACAACGACGCAGAACGGATTTCAGTCGTGCGTTTGCGTCGGCGCGATTTATTGGAAACCATAGCTGCATTGCGTAAAAGACCGATTGTACGACTTGAGTCGCACGTAGCGCCATCCTGCTGAAACCAGAGCTCGCCCAATCTTTATCTTTGAAGAAAAATGGGCCGATAATGCCGCCACTCCAAAAACCACACACACACTAACAGTGGGTTCCACGAGCCAAAAATACTGCAATTTTGCTTATTTCCATAGCCGCCGAGATGAAAATGCCAAATCCACGTCAGTTTCGAGCTGCTCTAAAGTTCAAACAGGAATGCGATAACGAAGTGGATGGTCATTTTGCTTCATATCCTAAGTCAGTTGGACCTTGTAGCGGAATAACCCGAGGTCTTTATGCAGAATTCTCTTCAGCCTGGTGCGGTTAATGTTCAGTTGCTGAGATTTGTGGCGAATTGTTAGTAGTTTTATTAGTTAAGAAGAAACTTTGCAAAATTCAACTCCTAAAGAGGTCATAAGGGGGTTTTTATGGAGAAACATTATTTAACGGTTCTATTGATTTAAAACTTGGTCGAATTATTTCAAAACATAAGTAATTAAAAATGTATTTCTTATATTTTTGGAAATGAACCTCTATGTTTCTTTTAAATTCCTATATATTATATATATAATAAATCCTTGGTTTGGCTTGTCTTTTCCTATACCTACAAAAATATAGTTTATCTCAGCCATCAAGATGTCCTACGATATAGAGATTATCTCCGGCAGATCAGCTACGTCTACAGCTACAAATATTTTAGCACAGGTTTAAATTCTAATGAAAATTCATAAAACAATGAGTATACCATACCATACCATATTTTGTTTTCCGTCCTGTGCAGTTTTTAACCTATTCTTAACTTCTCAGAAAATTTAAGAAATCACTAAAAAGTCTTTAAAATTGTTGTAATTCTTCAAAGGTTGTATTTGTTGCTTTAAAAATTCGAAAGCGTGTTTTTTATAGTATTCTTCTTAAATTTTAACCTATTTTGGGCATGCCTCACCTTTCTTTAACTCTTAATTTCAAGCATAATTTAACACTCAATTTACCGAGATTATTTTGACCCCTTTCAACTTATTCCAGATCTATTACCTCCAAGAAAATGAATGCTGCTGAAAATATCTTGATTAATTCTTACTTATATATGTTCTATAAAGATTAATCAAGATATTTGTTAAAAGCGTCTCTGGAATAAATAAATAACTCCAAAGTAAAAAGCTATGAAACTCGTACATTTTTCTCAGCATTATTATTTCTTTTTAAATTTTTAAGAAGTGTCTATTTTATGCACAAAATATCAAGAGTTTAATGTAATCATTCATTTTTATGTAAGCTTCGGTACCAACAATATATTTATTTATTTATTTTTATTTTTTATTATTATTGCATATTTTTTTTCCGCAAAAATAATAGCACTAACGACCGTTTTTAAATAATTTAAAAATCGAGGAAGAATGAGGTTAATTTAGTCCTTTTGCATTTATTTATATAGCTGGGTCAACGTAGCAGAATAGCATTAGAGAAACTTTAATAAAAATCAATTTTCCATTTTTAATTGAACTGCCTAGGAAAATTGTTCGACATTGATAGTGGATCCATCTGAATCTTTTTATATTCGCTTCGCTTATCTGAGATAACTTTGGGCACGTTAATTAATGCATAAAAATTAGCAATAGAAGCTGGGAGCTTATCTGTCGACTAAATTGTTCAAAATCGAGGAAAACGAATCTAATTTTCTAGTTTCAGCAATGAATGCTCAAAGGAATGCGACTTAAATTAACTGTCGTTTCTAAGTTTTAACATTTTGAGACGGCTCATTTGAATTGATTCAAATTCAAGTCAAACTTTCTCCATAATTTAATGTGAGAGATGAACTCTCCGAAGACATTTGCATTAGCTTAGAAAGACTTATTTCATTCATCGCATGATACCCAAGAAATAATCTATTAAATTTGCAAGTACGAAATCGTAGGCAAATTTTAGTTTTGGCAAGTTAAATACTATTTCTTTATAAAGTAATTTTATAAATCTCTTCAAAAATATGTATAAATAAAAATGAACAGAATAATTTGTTCGATTTCAGTATTTATATGGCAGTTCGTTTGCTTCAAGGCTGGAAAAGAATGTTTAACTGAAATTGATAGCTAATTTTGCTGTTAATATTCGAATTTCTCCAATTTAAAATTACAAAATATGTATGAGGAATCCTAGGTTTCTATTTCGAGAAAGTTACCGATTTTCGGTTGATTCTATACCTTAACATTTCAGTCTTAGGGAAGTGTCTTGACTGTAGAGTCTTGAGTATTAGTAGAGTTTTGATCGAATAATAGAGTATAGCAATTAGCTACCCAGATAAGCATTCTGTTCCAGACTTTACAGATATTAATACAACATGATAGCGCTAGAATTTTTCTCATCACTCGGCGGTTCTAGCCGCAACCTTTCGCCATTCTCATGCTTGTGGGCTGCGATTAGGATGATTATATTAATTAAAACTACAATTGTTGATGCAACAACAAAGTAAAAACTATATCCTAAACTGGCAAGACCACGACTGTACCAATGTAACTTTTGATCCTCAAGGACCAGAACGTTGTGAGTGAGGTAAATATAGAACTGCACTAGCCAACAAACGAACGCCAATATTTGAGATAATGCCGACGAAATATTAGCAACAAATAAAAATATCATAATCGATGGTTTTTTTGATGCAGATGCCGCCTTCAAAACTGAACCGATCGCTCCGATCGCACTGCTCAAAAGTGCTAATCCAGTTCCCAGAGCTGCTCCCAACCAAAGCCAAAAATTCATAATATTATTTTCCTCACGGATTAATGCAATCACTGGAATCAAAGTAGTTAGATAAAATAAGTAATGTATTTTATAGGCATACCTTGGACTGGGTTGGATCGCATGCCGTAGCCGACATTCAATTCTTTTGTCCCCGAAAAAAGCCCATATTTGATCCGGCCGAAGGATTCCTGAAATTGATTTAATTTCCTTAGAACTCAGATGACAATGGGATGAGATCATGTGATACTTTACCGTAGCATTGTATCGTTTTGCATCTGCATGGATCCAATGTTCCGTAGTGAGGCTAGCTAGAAGCAGCCCTACAACGAGGGAGCTGCCGAAAAACGTTGCGAAAACTAGGGTTCTTGTCTTTATGCTCATCTTTCCTGCAAGTAAAAATCTATTAATTTGTTTCCATTCACAACAAATCACACCTTAGCGACGATGCTTGCTAATGCCTAAACAAAGAACACAAGCGAGAAACCTGAATCAAGTGCAAGTACACAGAATTGATAATAAATTGTTTTGCTTACATTATTATTTTGTAGATTATCACAGACCGACCAAAACGCAGTTGGTCATCCAAACAAGTGCTTTGGTGTCACGTAGTACAAAGGGGGGATAGAGCCCAGCGTCGGTGAGTATTTCTAATGTCTGAATAGAATAATCCAATTTATACTATCCAATTCAGCAATTCCACTTAAACATTCACTTTATGAGTAAATCATACAAATTTTAGGATTCACATTTATCTATCTTAAAGAGCTTCTTATTTCTTTATAATTTTAGTAATGATCGCACTGAAAACAGCTTACTACCACAGTTAGCGAAGCTCCCACTTGATCTGTGTTTCAGTTCAGATTTTTCTTGCTGTCACATCACAAGCAAGTTTCATTTCATTCCTCTCGAAGGCTAGAAATAAACGATCACGCGAAAGCAGGGTTAAAGTGTGTCGCACACGACCGAGTAAAAGAATCGCTCGTACCGCCAACTTAGTAAAAACCAACTAATTTAGACCCGGGCTGGGAGTGGGAATTCCTATAGGAATCCTATGGCATTCAGTTATTCTAAGTTGATTCGACAAAACTCGAAACAACCCAGATTTTTTTTTTCAAAGAAATCGTTAAGGGTTTTTGTTATCTTAAAGCTTAAAATTTAAATTCTTCATTCATTCAAAAATTGATTGAGTTCTGGCAATTCGAATTCAATGAAAATCATAAAATACGTAGACATGATATTTGGTTACTTTCTTTAGAATTTTAATCAAAACTACTCGTTACTTACTAGTTGAAAAATATTTCACCGATTTAGTTCAAATTTTAAAGACATACCATATTTTTAACCCCTGACAGGTATACATGCTTTTTGCTAGCTGGTAATAAGTAATAAGTGTAAAAAGTACCCAGTCGCGCTTTTTTAATATATCTCTACTCCTAATGGATCTAACAAGCTAATTTTTTATTTAAAAAAAAGGTTTTCGCGAGTTCTCATAAAATGAGCCTAATTACAACTCGTTCAGAGTTCTTTAAGGGGTCTAAAATGCAAATCATTTGTCGAAGGGTCTATTATGTGCTCCGAGCAGGATTTTCCGTATGGGTCGAAAATACACTCACATCAGGGGTTAAAATGTAGTTTAGCAATTTAAAACAAAAAATTTTAATATTGCTCGCATTTGCACCAAAAATGTGTCTAATATTTTCGGCTATGCTACTTGGTACGTAAATATAGCATAATTTAACCCTAGATAAATTAATTCTATTGATTAAATAAATAAATAAAAAAACGCAAAATTTTTATTTTCTGTCCATTCAAGAAAAGCAGAATGACAAACTATTACAACTAGGCTTTTTGTGGAGAGCACAATTTTAACATCTACCAAGATTGAAAAAGTCAATTTTTAGCACTGTCGTATTTCTTAATTAAAATATACTTGAAAAATATAAATGAAGGAAATATAAAAAAATCATGCTTTTTAAACGTAGTCTTCGTGGCGAATGTTACAGAGCAACACTGATTTAAGTTTAGATATCTAAAATTAAAAAGGAAATCTTCGGTTTTTGTTGTTTCCAGATAAATTCCCCATATCTAGAAAATCCACTATTTAATTAATTAAACTGGATTTCATTCAAGCAACTTTTTATGTACTTAGGTGCGTACCTATGAGTGCTGAATTTTACACAAGTACATACACCACATGAATCGTTGTTTTTGAAAGTGGCATGAATCCATTTTTTGAAAAAATGATTGAGTGGTAGTTTTAGTCAGTTATAGATATCCTCTTTTAATATTTATAATCATACATTCAATGGTATGCGATATCCTCATAAATTAATCAATAGAAGTTTATAGTCCGCAGTCCACCACCCATTTTTTTTGTTGATTACTAATAGGCTAAGTTTTCGTGAGCAGCTTTCTTTCGTCAAGACGCCCAACTTTTTTATCTGCGAAAATTCTCGGTAGAGGTAGCTAACAAATTGCGGAGGCGTTAAACATGTCGATCTGGTGAATGAAAAAATTTTAATACTAACAGTTATTTTTATAGTTGAATCTAGAGATAATGTGATATCAAACACGAAAAAATGTTTGTCCTACAAAACCCGTGGGTTGACGGCGATAGTCCCCCACCATCAACATGTCGAAATTATGAGTAGTCCAAACTGACTACTAACCACCCGATTTTTTTGGTATCGCTTAATGAATGTATTTAAAATTAGATGACGACATTGTCCTACAAATTTAGCGGTATGATTGTCTAGTCCTACGAGCGAAAGTTGTTAAATTGACAACGTCTCGAAAGAAGAAAGCTGCTCACGAAAATTTAGCCTGTTAGTAATCAACAAAAAAAATGGGTGGTGGACTGCGGACTATTAAATGTTGTCGCAAGAATAATTTTTTTTTTTAAGTGGTCGTAATAATGATAATTAAGACAATAATCGCATTAATTATTAGTTATTGCGACTTCAGTATGCACTGTCCTTAAAGATAAAGTCTTTACAACAGATAATTGGAGTAATAAGTTCTGATGAAGGAATGAGAAGTAATTTAACTCATTAAATAAAATGAAATTAAAAAATACATTTCAGAAAAGCCAATTTCAATTAAAATATAAATTTAAAATTCCTCTTTATTTATATTTTACATAATTTGTTATTACTGACATTGGTATAAGCCCATTGGTAATTAAAAAAATCATTTATTTTCTTTAACAATTTTATTAATTATTTTTCCAGATTAAAATTTAACAAGTTTATAGTCTTAAAAACATTACCCGAACTGATTAACTTTCGCCATTATTTTAAGTGGATTCAAACGCAAACCCTTAAATATCTCAGTTCATGAAAAATGGACTTATACCACTTTCAAAAACAACGGCTCATATCAAAGCTGCTGGCTTCCTCTGCGAATACTAATTCAAATTAAAACTGATAGGTATTTATTCTTTTCCTAAACTGACCAGGTAGGAAGGTGACTTTCCTACATATTTATGTATAATTAAGTACACATTACTACTTACCTCTCTTGACAAATTATTGTTGATATAAAAATCTTGTTCTCTTGAAATTTGTCCAAAAAAATAATTATTGCAGTTTTATTGTGCAATATAACTGAGCGTATATGGCCGGCCTAAATAAGTAGAGACCATTGCGTGATAAAAAGTAAACTAACTATTTATCAACACGTTGACTGCCACGTACTTTTTATATCGTGGTCGGAATTAGGAAAGGCGGTCGGAAATAGGCCACTTTACGTTACGCATTAAAATACAAGTTCAAGCTAAACAGGATTTATTCTTTCTAACAGAGATACAGAAATATGTTTTTTAATTTCCTTATAAGTTATGAAAACAAATAGGAGTGGCAAAATAAAATAAAATAATTATTTCGTTAAAAAATAATTCTATTTTATTAACGTGAATTTTATTTTTTATAATTTTTATTTTATTTATTTATATACCAATTTGCATGCAAATTTTCTCGCGTTTATTTAAAACTGACAACTTAGAAAATTCCAATGAAACCATTTATACTTCCACACTGCAAATTTCAATAGTTTCAATCGTATTGTTTAACATTGATGAAACCCACACATGTATATAATATGCATTTTGCTGTCTTTTCCTATGTAAGTATTAGATACCTATTCTTACTAAGTCTTCCGAAATGAAACTATTTCACAATTTATGATTTTGTATTAGGCTAACCCACACATGATTTTGTATTAGGCTTTGGTATCACCGTACCAATTTATTTATTTTTTTTTTGATACAACACATAGTAGAGTGCAAAATAAGATGTTGATTTTATCTCCTGGTCTTTAGTGTAAACGATAAGGAGGAAGCACTCCAGGTGGTCTATTTGGTTGACCCTAATCTGCCCTGTGTCCTTCCTTTTGTACAAAATTGAATGGATGCAAACATTCGCACGAAAAGCGAACGAACGAATATTGAAATGCTTCCTTGGGTACTACAACTCAATTCCCTTTACTTTTCTACGCTCATTGAGAAAATGTTTGGAAAATGCATTGCTTTGTTGCAGCAAAATGTCATTTCCATTAATGGGTACAAATTTATTACTCTCTGATGAAACGTTGCATCCATAGTCGATTTCTGTGGTTTTCATACGATTAATTGTTAATGGAATTTATATACTTCACAAATATGAATTCCTGCGGTTTAAAGAATTTCGTGTAAAGCCAAAAAGGGAAACTCCTTACTTTTGGGATCTTAGGTAACATTTCTTTTATATGTTAAACAATTTATAAAAGTAAAACTCTGGCTGAGAGAATAGAACAAACTGAAAAGATATTTAATAATTTTCTTTTGTATATTCGTACTTGTGATGAACTTTTTATAAATTCGTCCAACATTTTTATCACTTCGTTTGATAACATATTTTCATAATATTTTGATAGTTAAGAGACAAAAAAATATTAAGATAGTTAAGAGACAAATACCTTTACAAAAAAGAAATTAAATGGGTTTCAGAAAAAGTGGAGTTGTGACAAATGATCAGCATGTGATCTTGGTAGCTAAGAAGTTTTCTTTGCCTCTCCCTGCAATTGTGTAACAACTTCTTCCGTATCTAAATTCTTCTTGAAGAAAACATTTCAATGATCAATAAACATTTGTCAAAGCGAGCCTTTTGAGGCATTTTAAAAATTGATCTGTTACGATTTTTGAGTATAGTCAGCACTTAGAACTCCCAGTAGGCTTGCAGGCCTATCAGCAAAAAGGGCTCCATGCCACTCTCAGGAAGCACCAATGCGGCTCACAATAGGACCCGGAACACAACTATTGTGCAATCTTAATTGCTTTGTTGACTTGTTTGCCTTTTGCTTATAGTCACACCTTTGCTCTTTATAAAACTTAAAGTATCAAACTCATTCTCTGGCCCAGAGGGTTTCGGGAAAACCATTCAAATTTATATTTCACAGGGATTTCAGTTAGCCCACCTAATGGGCTCCTAATTGTATTTTCCACAATTTGTAGTAAGGGAAGCGATATTATTCCTTTTGATACCGATTATTTGAAGCCTTCTGATTTTCAATAGGGATGGCTACTCTGCTTCTATGAAAATTCTCAATTTTCAAGTCAAGAATTAACCTTTATTTTTTGCTGATCATATGATATGTCGCACAAGATTCCTAATCTAGTCATCATTTTATCATTAATTTCATGATGAACGATTTCGAACATTAATTAAATAGCGGCTTCAAAAATAAATTTTCATATTTTTTAAAGGGTCAAATGGTCCGGCTTGTCCCGATTTTAATCAGGGAAGAGCACCCCTTACCTCTGGGCTAATTTGGAATCAACTTTTAAGCAACTACCGATGCTGCCACAATCGCAAAACATTTCCTCCCCCGTATTTTTGATATTTTTCTCAGAAACCCTAAAGCTAGCTGGGAAATAAAAGATAAAGCAGGTCGGTTTCGACTTCTGGCTCTTGGAGTTGCTCTAGGGATAATGACGAACCAATTTTTAAATATGGTGCGGCAACGCAGTGTTTTTTATATTTTTGCCTATAGCCCTAAGAGGTATTCTGTTGCAAGAGATCAAAATTTGGGTCAAAACGGACCAATTTTAAGGTTCTCTAACCCTTCTTTAGAACTGCTCTCAGTAATATGTCGACTGAAATACCTAGAGTTTCACGGAGCAAAATTTTTACCTTAGCCCTTGCTTTTATATTTCTCCATAAAGCTTTCCAGGGTTTTTGTAGACTGTTGATGTTGAAAGAACCTATAGTCTATGGAATACCAAATTGCCGATTTTCATCTATTTTTTCAGCCTAAAATAAAGCACTTTGCGAACTTTACAAGCCCTTGGTGCTGTCGCCTTTACAAAGAAAATTTCAAAAGTTGTTAAAGATCTTCCCAAAAATGGCATAATTTTTTAAGGGGGAAAAAATGTTATTGCGTATTCGGACAAGCTTGGTGCCAAACAAAAAGACTTGCATCCTCAGTAGATGAAAATCTAAAACATTGCGACTAAGTTGTGGTCATAGTGATGGGGGTGGTACAAGAATGTGTTTTTTTCTTAAATCAGGGATCTTACGAGTCCAAAACCTTTTTTTGCTATACAAAAAAACAGTTGAATTGCATTAAAGCGTAATAAGATTATCTGCTTATATTATCTTTACCATAGTCATGTTTTATATTTGTGATAGTTATTTTTTTCTATACTACTTTCTTTTAAAGTTTTTTAAATTGATTCCTACTTTTTATTGTTTTTCAAGAGCTTTTTTGACCTTATATTTAAATAGGAACATTCAATTTGCTAAAGCGGATAAAATTGCTTTCTAGCATTAATGAATCACAATTGTTAGTTTTTGCCCACCTTACGTTTTGTCTCTGGTCAACCCACAGATTAAAAAGACATCCCGAAAATAAAAAACAATAACAACTTCGTTTTTAAAATGATATATATAGATCCAGATTATAGATCGTTAAAAAAATGACAAGGAAACATATGAAGCATGACACCGAACCTTTTTCACTGTCTTTAGACACAGCCACTGACTTATAATATAATAGACCACGTGGCTCGTCCTATATAAAATGCTTTGACTAGAATAGTGCACATTTCGTTCTTTCTTTATGGAGTTCGCAACATTCTGAGATGTGAAAAATTTTAGAAAGCTTAATCTCCACTTTATATGGGGAGATCTATAAAGATCATTAAAAAAACGCAGCTAATATTTCTCAATACAAAAATATAATTATCTATTTTATGAGTTATTTACATATTTACATAAAATTTATAAGGATCAACTAACTAACATTAAAAGATTTTACTGATATCCATATAGGTATGGATACATAGGCACAAAGAGAGCAGGTCCAAAAGGTCTCTCTTGGGGGATGTGTGTTTTTGTATGTTTCTTCAAATGATCTCTTCGTCCAAATTTTTTGCCACATATTGTACATCCGAAAGGTCTCAAACCGGTATGAATTCTTTTATGTCTGGTTAGCTCCTCATTTCGTGTGAAAGTTTTCCCGCAGCTTTCAACATCACATTTAAAAGGCCTTTCTCCTAACAGAAAAAAAAAAAAAGTGTTTTACGTAGTGATCATAATAATGAACAGTAAATTTTACATTATATATCAAAATCAACATTTATACTCGTATATATAGTTTAACTTGAGTGCAAATAAATAATAAAAAGAATGTAACTAAAAATACTTAAAGGATAATATATAGATGTATTTTTTTTTTTGTATATCAAGGGAAGATTAGCATTAGTGTTAAGTGTTGTGGATTAATTCGTCATTATATTATTAAATATTTCTCCGTTGTAAGGATTACATTTTGTTACTTTATACGGGATTAAATAACCATTCTCCATATAAGTAAAAGAATAAAGCAAGTAGTAACTTAAAATATCAACTGACTAACTAGATACATTGATACTATTGTAGTATATATAATTAATATACCTGTATGGATTCTAATATGTCCTTTTAGCTGTCCATTATTTGAAAAGGCCACATCACAATGAGGACATTTAAATTTTTTTGGTCTTTGTTTCCGAGCATTAAGCGCTCTTATCTGCGCATCTTCAGCGATAACTCGAACATACTCCTGTTCCATTAGACTAATTGTTAGCGAATCCATCCCAAACAGAGGCATTGGTAAAGGGTTTGCTGGGTACATGTAATTAGTATCCAAAGGTACATGAGTCCCATTCATTGCTTCGTAGGTCCCAATATTGTCGGCTGCTGAAGCAGCCACAGTATCACAAAACTGATTTTTATCCAACTTATTTAAATCCGTCTTCGTTGCAAATTCAGCACTTTTATTTAATTTTTCATGTGAGTTTTTCAAATCCCATGGTCGAAATAACCGAGAATATGTTTGTGGCGGATTCATTTGCATAACCGACATTTCACTAACTTAAAGAACTAAAACGATTCACGATAAAAACGAAAAAAATTAAAAGAAAAAATTAAGAAACTCGGTGTCAGCTCAGCTCAAGTACTTGACCTCAACTAAAGTCGAATGCTGCTTAAACCCTCGTTTTAAGGGCTTGCTGCAACCACTCCTCCCCTACCCTAGGCGGGTAAATCTCAGTGGCTGACTTTTCCTTCCGCAACAAAGCAATATCGCCTCCCTCTTTTCAACTACATATCCCAAAACTGAAGAAAGTAAAGCAAAACCTACCCTCTTCTTTTGTATTTCAAGTGCGTTTTTATAGGGGTGATCCTGACGCAGGCACACTCAGGTCAATACTCACTCAATACATTGCCAATGGGAGTTTGTTACGCCTGTTAAAACAGTTTCTGTGGCTTTGCAACTCTCTAATAAGTGCATTCAGATTTTATAAAATGGTTGCCATTTTGTTTTATTTCCTATACACATTACTAATTAAATTAAAAACTTTGTAGTATAGTAGCTTGATCTCATTTATAAATAAAGCCCTACAAAAACGTATTCGTAGTTGGTATTGAAAAATGTCAATAGAATATATACACTTTTTTTTAAATCTTATTTACTAATATTCAAGTTAATCAATGCTTTTTCTCTAATTATATTATTAAATTAAACAAACTGATATTGAATAGAAAATCGAAAAACCCCACGCATAGTCTTTACTTTAGATCGAAACTTTTAGATGGTTAAAATTAAAATATCTTTCTTGTTCTATTATCAAAATTTCTTCTTTACATTATATATATTTAAAGGCCTTTAAATGCATTTAATAGCTAGCTATTAAATACATTACTAATCTATTCGTAAGGATTTTTATTATTTAAATTTCATTATACTTCTAGGAACAACAAAAATGTTGAGTTTTCGCCCTGATTCATTACAGTCTAAGAGCTGATCGCCACTTCGACTAAGGTACAGCTACAAAGCTGAAACTTTTTATACATACTATTTAATGTAATTGAAGTAAGAAAATCCACGTCTGGCAGGATTATCGCGGTTGCAACATTTTTTTTTTTTTTTTTTAAGTTGGCAATTTGTTATTAAAAAAAAATGTACTACTACAAGTCTGGCATCTGAGTATATCGTAATTCACACTATTTTGAATACAAAAAAAATATTGCCAGACGTTTTTCGCGGTTACAAATGCCTGAGAGATGGGTCTAAAGGTGCTAATATTTGGAGAACTGGTCGCCACTTCGACTAAAGTATAGCTACAAGGCTGAAACTTTTTGTACATACTATTTAATGTAATTGAAGAAAGAAAATCCACTTCTGGCAGGATTATCGCGGTTGCAACAAAAAAATTTTTTTTTTCATGTTGGCAATTTATTATTTAAAAAAATGTGCTACTACAAGTCTGGCATCTGGGTATATCTTAATTTACACTATTTTGAATACAAAAAAAATATTGCCAGACGTTTTTCGCGGTTACAAATGCCTGTCAGATGGGTCTAAAGGTGCTAATATTTGGAGAACTGGTCGCCACTTCGATTAAGGTACAGCTACAAAGCTGAAATTTTTTATACATACTATTTAATGTAATTGAAGTAAGAAAATCCACTTCTGGCAGGATTATCGCAGTTACAACAAAAAAATTTTTTTTTTCAAGCTGGCAATTTATTATTTAAAAAAATGTACTACTACAAGTCTGGCATCTGAGTATATCGTAATTCACACTATTTTTAACTGTATTTCTACTGAAAATGTTCTATGAAATATTCTAGGAAAATATTTTGAAAACCAGACAATACTTCCCAGATGAATATATTATTCACCATATGTAGTGGAAATACAGGTAAGATGAACTAATGCAGATGCCTATTCGGAAAAGAGTTATGACAAATTATAATTATATTAAAACAGAGATTATTTTATTATAGAAAGTAAAACAAATCACAAGGCATAGATTAATATTATATAATTGTTTTTTTAATTAAAAAAACATAATTCTGTACATAAAAAAAACATAATTCTGATGCTGAACAATTTGCTTTTTCATTTTTTATTAGTTATTATTCTGTTTCTTCATCATAAACTATTTCGTCCTCTCTCAGGCATTTGTAACCGCGAAAAACGTCTGGCAATATTTTTTTTGTATTCAAAATAGTGTAAATTAAGATATACCCAGATGCCAGACTTGTAGTAGCACATTTTTTTAAATAATAAATTGCCAACATGAAAAAAAAAAATTTTTTGTTGCAACCGCGATAATCCTGCCAGAAGTGGATTTTCTTTCTTCAATTACATTAAATAGTATGTACAAAAAGTTTCAGCCTTGTAGCTATACTTTAGTCGAAGTGGCGACCAGTTCTCCAAATATTAGCACCTTTAGACCCATCTGACAGGCATTTGTAACCGCGAAAAACGTCTGGCAATATTTTTTTTGTATTCAAAATAGTGTGAATTACGATATACTCAGATGCCAGACTTGTAGTAGTACATTTTTTTTTAATAACAAATTGCCAACTTCAAAAAAAAAAAAAATGTTGCAACCGCGATAATCCTGCCAGACGTGGATTTTCTTACTTCAATTACATTAAATAGTATGTACAAAAAGTTTCAGCCTTGTAGCTGTACCTTAGTCGAAGTGGCGACCAGCTCTCCGACTATTAATCTACTTTGATTTGGAACAAGATTAAGTACTATATTATAAGGAATGTTAAAAGAAAAAAATTTGTATTAAGGTAAATTGATATTTTTTTAATATGTAAGCTTTAACATAATTAAATTTATTACTGCTGGTCACAGGTCAGCATTTCAAACACATACACTGATAAAATTTGATTAGAAGACTTTTTAAGGTGTCCGGGAAAACTAACTACCACTAGTAAAACGTATTTCTCAGGTCAAAAATCTCGATCCCGACATTAATAGAGAAAGTCCAACATATTTGAAATACTGCAAGTAATTCGGAAAACGAAACAAGAAAAAGCGTACCTATATTTAGATCTGATATTAATTACTTTTTGTCATATCATCTCTTACAAAGAACTTTTTTTGTGCAGATGAAATTGCCAGCACTTTCCGAGTTGGAGTTGGGGGTTATAACTGAAGGAGAAGGAGATTTCATATTAATCAGAAAAGTACCATTTCCACAGAACTACTGCAAAATACTAAACTTACCTGAAAAAAGAGAAGCTGTGACACCATAAGAATTTGGCAGGAAATCAAGTAAGAAAGGAACAACTTTCTGCAATTTCTAATCAGAAATTACAATTCTTATGTTATATTGTGTAAGGTGAGTCTTTAATCAACATGTTTTATAAAATAATGGAATAACTTTTATAATTTACAGATTCCATCAATTTTAGGAATTTCCGAGTCGAATACTTTAACCCGGAATTTCTTTAAACGTCATATTTTGGTTCAACACAATATGCATGAATTTATGTAATTTTTCTATACGTTCCAATTAATATGCTGTTTTTCATTTGGACCAAATTTTGTGTGAGATTTATGTAATTTTCAACATTACCCTCTTTTAAGTTTTCATCGTATTCGAATAAAAAACACCCCATCGAGATGAAGTTCCTTTGAAGTGGTAATGAAGCTTTCACCTATTCTCATTAGTTTTCTTTGCAAAATAGTGAAAACTCTTAACCGGAATAAGAAAATATAGTGTGTCTTTCACTATCAAATATTATTTTATTCTGTTTTTTTTTTTAAATTGGCTTCAAATGAATTCCTTAACATTAAAACTACCAACGCGCACAAGCTTGCAATTTTAATAATTTCCTGTACTTAAATGTAATATGCTTTCTAATTTGAATTAGTAGTTACGAGTTGAAAAATATTTTTAAATATTTCATAAGTTGTAAACTTAGCAAACATTGGTATAAATCTGAATTGAATTGATATAATGTGGCTGTCTCGCTATGACATTGATATTTAATTTTACATCGAGAATTATCGGTTTTTTTCGATATATCGTTTCATTAATAAATGAACAGCGCAACTGACTGAAGAGGATTGACTGAAAATGCAAAGATTATTGCCTTAGCCTTACCAATGAACCTGGACTAAAGTTGCTACTTAAAAAATTTAAATGAATGGATAACCTTGGTTAAAGTTTCGTAATAGATTAACATCTTAGGGGGCATCCATTAATTACGTGAGCTATTTTTCGATCAGTTTAGATTTGCCTTGACCCCCCTCCCCTTACATGAGATTGAAGTTAAAAATATTTTAAACAAAATTTATTTTTATTATTCGGGAAAATAATGAACCATTCAGATATACCATAGTTAATTTAATTAATTTAAATAAACTTCACAGTAAAAATAGATAAAAACAACACTTTTCCAAGTTTTTTACTCAGTCAGTAAGATTTTCGATTATCCCCCCCTCCGGTTTAAATGAGATTTGGTAAGATTTTTTTGGACCCTTCCCCCCCACATTCTGAGCTCACGTAATTAATGGATGCCCCCTTATTAACCCTTTGCAGTTGTATGTCTACTCTCAGCCACGAAAGCCTTTTAATAGGTTTTATTTAGCTTTACGTTTTGTATATTTGTTCCTAATCTTGCGACCGATTCTCAGCAAACTTCGCACACGTATTTAGTTCCCATAAGAATGCAACATTATGATAATTTCAACCTCCGATCCTGCAAATCATATCTGGCTTTCGACTGTCTTCTTCAACCTTAATATTATAGCCAAATCGTTTGTTATAACACAACATATAACAGAATGACTTACACAGCGACCGTTCTAGTGAAACCAGCGCCCTAAAGGTTAAAAAAAACGCCCCCAAAATTTGGCGCGCAAAGGAATGCAACTTTTTTTTGTTTTATGGTGTCCAAAAAAAGTCATTGCTAAAAAAAACATTACTCAGAAATAAACCAAGTACGTTAGAAAAATGTTTGATGTTGCATCTTCTTTAGCTTATATTTCTCTAACAAAATGGCATGAATTTATTATTTAAATGCTTTTATTCGCCTCGGACTTAAAGTGCATACTTTATTCTCGGCTGCGTCTATAAACAGCTCCTCGGGCGATAAACCTCACACTCATCTGAAAAGATACTAATAAATTACATATTATGATCAAGATAATTTTTTTTTAAATTTTGTTTCTCGCCAGAGCAAGTTGATGAATGAAAAAAATTGTCTATACAATAAGCCTCTAATGGTTTGCACAACTTTATTGTTTGTTTCAAAATCAAAGTTTACATGCATATGATACAATTATCAAATATAGTATTTTTTCTCTCCAGATGAAACAGAGAAGTGTCCTGCAATTGGTAAAAAAAACTATTGTTTAAAAATTACAGAAATCTCTCAATCCCTCGGTCTTTTGGGTTTAAGACCCGTCTATTGTTTAAAAGTTTTAGCATTCGCTTTTCTAGGGGAATTTTTTTTTTATTTATGTACTGTTTAAGAGTGATAGCCACTCATTTTTCCTTAGTCTTTTGGGTATATAACCACCTTTAGGGATTACCTGTCTATAGTTAAAATGTTACACCACCCGCTTTACTTCGGCCTAAACATTTTAGGGTCACTTGTCTATTACTTAAGGGGTTATTCTCATGTAAACGCATAAATTTTACCTCTTTTTAGGGAATTTTTTTTTATAAGACAATAAAATTCAATCTCTTTAATTTTTTTATATGTTTTTATGTATATCTTAAACTGTATAAAAACATTTTTTTTCTTTCTTATTTTACATTTTTTATATATTTTTTTTTAAATTAAATTAGACACCAAAAAAAAAGCAGGTCACTGGTCAGTGTGATAGCGGCTGTTCATGTTGTGTGAAATAAAAAAATCGAATGGATTATTGTTCAGTAGGTCTGTTGCTATCGTCCCTACCAGAATTAATCAATTTCATTGAAAAACAAAAAAATGGCGGACTGTAGAAGAAAAAGTTACGAATATCTCGGTTTTTTTTGTTAAAAATCGTTTAAAAAAACTAAGAAAATATTTTCGAAAATAAACAATTCTGGTACGGACGATAACTATTAATGTGTAGGAGAACATATATAAATTTCAAAGCAATCGGTTGAATAGTTGTTTTGTTAGGACACTGACCGTTTTAGAAAATGATGTTTCGAGAAAAATGCGTTTAAAGTTTCAAGAGCAGAACAAGTTGCTTACAGCGCGTCGGCGACTATGAGTTGTAACTTATATAATACTAGGAATTTCGGTCTGAATTTTTCACAACATATTTTCGATAGGTTTTACTATCGAAATATGAAAAAAAAAACCATTTTTCGAAGTGGTTACATGAGAATACCCCCTTAAAAGTTACTAATTTACATTACTTATTTATTTCTCATATATAATATTAGTTAGACTTTTACTTTCAAATTTTCGGCACTCGCATTTTGAAGCTCCTTAGCTTGCGGCGCCCTAGCCGGCCGCCTAGAGCGGTCCCTGGACTTCCAAGCTCCAAGAAAATAAAGTTGTTTACTAAATACGTCCACGATTTTATTTTAGTCTGATCAAAGCACCAGATTGGTGACCCATAATTATTATCTAGCTTTTAGTACATTATCGATTGGACAATTAATTTTAAATTCATTTGAAAAGTTGTTTTATCTTTATATTTACCATTTCAGCCCTCTTTTACTCTCAGGCATCACAGGAGCATATTGATCTTATATTATACTAAGTGGTCAAGCTTCGGAAGTACATAGAATTCGATCTAATATTTTACAAATTGTGTTTAAGTGCAATAATTAATAAATTTTGTTGTTGCTTTATATGATTTATAATATTATGTTTTACTGTTTGTTCAAGTAAATTAACCCTTTGAGTTAAAACTGACTGGCTGGCATAATAAGTAAAAATGTATTTGTAATTAATTTTTAAATACATTGAAATCAACTAAAATCAATCTTGTTAATAAAAAAATTAAAAATTATTAACCAGAATTCAATCAAGACTGCTGCATTTTTTCAAAGTATTATGATTACAAAATATTATATAAACGTCCTTGCGTTAATTCCAACCAGCATGACATCTGTTATAATCAATACTTCCGCAAAGGGTTCAATATTTATAAATAAATAAATGAAAAATTGCTATTGGTAGGCCTCTATCTTAACAAGTTCTAATGTGTTTTGAATTCCCTGTATTTGTTTCGTAGGAGTAACACATTACAGACTACATCGAATAGATCAAGCATGCTATTACACATCGGTTTAGTTCGATGTACTGTACCAGTTTAACTGGTCTGGTTGGTTCTAGTGTTAACATATTAAACATGCATTTTATTATAACAACTATAGAACCTAAGACTAATGTCGTAAGAAATGTTAACATATTTCATTGCTCTTAATTCCTTGCTAAGTAAATATATGAGATGAAATAAAATATTATTTTAGAGTGGTCAGCCATATGTTATAAGAAAAATTCCACTGAAATGCGGCAGGTGGGATATTAAAATTAAGAAACCAATGGGTAAAATAGGCTTTCCTAATTTTAAAAATGGGACAACAATTTTTAGAGAGAAAAAAGCTATTTGGAGTGCGAGGAATATATACCGTGCTATCAAACTAATCTTCTTAATGGCCTTGGAGAATTCAATGAGGGAAATAGACGCCTCACTAATAAAATCTCCGTCTTTAAACTGAACCCCAAAAGGAGGCACAAACAATTCCAAAATGGCATCCACACCAATGTTTTTCCTTGCCACAATTAGTTCTTGCTAAAATGCAAACCTTTCTGATTATTTACTTAAGAAGGCGTGGTTTTCTGCATCGTAAAAGTGCCCTCCACTCAAACGCCTATGGAAATCCTCCCCATGCATGGGTTCAATCGGGGTGTAATGCGGGCTGGTTTAGGGTTAAACCCCAGTAAAGCCTCGAAATGTGCATTTCGGATGGTATTGCTTGCAGAATGGCTTTAGTTATTTTCCCCAGCACCCTGTATCTATGAAGAAGCCACCCCTCAAATGGTACCTTCTCTTGACACGGGACAAAATTCAGACGGGGTTCTCTTGTCCTTTTATTTTTATAGTGCAGTCATCAGTAAAAAGTAAATTTGATTTATCAAGGATTTTATTATACAGGGGCACAATAGGGCGATGCCGAATCTATTGACAGGCCACTCAGAGTCAGGCGGCTTTTGGTGAATGGTTCGATGTGGTTTGGAAGCCACAGGACAAAACAGCCCTTCATTGTTTGCGGTTTACATCTGGTTAGGCTGCTCGTGTGTGCGCGCATTGTTGACTTAATGTTATTAATGGCATTCCATTTTTAGAACCTGTACGGAAAGTGTGAGAATTGTGAGTACAGTAGCCAGCATAAACTAACAATACAAAGTGTTCGACTATATTCATACTAACGATCTTATGGGATATAAAAAAAAATACACTCAATTTTACAGTTTTTTTTTTATTAAAGTGGACAGTATTACTACTAAATACAAAAATGATAACCTACTTTTAACATAATTCATCTATCAATCGTAGGCATATTAGCTGCGTCTTTTTCGTCTATACAGAACATAAGGAAATCATACCTTGAATTGAAAATTCTCATGAATAACACAGCCAAGATTTAAGTTTTTTTTTTTTAAATAACTTCAAATTGACATGGTTTTGAGTCCAAAATTACTCTGAAGATTTTTCCGTTTAAGATTTAAAATTTTGCATGGATGAAAATCATGCCAATTTTATGCATATTTCCAAAAATATTAAATCTATATTTTGGGTAGCTGTTAGTAACATTCCGTTCAATGCAAAATGTTTTATTGTTCTGGATAGACGAAAAAACACTGCTATTATACTCATACTATCCGCTAAATCAAATACTTATTAAAACTTTAAATATGTATTGTATATTAACACTTATAACTGGCCGGTGTTAAGTGAATGAATTTTCGTTGACGGCCGAAAATATTTTGTAAATTTGTAGAAAGAGGGAATGAACATACCTTTAAAAATAACACTTCAAGTGCATATCTCAAATAGTTTTTGAGTTACAGCCATCAGAAGAGCAGCCGCTCATCGTATCGAGGTATTGAGAAATGTATGCATTAAACTTTTCGCGTTTATCTCGAAACTCCTTTTTTCAAATTTGCTGTAGTTGTAACTCGAAAACAAATCATCCGATCGATTTGATTCTTATTGCAGCTTCTTTTATACATGTTTCTCCATGCCATGAACCTTCAGTTTTCCAGATCGAATAAAAAATGTAAATTTGGCAGGCCAAAAATCATCAAATTTTCGGGAGAAATTTGAATTTCTTTTTAAAACTCCACCATTTTTTTAAATTTCAATTTTTTTTGTCGACAGAGGTTCATGGTACGGGAAATACCTTCTAGTTTAATAAAAATTTTGGTTTTTTTTATTTCACGCACTGTGAAGGTCGCTATCACTGCAGCAGTGGGGGGGACTTTTTTTTTGGAGCCTTGGGAAATTGGAATATATCCTTAAAATATTAAAACATTCCATGCAGTAGTTGTCTTTAAAAAAAATTCCCAAAAATCACCTTTTTTTCAGGCGATCACACTAGTAGTGTCCCTTAAAAATACACGTGAGAGAATCCTAATCATTGAATAATAAAAATTTGCAAAATAATAATTTTCCTAAGAAAATTACAACGAAGAGAAAATAAAATCTGTGTTTCGAATGTTTCAAATAATAATGAATATATGATCCTTCCTAAAAAAAATCTTTTAGTATCGTTTTATGACAGTTATTCCTGTCTACTAAATAAGATTGTCAATAAATCGATAATTGTTTTGATCAATAAGCTACAAATAGCTTCTAGATATGGAAAAGAGTCTAAATCCGACCGATCGGATAAGTGTTAAGACAAATATTACAAGATGATTTTTTTGGAAATTCAAATTGGACAAACTTCCGGACAGTTGAATTTATTTTGCTGGCAGGGAATGATAAGCCCAATAATCGAATAATTTAAATTCATTTGGGCTTCAAATATGCGGATGACTGATTTCTGTCAAAATTAATATTTAATCCCTTTATAAATTGTTCAAGCTGGACCTAACAAATCCAATTTGCTAAATTTTAGAATATTATTAAGATATAAAACAACAAAGACTCAGATTTTAAGAACTTCTATGAGATGGGACGCTCAAACGCGTTATCTTAAATGCGGCATTTCTGTAGTACATTTTTTCTAAAAATCTTAAACTTTATGCGTTTACTTTATGACTACTCTTATTAAAATACTGTATATACATATGTAGTAGGGTGCTTTTTTTCGCGAATATTTTTTTTTTCAGTCCCACCTCGAAATTTTGTGGTAAAAACCTAAACGAAAATTCCCTGAAAATTAGAGCCCTTAATATTAATATTAAGTGCTCGACCAAGGCGTGTAAAGACTTCCCGTATAAAATACACGTAAACTTGGATTTTTTTCTTCAAAACTCTACAGCTCAGAGGTATTTTATGGTATAATCTTAATCAATGATAGGGTTTCTTCAGAATTGAATGCTCTACAAAAGTGTCCATTGCGGCGTAACCCTAACTCCCACCAGCGAGGTAGTACGGGTCACTAAACCCAAATTTTACATGAAATTCTCGTTTTTTGCCCCTATCTCCTAAATAACAAGAGCTACAGAAAAAGGAGAAACTTGTAGGAAATTCAATTTCCTACAAAAAAGTTTTGAACACCAAACCGCTAACATCGATATTTCTTGAGATATTGGGCTTTGAAGTTGAGGTAGTGTGGAATTTTCATGGATTATTGAGCTAAATTGTAGAAACACTTCCTCAACTTCAAAGTCCGATAGCATATAGTGTATATTATATTAACACTAGATTTACCGGCGCGAATTGTTATGTTTTTACATTCAAATTAGTAACTATAAATGGGAAAAACGTCTTTGATATGTCGTAATTTTGAACCATAATAAGCTTTGGCATAACTCTTAGGAGATAACTTTACACAATTTAATCAATTCAGAGAATAAATTGAGTACCAGTCAATTTGACTAGTCTTGGTAAATCAAGTGTTAATGTAAGTTCATTAATGATCAAGAACATAAAAAATTCAAATAAGATGTATGGATTTTAACCAATGTTCTTTGATAAATCTGATTTTGTACAGAGTGTCAATTTTTCTGTTTTATTACATTATTTCTTATTCTTTCGTTATTTTATTAACGCGGTCTAAACCAATTGGGTGCTATATTTTTGATATGGCACTTTTAGTTTATTTTAACTTCCTCTGTCGATTTAACTATGTTTGGTTAATGGTTGCCTGAAAAAACTTTTTAATTGTGTAATAATTTTGAAATAGTGAGAAAATAATACAATACAATGAATTGTATCCGAACGAAAATGATGGAAATTTAAAAATCTGAAGAAATGTGAAATACCATATCATTGTTGAAATACCGAATCTATGATGGTGTTTTATGGGAAAATTATTTTTTATTGAGTTAGCTATGGTTTATTTTCAAGAATTTAGTTTCTGCATCTGACTGCGCAATTCTGCAACAACGCTAGTTATACTGAATATGGCAGTGGACTGCAGACTGAATTCAAAGATCATTAGAGAAAAAATATGCTAAATAATTGCCTATTCTTTTAAGTGAGAGTACATACATATATGAACAAATAATAAGTACATATTTAAATTTCAAACTCGAATCTATTCAGAAGACGAATAAAGCATTACTAATGAAATGATATTATTCACAGAAAAATCAATTTCATAATAAAATTAAATATGATTTTAAAATAAAAACCGGCATTTTTTTTTATATTTAGTAAAATGTTGATAGATAAAATAAAAATTTCTTAATTCTTCATAGTTTTAAAAATATTTTCGTTTTACACTTTAAATTATTTTGAAAATGATAACTTCATAAACATAACGTAAACTTAAACATTTTTAGTGAACACAAATCTTTCATGTAAACTGCCATTTAAAAGTGTGCCTTGCCCTAAAATTTTCCGTTTTTTGGCGTTAAATACCTACTACATTTAAGAAATTTTAACAACTCATGTTTATTTTTAATTTGAGTACTCGAAATTTCTTTCGCTTTATAGATTATTTGATTATATTGCATGAATAGTGTAGCAGTAATTTAATCGCGTCTTTAAAAACATTTCAGCTTAATCAGATAAAAATAATTTAGTAACATTCATTTTTTAATTTTCAAATCAATTTTCGTCAAGTAAAGATTGTGATTCTTTTTGTGCTTGGGAATTGTTCCCTCAAATTAGAAAAAAATGTTCATGACTAAAAAACTATGATGTTTAAATTAATGAAAATTTTCATATAATTTAAAACATACAATTGTTAGTAAGATTTTTTTTTTTTTTTTTTTTAAATAAACTCCCTTCAACTTGAGAAAAATTGTGCTTTAGAATTAGCAAATATCTTCTACTTGACCAAAAATATTATATTTTAATCAATGAACATGTTCATTAAATGTAAAACATCTCATTTTAGTTAATAAAATGAGTTATTTTATTTTTAAAAAGATTTTGTATAGGTTCAAGACAAAATTTCTTACTTCCTAAAGTGTTTTGTTTTGTTATAATGCAAACATTCTTTTACAAAGCTAAGATTTTCATGATTCTAAATTTTCAAAAATTGACATAGGCTAGGTATGGGAACATTTTTTTCTGAGTTTATACTTAAATCATTGAAAAAATAATATAACAAAATAAATATATGACAGCTAGTTCTGGGTACATTAAAAAAAAGCTAACAACAACTTATAAAATTAGCAAAGATAATTTATATCCACAAAAACAAATAGTGAATTCTTTCACTAAATCCTAGATTTATGATGGAAGGTATTAAAGTATATATTAACAAATATCACTAGTTGGGAATCTTAAAAATTATTGTTTCCCTATTTGCTCTGTCCCAAACTTCTACTATTTATAAGGCGTTATAAAAATATAAAGTCCAAATCAGTTTCAAATGGATGTCCTTTTAAATAACTGTCTTTGCAATTTGAAATTGTTGGTCTATCACGCCAAGACGTTCCTTGTGGATTTTCAAAGAAAATTATAACTACAAAAGGTTTTCTAAATGCGCAAAAAATTTATCTGAGCACATGTCACAAAAAAGATTGATGCGTATTTGACGCATGCAAAAAGTGTGATCGTTTGAGTAATGTTTATTAAGATTCAACCCAAAATTCCACTTTTCCACAAAAACTGTAACAACGCTTTGTTACGAAATGTCTGAAATCTGATTGATGGAGGATAATAGCTAGTATTGTCCTCCAACCTTTATCAGACATTAAAAAATATTATCATTTCGCAAAAGTTTTACTTTCATAATTTTGTGAGGAGAAATCTAATATTTAATATCTTTTCATACTAAAGTTGATTAAACAAAATGAAGAACTTGTTTTACTAGTGGTCGCTGAAAACACTATTGCATTTTAAATCATAACAATCGAGCCTCATCATTTCTTATCATATAGGTACAAAGTTTGCTTTGAAATAGTAAAAACGGGGAGGTACGCATATCGCATAACTTCTGCGATGTTCTTCATTGATGCGCTTGAAAGTCAGACCATAAATTATAGCATCATCCACCCTTCTGCACCTATTGTTGACTTTCCTTTCGAGGCTGTATGTATGGGTTTTCCCTGCCACAAAGAGGGGTCAGAACTCAGAACTCAGAATGCTGTTGAAGTGTTTGATGCGTTTGCCTAAGAACTGCGGTAAAGAATTTAAGGCAGCGGTGCGACAAAGGACCATTCGTAGTTATCCCATTCTTGAGGACACGACATCAAAACCATTTGAATTTCACAACAATGATTCACAAAAGCATAAAAAGATAGCATTTGGGTTGTGGTGTGAAAATTGCGCTGACAGCCGCAACAGGAAAGGTTTATTAGGCTGGTTGCGGATAACTGAATCAGTAAGAAGGTATTAGCCAGAACTAATTCCATTTCTACGCTTCCTTAAGATTGCTAAATTAAAAAGGATTTGAAAAACTGTTAGCAGATTGTAATCTTTAATAGATTGAAGATAAAATGAATTAAAAGTTTTTTCACATATTTTTCTTGTATTATATGTAATTTTATATCGATCTTGCAACAAATCTTATCTTTTGTTATTTTAACTCTTAATACCAAAGATACGATCATTAAGTTCGTTGAATTAGAATGTACCTTAACTAAGTACAAAAGAGTATGTCTAGATAATTTCGTAAGATTGTATTCATATCCAGGGATTTCATATAATCGTATACAGTCTCTCACAGCTTTAATGATGCAGTGGATAAATAATGTAATATTGATTGCATTTATATTTAACGGTACAGATTTAAGGAAATTTAATTTTGCTATTCTGTGATGTTATATGTGAAGATTAAAATTCTTTGAAATTCAGTGATATAATCTACGTTTGCAAAATAAAAAAAAAAAAAGCAAAACAAAACATTGTTCCTCATTCTTGACGTCACAGCTTATTTGATACAGGGAAGAAAGGTTACAGTAAATAACGGTATTTAGCCAAGTGAAGTTTGACGTTAGTTTCTGTTCCTACTTGATGCACAAGATCAGTTGCACCAATTAAGGCATTTGGTTGGGTTCTACGTGAAAGCGATTCGATGTTTGAAAAATATTCAAGCATGGGTCGTCGTACGACTGTAGAAGTACGAGAACTGATTATTTTTCATTACAATAGTGGTAACATTCAAAGATAAATTGCGGACATTGTTAATAAAAGTTCGTCCACAGTAAAGCATATTATTGAACGTTTCACTCGGGAAAAACGTATATTAATAATACGTGAAGTTCATAAAAACCTCATTTTAAGTGCACCTAAGCTAACTACTGCCATGGAGGAAGATTGGGAAAAAAATGCAACCCAGAAACAGCGCGTAGGATTCTAAGGATAACTAATTTTCATGGAAGAACTGCAAGAAACAAACCGCTAATTAGAGAGAAGAATCGACGTTTTCGGAAAGAGTTCGCTAAGATTCATCAAAATAAGGACATTGAATTCTGGAAAACAGTTTTATTTGCCGATGGGATAAATCTAGATTTAATATTTTTGGGTCAGATGGCAAAATTATCGTTTGGAGGAAACCAAGAGAGGCTTTAAGACTGAGGAATCTACGATCTACAGTGAAGCATGGTGGAGGCCATGTAATGGTTTGGAGTTGTATGTCCCATACTAGAGTAGGAAATCTATATTATACCTATAGAAGAAGTGATGGACAAAAATATGTATTTGAACATTTTGAGGCAAAATCTTCAAAATTGGGTATAAAAGACTACTTTCGGTTTAATCAAGTTACGACCGAAAACATTGTCCGCGAGTAGTTACTTTACAATTGTCCCCATGTTGTGCACAATCACTGGACTTAAATGTGATAGAACACGTTTGGGCGTCACTAAAAGAAAAAATTAACAAATACACTATAAAAAACAAAAATGACCTAAAAAATGCGTTATTGAAACAGTGGAGGCAAATCACACCTGAATTTACAAAAAAGTGGGTAGAATTCTTTCCTAATCGATTAAAAGAAGTTACAAAACAGAATGGAGATCCATCAAAATATTAAAAAATTTTTAAAATTATATTTCATTATAGCTGCTTCAAATAAGCTGTCGTGTAACTTTTGTTAGTAGAAGTAGTGTGCTTAATTTTTTTTTGTTAATTAATTAAATTATTGTTGTGTTTTGCTTTTAAAACATAATTTACTGATTGAAGTTTAATATTCTTGTTTTATTTCTATTCCACTTTGCTTTAAATCCATTCGTTTCACTATGACAAATTCAGTAATATGTTACATCATCACGTTTGGTCTATTATTGTACACAACCCCGTCCACCTGGTTGGTGTGAATATAACAACACAAAAATATATTCATTATTTATATCGAATTAACTATTGTTGAAATTTTATTCCGAAGTTAAACGAAAAACTCTTGAAATTTTTAAAGACTTTTTCTTTAAGCATTATTGTATGTATAATTATTATCAACAAAAAAACAAAAAGAGTTTTGAAACACTTTCTTCAGCAGGCCATAACTTTTATTTCGAAATAAAAGAAAATATCAAGTCGATTCATTAATTCGAGTTTGAATATCGTGTACACTGACTGTTTTGTAAAATAAAATTTTGAAAAAAACGCTTCCAAAGAATTATGCCCTAATTGTACGTTTCAGTTTTTATCAAAATTACTATAGATATTCATATAAAATATATAGCCTATCATTATTCAAAGTTCAAAAACATCGATTTTTAATAATATCATGGTAAGAAGTTTAGTCCGGGAGCCCGCCCACAAACGACCGGAATTATTAATATACTCTTCTTACTTCTTGGGTGGTTTAATTATGGGTAGTCTACCACATTTTTTATCTGCGAAAATTCTCGTAAACGGTTTCTTCGCTTTCCCGATGTTCCGAAACACGTTGATTTCCCGTTGTATTTATATTTATACATACACTTTTTTTTCAAATTGTAGGCGTTAGACAATTGAACAAAACGCGCGAAAAAAAAATTGTCGGACAAAACTTTTGGTTTGTAAGAGGTTGTCCACCACCCTGAACATGTCGATTTGACGATTTTTAAAAATTTATTGATAACCAGCTGATCTTTTCAGAATGGTTTGATAATAATATTTAAAAGGCCCTGATGACATTGTCGGACAAAATACATTTTCCAATTTTCCAGTCGGACACATTGAAGTCGACGGTTTCGTGATAAAAAAATATTTATTGATATTTGTCGGACAAAGAAAATATATGCCTAACAGCTTATTATCTGACCTGTCATCAACTTGTCGGACAAAAATATCGGTTTATACGCATAGTCGGACAAAAAAAATATATATTTTGGGTTTGCGCGGGGTAAAGTGCCCCCTCGCCGATTTATATTTTTTTAATCGTCAGGACTAACACAAGTAACAATTTGGACAAGTTTCATTCCTTAATAAATAAGGGGTGAGAATTAATTTTAAAATTTTCGAAAAAATTTAATATCTTTTGAACGCGTTGAATGATTTGGATGGAATTTTTACATGTTTCGTTCAATTGTCTAACGCCTACAATTTGAAAAAAAAAGTGTATGTACAAATATAAATACAACGGGAAATCGACGTTTTTCGGAACATCGGGAAAGCGAAGAAACCGTTTACGAGAATTTTCGCTGATAATAAATGTGGTAGACTACCCATAATTAAGTCACTCAAGAAGTAAGAAGAGTATATTAATAATTCCGGTCGTATGTGGGGCGGGCTCCCGGACTAGTTGTTCGGTTTGACTAGACAAGTTTTTATATGATAAGAAAATTTTAAGGTGTAAGAATATTAAAACTATATTATATAAACATTGAAAATATAATTAATTAATAGAAAAACATTTATTGCATGATCAAGCGAACTAAACCAAAATGTCTTATTTAACTTTGATATTTACTAAAAAAAATTTTAGAAAATATTATTTTTTATACTAATAAAATAGTAATTGGAGTAATTGGAAGCTTGGAATATACCTAAATATAGTTATTATTGAGTTTAACCATTATTCAATAAGATATATTGAATAATAAGAATATATTGAAAATGTATATTTATATCTACAGACATAAGCCTATACAGACTTTAATTTATTAAGTTACCTTGTCAGAGTATGTCACATACATATGTGATATATATGTCCTTAAAAAATTCATGCATATAACTATAATACATGATATTACGAAAATATAATAAAGAATGCTTTCCTTATTATCCATGTAATTTTGTACCATCTCAACGAAGCCATGCTAAAAAATTATGAATGAAAACCACTTAACACAGTTCAAGGGACCGGAATAACGATGTTCTCGCTTCAAATAATCCGACTTGTTGGTAATCTCAAAATCCGCATAATCTACTTACTAGAGCTGTAAATTTTACACTATCAAGGTAACAATACGTTCAGTAGCTCCTCGTGCTCTGATTGTTTATTTACTACGGCTTTGTGCCATGGAAGTCCTAATATATATCCTCACGTCCATCCGGACACCTTTCGATTCAATTGTCCAACAACATACTCTGCAGATATTTCGGGTATTACAACACCTTTTTTTTCTTCTAATTTCTTCGACAGAGTACATTTTTTGAATGGAGGTTTACAATTGTGCAGAAAAGTCAAATGCAAATTCAAACATTTTCGTTTATTCATGCCGCCGCCGCACTTCGGGCGGACGACACACAAAAAGAAGTGATTGACGATGTGAAGCAAAGAAATTCTGTTTATCTTCAAAAGGAGTTCTCGAGCTGAATTGAGCTGAAAAGCAGTGCCTGTATGCTTACATATATGACATACTATATATCTTGTAGTTAGCATTCTGAAGGTATGCAATTTAATCCGATTAATCGGAGATTACTCACTCAGTAATTCTTTAAACTTTTTACCTTTCATAAATGAAAGTTCATACATACGAATGCTGCTACAAGTCAAAAGTTATCATCATATAATGCAATAATATGATAAGAGTTATGTAGTAAGCAATATTGAATTATGGAAACGGAAAACATGATATAAAAATTACTCGCTTGAACAGAACTTGAAAGAGGCTTATCTGTTTGTACAATATTTTATGTACAAGAATTGATATTACTTCCAAAAAATTGCAAAACTGCATGACACTTACATTCGTCACAATATTGTTGAATAAAAGTGAACAAATGATATCAACTACCACTATCGGAATATGTGGAAAATAAGTTGGTAATTTGCATTAAAATAGAAATTTTATCAGCTTTTAGTAAAATTTTGCTCTTTGCCTTGTGGTTTCATCTTCTCTGCTATGATTTTTGATTTGTATGAATCTTTAGATTTATACCGTCGAACTTGAACCGAGATAACATTTTTTCAGTATCCTCAAATCACGGAATTTCTGATTTTGTTTAAATTTAAAATACCGAACTGTTTTGTGAGTTATACTTATTCATTCATAATTAAGTCGCCCAATTCCACATGCAAAAAGTGCAAGTGTAGACTGCTTAAATTATATACGATAGTTTTTAAAGCTTCCTTAGAATGAATTCGATTTGAATTTTACGCCGAATTATTTATTTTATTTATTCAATTATTATATCAAAATATAAAACTAAAGCATATATCAAGTACGCTAGCACTTAGATTCACAAATCTTGAAAAATTAAGTTAATCACTTTGGTTTGTGAACGGTTGAGTTATTGGTGACATTTTTATATTGAAAAAATATATTCATTAATGCGTTTTATCACTTAACAGACTAAACGTATCAAAATGTCCAATCGGATACAATAATACTATGGCCCAATTCAAATATGTTAAGAGACGACTAGAAGATATGTGTGTTTAACAGATAGACGCAAAATGTTATTACTTTAGTAAGTTACACAATATTTTTAATAGAATTTTGTCAGTATTGCACTATCACCGATGACTACATATACATGTACATATTACAAGATAGAATTTAAGAATTGAAAGACATAATGGTCAGTTGTTCAGTTTTGTTTCTTTTGACAAAAAGAAAAAACATGACCTTAACATTTTTATAATTTTTTAGTGGACAATTTTAGTGCAGACAGGTATATCAGGGTGTACGAACATCACACCTGTGATAAATTACAAAATTTAACTGAATGGATTTGTCAAAAACGCAAAGTCAAACATGAGAAAAGGCCGCAATAAACTTTCAACACCTCCTTTGACTACGGCTCCTTTTTATCAAACTACCTTAGAAGTTTTCTGGGGCAATTATATTCGCAGGTCATAACTGGACAGATGCGGTCACTTCACAGACATCTTGGCACCAACTCTTCGATCAGTCGGCTTATTTGATGTTTTGTTGCATTGTTTGCAAAAATACCTTTCAGCGAATCTCGGAAAGTATGTCTTATACAGACACAGCTAACTATGTTTTCTTTGGCGTAAGTGATATTCTTTAATATAATTGAAATGCTTAACTATCTTTATAAGAGAAATATTTAAAACCTAGAATAACATTATATTAAAAACCGGGATAAATGCAATTTTTTACAATTTTTAATATTATATTAAAAACTTGGATAAATGCAATTTTTTACGATTTTTAACAATTTTTCAGTTCTGCCGTTCTGGCCTATTGTAGGTAAAAACATGATTTTCTTAATTTCGGTCTATAGAGCTAGTTTTTTCTTGTTAAGTATCGTATTTTAAGGGGAACTTTACTTTCAAAATCGAAAAAAAATCTATTGTTTTTTTTTTCATAAAAATGCTTCTTAACATCACACAAACACTCTCCTAAAACCGTTTTAAGAAATTCGTAAAACAAAAAAAGTTATACCTATATTTGTAACGATACCTCTATGCATTTTATATGCAAAAATTATATAGCAAAAACTTTGAACGCGTTTTTCTCGAAATCACATTTTTGAAAATGGTCGCATCTGTATCTCAAAAACTATTCAACCGATTTTAACAAACCAAACGCCATTCGATTCGTTATCAAATATACTAGTAACTAAACCTTTAAAAATATTATTTTACCCCCCCCCCCCCCCCCACTTTTTTATGCGGAGGGGAGTTTACCCCTAACTTATAGTAGTTTTTAAACTTTTTTAGAAAAATGTGTATAAAATGATATATTTATTAAAAATAAAAGGTTTTTTAGGTTTAGGTACTAGTTTTGTGTCTTATGAAAACAATCCACTAAAGATGTATACTCTATCTGTTACAGGAAGTCCTAGAGAAATGGGGCCGTTTTAAAAGTGCATTTTGGATGACGCCCTCTGCAGGCATTAAAATAAACTAAAGTTGCATTTAAAAATTCTTTTTATATTTTTCATAATCTTACCAATAATGTACAAAAGGTTTCAGAATAATAAATATAATAGTTTTTTTCAAAAAAAAAACTTTTAAAAAGTGTGTTTTTTCCCGATTTTGAAATTAAAGGTCCCCTTAAGTTAATTAAATAGATAAATACAAAAAAAAAACCGGCATAAATCCAACTTTTCTATGATTTTCAACCATTTTTTAGATCTGCAGCTCTGGCCTAATGAAGGTAGAAAAATGATTTTCTTAATTTTGGTCTATAGAGCTAGTATTTTCGCGTTAAGTATAGTGTTTTAAATAATTAAATAGACAAATATACGATTTTTAACAATTTTCAGTTCTGCAGCTCTGGCGTACTGTAGGTAAACAAAAATGATTTTCTTAATTTCGGTCTATATGATTTAAGTTAAATAAATAGGCAAACGCAAAATAACCGAGCTAAGTCCAACTTTTTCGCGATTTTTAACAACTTTTGAGTTCTGCAGCCTACTAAAGAAAAAAATATATATGTATCTTAAATTCGGACTGTATTTACACGTTAAATAGAGTTTAAAGCAAATGAAACAAATGTTCAATGTTTTGGATTAATAACTGCTTCGCTTCGCTATTTTAGGGTAATTAGATTGTGACAAATTAAGACAACCATTTAATACTTTTATCAGTCCATGACCCACTCTGTAAATAATTGATAACACAATGAAAATCAGGGAAAGAAAAGCAAAGGCCTACATGTGGAAAGTAAGATATTCTACAAATGAATATTTTAACAGACATTTCATTCACTTGTTTATTTGATTTACTCCGTCTATGAATTTGTTTTGTTACTCACTACACAACTTTTTCAATTAAATCATAATCTTGAGTCCACATTTTAAACTAATGAAAATAGATTTGTATTTTTTTGTTATATATAAATAGAGTGTAGACAATTAGTTATTCATTTCAATTAATAAAAAATATTTATCTGTACGCACATAAGTACATTTATGTAGGAAAAGATCTTGTAATTAATATACTGAAGATACCCCGTGTCATCAGGTAAGCAGACAGCTTATCAGAATCTTGGGACCAGTTGATCTCTCCGCGCCAACAGACAAGGTGATAGTGCCCATGCCAAGTAATCGCTAAAAGTTGTAAGCAATTTTCTTGCCGATATTTATTGAATTAAACAAAGAGAATATAAAGGAAAGTGACAATTTAAACTTAAGTATTAATCAGTGGATTAGTGTCTTATTAAACTCTTGAAATACACATGTGGTATGATTGATTCAGTGTTGAGATATATTGTAATTTGATATTTTTATAAAACGTATCTCTCTCAAAGGTTTTAAACTTTTGTTTACCAACATTATACGAACGAACTTTACTTTATGTGCAATGTTGAAAAGTATCAGAAACTTTCTCTTACATCTCGATTATTTAGCTATTTGATTTGTTCTGTAACCAATTAGTTTAATACACCATATAGTCCTAATCTATAATATGTTCATATATATATATTAGGGTGCTTTTTTTTTCGCGACTATTTTTTTTTAAGGCCCCACCTCGAAATTTTGTAGGAAATACCTATACAAAAATTCCCTGAAAATTGGAGCCCTTAATATTAATATTAAGTGCTCGACCAAGGCGTATAAAGATTTCCCGTATAAAATACACGTAAACTTTGATTTTTGTCTTTAAAACTCTACAGCTCAGAGACATTTTATGGTATAATCTTAGTCAATGATAGGGTTTCTTCAAAACTGAATGCTCTACAAAAGTGTCCATTGTGGCGTAACCCTAACTTCCACCAGCGAGGTAGTACAGGTCACTATACCCAATTTTTCCATGAAATTCTCGTTTTTTTGCCCCTATCTCGTAAATAACAAGAGTTACGGAAAAAGTGAATATGACAAACTTGTAGCAAATTCAATTTCCTACAAAAAAGTTCTGAACACCAAATCGCGAACATCGATATTTCTTGAGATATTGGTCTTTGAAGTTGAGGTAGTGTTTCTACAATTTAGCTCAATAATCCCTGAAAATTCCACATAACCTCAACTTCAAAGCCCAATATCTCAAGAAATATCAATGTTAGCGATTTGGTGTTCAAGAACTTTTTGGAGGAAATTGAATTTCCTACAAGTTTGTCATTTACACAACACGTATAGGAGATATCCTAATATCGAGGATTTAATTATTAAAAACAACTTTATTTGTTTAAAAATCACGCTCCGTGCGACTGTTTTGTTCTTCAATGTTACGACCTGACAGAAAATCGAAATAATTCAGTTGACATTTTTAACAATAACATATTTCAGAAAAATATTTTGTAGTTATATTTATTGTAAATACTTACTCAAGAAGTTAATATATAAAATTCAAAATTAACTGGTCGCCTTAGCAATTTCCAACAGCGTTAAAAAAAGTTTATAAGAATTAGAAGTCCCGTGAGTATGTCTTCTATAGCTTTATTGTTCTTGTCCATTTAGTCAATATTTTATTTAAATTTTGTGGAGTTTCCTTAGCAATGATAAATTGAATTGGCATTTACTAGACACTCACAAAGTTGGGATACTGCAGCCTTAATATGTTATATAGACCACCAAAGAAAAAACTATTTAAATTTTCGCTTTCGAAAAATTTAAGGAAAATTCCACTGTTTGTAAACCCTTTTATACTATCCAAAGCTACAACAGATTATAAATATTGAAGGTAAGATCTGCATATAGTATCACCAAATATTTGTAAAATTTCTAATTTTTTAACTTTTCTAGCAATCTTTTCTGTGTTATATCCGTTCTAACCGAGCAAACAATTTTACAAGGGTTCTTAAATATTGAATAAAAGCGACGAAGATAGGAAGAAAAAATACGAAACGAAGAATTGTTCACTTTTTACTAAATATGGCGAGCTCTTTTCGAAAATATTGAAGAGTGCGGAACAGAAAATCTGTGGAATATATTTTCAGTTTAAGTTTTGAATGTGAAAAACTCAGATTGATTTGCACATTTTTCTAAAAGGACCCCGCACAAAATGTATGGAAGAAAACTTTCAGCCAAATTTGCTGAAACTTTGTGAAAAGGTAGTTTTCAGCATACTGATTAAAAGTCTCAATGGGCATGAAACTCAAAAATGGACAGTTTTTGATTTATTAAGGGTTGAAATACACTGAGAGCAGCATGTTGCCAATATATCGATGGTGTCAGTGAAGACTATTTCCTGACGTCATTTTACCATTTAAATAAAACATGGGTAACATAACGCCGGGTCTTCGCTGGCACCGTCGATATATGCAACTCACATATTAATATACAGGTATCCCTCGAGATACACGGTACTTGAGTTGCACGATTTTCGAGTTACACGGAAAAAAATTGCGACGTTCCCTCAAGTTACACGCTATTTGAGTTACACGGTTTTATACCAATTTTCATAAAAAGGGCAAAATAATAAGGATTTATCATATATTCGTCAATGTTAGCTATCTGCGGAATCCTTTCGCTTCCTGCTCTTGAAAAGTGGAATATACAGGTCACTAACAGTAGTACTAAATCTGAGTTTCCACTTTCGTGTAACTCGAAACTGTGTTCGAGTTACACGGAACCAATTAATCGTGTAACTTGAGGGACACCTGTATATATATTTTATATACAGGGTGATCCAAAAGTATGGAAACGGCTAAATAACTTTCGAGGAATGCATTTTGGAGAAAAAAGTTGTAGGCAAAAGTTTTCGGAATTTTTCCCAGCTATTCAATGGTGACCTTAGATTTGACCTTGACCATGACCTTGAAGGTAATTTTTTTAAAATTGGAACTCTCATTTTTGACCACGGAAATGGAAAGAGCGGAAAATTCCACGTCCAACTATGACCTTCACCATGACCTCGAAGGTCATATCAAGGTCAAAATGGCTCTTTAAAGAGGAACCTGCATTGTTACTGCGGATTTGCAGAGAGTGGAAGTTTTGCGTCCAAATGTGACCTTGACCACAACCTTGACCTTGAACATGATCTTGCAAATGACCTTGAAGGTTATATCAAGGTCTAGGTGGTTTTTTGAAGGAGAACCCATGTTTTTAATCACGGAAATGGAAAGAGCGGAAAAGTTTACGTCCGACTATGACCTTGAAGGTCATATCAGGGTCAAGATGGTTCTTTAAAGGGGAACCTGCATTGTTACTGCGGATTTGGAAAGAGCAGAAGTTTTGTGTCCGTAGGTGACCTTGACCATAACTTTGATTCCGACCATGGTGAAGTGTGCAACCGGTCAATTAAGGCAAGGTCCAGTGTGCATCCGGTCAACTAAGGTAAGTGCTGTGTTAACCAAGCAGGTTAAGATGAATTTTGGACAAAAGTTGTAAAGAGAGATATCTTTTTAAGTTTACGGTAATCACTTTAAACACAACCTTTAAAAAGGTCACATTTGAACGCAAAACTTCCACTCTTTGCAAATCCACAGTAACAATGTAGGTTCCTCTTTAAAGAGCCATTATGACCTTGATATGACCTTCGAGGTCATGGTGAAGGTCATAGTTGGACGTAAAATTTTCCGCTCTTTCCATTTCCGTGGTCAAAAATAAGGGTTTCAATTTAAAAAGTCAAATTGACCTTGAAATGACTTTCAAGGTCATGGTCAAGGTCAAATCTAAGGTCCCCATTGAATAGCTGGGAAAAATTCCGAAAACTTTTGCCTACAACTTTTTTCTCCAAAATGCATTCCTCGAAAGTTATTTAGCCGTTTCCATACTTTTGGATCACCCTGTATATAAAATATATATATATTAATATGTGAGTTGCATATATCGACGGTGCCAGCGAAGACCCGGCGTTATGTTACCCATGTTTTATTTAAATGGTAAAATGACGTCAGGAAATAGTCTTCACTGACACCATCGATATATTGGCAACATGCTGCTCTCAGTGTATTTCAACCCTTAATAAATCAAAAACTGTCCATTTTTGAGTTTCATGCCCATTGAGACTTTTAATCAGTATGCTGAAAACTACCTTTTCACAAAGTTTCAGCAAATTTGGCTGAAAGTTTTTTTCCATACATTTTGTGCGGGGTCCTTTCTTTGTTACATCAGACAATACGTAAAAGAATTTCTATCGCGTTTAAGTCACGTCAGCTTTATTAGCTGAAAATAGTATACAGGGTGTTCAGAGGTGGGAGGTCAATACTGCAGGGGGTGAAAGGTCAGACCGAGACAAGCAAAAAATCGTATGGGTGGGGGGGGGGGGGGGGGGGGGCATCTCGCACCGTTTGGCAGTTACAGGGTGATTCGTAAATCAGGATTTTGCCTTATATGGGAACCGCTCTTGTATTTTTATCTTTTTTTCTACGCATCGCAGCGGCCCCAAACTGATTTCAAAAAATCGCTATTTAGAAGCCCTTTCCAAAAAAGTTTACACCACCCCCCTATCCCCAACCCCTTGGCCACAATCCCCCCTGGAAGTTGAAAAAATTAACTTTTATTTCACGATTTTTCACCTTTCGCCCCACTTTTCTCCGAAATTCATGTTATTAACATACCTACTTTTTATTTTTTTTAAGTTGCCTGTCTAATTACCTTTCCAAAAAGGTGCAACATGCCCAGGTAGAAAAGGGTTGCAAAAGTCCTGAAATTAAAACATCCTCACTGGTACCTAATTACTTTATTGCACCATAATGGAAAAAGTCGTTAAGTTAACAATTTTTATCACAGCAAGTTCGGAAATGTTTGTTTAGGAAACAGAGGTAGTACATTTTTATTATTTCAGCAAAACAGTAATAAAATAATAAATGTAATATCGTTAAATAGCGTTATTAGTTTATTATATCCAGTACTGACTCTTAAGTATCCTGACGCTCCGTTTCTAATACCTCCTATGAATTATGGTATAAAAATGGGTAAGTTTGAAAGGACATTGACCACAGTTGAAGAAGCAAGCGATAAAACCGGGTGTTTAATAGAAAAAATTAAGATAAAATGGCAGAATGCAGTGTTGACGAGTATGCCGATATAATTTACGGGTACGGTTTAGTAGAAGGAAATGATAGTGAGGCCTTACGACAATACCAAAGGAGATTCCCGAATCGACGTGTACCCGACAGAAGGGTATTTTGAAGGACTTTCAGAAGGTCAAAAGAAACCGGAAGTGTAACCGCCCCCAGAGCAGAAACGCGCGCAGGAAAATCGGCCGATTCAGCGGACCCCGACCAACAAATCCTCAACATCGTCAGGAACAGCCCTGTAATAAGCATCAGGCAGGTCGCACGAAGGTCAGGATTGTCTTCAGGGAGAGTTTGGACCGTTGTGAACCGAGAGGGACTACATCCATACCACCATATCCCGGTCCAAGCACTACAGGAAGGAGATTCCGAAAGACGATTGCAATTTGCACTTGGCTGTTCGAGTCTGACATCGAAAACAGAAGGTTTCTAGACCGAATTCTGTGGACGGATGAATCGCAATTCACGCGGGATGGCATCACAAACTTCCACAACCTCCACACCTGGTCAGATGTGAACCCACATAGGACCAGGTGTCGGTCCTTCCAGCAAAGATTTAGTGTCAATGTCTGGGCTGGCATCATCGGCAACCAGTTGATAGGACCCTTCATCTTGCCCCAAGTGCTGAATAGTCAGCTATATTCGGACTTTTTGGAGAATACCCTCCCGGATCTGTTGAAGGACATCCCCCTGGCCACCAGAAGCGCAATTTATTTACAGCTCGACGGAGCACCTGCGCATACTGGGAACATTGTTAGGGCAACGTTGAATGAACTTTACCCAGAACGCTGGATTGGACGAGGTGGACCGATTCCTTGGCCTGCTAGGTCACCGGACCTTACTCCACTGGACTTTTTCTTATAGGGAATGATGAAAGATGATGTTTACTCAAAAAAAATCAACACCAGACAAGAATTAGTTACCAGGATTGGGACTGCAGCTACGAAAATACGGGAGAAGCTGGCTACCATAGACCTCAAACGTGAAATAAAACGAAGGCTACTTGCATGCATCGAAACTAGCGGAGAACATTTTGAACAGCTTTTAAAGGACAAACGTTTTAATTGTATTTAGTTTTTAAGCGAACAAAATGTATTTTTTAGTTAACTTAAGTACAATTTCTTAAAAATTCGAATTATCATGATATTCTGTAAAAGGATTTTTGTAAATAAATTTTCGTATCCTTTTCCTACCTGGGCATGTTGCACCTTTTTGGCAAGGTAATTAGATAGGCAACTTAACTGGCAACTGGTGTAAACTTTTTTGGAGAGGGCTTCCAAATAGTGATTTTTTGAAATCAGTTTGGGGCCGCTGCGATGCGCAGAAAAAAAGATAAAAATACAAGGGCGGTTCCCATATAAGGCAAAATCCTGATTTACGAATCACCCTGTAACTGCCAAACGGTGCGAGATGCCCCCCCCCCCCCCCCCCCCACCCATACGATTTTTTGCTTGTCTCGGTCTGACCTTTCACCCCCTGCAGTATTGACCTCTTACCTCTGAACACCCTGTATATGGATTATTATTATACAAATTTGTTTCTTTATTAGTATTAAGATTATTTTCGTTATTTATTTGTGGTATTATTATTTTATATTTCTTACTATTATACATCATTATCAATATTAATGTTATTAGTATCAGTTTTATTATTATTATTTCATTATTATTAATATTTTTTCCTTACTAAGTCGTAATACTTTCGAGAAAAACGAATTCTAATTCTTCTTATATACTCGCGAAAACTAAATCTTAAGTGATTTAAATTTTCGTCCGCAAGTAATTCATTTACGATTTAGTTTCCGCGAGTAAATAAGGAGTATTTATTTCGTTTTTCCCGATAGTTTCACGACAATAGTCTCACTGATTCATTTTCGATTCTTTTTCCATATCGTTAACGAACTATATATTCGCTTAAAACAATTATTTTTCGATTTCATTTACGAATTGTTTGGGTTGCTGGAAAGGGATTAATTTTATTTTTCGTTGAATCTATGTGGATGTAACCTTATGTCCCCAAAGAAAACTGTGGAACGTCTCTCCACCGATTTTATGGAATCCAGGGAAGACTTTCTCGGGGAGATATCGGTGCGCCTGCTCTGCTGCAATTCACCAAGCACACATAATTTCTCTGCCCTCACAGGCACAGTCTGCTCAGTGGAGTGCGTACGTTGTGATACCGACGAATTCGTGGACTCCAGGCGAAAAGTGAAGCATATCTTGGCCTCAGATAAAAACTACCGAAATGAGAGTATTTTCAAGTTCCTCGAGCATATCTTAGATGGTATCAGGATACTTTTAAGGCACAATTCGTTGATTGTTTCACCTCTTGCCTAACTGCTGCTGCCTGCGAGGAGTTAACATAGGAAAAAAATGGTAAAAATTGCATTCATCATCCCACTCAGAGTTGGGGGTCGAGTGAAAAATTTCCCATGGAGAAAATATTATTTCGCGTATGCTCTCCGAGGTGCAGCTTTGTGCTGTAAGCTTTTCAGATGTTACCACAGTCACTCGAATGCTGGGAAACGTAAATAAACTCTAAAACTCTATAATAGACTGAAAAGGAAGGCCAGTCCAGCGGCAAGTAATTTCCTTATAGTAATTAGTGTTATTTTTAGCACAATCAAAAAAAAAGTGTCTTCGCCGCAAATCGATACCGTCATCAAGTGCGCGTGGAGGCCGAAAAAAAGAGAGTCTAATATAAAGCACAGGCCTACGTTAATCCTTGATTTCTACCTCGACTAAGCGCCAATGAAAGGGACAAATGGTGGAAAAGTGTTAATATACAAGAAAAATTTTCCCCCCAACTGAGATAACTGCACCACGAGATGTGCTTGTTTCGTCATTATCTTCGAAAACAGCCTACCTTAGTGCAGTTCGATTCAACAGAAATTTTGTGTGAATATTTTTAATAGTCAGTGCAATGCATCATGCGGCGGGCGGCATTTTAATTCAAATACAAAGCTTAGTAACAAGTCTCCGACCATCTAAAAATTACGTCATAGCTTGCCGATAAGGAAAATAGTTTCTATTGTATGAGTCACTATATGAGAACTTCAATTTAAACAAATGAATCGATGGCTTAAATTTTTAACAGCCCAAAAATTCTGTTCACGGGAACAAAAAATCTGGTGCATGTGCATTCAAATGGTCGGCGCATTCACGCTAGCGGCGAGAGTACCACAAAGCGTGAACTTTTGCTTTGCACTTTCTCATTTGCGGTTTTCGTTTGTATATCGATTTGTTTCGCTATTGCATCTGAATTTCTTAACATCAGAGCAATTTGCTTGAAACACGTATAAAACCTAAGTTACATTTCTATCCCTTTGCTTTAGATCCCACAAAGGTTACCATAAAGTGGGCTAGTATATTTTTGATTCAGATTAGTTGTAAAAATTGTATAACACCAACACTGGTATGGTGATATTACAGCAGCTTACGTTTTTTATGCGTGCATTATAAACTCTTATCTTTAAGGTTGACCCTAAATATTTTGAGTGACCTCTATTCGGAATTTATTAGATTTTGCAATGCTTTGTGCAATTTAAAATCTAAGATATCACAATCTGATTTTATTTTTAAATTTTCTTAACGTAGATGACGTAGCCAGGATCCTAATTAGGGAAGAGGGAGGGGATTATATCGCCTAATTAAAGTTTCTACTCCTCATCACATCATAACTCCGCCACCCTTCCCCAATCTTTAATCTATATTTTATGTATATAAAGTAAGATGTGATTCATAATCGCCGAGCCAAAAATGCTGAAGCTATAAATGAACCCTTGTTTTTGAAAGTGGTATAAGTCAATTTTTTTATAAACTGAAATTTTTAAGGGTTTGTATTTGAATCAACTTAAAAATAATGGCAAAAGTTAATCAGTTCGGGTAATTTTTTTACGACTACAAACTCTTTAAATTTTATTATGCAAAATAATTAACAAAATTGTTAAAAAAATAAACGATGGTTTTAGCTACCAATGGACTTATACCACATTCAATAATAACAAATTATGAAACTTATTGAGCCGTTGTGTTTGAAAGTAGTATAAGGCTATTTATAAATATACTGAAATATTTATATTATTATAATATTCATGGATCCTGTTTCTGTAAATATAATAAAAAAACTAATATATTCTCGCGAAAAAAAGTATAGCTATTACTAACCAACAATACTATCAGCCTATCAATTGAGATTTTATCGTCTCTTGTATAGGTGTCAGTACTCTTATACTTTTTTGGTGATTATGATACTTATGATTTTTTGCTTTGATAACCATGATATCAAAGTTGTTTCAATTATCACTATTACGAATAGATTTATTCCACTTTTAAAAAAAATGTTCCTGTGATAACATTTTTAATTTCAACTTTTTTTGATTTATTTATGCGGATAATGTACATGTACATAATGTATATATATAAATATAAAAAGAGGATTACTATATCTGACTAATATTATCATTAACTCCTGTTTTCCAAAAATTGACTTATACCGCTTTTAAAAATAACTGCTAAATTTGATATTTATTTGTAGAGACCATTGATATATAAAATAATGGACTGTATGATTTTGTTTTACCTCTCTTTCGCACTAAGGCAGTGACAGTCACTTTCAACCCTTAAAATTACTTTCTATTTATAGAGAAGTACACTTACAATTCATACAAAATGTCTTTTTTAAAGTTTCCCTGAGTATTTAATGAAAACAACCAACTGATTGTTTTTAAGGTTATGGTAATTCTTTCTTTCAGCATTCAGAAAAAACATTGATAGTATCCAAATTTAAGAAAAATTAATTTTGGCTACAGGTTTCATTTCCAGATCCCATTCTAATAAATCGTATCCTTGCAATACAAAAGAATTAGACAGTACACTAATATAGTGCAAAACTTTTATACCTTGTCTCGTCCCACTGAGGTAGGTCGGCTATCAAATTGGTGGACGGAAGATTGAACAATCAATCTTTACATATGTCTATAGCAGAGATTCATTAAGAAGAAATTTTTCAAAATTCAACCTATGATTCAAGGAGTCATAAGCGGGTTCAAAGGAGCAACATTATTTAATGGGACTATTTATCCAAGTGAATAGAAGCCAGCAAATGCTATTTATTTCACATTTGGTTATTTATGTGAATAAAAATTTAAGCTCCCAGTGTGCTTCGAAAAAAGTAGACTCGAAACGCTTCATCCATATTTCATGATATGTTTCGAAAAAGTGCTTCTCAAGGAGCTATTTGAAGCAGATTCGAAGCACTTCATTCACATTTCTTGATATACTTTGAAAAAGTGCTTCTCAAGAAGCTCAATGAAAGTGACTGCTTCTGCGGACATCATATGTTAATATTTGTATGAAACGGAAGCGCAATCGAAGCCCTTTGCCTTTTAAAGCGCTTCTTTTCCCGCTGAATTTTTACTTAAAACTCCAGTAAATGCTTTTACTGAAAGCATGTATTTGTTTTGGAAACGAATATTGAAATGTGCACTAAATACTTGAATTCCAGTGAATAAAAACTGGCTTTTACTTTATATGACAACAAGCATTTACAAGTTGTATTCGAGAAACCTTAAATTGGTTGTGTTCGACTTAAATTGAGTTTGAGGTCTACCCATGGACATTTGGGGTCAAATATAACTAATATGTTTCGAAATTCATAACGGAGAAATGTGATTTTTGAAATTTTAAAGTTAAATATGTTGGAAAGGTCCAGTAACCGAAAAAAATTAATCAATGAGTAGAGGTTTTTACAACGTAAGGAGAACACAAATTCAATCTGTTCTGTGTAACCTCTAAAAGGAAAAATTCGTTCGTTTTTTGGCGCAGTTTTTCAGAAAATCAATATCTCTAGAACTACTTTACAAACAATTTTGATAAAAATAGTTTTCTAAATCCTTATAAATAGCCCTCTCAATTCAGACTTCATAAAAGGGACAAAAATAAAAAGTTTTCGTGTTAATTAATAAACAAAAATTCTGAAAACATATTTTTTAAGTTCTAACTAAGTATGAGGATGCTGACCAATAAACTTAATTTCTATGCCGAATTTTAACCTTCTACGCCCAACAGTCTCTTAGAAAAACGATAGAGACAGAAACGATGGTGAGCAATAAGCCATTGGATAAATTTGCGGAATCCTAAAAACCCTAAAATTCTTGCAAAATGATCAAACAAGCTGATGAATTCAGGCTTTTTTTGTAAATGTTTAACAATAACCAGGCAGTAATTACTTATTTCTGTAGCCAGTAAACAACTATTTTCCCAGCAAATACTGGCAAGTAAAAATAAAAGGCTATTCACATAATTTCTAGCATGTACTGGTTAAGAAAGCAATCTGAAATCATTCACTTGGCTCATTGACTTAAAACTTAAACACTTATTTCTTATCTTTTTGGAAACCAACCCTTAAGGGGGTGAACAGGGGGTATAAATGCTTGTACTGGAAAAAAAATTTGTTTGGTCGAACTTTCTTAAAATTTAGCATAAATCCTCTACAATACAAATAATAAAACAAACTCAGATTTACCGTACCTCGCAATCCCGGGCTTGAATTTTGGTGCATTTTTAGATTGCATTTGGAATTCTAAAGAGAAGTTTTGGTTCGGGTCAGCAGTTTGGAATAAATAAAAATCGTATTTTTAAATTTTCGCATTTACAACATTAATCAGTAATTTTACAAAATTAGTAAAAACTATGGATTGAGGATCTTATGGAGTACCAAGGAAGGTTAAGATTAAATTCAGATTGAGAATTTTCGGTAGATGAAGTTTTAAATTGCCCTTTTGAATTAAAACTCATGATCACAAATCACAGCTAATGGAAACTTACAAAAACACTAATAAAGCCCATAATTGAAAATTAATGAATAATCAGTGTTTTCGTGAGCTAATTATTTTTCAATGAAGGTTTAATTCAATTTGTTCTTTAAATAACTTCAAACATACAGAGATCACCTCAAACTCATATTTGCAAGTTCTTATTAAGAAAAGTTTTTAGATTTCCACTATGTTTTTTTTACTTTTCTTTTACTTTCTTTACTTCAAAAATCATATAGTAAAATTGAAATTAAATTAGTTTGAATGGAAATTAAAGTGGATAAACTAGGATCCGGTTGATTGAAATATAAAATTCGTACCAGATGAATTAACAAGGTATAATTGGTAAATTAACTAGAAATATTTTTTTAAGTGTAGTACTATATATACATATATACATATGTATGAGTTTTTCATTATAAAGTTTTGCACATAAAAAGTTCTAGTTCAAATTAAGCGCTCGCCAAAAAGATACCCTGTATTTTTTTAGCAGAAAACACTATTGCGTTATTTATTTCACTTTATTTAATTATTTAATAATTCGTATAACTTGAGACAACAGGATTACATATAAAATTCATTTTAGAAATGTCCTACAACTATCTAATGACTGCACGATAATATAAACAATAAAGGAAAACACATAAATTAAAAGGGAAACAAAAATTTTCCACCCGAGTGTGTATTTATTTCTCAAGATTGGAGGGATTACATCGTCACTCCGTGCCAATTTTTTGCCATCAAATTTCACCGGAAAAGTCTTCATAGCAAACAAATGTTCTCTGTTCCCCGCCGGAGTCCTAAAACATTTGAACCTTTTTTATGGACCACAAAAAATGTTGGATAGAATCACGGATCATGCCGGCATTAACAACCATCTGCCACAAGAAAATTTTAATACAATGGATAAATAATAAAGTTTAATGATGATAAAGATGGTATTTTAAACTAGTTTTATTCATATTTTTAAATCTATCACATAGCCGACATAAGATTCATTGCTGTTTATCATTTATATGAAGATAAGTCCTAAATAGGAGCACTTGATTTCGTGTCTTTAATTTTTAATATGACACTAAAATAAATATAATAATTTGTCGTTTCATTATGCCCAAATAAAGAAATTTTAAAATTTAACGATCATTAAATGCCTTGTAATACCAATTCAATTGTAAAATTAGACATTAATTGTTACATAGCATATTACAAATATAAAAGTCTCTGGTAAGAGACTCACAGTTTCAAGGTGTAAAATTTTAATTAAAATTTGGTCAAAATGAATTTAATTTCAAAAATTCATTAGACCCGAAGTGATGAAAAGATAAAAATAATATTCTGTACTTTTTTTGTTAAAAATAATTTCGGTCTAAAACAACTGAGTCAATAAACGAAATTCGGTCTCTGCCGGTGAAGTAGTTTGCGAGCAATTTTGCTACCAAAGTCAAAAACAAAGATTTGGGAAAAGGTCAAACTATCATTAATAATTCAGCGTATGCCGGCGGAAAAGTTTAGTAGTTAAGGCTTTATTTTTGCGACTTTCGAAAGATCAAATACACATATATGTACCTACATATTGACATGTGCAGAAAGGTCCTATAAGTATATATTAGAAAAGCCAAAAAAGTTACAATCAATATTTATATAAGTTCAGATATAGAATGGATACGGAATGGGAGAATTTATTTTGTAGCACATTCTCTTCAATAATTAAAGGAAAAAGTAAATCGATGTCCTTTTTTACATCTTCTTGTGACATCATCTTTAAAACACCATGAGGTGTTGGATTAACTCAACAAATGCTCATGAAAATAAATGTGGATTAATTATTCTAATTACTCACAATACAGTGCATGGAAACATTATTAATCCTATAGTCTTATCTCATCCCTCTAAGCAAAGTCTTTACCCATATCTCTAAAAATAAATTCCACATCCAAACATTTTTGATGAAAAAATTATATATCAATGATTTAGTGCTTTCTTCTTAGCAGTCAGGTTCTTGAATTTTTTATTTATGATTTTTTTCAATATTTTTGATTTGATTTTGAATTGGACTCTTATCTATTAAGGCCCGATTATCTTGTGAGCTATGTTGTTTTCGAAAAATAACTGGTATTTTCTGGAAGTTTTTGTCCAAAGAAATTGTATTACGCCCAACAGAATTAGGAATCCTTCCATTTGAAAGTTAGTCGGCTAAAATCCCTTGATAAGGAGATAACAAAAGAATTGAAAAAACGTTACCCTTATAGGATCACTTAGCTGTCTATCTGTTTATCTGTCTGTTTGTCCGTCAAGACCCTTTTCCCCAAGAACGGCTAGAGGTGTCGAGTTCAATTTAATATCAAATACGAAAGTCTATGCGTAGCCTCATATTCCTTTTAAAAAATTCGAAAAACACATCAAAACGAAGCCGCACAAAATTCTTATATCTACTTTTTTAACACCCTATGCAATGGTACGGAAACGTCAGAGCGCGAATCCTACTCGTACTTGTCCGTCTTTTTTTTTCTTTTTTTTTAATAACCCTCAAAAACCACGAGAATGTCTTAAGAATGAAATCTTAAGAAAGTACTATTACAGAATTTGATTTATCTACATTGCAGGCAATGAGAAGGTCCCGAAGAGCTCGGCATTGGCATATGGGAATCTTGATTCTGATTTACACATGCATTCAGGTATATTCACAAAAAACAAATACGGAAAGCACATTAGACGACGATGGAACAACAACCATAATAAGTCCCACTTTTTTATCCACGAACCCATCCGATACAGAAGACTTTACGACAGAGACTTCAGAGGTACGTACATATAAAAGGTGTTGCTTAAAAATATAACATAAGGTCCACGAACCGATTCTATGGAGTTTCCTGAGCAAAGATTTCTCTCCTACTCTCCAAAATTTATAGTGCATTTAGCACCCTGTAAAATTCTTAACATATACCCCATAAAATTCTTTTAGATGCCAAACTCAATAAAACGTGCTCAATTTTCAATCATATTAAGAATTTCCGTTTAAAACATATCTGAAACTTTTGCCAATTTTTGAACATTGATAATTCAAATATTGGAACGGTTGAAAAGCTCTAATCAACTTTACATGTTGTATGTTAAGTAAGTTATAGAATGCTAAGTGAAAAAAATACATAAAAATTTTAGAAGGGCTTCCATTGAATCGATATGTGTACTTTATCCTATATTATATTACCACCACTCTTACAATATTTACTAATTGAAATCTTACAAAATTGCCCTAAAAGGAGCCTCTTGAATCAACAACGTCCGCTGACCATATGATGCACCATCATCATGCAGTTCCGACTTGGAGGCCGAAAAGAGATAATTGTACTCCTCCTGCAATTGAACAATTTCCAAAACCATTAATGGGGCCTTATGCAAGAAAGCACGGAGGACTCATAATTCATTTCTTAGTTGCAATTTTCACGTTCCTTGGTTTGGCCATTGTGTGCGATGATTATTTTGTATCAAGTTTAGATAGAATCTGTGAAGGTGACAAGAGGATTGTTTTTGTTTAATTAAAAATGCAACCTTTATACGGTTTACTGCTTTCTTAATATTTCAGAGTTAAAATTATCGCCGGACGTAGCTGGTGCTACATTCATGGCTGCAGGCAGCTCAGCCCCAGAGTTGGCAACAGTCATCATAGGGGTGTTTTTTGCAAAGGACGATATTGGAATCAGTGGCGTCATAGGATCAGCAGTTTTCAACATAATGTTCGTAATCTCAGTCTGCGCACTCTGCTCTGGAACAGTTTGTCAACTAAACTGGTGGCCTTTAGTGCGAGACTGTTTCTTTTATTGCGTGTCGATTCTCGTCATGTTAATAATAATTTTTAATGATATTATCTCATGGGTGAAGTATAAGTTATCTTATTTTAAGACATTCTGTAATATTTTATTTGATTTTAGATGGAAGCAGTGGTTATGCTGCTTTTTTATGTTGTGTATTGCATAACGCTTCATTTTAACACGCCCTTAGAAAAATGGGCTATGTCTTTGAATCTTCCAATTAAGCTACCAACCAAAGAAGAACAATCAGCCCTTGTTACTTATAAGAATCTTCCTGATACATCGTATACACAGGGTGGACAACAAGCGGTGACAAGTTTAAGTCAAGAACCGCAAAAACAGCCACAGACAACGGGTCAACAACCCCCCGAATATCAGGCATATATAGATCCCAACGATAGTTGGGACCCTAATGCTGCGTGGGGCGATAATAACCCTCAGCCAGTTCAAAGCACAACGTGGGATAACAACGCAATAGGTGCAGCAGCTCAACCCACAACTGATGATTGGGGAATGAATGCGTGGAACCAGGAGCAAGGTCAACAGAATTATGGTTACAATGCGGGAATTGGGGATCAAGTTGAACAAAAGACTACCTCACCACAGCAAGAAGCAACAGGAGCAGCAGCTGTGAAACCACAAGTTGGTCAGTTACCAGCACAGCCAGAGTATTATAAATCGAGAGAACCAAGGTCACAAGAACCACACAATCCACTTCAGAAGCCGGATGGCGGTATATTCGCACAAATCGCCTGGGGTATAGTTTACCCCATACATTATATGTGCCGATTAACAATGCCAGATTGTCGTACAGAAAAATATAGAAATTGGTATCCATTCACATTTTTCGTATCGATGATTTGGATTTCATTTTACTCATATTTCATGGTTAGCTATTTCAAACATAATGTGAAAAATTTTACTTACATACTATTATTTTCTAGGTATGGATGATTACAATCATTGGCTCAACTCTGGGTATCCCTGATACAGTGATGGGACTTACATTTGTTGCGGCTGGAGTCTCAGTGCCAGATGCTTTAAGTTCCATAGCTGTTATCAAAGAGGGATACGGAGACATGGCTGTCTCCAATGCCGTTGGATCGAACGTTTTTGATATTTTAGTTTGTTTAGGTCTTCCTTGGTTTATTCAAACAGCAATAATTGCACCTGGTTCACATGTTAATGTTATTTCGAAAGGTATAATTTTCATATATTCATTTTTATATATAATTTATTAATGTAAATTTTTAATTTAGGGCTTACATACTCAACGCTTTCACTACTGTCCACGGTTGTCTTTCTTCTGGTCTCAACCCATTTGAATGGCTGGAAACTGGATAAGCGCCTTGGAATCATACTAATGATTTGGTACCTGTCCTTCATTACGCTTGCTTCCTTATACGAATTAAATGTATTTGGACAACTAAACCCACCTGCATGTGAAAGTAAGTACATTTTTTTATTAGATTTCACTAAAAACATAAATCGAAACTAACATTTTAAAAAAAATTAAAATTAAGATACATCTGAAAGAATTTGTTTAATAACATAATTGAAAGATATGCTTTGAAAATTCTCTATTATTTTGCCTCCAATCGAAAAATATAAAAATCTAGTTGCATCTTATACTAAAAAGGACAATGGGCAAAAATGTAGGGCACCTGGTACCCGCTCCAACACCTAGGATTTTTATATGACAGGAAAGCTATTACATATATATATACACCATTATGTATGGCGCTTGTCTCGATTTGTTGTCCATTCGAAGATAATCGACTTCGAACTTTTTATTCTGTAGTTGTTACTGATGTCGAATTAACTGTTTGTGAGGGATTAGATCACTACTAAATATCGCTTTTTGGGGGTAAATCATCATCCACACCATGACTGGCATCTCAGTCTACTGCTAGACTTAGACTTCATTTAAGAATCTGCATCATTTGTGACTGTGTCTAGTAAAAGGTACCACTTTGAGGGTAGTCGATACGGTTGTGAATATGCTGTATTAAATAGTAATAAGCTAAATAATCGCTCTTAATGACTACCCTTAAAAGTGGTACCTTTTATTGAACACAGCCACATTTGGGATTATTATTAATGAAAAATGAAGAAAACCCATTTTAAGAGTTAAGTGCGAGTGTTTAGTGTAAGTGTTTAGTGTTTAGCCCGTGTGGACAGGCACTGTTAAGTGCGAGTGACAAGTGTTAAGTGCTTAGTAGCAAATGGAAGCGCGTTCTATTTCACTGTTAAGTAGCCGCTCCCCTCCCCTTCCCCCCGATCGCCCGCTCAGTCCGATATGCGTATTTTTTTAGATATTACGCAATATGGTTAACGTAACTGTTTATATTTATAACGTCCCTAATCAATTCACGAACTTTCAGGTGCACTTGCTCATCCATGTTTACACTTGAAATGTACTGAACGCCTGAGCTGTACTAAGCAGTGCCACTAATCGATATTGGACACCTTCTTAACGCTTAACACTTAACAGGTCTACTAAACACTTAACACCTGCACTTAACACCTGCACTTAACACCTGCACTAATCACTTGTCAGAGCTGTAAACCAAGCCTTAGTTTAAGCACATAAGTTAAATAAAAATATACTAAAATAACAAAGTTATATTTTTCTACATATTCATAACGCGATATCTCCAAGCGGACTATGAATTAGTGGAAGTGGTCATAGTAAAAATTTTTTTTGTATGGTTAAGACTTATTCAACGATTACAATAATTATTGCTGTTGGAGGGTCGTACCAAAATGCCCATTGTCCTTTGATCGATTAAACGTGTGTGGAGAGTTTCTTTACAGAGATTGCGTTATTTTGAGTGAAAGAGATTTTATGCACCTAAATATATTAAAATCCCGCCAAGACAATAAATTAAAAACACACTTATTTCTCCTTTTTTTTTTTTTTTAAACTTTATATTATAAGAATATTCAGTCATCTAAAGCGGCGTAAAGAAAAATTTTTAAAATTAGATTTTCAGATTTTACGTTTTATTTGTTAGTTCGAATTATTTTTTTATTAAATCTTAATTTATCTGACTGAATCTGACTTTTGAAATTTTTTTAGAGTTTCAAACATGGTTTTTACGTCTTCCTAAGTGTGACTTAAATTAAATTTAACACGCAATTTAACTAATTAACGCCTTAATTCGCAACAAGTTATATGAATCTACCCCTTATTTTTTCCCATATAAATTTATGGATTTAGGATAAAGAATAGCAAACTGCGCTCAAATTTACCACTTTTTTTTTTAACTTTAATTAAAACAACAAAGGCGACCGTCGCGATTCCATATAAAAAGATATAATTTAGTAAATTATTTTATGTAGTTCTGTTTTCGATATACTGGAAGGATCTTATAGGTGAGTGAGTGCTGCGAGACAGCTATTTTTAGGACTTATATCCTTCAAAACATTTATTTATAAAAGCCTTACATTTTTAATTGATGAGGCTGTCACTAGTAATGAATATCATTTTTATTTCAGAGATAGATTGAAGTTGAATGAAAAAAGCTCCTTAAGCGCCTTGATAAATAGCAAAAAAATTTAAATTCGTATTATTGCTACTTCGTAAAAATTCGACCAGTTAAAGGTTCTAGACTGGAAAGACGTCTTTGCATACATATAACTCACATTAGTCTTTAATGAATTTTTTGTTTTAACTTTGAAATATGTTTTAAAAAGACACGATGATAATTCAGGAAAGTATAGATAAATTATTGGTATTAACTCCTAGTAAGGATTTTTGCAATACTTGAATTTCCCCTTCATTAATAACACTCAATTCATTATATCTTTATTAGTCCGCAACTACATCACAGATTGTAAAGAACTAAGATTCTAATCATTGTAAACTCATATGAATTCTCGATACAAATAGTATTTTATGTTAATAAATTCATTTCTACTTTAAAATTCTGCTATTAACTCACTAAATTTGTGATACTTAAAACTTACAAAATCGACTCTTCTCACTATGGATTAGCATAAAATCTTATCAATAGGAAAAACAAGTAAACATGAATCTCAAGAATTAGGTTTCTTTCTTGTTATATTCATAAATTATAAAATTTGTTGTTGTTTTACAATCCTAATTTTGAAATCTTTATTAAAATAATCTAAATGAGTATTTCTCTTTTCAGGTTTTTATTGAATGGCCTTAATGGATTTCTGTGAACAAATATAAGTATTATTAACGTAGTTCCCTTTATGAAACGATTTTTTTTTTCGGCAACCTTATTAGTTTATCTGTTTAAGTTGTTAAATGCAATCCCTATGTTTTGTTACGAAATTATTGTTTTAAAAAATAGCAAAAAACACAAAAAAAAGAAAAAGACGAAGTAGCATTAAAGAAAAATTTTATACATACATTCAGACAGCGAAAAAACACGTTAAAAAAATATCTTATGAGTAGAGAAGTGTTTCGTTAGAACAAGGTAAACTAAGGGCTAAAGAATAAGAAAGAAAGAGATGTAGCATAATGTAACATAAATAGAATGCATTTCCCTAGGTGAATATGACTCAAAAGACATGGTTAATTTTGTTATTTTTCTTAATTCGTTTCTTGGCACATGTTCTCCGATTCGGTTTAATTTTTCATAAAGTAAAGGAAGAAACGTTTTATTATGTTTCATTTAAGTCAAACCATGAAAAACTGTTTAAAAAAAAAAAAAAAAGGAAGCCCACTCGATTATTAATTCGGGCAATTCAATTATTGTTCAATTAAGGTAACTCGTTCAATTATGCTTCGCAATTATCTATTGATCTAGAGTTAAAGGTAAATAACAGCAAAAGTAAATTAAATGTAAATGGTATCATTATTACGTATTAGGTAAGTAATTATTATTAATTCAATTAACTACGTCAGGGTTGAAACGATCCTGATCTACCTAACGTTCAATTAAAAAGTATCAATTATTATTCATAACGACGAAAAGCAATTGATAAAATTGACATTAGTTTAGTGATGACAAGAAAATAACTCAAGTACTCAAGTTGAAACTGTTGATTGTTTATGTAATATCGTTTGTTATATATCTAATAATAAGGATATAATTTATTGTAGGATGCAAATTTTTAGTGTTTATCTTTTTGCAGTTATTATTACTTCGTGTTGTTGCTGTAATAGAGGGTGCTCTAAGGTACTCGTAGGATCGATGTACAATTTTTAGAAAGATATAAAATATTTAGCAAAACCTTCCTTTGTCTAAAATTTTACAGTTTTCGGAATAATGACTATTTTCACCAATAAACCAAAATAAGAAAAGATGCTACCTATATCTAAAAATGTGGTAAATGTTAATAAGGACAGGCTCAATTGACTATCGTAGCAAGTTACGATTATTCAGAAAACTTTACAAAATTTATTAAATACTACATGTACAAATATTCTAAAGAAACATGCTTTAATAGGAACTCTTTCAATTGTGTATGTAATATGCCAAGTTTTAAAACAATAACTTTTTTTCCTGTTTTTTAAAGATTATCCAAAATTGTAAGACTGTATCTTAAGGCAAATGTTGATAAATAATGTTTCAATAACCTATTCTACCACGTCCTGAAAAACTTGTTTCGATCCTGCGAGCACTCTATATATGTATGTACGACTCAAAGACTGTGAGTGCAAAAATCTACCACAACGTGCTCTGACTTATTAGATACTGCCACAAAGCGGAATTCGTAAAATGTATAAGTTTGATATATGCGTGCTTATCAGTAAATGTTGCAATTTGTAATTCGCTAACAAACACACAGTTTAAATTAAGATATTTTTGCGTGTAAACCTCATTCTGTTCAAATGGGCTGCTAGTTGATACCAAAAATGCTGTTGTTCTCAAAATCCTCTACTATTAAACGATCTAAATTTGTATATATATGCTCACGCGTTCTTGGAAACGGCGGTAACGATTTTGATGAAATTTACATAGTGGGGGTTTCGGGAGCGAGAAGTTAATTAAGCTCATCTCATCCCTGAGAAAATTCGTTTAGTTAGAGTTATAATTGAGCAAGCAGCTTGAATACTTAGTTGCTATTAAACACGGATAATGTGATAATGTTGAAGGCTCCAATTGCTCTAAAACCATGCTTGAGCCGGGCTTGAATCAAAACTAAAACAACTTAAGTCAGACTTGAATTTAGCTTGAGCTACATTTGATTTTGACTTAAAACAAGATTAAATTAGGCTTAAGCAAGTATAATAAACTTATAATAATAATATAATTCAATATTTCTATACAACGCGTTCTGTTCGATTATCACGAGAACCTTAAGACGAATTTCGCTCTGGGGCTTTTTTGCATATATTCATCACGCGTTATTAGCGTTTTTCTAGTCATGCAGAACGCATTGTAGTCAGGTTTTTTTGCTCGGTGGTCCTTTTCGATCTTTAAATCTAAAATATTTATGCATTAAGTTTTGCAGATGAATTTTAACATAATGATTTACGCTACAAGTCGGAACCTACGAAGCTTTGGATTTGCCAAAAATATCGAAAGTTCGGCCGATTTTTCCCCTCGGTTCCGGCTCGGACCAGCCAGGGAGTTCCATTACTTGAAATACTCAATACGCATTTTCTTACTACGATTACGAATTTTAACGCCGGTATTGTTTTTGTTCTCAATAATCTACTGAAAACTTGAAATATGCTTAATAAAAGCAGGTCCCATCCTCGACACGGTTCGACGTAGCGTGAATCATCCTTAACTTTTATTTAATTGATTATATGTGTAGTTGAGAAATTTGAATTTCTTAGATGCTATCCAAGCATACCTAATTAATCTTTATGATCCTCTTTACTTAAAAAAAAAAAGTGAATCAAATGAAGGGATCTTATTCGATACAAGAAATAGTTAAATGTCTTAATGTAAAGATGAAGAATATCTAATAATTTAAATAAATTGTTAATTTTTTTTAAGTCTAACATCCTGTGTAGCTATTGCTTGACTGTGAATATGTAGTAGATATTATGTAAACTATGTACAGGAAAATGGAAAGATTTATAATTCAAAATACATGCAAATTTAAAATGTGTGTATTTTAATATGAAATTGTATTCAATAATACAATTTAATCCTGCAAGAGTCCACAATTCATACATAGAAAAATAACATACATAACTTAAAATAATCTCCTCTTTACAATTTCCGTTTTACGTAGAAGGATTTGTTTCTAATGTAATTAAAGGTTAAAGATAATTCACTGGAAGGCTTGCATGTCGTTGCAGATGCAATCTTATTTTTACTCCTTTAACCCCTAGACCAAATATAACATCAGGAGTAAATTTATCATATTTTCAGTTAATCCCTTCCCTATTTTTACTCCTTTAATTTATTGTCCTAAAAAATACCCGTGTTGTTTCGATATGCATTCATTTTTCGAAACATATAATTAAAATAAACAATAATATGAAATAATTACATTTTTAATTTATATAAAGGAAAAAAAACTACTATCGACCAATTACCCTACTCATTTTAATTAGAATCTTATCAAGTTTATTGCCATATTGCATTAGAATTCTGAATTCTAAGAAGTTAATACGATTAAATTTAACGAGCCATTTTAGTCTTATTATTTTGTGTAATTCTAATCTCAGCTAATTTGTTATTTTAGTTTAATTAATTGGAGTCGCTTATTTCAATTCTAAAAAAGCGAATATATGTATTGAAATATATGACTGAAAACGCCCTATTTGTGGAATATTCAGAAATTTTATAATTCCGTTTCAGATATCGTTTTAGATTCAAATAATTTCTCTTGTGTGAATTTATTGAAGAATATTCGAATTTCCATTTTATTAGTACAAATTCCTACAGTGCAGTAGATAACTCATAAACTTTGTGATTCTTGCTACTTCTTACTTACCCACTGATGTTCTAATGTCTAATATGTTTAAATAATGCCTAGGTGTTTTCTATACTCGAAAATTTTATTTTGACTATTTACACAAAAACGTAGGTATATGCACCGATAGATGAAATTGCATTGTAACTAAATTAGTATTTTTATTTTTCAAACGAAAGGTGAAGCTTATGCTTACCATAATGCACTAAAAAATAGTATATAAGAGGGTATTTTACTGCAGTTATGTAAATTATTATGTTGACACACAATACATTAGAATATACTTAATTAAATTAAAAATTTTCAATGCAAATTACAGTCATTGTGAGATTTTGTCGTTCGCAGCACGTGTTTGTTAAACCAATTCAATGAATATTTGTAAATTAAATAAAATAAAATTACCTAAACTAAAAAGCTCACGGATACGCTCCACTATATTACAAAATATATTTTAAGTAATTTACCTAAAAATGTAAGAATAAGAAATAGCGCAAAATTTGAAATGTTTAGATAGATTTTATATAGAAAAAAAAAATCATAATGTAATTCGCAAATAAGAGAAAGTTTGTTAGAAGCTTTATGATTTATTTGATCATTGTTCTTCTAACTGAAAAAAGCAAAGTATCTCCCCTAGACTTGACGAGCAATTGATGCATTATTCTTATGTAAATCACATACAATTATTTATTGAACTAATATTAGCAAATTAAATTAATATATCAAAAGAATATAATTCATAGGTGACAATAAAACTAGTTTCGTAAAATTATTGCTTTTACTGTAGATCAATGTGCGGTTGCGTTAGCGTTAGTAAGCGATATAAAAGTTCAAAACGAGTGGGAGATTTTGTATTTTTCAGTTCACTCTTTTCTATTATTTTTTTTTTTTTTTTGCGATTGCCACGCAATGTTATAGGAGTTAAAATAATGAAATGGAGGCTATTTCGAATCATGTTAGATTTATTCATACGTTGTTAGTTGTAAAGCATTGTGTAAATTTAATTACTTCCATTGTGTATATTGCGTAGGTTATTTAATTATAATAATTCTTTTCAATTATACACAAAGTCGTATGTAAATTAATGTATTAACTGGTTACTTGGAACTATTAAAAAGCTGTTACTAACAATTTTTCCTTTTTTTTCTTTGACTCCTTGAGTACATGTTAGTCGTCAACACTTGTCATGCGTTTTGCTTAAGGTACTAGTACCTATTAGAAATTTGAAAAAATCAATTTTTTTTTCACGGATTTCGATTCGTTAGACCTTCAGAAATAACTCCCTAAAATATTATATGAAAATTCGAAACCGAAAACAAGATACATCAACTCTAGTGAGCGAGATACATCAACTTTAGTGTTCTAAATAAACTTTAAATGCGTTTTTCTCGAAATCACTTTTTTTCAACTGACGGACAGTTAATCTCCGAATCTACTCGCTCGATTTAAATAAATCTTGAAGCATTTTGTGTGTTTAAGCTTCCTTTACAAGAATCGACCACAATTTGATTAAAAAATTGAAAAAAAAAAAAATTTTAGCGTCAAATAATATCGGAAAAAAAGGTCGATTTTTGAACTTTTTTTTTGAACGTCCGCCATTTTTTTTTTTTAATTTTTCAAATTTTCTGGTCGATTCTTGTGTAAGACGGCTTCCTTTTTAAAACCCATTTTGATTTTTTTGTTTCAGACTTGCCGTTCCAGAGATTAACTGTCCGTCATGGAGCACGCTTTTTTTGAGGGGTCGATTTTGGCGCTCTTTTACACATTCCATGCACCAACAAATTAAATGTTCCATATACTCCAATTTCTGGGAAAAAATAATCGGTACCCAAAGGGTACTAATAATGGTCCCGTCGAGAAAGAAAATTTCGAAGATATAAAGGAAATAAATATTATTAGTTCCCTGGAGTTATGTTTTGAAAAGCATGATGAAGAGCTGGAACTGCTGGAACTCTTAAGAAGAAGATGGGTAAGAGATGCTTCAAATCCCCCAAAACTGGATGATTTTCCGTTGTTTCCGGTATTTAAAATTCGACATGCTTTAGCTTTATTCAGAGTTTCGGGCTCTCGAAAGACGCATTTGAGAATAAGTATTAGAATATCCTCGGGCCCCAATATTCTGAAGCTAGCAATCTTCCTTAGATTTTGTGGACTACCAAAGTAGCATGGGTAATGATTTTAATTTAAGTCTAATGCTAGCTTAACCTATAGTGTTCCTGGTCATGAATAAGAGCACCTTTTGTCCGAAATGAATAACTTTTGCAAGGCCACAAAGGGAAATTGAACAGACTAAACATTTTTATATAAAAGTTGGGATACCGGGCGTCATGAGGTGTATTGATCACTATTTTCACTCAGTAAATCTATTAGCTTCTCTAGCTAGCCGTTTATTGTGAAAGTCGCCTAAGTTCAAATAATAAAGCCTATTTTACTCTACAAGAATTTAGGAAAGTAGTCTTTATGATCATTTGGACTTGGGCCACTTAAAAACTAAACGGATCAATTGTTTTTTATCGCTATAAACTTTAGTCCTTAATAAATGATATAAATATTAAATCTTATAGCATAAATATATATCACTAAAGACTCACATTTTTGCATTATTTTTAATTTTAAATAAAACAAATGGTGAAAGTCGTCCAGCTTCATCTGATCGACGCAATTAGTCGACAAATTCGATAAATGTTGGTTGGTTGACATTCATAACATTCACCGAACGACAATCGTGTTCCAATGATGAAAGGGTCGAATTTAATAACCTATTTTATTTTATTTTACTTAACACTGTCTAATTTCTTTGTGTTCAGAACCCATTAGATGGAGAAATAGAAAACGACTGTGATAGACCAATCCGAATTTGTCTTGATTTTTAACCATTTTTTAATGGTTATCGACGCGAACAAACTAACACGTACTGAACCAATTTTCATTCTGCTATTATAATACCAAACTTAAATGACAGAAAAAAAAGTAAAGTATTTTCATAATAGGAAAGGGAAAGATAAAAAGAAAATATATGTTTCTTCAACTAAACGGCATTTATGTAAAGCTTAACAATTGTTATAGAAAGCAAATACATATCTAAACACTTCCTTATTATACCCCTCCAAAACCGGACGACCCACTTTATACGAGCATTCTGAAAATAATTCCACCGTCGGTTTGTGGAACCAATAATTCTTGGTGCCTTCTGTACCAGTAAGGTCTAACGTATTCAGCTGATAAACTCCGAAATGAAATTTCCGGCCATCAGTTTGAATGCCCTGCACAACAACTGGATGAGGGAGATCTTTTACATTTTCCTACCAAACAAATTAAATTTTATAATAACAATAGATAAACTAATTAAATTAAGTTGCTTACCCCGTAAAGTTGTTTTGCGCGCGAAGAAGCAACAGTGAACGCCTTTAATAAGGTTCTTGCTTCGAATTGCGTTTCAGTCACAGGAGTTTCGTGCAAATTCCGAACATCGAGAGGAGAATAATGCAAGAAAATTGTATGGGGATGGGATAATGAGATACCGCTGGAAATAGCTGAAAAAAAATTAAATTTTATAATTTTATTTAGCAAATATCGCAAAAATATTCATTTGGTTAAAAGGCAGTTCATCTTCAGACCTGTTGCAATCCAATGAATCACTTGATAATTCTTGTATTATGCAATTCCTAAACCAATTAAAAAATAGAGAACTTTTTGTATGCTGTAAGGTAAAAATTGAATCACAAAACGAAATTATAGCTTTACAATAATTACTTCAGAGAAAATAACTAAAATTATTGAACTTAATTAGCAAATGATTTGTTGGTCTTTAGCCGATGAAAAAATATATACTTAATTAACTACAAAAAAATGCCACGAAAAAAAAACTTAATACTTACGGTAGAAATTGCTAATTGTGTAGATATTCTTTTGTGGAATCGTAATTGTGTGTTTTATTGGATACAAGTCAGGAAGGTCGCCGGTATATCTCCCTTTTACTGATTCCAACGGCCGCTTGGAGGTCATAAATGTATCTGCAGTTAAATCGAATTGTAATCTATCTCCGTCTTTTTCGAAGTATACACAAAATTTAGAATCGTTCACAATTTTTCTCTGGGCATTTATTGATCGTCCGGCTAATTTTTCACACTCAAAAAGCAGTTTTGATATTATAAGACGACTGCAATGAAAATAAGAGAAAATATTTCGATTAACCAACCAGTGAATGCTTTTCGCAATTTTCATAAAATATGAGTTTTTATTTTATATGCATAATGCTAAATTGTTCTTCTTGCAAAAAAAATTGTTTAGGTATTTTAAAATAATACAGCAAATACAAACTTGTCTTAAATTTGGCAAAAAAATTATGAAATATTTTGTACAAACAGAACGTAATTGAATTTAATGCTTCGGTATTTACATGGAGTTATAATTTCAGAGTTCGTGCTATCCAATCCACAGTACGACAAACTTTAAAATATTTAGAAAGGGGTTGTTCTGGACCTCCCCAAGCACAAAATGCTAATTGTAAATTAATTAGAGGGACTATTTTAAATTGAGTTCCCAAATACGGAAAACGCAGTTGGAATTTTTGATTTCGATGGAATTCAAATCCGTTCAAAATCTGCTTTAACATGAGTTTCGAACGGACGGAATGAAGAATACGACTGCATGACTCTTTTATATTTAGGTACTCAAAACGTAACACTTTCCAGATGTAATATTTCCAGAAAAGTGTAGCCAACTGGTCGTAGCAGTCTCACTCTGGACTATGTTCAAATCTTCTTTATCGAATTCATTGTTACTACTAACAGCATCTTCATAATCAGAGTTCTTAGTTCATTAGTATATATAAAAATATATTATATATTATACAAAAGCAATTCAACTTAAAAAAAACTTCATTGCACGAAAGAGCTGAAGAATACATAGATAAGTGGAATAAGTAGAATAAGCAAGCTGTGGAATAAACAAGCACTTGAGTCAAGAGATTCCAGGACTACGACCGGTAAGAGTTATTTCCGGCAGCCCATTCTATTTTCGAATGTTGTTTTGGCTCTGAGGTTTCCTTTTTAAAGATTCTAAGTTTGGCAATGTACTATTTTATGATTGATGTTTATTAGTACTTACTTTCGTCTTCCGTCAGTTATTCCATATCTTCGAGGAAGTACGAATGCCGGCCTTTCAGGGATTTTCACAATCGCTAGCTTCTCCTGTTCCGCATCGAAGACATGCGATGCAAGGATCGAATTCTGAATATTCTTGTCCGTCTGATTGACTATCTTCGCGTTACTGACATCCTCCTCTAGATTTTTGGGCAGCTCCAGGAGTGCCACCGTTTTCGTAAGCACTTGAGCCTGCGGAGTCCCCTCGAGCAGCACATTTCCGTCGCCGTAAATATGACAAACTTCATCATGCCAGTTTGGGTGCGTGTGATCTTGCGGCAATTTACAGTCAAACGAATCTATTTCGATCCTTTAATGAATCAAATTGTTTTGAGCAGTAGAATTGCAAATTTGAGAAGAACTTACCGCTGGAACACAGGTTTCGGCCTCGCAACCTCCAAAGCATCGACGACTGGTTTGCCAAATTTCTCGAGAACTTCTCGTGCTCCGGTTTCGTCGATTTTCCTCTGCCCCTGGACATGCCACTTCTTTTTAAACCACCACCCAAGATGCTGGGCGTACAAACGGTTTGTTAAACGCATTTAGAAGCAGTTAAATAACAAAAAAGCCGCTGGAAGGCCGAAGTCGTCCCTTAACCAAAAAGCTTAATGTCAGAGAACTGTCGAAAAATTGGTTGTGTGATTCTGTAATTCTATTCTACACATTAACTTAAAGCTGGGATTTGATGGTTGACTTTTCCTACGTCTGGGTAATTTATTTGTAAATAAAACTGGAGTAAATTGGGTAAAACCGTTTAATATAAATATGGTAATAAGTATTTAATTACTTACTAAGGCTATTACATCTTGATTGAGATTTTTGTACTACCTAATTTCTTATTCTTTCCTTAGTAAAATTTCATCAGCTTGCAAAACTTTAGAAGCAACTCAGGCAAATGCTAGGGAGATGCAAATATGTATTTTTATTACAGTAGAACTCCGATTATACGAATCGGGTCGAACAGGGGTCGATTCGGATAATCAAATATTCGGATAATCGGACATAGACTGGTAATAAAGAAAAACGAACTGTCACACATAGAATAAACTTTATTAAGTTGAACACGGCAATTGTCACTCGCATTTTTTTATTCTTGCGTCCTCACAAAACTTGTTTTTATTGAAAAATTACTTCGTTTTAATTTTTTATATTACGCTGAGGACTGATTCGGATAATTGGCAATTCGGTTAATCGGCGTTCGGATAATCGGAGTTCTACTGTATACATATATATATATAGAAGCTGGAGTTGTTTAATGATCTATTATCAAAAGATCTCCCCATCCAAAGTGAAGATCCTGCTTTTTATCTGGATCTCTATCCAGCTCAAGGAAATATTTAGAAATATATCTCAGAGTGTTGCGAACTGCGCTTATAAGCTTTCATATAATATAACGCCGTAGAAAAATAGATAAGAAGTTTCATTTAGAACAACAAGTGAACCCATTGATTATATACAATATAATAATATATATAGTATATAACCAGTGGTGAACGCATTTTTAAAGTTATTTTCCATGTGATACCTCCAAACCTTAGATAAAGTACAGGATGGGACATTGGACGATTTAGCTGAAGCAATTTCGTGATGTGTTAGTAACCTTCGCGTTTGTAGTTGTGTACCAAGTGCAGCCTTCTGTATTCGGAGAATGAAAAAAGGGCACTAACCCCCCGATTCTACATAAAAGATTTTTAATATATCTCTTAACCTCTTAAATTTCTCAAATAAGAGATATTACAAAAATTGATATTCTGCATTAAAGTTTTTGGAGAAATTTTAAGTTTTAGAGATTAAGAGGTTTTGGAGAATCGGAACGCTATGAAATTCAAACAAAGTATGCTGTGATTTTTTTTTTTTTTTTGTTTTTTGGCCGTCAGTCGTTAGGCACACAGGGGGAATAGCACATGCACACAGGGGGAATAACACGTAATGTAGTAGTAGGTGTACGTGCCGTATCTGTGTGCGTGTGCCGTAACTGTGTGCACTGCGGAAGTGCGACCATATCCTCCACGCGGGGGCGGCTGGAAGCAGGCTCCCAGTTAGGTTATGTCTCTGCTGGGAGTGCTGACAAATTGTGGTCGGGCGGAGAGAAGGAGACTCTCTTATAAAAAGTACCCCCCCTAACCCAGGGTGTAATGCGATCCGTGCCCATTGGGTCGTTTGCAGCCAGGGGGTTACATCGGGCTGTATTCGTACGGAGCCTTCCTGATACCTGTCCACCTCAGGTCGTAGCCTGGACTTCCCATGTAAGGGGCGCTGCATGGGTGACTTCTTTTCCCCTTATTTCTAGCCAAGACCATGAGTAGCGCCTCGTCGCGAAAGTGGTCGTACGAACCAGTGCATTTTTTATGAATCAAACACCAGCCTCGGATAAAACCGAGACTAAGTCTAAGACTCCTCTTGCGTCTGCTCGAACAGAGCAGCGCACGGCCGTGAAGGCCAAGGCACCCGGGAAGGGAGCCGTACGTCCATCAACGTCGGCGGGCACCGCCCGCTCAAATGCTCCAGCTCCATCGGTCAGCACCGGTGCTGAAAACTCCAAGTCAGTACCTAGTGCAGCCCCTGCTTCGAGGCCACAGGCTGCGGAATCCGGCTCTAAGCAAGGATGCAGTACTGTAGGTCCTCCATCGCCCGTCAAGATTGCGCAAGGCATCGTGTCATCGGCTTCTAAGCCCGGACCGAGCGGTGCCGTTGCGCCTCTTAGGACACTCAAGTCCAAATCCAAATCTAACCAACCTACGCGGCGCGATAGCCCCTCTGCGGCGACCTACCGAGAGAAGCGAGCGGCCTTCAGGGTCCTAGATAGGCTTAGCGCTATCTCGGAAACGGAGCTTTCTGAGAAAGAGAAATCTTCTCTAAATTGGGCCAAAAGCGTTGTTGCCCAGCACAGAGCGAAGCAGCAGGACCCTGCTCCCAAACGGCAACGCTCGCAGGACGAGCAGGAGCCATCAGCCTCTAAGAGGCCAAAAGCTGGCCCTCCTAGGCCCCCCCAGCTCACTAGGCCCTTCAGCGAAGCTGCAAAGGATCACCTCATCTGGGCGATAGTTGATTTCGGCAACCCGGATGGCACCATTTCAGTGGATAACTGGAAGACGGTGGAGATGGAGCTGCTGAAAGTGTATGAGGATATCCTCGAAAGGAACCCTGGACCCCCTCCGTTCTGTCGAGATGCTGGCTGGTACCAGGGCCGCATTAAACTCATAGCTTGTGCAGATCAGCGTTCGGCCGATCTCTACAAGCTAGCGGTATCCTCCGTAGGGGAGGTTTGGCCGGGTGCTAGACTGGAGGCAGTTAAGAAGGAGCAAATTCCTAATAGGCCCAGGTCTAGGGCGTGGATTCCTGCAGAGCCATCAAGCCCTGCAGGAATTTTGAAGCTGATCAGGATGAGCAACACCAATCTCCCCACCCATGATTGGAAGGTTGCCCAGGTCAGCGAGGCTAGGGGCAAGCGAAGACAAGCGGTTATAATACTTAACGAGGAGTCACTTGCCCCGCTTAAGGAATCCAATGGCGTCATCAGCTACGGCTTCGGCTCGATTACCCTGACGGTCTATCGTAAGGACCTGAAGGGTAACAAGGCGGAGATCCCCACCGAGGCCAAGACGGCTGATGAGGGCGCTGTGGATATCCCCACCTCCGTGGCTCCAGATGTGCCACAGTCACCGGCCCCACTCAACGACGAGGATAGCATCCAGTCCACATCAGGGATGCTTGGGGACCTGTTTCTTCACCAGGAAGAGGAGGAGATGCCTGATGAGGACGAAGAAGACGACCTGTTACTCGATGCGGAAGATGCAGACATGACGGTCGTCGAGGTGACCAAACCAAGCAGCAGCCATGGTGGGAGTGGTGCAGATTAATCTACACCACTCCAAGGCGGCGTCGGCTGCGCTGCTTCTGCGTCTCTCACAGAAAGGAGAAGACGTCGCACTAGTCCAGGAACCATGGGTCGTTGGGGACCGGGTTTGTGGACTTATCCTAGCCGGGTATAAGGCTTTTTATATAAAAGGTACAGGTAAACCTAGATCCTGTATTCTGATCAGAAATAACTTTAGCGCATTCATCCTCACTAATAATAGTGATAAGGACAACGTAGTGGTCATGCTGGAGTCCCAAACCAGGCCCATATGGCTGGTTTCCAGCTATATGGCTCATGACCACGAGGAACCTCCCCCGCATCAACTCCTGCGCAAAACCATCAAGGAAGCAAATGAGCGGAGGATCACAGCGATTGTCGGCGCAGACGCAAACGCTCATCATACGATCTGGGGAAGTACGGACGTAAACGAAAGGGGTGAGTCTTTATTCGAATTTATTGTTAGCACTAACCTCTGGATTTGTAATGTGGGAAATGAACCCACATTTATGAATGCGGTGAGGCGAGAGGTTCTCGACATCACTCTCGTCACTGAACGGGATGCTCATGCTATTAGAAGCTGGAGAGTATCCAACGACCCTTCTATGTCCGATCACCGGTACATCGAGTTTGAGCTCGATATACAGAAACCGGTATGTTCACCATACAGGAATAGGAGGAAAACAAACTGGGACAAATACAGGAAAGCCCTAGAACATGCGCTCCCCGGTGGGGAGCCTCCCATGCTCCACTCCAGGAAGGAGGTGGACAAGGTGGTGATTACCCTCACCAAGGCGTGTAACGAGGCAACGCGGACTTCGTGTCCCATCAGGAGGCCTAGGGGGAAACCTAAACCTCCATGGTGGTCAACGGAGATCATGGCCGCAAGGAAAGAATGCCGCAAGATGTTCAATAAGGCAAAGCGTACTGATGATTGGTCATCATATAAGGAAAGCCTTAGGAACTTCAAAAAACTAGTAAGGACAGCCAGACGCTCCTCCTGGGAGAACTTTTGCAGTAGGGTGGAGGAAGTATCGGAGACTAGCCGTCTACGTAAGGTCCTTTCGACGTCCCCGATTACCCCTAGTCTCCTGTTAAAAGACAACGGGGAATGGACCTCTTCGGGTTTGGAAACTTTGGAGCTGCTGACCGAAACTCACTTCCCCGGTTGCTCCTCAGAGCAAGCGGTTGAGTCGGTAGTCGCTACCATCCCCAATGAACTCGCCCAGAAAATCCTCAGTAGGAGAAAATTGGAATGGGCTATAAAAAGCTTCAAGCCTTTCAAATCCCCAGGCTTGGACGACATCATACCAGCTGAGCTTCAGGAAGCCTCGGAGATAATTATTCCCTGGCTGTTGGCTATTTACAGTGCCTGTCTCAACCTGGTCTATATTCCCAAGACCTGGACTGAAGTCAAGGTTGTCTACATTCCCAAGGGGGGGAAGGTCTCACACTGCAGGCCCAAAGACTTCAGGCCTATTAGTCTTTCTTCCTTTCTTCTTAAAACGCTAGAAAGACTGATCGATATACATATAAGAGGGTATGTAAATCCGGCGAGATTATCACCCTCGCAGCACGCTTACACCAAGGGCAAATCCACCGAAACGGCCCTGCATACCCTAGTTGATCACATTGAGAGGGCCATGCTGTACAAGGAGTACACACTGGCGGCCTTCTTGGACATCGAGGGAGCGTTCAATAATGTCAGACCTGAAGCAGTCGCGGGAGCCATGAGGGGTCTTGATCTGGACGAATCAATCATTGCGTTGATCAATCAGATGTTGTGTGGCAGGATTGTCAACTCGGTTCTTGGGGCATCTTCCATCAGAAGACATGTGTACAGGGGCACCCCCCAGGGAGGGGTCCTGTCGCCGCTTCTGTGGAACCTGACCCTGAATGATCTCCTCCTGGATCTTGACCGCTCGGGCTGCTGCGTAGTTGCGTATGCGGACGACATTGTCATTTCAGTATCAGGCAAATACCTGAATACGCTGTCGGAGGTGTTACAACAGGCCCTAAACAAGCTTACGGTATGGAGTGTTAATAGTGGCTTGTGTGTTAACCCGAATAAAACGGAACTTGTACTATTCTCCAGGAAGTACAAGATTCCCTCTTTTAATACACCACTCCTTGGTGGAGTGAGGTTGGAACTCACGGACGAGGTAAAATATCTTGGTCTCGTTATGGACAGGAAGCTGAATTGGAAAGCCAACATTGCTGAAAGAGTACGTAAGGCTACAATAGCCTTGTACTCATGCAAAAGTGCAATCGGCAAAAGATGGGGCTTAGAACCACGCATTGTCCACTGGCTCTTCGTGACAGTGATCAGGCCGATACTGGTATACGGTGTGCTAGTGTGGTGGCCCGCCCTAGAGAGGGCATGCCACCAGAATGCGCTGGATAGGATCCAAAGAATGGCTTCTGTCCTGATCACGGGTGCTCTCAGGACAACTCCCACCAAAGCCCTGAATGTCATCCTCCATCTCCTTCCAATGGAACTATTTGGTAAGCAAACTGCTGCCTCCATTGCTGCTAGGCTCAATTCTATACATCGCTGGGCACGCATGGATTATGGTCATTCAAAAATCCTTAGCACTTGTACCCAAGGTTTAGACTATGTTATTCCAAACCCATGTTTCGATATTAAATTCGACTCGCTTATTCCAGCGAGACATGAGTGGGGGGAAGAACTTCTTAGCAAAGCAAATTCGGTGAAGATATTCACCGATGGCTCAAAGCTGAAGGGCAGAGTTGGAGGTGGAATATACTCGGAGCAACTGAGCCTCGAAGCGTCATTTCGGCTGCCAGACCACAGCAGCGTAATTCAGGCGGAGGTCATGGCTATCACGGAAGCCCTCTTATGGCTGCAGGAGAATATGTCTCCTTCCGGGGGTATTTCTATCTTTACTGACAGCCAGGCTGCAATTAAATCACTAACGGGTGTGTATACGACATCAAAGGTGGTTGCGGACTGCCGCTCTCTGCTTAATCAAGTAGCGGAGGGGGGGGTTAATATTAGTATAATTTGGGTACCAGGACATAGTGATGTCCCGGGAAATATTAGAGCGGATGAGCTAGCCAGGCAGGGAACGACCCTTCCAGAAAGGGATATCATCCGGCGGATAGGGGCACCGCTCGCCTCCTGTAAAGCAGAGATTGTACGATCGTACTTAAGGATTGCCGAAAATAGGTGGAGAAACGAGAATACTTGTGTGACCACCAGGCAGATCTGGCCAACATTTGACCATAATAGGTCAAAGAACCTGATTACTCTCAGGAGGGAGGCCATTAGTAACGTCGTGGCGGTAATTACGGGGCATTGCCTTGTGGGCAAACATGCCAACAGACTAGGCGTTACCTCCAACGACTTCTGCAGAAGTTGTCAAAATGAGGAGGAGGAGGAAAGCATAACCCATCTCCTGTGCCAATGCCCAGCACTATCTATGTGCAGAAACCGATATCTGGGCGCTTATTTCTTTGATGACTTGTCGGATCTGAGTTCAAAGAACGTCAGAGACATTGAACACTTCATCAAAGGCACGAAGTGGTTCAAGGTTGGCTAGTTTTCTGGGAAAAGCCCTCGTGTGGTATCACAATGGGCCCTTGTGGCCTAAGTGTGCCGTCAGGCAGCCACGGCAACCTAACCTAACCTATGCTGTGATTTTGGGTAAATATTTCATATCGGTGATAGTGAAATGAAAAAAGTGCATTTAAGGGAGTAAATACAATTACACGGGCAAAAATTGCGCATTAGAAATCAAAAAAAATAATAGAAGTTATTAGATCCGTTTGTTGATCCAAAAACCTGTGGCGCCTCATGGCGTTCTGAGAATAGTCAAAAAACGGGTGGCGCACCAGGGCCTGTCGGTTCAAAGAACAGCTTAGCAAAAATGAGAACTGACATCTGGCCTTTTGCACAAAAATTCTAAAATAAAGAACCAATGTTTTTGATAAGCTCCACATCTAAATACTGAAATTAACTTCTTGCGCCTGATACAAGAGTTAATTCCACTTTAAATACCGTGTCTGTTAACAGTTAAAGTGATATTCATCATAAGCCCTGAGTTTACCCTGGATTTTAATTGGCTTAAATTCGGGGCGTCACAGCACTGTGGGGCCATAGGGTTGTCAACGAACAAACCTATATATAATTGAGCGGCTCATATCTCAGTCGTCCGCCAATTTGACAACCGGCCTTCCTCAGTGAGACGAGAGAATATGTATGTAGCGTTAACCTTTTCGTTCGAACTGCAGAGTAGTTGAATATTATTTGAATTCAAATATCTACTTAACGAAAATGGAGTAAATATTTGGCTTATATCCAATAAATATTAATAAAAAACATTAAAATAGCCAAACATGTTTTTCAATCTTTATTCCTGGTAGATTATAAATATAATAAAGATTTTCCGAAGGCGTTATACGATATGTTATTAATAAATATGAACTAATAAACTAGTGTTCTAGTGTTCTAATTTAAGATTTTGTAAGTAAAGGTTCTTTAGAGCAAAATTTAAAATTTAGATTATTATAGCAGCAATTTTTGTTAATTGTCGTCCTAAATTTTAGTTTCCAGGAAATGTTTATTCACTTTAGTGAAGGCGAAGGATTTAATTTGATGCGATTTACGTACGATTTCTCTGTGATTTATTAAATTTTTTAAAATTCACATAACACAAATGTTCCCTATATCTTTTTATTACTTTTTGCTCGATTATCTGTAAAGCTAATAAGTAAACATTTAATATATAAGAACAAAGTTTCATATTACCCAAGGACTATTTAAACAAGTTACACAGCATATTTTCGTTCTCAACGCTTGTAATTTAAATAATCTATATAAACTTAAAAAAAATTACAAGATCAGGTATGTATTTAACAAAAAATATTCGGAACTTTTTTTGATTAAGGGGGAAATACTTCTAGACTCGTGAGTATAAGTCAATTTTAATGATTTAAGAAAAGAAAGAACGTCTTATTAAATATTTATTAAAATTCAGGTATTGTTTATTGTTACTTTTAACCATTATAACGTATTTTGTTTTCTACAAAATAATTCAAAATGGTAGTGTTATATTCCAAGAAGGCTGCGGCACGAGTTGTAAAAACGGCGTAAGTTCTAGGCTCTGCTGATCTTGATCTGAAACAAACAGGGAAATTTTGTAGTATTATTAATATTCGTGACTCGTATAAAATATTGGACACATTAAAAAAATAATTTAATTTTTTAGTTATTTTCGCAGTACAAAATTATTTATTATATGAGTTTTTAATAGTTCTAAGTTCAAATAGTAAGTAATATTGTTATAAAAATGTCAATAACTTTCTGAGTAATTTGAAAAACATGGTTTTGAAAAAAACGCTTTTAAAGTTTGAATCTATCTACGGGCGGCGGCGAAACGTAGATGAGTTTCGTTCATAGGCGATAACATCAGAAGTATTTTGAATTTAGTTTCAAAACTTTGGAGGCATATTCTTGAGATGTTATACAAACGTTTTATGAAAAAGAAATAATAGTTCGAAGATTCTTTCATAATTATATAAAAATTTCGTATATAAAATTATTTAAAAAAATGTAGTGTAATAAGAATCTCTGAACTTTTTTTGTTTTGTAAAACTGAGACGAAACTTTTGACATGCTTGAAAAATATAATAAAGAACGTATCGGGTTCTGCCGGGAAGCCGCAGATTTTGAATAACGAAATATACTAATTTTCATTATTGTTAAATCGTTGACAGTCGCGATGAAGAAATATAAGGGGAGCAGTTTAATTAAAATAATTTAAGTAGTTTTCAACTTGAAGATCATGAGAACAAATTATTTTTCTAGTTATTTATAAACTACATAATATTTCGAAATTCTGACCATAAAAACAGGTAATGGGAAGTAGAGCTGATTGCAGATTATTAAAAATTTTAAATATTCTTTGAAATGTTTTACTGAAAAATAAATTGTACCAAAAACGGTTGAAATAACAACATTTGTAGTGTTTTGCATCGATTCGGCCCAAGTGTCGGCGATTTTAAAAATTTGCACATGGTTCGCGGTGCTAAACGTCTCCTTTGTGTACAGGCCGTCACTCGTCAGACAAGTGTTTGCAAGAAATTCGCCGATATTTGTGCGTGCGGTGTCGGCTACATAAGGATTCGAGTTTTTTCCTGTTCTGTTGAGATATTTTGCATTCCCGGTAGAGCATCGAGTTTCGGTCGCGTCCAATTAGCAATTCCATTATTCCGACAAGGAACACCAGGACGACTTTTGCAAGAAAAACTTGAGGCGCCGCTGAAGAACATGGTGAGTGGAAGGCGTCACAGGTGACAATTCGGGAAAAATCTGCGATATTTCTCCGAAAATCTGTCATTCTTGAGCGAATAAGTTTAAATTTCATTTGTGGGGCGAGAAAGTAATTCGACTTGAGTAATTAAATAACGAGCACGAGTGTTGTTTATTGCGTTGCGACACTTTGAGGTTAGGGTCAACGGATTAGAAGTTGAGGTGCAGCGTTGAGGGCTCCGCCGGAAGCCGGAACCCTTTTAGCAGCATCCTAAAATTGAGGTGTGATTTTCGCGCCAAGTACTCTATATTATATGTTGTGGGGTGTGGAGCAGATCTATTTAATTAAACTGGTTATTGTAAAATTAACACCACGCTCTGACCAGGCGGTCAAGGTCTATCAATTGAAGATTTGTAGTCGCTTATGCTTGTTGCTTCAAACTCAAGGAATCTTTCGTTCTCACCGGTTCCAATATCTCCAGTTTAAATTGTACATTTTTCATTTTCCACATAGATTTTAATTCTCTTAAAATAGTCCTTGCTCACGAATCCTGCGATTTTATAGCGTTAAGAGTCTGCTCAGTACTCGACTCAGACTTCGCGCCTTTTCTGCCAAAGCAAAAAGTACTTTGCTGTATTTCTGACTAAAAGCAATAAATTCTCGTTTTATATGATCAAAATTGCCATGGAAAACAGAAAGATTTTCCTGTTATGTGCAATGTTAAAAACGTATAGAAAAACGTGAAGATAATTCAAATTTTTAATAAATCGTTCATAAACTAAATTACAGTCCCTTTATAATAGTTCTAAGAATTTATGTTTTTATTTAAAATTAGCCACACCCTCTTAATAGACTTAAAATATTTTAGATATTTTATCCGGTTTTCGTTTCTCCCATTATTAAGAAGAACTTTTAACACTAATTAAATTTTTTTTTTTTAGGTTTAAATTTTATACTATGTATGTTTTCATTTAAATCATTCGCGACGAGCAACACACTGTGTTTGTTATGCTTTTCCGAGCCAAAACGATGCACAAAACATCGTGTGTGTAAGGAAACTAAACTTCAGTTAGATAAATGAAATCTTCAAGTTATTATTAAATTAAATTAGACCCTAAAACGAGTAGCTAAGTTGTGAATGGAAAATGATTAATGTAAACATCAAAAATTGCTTTGCTTCTAGCGATGATCTTCAATAAAATTCCTGTTCTCGAATGGGTTAATTAGATGAGTATTTAATTTTCTTATCCGTATAAGCATTGAATTATATATTTCAATAAAATATTAATAACATATTCAATAAAATTATTTTATTTATTATTATTTTATAATAAAAGGAGGACTAATAAATGCCGTATTGCCTTTTTATTTAGCAAATATGTGTATTTAATTTAAGAAAATTATATCCGCTCTGAACCACCTACTTATTTTAAAAATATGATATTGATATTAAACTTTTTCCATTTTTAAAATTGTTGATAATTGGGTACTTTTTAAAAGTTGGCAACTTTAAAAATTGTATTTATTTTTAATTGTATTGTATCTAGCACGCTTAAAACAAAGTCCTTCAAGTTTGGCATCGAATCTTAAACAATGTATCAGTGAAAATTTGCTTGAACTGAAAAGTTTTCATTGAACAATTTCCATTCAGACGGCGAAACGCGAATGTCCAGAAATACGTTTTAAGGGGACTTTCCTTTTTTGAAAAAAAAAAAAAAATATTTACAAAAAGTATTCTTTAACATCACAGAAATGCTGCCCTAAAACCGTTTTAAGAAATTCGTACAGGAAATAAAGTTATACCTATATTTGTAACCGTACCTATAAGCGTTTTATATGCAAAAATTATATAACAAAAACTTTAAACGCTTTTATCTCCAACTAAATTTGTCAAATTGTCCGCAACTGTAACTTGAAAACTACTCAATTGATTTTAATAATTCAAAATATGTTCGACTCATTATACAAAATATTAGTAACTAAACCTTTAAAAATATCATGTTACATACCCCTATTACAGGGGTAGTTTACCCCTGGAAAAGTTTGTTTTTCTCATTTTCCAGTAAAATGTTTATAAAATGATAAAAATATTAAAAATAAAGTGTTTTTTACAGGGACCGTAAATAACTGTTATTTTTATATTTTTGATGTAAAAAATCAGGTAGTAAGAATTTTTTGATTAGCATAAAACTTATACATGATACCCAACATGACGAGTACTTTACGATGACATGGTCACTTTTAAATTTTATACTTTTATTATAAAAGTCAAACTTAATAATTATTATAGATTTCAATTTCTTTCAATCAAAAATACTAGGTAAAATTAATTGAAAAAGTTTTAGGTCATTAAAGACACTTATTTTTGTTCTTTATTTTCTCAAGCCATTCAAAACTGTTATGGAAAGACTTTGATTTTTTAAATCAAAAATAACTATTAAAAAAGACTTTTATTTTTTTCTGTCTTGTATAAAAATCTTTTTAAGATTTTTATTTTTTCAGTTTTTTATAAAAGTCTGAAGAATTTTATTTATAAAATATAAAAATAAAAGTCTTTGAAGATTTTTATTTTTAAAATATAAAAATAAAAGTCTTTTGCAGAAGATAAACAAAAAAATCATCGCGATTGGGAAGTCACACTATAAAAGCAATCATAATATCTTCTGCAAAAGACTTTTATTTTTATATTTTAACCCTTTATAGCCCCATGTGACATTTCTGTAACAAACCTCAAAAATCCCGCCAGAATACGCACCAAATGTATTTAGTTCATTCAAATCGGCGCCACTTTGCTGTCACATATTATTGAACAATGTAGTATCCACGGAAATCATCATAGACAGCGTAAACTGTTAACAGTTAATCGATTAGAATTTCGCCCGTAATTGAAAGTGACAAGTTGAAATTCGAGCAAATTTTAAATTTTACAAAAAAAATACAAAAAGTGTGTAAAATTGTGTTATTTTCTTGGAAACCTATAGATAAGTGAATGAATATGTTCCTTCCATACCAAATTAGTTTTTTTTGTTTACGTTTAACTCAATTTTACAGTAATGTTGCACTCCCTTAAATGTGAAATAAATAATTAATAATACATATTTTTTTAATTTCTGAGAAATATGTATTTTTTATTTCCCTAAACCTGTCCTTTTTTAACATAATTTTAATGTTTTATGATCTTGGGCTATAAAGGGTTAAAAATAAAAGTCTTCAAAGACTTTTATTTTTATATTTTATAAATAAAATTCTTCAAAGACTTTTATATATAAAAAACTGAAAAAATAAAAATCTTCAAAAGACTTTTATATAAGACAGAAAAAAATTAAAGTTTTTTTTAACAGTTATTTTTAATTTAAAAAATAAAAGTCCATTGTAAATCATAATTTTTAACAAAAACCAAAAAATAAAAATCGTTCATAACAGTTTTAAAAGATTTAAACTAATAGTAGGCGAAGATTATAGTTAAAAATAACTTAAAATATTTTTGGTGAAATATAATTGGTTCATTTTGTCTTAAATCATATAAGTTTCAAAGTAATAATTAATTTTAGATTTTTTATATATGTATAACTTATAACAGTTACGATCCCTGGTTTTTTAGGTTTAGTTACTAGTATTTATTCTTATGAATAGAATCTCGTTGACGTTTTTGCTCTATGTGCTACAGAAAGTCCTAGAGAAATACGGGCGTTTTAAAAGTGACGCCCTCTACAGTGTAGTTTCTTTTTTCAAAAATGAAACGAAAAGTCCCCTTAATTTCCAAAATAATAATTCATAAAATGTTACGTTTAAAGGGTGTAATGAAAAACGTATTAATTATAAATTTTGATGGGTTTATGTCATTTAAATTGAAAAATGCTTCTCGTAAGAATTCAAACTCTCAGCTAAAATCTTTTAAAAGTTCAAGCAAGAAAGAGTGAAAAGTACATCGTTTTCTTCAAGGCATTTTGTTCTGGACGAGTAGTCCATTATATGTATATATAGTATGTGCAGTGTTTAAAGCCCATTCCGCCGAAACACAGAAAAAATAAGAGCTTCGTTCGTTCTAGATAATCTTGATAAATATTTTTGAACAATCAAAAACATCGACAATTTTTTTATGTAAGGTCTATACACAACCTAATTTAAAGTTGTGGGTATTAATATAAGGGAGAAGCAAAGAAAAGTTAAAATTGGTATCTTTATCCATAATGGAGAAATGCTGCGAAAATTCTCTTATAACTTTCTGACCTCCCATTGGGAATATAAATTACACAGGCCTGCTATGGCTATAGTTTTCCTCTTACAAAACAAAGTGGTAATTTCGATATTATTTATTCCGTAGATCATGAAATCACAAACGAAAAAGTACTATCACCTCATGTTTTTGAAAAAAAGAAAAAAATTTTGAAAAGTACAAAATTAGCCCATTGTAAACAGTCACTGTTAAGGTTTCAAAAACAACTGTGCATCAACGTCATCAGGTGTTTGTATCGTTAGGCGTTTTTTGTACTCTTACCCATAACTCAGAAATCTTAGACAAATGGTCTTGGAGTTGACTATCTGCATATAGCCAAATTGCTTAGAGTGCAAAGGGTTATATAAAAAAAAATGTATGTATTAAAAAGTTGTTAATATTCAGAGATCATTAGTGAAATATCTTGTATAGATACCTACATAGTAACAAGTCGCGAAGTCCATGGTGTTGGCTTATAAGAGTCAGATCCAATACATCAATTCCAGCAAAAGATAAAAAAATTTAAAATTAAAACGTTTGTGACTTGTGTCCGTCCTAAATTTTATAACAATTTTAAATACTTTTACAGTCTGCTGGTGACGTAAATATGGAAAATCAAAACAATTCGAATGAAAATATGGCAGCAGACGAAATGACGTCCAGAGACTACTACTTTGACTCATATGCCCACTTTGGTATTCACGAAGAAATGCTTAAAGATGAAGTCAGAACTCTAACGTATCGAAACGCAATGTACCACAACAAGCACTTGTTCAAAGGAAAAGTAAGAATCATATAAGCCCTAATATAACGAACGATATTATCTTGCTATTATTATTTTCGTTTCAGATCGTACTGGATGTGGGTTGTGGAACTGGGATTCTGTCAATGTTTGCAGCTAAAGCTGGCGCCTCAAAGGTTATTGCAGTTGATTGTTCCAACATAGTTGATTATGCACGGCAGGTCATTATTGATAATAATATGACTGAAGTTATATCCGTTGTTAAGGGGAAAGTTGAAGAAGTTGAGTTGCCGGATGGGATTCAGAAAGTGGATATTATCATTTCAGAATGGATGGGGTAAGTTATTTTGAGAATTTTTATCATCTTATAGGTTTATTTAAATTATAAGCATCTTCAAAGAAAATGCAGGCTGAAAATGTGAGATTTTGTGCCCCATATGACACATGACAGGTAAAAATGTAGTAGTTGGCTACATTGTCTGATTTGTATCTGTTTTTCGCTCTGAAACCGCATATTTACATGTAGTTAGAAATCAAATGTTGTTCAAATCAATTATTAATGCACTGTTTTCTTGTTATTTTTATCTGAAGTTGTAATTTTTTACAATGTTCCTTCTTAAAGATTACACATTTTGCTTTATATTCTATATATTATTATATATTGCCATTTGTGACGCCATTAAGCGATTCATACCATTTAAGTATATTTTCTCAAACTTGTGTATTATAATAGAGGAAAAATTTAATTCGAAAATATTACAAATAATATAAGAAATATACATACTATATATTGACTATTATACATTATGCTTCGTTATTCTAAAACTAAACTGAGCTAAGGAAGTGCTCGGAGTCCCTGCTTGTGTAGATATGACCCCCCAGAATGAGAAAATCGATAATATTTCTGAAAAATTTGTAAAATTAAAGAAAATTTATCTAAAAATATTGCAGCACTATACTTAAGATCCGAGGCAGAATATCCATTACAAGTCCTGAATATGCACTGCAATTCCTGCAAACTAATCCCGTCCTCACTGACATGATTTTTAATTGTCTGGTAAACGACTAATTGCTTGTCATCCAAACCAACACCAGCATGACTCTGTTGAATTAAGACATCATTTTCTCCCAATTTCTGTTAAGGAAAGTAATTTTTTAATTGCATTATTATACCAGCGTAAACCATACCTTCGAAAATTTCTCAGCATTGTATCTTGTGTTTAGAACCTCCAACAAATGGGTTGTTAACTCATTAACGTCTCTAACAGGCGAAATGTTAATGATCATTAATGTCTTCTTGCCTGAATAATGATAAATCCTTGCATATACGCGTGCGTAAGTATTGAGCATTACATTCAATGATGATATGTTTTCCTCTTCTCCGATCCAATGATGAGCGTCAATTTGTCCAGTGTGATCCTCAAGAAGATATGTGACCTTTGTTGAAGAGATTTCGATACTTCTAATGATAGCAATGCAAGTAATCATTTCAAAGGTCATACCCCACATTGAAAATGAGTTGTCCGATACTTCTTGCAGTTGCTTTATAACGATGGGGGCCACACCCTAAAATTCGTAGTAAATATTTTAGAATAAAAGACTATGTACACCGACAAAGACGTATTTGAAAATTTTAGTGTTTTAAAAAATCATATCGGTTTTACCGTAGCTTTCAGCACTTTTATTTGCGTGAAACGTACGCTAACTATTTTTATGGATGCACAAATGTTGTCTATGCTGCACGCATTTAAACACCCAGTATTGATCACAAAAAAAAATCGATTGAGTTCAAATTTTTGTTACCGGATTGTTACATACAGATCTAATTTTTATCATACCCGTTTTTTTTTTTTAATATGATCTATATTTATACCACCAATTAAGCTCTGAAATCCTTTTATCGGTCTTAAAAAGTGCTGGTATAAAACAAAACTTGATCGAATTTTAAAATACTACATGTAAAATATATAAATTATTTATATTTTTTTATTAACTTATTTAACTAAATAATATTCATTAAAATATATTTTATATTTGAGTTATTCGATATTATTTTTGGCGGTTGAAAATTTTAGATTCAAAGCGATTTTCATGAAAATTAGTTTTGGGGAATGTCGATTTCAAATCCGCTATCCAAATTTAGAAGTTCAATATGGTGACCAACATTTCTCGATTTCAGCGGATTTTAACAAAAATTAGCACAATGATTATTTTGATGCCATTAATTTTGAATATTATAAAAAATTTACAAATCCAATATGACGACCAAAATGTCCCGATTTCAAAGGATTTGAGTGGAAATTGGTAACATGATTATTTTGAGGGCACATATTATCAACATTTTTAAATCCAAGATGGCGAGTCCGAAATGGCGACCAAAGTTTTTGAAATTCAACTGATTTTTATGAAAATTATTTATTATTATTTGTTGAATTGGTTGAAATTGTTCATATCCGACGGGTTTTGATACTAAAAACATCATGGGAGCTACTGGTTTCGATAAAATAACAAATTTTATAAATTCAACATAACGGATCCAATATGGCGACGAACATTTCTCGCAATTTGATGGATTTTATCGAGAATCTGTTAAAAAATGTTAACGAGGCAGTCAGTTTCGAATCTGCTATCGAAATTTGGAAATTTAAGATGGCGGAACAAAATTTCTATAATTCAAGGGAATTAGTACAAAAGGGATTTCGGAGGCTGTAATTTCGAATCTACTATGTGTACATAAATATTTCGAGATTCAAGATGACGGATCCAATATGGCGAAAAAAGTTCGCTTATTTCGGATTTGCTATTGGAATTTTGAAGTGCAATACAACGCATTCAAGCCATAAGTATTAAAAAAAACATACTTACGAACCTTAACAAGTTACGGATCCTTGCTTCTAGAAACAAGTTTCAAAACTATCGGGTATATTTTTTATTTGCTTAAAGTAAAATAAAACACATTAATGCATATAAAAAAAAGTCTGTAATCTTTCAGCTTTATAACAATAGTATTTTCTTTGCGTATGCATTAATAGAGAAAACTAGAGATCAATTACAAATGAGGTACGCATTTTCCCTATACGAATCATAAGTATTTTGGATAATTATTTAGGATTGGGGCTCCAGACCAAATTCACTTCAAATATGTTATCAATAATAATGAAGTATCATAATGTCGACAATAAAGGCTATAGCGGGATAAGGTGGTGAAAATTGCCCCCAGCGGAATCGCTACGACGGGTGGCGCTTTCGATAGGTTGTGTCAAAAGATGCCTCCATGCCAGTTTTTAGCCCTCTAAGTCTACAGTCACCGGTAAAATCGGTTTCGACCCATTTCTTCGAAAATAAATTCTTACGACCGCAGTTTTTATCCAAAAATTCTGAAAATTTCCACAAACCTTTATTTTTATGTTACCAATAATCGTGGATTTTTATAGATTTTTACCTTTAAAATTGGGCTCAAGAGAGCCATTTTAATTTTTCAAATTATTTCTAGGTTAGGAACCCTATTTTTCGCCAAGTTTTAAACCATTGTTTTTTAAGTCTTTTTTTCCGTTCTTTCGAATGGCGGACTCAAAATATCGAATTTCAGGGTGCGTCATTCCGAAAAATCGAAAAAACCGTTTTTTTTTGCATTTTGTCCACTTATTTAAGGCATAACCTCAAAATTCAAGGGCGCAATACTTACCCATACAACCAAAAATAGTCCAGGACTTATTTTCAGTTGAAAACATGATTGCAGGATCGATTTTTATCTTTTAAAAATCGAAAAAGCTATTTTTTTCGGTATTTTAACCATTTACTTGATATATAACCTTGAAATTAAAGAACGCAATGCTCACCCATATGACCACACACACTCTAGGACTTATTTTTAGGTGAAAACATTCTTTTAGTATCGATTGTTACGTCTCAAAACTCAAAAAAACTAAGTTTTTTGTCATTTTTACCATATATTTAAAGCATAACCACAAAAAGGCCTAATACTTGCCGATACGACAACGTTCAAGGACTCATTCTTAAGTAGGAAAATGATTGCAATATCGACTAGGATCTTAACAAACATGAAACAGAGGGAAACTTTATATATAGAATTATTAATTTATTTTCATGAAATAAGGATATATTTTCAATCTAGGCTGGAATAACGTTTATATATAATGATACAAAAAAACCAGTCCAATTTCTATCAAAATATAAAAGAATTTATATATTATTAAATATATAAGTAATAAAAACATAGTTATAACAGTATGTATTTAATAAAAAATAATAATGTTTTATTCTGCAGTAAAAAACGTCTCCACATTCTCAATCTTCGTCATTATCTTCTTCTATGACTGGCTTAATATCTGAAGTTGAAAATATTTCAGAGAGAATCTTAGATGGTCTAATAATCTTTGATTTATATCTAGCATTAGCTAGATAATAAATGACAGCAGCAATATGGGAGCAAGAGCCGACAGTACTTAACCCATTAGCACAGTCACAGCTATAGCGCAAAATACCACTGTAGCCAATAGAATTGGGTTTTTACTCAATATCATTTGTAGGTCCATTCAATAATTTGTTGAGATCTTCGCATTCCTCCCTTTTAGGGAGGAGAATTTGAAAACTTCTTCCGAACATTAAATATCATCCGCCAGCATATTGAATATAATGAACTATTTTTAGTTTTAGTAGTGAATAAGAAAAACATTAATTGAGCAAATTGATTTATCTGATTATTAAATAGTTAAATAATCGAATGGGAATATCAAGGTGCTACCCATTGCGTGCTCTCGGCCGAATACTTGTGCTAAGCCGTATGGCTAAATAGGAAACGCTAACATTCTCTTGGTTCGAATGATCTGTTGCATGAGTCTAATGCTTTAAATGCAAAATGTAATACGACACTAAGAGAGAATATAACATCACACGACATGAAAAAAAATGTTTGAAAGATATCTATCCTTGGCAAAAAATATCCCGGGTACCGGAGAACGCTATCATTTTAGCTGTTGAGTTTACGTCTCAAATAAATATTGGAAAAGGGAATTTTGATTTTTGATACTAGTAAAACCCGCTTAAATGCACATCCAATTTGTCAGAAAATTTCGTGCATTTAAACGGTTTGTGCATTTAAACGTTTTTAAGATAAATGCACATGTTGTGCATTTAAGAAAGCTCGGATTACTTTTTTTCAGTTTGGTTAATTACACACATAGCGTTCTGTTTTCGTCTTTACTTTACAAATTTTACCAAAATTAAACACTTACAATCCGCAATTTACAAAGTCCACCCGCCAACTCAAAAAGACTGAAATGTCAAAGCAAAGACTAACGAGAACGTGTTCTTCTTCTTCTTTGCCTTTAAATGGTAACCACCGAGGGGACAATGTAAAAGTACTACACTTCTACAGATCTGTTCATTTAAAATATGTATATTGCATTTATCCGGTTATTTTTTAATTCAAATAGAAAATTCGTGCCTGAACTTAATGTGCAAATAAGAGGTTTGTGTATTTAAGAGGAGTGCAATAATGCGGTCTTTGTTTCTACACATTAATAAGGCAAAAAATTCGGTGCATTCGCATCGTGTGCAATAAAAGGAATTGTGCAGTAAAGCGGGTTGCATTTAAGCGGGTTTTACTGTATTTGATTTTGCAACAATTTTTCCACTTAAGAATGAATCCTTGAACGTTGTCGTATCGGCAAGTATTAGGCCTTTTTGTGGTTATGCTTTAAATATATGGCAAAAATGTCAAAAAACTTTTTTTTTTTTAGTTTTGAGACGTAATAATCGATACTAAAAGAATGTTTTCACCTAAAAATAAGTCCTAGAGTGTGTGTGGTCATATGGGTGAGCATTGCGCTCTTTATTTTCGAGGTTATATATCAAGTAAATGGTTAAAATACCGAAAAAAACAGTTTTTTCGATCTTTAAAACATAAAAATCGATCCTGCAATCATGTTTTCAACTGAAAATGAGTTCTGGACTATTTTTGGTTGTATGGGTAAGTATTGCGCCCTTGAATTTTGAGGTTATGCCTTAAATAAGTGGACAAAATGCAAAAAAAAACGGTTTTTTCGATTTTTCGGAATGACGCACCCTGAAATTCGATATTTTGAGTCCGCCATTCGAAAGAACGGAAAAAAAAACTTAAAAAACAATGGTTTAAAACTTGGCGAAAAATAGGGTTCCTAACCTAGAAATAATTTGAAAAATTAAAATGGCTCTCTTGAGCCCAATTTTAAAGGTAAAAATCTATAAAAATCCACGATTATTGGTAACATAAAAATAAAGGTTTGTGGAAATTTTCAGAATTTTTGGATAAAAACTGCGGCCGTAAGAATTTATTTTCGAAGAAATGGGTCGAAACCGATTTTACCGGTGACTGTAGACTTAGAGGGCTAAAAACTGGCATGGAGGCATCTTTTGACACAACCTATCGAAAGCGCCACCCGTCGTAGCGATTCCGCTGGGGGCAATTTTCACCACCTTATCCCGCTATAGCCTTTGATACTTATGGTTTAAAATGTTGACGAAAGCAGGGTGGGGAAATTTTGAAAATTATTATTATTATTTAATTTGCTGTTACTTTGACTCTCTAAGAAATTTAACGATCTTGTAATGATTGATGCTGAAATCAGTCAAATTTTAAGATTCTAAACCAAATTAATAATTGAGCTTTCACAATATTTAACTACTTACCGAGTTTTTACATGAAAACTACATAATTCACAAATTAAGTACAATATTGCACAAACACATGAATGAAGTATGGGAAAAAAACTATTTTTCGTTTCGATACATGACATCTGACACACTTCATTTTTTTATTGTCTATGATTTCTGACCTTGTAGTTCGGATAGAGGTATCACTTGCACATTCCAGCGATTTAAAACAAAAACTCAAAGGGTTTCTTCGGGGATGGTCCAATTTTACCAGTTACCCAAAATGACTATATAGGGAAGAATATTTCTTCAATAATTCAAATGATTTCAAAGAAAACTAGCATAAACGGGTTTTCAGGTGGAAACAATTTCTAGGATATACCAAGTTAGAGCATTTGAGAATTGTTTAATTAATTTAATTATTTACCAACGCCGGGTGAAATCGGGCAACTCAACTAGTACAAACCATATTCTCAGAGCTACTGTAAGTAAATGTTAATTGTCCAGCTTACTAAGTGTTTTTAGAGCCTTAACTCTTTGGACGAGAAGCACGACACTAACAACAAAAAACACTAATTATCAAATTGGATATTTTTTTTTCTCTTTCTCGGATTCAGATATAAAATATTTTTAGTTACTGATTACGAATATAAACTATATTTTTCTTTTTTAATCATGCAGGATTTTTAAGAAAAGGAGGGCCGAAAGATCTGAATCATATCATAAATCAAATGTATAGCTATTGCTATAATGTGCAAGCTTTCATTTGAATTTTCGTTTTGAGGTCCTTCGACGTTCAATTGTACATATACAATAAATTTTCAGGAATGGTCAAAATGCTCATATCTTAGTTTTTTTTTTTCTCAAAAACAAGATGTGAAGGAACATTTTCTTTTTTGAATTCGCAATATACGGAAAAATTATGTATTTGTAAAGAAATCAAAACAATTATCTCCCTCGCGACATCACGCATTTGATACGATCTTCCCACCTTGAACCGTTGAAAGCAAAACATCTCCTACACGTTGTTATAGTACAAGGGGTTAGGGGTACAAGTTGTTGAGTTTTCGTTTAATTCCACTACGCTGTATGTATGTGCGACTGTGTCATTTATTGCGCCCATGTTGTATAGTAGGAAATGACAAAGAACAATATGTCGAGTAGGCTTTTTGACCCTGAGGGGCTTACCTTAGCTTTCGGCTCCCCTTCAGCGCTGCTGGTCGATGATGTATTGAATCCGTAAGCTTCAACTATAAAAAGGTTAATTTATAAATAAAAATCATGCTTTTTTATACTTACAGCTGTCGTCCATGATTTCCAAATGCTTTTACTTCTTTAAAAAAGTATAAATTGTTTTAAAATAGGAAATATTTGCCAAAAATCTGTGCAATAAACTACTCGATCTGTTATCTCAAATATGTGCACCAAAAACAAATCATCACTGATTTACTTTGCATTTAAAGTGCACTGTTTGCACTGACTTTCACATCGAATCGACAACGTACTACTGATATTTCTAGGTCAATTCAATAAAACATTTTTATAAAGAGCTTTCATTTCAAAAGCCTACAATATAATAATATACAAGTGAGTGTATTCCAACATTTTATCTTTATGTTTTAAACTGATTGTTGTGGTTGTGGTAGGCCTGTAGGTGGTAATCTTATCTCGACAAACATTCTGGACACAAAGGAATTTACAGATTCGCACCCGTTTTCTCGAAAATGTGGGAATATAAAGTGCGCGCTAAACAAAAACAGAGCGCGCGCGTGCACCGAGCCGGAAGTGCATAGTGCATGCCCGCACAAGTTTTCTGAATTTGCGAAATTGTAATCGGGAAATGTATTTAGCAATTTTGGGGAGGCGGGGAGGGAGAAGGGTAATGGCTTTACAAGACTTACGTTATTGAAAATTTTACTTCAGTTTAGACAATTTTTATTCTTCTAATTTTTTGAAAATGGGAGACTCTTGAACCAAAATTCAGTGTATTCGTTAGGAACATTTTTTCATTCATCTTCTAAGTCGTTATCAAAAACAAAAAAAAAAAGTCATAAGTAGAAATATTATCCAGGAAAGTGGAATAATAAAGCTTAAAATTTAGATTTTTCTATCGATTTTTTCCAAACACCAATTTTTTTTTAAAAAACTATCGTAAATTTTGTTATCCTTGAAAAATTATTTTCGTGCTAGTTGTATTAGTTTCACCATTTTCGACATAAACGGCGTACACTACCGTGAGTGTACACATAACAATTTGTTGAAATATATCAAATGTTGTTTAAGGCTAAACTGTAGAATAAAATAAGGTTTAGTCTTACTCTTTAATGCGAGATTATTTCGAAAAGAGAGGGCTACACAACGTAGGATTACTAAAATTTGAACAAGGGGTGCAGTTAAAATGGTATCGACAGTTGAAACTTTAATCTTTTTTATTCGAAACAATTTTTTTTAACCTGGTTGAGCCAATTTTTATATATGTAGTTGAATTGAATATAAAATTCCTACAATTGACACTCAGCTATTTAAAGGCGTTTCGACAACGTCGATTTATTTTAATAACAATTACATAGAAAGTAGCCCAAAATATGAGTAATAACATTTGTAACCTTACTATTAAGTTACTTCAAAAATACACTAAGAAGGTATTTGTTTTTCTACCGTCAAAGTATGCACCCTCTGACTCCGTGAAACTATTTCGCAAAAATATTCGTTTACAATTTTTATCAATTATAGCATTGCTGTCAATAGATTTCATTGCAACACCGAATAGCTCTTCATACTACGCAGTTCATTAACTAATTCCGATGCTGCCAGCTCAGAAAAGTTGCAAGACTTTTGAGATGGAATGCACATAATTTCTGGACCAAAAATCAGACTGTATACAGCCCCAACAATCTTAAACTAAATATTCGATTATAATGTTTTGCTCAAAATTGTTTAACGAATTTTTTCTTTCAGCTACTGCCTGTTTTACGAGAGTATGTTAGATACAGTATTGTTTGCCAGGGACAAATGGCTAAAATCAGATGGTATGATGTTCCCCGACAGAGGGACACTTTTCATAACAGCGATCGAAGATCGCCAGTACAAAGATGAAAAGATCAATTGGTGGGACGATGTCTATGGCTTTGACATGAGTTGCATCCGGAAAGTAGCCATAACAGAGCCCCTCGTCGATGTTGTGGATCCAAAACAAATCGTCTCTACCTCATACATGATAAAGGAAGTTGATCTGTACACTGTTAAGAAAACAGACCTGGAATTCTCCTCCCCCTTCCACCTGGTCGTGAAAAGGAACGACTTCGTTCAGGCCTTAGTAACATATTTCAACATAGAATTCACCAAGTGCCACAAGCGCTTAGGGTTTAGCACATCTCCAGAGGCAGCTTACACGCACTGGAAACAAACAGTGTTCTACTTCGATGATTACATGACTGTGAAAAAGGGTGAAGAGATCTATGGAACTTTCAAGATGAAGCCCAACGAGAGGAACAACAGGGATCTAGACTTCTCGATCGAGGTAACCTTCAAGGGCGAATTATCTCAGATGCACGAGCAGAATCACTATCGGATGCGTTAAAAAGTCCTATTCCTGCGGCAACGACTCATATTTTAGTCCAGTGACGTAATTTCGGTCTCTTTTTTTTATTTCTTTTGAACAGAACTGGATAATCTTCAAGCAGAAAACGTTTTGGTTTTCATTTCCAAGTGCGAGAAACTTGTAATATACGATATTTTGTGACTTTTGCCTAAAAAATGGTTATGTGCTAAGTGGTGCGCCTGACTTCATGTATTCGCGAGTCGGTTCGGCTCATTTTTTTTTTTTTTTTTTGATTTATACGAACTGACTAGTGTTAGAACGTAAGGATTGTATTGTTTGTATGGACCGATGTTTTGCATGACTATCTCAGCACCTACCGGAACATGTTTCCAAGAATCTACTACTAGTGCGTTAGAGTAAAAATTATCCAACCCAAATGTGCAAAACTATTATATTAAATATATAATATTAATAAATGATTATCCTCTTTGTTTGACTGAAAATTGGCGTTTTCAATTGGTTTTTTCAGCTTTTTATTGGGATGCCATACCCAAAGGATCCATAAAATAAATAAATTTATCATCATGACGTGAAACTCATTATAAAATGGGATATATTTCACTTGAGCTAAAACACGTTACTTTAAGTAAAAACAGTAGGTCTAGGAACTAGGTCAAGGAAATAATTTTGTTACCTTCGATTACCCACAATTGTTTAACAGAAAATTTTTAAAAATCGTAGCAAAAGAGGATTTATTCCGGATTTTTGTGTTTGTCAAGAAAACTAGGCCTAGATGCCGTATTAAGCAAATTTGTTTTTTCACTTTTGATTAACGAAAGTTCCTTAAAAGACTACATTTTATTATTAAAAATCATAGGAAATGAGTACATATTCCAAGTTTTTTGTGTGTGTCTACTTGCTTGAACTGTAAAAAATCTAGGCCTAGAAGTCGAATTAAGAAAATTCGTTTTTTTCACCTTGGATTAGACAAAGCTAAGAAAATTATGAAATATCGTAGGAGAGACTTTATTCCGGGTTTTCTGTTTGTCTACTTGAGCTAAAATAAGTTAATTTACGCCAAAGAAACTAGGCCTAGCAGCCGTATTAAGGAAATTTTTTTTTTCACCTTTGATGAGTCAAAACTGCTTAACAGAAACTTATAAAAAATCGTAGGTAAAGGGGATTTACTTGAATTAAAATGTATTTTGTTATTTTCTACTTTTTTGCTACTGACAAAGCTCAAATACGATGTCGTGTCAATTTAAGGCTGCGTTCTTTAACGTCGTCTGCATGCATACTGCTTTTATCAAGCGTTCTCATTTGCAAACTGCAGATGTCCTAAGTTCACTAACGTCATCTGCTGCAATTTTTGTCCGCAACTTGAGCAGACTTCGCAGTACTTTGAAATGTCATGCAGACGGTTGCAGTTGCAATTTGACAACAGTCAATTTTTAAGTTCAACACGTTAATTGACGATCAATTTGACGTTCCCGAACACAGCCTAAATGTTTAACCCTTTGCCTTAAAACAACGTGTGGGAGACATGATCATACTTCTGTGCCTAAAATGAGAACCTCGTATTAGACACGTGATGACTGCTTCTGGTTACAATGCATAAGAAAAGCTTTCATCGAAAGTGGCACACGCAATCGTCGCTCGATTCATAAGGCAAGGGGTTAATTGAATAGATCACGATCAGTTTTTTTGGTTGCACTCCTCATATTTGCAATAGTGTTGATTGCTAAGGATTTAGGATATTCATAGAGATAAATAAGAATAATTACACATTATTTTATTAATAAAACAAACACATTCGAAATTTTAAAACAGTCTTTAACAGAGTCTGTAAAGCATTTTTCGCTGCATACGATGTTGTAGTTCGCCGCGACGAATCATAGCGTGAATTACTTTGAGAATTGCGCGCTCTGGATATTTCTGTCTTAAAAAATCCTGTAAAGCCACCAATATATAATTAAAAATGACCAAACAATTATCAAGAAATACCCACCTGAATTATATTTTGTTCGGATACTTGGGATCCGATTGCGAAACGCCGCTTAAGTTGTTTTTCGATGCGATTGAGAGTTTCTTGGTCCTCTTCGGTGGTGAAACCCTCTGCTCCAGCCAAACTGCCGCTCATGGCAGCGTCTAGGGTAGAAACTTGGAACAATCTCATGGCTTCACTGATGTGGACCTCTGTGGCGAAGGGCTGCAGTTGCATTTTAGCAAGGGACTCCGCTATGCGTATAATAGCCTCCAACTGCCTCACTGTAATGGGAATATTTAGCCGTTTATCGGCGGCTTTTTCCTGCATATTGGCCCCATTTCGCATCAACACGTACTGGCTCTTCAATTTCTCAGCGGCTTCAGCACTTAGCCTGGGACCGCAGGAGATCCGACAGTAGTGGACGTACTTCTTGAAAACAGAAAGAGGTATTTCACCCTCGGGAGCATCTGCCGCTGCTCGGTTGGCGTTGAGATGAACATTAATAATGTGCTTGGCTAATGTAACGTCCCTTGCCTCGTCGTGAACGTCCTTCACTATAAAAATCATATCGAAACGCGATAATATTGTTGGCATAAAATCTATGTTGTCTTCTCCCTTTGTGTCGTCCCACCGCCCATAGATGGAATTGGCGGCGGCCAAGACCGAGCAGCGGGAGTTGAGGGTTGTTGTGATGCCCGCTTTAGCAATGGAAATTGTTTGCTGCTCCATGGCTTCGTGGATGGCCACTCGATCATCTTCGCGCATTTTGTCGAATTCATCGATGCAAACCACTCCGCCATCGGCCAAAACCATTGCACCTCCCTCCATTACGAAATTGCGCTAAAAGTACAATTAAATTTATTTATTTTTTATTGTGAAGGACGTTTTCAAAAATCTCCTGTAACCTATACTAAATAATAAAATCCGAGAGTTTTCCTATAAGTTTCGGTGTTTGGAAATTTAATCTGCTAGTTTGCTAGTTTTGAGAATTGGTTTCTGTTCTGCCAGAACTCTTAAATTCCTTGTCTAATCTCTGCGAAATATAGTAAACATATATAGGGTTTTTCGTCGCAAAGAATGGGCTAATTTATATCTTGTAGAGCTAATATGGGAACAGACTTACTGGGCTATTGGAATATTGTTTTTCAGTTGATTCGAAAACCAGTATACTAAAATACCTTGCATTTTCTATTTAAAAAGATGCTTGGCTTGCGATGCGATTTTAACTCATTAGGATTAGGTGGGTTGTCCCTTCCCTTTAAGCTATCTAAAGCTTGTTAAGCATGTGGGATATTTTTAAGCAATCTCAAAATGAATGATCAATTTCAAAAGATTTCCGATTAAACTGTTATACCTACAAAACTTTTATTGGTGATTTTTAATCTGCCATTGTAATAAGGATTGTAAACATGGAATATTTAATATCCATCCCGAATCTTTATTACTTCAAGATGGCAAATCCAAAATTACAATAATTCTCAATTTTAGCGAACTCCCATAGGATAGGATGTGTAGCAATTTTCAAGTATTTATTTAAACTTTAATCGATTATATACTAAAAATAAAAACTTTTCGAAGACGGACTTTATATAGTGCATTTTCGTTTTCGTATTTATATATTATGTGCTTAACAATAAACTTACCGATGAAGGATCTCTCATTACTGAGGCTGTCAGCCCAGCCGCACTTGAGCCTTTTCCAGAGGTGTAGACTCCGATGGGTGATACTTTCTCAACGAATTTTAATAGCTGAGATTTGGCTGTGCCAGGATCACCCAAAAGGAGGATATTAATGTCCCCTCTCCGGGCAAGTCCATCAGGTAGTCTCTTTCGAGCTCCGCCAAATAGAAGGCAAGTAATCGCCTTCTTGATGTCGACCGATCCATAAATACTCGGAGCCAGGCTCTTTGCCAATCTATCGTAAATGTCCGGGGTGGCTGCCATTCGTCTAAATTGCTCCTCCTCCTCAGTAGAAATGCTCGTATAACGGGAAATGGCACCACAACCTTCTGTATCGACAGTTATTCCTACAGCCCTCATATACGGCATTCGGACCCCAATTATAGCCTTTTCACGGCCATCCTGGCGACTCGGTTTTCCGACCCTTCGAATCGAGTAGATCCCGTGAACCAGGACACGATTCCCTGGGACAACACGATCACATAAAGATCGGTCGCAAAATAATTGCATGTGACGAGGAATTTCTCCCTGCGGAACAAAATCGGGCAATTCCTGCAGTTTTAGTACTTGGAAGTCAACGCATTTGCACTTGTCGGGCATTATGAAGTAGGGATCCAATGGGCAATTCGGTCGACCTGCTTGCTCCCTATGAATTAAATGATATGAAAAATATGAAAATATTTTGCACCAGGAGTATTAATTAAATAATTGAGCAGAGAAATTTGACTACTAATTAGAATATTGTCTAAAAAGTTTCCAATCCTAATGTAACAATTCTGATTTCACGGCAGTTAAAAATTATTTTCGAATTCTTTTTTAGTTTCGAGACATTGTTGTGTTGACATACTTTATGATGGAAATCATCCCGGCTTTATTTATTAAATGATGGTACTTTTTCTAAAACTCAAAAGGGCCTAGATAAAATTAATGAACTGGCCAATTTTTAGATTTAAGCTAAAATCAGCATTTAACATGTGCAGAATATGTTTCTGACTTTATTATAGAATTCAGTAGTACCTATCCTGTTTATACGATCTTTTGCCAGAGATTATGAAGGATATTTTGTACAATAAAATTATCCATGTGTCAATTCAACTACAGGTAATGTAAAAAGTAGCTAGCTTCTAGATTTTAGTTTTGTACCATACAACGAACTTTGTAAAACTGAGCTCACTGCCGAATTTGTAGCTTAAATGTACTATTGTTGCTTTGATTTTATATCTATATTTTAGTATCCTCCTTAAGGCTGTGCAGTAACGCTCCATTCTGACCACACTTAAGTTGGTGGGTTGAGAGAAAATAAAGGGGGAAAAATTGAAAGGAATATAGAACATAAACATTGGACCAGGGATGAACCAGCTTTACATAAAGCCAAATCCAGGTCGAAGTTGTTACTCCAACTACCTGGATGGATGATTATCCTACTTAAATATTTACAATATCTAATAAGCCATTTTTGGAATCGGTGCAGCCAAGACAAGTTTATAAACCTACACTAATTTCAATAACTTGCCTTGTCTGGCACCGACTTTAAATTTAAATGGGACCACCCTCGAAAGCCTACTCAATAAAAAAAAAAGAATCAAATCGGTTCACAATCAGTGAAGATATCGCGTAACATACCCCAAAAAAAAAAATTCGAATTGAGAACCTCCTCCCTTTTTTTAAGTCGGTTAAAAATTGACGAGAAAAATAAACTTATGCAGATAAATATGCAAACTGGAACAGAAGTAGATATAAAAAGTAAAACAATAGAACACGTAAGAAGCATCAAATACTTAGAAGTTATAGTTGACACAGATTCGAAATAAAATGGATACCTTGACTGCAATCACTGCATACAATACTATGATAAAACCTGTTTCGGACAATATTATATACGTGCTGCACGATAAGTCATTTATAAACTCTTCAAAAACTACAAAACAAACAGTATCGTAATATCTTGGGATGCACCAGACTTACACCTATCAGGGTCATGCTTGACACCTTTCAATGATTAAATATAAAACAAGGGTTGGAACTAAACACACTCGTAACTATCTTTAAGTTGAAAAAAGGAGTTGCCCCTTGATATCTGATAAAGATCAAACATGTGGGAAATTTGCAAGCGTACCAACTACGAAACGATCAAAGATGCATGCTCAAAATACTATTTCTCATAAGGAACTCCAATTGTTTAACCCGTTGATATCGTTCCTACATTTATAAAAAGTGCCAAGAGCGATATATTGCTGCTCGAATTTTGTACATCATAAAAAAATCAAATTTGTATTACAAAAAGAACATAAATATTTAATGCATCTACGTTTCTTCTACCCATTTGGTTTCAAATATCTTAAAGGATGTAATAGTTCTACCAGGGTTGTAAAAATTTCAAAAATTGCTCAAGCAATGAGCTGTTTCTGAGTTAAAAATTAGCAGCAGCGTAGTTTTTTTTTTTTTTTTTTGCAGAATACAATAAATAAAATCCTTTTAAAAGCGAATTTCGTTATCATATTTTGAGAAAGTGCTTTTTTATGTATTTTAATTTTTTTTTAAATTTTATTAGTAATAAAGGAAACTTAGTATGTTATTAGTATTGCGTAAAAAAGTTATGAATGTTAGATCCAAATTCACTGCAATACATATTTCTTCATCATAATCATGCATTTTTTGGCATTTATCGAAGAAAATGTCTCTTGACACTCAAAAGGTTAATATGACGTTAAAAATGATAATTTTTTAAAAATATATTTTGTTGTTTTTATAGAGTATTATAATATACAAGTAAGGTCATACGTAGTATACTACTACTTTGGGGTCTAAATTGTCTCGTCTGCACTTTTTAATCATCATGCACAATAGTTCTTAAGGTGGTTTTTGAAATTCATTTAGCTAATAACTCGTTTAAATAATAAATATATGTGGTTACAATGGACAACAAATCAATATTCACCATTTTACTAATCAAGACAAAAATATTAAAGATATGATATTCATCTTCAGATAGAAAAAAGTCGACTTACTAGACAGCTCATAACTGAGATTCATCCCTTACTAATTAGAGTATTAAAATTTCTATATTTACGCTACAAATTGAACCTCAACTACAATACTTACGTCGTGCATTTTCTAGGGAGTGAGTTTCCTTCCAGACCTGCTGGAACTTTGAGATTTGGGATAACATTCGCGCACGACCTGCACTGAATGGATATTCTTGTGGCCTTCGCCTTAATTCCGGAGGCCGACACCACGATCCCGGCCACTTTGATTAATTTCGATACACTCTCCGACTTCAACTGACGAATGTTTGCTGGATTCGCCCCGGATGTGATTAGGATTTGGATATCATGGACTTGCTCTTCATGTTCCGGTCGTGGCGCGGTTATTTCGTCGGCAACCTCCCGAGCAGCCTCCTCGAATATATTTAAATGTTCTGTGGGTTGTTTGTGCAGCTTATCCGCGAGAGTCTCATCAAATCCCGCAAGATCTTCAAGTTCCACCTCCAAGAAGTATCGCCCGTGTAAATAATTTCGCTTCAAATTATCTCTGTGGACAAGTAATTTTTAGTTAACTCTGATTATTTCTGAATTCTGGGATGAAGACTTACCTGTATTTGTAATGGAAATTATCTTCATTGAATGTTCTAATGAATTCCTTGTATTTATTTTTGATCGCTTGCATATTAATTTGTCCATCCTGCTGGTTGTCATTCCCAAAATTGTCGGAAAAGAAAATACCAACGTCATCGAAGCCCTCCATTTCTCAGATTTTTACAATTCAACTCTTAAATCAGGCAATTTCAAAAGAACACCTCCAAACACCTCGAGCACAGCGATCAGTTTGAGCCTGTACAAATTGAAGTTTGTTTTGGCGCCAAACAGAAGCTCTCTAATGCATGGTGCAGGGTTGTACATTCAATTTCCGATTTGAGGAAAACTTAGCAAATGTTGTTAGTGACCACGCTCGTTTGTAGAACGGACGGCTAAAATGCTAAATGCAGCCGTTGGTCTTGGGTCCGGAGAATAATTCAATTTTGATTGATTGTTCTTTTAAACAACGCGTCTTTTTTCAAAAGTGAGTTACACATTTGATAAATTATTATGAATGCACAAACTGAACGCTCCCTTAGATAGAAAATGATCTGGGATGAGAGCATCTTGATAAACTTCACTACAAATGTTTTTGTGTGTCATTTCTGCTGGCTATTTTTCCGTTAAATTTCTTGTACTGTGCTTTCTTTCTAAAAGTTTCCACATAAGTAATTTTTAATGCATTGTCGGGCTGATAGTAAAGGATAAACCAACAAAACAAGAAGTGTTTATGTTTTAATGCCGCGTAACTTATCATAACCCAGGTAAGCTTTGTTTTTTTGTTGGGTGATAGGATTTTAATCTTTAGACGGCCGGGATTTGAGAGCTAATAGTACAGTGAATCTGTCGTGAAAATAAGGTTTAGGTGGAAAAAATTTTCTATCGAACAAATGTACGTGGAATCGTTGAAGGGTAAGGAGACAAAATGGTTTGTCATAAATTTGTCACTTTCACACCCTACACTTTTTTGAAAACTCAAAAAAACTCAAAAAAATATTTTTGAACGCATTTATCTCGGATTCTATGCATTTTTCAGAAAAATTTATAGAACAAAAAATGTAGAGAATGTTAAAACCTACAATTAATGTCATTGACCCAATACCGTACGACAAAATCTGCGCGCTGTAGGTGGCGCTGAAGTTCGTAAACATGTATTTTTCGACTTTTTTGTCCGCAAAACGTTTTCTTTCAGCAAAAAAGTGAATGAGAAAGTTGTTGCTCATAAAATTACGTACAATATTTATTTAAAACATTTTTCTGTACGACTTACCTTTTAAGAGTTATAGCGCAACAAATGCCGTGTACCACGGTGAATAGTTCTAATCTAACTTTCACTGGCGGGATTGGCGTTACAAATGGAACTCCGGCACAAGAACATTCGGAAAGAAAGCTACGACGCAGAAATAAAACACTAAAACTGTTACATCAAAATTCAAACCTCACAATTATTTTGAAATGCAAACCTGTACAATAAAACGAATAATTGTCTTTAGAAGCATTTTATCAAACATTTTATCAAACGTTCCCATTCCTAACTATTCCTTGTTTTTTTTCAATCATACAACAAAAGTTCATGATAGATTGAACTTTTTCGTGAGTTGTTACTTTCGGTCATCTCTAATTTCCTGAAATGATTTGATAATAAAGTAAACAAAAATCATAAAAAATAAGCCTGGTACATTATAAATATTAATGAATTATAGTAACTAAAGTTATATATTGATCTTATACTGTTCAGTAAACGAACATTTGAAATCTGTGGCTTGTAGGTAAAACCAGGTAACTCCATTCGTAAGATTTTAAAAATATATTTTTTCAAATATCAAAAAAATAATATTTCTCTTAGATGTTATATAATTGTCGATTTGAAGTTCTAAGAAAACGGTATTGAAACTAAAATTTCTGGAAATGTCTGAAGGAAATGTCTGAAGAACACACTTTGTTGCGGTATAACTCGAAAAAGGTAAGTCGTAGCGAAAAATGTTTTAAATAAATATTTTACATAATTTTATGAGCAACAACTTTCTCATTCATTTTTTTGCTAAAAGAAAACGTTTTGCGGACAAAAAATATCAACTATATACAGTGCCGGTTTTAGCACTACCAACGCCCTGGGCGAGATTTCTACGGCGCCCCCTATCTGCCATTGGAACAGTAGGTAATGGGTCAGTTACCTACTTGAAACGCATACAAAAAAAAGGCAAGGGATATAATGAAATAAGTATTTATTAAAAAAAAACTAATAAAATTTCTTTTCCTTTATATCGGCAAACTCTTTTATTAAGACATCAAGGTCTATGTTTTCCGCAATTTCATTTTCGATTGACAAAATTGCTAAGTTTGTCAACCTAGATTGAGATATTGTGGATCGCAGATAGGTTTTTATCAGCTAAAGCTTAGAAAAACTCCTTTCCCCACTAGCCACAGTTACAAGTATAATGATCAATATTCGCAATGCTATCCATTCATGTGGATACAGACAGCTCTTGTAAGTTGCGATCTTTGATAAAATTTAAAATAAAGACAGGATTAAGCACATTTAGATCAGGCAAAAAAGATTTTAGACTTATGAGTTCATCGCACAACATACAACCATCTATACCTGATTTAGAGTCTACAGTTAATTTCAATTGGAGATCACTACAGAGTTTGAGAAGGTCTAGTTTTTCCGGAATCTTTTTTATATTGTACAAAAAAGACCAAGATTCCCAGTATTCATTTAACTGTTCAAATCTTTCATTGAGTGAATTTATGGTAGTGTCCAAAAGACAATTGAAAAATTAAACTTCAAATTTCTTTTCTGGAGAAGTTATAGGCTCATCGCGAGTAGTTTCACCAGCTTGGCGTTTAACACGTCGAATTCTTGTCGTCGTTCTAAACATAGGTTCAATTCCAACTCCTTCGCAGTTAACCCATTAATGGGCGATTTCCTTCCAAATTCGTATACAGGGGTTTTTTTGGGGTTTTTTTTTTCAAAAACCAAAGCAAAAAAAATATTTCAAAACCATGGTTTGAGGAAGTTTAGACATTCGGACGGCGATTTCTGGTGGTTATATAATCATTTAATATCAGCAACTTCAAGATAATCGACTTTAAAAAGAAAAATGACCAAAAAAATCAGCACTTTTTTTTAAAAAACACAAAAAATAATAGGGTTTTTGAAGCTTTTAAACAAAAAAAATGCCGGATTCTGAAAGAACATCCCCAAAAACCCTCTGTATACGAATTTGAAAGAAAATCGCCCAAATTTGCTATTCGAATCGTGCAATTGAACTTGCGTGCACAAAACCTCGTTTTCCTCATTAATGGGTTAAAATGGCGCTTTTGAAGCCTGTTTTTCTATATTCTTCCAAGAAAGCGCAGCATTTTTTCAACATTTCTGTGCATTTACCGAGATCCATGTCTATTGATTGTAGAGATTTACTAATGACATTTATTTGAAAAAGTATATCATACCAAACAACCAATGAAACCGAACACTGCATTCCATTCTAGTGTTGCCGTCATAACGATTTTGTAACTAGATTTAGGGAATTTACTAATAAGTAGGACTCGCTCAATGAACAAGCGGATATAAAGGGGGGCCTGCGGCGCCCCTTCAAATCTGGCGCCCTGGGCGGTCGCCCAACCGCGCCCTACCCTAACGCCGCTACTGACTATATACAAAGTTCATATCACAGGGCGAGCCGATATATCGGCTCTTCGATCCGGTAAGGGATAGGAAAAATTTTGTAGTATTAAATTTTATGAAATTGCTAAAATTCGGTGAAAAAAAATACGTGTCTCTTATTTTTCGATACTCTATAACATATTTTAATTTCATCGAAATCGGTGAGACACACCTCAAAACGTTTCCTTGTAAGTTAAAAATGAGATTTTCCTATAAGTATCACTTTTTACCCATGTTTTATATTAAGATGTCTGCATTGTAGCCTATAAATTATTAAACTTCGGACTCCCTAAATTTTCTTGCTAAGTATACTAAATCTGAAGATTTTCATAATTTTCTTTCACACTTTAATGTGTCGCCTTGAGTTTTCGTTTACGTTCAAGCGTACAATAACACTTTTAAAATTCATGTTTCTAGATTTGGAAATAGCAAAAACACTTTATAACAAAAGAAAAACAAAACGGCTTCGAAGAAATCCCACACAAAAGTAATTTGTCTGAAACGCTCATAGTTATCACTAGATTGTAATAATTAGAGAACTTAGTTATTTAGTATTATTATTATCACCAATTCCAAGAAATTTATTATGATTAAATTGTGAACAGATACCCTTTGAAGTCGGCGATAATATTCCATTTTTTATTGATTACTTCTGCAGTAAATATAAAGAATGTTTTATTAAAAATTAATTCACTACAAACTACGGAACTTATTTTGATGAAATTTATACGGGAACAATTCGAGAGTATCCCTTTTCAATTTAAAAAAAAATCACAAAACTAAAAATCTTTGCATAATCGATGTATATATGTACATTCAAAATAAAAATACAAACGCCCCGAATTGAGAACGTCCGACTTTTTCAAGTCAGTTAAATATTTTAAACGTCTATTGTCAACAATATCGTAGCAGCATGATTTGAAAGGTCTTTGATTGAATCTGTACCCAAAATGCCTATTATTTCCGTGTCGAAAAACGCTCGTAAATCTTGGTAAATAAGGCATCGACTGCTGTAGGGCCGTAGCCAGAAACATATTTCATTTCAGGGAGGATGTGTGGGTTCAAAATGTCGTAGTTACTAGGTCGTGTTTGGTTTTGTGTTTAACTACTTAATTTAATAAGAAATATATGCAAGTAAAATTTTATTATATTTTATTGTGAAATCAAATCATACAGAAATGTAACTATTACAAAAGAAAATTTAACCTCCGAGCCATCTTGGCTGCAAATAAGTCTATAACTTCCTCCAGTCATCTGTTCCTCACCGGTCAAGTTTCGTAGATACGTTTTCATGAAATTATAGAAAATAAAATAGTCTAAGAAGACCACGATATAATGATCACTATTAGAATTTCTTGTTTTCTATGAGGCATTTTTTCTTCTTATCCATGTTTATTCTCTCAATTCATAAAAAATGAAAAATTTGATATTCCATTTTTTGGCTTTTCTTTGTTTACTCCATCAAGTGTTTCAACAAATGTAATTCAGCTCATAAATCTGGTTTGGGTATTGTAATGTGGAAATTATTGAAATTATAGGTTTGGTAGTGTTACAGGACCATAATAAATTGACTACACGAAACTAAACATCGATGTTAAGACCTTTAAGAATCTTGCGTAAATTTAATATAAAATTAAATAACCTATCAATAAAATAATCACAGCAACGTTGGAAAAACCAAAGCTATTTAAGTTATCTCTTAAAATTTATGCCAAAGCTTATGAGGTTCAAAAATACAACATATTAAAAAATTAATGAATTTTCCATTTATAATTACCTATTCAAATTTGAAACGAAATTACATTAAAAGTGCACAACCTTATTAAAATTACAAGCTTGTAGTTCTAGTGTTAATAATACTAAAAAGTGTTTCAATGCTTACTTACTTACTGTTAAGTTTGAAAATTAAGAAGATATGTAAGCGACTGAAAGTAAGACTAATAAGAATTATTCTGCTCATCGGGCTTATTTATTCTTTATATTTAGATTTGGGAATTATCATTAAAATTTGTAACTGCTTTTCAGTATGTCCTATTCGCAACGAATCCTAAATTTGAAGAAAATGAATTGAATTTTGAAAAGAAGCACTGTGAGGAGTTTGAAAATTGTGGATTTGGATTTGTGATTTTTGACTAAATGGTGGCTCCTTAACCCATTAATGCGCAAAACGAGGATTTTCATTTGTACGATTCGAATAACAAATTGGGGCGAATTTCCTGCAAATTTGTATATGAGGGGTTTTTGTGGGTGCTCTTTCAGAATCTGGCATTTGTTTTGCATAAAAACTTCAAAAACCCTATTATTTTTTGGGTTTTTTCAAAAAAGTGCCGATTTTTTTTTGGTAATTTTTCGTCTCATCGTCGATTATCTTGTCGTTGCTGCTATTGAATGATCATATAAGCACCAGAAATCGCGGTCCGAATGTCTACACTTTCTCAAACCATGGTTTTGAATTTTTTTTTTTCGCTTTGGTTTTTGCAAAATGGCCATTTTGTACAGCAATGTAATAAAAACTTCGCGATTTTTTACACGAAAAGGATCAACCTTACAAAAAAAAGTTTATATAACAAAAAGTACTTATAAAATTAGCCAAGGAAAACATTTAAATTTTTTCAGAATTTTTTGGACAATTTTTTGTATTTGGCAAATTTTTGAAAAATTCTGAAAAAATTTACACGTATTCTTTGGCTAATTATAAGCACTTTTTGTCATATAAAATTTATTCGTATAACTGATCCTTTTTGAATAAAAATATCACTAATTTTTTTATGATGAAATTTGGTGATATTTTTACTCAAAAAGGACGAATTATACGAATAAATTTTATATGACAAAAAGTGTTTATTTAGGTAATTAGAACATGTGTGAATTTTTTCAGAATTTTTCGGGACATTTTTGTATATTTGAAAAATTAGCCAAATACAAAAAAACACAAATACAAAAAAATTTAAAACCATGGTTTGAGAAAGTATAGACATTCGGACCGCGATTTCTGGTAGTTATATGATCATTCAATAGCAGCAACGACAAGATAATCGACTTTGAGACGAAAAATGACCAAAAAAAATCGGCACTTTTTTGAAAAAAACCCAAAAAATAATAGGGTTTTTGAAGTTTTTATGCAAAACAAATGCCAGATTCTGAGCACCTCCAAGAACCCCTTATATACGAATTTGGAGGAAATTCGCCCCAATTTGTTATTCGTATCGTACAATTGAACTTGCGTGCACCAAATCCTCGTTTTGCGCATTAATGGGTTAAACAAACAATTTTCTTCATTCAAGGGACTTTAAAAGATAGTAATTTATAAGATTTGGTCACTGCGGTTATAAAAAGTGTCATTAAACAAAGCAGAAAAACGGACTCCTAGTGGTTGAGTTTTCACATGGACGAGTTTGAAAAAAATTATTGGCTAAAATGTTGTCATTTATGCAAATTTTCTTTTACAAATTTTTTTTATCCGTCCCAGCGGTTATTTTATTTTATTGCAATATTAGGCTATTATGCTGCTTGCATATTATAATAATAAAACTTGCGCTTAGTCAATAATTTTCTTAAAAATTAATAACAGTATAGAACAACCGTGGCATAAAATGCAGAACATTAAATTAATGTTTTAAATAGCTTAATTTTATATATTTCGGCATAAATCTTTCCCTTACTTCAAGAGTATTTTGTGTACAGGTATTTGAATAAATATAATGTAAGAAAGTCAGAAAAAATTACATTTTATATTGATTAGAATACATTTTCTAATAAGAGTGAAACCCGTAAAATTGACGGGCTTAAAAATACACTTTTCTTTTACTGAAATTATCCCCAGATACGTTAAAACATTTTTCAATAAATTCAGAGGAAATTGAGAAAATTTGTATTTTTTTAAATAATTTAAAAAATTTGAAGAATTTTTTAAAATAATAAAAGAAACTAAAAACGGGTTTTTCTAATTTTTGACAATATTTTTGGAAACATAGTTATTTCTGGGGAGTTTTAATCTACTAAAACACTCCTGTCGAAATCACTTATCGTTTAGGTTAGGCAAAAGCAGAAAACATATAAAAAATGTCACCACGTATGACACGTATCTAAAGTAGTATTTCCGTAGATTACGAATTCTTATAGGAGTTTGTAACGTGGCTTAAATAAAAGCTTAAGCCTGTATCTATTATAAAACAGTACGATAGAGTTTAACACTCTTCGAAATATTTCATAAAATCCACTTGATTCCATAAAGCAATTATTTTACACAATAGATAGTGAATAGCGATCATAACTGTTGCAAGTTCTTCAAAAACATATTCAACAGGATGCTTAATAAGCGCTGTAGAAAAGTGGTATTTCATATAACTAGATAAGAATTCAGGCTTTCTTTTGAGTCGTGGTTCGACCTCTTACCACGATCGATTATTTTTTTACGAAATTTTAAAATTGCAAAATATTATATTTTGTAATTTCAACTCTATTTTACTCAAAAACATGACGGGATGGAATTTTAATTTATGAATTCGTAATCTATGGACAAAATTCTATAGAAGTTATATATCACTTGTTTCGTTGGAGAAAAAAAATATAAAATTTGCTGTCTAGTAAATTTAAATATCAAAAATAGATTTTAAACAAAAATTGAGAGCTAGTCTCTAGTTCACATAGTCAGGATAATTTTCCTCAATTAAAAGAAACACCACAAAGTAAACGGAAGTAATGAGATATGAAGCAGACCGGATGTAAGCAAAAAATAATTTAATTGCTGCCAACATTTCTCAGTTATCTAATTTGTAAACTTCACCCAAGTTTGTTGAATGAAAATATTTATTCTATTTCTCATAACGAGAAACTGAAAACAAATACAATTGTAAAATATAGAACATGGGCAATCTATAGAAAATTAGCAATTTATCCATGGATTTCATTCATGATTCTTCTATTAAATTCGGGGACCGCACTCTGTTCATTTCGACTGAATTCGTGATGTTATCGTTTCATCCTCATTTCCTGTTATTGTTTAGGCTGTTTTTCTTCAAAATTATTGGAAACCAGCGCGCAGCAATTGAAATGAAATGGGATTAAAACCATTCGATGCACGTCTATCAACGAATTCAATTAAAGTAACAAAGCAGGCGGCTGCCAAAACAGCCACACGCATATGCGTTCTACACGATCGAAGGGAAATTTTCCTTCTATCAGGAAAAGCATGCGCCTGATTGATTATTTGCATTTGTACAACTAGCACAACTCTCTATAAAATTATAGTACGGATTGAATAGGTTTATTTACGCACTGTGCTACATTTCGTAGTTTTATCGCTTTACGCACAATATCTGTGATTGTTAACTCAATTAAATATACATATATGGAGACAGATATTTTTCTAGAGGTTATTTTTGGAGCCTTCAAGGTTTTACATATTCGCGCAAATAGCTTCTTAAATATCATATACGTAAAATATCTTATAATTAATAGTATTGAAACATAAACATAGTCGTGTTAATGGTTTGCATGCAATCAGTTCAACATATTTTAATTATGTACATACAGGGTGATCCAAAAGTATGGAAACGGCTAAATAACTTTCGAGGAATGCATTTTGGAGCAAAAAGTTGTAGACAAAAGTTTTAGGAATTTTCCCCAGCTATTCAATGGTGACCTCAGATTTGACCTTGACCATGGCCTTGAAGGTCATTTCAAGGTCAAGTTGACTTTTTTAAATTGGAACCCATATTTTTGAGCATGGAAATGGAAAGAGCGGACAATTTCACGTCCAACTATGACCTTTACCATGACCTCGAAGGTCATATCAAGGTCAAAATGGCTCTTTAAAGAGGAACCTGCATTGTTACTGCGGATTTGCAAAGAGTGGAAGTTTGCGTGCAAATGTGACCTTGACCACAACCTTGACCTTTAACACGACCTTAGCAATGACCTTGAAGGTTATATCAAGGTCAAGGTGGCTTTTTGAAGGGGAAACCATGTTTTTGACCACGGAAATGGAAAGAGCGGAAAAGTTAACGTCCAACTATGACCTTGACCATGACCTTGAAGGTCATATCAAGGTCAAGATGGTTCTTTAAAGGGGAACCTGCATTGTTACTACGGATTTGGAAAGAGCAGAAGTTTTGCGCCCGGATGTGACCTTGACCATGACACACTTGACCTTGCCTTAATCGACTTCACCATGGTCGGTCGTTAACTTTTCCGCTCTTTTCATTTCCGTTGTCGTTAACTTTTCCGCTCTTTCCATTTCCGTGGTCAAAAACATGGTTTCCCCTTCAAAAAACCGCCTTGACCTTGGTATAACCTTCAAGGTCATTTCCAAGGTCATGTACAAGGTCAATGTCACATTTGGACGCAAAACTTCCACTCTTTGCAAATCCGCAGTAACAATGCAGGCTCCTTTTTAAAGAGTCATTTTGACCTTGATATGACCTTCGAGGTCATGGTAAAGGTCATAGTTGGACGTAAAATTTTCCGCTCTTTCCATTTCCGTGGTCAAAAGTAAGGGTTCCAATTTAAAAAAGTCAACTTGACCTTGAAATGACCTTCAAGGCCATGGTCAAGGTCAAATCTAAGGTCACCATTGAATAGCTGGGGAAAATTGCTAAAACTTTTGTCTGCAACTTTTTTCTCCAAAATGCATTCCTCGAAAGTTATTTAGCCGTTTCCATACTTTTGGATCACGCTGTATATACTTCGGTAGCTAAAGAGTGACCCCAAAAATCGCCCGTTCTTGCAAATTTCACGGCGAACTAAGGAAACGACATAAAATGTATCAGGTTTCAAATTAATTGTCGTAAAGAATCAAGAACGGCATTGCTTTTAGTTTTTCGAAAATATTTAAAAAATCACACCTAATTGAGAAATCACCCTAAAAGATTAATTTTATCAAAAAATTATCCTTTACTACAAAGGTGTTTCTTTCTCAAAGATGAATACTATAGTTTTGTAATGCGTACAGGGTGTCCCATAGGAATGTGTGAAAACTAATGGGTCACAATTTTTTAACAAATGGAGAGATCGGTAAAATGTGAATACTTTTTAATAAAGGAAAGTCGTCATTTTTATTTCATGTCCATTTTATTATAAAAAATTAAATCTATTTAATACAAAACAATTAATTTAAAAAAGTAGTGAAGAACGTTAGTTACTAATGACATATTTTTTCGATATTTTTACCATCTAATTTGCCACAAATATCCATATGCTTTCTAAAACTATTAAAAACATTTTCTAACGTTTCATTTGAAATGCCATTGACGATCTTCCCAATGTCTTTAATAAAATCCTCAACTGTTTTTTGGTTATTTTCATAGCAGAGATCTTTAATGTAGCCCCATAAAAAGAAATCACATTAAGTGAGATCTGACGAGTAAGGTGGCTATTCTATTCCTTGTCCCCTAGCAAAGCGTGGGTACCCTAGGCCAATAACTCGATCGCCATAAAATTTATTGATGATACTTCTTGTGTGCGATGAGGTGCTGCTCCGTCTTGAATAAAACAAAAAGATTTAACGCGGCTCCTTTTTTTCGCATGAGGAAGGATTTGGTCTCTAACATCCCTTTGTACTTCACTCCGGCGACAGAAGATTCAAAGAAATGCAGGTAGATACCTTTTATGTAGGTGGTTCACATTTCAAAAATATATATTATTAATAATTCACGTTTTTCACTATATTTTTAAATTAATGGTTTGTATTAAATAGATTTAATTTTTTTATAATAAAATGGACATGAAATAAAAATGCCGACTTTCCTTTATTAAAAAGTATTTACATTTTACCGATCTCTCCATTTGTTAAAAAATTGTGACCCATTAGTTTTCGCAATTTCCTATTGGACACCCTGTAAAATGTGTTGTACAACGTGCGTCTGTTTGTCTGAGCTAATTGCAAAAATTACTGAACCGTTTAACCGCTCATTCATCTACTTAATTCATTTGATACCATGGATAAGTTAATATTGCGAGGAGTATTTTCAGTTAAAAAACTATATTACATCTAGATCTTGCTATAGATGGTTACATTTTTGTTAAAGATATTAATAAAACCTTTTACCATTTCAAAGACTCAACATTCTATCTAGCCATAAGATGCTACAAGATGTAAATCAAAACAATAAGGAAATAGTGAACCTCTTCTACTGGCCATTAAAAAAAAGTTGACCTACTCATCGACTCTTCTTAGAGTCGTGCTTTATTGATTATTTGTAAAATCCGGAATCTTTTCAAATTAAAATTAAAATCGAACAAACACATGAGAATAAGGAGAAGAGCCGGCGAAATTTAATTATTTAGAGAAACGTATTTTTTTAGTTGTTGCCATCTGTTGAAACAATAGAAGATTGTGCAACATCCGAGTTAGGCATCCCTAATATTAATCTCAACAGTTCCATTCATCTAAGGCAATCAGTTCGGACAATAGCCGCATTGAATTCATCCAGCCATTCGTCCTTTAGTAATTTTTAATGGAGCGGTGTAATTCATAACCGCGAAGGTATTGGGCTGTGGTGGCGCAATGGCTTGTGCCTGTTCTCGCCAACCAGCCCGTACCAGCAACTGGCCATGTATATAATTCCTCCACACGTAGTTTAATCAATTTAAAAATAAATTTAGGAGAGAATGAGTTCTGTTTACAGAGAACAGAAAATCGGCTGATATATTCTGCACGACCCGCGAGCCCACCACTAGAAGTGTTCGAGCATTTCGCGCGGAACAACAGTCCAAATCGGTTGTATATAAAAAAAATTTCTTGTGAGTTTTATAAAAGTGAAGATCAACTGAAACACTCGACTTTTATTTACAAGTGCCTGAAGGCAGTTGGTAAATTTCGTCTGAAGCAAGAAGTATACTAAGATTGTGTGCCAAAATTCACTGAATAAACTCGTTGAATCCACAAATCGGACAATTTGCCAAGTGTGTTTTCTGAATCTGAAGACGAGGGCGCCTTAAAATTTGCAAAGACGGGTACTGAAATGCACATTCATCCCAGTTCACCGAATTCCTCACAATCTGAGGAAACTGCTGCAATTAAAATACAGGCGGGATTTCGAGGATATCGAGTTAGGAAGCAACTGAAGCAGAAGCCCAGCAGAACTAGAAGCCAAATGGACACCAAGAATTCGTTAGGACCCAGGTCATCTGATTCCGACAGTAGAAGCAGTCAAGGATCTTCATTGGAAGAAAAATGTGCAACAAAGATCCAGGCTGGAGTCCGAGGATATTTAGTGCGCAAGAGGCAGAAGGTCGCATCCGATGCAGCCACAAAAATTCAGGCTGGTTTCCGAGGATTTAAAGTTCGCAAGGAGGTGCAGAAATTAAAACAGAAATGAGGCCCATCCCAGCGACTCAACTACCGGATCAAGTATTTCTTCCATCGCTTGCATAATACTCGGACATTGTCTACAGTTTTCTGTTTAGCTGACTAGGTATTGTGTGAAGCTATTCCTCTAGTGTATAAAGTGCTTAGTTTTAAGTTGTAGGTGTAAAAACATTAAAAGTCAATTAAAAAAAGCTAATTTTCAATGTTTCATTTTTGATCCGGTGAACTCTTGTCGTTGATCCTCATCCCAAGCAGCACCTGATCACCTCCGTTGAAGAACAGGTTTTTTTTTTCTCTGCCAGACGAAAAGATAAATCATTTTGTGGCATTTTCGATGGCAAATGTCGAGACCGATTGTTGACCATGTGCCAGCCGCATATATCTGCTGCACGCTTTTTCTAAATAAATAATTTTAAGCAGACTCATAAATGCATAATGTTGATCAGATGCCCCATTTTCAGTAAGATGCGATTAGTAAAATAAGCGAATTCTCTTTTAGTCATCACAGAAACTTGTTGGTATCCATTCTATTTTGTACTGAAAATATTTCGTTGGAGGTTACTTTATTTATTTATCTATTCGAAAAGGGGTCATACATTGTCTTGTCTTAGAGTTAAAACATAAGATCAGCTAGACTCGAAAATAATTCTTAGGCTGGTTTCTCAATTCGGTTCATGATGATCATTGTTAACATTTAACCAGGGACATGACAAATTTATAACACTATAAGGGATATGACGTCTCACAGGCTACTACTTTCAAAGTCATTTTTTGTTATAAAAATCAATTGGGATGTCTTAAAATTGTGTTGATATTTAACCATTGGTATGTAATAAAAAAAAACCGGCCAAGTGCGAGTCGGACTCGCGCACCGAGGGTTCCGTAAAATATTTTTATTATATGATGTAACTAAAAATTTACGGTTTTCGCAATTTTTCCTTTATCTGTGCTATAAGACGTTGCTTCGTACCAAATTTCAAGATTCTGAGTTCACGGGAAGTACCCTGTAGGTTTTGATTCTCTTGCGAGTGTCAAAAATTTGCGGCATAAACGGCTGTATTTTTTGATTGCGTTGGCTTAGAAGTTTGATTTTTTCACAGCTCTAAGGGACAGTAGACCTGAGTATTTAATATAAATTCCAGCTTGATACACAAAGTGATCCTATAAGGGTTCCGTTTTTTCCTTTCGAGGTACGGAACCCTAAAAAACATTAAATATATTTAATCAGCTTTTATTATCAAATATTTAAAAAAACAGTATGACAGGAAGTGGTCAATTCTAAGAATTTGCAGAACGCGCGACACCTGTGAGACTCCATGCCACCAGTTAAAGGTTAAGATAATTGATTCATGCAAATCATAATTGGTAAGATACTGAAGTCTGGTACCTTAATATGTCGTATTATAAAAATATCATCTATTCGATATTCAAGTTATTAATGTTCAGGATAACATATAAATACAAAAATTTCTTATATACTTATTTTTCTTCTATTTTTACCAATTTTTGTATTTGCCAGCTACGTCAAAGGAAAGATGAAAAATTGATTTCCTTACAACGGCCTCTCATTCTTATTTTTTTTTTTTTGCGCTAATATGTAAGTCGTCAGCTAACTAAATAAATAAATTCATTAACATGATGATACGGGGTCTGTTTGATAAGTCAGTTATTTTTAAATGAAAAATTTGTTTTGATCAAAATTCGATTTATTATTCGAAATAATTCTTTGTTACCTCAAGACACAAAATTCGTATTCTGATTTCCACCAAGTCGTCGAATCAACTGCCATGACCTTCATCGGCCCTTTTCCTTAAAATTATTTCGTAGTGTAAATCATAAAGATAAATAAATACTAAATATGTATATGCTGAAGTTTTATAGCTATTCGATCTGTTGCTTTGGAGATTTTGGAATATAGTTAGAAGTACATATTACAATATTTACCATACAAGCGTAGGACTGTTCCTTTTCTGAATCCAGTTGAAGATATTTTCTGAAAAACAAAGAAAAGTCTTCATGTGTATCCAATTTATCATTTTCAAATCACACAAAGAAGATAAAATCATCGCACTCATGGAGGCTATCCAAATATAGAACTAGACCATGTTTCTGATTAACTATTTGTAAATGTAAACGACCTATTTACACGAAAATTCTTACGGTCGTGTTCGTTTAAAGCATTACATAGAATTTTCTGCAAGAACTGTATTTCTAAATACAAATAGAAAAGTTGAATTATTTCAACATGATAACATAATTTGTTAAGCCGCAACTGTATGCGATTAAGTTCAAAGGCCCTTCATTTTAAAAATTCTGAGATACATTTCTTTCGGACTAAAATTATCATGTTTTGAAACCTTTGCTATTTATAAATTCATCGAGGCTAATTGTAGTAATTTTTCTTAATGAATGTGGCACTGTGTCAAAACAATTGACGAAATGAGTTCCTTTGAAGTCAGACGGTTTTTATGCTACGAAATAGTAATGCAGGAATAAAGTCAAGGTTGATTTTTTTACAGGATAATTGTAGCATGACTATGGATTTCATAAAAAGCGTTGTCAGGGCTTAGTATTGTATAGTAATATACATAGATTAATACGTAATATGAACTTCACAGTCATAGAGAAAAATCTATATAAATAAATTGTGGAGATCTATTAAAACGGGCTAGTATTATGTTGCCTTTTATAGTGTTTTAGTAATTTTTTTCTTTGCTGAACTTCTGCCAAATGCGGTTTTTTGGCAATTTGATGCAGGTAAACTCGGGGACGACCTTGATATATATACAACATTTCGTCGACCCTAGTTTCAGAAATATAAGAAGAAATATAATTATAAGTATAGTGTGGGTAAATTTATTTATTTACGTAATTTTGGCCAATCGATGGGTGCTAATGGCGTAGATGATCATGAATTTGAAAACATACAAACTCCCATAAGTTGGGTAATAAATATAGCAAAATATTTACAATTTTTCTAGAAGAAAAAAATGTCTACTCCTTAAAATTGGCAATTTTACAAAGCCTTTGGCTCCAGAGAGAATTTTTATGAGGAACATCTTTGGTGTAGAGCGTTAAACTTAATGTACTATTAAAAAATTTCCGGAGTAAACAACGCACACTAAAGCGATCCCCACTTCAGTTTATGATGCTCTCCCGATGACATGACTACGCAATAAAATTTTCTCAACGAAATTGGATCACTTATGATTTTTTTTTAAAATACAATGGAATTTTATAATAAAAATCATGCAATCCACGGGTACACGTGTTTAAAATTAAAATAAATTTATTTATTTTTCATATTTTTAGTGTGTATACGTGTGAAAAGCATTTTGAACTTCCTCAGGCCAATAAAAATCTCGTATTGTTGTTAAAACATTTTCTGTAAAAAATCAAATAACGCTTTATTGTGGTCGACAGTCGCGAAGCGCGCCAAATTCTCATTTGTCTAATAATAACAATTTTAAAATTTCGCCCCCATTATTGCAATGCCAAGGTGAAGAAAATTATTTATGTCCTCGGAATATATGAATTTATTTTTTCCCCTTAAGAACTTTGACGTATATAATATACATTCCTTTGCACATATGTTCTATATATTTTTACGGAAATTGACGGTATGCGACCGTAAATGTTTAGGCGATTACGTCTTCTTGCACCGCTGACGTCTGATTTTATGAAAATAGAACCAACAATATGTGCGTTATTTTGGATTTTCAAAGAAGGATTCTTTAAAACCACTAGACGAATGGGATGAGGTTTTTTTTTTCTTTCTAAGTTTCCATCTCACAAGTAGAGATTTCATTAGACAGAAAGACATTAAAGAAATTATTACTAAGGCTGAAGGAGATCTTATGGTTTTAAGCATGTGCTCCGACACGAGATTGGTTTTTGCCTCTTGAAGAGTTCAATACTCTGCAGGAGATATTCATGCGCGGTTTTGAGGGTAATTATAAAGTCTCTCTTCAGTTTCTTAAATTCTAGAGGCTAAAATAAATTATCTATCTCTAAGGCAAAATTTATCCTCGAAATACTTTGACAATGGAGATTAGATCCCCATTTTTTTTAACAAAATTTTGTAGCAATAAAATTCGTCTTAATAGAGAGTATAAGTCACATCAGCAAAATGCGTGCTTGTCAGCAAATTTTTACATTATTAAATAAGCATTTGTGCTTTAATGTTTCGGCAAATTTATATTTGAATAAGTACTGAATATTGGTTTTAAGGAGGAACACCAATGTGAAATATGGATGATAGATAGATAGGCGAATAAAATTTCTCTTGTCGTCCTGCAAATTATTTCGTACACAAAAAAAGTAATACCGAAAATTAAACAAATTTTTTAGATTTATTTCTTTTATCACTGTTAGATCTTTCTCTTTTTAAGTAGGTATCGGATGAAGGATTTTGTATTTCAATGGATTCATCATTACTTTGTTCGTCGTCAAAGTTCAAAACACATTGAAATAACTCAAGTTCTTTGTCTTTCGCAGTGCTCGTAGATGGCATTTGTCTTGTACGTTTAGAACTCGGATGGATTTGGCTATTATTTTCCTCTTATTTCTCTAACATTTACTTCTAATCTCGCTGATGAAATCTTCAAGATAAGTTAATTTTTGTTGTTGAATAATATAAGATCCTTCTGCAATTTTAGTAATGTTTATTTTGTTCTTTCTTAGTTTGCTCCTTAGTTTTTACTTAATATCTACCCATCCACGTATCAATGTAATAATATTCTTAATCACAACTATATTTTACTGGATCTGATAATTACAAACATTCCGCCTGATTCCATTGTGCTCGAACACTTTAATGGGCTTGTGAACCCAGATCTTCATCATCCCCCTTTAAAAGTGTCCCTCAATTTCCCTTCTATTGTTAGACAATCTGGCTCGTCAGCTTCCCGATCCAGAAATTTCTACAAAACTGACTTTGTTTCGATAAGAGACCATCTTACATTTGTTGACTGGGACTCTCTATTTCGTGATATTTCCTGCAATGCAGCTGTCGTAGTTTTTCACGACTTACTGAATGGCCTCATTAACTCTCACGTTCCCCTGTATAACAATTCTTCTAGGAAGCAACCTGTCTGGTTCACTGCTCAGATCCGGAGACTTAAGAAGAAGGAACGCCTGCGTAAAATTTACAAACGCACTGGTTCACCATCTATGTATATATAAAGATTACTCTATTTGTCGTTCCTATGCTAAGGGGCTCATGAAGGCAGTTTTCAAAACATACGTATATAGTATTGAAAGCAACTTGCGTAACAATAACACAAAACCTTTTTGGAATTTTATTAGAAATTCCAGATTTCGTGTAAGTAGGTACCCCCTCTGTACTCCGACTTGACAATGACTCTGCTTCTGATGCTCAATCTATGTGTGACGTGTTTGCTAATTATTTTAGTGGCACATTCATCAATCATGATGCTCATGTGGACCTGAACTATGATCCTCCTAGTGCAATATTCTTGTCTGAGTTGTCCTTTAGTATGGATGAAGTCCTTGACTGTATGAGGGGTCTAGATCCTAAAACATCAGCTGGCCCGGATGGTATACCGAATCATTTGGTTAAGGAACTCTCTCTCTCCCTGTGTTATCCTCTGTCTTTACTTTTCAATATGTCCCTTAATCAAGGCACTTTTCCTGACAGATGGAAGAGGGCTAATGTAGTTCCAGTATTTAAAAAGGATGACAAATCTGACGTGAAGAATTACCGTCCTATATGTATCCTCAGCTGTTTCGGAAAACTTTTTGAAAGGCTGGTTCATAATAAACTATCTGGTGCGCTTCAGCCTTTGATATCTCATAACCAACACGGCTTTACTAAGAACAAATAGACTACTAGCAACCTTCTTGAGTTTCAAAATTTTGTTGCTCTCTCACTAGAGCAACATAAGCAGGTTGACACAATTTATACAGACTTTGGTAAGGCCTTTGATCACGTTTGCCATTCAACTCTTCTGTATAAGATCGAAAAATATGGCGTATCAGGTTCCCTTTTGAGTTGGCTCTCATCTTATTTGCTTGACCGTAAAATGCATGTTGTGTTTGCTGGTTGTTCGTCTTTTGAGTTTGTTCCGGTTTCTGGTGTTCCCCAGTCCTCTTCTTTTTTTGTTATTTATTAACGACTTGACCATGAATATTATGTCTAATTCCCTTTTATATGCTGATGATCTCAAAATATTTAGAGTGATTGAATGTAATGATGACTGTGATATCCTTCAGCGCGATTTACTCGCTCTTGAGGACTGGTGTGCTTTGAATCGATTATCGTTAAATGTCAATAAGTGTTTTAAGATGACTTATCCCATGCTGAGTGTGTATTACATCGGCTCGGTGACGTTGAAGAAAGTTACTGAATTTAAGGATCTTGGGGTTACTTTCGACAATAGGCTAACTTTCGATGCTCATATCTGTGATATCTCCAAGAGATCCTATAGACTTGCTGGCTTTATTTTACGTACCTCTACCTATCTTCAAAATCTGTCTACGGCGAGAATGCTATTCTTGACTCTTGTGCGAAGCATTCTTGAGTATTGCTCGCCGGTCTGGTCTCCGTATCATCAAAATAAAATTGATAAAATTGAATCTGTGCAGAGAAAATTTTCCCGCAGTGTTCCTTATCCTGATCGACTTTCCATACTTAACCTATCCCCTCTTGTTGATAGAAGACTGTATATCGACGCGTGCACCTTATTTTGTATTTATCACAAATATCTAAATACTACCCTAGCGGCTGATCTTAATTTGCGTGTTCCTGTGTATGGTAGCAAAAGTAGTGATGTCTTCTCACCACCTAGAGCTTTACTCGCTGTGTACTATAACTCTCCCATAGTCAGACTTCAACGTAACCATGACAAGTTTCAATTTGGTCCTCTAAACTGCTCGTTAGCTAGCTTCAAACATACTGTTCTTGTTAAATTGAACTCTTAATCTATACTAATACTAGCTGTTCATTTTTGGTTCATTGGTAATTGTATTTATTCTCAGTTGCTTGGTGTAATTGGAAATTATAATATTTTTGTACTTGGCTACTTAAATAAATAAATAAATAATAAATAATAAATGACTGTTTCAGCTCGATATTATATATTCCCACAATTTTAAAGAATGCTCCTAGGCATTTTCCCAATTTTAATTAATCCATAAAATCTGCTAATGTTAATGTCATCATTCGTTTTCCTTCTTATTGCGTCTTACTATTACGGTTTTCTGAAATATTATCATAACATTAATTTTAAGACGCTTTAAAAATGAATGTTTCTAATTCTTTTCACTTTTTTTTTTAAATTATTCATCAAGGTGATTAACCTAAACCCTTCGAACAAAAATCAGTCGTAATGACTATCAAATTTTGGTCGATTCGTCTTATATGACAACGTTTTCATAACTATTCCAACATTTCTGCCTGTTTTGAATTACATGATTACCCCTTAGGTTGCCGCATCTTTTATAATAAAAAAGAGCCTCTTTTATATTTCTCTATCGGGGATTCGACCCCCAAGAATCAGTTCCAGTTCCTATTTTATTCTTTATGAACTTCCAATTTATATTTGAACAAGAAATATGCCGTGGAAATTTCAAATGTGTTTTTCTTGAAATGACTTTTTCCGACCTTATCCTACTATTTTTAAGACCTCTTAAAGAAAATAAAAATCATCTTAAAATTGAGTAATTTTTTAAATCACCGCCATTTTTTTATTTTCAGATACTTCATCAAAATTTCAGTTCGACAATGGGGAAGAAGCTAGTTTTTATACCATCAAATTGAGGATGATATCTTTGTTAATTTTCCGAATTTTTTTTTTTTTTTTTTTTCTATAAAAATCGGTACAAAACTAGTTTAAAGTATACTCAATAATATACATCCGCATCCCTAAATAATTAATGATACCCTTGCAAAAAATTCACAAAATTTTGTAATTTTTTGATCTGTCACAGTGGTGCTTTCCGTTAAAGATTTTAGCTAAGAGCAGAACTTTTGGGCTTTGATCCGGAATAATATCTTTGAGTAATCTCTACTAAAGCGATTTTATGACTTTGTGTTTTTTTATATGGTCATTTATTAAGACACATTGGGGATCAGACTAAATGATTGCAATTTTTTTCTGAACATAAAGCAAAGTGGTCTTTGGTTATGGTACCATCTTGAGAACCACATTTGTCATAAAACCACATAACTACAATAATAACTTTTGAAGCAGTTTAATTCAAACTATTGATAAGGCATAGAATCTCCTACATTGATTTCGTTAAGAGTCTACAATACTATACGTCTGCCATACTATGTTGACCTAGAAAGCTACGTTTATGTTAAAATCTTGAAACAGGATTTCCAATCGATTTAATCGTAAACCAGTGTTCACATTTTGGGTTAAAGTGCAATTAAACAGTCTAGGCCTAATTATACATAATAGCAAAATATTATGTGTCGTCAAACCATCTACCGCGCTATTTTTTAATAGGTAATTACATTTTATCAATTATTTCTAGTCCAATTATAATCACAGACATATGATATATAATAATAGACCGCTCACGTCTATATGAAACTGCTAAGCGGAAATTTTGTATTCCTATCTCTTTTCGTCGAACAATTTTCTTCTATTGAACTGTAGCAACTTCAGTGTATGCTTTTCTGCAGCTAACTTTGAAAAGTGATGTGACAAATCTTGTGACAGTTCTAATGATACCTGTATATTTACAAATAGACCAGAAACGAGTTGACTTTAGTTTGCTGAATATCTTTTAAGTATCTATTTAGACTTGGAGCATTTGTCCGAGTTTCCGGTCTGGACCATTTATCACGGTCTTTGGATACAGGGAGTGCAAAGCTCCCTTATAGGCAGCACGCTAGGTTTTTATTAATGCAATTAACCGTTAAATTATAATTTATTTTTTGCAAGTTGGTACATACTTTCCGCTATTGGATACATACTTTCCGCTATAAAGAAGAAGCACAAAAATTGCCTTCCATTTGAAATAGCAAATCAAACGGTCCATTCTATATATGTGAGTGGTTGTAATGGAATGCAGTTGCCCCTAAAATCGATTTTACTATTTTGATTTAGCCTGAAGCAAAGCAATCGCGGGTAATTTAATGCAAAAGGACGCCAATTGATGACGTTACAATGACGTCAAAGAAGATAAATTTAATCTCAAATAAGCGATCTTCGTTTTCGCGCTACAATGGAGAAATGTTTCCGAAGTGAGGTGCGAATAATTGATTTTTATTGTGGATACGGCCACAATGTGGACGTGGATCATCGGTATGTGGATGTGCTGGCGATCGTGAGTCATAATAAACAAATCGCAGCCTTGTAAATTTCCACAGAGTACGTTATTAATTTAAAGGATCAAAAATAGAATGGAATTCATTTGAACGCCCGTCATGTTATTTTTACATTTTCCGAATTGAGTCATTTGACGGTGAACTTATTACGTATCTCTACTAGCGGATGCGATGGCACTGAGAGTCGATGGTGCCGCGTCGTTGGTTAACTTAAAGTATTGGCGCAATGGACGTCGTATACATAAACGCTTTCAGTACTGTTTCTAATGCTTTTGACTTTGCGTTCTATTGGATTACGAGATCTGGCCTCATCTCCACGCTCACATTGCGTCCGAATTGACTCTTATTGCCGATCGTGCACCTTACTATATGTGGCCGCTTGATTTGTTTCAATTGCCTTGTTTTGGACAACGGCGGCAGTTCTTTTCGGTGCCTTAAATCATGCAAAGTTGTTTGGGCCCCTCAATGTGGGTCAATGAGAACCAGGTTCAATGTGAGTTTAATGAATGACAAAGCTATTGGGAAGAACTTCCCTTCGAGGCTTTGTCTTTTTCAGTTCACGGGCACAGACAATGCGTCGAAATGGTCAATTGATATTTTCGATTCTGGTTGTTGTTGACTAATTCAGACTGGCGATGTTGGCTGCAGCACGCAAATGATATTGTCTCTAATTTAAATTTGAATATTTACGTCAGAGGACGATAGAAAGAAGATCTTACAAACATTCTCTTTCCAGACAATTGCATTCAATCTACTTTCATTTAGAAGAGATGGAATTAAGCACATTGAAGCGCTATTTCATAAATAGCATGTTGTTATTTATTTGGAAACATTTTTTTCTATGTATATCATAACTCGAGGAAAGTGAGTAAGTTTCAATAATAATGGGAATGTATTTCGCCCATCTTTATGTCTGTATTTGCGTATGTGTTTTAATAAATTAGATATCGAAGTATTCGTCTCGATTTAGGATAGTATCATTGGCCAGGTGAACATGGGCGTAGCTAGAATTTTTTTCTAGGGTGAGCTTGGCCCAACTAACAATTTTCAAGGGTCAATTCTCACACAGATATGAAATAGACTTATAAAGCTTTTATTAATATTTTCATAAAGTAATCTTTCGTTTATTTTCGCTATCTTGAATTTAAATTTGGACGGCGGTCTATATTACCCAAAATCCCTAAGTACCAATTTTCATGAAAATCGATTCAAAGGGTTCCTAGCTATAAGCGTGTCCGCTTGGACCTAAGCAAGAAAATCCCATACCTATACCATACATGGATGTGTCCTTATGAGTTAAGTTTGGAGGTACCATATTTATTTCGTATATCAAAAAACAGGGGAACTAGAGGGCGAAAACCTTTTGAACATTAGGTCCTCCTAGTGTCCAACAGAGATTGAGTTTGGATTTTAGATTGCTGTAGTTGTATCATATACTAATGTACTTTGAAATGACAGTGAGAAAACATATATATGTAAATTGAAATGAGAAGTTTGGAAGCAGTGTGAATCTTCAAGGTCAGTAAGTAACAGCTTCCTTTGAGTGCCCAGAGCTGGAAATGAGATATATGATAAAGGGCATCAAGATATACATGTATGCCAAAAATGATGAAAATCGAAGGAGTGGAAGGGTCTCATTTTTTTGAGCAATTATTCGTATATTCATTATTCCATTGATTCACTTGGTTCGAGAGCTAAGGAATTCCAAATCAAAAGTTGAGGGATTGGTAAGACTCAATCGAAAAGTCTCATCATCAAAAATAATGGTCCCCGGTGGGAATTGAGCTTCCTGTTTCGTTTTCATCATTTCATATGATATTCAAGTGAAAATGAGCGATTGCTACCCATAAAGTGCAATAAAAATGAATGAAGTGAGATTCAAGCTAATTGCTCTGCAATGACTCACATACATGCTCTTAGACACAAGATGATTGTTGATTGACCCTCTATAAGGTCATAATTAATCATAATGAGCAATTATATTCAAGTATATGGAAGATTTGGTTTAGGTCCAAAAGTCAATGCTTATAGCTAGGAACCCTTTATGTATGTAAATATTAAATAACTTGACTACAGCGCCACCTATCGGATCCTAGCGTAGCATTTTATGGGAATATGATCTCAATCAGTCGTTCAGAAGTTACATGATCACTAACAGACGCACCAACAATTATATACCATATATTAAGACGATTTTGCGTATTTATATTATACTTCTTTAAGAATTTGTTTTTATTTTACTTTTAAAAACATTCGCAGAGAGCTCGTTTTTTATAGAAACTGTTCCAAGTAAGATTAACTTTCAAAAGATATGTCATTCTGATTATGGTCTTGGCTTATAAGTTTGTGTTATTATTATTTATTATTATTTCTAGCGGGTCGTTAAGTTACTCTAGGTACCTCTCGATAGCAAACGCGACCTAAAAGATCTATTGTGCTAAACCCCTCTCGATTAGACCCCATCCAATTCAAGGTCCTTGAAGTAGGCTATGGTACTCTGGGGCGTCGCATTCGACACATCTGCCGGAGCGATGATAGACGCTCCGAAGTGTGTCAGCCTTTGTCGACATAGGGCTGGACAATGGCAGAGTACATGCTCTGCTGTTTCCTCTTCTTCCAAACAGAATCGGCATGTATCATCATCCTCTACACCTATCTTTTTAAGATGGTATTTCAGGGCACAGTGTCCCGTTAGTAGGTCAGTGATGATTTTTAGATCCGGCTTGTTGAGCAGTAAGATTTTCCTCGTCCTCTGTTCTGAGGGGACGATGAATCTTTTTGCTTGTCTTAGTTCGCTTTGATTATTCCAGTATGTGGCTTTACTGTCTTTTTCCCATAGCCTGAGGTAGGATCTGTAATAGCTCCTGGCAAGGCCACAGTAAGGCTCTGGTCCGATGAAACCGGATTTAGCTCCATTTCTGGCAAGTTCATCCGCCTTCTCGTTACCAATTATTCCTTCATGGCCCGGTACCCAGGCTATAGTAAGCCTATTGGACTTTGCAAGTATTTTTAACGTTGACAGGCAACACCAAACCAGGTCCGACTCTATAGTATAACTAGAGAGCGCTCTAATCGCTGCTTGGCTGTCCGCCAAAATCCATATTTTAGCACCTCTCATCCCCTTTCCTATGATGGTTCGGGCGCAGGTATCTATGGCAATTATCTCAGCCTGAAATATTGTGGGAGTTCTCCCTAAGGCCAAGGAGATCTGACAATTGGGTCCGTAGACACCAGCTCCGGAGAATCCGTCGCACCTAGAACCGTCAGTGTACCACGCAGATATGCCCAGACGGGCGGGGTTTTTATTTTCTTTCCACCACTGTCGGTCATTTATTAAGATTTTGAATGGTACGTCCAAATTCGGTCTTTTTAATGTCAGGTCTGACGGGCCCTGAATCAGCGGGTCACGTGAGAACACCCTCATTATCTGTGGATGCTCCCCGCTTCCTTGGGCATTGAGGTGACCTGTTATTTGAAGTTTTAGTGTGTTGCTAGCCGCTTCCTTTTGTAGGTAAAGGTGGAGCGGTAAAAGGTCTAGCAGCACTTCTAAAGCCGCAGTTGGGCACGTTTTCATGGCCCCTGTGATTCCAATACAGGCAAGTCTTTGCACTCTGTTAAGTGTGGCAACTGCCGTAGACTGCTCCGTTTTGTTCCACCATATGGCTGCTGCATAGGTGACAATGGGTCTTATTATCGCCTCGTATGACCATAATATCATTTTAGGCTTTAGTCCCCATTTTTTTCCAAACAGTCGACGACATGTCCATATGGCTCGTGTAGCCTTTTCTACTGTTTTGTTCAGGTGGGTGTTCCAAGTGAGGCGTTGATCTAGCGTAACTCCTAGATATTTCGTCTCTGTGGTTAACCCAATCGTGGTTCCATTCAGCAAGGGGGTCGTCACATTTAGCTTCCTCCTTCTGGTAAAAGGTACTATTACTGTTTTATTGGGATTGACTTTAAGGTCAACCTCCTGGCACCAGTCTGACACAAGGTTTAGAGCCATCTGGGCTTTGCGTGATAGCACGCGGTCCTCTTTGCTCTGGATGATAATGACAATGTCATCCGCATAACCTTGGCATTCTATCCCGGCATTTGTCAACTTCTCTAGAAGTCCGTCAACGACGATTGACCACAGGAGCGGAGACAGGACCCCTCCTTGGGGGCAGCCCCTTGTGGCCCATGCCGTCACGGAACTCCCGCACAAGTTTGCCGTGATCTTGCGACAGCCTGACATGGCTTTAATCCAATTCACCGTCGGGTATCGATGCCTTTTCCGACGGCTGCTTTTTCCATGGATTCGAAGGAGGTATTGTCGAACGCTCCTTCTATGTCTAGAAAAATACATAGGGCTGTTTCTTTCCCTTTAAGTGACTTTTCTATTTTTGTAACCAGGCTGTGGAGGGCGGTGATGGTCGATTTGCCCCCCTGGTAAGCGTGCTGGTTTGTGTTAGTGTATTATAAGTAATAATAAATTAAGGGTAAAATCTTTTAAGATTTTTAGTTCAAGCTTTTTTAAGAACAAATGACTGAACTCTGGGACTACGCTCTTATAATAAAATCATTATGAGTTAAATCTAATAAAGATCTTTTATAAGAGTATTATGAGCTACGAAGTTAAAGTAAGAATGTTCTAAACATAAGGGTTTCTTTAAAAAATATAGCTTTTTACAAGTATTCTTACAAAGACTTTAGGAGAGACAAGAACACCTGTTGATATCTTTAATTTTTTTTCATTACAAAAATGGTAGTCGTAATTAATTAAAGTTGGAAAGTGGATTAGTTACTCGCTTAGAGGTTTTTACAAGAATATATAATATAATTTATGAAACATGAGAATGAATCACGTGTGTAAAAAACCATGCTCAATCTTAGTTGAAGTTCATCATATTCTTATAAGTAAGATTAATTTCATACGCCACTTCGTGGTTACTAATGCTCTGAAATAATTTTTTGAAGTAATTATCATAACTAAAACCTACTTTAGTTCTCGTAAAATTGTTGGAAGGCTTTATAAGAAAAATATTTTTTCTGGGGATTCTGGCTTAGACTTTGTTCAAACTTAAATGCATATCTAAAATAGTAAATTACAAACACTGATTCGCTGATATTTCATGTTGATCAGGAGTAATCCAATAAATTTGTGTAATAATGCGTTTTACAGACTTGTTAGGTTGTTTTTGTTTTTATTCAAACTGCTAGTTTTTGGGGATTTTGATACTTCAAAGTTAAATTCAATTTTTAATGATAATCCTGTAACTAACCAGATTCATACTTTATGAATACAGTTTATATATAATTCCATATTCAACATTACAAGCATTATTTCAAACTGAACTACTCCCGAACATAATGCACCTTATTTCTTTCTTTATAAGAAAATATTTGTGGCTAAAAAAACTTTTATAAAACCTTTACTTACAAATAAACAAACATATGCTAGGCGTCATGTCTTCTTAAACCTTTTTAAATTACCATCTTAATCGACAAATTTCAGAAAAGCTAGCAAACAGACTCAAATGTGCTAATATAAAATTCTAAATGGCTCTTTTCGACCTGATAGAATGCACTCAAAGGTTAAATGTACGTGTACTTTGACCTTTGTGCTAATATTTAAACGGCAATGCTTTACGAATGAGTGTCCAACCAACCAGAATATTTATATGTTTACCGGAGCCATAAATGGGATTAAATCATTGACCAATAGCCTGCTCATAAATTATAGTATGGTATGTACATATATGACGCACAGAGTTTTCAATAATTACTTAAACGTACTGCTATTTTTACATCTTAATTTCTGAATTAAGAAAAATAAGAACGTTAACTGCGTTTCTACTCTAGCATAATGGAATACAAATCACTATTGATTTTCCCAGCCCAGCAAATACATATATGGCCCTGGTAATGTTTGCGACAAAAATGCCCTGGGTAACAAAACTTTTCATAAAATTCACAACGATAGGTTTCAGTATTGATCTAACTATCAAAGTGAAACGAACATTTAACAAACTTTCAAGAAAATTAGTGGAAATGCCTGTGATAACACCAAATATTCCCGAAGGACTTATAGAATTAATGAAAACCTTCGCTAAGTGCGTTCTCAAAGAAAAACCGGAAAATATTTATGAGTTTTCAGTAGTACACTTTGAAAACCTTCTTCAAGAGCGCGACGGGAGTTTGAATAAAGGATATGAGCGTTTTGCAGCAAGTGAAAAATATTTGGATGCTCGAGAGCAATGTTTAATGTCGCAAATTACATCTCATTTAAATAAAAAAAGTAGACCTGATCCACTTAAAATTCCACCTAACGATGGTGTCACGAATGCTCCAACTTCAGAAACATTATCTCCGAAGTCACTTCAGAATAAATTCAGACCACGTAAACTGAGCTCAAGAAAAGCATCCGAAGCTCTTTTATCGATAAAGGAGGAGGATGAAGGTCATAATCCTTCAGAGGAATTGGCGGCTAAACACCGGAAGCTTACTGCTGCTAGAAGGATTCAAAGGGCCTATAAGTCTTATACGAAGAGAAAGGAACAAAGGGAGAACGGCGCAGCTTTGGTAATACAAAGAGCCTTAAAGAAATTATTCGGAAGTAAATTAGGAAGTGCGAAGGCTCTTCAGAATGATAGAGAGAGTACTTGCAGCAACATTCAAAATGACTCAGGTGTTGAAAGTGATGTCCCTAAAGACGAAACAGAATCAGATGAAAATCGGAAGGAGTTGAACGTAGGCGTTAAAAAGTATATGGATATTGATTTAACAATTAATTCTATTATTACTCAGCAGGTTCCTTCATTTACAGAAGACGAGCGCAGGTCGCCGAACCTAGAAACTGATAAAGCCGAAGAATCTTCAGTTGGAAATTTAGTTGCAGCTGATACTGTAGTGCAAAAGGAAAAATCAGTAGATAGTGAATCTTCGGTTCACATGGGTAGTAATATTGAAAGTTCGCCAAGTAAGCAAGTAGACATTGAAGAAACACAGTTGAACGACCAAAGTGGACGCACTGAAGACATTGCAGAAGTGGATGCTACAAAAGACGCAAATCCCAAATTGGATCAAGATTACACTATAGATGAAGAAGAAATAAAAGCTGAAATTTTAAAAGATGTTGAAGAACCATTGAAAACTGATGTGGATGAAGCTGGTAAGTTAATCTTAGAAAGAGAAGGTAGATTTGTTTCAAATGACACCAACAATATTCGGTCGGCAGAATTAGTATCAGATGTTCATCATGAAAAATCTGATGATATTAAGAATAAAGCGAATGGATTTCCAGAAGCAATCCTGGAAGAAGTGGCGAAAAATGGATCTAAAAATGATATATCTAAAGAAACTATAGAATTTGTTAAATCTCCTAGAGAAAATGAGGATGGCAAACAGAATGAAGAAGAAAATAGCAATGATAAAAATGGTGGGAAGAATGAAGTGGAAAATGAACTCAATAATGATGAAAAAGCAATTAATGACAAAAAACAGGAAGAAAACGAAGAAAAATTATCTATTGGTAAAGGCATGTCAAATGATATTGAAGAGGATCAACCTCAATTAAATTTAATCGGAAATGAAGATAAGAATGGCTCTCAAGATAATATTCAGAAAGAAATGGAAATAGAAACAAGAAACAGAAAAAGTGCTGTTAATGATAACATTGATGTTAATGGAACTGAAACTGATAATGAAGTAAACAAAGATGAATACAACAATCTTCCTCCTAAAAAGGATGAAGATTCGGTGACTCCTAAAAGTGTATGGTATGTTGGCTCAGAGCCAATCATTACGTCTAAATCAACTGATGATGAACCAAAAAGTTCTGAAAGTATCAACAATAGCTCTAATGAAAAATCAGAACCTGAAAAAGGGGAACAAGACAACAATTCTACAATTACTGATGATTTGAAAAGTGATCCGAAAGCAGAAATTGCTAATTCAGCCAATGAAAATACAGAAAATAATGGTAACGACAGTAATCAAGAAAATATTGATATTAATATTGAAAATAATTTAGAAATGTCCATCAAAGAAAGTGAAGCTGGAATTGAAAAACTTAAACCAGATGAGTTAACTAGTAATGCACCAATTGAAAATGAAAAAACCACTGAAGGTTTGGATAATGAATTATCATCAAAAGATGTTGAAAGTGACAACAATGTTGCAGATGAAGGCATAAATGAAATTAAGAATGAACAAAATGACAGGCAACATGCAGATGCTGATGAAGGTGAAAAGGATCACATTATTTCAGGAACAACAGAAAACAGTATAGAAAAACTTAAAAATGCTGAAGAAAAACAGGAAATATCAGAACCGACTGAAATTCAAAATAATGAAATTAAGGCTAGTAAATATAAAGAAGATGATGAAGGCGAAAACTTAGAAAAGATTATACCAGAAGAAACTAAAAAAAATATAGAAAATCTTAAAAATGAAGAAGATGCCGAACTATTAGGAAAAGATAATACTGAAACCAGTATAGAAAATCTTAAATCTCAAGAAATATCAGGAAAAGATGCTGGGCGCGAAAACAACCTTGTTGAAATAGACGAGTTTGAAATGAAGGATGAAAGTGGCAGTAAACATGCAGAAGATAACGAAGACGATCAAACTGTATTAGGAATGGCTGAAAATAATCCTGAAAATCTTAAAAATGAATTAGAAATATCATCAGTAGATACTGGAAGTGACCAAAATATAAAAGGCGCAACTGAAATTCAAAATGAAGAAACTGGTGGTAACAAAAATATTGAATCTTATGAAAGTAAAAATGATCAGATTATTACAGAAAATGAAATGAATTTAGACAATATTAAAAATGATGAAGAAATTGAAAAAGATATTGGAAGTGACAACAAAAATATCTTAGATGAAGGTACTGTTGGAATTCATAATGAAGAAATTAATAGCAGTGAAGCTAATGATGGCGATAAAGATATTAATATACCAAAAATAAGTGAAAGTAGTATAGAAATTCTTAAAAATAGTGACGAAAACCTAAATACAAAATCTTCTGAAGAGGCAATTGAAAGTACAAATGACCTTGAAATTCAGAAGGCATCACAAGAAGTATTAAAAAATCGTAGTGAAGAAGGAACAGAAGCAGACAAAAGTGAATCTCATAATACTCAAGGTAAAGCATTGGAAAATGAAGTAGGAACAGAAGCAAGTATTGGAGAAGCAAATGATGCAAGAGGGAATGAAGAAAATGCAAATAATGATAAAGTATCAGTTAATAAGGAAAACCTATCTTCAGAGAATAAAAGTGAAGGAAAAATAGATAGTAAAAATGAAGCATCGAAAATTCCAAGTGAAGAGGCTGAAGAGCAAAATGGGGCTAAGATAAATAGAACTGAAGTTATTGAAGAGGAAATAAAAAAAGTTGTAGCACCTTCACGCTATGCAAATCCAGGTAAGAGTAGCATTAAAAACGGTAAAGATAAAAATTCTTCAGAAGAATATAATGATTCGGAAGGGTCTGAAGACAAAATTATTGCAAAGGAATTACTTCAGCATGCCAGTGATAAGGAAGTGGATGCTCTTTTAAAAGATGAGCTAAATAAATGCGAAGAGCAAGCAGTCGATAATGATAAGACGGAAACTAAAATATTTGAGGGTGATAATAAAACTGATCAAAATTCATTAACTGAATTAACTGATGCCACTCTTGAAAGCAACAGTACTGAATCAAACACTACGAATCAATATAGTAAGTCTGATGAAGAAAAGGTGGAGTCAAAAAGCCCAATCAGTTCTAAACGGAATTTAAATGAAGAAAAAGATGAAGCAGAAATAAAGAAACAGAAAAGCGAATCATTAAACTTAGAATCACCAAAAATCGAAACAAATGAAGTGGAATTAAATGAAACAAATGAAAACAATAATGGTATAGCTAAGGAGAATTTGAATGATAAAATCTTAGAGAGCGGCAATTTGGAAAAAGGTGTAATATTGGAATCCGACATAAAAGAGGATAAGAAACGGAAACAAAAAGAAGAAAAAGCTTTTGAAGGCTTTATAATAGAACCAGCATTTAAAGATAATGACGGCGGTAATACGGGTGTTAATCCTGATAATACTAAGAAGGATTCAACAGAAACCAGTGAAGCAGTTACAATAAATGAAGAGCAAGGAACTAGCAGACCTCAAGTTAACGTTCAAGAGGTAGGAATCACTGAAACAAGTTTATTAGAAGATGATAAACAAAATGACATCAACAGTGAAGATAAAAATGAAGTCTCTGAAGTTCCACAAGAGACCAAACAAGCTGAAAGTTGTCAAGAAGAGTCAAACATCGACCCTTTGAAAGATGATAATAAATTCGAAAACAAGAGTGATGTGATTGATGAAAATAAGTTAATTTCAACACAAGCAGAAAAGCAAAATATAAATATCGTAGAGACAGTTGCCGAAAATAGCAATACTATGGACATCAACAATCCCGAAAGTACAGAAGAGAATGCATTGATTAAATCGAATGAACATAATAATATAATCCAGGAACAAGAACAGGACGTGGATGACAAGCACGTGGCTCGTCAAAACGATCCACAAAAAACTTCAGAAGAACAAAATGCAGAAATTAATGATCTGAAAAATGAAAATGATCTTGAAATAAGCGATGATAATAAAAAGCTGTCATTAAATCTTGAAACAAATGAAGATGAATCTACAAGTCGTAATAATGATGTGAATAATAAAGATACAAAAAATATTGAAGTTAACACTAAACAAATTGAAGAAAAAGAAGAAATTAAAATTTTGGAACAAAAAACAGATGATATTGAAAGCGAGAAATATGTTAATATAAATGCCGTCAACGAAGTCAAGACCGATGATAAAGCCCCTATTGATAATGACAAAAAAGAAGAAAGTTTGAAAGAAAAAGAAGGGAATTTGAAAAGTGATGATGAGAATAATTTTGAAAACACTACAAAAATAATGAAGGAATCAAATGAAGAAAACGAACTCAAAACAAGTGTTAATTCTGAACTAGAAAAACAAGTTGATAAAATTGAACTAGTAAAATTAAATGTTGATCATAAAAGTGAAACAATCAGAGAGTTAACTGAAAATGAAAATACAGATAACAAAGATGAAAGTGATGAAGAAGACACTGAATTTTCTCAAAATACTGTGGAAGAAAACCAATTTAGCGAAGTAAATAAAAGTACCTCAGAATCAAATAGAAATTCTGGCGAAAAGGTTGATACTAATGTCGAAACTAAGGATTCGGAAAAAGAAACGAAGACAACGTATAGTTTAGATAAAACTGAAATTGCTGAAATCCCTTTGGAGAAAATTGATGAACAACAACATATTTCTGTGGAAAATTCTGAAAAAAAATCTGAAGAAGTCAAAATAGATAAAGTAAGAAAAGAGGAAGAAGAACGAGAAGAGAAAGGTGAAGAGATGAGAAATCAAATAAAAGACAAACAAGATATAAATTCATTAGAAAATATAACTTCAGATTCTTCTCAGCAAAATGCCGCGAATTCTACTAATGGAACAAATGGAGGCATTGAAATGGGGAAAACTGTGGAAAATAATGAGATTCAAAATAATCTGAAGGAAACCAAAGACGGAGATAGTGGAATAAGGGAACAAAATCCAGGTAAAACAAATAATCAAGAACCTGTTGCTGATGAAGAAACTAAGAAAGATTTAGGCGATGTAGAAAAAATTAACGAAAATCAAAATATAGTAGAGCTTCAAACTGGTGAAACCAAGAAGGATTTAGACGATGAGGATAAAAATAATGAAAATCAAAATATAGTACAGCCTCAATATGATGAAACCAATAAGGATTTAGATGATTTGAATAAAAATAACGAAAATCAACATATAGTAGAGCTTCAAACTGGTGAAACCAACAAGAATTTAGGCGATGTGAATAAAAATAACAAAAGTCAAAATATAGTAGAGCTTCAAACTGGTAAAATCAAGAATGATTTAGACGATGTGGATAAAAATAACGGAAATCAAAATATAGTAGAGCTTCAAACTGATGAAACCAACAAGAATTCAGACGAAGATAAAAATAACGAAAATCAAAATATAGTAGAGCTTCAAACTGATGAGACCAACAGGGATTTAAACAAGGTGGATAAAAATAACGAAAATCAAAATATACTAGAGCTTCAAATTGATGAAACCAACAAGAATTTAGATGATGTGGGTAAAAATAACGAAAGTCAAAATATAGTAGAAACCAAGAAGGATTTAGACGATGTGGATAAAAATAACGAAATTCAAAATATACTAGAGCTTCAAAGTAGTGAAACCAAAAAGGATTTAGACAATGTGGGTAAAAATAACGACAGTCAAAATATAGTAGAGCTTCAAACTGGTAAAACCAAGAATGATTTATATGATGTGGATGAAAATAACAAAAATCTAAATATAGTAGAGCTTCAAACTGATGAGACCAACAAGAATTTAAACGAGATGGATAAAAATAACGAAAATCAACATATAGTAGAGCTTCAAACTGATAAAATCAACAAGAATTTAAAAGAGATGGATAAAAATAATGAAAATCAAAATGTAGTAGAGCTTCAAACTGATGAGAGTAACAGCGATTTAAACAAGGTGGATAAAAATAACGAAAATCAAAATATAGTAGAGCTTCAAACTGATGAAACCAACAAGAATTTAGACGATGTGGGTAAAAATAACGAAAGTCAAAATATAGTAGAAACCAAGCCGGATTTAGACGATGTGGATAAAAATAACGAAAATCAAAATATAGTAGAGCTTCAAACTCATGAAACCAACAAGAATTTAGACGAGGTGGGTAAAAATTACGAAAATCAAAATATAATAGAGCTTCAAACTGGTGAACCCAATAAGGATTTAGACGATGTGGATAAAAATAACGAAAATCAAAATGTATTAGACAACATCGCAGCCAAACAGGTTACAAAACCTGAAAAAGAAGATAGCGACATTTCTAAAAATGAAAAACTCGAGAACTTAAATATTCTTAATCATGAGAAAGAAGAACTTGAAAAAAAGACTAGTAAATCTGATAATATTGTAAAAGAAGTAGAAAAGGATGAAAATAGTAAAAAAGACGATACCGATATTAACATTAAAGAAAGCAAGCATACCGATAACAATGTTCAGCTGAATAAAACTTACACTATATCTAAAAATCAGTTTGGAGAAAAAGTTGATAACAGTGAGGAAAATCCTATACTTAAAAGACAGACCTCTTCTTCGTCGATTTTATTAAATGCACTCTTAAATGAGAAGTCTGCAGATAATGAGGTTCTACCTCAAAAGTTTACTGAAATATCTCCAGGAGAGCAGAAGGAAGAAGAAGTTGAAGAGGAACAGATTACGAAGCAAATTATTCCTCTTGCAACAACCTCTGAAGCTCATTCAGAATATTCATTGGATAAGGAGACATCTGCGAAAAACGAAAATTCTACTGAAAAATCGGAGGAAATGAAAACAAAATTCAATGCTGAACTGACAGCAGAGAAGCCTGCAACAACTTTTGAAATCCTATCAACACCTTTATCAGATGCAGAAACAACTAGAGCCGAGAGTAGAAGCACCATAAATGACGAACTTTCTGAAATTGAAAACATTGATATTTCTACATACGGAGAGGATTCTTTGGAGGCGATGTATTACAGCCTTCGAAAAAATGAAATTATGCTTGACCGTATGCAAAAGCGAGCTTCAGAACGAAAGAGCGCATCTAAGGAGAGAGGACCCTTTGAAAAGTTGGATTTAAGACAAGTAAAATCGATGAGTGAAATGGGCAGAAGTATGTCAGTAAATTCAGATGATGATGTCGTTATTAAAACATTGGAGAGAAACAAAAGCAATGATAATGATCTTCAAGAATCCAACAATCCAATTTCAGTTGTTGCACAAAATGCAGCAAGACTATTGGAAGCTATGCATCAAATTAACTCTAATCCAGTTAAGCCATCTTCATCTTCTTTTGAAGAAGATCGAGTAGTAAGACCACCATGTCGAATTTACTCCCCAAGCATTCGTATGAAGAGCCGAATTCCAACTCCAATCAAAGACTTTCCGAAATCGGTAAGCTTTGAAACTCCCCTCGCTCTGGCTCAAAGGAAATCCCAAAAATTCATGCAGCGACTGCACGATGACTCACAGTCGTCAGAGACTTTAGACAGTCTTTTAGACCAGAAGGAAACATCTGATACAATTCGTCAAAAAATGTTGGCATATTCCGTTTCAGAGGCAGATTCAGACTGCTGTGTAGAAGCTGAGAAGAAGATGAGAGTTAAGCACGATGACTCCAATGTAAGCACAGCACTTGAGACCGCCTCAACCGACACCGATTCGACGATCGTTTCAGCTGCTACGAAGATCCAGGCTGGAGCTAGAGGATTTCTAACCAGGCGTCGACTTCGCCGAGCCAGTGAGGGGGCATTACCACAAGAATCAGAAAGGAAGGCTTCTTTTGGGAACGAAGCCATAGGAGAATCACTCGAAGATCTAGTCGAACAGAATGCGGCTAGTAAAATACAAAAATCCTATAGAAGATATTTGGGGACCAAGCAGCATAAATCCGAATCGAGCAAACCGTCACCTGAGACCTCTTCGTCTTCAAAGTCAAGTGACGGCTCGAAACCGGTAGGCATCACACAGGTAAAAATAGGTCAGAAACGTGACCGTGCTAATAGTGATGACGCTAAGAAAGTCGATGACATAGATGATGGCTATCACGGAGCATATTTCGAGGGACTAAATTTGGCAGAGAGACGTATGACGTTGCAGCGTGGTGATGCCGTCCAAAAATACTCGACACCGGAAGAAGAAAATGGATTTTCTATTACAAATGATCGACAACTCAGCGACGCAGGTGATTCTAAGCCAACAACGTCACCCAAGAAAAGTAAATTCTGAGTAATTTTAAAAACGTTCATTTTTACCAAAATTTATGTTTTTGTATCTCTAAGTTTAGGAAAGCCCGTTAACAACGATATGTGGAGAAATTTTGGACTGAGACAGAGGACGATGCCAGTGCAGATTGAATCAGACATTTTGCGAATTGTTCCCAAGCATATGCGTAAAAGGATTAAAAGTGCTGATGTGCAGAAAAAAAGCCGATAAGTTATGCAGTAATTGTTGCACGCACGAAATGCTTTATAGCACGTTTCTGCAAAATAAAATAAAAATGGTATTTACAAAAATGTTTTATTTTATTTATTGGGTGCAAAAGTCTTTGATCTTTTAAACTAGCTGACCCTTAGTTGATGTTGTCCGGGCTCAATGTTAGACAAATACTTATTTTTTTAAGATCATCATTTAGAATTCTCAGATTTTAGCACCATAACTAAAATCAGTAGGTGCATTTATTTTATATTTAGAAAATCCCTTTTGTGATGTTGATTTTGTACTATATGTGAAAAGATCGATATCCCTGGGTAACGGTTCTATTTAAGAATTCATGCTTGACAGAATATTAAATTACTTTTCCAATATCGAATCAACGCTAAATAGGGTTTAGTTTTATATAATATATATATTAGGGTGCTTTTTTTTCGCGACTATTTTTTTTTGCAGTCTCACCTCGAAATTTTGTGGCAAATACCTAAACAAAAATTCCCTGAAAATTGGAGCCCTTAATATTAATATTAAGTACTACACCAAGGCGTATAAAGATTTCCCATATAAAATACACGTAAACTTTGATTATTTTTCTTCAAAACTCTACAGCTCAGAGGCATTTTTTGGTATAATCTTGGCCAATGGTAGGATTTCTTCAGAATTGAATGCTCTACAAAATTGTCTATTGCGGTGTAACCCTAACTCCCACCAGCGAGGTAGTACGGGTCACTAACCCCAATTTTTCCATGAAATTCTCGCTTTTTGCCCCTATATCGTAAACAAGAGGTACAGAAAAAGTGAATATGACAAACTTGTAGCAAATTCAATTTCCTCCAAAAAGTTCTTGAACACCAAATTGCTAACATCGATATTTCTTGAGATATTGGGCTTTGAAGTTGAAAGTTTTGAAGACAAATAATCAAAGTTTACGTGTATTTTATATGGGAAATCTTTATACGCCTTGGTCTAGTACTTAATATTAATATTAAGGGCTCCAATTTTCAGGGAATTTTTGTTTAGGTATTTCTCACAAAATTTCGAGGTGGGACTGACAAAAAAAAATAGTAACGAAAAAAAAGCACCCTAATATATATATATATGGGAGATAATATGTTTGTTGAAATCAAATTCACCCTTTTGGAAAGAATTTCTCAACTACACAATTAAATAGCACTAATTAGTTCAATGTTTACAATAATTACAAAAGCCTATATTTTCTTTGAGTATTTTAATAGGTCAGGAAATTTTCAAACGTAATAAATGCTATCAGTTCCTGTAATATCGATGGTATAGAGTCCAAATCTAAAGGCCTCGTAATCTCACATCGAAGATGCATTTAATATTTGGTATTTTATTTATTTGATTTATTATGAGGAGTCAAGATTTAAAATGTGGTCCTATAGGCTATTCTTATGCATAGTCCTCCTATTTATCATTAAGCTTAGCCCTATATTTAGAACATATTCGTCTATATACTACATAGGAAAATTGCACAGAGAGAAAAATGTCACCTATTTTCAATGAGATTTTCACATTACCCTATTTTACTACGAATTCACATTAAAAAGCTAGAATTATATGGATTTCATATCGAAAGTTCATATCGATTCCATAAAGAAAATCACTTTAAAAATCATAGTAGATTTTCACATCATTTTTACCTAGAATCCCACATAAATATGCACAATTAATATGCTGAAGCATATTGTTTCGTAGTTTTAATGTGAAACACACATTAAAAATGTGGCTATAAAAAATTAATGTGACCGCCACCTAGATTTTAAAAGTTATGCACCTTAAACATATGAGAAGTGCACTTAAAATTTGTGTGATTTCCTCTTTTTGGTAGAAACATCGTGTCAAACTATTGCGTCTCATCCATTCATTGCTGTGCAAGCGTCTTCGGTTAAAAACGTACTGTTCGGGAAATTTGTGTACCTACGTTTGAAATGTGTTAAGATGGTGTTGCGCATTAAAAGTGCAAAATGGAATTAAACATTGAAAATTGTGTGTGCGAACCCATTGATAGTGAAGTGCTACAAGTGCCCCCGCTGTTTTGGGACGCAGAAGAAATTGAAGAAGTACAAGCCCTTTTTCGTTCTTGGGGCTTGTCTGATTCTGTTTGTGCGCTCCTTAAAATGTATGGGGTGAACACCAAAAAAATTCTGGAAGATATGGAATTAAATCACATCGATAAATTTTTTTCGGGAATTGATGCCTCCGGATATTTTGGAGATCGTATTATTTTCACCTCGGGATTGAAGCAATGGAGAAGAGACAGGGTAAGTTAGGTTATAATATTTTCTTTTTATCCAAAAACCCTTTTGGTTTTATTCATTTTTATCATTTTTATTTTTCAAATTCTTTTTTTTTATTCAGAACAAGCCAATGGTCTGTGATCAGGACACACTCACAGAATCTACGTCAACAAAAATACTTGAATGGCTTGAGAAAATTTCAAACGATGTAAGTAGTCGGTCTTCTAGAAGCTGCAGCTCAGTAGCATCGAATGAAAGAGTCGAATCGAAAGAGTCAAACGATCTAAATATATTTCCGCGGGGTAAAGATGTTGCAGCTCTTTTAAAATGTACAGTAAAGGGTCAATTGGTTCTAGACTTTTATGAAAAAAACGGTAAGCTTGATAACAAAAGACAAAAGGATTTGACCCACTGTATAGTGGATAGTTACTTGGGAAAGAAAAGAAAAATGACCTATAGAGATATGATGTATTGGGCGAATGCAATTCAAGAATACTTTCCAACGGAAAAAGCGGTAAGTAAATATAGCATTAAAAATTATAATATCCTTTGAGGACGAAAGTACATAGTCAATATAAACTTACAGGCAACATATTTCCTACCTCGTAAGGCTGGAAAAAAAAATCCAACAGGGAAGTTGCATTCGCGTTGGTGCAATAGCGAACATCAAGAAAAAGAAAATCTTGGCAGCAAACAAGAATCACAACAAACATTTGCCGGTGATTATGGTATAACAGAGGGTAAGGCAATATATTCCAATTATCAAGGAAGTTCTGCATTATTCGAAATTGTAGAAGAATTTCACCAAAAGAAATGTTGGCTTGAAAACAATTGTTCGCCGAGGGAAACAGTACTGAAGAATTGGAGAGCTACTGCGAAATTAAGAATAAAGCAATTTCAGTCGGAAAGTAAAATGGACTTGACGACCCTTTTGATGGAATGGCCACGATTTAATGATCCAGACGGACATGAATTAGTAATTTCTTTATGGAATTTTATGTAATTATGAATATAGCTATCACTACATTAGATTGACATCGACTTTGGGACCATGTATCCAGGAAAAGAAAACCTGCTTTTCACGAAATACAACGAGTATTTTCCTAAAATTTTACAGTATTTTAAGACTGAAATTAAGGATAAAGCATCGAAAAATATGCTTCAACTTTTAGACGGTGAAATTTCCAAAGGTTAGTAATTAGAAAGTTTTATTTCACTTATGCACTTTTTATTCTTCTTTTAGATTCTAGAGATTGTATTGCAGCTTTACTACTTCATTCAATTCTTCAACCTACACGCTCAGGAAGAAATAAAAAACCTACAATTAGTGATGGGCAATCGGATTTTGTTGTTCATGTTAGAACACCTAATGACATACAGCCTAAATTGGAAAAGATGAGAAACGAGTATGCGGCATTAAAAATAAAACTTCAACCTAGAGTTGTCGTCGTTGGATCAGAGATCACTGAGCTGAAGGAGTTTTATGTATATTGCGATGGGCTCAGGTACAAGTGCTGCACATTTATAAAATGCTTGGATATAATAATCAAGTTGTGTCATGTATATAATATCGAATTTTCAGAAAAAAGCAAGTTAGTTTGGGTATTCCTTGAAAGTTACTTTTTCGAAATTAATTCCGAGCCATTCTCTTCTGTTACAAATTTAGTGAACAAACTAAACTCTTAAAATAAATTACCTTTAGGATGCCCGAACTAACTTGCTTCTTATGTGAAAATAATTTCTCCACTTCGAACCAATTAATTAATCATTTAAAAACTTTGCATGGTGTCCCACAAATCTATAAACTGAAATGTAAACAAAATAGTTGCCGACAAAAATTCCAAAACATACACGCTTTTAAAAAACATATGATGAAACATGAAAAAGAAAATAATAATCTAAACGTTAAAGGAAATTTAGTAATAAACGAAGACATTTCTCATGCTGGTATATTAGTTTACCCATCAGTATCAACTGAGAAACCTGTTAATAAGGTTGTTTCTACATCGAAATCAAATGAGAAACCCTCACTAGAATTTCTTCTTTCCGAATTTCATCAGTCTGTACTGATATTCACACTTAAACTTCATAACAATAGTACATTTTCGAGGAAAGTTATATTAGACATTCAACAGCTTATAAGTAATTTGATTACAGAGCCGATTTCAAAAATAATTCAACAACTACTCCCAGAAGAGCATGATAAATTACTTTTGGACACTATTTTGCAAGATATCTCTAAGCCATTTGTCAGAGTGGGAACTGAATATAAGTTTTTTAAAGAGTTGGGAAATTTAAGTCTTTTTCAACACCCTCAGAACTATATTATAAGCAATGATCTGTCGGAAGTCATCGTTAATAACAATCCTGCTTTAGAATCGACTAGTGTTGTAATCTCTCTTTTAAACATTCCGTTTCAAATCAAGAAATTTTTTGAAAGTGAAGGAATATTACAGGCCACTTTAGATAACATAGCAGCTTTATCATATTCTGACAAATATACAAATTTCATTAATGGTCAATTATGGAAAAATCTCAAACTAGGCGAACACAAAATCGCAGTTCCGCTCTTTTTGTATTTAGATGATTTTGAGGTAAATGACCCACTAGGCGCAAAATCGGGGCAACAAAAGGTTTGTGGCATTTATTATACTTTTCCAACAATTCCAGTTTATCACGCTGGGAAGCTTAATAGTATTTTCGATGCTGGTTTTATCAAATCAAGGGATTTAATTGAGTATGGTCCCAACCTGTGTTTAACACCTCTAGTTGACGTCATCAAAGCACTGACGCAAGAAGGTGTAGAAATTAAAACGGAAAGTGGCGTTTTCTATGTGTATGTTTTCCTAGGTCAGATATTAGGAGATAATTTAGGCCTAAACGCTTCTTTAGGCTACGTCAAATCATTTTCCGCTAATTCATATTGCAGGTTATGCAAACGAACAAAAACTGAGGCATATACTGATTGTATTGAAGTTCCCAACTCTTTAAGAAATGTACTTAACTATCAAGAAGACTTACTTGCAAATAATAGTCAGGTTACTGGTATCAAACAAAATTCTATATTTAATACTATACCTCATTTTCACGTAACCGATAATGTAGCATGTGACATAATGCATGACATATTTAACGGCATATGTAAATATGATATGTCACAAGTCTTGCAATACTTCATATATGAGAAAAAACTGTTCACATTGGAAACGTTGAACTATAGGAAACAAATGTTTTGCTATGGTGATACCGAAATCAGTAACGTTAGTCCTCCTATTGAAAAGCTACATATACAAAACGGTTCGTTCAAAATGAGTGCCAAGCAAATGAAAACTTTTATTCATCTGATAACTCTTATGATAGGTGACTTAGTGGATGAACATGATGAGGTGTATATATTTTTAACTATATTAGTGAAATTAATAGATTTATTATTATTACCAGCTTTTGATGAAAATCTGTTAATCCAACTCGAGTCAGTTATTAAGCAGCATAATGAAATGTATCAGCAGCTATTTAAGGAAAATTTGAAACCGAAATTTCACAATATTGTACACTATCCTTCCGTGATAAGAAAGCTGGGCCCAATCAGATACCTCTGGTGTTTCCGATTTGAAGCGGAACATCGTAGTCATAAGCTTTATGCTCAAAGCATTACATCAAGGGTAAATATTCCATTAAGCTTAGCTATTAAAGCTTCACTGAGATTTTCTAGTTGCATCTTGTCCAATAATTTCTTCCAGTGTGAATATATATATGATACAGTAGACTCTGGTAATTTGCAAAAGGAACCTTATTTTCCTTATCTAAACTTAAGTACAGATGAATTATTATTGTACAAAAAAACAGAAGCCGTAATATTCAGAGGTGTTTCTTTTAAAAAAGGCCATATTATAACAATTACAAAAGAACACAGCAAACCCCAAGTTTATGAAATCGTTATCTTTTTGATTCGCGAATTTGATGTCCAAGTTGTTGTCAGACAGTGGGAATGTTTACAATTTTTAAAACATTTTCAATCCTTTGTAATAGGAAACAATAGCGCAACGTATACCACAACGCGCCTTATATTTTTAGATGGACCACCCAATCATTTTTATATTTTAAATAATGGACTCAAAGTAATTAGGCCAAAGAAATATTGGAATTAAGTTCTTATGTTTTCAGTTGTGTTTTGTTTTATATAAATATAATTTATATAAAGTTATATAATTTTTGTACTGTGGAATTACATATGTATAATAAAAACATGAAAATAATTCTTGTGCATTGTAATTTTAACACCTCCAACATAATAGCATATTGGGAAATAATGTGACATCTGTATTCAGTTTATGTGACAGCCCTTTGGAAAATTATCTGATTTCCTATTATTTCGCTAAGAAATCACATTGGCAAGTTAAGTGATATCCTCATTGGATATATGTGGAAGTCTTTTATAAAATTATGTGATATCGTGTTGTTTTAAGGTGGATATCTCATTTATTTTTTGTCATAACTTTGATCAGATTTTCTGCATGGTTTTAATATGATGTTCTTCTTGGATGAAAACCGTGCAGAAATCCTATTATTTTTCTTCAATTTTAGGTGACGTTTTCTCTCTGTGTGGAAAGTCCATTTGTATTGATGTTAAAGATAACTAACTGGCATTTAAACGTTTCTACTATACTATATTCCAAAGACACTTTCAATTTCAAATTACAATTAATTTAAAATCACTAAATCGCGTAATAATATACATATATTCCTCTTTATTACACCCAAAATTGTGGAAAGTTGAAATTTGTGCTTGGCCACGCTACATTACGTATGATCAATGTCAGAATTATTTATAAATAGAACTGGACGCAGTGCGCCAGATGGTTCCTTTTTTCATGCAATTTATAAATTATTATCACTGTGTGGCTTCAACTGACAAATTGGCTTATACTATGGCATGACGGCATATTAAGTGTATTTGTTTTATTCAACTGCAAACTTGACCTTGAATTAAGCGAAAATGCAGCCAGTCAAAAGCAAAAGCTTCCCAGATGTATTTTTACCTCAAAGAGATGTGATGGTACGCACGATGAAATTTTGAAGTTAAATTTTGTCTGTTAATACTTATAATATAATGTATTGGTTATGCTAAAATACAGAAATAATGCCTTGCTTTAATCATTGCAACTTTTGCGTGTTTCGTCGTGGTAGAACAACAAACAATGAAATAATTATTATACATTCAATCAGAGGTTGTTATCTAAAATTAACCCATTAAGTCCGGGAAGAGCACAATTTTCATACGATGTATGAGACTTATTTTCTGCCATAAAAAGTTTAAATAAAAAATTCCAAACATACCTATTCTACTATTTTTGAGGTCGCTCTTTCGATTGGTGCAGTCAGATTTGCATAATAATGACTTTAAAAACCAATATGGCGCATTTTAAATAAGAAAGAACAAAATTTTTTGCGTTTTTTGTTTTTTGTGAATCTTTTTCGCATCAATAAAGTTACTGAATCGATGCCAAACCACAACCAAAAGTGCACAAAATATCTAAACTTTAACTAGGAATATTTTTTTTTTGCATTGAATCAACCTAACCTCTTCAAGATATCAAAGTGTAAAAAAAATGAACGTTATTTGATAAATTATGAATATTATCAATAAAATTCACATTTCTAACGGTATAATTGTCCCAAAAATTATACAAGGGGTTTTTGAGGTCGCTGATCACGAATTCGAAGTCAGATTTTCAAAATTCAAGATGGCGGATCTATAACAGACCAAATTTCATGAAATAACTGAAACTCATGCGATAATGTTTATTATACTCCCCTCGAAAATTGGTTGTTTCCGTCCGTTTGCCGTTTCATAAACGTTTCCCAATTGGAACCTTGTAAAACCTTTATATTTTTATAATTCAAATTTAGTTAGCTGTCACTTGTAAATTAGAGCTAATAATTAATATTTAAATATTCGTAATTTTAAATATTCGAATATTCGAAGTTATTTGAAAAAATGCGAAATCCGAAATGTTCGACAAAGGAATGTGTTGTTCGCACATTCATATACTGCTGCACTTGTGATTTGTATTTTTGTAAAAAATGTAGAGACACATTTCATGCACATCTTGAACAAAAAATGAAAAAATAAAAGCTTTCTATCGATAATTTATATTCAAAGATAAAAAATAACAAGCTTCTAGTAATGTATATATTTATGAATAAAAAATGAAAAACAGAAAAAAAAACAAAAACAAAAATAAAAAATAAAAAAACAAACAAAAACAAAACAAAAAGACTCTTGCCGTCCACCTCCACGTGGTTTGAGAGTGGAAACGTTTATGAAACGGCTAACGGACGGAAACAACCAATTTTCGAGTTTCAATTATTTCATGAAATTTGGTCGGTTATAGATCCGCCATCTTGAATTTTGAAAATCTAACTTCGAATTCGTGATCAGCGACCTCAAAAACCCCTTGTATAATTTTTGGGACAATTATACCGTTAGAAATGTGAATTTTATTGATAATATTCATAATTTATCAAATAACGTTCATTTTTTTTACACTTTGATATCTTGAAGAGGTTAGGTTGATTCAATGCAAAAAAAAAATATTCCTAGTTAAAGTTTAGATATTTTGTGCACTTTTGGTTGTGGTTTGGCATCGATTCAGTAACTTTATTGATGCGAAAAAGATGCACAAAAAACAAAAAACGCAAAAAATTTTGTTCTTTTTTATTTAAAATGCGCCATATTGGTTTTTAAAGTCATTATTATGCAAATCTGACTGCACCAATCGAAAGAGCGACCTCAAAAATAGTAGAATAGGTATGTTTGGAATTTTTTATTTAAACTTTTTATGGCAGAAAATAAGTCTCATACATCGTATGAAAATTGTGCTCTTCCCGGACTTAATGGGTTAAGGGGAACACAACAGTGACGCATAAAAAAAAATCCATGTTCGCGAATTTTTCTTTTAGAATTTAAATTAATGTTGAAGAATTGTGGGAGGGATATGTTATTATATTATTGTTCGTGTTTTAAAAAAAAAAATTATAATAATAATTATATAATATTTGCCGAGAAAAGTACGGCCTTACGAAAAAGGGTGACCGCAAAAAAGATGTTTTTTAGTCTGATTTTCAAACATCATTAACTTTGATTGGAATCAATAAAATGTAACCTATAAGTGCTGCTAACATTTTTGTCTGGTCATGAACTTGTGCAGAATCAAGATTTATTGTTTTACAAACTAAACATCCCCTTAAACAAAGGGTTAAATACCCCCCTTATTAAGCTAGTACTTAGTAATCAGCAGAGATGGGCATGATGCATTTTTTTTTGGTATTCCATTGAATAATACATTGACCTTAAAGTTATATGAAACAAAAAACTAGTACGAAAAGGGGGTTTATGATCAAAAAATTAAAAACATGCTATTATATTTTCATAATTAATATAAATATCTTTATTAAAATGATTTTCTTAAAAGATGCTATGCTATATATTAATATGAAATAAATGATGTGTCCTTCGTCATCACTCAGCACCATTAATCGAGGCTGTTTTATTTTTGGCAAGATATCCTCATCCTCTGAGCGTTTTTCTGCATTATCTTCAGATCCATGCTTTACCTTTTTCAAAAAATCTGTTGTTTTATATTGCTTGCTTCTAGTTAAAAGATCTTTATAATTTTCCTTATATGGTGCTAAAGACTTGTGAAGTTCTCTTGTAAATGTTAGGTTCCTTTCATTTGAGGGATCCCCATTTAACAAATATGACTCTTAACTGTTTGGCTAAGTTTAAGCATTTACGCTTTTTAGAGCAGACTGTTTAACTTCTTCGTCTTCACCTATGCTATCGTCTTCTGAGTTATCATGGTATATTCCAGATATCATTCCTACCAAACCTGAATTTGAAATTCGCAGTAGTCCAAGCATGTCTGAAGTCCCTATGCCGTAGTTTTTTCTCTTTTAATAAATTATATCAAAGTTCTGAACTTTCTTTCGAAATTCAAAGCTTCAGTCTTTTGTTACATTTCGTTTTGATATAAAAATACTCATGAATTTCCAATGTGGCAACTAAGTAACTAGAATATACAACAACCCAGAATTTTATAAAATTGATTAATTTTACCTTTGGATCATATGTGGAGTAAATTTGAACCTGCAAAGATCTTTAAAAAAAAAGGGAAATATATCATGATTTTCGGTATTTTTGTATTTGATTTTCTCAAATTTTCTGGTTCAACTGTCAAGTTTGGCAAAGTTAACAACTGAAAAATACTTCAAAATATGTTCAGACATAAGTTTGACTCTGAACAGGCTTCAGGTTACCATAAAAAGTGCTTGAGCTCCATTTACAATTTATATTTTTTATTCTAAGCAATACGGAACAGTGTTTAAATATTTATTGTAATAAAAAGCCATAAGAGCTAAAAAGAAAATGTTTACCCTGTAGGTCTTTTTAAAAATCTATTTTAAATATGATATTTTATTTGGATAAGGCAACAATGAACGGGGAATAACACTCAAGTTAATTTATGAATTTGTGCATTATAGCCACAATATGGTAAAATAGGAATGCTGTCATGATGCAAATATGATCAAGTTATTCGTACATTCCTTCTAAAATTCTGCATATAATTGGAATATCATCAATTTTTGTAGCATTGTTGGCTTTTTTGTCATGGACGACCGAATTAATGATCTTTTCCTTATATCTATCCCATCTTCTTGTTGCAAGAAAATCTTTAAACAGTGCTTTCCTTGAAGGTATTGTTGTATTTAAATGGAACTGTAAACGTTGCCAAACATTTCCAGGATTTTGTTTCTTTTCAAAAAGCCAATATCTTGGAATCAGCATACATTGGACAGTTGTTTTAGCCATAATTGCCCGCTGATGCATATCTTCTCCAACACCAAAAATTGAGCCCGCCGTTATCGTGCCAACGTCTACAAAATGATTTTCTATATAATCATAGGACTGAAATACAAAATTTGAAAGATTTTTCAATATAATTTCTTTCAAAAGTTTACGTCTTCTTCGTCTTCCTCAGTAAATATTTCTTTTGATTTCGTTGACAGTTTTTTAAAATGGACAGCACCTTTCCCACGAGTTTCGTCAAAATCTTTTTGTAATTGAAATTCTGACTTATGTGCTATGTTGAATGTACTTGAATTTGCATATTGTATAACAGTCGGATTTTGCGGTGTAGCCTTTTCTTGACCGAAATCCTGTTTGATGAAGTATTAGCAAATCAAATGGAACCTTTAAAAGTTATTAGTAACAATACTCACAGTAGCCTCTTCTTCTTCGTTTACAGATTGATTTTCACTAGCTTCAGCACTGGCCTGTAAAATGATTTTAAGATAATATTAAAATTATTAATTATACTGTTTAATTTATCACCTGTTTACTTTCTATTGAACTAATGCTACTTTGAACTACCTCCTCCTCGTTGAGACTTTCAGGTTTTTCCGACTGAAAAAATATGCTTTAAAAAGATTCCTACTCAGTTAATAAATGTTTACTTCGTTTATTTCAGTCTTATCTTCCATATCCTCTACAGTTTTTTCATACTTCGCTTTGTACTCTTGTACTGTTCTCATCATGGAATCTTCTTTTTGCACTGGTACCGAATGTGAAGACTCAATAATCGGTTCATTTGCCCCAACATCCATAGGTGTTAAATCAATTTCTACCCCGCAATAATTAATCACTGTAAGATTTTTCCCTTCAGGTTGCTGAAATTGTTATAATAGTAAATTAAAGTTAAGCTTCTTTTGGGGATTTGGGTGATTCGATTTAAATTCTACTTTTTAAATGGCCAGATCATATCGTATTAAGATAAAATACAAATATCCTAGTTCTTATGTAGAACATATATATGCCTAACATAGAAATTTAAAAACGATTGGAATATGGTATATACATATGTTGAATAGGAAATATACAACAAAGAGTGAATATCCCAATTATATAATACTGTTTTCCCCATCCCATTTTACCTTTTTACACCGTATCTATTAACAGCATAATTGAAAATAAAGTATCATATATGTATAGTAATACTTGATTTTGTAAATAATCTTACCTTTAATTTTCCTACATTCATTTCCTTGTGAACTTCTAACATTTTTCTATGATCTTCTTCATTATCCATTGCTGCCGCATCCTTTTTAAATGCTGCTTCTTCAATTTCATCAATTTCTTTTTCCTTTTTTAGATCTGATAATTTTTGTTGCCGTTCTTCTTTCCTTTTCTTATCTTTTTCTTGTTGAAATAATTCGAAAACTGAGGTTGCAGGCACTAATTTATCAATATCAGGTTTTACTTTCTCTTCAAATAAACGGTACCTTTTGCGTCCATTAATAATCTTTACCTAAAATGACAAATTAAAGAAATCATTAGTATATATAATTATACTTTTTTAACTTCAAAAAGGACAATTTTTAAATCAAAAATATCAAATTAAATGTCATTTGGATTCAATAAAGTCGCTGAAAAATCAAAAGGTTTGTTTTATTTTCAAAGAAGTGGAAATTTGTTTCAATTCAGATGAATTCCTCCAACCACATTAAATATATTAATATAATAGAAGTACAAATGTTCTACTTTTATGTAGTAATAGTATACGAATTAATTTAATATGTTTTAACTTTAATTTAGGACTTGCTTGAATTGGAACATGTGACCTATTTGAGTTAATTATATCGATTTCTTTGAAATGGAAATAGACCTTTTGGTTTAAAAAAAACTTTATTGAACTGAAGTGTCACTTCTGTGATTTTAAAGTTTTTTTTTTTTTTAAGTTAAGAAAATTATTATTACATATTGTACAAAAATAAACAAAGATGCCAACGTTCTGAAGCAATACATGTACTTATGTGCTTCGATTATCTAAACTGTTTTATAATTTTTACTGATGTTGGCACTATAATAAAATATACATTCAATACAAATCGTTCAAAGTGTTCAATTTGATTATTTCCTATTTCACATTCTAATAATTCAGCCCTAACTGAAATGTGAACTCAGAAAAATTGAAGAAATTGAACATGCCTATTTTTTAATATCAAATGATAGGTACAATTTAGAGCAGCACAGGACATTAACCGAAGAGTGAAACGGGCTGTAAATGTGCTGAATCAGTCGAAATTGGGAATTGTGGCACTCCGATGAACTTTAGATCTAAAATCTAAAACTGATAGTCATCTAGATCTATTCCCTCTTCACCCTCAGGCGATAGGGTACTAATTAGATGTTTTGGAAAAATACCAATGGTACATATGGAAAAAATTAAATTGTAACAAAAACTTAGTCCACTAACTTTGTCGATTGCGAAAATATACTCTAAAATAAGCACTAACGTCGATCAGTTCTAATTCGTAAATGAAATAACATAAATCTTGTTTTACAAATGTAATTCATTGACTTTTCCTGGAATTCGAGGGATTTCAATTTTATTTAGAGTAGCCAGCTCAACTCTTATGGTTTTTATTTACATGTATTAATTAATCACTTGTTAGACATTCCAGTGGATATTAACCCCCCGATTCTACATAAAAGCTATTAGCTCTTAACCTCTTATATCGTTGTCAAAAATCAGTTAACAGAAATTCGTATTCTACTTTAGCATTTAAGAGAAGTCAGTAATCAGCTGATCTCTTATTATTTGTGGAGACTTTTGTTAAGAGATTTTCGTATTCTGAAACAAAGTGTAATAGACTTTTTTAGCCTAGGAAACCTCTTAAGTTTAGAGGACTTCGTCGGGGAGCTGTTATGATATATTGACATTTAAAATAAAGTGATAGCGAGAGTAGAAGTGCTGTTACTGATAATTTTTAACAAGTTTCGCGAAAATCAGGAAAGAAATGAAATTATTGAATGAAAGTATTGAACATGCATATGACTTTATATTTATTTATTTATTTATTTGGGAAGAAACAGGCCGTATATAATACATTACATATACATATTTACATTTTTATATTAATAATTTTGTTGGCTTAAAGTAAAACAGTTTCAATAAATAAGTTGATGTGCCATATCACATTAAATTGTACAATAATTATTGATGATACATATAACAAATAATACAAATCGATTGTAAGTTACAATTTGTATTCGTTAATACCAGTCGTGGTCTAAATTATAGAAACAAAAGCATCCAAAACAGGAATTATCAAAATCGCCAATATACATCATGGTCATGAGGCATGACACCGCAGAAGTTGAAGATTTTATTTCATTTTAATTTTAAAATATTATGGTTTATATAATTTATTTAAATAAACAGAGGGTGAACGACCAATTTGCTCATGACAGAAATAACTTCTTTACTGACTTTTTAAATGGTAGGAGGTGATTTAAAGAAATTATGTAATCATTTCACAGCAATCAAAAGAATTTTTTGAAAACATTCTCAAAGAATCGTGTGAAGGAATCTGCGAGATATCGCTGATCCTTTTTGTGTGTCCAGTACAGCATTCATACGAAATCTTAGAATACCTTAACGAATTGCTTTTAAACCTAGAGATGCTCTTCTTAAACCTTTTGATAACCAGGAATATTCGAGAATACCCTATCCTCTATTTCAAGGTGTATTACTTATGTTTCGCAATTAATAATAGAACATTTAAATTTTTACGTTAAGGTCCCTTCAACTAATTCGGAAATAAATGAGGTAAAAAATAGTTTTCGGTCTAAATTCGGGATAGAAAATACAGTAGGGTATATAGACTGCACCCACATAGCTATAATAGCCCCTCCCGTTTCAAACGAAATGCACCCGCCACGAGCACATCCAAACAGAAAAAGGTTTCTGCAGCATTAATGTGGAAGCGGTATGAATTCGGATTTTAAAATTTTATTAAATTTATTTTAAACCTCTGGTTTGCGATTCAAACTCAATATTTTTGGCCGTTAATGCAAGGTACCCCGGAAGCTTTCATGACAGTGGAATAGGGATGACTTTCGCCATTCGTCATCATATTCAGGAGATAAAACCCCAGGGTGAATCTTGGCTTTTCGGAGATTCGGGATAGCCATGACTGAAATGATGAAATTATGTATCTCTTTTTGTTCTTCAGCTTATATTCGCAGCTTTTTAAATTCTATGGAATATTAAGGGGGTAAATACAATTAGAAGGTCAAAAAAATCGATTTTTTTTTGTTCCTCTAAAAAGTTAGGAAATTTCCCGCTCCAAAAAGTTTCAGGTCGAAAATCGAACTCCTTATATATTTTTTCTTCATTTTTCGAGAACGCTTTGTTCAGCGCATAGCAGGTTTTCAAAACTTTAAACGCTTTTTTCTCAAAACAACATTTTTAAAATTTGCAACCACGATTACTCGAAAACTACTTGTCCAATTTAGCTGAAATGTTTAGGGTTTCTTCTTTATACCTTAGGCTTGTCTATAAACCTAATTGTTTGGAATTTTTTGTTGCAAAATTGAATTATTAATGCAAAAATGGCTGAAAAAATAGTGAAAATTATCGATTTTTTACAAAAACTACCACCAAACAAAGAATTTTTTTATTTTCTTTCTAATTTTTGAGGTTTACCGACAAATTACATGTATATTTAAGCCAAATTTTTTTTATGGGCTGTTACAGATCAATAACACGACGCCCAGAGTGGTAGCATTTTTTTTTTGTAGGTCAACTTCACGCCAGCGTACAGCCGCCATTTTGTTTTCAAAAATTAAAAAAAAAATTTTTTTACATTCCTCATCTATACCTTAACAAGTGTACAAAGTTTTACAATGATTGCATTAAATCTTCTTTGTGAAAAAAAACGTTTTCTAATGCGCAATTTTTGCCCGTGTAATTGTATTTACCCCCTTAAATGCACTTTTTTCATTTCACTACCACCGATATGAAATATTTACCCAAAATCACAGCATACTTTGTTTGAATTTCATAGCGTTCCGATTCTCCAAAACCTCTTAATCTCTAAAACTTAAAATTTCTCCAAAAACTTTAATGTAGAATATCAATTTTTTTAATATCTCTTATTTGAGAAATTTAAGAGGTTAAGAGATATATTAAAAATCTTTTATGTAGAATCGGGGGGTAATTTACCAGCTATTAGAACGTTACTAATTTTATAATTTTCTATAAAAAATTGTGTAAGGACTTTGTGGTTGAATTTATTTTTGATTCTCTAGTAAAAAATACTACTTAAAGTGTCTATTGAAGCTACATTATCAGGATCTAAAAATAACAAAAAAGGTCATATGAAACCCCATCATACTACTTAGGATATATATGAGTGGTTCACACAGAGGAAAATGGTATTGTAAAATTATACAAAACCAAGGTAAATTAAAACATTCGATTTGTTACAGTGCAAAGTATTAATTTATAAGATTTACATTTGCAATTATTATTACGACGTTTTAAATTAAAAGTCATTAACATGTAGCTTGCAAGTTTCATTGTGCATTTAACATGGATATAGAATTTCTCCTCTCAGATCTTTGAAACTACAATTTCCTATGTATTTTTAAAATGTAAAATGTACATACAACGACATGCAAATATGAAGGTGGCCAACGTTCATTGTTTTCAATATTATTATATGTGAGACATTGTAATATTTATAAATTACCAACTGGCATGTACTATACTCTTTATCATGTTTAGTTATACTAGATACTAGAGTCACAAATATAGATTTTTAAATAAATAATTATGACGCAACATACAACATATGACACTGGGTGTCTCTGAATAAATAGTTTGTGATAATTGTTTATATTTAATGGTACACGAATTATACACCTTGCCACAGATTATAGGAGACATCTCACATATATACCAGGTGTCCCATAGGAATGTGTGAAAACTTATGAGCCATTATTTTTTAACAAATGAAAGGATAGGCAAATTATGAATGTTTTTTGATAAAACAATATTGTCATTTTTATTTCATGTCCATTTTATTTCAAAAAGTTTAGTCTATCTGATACAAAAAAGTAATTTTGAAAAATACAGTGAAAAATGTGAGTCATTAACGATATAGATACATTAAAGATCATTGTTATGAAAAGAATCCGAAAACAGTAGATATTTAATTATTAAAGAAATTAAGAAGATCTTCAATGGCATTTCACATGAAACATTAGAACGTATTTTTACTAGTTTCAGAAAGCGTTTGGATGTTTGTGCTAATTCAGACGCTCTCATTTTGAAAACATGTATCATTAATAACTCACATTTTTCACTGTATTTTTCCAAATTATTTGTTTGTATCAGATATACTAAACTTTTTGAAATAAAATGGACATGAAATAAAAATTACAAAATTTTTTTATAAAAAAACTATCATACTTTGCCTATCCTTTCATTTTTTAAAAAAATAGTGGCTCATAAGTTTTTACACATTCCTATGGGACACCCGGTATGTAGTACGCATTACACATTGTAGTATTAATCTTTGTTGTGTTATAATTTTAAAATATGGAAGAAAAAATCTATATCCTTACATTTTTCCTACTAACACTTTGAAATGTACATGCTCGTTTGCAATCTACAAAAATAATTATGCCCACTTCTCATAATAAAATCATCACAGGTATAATTTTCTTTTTAGTAGTTGTAGATTCATAATTGGTTCCTTGTATAATATATGTATGTACATTGTAATGCAGTTTGTCCAATATCACGGTCACTGTTAAATCAAGAAAAATCTCTATTGTTCGATTTTATAGTGAAAAATAGTAAATTTATATATGTATTTTGCCAACTTTACTATGACTTCTCTGAGTGTTGGTTCAAAATTCTGTAATTAAGGAAATTATTAAAGGTGGACCTAAACGAACATGGTAGCAGCTAAACTGCGTTATTTTCAAATGAAAATAACTTATTATACTAAACTTACGTTTTTGCCATACAAATATTTCACCTTGGTTTGGGAGAATAGAGTCCTCATGTCTATTTTGTGGTAATTTAAAATGCATTATCAGCAATCGAATCTGGATTGGATTATATCATATCATAGCGAAAACCCCTTAGAAATCCGTCTAGTAGTTATTCCATGATGCGGGCACAGACAAACAGCCACACAAAAACTCTAAAAACAATTTTGTTGGCATCTGTACATTAAGCTCCCACGATTAATTCATCCTGCTTTATTTAAAAAAAAAAAAAAATATGTACTCGTATTCGGTATTTCGGACCTATTCTATAATTCTAAGGAGTATTCTTCTAAACGAGAAGGCTAGGGCGACTAATTAGTTTACAAATTTTGCACACGAATTAATAATCATTCATTCTCTTTCAATACACTTACTTTAATTTTAAGGCACTGCAAAATCGTACATTGACCACTAATGACGAAATATACAGGATTTAATAACCCTTGATCTTCTGTGTAAATAGTCTCCAGTGCAGGGTACTGGTTGATAGTAGCCAGTTTGCATGCAACGAATATCTGAAATTGGATTAACTTTATTCAAAGGACTTTTTAAAAACTAAAACTGTGCACTTACCTGGGTGAAGTCCCAAGATTTTGCAAACTCCAAAGAATTTATGGCCATTTTCTTTTGATTATATTCTATCAGTAATTCCGGGCCAATCGTTCGAAAAAAATCATTTCCTTCCAATACCAGAAGCTCAACATCCGCTAAAAAGAGTTTGATATTAAAAAACTTCGTTCACTGATATTAGATACTCGTTTGTGTGGAGTCTAAATTGCGTCTACTAAAATGTTTGTTCTATTACAGTAGCTTACGACAATTTTATTATTTTCACGTATACTCTTTAGAAAAAAAAATCTTAGAAATTTTTTATCTAAACTCTGGTAGTCCGTCAGAACTTTTAATTTTAGCACTTTAAGAATTATCAGAAGTTATAAGAAATTAATCTGTTTTGTTAATGTCGTTATTTTTTATTCATCTTAACTGGACGATTGAAAAATAAAAAATAACACGTACACATATTTGTGCTAGTATCTCTGTAGAGGCTCAAGACAAGACCAAATCTGACCAAAAATTTGAATGAAACTGTTCCATTAGCTCATGAAATGTTTAAGTCCGCTTTCAGAATTAAATTGAATATGTATTCTGAAAATCGATGAGTTGAATTAATGTGAAAGCATTCATTGTTGGAGGTATAACCCAGTCACGCGAGCTGCATTAGATCAAATTGATTTACAACTTTCCGCATAAATCCTCCGTAACAATTTACTTTTTTTGGAGATTGTTTTGCAATGAACTCCTGAGTAATAGGCATGCCAGTACAAATTAGGGAAATTGTTATTTAATCATTTTAATGGTGATATCCATGCAAAGCATAATTAGAAATGTTATGGAAATATTGATGACTTACACGCGGTTTTCACTGTTACCGGTAGGATGGTATTTTCAAGTATGCTAATCTCACCAAAAGAATCTCCTGATCCTAAAATTGAAACAACATGTTCCACGTATTTCTTCTCCATCTATAAAAATTTACAATGCGGGAGTATTTTAAAACTTTAAAACGCTGCTTACATACGTAGTCCCATTTCTTTTTAAGCACGGTAACTTCTCCATCAAGTATAAAGTACATGGCTATTGGCTGATTACCTTCTCTGTGAATTGTTCTTTCAGGGCCATAGTACGAATAGCCTATATACGGAGTTAGTCGTGCTCTAACTTTCTGTAATTAGTAATGTTTTATACATACATACAGTATACCCTTTATACAAGAATTCAGGCTCTGTATGCGACTATTCAATTCAGCTCCAGAAAAATAAGCGATGAATTGAACATTTAATTGCAGAAATTGAATTCTTTAACAGGGAGATATAATACAAATTTCAAATTATTACAGGTGAAAATCGATCCAAGCACTTAAGATTCGCAAGAACAGAAGCTAATGTAGTTTTCTCCTCCATAGTCCTTTGCTCATGTGCTTTTTTTATTACCATTTTATCCTTTAAAAAAATAAATGTTTATATCTAATAAATTGCTAATTCAAAAATAAGCACCTTTACACAGATACGATTATTCACAGGCAAGCAAGCATATTTTTATCGTAAGGAAAAATTGCACGACAAACGTGTGTTCAATCTCATCAATTTGGGAAAAGAAATGCTTAATAATTTGCTTTACTTATTTGGCAAATGAAATTTGAATTTGGACCAATGGTCTAATTAATTTAGACCATTGGAATTTTGATGCGTTGTAATTTTGATGAGAGATGGCGTCTGTATTGTAATTGCAATTTTATCTTTCATATTCTGCATCTTACTATGGTATATATAGTATACAGAATTTGAATTAGATCTGTTTAATATAGTTCATTTTGTGCTTCTTTTCTTTTTTACTACTTTTCGGGTGAAAATATCCATCGATGGATCCTTTAACGTGTTTCAGTACATTAAAGATATATTTTAGGAAACTTTTACAAAGTAGAATTATCTTTAGTTTCCCATACATAATTGAATTATTGTCTCTGTGTAAAAGCACTAATTATATTAGATCACATAATACTCACGTATAATGTAAGAATACCCTTTTTTCTTCTTCTTCTTGTAATAATTGCAACATTCCTTTGGTAATTAAGTCCAACCTGTTCTTCCACGTCTTGAAGCCAAAATCTATTTGCTATAACCAAATTAACAAGGCCTTTAAATCTCATCCTGACTAGCCGATGGCGTTTCATGTCTTCCGTCTTTAAAATAAGTTTAAGATTTATTTTAATTTATATTTAAAAAATATATAAAATTACGTAAGCCGTCTCCATTATAACTAGATAATTGTAAGTGATAAATTGAGGAATAGTAAGAAATATCAACTATCAAAAATGAAATGAGCTTATCAGTCACATTTAGTTAAGCAATTTTTATGATTTTTAAAGCTACTTAGATCATTAAGTAAAGTTTTCACTAAATTGGAATCAGTAAATCATTAGTGAAATGTTTATAAAAATTTATCATCCATCGGAACATACTCAGAACAATAAGAATTTACATATGGTATGTCAACGATTAGTTTTAGATGCTTGCTGAAGAAAGTATTAAAAATCAATGAAAAAGCCGATATATGTTTTTTTTCACATGTCATTGTCTAGTTAGTCGAAACGTATATATATATATTAGCACTAGAAGTCGTTTTAAGGATATTCATTTTTTTTTATTTTGCTTAGTAAGCTACCAGGTAAACTGCTAATCACACTGTACGTACAATACTCGTATATTCATGGTGGTGCTTCAATGATCGTGAACATCTCGTAATGATTTTAAAATTTATCACCTCGGTTATGGATAAAAGTTAAATGATATAAAAGGATCTATGCTTATTTCTTATTATTTTTCGATACTTCTGTAAATAGACTGACTTCCTTGTTCTGAATAAGCCTTTAACTTTTATGCAGAATCGGGAGGTATCTTTATAATAACTGTTTTTAATAGTGTCATTCATAGTCCGCCATATTGTTAAAATCCTATTACGACTGAAAGGCATTATTTTTATAATCATTGATGTAGATTCGCAGTCTAATGTGGTGTGGTAATTGGTAAATGTGTTATATCAGGAAGTAAGGTGAGTTCTTAATTAAAAGCAACAAAGTCTTAGTTTTGCCCTTTTAACGAAAATGGCACAATAGCAATATTATATGTCCAAACTAACAACGAAAACATTTATTCTTTTATTATATATATACTATTATTAACATAATATGTATAGTATATTTAAAAAAAAAACTATAATTTTTCATTTTTTTTTTAATCATTACAAGAGTAAAAGTGAGCAAATGCTTGGGAAGAAACGGACAAAAATGGGATGTGGGACACTAATGCAAAAATATTGTTTTTGAAGCACAAACAATATACATATATTAAAAATACACCAATTTCTACAAAGTTAACTTTAACCTATAATTTTTTTAGAGGCGGAAGAATTTGATGAATTTTGATGAAAATTCAATTAGGACAACATTCATCGATTGGACCAGATTTTTCATATATGCATGTGAACACACCTATAAAGAAGATGTGCTGAAAACTGAAAAGAATGCCAAGAATAGATACGAATAGGGAATTCAGGATGAAAGTCAGTATACAATTTTATTTCATAAATTTTGATTTTAATTTTTAACCAGTAGGTACAACAATTAACATTTACAAAAAAGTGAATCTTAGTGATTCAGGTTCTTTTCCAATAGTTTCAAAAGAATTTGTTCTTTTTCATATACATATTTGGTAATGTCATACACACAATCTACGGCGTTCTTCCCTAGGCTTGTATGTAAAATTAGATGTGATTTTGTCTGCAGTGTCTAAGGCTCCGATAAGAAATTCGAAAGTTTTAGCATTTGCCTCTTTCCAATTTGCCTATGTCAATTTAATATGTTTATTTTAGTGAGTTAACGAAAATAAAATAATTAAATAAAATAATATTGTAAATTAATTGCTTCTTAATACTTCCTCTTTACAAATAAACGCCAATTTTTATATACTGTAGGAAGCGAACAAAAATAATCGACAAGCCTTAATTTTGCTATCTCCGCAATATATTTCCAAAAGCTCCTCTGTATAAGTTATGAATTTAATAATTTGCTTAAACCATGTACAATCTGTAAATAATCTTTTTATTTTTTTATCTTATGCTTATGTATACACTAAACCACGTTACTAATTTTGTTTTCGTTGCCACCGACCAGATCACCAACTTTTTATGTTTTAGAGGTCACTGATTTCGAATTGGAGGTATTTTTGTCGGTATCCGATTGCATTCAAGGTCAATTCTAGGTCAAATTTACAAAAATTATTCCAAACAGTCTGAATCAGCGTACATGTAGGTTTTTGGGGTCGCTAATTCCGAATCCGAGGTCTGTTAGTCCATGCTATCGCGTTCAAGGTCAAATTGAGAAAAATCAGTGCAAATAGTTCCAATCATCGTACTTATTATTTTCGATTTTTCTCAATTTGACCTTGAACACGATCTCAAATGTACAAACAGAGCTCGGATTCGGGGTTAGCAATCGCAAAAACATACAAAAGTAGGTCGGTGGAAACGACAACTTTTTTGTATGTTTGTGTAATCCATACTTTTATGATTTTTCAAACGCATGCAAAAATTTTCGTCAAAAACAACATAAAAAACATATAAAAGAAGAAAAAAAATTGATAACCATTTCTTGAATATCGAAAAGAACACTAACCAAATAAATCGATGAGAAATGGCGTGAAATTAATTTAACTGATATTTAATTATGGGGTAATCCACAACATCCAGATTAAAAAGTCTTTTTGAGGGAAAAGCCGTTGAATAAATAATGTTAGAGTTGTTTATGTGAAATATCAACTTATCACAATTTATAATTCATGTAATTCTAAGGAGGTAAAATTGCTCATGGCAAAATATAAGGAAAACATTAATTGAAGATATTTTATATTATGTATTTGTGTGAATCTGTGCAGATGTGGGTATTTAGCACTGTGATTATATAGTTACAGGTATCGCGTACAAGTCTTTTGAATAGTTTACAATGTTCATATATGAGTATAGGCTTCCTACACTCCCGTATTAAGTAAATGAATTATTGGGTTATTAAACAAACAGAAAAACAGTTTATTCATTTCGTATTTAAACACTATTTTTTTTTTTTATTATTATTATTTTATTTATTTTAATTGTGTTATTTATTTTAAGCAGGATTCCTTAAGCCTTTGTTGACAGCCAATAATAATGGATAGGATTTATTAAAACAAACTCCATGAAAATCATCAGTGTCTATGGACCATATCATTACTCCTGCGAGTTGTTCTTTGTGCACATAAGTTGCTTTCAATAACGCCGTTTCGGGATCATCGTAGCTGACCCATTGGTAATCTTTCCACGAATATTTTGCAGAATTTCTCGGTAACAATTGAGTTTTCCATCCTTTGTCTTCTGTTAACATTTTACAAATCTCATTGTATCCCAAAAATCCTTTTTCTTTAGTATATGGACCACTTTTTCCTAGTCCCACAACGTCACTTCCCGGTCCAATTGAAGATTTATTTTTAAGGGTATATGTTCGTCCATAAGCAGGAATTCCTAAAACAATTTTATTGTTTGGACATCCATTTTTTATGTAATAGCTAATCGCAGTGTGAATTGTATCTCTTTTATCTGATTCACCATATTCAAGGTAGAGAGGTGAATGTATACTAGTTTTTTCTGGATTATTCAAATCATATCCCATAATGGACACAAAATCTAGTTCGGCGCACATCTTTTTTATTTCATATCCATCATATATAACACTCATTGAAGCCGATATAGCTGCTGTTAGTATTCGTTTTCTAGATTTCAGTTTTGTGTTAAGCTCCTTTAGTAAAATGATAAGATTTTGTTTATCTTGAGGCAATCCTCCCCGACTTGCAGGATATTCCCAATCTAAGTCTAGACCATCGAATCCGAAATATACCATAAATTGCATAACTTTCTGCACAAACTTTTTACGGTTCTCTTCATTTTCAACCATCTGAAATGTAGAAATAATATAATACAGCATTTTTATTTTTGTATGATAATATATTTACATTTACGTTTCTATTTGAATAACACAAGAAACATATTTTCTTCTTACCAACGAAAATTTCTCCGATCCCTCGTTCCATCCGCCAACACCAAGAAGGAATTTCACACATGGATAATTGTTCTTTAAATTGACGAACGTTTTAAATCCACCTTCAAATAATTTAATTTATATATAATTATATATTTTATTAAACTTTAAGAAAAAAGAGCACCATTTCCGATATCTTCACTAGGATTCAAGCTATCTAATTCTCCGGATAAATTGATACCAGCAAAACTGTACACAATATGAGTGCAATATTGTGGAATAATATTCCTTATTTTATGCGCTCCTAATCCAGAGCGATATATCGCCCAACTTCCCCAGTAGCAAAACACCGCTTTCTTGCCTAGAAGAAAAAATAATAATAGCCAACATATTATTTACTTATGTTATTTTAAATGTTTCACAAACTTGGGCAAGTTTCAGCGTCTATGGCACTTAACGATCCAATAAGTAATAGGAGATGAAGAAACCGCATTTTGTTCGTGTTTTTCACCAGTATCTGGTCGGAAATGATACTAACTTTCTTACAGCTTAAGAATGAATGTCTTAAGAAATTTACTATTTATCAGCTCGAAATACTCAAGTGCATCGCCTCTTTACTTGTAATTAATTATATTAGAAACTATTTTTGTTCTGATTTACTTTCAAGTGGTGTTCCACTTTGATAAAACAAGAAGGAGAGTAACACTCTATTGTGTTTACACTCTAAGTTTTAAGGGTTAATTCGTATCTAGTGTTTTGAGCGGCATGAGAGATTTTGATAATTTTTCAAGTAGTAGTACGCGGCGAAATATCTTCCACAAGCTACACTCTAAAGATTTTTGTTTAAAGGCTACAACACGTTTTCAATCTAACACGGTAATGAAGTTACGGAAACCCTCGTATAATACTAAATAACATGATACAATCAAATTTACAACGACCTTTTTAGGACTAGCAAACAGACTAAAAGGTTTTTTAAAGAGGGCAGAAGATGCAAAAAATCCTAGAGAAGAAAATGGGTTTGACCCAAAAACTGCTCCCGCCTCATTGTGCTGAGTACTGATGAAACTGAAGACAGTGCCGGATTTGGATGTGTGGGGGCCTATGGGCACAAAATGGTGGGGGCCCTAAAAAATTTCGCGCGGTCGGCGCCTAAGACGCCAACCGCACTTAGTATAGTACCCCTTTTGCTGATTACCACTTAACTTTAATTTATTCAAAATATCTTTAACACCTTCAAAAAGTTACATACTTGAAATATATTTTATAAATTAAAAAAGTCATATTGCACACAGTTTTAAATATTCAGTATAACTGCATGGCTTCTTATTTTAGCACTTAGATGGTGGGGTCCTACTTAAGGAATTCAAAATTGGCAACATTTTTTTTTTATTTATTGATATAATATAACACATGATATTAAAATAAATTGTATATATAAATTCAAATACAAAATAATATAAAAGTAAATTAAATTGTCGAATATTTTACATTCACAAATACATCAATTATATTAGAATAAAAATTATAAATTTCTAAATTAAGCCTTTTCTTGCTTTTTTTGAAGCAAATTTGTCAATGATCTCGTCTATCCTTAAATCTTGTACTATGTCATTATTTGCATTTATAATAGTCAGGTTATTCAGACGTTCTTGAGTAGATGATGTTCTCAAACGGTTTTTAATAATTTTAAGTTTTGAGAAAGATCCTTCTCCTGTACAATTGCTCACCATTAATGTTAAATATGTTCTTAAAATTATTTCAACGTTTGGAAATGATTCTTTAACATGCTTCTGAATAGATGCTTCTGTAGAGATAGCAAATACTCTGAATCTCCACGCTGTATTGGAAACGCGCCTTTAAGGTATTAGACTTTCCGCGAATCGCTGCGAATTTTTGAAGTTTTCGCAGAATCTTTGAACTCATCAATTTTCAAGAATTCAAAGCAGTTACACTGACTTATAGGAAATTAGACTTTTTTAAAGAATATACATCAAGAAAGGAAGTATTAATTTTACTCGTAATTTTATAATTATGAAGCTACAATGGTACTTGCATAACAGAGTATGATTTATAATAGTTTAAAAAATAAGTACATTGTCAATTATTTTAATTTACTTTGATTAAAATTTTTGATATACACTTAAAGTGCATAAACATTTCTAAGGCTTTATTGTTTATTATCGATTATTTTTTATAGATAAACATGTTAAGTCAAGTTCAATAAAAATATATTCAATAAAAATGTTGAAAAGTTTTTTTAGCCGTTCAGCTTTCATACAATTATTTTTTTTTAAACTCTTCTAAAATATTTAAGATTACAGTTGGTGGGGGCCCCAAGTTGGTGGGGGCCCCAAGTTGGTGGGGGCCCGTGGGCCAGTGCCCTAAGTGCCCATAGGTAAATCCGGCCCTGACTGAAGAAATACGTTAAAATATGTTTGAATTAAATGGGAACAGAAAACGTTTATTGTTTACTTACGTGTTTTGTTTTTAAAAGGTTTTCAGAACGCATCCCTCCATTTTGTACTAGCTCCTAGTCTGATATAACACGGTTTCACACAACATGGCATTTTCTAGGAAATCATCTAACGTATTATAGGAGAGATACCTGTTTAGGATAATTTTGAAAATTTCACATAGTTTACATAATATTTAAAAATTCAGTTAATTTTTTGAATCCCATAATGTCGACGCCAGAGCTCTGCAAAGTAAAATATGGTTTTCTTTCTAAAGATCTGTTTCAGTCATTTTGTAGCAAAAATATGGTATATAATTTCTTTACACCTTTAAAATAATGATATATATAATAAAGACCCTTTAAACAGATTTTCCATTGATTCAACTATATTAACAGAAAAAAAAATCGTTCAAATTAGCCTTTCTTTCCTGGTCGCTAGAGTGGCTTTATCCCTTAATAATTCATATTCTTGATCCGTAGTCGGGATATAGTTTTTATTATTTTTAATCTTATATTTGATTTTGGATTGTTTGCTACCTAATCGGGTTTGAGTTTTTGAAACATTTAAATGCATCGTATTTCTGCTAAGGGTATAGTTTTATTTCTTATTGTAACCTAATAAATTAAATTTTCTAGTTCAATGCAATTATGACGTAAACCTCAATTACATCCGTTTCGATGAGAAATTTTTCTCTATAATATGAAGTTTTCCTACAGATAATGCATATATTATATATTGTATATTTTTGAAATCATTTTATAAATCCCTTTAGGGAAATTAAGGAAGAAAAAATCTTCATAGCACATGGGTATCAACATGTGCTATGAAGATTTTTTCTTCCTTAATTTTTCAAAAATTTTTGAATCCTATGACACGCGGATTGTTAACCTTTTAAGGACGGGACGTTAAAATTGACCTTTTATTAGACATGAATATTATAAATAAATTCAATGAACTTCTTATGTGGAGTCCCCTCCTCCTTGCTGGTCGATATATCGACCAGGCCCGTCCGCAACGGAAAGTTCCATGTAAAAAATTTGGCGCGACGGTTTGAAAGTATTTTTCTAGGTAATTTGATGCGCTGAATACGGGAAAAATCGTGAAAATTTTAATTTTTGACTTTGAATTCACCTTGCAGATGAGTTTCGCGATTCGTGGTACTATAATTTTCGTAATCAGTACATAAAAAAAGGTAGGTATGCCAACTTGCAGGGCGAAATAGCAAACAAAAATTTGACTTTGAAATAGCAATTTTCAAGGTCAAGGATGCTTCCAGGAATTGTTACACTATTTTTCCCATATTCAGCACATAAAAAAATGTAGGTATAGGTATGCCAACTTTCAGGGCTAAGTAGCTGAACAAATTTGACATTGAAAACCGCTATTTTCAAGGTCAAGGATGCTTCCAGGAATTTCTATACTATTTTTCCCATATTTAGCACATACCATTTTCCCTGAAAAACATCAAATATTATGTGTCCTCTGGCTGATCCATATATTGACCACTCCCGTCCTTAAAAGGTTAAGATCGATCCAACGATGTCTCAATAATTTGAACTAGCACCCGTGTGATAATTCTCGCATGTGGAAACCCGACATATAGAAAAAGTGAAATGGATGAATGACTCACATTTTTCACTGTATTTTTCCAAATTACTTTTTTGTATCAAATAGACTAAACTTTTTGAAATAAAATGGACATGAAATAAAAATGACAACATTGTTTTATAAAAAAACATTCATATTTTGCCTATCCTTTCATTTGTGAAAAAATAGCGGCTCATAAGTTGTCACACATTCCTATGGGACACCCGGTACATAAATATTTAAGGTGAACACTGGCCCAAATAAGACCCATACATATATGTATATATCCTCAAAAAAAAATGTGATAACATATTTGAGTCGCAAAAAAATCGGCGGTGACACATTGGGATACCTTTCTTGTAAGAAAGATGGTCTTGGAATTGACTATCTGCATATAGCCAAATTGCTTGGAGTGCAAAGGGTTAAGAAAAAAGACAAGTAAAGAATTAAACTCGCGACTTGTTTGAAAATGGGGTTTAACGAAATTATTGGTCTACTTTTCGTTTTTGACAGACATTGGATTTTCTTTCGTTCAAATATGTATGCACTTCGTGTACACCCTGTGGCTAGTTTAAAGAACTAAGAAAGACGAGCGCCAACTATTGCCCCAACTGTTAAAGCTCCATCACGGCGCTTTCAGTGAGTGGACTTTAAATTTTTCCAATTACTGTAGCAGGTGGCATTGCCCCCAAAACAAAGCGCACCCAACTTGATGCGCCGCGAGACTTGGAAAACCAGCTCTCGGAGCCCTTTGCAATTTCCTCCGATACTGAATATCACAATGCAATTCGTTCTTCAGTCGAACTGCAGTTGGTCGTCGGTAGTGACTTTCACGAGGGCTCATGTGACGCGGCCCTGTCTCTTTTGCTGAAGATTTTGCTGACCAGCCAAGGTCAGGTAAATTACCTTGTGGTCAGCACTATTTAATTGTTGTAAAGCATACAAAATAAATAGTAAATAAGAGAAAGAAGATCGCATTGCATGCGCCTCGTATATCGTTCGGGATGCGAACAAATTTGCTGAGTATATCTTTAGTCGGAAATTTATAGTGCGTCCGATACAACATAAATCCAGTGATAAGCATCTCCCGAAAAGCTTCCGCCGTCCATTTGTTGGATGGTGTCCAAGCCATCTGAGGTGGCTCAAGCTCCCTGAGTAGTCCATTGTTCAGAAATAAGAGTGCTTGTGACTTTGACGGCAGTGTGAGCGCGGTTTTGTATATTGATTTACGTATTACGCTTTTCTTCCGGCGGAAGTGGCTTAAAAATACACTGCTTTATAAAATACTCAGTATGGATTTCATCAAAACGATAGTCACATTCATTCGTTCGAAATTTAATTGGATATTCTTGGAGTGAGTACAATATAATAACCTTTTTGTTCTGAACTTTTCTAGTCTTGTTTCAAATATTAATTTTTATGGGAAACCTTCGCGCAGCCCTGTCTGATCAAAGTCGTTCAGCTGAACTGTGTCAATGGAAACACGTCACTTCGCATTCAATTTTTTTCTATCGGCAAGAATATGCACGAAAGGTATTCCACCTGATCGCGTAACTCGCTTTGTTTGTTTATTTGATTAAAAGCTCTTTGCCTTATGCTTGGCAGTGTGTTTTGTTGACTGATAGTTGATTCAATTGGGTTTTATTTGAGCTCAAAGAAAGCCTCTCAACAGATCATTGTGTGCGAGTGCGTTGGTATATTTACCACAAGAAAAGCTAGTTGAAGGGTTCGCATCTTATCTAAATTAGATTTATTTTTATCCTACAATTCGACGCTTGAGTTCTGTTGAGTTCCAGATGCCATAACTTGGAAATTAGGAAGATTTTTGATGTGTTTGAACACAAGTAAACAAAGTTTTTTGTAAATTAAGTTTATACATAGTTCATATTTAGAATATTTTTCATTACTTTTTTTTTTAATTTGCAGGCACTAGGTAATTTGTTGTGAGTATTTGTTTTACTTACAATTAGTTATATACTATATACTTGGGCTATCCTCATCCAAAAAAGGGTTTTAACTTTTAGGTAATTATTTCAATAAAAAATCATTTTTTGATAGACACATTTACACCACACTTAAAACACAAAAAGATCATTAATTTAAAAAAATCCATTTATCCGTACATAAATCGAAATTCTGATTTAAGTGAGGAAAATAAATTAATCAAATATAAAATTGTCTTTAAAGCTGTTTTGTCGTTTGGTACTCCTGTTTGGACCTATTTGAATAAACTGCAAAGAATCCTAAACATGATTTTGAATCTACTGTGGTTCTTTTCCACTCGTCGTCTGTAGGTATTGCAGAGCCAGTGTAGAACTTGTTTTAGTTGAACTCTGTAAATTACACAACAACTTTGTACAAAGTTGTCTCAAATCAAGTAATCTTATGATTTCAAACTTGTTCTCCTAAATATTAGGACATCTTAGTTTCTTACACTTTAGTACAAAATTTAAAATAGTTTTTAAGACTTAAGGGGGGAAGTCCATGTAAACAAGTCGGAATATGTACTACCTTCGGACAAAAAATGAAAAATATCGATGAAATCGTTTAGGCGTGATACTTTTTTAAGTTAATCAAATACAAAATTTGACGACTTACTTGTTTTGATAGTTAATGGCGTATCAAATATTCAGATATTTCATCACATTTTCTCTTAAAATGTTTTCAACCTAATACAAAAAAATAATAATAACAATAATATTAACAACAATATTAAAAACAAAAACTCTGAACAAAAGCTCGTTTTCAAATTTTATATAGAAAACCTGAAGTCGAGCTCAATTTGAATGAGATAAAATTTAGTTTTTCGGATATGGATATTAGCTTATGCTCAGTTTTTAAGAATATTATATATATTAATGAGCCAATACATACCCCTAACAATTTTAATTCAGGATGTAGCAGTTTCATGAAATTAAAATAAAACCTGTTTGCTTAAGAACTGAAAAAGTTTAAATGTTCAAGCATACGAGTCTAAGCGAATTACTTCTTATTCCGAACTTATAACCAAATATGACCAGTAAACTTAACTTACAGTAATTGGAATAAATAAATCAAATATGTAAATATAAAGAACATTGAAGAATGGTTCTGTATTTGTTGCTCTTTTTTTTGGGTTTAATGGTTTACAGAGATTATATTCTTCTTGTTAGCCCCTATCCGGGATTATTTCTTGTTTACGTCGCGGAGATGTTTATGATGATGAAAACATTGCCAAGATTTTAAAAATCCACAATTTTTGTTTTGTTTTTTTGTTTTAAAGTGCATAATGGCTTTAAGAACGAAATTCTTTAAAAAAGGTGCATAAAACACAATATGTGAATGATTTCATTGTGCTATAAACTTACGTTTAAAAATAACCTGAAGTATGGAAAAAATTTTGCCAAAGATGAATTTGCCGTATTTTAGAATTAAGTTTTTCTGTACTTGTTGACAATAAGAAATGAGGTTTTTAGAAAAGTATTGAAGACAAGAGAAAAATATCAATGACATTGAATTACATTTGTAATTTATATTTAAACATTGTTATGATCCATAAATTCAACTTTAAGCTTTTGATCGACTTTGATTCCTGGATATTATTTTTAAATAATAACAAAAAGCTGAGTTGATAAAGTTTCTATGTCTCATAACTATTTTAAAACTTTATTATTATTATTCTTTATAATCCCTCAAAATAAAAGTTATATGGTACGCGAGATGACATTTGTTGTACATAGTTTGCTGAATTTGTTTAAACAATGATACTTAAAATTGCATCCACAAAATACGGATATGTAGGTTTATGTTATTTTCTTAAATTGTTCTATAACTAATCGGGTGTGCAATCTGTAAACTTATTATACTATACATTTCTGTTTTAGAATTGAATATAAACATTTGACTTACTTCTTAACAAATTTTAAAAGGTTCTATTGTAGTTTCTTTCGCAATAAATTATCTTTTACAGATTAGATTACGAAGGCATAAATAATAAAATGCAATTGTTTTAAAATTAATTGATATTTTATTTAAAATAAAGTAGACCTACTACCAGGGCGAATAAAGTAAAGCTATTGTTTTATATTATTTCTAAGACATCTGTATTTTAGGCATTTGTTCTGCGTAGCACATCAGTTTTGGTAGGAGTGTTGTGAATTATTAATGAGTAAATGACTCGTATTTATTTTTAAATTACCCCAAAGTCATCGAATATTTAACACTCATTTTATTTTATATAAGGAATGTCTTTGAGCATTTTATTTTCGCGTTTTATTGGAATTGATTCGCTGAAAGAGGGAGGGATTCTATACTAATATAATATATAATAGCAAAAAGTTGCCACTTTGTCATTTCATCATCTGACCGTGAAAATGTTAAGACCTGAAATGGTCAGAATATTCGCAATTAAATCAATAATAAGTTTTTGTGCAACGTTTCTTTGATACAATTGTTCGAATTAAACTTACACGCAATTTTACGCACTTATTTGTTCAACGTAACTCGTTGTAGATTATGAGCAAGTAGCTCTAGCCGACGATTGCTAAGTTTATTAGTAAGCAATGAATTTTGCGATAAGTGAATAAACTTTAAGTGAGAGTGAATTTGTTTTGTCATATGCAACAATACATACATCTTTATGGATTTATGTTTATATTTTAATCAGTTGTTCGGTTGCGTTTTACATATTATTCATTCCGTACAAACGCTGTCTCTCTCTTAATAGTTATAGAATACTAATGTCGCGTTGATTTCAATCTTTCAGTAAACTTTGATCAGCAATGCTATTCTCTAAGCACTACTCGACGCGGAATCCGCGGTGACAATTACGTTCACATTCTCTAAGTACACGACACAGCACTAGCGCCCCAATAGTGAGTGTGTCGTCGAACTGAACTTACTTTGGTGAGATTTTTACTTATTTATGAATGAAATGACATATTTTTGGTATTCTGTAAGGAAAATCCGCGTTCACTTCGATCATCACCTCGGTTTCGCACTCGATTTTTTATGTCAAATAAAAAGTTAGTATTTGGTGAGTGAGATTTAATATAATTTTGAAATACTCGATAAATATTGTTTTAAAGGTACATATGATATGAATAAAATAATGTATTTAAGGATATAGCGTAATATTAAAGATGAATTTCCTCACAGATGGCCCGAATGTTTCTTCTAGCGAATTTACTGAAAGAGGCTAATGAATTGGATGTTTACAACATGCGAAGTCAGGCTAAACGCATTAGACAACTTCGCCTAACAAATCGAAGTGACGATTTCGTAAGATCTTATAGGCTTTCAGAAGACCTTGTGAATGAGTTAGAAGGGGATATAAGCCATCTCTTACCGAGAGTCCAATGCCGTGGCCGTGCCTTATCAAAAAAGATCAAAGTATGTTATATATTTAAAGACTTTAAATCTTGGCCTATTGCTTAGAAATTAAGAAAGACGTGTTGGAGGTTTTTTGGAAATTTATCCGTTCAACATTTAACCCCCATTTTTCCACTATTTTGTTTCTATTTCGAGATCCACGCGGAAGAAGTCGTGGGCGGAAAGATAGTATACTATAAAATTTCATTAATCCCTTTTTCCAGATACTTTGTACGCTATCATTCTTAGCGAATGGTAGCTACTGAATATCTTGTTTGTGGACCCAACTTTTGGTGGGGCCACTCATGATAGTTTTATTTTAAACCATAGTGTAATAAGAGATCATCTCGAATTATTAATAAATACTGGTGAAATTGTATATTTGCTAGGTTGGTATTTTGATATTAAGTATTTGATGTGATAAAAAACTTAATACCTTCACAATCATGGGCGGAGTTACGGGGGGGCATGGGGGGCACTGCCCCCGCAAGATTTCAGAGCGAACATCGGGAAATTAGTTTACTGTTCGTTTTTCTTATATTTGATAAAAGTCTGCCCCCCCAATGGATAATCTCTAATTCCGCCCATGTTCACAATACTTACCTTATTCAAAATAATATTTATGTTAGACTTGCAACGAATAGTATATTCGGCCATAAGCCGAATACCGAATATTCTGTGGGCTCTCTGGCCGAATAGGCGAATATTAGGCAAAAGTATTCGGTCAGCGCGTGGCGGGAAAACTTGTATCGACGTGTTTGTTTCTCGCTCATTTGTTCAAATGTACTTATCTCCCTCTTGGTAAATCTTGCAGCAAAATATTTGTCGGCGCCAGGAAGTAGTATTTATTCAGAGCGTCTTTTCTCTGAAGCTGGGATTGTCTACGAGAAGAAAAGGAGTAAACTACTTCCTGAAAATGCAGAAAAATCTTTGTTCATCATAATCTTCCACTTCTAAATTTTAATTACGATAATTCAAGTGCATAGACATTTATTTGATAGTTTTTTTATTAACTTTTGTAATACAGAAGTTGATTATGTACCTATGACTGCTTTAATGATTATAAGAAAAATATATTATTATAAAATAAATCAATATTTTCATTGTATCAATTATATGATTACAACGAAACATATTACTTAAGTATTCGGTATTCGGCTGAGTAGTATCTAGATTAGGGTGTGTTTTTTTTCGTGACTATTTTTTTTTTTAGTCCCACCTCGAAATTTTGTGGCTAATACCTAAACAAACATTCCCTGAAAATTGGAGCCCTTAATATTAATATTAAGTGCTCGACCAAGGCGTATAAAGATTTCCCATATAAAATACACGTGAACTTTGATTATTTTTCTTCAAATCTCTACAACTCAGAGGCATTTTATGGTATAATCTTGGTCAATGGTAGGATTTCTTCAGAATTGAATGCTCTACAAAAGTGTCCATTGCGGTGTAACCCTAACTCCCATCAGCGAGGTTCTACGGGTCATTAACCCCAATTTTTCGACGAAATTCTCGCTTTTTGCCCCTATCTCGTAAACAACAAGAGGTACAGAAAAAGTGAATATGATAAACTTGTAGGAAATTCAATTTCCTCCAAAAAGTTCTTGAACACCAAATCGCTAACATCGATATTTCTTTAGATATTGGGCTTTGAAGTTGAGGTAGTGTGGAAGTTTCATGGATTATTGAGCTAAATTGTAAAAACACTACCTCAACTTCAAAGCCCAATATCTCAAGAAGTCACAAAACTGACTGACAAAAAAAAAATAGTCACGAAAAAAAAGCACCCTAATCTAGATATTCGGTATTCGGCCGAATAGGATAAAAGTAGCCGAATAGGCCGAATACCGAATAATAGCCGAATATTCGTTGCAAGTCTAATTTATGTTGTTAATTTCAAGTTTCCATAACAACATCACCTGGATGTTGCGTAGAAGTTTTACGCGCATGTTGTTAGTTTCAAGTTTCTATAGCAACATCACCTGGGTGTTTTACGCACAAGCTCACTTCACTCTCAACTTCGACGAGCTTAGAGAATACCAAATTAAGGCGAGGTGAGTTCGGTGTCGAAGTGAGTATGAATCACTTGGCGAGACTCGACGTCGAGTTTGTATTTTACAGAATAGCATTGCAGGTCGCATTCGTTTTTTATTAATAATTATCTGTAAGTTGTGTTGAAAAATAATAATCAGGTTGGTATTTAAGATGTCATAAATCTATAAATTATTTTTTTTTAATTCCGATTCAGGTGTAAATATATTTTTATTCGTAATTCATTTAAGTGGATTATTGTTCATTATGTCATGTTTTGTAATCTTTTATTTTAGAACACTTTATTTGTTTTGAATGATTGACAAATGTGATAAGTACATAAGTGCTGTATAGATTGAATTTCTCTATTTCACGGTGTTAGCTTCTTCCTGAAATAAAACTGTCAATCAATAAAATATTTTTACCTATTGTCGACGCAAACTTTCTAATTAACATACAAACAATAACTAATTAATCATATGTAAATGCTAAAGACTTTCATGTTTTTGTATAACATGTGGCTATGCTTATATTACATTGATTTGTTGCTTTCTTTGTCTCGAGAAATCAGTTAAGAACTTTAAAAATGAAGGAAAATTTGTATCTCCTTCATATTTTTGAAAAAATACAAACAGCAAACCAGAGATAACTTTACCGAAGATCCAAAGATGATTGAAAAGTATTACATCATTCATAAGCCGTGTGAGTGCTTGTTAGCACATGAAAGTGTACCCAAATAAAGTATTAAAGGTCTACTGGTATCATAAAGTTATTACAAAGAAGAAAAAAACCCATCAAGCAACTTTTTTGGAAAGTAAGAAAAGCGCAATGCAAGTTCTTAAGAAAAACCTAGCTAGTTTTAAAAAGCCATTTTGTATTTAACGACTTCCTGCATAATGGCAACATTCATTTACTTTAAAAATTTCTGCAAGTAACATTGAAATTAAAAGTTTTTCAAGGTTAAAGGGTAATTTACTGACTTCCTGAACAATTCGGCGAAAAAATTAATATAATAATAATAGTTTAACATTGATCGGAGTTAAGTGGTAAGTGCAATGATTATTATTACGTATATTAGCCCTATCACATCCTTGTTTCTATTTGTTTTCTGATGTTTTGTAACTTCATGGCGATATTCCCTGGGTGGCCAAAATAATAAAACATCTAACAACATTAACTTTTTATATTATTATAAGTTAAACTTATAATTAATTTTTGTAGTGCCTACCTGTTTAAGATGTTTAACCGGACATCTTAAATTCTTTGCGTTACAGATTAAAAGTGACTATTTTGACTAGAAAAAAGAAACCTAAATCTAATCTATTTATAAATTAGCAAGCAAAGTTAAATATTGAAGCAAAATATTGGGATTGCCCTGTGATGAAGGTAGACAATTCGAATCCTTGCTCTTCAAAGAACTTCCCAAATTATTTGATTTCAAATAGAACCACACCACTGCATACCATCCACAATCCAATAAATTTCTTGAAAGGTGGCATCGCATCTTGGTCTAGACTCTAGAGTGTCACCATTCATCCTGCTTGGATTGAGGACTGTATTTAGGGACGATTTCCTAGTCACCTATGATGAATTCCTCTATGGAGAAAACATTCGTTTACCGAATTTATCAACAATTTAAAAAAAGTATTCAATAACATTAGACCAATACAAGCCTCAAATCATACAGTTTCTAAATTTTTCAAATTTAAAGTGCTTGATAGTTGTTCCCATGTTTTCCTACATACAGATGCTATTAAATCGAATGTACAATGTCCTTATTAAGGACCTTTTAAATTTTTTATTCGTTTAAAAGATTACACTGCGTTACAAATGAAAAAAAAAAATTGAGTACCCGCTTTGAATTGTCATGTTTTCTTATTTATACCTATTGTTTATTAAACATACATACAAATTTTCTTTTCATCACGTCTCATTTTTCTTCCGTGAGAATGTGCCAAATTAAATTAAAAATTAAAAGGCCAAAACATATTTTAAAGAAATCTAATAAAATCAACCAGAATTTTTTACATCAATAAAGTTTTATTTTATCATTGAGGCAAAACAAAACTAAAAAAAAAAAAATCATCTTATAAAATTTTAACACAAAATATCGTGAAACTAACTTTTTCTTTTGTGCTTTGAATGATCTTCTCGTTTCAAACGTCAACAGTAATCTCTAAAAAATTATGTTTCTACATTCTGGCTCACAACTCCTCCAAATCATAACCGATTTGCTTCATTTAAATTTCATATGAAAGCTCCCCGCGGCTGCCATCTCTACATATTTATATTTATTTTCCCCGTTTACCCCTTTCCCCTCAAATAATTTCTTATGGTGCCAATCTTTAGAAAAATTACTTTTCTGCATTCTAGCTGAGAACTCCTCAAAATAATAATAATAAAAAAATTAAAATAATAAAATAATAATAATTTTGTATGCAAGGCCCCCTTGGGTGCCATCTTCATGTATTTATTTTTATTTTTTCCGTTCATCCCTTTCCCGCCGAATGATTTCTTAAGGTGCCCATCTCTAAAAACTTATGTTTCTACATTCTGGCCCACAGCTCCTCTAAATGATAACTGATTTTTTTCATTGAACTTTTGTATGAAAGCCCTCCATGACTGCTATTGCCACATATTTTAACTTATTTTTTAAGTTCACCCTTTTCCCCCCAAAATATTTGTAAATGTACCTGCCATTAAAAAGTTATATGTCTACATTCCGGCTGACAACTCCTCTAAATAATAACCGATTTTCTTCTCTACATATTTTTACTTATTTTTGCCGTTCACCCCTTTCCCCACAAATGATTTCTTAATTTGGCCATCTCTAGAAATATTAGTTTTCTGCATTTTGGCTCCTCCAGATCATAACCGATTTTCTCCATTTAAATTGTGTGTGAAAGCCCCCTATGTGTGCTTAGCCATCTGAAATACCCGTCAAATGATCCCCCACTCATCCCCTCAAACGAATTAGGGCTAGAGCTACGATCAATCAAAAATCAATAAAATCTAATCAAATCGCACTCACGTCGCATTCCTACTGAATGCAGTTTTTTTCCTTTGTTTCCATTCATTCTATTTCGGGACATGTACCTCGAAAACTAGACGTGATGGATACCACATACGTTTGGAACATTTAATCTATGATTCATTACCTATTCATTCCAGCTAACAGTTAAGTGGGTACCAAAATCGTGTAACGCAGTGTTATTTTTCAATTCTACTTAAGAAAAACGAAGTTATGGTTTTTTTCAAATCGGTTAAAACCTTGTTTTACGCAACTGCTAGATAAACTAAACCAAGAAGAGAACCCATATAATGCAGAAAAGTTAATCCATATTTATAAGGACCTTGCACCCAAACATACCAGGAGGCCAGTGTCGTCAATTCATAATCAAAAATATACAAAGCATATTCGGTTAATAAATAAAATTGTATAATGGAAATGGCAATAAATATGTATATGGTTACATACAGTAAAAGTTCTTTATTCGCGGGGTATATGTTCTGTAAATATGCCGCGAATACAGAAACCGTGAATATGGAATGGTAATTTATATGGGATTATAGGGGATACGTTCCTAAGTGACAAAGTAAAAAACCGATATATAAAAAAATCAATTTAATTGAATTTTCTTTACCTTATTGATTAATTGTTATCGTCAGGCATCGGCAATGGCAGCAATGGTTTAAAGAATTTTGTAATTTTTTCTTGTTTGGCAGTTTTTAAAACCTCCTTCAATTCAGACTGATATTCAGCAGTGACATTAGCAATTTGCCTCTTAAAAATAAGACTTCGTTCCATAGACGGATCAATTTTCATAAAAAAATCACAAAGCTCATTTGCCATTCTTAAACCTTCACTAAGATTTTTTAAATTAAATGTCACGTTTCCAGTGCTTGTTGAAGCATCTTCTTTAATGGGCTGTGAATTTAACATTTCCTCCAAGTCGGTTTCAGTCAAATCTTCATCTTGCGATTCAAGCAACTCCTGAATATCACTTGATTCTATCTTTTCGAACCCATCTTGTCCTATTCCATTCGCAATTTCGGCAATGTTTGCAGTTAAAGTTTGAATGAATGTCAAAGGAAAAGCCAAACCACTTGTACAGCGGCGATAGCATTTAACAACATACTATAGGCGTAGTTGTAATAAGGTCTATTTTGCTTTTTTATTAGTCCAATGGCCGACGCATTTACAAACGATACCGAATCCTTTTTATTAATATAATATGTATGTACTATGTACCGATTAGATCCGCGAATATAGAAATCTTAAGCCGCGAATACAGGAATTGGGTCGCAATTTTTTAATCCGCGAATAGTGAAAACGCGAATGAAGGAAGCACGAATAATGAGCTTTTACTGTAATTAATAATAATAAATACGTCTGAACATATATAAAATCAATTATACTAAATTAAAAGAGAGATATGCTTTATCGTTGTTCATTTTTAGAGAAATTCATTTCAACCCAAACAATTGAATACATCGAAAAAGTAATGCCATAGATAAACTTTTTAAACCATTTAAGTTGTTGGAATGTTCTTGTACGCAAGACGTGTTATAAGAGTACCGTCATTTTCGCTCTGCGTGATATAGAAACCGCGTTGTAAGAACACTGCGTTATAGGATAGTTGATTGTGTACCTTAAAATAAGAGAAATAAATTATGTTACATTAATTTATCCTTCTTTTCCTTTAGACTATGAACCATACTATTCAATGCCTATACAAATAATGAATTATTATTTTTTTAAATCTATTTTCCGAGATATCAAGTTCTGCTCATTTCCAGAAAATATGCATTTTTTCACTTTTGGATCAGATTAAATTTTAGACTTAATCAGAGTTAGGAACAGAAAATCAAGAGCCAGTAGAAAAAAAACACTAGTTATTTTTTGTTAAATTGTTCAATGCTGATTATGAAAACTCCATAAGTCATTCAGAAGAGTCTGTAAATATCCGAATCAGATGCAGACTGAAAGTCATGGTTTGCATATCCATTTCAATTAAAATAGTTTTGATATGTAAATAAAATTCATCATGCGTAGAATTAATTTTAAGAGGACATTTACCTTCTAAGTCGAAAAAAAACACAATTTTTAAGGAAATCTTTAATATTTTTTGAGTATTATAATATATGTATTGAAAAACATAAAAAAGTGTTTAATGACTTTTTATTCTTCATATCGGCGGTAGAGGGCGCATTCCAAAAGTCACGTTTTAAACGGTGAGACATTTTTTGAGCTTCCTAAACAAAAGTTAAAATTTAAAATGGGTTATATTTCTTAGACATTTTCCTAGGGGATATACCTAAAAAATTATTTAAAAAAATTTTATTTCGTCACTTTATTCAAGATTTTCAAAAAGTGTTGAAATATATACCTTTTCTTAGGGTGAATTACGCCTGTAAAAAGGGTGGATTTGTATGTATATATAAATTTTTAGAGGTATATACCCTAATATTTTGTATAAAAAATCGAATGCTTTTTAGTTTTTTAAATCGGATGATTTAAACCTGAGAAATGTGTCTCACGAGTTCAAAAAATGTGGTTTCGAGAAAAACGCGTTTAAAGTTTTTTTTCGATAATTTATACGCTCACGCGACACTCCAAAACTGGTTTTAGGGTACCGCTAAAAATGTGTCTATAACTTTTTTTATATATTGAATTTCTCAAAACGGTTTTGGGAGTATATTACTGTGATGTTTTAGAACACATCTATGAACAAAAAAATTGTTGTTCGATTTATGTAAATGTCCCCTTAATTGGTATAAATACTCTTACATTATCGAAAAATGTTAAGATCCTAAACGGTCATTGTCAATTTTGCTATTAACCAATGAATATCAATATCATTATATAAAAATAAATATTTTACAGTACGCATATTCACAGGAAGCTATTAAGTCTACCTGTTATACCGTGTTTCCATGCAGGGTTCAACTCGAGTTGAACTCGAGTTAGTGTTCATGGAAACTCAGGTTGAGTTGAGTTTCGTTAAATCCAAGTTAACTCCACGAAACTAGTCGGGTTGAGTTGGGGTTAGCTTGAAATGTCATTCCAGTTTATTTTGTCAATTCAACTCCAAGTTGCTCATGGAAACGGTTCAGGTTTAGCGGACATTTTCTTAACTCAACGAAAACTCAACTCCAACTCAACCCTGTGCATGGAAACATGGTATTAGACTCTATCAGCTCATAAAAGTATATATTTATTATTACAGATCATTTTATTAACTCATTTATTGTTTTTATACTGAAATAGTCAATCACAAAGCTAGAACTCGAATTAATTAAGCCTTGATATTGCTAATTCATTCATTTATTAAATCTCACACAGCTAATGATGCGCTTTAATACTTAAAGTAAAGGGTATCAGTAATTGTCTTGATTAAATTAATACGTATTATTTTTCCCTAATAAAAACAATAGATATAATCAAAGATGCAAATTTTTTCTATTTAAATATGCTTGATAAAAATCTGTTATTCCCACTGTCGAGTTCTCAAGAGGATTAGAAAACGCGACCAATAATTGAAACATTATTATACCAAACCCACGCTTGCAACAATACCATGACCAGCAGTTGCATAAAAAAGGGAATTTAATGATACAACGTGACGTAAAATTGCAAACATTTACACCTGCACGTGATATATGGCCTTTGCATTGATTTAGCAGAAGGCCAATGGCTCAAGAACATTGGCTCAGTAATAATTCTGCGAGCGCGAATAAATTAATGCTCTAAGATATCTCCGTCTAGGTATTTTCACCTAGGTATAATTTACTTGACTTTAATTCGATGTTTCTTTTTCGAACTTTTTAAATAGTCTCTTAGAAAAGAAGAACGCAATCTTCATTTTAAATAATACATTAATTTTTTTATATTGCTAAACTAAAAAGTGTTTACAAGGAAAAGTTTGGCTTCAATATATATAATAAGCAAGTTAGCCACACCAGCTTTTATATCTTAACAGCCAGATTGTTAGACTGCGATTTAAAAGGTCGAAGTCCAAAGTCGATTAAAGACTGACTAAATATTCTAGCGGTGAGAAAAGTAATTTGTATTTAGGGATTGGTAATTCTAGAAATATGTCATATATAAATCACCTATTATAATACATATTCATAGAAAAATTGCTGATTAACTTGTGTAGTCAATATGACAGATTGAGAAAACCCAATAAAAAATACTTAAAACATTTACTAACACTGATTTGTAGTTTTTAATAAGAAAAAACACTTAATACATATTAGACGCTAGGAATGTCTCAGCCGCATAAGGTTCAAAAACAGTTTTGTTGGAATTTTGTCTCAAAAGTCAAAATCTCGGCTGGTGAGAGATTATTGTATTTTTATTGTTATATTTAATTGAAAGCTACTCTTGCATAATTTTAAATTCCAGTTTTAAGATAACATTAAACAGTTCTGAATAAAATTAGTATTCTAGTTGAGATATTCTTTCGTACATTTGTAAAAGAATAATACATATGTATGTGTGTATTTCTACTTATGATAAGTTTTATTTCTGGTTTCAGCTACCAGAAATCAAGCTCAAAATGTGATGAATACTTTATAATTTCAGGTCGACTTTCAAAGTATGCCGTAATAGGTTAAAAGACTGTCACAAGAGTTTAAGATCAAATATTGAAAGTCATTATATCTTAAATTAGCAAATTGTGTGCAAAAGTGTTTACGTGTACGTTTATTTGCAATTACTCATTCAATAAACTTATAAGACTTTTATCACGTAACCACTTTATCGTTATTAAATTGCGAATCTAATAATTCCATTTTAATACTATAAAACGCAAGATGTCGTCTAGCCAGCCTTATTATTCGATAAGTTTTTACTTCCTCACCTGTTTACAGATCTGCAAATCTTCAAGGTTAAAAATAATAAAAACATGTTTATTCTCTTTGCGGTTTTCGAAATTTACTAATATTTGGTTGTTAAAAACCAAGAAGTGCGTCAGTTGACTAATGCATTATAATTTAATAACAAGCAATTACTTCTTCCTGGAAAATATAATTTATATACAACCTTGACATATTCAATGTTCAGACGTTCTTAGTATCGAAGTGATTATGATAATATATGAATAATTATGGAAAAAAGTACTGATTTTATGTAACGCGCATTTTAATTGTCTTCTTTTAGTTTAGTTTAGTACAAGTTTATAAACGCCTTAAGATTACTTCCTCTTACGTAGTGACGTAAAAATTCAAAATTGCAGGAATGTTTTTTTATAAATGTTATATTACTTGTGCCATTCAGTTGTCCACATTTTGTGTTTCACTCTTGCTTTTCCATGTTAATATGCTATATATGTAACTTGATAAAAATATTCCATTCAAGTTAGCGCGAATTTCGATTCGTACTTTCGTTATTACATAAAACGAAAGCAAAGCCTGTCACATTTGTTTTACATATTATTTAAGAAACAGCTTACGATTGGAATATGCGTATGTGTCAGTAAAGGCGGGTCGAGAATATTGTCACAGTTTTCGGCACTTTATATTACCAGTATGTTTAGCAAATTCAAATTTTATAAAGAGACACGCTTTTTATGTTGGGTTCGTTGCTTTTAACTTTTTTTAGGATTCCGTATCATAAAACTTTAATGAGGGTTTCCAATTTCTTGGCCCTTGGGTCAAACATTTCCTGTATCATTCATACAGAACACATATCAAACAATTATTAAATTGTAATACTTAACTCTTATTTAGATTTCTAAGATATAAAGTGATTTTCTTTTAAATGTAAGAGGTAATCTAAGAAAATACAGAACCAATATGGAAAATTCGTTCACTATTGGCAAGCTTATATCTTCCCGGTGAATATAAGCTATTAATAAACATGAATCAACACTTTTACACTAATTTGCAGTACTTTTCGATGACAGAAAAATTACTTTTTTCTTGCTTCGGTGGGCTCTTTTGTTTTACTTTGGAATGCTACATGACATGAAATATCACATGACTCATGAAATAGCACAAGACATGACACGTCATACATGATATAAAACATAATACATGACATGAAATATAGGGTGACACATGACATAACACATGATATAACACGACAAACGACACGATAAAGAATGTAACATAAGACATGGAGGAAGATGAGAAATGTGGCACAAAAATCTATTATTATATTATTGAAATAAAAGGCATCATTCTGTTATATCAAACCCATTTATTACACATGACCAGTAATATTAAATATGAGGTAAAGAATTTGGATTTGAATTTTGGGTCTTGGTTTCAAGCATTTTCCAGGACAAGAATTTCTTTTAATTTTTTTTAGAGCACTGTTTTACCGTCCCCGTTAGTTATGTGTTTATTTCACTTTTTATGTGTACTTTTAAAAGTCACACTTTAATTAAGTTTTGCTTTATTCTGGAGAATGATTGCATCCGGACTACGCCGGATACCTCGGCTAGTTAAAATATATTATAAATATTACTTTTTCAATTCCAAGGAAATTAAAATTTAACCATATTGAATTAAAGTTCAGACATGTAAGTTTAACTGCCACCGGATGAAAAGTTCAGCTATTTAAGTATTTATTAATAAAAAGAAATCTATACGTCCAAGGAAAAGTAATACATTCTGTTAATTATTATGTAAAAACTAATTGTGTAAGTTTCAACGTAAGCGGATCAGAACTTTTTCGGGAATCGTGATCAACAACTTCATAAATCCAAACGGATTTGAAGTTTTCGTAACACATAATAAAAACTTCGTAATTTCGTGATTACCTTTTTTAAATTTTTCTCACCATATTATTAAGAGGCGAAACTACATTAGACAGTAAAAAAATCGGGTTTTTTATTTCATAAATCGCCAGGAAAACATCTAAAGAATATGTTCTCAAAGTCTTAGAATGAAATTCGTGTTCTTTCCGAAGCTACTCGCTATTCGCGTATTCGAAACTTTAAATACGTTTTTCTTAAAACGACATTTTTCCAATTTGCGTTCATGATTACTCAAAAATTAATTGAGCGATCATTTTAAAATTTTTCATACGTCTACCTTATTGAATTGCGAAGAATATTAACTAACAATTTGGGGTGGTGTTATTTAAAGTATGTTTTTTTTTTGCATAAAGCTATACAAAAAGTGTAAAAATTGATACCTTTTTCTTTAAACAATCATAAAACATTCAAATTTCAACTTTTTTTTTACCGCAGATTAATTCATATTCATGTGTTTTTGATTTTTGATAAAAAATTACGACCTCAAGGATTCACGTAAGCTAGAAATTCGGGTGAAGACCTGCTGTGGAGAACCGGTAATAAATCAGCGATTTGTGGTTGAATGATTTCAAAATTTTATAACATGTACATGCTAATATTAATAAAACATCCTCGAAGTTGAAAAACATTTAATTGAATTCTTCCCAGTAAAAAAAATCAGTTTATCCTGTACAGACTATGAATGAAATTTAGAATTTCGAGCGTTATCAATATCCAAAAATCAAGTTACCTTTAAATTAAAGTGTAATTTGGGTCGGAATACTTGTTTGACGGAATATTCGTATGAAATGTGCTTAGAAATTCAAAATTTATGACATGTTTAAAATTGTATTCGGTCGAAATTCTAAATTTCGTTTATGTATAGTCTGTACAGGACAAACTGATTTATAATAATATTTTTAATTTTTACGAAATTAGGAACTTTTCATTGTTTTTCAACTTAGGAACATGTCAAATTAATCAGAAATATATTGCTCCAAAAATATGTGCAGTGATATTTATTTCTTGTGTTTGGTAATCGGACAAGAAAACATCATTGTATGTGTTATTTACATGGGCAAAGAAATTTAAGCACACCAGTCCTAAAACAAAATGAATGATCATTGAAAATAAAGATGTTTTCAATTTTTCCTTAAATAATTCTAATAACTGAGATATACTCAACTTTCTAATGAAAAACTATTGGGAATAAAAATTCTATAAAGAAAATGTTGATTATATCGCAAAATATTCCTTTAAAAGCATAATCTGTAATATTAATTGTTTCGATATAATATCCGGGTTTTTTATTGAGTTATTGCAGAGAGGTTTAATTAAGTACGATTAAAGTTTCGAGTAAAATTAAACTTCTCCATAAATTTTCTTGCTTTTAATGAGGTTTTTTTTTTCCTGAATGAACCTTATATGTATATATGCGCAGATATATGTAAATTGTTAGGTATTGTGAAAGCTTCCAAAACTAATTTGCAGAATTTAATTCCAGTAAAACTTTCTCAATTTAGTACACATAATATTATTTAGCTACAGAGTGGTCCAAGGTCTAGTTTTTATCTTGTTATACGTTAAAGATTTCCTCTTTCTCCGTTCTACAATTATATGAATGATGGTATATATCTCTGACGTAAGTTACTCTTGGCTTTCCATTTTTCTCCATTTCTTATAATGTGACGAGCATCACTGACTTTTGCTCGTCATTATTTGTAGGTCAGCAGAATACAAATTTTACGCTACGTTCTACTTTACTTTGAAATTGAAAAGAATTATGAAATTTTTACATGTTGCCATTTTTATTCCCTAGAGAAGGTAGCTGTTGGCTATTGATTCAATTTTATTGTCGGCAACAATTATCTCAATCACTTTTAAACCAGACTTAGGAGTCTGACGATGAAGTGCAATTTATAGAGATTGTTAGAAATTGGTTTTAATTGCCATCAATAAATACGATCAAGTGAAAATATGCTGTGCAATGACCTTACTACAGCCACTCTCATGTTCTTTCTGCGGTAAATTAACAATCTTGCAATATTCTCGCAAATATTTGCATTTTTCATGATAGATTGCGATTGTGGAATTTTTTTGCTGAATACAAATGTGTGCATAGGTCTCAAGAGTTTGATGATATACTCGTATGTAGTAAGGTAAATTTCAGACCTCAAACTAGGCATTTAGACCTACTTAGACAAAAATCTAGGTAAACCCTCAGGTTTTAGTTCAATGAGTCCACTCCAAAAATAGTTTTCTACCACTTGGGTCTCTACTGACTGGTAGACCTTCCACTTTCAAGAGTTCATCGACTCGATCAAGGAGTAGAAGTAACTCCCCCCTTCAATTAGTGCATTGCACATACCCACATACTGCGATTACCATAACCCAGTTAACGATCTACGGTAGTCGGGCCGCCGATTCCTAAACTAAATGGCAAGTTGGCGAAGCGAGTTGTTGACTCAATGCGTTGTCTGGAAAGGCCGTTCCGAGGCAAAGTTGTTGGAACGTGATCGCGGAAAACCTCAGTAGCAATTCGCAGGTAGTGGGCAGTGGACGGTAAGATTTGTCGGCTCGTCAGGTCCAAATGCGCGCATGTTGCACTCCCTATAGTGCATTTAACGAACAATTCGGCCGGTCGGGCAGATAATTATATATATATATATACGTATACAGTATATATTTTTTTGCAACGTTTAAGAACTGGTTATGGATCTAAAAGTGAAAAAGGTGAAAAGAGCGTGGAGAAAACACTGATCGTGCTCGTTAGCACCATCTCGTTTTGGCCAAGGCAATTCCGTAAAATTGCCATGGCTCAGAGAGGTGTCTTATGTTCCGCAGTCAAGTTCGTGACGACAATGTTTGGATACAAAAGTGGCAAAAAAATACAGATTGCGCAAATTTAAGAAACTCTTAAAATTGAGATACTGGGGGAAGGGGGTTTATTTTATTTGCGGATTAGGTGTCAGTTGAGCTTATACAGCTCCACAAGAAGAACTTATTTTTTGTTTTCTTACCGTGGACAATTAGAAAGAAAAACATTCAAAATTGCGTTCCACCTTTGTTCCAGGATTATGGGGTACATCATGCGGAGGTTCCTGAGGTCGGCCATGATCGTCTTCAGCTGGTTTGTTGTACCCTACAGCCGGTTGACCAACATCAGAACCTCCCGCAAGAAGTTGCCACCGATGAAAAGTCCACTCCTCGAGATTCCAGCTGTTGATCTTGCGCATTTGATTCGCACTAAACAGGTGAGTTTGACGACATGATTTTCTTTTTAGTACACAGGCCATAGCATCTTTTCCAAATGATCAACATGCAGATGCTGCAGCCGCCACTGCATCTGATGCTGCTGTTGCTTCTTGTGCAATCCATCCGATTTTCTTTCGCTCCCGTCTGACCACCGCAGTGCAAAAGTGAACATGCCCACGAGTTAGAAGTGAAAGTTAAGTGGCGAATTGAATTCGAAAAATGCCATTATATCGCGGTATGCTGCGGCTAGGAAGTCGCCAGTGTCTGTGTGCGATTGTTTCAGACGAGTGATAGTGGCTAAAGTACAACTCGCGCGGTCCGAACTTTACCGAATCAATTAAAGCCCCGTCGAATAATGTTACGTCGACGCAACTCCGCGCAGCTGTAATACACGGATTAGCAATTGCAGCGTCGAAGTGCATACTTTTCCTGTTCAGACCAACACGTGCTGGGATTAAATCCATGCATCCATTTGCATTAATTAGTAATTATTTGTAAATCCCAAAGATTTTGCAACATCTTTTGTCAACTGTTGTACAACACTTTTGTATCATCTATCCATCTATTTATTTGTCTATCTTTCTATTCTTCCCTTCTATGTATCTATTTGTTTTTCTTTCTATTTATTTAGCTATCTACTCATTCACTAATTTAAGAAATATGATGCATTGCTAGCCACATAATTCTGGGTGTTTTATATTACTAACACAGCGCAGAAATAATCTCATCTCTAGATCCGGTTATACTTTACATTGTGCTACTAAAAGTGAATATTAAAACTTTTACCCGATATAATTACTGGGGAAAAATGTAATTATTCCAAGATTGTGTATTTTTAGATATTTTTTAAATGAACATTGTTGAGCAATTTTAAGTACATGCCCATGCTCATTAACAATACCATATAAACTCAAGTAAACTTAATTTTTGAGGAAACATGGGGTTAAAAGTTCAGGGTGTCTTTTATAGTTGATCAAATCAGTTGGGAAATAATGTGTAATTTTTTGTTTGGTTTTATTTTATTAATTGGATATACATATTTGTAGTAGAAAGAAGTGAAAAAAAATTTCAATTCCTTTATTCCTATACGACTATTTGTTTAAAGTTTTCATAAAAATACGTTATTTCTCAAACAATTTTTTGGAAGTTTCAGATCTCGTTGATATAGGATTCAGTACCTACCCTAAAACACAAAATTGCCGATAAATTGGCCGAGAAATGAATTTTTGATTAAAAAGATTTTATATGAATTAATTAATTAATAATTAATTTTCACAAAATATGGTTTTTGGCACCAAAATAATTTTCTAATTTTAAACTTGCAAAAAAACATAAAATTAGGGTCTAGATCTTAAAAGGTAAAAACAAAGCATTTTTTCAGGCTTTATTTTATGACCTCAGGCTATATCGTCATGAAATTATTATATTATTTTAATTTATATATATGATTCAATTTTAAACTTAAGAGAACCGGTCAGGTGCGAGAATATCTAGAAATCTATAAGAGCTAGGACTTTTGTTATTCACCCATCCCTCAATTTACACGGTAATTAAAATCGTGTTAATTGAAACCTTGTAAAATGAAATGCCGCATACATATAAAAAAGGGGGATAGATTTTAGATCGTGTATTTCGAATGAAAGTATATAAAGAAAAGTCGTAAATACACTCATAATAACCATATAAAATAAGACAACAATTTTACGACGAAAAGAAAATTGGTTTTACTGAATACGAAGCTTGCAAAGCTCTAGCATTCATATAAAATATTCAAAGACTCACATTTTCTAAGCTACATTTCAATTCATTTATTATAAAATGAAAAGTAAAAAACATGAATTAATAACGCTCAATAATAAACAACATACAATGAAAACAAAAAATGTAATATGATATTTGATATGCTCCATCATAAATATTAAAAGGAAACAAGTTTTTTTGTATTTGTTTTGGAATTCATATTCTCATTTCTTTATTTTTACATTATTGTTATTATTTAATATATAATAATAAATAAGTAAATAATCCTGTTGTTATTTATTAACATATATACATGCCTTCAATAATAATTCGAGTTTGTGGAAAGAGTACCTACAATATACAATATATGTGAAATAATCGAAAAAATATTATTTTTAAATATAAAAACCGTGTAAAAGTGAAACCGTGTGAATCAAATACCGTGTCAATCAAGGGATATGTGTTATTTTAGTGTGAACTTCAAGTAAAGCGAATTTTTTAAAATTTTAGCTTCAGTACTTTCAGAAATAAGGCACAGGATATACTCTTCTTCGTATATTTTTCAGAATATCTTTTTAAATATGCTATTTAAAATTATTGAAAAAAATATAACACATAAAATGTGGATTAATAAGATGTATAAAATTCCTATGCTAAATTTTAAGTTTCTACGTCGCATGGTGTATCAGAAAATCGGCTGTGACAGACTGACAGACATACGAGTGATTTTATAAGGGTACTGTTTTTTGTTTCCTTTGGTATAGAACTCTAAAAGCTAATATTGTATAATTAGGTATAAAATATAGTTGTAAAATATCTTTAAACATATTCAGTACTTAAAACGTTTACTGATACTTAACGTTCATTTGTTTCATTCAAAATTATAGTAATTTTGTTCTCTCTGTCATTTAACAGAGAATTTGCCATGACATTGTCATAGCGCACAATACAAATAAACTGCAAAACTTTAAAACTTTTATTAATTCATTTTGCAGTCCGACATATATTTTCCAATGAATCAAATTAATTGATCAGTTTTATGTAATCCACTATTTCAGAAAATCAGTGAAGGAGTTTTTAATTTGTAAAACATCCATTAGAATTAAATAAACCTTGAAAAACTGTTGTTGGTATTACGTCAGTAAAGCTTGTATAAAAACTTGCAATAATATATTATCGTATCTCTTTTTAGTTTCTTATGCGGAAAGATAGAAGTTGATATAAGTGGTCGAAAAGAGTATTAAAGAACAAAAAGCCTTGTAAAATATTATTGAAATACTTGTGAGATATTGATAAAATTTTTATGTTGCTATTGATCTTAAATTTAAGTAGATATTTCATATATATTAGGATAAAAATATATTCTAAATTATTTTAGCGCATCTTAACAGTTTTCAAGAGATTTAATTTCTTTTGAGCAATTTTTCCGCTAAAATACTCGGCTGATATATTTTGCTTATCAAAAATTATATGACCTTGACCTTGACATATATTGTGTATGTATACTCTGAGCTTTGAAGAAATTGCTCGGTCACTTCGTTTATTATCTACGCATTCCTGGGATTCCCCACACTTTGAGCTTTTATTATAAAATTTAATGTATTTTAGTTGAAAGTAATTAGGGGCCATCTACAAATGACGTCATGCGAATTTTAAGCTTTGTGTGCCCCTTCCTCCTTTTGTCACTTAAGGTCATGATTTAATACTCCCCCCCCCCCCCCCCCCCCCGCCCTCCCCCCAAATGACGTCAAATGTGGTGGTAGACCCCCTTAATTTGAAACTGTCGAATTATTTCATTTATCATATAAAGAACTATGTATATAAAGGTATACTCTATATATTTTGTTTAAAAAAAACTGAATTATACCACAAATTAAAAATACTGTGTTATATTAATTAGACAATCAGACTGATACAGCTTCGTTTATACACGATGGACTCTTTATCCAATCTGCGATATTTTCAATAACCGGTCATCCACTTTTTCCATCTAAAGAATCATAATTTGTCTCAATATTTAAACCTTTTAAGTCCTCCACATCTATCCATTCCGCGTCCTCGTTTCCTTCGGATTCTTGTACTATGCCAAGATGACATGTGAGTGTAGTGAGAATGGTCTTCATATTAAAACGATAAAACTGATGGCTAAACCATATGATATAAAAAAGTGTACGATTTTGCGGCGCACTTTTTTTATTAAAACTGATTTATCTGCAGTTACGGGCAAAGCAGAGCTCGAAATTATCGATGGCAAAATTGAATATTCTTATATTGTATTTAAAAAAAAAATTTCTGGCCACTTTTTTTAATACTCATAAAATAAAATGTTCATAAAAATGAAAAATCCTTCGGAAAATTCAGGAAACAACTGAATTGTAGCTCTTTTTGGCCGCCATATTGGATCTACCGTTTTGGAAATTGAACGATGCACTGATAATCGTTGGAAAACTTGATAATTATCATTTAAACTCATCATAAGCTTTGCATGATAAGATAAACAAGAAATAATGAAAAACGCTGATTTTTGAGAGATTTTTACATTCTAGCCGTCATATTGAGAGAAAAAATTTATGCACCGATGGTTGAAGGAAATTCCAAATTTTTGTGCTTTTTGTGCCTGAAAAAAAAAATATAAATATTAGAATTAACGAATTTTTTGTCACTTTTTTTTTTTTTCAAAAACCGCCATATTTAATTTTGTCGTCTAAATCTATCAATTTCAAGCCCAGATTCTGTTTCAGCACACTCGAAAACATAAAGAACCTTACCTTTACCATTTATTATTTTGTTACTTACATACAATTTAGGTTAAAAAACATCTTATAAAATGAACGATCTTGGTCATTAATGGGTGAATATGTAAAATTCTATGACATCATACAAACTAAATCACCCCCCTCTGTCATTTGTAGATGCCTCCTTAGAGGATGGCTCCCGACTTTTCCATTTGTGGAATTACTTTAGATCAAAATGTATTTTTAAAAATTGAGTAATAATTTTCTGGTATTACCCAAAACAATAATACGCAAACTGAAAATGCTGACCAATGTAACTTTTTAGCTGTTTGCAGAGATTTTGTTTGGTCAAGTGCAAACCTTACTAAAACTTTTCTGTTTCAATACATATTTAAATACATAACTCACTGTAAACAATAGTTGCGTTTTTTTCATCTATCCAGAATAATAAAACATTTTGTATTGAACGGAAACTTATTAACAGCTACCCAGAATCAATATTTGATATTTTTGGAAATGTGCATCAATTTGTCATGATATTCATCCATGTTGAAATCTTGAACTAAAAATTGTTCAGCGTAATTTTTGACTCAAGAGAAATTTCAATTCAAGAGATAATTTCCTTATATTCTAAATACACGAAAAAAACAAAAATGCAGCTAATATCAAATGATTATTAAATCATGACCGGACCAGACTAGCATGCATCTTTTAACAAACATTGCGTAAAATGTAATTACAACTTACGTCTTGCTTAACATGGACATCACTCAAAAAACACGAACAAATGAGATCTAGTGGAGTGGTAATGATCGGCTGCAACAGTGGAAGCATTTTGTAATTGAACTTAAAATGAAAAATGGTTACAAAATAGCCCTCGGATGTTTTAAGCAAATCTCCGACATCAGTCAATAAGCTGCATAGGCTTCGTGCTTTGTATAACCTTGAGACACATAAACACCCGCCGAATTTAATTTTAAGTGAGGCACCTCAACAAACTCACTTTTTTGAGGATATCAAATTCTTTGAAATAATTCATTAAAAGCAATTTTCTTAATCTTACGAAGCTTTCCACATGAAATGACGCAAAAGTTGTCGTGCGGTTCCTATATTTGTAAATTCATTAAATGATTGTCGAGGTTTAAAGGTTATTGGCACTGTCCAATTTCACGTGCTAGCTCCATACTAATTTGCAAAAATTATTTTAAGAGATCGATCATTATCTGACAGAGTTTTTTTATACATCTACATATTTCTGGGCAAAAAAGTTTTTATTTACGTCAAACAATTTGTCTAAGGTCAATATAAACCACTTTGCGGTTTCGTTGACGTCGAGCGCTCCAAAATCTTAATCGTTACTAGAGGCAGGTATCGCGAAATTGTATGGTACGTGAACTGTACATAAGGTAAAAACCTGCTTACAGATTTCGTGGAAGACAAACTAATAACTGTCAGAGAATTAAAATAGCTCTGGAGTAAATGCATGTTTACCTGGTCTACCTTGCTGGAACTGCCAACCACAAGTTAGCAATGGGGCGTATATTTGAGTGAAATCTTAAATCTTCTTAAAATTAACTTTTACGAGGTTATTGTAGTACCTACATTGATTCAGGGTTTTTTTCCTAAGAATAAATTTAAAATTAAGTAAGGTTTTTACAAAATTAAAGAAAAAATATATTTAGCAATCATTATAATTACCTTTCTTTCTGAAATAGTTTAGTATAAAAACTTACAGGTAACAATTATGCATTCCTTCAAAATTGTTTGAATTTTTTCTTTATAAAAACTATACGAAAAATAGAAAAACACCTTTTGAACTTTATTTATACATCTTTCTAGTATACAAAGAGTGTTGTACAATTTCAAAATTATTATTTTTAAATGGAAAAATGCAGCGATTTTAATAACTTCCCTTTAAAATGGTGTTAGACGGGCACCATTACAACTCGTGACGGTAACAGGATTATCCAAATAAAAAATTCAAATAAATTCTTATAGTATATGAATATAGCTCTCGTTTTACCCACTATGTGATCAAACCGTTTTTTTTTTTAAATTTTTCACACAAATTTAAAATTAAAATAAAATAATAGTTATGGATAATGAAAAGTAGAATCCATCAAGATTTTTTGAAATATCTTAAAAATTTAATTTTTTGTAGCGCCCATGAGCAGAAAACTCGTTTCGAGAAAAACGTGTTTAAATTTGTATTATTCATGAATAAATAATTTTTGAGTTTACTTTACCGACATATACCATTTAAACTGAACTGAATTCGCCTTAAAATTTTTACACAACATTCTTGAAAGAATATACAATGAAAATAGTGAAAAGGATTTTTTCAAAAAATTTTATAGAAGAGTACACTTAAAGCTCTGAGCGCCTCTGTATCCATCGTCGTTTCAAGGGCATGTTTTTTTATTTAATATAATCGCAAAACTTAGCAGATTAATAAAATTAGAGTGATAAGAATAAAGACAAATAGAAAAACAGAATCTTATCAAGTGTTCCGTACTTTTTACTTATTAGAGCCGGAACATAATTCTTACATTCAACATATAAACACTGATCGACACTAATTTTGCACACAACAGGGATTTTTTCCTTGGATTACGAATTCGCAAACACAAATATCCTTTCACATCGTGTTTTTGAAAAAAATTGTTTTGATAAGTACAAAAGAGTGTATTATGGCCATTTTTGCAAATTAATTAAAAAATAAGGGATTATCGGAGAAGCTTGTAAAGTACCTCAAATAAAAGTATGAGCTTTAGGAATTGTAATTCACTTTTTTCCATAAATCTATTAGTTCATACAATAGAAAGTGAATGAAAATCACAACTCGCATACGGTCATGAAAATTTTGTTTCCGAAGACGTTTAGTATGTGCAGTAGATTAGCCAGTTAACTGTGATGCCCTCATCGAGCCATGACGAGTATATTCGTCAATCACAGAATAAGTTGCGCTGGTAAGATAAGGCCATGCACAAAAACTTCTCAGATCGTGATCATTCTATGAATTTTTTGATGAATCGTGGGATAGTCAGTATCGTTTGCTTATTTTTGGTAAACAAATTGATTGAATTCTTGGAACACTAAACCGAGGGAGACAATTTCCAAGAAAATGTTGTGCCTCTCAGTTCATGTGCTTTGTATTTGGAATGGTTTTTTGTTGACATTCATGCAATTAGCCCCTTTCTCTGCCCGACAGCTTCCAATTCTTTTATAAAATCTAAATTATTTTCAGACTGACAAGAGTTCTTGTAGTTTCATATTTTTTGATTAACATCTAAAAAAAGTTATCATCGCACATAAATAAATTCATTATGCGAACTGGTAAACTTTTTCAACCAGTGCATACCGGGACGCATGAGATCATCTCAAACTGTTTATATTTTCTACTTGTTTGTTTTATTCCGGCATAGCCTCAAAATATTCTAAACATCTTTAAATTTGAGAATATGTTTAGTTTTTCTCAAAAATTGCAATTTAAATAGCCAATGCTCACTGATTTATACGCATGACGAGTATACTCGTCAATCACAGTTAACTGGTTAGTGGTACTTCATATATATAGATACGGATTCAGACTATTTTTTGGGTTATATTATTTCTCTATCTATTTTTTTTTATTAAATTTAAAAGACCAAAATACGATATTTTGTAATTTTCAGATATAAGACGTTAATCACAGTTAACTGGTTAGTGGTACTTCATACTCGTATATATAGATACGGATTCAGACTATTTTTTGGGTTATATTATTTCTCTATCTATTTTTTTTTATTAAATTTAAAAGACCAAAATACGATATTTTGTAATTTTCAGATAAAAGACGTTACGTGATACGACATTTTTGTTTGCCAATTCGTCATCTGCGGAAGAAGATGATATATAACTTGTTTTTTGTAAAATTAAATATGAAATTTTGTTGACTAGTGAATAAGCAAATTCAGCTGTTTATTTTGAAAGTGTGCTATGTATGTTTATTTATTTTAAAATCAAGATATTTAAAGGGGTTTTAATAAAATTTCAAAATTTCAGAATTAATGAAATGGCTTTTTCAATACTGCAAAAGTCATAGGTCTATGGGAATTATAAATTACCCTTAAGATAAAAAGAAATATATAAAATTTAATTATAAAATTTAAAATTTTCCAACTTTAATTGACTATTAAAAAAATATTAAATTTAATAATATTTTGCAATTAATTACGTGTATGCGGAAAGGATTTCAAATAATTATGGTATGTATTGTAGGAAGTCTACAGTGTAATAAATTCATTAAATCGTTGTATTTTAGAGTTGCGATTGATCCTTTTGTTTTCGTTTCCTTGGTGTCAACTCAATATTATTAAAGTTTCTTGTTCTCGCCCTGCGCGGCAGTAAATCCTGAGTTTTGAATAATGCATCTTCATTCACTGATATTTTATAGAACATTTTATATGGTTCAGTTCTTAAAAATCGCATCCAACATATTTTTAACCAATTTATCAATTAGATATTTAATGTAATGATTATTGTTTAAAAAATCATTATCTGAGCTAATCGAACAATACTTCTTTAATAATAAAACACAAAGCTCTTATTTCAGTTTTACTACATATACTGCCTATCCGTTTGAAACTATCAAAATGGGACTTTCAATCAAAAATTTTAATCATTCTGTTCTGTTTTCTACAAAATCTTAGTAATTTTAAATATATCAGTTAGTAGTTACAAGTTCAAAGTGAAAAAATAACGTTCAAATGTAATTATTACAGTAGCTACATAGTTTGATTTTTTTTTTGGAAAGTAGACATAGGCCACTTTCAAAATAAACGGCTCAATTATTATATTTAAGTACATTGGTCTGCAAGTTTCCTAAATCGGTTTGTTCAATTTTGCCGGTATTGTTCAATATCGTCGTTTCTGCTTTTAAAAATTGTATATGTATAATGTTATTTGAATCAATCTGGATTCATAATCTACATAAAAATATATAAAATAAACCACTTCTATATAAATACATATATGTTATTGGATAATTGTAGCGAAATTAGAAAATAAAAAGTTAAAAAGTGGTGAATCTTTTATGAGGCAAATAAATACATATAATATTTTTAATTCAGCCTTTACTTTACATCTGTATTTGGGGCTCGGAACTCAGACGGGAATATGGTCAATATTGTTTTAATATTTTACTAGTAAATAAATGAAAATATTTTTGACTGTAACAAGAAGAATTCGTCTCCTATTTCCCCCATTTCTAAAATTGTTGAGCCGTATATTCTGAACATATTCCCATACAAAGATTGAAAAGAAAATTAATTTGGTGCTTATTCACTCACACTTTCTATAAAGTTAAGGTATAGTACAGCCGATACACGGGTTCTTATTTAAACACGTTTTTTTAACTAATTTCTCCGCTAACTGTAGGAAATCTTATCATCATCATTCATTAACCACAATTTGGTAAAAACAACATCTACAAAATCTAAAAATCGTGAAGCGACAGCAATAAAATTCGAAAGCCAGACCCTAAAATTGGTGGTATAATTTGCTTCATTAGCATAACACGTGAATATTCTAAATGCCAAAATTAGTAACAAAAAGTTTAAAAATAGAATTTATCATTTTTTGTTTAAATTAACACCAATATTCGTTTGAGTATGGCATTTATGGCACCAACTTACCTTCGATTTGTTCTTGATTATTAGCATTTGACCTTACCGATAAATTGATTATATTTTCTCATTGGAAATGTAGATCGAGTCGTCTATTAATAAATCTCATCTTTTTATTCTTTCAGGTTACCAGCGAATCGGTAGTGTCTGCTTACATTGATAGATGCAAACAGGTCAATCCGCTGATAAACGCGATTGTGCAAGATCGTTTCAGCATTGCATTGCGAGAAGCGAGGGAGGTGGACCAGTTAATTGCCAGTGGACTTAAATCGGTGGAAGAACTTCAGAAGGAGACCCCACTGCTTGGGGTGCCAGTGACCGTTAAAGAAAGCATTGCGGTCCAAGGTTTGACCAATCAAGCAGGAAGAGTCTTTAAAACACCTCAAATAGCAGAACATGATGCCCCTGTGGTTGCGCAAATAAAAAAGTTTGGCGGAATAATTTTGTTGGTAAGCAACACACCAGAGTTATGTCTGTTGTGGGAGACCTACAATAAGGTTTCTGGCCAAACAAGAAATCCTTACGATCTTAAGAGAACTCCAGGAGGATCATCTGGTGGGGAAGCGGCCCTACTTGCAAGCGGTGCTTCATTGTTGGGACTTACCTCCGACATAGGGGGCTCATCCAGACTGCCAGCTATGTTCAGTGGTATTTGGGGTCATAAACCTACACCCTATGCTGTGTCCTTTGAAGGACATCATCCTACCAGTGACTTTCATAAATGGGGAGATTTTTTCACTATTGCTCCAATGACCCGATACGCAAAAGATATGCCACTTCTTCTCAAATGCATGTGTGATCCGAAAGGACCAAAGTTAACTTTAGATCATGAAGTAGACGTTAAAAAAATTCGTTTCTTTTTCATGGATAATGATGGCCCATCGGGAATGATGAGGCCACTGAGTAAGGATCTTCATCGTGCAATTAATAGAGTGGCATACGATTTTAACGCCACAAAAGTTAATATTAGAAAAATGAAATGGTCCTTAGACATCTCACTATCCGCGATGCTAACAATGGAAAATATCGAGACAATTTATCACAAGACAGAGGAAGGTGAACGGCCAAAAACAATTACAACAGAAACGGTTAAGTACTTATTCGGTTGTTCCGACAGTATTTTCCCATCTGTAATATTCGGTCATCTCCAGAAATTCATGAAAATCATTCCCGATTCGCGACACAAGCAACTGGCGACAATCATTGAAGCTTTAAAGACTGAATTCAAAGAGCTCTTGCGGAACGACGGAGTCTTTTTGTATCCGACCTTCCCAAACACAGCACATCACCACTACCAAATTTATCACAAATTGCTAGAGCCAATGTATATGGCTGTTTTCAACACACTCGGTCTACCAGTGACGAACTGTATGATCGGACTTGATCGACGGAATTTGCCGATGGGGCTCCAGGTAGTCGCCAATCCCGGACAAGACCATTTGTGTCTAGCTGTAGCTAAAGAAATTGAGAGGCGGTACGGGGGTTGGGTAAAGCCACCGTCGGAAGGAGTAGCATAATTTATACTCATGTACTTTAGATAGCTATTTTATTTAATAAATAAGTTTTAATAAATTATTTACTCGCCTGTTTCATTTATAAGATAATTTTACTTTGTTGTCTTACCTTTTAAACATAACAAATATGTCGCATAGTGTCACGCTAACAAGTTGTAATTTATAATTCAAATATCTGGAATAACCATTAATCTCTGATTATTTATTTATTATTGTTCACCCCTATTCTGCTTGTCGTATCAATTGTCGTTTTGTTATCGTCAGCTAAAATCGCATTGTGACAATTGTCAATATAATCGACAGATTTCTTTCGTTGGCATTTTTATTTGCGATAGGTAAATTTTAAGGAATTGTGCGTATAAAATATGTGAGTTTTTTAAATGTGGATTATTTAAGGTACTACTACCGTCTAGAAATTTCAAAAAATCATTTTTTTTAGTCTCTGTAAACGCGTTTTTCTCGAAATGACATTTCGTGAGTCTGCCCAGAGATTATCTCCGGATCTACCGAACCGATTTGAATAAACTTTGTTTGTTTAGGTTGCCTCTATTGTAATTTACCACAATTTAGCCAAAAAATTAAAAAAGAAAAAGTTTGGCAAGAGAAAAAGATGAAAAAAATTATATTTTTTCACATTTTTTTCAAACTTTTGTATTTTTTTTTTGTTTTTGCATTTTTCGACTAAATTACAAGATAAGGGACCTTTCTTTTCAAAATTCCGTTTGAATTTTTTGTTTCAGACATCTCAATCCTGAGATAATCTCTGGGCAATGGGACTAGCATATTTTCGAGCTGCCGGCTTCAGCACCCTCTATACAAATTTCTAAATACAACAATTATATAAAATAATTTTTTTTGCCATCTATAAGGATCAAACTTATTGTAAAATTTGGTTGTAATATCTAATAAAGGGGCTGAGAAAAAAAATCATGAAAAAGTGTATTTTTTTGGCTCTCTAGACGGTAGTAGTACCTTAAATATGTGTTTTAACGTATTTAAGGTAGGTGTCTAGTCTAGAGAGAGATAAATGAGCTCATTTTCAAACATTTATTTCTCGACTTCTATGCTAGATAAAACAATAAATTTTTAACCAGGAAATTATGTTAAGCATATAGAATAGGAACGTTTTTTTAATTTTCTCCAGCATTTTATAAAAAATTTGTAGAGGGCGCCAATAAGGCTGCAAAAACAAAATGTCTCCATGGCGGACAGTTAATCTCCGGATCTGCGAGTCTGAAACAAAAACAAAAAACGTCATTTTATAGATGAAGGTTTGCCACGTGGTAATTCACCATCGTTTGACAAAAATCGATAATAAAAAAAAAAATGACGACGTTGGAAAAATATTGTTCAAAAATTGACCTATTTTTGCACCGTTTATGTCCTGTAAATTTTGATATTGTGAATATTTTTTTTATGTGGTGAATTACCACACAAAAAACCTTAATAAAGGATCGTACAAAATTTTATCAAAATCGATCGAGCGGTTTTATCTGTCCGCCAGTTGAAAAAAAGTGATTTCGAAGAAAACGCTTTTAAAGTACCTTTTCTGTACGGACCCACTCCCTCTCGTCTCTACACAAACCGCTGTAACTTTTAATCTATTACCGTGTTTCCATGCAGGATTCAACTCGAGTTAGTGTTCATGGAAACTCAGGTTGAGTTGAGTTCGTTAAATCCAAGTTAACTCCACGAAACTAGTCGGGTTGAGTTGGGGTTAGCTTCAAATGTCATTCCAGTTTATTTTGTCAACTCAACTCCAAGTTGCTCATGGAAACAGTTCAGGCGTTCAGGTTTAGCGGACATTTTCTTAACTCAACGAAAACTCAACTCCAACTCAACCCTGTGCATGGAAACATGGTATATAGCGAATTTCGTCAAAAATTTTCGAGAGGTGATTATTGACACTACAAGTCGTTGGAAAATGGAAAAAAAAACCAATTTCTGAAAATTCTAGACTAGACACCTACCTTAAGTAATTTTAGTGTGAAAATAACATACGAATCGGTTTGAACAATTAGTTCAAATAATGCAGCAAGGGGGGATATTGGGAGGATATTGCTAATGGTTTCATAAAATTAGCAAAAGATTTTATGATTGACCTGAAAAGTAGATGGGAAAAGATTTCTCAGGAGCTAAATAGTTTGGATCCTACTCGTGATACTGATAGTTGGGTTAAGGTTTATTAATTGCAATACATAGTTCATCTTAGGTTTAGACAGATTTAAAATTCAAAATAAAAAACCCATAACAACTATTTTATTATTAATATTGCAGTGGATCGGTATAGGTATCAAATCTGTCTCTATGTCTAACTGGAACATGTAGTATACCTTAATATTGTTAATAGCAATAGGGGAATTTTAAGGTACAATTTTATCATAATTTTACTTATAGAAAATCGGATTTTATTAAGTTATCTCATTTTTTAGCCTTTTCTTACACTTATTTTGCATTAATGCATAAGAATTATTTTGAAAAAATGAGTAAAATATGGCAAAGCAATTAATTAAAATGTACACTTCTAATTATTTTACTGCAATATCACTGACAAGCATTACCATTTCGAAATGGAAAGTTAATCGTTTTTGAATGTTTACAGGTTTTTGAGAAATGATTTCAATTCAGGTTTTTATAAAAGTATTTATATTTTAATATTGTCTTTTATGATAATTTCAATAAGTGGATACACTTTAAGTAAGTAAAAACCTGTCCACGAAAAAAGTGAAAAAACTATTGTTGTCTTTTTATTTAATTGTGGAAAAGGGGTTGAATTGAGGTTTTTGTACATTCAAATAGATCTTGCGATTGATGTATTAATATAGTAAAGAAACTTTATCAAAATGGAAGTCGAAGCTACTGTATTGTTTACTTTCCGAAGCATTCTGGTGAAGGGTTCAAAATAACCATAATTAGTCCGATGACTTTCGAGGCGGAAGGTGAGGAAAGATCTGACGTTACGAGGGTTAATGTTAAGGGATATAATATGTAGGAACTCAGGACAGTCAGTTGAACCAGTTAGGTAGGTCTTGATGGGCGAAGATAATATCAGCAACATCACAACGGAGGGCGAGAGGCTGAAGATTAATCAACTTTAACCGACTTTCGTAGGCAGGAATGTTGAGGTCGTCTGCCCAAGGAAGGCCACGTAGCGCAAAGAGGATGAGTCTGCGCTGAACTGATTTAATTCTGTGATGATTGGCAGGGTGACCAAACCTCACAGGCTTACTCCAGTAGTGGTCTAACAAAAAAGATGTAGAGTGATTTTGTGGATGGAGAATTTCTTTGACCAACGTTTAACAAAGCCAAGAGCTGAATTGCCTGTGCTTATGATATGGTTGATGTGGGACCAGAAGTTGAGCTCGCTGTCGCAGATGACACCCAGATCCTGGAGGCAGTTGACAGATGGTATGGGTTCGCAAGAGAGTACATAGGATCTATGGGAGGTAGAAGTAGGTTTGCGAGTTATCGACTGGCATTTGGATATGTTGAGCACTAGTAAGTTGTTCGAGCACTCGATAAAAAAAAAATTTAGGTCGTTTTTAAGGAGTGTAGAGTCAGACATGTTGGTAATTTGTTTGAAGATTCTCATGTCATCGCCATAAATTAAGATTTCGAAATAGTTAATAGCCTTCACGACATCATTTATGGACAGTATAAGAATTAATGGGGCTGAGGTGACTGCCCTGTGGTGCGCCGAAACGAAATATGAAAGTGTTAGGAATTGCCGAGTCAATACGAACCGTGTAGGTAGGAATTAGTCCACGATATGAAGTTTGGAGGGAAACCAAGGTAATGCAGTCTAATAGTGATAATATGATATTATCATAATTAAAGATAGTCAAGTTAGTAGTCGTGTACCTGCTTTTTAGGAAACCGTGTTGAACTGAAGGCAAAATGAACTTACAGTGAAATGACATGCAGTTATAGATAATGCTTTTGAAGAGTGTAGGGATGCAAGATAATTTAGCTATTGAACGCTATTTAGCTACATATAAGTCTTTTCAAAGGCTAGGAAAGATACCCACCCTCAGAAAGAGATAGTAGGAAAGGATTGGTAAGCAGTTGAATAAAGCGAGCAGCACATTTGATCCTTTTTTCGCGTAGACATATGCAATTAGTTATCATGTGAACAAGAATATTATTTACGCAACATCTTTGACAATATGAAAATTCCTTGAATTTATTTATTTTGGAATTTAGTATAATTCAGTTATTATAGTTATTTAAGAGATGCACTTGTGCAATTAAACAGAGAAAACATAGAGATAGATTCAATTTAAGATAGTTTTGTGGGTTTTTAAAAGGAAGACAGTAATTTGGTTTTGGGTACATGATAAGAGATGACGAATTACGACATTTTTAAAGATCCATTGGGTGATGGAATTCTTTATAAGCATTTAACAACAACAATAACAATTTCTACTTATAAAAAAGATACATTTCATTATTTTGCATGGTTATAATTGAAATGTAAGGTAAGTACAACTTAATAATTATCAAATTTTCTAAGAATCGACAGAATTTTGCAGGAATTAGTTTTGGTTTCTGACACCACCATAAAACGGTTTGGGGTTTATTTTTTTATGTACATGGAAAAAAGTGCAACAATTGTATTAGTAAAAAAAAAAGAAATAAACTTCCGTACAGACAAACTATTTCTTGAACCACTAAATTTAAAAGAAGTCTTTAAAACTGTAATTTTTTCTTTAACAATATTTTTCAAAAAAAAGTCCCGCCTAAATTACCTTCTTTACATATCAAGCGCCATCTGCAAATATTTGTGTTTCATTTTCATTATCTTCCTTGTTCCATCCCAACAGTGGGATTTGTGGAACACAAGAATCAGATGTTTTTGAACAGTTGACAGTTCTTTGACGTTTACAATTGTCAGAAACCACGAGTGACGAGTTTTGTTTACCCTTACTTAATTTTGGGAAGAAACTTTAAAAATAAAGCAAATATAAATGAAATGTCCACACAATACGCCAATCTGTGCTCCGTCCTTATCAAACATTGTTTTGGGGAGACGTCGCAGGCCGTTACAGACGCCCTGTTCGTTTCTGTGTCCAGAACACTGCCGACGTTGATAAAATCTACAAAACTCTCAAGATCTGAGGTTCACAAATATTAAAAATTTTATTCCATGTAACAATCATTTTTCAGGTAACACTAGCGTTAGCAGTGCTCATTAAGTTCCGACTGGTCACTTTCATCCAAACACCAGCGAGTGAAGTTCTGGCCGAATACTCACTGAATTTTAATAATATTCTGAATATTTTAAGATACCCACGGTGAGTTACAAATTGGATTTTCTTATATCATTACGAATAATAAAAATGAGGTGGTTTTGTCTGTTTCTGTTTCGCCATTTACTTTGCATGCCACCAACCAAAGAATGTCTTTATCAAGAACACGATTTTAAAAAAACGCTTAGCAAAATTTTCCTTTAAAGCCAGACACAACAAAGGACAATGGCAAAATCTAAATTAACTGCCACTGCCACAGCCCTCTGTTCTTTTTTTGACATAAAGCAGGATAGGACTACTATCTCTGTAGATTCTTATAAGAGATATTGAGTAAATAGTCATCAAAAAATTTGATCACAAAAACTAGTATCACAATGGGCCTATAATGGCCTAAGTGTGTCTTTGGACAGCCACCAATCTACATCTATACATCCTCCAACGGTACTAAGGTAAAAAATGACAGGAAAAATGTTACGATAGATATTTTTGGAATGAAAGCTTCTACAATTACAACTCGTGAAGTGCTCCGGTGCACGCACACAGGTTTTTTTTCAAGACTTTTTACCACCTTTTTAAACAAAATATGTAAACTTTTTTTAATGTAAATCTAACTCATCGAAACACAAGAGTCCTCGCCCACTTCCAACGTACGGCTGTTCGACAGTGGAAGGAAAGCTTCGCTTCGTTATAAACTAGCCCATATTTTTAATCTATATGAAAAAAAAACTTTCAAAGCCTGAATTTTCTAGAATATTACTAATATTTTCTGACATTGATATAATCAGGCTAAATGACAACTTCTATGGGCGTTTCACCGGTCCGCCATGCCTGCCAAAACTTCCGGCAATAAATATAAAAACAAGCCGTGAAGTAGAAAATGCACATTTAGTGATGTAGTCTGATAATCGCCGTGAAATAACATTGCTTCTTATGGCGGAGGGTCCGAAGTATGCCATTCCAGGCGTCTGAACTGCTAAACAATAACTTTTACGCGAAAATGATGTTCTATGTTATAACTAGGGAGGTATATGTCTTTCTTATGATCTAAAAACCGATATGGTGTGAAGAACAAAATATTTGATTATTTTGCACTTAAAAACAACTCTAGCCACTTCTTCGAATAATACAGCAGCTGCAGGTCGAGTAGCAGCACAACTTTCTGTGGTAATATGTTCAATGGGATGTATGAGTAACTTTTGAACGCAAATAACTTTAATATTTTATTTATAATGATTTTCGTACCATAAGAACTGTATTCATCTCCACTTACAATTAGTAGAACATCACTTTTTCGTAAAAGGGAATATTTTATTAGATTCGCCCTGTGGAGTGGAATGAATGGCAATCGCGGCAATCATCGGACTACATCACCTTCCAAATGTGGTAGTGTGCAAGTCTACTTCACTGCTCGTTATATATGTAGTGTCCCGGAGGTGTTACCTCAACCAAAACCCCCGGGAATAATAAATACAAGCCGTGAAGTAGACCTGTTCACTACCACATGTATAGGGTCATGTAGTCCGATGATTGCACCGAAATAACATTGCTTCTTATGGCGGTAGAGCTCATTCATTCCGCTCCAGAGGGCGAATCTGCTAAACTATCGCTTTTACGAAAAAGTGATGTTCTACTGACTGTAACTGGGGAGGAATACCGTTCTTATGGTACCAAAATCATTATAGGAGTAAGAACAAAATATTAAAGATATTTGCGTCCAAAAGTTTCTCTTACTGCCCATCGAACAAATTACCACGGAAAGTCGTGCTGTCAAGTCGACCTGCCGCTGCTGTTTTGTTCGAGGAAATGGTTAGAGTTGTGTTTAAGTGCAAAAAACTCTAATATTTTGTTCTTGTCACTATAAGGTTTTTTAGATCACTAGAAAGGTATTCCTCCATAGTTATAGTTAGTAGAACATCATTTTCGCGTAAAAGTTATAGTTTAGCAGTTCAGGCAAGTTGAGTGGCATACTTTGGATCATCCGCCATAAGAAGCAATGTTATTTCACGGCGATTCTCGGACTACATCACTACGTATGCATTTTCTACTTCACGGATTGTGTTTATATGTATTCCCGGGGGTTTTTGCCTCAACCGATTTCAATGATTTTGCACACACACATATTTATTTATTCAAAAATAAGTGACTCAGCATAAGTAAGAAAAATGATTCTTATCAGTTTGCGCAAGTTCAGTAAACGAAAATTCATGTACAAAACACATCGGAAAAAGTAAAAGGAAATTATACTACATATGAAATACATAAAGGGAAAGTTAATTAAAAAAATATTATAATAGTATCTATCTTCTACAGAAAAAGAATAAAAAGAAGAAAAAAAGCAATAGCATAAAGAAAAAAAATTAATATAATATAATATAATGAAGAAAAATATAAAGTTCGAAGTGCTCACAGTAAGGAAACTTATAAAGCTTTTAATTACTCAAAAAGTACACTGGGAATACGGCGAGTGCTAATACCCTTTCTCAAATGTATCGGGAGATTATTGCACAGTCTGCTAGACTGCACGAAAAACTGCATTTCTGGGAGGCGATAACGAAAAGGAGAAGTATTGAAAGAGGGAGCTTGATCTGACCGAGAAAATTTAATTTGCTGTGTAGATAACAGGTCTGCTTAGAAGGTTATGCAGGAATAACACCGTCCACCAAAGTTCAAGTACGAATTGAAGCTGCAACCCAGGAATAATATCACATAAATATTTTAAACCGAACGCATACCGTATGGCAGAATTAAACGCGACGTTGTGTTTACAAGAGGAGGTACATATACTATATAGGGGACTACTAGTCAAAGGATAAACTATTTGTTATACGGCTTAAGCTAGACTTGAGCCAGGCTTAGGTCGACTTTAGAGAAGCTTAGCCCGGCTTGATAAAACAATAATTCAGGCTCTAGGAAGTGCTTTTGGGATTCCCCTATGATTTCACGTTTGTTTTAAAGTAGCTGGGGTACCCTAATCCTTTTCTTGAGTTGTTGGGTAGTTTGGTCTGCCACAATTTCAAAGATAATAAACCTCTTTGATTTTAATAATGTTTACAAAAGTTCAATTCTCCACTTTTCATCTACTGGGATCCCTCAGTATACCGACATACCATTGGCGTACGGTTTAAAATTGCAATTACAGTGTAAACTCGTTATAAAGAGTTTTCGTTAAACGGAGAGTAAAAAAAAAAAAAAAGCGGCCAAGTGCGAGTCGGACTCGCCCATGAAGGGTTCCGTAGCAGCAAGTAACATAATATAAAAGTTCTTGTAGTTCGTTGTAACTTTGATCGATGTTTTAATAATAGTGTATTTTTTAAAATTAAGTTATTGATAAGTAAACATTATAATTAGGTACCTAAATGATGGGATTTAGATCTAACTATATGCGAGCCCATATAGGCTTGTTTTTTTATTTGAGTGGATTGAATGAAAGGTAAATTGCGGTTTACGATTTATGACGTATTAAAAAAAAAATTCGCACTAGATCTCGTTCAAACCAATTTTCGGTGGAAGTTTGCATGGTAATGTACATCATATATTTTTTTTAGTTTTATCACTCTCTTATTTTAGAAGTTACGGGGGGGGGGGGGGGACACACATTTTACCACTTTGAAAGTGTCTCTCGCGCAAACTATTCAGTTTAGAAAAAAATGATATTAGAAACCTCAATATCATTTTTGAAGACCTATCCATAGATACCCCACACGTATGGGTTTGATGAAAAAAATTTTTGAGTTTCAGTTCTAAGTATGGGGACTCGCACTTGGCCGCTTTTTTCTATTTTCGTTTGAAAATCTTAATGCGGTTCACAGAATACATCTACTTACCAAGTTTCAACAGTATAGTTCTTATAGTTTCGGAAAAAAGTGGCTGTGACATACGGACGGACAGACAGACAGACATGACGAATCTATAAGGGTTCCGTTTTTTGCCATTTGGCTACGGAACCCTAAAAACAATATAATTTTACGAATAAGTACGTTATAATTTTGATTAAATTAAGGGGTTACATACGTACAGCAGCGCCAAAAATACGCTAAAAGAAAAACTGTTTTTAGAAGGGATAGCAATAGAAATTAATAAAAATAACTATTACACATTGTTAATAGTATTTAAACTTTATAAAAAAAATCATTTCACTTTATTTTTACAAAAAATACTATATAAAAAATCACGTGATCTACAACACTAAGAAAAAAAAGTTGCTCCACGGTTGACATGATATCTCCAGTAAATGTTGATCGATTTGCAAAATTTAAAAAAATTCTTATAAAATATAGTTGTAATTATGGTCTGTCGAGCCGGATTTTTCAAATTCGAAAAATTTGGCAATTTACGGCAGTTTAAAAAAAAATGTGCATTTTGTTTCATAAATTTCACACTTTAATTATGTTTATAAAATGTTTTAATCACAATATCAAAAATCCAGCTCGACAGACTATAGAGAAAACAATTTCGAATATTTAAAAAAAAAAAAGCATAAAAAAATATTAAAATCTGTATGAGTTATCATGCATACCGTGCCGGAAAAATTAGTTTTGAAAAGAACGCATTTAAAGTTTCAAGTGCGTTTCGCTCGAGGTCGCGCGCAGGTAAAGCAAGAACTTTATGAATTTTTTAATTTATATTATTAACTTACGTCTAATCTCCCATTCCAGCTTCAGATTGTATGCCTTCCTTGTCAGTAAACAATTGTTGTTGTTTTTTTTTCCGACAGGCTGAAAGGCTCCGAAAGTAACGGCCAGCTGCCTCAAACAAGGGACAGCTACCTTCGCGCATCAGACTCTCGTCGGGCAGTCACGTTTTCTATAATAACTTTCGATCTATGTGGAATTTTTACAATTGACTTTCACAAAAATACGCCTAAAAGTATAGAGAATAATAATCTGTAAAAAAAGTCGATTTTCTGAAAATTCTGTACGTATGTTACCCCTTAAGTGAAAAAAAATTACATAACAAAATTATAATCAGTTATCTTTGTTTGTTGTTTTTTACTATGCCAGTACTTTAATTGTATCTTTCGTTGTATTTTATTCATATCTTGGGATATAGTGGGATCATCTTCGCTGAATAAAAAGAATTTTTCTAATAGTTTTGCGGCATGCAACGATGTATTGTTTCGCTATTCAGAGTGGTTGCTACGCTATAAAGAGTGTTTCAATACAAGGGTAACAATGTAAACCAAACAAACCTTAGCAATTTCTACATTTTAAGGAATTTTTCGTTAAATAGTAGTTTTCACTGTAATGTTCTTTTTAATTGTTGATAATTTCTAATTTATTTGTTTCCGACAACTTAATTACTATACCTACAATAGCTGAAAGCCGATTAATGGCCCCTTACTCTATTAATTGAATAGTAAAATTTCCTTTGAGGGTGCTTGTTGATCGAATTCTGGTTATTGAATTTCTTAGGATGTTTTTTTTGCAAGCTTCAGCAAAACTGTTTGTTCGAATGACATTTAGGAGCAAAATATAGACATATGTGCATAAAATATGGTGTGTATTTATAAATATAAAGTTCGCTGTAGTATCCTAATTAAAAATTTCAGCTACGTACACCTTATTCAAACGAAATTCGGAAATGTTGCCTCATCAATCGTAGAAGAACTTCTCCGTTCAGGCATGCAAACAGCATCAAGTGTGATATTAAAATGTTTTTCAAGTTCAGAAAATAAAGATAAACTCGCTACATATCGCGATGTATTTATTAGTATGGTCAACGCACACTATTTAGTTAGAACGCCTGTGCCAAAGCCGAGCAGCGGAACAGATTCTGACGCTATTCCAAAGTTAGAAATTGAAACTTTTGATCTCTACATCCCACCTAACATTGATCTTAGTCAACTATCACAATTTCAATCTGGAAAGATCAAGGAGTTACCGGATTCAGGTTAGTGTTTTAGTTTTATACATTTTGGTATTTTTACTTATGTGTGAATGGCAGGCACCTTTTGGACCATTAATTATGATCGGTTTCACCAGGATTTTCGCGATAATATAATGATCACCGCTGTTGAAAGAAAGCTAGGTGCAAGCGCTTCGGAATGCTTTAAATTTATTTTACAACAAATGTATGAAAAAACGGATCCTTGGCAGCAGGTTTATGAATTTCATCAATTGTAAGACGTATTGTTTTTAACTGGTTGTTTTTTCTATTTTTAGAATTATTCCAATCCATTTACTTTCGTAGAAGTAAAGCAGGTCGTCGAAAAGAAGTCGAATAACTTGGAGCTGATCAAATATATTGATCAGTATGTTTCCCTAATTGGTAAATATCTCCTAAGTTTTACGTACTCGGTATTGAAAAATTTATTTTTGTTTTAGCTGATGATAGCCTAGGTTTCATCCGAAAAGTGGGTGATATGGGAGGCGGACAGTATGTGGTAGATATGAAGAAGGCTTTTGAGGAATTATCATATTGCTGTGCTGAGCATGTGATAACAGAAAAATTTGGATCAAAAGCATCGAGAATATTTCGTGTGATTAAAATGAAGAAGTACATCGAGCAAGAAGATATTCAAAAAGAAGCAATGGTCCCGGCGAAAGAGGCAAAGTTGTTGACGTATAAACTGTTCGAAGAGCAGTTTATTCAAATTAAAACAATTAGAAAAGCTGGTGGCGGTGGATCAGGACCAGCGAAATCGTTTTATCTGTTTCATGTAAATATTGCGCAGGTAAGCAAAACTCCAGAACCGAATTAGAATTTTTTAATAATAGATATTTCTCTTTTATGAAGGTTTCGAAAATGTTACTCGAAATTTGCTATAAGGCTTTTTATAACACGATTACCCGTGCCAATCATGAAAAGAGTGAAAACAAACGTCTTATCGATAAATCTCAAAAACTTGAAAGCATCGTTGAAACAATGAAGGAACGGGGCGAATCTGAGGAGTATATAGCAGATGTAAATTCTAGTTTTTTATATACTTTACTAATTTATAATAATGAAATTAATTTAATTTCTTTTTTCAAATGCTTTCAGATATTAGAAACCCTCACACCACCAGAAAGGGAAGTACTCAAAAAAGTAAAAGCCCGCATTAAAACTCTTTCCAATGCCGAATTAGCTCTTGACGATACGATTTTTTTGCTACAAATGTTTTTGTATCATAATGCCTTAATTAAAAAATCATGAGACTTGTACTTATTTATTTGTAAAAAAACATTAACAAGCTTACAAAAATAAAAACAACATAAAGCTAATATCAATGCGGGCACTAATATACTTTTAGCCTGATACTAAAAACATTATCAGAGCTTAAAGGAAGATGTGCAGATATGTATAAGACGTTCATAAAAGAGAACTTTTATAGCTAAAGTACACACAACAAATATTTTAGTTTTTGGTCACTACCCTAGCAGGATGTATTTTGTGAAGATGATTGTGATGTTTACATTCTATAGCTGCTTATGGTTTATCACGATGGCTTTTATATATCATCACCATTATGTTCTTTGTACATGGCATCCCAAAATTGTAATCTATGAGACTCAGGATTTACCCTTAATTCAAGACTAGTGGTAATGTCCAGGTAATTAATAGGTCTTGTGATATTCTGACCATCAATTGGGTCCCATTTAACAGCCAGGATAGTATCATTTCTCCCCAAAGGTGTTGGATCACTGAAAAGAAAAAAAAAACAATCGATGAGTATTTTAGAAAAAAATGAGAGACTGGCCTTAAACTGTCTCTAGATCAAGTCGAATGTATTCGAAAAAATTTTCATATTTGTAGTCAACAATTTCTAAAGCGATTTTTAAATTAATATCTCATAACGTCAAACGTTTTCCATTACGATGTCACGCCTAAACATGAAAGAATAATGCAACGAGATATTAAGAGCGGGAATCAGTTTGAGGGTTTTTTTGTAAAATTGGCTTTATTTTAAAAAACGGTTACACATTTACTATTCAAAGTATTGCCCACCGTTAGCTTTTTACCCAGTTTTCTGACAGCAAGTGGATTCCACGTCGAAAGCATGACTCATGTTTCGAGCCTATCAAAGAGTCAACCTATTTTTTGGTTTCCTCAAAAGAATGGTAGTGCTACCTAGCCAGATCTGTGTCATTGATTGGAACAAGTGGTAGTCCGAAGGAGCAATGTCTAGACTCTAGAGAATACGACAGGTGGGTCAGAACATCCCAGCCAAGTGCTTCTAACGTTTCCTTGACGAGTTTCTTAACATATGATCGAGCGTTGTCATGTTGAAAAATCACTTTATCGTGTCTTTTAGCATACAGTGGCCGTTTTTCCTTCAGTGCTCGGATCAAATGCAACAATTGTTGTTGGTAACTTTCTCCAGTGATGGTTTTATTGCGTTGGAACAGCTCATAATATACTATATCCAGCTGATTTCGTTAAATATAGAGCAAGCGCCGTGGATATCCGGCTCTGATGTTGATTTAGATAGCTTGCCGGGCCTACCCCATCATTTTTTACGTTTAGGGTTATCGTAGTGTATCCATTCTTCATCACGAGTCATGTCACATGCTTTTGAATCATTTTCAGTCCACGTAAGCGCTTGGAAATGGTTGTGGGCTCTACTCCCAATGACTTTGCACGTTCATCTTCCGTTTGACTTGAATCTTCAGCGAGTAATGCGTTCAATCCTCATCCTCAATTTTTTTTTTTTTTTTGCTAGCCTGGACGTTCCTTGACATCATCCATATCAAAGTCACCACTTTTAAAGCGTAACCATAACTCACATGTTTTTGTCGATATAGTCACCATAAGTTTCCGACAGCAATCGATGACTTTCAGTAGCACTTTTCTTCAAATTTAACAAGAATGGTAAAACTTTATTGTTCACATTTTGGCGAAATCACATGTATTGAGGCATAAAGCCTACTGATAGTATATTGACATAGGATAGCAATCGCATTATCCAATATGATATGGTACCAGGTATGACTTCTCTCAGAAAACTTTCAAAGCTAATTCACACTCTCAATATTTTATTTAATTGAATGGTATAGTAAAACCTTAGATTATAGAGAATAGGATGGGACATAAGTCGGTCTAGTTGAAGCAATTTCGTGATGTATTGTAGTTGTAGGACTCTTTTTTGTAGTTGTGCGTCCAGTACAGGTGGATATTTTCATCAAGATAGAAAAGGGACACTAAATGCAAAGTAAATACGCCTACTGCAGCCCCCACAGATGATACATTTCGCACGATACCTATGCAATAGGCCCCGGTGCGATTTGACATTATCGAAAAATTAACCGAAAATGTCGTTTTTTATATCGCTGGCCTACTCTAATCATGTTCCCCACTGGAGCCTATTTTGAGGGGAAAATGTTTCACTCACGTATAGGAATTTTACACGGTATGTCCTATCCTATTCTCTATGATCTAAGAGTAAAACCTATAACCTTACCTCAAACATTGCGTTTTTGTCATTTAATTGCTCCATTATCGGTTTATATGTTTAAATTTATCCGAAATTTATAATTTGTTATTAATAACATAATCTTACCCATATTTGGCAAAATTTGTCCACATTTTAACCATTCGTCTTTTAACCAAAATCTCTGGCGCCATTGAATCTAAGCTAAGATTGAAGAATCCAAAATGGAAAAGGTAACCCAGTTCGTCACCGTGACAAACTCCTGGTCTCGATATGCCCAACATGCGCTTGTATAATCCCAATGATCCGTCGAAACCAAATCGATACATATATACAGGAACCTTGCCGAAAGCAGCATGCATTCTCACCGTTCGGGTTATTCCTCGCAAAAACATGAGGTCTGTAAAAAGCTATAAATATAGAAGATTAGTAAATGAACATTGTAAGCGTAATTTCATTTATTACATATATCATCTCTTCTATTGTGTCTCTGTCCACTGGTCTTGCTCCTAGGTAAAACTCCTTCATCTTTTTGGACACCTCTTCAGCCTCTTTAGCATTATCACCACTATTTAATTGCAGATCGGGAGGTACCAATCGTACGAAATCACGGTTTATTATTTCTAGTAGTAGTGGATTCTTTCGCAGTCCTAAAGGTATAAAGAATAATAATTATAACGTTACAGTGATAAATAGGTTGAAAACTACTTCTTATGAAAAGCATAGCTTCGTGGGTATTGTATCCAGCAATGTACGGCACTTGGTGAAATTTCCCTTGTTTGTACAGGCTAATTGGATCCTCGGTAATGAAGGGTTCTTCCAAAAACAGCTGTGATCCATTTATATTGTTACTTTCATCCCATTTCCCTTCTATAGTTGGTACAAAGGGTAACCCAATATTTCTGCGTAAATCTTCAGCAGTGATTGTTTGTGGAGCCTTTTCGATCAATTTCCTTGCTGGAACTTGTCGAAGTCTATCAAGCAAATCTTCTGTGCTGTTGGTGTAAACCCCAAGTAATCTTCCTAAATGAAATGCTCTCTCGCGCGGATTTTGGGATTGAGCCCATGGATTAAGAGCTGACCCACTTTCTGAAATCGCATAATGGAATAATCCTTTACTCATTGGGGAAAGCATGTGAAATTGAACAGATGAACCGCCTGCTGATTCACCAAAAATTGTTATTTTGTTTGGATCCCCTCCAAAGGAACCGATATTGTCTTTAATCCATTTAAGAGCTAAAGTCTGATCCTGAATGAAAAAAATTTTAATTGATCAATTTGCATTAACTTATATGTTGATTATTTAAGAGACCTTAAGTCCCGAATTTCCAGGAGCATCAGGGCTAACGCTAAGAAATCCTAATGGACCTAATCGGTAATTTAAAGTTACTAAAACAATATTTTCGGCTACCAAAAAGTCCGGACCATACAAAAAAGTATTTCCAGACCCAAACGAATATCCTCCTCCATGGAACCAAACCATCACTGGTAATCGTGGATTACTGGAAAAAATCAATCAGTAACAAATTGCACTATCCAACTATCTACTCACCTACTACCCTTTGGAAGTGTATTGGTGAATACGTTCAGATACAAGCAATCTTCGCTACCTTTAAAAGTATCTAGAATCATGTTTTTGTGAGGGCAATTGTTTCCTTCCTTTAGGGCATCTTTTACTCCTGTCCATGGTGGCTCTGGTAGAGCTGCGCGAAATCTGAGGTAGGGTAAATTAATTGGTAATAGAAAATTATACTTCAGAACCTTTGTTGTAATCATACCTTCTAAGGCCTATTGGAGGCAGGCCGTATCTGATTCCTCGAAAACTGTAGTAGGCACCTACGATACCGGATTTATATGCTTGAATTCTTCCACGAAGTCGTCCGAGAGGAGTATCAACTATTACCCGGGTTTCGTGCTGGAAAGACAAAAGATTTTACTAAATATAAGAAGAAAATAAACGATCTAGTTCGAGTTTTATTCGCCTACCGAGGATTTCGTATTATATGGTATACCTATATATATAAAAAAAAAAGAAATAATATGGTCATAAAGTGCTTAGTTTTTTGTAGTAACTTGCAAATATTATTGTAATGATATCTTCTTGGGGTAATATTATCGTACAAAATTTGAGCAAAAGCGTTAGAGCTATTTTGAACAATTTATTTTTTGGTCTTTTTTGCAAAAAATACACTTATGATAGTATCGACTATCAGTAGTACAGTATCAGTTCTCTATCTTATGCTTTATAAAGGATGTATTTTTTATTAAATCTGGGCGTTTCTTCTTCATAGTATCCAGAGCTGGTCGAAATCAATTCTTTAGGAATTAAATTATATTGAAATTCCAATTCCAATTTGTAATTGATATATTGAGTTCCTTAGTACTGAACTTGAAAAAGTTTTCAATTACATTAGAAGGAATTGTTAATTGATAGTAACTGACTTGAATTATCCGTCAATTCCATTATAAGGAATTGTAACTACGCTTTTCTCCATTTTAAAAATAAAGAAATTTAAAAAGTATTTGGAAAAAAAAGGAATTTATTTAAATAAGGTATGAAAACAAATCTCATACTCTAAGTGACTAAATCCGTCGCAACCTATTACATCCAGATTTTGTTATTCCAAATTAGCGAAATATGTCTTAAAGTAGAAGAAAATTTAATCTTTTTCCTTATCTTTGCAATTTCAATAAATTTTTATATACTTTTCTTGAATTAAAATCGTTATTGTATAACTATTGAATTTATTTTATTTTTAAATTTTTTTTTCAATTTTTTTTCAATTTATAGTTTCAAATTTAATATACATATTTTTACTTTTATCTCAATCTACATCTATTTCTACTTAATTCAGAAAGAAAGTTAAAAGATTTCTTTTTGTGTGTATTAAGAGTGAGAAAAATAAAGAATTAGAGTTTTTTGGAGAATCAGTTCTTAGAAGTTGGAATACAAGAACAGGACAGAAATTCTTTTCTTTCCAAATACTTTCTAAATTCCTTTTTAGAATGGAGAAAAACGAAATTACATAAAGTACAATTCCTTATAATGGGATTACTCCATTACTAAGCAGTTGATTAACAATTAACAATTGCAGTTCCTCCTAATGGAATTGAAAATGTTATCAAGTCCAGTACGAAAGAATTCAATATATCAATTACAGGGAATTGCAATTGTAATTATAATGCAGTTAAATTTACCTAGTTCTGATAGTATGTCTCAAAAGTAAAAATCAGCTTAAAAAACGAAAAACGTTCACAAGTAGTGTTTCAAATGAATAATTTTCAAAATTAATTTACTCCAAGGTCGAGAATAAAAAAAACATATTCAAAATTTGATCAAAATTATTTGTATTTATACATGTATATGTAATTCGATGTATTTGGATGATACATATTATCGAATATTCGAATCTATAATTCGTGCGTTCAAATTCCTACCTGCAATATTGTGAACGAAAAACTCTTTCACCTTCTTCAGTGTTACAAAAGTCAAGTAATGTCATTTTACGGGCAATACACATAATTATATTACGACCTGTTTGTTATTTTTCTTACACCACACCTTTTTTCAAGGTAAGTTTGCATTTCAGTTTTCTTCCTCGGTTACTTAAACTCAAGTATTATTTGCACACTTTTTGGACGCGATGAAGCGTTCTCTTCACAAAGTTATTTCAAGCATAATACTGTTAATTAGATGAAAGATGAAATTGCATTCTCACCTCTTCAGGTATAACATTAATGCTAATGCACGCCTCACATCTTTTGTTAACTCATAAAACGTGTTTGGTGCTGGTGCTGGCGTTTAATAGTGCTGCTTTAATTTTCTGAACAAAATTGAAGACCTTGGTCTTGTTTTATGTTACAGTCGATAAGCAGAAAACATGAATGCAGTCAAAAATTACGTAAAATTGCAGCCAGGTTAGCATGCACCTCATTAGCGAATTGAAAATGTTTAATTAGGATATGTTGCAATTGTTACTTTACCTTTACTCTGAGTTTACCAAAAAGAGGTGACTATTCGGACATGGAATTTGTTGGTCAAGTGATTCTTATTTTCGCTCCAATAATTCGAATTAGATCACGTACCTCAAAAAAAAAACTCAATTGCATAAAGACGATACATAAGTTTGACTGATCGCAAAATCTAGGGCAGTCGAACTGTTGCTCTTTCAGCATACTTCTTTGTCACAGCCCATTTAACACTTTGCAGCAAAAAATTTTGCTTAAAATAACACAAAAAGCCAGTTCTTTTGTGTTTTTTCCACTAATCTAGGAACTAATTGTATACACATTTGTTAATTATTTCGATTTTTTTGTCTTCACAAAAAATTACATTAACTCAAAGTTATTTTCCTGCTTTTGGATTAAATTATTTCTTCTTATTATGTACGGGTAAAAATAAAATGTAAGCAATAAAATATGGCTTTTAAATAAGAAACCTTACTCGTCAGGTTAGCAAATCATTAAGATACAGATACGTATGTATGTATTTTTCTTATGGATAATTTTACATTTTGTTTTCATAATAAGGAAACACAATTGGGACAACATAAAAAATCTACTTAGTTATTGGCTTAGTAGTTTACATACGTGTATCGTGAAAACAATATTTTCTTTAATTATTACATTTCTTTAGTAATAATAAATAGAAAATACGCGTTTATTTTTAGGGTTCCGTATCTCAAAATGAAAAACTGGAACCCTTATAGGTTCACTTTATTTTCGGTGTATCTGTCTGTCAGTCAAGAATCTTTTTCTCCGGATCGGCTAGAGATATCGAATTGAAATTAATACCAAATACTAAAGTCTATATCCTTATAGTCCTGTTTCTCTGTGCAATAAAAAGATGCGGCCTTTCAAAGTGTATGTTTTATACTGATAAACTAACTCACTGACTGATGGACGCATCAAAACCTATAGGGTACTTCCTGTTGATCTAGAACCTTGAAATTTGGCACGAAGGAAGGTCTTATAGGTAAAATTCAAAAATCATTAATTTCTAATTCTGTGTGAACTTATTACTTTTTTATTTTGGATTTTTTCGTGAATTTCTAATTTCTGCGAAAGTTTTTCAATATTCATACTGAGTAACATCACAAAATTCTCAGAGCTAATTTTTTAACACCCTAATTAACGGTACTGAGCATTCAGGAGCGAGTCCTACTCGCACTTGTCCGTTTTTTTAATGAAGCACAAGTTTGTTCGTTTCAAGTTTATTATAATATTTTAGTTTAGTACATATTTTAACCAAATCCATGCTCTTTAAAAAGCGAACCTTTAATTTTTCTATTCTAATCTACCATTGACACACTACACTTTATTATGAGGTAGGACGTCATTATATGATATCAAAAACGCAATTTCCTTAAAGACTTTCGCAAACAGAAGGCTTACACAAACTCACAAGTAATAGTAGCTCTTTCGTCATTTTCCAACAAATTAAGTAGCTCGTGATTTATTTTGGCTACTTCATTCATTTTTCAATTTTCTCCATTATGAAATACTACTTTATAATGAAATACTACTTCATTATGAAGTATGGTATGTCGATGGTATTCTACATAGAAAACTGAAATTACTTCTTCTGCCATGTAGATATTAACTATCTATCATAAAAGTTAATTTCACATCAGTGACCATTGGCTTTTGCTGTTTTTGGATATTGAAGAAATTAGTTTCGTAGATAACCCTCCGACAACACGGTTTCGCTCTTACATGATAAGCAAATTGCACAAATCCTTGTATACCTCGTATAAGACGGCAATCTACAACACAATTTTATTCTAATCCGGTGATGAACTTACGGCAATCTTTATATAACACTGTTATATAATTAGATTTATAACGACCTTGTAAGGAATCAGGAAACAGACTAAATTAGCAGATTTTTTTAAAAAGGCCAGAAGATTTAAGAAATCCTAGCGAAGAAATAGGTTCAGATATTGATGATAACGGTTGACCGCAAAAACCTACTCGCCTTGTTGTGCATTAATGAGAAAAAAATATGATCTTGAATTAAATGACTACTTATGGTTATATAATACTTAAAGTATTCGGAAGGCATCTCCACATTTTGTACTGACTCCTAGTTTCATGTAACACGATTTCACACAGCATGGCATTTTCTAGGAACCTATCTACCGCTGTGTTATAGAAGGGTTACCTGTATTTAATTTTTAAAAAATTTGCGCAGACAGATAGACATGTGAACGATTTTATAAGTCGATATATTTTTTTCCTAGGATTCTGTACCTCAAAAGAAATAAACAGAATCCTTTTAACCCTTATTGTCCCAATTTTTTCGTTTTTGTCCGTCAACTTTAAGCTCGGACAACTTTGTTATTTATTTTTAAAAAGTTCTGAAATTTCATACCCGGATATTTTCAATAGTGCTCTTTCAGAATATCACCTGAAAATTAAATTAAAACTCACCCCCTGTCACCCTATTATACCCCAAAAGAGCATTGTAGGACAATAATAGTCGAAAATTTAGACTACGCGGTGCCAAAAACCCCCGAGAAACGACAGTGGCTCGGGTAAAACTAATGTTACGGATTTTCAAATTTTCAACCCTTACTCACCCCCTGTCACCCTTTTTCACCACAAAGAAAAGATTGTAGAGCTAGAATACATAAAAATTTGAAAATTGCATGCCCAAAAACCTTACAAGTATTAATTTGTAATTTTATATAATGAATGCCGTGCATCTTCCGGGATTAAACCCTTATAACGACCAAAAAGGGGTAGGAAGTATTATTGTAGTAGGCCATAAGTTTCACTCTTATTTATTTGCAGAATTTAATTTTATTTATATGATGATAAAATTTGACCTTAGATAACAAAAGAATTGATGTTCTTGTCCTATTATATTTTTTCCCATTTTCACTTCTTTTAGAAAGCCAAAACCAATTTTTTCAGAAAAATCCATAAGATAGCGAGTCAGCGTAAAAATGTTGATTTTAGGGGTGGTTTACAGCTCCTTAATGATAAAAATCATACCTCCGGCTTTAATAACTTTATTAATTGGACATTTTGAGCCAGGAATCGGTATTTCTTTCTTTAAATTCAAAAATACGATAGGATGGTGTGTGATTTTTAAAGAGCACTATCGAAACTACCCGGGTATGAATTTTCAGAACTTTTTAAAAATAAATAACAAAGTTGTCCGAGTTTAAAGTTGACGGTCAAATTGGGACAATAAGGGTTAAAATCACTCTTGCGTCCGTTTGTCAGTCTTTCAAAGACGTTTTTCTCGATTTGAAAGTTGGCCGAATGTTAGGTCTTCGTGACGCGCACTTATTTCGATTGTCAAAGATAATTAAATATTTTTTTCTTTTTATTTTTAATGAAGGTGAGTTGGGCCTATACAAAAAATTTTTTATTTTATTTGAATAAAATTGTTGGTGAAGTAAGTGGTTATAAAGATATAGCCCAAATTGATTTTGTAGGTTTTTAAGAATAAAATTTTAATGTTATCGGAGTTAATAGGTTTTGAGTTATAGACAACAGGTAAACTGCCGCTTTTTTATTAGTATAAAAGTTTCTGAAATAAAATGTTTTACGGAACTCTGATCCGACTCGCTCTTGACTGGGTTTTTTCTCCTTTAGGACACGAAATTCTAGAAATCAACTCAATGATTAACATGGATTTAATAGATAATTTCCTATTTTTTAAAATCTATAAAAAAAATTTTAAGAGGTAATAAATTTTCCAGCGGAAATTTGAAATATTTGTAAAAGGAATGATATTGATCGAATTTATTTTATTTTAATCTCGGAAGTTACCTATCAATACAAATCTAGAGTTAACTTTCACTTTCCCAGACAGGAATTTGTCGTGGGATGTATATTAATTATTAACTTTCTTCATTCACTATCGTTTAATGATAGTCCACCAGCCCATAAGAATTGGCCTCATTGCGTAATTCTTTTTTAGGATTTTATCAATAGGGCTATTTAGAGGTAACATGAAATGTAATTGCCATACTCACACGAAGCGAACGAAACACGTCTTGGACGACTTCCATGGCCCGCGCTGGAATAATCCGTACCAGCGAATTCGGATGTGCAGTCAATGTCTTCCATGCTGTCGTCTCCTGTAAAAATAGTCATAAATTAGGCAATTCATTTTTTGTGGCGGCTTGACGTCTTGATTGACGCATATTATGCGTTCAACATAACCAAATTAAGCATTTTCTGAGACCGTTCCGTGTCAGCAATTTGTTTAACATTAAAGTTAGCTACTGTGTTAATTTAAAAAAAAATTTTAAATTACTCATGACCAGAGATTTTGTTTTATGTTTCTGTTAAAAAAACGTTTAGACTTATTGCTTAACTTTATTATCTTGACCCCTATTCGAAAGTTTAATTTTATTTTGCAGTCGACATCGTACTATATTAAGCTAAGTAATTTTCGATCAAGTATATTATAAAGTTTTTTATTTATATCATGCGCTTGATAATCAGCCTGACACAGAAAAATATGTTCATTACATATGTTTATCGTTTTTAAATATATAATAATATGTACTACTAGCCTTTAATTTAATTTTATGTATAGTAATATTCTGTTTCTTTTAAAAATCAGCTTTCTCTATTTCTCTCTGCAGTTTATTCAGATCAGATGTTTCCACAATCACTGAATCTGAGCAGAAGTTTCTAAAAGGGATGTAGTATAGACATACCTTTTGGAACTATTATTTATTGGCGAGCTATGCATTAGTTGATGGCATTCAGACATTACAGATGAAAATTTACATTCCATGTTTCAACATATATAGTCCAAGTCTATACCTAGACGTATCCGATTCTATTTTTAAAGATACAAGTACTACTGTGATAAGAAAATAACGTTAATTTTTTCATTTAAACATCGTGGGTACTATGAAATCATAAAATTATTATTATTTTTTGTGGGTTGGTAGTACTGTCTTTGAAATCTATGCAAAATTTCATGTCAATAAATTCAATTGCTGCAGAGTTACAAGTGTTTTTGTAAACATATAGTACATTAAACATTTTAGTAAAGGGCGAATAATTGCCGGAAATTGTATGCTCTAGTTATCTAACCTGGGGAACTTTAAATTGAATTTTATTTAAATTGAGTTTCATGCCCTTTGTGTAACGTTTGATCATGCTCTGTTTCTGTTTGAACCGCGATAAGAAGAATATCTCCGAGGTGGATTTGGATTACAGTATAGCAACATATTCATATTTCTCCTATAGACTTCTTAAAAATGTTCAAGCGTTGATGTAATAGTGAACAATAATCGCTTAAATGTTTGCGACCCCAATGATGTAAAATATGCTTTATTGCTCATCCAAAGCTATCTGTCAGTATTCATCATTCACATCTACGACTGCTAAATGATTTTAATTGAGAGCCTTCCAGACAGCTCTTCAAACGAAGGTGGTGATTAATGCAATAACTTAATAGCTCTTAAATCTTTGTGGTAACAATATAATCGATATATTCAATTATTATATTAGATTTATTTTATTATTTATTTCTGACGGTTTCTCTGATATTAAAGATTACTTTTGGCTTATTAGTTTTTATTTAAGTTACTTTACTCTATGGAAACTGAGTTATTGTCTTCAATACAACGGTGGGCTTACATGGTTACAATGTATGGACATACATTTGGTTAGAACTTCAAACTAGCTGGGATTCAGTTCAATTCAACTTATTAAGGCTGAAGGTACGAAGTATTATTTATTTCTTTCTATAACTTATACACAGAGTGTGGATTTTATTAATTTTTCTTACACCAACACCTGTGATATCATGCTTTACTTTATGTGGGTATTTCTCATCAAATTTCGAAATTTGATTCCCGAGTCATTAGTGCCGAGTCATATGCATTAACTACATAAGTCTTTTTTTTACTTCAATGCACGCTGCCTATACCACTATTGTTTAAAAAGAAAACGTATTACCTCTAAAGAAAAAAAAGATATGGCTACATTTTTACCGTGAAAGTCATTCCCTTACCTTGTCCCTTAGTTCAAAAACATTACTAAAATGCCTATTCATCTCAAATATACCAATATTCTTAATAATAAAATTATGCTAATATATTAGAAAGATGTTTGTTATTGTCTATAAAAGCTTCCATCTTACAACAACGAATTTAAATATGTCCCGCCAAATAAAATCATTCCCTCACCCTATTACGAATATTCGATTTCTGAACGTATCGAACGATATTTAGGAACGCAACCTTAAGTTTTTAGTACCTGGCAACACTCTCAAATGATTCAAGATGACGATTTCTTCTCAACCGTAGGTGAGTTTGTGCAAAAACATATTATGTGAAAAATTGTTAAGAGTTACATTTATGGCGGTCATTACCTCACGTTACATGAATGTATTAAGCATTTTAATATATATGAGTCAATATTTGATAATCGGTCGAAAACGACTACAAAAAAAAAAATATATTTTTTGTCGTATTTTATACATAATTGATGTCTAAGTAATAGAGCCAAGTTAAATCTATATGATAACTATCAAATCGATACACTTTATTCGATTTTAGGGATTTTTGAGCAATATTTGCAAATATACGTGGCAGGATAATGAAATGGACCGACAGATTGATGACAGGACAGCAGGAAAATGATTGAAACATCAAGAAAATGAAAATAATCCATTATTAGTAATTATTATATTCACTATTAATCCAAGAATAATAATCAGTATAACAGAAAACAAAATTATATCACTCTTCGTTGGTATCTCATTTTCTCCAATTCTCGCTTTCTTTCTAACACTTCTTCTCGGGTTTTTTTCTTTGGAGCCATAATTATTGCACACTGAAACAAAATTACAATAAATTAATAACATTACTTACCTTGTGTTGTCATTTTCCTGCCACGGAGTCATTTTCCTGTCAAGAAAATAACAGGAAAATGACCACAGGAAAATGACAAAAATGCACATTATATTTCTCATACATTCTAATAACTAATATAACAGCAAAATCATCAGGTGATACGAATTATATCTTAATTCGTGAAAGTTTATTACAAAAATCAGAATAATTTACTTACGATTCACCTCCTAATTGCCTCACAGGTAAATGACAAAGTGTATCAACTATACGCACGCACATGCCATAATCAGTTTGCAACGCCGAAGCAACGGCCGACACCGCGTCTCTCTTCTCACCAATCACAAACATGGACACCGCGTCCATTTAGAATGCGCTCATTCGTTGTCCGCGACATTATAAAACGCGGTAAATTCAAATTTAAATTTCGGCAGCCTAATGACGCCGTGACCATTCGCTTAGATTTTTTATGATTTTTTTTTAGTTTAATATCATATTATCTGAAATAAAATATTGAACAGTTTTAGATTAATGTGCATACAATGTAAATATAATCAAGCTTTTATAATTTATTTTTAATTCTCCATGTTATTATTAAAAAATGTCACCAAAAAGGAAAATTCCACCGACAGGAAATATGACATCTAGCACTTTTTGTTTATTTTTACTATATGAAAACCAAGCATATACTCACCAAAGTGTTTGGATATGTAAACAAAGTATTGCACTACATTATGAAAATACTATTAAGTTTAAATATTACATTAAAATTACAAAATAGTTATGGGGACCTGTTTTGGCCAATTATCAAATATTGACCCATATATATATAATTCGTTGTTTTTATGCGTTTTTGGGAGTAAAATGCATATTCGAAATGTAACAAGCAAATTGAGGTTATGTGCCGGTGTTTTTGTAGGTTTAGGTAAAATTCATCATTCCCTCACAGTCATTCCCTCATTGCATTTAGGAGTTTATATATATATACATATATATTATATACAAAAATATGGAAGACCAATACTCCTAAATAGATCTCTTAAAGCAACTTTTTTGATCTCTGCAAAAAAAAATATCTAAGTTGATAAAAAAAAAAAAAATTCAATATCTCAAATTTTGAAATTTCATAAGAAATGTACGTATATTAATTAATATTTATGATAGAGGAAGAATGGCAGAGTAAAGCCTCTCTATGATTATATTTTATTTGTTATCTAACCTATCTAACTTAGTTATCCTACATTAACCTAGACTACTCTACTAACTTATCTACTTAACCTTGTCCTATTACCTATTATCGAAAGTTTTAAATTTCTTAAAGAAATTATCGAATATTTTAATTGCTCTTGAGTAGATGTGTTCTACATTGGCTCTCTCTATATAGGTAGGGTATATAGTATGTGCCAAGGATCAAAAACCATAACATCTTAAGTCGACATGCGCGAAAATTCGTATTGCCAAGAAAACATATAAACTACATAAACTACATATTTTAAGTATGTTAGTATTATCTAAAGGGAATGATAGCTTAAGTAAACTGCTGTACACGTAATTCAAAATAATAAATTGAACAGATGAACCATTACATATTAATTCGGCTGAAATAAAAAATAGTCCTATAGTTTAATTAAGTCATTGCTTTTTGATAAAATAAATGAACACTACATTGTTCAAAAATATGTATCGTTATTACTTTGTTGCCATTAATCGATTTTAGTTTTTTTCACAGATTTAAGAAACTTTGTGATGATATAGCTAAAATTGTGTATAAGCTTAGCTTATGCCGAGATATCTGTATTTATTTAATTGGTATTAGTAAATTATACTAAAAATTATATACATAATCGCAAATCCGTATTTTTTCTTTACAAATTATACCTTTTTTACATTTTACAACAATTCTTCATCATCCAACCGGCAACCACACATTGATTGTGTGAAAATATCGCATTCAAATAAAGTAAAACTAGATTTTTTGAATTTTTGCAAAGCGTAGCGCAAAGAAAGAGCAATTTTTGAAGGCACGGCAACGAAATATAAAGGTATTATATTTGTACGATAATATTAACCCATCTATAGTATATGCTATTGGATAAAAAACACCTTTTTTGTGTCATTATATTTTCCGAAGGTCTCTCACCAAAGATTAAACAATGCTAAACATCTTCGCGTTTGGAAGCATTTTGTTGCAGACCTGAATTAAAATTTACCCGTATCTAGAGAGTTATTGTATTTCAATGCAAATTTTTAAGAAATACATAGTACATTTTTCGTAATTCACGTCACTCAGCGTGGGATTTTTTCATTAATTATTATTTGAAGCACCCGCGTACAATGCTGTCGGTAACTTTACGCTTTGCTTTTGAATGAGCCCCTTAAATTTCAAAAGAACAACCAACCAACCCAGCCAAATGAGTAACATAATCCATGAAATCTATGTAAAAATGATGTACATAAGTATACTTATTCCCCTACCAGCAGCTTTAAAAAATTTCATTTATAATATGTGGGCTGATAAAACTGCGATACCTAAACATCAACTAATATACGCAAAATTTGAAAATTAATCCATTAAATTCCATAATTAATGAACCAAATAATGATAAGTTAAATTTAGAAGACTTAATTTATGACAACTTTAAACTTTTGATGAAGCTACTGATTTAAGTAATAATGCAATTTAAAAAACGGAATTTTTTTTTCTTACATTTTTAATTAAAATGGCTAATGGAGGCATTCACCTTTCCTTTCTTTGCACGAAATGTGCCATTTACACTATCGAACATCATTGGCATAAGGCTTAACCTCGTTTAACATCTTAAATATCTATTCAGAGGTCAAATTTGGACACGACTTGTATCAAAATAAATAAATGCAGCGGAACTATACATAAATTTACAATGCTTTCGGTGTGCAATAATCCCATAAAGCCATAGGTTATACTTAAATACTTTGTGAAGTTGATTTCAAGGGCACTGAATACATATATATATATTTTTTTTTTTTTTTTAAAACCATTTATGAAAATTACATAACTAAAAATCGCTAAAATCTTGTACATGAGGCTGTTGACCCGGTTGAAGGCATATTTAAATTCGATCACTCTTTTGAAAAGCTACGTCATGTCAGAGTTGTGACTTGCATCAGGTGGAATAATTTAATAATAGCATGAGATGCAGACATAAAGGTACCCTTGAAACATTATTTCTCAATCAAACATATTTTAAGTATCAAAGGAGTATTTATTGCATTTTTGTGCTACTTTCAAAAGAAGACCGACATCTCATGTTGCAATTCATAGAGAAAAAGATTTCAACTGCGTCCTTGAACATGAAATAAGGTCACGATTAGCAGAAATGTTAACGCAATTTCAGATCATATGTAACTATTTATATTGAAAATTAATATTATAGTGGGCTTGGTCTTCAGTTCTCATACTCATTTTTGCGAATATATTAAAAACATTGTAAAATTAATAAGCAATTAAGGTCTCATAGGTCTCATAATTTTCGACTTTTGTTTTAACTTAATGATAACATATTACCTTAAAAACTTGTGTAGTTATCATAAATCACTTTTAGGCAATAAATAATATATTCATAAATTTATTCAATCAGTTGTATTAAAAAAGTAGCTTATCGGCTAAATTCTAATGACGACTTTAAATAAGAAAAATTATCAGGACTAAATAAAATCTTCTAAAGTAATCGTGAAATTTGGAATAGTACTACTGGTAAAGGTAAACAATTTTTAAGCCCTTTATTTATAAGATATAAAATAATTTTTAAGTTTATTTGATCAAACCTTGTAGATTATTGTTTGCAAGGGATTTTAGTTAGACAAATATTGGGAAACTATTCTTAGCAGGAAAAGGAAGAAGTTTTCAATGCAATTCATTTGTTTCTTTTAAGTATTCCGTACCTTATTTTGACGAGAAATAATATTTGATATTTGCACAATTGTTGCAGGAACTAAATATAGATGTGAAATAAGACTGTGTTTCAAAATAATTACTTTTCTTTCTCTGCATTCTAAACTTTGGCATACTTCTAATTGTACTTCGTGTTTTTGGTTAGTTTTGAATTTTAATCAAAAAAACTTATTTATTTATTTACAATGAAAGAAACAAGGAATAGAACAAACTGAAATTTAACCCTTATTGTCCCAATTTGTCTGTTTTTGTCCGTAAACTTTAAGCTCAGACAACTTTCAGAATATCACCTGAAGATTTATATCCCAGAAGAGGGTTGTAGGGCAATATTAGTCGAAAATTTAGAATCCGCGATGTCAAAAACCCCCGAGAAATGACATTGGCTTGGGTAAATCTAATGCTACGGATCCTTACCCACCCCGTGGCACCCTTTTTCACCACAAAGAAAAGATTGTAGATCTAGAATATATAACAATTTTAAAATTGTATGCCCATAAACTTTACAAGTATTAATTTTCAACTTTATATAATGAATACCGTGCATCTTCCAGTATTAATCTCTTATAACGACCATAAAGGGGTGGGAAGTATTATTATAGTAGGCCATAAGTTTCACCCTTATTTATTTGCAGAATTTAATTTATTCATAACTCTTAAGTTCTCAAAACAATGTTTTTTAAAAACTGCCGAATTTTATCCCTTTTGGGCCTTTTCTTGGGATGGTGATAAAATTTTACCTTAGTTAACAAAAGAATTGAGGTTTTTATCCTCTCTAGTATATTTTTTTCACATTTTCACCTGTTTTCGAAACCCAAAACCAATTTTTTTTTTTTTTTTTTTCAGAAAAATATAAGATAGTACGTCAGCGTAAAAATGTTGATTTTAGGGGTGGTTTACAACCCCTTAATGATAAAAATCACACCTCCGGGTTTAATAACTTTATTAATTGGCCATTTTTAGCCGGAGTTTGTGTGGTTTTGGCTTTTTCCAAAACTTTTTTAATATCCAAAATATCAATTTTTTTTATAAAATTGACCCTCAGAAATCGGTATTTTTGTCTTTAAATTCAAAAATACAATAGGATGGGGTTTGTTTTTTGTAATTTTCAGGTGATATCACTGCAAATCTTAGTGTTTGAAAAACGAGTTATTTTAAAACACTTTTAGTGGTTTCTTTCTTGTAGTCTAGTTTTAAGCATTTGAGGGTGCTTAAAAATCAAAAATATTGAAAATGTTTTGCATCAAAACTGTATAAATGTTTTATTAGTGTTTTACACTAAAATTTCTTGTAATTATATGTACATATATACTAGATAATAATAAGCAATAAGAATAAAATAAGATAAGAATATAAGAAAACAGCTCCTTTCGTCTTTTCATACTTCACGCCGTATTTTTCATATCATTTTCTTTAGAATCTGTTGTATGAATTTTAACAACACAACATTTTTTTTATTAATTGGAGTCGCAATGACCTCATGGTCTAAATATATAAGGATATAATTATTTTCTTCATTGAGGGTTTCTCGATTTTTATGTTGACTTCTGTGTCACCAACAATGTATGCAGTTGCAATATTATCCTCAGTTGTATATATTACACTGCGATGTGAGTTTATAGGATAAATTGTATGATGTCTCATGGGCTAAAAATATAAATACGTTTATTCATTAAGAAATTTATTCCTTTCTCTAAAGAATTTTTTTTATTCGATTAAATATGTACATAATGTTACCTTAATGATTGGTCAGTAATGTTTGAATGAAACGAAACGTTTTGCTTTATAAGTGTGTTGATATTAAGTGCTTAAATGTTTTATATGCTTTATTTGTAAGGAAATGTTTTATTGTAAAACATTTCGATCATGAATGCATTAGAAAACAAAACGCAAAAAGAGTGTCATTATCATTGAACATTAAAAATTTTTTGCATTAAAACGTCATGATGTTTGAAAATTACCTCCAAAACATTTCATGTGTTTTATTTTAAAACCTTTAAATTCCTTAAACATTAAAGTGTTTTGAAATGAAACATCAGTGAGTTTCGATATAAAACACTCAGTAAACACTACGATTTGCAATGATTCTAAAAGAGCTCTGGGTATGAATTTCCAGAACTCTCCAAAAATAAATAACAAAGTTGTCCGAGCTTAAAGTAGACGGAAAAATTAGGACAATAAGGGTTAATAAGAATTATGTTTGAATCTTCTAAATGGGCAATTCAGAGAACCAAGTTGAAGATTATTATGGTTTCTTTGAAAGCGTTTAATATGTGCATTAAAATAAATAGTGACTCGAGCTTTCAGTAGTATTTCTACTGCAGATGGCAGACATCTGCAAAACCAATTCATTTACTAGAAATGTAGACAGCGTTCAGCGGACTGTTGAACTTGTTGAACTTATTAAATTCAAATTCAATATTGAAATATTGTAAGCATTAGTTTACTGTCAAAAGTTACACCCAGATCCTTGAACTGGCAAATTTCCCAACAAGGATTCCGATACTGATATAGTATAGGAGGTCTTTTTCATTATGTTGAAACACTTATCAACATTAACCCTTTGCGCTCGAAGCTTTTTTTCATTCATATTACTAGCAACTCGAAGCAATTTCGATAGAGAAATCATATTCACATATGTATATGTATATGATACCACCTATATAAAATAGGTCTGTCAAATGAGACGGAATGTCGTCTGTGTCTTGAAGACGACGAAACTACATCACACATTTTGTGTGCTTGTCCGGCTTTAGCACGGTTAAGAAGAGGGATCTTCGGTCAAGAGTTCCTGGACTCGGCTGAAGCTCGTTCATCTTCTGTAAAAGACCTTCTGGCGTTCCTTAGGGTAGCAGATCGTCTTTTACTGTAAAGGGGATTCGGCACAAAAGACCGTCTGGTCGCAGTGCCCACCATGAGGGTCACCCCTAATAATAATAATAATAATAATATGTATATGATATGCGCATTAAAAGAAGAGTGAAGTTATTTCGATTTGTTTTTGTCCTTATGTTATGAACTGCAAATTATTTGCATTGTCTCCATAACGGAGCCGTCGAGTTTGAAGACAAATTTTAAATGGCTCCGCTCCGGAGCCCTCGAGTGCAAAGGGTTAATAGACAAATGGTTGACCACACACCATTCCTCAAGAACGAACAAATTTGTTGTTAACCGGACTGAATTATACGACAGTCTTCTTTATAATTAATCACTCTAAACATTTTGATATTCGACAATCAGATTCTATGTTGGCATTAATAAATAACAGAAATAAAAGCGGACCAAGAATTGATCCTTGTAAAATTACAGATTTAAAATTATCACTTTCAGGCTATGCATAAAAATCATTAAAGCGTCTTCTTATTTTTCTAGATCAAAGGACCGACAATACTATAAGTGAGCAAAATTCCAATTAATGTTTTCATTGTATTTAAACCAAATAATCAAATAGTTTATATCCGTTGGGAATAATATTAAAAGACTTTGTTTTTCTTATAATGAAGATGGGAAGTTTTGTCAGTAAGATCGTATCTTATAATGGTATACCATTTGATTAAAATTTATAGAAGAAGGAAAATGCAAACCAGCTATGTATTCCTTTAAAATTTATTCATTCATCTTCTATTTTATTTATTGTTTATTTTATAGAGGGAAATACTTTATATAACAATTGGAAATTATAATAACAAGAGCTATAAAACCAATACGAAGAGCAATATTCACCTAAAAGTTTTTCAAATATCACATCCCCTCAAGCTGAACAATACCGAACCTTAAAAATATTGTAATTTACGATATGAACAATTATTTTCTCAGGGCTAATAAATATTTCACAGTGAAAACGTGTCGTCAATTACGTAAAAATTTTCGCGGAAGTGCATGAAAAATTGCGGTTCCATCTTCCGCAAACCGTAAATAGTTGCACTCGCAAATATCCACTAGATCCACTAGTTTTCAGGGTAATGACTCCAAAATCACTGGAATGTAATAAAAGATCATCAACATAATGCATAATTCCCGGTCGGTTCACTGGCAGCATTCAAAACTAGTCATAAGCTGGTTTATTTTAGTGGCGATTAACTCCCTACTGCATTGCATATTAATTTGTTTATTCATGAAATATGGAGCGTGACGATGGATAACGTTTATTCTGTGTTTATAAGAAAAATGATTTACAATTATTCTTATTTCCTACCTTTTTTGGGAAATTTATGAACCGACCTAAGTTGTTTTTACAAATAGCAGAATTTGTTTGGTCTATTTAATGTGTTAATGGGCATTTTTAGCCGTAGATTTTATCAAAATATGTTAGATTCATACAAAAAAGTTTGCACCAAACCATAAATAGAAAAGTTAATTATTCATCTTCCATCATATGAAGAGGTGAGGGTGAAGCACTTTTTGTTCCTAACCTCATCAAGAACTCTCTTAACAAGAACGATCATTTTTGTGTATCTAATATTCAATGACGATATATGTGTGATTTTTAACTCCTAGGTAGAGCTTAAAAGGCTTTTTTAGATGTCTATTGAATATATTCCACTGTTAAGTGGATGATTAATTTAAAGAGCTCGAAAAACGCCTTATAATACAATAATACTGGTTTTAAAAAAAAATATCTAAGGTTTTGTATGACATTCGATTTGTTTTCTTTCCCTCTGTTACCCTTTTTCAAGATACATATATTGTTTACATACAATTTGTTTATCCCTTTCATGACAAGTTAAAACCACGAAATGTCGAAAATTACTACAATTTTCAGTCATTATCTATATTACTATTATCAAAACTTACACTAGTTTATAAATTTTAACTTTTTTCTTGCCTTTTGTATGAAATATATCTTCTTCATTCCTTTAATGGAAACTAGTCACTAATGTAAAATTTATGTATTTCCGTCACGTTACGTTTCCGAGAAAAATATAGTTAAAAAATGAAAATGATCGTACTTTAGCCACTTTGGGATATTTAAAAAAAAAATAACATAATGTCGTAGCGGCTCCAAACGTAACTCAAATCAAAGCTTGAATCCTAAGCTATAGCTTTAAAATATCGGTTAACTTTAATAAATTTCTTTAGGGAACGCCATATAAATGAAATGACCAAATGTCGTGTAGAAATGGAACTCTAGTTAAAAACTAGTCCCCCGAACAAACTTTGAAAAAAATGTTAATTAACTGATATTTTATAAAGCTAATATAGAATTTAAACTTTCATTGAAGCTGCGTTTCGAACTCTTACTACAACTGGTTATTTTTTTAAATGTTCACCCTATTTTTCTCGGAAATGTCACGTGATGGATTTTTGTTATTAATTTTTTTTTTGAATCGAAAGGGTATACAATTTTTTAAACTAGTATTACCCACTGATACTGACATATGTCTTTTTATACAAGATTTAAATTTTATTAAATTTGTAACTAATCACAAAAATAAAGGAGAAGATAAAGGTATTTTTCTTTATCTTTTTGAATTTAATACTAACTCCCACCTCATGAGTTTTCCATTAAAATTATTTCCTCATAAATACACTACAAAGGCTGTTTTAAATCAGCGTTCTCGAAAAAACACTATCCATATATTTCATTTAAATTCTAATATAATTTGGTGGATTTGCCGAATATAAACCCATCTTGAGTTGAGAAGTCTATACGAATACCAAATATCATTAAAATCGGACAAGTTTGACAAAAATTCTATAATGATCAATTGTAATGAAATGGTTTCATTCAAAATGCCTAAATTTCAAGCACCACACTCATGCTAATTCGCAGTATTTTTTCAAATTCATTTTTCAACAAAAATATTTTCTTTTCTTTTTTTGTTAAACTTATTACATCGTTAAATTCCTCGGGAAATTTACGTTTCCAATCATTCGTTAGAAAATAATTTCGAATTAAAAATGACAGAATTGCAATAATTTAAAATTGTAAAATCCCAATTCGTAGTAGTGTGGTGTTTTAGGAACGTATTAGTAGTATACTGTTTTGTTTGGTGGGCTAATGTTTATAAACAAAATGAAAATTCTTTTCAAAATTTTATTATTATGTTTATGTCTTATTCTTGTAGGTGGTTATGCTAAAACCAGTCCCTTCGTTACCAGATTGGAAGCCGGTTACCTGGAAACTTCATATTTAGGTATGCCAAATATTGTGTTAATTTCCCATATTGGATCTGACCTTTTCATGAAAGTAAAAACAGCCAAAAATCTGTATGAGATCTTATGTCCACATTTTGTCAATGCCGTTTTACATTGGCTTAGCTGTATACCTTTAGGCATATCGATTTCTTGTTTTAGCGTTTGGAATAAATATCTTAATCTTTACTGCTCTCAATCATCGATTAGAAAAAAATTAGCCGCAAGCAAGTTATTTGTATAAGCACACAGAAACATATGAATTTATTTTTAATCTTATTGCCTCCTGCTGGTTGAATTCAATTTTGTCTGCACAATTCTCTTTAATTATAGATTTCAAAATTACCGACCCCCACTAACCGAATTAATTAAATGCAGCTCAGAAAGATAGATAGCGTATTCGAAAGTCGACTCTAATCAATTTTGGACCATTGCTCTAAATGTGGTTCAAGGTATTTACCGATCACATATCTATCTATCTATCGTTCCATGCACCATTCTGCATTTAAACCTTCAAGAAATTCGCCCACTAATTTACATATTAGTGCATGCAAGTTTATTTTGAACATTTTCTTATCATCGTTTTTAAAAACGTAATCAAACTCACCTTGATTGTGTTTGATAACTTTCCAGCGCTTGCTACAACACCTCCAACTGTCGATGGTGCCAATGCCAAAACTCTCGCTAGACCGAGTAAAGATACCACGACCCATAAGATGAAGATATGCGCTTTCATTTCACTTTTTTATTATTATTTATCAGTTTTTAGGAAGTTCAGACCATAAATTGCGTCACACAGCACTTTCTCACAGAACTTTAATGACCATTAAACTAAGAAAACTTATTTAAGGTTTAAAAAATCTGCGGTATATAAAATTGTTTTGCAGATATTGCGAAGATTCAATCTTGACATTGCTTTTTCAATAGATACCACTAATGCGGTTTATAAAATGCCACCTCTGCATAAATTCAAAAATTAATTCGTTTCAATCGGTGGCTCGTAGAGGTATCTGAACCGTGAGATTTTTAAAATGTTTGATATACCAGTCGACGTCAATAGGCCGGTTTCGCTCGATTTAGCTGCGTGGTAAGGTCTAGCACGTTAGCAGATTTAGCACCACTCTGCAGAACATTCACATTTTCGACTGGGCTCTAAAGCTGCAGTTTGTCTTGACACAAATGCTGAAATACAAAATTCTCTGTTAAAAAAGGTGTCTAGTGGGATTTGTGCAATCGAGCATTTATGTGCAAATGTATAATTTGTTAGCACATACCGGATTCATTGCAGGTGCTCGTAGAAACAAAATAACAACCATTTTTGATAATTAACCCGTTTCTTAAATTCAAGTTAATAAACTGTAGGCATATCTACGGCTGATATTTATTTTGTTATTGAAATCTTAAATTATATGTTACTCTTAAACTATGAAACCATTCAAGTTATATTACTCAAGTTGCAAATTAGATAAATTATATATTTAATTTCACTTTTATTAGGTCAGTGCAAAAGTTCGTTCACTCATATTTAGATTGCGCTGGAAGTAAGAAAATTTATTCCTTTACTTTACCCACTTTTTGTCTGTCTGTCCATTTGATAACTCGAGAAAAGTCGGGTAATTACGAACACATTTGTAAAAAAACTAATAAAATGAATACTGAACTTGAATACCCTGCTGTTCGTAATTACACAAATTTCGTGGGGTAATCTTGAACACTATATGGTCGATTGCGGATGGGAAACATATTAAAACTAACCACAATAACATAACTACCTTACGGACATGCTTCTACCACTACAATATTTTTCATTGTACCTATTACTTATATTTATAGCACATATTTCAATTTGTTGGGTGAATTTTTATATTTGCAGTGCAATAAATGTTGAGAAATTTGTAATGTTAAACGATATTCAAGGTTTCGTTCCATTTATATTTATATAGCTTTGAATACGATCACAGCAGTTAGGAAAGGAAGAATTTACGTTTTTAGTATACTTTAACTGGCTTCGTTCGACATTTTGCCATGACATACAATTTGATATAATTATTGTTATAAGATGATTCATTTTTATGATTTTACCGTAAAAGAAGATATAAGTATTCACTTAAAATATTCAACAATATTAATTTTGCACTACACATGCTAAGAATCCGTTTTTAATAACATGTGTTTGTCCATTTGTCGACTGAAGAACGTAAGTAATACAAATTTAAACATTTGCCTACGGATTACTAATATTACATACCATTTTTTAGATTAATTCACGTTCTTATGTATTCCACTCTTCCCTGTAGGTATTATTATTATTTCTCTATAGGTAATGTAATCTAATCTATCCCTCGAAGGCTAAAAAAAGTCAGTAAATTCGAATTCTGTGTCCAAACTTTGCAAACTTAAAATGGAAGACCCGAAGCTGAAAATTCATTAAAATTTTAAATTTGGTGCCTAATTTTAAAAGTTGATTTATTTTATTTGTAAATATTTTAATTAAAAATTTTAATTAACTCTTTTTTTTTGCATATGTGATCGTTAGCAAGTCCTAGATTAGCTTCAAATTTCCAAAACCGAATGAATTTCTTAAATGAAAATGGGTCAATCGTTATGAGTCAAATTTAAACTTCTAAAGGTTTTGTACACTGTTAGGTAAACGATTTTAAGCCAACAAAGAAATTCTCTTAAAACTGACAATAATTTCGTTAACGTATGAAAATATTTCTTTTAAAAATTTTGTCTAAAGTTTTAAGATAAAATGCCATTAAAGCAATATTTCGTAAAATCAACAACACTTATTATCATTTGGAAAATTTCTCGTAGTTCTGAAGAAGAAATTCCTTTAAGGCTACATTTTATCTATATTATATCAAAGACTTCGTGGAAAGGTTTTTAAAATCACTATTTTTGAAATTGCGAAGAAATTATATGATTTGTATAGTTTAATATAATTAAATAGGTATGCTATAAAATAACGCAACAGCACTCTTCATGCAAGATCTTACCACTTCTATTTGTGTTTCAGTAAAAATTCTAAAGAACTTGTATTCCAAGAAATATAATTGACTTTCGTATTTTATAAGCAAACAACAATAGATGGCTTTGAATTTAGAAAAGTACTTTGTATTTACTTTGAAAAAAGCTAACACAGCCACATATATTAATTATATTTAATCCTTTTTATAAAAAGGCAAGTCCATATCGTAGATCATTTTCTATTTATTTTAAGAATAGATTTTAATTAGAATTTCGTAAAACTGAACTGGTTCCCTAGAGATTTGATGAAATATTTTTTATAATCAACGAAAAACATGCAGAACTTGACGAAAAAATGTTAAAAACATTATATTATTATATTAACTTCATCTTTGCTAATTTCAACAATATTTAATTTTAATAACAATTGAACATTTCTTGAAATAATGAAAATGTTGTAAAAACATCAAAAATGTGTACCAAATAATTTCTACGACAAAATTCGTAAATATTTTGCAACATATTATATTTTTCTAAGTGTAGGCGTTCTTCAAAATAATAGATAAAGTTCTTAAGATATTCGAAGCCAAAAATGGTCTTGGGTCGGAAAATATATAAAGTGATTGTTAACAAATTTAAATTTTGAGGCCAATTTTTATGTAAAAAACTTGTTATGATAAACTGATGCTCAAGAAAAGGTTCCAAATTTTCACAAAATAAGTACAATATATGTATTAATTAATCTATTATTTAAAAATTTCGCCGGCAATTTCATCTCCTATTATTTTTTATATCTATCATCTACACAACAGTCCTAGCATACATATTCCAGAAGATGAACTTCAATTTGATAAGTGGTTACCGCATCACCAAAAACAAGCTCAACTTCATCCATCATATGATCACTTGCGGCTACTAAATTGAAATGCAATCTTAAGAAATATAAGACTTTCTAAATTTTAAATTTTTACTCACTGTTACCTGAATAACCCGAGAAATATATACGCTTCTTAAAGTGATCACCATGTAACAAAATGTACAAATAGTTCGTATATTTCAAAACTAATCACGTAGCGTTTGCATAACGATCTCTTTTAGATTTCTTAATGAATTCTTTGCTGTCCGGTATATTCAATAGACATAAAAGTAATCTATTTGAAACTTCTCTTTTACTTAGAAAGGGAATCAAGAAACGATAACATCAAGCCGGAATTCTTGTCAGACTATCAGAGGTATAAGATAAAAGATAAGTGAAAAGACATAGGAATCACTTTCACATAGTGTCCGAAATTACTCCTCCCTTGAGTGTTAGACTTAAATTACTTTTAAATTTTCGGAAATTAGCGTATAATTTTCTTGTCACACCTTTTTCGTGACGATGAGGAATTATTGTTGGATACCGGAATTGTTTCCCGCTAAGAGTAATGATCCAGCACACAAAACACCCGCGAACACAATCTCACGCACTTTTTTTGGCGGTACCAACGGTCATATATCACGGGTTGGTACCAACTTCAAGTCAATATGAAAATTACGCGACCAATTACGTAATAGTAAAAGTGAAATTATTGTGTTCAATTTGCAGTGAAATGAGCCGTTCGCCGCGGAACAACCAACAGCGGCGCATCTGCGGACAGAGAGAGTCTTTCACCGGAGTCACTAAGTCTTACGCGCACTACGTCAACTTGCGCGCTGCACTTTGCTACGGAGCGTTTAAGTCGTTTGTTCCACGTGCGTCTTCTAGCAAGACTGAGGCTGGTCGGTGCGAGCCTCTACTTAGAGACTGAGCAGTATCGTTCCCTCTACCGCGGTCAGCCCAGGTACAATGTATGGATTGGCGCTAATATCTAGATTCTGTCGATTAAACAGCCCACCTGTTGGACACTTCAAGCCCTGGTTAGCACACGGCCGTCGGACGACGTCACAGCGCCGCGCGCTACCGGTCGACGTGGTTGCTTTCTTCAACGGTCAATGAAAGCATAAAATAAACACGAGTTTAAGACTCTACTCGACTTTGCTACGAAGCCACGAACTCGACTTCGTTTTTTCACCACGCAACACGGAAGAATGCAAAGTCATTACCGACTGATTGCAATTACCTGAAAACGATGGATGTTTTTGTGACCTTTCTTGAGAAGCGCTTCTGAAGACATTGCTGCTGAGTCAAATAAGATGATGCGTGACGCTAATTTTAATTGACCCGTTAAGACCTCACTTTTTTTCAACTTTTAGACATAACGATTTTGTTTTTTTTTTTAAGAAAATAAATAAGGAAATTTGCTTCCTATTTTCCGTATTATAATAATATATTTTGGGGAAAAACAGGACATCGACACACACACCTCATAGACGCAATAATTTTGTACATTAGGATCATTTCTTGATTCAACCCAAAACCATGTTTGGCTTCGATTCGAATCAAACATTTTTAGAACTTAAGCTTTGACTATTAACGATCGACTCATTTTCGTTTAAAAAATTCGATCAAAATTAGATGTTTGAATCTGATCTATTGCTAAAGGTGAATTTAAATTTGTAATTAAAATAATTACAAATAAAGAGAAAGTGATATAAAAATATACGTACGAGCAACGTATTATTGTGTTATTACTGGAAGTCGCTTGAACGAATGGCTATATTTAAACTTTGATTAGCTTTAGCCTTCTGTCAATAACCGCGTTTCTTGTATTTGCCCGGTTTTTTCGTAGTTGCTTAACAGAAAAATTGTTAAAAATCGTAGAAAAGTTAATTTCTCCCGGGTTTTTTGTATTTGCCTATTTACTTGAGTTTAAACATGTTACTTTACGCCAGAAAACTTGGCTTAGAAGCTGAAATAAAGAAAAATGAATTCGGACGCCATTATAAAATAAAAAATAAAATAAATTCTTATAATATATGAATAGAGCTCTCGCCTTATCCAATATGGCAGCAAATTCAATTTTTCACATGGATTTAAAGTTCAAATTTCAAAAACAAAAATTGTATTTTGTGCCCAGAACATTGTTTATTAAAAAAAAAAAAAAATGGCTGAACCAAAATTTGTAATTACATGCCATAGCTTCTTCAACGACAAGTAGAATACAAAAAGATTTATTAAAATATCTTAAAAATTGGATTTTTTATCGTTGCGCACATGAGAAAAAAACTCGTTTTGAGAAAAACGTGTTTAAAAGGTTTAACGGATAAATATGACGAGTCGACCCCCAAATGGGTACCTATATCGAAACTTATGTTTTAATATCGTCTTGATGTACAAACACAATTTATGTACATTTCGCGACCAGCTTTCGCTTTGACCTTGAGATATGGGAAAAAATAAACGTACGGTTGACTATTATTCAAAGTAATATTTCCCAAAAACTAATTAAGCTAGAGAAGTGCATTGGTCTCACTTCTCTAGCTTAATTAGTTTTTGCGATATATTACTTTGAATAATAGTCATGCGTACGGTAATTTTTTCCCGTATCTCAAGGTCAAAGCAAAAGCTGGTCGCGAAATGTACATAAATTGTGTTTGTACATCAAGACGATATTAAAACATAAGTTTCGATATAGGTTCCCATTTGGGGGTCGACTCAGCATATTTATCCGGCTAAACCCTTTGTATTATACATATAATAAATAAATCACTTTTCAGCCTACTTTACCGAACTGTAATATCTAAACTATAGGTGATTTCGACTTGAAATGTTGACACAACATTCTTGAAACAATATAAAATGAAAATATGAATCAATTTTTAAAAAAAATTCTGTGGGGGACGTTTTTGCCTTCAATTTTAACTATTTAAATGCATAAGAAGTATTTTTTAATTCACTTATAGAATGAGCCCACACCTGTACAAAGAATTTTAAACATAATAGAATTTTCAAAGGTAGGCAAAAAAGTCGAGATTAATCTATTGATTATAGCTGCGTCTTTTTTAATGATCTAATATGGATTTAGACTTTTGCATTGAATCGAAATTTTTGAAAAAGTTACTCATAGCAAAACCTTTTAATTTTGTTAAAGGAAGATCAAATTGCATTGACGTCAACAAATGAATTTAATAATTTTTCACTTCAATATTTAAAGTTTTGGTAGATAAAAATCATTTGAAGTGTATACTGAAAATTTTAAAATCGTTGCTAAGGGTCACGGTTTAAAAAATTCAAATCAGTGCAAAATTCTAGATCCAGAGGGTCTACTATCTATTCCGATAGGGAAGTTCGTAATGTCCGCAAAAGTGACTTCCGATCCGAAAGTTCTTTGGTACCACATAATCTGTTCGGAAATCACTTTAGTAATGCCATAATAAAGTCCGTATTTGAACGTCAAATTTGCCTTGATTAAAGGTAATTATGCATAGAATTTTTATGCAAAATTTTTACAATTAAATGTCCATTTGTGAATCATGGATATGCATTCAACTGCCGTTAATTTAAGCATCCAGAATATAATGGGATTTTTGGTATCTTCAGAATCGCCATCTGAAGAAGCTAAAAGTATAAGGGTTCAAATTAAAAATATTCTTTAAAGGTGTTCAAGCTAAATTTATTAATATAAAAATAATATATCGGGAATCCAGTCATTTTTATTTAATGTAAATAGAACAAAAACAGGACCATATTTTAATTAAATGGAAACGCTTATGAGATTATTATGTTCCTGCAAGTGCTGCTTCTATATCTAATATTTGTTTCTGTATTTCTAATTTTTCTCTGCCGATTTTAATTTCTTCATTCTTATTTTTTTTTTTTTATCATTTTCACACTTCTCCTGAAGGATTTGAAATTTTTTTCCCTCAATGTGTTGAATTCCTTTAAGTATGTGAGCAATGCGTCATTTTTTCAATCAAATCTTTGTTAAAGTTTGCCTGCAAATCGATCTGCTTTTCCAACAATGGACTTTTATTCTCCTTCCCATTTTTATTTCTTTTATTTAAAATCTACTAGTACAGGCAACTATTTCAGGAATTTCATTCTCAATGTCGTCACTAATTTGCTAATTAATATTGCTCCTTTCTACTCTTTTCGATCCAAATGATTTTGCTTTTCTCCATATTTAATAAATCGATTATCTTTTCTTCGGTTGCGCTAAAAGACAACAGCTTGATTGGAACACCACCTGTGCCATATATGCTTTGCTTATTTCTTCGCATTTTTTTTTTTTTAATTTACTCCTTGTATCCAGCACAAACGTAATCCATTACTTCACTACCAAACTCACATTAAGGGGGTATTCTCATGTGACAACTTTGAAAAATCGATTTTTTTTTCATATTTCGATAGTAAAACCTATCGAAAATATGCTGTGAAAAATTCAGACCGAAATTCCTAGTATTACATAAGTTACAACTCATAGTCACCGACGCGCCGTAAGCGACTTGTTCTGCTCTTGAAACTTTAAACGCATTTTTCTCGAAACATCATTTTATAAAACGGTCAGTGTCCTAACAAAAAAACTATTCACCCGATTACTTTGAAATTTATATATGTTCTTCTACACATTAATAGTTATCGTCCGTACCAGAATTGCTTATTTTCGAAAATATTTTCTTATTTTTTTTAAACGATTTTTAACAAAAAAAACCAAGGTTTTCGTAACTTTTTTTTCTACAGTCCGCCATTTTTTTGTTTTTCAATGAAATTGATTAATTCTGGTAGGGACGATAGCAACAGACCTACTGAACAATAATCCATTCGATTTTTTTATTTCGGACAACATGAACAGCCGCTATCACACTGACCAGTGACCTGCTTTTTTTTTTGGTGTCTAATTTAATTAAAAAAAATATACTATATATAAAAAATGTAAAATAAGAAGAAGAAAATTTTTTTTTATACAGTTTAAGATATAAATAAAAACATATAAAAAAATGAAAGTGATTGAATTTTATTGTCTTATAAAAAAAAATTCCCTAAAAAGAGGTAAAATTTATGCGTTTACATGAGAATAACCCCTTAATAACGACGATTCTGTCCAACGTAAGTTTATAAGATTTTTCCTGAAGGACTTACCTTGGGCTGATCCGATTTGTCTTGCTCCCTATCCTCCCTATCAAGACCGACTGCAATTACTCGACATGCTTCCTCTGTATAAACGTCGTGAAGTTGCTGACATAACATTCGCTTACCAACTTATAACTGGTAATATTGACTCGCCATCTCTTTTTCTCTCTAAATTCGTATTTAGGGATAACCTTCGTAACCTAAAGAATCGGAGTCTTCTACAAACTAACAGTTTTAGAACTAACTGTGGTATATATGAACTTACTAATCACATGTGCTTAAGTGTTAAGAAGTATGCTTACTTATTTAATAGATGCCTTAATAAGCATGCGTGTAAACAGAACCTGTATAATATCATAAATCATTACATAATTTTATTCGTTTTGTTTTGCGTTTACGAATATGTAGAATCAAATGATGATAAAAGTCCCATACTCATGCAGCTATGCTGTTTGTACCTTAGACTAAGCTGATGGTTAAACAAAAAATTACTTTGGTTAGGAGATAGCCATTCAGGGCCTGTTCTAGGCACAAACCTAGCCTCGCTTTGGACGCTAAGATGGGAGGGCGCTGCTCCGCAGACACCGCAGGCACCGCAATATGATCTTAGCGTTTAAGTCAGTGCCAGCTGTAGGCTCTCAGAAACATATTTATCACCACGGCTTTTTTTTATAAACTAAAATTTCATAAATCAAGGGATATTTAGGGCAATAACAAAAAGGTATACAGGTAACCAATTAACCCAATAAACAGAGGGAAAATTATTTCAATAAATGTTAACAGTAGGTATCAATTAACCAGCCTTTTCCCCATCCTTTCGGTTTATATCACGAAAAATAATTTTATTTAAATTTTCATTAATATTTTTGTAAGTTTAAGAATCCTGTTAACTTTGCCGATATCCGTTGCCACTGGTGAGCGAAGTTTTTGAAAACTAAAATTGATCAAAACATATTTGAGATCAACTCTTCTCAAGACAAATATCAACGTTAGCTATTGAAAGCGATATATTATATAATGTTACTGTACAAATAATTATCAAAATTAATGTTTTTTGTATATTATAAATAAAATATTCAAATACTCTTCGATCACTCTGATTCTTAACTAGCCGTACCTTTTTATTTATTATTAAAATACTGGCATAATGTTTAAGCGTTGTTCATCAATTTAATTTTAATGAATGCAAAAATACAATATTGTTTAACAGGAATTTACAAAGAAGGACACTAATTTAAATAAGTTTTGGAAAAAAAGAAAATTGTTTTTACGCAAATTTTCTCGTATCGTCACTCTTCTGAAAAGCAAATAACATACAGATACTTTCATACAGATAATTCCCTGAAAATCGAAATACATAATCCCCACTGACATATTGGGTTGTTCGGAAAGTAATTTCGTTTTTTCCCAACAGAGGACTTAATTGTATTTTTTCGCAGCAAACTTCACACTTAAGCCGCAATGTCATTATATATTTTGACAGCAAGGCGTGTATGTGAGAAAGTTGTTCATTTGGTTTTCAGTTTCACTCTGTGCAATACTTTTGCTTGGTACCCTATCAAATATGCAGACTCAAAAACAGCATTTTCGGCATTTTTTACTTTTTTACCATGGAAAAGGTGAAAATGTTGTCCAAGCAAGAAAAAAATTAGTGCCAAAAGTGGTTTATAAAATTTCGTTCCAGCAATTTTGATGTTGAAGATGCACCACGTTCTGGAAGGCCAGTTGAAGTTGATGAAGACAAAATAAAGGCATTGATTGATGCAAACCGCCGAATAAGAACTCGTGAGATCGCTGAGAGATTAAATTGATCGAATTCGTCCATTCATGATCACGTACAACGCCTTTGTTTTATTTCAAAACTCGACATATGGGGTCCACATGTTCTTACAGAAAGAAATTTGCTCAGCCGCATTGACGTCTGTGATTCGCTTCTCAAACATCAAGAAAATGATCCATTTTTGAAGCGAATCATCACTGGAGACGAGAAATGGGTTGTCTACAACAATGTGAAACGCAAGAGATCATGAAGTAAAATAGATGAACTGGCTCAAAGCACTTCGAAAACCGATATTCATTAAAAAAAAGGTGATGCTGTTTTGTGGGATTTCAGGGGAATCGTACTTTTATGGTTTTTACCGGACAATACCACGATCGATTCTGAAGTGTACTGTCATCAACTGGACATATTGAATAATTCACACAACCAGAAAAGGCCGCAATTGATCAAGAAAAGGTATAGTGTTCTACCAAATAATGCGAAACCTCATACAAGTTTGGTAGATCGCCACAAACTTTTACAGCTTGGTTGGGATGTACTACCACTCCCAACATATTCCCCGGATCTGGCACCTTCGGATTATTATTTGTTATGGTCTCTAGAAAAAAATTTTAGACGGCAAAACCTTTATTTGAAATGAGGATGTCAAAAATGACGGGTGTTTTCATAAACGCATGATTGCTTGCGTGCATTCCGTCAAACTTGCGGTCAGTTTACTTGCACGCAAGTCAACTTCGCAACTGCATATTTGAACAAAACCCGCCATTTTCATTCCATTCAAAATGTCAAATTTGACAACACAATTTATCAAATTTCATATAAAACTATAAGCTGGAGAAAAGCCTTGGCATAATGGATGAGTTCCTTTTTATTATTCTTTATGAAAATTCTTACTCAGAGTAGAGACGTTCAAAAATTTAGAAGTCAGAGTTTTATTAAAAGATAAAAAATATTAAGTTACTTGATAAAAAAAATAAAGAAAAATATTCCTTAAAACTATAACTATGTGCAAAAAATTCAAGAGTTTCCAGAATTTGTTGTTGCGTAAATTTTATCAAAATCTTCAAAGTACTCCCAATTAGTCCGATTACGCTCTGAAGACGCCTTTCGTAGTTTTGTCCGCTTATACGTAAATTGTAAAGTTTTGTTTTTAAATCTTGTGTTGTAAACGGAAATTCGGCATCCTATGTCCTGATGCTCCTTAAGACAGCATTCCATAACACTTTATTTCTTGTTTTTTCCATTTCATTCTCTTTTAAGTTGCTCTGTTAATAGCAATTTGGTTGAATTCTAATTCCACATTGGACAAGATGTAGAAGACTAAGTAATAAAATAAATTAGTTAACAAAGAAGTGTAGAATTCGCGCAGGCTTACATATCGTCTTCTTCAGTAAGCTCCGTTGAGTTAGAATAATCCCGATCTTTCACCTTTTCGTTAACGAAAGGCACAAGAATTTGAGTTTTTTAGATTTAAGGTACGGACACACCAATTTTAAAATTTGGGAACATTCTGTCGCAGTAGACGCTTCGCTCATGTCGCGTTATACAGGGTGTTCAGAGGTGGGAGGGAAATATTGCAGGAGGTGAAAGGTCAGACCGAGACAAGCGAAAAATCGTATGGGTGGGGGAGGGGGGGGGGGGGGGGGGGCATCTTGCACCGTTTGGCAGTTACAGGGTGATTTGTAAATCAGGATTTTGCCTTATATGGGAACCGCTCTTGTATTTTTATCTTTTTTTCTACGGATCGCAGCGGCCCCAAACCGATCTCAAAAAATCACTATTTCGAAGCCCTTTCCAAAACGGTCAACACCACCCCCTATCCCCAACCCCTTGGCCACAATCACTCCTAGAAGTTGAAAAAATTAACTTTTATTTCACGATTTTTCACCTTTCGCCCCACTTTTCTCCAAAATTCACGTTATTAACATACCTACTTTTTATTTTTTTTAAGTTGCCTATCTAATTACCTTTCCAAAAACGTGCAACATGCTCGGGTAGAAAGGGGTTGCAAAAGTCCTGAAATTAAAACATCCTCACAGGCACCTAATTACTTTATTGCACCATAATGGAAAAAGTCGTTAAGTAAACAATTTTAATGACAGCAAGTTCGGAAATGTTTGTTTAGGAAACACAGGTAATACATTTTTATTATTTCAGCAAAACAGTAATAAAATAATAAATGTAATCTCGTTAAATAGCGTTATTAGTTTATTATATCCAGTATTGACTCTTAAGTATCCTGACGCTCCGTTTCTAATACCTCCTATGAATTATGGTATAAAAATGGGTAAGTTTGAAAGGACATTGACCACAGTTGAAGAAGCAAGCGATAAGAACGGGTGTTTAATAGAAAAAAGTAAGATAAAATGGCAGAATTCAGTGTTGAAGAGTGTGCCGATATAATTTACGTGTACGGTTTAGTAGAAGGAAATGATAGTGAGGCTGTACGACAATACCAAAGGAGATTCCTGAATCGGAGTGTACCCGACACAAGCGTATTTTCAAGGACTTTCAGAAGGCTAAAAGAAACCGGAAGTGTAACCGCCCCCAGAGCAGAAACGCGATCAGGAACATCGGCCGATTCAGCGGACACCGACTAACAAATCCTCAACATCGTCAGGAACAGCCCTGAAATAAGCATCAGGCAGGTCGCACGAAGGTTAGGATTGTCTTCAGGGAGAGTTTGGACCGTTGTGAACCGAGGGACTACATCCATACCACCATATCCCGGTCCAAGCACTACAGGAAGGAGATTCCGAAAGACGATTGCAATTCTGCACTTGCTTACTGGGAACATTGTTAGGGCAAGGTTGAGTGAACATTACCCACAGCGCTGGATTGTACGAGGTGGACCGATTCCTTGGCCTGCTAGGTCACCGGACCTTACTCCACTGGGGAATGATGAAAGATGAAGTTTACTCAAGACCAATCAACACCAGAGAAGAACTAGTTACCAGGATTGGGACTGCAGCCATGAAAATACGGGAGAGACTGGCTACCATAGACCTCAAACGTGAAATAAGACGAAGGCTACTTGCTGGACTTATGTCTACGTTAAAATAAAAGTCTTTCGTTTGGGGACTTAAGTACTTTATTGAGACAGCATCGGTTTCTGTTAGCTTAACACCATCGACTGCCTAGCTTACTAACTATGACTGTTATACAGGCTAACTAACTGTATGACTTTATATAACACTTGCATGCATCGAAACTGGCGGAGAACATTTTGAACAGCTTTTGTAGGATATACGTTTTAATTGTAATTAGTTTTTAAGTGAATAAAATGTATTTTTTAGTTAACTTAAGTATAATTTCTTAAAAATTCGAATTGTCATGATATTCTGTAAAAGGATTTTTGTAAATACATTTTCGTATCCTTTTTATATCTGGGCATGTTGCACCTTTTTGGAAAGGTAATTAGATAGGCAACTTCAAAAAAATAAAAAGTAGGTATGTTAATAATATGAATTTTGGAGAAAAGTGGGGCGAAAGGTGAAAAATCTCGAAATAAAAGTTAATTTTTTCAACTTCCAGGGGGGATTGCGGCTAAGGGGTTGGGGATAGGGGGTGATGTTGACCGTGCTGGAAAGGGCTTCGAAATAGTATTTTTTTTAGATCGGTTTGGGGCCACTGCGATGCGTAGAAAAAAAATATAAAAATACAAGAGCGGTTCCCATATAAGGCAAAATCCTGATTTACGAATCACCCTATAACTTCCGAACGGTGCGAGAAGTAGTGGTTTTATTTTATAATTTTTTTGTAAAAGGCCAGATGACAGTTCTCCTTTTTGATAAGCTGTTCGCTGGAGTGAAAAGCACTGGGATGCCCCATGTTTTTTGACAGTTCTCAGGGCGCACCAGGGCGCCACAGGTTTTCAAGCCAACGAACAAACCTATTTTTTCTCTCCTTGGCACAATGTCATAGAAAGTGGCAACGACACAAGGCATTGGAAAGTTTGCTACGAAATTCGACTCAGTTTGTTGGAAAATATTTGGTTAACACTATTTCGTTCGAAATCACCTGATTTGATCTGGTTAAGCGCTAAACCTAAAAGGTTCCTGGTTAATCAAATAGGTATAAGGCATCTGGTAGTACTGATGAGTTGGCGTGCAATTTATAATCGCTGTTACGAGTGCAAGGATAATGCAAAGAGCATGCTTTTACTTTTATGTCTCGATTGTGGGTATCAACAAGATGTTTCACACGCGAAGATACTAAAAAAATCCCAAACAAGTGCACATACATAGCGCCACCTTCATTTGGCTATTGGAATGATTTTTTTGTAAATTTTTCTGACTACCGGACTTATAGGAAAACGAGATACTTAGAATTCGTTCAAAATTTGGTCTTATTTTCGAAGTGAGTTTTTGTACGAGATCAGCAGTCCAGTTCTTATATGTCAGTGGCTCGTTTCGAGCATTTTGCCCTCGGTAATTGTTGCAATGACTGTACTGCTGTTTTACTCCCATATGTTGGCAGCGAGAGAACGAGGAATGACGATCCGTCGGCCATTTTACTGTGAGAGAGTTCTGCTGAGTGGTTATGTACGCGTAGTCCGTGGTCCCGAAGTGTGGTTTTGCAGATTTTGTGAGATTTGAGGCTAAGGAAAGAATTAAAGGAGGAACGATGATACCGGTAAGTGTTCAGATCGCCCTAAGTCACAGGAATTTGTAATTTGTGTATCAAATGAACGCAGCATACGAAAGTTTTCGTCGGGAGCTTGCCACCGGGATCCAAGCCAGAGGAGCTGCGGCGCTTGTTTGAGAATTATGGCGTCGTCACCGAGTGTGACATTATGAATCGGTGCGGGTTTGTACACATGGAGACTCAGGAAATGGCCGAGAACGCGATTCGGGCGCTCCACAACACAAATTTCAAGGGGTCCACTATATCAGTGGAGCCCGGCAGGATGAAGGACCGCGGCGGCCCCAGGCAGAACGTCGGTGGCGGCGGAGTTGGCGATGGCGCGCGTGGCGTTGGGAGGCCGCGAATGGGCCGTGGAGGTGAGTCGAGGTTATAGTGGGATGGGACGAGGTTGACACCTGGATCTCGTCTCCTGCAGGGTTTATGTAACGTTTTCCTCTTTGACGCAGGTGGCGGAGCTCCAGGCGGCGGTTTCGGTGGACCTCGCGGTGATGGTGGTGGCTCGAGAGGTGGATTTGGTGGTCAGGGCGCCCCTGGAGGCGGGGGCATGCGGGGAGGCCGCGGCGGACAAATGGGTATCGGTGGGCCGATGCGAAGAGATCGTGGTGGGTTCCAACAAAGAAGTGCTCCTTACAATAGAAACGCGGGGGGCGCAGCAGGCGGAATGGGAGGAGGAAACAACTTTGAAAAATGGCAAGGCGGTGGAGGTCCAAAGGGCGGCAACAGGAACTTCGACGACAACAGCCCCAGCTACAACAACGGACAGGGAGGTATGGGAGGCGGAACAACTATGGGCTCGAGTGACCGATTTAACAGCAGTGGGTACGGCATGGGCAGCCAGGACAGAAGAGGATTTGCACTACCTGAAAGCCGGCAAATGTATGGAAATGATATTGGCGGGCAAAGTAGAGCTCCGATGATGGGGGGCAATACGGCGGGAGCAAGCACTGGTGGCTTTCGCGGAGGGAATTCAGGTTTTGAACGACGACAGGGAGGCTTTAATAATGGTGGGGACACATTCACAAGAAGATCGGGGCCCGCTGGTGGCGGCAATATGTAAGTCAGGGAGTCCTTAATAATTCCCTTTCATCTATTGATTCAATTAAAAATTTGCAGGATGTCCGATGGAATGGGAGGCGGCGGCCGTGGAGGCTTTAATAGAGGAGGAGGAAATATGGGAGGAGCAGGTGGTGGTGGCAATAACTACAACCAATCATTCCCACCCTTAGGTGGTGGCGGTGGAAATCGGTAAGTGTTGACCAGATGTTTTTTAGCGCGACGTTTTCGTTTCAACACCCTTTTAAAATAAATAAAAGGATCCTGATTTGAACACCATTTCTTCGCTTGGATGAATTACCAGCGGTATATTTTCAGTATTTGTTTAAAATTCCATTACAAATATAACTTACATTTGTTTAAGACGTGCTTTACTTAAAAAGGGTAATCTTATTAAAATATCAATAACTGGCATCTTTCAAAAATATAACTTCAGATCTGAAAACGAAAACAAGTGAAACTAAAATATATATATTATATAAATATATAAGAACACAACAGCGAATCTTTAACCATGAATCGTCATCACTTTAGAACATGAACGACTCCTCCCATCTATCCTACATCCTACAGGATAGACGAAAATAGCATAAAGTTGATAGTAACAAAGAACTTATAAACACAAAGAACTTGCACCCAGTACAGTACAAATCCATGCTTGACGAAATTCTCGCTGAAATGCGCCTAGTGCGGTTGGCGTAAGGGGGGTTTTTAAAGAGAAAATCTTATGCTGAGCTGAGCATTCTGATTCTTTGGACTGCGATAGTGCGATTGCTGAGAAGCGCATGGAAAAGGCACAGATTGAATAAAAATACCAGGAGCGAATTGAAGGGTGAAGCGACGAGGGAACAAATGTGCTCTAGTTTAACTTCTGAACCCTTTGCAGCACACGTACCATTCGTGATCAATAAATGTTCAGTCCCAGTGTGTGAACTAAAATTTGAGATTTTTCAAAGAGAGCCAAGAGCTTGAAAGCTAAAAAGCAAGCACACGGCTGGGATACTATGGGGTCGGCTTACGATATGCTGAATGCTGAGTTTTCTCTCTGGGGTTCTTATATAGCGACCCCAGTTGAAAATCTTCGTACAAAATTTGTTGTTTGGCATGCAAGTTCTTTATAGGTCTGTTCGTTGGCAATCCTGTGGCACCCCAGTGCGCCCTAGCTGCACTGGTTTTTAAACGTCAAATGCCAGTTCTGTGTTTTTTGAGAAACCTGGGGCGCCCTGGTGCACCCTGGTTTTACCCCAGATAAAAACTCAGGGGGTTAATGACGGATATCAGTTTAATTGTTAACAGATACGGTATTTAAAGTGGAATTAACTCTTGTTGCGGGCACAAGAACTTAATTTTAGCATTTCGATGTGAACATTATGAAAAAGTAGTGGTTTTACTTTATAATTTTTGTGCAAAAGGCCAGGTGACAGTTCTCCTTTTTAATAAGCTGTTCGTTTAACTGACAAGCACTGGGGCCCCCCATGTTTTTTGACAGTTCTCAGGGCGCCCTGGGGTGCCACAGGTTTTCGAGTCAATGAACAAACCTTATGTTATACCTTCTTTGATAGTATCAATGATCCAGGTTGAAGCCACTGAAATAAATAAATAAATAATGATCCAGGTTTAAGCCAATGAAATGCATAAATATAAGTGCTGTTTTAAACAACGATTAATCCCCGTGCTTCTATACTAAACACTATGAAGCAGTACTTTTCTCCATTTACCAGAGCATTCTCAATAAAAGACAAATATTTATGTTCGAGCATCTGAATATATCTACTGCTCTTTCCTTATGGTAACTTTTATAAAATATAGAGATGGATATCAACATAAGATACATCCACCTAACTATTTTCGTTCTTGCGTTGTAAAGTCCCTGTGATATTTGGTTGGGAAAGTAGTAGTGATCATTTAATGGAAGAAATATGCGGGTTTACTATTTTTCATTCAGAAAATGTTTACTGAGAATTCAGTAGACTTGCGGAATATTAACAGTTAGGGATAAAGATATATAACATTGAAGGCGTTGGAGTAACCGGTTAGATAGCTAAGATCACTTCTAGGTGCATTTGTTTAAAGGCTTATAGTTTATTATTTAAAAGTCATGGATTGCAGTCAAGTTTTTCCAATTTGCACGAAGTATTAAGCTAGAAAACAAAAAATTATTATGTGAAATATTATATTAGATATTATAAATAATATCTTAAATTTTTTTCAGATTGATACTACGAAAATATGAAAAGTGTGGTTCCCTTCAGCTCTTCATGAGAAATTATTAAAAAAAAAACTTGGGGAAGATAAGTATCAACGGACACTAAGAATTGGGATATATTTATAATAGGTATAGACAAAGAATTTGGAGGTTTAAGTATTTACCTCTGCATTAGTTTTTTTTTTTTTAAATTCTCCCCGTCTAAAAAAATATGGTATAAACGTTTTCACACTCAAGAAAACCCTACTGAATAAATGGTATTGCTTCACAGGAAAATGTTTGACCTGTTAAGACCACGTAAAAAATAAATCTTCCTCTTTCGCATTTCATTTCTTTAGTAAGGTAGCATAACCCAGAGGCGTAATTATGCCGCTAAAGGTCTACCGCTAAGTAGGAGAAAATAGCATTTGTATAATAATACATTTTTTGTTACAGCTAATGCTGTGAATTGTTCCCTCCTTCGTCACAAAAAGTGTATATTTTGATACTTATGACACCATAGGTACTAACTACATATACTGTACCTGTTATTCCAGCCAGAGTTGTGCAGTGAATCTCTCTGTAGAGAACTACACATATTATCAGAGTACTAGACATTAATAAAGAGTCTACGTATTTGGTGTAAATCCAAACTACATGATCATAGAGATTCAGATAAGAAAGTAGGTAACACTACTATTATATTAGTATTTATTTTTATTATGCTAGGGGTGATCCTTATGGTGGGTACTGCGACCGAAAGATCTATGGTGCCGAAGCGTCATTAAAGTAAAAGATGATCTGTTACCCTAAGTAATGTTAGAAGGTCTTTAACAAGATTTAACCCTACTATACAAGGCAATGAATTATAAAAACTAACAGTTGGTGGAGTTGGGAAAAGATGAACTTACAATTGCTTTTTCAAGGAAGTATAATCGTCGAAGTAAAGAATGTAAGAAATACACTAGGTACTTTTGTCTGTGTACATTTCACATATCGACATCGTTAAATGTTGCGATTTTATAAATTCGAAGTTAAAAGTTGCATTTAAAATCTGCGAATAATTGTTCGGCTAGTGATTGCAACGACGAGTTAAATTTTTTCGTCACCAACGTTTGAGTGAGTGCAACCTAATCGAAATACGAAACGTCTTATGAAACGAAAACGAACAAAGCGTAAACATTACTAAAAACAAATTCTAGATTTAGAGAAATTACTTTACAAAAGTAAGGACACGCATTAACATTAAAACATTTTACCAATTTTCTTATAGCAATGGTCCCCGCCGAGATATGCCCAATCGTCGCTATTAAATTTTAAAATTAATTGGAAGATATTAGGAACAATTTTATATATATAAACATACATAAAAAGGTCGATTTCCGACTTCATTATTGGACTCTAGTATAAGAAGTTTTACCTCCAAAATATCAGTATAACTACTTTAAGGATCGTATAACACGTTTTATTTGGACTTTCAGTAAATACCGAGAAATAATATCAATATAAATACTACAAACTGCATCGTAATTTTTCGAAAGGAACGTAAATTCGCCTCATCGAGAAATTTTTTTTTAGGAAATACCTAAACAATATTAACGGTTTAAAATGGAAACGTTTTTATAACAAGGATAGCGTAAATATTTGGAAAATGAAATAATGTACGATTTACGGAAGAAACTATGTTGATTTTATAAAATTTAGACGAAATTGTCTGTCTGTACGACCGAGATGACGCAGCGATACGTTCGATTCACTGAGCAAAATTTTTGAGTTTCCTCGGATATGCAATAAGTACCTCAATCATTGTAAATGGTTTTGTTTCATCATTAGAACTTTGTAAATTCTTATTTATTTTTAAATAAAAGCGATTTCCAGAACGTTGAACTCTTATCATTGCCTGTCTATTCTTCGATTCCAAAGAGGTTATATTTCCTACGTCAGAGATGCTGCAAATTTGGTGGATTTGGATTTTCTAAGCAAAGACATGTTTGTGTGCATTGTATATTTAAACTAAGAGACAGAGAATGAAGTGTATATAGGAATTGCAATTTAATTCAAATCAATGAATATCAGATTTTCTGTTGTTCAAGTGTTTAAGTGGATTTTTCTTTAATTTTAACGTTTTCCCAAATCAACTCGAAATATTCTCTGCGATCTCTTATGCTGTTACATTTCATAACAAGATTAGGCTTAATTTTTAGTATCACTACCACCACAAATATTTCGTGTTGATTTGGGAGATCCTCTCTCCTGAGACCCAGGGAAATACTAAGCATTAAATGATTAATTTATCAAATTCTTCTATCTCATTTGTGATCAAAAGTAAAAGAGATAGATTTAAGACATTTAATTAGCCATCTAACGGGGTTTTGGTTTTTTAATTAGGTATTTAAAACATGTAATTTTAAATAAAAATCGCAACAAAAATGCTTTTACAAATATTCTTTTTTAGATGAATGCATTTTGTAAACCCAGGGTCTGAAGAAGTTAAGGCTATTTTTGCAGGTTTAAAGAAATATTCTGAGAAAAGGAACAGCGGTAGAGTTGATGGTTAGCTATTGTTTTGAACTTATCATATGCCTTTAGTCTTCGAAAGTTTCCTTGTTAATTTATAAAATCTCTACGCTTTATTAAACTCAGGGAGATCGGCATTCATTCATAATATTCACACACAATAGAAGAACGACCTTGACGTTTTATCGAATTCTTAAATGAAATGTTTTTTACTTTTCGTGTTTCATCATGGGTACCAGCTACGAATTTGTCTTTCATAAGACAGAAATATTTTTTTCTGGAAGGAAAGAGATTTCGTTTGAATTTTCTCGTTTCAACATATCCTTTCCAATACAATTTCCTAACTGCTTAACAACCAAAAAGTTGATATTAAAATATTCCTGCATTTAAGATTTTTAGAGTATATTGGAATACATCCCCTTGAGTAACATGCACATCGCTCAGATAAATTTGGAATATTTACATGTGTAAATATTGCGGTTATTAAACTAACCCTTGACACAATCTGAGGAATACTTTATAAAATAATTAATTTATTTGTTCAAGAGTATCAGTGAAACAGAATTTTATACAAGCATTTAAACAAATTCAAAAAGAATTTTAGGGGCAAAATTCGGTTAAAAATATTAACAAATAAAAAAATAAAACAGCAAATCAGTAAAATTAATAAATTAAGCTTGAGCACAAAAATGAATCTCAAAGGCTTTACTGAAGTCCGTGAAAATGTAGTTAATTTGATGTTCGACTTGTACATTGGAAATACAAAGTAGTAGTCGACTTGTCTTTAATAAAACTATGTTGGAATGTTTGTGGTCAATAAGATAAATATGATAGCGACAGAACTAAGATTAAAGAAAGTATTGAGGAGGAAACGATGTCACAACGAGTTCCATAAATCAAGCAACATAATTAAAATAACAAAATCAATAATATAAATGTGTCGTAAATAAATGTGATAATAACTGCTCTTGTATCAAGATCAAGCAAATTTCTGCATAAGCAAGACGGGCGATTATTCTTAATAACGTCATTTAAGTCGAGTTTTCCCTTAGTTTTACCTCAAAAAGTAAACATCATTTGTCGTGATATTGCTTAAGTCGAAAAAATGTTGCCAGTTTCACCGAAAAAATGTTCTCCTTAAGATTGGGAGAACTTTATTAAAATAGAATGCACATTCATTGTCTTTTGATAAGGAAATGTGAGAAGGATGGTTAAATGAATTTTACGTGTATCAAAGTTCAGCTAATAGTAGCGGTCTGAAATCAGTTACAAGTTGTTGTAGTAAGGGTTTAAAACCATTGGTGTAACGTTTATAGCACAGATACAGATTTTTCTTAATTTCGCGTGTATATCTTATAACACAGAAGGTTTCTAAAAGTCTCCATACATGCACATATTTTGAAATTGCAATTATTACTCCAAAAAGGGAAAATTTTTTAGAAGTGCTGATTTTAAAAAAATGAAGATAATATTGTGCTATACAAGAAAAACAACGAAGCGATTAAAAAAATTGTAAGTATAAAATGCAATGATAGAAGGGCGACACCGATTACGGTCACGAATGAATTTCAATCCGAATTGCACATCCTTAGAAAGTTTTGAAATGTACAGTTTTTTAAGACTTTTTCAGGTGGAGTAAAAAACGTCAGTCAGTTGAAAAATGCGGATACCTCAAAAATATTACGTATAAAAATCGGCGATACATAAAAATCAAATATCAAATAAAACATGCGTACGTCTTTTAACTGGTGGCAAACGTGCCCACCTTTAATATACTTATGAAAAGAAGAGATATTTATGATGGAGCGTTCGTTGATAAGAGAGCAGATATTTTCCTATATTGCGGCTTTAATTGAATGAAAAAGAATATGAGAACAATGTTTCACGGTAAGCATATAAACATTTAGTACGTAATGTTAAATTTGGTGTTACAAGCGAGAGGGGATCAAATTAACACATATCAGTGTTTTTTTTACTTTCAACATCCTTCTTAAAACGACTCTCTTTCTGACATCAGGATGGGATTTTGTCGTTTAATTATTCTCAGAATTTCGCTTTCTCTATTTTCTTTTTAAAATAAGAACATTCTAAACTGTTTGAATAAAATATGGTCTTTGATTTTCTAGATGCCTGCGGGGAATCATTTAATAAATCAGGGAATTTTGCGCTTCCATTGGTAAGTTCTGCTTACTGTAACTTTATTTTTAATTACAGGATTAAGGAGACATGATCAGTTCCAATCTCAAACTGAACAGTTTTAAGGGAGAAGTGCTGAATTTTACTCAAATCAAACTCGTGCGTATGTCCTACTCAGGTTAATTCTGTCTGATTAGACGCCAAGATTATTTGTATTATTTAAGCGAATACAAGAATTTTACAATCAGAAATATTTGCATTTTATTTAACCCTCTTGTCAATTACCAAAATTTCCTATACCATTCAATAACCGGGGTGCTCATGATAAAAAAAAAAATCCAATTCCTATGATTTAATATCGATCGTTAGAAGTAGTTTGTGACTATCTATCCCACCTATCTAGTATCCTGCAGGTGTATTCAAGGTGATATGATTTTTCCGCTCATATTGAGTTTTCCCAAGATTTTTACGTGAAGATATTGGCGTCCTATTAACATATTTGCAGACGTGGGTTCTTTTTGAAGATTTTTATAAGTGAAAACGTTTAAAGTTTTGTAATCGTGTGCATTATTTATCAAACTCATGGTTATGTTTATTTTTAAATTTTCTACTCATGTTGGTACACAAGATACACTTGATAAACTCAAACAGCAGAAGCTAAAGGAAATTGCGTTATAAAAAGAAACCTATAACATTTGCGTGTGGGTACCCTGGTTATAGAACGTGAATGAAGTTTTAAATCAATTTTAATCTTTTATAATTGCATTAACCTTTAAATTAATCACTAAAATTGCCCACATAACTCAGATTTAGCCAGGCTAAGATGCATTTTATCGCGATGTTGAAATGCTTTATTATTGACAAGAGGATTAATAACTTAACACAACTCTACACCGCTTTCAATGGTGAAAAATTACATTTCATGAACTTTGTCGTTTTTCAATTATTTTCAAAGACCATGATTTTTCTTAATGAATATCTTCTTGGGATTCTACCTAAGAATAATTTTTTTCAAACATCGCTTTTGAAATACACGTGCATCTGCTTTGGCGATGAGTTCTTCCAAATTTTTAAGCGTTGTGCATTTCTGTTTTACCAGAACAAGTTGCTGTTAACTGTTAACATCGATAATTGGCTTTTCCAAACAATTTTAATATGTACTATAAATTATGGTAACTACATTATCTTCTAATAGTTTTTAAGAAGATATTACTTTTTTGTCAATCGCTAATGCAACGAAGCGCGTATTGCAGGCAGGCAACCGATTTCTCTTATCACCAGGAGCGTCAACGATTCTTTGGATTTTGCTATTATTCAATTCAGCGAAAGCTCGACTCACCAGCACTCACAGCAACTGATGTTCCGTCTGTAAATAGAATCAATTTAAAATACTTGTAAGCTCTTAGTAATGTTTAGTTTTAAAAAATATTCGATGTCAAAAAATATAATCAAAATTTACGTAAATAGTTGAATTTTCTTTTGCAAAATCGAGATATATTTCTCCTTCAGTATTTATTCATTATCATGCTTCGTTTTCGTTTTTCGTTTTTATACTGATTTAATTTTTTTTAGCGTTTTTTATTTCTACAATAAGTATAAAATTAATTATTTTCTTCACCATGATTTATTACATTTTTCTTTTTGTTTTTTTAATAAAGAGGCATCAAAAATACGATTCTTGATTTTAATTTGAAGATACCTTCGGATCCACCGTCAGGCATCAAACAAATCGTAACTGGTAGACATTATCTGTGATTCCAAACTATTTGCATTGACTTTTATTATTATCGTATATGTCCTAATACTGTTTTAGAAGAAATAGACACTCATCGTTTTGGCACAAATTGTTCTTGTTGATTTGTCAAGTTTTTAATTTATGAAAAACTGTTATAAGGAAGAGAAATAACATTTCAGCGTGTTTCGTACGTATCGATATCGTACAAGCACTTCCGTGAAAGTCCAACAAATGGGGTTTTGAGAAAAACACGTTTAAAGTTTTGAATCCCAGTTATTTTTACACCTTGGCTTTGCAGTTTTCCAAGCCCACAGCTTTAAAAAAAACATTTTCAAATAGTTATTGTGCAGGGTTTATAGGACAATAAATTGCAAGACTAATTTTTTTTGAAATTTGATTTTTGTTGACTCAACAAAAAAGCCCAGTGGTAATATGCTCAAATGTTTTCGGGCGCGTTTCTCATAACAATTAACACATTGCATGCGAGTGCGGTTTTCACTTTTTTGAACGTGTAGCGGGCAAATTCAGTTTTTTCGTGTGCTAGTCAACTTGATAATTTACGAATGTGATTAATGTGGAGGGACATAACTTTGTAAATAAAAGATTGAAAAATTACTTCACTGCTGTATACCATGACACTGATATTATAGTTACCAGACAGACCTATTATAACTTCCCGCTGTCAACCTTTGGTTTTTTTTCCGGACTGTGATCACATTTAATCGCTCAGCGAGAAGCAGATTATAATTTTCTGGCTGAATTATTTTCGTCAACTTTTTTAATTCTGATGAATAACAGTTGTATTATCGTTTAAAGAGTTTAATATATTTATTTTTGGATTAGAAATTCATATCTTGAACCACGGAACAAAATTTCTGAAAATTAGTTTACGTGAATGAAAGGAGCTATGCTGATAAGGCCAATTTTTGGTCCACCTCGGAATCGAGAAATAAATTGTGTAGGTCTGCTTTGATCTTGTTATTGATTGTATTTGATCTGTTATTTAAAACAGGATATGCATTTTTTAAATAGATAATCATTTTATTTTGGAAATGACGAAGTGAAAAGTGATTTGTGTCAATTTTTATCCGCTTTTCTGAGAACATAATTTATTCTATAGTACCACTTTAATTTTTTTTATTTGATAGCATATAAATCAAAACTGTATGTAGAATTGGAATTGGTATTCTGTGCACTTCATACTTAGGAGAAATTATGTAGCTCAGAAAAGAGTATAAAATCACTTTTGACTCATATTAGTGGTATTATTTTTGGTGCTTTATCGTCATTTCCAAAATAATATGAGTATATAGTTAAAAAATGCATATTCTTAATTATAAGCAAAAGCAATTTCAAAAAAGACCTGCAACATTCTTTTTTTCGATTCTGAGGTGGACCAAAAATTGGCCTTTCAGCCTAGCTCCTTTCCTCAGAACTTTTAATAAAGAAAATTCAACAGCTAAACCCGGTTAGCTCAGTAGTCAAGCCATCTCGGGTAGCATTCGAGAGATTTGAGTTCAAGTCCGGCTCAGGGTTAACAAATATTCCTATTCCCATTATTCATAAGTTCTCGACTTATGTTCAGATCCACTTTATTTTTTCTTAGTGGGCCTCGTGTAGATAGATAGATAGAAGCGTGTATTACGTGAGAAAAGTTGATTTCAAGAACTCGGTTTCTACAGCCGACTGTACAATTCAGCAGTTGCTCTTGTTAAGTTGAATTGAACAAGCAGACGCAGAAATTTAAATCTTGAAAACCAAAGTTTGTTGCTTAGTTTAATTTTCCCTAAATCTTCAAACCTACTTTAAGACGGTTTTTACATAAAAACCCCCCTTTACTTTTATTTAGACAGGTTGAATTGAAGCACCCTGTGTCAGTGTTCCATTCCAAGTCGTTTATTTGTGACAGTCAGCTGTGCAGTGACACCTTTGCTTTTATCTTACCTTGCAGCTGGCAGCTAGCTGCATTTAGGGCAGTAATCGGATGGGAGTTGGAGCGTTGTGTTGATTTCGGTGCGAGTCGGCTGGTTTACCCTTTCCATCTCGCGGTGACCTTGTGCGCTGAGGCAGCGGTGAAAGGCTGTTATTAGATTTAACAAATTAAATGGTAAAACACGCGATGAGTGTACGTTAGCCACTGGATTAAAATTTGCTCCCGTCTTCGCGTCCCTTCAACAAGATGTTTCTTATGCTTCTTCTTCTTTCGGTTTTTTCCTGCGAGCTGGTCAAGTCCCACTTATCGGATCTAAAAGGGGACCTCGTATTTGCCCAAATTGTGAGTTTTTTACGCGGAGATGTATTTCGGTAGTTCTCATGCCTTTTATATCTGCAGCTCTACCGTCATGGGGATAGAACTCCAGTCGATCCTTACCCGACAGACCCCTGGAGAGATCTCAAGTATTGGCCAACCGGCTGGGGGCAGCTAACGAATGTAAGTTAAAAATAAATAATTATGTTACCTGTAAACACTTTTTGATTGGGATATGCTCCGACAACAAAAGTATTTTGGGCTCTTATCGCGTGATAGGTTATCATTTCAATGTAGAGCAGGCGAGAATTAGAAGTGAGCGATTAAATTCGCTTATCATGTACTCGTTAAAAATTAGAACTGAAAAAAACGATGCTTTTTAGTTTTCAAAGTTTGTTGACTTTAAGTATTTACGTTTTCTGTACTCTATCTTATGTTGTTTCCCTCTCGAAAATTCTTATTTATGCGAAAATTGATTTGAATTAATGCGAAAATTGTAAGAATCTGTAATAATTCAAATGACTACTTGTCACTTAACGAAGACTTAACTAAATTTTTTGAATTTCTTGCCTTTAAAAGCATTGTAGTAGCAGAGTACACTCATGATTTTTCCAAGGAAACAAAATTCTATTAATTTTCACTAATTGGTGGAAATGAATTATCGACTAAACACATTGAAAGATATGGGCACAGACTAAAAATTAATCAGAAGTCCCATCTAGAACATAAAAATTAACCCCTCTTTGAGTCTACAAATTTTCAGTAAATCAAATCCCACTGAAGAAGACTTGACGAGTACCTTACGTATAGAAATACAGCTGAAAATTTTTATTTCTGTTGTTATTAAAACTATTAAAGCTATTGCTATGAGATCGTTTCTCTTGCTTTTTAACCGACTTTTGACGTTATTGTTCTTTACTTTGAACTGGAATCTCCTGAATCCACTTTAGTTCCTCTCGGAAATTTGTCTTGTATGAAAACGCATTATTACTGCAGTTTAAAGAGTTTCGTTAGCTTGTTTCAGACGACTTTTTTTTGGAATTGATGTTTGGCGTGATTCTGATCACTGGATACTTGTAAATTCTGACCAACATCAGATAAGTCGTAACGCAATAAAGAAAGTTATTTCAGGCATTATTGTGCACTAATAAATATGTAGACTTCTAATCGATGAAATTCAAAAATGGTTCATCAGGCACTTCAACTAGATGTGCATAGATAAGATAATGTAGACAAACATTGCGCTAGATAATTATGCCACACCTTTTGTTGTTTTTTCCACATGAAAAATGTAAGTCTATCGTATTTAGTTTAACAGAGATTTTTGGGTATATTCACTGTAAGTGTAGAGATACCTTGAGCTGAATGAAGCTCTTCGCTACGTACAATGATCTGAAATACATATTATCGTGTTGTCTCCCCTGTTGCTATTTAAAGATTAAAACTTCATTGCCACTACCCCACATTTTACTATGTATTTTAAAAACTAGGAAAAAAACTGATCAGGTTCAAATAAACTCGGGCAACAGAGTTCCATAGTTAGATCATCACGTGTTTTTTAGAAATTTTATGTTATCTACTTTCGGGAATAAAATGAATTTGGGACTTTATTAGACCACTTCAATGAGTAATGTTTTTATTTTATAATAAGCAATATTTGAACGTTGCAGTATGAGATGTAGTATTTTGTCCACATGAATAACGATCCTCGCGAGGCTTTTATCTTCTATGAACGGAAAGAGCTTTTCTTCTGAGAAATAATATCTTTTAAGTGAAAATGATGGTTAGAGAATCCATACTAAGAAACACTTTTAATCCGCACGTATAATTAATATAACTCATTTAAAGACATTCAATCCCTGATAGAACCCTAAAAACAGCCTAGAATGATAACAAAAAGTCAAGCTAGCTCAATTAGCGATAAAAGCAAGTCAGGCCATTCATGGATATTTAGCGCAACTTTCCTTTACTATAAACTCGCATTAGTCACTTTTATTAATCTTGTGTTCGGATGCATTGAAAATTGAATTAAGTGTACTTGAAGAGTTTTTTTTTCTCGTCAATGACGCTTTTGATATACATTTTACCCAACAAAGGCGAAAAAGGAAACAATAAAAAATTGACAAAAAAACCATAAAATTACTGGCTCGGAAAATAAGACTAAATCAAGCGTGATTTAATTCTTATCGCAAATTGCACCACCGCACCTGGTGTCAATTTAAAGCTCTAGACTTTCAGAAGTGTGAAGCCTTCCACAAAGATAATTGGATACGAGCTTGAATTACTGAAGTACCTAAAGGTGACTGAATGGTGTCGAATATGTAACATTGATGTGCAATGCAACTATAATTGTTACCTTTGCCACTTTTGTTTAAAGAAAGAGGTCAAAAGATAAGCAGAAAATGATTTTAAAATGAAATGATGGTATGACTGATTGCAAATATTTGAGTAAATTACGCTACTTCCGCGATATTTTCTTATATCGCAATTTCCAAGGTGTTTATTATATTTATATATCACAGTACTTGCAGCTGATTAGATAATCACTTTCGTGAAAAATTAAGATTTATTTTAAGTCATTTAGCTCATTACTCTGGTTTTAAAAATTACCGCTAGGTTGTTTATCTCAGTGCTGATAGGATATTCAAATGCATTTTCCCCAAATAAAGTATATTCTATTGGTTTATTATATGTACTTTTATATGAATACTAAAAACTTCACAATATTGAAGAAGTATAAATTTCTTTTTAAATGTTCCACGTTAGCGCCAGAGGCGGTTATTTTGTAGGCACGCAAATAAATACCTTCACTTTTACGTCTAAACATTATTCTTGGCTTCTATATTATTCTTCAATTTAATTCAAAGTTAGATTCACCAAATAAATTAAGGATGCATATTGGAAGTTAACGTCTGCAGAGTGCAGAAAAGTAAATGGGGAAAATTGAACAGACTTAAATACCAAGCAAAAATCTACACAGTTTTATAACTCGTTTGTGCAAAACAATTCTTTACTCACAGAAACACTTATTTTATGCTTGAAATTTGAAAGCAATTGCAGAGAGTTAAAAATTGATAATGTAATTGAAGAACGCAAATAAGCATTTATGGCCACAACAATTGCAAGTAATAAAGTTTATTTCTTTCCATTGTAACAAAAATACATTAACTTATCTTCTTCCGCATACATTTAAAAACTTATACTTATTTGAATGATTTACTTGAAATTTTATGTCGAAAATACAATTACATTTACTTTTTGAGAAGCGATCATTGCATTTTTGAAAACCTCTTAAGCAAATATTTGTATTATAAAATTTTTTAAGCCCTACAGAACTTTAATTTCCTAAATATTATTCAGTGCTTTTTTTTCGATCTTAGAAATATGACAGAGATAAAAAATAAGAGTTTGTGCAACTATAGGTATAAAGTGTAGTATATTAAATTTCCTAGAAATTATATTTCAATAGTGTTTCGCACTTATTGTATGTTTATATGATTAATAATTATTATATTCAATTTTCTCTTTTTACAGACCGGAAAAATGCAACATTTCAGATTCGGGAATTGGTTAAGAGACCGCTATAGGGCTCTTTTGAACGATATTTATTCCTCAAATAACATATATGTACGATCCACCGATGTGGACAGAACTCTTATGAGTGCTTTGTCCAATCTTGCTGGCATGTATCCGCCAGTTGGAAAGGAGGTGTGGGATACAGATATTGCCTGGCAACCGATTCCTGTTCATACGGTTCCAGAAAAGCAGGATTTTGTAAGATATATTTTGCGATTGAAATACGTTATTCTGTCAGGTTATTCAGGTTCTTAAATTCAGGTCTTGGCAGCTAAAAAAACATGTCCCGCTTACAATCATGCAATGTCAGAATTGCTAAAGTCGGAAACATTTCAGAAATTGGATAGGAAATTTAAATGGTTATACGAATACTTAACAAAGTACACTGGTCAAAAAGTAAATACTCTAGAGGCTGTGGAACACATATACAACACATTCTACATTGAACAGTTGTATGATAAAAAGTAAGAAAAATAGTGTTGGGACTTCGAGCTTCAGAATATATGATTCCATTATTATTTTCAGGTTACCTGACTGGACTAGGAAGATATATCCTGGTGGTGATATGGAATGGATCTCGTCATTTTGTTTTACAACGAGCACCTATAATAGGAAATTAGCACGTCTTAAAACAGGGCCTTTACTTAAAGAGATATTGCAGCGTTTTCAAGAAAAGGCCTCTTCTAAACTTAAGCCAGATCGATCTTTGTGGGTGTATAGTGCGCACGATACAACTGTAGCGAGTTTATTAAATACTCTGAAGTTATTTGAGGTAAGAATTTTTTTTTTAATAAATCTAAGGTGAAAGGCACTTATTGAATTTATTACTTAGCCTCATAGCCCTCCTTACACTGCATGTGTACTTATGGAAATGCGGATACTCAATGGCACTGGATACATCTCAATATTTTATAAAAATACTACTGAAAATCCAGCGCCACTCTTTATTCCAAAATGTGGAGTTGCGTGTCCACTTGTCAAGATGTTTGAGATATACAGTGATGTATTACCTGATGACTGGGAAAGTGAGTGCGAAATGTCTCTCCTTTCTATGACATATGAAGAAGCCGATGTAGGGTCGGCTATGGGTAAGATTATTTATGTCCGTTTTTGGTTTTAATTTTAATAAATTTAAATTAATTTATAGGCATACTATTCATAATAGCTTCAGTATTTCTAGTGGTTATTAGTGTCTACAGCTGCTTTGTGTACTACAGGCGGAAAAATTACTCATATTTTGATTATCACATGTACCGGCAGATTAACAGCTAAGAACATCAATTATGAGTGCGAAATTATTTTAATCGCACTTTTTGACGAATTTTTATGCATAAAGTCTATCAGATTCATATTGAACTGTTAAATATTTTTACAGTTTTAAATGTTTTAAATGTGGCAAAAAGACTGTTTTATAAGACACAACTATAAATACACGTTTTATCGGGAGTCCAATCAGTATGCTTTTTTATGTTCCCCATTGAAGAAAAAAATAAGAAGGTAAGATATGGTTAAATGTTTAAATATCTCTATATCAAAAAAATACAAAAAAACTTTGATACGGCAGATACTGCATATTCTTCAAAAGTCCCCAATTCTTATGTACCATGATAATCAAATAAAGTTTGAGACGAAAGTGCAGAAAAAGGACTTCCACTTCATGCAACTTAAATTCATATAGTATGGTTTTAAAAACAAGTCCCAAATTTGTGAAATTTAAAAACTGAAGTGAATTTTGCCCATTTCAAAAATATTGAAAAAATTCTCAATACAACTGGTGTTAATAGTTTTTCTTATAAAATAAGCTCTTCATCATTAATTTTTTTAAATGGTGTTCTTATCAGTAGCGATGAACATGACTAAAAGAGGGATATATTTAGCATTTTAAGATTCTATATCTAAATGACTATATTATTCCCAAGTTATACCTTGAGAACAACTTTCAAGTTAGTAAAGCGGAGTGGCATAAAAGTGAAGTAATAAAACCTTTTAATATAGTCATTTACATAGATTGCTCGAAATCCGAGACTAGAGTTGGGTCTGGTATTATCTCTGATGGACTCAATGTTAGGAAATCTAGATAGAGTTATCATTTTTCAGGCGGAAGTGTTGACGATTACGAAAGCTTGTAATGTTCTAGGAAATGCAAATTATGCTCAAAATATAACTATTCCGACAAACTCTCAGGCTGTTATCAAAGCTCTTGAAAACTAGTGAATCAGTGTTGGGATCATCTGATCATTAAAGGTAATGTTCTGTCTATCATTTTGCTCTTGGTTCCAGACCACAGGGACATAAACGGAAATTAGCAGGCTGATAGACTAGTCAAGTTGGATGCCACCGAACCATGCCAAGTGCATATTTTAGCAATCCTTTGTTTTTTTATTAATGCCATTATTCGTGAAGTCCATCCTGAATTTCTTAAGTTCTATTCTACGATTAATTGTAAGATGTTTTAAATAGCGACACTTTACTAGTTATCACTTACATCTTTGAAATCGTTCCTCAAGGCGATCAACTTAAAATTTTGGTCGATTCGATTTATATGACACCATTTTCGCAAATAGTCGACCATTTTTAGCTGTTTCGAATTACATGACTACCTCCAAGTATATTTTAATGAAACTCAAAACCCCGACGTGATATCCGAGATGTTATTTTTGAAACATAGGGTTTGGCATTTGTTTTAATAATATGTAATTTGGTCTCTCCTAATATATAAAATAAAGCCCACTAAAATATATAAACACTATGGGCGGCGTTACCCTTGTGTGTTCATAATTTCAATGATGCCGTTGTTAGACAACAACACTATTAACGACTCCAGTCGAGATCAAAATTGTTAAGTATTTCGGAATGATATTGAACTCTAAACACTTTTTTGTCTTATATGTAATCTAACTATCTAATCTACCAATCTACGCTTGCCCTTAAAACCTCTGTTCAGACATCCAATTTCAGTAAAACACTAGTCAAAATAGAAAAATAAATTTATTAAGTTAAATTTAAGTCTCGTAATACCGAACGGCTCTTGCTTTTCTTACAGCAATAACATTACGATTTAAACCTACACTCCCAGCAGCTACTCGGGACTGGCTTATTAGCTAAGTTTTAGCATATTTACAAGTTTCTTATCGACTACGGGTACCGCGTAAATGTTACGCGATTGACTTTAAGCATTGCTTTGTGTAAAATTTGAATCTATTTTTGTTATCTATAAGCTTTTTCGTCAGGGTATATAACATAGGGTTGTCCATTTGAAGTTTGCTGTTGCTGTTGCGGAAAATATGATAATCTGCCCATGGTCGAGTAGGCTGGTCGGGGCTGTGCTAAATTCTGCTGAGAGAGATGTAAATTTTTATGCGGCAGAGTAGCATAATTCTGAGCATACGGTGGAACTGCATATAGAGCCGGTGTCGGACCTCCTTTGTAGCTAACTTGCACACTTCCTGGACCCATGGGCAATGGAGGCACTCCGACCATTGGACCATTTTGATAGTGAGAGCTACTCATTTTTAAACGAACTATGCAAATAATGATTATGAGAATTGCAATAAAAGCTACCACTCCGCCAACGATTCCTATGATAAGTGTATCGTCGTTGTTCATTGTGGTCTGTTTTACCTGAGGCATTTTTGTTTTGATTTTTGCTGGAGGTTGTGTAGGTTCCATGTTCCATATAATAAGTGGTTCCTGTGTTGTGGATCTTGTTACAATCCTTGAAGATTTATGAGTTGCAGGTGTCGTACGTGTTGTGTTTGGGGTTGTATTTCTGCGATTATCGCATGTAAGTTCATCATCCCCGACTTCGATTAAAAGTTTTCCCTCGAGATATTTAGGTGAGTTGCATTTAATTTCGTTCATATGCGAATTGGGCAGCCAACGTCGCAATGCTCGTGCATTGCAATCACAATGGATCGGATTCGTGTTTAGTCCTTTTAATTGAAGACTGCTTCTTCGATCTTCTAAAGCGGTTAAAAATTGCGGCGAAAGCACGGTAACCATTGAACCAGTGATGTCTAGAATTAGGTGTGATGAACGGGGAACAGGGAAAAGCAGGGCTGGCGGTAGATTGGTTAAGGACGTATTTTTCAGTTTAACGACGAGATTATTGCTTTTAAGTCCAGCTAGAGTTCCCGATGAAATTGTTTTTAGTCGCACACCTCTTAAACCGATTTCATTCAGTCGCGGATGTTTAGCTGGTTGAATTTGATCTGTACCAATAGCAGCATCCTTAACTTCTATATCGATACTTTCAATTCCTAAAAGTTCTTCTAGAACGCCTTGTATGTCGAGATATCCGAGCAGAGGGAGATTGTACGCTCGCAGTTTAACTAGATTCGGAAGATGCCTGAAAGCATTTTTCTCAATTTTGGAACATTTTTCCAAGTTCGAAATAGAAAGATATTTTAAGGCATCCAAATGTTTAAAGTCATCCTGCGCAATCATATCGAATGAGTTATTAGATAAATCCAGATATTGAAGCATGCCCAGTTTCGGCCACGATTTTGAAACTTTCTCTAAGTTTGATAGCAAATTACTAGATAAATCCAGCGTCTCGAGCAACGTTGTACGCTGGAATACGTTTTCACCAATCTCCTCTAAGTTATTGAAGGACAAGTTAAGACTTTGCAAGAAAGGAGTTTCCAACGATGTTATTTGTTTAATTCCTGTTCCAGCTAGATTAAGTTCCTTAACAATCTTGGGTTCGTTTAATATATTTTCAATAGCTTCATTGCTCAGAGGATTAAAGGATAAGTCAAGTTTTTTTATGTTTACCATCATACTATCATCAGCTGGAATAGACCTAATCTTATTTCCGCTAAGAATCACAGAAGATACGAAGAAATACTGCCGTTGAAGTGCCTTTAATGGAGCATATTCAAATTTGTTCTTGGCAAGATTTATGTTTTCCAACATTTGCAGCTTACTACGTTCGAAAAGCGTGTCAGGGAGTTCTGAGAGATTGTTTCCTTCAAGATTTAGAAGCTCTAATCTAACGAGTCCTTCAAAAGTTCGCTCTCCAACTCTGTCGAGTTTGTTGTAACTCAAATCGATCACTTGCAGTTGAGTGGAGTTATGGAACGCCATTTCACTTACTGATTCCAACTGATTATATCCAATCATTAATTTTCTTAATCGCGGTAATCGAGCAAAGTCGAGTTCTTCGATATTCTTTAGCTGATTTCGGGATAGATCTATGTATTCCAAGTACTGCAGAGATTCGATCAATTCAGATGGGAAGAAACTAAATTGATTATTCGATGCAATTAGAACTCTTAACCTTGGATGGATGCGAAATGAAGAAGGGAAGAGGTAACTTAGGTGGTTGTCCGAAATGTCGAGTTCTTCTAGTCCTGTGCCAGTATTAAAAAATTCGCCTTTAAATGCGCTGAGCTGGTTACCCTTGAGGGATAGTTGCTTTATACTCATCACATTCGAAAATGAGGATGGTCTAATCGATGTAATTTGATTGTAGGAAAGATCTATCGACGAAATGTTTCCGAGATCAGAGAAAGTACCATCATTTATTTCTTGAATGAAATTGTGACTGAGTACGATCATTTGAAGGTCTTGGGAATTAGAAAAGAGTTCTCCGGGGATTTGTTTAAGACCGCAACGGCTTAAGTCAATCGTTTTTAGCTTTGTAAGAGGTTTAATTAACGTTGGAGGTACAGGCCCCAAATGATAGTTTCCGCTTAAATTCAGATAAATCAAGTTCTCCACTCCAGAGAAGGTGTTACGAGGTATATCCACAATGCTATTTTCGCTTAAATCTAAATATTTGAGCTCTGTTAACGCCAATGGGACATTGCCCACTCCACTGATTTTGTTCTGTGACAATTTTAATTCTTTCAATGAGGTTTCTAGGCCCATAAATATGTCAGCACTTATCACAGCGAGAGAATTTCCTGATAAATCTAACATTTCTAAATTTTTAAACATCTGAAAACTTGCTGCTGGTAGCTCTCGAATTACATTACGTGATAAAGACATCACTTTAATATCATCAGGTTGGATGGACCCTAGTATGTCTGAGGAAAGAGCTGCTACTCTGTTGAAATCTAGGTGCAAGTTAGACAAGCGTGGTAATCTGCCTAAAGCACTGCCAGGTACAAGAAGTATGTTATTGTCGCGAATTATTAAAGTTTGCAGACTATCCAAACCCTCAAGAGCATCGTCCTCAATCTGAAAAATTCGAATGTTATTTGTTTACAAATTATAAGTTTTTTTAAAGCAGCTACCGTTCTTAATGAATTTAAACTGAGATCTAAGTGTTTTAATGCTTTTAATTCTCGAAATGTTCCCGGTGGTACAGTGGCTATTCCATTGCGACTTAGATCCAGGACTTCTAATTCTTTCGTTGCTTGCAAATTTGTGAAATCTATCCTCTGAAAAAAATAAATGAATTTTTTAAACCTGTCGAATTTTACTTTGGTCTCAAAAATTTGAAATCTTCCACATGATGATAAATATTTTTCTTTATTTCTAGTTTTATTTACCTGTAGCATATTTGATGACAAATTTAAGATTTTCAAATCTACAACACTTTCTAGGGCAACTGTAGGGAACTGTGAAATAAAATTTTCAGACAAGTCTAATTTCTCAAGTGTTGGTATTCCTTCAAAGACATCGCTATTCATTTTGGTCAGCCTATTACCGCCAAGGTAAATTTCTTTTATTTGCTTCAATCCAGCAAAGGCAGAACCGTCAATCGATTTAATTCGATTATTCTGCAAGTCGATTATTTCTAAATTCGGTTGAGTACTGAATGACTCTTGTCGTAAATGTGCTGAAATTTACTTAACATAAATTATCAACGTAATGTTTATTTACTTCATGGTACTCACCAATCCGATTGTATCTTAGAGAAAGTATCCGTAAGTCGCTGGGTCCATTAATAGAATTTGATGGGACTGCAGAAAGATTGTTTCTGTCCAAATAGAATTCCTAAAAGATGATTAGAATTTTTTTTTGAAATTTGTATATCATATGAATTCTTAATTATAAAATAAATGGAGCATGGGAGCATAAACATTGCTATTTAATCACATTATTTCAGGTGCATAATTTATGCTCATCTATTTTCTTTTACTGATTGCAATGGCAAAGAGGGCGATGACTATTTAAAAGGAAAGAAGATATTAAATATAAACGAATGCATCGAATAGTTAAAATGACTCTCCGGTCATTTGAGCATTATTTTAAATTATGATTTATGACTGTCGCCAGAAAATATATGCTTATGTACGTTCCATAGTGAAGTCATAAGCAATTAAAAACATTCCATCATAAGTTGAATTGTGCTGTTGTAAAAAGATTTGCTGAAGTCTTGCAATCACGCTGACAATATGTGCACGTGCTGATTTTAAATTGATTTACGAGTGATAACTACAAGAAAAAGAAATGCTATGCATTATTGATTACGTGTGAATAGAATACGAAGAACCAGCTTTATACTGTCTTCTTTATATCAAAAGAAAACGAACTATTATATTGTTATCTTATTCAGAATTCTCGAGTTATTCGTGCAATATTAAATATGTATAAAATAGAAAAAGTATTTGAAAATTCAACATTTAATTGCTCACATATCTCGCGTGTGTCTTCGACTGTTTTATTCTATTTATAAGTTAACTTTGGAATGAATTAGCTGAACGTTTTTCATTTCGCTCTCTAAGATGGTCTTAGGTTGTTTGCTTTAAATAGCACGCTGACTCCTTCGTATAACGAAAAGAAAACTACTTAATATACCCAGTAGAATTTCTTATTAACACTTTATTTATTATAAAATAAATTGCTATTTACTAATCGTCTACTCAATAAATAGCTTTTATATAAAAGTAAAATATAGATGCTTTATTCCAACTCTGGGTGTAAGATCTTCAGACTTTTTGACAACTGTGGGGCTAAAAGAATTTGAAATTTGAGACAGAAACACGCCCATTAACCCATTAATGCTCAAAACGAGGATTTTGTGCACCCAAGTCCAATTATACGATTCGAATAGTAAATTGGGGCGATTTTGATGATGCTCTTTCAGAATCTGGCATTTGTTTTACATAAAAGCTTCAAAAACCCTATTATTTTTTGGATTTTTTCAAAAAAGTGCTGATTTTCTTTGGTCATTTTTCTTTTCAAAGTCGATTATCTTGTCGTTGCTGCTGTTGGATGATCATACAACCACCACAAATCGCGGTCTGACTGTCAAAACTTTCTCAAACCATGGTTTTGAAAGTTTTTTTTTGCTTTGGTTTTTGCAAAATGGTCAAACTTCGAGATTTTTTTCCACGAAAAAGATCAACTTTAAAAAAGAATATATAGAACAGAAAATGCTTAAAATTAGCTAAAGAATACGTGTGAATTTTTTCAGAATTTCTTTCAATTATTTTTGGTTTTTTGGATTTGTCCAATTTTTGAAAAATCCAAAAATCCCCCTGAAAATTCTGAAAAAATGCACACATGTTTTTTGGCTAATTATAAGCACTTTTTGTTATATAAAATTTATTCGTATAATTGATCCTTTTTGAGTAAAAATATCACCAAATTTCATCATAAAAAATTGGTGATATTTTTACTCAAAAATTATCAATTATACGAATAAATTGTATATGACAAAAAGTGCTTATAATTAGCCAAAGAACACGTGTGCATTTTTTCAGAATTTTCCGGGAGATTTTAGGATTTTTTAAAAATTGGACATATCCAAAAAACCAAAAATAGTCCAAAAAAATTCTGAAAAAATTCACATGTGTTCTTTAGCTAACTTTAAGAATTTTCTGTTTTATAAATTTTTTTGTAAAGTTGATTTTTTTCGTGGAAAAATATCGCAAAATTTTTTGTTACATTGCTGTGCAAAATGAGGATTTTGCAAAAACCAAAGCAAAAAACAGTTTTCAAAACCATAGTTTGAGAAAGTTTAGACAGTCGGACCGCAATTTCTGGCGGTTGTATGATCATCCAATAGCAACAACGGCAAGATAATCGTCTTTGAGAAGAAAAATGACAAAAAAAAATCAGCACTTTTTTGAAAAAATCCAAAAAATAATAAGGTTTTTGAAGCTTTTATGCAAAACAAATGCCAGATTCTGAAAGAGCATCCCTAAAAACCCCTTATATACGAATTTGGAAGAAAATTGCATCAATTTGCTATTCGAATTTATAATTGAACTTGCGTGCACAAAATCCTCGTTTTGCGCATTAATGGGTTAAGTTCATTTGGTACCTTTGTTATAATAAGTCTGCCTAAAATATCTAAACTAGCCTAGGAATAAAGACAATAATGTTCTTTTCTTACATTGTCGTTGAAGTCTTGAGAGTGAGATTTTTTGAACAGATTCATTCAGATGATAATAAATTAGATTAAAGGATCATTTTATAAAAGCTATTAAATCTTTATATTCATCATGCTATCAAATTTAAAATACGAAAGTAAAATCATGAAACACTTAATAAATTAGACATTCATACATTTACCCTAATCTCATGCCAGGACGGTACAATGACTTTGTATTCCCGCAATAATGGCAAAATAACATAAAAATACTACAAACATGCTTTTCAATAATCAACTGCATGGAATGGAAATGATTTTCCAATTTTTCATGATTGCTGAGCTAATTATAACGATGGCAGAGCAGCATTAGCCTAAGGCAAATTGAGGAAATTATAAGGTGAATTTTTTCTTGTATATCTTACATTTTCGTAAGTTGTTATTTTTTATTTCTTTCTTAGATATGAAACGTGTGAAGAGTACACGCGATCGAACATGCCAAAGACGTGTACTTTCTATATAATTAGTGGTGGCTAAAAAGCATCAGAAAATTTTCAGTGGAAAAGTAGATGAAAAGCAAAATGTAAATATCTATCTAGTTACAGCTGCTGGAAAAAAGAGCCAATTTTCACTATTCTTTCGTGGGAAGGAGGAAAGGTGTTTTGCATGTTTATAATTGCTTCCGAGAGAAAAATTTCTTGCGAAAGGTAGGTGCCCCTTCTACACGTAGTATGATTGAATTCAATTAAATTATATTTGAGATGGAAAAATATCACTTGCATTAAAGTACTTTTGATTTAACTATTAAGGCCGTTTTCGAATTCGCATGCACTTGCACTATTCCCTAACCATTTTTAGTGTACTTTGGAGAATACTTCAAATTCAACAGATAAAATAGTGCAATTGCAAAGCAAACTACGTGTATTTTCGATCGCCCTACGCACCATTCGGAGTTTTTAGGAGAACTTTTAGTGAGAAAAATAGATTTAAGTGCAAGTGCATGTGAATTCGAAAACGGCGACGAAATAGCTTTGTTATTTATTTTTAATGGGAGTTCTATAAGTAAGATGTAAACGTTTTTAAAAAGACATCAAATATGGAAATATGTATTGTACTTTATATGAATGTCTGCTTTTAGGTTTTGGTGCTTCAATAAGGTCTCTTAAACTGTTTATTTTGGATGCCACTTTCCAATCCGCTCATATACCTTTTTTCCTTTAGAATTTCCACTTGTTTGTAGTTATATTGATATACTTTAGGTTACTCAGAGTCCGCGAGTTTACCATCAGTTTATGGCTTTCCTTCTTTTCAATTTTTTATTATCATTTTAATTCAGCTTTACTGGTTTCCCTTCACTCTGGATTTATATAAACGATTATTTTGAAAATTCGTGATCAATATCATTTACACAAATATTTATTGTGAATATTTAAAAAATGATGATCATGGTTGTCCATGTGCATTATACTAACGTCGGTTGTTTCCGTTAAACGTCTACTTGCATGTGATTGGCCACGTTATGTTACACAAAAATTTTTATCGCAATTATGTAAAAGATAAATTCTGTGTGATGAACTTTATGACATTCAATGAGCGCGTAGAAAAACAAATCTGAATTAAATTTCGGAATACCCACAATAACATGCATAGCTTCATTTATTGCACTGAGAGTAATTAAAATTAGCCTTTGCGAAATCAGCAACTTTAGAATCGTAGTCAATGTAATATTGCTGCTTCACCTGTTCAAACAGATACAAATAGTTTCTCTAGCCGTATTCCCGTTAGGAGATTGTTATAGCTCGGAAATGTGTACGAACCGAACCGTCTGTTATTATTGCAGGCATCAATCTGCAAGAAATCAATAAAACACGTAAAGGTAAAGCCGCGATTTACATAAAGCCTAAATAGCCTGCACGCGAAACTCTATTCTAAAATTGAATGCGGCGAGCTGCACTATAGAGCTGGTGCACCGCGTTCACTGGCAACCGATCTTGCTGAAGTAAATCAAAGATCCGGCAATTACCCGATTGACGTTGAATTATGCAAACGATTTATTCATTCCGTTCACTACTGAAATTTCAAGATCTGGCCTAGACTCGGACCCGGCCGTCGTCTTAGCAGGTCTTGAGAGAGAAGTCATTCCAACGCCATCGTCATTCATGGACAGAAAAGTCATCAGTGAACAAACGGTCAAACCGCTCGCATTCTTTGAAGACCTCGGTGGCGTCACGATGATAGTTAAGGCAATTTGCACATTGAATCATACCTGGGTTCTAATGTCTTCACTTTAAACTGCTCAACAGGGAATCAATTTTTCTTTCTCTAGCTCTACAGATTTGTAGAATTTTAACTGTTTCTCAACGTCGACTAATTGGATTTTCTGGCGGGCCATGGATTAAAAGAGTTCGCTTAAAATTAACTTGTTGAGTTCTCTATAAATCAATGGTTTCAGAAATTGTATGCTGTTCAAACTTTTCAATTCATAATGCTGGGAATCGACAGCACGATCAGTTAATGGCAGCTACTTATGATTTTGAATCTTCTATACTCGCTTAATATAAATATAAGTGTTTAAAAATGTGTCAGGCCTTTGATAATCATTTTTGGACGAACATGAACCTTCATATAAGTAAGTATGCAACGTATGGAGCTCGCGAAATTGATTCCGTCTTCATAAGAGTGTTTATAGTGCATACAACTTTTAGTGCTTGGTCTAAGCTAAGCCTAGAGTTTCTAGAGAGGTAAACCTTTTTTTTAATTTTACAATGGGTCCACTTTTTTTAGGAAATCAAAACGAAGGATTCCGTAAATGTCTATATTTATTCCGTCTTATTAAGCAGAGATCACTATCAGTCCGAATACGGAAATTACTGATGCCGCGATTTAAATATATGCAGTCCATAAATTCATTCTTTATTTGCGCAGCTAAACTATGGAATGCCCTTCAAATCAAGTGTAAGTCTTCAAAAACCTAGAAACAATTTAAGCGGACGTACAGGGAACTATGTATGAATAAGTGAACGATCGATATTGCTATGATAATTGATTTAACATGGTTTTTGATGTTGATTGATTCTAATGCCTAATTACTATTTTTGTTCTAATTGCTATTATTGTTTTTATTATTTGTATCCCGTATTAGTTTAATGTTTTACTTAATGCTAAGATATTGTATATATATTTTTGCAATCTTCTATTCTTCAGTTTTTAGCTTCTCGTTTATACCTAGTTAGTCTAGTTTTCTGTTTTTTTTTATTTACATGTAATAATTTAACATTCATTTAATTTTAAATATAGTGTACGTTACGACGTTAAAACTTTTGTACAGATTTTTAAATATTTTATTATTAGTGATAATTGTTTATTTATTTATTTGTTTAGTAAGTAGGCCAGTACAGAAATGATATAATTTCGAATTACACCAAGCACTAAGAGTGAATATAATTAAAAAAACAAAGGCACCAAAAACCAGCAAATACTGGTATTAGATTAAGAGTTTAATTTAATAAGGACAGTATGTTTGAAAGCAGCTAAAAAGTAGTTTAGAGGACTAAACTGAAATTTTGCATGGTCACGTTGAAATCTGACTATAGGAGAGTAAAGCTCTACGTCTGCTTCCATATGCAAGATCAATCAATCAATTTAGACTATTCACTAGAATAGTATTTAGATATAACTTAAAGATATAATATAAGGTGCACTATCAACAAGAGGGTATAGGTTAATTATGGATAGTCTATCTTATCGAATTTTCTTAAGAGACTGCGGGAGAATTCTCTGCAAAAATTCGATATTATCAATTTTATTTTGATGATACGGAGACCAAGCCAGCAATAGTCAAAAATACTTTGCACTAGAGTCAGGAATAACAATCTTGTCGTAAACAGATTTTGAAGATTGTCAACGTGTCAGACCTTTTAAAAGTATAAGTCACCTAAAACACTTATTGACATTTAACAAGCGATTCAGAGCTTACCAAGAGCGAATAAGTCGCGCTGAACGATATCACAGTCGTTATAACATTCAATCACTCTAAATATATTGTAATCATCAGACGGAACTAGACATAATATTTATGGTCAAGTCATTAATAAATAATAGAAAAAAAGTGGACCAAGAATAGAACCTTGGGGAACACCAGAAGCCAGGCCAAAAGTCTCTTTTGCCATAATAAATGTACTCACCTCTAATTTGATGCAACCTTTTAAGACTCCTTCTTCAATTGATTTTATCCGATTGCCCGAAAGATCGAGAACTTTAAGATTGGCGAGTGCATGTAGTTCTGAGCTCGAAAATATGGGATTTAAACTATCTCCAAGAAGATTGTCGCTCAACAGAAGCTCAGTGAGAGTTTCCTAAATGAATAAGAAATATTTGTAATTATTTAAAGTCTTATATCTAAAAGATTATCATTATAACCAAAGTTCTTAAGCCCATTGTGAGACACCAAATAACATTTTATCCATTTAAAAAAGCTTTCACTTGTTGGGTTCTATTCGTATTTTAAGTTCTACTTTTACCACAAATGTTTTTAAAAATATTTTGTTCACATTGTTTTAACCACTCTATGGGCAGACTGAATTAGAAGATACTAACCTTAAGTCCGAAAAAGGCTTTTTCCGACAATCTTCTTATCGAATTGTGAGAGAAATCTAATTTTTCAATCGGGAGTTTTAGAGTCCCAAAGGCCTGCAATTCAAAATTGAAGTTGTTATAGTATATTTACTGGAATATCATACGACAAAATAATTACGTAAACATAAAAATTTGTAATAATAATACTCTAATATAAAGCATTTAAAATATACAGTACCTGAGCAGGCAAAACTTGCAATCCACTCAATTTTTGAGAGTATGAAATAATAGGAGCCGCATATGGAAGTTGCGGTGCTTCGCCTTGGAATACAACTTGATCACAGTCCATCGCTACAGCACCGAGTTGATCGTCCGGTCCAAAAGGTTCCACATTACATCTTATTATAATTTTAATATTCAAAATAATGTTTTTAACTCAAATGTTACTATACACTAACCGGCATGGAAGCCTTAAAGAAGGACTTAATTCTGAACAAGGTCGCCAAGGGCTGACATTTGTGATGTACATCAGCAATATTATAAGTAAATACAATCGTATTCGATCCATTTTGGAAGTGTTCTGAAAAAAATAAAAATACAATTTATGTTAGAAATTTAAATTATTCCTGTAATTTGATTTTCCGCAAGGCAATTTCTTTGATATCAATTAGATAATGCTATATCCATGCATATTGAAGTTGAAATTACTTGTCCCAGAAAAGTTCAGCATTTAAATGAGATTAGACTAATGAAAAAACATTTGAGCGCATAGGTCTAAGTCCTAATTAGGTAATAAAGGCAGTACGCGAATATCAAATTTATCCTTTAACGTCCATGGCGAAATCAAAGTTGGAAAATTTTTGGAACCTCAAAAATATCTTCAGTTAGGCAAAATAAAAATTCTCGTAAAAAAATAATGCCTATTTAAAAATTTTCAAAAAAATGAAACAAATAATTAAAAACCCCGCTGAATTATCTTGAATGAAAAATGTTTCGCGCGAAGCGATCTCTTCTATAATCATGATTATGTTTTCCAATTAATATAATTTTGTTTACTCTAAAAAAGGGTTTTGTATTCAAAATGTGAGCTATGTTCCCTAAATATCATAGATTCAAATGATAAAATGGCATAATTTTTTATTTTAAAAAGTCTTTATAAAATAATGCTTTTGATTATGTATTTAGGTTGGCACGATAATAAAATCTAACATAAATTGTTCATTGTGTAAAAAAAAATTCATATCTTTAATCTGTTTTCGATACTAAACCTAAAAACATGTTTCCTTTAATCACATAATTATTCTTCTATGATATCAATGACTTTCCTTCCTTTCCTCATATCACCAAACATATCTTCAATGAAATGTGCAAGACCATTAGAATAAATTCAATTGGCCGACAGTTAATGCTCTATAAATGCAAAATAAGAGCACTTCTTATGCATGTTTGGTTTAATTAAACCGCAGAACACCTCTTAGACTCATATTATGAGTATGTAATATGCGATAGCCTCACGTTGCATCTATGCATTGCTGGCGTGCATTTTCCAAGGTTCCTGGAGCGCCAACAATTTTAATGTGAAGCAGTAAACTTGTACAATTTTCGTCTTTACTTTTTTAGCAGAACAAAATTACCTTGTTTAGTTTCTGTAGAAAAATGTTTTTTTTTTTTTATAATTAAGATATACATAACAAATATTTCACTTTCTGTTAAAATGGAGATAGTGCGCGGGTGTTGAATTTTATGCTCACTGCATTGGTGATATTTTTTAGTTCCGCATTACGGTTACAAAAGTAACTTCTTGACCATAATAGTGTGACTATAATTATATGTGAACAATACGACGTTGGTGCTTCGTAACGACAACGTGCGATCTCTTAGCTTTGATGAGAGTTATAAAATCAACCATGTGAAGAAAAAAAATACACAAATTTCCTTTATTTGCTGTGCCCTATTTAATTTTTCTGAAGCGAGAAGGAATTTTCACTTGCCTTTTTGCTTCGCTTGTCTTTTAGCATTTTGAATTCTCCCCCTAGTAACATTTTTTCTGCGTGTTTCACGCCAAATAAAGAATTTTTACTTTCATTATACTCATCTGATGGTCAATTGAATGAATGTGATTTCTCTGGCGATTAGGAATTTTCTTTGCATTTTCATTAAAAAAAAAAAACAACATGCTCTCGTTTAGGTATTCGATTATGCTTAAATAGGAGACTTTACTTTCGGATCGGATTTAAGCCTCTATGATAAGTTTGTACCTGTTTGCTTTACTGAAAAAAAGAATGTCGTGTCCAATTGAATAGGATGAACATTTGTTGCATGCTCCTAAAAGATTCATTATCATAAAATTTCTTTGAAAAGAGAGAGTCTTTAAATTAAATGAACTCTTGTTGGGAACAATTACACAAAAATCTTTACATTAAAATTTTCCATTATAGGGTAAAGCACCCAGTAGTCAGCCTTTTAGTGAGGACTAAAGTTTGATTCAACTGTATTTTAAATACTTAACACTATGAATAAAAACAATCATTATTCTCAGAAAGGTTGTTTGTTAAATGTACTAAAGAAATTAACAAAAAATTATATTTATAATATAATTATATAAAAAATCAACATTAAACAAATTATGGCACTTTTCACCAGTAATGAGCCTCATTTCTCCACAAGTCAGCCATGTCTTACCCTGTAGTCAGCCTCTGATTTATTCTTGCATATTTGGCATACAAATTCTTTATTATATACGGGGTGATTCAGATCAAGGTGCCGCTGGGTATACCACGTGATTCCTTGAGGTGAGCTGATAAAAAAAAATCGTTCCACATACCTAATCGTTTCAGTAATTAATAAGAGATTTTTGTAGTTTTCACTATGTCATTTTCAAATGAGGAATATGCGGATATGCATTTAATTTGTAGGGAAGCTAGAAGAAATGGAGAATTACCCAGAAGGCTGTATCAGGAAAGATTCTCCATTTCTTCTAGCTTGTACTGAATTATTATGCAAAAGTGTTCAGATTTGGATAAATACCTTTGCTCGTAATTATAAAATATCAAAAATACTGAAATTTATTCTTTAATAAACCTTCAATTCCAACTAAGGGCAATTGAGAAATCATAACACAAGTTAGTAAAATAGTTCTAAAATAATGCTTAAATACAAGTTATTAACGGGCCAGTCAATTAATTTTTTGGGTAAATACACTTTATTACCTTTTTTTGGAAATCCGTTGCAGTTAGACGGCTACGGATTTTTGCGGAAGAAAGGCTACATCGGGGGCATTGTTAAACAGTAATAAAATTACATTGAGGTACCAAAAGAAAGATACATATTACAGCTTTCAACTTACCACATAAAACCAAAATAGGGCGATTCACCAGCTAAGAGCAATCATTTCCATCAAAGTCGAAGGGGGGTATGTGGAACGATTTTTTTATCAGCTCACCTCGAGGAATCACTTGGTTTACCCAGTGGCACCTTGATCTGAACCACCCTCTATATTTTCATATAAGTCCCCAGCGAATTCAGTACATTTCAAATGATACCATGCAAGGCAACTGTCACATCCAATATTCGCTAATTTAACCCTAATTAAAAAGCCTTTAAAGTACTATTTTGTGCAACAGAACTAACGGCTGACTACTGGATTGGAAGACCCATTGGTCAGCCCCTGACATGTAATTACATTTGTACGCGGCTGACTACTGGTAAAATACACTTTTACGAAAAAACCAGTAGTCAGCCACTTATGGCTGAGTACTGGATCTACCTTAAAAATTCGAAACCCAGTAGTCGGCCATCTAAATTATAACATATTAAACAAATAAATTGCATTAATAGTTAATTTTATCACAAAATAAACATTGTATTCTAACACAGTATAACAATCCACCACAAATTACAGCAAATACACACAAAAACTTGCCGAAAACTAGAACACATTTCCTTAAGAAAAAAATTGTAACAGCGACGGGTCTAGTCATGTATTTGACAGCAGTGCAAATAAACGAGTGTAGCTCATCAACCTGACGTACTATTGGTTCGTAGGTTTGCGTATTAGTCAATAATTAGACACGGATTCGATTAAACTTTATTTTAAAGGTGTAAACAAATTTCAATACTATTTATATGGAAATAAAGTCTGTAAAGGCTGAGTACTGGTGCGGGGCTGACTACTGGGTGTTTTACCCTATATCGATCCCTCATTTCGGTCGAAATACTTGTCTAGAAATGTACAACGTGACATTATCTTTTAATATAATTATTTTCAGAATTCTTTCGGATTTAATTTCAATAAAAGTGCCGAAACATTTTAAAAGTAAGGTAGTTTTAATTATGTAAATATTTAGTTCAACCTATAAATACGTATGTGCTCGATTATTAAAATCTGTTTATTGTTAAGTAGTAAAGAACTTATGAGGGCCATGTGACCAGCTTAAGTCTTTACTTTGTTTCATTGATACTTAGTATCTTAATACTTGAACCATTACTAAACTGTATATATTTTTTGATTTGTGTCTTATGCAACTTGATACGCTCAGAGAAAAATTATTTAAAATTAATAGGTTTTTAATAGTTTTTTAAATTAATTTTTATCAATACGGTATACTATATACAGGGTGTCCGGTAAGTAGTGCGCCAAAATTAAGGAGATGGTAGCTTGGGTCATGACCTACCAGAATATCAAAATATGACCTAAGTGAAAACCTCACCGTTTTTGGGTTTTTATGAAAAATTAAATTTCAGTTTATTGACTAGTTGGTGCACATAAAAAGACATGTTCTCATTTTTTTTTGTGCTACAATATTCTAGATAATTTGCCCTACCTGGTAAGCATGTCATTTTATATTACTAACACAAGACTGTCGAGAAAAAAAATAATCAAATTTTTTTTTTGCTGTTCAAAATTATTCGACTCTACTTTGACCTTCACTGGTGAAAAAAAAAATGTACTAGGCAGTGATGGGAAAGCAATTCAAAAAATTGCTTAATTAATGTAGATTTCTGAATCACCCATTTTATTCATGAATAAAAAGATATTGTCATGTTCATTTTAAATCAAATTTTTCATAAAAACCCAGATATCTCGAAAACGGTGAGGTTTTCACTAAGGTCATATTTTGATATTCTGGAAGGTCATGACCCAAGCTACTATCGTCTTAATTTTGGCGCACTACTTACCGGACACCCTGTATATTCTATTAAGAGGTAATACAAGTACTATCTTGTGTGCACGAAATCAAGGGTCATTTTTGGAGTTTGTTTTTATGAAAATTGTTTAATATAATGTTTAATCGTCTTTGTGAACATGTCAATATAAGTCTCAAAGTGTGTGGGAGGGGAGGGTATTTATGTTTGATTAGTTGTCTAGATGCATTATCTGTATTTTAAAATAAAAGATTTAGCTGAGATGAGCGTTAATGCATTAAAATAGTGCTTTTTATAATTGCTTTTTCATAACTTTGGGGGATGGCAGAGAGGGGGGAGGGTTTTTGGAAGTTTCGTATTGGTTGAAATTGACTATGTATTGATTATAGATAAAAACCCAAAAAGAATTTCAAAGAAATTTAAAGTCCTTCCTGCCAAAAATTTAGGCCGTAAACCGGCCTTATTGACCTTTCTTTTTTTTCTTTTTCATTATTTTTAAGTAAATGAATTAGTAGGAATACGTCATTATATCTGTTAAGATAGTTGGTATCACATGTTTTTTAAAAGCATTATAAATCAATTTGCACATACGAAATAATAAATATGCGCAAAACAGCATTTGACTATTATTATGTTACTTTTAGGATCGTGTTTTACAAGCTAAACAGGGTTAATGTTTTAGACACTGTTCCTTTATAATTTTGTTATAATATCCCCGGAATAAAACATACATAGAACTAATGCGATATTGTGATGCTTTCAGAAGTTATTTTATTGAAACTATAGATATCATAAATTAATTTGAATTGAAAGCCACACGTTTAGTAAAGTATATTACATATTATAAAATAACACCTGTTTGAAGAATTATAACTTTGTAATTTTAAAGTTTATTTTTAAAGCACATCGAATTTGATTCCTTTCTTGCTAGCAAGAACTTGTTTTGCTAATCCATTTTGGTTTAAAGTGTTGTCACATTAAATTTATATGATACCACATTATGGAACATCATATCGTTTTTGATACAAATCAATGTGGTTTCATATTATTCTGGTAATAGTCAATTCATGTTAACTAGATACCCTGTCGGCTGCATATGAATTATACGTTAATTTATAGGTTCCAATACGCGCTTAAATTTCTGCTACATAAGTATGCTTATATTTTGAATAGGATATTCTATAAAACAAATAACTTAAAATTATATATAATTAATTGTTTTTTATCCTATTGTGGTAGTGGGTGCAATGTGACATATGTTTTTCTAATTATTCATATATGAATTATTATTAACACTTAAACGCTAGACTTTTTATTTTGCGGCTGTGCGTAAACACAAAAAGCTAGGGTCATTTGGACAATATTATGCATAGATGTTTATTTACAAAAGCCAATAATTTATGACACATTAATTTGATAAAAATACCAATGTAGTAAGAGTTTATATTACAGATTGCAAAAATGGAATGCTAGGCGTTTAGCGATAATCAAGAAACGTTGCATAAATACAATTCCGAATATTTAAGTGTTAACTTATGGCACATAAAAATGACCACACGCAAAAACCTTTGATATACCAAGGATGATTTTTCTGAGTGTGAAAAAAAAATATACTTTAATTAATTTTTATCTCTTGTATTGAATATTAAAATTTCTCTTTTAGGTTCGGACTATCACATCATTGAATCGATTGGCACCTCATTTATTAATATCGTTTCAGTAGTTTTGGTCCAACGTGGGAACAAACAAACAGCAAAAAATTCATAAATGTGCGAATAGTTTTCTGTGTCGCAGTCTATTTGCACATATACACGTCATCGATATCTCCATTCTTGACGATCTCACAATTTTCTTTTGGTATCAAGTTAGTAATTGAAGGTAAACATAACAGTAAACGGTGATTGCCTAAAAGTTCGAAGTTGTCACGAGCACACAAGCCGTGCTAAAGGAATTTCGCGCAGAAGTGTGAGTTTACCCACGAATTAAAGCGATTTTGGTTTTATTATAGGAAAAATGGCCGGGGAAATTGTTTGCTTTCTATATTAATGCACCAGGAGTCGTATCTCATTCTTGGTTGGTTGCTTGAGCGTGTTGTCAACACAAACCAGTTTTGCACTCTTTGCAATAAATATTTATATGCAAATCAGCAAGACCTCCCGGTCGATATTTGCCAGGTGTAGTGCAACGTGCGCGCGCATAGGCTTGTGTTGCACAACAAAATATGCTTTCAACTCGATGTTTCAAAATATCAGCCGAATAGTTGCAGCGAAACTCAACTATAAAGAAAAAACATCATTTTAAATTGGCGGTTTGTGACCTATTACCTCACTATTTACTGATTCACCTTCTTTACATTTTTTAGGGATTACGTCACCACGAAGATAAGTCGTCTAGCCGTAACTGTAGCGCGACGAAAATTAAGGAAAAAAAACATAATTAATTAACAGACCTCGAAATTACCCAAAAACAGGAAATATTTTCACGGTTTGGGACCAGTACAGCGATTTCTCTGCAATTTCAATCGTCAAATGGAGCATTAAAGAGTACGCCCCTGAAATATCTAAGAAATAAAGTGTCTGCGTAAAACAAAGGTGGCAACGTGGAGATTTAATCGAATGGAAAATCATTCCTGCGATTGCTGCACTTTTTCCTCGATGGTGGCCGTGAGACTTTTCAGAAATCTGTATTTTGGTCGCATTCAAATGAACTTGTCTTCCTCGGTCTTATGCTGCTGCAAAAACTAAGCCGATTTTGTTTCTTTGGTGAGAAGTTTACCAATTCAAGGCCTTGAACTTGAACAGTTTTCCTGGAGATTTTAAAGCGTATCAATTTAAGGAAACGGCTTTTTTTTAAACTTTTTTTTTTTGACATTTTTTCTTCGTTACGACGACGTAACTGTGCTCCACTAAAATTTAGATTTTTTAACGTTAAATCGATCAAGTTTTGATCAATGATTTCCGTTGTGAAGCTGTTTTATTCAATGTATAATGAAGCTTTGGTAACTATACATAATTTACAATATAATCTGATTTTTTTCTTACAAATCAGGAGTATTTTGATAAACATATGTTTGTATATTATAGCATTTTTCGACAAAATATCCAAACCTAATGAATTAGCTCCAATTCTAGCCGTGATAATTGGGCAATAATTAATGGGAGTGCTTTTTAAGCAAAAATTACAAAACATATGGGTTGATTTTGACGCCAAAAATATGTATACAGAAGTGTTTTCTAAAAGCCTTCTTTTGCAGATCCTAAATACGCATTTTGAACCCACAATTTCAAAAATTGAATTCATTAGGAAAATTATTTGGTTCTAATTTTATACATTAATATTATAAACCTCTTAATGTGTGAGACACATTGAAAGAATTCTGTGCAAAGAAAAACGACAGTTGTGCATGGATTTTTAAAAAGATAAAAGTTATAAATTAAAGTAATCGTGTTTATGTCAAACGTTGGACTTGTACCATTATAAAAATATATTGTTGATTTTGATGGATGATGTTGATACATACACCCGATTATTTTTCAAAGAGTCTTACCCTCAAAACTACTTTTAAGATTTAATTATTAGCAAATTACTAGAATTCTCAATCTAAATTTTAAAAATACAGGTCAATTTAGATATTAACCTATATATTAAAAAATTATTCATGCTTACTAAGAAAAAGAAAAGAGATTGAGAAAGCGCATGCATAACGTTATTTTTGCAACTTTTAACAAAATTTGCAAAATAAACCGGAATATAATTCTCTGTCTGAAATCATCTTAAATCATTGAACCAAAAATGCCCACAGGTAAACAGCAATTTAAGCAACAATTAACAAAAATAACAAACAATTATGGCCAGTGAACATGTAACTATTTTGTCACTCAAATTTTACGCTTCGCTTGATTTCTTTAGGCAACCAGAAACTCTTCTGAAGTTCCGGTCGAAGAACCTCCATGAAAAATGAAAACTAGTTTTCCGTTGAATAAATGCGTGTAGGCTTCTTTAACTTGTATAACTTCTATAATTGCTTTGAAAGAATAGCTCCCAGATGTATATTTTTCTTCTGTGTACAGAGGGAGTTTATTAAACTGGCTGTGACTGGCATTCAATTAAAGTTCTTGGGATAGGTCAAGAGAAAGTAAATCACTAAACGCTCTTACAAAAGAACTTTTTTCAAAATTATTCTTGAAAAAGGTTTAACAATTAAGTTGTTCCATGAAACTTATGTTTTCAATTTTAATGTTATTCTTTATAAGGTGTATTCAAGATTTTATTTAAACCTTTGATAGGGTTAACGATACTACCCTTTTGAAAAAGTTAATAATTTCTCATATTTTATTATAGGGTGTTCTTTGGAAGCTATTAATGCGCAATTGTCATTTAAATTTTGTAAATTTGTAGGTACTTACTTATAGCATATGTTTGTTCATAAGTTTAAGTGTGTTTTAAAAACTATAAATTAACCTTTGCTTCATAACAAGTAAGGCCTTAGGCCTTAGATTTGGTCTGCAAAATGCCGAATTGCTAAAAATCGGTATATTTAGCACTCTCTTAAGTCCCATAAATCGGTTACTTTTGTTCTGATTTTGTCCTCAGACAACACGAAGCCTTCTAGGGCACTGGAAAAGACATTAAAATTGTAAAAAGGAGTTACCTACACTTGTAAACAAATTATAAGCAGCAATTTTTCTGAGGATGTTATTCGTCTACCAAAGCTATGTCTATGGCGGAAGCTCATCCGCTTTAGTGTACGAGTAACATCCTCAGAAAAATCTTTGTTTATAATTTTTCTACAAGTGTAATTCCTGTTTATATATAAAAACAAGGAAATAATCTTTATTTTATGGTACACCAGTTTTATCGGTTTTCATTTCTGTGGTCAATTTAATACTGACTTGTCCTCTATTTCCTCTTCGGGTTTAGACGACAGGGTACAAACCTTAGATCATAGAAAACAGGATTGGCTTAGTCGGTTTAGTTGAAGCAATTTTGTGAAGTAGTAGTAGCCTTTTCTTTTGTAGTTGTACGTCCATTACAGAAGGATATTTTCATCAAGATATAAATGGGGCACTTAGTGCAAAGTAGAAACAAGTCTACTGTAGCCTCCAAAGGAAAGCAATTTTTCACGCGACACTCTTGTTTAGGCTCTGGTGCGATTTGACATCACTCGAAAAATTAATTGAAAATCTGTTTTTTTTTTTAATATGGCTAGCCTACTTCAATCATGTTCCCCACGAGAGCTTATTTTGAGGGAAAAATGCTTCAATCACGTGCACGGATATCCTCTCCTTTCTCTCTATTATCTAAGGTACAAACACAGGCATATATAAAGATGGACTCTTTAATCTCCTATCTCATGCTTCCGCCAATTTGACAATCGTTCTGTTTCAGTGGGACGAGAGACGATGTATAAAATTTGCACCATACACTATATTTTCGTATTGCAAGGATATTACTTATTAGGGTAGTAGTCTTAAATTATACTTATTAGATAATGTATTAACAAAAAGTAGATAACATTTAGTAGGTCCACGAATGCCACGGTTTTCTTTGAAATAACGGGTAGAAAGAAGGGATTAACATAGCCTTAAAAACAGTCAGTTGGTTGTTTCTGTTAAATTTTCAGGGTAGGATTTTAAAAAACATTATTTTACAAGTGTACTTCTTCATAAATAAAAAGTTGTTTTAAGGACCAAAAGTGAAAAATTAGCAACAATTCATCACAATTTCGGAACTCATGTTATGGCAGTCACTGCCAGAGTGCAAAAGAGAGAGAACAAAAATCGCCGATATATTATAATAATCTGATTAGTTTCGTGAAATTGTTAGCAGGTGCAAAACAAATCAATGTCCGTGGTCCACGCCGGGTGGAAAGTGTTATGTTGCAGCAAAAATTTAATACTGCCAATCCCCAATGTGTTTTTACCTAGAAATCAATACTATACATATATGGGACGTTCCACGTCAAACGGATCAAAGCTGTGCCCAAAATTCAGCTTGATTAATTAAAACGTATAATAGCTCAAAAGACTCGTTATTGAATCCTCTTTTCAATAACGTGTGGCTAAATGTGGAAATTCAAGATGGCGGACTTAATATGGCGGCTAAAAGTTGGCCAAAAATCGGATGGTCGGACTAAAAGTGTTGCAAAAAAAAAAATGGTTTGGTGGATATAATCGGATATAGGCTTAAAATATTCCTTATATATGTAGCTTTAAAGTTGCCATAGTAGGATTACCAAATCCAACATGGCGGGTCCGAAATGGCGACGAAACTAAGAAGTATCGTCGATGTACTCAAGAATCATTGATCGCACGCACGTTTTTAACATAAAAACATTATTACATGAACTTAAAATACTCCTCTTCCGTCAAACATTTAAAACCGAAATGTTAATCCTGCCAAATTCAAAATAGCGGACCCAAAAGGGTGGAAAATCTGCGAAAATCACCAAATAGTGCAGAAATCATTTGTCCTATTAACGTTTTTGACCCGAAATATTTCTATATGAACTTCAATTACTTGTATTCCATGTCGCAATTTAGTTTGGGTTAGTAACTTTACTAATTAGAAAATGATACAAATTTGAGGGAAACTTTATCAAAATGGAAGTCGAAGGGAGCTGTATTGCTTGCTTTCCGAAGCATTCTGGTGAAAAAATGATCAAATTAATCCGATGACTTTCGAGGCGGAAGGTGGGAAAAGATCTGACGTTACGAGGGTTGGTATTGAAGGATATACTATGTAGGAACTCAGGACAGCCAATTAAACCATTTAGAAGTTGATGAGCGGAAATAATATCAGCAATATTATGATGGAGGGTGAGAGGCTGGAGATTTATAAATTGTAAACGACTTTCGTAGGGAGGAAGGTTGAGGTCCCAAAGAAGGTCACGTAGCGCAAAGCGGGTGATTCTGCGCTGAACAGATTCGATCCTGTTGATGGGGGGCCTCGGTTGGTAACGCAACGCGGTGACTGCGACCTAGTAGGGCGCTAGAGGTTTTGGGTTCGATTCCTACGAGAAACCCTGGTCACAAAAAGTAGTATCACAATGGGTCAAAAACGTTAATAGGACAAATGATTTCTGCACTATTTGGTGATTTTCGCAGATTTTCCACCCTTTTGGGTCCGCTATTTTGAATTTAGCAGGGTTAACATTTCAGTTTTAAATGTTTGACGGAAGAGGAGTATTTTAAGTTCATGTAATAATGTTTTTATGTTAAAAACGTGCGTGCGATCAATGATTCTTGAGTACATCGACGATACTTCTTAGTTTCGTCGCCATTTCGGACCCGCCATGTTGGATTTGGTAATCCTACTATGGCAACTTTAAAGCTACATATATAAGGAATATTTTAAGCCTATATCCGATTATATCCACCAAACCATTTTTTTTTTGCAACACTTTTAGTCCGACCATCCGATTTTTGGCCAACTTTTAGCCGCCATATTAAGTCCGCCATCTTGAATTTCCACATTTAGCCACACGTTATTGAAAAGAGGATTCAATAACGAGTCTTTTGAGCTATTATACGTTTTAATTAATCAAGCTAAATTTTGGGCACAGCTTTGATCCGTTTGACGTGGAACGTCCCATATATAAAAAATTTTAAACAGATGGATTTTATTTCCAATAACTAAAATAAAGATTAAAGGACCTATACGAGTTTCTTGTGAAGTGCTAACATTAAAATTGATTTATTATTATATGTCACGTTGCCGTCCAGTCCTCCGAATGACTATTTCCTTTAATGTCCATTTTCCCGAATGATCATTTACCCGAACGTCCACGCGCCCGAAATATTTCCCCGAAAATTCATTGTTTCCATACTTTTAGTGGTTAATTACACTTTTATAATATACATTCTGTTTATTACTCTTCTTTTTACATAATTATATAAAATTTTACAAAACGATGGTTTCGCCAATAGCTTTCAGATAATTTATCATTTCATAAGTATCATGCATTTGCAATATTCGTCTATTTACTGAAGATTTTCCTTATACAAACTGTCTATTAAATATATATTATTTTCGGGCGCTTGGACGTTCGGTTAAATGGACATCCAGGGAAATAGTCGTTCGGTTAAATGGTCATTTGGGGAAATGGACGTTTGGGCAAATGGTCGTTCGGGTAAATGGACGTTCGCGGAATGGACGGTAATCATTATGTTAAATTGGAAGAATATTTGGGAAGTATTAACTTTGTTATGCAAATGAGATTTTATTGAGGATATTTCGAAATGTCGATTTGATGGCTTTATGAACCAATTAAAGTTAAATTTCCTCATACAAGAAAAAATGCGAAATGTTAATGTAAGCATAAACATTTTTAACATTTTTCGGTATCCGCTCTTAATATAACAAAAAATTTCATTTGCATTTGATCATAACTTAATTCCACTCATAAAAATAGTATTTAGTATTTTCTAGCCGGTACTTGTTACGCGGAATGGCAAGGTGCTCGCAATGTGCCAGATAGGCTGCTATTCGCCTTGAGAGTTGAGTCACCCAACTTTTGGAGCACTCAAATTCAATTTGGGTTCGTGCTTACCTTTTTGGAGCACGAAGTTAGGCGTACCTACCAATCTTATTTATATGAGCGTCGTAAGGTCGAAACCGGTAGAACGAAATACAGGCATAAATTTATCCGCGCATAGCGGAATGTAAATTAACCAGATCGGATGATTGCAGTCGCGGAGAGCACCCAGGTACAGGTATCGAAGGTAGAGAAACCAATTGGAAATAACAATTCAATATTGAGTCCAATACAAGTGCTGAGATTTTTATCTGTATATGAGCCGAAGCTTTGAGGTCGTCTTCCTCTTTATTTTTTCTTTTACTCCATCAGAGTGCTTTACACTCCGGAGTAAATCATATTACGAATTGACCTGGTCACCTTTGGGATGCAGATCACCTTGATAGTGAGTTTCCGGTCAATGATTTTAACTGAAATTTTGATTTTATCGTAACAAAAGTGTCTGGGAATTTTTCCACGAAATACATTGTCTAAAATAGTTAATATCCAGGAAATGAAGTGCCCTAAATTAGTAATGAAAAAAAAAACAAAACGTGCATAATTCGTATGAGAAATTTGCCAATTTTTTATTTTAATGGTTTTACCTATTTTGGGAAATTTTCTTTTCTTTTATTATTGTAGCGGTTTGTACCCACGCTTGCAGAGGAAATTCGTTGTCGATCTGGACATCACGTCACGGCGTGAGTAAACAGCTAAACATCTCACTTAACCGGTTCCTTTCGAATGGAGGTAGAATAGAATAGATTTTTTTTAAATCTCTCTTGTTCTGATAAAACGTGTGGCTGGACGTTTCCATAAAGAAGTGATTTGATGATACTTCAGGCAAAAAGAGGTTAGGTTGTTATATTATAAACTAGGCTTTTTTTCTTCTCCGCATTACGTAATTCGATGTCTTTTCCAGGAATTTTGGAACGCTAAGAAAGTGAAGATGAGTTTTTTGTCCATGAAATTTACATTTTTGGGACTTGTTAATAGAAGGTCGTATCACCACGCTTAAATGCTACTTTTTGGTCTAGTTGATTTATTTTTAAGTCTAAAGCGAAGTAGAAACTTTTTTCAGAGCAAAAAAAAAAGTTTTTAGCTGTATCGCATAGCTAGCGGAATTCAATTGGATAGCCCATTTTAAGATGTCCACTTAGGGACTTTATGCACTGGCAGCACCAAAATAAACAACAGCTCTTTATTTATGGTTCTGTCTATTCGAATACTTTTTAACAATTTCCTAAGTGGTAGTTTTAAGATATATTTATTTATAAGTCCTCGTGATTTAATTCAAGAAGTGCCTAAGTCCCATGTCCCATAGTTTCAATACCAAGGCTGCTTAGTTACAAAGCTTCAAGATTAGTTGATCCGAGTTAATATTTTTCTATCAGAAAACGTAAGTCCAACTCCCAGTTTATTAAAATCACTAAGTACAACTTAAAATCCCTAAGTCCAGTGAAAAAATCCCTAAGTCCATGATTTTGTGACCCAAGTCCAAAAAACTTTTTTCGATTTTCTTAAACAAAATTAAAAAATTCGTATTTTGTATAAGATTATACAAAATAAGACCTTAAAAAAACATTTTGCTGTCACCGAATATTTTTAATTCCTTATTTTATTATTTCAAAAGCCATATTAAAAACTATCTTTGCACTTTCTCAAAAGTGTATATACCGACTTAGGGACATCTTGAAATGGGCCATCCATTTTGTTCGGATCGTAGGAAATTTTAAACAAGCAGGCACCGTCCGCGTTCTTTTCAAAAGTAACAAACCTCTTTTAAATTTCCTACATTCCGGAAAATTTAATCCCGACTGGTTTTATGATACAGGTGAATGAATTTCTAAACCCCTGCGACATTTATACCCTACTTTGTATATATTTTATAACTTCTATTTCGGGAAAGATTTATCAATTCAAAAATTCCTCTATAAATACAACTCCATAGTACATCAATAATTGTGAGCTCAAAAAGCTATTTCATACTCATTGTGATGTAATTTAGGTTAAATATGTGCAATTACGGAATATAAAAGCAGTTTAACAAATTATCACGTCATTTTTGCTATCTAGACGCATATCAAAGACTGAATGGCATAACTCGCTTTTAATGGCTAAACGTTTCATGTTTTTCAAAAGCTGGTCCCATTCAGATGTTATTTAACTTGGTAAGACTTGGAAAAATTGCAAAGCTACCAATTATTGCTTATTGCAATCAAAACATAACTTTTGATAAACAGAGATCAAAGATTATAAAGAATTCTTTTATTAAGCTGTACATTTGTTTGTGTATTATGAAAGAGAATATTAAAGCAGGCACGATTAATTAGGAAAGATGAACTTAATTACTGAAAGAAAAGAGTAGTAACTACGAAAAATACCAAGAAATGTAGTTGCATTTAAAAAAAAATTAAACTTTCTAATATATTTATTTTATTTCCTGAAATACTCTACTCAGGGCGCATTTCCAGCTTCATTGTTTTTAAAGCGAGTTGTGTACATTTTACAACGTACGAAAATTACCAAGAATTTGTAATTTGAATGATGTCCTAGTAAAAAAGCGCACTAGTGATGGTGTTATTGCATTATTTCCTCATTCGAGAAGTTAATCTTGAAGTTTTTACAGTCCTTTTACAATTACTACGTTTTAAAGTTAAAAGGGAATGAAACATTTTATATTTCCACTCATTTGCCTAATAATGTATATACAGAAATGTAACATAAAAATAGCAGTCCGGAATTTTCAATTGTTATTGCTATGAATATTTTTAATTAACTACAGCTTTGCAGAAAATACTTTATTTCATTATTTTTTTATACACTCTAAGGCCGTTTTCGAATTCACATGCACTTGCACTATTCCCTAACCATTTTTATAGCCGTATTCTGGCATTGTGACCGGTCACAAGTCACAAGCTCTTGTGATGTTTGACTATGATAGGTGATGTGTGCGGTATTCTGAGTTAGGAAAATCACAATATATTTACCTCAGTGTCCTGTGACTTCCAATTCAGAATACCAAAAAGTCACAAATAGTGATTCACCACACCCTTGTGATTCTCTTGTGACTTATGACTGGTCACTGACGGTTGCTAGAATAGGACTGTTAGTCTATTCTTCAGTTTTTAGCTTCTCGTTTATACCTAGTTAGTCTAGTTTTCTGTTTTTTTTTATTTACATGTAATAATTTAACATTCATTTAATTTTAAATATAGTGTACGTTACGACGTTAAAACTTTTGTACAGCCTTATTATACATACTTAGGCCGTTTTCGAATTCACATGCACTTGCACTATTCCCTAACCATTTTTAGTGTACTTTGGAGAACACTTCAAATTCGACAGTTAAAATAGTGCAATTGCATAGCAAACTATGTGTATTTTCGATCGCCCTACGCACTATTCGGAGTTTTTAGGAGAACTTTTAGTGAGGAAAATAGATTTAAGTGCAAGTGCATGTGAAGTCGAAAACGGCCTAAGCAATTATAAACATCGGTGAAACTATAGTTCAATATTTGTGCCGAGTCACACTTATGGATGGTGAATTAGGTGCTTTTACAACAAAGAATATTTCCTCGTTTCTCTGCTTTTTTTCATTTAATTTTGCGGAGCGGTAGCTCCATTTAGGAAAATTTAAATTAATCGCAATTTTAATGAAATATTCCAAGCTACTCGGTTTGAGTACACTTCCGTATAAATGTTCCCTAAATAAGTAGTAATTTTGCAGCATATAGGAGTAATATTACAATGCAGATATTCCAATACTATATATAAATAATACTATGCATATACAGTGAGGAACAAAACTGTAACAGAATGTGGTATGATTGAATAAAATGCTTATATATTTTAAAAGTAAATAAACTTCTTTCTTATTGCTTTCACTTATTCGCTTGATTACACTTCAAGAAACTAAAATAACTTAACTTCATTGAATATGTGATATTTGAATTTGAAAGTTAAATAATAGTTCTTTATTAAGTGTATTGTTACAATTTTACACTCTAAAGATGGGACCTATTATTCTTAGACAAACAGCGTGATAACACACTTGAATGAAAATTTACATTTCCTAATCAATCATTGAATGCTTTCTGGTGTGGTAACAATTGCTTGGATATTTAAGAATCTAAAAATAAAAAACATAAGGGCAACAGTTAAATACTCAGTGATAAGCTGTTTAAAAAACGTTGAATAATTAAAAAAATTCAAATAAGCTTAAAATTAGTCACCAAACTATTAAGAGAATTAAATATTCTTATGGAATTGTATCCAGCAATACATCTGGATGAAGACTATGTATACTCTCAAATCGAGAAATTCGTTCATTTGCTCGAATTCTAATTCAAATCATTTGATCGAATGCTACGTGAACAGTACGACGAACCTTAAAAAGATTTGAGATGAAGCCAGTGGACAGGAAGAAGAAGCCAACTATTTCGTTAAAAACTCTATCAGTTCGTAAAGAATTTGCATGTAAATTTAAACACAGGACTAGTGAAGACTGGAAGCAGGTAAAATTACTAAATCTGATTATTTACTTCTATATTTATCGGTTTTCCTAGATTATTTGGTGTGATGAGACCAAAATTAACTGGTTTTAATTAAATGGCAACATCTGGTTTTGGGCTAGAAATCCTGAGGAATATCACCCTAATAAAGTTAAAGAAACCATAAAGCATAGTGGCACTAACATATTGATATGGAACTGGATAACAATGACTGGAGGCAGACTTTCGGTCAAAATTGAGGGGATAATGAAAAACGAGCAGTATTTAGATATTCTCCAGCAGAACATAACGGAAATTATCCATCAAGCAAAAATTAAGGAAAAAAAAGTGTATTTTTCTAACAAGACAGAGTTCCGAACACGCCGCAATTGTAATAAAAATTTGGCTAACAAATTAAGAAACTGCTCACTAATATGCCAGCTCAAAGCCCGGATGTAAATCCGATAGAAAATTTGTGGGCTTAAATGAAAAAAGGCTGGAAAATTATAATGAGCGTCTTAAAGTTTTGGAAAGGATGTGTTTAGTATAGTATTACTCCACAAATAATGGAGAATTCATACCACAGTATATTCACAAGGATATCAAAGTTTGAAAAATCCGAAGAATATTGGATTGATTACTAAATTATTAACCAAGAATTCGAGGTGCAAAAGTGTAACATTGCAATTAATAGAGAAATGAATAGTTCTCTCTATCACAAATTCAATTAGTTATTTTAGTTTCTTGAAGTGTAATAAAGCGAATAAGTAAATAAAATATACGAAGAAAGTTTTTTTATTTTTAAAATATATGAGCATTTTATTCAACAATACCACATTCCGTTACAGTTTTGCTCCTCATTGTAAGTATTTTTAATCTTTCGCTGTGAAAATTTACTCTATAAAATTCCTTTACTCAATCGAGCAGTATTTTTACAAATACTGAATACAAATCTTTTGGTGAATGCATTCAATAATAGCAATTTTAAACATTTCTATATCATTATTATACTTTGTTGTAAATTTGAAAAGTTTAACGTTGGCAAAATTTGGCCTACGTTTATCGTTGTAAAATGCCTGAATTATTTTTTAGTGTGTAATGTTTTTTTCTTAAAAATATATAATGTTGTCAGTTGTTAATATTTTTTTCTACTGTATACTGTAGAAAGACATACGTCCCAGATATTTTCAGATTTTTTTGCTATTATCTTACGATCTATATGTACGATTTTAATAACATTTTTGAAAATGTTATTCATTCAGTTTTTATTATAGATATACATTTTGTGCCAGTTTGTAATCGTACCACATATCAGCTCTTAATGTCAAATGATCCTTGAAAACACATACTGTAACAGATATTCAGACACCTATCTTGTTCCACAAGTGTTCTGATACTTGGCATAAAAAGCAATAAAAGTGTATTTATATCAAAATTTATGAGCCTGCATAGAAAAATATAAAACTGCCCACTTCTACTGCCAATTCAGTTCAAGATTATCAAATTGTGGAAATTTCATTTTTTATTAGTTTTGAATATAAAGAATTCGAGGGCTCATCATTTTGCTTAGAGTTGCAAAATTCGAAGGTTCACATATTGATATTGTAATGTTTTTCATTTCACCGCACATACTGTGACCTTCGGCTTCAAATTAAAGCAGCTAGTTTGAAGGGTGATGTTGCGCACTTTCTAACAGCAGCTATAAATCATATATGTGGGAACAGTTATACTTTTTTTTGTTATCAAAGAAGAAACTCAACAGCTGGCATCGGGCTCACGGCCATAAAAATGCTCGAAATGTTTTGAAAAGCTCTAGTGTTAGGACCAAATTGCATTTTTTGCATAAATTGTTCACACTTTCATCCGAATTTAACCGGAATGAGGGTTTCAAATCTCTAATTTAATTTCTCTTGAGAGTTTTCGTTTACTAATCAACAAACTATTTTGCAGTTGCGAAAATTCTACGCAAGTCAAATACAACCAGAGATCGTAAGAAGGCTACGCAAACATGTCCTGGAATGGAACGTTGGTAATAAAGTACTCTGATGCAGTCAAACGCCAGTGCCCCTATTTAATGGTTCAGTAATTGCCCATCATTCACGAGATCGTACAAAAACTCAACACTTCAACTGTCGGAGGAAAGATGGTGCGCTAAGCAACAATCGGACGCGCTTTTTCATGCGGTTTCCTTCGTGTTTCATTTAAATCGCCATTGAGAAATCTATCTATCAACCTATTCTCTGAGATGAGAGCTCCACGAGACCGAACCAAAGATATTATTGGGTCGCACCAGTGCAGCACAACAAAACGGACCGTCGATGAAACGTGCCCTTGAAAACAGCTTTGGCTAGAGGACATGAATGTAATTTTATAAATTAGCGGTTATTGATTGCGTTCTATAATGCAAACCGGTTTCAGCCTACCTTAGTCCGATAAATTCCTTTTTGGACCCGAGAGATGGTTGGTTGCGTTCGATGCGGCGGCGCAGCAAGACGGATGCAGCCTTTGACCTTTTCCTAATAGACACTGTAAAACCACTTTAATTCGTGACTTTTCTCAAAAAGCACTAATAAGAAGCTCCCTATTTTTCGAGATAGCCACTAAATTTACTAAATATCTTACGATTTATTATATAGATATTTATCGAATCAACGGTTCACTTTCGTATGCATGATCGCGAAATAAAAACGCCCTAAAAACGCACAAATCAGCACTCTTTTTTAAGACTCACTAAAAATAATATCTTTTGTATCTTTTGTCGTATTTCGATTCCGCGGCAGCGAGTTGGATTGGCTTTATTCGACGATCTCTTGAAAACTGACAAGAAACCGTTCGCCGACGTTGTAACTGGCCGCGAGTTTTGGTACTCGGGTGGAACGGAGCTCTAGACTTTTAACAGCGGTAAGGAGGGAAACCTGGCTTACTTCTTTCAAGAAATCGCCTCTTCTTGCCTCTTTCTAATTCTTGGTATATAAAAACTTAGCCAACTGACTCTTGGAGTCTTGGTGCACTGATGCTGCTGCTGCTGAGCATGAATGGCTGCTACCATCGCAGACACAAGAGCGAGTTTCGGCCAGGTTCGTCGCCTAAGTCTTTCGTTTTCAAGTGTAGGGTGTGGAGGAGAAAACCACTTTTCAGTACGGCGGCGGCGCATTTTTTGCTGCCGTTCATGCTCAGACACGTACAGCTGTAGGTCAAGAAGCTTGCGGCATGTATGCAACATTAAGATATTGCCTTTATCCCGACGACGACCTGTAGAAGATACTTCTTCATTTCGATTTTATCACTCTGTTAAAACTTCGGAATGGTGCCGCACTATAGGAAAGTGCATATACACCCTGTCTGACTTTTACGTTGATAATTTAAAAGATGGCACCTCCGACATTATTCGTTATTTTGTTTGAAGAACAATGAGAAATGTGCCCGAAGTTCAGATGCAGAAGGACCATCGTTTTCAAGACAATGATCTTATGAGTCTTATGAATATGCGATGCAAATGGGAGCACAGATGCCGCAGTGTTCGATGAAAGAAAGTAACAATAGGCATCCGGCGCTAATGAAGGCGTAAATAATTTCTTCTTAATTAATGCCTCTGAGAAGCATGGAGATTTTGAAATGCCTTGATTTGTTTCCAATTTGCATTTCCCTCGCGAATTTTGTTTGAATTCAAAATGGCTTTTTTGTTTTGTTTTTGGTTATTGGTTGTTTGTTGTATAGTCGTTGCAAAAGTGACTCAGGTATAACGAGGCAGAGCAGGCCGTAAATAACAAACTTATGCCAGTGTCCTTTTCCAATTTCGATTTCATTTTATGCATACATTAGAGAGGTTACCGCATATGTGCTTGATAACGATCTGTTTATGTGATATAATTCACAGCAAATTGAAATCGATTATGCACCGTGACACTTTGGAGGCTCGCTTAGCATTGGAATGTGTGTCTGCCACCGAATTGATTCAGGCCAGATTATCTACATACGTCATTGGCATTTTTGTACGCCGGCAAATGCATTAGGAGTTCGCAATTTCTTTAAAAATGTGGTCAAAGGGAAATTTGTTATAGAAAAATGTCTAAAAAGGAGAAAGTAATTAGGCAGCTTTCGTTCATAATTCATAATAGCAGTATTAAAGTTGAAAAAACTCCAATTTTAACTGCCACATGTTCAAATCGAGTTCATATAAGAGCCGTTTATTTTGAAAGTGGCCCAAGTCCAAATGATTATAAAGACTATTTTACTTTACAAGAATATAGAAAATTAGTCTTTATGATCATCAGGACTTGGGCTACTTTCCAAATAAATAGCTCGTATAGTTCTGAACCAAAATTTAACTGGATTGATAATTTTGAATTTTTTTTATAAATTTAAAATTTTTGCTATACAAAAAGAAACATAATCTACTCTAAGAAATTAAAATTAGGCGATCTTTTGAATGAATTCAATTAAAGCAAAACTGCTGTTGTATATATATATGCATAAACAATTAAAACAAGAATTTTATAAATATACAGTTGAGTAGTTGTAGTAAGAAACGAATTACTATTACAAATGAACGGAATTTCTCCAAAATAGATAAAGAAAGTTTGAACAACTGAATCTAATCAGCTTCCGTAGTTCACTGGGTAACTTGTTGGACTATTACTCCAAAAGCCCAAGTTTAAAAGCCACTTGGTGCTGACCCTAATGTTGTATTGCATACTTTTGGAGTGTCTTAACAATTTCAATTTTATGAATTCTTTTTAGATCAATATAACAATAACACAGCTATGCAGCAAAAATGTTTGCGAATCTAGAAACGAAGCGATAATTTCTTATCACGTAAAGTTTTTAACAAAAATGGAGTATAAAAAGCGATATTATGAAATTTTTTAAAAAATAACCGAATTTAGTAACAAATGAAAATGTGGTCTCGAAGCTTATGCTAGGCCTCAAAATCAGTCATATTTTAAAAATGTTTTACAAGGTGATCAAATAATTTTATTGTTTTAAATTTTTAACATAACTTTATTTACACTTTTCTAAAGTATTAAAAAAAAATTTTTTTTTCCTTCCAAAATGGCGGCTCAGGATAATTTTTTGTCTGTCGTCTCCGACGCGAGGTCCAAAAGTGCTCCACTTGTCACACATTAACCATTGATCGGAAACAGACAAATTAAATTTTTTTTTTTCGACATATTTGACCCCCAAAAAGTTCTTTATTAACGCGAAATATCTGAAATTTTAGGTTTATCCTTCCGATAATAATGTAGAGAAAAACCTCTCAACATTTCAGGCAAATCGGTCAATAAAATTTTGAGTTACGACGCGAGCAGTTTTTAAAAATATTTATAAAATTTTAATTATCGTGTGCGCCTATTTTGGAAGGAAAAAAAAGTTTTTTTTGTTTATATTTTAGAAAAGTTAAATAAAGTTATGTTAAAAATTTAAAACAATAAAATTATTTTATAACCTTCTAAAACATTTTTAAAATATGACTCTCAAAATCAGTCGTTTACATGGACTTAAGTTAATTTTTATCATAAATTACTTTTTTTTTCATAAAAATAATAAGATACTGGAGAAATTTTTTATGTTGAAATTTGGTGATATTTTTCTCAAAAAGAATTAATTTTACGAATAAATTTCAGAATTTTTCGGGATATTTTAGGATTTCTCAAAAATTGGCCAAATAAAAAAAAAAAAGAAAAAAATCGAAAAAATTCGGTCAAAATTCACACGTATTCTTTGGCTCATTTCAAGCATTTTATGGTCTACAAATCTTTTTGTAAAGTTGATCTTTTTCGTGTAAATCGCGAAGTTTTTTATTACATTGCTGTACAAAATGGCTATTTCGCAAAAAACCAAAGCAAAAAAAATGTTCAAAACCATGGTGTAGACATTCGGACCGCGATTTCTGGTAGTTATATGATCGTTCAATAGTAGCAACGTTAAGATAATCGACTTTTAAAAGAAAAAATACCAAATAAAATCAGCATTTTTTTTAAAAAGCCCATTTTTGAAGCTTTTATGCAAAACAAATGCTAGATTCTGAAAGAGTATCCCCAAAAACCCATTATATACGAATTTGGAAGAAAATCGTCCCAATTTTCTATTCGAATTGTACAATTGAGCTTGCGTGCACAAAATCCTCGTTTTGCGCATTAATGGGTTAATATACTTTACCCGCTTTTTAATAATATAAAAGGAAAATTTTGTGACAAAGCCAATTGCAGTAAATGTAAAAAAATGCGTTACGTAAAAATTTATTTTCTACTCATAATGGCTTCAACTTCTCACAGTAGTTGTGACTTCGATTCAGATGATATTTTGAAAGATCTAAATTTTTCAACTTAAATAAGAATTTTCACATGAGACAAAAGTAGTCGGAAGTTAAAAATCATTACAATTGCTTCATTACAATTTCCATTGCAATGGGAAATGGTAATGAAAGCTTCATTAGTAATTAATTACAATTAAGTAGTTGAACCAGCATTACTATTACCATTACATTTACATTTGCACTAATGGTAATAGTAAATAAAATAAAAAAAACCAATTAGTAGTAAGGGAATTAATTATTTTACAAGTCTAATGTCCCAAAAAGTGGTCAAAAATTGAACTGATAGGATAGGATAGGTAACCGTGGTGTTCATATATATGTCCGAAACTGAAGTTAAGTATTAAATGTTAAATTATTATCTTTCGAATAAAACTAAATTCATAACCACTTACTCAAGTTTCCTGTGTTTTATTTAAGTTCAAAACCCGGACGCGCTTCAAAAACACAACTTAGAAATTACCTGAAAGAAATTCCTCTGGCCAGTGTGATTTGAACATATAATACTGTTGAAAATTATACGATCAAGCTCTGATTTTAATTGAAGATGCACGGACCGGAGGTGACTAACCCATAAAAAAAATATATTTTTTTAGCGTTTAATAATCTATATGCATTATTCTTTCATTTTTTTCTGGTAAATAAGTATCCTATAAACTTTTTGTTTCAATTAGTCCTCCTCAAGGTTAGTTTCCCTTGTTGTGCCAAACGTGACTAATTTACTTATGTAGTTACATTTGCATCTCAGTTGTGAGTAGTATTTGTTATCTTTCGGTACTTTCAGTGCAATTATTATAATTAAAGAATTATGAATAGTGTTCCAGGAAGTGATTTTTCATCTTATAATAGTGATGCAGATCCAGAATTTGTTCCTGACATATTTAGTAATAATAGTGAGCTTATAATAAGAATTATTTAAAGCCTTCTAATATATAATAACTTTAAATAAAAATATATTAATGCATTCTACGCAGGGTTTTATTATTTCAGAAGATGATGAAAGTTCAGACAAAACTAAAAAAGGCAGAAAAAGAAGAAAAGGATATTAATAAAAATAAAAAAGTCATCCGAAAGCGAAGACGGGATGCCGGAGAAACCTACGACGACGAAGAATAAAGTGTAACTTGTTTTTATAATAAAAAAATATTTTTATCTTGGACTGTAAAACTCTGTACATATTTAATTATTGAAACTATTCCTACGTTTTTTTTTTTTCTTCAGAATTTAGCTGTTTTAGCTTATTTTAAATAGACTTTATATTATAAGAAAATAAATATCTATATGACTTTGAAGTGTGTTTTCTTATTTCCTTTCATACACATAATAGAAATTACTACGCGTTATAACGTATTAGCTTTTGTTTATTTTATGTTGCAGCAAAGGTGACTACAGTACTTTGTAGTTATTTTCTCTTTAAAGAAAAACTGCATTAAATAATTAATTTTAAAATTAAAATAAATTTTTCCATTCCTTCAAATATTGATTGTTAAAATTGTTAAATTCTACTGCATCATTTTTAAAATAAGCTTTGAACTTTGGAGTTTAGTTATCAATTATACTCTTACTTGCTTAATCCATTACACTGTTGTACACCGAGTTTTACCTAAGGTCGAGACTAAGCAGAATGGATTCATTGTATTGAAATATGACATTTTGCCAAGTTTCATGCAAATTCATAAAAAAATTAAAAAGTTATTAATGTTTAAAGTTTTAAAAGAGACGAAAAAAATATTGTCCAATTTACTTGGTTTTTGGTATACGAGTTGAGAATAATTAATTAAAACTGTTTACATTGTCAACAATTTTTTATAATAATTAATTATATAAGTTTTTTACACGAAAATTTTTCGAAAAATGAAAAGAAAAGTTATAAATCGGCTCATTAAGCAGAATGTTTGTCGAACAAAAAATTTTTTTATGCACATCATACATTTCTATGATCAGCTAGAAATTCTGCATACACTCATAAAAAAAATATCTAATTTTCAATATTAACAATTTTTTATTAATAACTTTTTAATTTTTTTATAGAATTGTTAAATATTTCGGATTATGAATCCTCTTGATGTCCTTCACAAACGCTATAAAGGGTTTGCTTAGGTAACATTTAAAAGTCGATTCTGTACAACAGTGTTATTGGTTAACAAAGAGGGAACGATGAAAGGTGCTTCAAATGAAATTTACGTACGTCCGTAATTATTATATTTATAGAAATTATAGGACGAGTACTTCCTGAATTAATGCAATAATCTCAATAATATTTGTGCAAACTTGTTTAAGTTTGATTTATATTAATTACACGCATTTTAAATTTCATAATATGTTTTCCTAAAACAGTGCAGCTTTCCTTGAATCCTCTGATGGTAGTGATAAGAATCTTATTAAAGTCCGGTAAGGTTGTTTATTAATTTTTCATTTTGTACATATATGCACAAAAAAGCATCATCGCGTCAAGGTTACCCCATGATCACATAAAATATTTATTTTGAGTGCTGCTACGAGTCTTCCACATCCATTTACACTTTAAGGTCTTTTTTGTTCTGAAGGCCCCCGTAGCTTAGCGCATCATTTTTTTCCTCTTCGAAAAGAAAAACAAGTCATCAAAACGCGCTCAGTGAAAATCGGTGAATTTATAAAACAAATTAAGTCACCAACTTTGGCAGCGAAAGATTTATGGACCTTACAGTGTGATGGCATTAGCGCGTCAAGTCCAAGAGGTGAAACTTGTTAAAAATAAATATACAAAAAAAAAAAACAGGTCTCAAATTAACGGGCTTCTTTTTACACGGTCGCCCGATCGAATTTGATCACCTGTAAGTAGGTCTTACTCAAGAACGGAAATAGTGAAAGCAAATTTGGGCATGTTTGAGCATCGTCCTCCACGGCCATGGTTTTATCTTCAACATGCGTTGGTTTCACTTCGGCCATCTACCAAAAGAGAAAAAAATTGCCCGAAGAAAAGTATTTTTGGAGCCAGCCAGCCATGGCGGTCATAATAGTGCAAAACCTAAAGGTAATTAGGCGCGCCGCCGCCGCATTCACAAGTTCAAGGAGTGCTTCGAAGTGCTCTCTAGAGAAGGGGGCACTTGCGCATTCCACCTGAATCATCTTTATTCAGATCAGACCCAGACCCGGTTCCTGCGAAATGGGTTAAACTCTTACAAACTCAAGTGCACGCATCGGCGCGTGTACGTACTTACAATACATCTTGCATACGTACACATTTGGTATGATTGATTTTTTGAAGCATAGTAACTAACCAGACGTTGACACTGTTCTTTTCAGGTTCGCATCTCTAGACATTTTATTATTCATTGCAGTTAATTTTTGCGAGACCCCAAGACTTAACCTAATCTAAGATGGATGACAAAAGTAGTAACCGCTGGGAGGCAAGATATAACAGTAAATTCGTTTAACGCCGACCAGAACCTGTACTCAACCTGACTGTGGCTTCTTTGAGGTTGAGTGGTTCCGCAGACGTAAACCTTGCGCTTGAAGCGCTGCTGGAACATACCCAAGAGGTGCAAGTCTCATGTGAACTAGAGGTGCAAACTTGGCTTCAGTTTTGTCAACCTGATAACTTGATATCCACTGAATAATTAATTAATAGTAGGTAAGTGAACAACGAATACCGCGACCTTCATTCTATGATAAAACACGATTGATTATATAACAAGAGTAGCAAAACATAAGAGACAATCTATCGTACTCCGGGAATTTGAGGAATTTCCCCGTCGGGCCTATTCTGATTCGCGTATTAAGGTTAATCTGCGAGAGGTGGAGCCGTTGTTGCGTTTATAAAGCTCGTTAGGAAACATTTCGCGTGATCTAAGAGTCAAAGTAAGGGGTCTAGCGGCCCAGATTTATTGTACTTATAATTCAAATCACACGAACCGTATGTTTATGTTTTTGAAATTCGCCAATTGCCCAAGAAATGTATCTTTCCTCGCGCAGAGATTTAATAGAACAAGTCGAGCAGCTTGTTGTGCTGACCACCTGTCGGGTCCCAATTGTTTCTTTGGACTCTGCCGCGCACTCTATTGTTCACCATCATTTAAGAAAATTAACGATGTTGTAAAGGTATAAGCACCGGATATATTGTTTGCCACCACAGGATTATAAAAATATACAAAAAAGTAATTTAAATATTGACTATGCTTGTGAATAATTATTCACATATCTTTTGTGTAATGAATCAATATTTAACAAATTTTGGTTTCTATGGTGTTATAGAGAAGTTTATATAAGTACGTTGTCCGCTGTCAGCAACCCATTTTTAATCAACAATATTTTACGTTTTTGTTTTGTATTTTTGTCACCTTATTGTGAAGGATACTAAAGAAATAAATTAGTAATCTGTCATCTTCACGTATTGAGCTTATCTGTATTTTTTAATATTTCAAGGACGTGCTTTATTTGTATTTAAATCGCTTTTTCTGGTGGAACTAACTAGCCATTCTAGGAAACGATATAATGCACTCACTATCTAGTAGATCACCGGTGGTCCATACTTAGTTTTCTCTACAAAAAATGTATGAAATGTGAAAATGTATGTATGTGTAAAAAATTGTATGAAATCTTCAATAGTTTAAATACCGCAGTTCGGTAAAGTAGGCTGAAAAAATCATTTATTCATGATACAACGATTATATTTTTCTCATGAGGGGCAAAAAATTAAATTTTTTAAGATATTTAAAAAAATTTGCTGCAATCTACTTGTCACTAAAGTCGCTATGGTCTTATACATAATTGTAAATTTTGGTTCAGTCCTTCTTTTTTTTATAAACAATGTTATGGAAAACTTTAAATTCGTGTGAAAAATTGAAAGAATTTTTGTTGCTTCCATAATGGATAAGCCGAGAGCTATATTCATATATTATAAGAAAATTTTTAATTTTTTTAATTTAGATAATTCTGTCACAAGTTCTAATGGCGCTCCTCTAACAAGATTTTTAAAGGGAACTCATGAAGATCGCACAGTTACCAAATTTTGTTTTCTCAGGCTGAGTAAAGACTAAGGACAAAATATAAATAGTACTAGCTGACCCGACAGACGTTGTCCTGTCTTAGATATGAATATTCAATTCGAACTGGAATAAATCATAAAAAAAAAATTTCAAAAATATATTGTTTATTATAATGCTTTTTGATACACAACACTGTTAGTTTTCTTTTCTGGCGCGTAAATAAATTGCGATTTACTTATCGACATTGCAAATGCAAGACGCACTGGAAATTGTAACCGATTAAAGTCGAATGGCATGTCGTTCGGAATCATAGGGATGCGTGGAATCAAAACGTCTTTACCTTTGTACTTCCGTTTGAAAATTGTGGCTTCGATGACGTTTTTCATTAATTTCTTCATCGTAACTCGGGTGCCATTACAAAGACGTGGCTGGATTAAGTTCCGCAACATAATGATTACCTATCCGACTTTTAATTGTAGATTATGATGTGGTAATCCGGACACTTCCAGCGAATGTAAAAATTCCATTGGATAGTTGAGAACATCATATTGGTTAGTAACGGAATCAACCGATTTGTATGTTATAATTCGCCAGCTATCTTATTTTGAATCTGAAAATTTATTTCGTTGACATCAACGTTTTTTGCAGTCAGTATAAGACGTTCGCTCAACCAAACATGATTTTTGTAATTTTGAGCAATGTTTGGGAACACCATCTTGATGAGTTCGGTCTTTGATTCAATAAAGTGACAAAAATTGGCAGGGAATGTAATGTATCCAGACGATGTGTCAACGGGAATTTTGCCATTACCAATGTCGAGCAATTGTTTGGAAAAAACGTCTCTATCTTTGATTTGCAGCATTGCGAGTTCTGCGACCTAAGTTGGTACGTCTAATTGGTGGCATTTTGAAGAACCAAAATTCAACTGAAAATAAAAAATTGGCTCCCTTATGTACACCAAGTGTTAGTCTATCAAAACTTACCAAAAATCGATATTAAATTAAACTTTTAATACAAGTCGTGATTGCGGTAAACTAACTGCGATGAACACACACTTCTCAAAAAACTCACTGAACAAACTGAAAACTGGATAAACGTTCCGATTGAATTGACTTTGAAGTGTGTACCAAAGAGTAGAATAAATAATACGGAAAGTGTGCACTAAGAAATGAATAAATGAATTTTTTGAGTGACAGATGTCGACCGATGCAGCTGTTAAACGACATTTGCGGCTTGCGAACTGTCAAACCCGATGAGTATCAATGTGACAGACATCTGTCAATTTTTAAAATATCATAGGCAATTCCTTTGTTACAAAAAAAAATTAAACAGCTGTCTGCTAAATTCACATTCATTAAACGCGCGAACTGTCAAACTCGCGAACTGTCAAACTCGGACGATTTCTTGCCAAAATAGGTCGCTATAAGCAGTTGGTCGCTTAAACCGGAGTCGTACTAAATGGATATATATTTTCAAAGTAAGTCTATATGAAACCTAACTTGAGTTTGTATTTTCGTCACTATAACCGGTTAGTCGTTATAAACGAAGTCGTTATATCCGGATTCTACTGTATATAGATTGTAAAAAACTATGCCAGGAAGTCACAAAAAAAATGTTGGTAACTGTACGGTAAACATAACCTACAAAAAAAAAAAAAAAATCGTCATTTTAATTTTTTTAAGCGTCGCACGGAGGAAAAAAAATCTGAATAAAATGTATATTGTAAAAAAATATGTTAAAAAAATTTATAAAAATAATTTGGTGATTGTACCAAAATTCAAAATGGTTGGAAAAATGTTTTTTTGAGGTTATATTCAGTTTGAGGTCTACTATTTCTGTAGTGCGCTTCAGTGTCATCTACGACATGTCGAAATCCTATCCGAATCGATCAACCCGTTTAACATCTTTTAATATTTTTCAAAATGTTTAAAATTAATTCTCACATCTTTGGAGTGAATTATTAAGGGATGAAAATTGTTATTTGTGTTAGTCCTAACGATAAAAAAATACAATAACCATTATTGGCGCGGAGGCACTTGACCTGTTGGGCTGTATTTCTAAGTAAGTTGTTTTTTGATAACTAGGTTTTTTTGAAGACTGTAGACAGAAGATTTATGATTAAAATTGTGACAGTGCATATCTCACTTCAAAATGATCTTAAGATGTTTCTATTAATGTACAAGCAAAGAAAATATTATTGTTATAAAGCTGAAAGACTACAGATTTTTTTGATACGCATTAATGTAGTATTATTTTACTTGTGTAAATACAAAATAAACCCTAAAGTTTTGAAACTGGTTTCTAGCAGGAATTTTTTAGAACATATGTCTAAGTATAATTAATTGTACTTATACTACAATTGTAGCTGGCATTGTTAATTCATTTCACAATTACTTATTAAGCCAACCAATTTCACGCAGTCTACCTCACGAAGTCAATCCAAGCCTTGACTCGATCATTAAAATAAGCAGTTGACTTAACTGTTACACAGGTAACCTCCAGTAACATGGTAGATAGGTTCCTAAAACATGCCGTGTTGAGTGAAACCGCGTTGTGTTATATGAGACTAGAAGCAAGTACAAAATAGGGAGATGCGTTCTGAAAACTTTTTAAAACCAAGTATATTTTATTTTAAATTCAAAAATGTTTGTTAAAAATATAAACACATGTATAACAATAAACAATAAGCACATTTTAATGTATTTCTTCCTCATCAGTGCCCAGCACAATGAAACGAGCGCGTTTTGTCAATCGAACGATATCATAACTTTCTGAATCCATTTCTTCGTTTGTATCTTCTACTCTCTTTAAAAAATCGTTTAGTCTGTTATCTAGTTCTTACTAGGTCGTTGTAAATCTCATTGCATAAATATCATGTTAACTAAGTACAGTGTTATACGGGGGCCTCCGCAATTTCATTACCATTTTAGGAGTGTTGTAGGTTGCCGTGTTATAAAAGGATTTCTTTAATTTTCTTATCGTGTAAGAGCGAAATCGTGTTGTAGGAGGTTTACCTGTACTCATGGGCGGAGTTACGGGAGGGCATGGGGGGGCATTGCCCCCCCAAGGTTTCAGAGCGAAAATCGGAAAATTAGTTCACTATTCGTTTTTCTTATACTTTATAAAAGTCTGCCCTCCCCCCCCCCCCCCAATGGATGACCTCTAATTCCGCCCATGCCTGTACTACGTAGCTAAGCTCACAGATGCAGAGAAAGCTTATTATTATTATTATTTATTATTATTATTAGGTGTGACCTTTATGGTGGACACTGCGACCGAAAGGTCTTTTGTGGAAAGTCCCTTTATAGTAAAAGACGATCTGCTACCCTAAGGAACGTCAGAAGGGTCTTTAACAGAAGATGAACGAACTTCAGCCGAGTCCAAAAACTTCTGACTGAAAATCTTTCTTCTTAACCGTGCTAAAGCAGGACAAGTACAAAGAATGGTGATGTATTTTCGTCGTCTTCAAGACACAGACGACATTCCGTCTCATTTGACAGACCTATTTTATCTAGGTGGTATCTTAGCCCATGGTGGCCAGTTAGATAGCTTACCAACAACCTGAGATCTGCTTTTCTCAAAGTGTTGACTGTAGGTATAGAATATGACGAGCTCTTTAGCTTTTCCCAGTGTATGTACTGCAGATTCCTGGTCCATTCTTCTATTACAGCTTTGCACGAAGACCAGCTAATGCTGCAGAAGGGCTCATGGCCTTTGAATAGAGATGATGAACCTTCCCTAGCTAGTTCATCAGCAACCTCATTTCCAACGCTGGAGTGTTCCGGTACCCAACAGAGAGTAACCCTGTTGGAAGTCGCTAAATGTTGAAGCACTCTTTAACGAGTCTAAACGAGCAACGCCATGATGAGAGTGCTTTGAGGGTCTATTGGCTATCAGAGAAGGTAGTAATTTTAGCACCCTTTAGTCTCTTGTTAATGTTAAGAAGGGCGCATGCTTCAATGGTATGGATTTCGTCCTGGAAAACGGTTGGCCATTTGCCCATTCCTATTGAGACCTTGGTGTTGGGTCAATAGACACCAGTACCAGCACCATGTTCCGCTTTTGAGCCATCTGTGAACCTACTGAGGGTTCTGGGGTCCAGTCTGAGGCCATCGCCATTCCAATCTGCACATTCAGGGATGAGAATCTTGAATCTTCTCTCGAAACGCAGTCATGTAGTCTGTTATATAACAGACCCTTAAGTCAGGGATGCGCTGCAGGATGCTCATGTGACCATTGTGAGCAACTTGCATTTTTGATGTAATTTGCACTCTCAGAGCACTAATTGCTGCTGATTTCAAGATGAAAATGTGCAAAGGTTCGAGTCCGACTATCGCCTTCATGGCGAGTCCTCATGGCTCCTGTTATGGAGAGGCAAGCAAGCCATTGTAACTTGTTGCATTTAGCAATTGCCATTTGCTGTTGAACCTTGGGCCAACATACAAGGGCGGCATAAGCAACAATTGGCTTGATATTGATAATTGTATTGTATAACCACATGCAGACAGAGCTTAGTTCTGTGTGTCGTCACAAACTGCCATAAAAAGACGAAGATGAAGACTTGGATTCAGATAGGCCCTAAGTATAACATATTTAAAGATTGCTTACAATTTAGCTTTATATTAAAAACACAAATAACCACTCTGGATTACTTTGAATTCATCATTTAAAATAATGAAGTTTCCGTAGGGTGTCTAGTCTACAACTTAACTAGTCATTCATCTGCAAAATAAAAACACCAAATGATTTTTCTTAGTTATTATTCATTTGTTTAAGGCAGGTTCCAGATTGAAAAAGAAACTATTGGAGTCTAAACTTAGTGTTCATCTTTCTAGAGGTATGAATATTGTAAAAAAAATTTATATTTTTCGGAAGTGTACCTAGTAATTTCTTTTGTGTTAAGACTGTGTGCAAAAATCTGAATCAATTGGTCAAGTCAATTTTGAAATAGTATTGATTACGAATTATGAAAAAATATTACGTTTTACGCTGTCAGCCGCGAGTTTATAAGAAAGGTTTTTCTCTAACCTCAAATGTTTTTTGCAATTATGGTTCTTTTGAAGTGCTATTATGCTTAACTTAGCTGCATTTTGTGCATTTAACTTTGTTACTATTTATCTTTTGTTCCATTCATGCTTATTTCCAGAAATAGCGCTCAGTCAAGCAATGAATTATAAATCTTTAGAACGGACGTGACCAACTTGTATTGTGTGCAAGTTATTTACTTCTTTACTTTTGTTTTACATATGTTTCAAAAAAATATCTCTAGTTTGTCGTATCATTTTGTCTCAGAGTGCATTAAGCAATCAATGATAATTAACATTAGGGTTGAGGGTCAAAGGGGTCGTTTTGACCGAAGAGTTCATAAGTGCTACGACTAAGGCCTGTGGTCATAACATTACTCATTTGCAATTCTTTCATAATAACTGTCGATGCAGTGTTGGATATTGCTAATAAATCCCGTCTTCTGCTGAATAGGTGGGAGCCAGTCAAGTGTAAACAACAATAAATAAATTTCACTGATTAGCTCTATCTACTTGAATTCGAGAACTGTGGATAAAAACGTGTAAACGTTGGTAAGCACATGCTGCACACACATTCCATATTTATTTACAGACCACTCGTCGCTTTTATTGTCCATAAATTTTTGCATAAAAATGTGCACCAGACGATAGAATTGCAGAGCCTCTAAAACCAGTTGGACTGCAGAAATTGCAGCAGCTATCACTTGGCTACTTACAGAAGTCAAAGGAGCACCTGAAGTGTGTTCGTTCACGTGTTATCTGACCAACACAGACTATCTATGCGTGGCTAATTCCAGATGCAGCCCACGTACTTGAAACAGAATCCAGCAATCAACCGGCGGATTACATTCTTTTCCTTTTCTCGCGTAATCTTACGAGGTGTTGCGGTAAATTTCTACGGTTTGTCAGTTTTCTGTCCTCAAGATCTTAGATTGCTTCAATGCCAGATGTATTTATACGCGAAAAGGGCAAAATATCGAGGAAAGAGCTTCGATTACGTTACTCTACGGCAGTCATTACTCAATCGTCATTATCGGCAATTCTAAGTCCAACCGTTAATTACTAGAATTGGCTGTGCTGGTTTTTATTCACTTAAGACAGCTATGCCATAAAATCAAATACCTCTGTAAAAGAAGAAATAACTCTGCACGGAAGTCGGCAGTCATCTTTCGAAATCCCAATTTAGGTTTTCCCTTGACTTTTCTTTTTATTATTTAGAATAGAATGCGGAAGAAGTTCTTTTCAATTTTAAATTAATTATGTAGTAGCAATCACGGACGTATGTTTATAATTACGCACATAATCCCTAAATCGAAATTCCTAATCAGAAAATTCCCAAACACAAAATTCCCAACTCTGCTCCATGTCAAGGGCCTATAAGGACTTAAGTGAGCGAACCTTTAAAAAAGTTTCAACGGTGATTTTGAGGAGGAAGAAGGCATTTCAATGGAGGGGAATGGGAGGGGGTGTCTCTCAAAACAAACGTTTTTCAGGACACTCCCAGGAATTAATTGGTATAGCTTTAAATCGGGACACCCTGTATATAAGCGTGGAACTTGCTTCCCCTGAGCAGATAAGGTTCCTTTTCTGGTTTAACACGTGAGGAACTTGCTTTTTTCCGAGTTCATTGCGAGTTGGTGGGATAACATTTGTTGAGACCTAAAACTGGTGGGGCCTCAAAATGGTGGAGGCCCTCGGGCCAGTGCCCAAAGTGCAATTACGTAAATCCGGCCCTGTGGATAATGCTAAAGCCCGTGGCGAAAAATGATTATTTAGGGTGATTATTAATTTAACCGTTCGATGGCACACTGGGGTCTGAGTGACCCCAACTCTCTGCAGCTTCAATTTGAGGTATTTAAATTTTGAAAAATGATAACTTCGGCGACATCTCCCGTTAGTTAAAGGTACCATCTTTGTTTTAGGATCGCCAACATAATTTTAGACATTTTATTCTAGTTGTGGTGTTCACATAAAGTTGATTGGTGCCGTCTGAGACTTCAAAGTGCCAGTTGCAATTATTTGTGAAGTATTTTTTATAATATTTGTTGATGCTTTTTGTTCATCAGCGTATCAGTATATGTAAAGTGAATTTTATTTTTACTTTTATTATAACTTTTGTCGGAAATGTTTTTTTATTATATTCAGTAAACTCCATTCATTGAAGTAACTTATTATTTTTACTTATATCCGTCTCTTCGTACGTCGAAATAAATGAAATTTTTAGATTTTTAAATTAAACACTGAAAATCCTATGATTTGTTTTAATTCATACGCTAATTTACCGATTTTTCGATGGTTTTAAATTTGATTTTCCTAAAAGTAATACTTTTGTCTCCTAATGTGCTATTTCAAGAGTATTCTGTAATTTTTTTCAAATAAAATTAATAAATAGTTTATTAGTTGTAAGCATTTAATGTCTGGAATCTGAGGTGTTATACTGGCGGAGTTTGCCATTATAGGGTTAAAAAAAAAAAAAGTGGAAATACCAATTCTTTCGAAAATATCGAGTGTAAACATTTTCAAAGGTATACTTTCAGCTTCCCAATGGCGTTGAAAACAATTTTGTACGATCATTATTTTGGGAGATATGGAAGCTTATATTTGAAAATGACGTTTTTGCTTTGACAGTTCATAGCTCGTTTGAAAAACATCATAGAAGAATTATAGAAAACCCGTTTTAAAGGGGAAAATACCTGCTTCAAAATCTTTTACTTAGATTAACTTAAAAATCCTTTTTCAAAACTACAGAAGCCGCAGTATTTAACTAAAAGTTAAAGGATCATGTTTTCTTATGAGGATTAGAGAGTACAAACTTCAAAATAAGCTCTTATTCATCCAAATCTAAAGACAAAAGAGTGTAATCAATCAGTGATCGTTTAATTTTTCCGAACTTTTGGCACTTGAATGTACCAAGAAAAATAAAATTGCAGCAACATGCCCTTTGACATTTCTTTAGCGGGTATTTTTAGACAAAAAAAAAAAAAAAACTTGGCGGTTGATAAACTAAAAAATGTCAAGAACAGGGTTTTTGAAGAGATCGAAATATTAAAGACACACTATTAAAAAACATATTTTTGAGAAAATCGATTGAAAGCATTTTGAAGATAATGCTTATTTCTGCTTTGCGATAACGTCCGGCGGATTAATCATTTGTGTAGGAGTTATGGAAGCTCAAAATTGGAAGTGAGTTTTTTTGCTTTAATAGCTCCTAGCTCAGTTGCTCATGCAAATTTAAAAATGATCGTTTTTAAAATGGAAAGTATTTCCTTTAAAATACTTTACTTAGATTTGCTCGTAAAATTTTTCTTTAGCCCATATAAGCCATTAAACTTCACAAAAAATTAAGGAAAAATTTCTTTCTTCTATTTTTGACTGTAAGTGGTAGGGGAAAAGGAAGAATTTTCGGTACATAATTGTAGAAAGTACGAGCTTCAAAATAAGCTTTCATTTATCCAATTCCTTTCATTTTTCGCGAAGATAGGGCGGTTTAAAAAATAGCAAAATTTTCCGATTTGTTGGGTGATCCCTTAATTTTTGTAGAAACACACTTTTTTAGAAACACTCAAGATCAAAGCTTAAATGTAAAGATTCTGAAAGAAAAAGTTCTAGGAAGAAAAGTTCAGTTCAATCGTTGTAGTTATTATCTAGTTAATTTGCTTAAACCAAACATGGATTATATTCAAATCATGACGAATAAAAGGCAGTTAAATTAAAACAACTTTATGGTAATTTATTTTTCGGCAATAATATTTTCACTAGGTTTCCCTGAGGCGGAAGAAAACAAAGAGGATTTCCTTCATTTTTACACTTATACTTCTTACTGTTTTTCTGTTCATTATTATCCAGTTATTTATAATTACATATTTTCAAAACACTAATCTCAAAAAGAAGTCTAACATAAGTATGCTTGGGTAAATTTTTATTTACAGGCGAAGAACTTAAAATTGAAGTAAAATCGTCGAAGTAAATTAAGAATACAAAAGAAAATCTAAATTCGTTAAGAGGAACTATACATTTTTTGCTTATAATTTGAAAAATAGAAGCATTTATAAATTTTTATTTTTGATTGGGATGAATGGAATTTTTAAGTTACTTAACAGCTAAAAGATGTACAACTAAATATTTAAACAAGTAAAGACTAGTTTAACACATGACTTTGAATGAATTTCACGGAATAAATCGTCTCACATGCTTGACACAAACTGTTTGATTATGATTACGACAGAATTAACTAGCGTATAGAAGCATTATAGAAAAAAAAAACTATCAAGGATCATAAATGTTAAAGATGTATTTTCCATTTAAAAATTCTAAGAAAATTTTCGTTATGGGATGGAGCTCTGGTATTTTCCTATCGATATTTTGAAATTCATATATTTCTCTATAAATTTATCTCCCGAACCGATTTTTACAACACTTTTACTAGTTTCCACAGACAGATACTTGTTTGCCCCAAAGAAAACTACAGTGTTCCAAAAAATTTAGTGGAATGTTTAGGTTATTTTTTGAATGACTGTATTTTCGAAAATATTTTAGAAAATTAAAAAGAAACTTTTTAATTTGAAAACAGTAGTAAAAGTGGCGATTAAACAACTTTCAAAAAGTATGAATTTAGTTTACGAACAAATATAATAAATGATTTTTGTTGATCATGCTTTCTAATTTTGATTTTTTTTTTTTTTTTTTTGTACTAGTTGTAATTTCACTAAAATTTTACAAAAAATTGGCGAAAGGGTGCTTTTGGGCTCACTGATTTCAAATGTTAATACACTTGCTAAATTTTGAATCAAACACGACAAACTAATAGTCATTTAGTTTTCAATTTGCGAAATTCAAAATAAATTTATTTCGATTTCTAGCCAATTGTGATAAAACAATAGTTTTGAAAGTTGTAATATTTTTTTAAAGCAATTTTCGGATATTGTCGTACGTAGAATTTTAAGTTAGGGGCCTATTACTTTTGAGAGGATTTTTGCTGACAAATAAGGGTAGCTCAAAAATTTTTTTTCCAAGATTTTCAATGCATTGATACTCTTAAAAAAATTAATAATAAACAACAGCTCTTAGCGTGCTTTGATCCCGAATTCTGATTATTTTGATACATGTTAATTATGTTTTATTATATTCCACATAAAAGTTAAGAACTATTAACCTCTTAATTGTTTTGAAAAATCCCTTTGATTCAAGAGATGGACCTCTTTTTGTAAAAGAATTCACAAATTATAAGAAATCAGTGTATTTCTAATATTTGTTCAATAATGTGGTAGCAATTAATTCCTTTAAAAGGATTTTTGATAGTAGTTAAGAGGTTAAGAGCTCTTAATTTTTATCCAGAATCAGAGGGTTAGTTTTCTTATGTACCAATTTACCAATAGTTTTCTTATGTATTGGACATTTTCTGATTAAAACGAAACCCTTCTTGGAAGCAAGCACGTACGTTTTAAGAGTCGCTGATTTTATATTTGGACCTGAATTTGGAATTCAAAATTTAGACTCTATATGATGGTGACTGAAAATTTTAGATTGAGTACATAAAGGTGTTGTAACTGATTAAATTGGTTCTCAAAATTTAGATATTAAGAACAATTTCGGATTAGTTTTAAATTATCAGCAAAAGTTTAGTTTTTCAAAACTTAGTTTTGGAATCTTTGTAAAGAAATAAATCTGTATACTTTCATGTTTTTTTTTTTTTTTGTTGGGTTTGATTTTGTATTCCTCATTAATTTTTCATGTATATATGTGTACATAAACGACTGTATGAATGAAACATAGTTCCCCAAAGGAACGCTTACGACTTATACCTTTAGGGAAGAGAGGGTATACATAATGCTTATTTTATGTTACAAAGGTGCGAAGGAGATACAAAAACATTTAAATTACCTTTAAATATTATACAGTTTAAGCTTTGAATCGTCTCTTTTAGAGAAATACAGTCATTAAGAAATAGAAAAATTCGAAGTAATATCAATGAATCAATACTTACTTACAGTGTATTTATATTTTTTTGATATGATATATAAAAATATATTAAAAAGATCTTTAAAAAAGTTTAGTGGAATTTCACATATTCTGTAGAACGTTTTCTATTAGGAGAATTTTTTAAATAATAATTTTCTTTAAGATTTGTAATTGCTTTCAGATTCGTAGTCGAGTCGGGCTTTATTTATTTTAAATTTTAATTTATATTCTTCTTTTAAATAAAATTAGGTTCGAGATCTTCGGTGCATGAGTTCTACTCGATCTTAACCGATTTTTTGAGATCAAATCAAATTATTTATTAGAATCGGTTCAGCGAATTTGTCCAACATTTTCCGTATTTAACATAAAAAGTTCCGCCTTCACAGATTATAACAAATGTTTTGCATTGCAATTTATCAATTAAAACTAGACAAAATTAAGATATTTAATGTTAAAAAAACTTTTTAGATTTTTTTTTTAAAAATGTGCAACTATTCCAAAAGCCCTTTAAAATAATTTCATCATCTAACAAGCAGATGGCACTGTCTTCCAGCTTGAATGGCTTTTTGTAAGCTCCACAGGTAAAATGCTAATCGCTGAAAAGCACTTCAATCCGCTGGATTAATTCGTGTCGTAATCAATTATCACTTTTAAGAAGAGGGGGCGAAAACGTGGAGGAAAAGCATAAAGCCTGAGACGAAGACGTCGCGGAGTGGCTGCATTCCAGCGACTTCAGAAAACCGAAAATCCGTGACACAAACATAGAGCTAGTTTGACTCCCTGCTGTTTTCGCTACTGCCTGGTAGGTTGTTCTCGCTGCTGGTGCTTTGGCCAGTGGTGGACGACGGAACGGTCGAACTCACAGGGGCACTCGAATGCAAATTACTTGATTGATTGAGCGACTCGGCTGGAATAAGGCCCTCTTTGACGCGCTTTTTCTGCTTCATTCGCCGGTTCTGGAACCATATTTTCACCTGTATATATGAAAATGGGAAAATTTTAGCGGCATTCAGGTACGCTGGGATGTTTACTTTTATTATTGATACAATAATTTATTACCTGCGTTTCATTCAGCTGCAGGGTGTTCGCAATTTCTATTCTGCGCGCTCTCGTCAGATATCGATTAAAGTGGAACTCCTTTTCGAGTTCCGTTAACTGTTTGTTGGTGAAATTTGTACGGCCCGAGTTATTGTTGTTATTATTGTTCCCTGCTAGAAGGAGGGAATTGGGTGATTGACCCGGTAAACCTCTGCAGGCATCCAACTGTTGACCAGCCATTTGATACTCGTGCAATGTTGCAGGCAGTTTCGGTACTGAAAGAATGCAATTTTTTTTAAATCTTAAAATATCTTTCTATAATACTATATATTAAATTTCTTAGCTTAAAGACTATGTTACTCTGAAGATTCAAAAATCACTCAAGATTTTGAAGTCTATAAACTAATCATCTTGAAATTTGTCTCATGTTTTTTGCATGATATCAAGTCATAATTGGACATTTCAAGGTATTTTTTTATTCTCTCTATTGTCTGGCATAACTCATAAACCTTTTCTTTACCCGATTTCAGTGAAAGGACCCCGCACAAATTGTATGGAAATCGGCCCCCGGTCAAATTCGCTGAAACTTTGCAGAAAGGTAGTTCTCAACCTGCTGATCAAAAGTCTCAATGGGGCCGAAGTCATCCTATGATTAGTTGCGGAGATATAGAGGGGTGAAGCGTGAGACATTTGCTGTACACCCAAGTAATAAAAAAATTTCGCGATTTTTTTACACGACAACGATCAACTTTACAAGAAAATTCTATATAACAGAAAATACTTTTAATTAGCCAAAGAACACGTGTGATTTTTTTCAGAATTTTTTCGACTATTTTTGGATTTTTCAAAAATTGGCCAAATCCAAAAAACCAAAAATAGTCGAAAAAATTCTGAAAAAAATCACGCGTGTTCTTTGGCTCATTTAAAGTATTTTCTGTTATATAGAATTTTCTTGTAAAGTTGATCGTTTTCGTGTAAAAAAATCGCGAAATTTTTTTATTACTTGGGTGTACAGCAAATGTCTCACGCTTCACCCCTCTATATCTCCGCAACTAATCATAGGATGACTTCGGCCCCATTGAGACTTTTGATCAGCAGGTTGAGAACTACCTTTCTGCAAAGTTTCAGCGAATTTGACCGGGGGCCGATTTCCATACAATTTGTGCGGGGTCCTTTGGTACAAATAATATATGGCACCTCAGTTCAAAGGAGACTACTTTATATTTCCGGTAGCTTAGTATTGACACGTACGTAAAATATCTGAGAAGTTCTCAAGGTTTCCATCATGGTACGAAATTTTAACATGGTAAATTCAATAATATATACATAACTAGCAGACCCGGCCACTCGTTGCGGTGGCTAATGCCTACTCTCAAAACCCCCGGGAATACATATAAACACAAGCCGTGAAGTAGAAAATGCATACGTAGTGATGTAGTCCGAGAATCGCCGTGAAATAACATTGCTTCTTATGGCGGATGATCCAAAGTATGCCACTCAACTCGCCTGAACTGCTAAACTATAACTTTTACGCGAAAATGATGTTTTACTAACTATAACTGTGGAGGAATACCTTTCTAGTGATCTAAAAAACTTTATAGTGACAAGAACAAAATATTAGAGTTTTTTGCACTTAAACACAACTCTAACCATTTCCTCGAACAAAACAGCAGCGGCAGGTCGACTTGACAGCACGACTTTCCGTGGTAATTTGTTCGATGGGCAGTAAGAGTAACTTTTGAGCTCCAATATCTTTAATATTTTGTTCTTACCCCTATAATGATTTTGGTACCATAAGAACGGTATTCCTCCCCAGTTACAGTCAGTAGAACATCACTTTTTCGTAAAAGCGATAGTTTAGCTGATTCGCCCTGTGGAGCGGAATGAATGGGCTATACCGCCATAAGAAGCAATGTTATTTCGGTGCAATCATCGGACTACATGACCCTATACATGTGGTAGTGAGCAGGTCTACTTCACGGCTTGTATTTATTATTCCCGGGGGTTTTGCTACTCTCCAATACGAAGGACAACCACGACACAACTAAAAAAAGTGCTGCTACCTTTTCCTTCTCATTGTAAAATAAATTTCCCGTCTCGCTCGTGTTTTGGTGGACATGCTCTAGCTTTTCGTTCGTATTAGTTAAAAGATTTGAATTCCCACATGAAATTCAGCCGATTTCTAGTAGTGGTTCTGAGCCTAGCTACATATTTAGTACTACTAAAATGTCAAATCTTAAGAAATAATTGAGGTTAAGTGTTAGAAAAAAATTGCCGCCAAAAGTGAAGAAACATTTTTAAGTGGAAATGATATTTATTTGGAGTGTTAAGTAAAAAAGGATGAAATGTATAAACATCCTTGTTCATAAATTACGAAATATAAATTTCTTCCTGTTCCATTTCACTCCCGATTAAAACAAGCAGAATGTTTTACATCTCACATCTACATTGATAAAGATGTGTACGAACGCATTTTGTCAGCCAACTGATAAGTGGTGGGTTCGTGGTTTTCCTCCGCATTGGAGATAGGCATAAGTAGCTATAATACGTTGAATTAATTTTATCCTAATCGTTTTAATACAGTCAAATCAATATTCACTGATAAAGATAAAAACGTTTTAGCTGATCTAAAAACCTATGGGATTGAGAATGGAACGTTACGTCAAATTTAAAAGTGTTCGGTAAAGAATTTAGAAGAGTTAAAATTTTTACTTTATATATTTCATATTTGACTATAGTATGTATTAATGATTCATTCATTAAGTACTACATATAAAATCATATAAAATAACATATAAAAATTGAATTTTATGAATGGGGTAGATGACGCTCATTGTAAATAAAAATAAAAATAGTTATATTTATAATAATAATTTACATTTTTTTTTGAGGTCAGACTTTTTTCGTGGCATTTTACTAAAATTAAAATAAAAACAATTAATAGATAAATTAAATAACAAGTAATAAATAAATTAAATAACACATAATAAAATGACTAACAATTAATTAATTAATTAGTTGATTAACAATTAACAGATTAAATAATTGGAATAAAATACAAATAAAAAATGGAAAGCAAGCAAAAAATAATTAAACGTTTGAGAATTTATGGTAACGTTTTCTTGAATGTAATGAAAATCTACGAAAAAAAATTATATACAAAGATTTGTATTATTATTTGATCGTTGAAAATAATAATATACAAACAATACACAGCATTTACATTAAATGTGCATTAAAAAAATATTGAGGTCAATAATCGAGATAAAAACTATGCTTTTAAGTTGGACCAAACTACACACAATGAGCCAAATTGTATCCAGATCGGTTGAGTAGTTTCGGATTTCATCCCGGACAAACATCGTGACACGAGATTTTATATATATAAAGTTATAAAAACATATATGTAGGGGTTTCAATTCAATGTCACTAAATTCGTTTTTGTTTTAGATAGACAATATGGCGATTGAGAATTCACACCTTCTAGCAATTTAAAGCAGTTTTGAAATTCTTTGTGAGTATGTATTTGAAACTAATCTTAACATAAGCTAAACATGTATGCAGCTAAATATCATCATCAATGGGCCTTATTCCGGTTGTTACCTCACATCGCATTCAGTATCCTTGTCGTCGAGTGACGTGAAAGCATATGAAGTGAGTCCAGAATCGTTTGCTTCGATGTTTTATTGTTCCTTGTGAAAAGTATTTTCGGCTAATATAACAAAGTTTTAAGGGTGAGTTCTATTCTCTAGAGCCGGAATTAAGAAAGATTAACTCTCCAAATATTTAAATCTTTATATTTAACTGTCAAGGAAACATTCCGAGACGTCCATCCTCGCTTCAATAACAGCTGCAATATGTATGTTAATCTAAATCAAAATGATGAGATACTAATTTTGTTGTTTTTCCCGATAAACATTTTAAGGGGTAAAAATCACGCCGGAAATTGATACCTCATAAGGATGGTTTTCAGTTTTCACATATTTCTAGTTGATATTACCAAAAACGATCTGATGGGTTGAAAACAATATGAAAAACGTTATAAAATACGTTTATTCACACAATTATAAAAAACTAAAGGAGATGAAGTTTTCAAGGGTTGATTATGAAAAAAAAAATCGATAACGCAAAAACTATCAATTATTTTGCAATGGAACCCATTCTAACCGAAAGAACGTAAAAAATAAATTTCGGGAGTGACTTTTAACCCTTAAAAATGTTTATCCGCAAAAAAAAAAAAAAATAAAATTGGATCTCATTATTTTTGATGTAGATGCAATATGTTGCAGCCGCTACTGAAGTGGCGGCGGACACCTCGGAATGTTTCCTTGTGAGTTTTTGAATTTGTAATGCAAATGAAGATATATCAAATCTACGTCGTTTGCATTTCCCAAAAGTCCCGATAGAGCCAGAGAGATTCTTAACTTTAAAGTTAATTACGAATATAGGCTTTCTAACTGATTCAAAAGAAATACACTTATTAAAGGTGAAGGGCATTTTATGCATTTAGTGGAAGAGGGCAGTATGTGTTTAAAAGCCCCATGATTAACCTTCCTACTTCTTTTTCGCAGCTTAAAACTTCGGAAAACTGTACAATTTGTACACCTTCATCATCTCACTTAAAAAATAAAAATCAATGTCAATAGTTTAACGAGAAAAGCAAACACAATTGATAGTAATAATGTTTAAATATTGGACTAAATTTATATGGTAATATTTCGTGATATTTGCTTATATGCTTCTTAAATCCGCTGACAAATTTCAGACCTCTACTAACGTAAAAATTCTGTTTCACTATAGGGATTAAGTGTTCAAATTTTTCTTTATTTATTATTGTAACTCTTTGATTCGAAATAATAAAAAACAATAACATTACTTCCAATGCTAAATGCAATGTTTTTCATTCTCTTGTATCATATTATTTGTAACTGAGATTTCGTTACTGACTAAAATTGTCACTTTGGGATAGTGTTTACCGACTTCTGGTGACAACGATAATGTTGCATGTGACGTGGCAATCAGAATAAGGGCAATTATTTTCAAAAAAAATAATTAAATAATGTCAATATGCAAACTTCGACTTTTAAACGATTTAATTATTATAGGCTAGTCAAAATAGACAAAAAAATTGCTAAACCTCGGAACTTTACAGTCTATCCGAAGGAGGAGTGCATATTATGAAAAACATGAGTTTAGCAATTTTTAAATCGCGATAACTCACGAACAATCACTTATAGGAAAAAAATTGTTGGAATCTTTTTTTGTAGAGAATCACTCTATAAATTTTATTTTTACTATTTGTACAAAAAAAAAATCATAGTTTAAGAGATATTTTTGAAAAATTGTTTTGAATAAAGTTTTCAGCACAGGCCGGATCATTGGGGATTTTTGATATTTCATTTAGCATGATGATTTGAAGGCCTCTATAAATTTTCATTTTCATGGGAATTTTTCTGAGGTTGAACGTCTATTAGACTGTTGGACTGGACTATTTAGATTAGGTTCTTGAAGTTCAGTTGAAAATATGATTACTTAGGTTTTTATTTTTTTAGAGCCTATACTTATATGTATTATACATTATTATATATGTTGAAGCCCAAATTTGTATGGGAACTGGCGGACGTTGCAGTTAAGTATTTGAGCTTCGTTAATACATAATTCGTCAGTCACATTTTTTGATTTTTGGTATACGTAAGGAGAACCAAATTTTATTAAAGAAACTCCATGTAGGATTTAGGTTTCCTAATATTTGACAACGTTGAGATACTATTTAATAAAAATGTTGGAGTATGTGTAGATATAAAAATTTATGTGTCCAAGAAAATAAATTGGTGCCTAATTTTTCTTGCATACAGTGTAAAGTAGTAAGCGAAGGTAAGAGATGAGGTGGAAATCGATAGACGGTTTCGTGCTTTAAAAACCCACATACTACTACATTCACATCGACAAACAGCACGCCAAAATTAGTTTTTTTTTCCATTTCTTTTTTGTTTTGTTTTGAACAGGCGTCAGTCAAAATTCAGAGATAAAAATCTCCAGGTCGCATTTCTGTGGGCAAAGCATAACATTTTTGTGAAAACCCCCGGGAGGGAGGAAGAAAAAGACACGGAAAATATGGGAAAACCCCTCGAAGCATGCCAATCCATTTGCCACCTGAACGCGATACTTTTGGGTAGCGAGATGCGTGTCGGCTATGATCAGGTCGTGTGTACATTTTACTTTATACTGCCACTAGTCTGCGGGGGTGGTTTCCTTGGCGGATATGTAAATATGCCCACTTTCGAAGGCAAGTAGATTTTCAATTGCGGTGGCCTGCCTTATCGCGGGGTCACGAATTTCCCACAATGCCGTCTCGTCGATGGAAAGCAGTCGAAATTTGAATGAATTTTTATTGACATAGACGACGAAACACGTAATCAGGACCTGATAGGATTGTCCCTGTTTATCTTTTGATGGTTTACGTTGTAGGATTGTTGGATAAGGTGACATCCTAAATTCCAGTAGCACGAGTAGTCCTTATCGAGATAGGCACATGCTGTCATTTTGCTTGCTCTTCTTTGGTTTTATTTATTGTATTACCATGTATGCTGATTTCTTTGATATCTGTGTAACTTGCTTGTAAACATAGTTGTGTTTTATTTGTGGTTTAAACATTGATATGTGTATATTAAATTTAAGGTTTTTCGAAGACAAGTAAAAATTCCAATGCCATGTTAACCGATAAAAAAGTCTCCACAAATGCACCCCTCCATGAAGGAATATTTATATATGTACACTGTTTTATTTATTTTATTTTATTGTTGTATTATATATATTCAACCTACCAACACTACATACAATTAGGTTTTATGAGGCCCTCACCCTTTCACTTTAAAATTCTATCGATTACCAGGGCCGGCCCTACCATATAGGCGAACTAGGCGACCGCCTAGGGCGCCAAGGCCTGAGGGGCGCCAAGGCCTGAGGGGCGCCAGCGGGCGCCTGGGTATCGCAGCGGTGCTGCGGGCACTTAAGGCGGTCGCGGTCGGCACGAGGGGCGGCACAGTATGCCGATAAAAGGAGGGCACATGGGCGCAAAAATACACATTTTTTTATACAAGAAAAATATTAAATATTATTATAACGTACCTCCGGTCATCTATGACTCAAGAAAGATTGGTTGGTTTGGCCACAATATCCATTGAGCGAGAGTTGGCTCAAAATATCGAGCTTAATGGTTTGGTTGCGACATTGGCCAAAAAGAAAGCCAGGGAACAAAAGATCTAAGCTCTTTGTTGGCTATAGGGTCTTTTGGAAAGTGTAAATAATTGTTAAACTGTTACGATTATCTGACAATAAAAGGTACATTTAAAATTTTGTTCATGTTTTAAATTTCCTATAGTTCAGTGACTAAATTATATTGGGGGAGGGGAATGGCTTAATTCTGGGGGAGGGGGGCGCCAAACAATACTTTCGCCTAGGGCGCCAAAAACGCTTGGGCCGGGCCTGTCGATTACATTACTTTATTTGGTTTCCCTCATATTCTAGGTATAATGGTTAATAACAAATCCTTATTTTAGTATATACATACTTATATGCTTAAAGCGTAAAGTTTTGTATCCTTAAGAAAAAATAGTTTTTTCAGTTTTGTGATGCATTCAGATTCTATGGCATCCTTATAGGTATATATAGTATATTAAATTTACTTATTATTATATAGTATGTACGTATTGCAGGAGTCAAAAATATGTTTAATTGTAGGTCTTGGTTGTAGGAACATTTCGGGAGTTGTTCTTTTTTGAATATGTAACTGTACGTCCTATTTTGTGTCTTGTAATTTTAATTCAATCTGTTTTATTTAGCAGTTTAGATTTAGATTTCGCCACTCTCTTATTTTTTCTTTTATTTGTTTTAATTTGTTAATTTCATGTACATAAATTACTTGGTTTCATTCTCCATCCCATTTATTTTTTATATTGCTTTGTATAAGACTTTTAAGGTCGAGAATGGTAATATCGAAATGTATTGTCATACATATAATAGTGTGATAAAGTTCTTAGCCAAATATTCTGCCTCGTTGTTTTTCCCACATTTTTGTGTCCTGAGATCCACAGGTAAGGACATTATTTTTAGATATTTGTGGTAGATTTTTTATTCTTGGAGGATTCGGGAAGGTTGGGTAATGACATGCATTATATAAATAATTTAAAATCAATGAATCCTCGATATTAAATTACATAATTCAATTCTAGCGGCAGAGAATTTGATCTTTTCTTTATGAGTGTACGAACTCTTAAATGCAGCGTTATAATTGATTACTTTTTGAAGATATTTCTAAAAATTTCTAGCCACATCCCTTCTAATCGATATTAGTCAATACTGATTTACGAACTCAAAAATTTTCAGTAGCCTTCAGATTCAATAATTAATTTCATTTAAAAAAAAACTTATTCCTTATACCTATTTCGGAGTTAGGAACTTTTAAAACTTCTCCAACATTTTTAATAACCCTCCACTTTTGGTCAATATGTACCATATTTCGCCCATTCATCCAAATAGTTTCTAAAGTAATTTTTTATTTGGTCTTTGGTCCATTTAGCCTATGAAAAGGAAGCCAAGCAGAGAGAAAGACACAGGGTTGAGGTAATAAGTACGTTAGTTTTCCCTAATTAGGTTACCGAACATTACAAATTAGTTCAAAAATTTAAATATTCAACATTGACTGAAAAGACATTTGTTACGGTCGGTGTTATATTAATAAAAAGACTTTATTAATTTAAAGAGTGCGACACGTTTCATCCTATTGAGGTATCTTTAGGCTCGATTTTTGGCGTTCAGTAACTAGCTATTTATTATTCGCGAAATTTTACTGATAGTTTATAATGTTTTTAGCTATGCATTTAGCTTTCAGTACTTTAGAAATCTCAGTTCTGTTCAAAATGTCTAATTTTATAGTATGATTAAATATATTTGGCTTGGGATTGATATCTTTGGTTTCTAAAAATGTTTCAAGGGATTTTAACCCGTATCCAGAGTATAATAAATTGATTGTGTCTTTATTTTTTGGATAGCAAATTATAAATGTGATATTATGTTCAGCTATCGTTAAGTTTGTTTTTAATTCTTTATTAAATTCTTAATGAAATCGAAAGTAATCTATGTATCATGGAATGGAAAGTGGACATCTTTATATTCCATGGAATGATAGCATCTGAGAAATTATCCTTTCTGTATATATCAGAGATGAAGTTATTATTATTGTTAATTATTTATTTTTTTAATGCCAAGTCTAAAAAATCACCGCCGAATTCCACTATAAATATCATATCATCGTCAAAACATAGAATATGTTATAGATTTATCTAAACCAAATTAAAACGTGTTTTAATAAAGAACCTGTTACCAGCAGTTAAATCAATGACAAGAGATGACTAGTGAGCGCGGGCAAACAAACACTGTTACAAAGCATTTTTATTAATAGCAACATCAAATTGATTAGAATTATTATATAGATAAGCGCATGCGATTAATAGATTCAAACTTAAAGTACATAGTTAGACCTACAAAGATTTGTTTCTACTAAAGGACATTTTCTTAGATTATAATCACTCACTCTGAACTGAAATTTATCAACTAAAGTATTAGAATCAATGTTGCCAACCAATAGCTGATTTACGAGTCATAGAAAGTCATCACCTTGCATGTGTCAATATTAAGGTGAAGATTATAATGCAAACACCACGACGGAAAATTGTCTAGATCATCTTGAATTGATTGACTGCCAACTGATCTTTTAGTTTGGACAAACAGCTTAATGTCATCGGCATATAACAAGATTTTACACACTTTCATCAGTCTAGTGATGTCGTCAATAGCCAAAATAAAAAGTAAGGGACCGGAATAACTTCCCTGAGGAACACCATGATGAATGATTGGATAAAGAAAACTATTACACAGGTTTACAAAAAAAAAAAAGTTGATGTTCTTTTGACCAGACCATCTCATTTTTATGTAAATCGACGCCCTGAATCCGAATCCGAGCTCCGTTAACCTCCATCACGTCAGGTTCAAGGTCATTTCAAGGTCAAATTGAGAAAAACCCACTAAATAGGTCTGAAAAAAAGGACTTATAGGTTTCTGGGGCCGCTGAATCCGAATTCGTGATTTGTTTAACTCCCAAAGGTCAGCCAGAGGTTATTTCAAGGGCATTTCAAGGTGAAATTGGAAAAAAATCCACTAAATAGGTCTGAAAAAGAAGATGTATAGGTGTTTGGAGTCACTGAATCCGAATTGGTGATTTGCTTAACCCCCAAGGTCAGCCAAAGGTCGTTTTAAGGGCATTTCAAGGTGAAATTGAGAAAAATCCACTAAGCGGAAAAAGTTGATGTTCTTTTGACCAGACCATCTCATTTTTATGTAAATCGACGCCCTGAATCCGAATCCGAGGTCCGTTAACCTCCATCACGTCAGGTTCAAGATCATTTCAAGGTCAAATTGAGAAAAACCCACTAAATAGGTCTGAAAAAGAGGACTTATAGGTTTTTGGGGCCGCTGAATCCGAATTCGTGATTTGTTTAACTCCCAAAGGTCAGCCAGAGGTTATTTCAAGGTGAAATTGGGAAAAATCCACTAAATAGGTCTGAAAAAGAAGATGTATAGGTTTTTGGGGTCACTGAACCCGAATCCGTGATTTGCTTAAGCCCCCAAGGTCAACCAGAGGTCGTTTCAAGGGCATTTCAAGGTGAAACTGGGAAAAAATCACGTCTTTTCTATATTTGAACTTGGAATGACTTCGAAACGACCTCAGGTTGACATTGGGGGATTAAGCAAACCACGAATTCGGATTCAGCGACCCCAAAAACGTATACATCTTCTTTTTCAGACTTATTTAGTTGATTTTTTCCCAGTTTCACCTTGAAATGCCCTTCCAACGACCTCTGGTTGACCTTGGGGGCTTAAACAAATCACGGATTCGGGTTCAGTGACCCCAAAAACCTATACATCTTCTTTTTCAGACCTATTTAGTGGATTTTTCCCAATTTCACCTTGAAATAACCTCTGGCTGACCTTTGGGAGTTAAACAAATCACGAATTCGGATTCAGCGGCCCCAAAAACCTATAAGTCCTCTTTTTCAGACCTATTTAGTGGGTTTTTCTCAATTTGACCTTGAAATGACCTTGAACCTGACGTGCTGGAGGTTAACGGACCTCGGATTCGGATTCAGGGCGTCGATTTACATAAAAATGAGATGGTCTGGTCAAAAGAACATCAACTTTTTCCGCTTAGTGGATTTTTCTCAATTTCACCTTGAAATGCCCTTAAAACGACCTTTGGCTGACCTTGGGGGTTAAGCAAATCACCAATTCGGATTCAGTGACTCCAAACACCTATACATCTTCTTTTTCAGACCTATTTAGTGGATTTTTCCCAATTTCACCTTGAAATGCCCTTGAAATAACCTCTGGCTGACCTTTGGGAGTTAAACAAATCACGAATTCGGATTCAGCGGCCCCAGAAACCTATAAGTCCTCTTTTTCAGGCCTATTTAGTGGGTTTTTCTCAATTTGACCTTGAAATTACCTTGAACCTGACGTGATGGAGGTTAACGGACCTCGGATTCGGATTCAGGGCGTTGATTTACATAAAAATGAGATGGTATGGTCAAAAGAACATCAACTTTTTTTTTTTTGTAAACCTGTGTTATTTTTTTAAATAATAACACAGTTCAATAAGGTTTTTTCTCATGACTACCTATTGGGTAATTTCCATAGAGTTTTTTTTTCGTAGATTATGAATGAGGAAACGAGCTAATAGGGTCGCACTTCCGAGAAAAATAAGGTTAAAAAGAACAGAATGGGCTTATTTTGGCATTTTTGGAAAATTATTAAAAAATAACGAATACTTGGAGAAACTTATTACTTCCCCAAAATATAAGTTTGAAGATTAAGCTTTTATACTAAGTTGAGTTATAAATTCTTGCGGTTTTGAATAGTGAAATATATTATACGAACCAAAAGGATTTATGATTCACCACAATATCAAAATACGACAACCTTTAAAACTTCTAGAAATTCATCTTTTTCCATATTCTGATTATTTTATACAATATATAGTGAATACAAAATCATAACTAGTACACGCTCATGAAAAACTTGATTTCCAAGATGCTTAGACAACAAAATAGATATGAAAGTGATATTTCCTATGTTCAGGCTTTCATTTGAACTATATTACAAAAAAAGGCAAAATAAGGTCTTTTATACTTTTAACCCTAATTTTTTCGAAAACCGGAGCCAATTAAGCATTTCACTTATTCAGAAGCAGAAAAAACAATTTCATTTGTTAAGTAGTATAATCAGGGACCGCAGATATAATTTCTCTTAATTACATAGTTAATTACTCTATAAAATACAATTTTCACTCTTGGCCCTTACACTCTTCGCACTATGAATATGAATTTCCATTATTAGGTTCTTTTCATATTTTAGCGGTTCTAAAACTTGTAATTTGAAGTACATTTCTTGATAATCAAAGGTGGTAATAATGTCCGCAAATAGTTCACTTTATATCCATTTTAATATACTTCGTGTATCCTTTTTACGAGCAGGTTTCAGGCCCAACTTGAACAACTCATTTTGACCTTCACACCCAAATTAGTGCAATTACACCATGAAGATATCTTCCGCAAAGTATCCCATAATTGTGCTAATGTTGAAAGCGCAAATAAAATGGTTATCTTATCGATCCATTTTATCGTTTCGCCTAATCAGCATAATTAGAGCTCTCGACGAACACTTTCGTGCGTTAAGTGCCTTCACCTCACGCACGTCGGCCGCAGGGTCCTGGAGCGGGGCTATTTTAACAATACACCACGGCAGCACCGAGGAGGGAATAATTTTTTTGTCGGAAATTTCTCTTACTGTTCCTGTCAGTGCCGTCCCACATTGATAGACAAATGTAACGTGCGTCAACATTTTTTTTACCCAGCAAAAGTGGAAGCCCACTGAGGTCAATGTTTTTTATCGAATTATGAACAAACACCTAAGGCTTAAGCGTGCAATACCTGCGCGAGTAAACGGTAACTTGCTTCTTTCATGCTGCGTCTAGCCGTGGACCTTGTTCACTTCTTCATCGCCACCTCCCAAGTTGGACCCGGGACACCCATCCCAAATCTGAGATGCCCAGAAAACTCCAGGAATTTGATTTGTTGCTCTCTAATAAGTCGTGACTAATAAGCCAACAAAGTGGTCGGGGCTCATTCCCAGTGCTGTCAGTTCGCTTTCAATTAGCAGCGCAGCGTCGGAGACCCACAGTGGTCCCCACAACACAAGATTCAGGCTTAAACGGCCCCAATATTGCGGAGCGAGTTACAAACAAGAACAAATAATAAATAAGGCTGGATGTCGGGCCGAGTCAATCACTCTAAATTGAGAGACAAATGACGGATTAGGAATTTCGTCAAGTCATTGTCTCGAAATTAACCCTTCGACGGAATCACCCCCGTCGGGCATCCTCTGACAAGACAACTTTCCGTCGATTTCAGGGAATTTTCGTCCATAACACAACACGGACACTATATCTCAGATGCTCAACAGCTCAGATCGAGGACCGATATTAAAGTGTCCAGTCAACTTGGTCTGGCGCTGGGTGACCATCTGTCGGAAGGCAAACATGAGCCTGATTGACCCGCAGATTGACCGGACAGCGTCAGTGTCAGCGTCAACTGTGCCATGCTGCACGATTTATTCCACCTTGAAACATTGTGCAACACCTTGCACAACTTCCAAACTCCAACTAGGCTACGATATGTACGATGTATACAGGATGTATAGTCGCGCGAAAAGGTCGCGCCACTGTCTAATTTTTCATAATTTACAGCACATCATATCTTGTTAGGGCTGCCCCTCCGCGGCCGTAGCCCATGGGTTTTTATTATCAAAATGACTTCGCACGATTAGAGCTTAGTTTTTGTTTGCTCACTGCAGGCGTTTGCTCCGACCAAGTGGTAAACAAATTTTGATTGAAAGCCATTTAATCGCACCGGAGCATAGTGGTCAATGGTCGGCGCTTCTTTCTTATGCGCCACTATTTGAGTTAATCATTAGGGCTGCGGCTTCGTGTCACTCAATCCTGCACCACCGTGTTTGAAATGTAAGCCTTTATTTTCGAAAAAACTGATAAAACTGGCGCCAATCTCTTGGTGTTATCAGTTTTTCAGTTGTGCTACCGTGTTTGCTTTTTTGGATACTTTTTTAAATTTTGTCGGTAATTCTAAAAGGGGGTTTCTCGCACTTAAGGAAACAATGTTCTATAAACGTTAACTTATTCTGTTCCAAATATGTAGTTTTGACTCTATTTTGTCCATTAATCTGCAATTAGTTCCTTGTATTGAATCTGCTTTTATATTGGTGCTTTCATATAATTTTGTGGAATAAATAGAATATACTACTAAACAATTTTTGTATGTACAGAAAAGATTCAGACTAAGTGAACAGTGTGTTTAGGGTCGTTGTCTTCTCAGAAGGGATTGTTAATTTTTAAACTAAATCTTCATTTAAACTAATTTATCCATTACTTCTACAATAAATACAATCTTCGCTATTCAATTTCATATCATGTCCTAGCCATCTCCATACATCACCGTAGGCATTAAATTCTCTTGCAAAGCAAAAAACATGAATTAGTAATAATACCATGACCTGACCCGTGAGATCATGGCCAGAGTTGTGGCGGTGTACACTGGTCACTGGCCCTTAGGTGAGCACGCAGCTAAGCTAGGGATCCCCTTCAACCCTTACTGCCGCAGTTGCGAATACCCAAAATGAGAAGGAGACGCCTGTCCATTTTCTGTGCAAATGTCCGGCCCTTGCTGTGGCTAGACATCGCGCACTGGGTGATTATTTTATTGACGCTCTCAGGGAGCTGTCCAAAAAGCGGGTTACCCCAAGCACACTAATAACCAGATCATAGTTTGTTGTGGTTGTGGTATCAAAATGGCGCCCTTGTAGCGCTAATTGGGTTCCGACGAGACGTCAGAATCGCCACCTAAACCAACCAACCAACCAATAATACCATAATAAACAAAAAACAATGAAAACAAATAATGTATGTAATATGATGTGCTCCATCATAAATATTAAAACAAAATAAATTGTTTGCATTTCTTTTGGAATTCATATTCTCATTTCTTTTTTTAATGTAATAATGTAATTATTGAGCTACATATATTGTAATAAAATCTTATTAAATGAAAGATTAAAAATATAAGATTACTCTTGTTATTTATTTACACATCTTCTAAATACATACTTTTAACTTCTGCGATTAACATGTTTCAACAATAATTCGAGTTTGTGGAAGGAGTACGTTCAAAATATAATAGATATATTATATGTAGATATGTAAAACAATCGAAATAACAGAAATTTGTTTAATTTTTTTAATTAAAAACCGTGTAAATCAAGTACCATGCAAATCGAAGGATAGGTGTACATACTGGATATATTAAATTTATTTTCAACGGAGAATATGCACAGCTTTCTTTGTTCTAGAAGTCCATATTTTTGTTAACATGTTTCTTTCTGAATCTAATTCTTTTCAGTTTATTGAATCTACTTATGGATTATCTTAAAAGGTACTCCAGACTTGTGGCCAACATTGTTTTTAATATGATCCGTTAATTTTGAATGATCATAAAGACTATTTTTCTATAACCATTTTAGAAGATGATTTCAAAAGACGTATTTTTTGCTTTGTTTTTTTTTTGTAAATAACGTTAATGTTAATAGTAGTCTTCATTTCTTACAAAATTTTTAAATTTTAATTCACATTTGAACGGCTAATAACATTTCATACTATACAATTACTTTTGTTAACTATATCCGCAATAAAGTCAGGAGTTTAAATTGGAATCTAAAAATGAATGAGATGTTAAATTCTTAAGACTCTAATATTTTAATAAATGTTTCGACAATTATTCATTTATACGCGAGAAATTGTTAATAATAAAAAAATTGAGTTATATCCTTTTACTATAGGGTACTGAAATTAATAGATTATGACTATATTTTCCTGTAAAGAAACGTTTTTTATCAATTTGTTATGTTTTGATTTAAAAGGTAATTAAATCAGATATATGTTTTTATATTATATTAACAAAAAACCATAGCAAAAGAAGATTTCTTTAAAACCAAAAATTAACAATTTTTCCAATCAATATACCAAAAATTTCTTGAGCCAGAGTTTGTATGATATAAAAATGTGCCAAAGTTTTTCTTCCAAGGGCACCCTAATTAATTTAACGCTGTTCTTATTGTTTTCAGGTGAATATTTAAAATTAAGTAACGAATTTATGGTGCCTGAAACTTGAAACTCTCACAAAACTAATGAAAAAACCACATAAGAAGTTCATTGATTTTATTTATAATGTTCATGTCTAATAAAAGGTCAATTTTAACGTAATTTTCCCCGTTCTTAAGAGGTTAAGACATAAAAATCAGAGTTGTGAAAATATTAATGTAAAAAATTTCCATTACTTTCGTTATGAGTAATTGGAAAAAATTACATTAACCATTCCTTTCGCAATGAGTAATGTGAAAATTTCCTACTTTTGTAATGATTAATGTAAGTATATTCCATTATTCATTACTTTTGTAATGAGTAATGTAAATATTTTCCATTAATCAATACTTTTTTAATGAATAATCGAAAATATTTACATTAACCTTTATTTTTACTTTTACCGTATTTACAACTAACTAGTACATTTCTTTCAGAGCAATAGTGGTATCTACTATTAAATAATACTTAACAGAATAATTATAATTTTATTATTCTTATTCTTTAATTATCGTAGAGTTACCGAAAATTGTATCATCTTTTAGTAAAATTGATAAAAAATCTAGTAAACCTAAGCCTAAAAAAATCGTGATAGTTCTTCACTACAGGATATACATATAAGAAAGTATATTGTTATCAATTACATATAATTTAAATTCTGACTAAATTGCACCCTTAGTAAGAAGATATATTAAATTTTCTATTTCTAAAGGAAAACTAATTTTAAATAAAGGCAAAGGAGCTTCAGGATCATAAAAACTTCCATTTGTAAATCAAGAAATTAAGAGTAAAACAAGTAAAACTTCAATCAAGATAAAGATTAAAAAAAAAAAAAAACAAAAAGGAGTTCTATTGGAATTAATAAATCTGTTGCTATTATAAAATCAAATTTTTCGATTATAAAATCAATTATTAGAGTTCCTAAATTATCAATAAAAGAAAAAGAAAAAAAGAAAAAAAAAAAACACATGGTATCCAAAAAACTTCACCAAAAGGTGAAAAAAGTAATAAAGTATTTGGGACAGTACTGAAATCCACTCAAATTGACTGTGATAATTAATTATTATTATGATATAAAAATCCTTATTTTACGGATTAGATGACTGGACTCATATGCAGAATGGTTAATGTAAATGTTTCCCAGTACGCATTACGAAAGTAATTCCCATTACTCATGTCTCATTACTTATTACGAAAGTAATGGTTAAAAGGTAATGTATTAAAAAAAGTAATGCATTTTTCACAACCCTGTTTAAAATTTTTACATGTTTCGCTAGTTCACTCTATTCTTTAACTTATACGCCATTTCATTGTAATCGTCTTGAAACCATTAAAAATCGCTTAGGAGATATGTGTTGTGGAAGCTTCAATGGTCTTATGCTCTTCATCTGTATTCTTCAAAATATGCCTTGTTGTGATTTGAAACTTTAGAGTTTAGACGTAGTTACATCGGTTATGTTTGTCTGTGATACGTTATGCTATAAAATCCATTCACGGGAGCTTGTTGCCTTTTTCAATATCTCCGAAATGTTCAAACTCATCGCACAAATTAAAGTTACAATGAACCTGTTGCTAGTTGCTCTAAATACTTCAACTCCGTTTGTGCTGATTCGCGCATTAAATTTAAAAGCGATGTTTTGAATATAGAAAATGCTCGGACATGATTCTCTTTGCATTTTATTTTCTCTTTTGTATGGTTAATTAATGTAATCATATTAGTTTTTTTTTATCGTAGGTTATTTTTATATAAATTATACTGTATTAATCTGTTGGAATGTATTCAATAGAGATCAACAATTTTTGCCTCAAAACAAACTTATTTTCTTTGGGTTGAAGTAATTATTGTTTTTTAATCTCTTACGTTGGGATGACGCAAGATATTCGTCAATGGTTATCTGCATCTCATGCAGGAATGACTATACGATGTAGCAATTAAATTGATTTTGCATAGTAATCGGAAAGGGAAATGCAAATTATGGAAACACGAATAGGGCAAAGTAGGACAATTATTACTTTTTTGTGCATCGCTTATATTTTACGTATAAAACCAGGCAGCATACAGCTGACAATTATTGAAATTGATTTATAAAAACATATAATTTTTCTAATCGTACTTATTAAGGAAGATTATCATGTCTGAAATAATGCATTAGGGGAGAGCGGGGCTGGAAGTTCCCGGGGTAAGTTGTTCCGACAACAATAACTTTGTAAGGGAAAGAGATAGCAATACATGAGAAGTGCGTCGTTAAAGCGTCAGGTGACGTGCTACGTCGGCAGTCATTTTAGTTACTCCGTTGACGATGGTTGAGTGACTGTGTGCACGTAGCTGTCAAAACGTCACGTAAGTAAATTTTTTCGTGTTTAAACTATATGGTCTATCTCTGTGTATTATAGACCGATTCATACGTAACTCTGCTAAATTGTAGTGACATTGGTAAGATATATTATTGGATAAGTATTTTTATAATTGATTATATTAGTTTGCCAGTATGTCAGTCTTCGTATATAAACGTAATTTGGTGCTAAAAGTTCCTTCCTGACGGGCTGGTTGTTCCCCGGAACAACTTACCCCAATTTACATTCAATCGTATACCTAAAATTCATAAGACCATATTTTTTTATTTTAATGATGAAAAATTACAAACGTAAGACAGAGAGAGGTAAAACCTCCGACACATTGTTGCGCCAAGCTGCAGATGCTGTCATCAAGGAGGGAAGACCTGTTAAAACTGTGGCAAGAGAGCTTGAAATTTGCCACGTGACGTTACATCGTTGTTAAAAAATTGAAAGCTGGCAAAGTTCCGACCATAGGTTATAAATCCAGGTTAGTGTTTACCTTGGAACGGGAAAAAAGTTAGCGAACTACATTTTAAAGTGTTCCGCAATATACTTCGGTCTTCTGCCCGGAGAGGTGCGAAAACTCGCATATGAATGTTTAGTTATGAATCTGATAAGATTTATAAGTTTATAGATCTCAATTATAATTTAACTAAGTAAAGAAACATTTATCTGGAGCTTACCATTTATGTTTTGTTATTTTTTAAAGTTAAAAAAGTTAAAAAAGTTTATGCGGACCAATAATGTTCTGTACCAGTAATATTTTGTAGTTTTTTTAAGTTTATTTGTGCATAGAATAAACATTACTGAACGGGATGCTCATGCTATTAGAAGCTGGAGAGTATCCAACGACCCTTCTATGTCCGATCACCGGTACATCGAGTTTGAGCTCGATATACAGAAACCGGTATGTTCACCATACAGGAATAGGAGGAAAACAAACTGGGACAAATACAGGAAAGCCCTAGAACATGCGCTCCCCGGTGGGGAGCCTCCCATGCTCCACTCCAGGAAGGAGCTGGACAAGGTGGTGATTACCCTCACCAAGGCGTGTAACAAGGCAACGCGGACTTCGTGTCCCATCAGGAGGCCTAGGGGGAAACCTAAACCTCCATGGTGGTCAACGGAGATCATGGCCGCAAGGAAAGAATGCCGCAAGATGTTCAATAAGGCAAAGCGTACTGATGATTGGTCATCATATAAGGAAAGCCTTAGGAACTTCAAAAAACTAGTAAGGACAGCCAGACGCTCCTCCTGGGAGAACTTTTGCAGTAGGGTGGAGGAAGTATCGGAGACTAGCCGTCTACGTAAGGTCCTTTCGACGTCCCCGATTACCCCTAGTCTCCTGTTAAAAGACAACGGGGAATGGACCTCTTCGGGTTTGGAAACTTTGGAGCTGCTGACCGAAACTCACTTCCCCGGTTGCTCCTCAGAGCAAGCGGTTGAGTCGGTAGTCGCTACCATCCCCAATGAACTCGCCCATAAAATCCTCAGTAGGAGAAAATTGGAATGGGCTATAAAAAGCTTCAAGCCTTTCAAATCCCCAGGCTTGGACGACATCATACCAGCTGAGCTTCAGGAAGCCTCGGAGATAATTATTCCCTGGCTGTTGGCTATTTACAGTGCCTGTCTCAACCTGGTCTATATTCCCAAGACCTGGACTGAAGTCAAGGTTGTCTACATTCCCAAGGGGGGGAAGGTCTCACACTGCAGACCCAAAGACTTCAGGCCTATAAGTCTTTCTTCCTTTCTTCTTAAAACGCTAGAAAGACTGATCGATATACATATAAGAGGGTATGTAAATCCGGCGAGATTATCACCCTCGCAGCACGCTTACACCAAGGGCAAATCCACCGAAACGGCCCTGCATACCCTAGTTGATCACATTGAGAGGGCCATGCTGTACAAGGAGTACACACTGGCGGCCTTCTTGGACATCGAGGGAGCGTTCAATAATGTCAGACCTGAAGCAGTCGCGGGAGCCATGAGGGGTCTTGATCTGGACGAATCAATCATTGCGTTGATCAATCAGATGTTGTGTGTCAGGATTGTCAACTCGGTTCTTGGGGCATCTTCCATCAGAAGACATGTGTACAGGGGCACCCCCCAGGGAGGGGTCCTGTCGCCGCTTCTGTGGAACCTGACCCTGAATGATCTCCTCCTGGATCTTGAGCGCTCGGGCTGCTGCGTAGTTGCGTATGCGGACGACATTGTCATTTCAGTATCAGGCAAGTACCTGAATACGCTGTCGGAGGTGTTACAACAGGCCCTAAACAAGCTCACGGTATGGAGTGTTAATAGTGGCTTGTGCGTTAACCCGAATAAAACGGAACTTGTACTATTCTCCAGGAAGTACAAGATTCCCTCTTTTAATACACCACTCCTTGGTGGAGTGAGGTTGGAACTCACGGACGAGGTAAAATATCTTGGTCTCGTTATGGATAGGAAGCTGAATTGGAAAGCCAACATTGCTGAAAGAGTACGTAAGGCTACAATAGCCTTGTACTCATGCAAAAGTGCAATCGGCAAAAGATGGGGCTTAGAACCACGCATTGTCCACTGGCTCTTCGTGACAGTGATCAGGCCGATACTGGTATACGGTGTGCTAGTGTGGTGGCCCGCCCTAGAGAGGGCATGCCACCAGAATGCGCTGGATAGGATCCAAAGAATGGCTTCTGTCCTGATCACGGGTGCACTCAGGACAACTCCCACCAAAGCCCTGAATGTCATCCTCCATCTCCTTCCAATGGAACTATTTGGTAAGCAAACTGCTGCCTCCATTGCTGCTAGGCTCAATTCTATACATCCCTGGGAACGCATGGATTATGGTCATTCAAAAATCCTTAGCACTTGTACCCAAGGTTTAGACTATGTTATTCCAAACCCATGTTTCGATATTAAATTCGACTCGCTTATTCCAGCGAGACATGAGTGGGGGGAAGAACTTCTTAGCAAAGCAAATTCGGTGAAGATATTCACCGATGGCTCAAAGCTGAGGGGCAGAGTTGGAGGTGGAATATACTCGGAGCAACTGAGCCTCGAAGCGTCATTTCGGCTGCCAGACCACAGCAGCGTAATTCAGGCGGAGGTCATGGCTATCATGGAAGCCCTCTTATGGCTGCAGGAGAATATGTCTCCTCCCGGAGATATTTCTATCTTTACTGACAGCCAGGCTGCAATTAAATCACTAACGGGTGTGTATACGACATCAAAGGTGGTTGCGGACTGCCGCTCTCTGCTTAATCAAGTAGCGGAGGGGGGGTTAATATTAGTATAATTTGGGTACCAGGACATAGTGATGTCCCGGGAAATATTAGAGCGGATGAGCTAGCCAGGCAGGGAACGACCCTTCCAGAAAGGGATATCATCCGGCGGATAGGAGCACCGCTCGCCTCCTGTAAAGCAGAGATTATAAGATCGTACTTAAGGATTGCCGAAAATAGGTGGAGAAACGAGAATACTTGTGTGACCACCAGGCAGATCTGGCCAACATTTGACCATAATAGGTCAAAGAACCTGATTACTCTCAGGAGGGAGGCCATTAGTAACGTCGTGGCGGTAATTACGGGGCATTGCCTTGTGGGCAAACATGCCAACAGACTAGGCGTTATCTCCAACGACTTCTGCAGAAGTTGTCAAAATGAGGAGGAGGAGGAAAGCATAACCCACCTCCTGTGCCAATGCCCAGCACTATCTATGTGCAGAAACAGATATCTGGGCGCTTATTTCTTTGATGACTTGTCGGATCTGAGTTCAAAGAACGTCAGAGACATTGAACACTTCATCAAAGGCACGAAGTGGTTCAAGGTTAGCTAGTTTTCTGGGAAAAGCCCTCGTGTGGTATCACAATGGGCCCTTGTGGCCTAAGTGTGCCGTCAGGCAGCCACGGCAACCTAACCTAACCTAACCTAAACATTACATAAATAAATTTATAAAAATGGTTGTTTTATTTCAGAAAACCTATGTTATTCTGACAGTTTATTGTCATAATCTAAGCGGAACAATTTGCCTCAAAGGTGGAACAACTCGCCCCAAAGCGGGGCTGAATGTTCCGCTCCGAAAGTTGACAAAAATTTGCTTCTGTAAAAAAAACTATTGAAATATTAGTAGAAATGACTATAATATTACAAAACCCGATAAACATCCATTCAATATTTGCACATGTTGGAAATGAAACCCTTCATTTTTATAATAAAACTTCATGTTATTTGAAAATCGGAACTTCCAACCCCGCTCTCCCCTACTAGTTAAAAGCTTACATAATTCCTCCTGTTCACAAATCAAGCCTTTATGAATAAACGATGAAATATCCGTTTTTCATATTAGTATGTTTTTCAAATGAATATCTGTGACAAAAAATTGCTATTAATTGGCTGCCATTAGCAGGACATATTCATTTATAATATTACGTCAGAAAGTAGCACAACATGCAAAATGTCTGGCACATTATCGAACAGATCTGCCACGTCGCCTGGTATCAGTGCGCTCTTGGGTTATCCAAAATATTTGTTCAGAGATACACTCGACAGTACAAGGAAACATCATTAGCTTATGACAACAGATGCACGTCACACAGTTGCCACAGCATGCACACAGGCACTACTGAAATTGGGTAATTTTTCGTTTGCCCTTTTCGAATATTAGTTTGCGGAGGAGACGACGGAAAGGACGCGCATTGCATGTAGACAGACATTATCTTATCTCTCCTTTTTTCGACTCAGCTATACCCTTCAAAATGTCACCAAATATTTGCTAGAAATATCGAATTTCTTTGGATGTAATCGGTGAAATGCGACCAATTTAAAATGATGAAAAGCCAGCCTTAATAGAGAAAATGCTGAAGTTATGCAATTTATTTATTGAATTTAAGTCGGTTTAAGTATATTGGTATTAAGATGTTAAGAATATTAACCCATCATTAATAAAAAAAGAAGTTATATTATAAAAACTAACTATGAGTAATCTTGATTTTAAATGTCGAGTAAAATGATAGCTTAATAAATATCTTGTAATAAGGCCTTCCTTAAAAGTCCAACTACGTTCCATAGAGTTCAACAGGTAGCTTATTGTGTTATTATATATTTATTATATACTGTCATTCAAGATGCTCAAGTTCAATTCGAACTTGAAATTGATCAAATGTTTTAGTAGTGAAAAACAACCCAGAAAAAGCAGCCACGGTGTTCTTTTATCAAATTGGTTTTAGTGAACGATTCTTGGTTGTCTTATTCGACTAGACCGGTTATATACTATTAGGTGCCACAGTGCCCCCTAGCCGCACTGGGTTTTAAACGTCAAATGTCAGTTTGGTGTTTTTTTGAGAAACCTGTGGCACCCTGGGGAGCCCCGGTTTTACCCCAGCTAAAATCCGGGGTAAACCCAGGGCTAATGACGAATATCAGTTTAATTGTTATCGTGGAATTAACTCTTGCTGCGGGCGCAAGAAGTTCATTTTAGAATTAGAATTTAGAATTTTTGTGTCAAATCACAGGGCGTCTCGGGGCACCATAGATTTTTAGGTCAACGAACAAACCTACTAATATGTGATAATTATGTCAATTCTTTTGTGCCATTATACACTCTGTTGCAAAATTATATATCCACCCATAAATTTGAAGGTTTTCCTATTTCCAAATGGAATTTTCAAAAACTTGCTTCTACGAAAGATTCTTATTAACAAACAAAATACTTTCATTATGGCAAGAGTGCATTAACGGTAAAGATTTTTAAATTCTCTGAGTACTTCGGAAGCTCTACTGTTGCATATTTATAAATCCACTAATAAAATCACGTGAACAAATATTTTATTTTTTTTTGTCAATAATTTATTTCATTTCCTTTATGTTTTGCAATCTCAAACAATCTTTTATTCATACTTAAAATAAGTTTTTTTAATAACTGACAGTCCAATTTACCCCATTCTTGAACAATGGCCTGTTTTAGGTCCTCAACACTATTAAATTGTCGGTGGTCAGCATAAACTCTCCGAACTAAAATTCCCCAAATATTTTCCATTGGGTTGAGGTCTGGAGAGCATGCTGGCCATCCCAGAAGTTTGATATTATTGGCTTGAAACCATGCCATCGTCTCTCTACTCGTATGAATAGCAGCATTATCTTGCTGAAATACCCATTGCTTTTGTCGATTTTCTTCAAGAAAATTGATTAAACTACTTCGGAGAACACTAATGTAATCTCCACTATTCATACGAGTAGAGGTGAATTGTATTTCTAACGGTTTCGCTTCGGTAATTGCGCCCCACACCATCAAACTTCCACCTCCAAAATTTCGCCGAGAAAAATATCTCGGTTCTTTCCTCAGATCGCGCCAGTATCCGTTCAAACCATCTGGACCGTCAAGGTTAAATTTCTTTTCATCTGAAAAGATAACCTGAACACAAATTTCCATTGGAAAAAATCAACGAAATAATTTTTTTCAAAATTCCTAACCGAAGTCCAATCAGTGCTGATATTATCTTCTGCAAATTTCATCCTGGCACTTTTGTGACGTGGAAGCAATCGTGGGACCTTGTTCATTTTAGCACGCAGGATATTAGGATTGCGTTTAAGTGCTCTCCACACGGTTTGCCGACATACATTTACAGATGAAAGCGCTGCAAGTTGCCTGCAGCTCTTGGTTGAGTTGCTGGCTTCTCTAAAAATTATCCGTTTGTCGCGATCACTCAGCTTCTGCTTCCTTCCTCGACCTTTTGCGCAACTGTACTTATCAGGATTACGTAAAAAATTACACACAACTCCATGACTCCGACCAATTCTTCGAGCGATTTCTCTAAAACTAACTCCCTCAGATTGTAAAGTAATAATTTGACCCTTTTCAAATTCACTTAATGTTTTTCCTCTCGGCATTATTAAAAATATAATTTTAACAACAATTCAAATATAGTTAACTAATTTCAGCACCAGTTAATACTTTAATAACTTAACGCGCAGTGATGGATTTATAAATATGCAACAGTAGAGGTTCCGAAGTACTCAGAGAATTTAAAAATCTTTACCGTTAATGCACTCTTGCCATAATGAAAGTATTTTGTTTGTTAATAAGAATCTTTCGTAGAAGCAAGTTTTTGAAAATTCCATTTGGAAATAGGAAAACCTTCAAATTTATGGATGGATATATAATTTTGCAACAGAGTGTAGTGCTCAATTTGATCTTCTCTCTATTTATGAACTCACAGTTCATCAGTATCTTTAAACAGAAGTCCATTGCCCTATTGCCAAATTGTCATCCATTCCGAAACTCTTGGAGGCTATCGTAAAAGAGCGTTTAATTTTTTGCTGTAGTTGTCTTCTATCTGAGAGCAACTTGGATTTACGAGAGGCAGATCAATGACACAACAAATTAGCGGAGTTCTATAATTACTCCTGTTTGTCGAATTTAGAATATTTGAAACAGGTGTATTGTGTGTACACGGATTTTAGCAAGGCATTTGACAATCTTTCGTATTAGGTGCTAATTTTTAAATTGTTACGATTTGGCTTTCCAAATAAACTTGTTCATTTATTTAGTCTAAGTGAACGTTATTTTAAAGTTACGTTGTCTACAGCCTTTTCCGATTCTGTATTGGTTCTATTTAGTGTTCCACATGGTACCATCTTGGACCTCTAGATTGAATCAGCTCAGGACACCGTAAACATTTAAGAAGATCTTACTAACTTTTTAAAGTGGTGTTCGAAGAATCATCTTGGAAAATGTTCCATTATATAGACTATTTTTATTAAATTTATAATACGCCCTTGTGTTAAATTCTAGATTTAACTATTCAGGCCTAATTGATTACATGATTAAATGGAATCAACTGAATTCTTGGAAACACCGACCGTTTTGTCTTAAAAGCATTATTTTGCCTTATTTTAGTACAGTCAACTTTGGAGTATACTAAAAGAATGACCCTTTAAATCTCCCTCCTTACGAAATTAGATTAAAACTTTTGCAACTAATTTTCTTTCCAAGCGTAGAGAATTTTCTAGTACATTATTTATGCGCGATATCTATAGACTTTCCGAATCTTTTGCATCTGGTAAATTTTAATTCACGACCCCTACTAACTAGAGGAACAAACTTAATTTGCGTCTCAACTTCAACTACGTAAATTCGTGGTTCTTTACATAATTTGTTATACATTTTTTTCCTTTTTTTCAATGTTATTGTGAAATATACCTGCTGATGATAAGTAAATAATATAATATGTTAACAATACATACAGCTAAAATCCGGGTTTGTTTTTTTGTTTTATCAAAATAGAGAGTATAACTCTCAAAACATATTTGAATTGAAACGAAATATTTGAGAGTAAGAATCCGTTATCTTGCTTTTCCATATTTTAATACAAAACTGTACTTGCCTGTTTTCATAAGTATCTCTTGTAGTAAACAATTTCGGAAGATACGAGAGTCATGCAGAATATGTGTGTATGTTATGCTATATCTTCGCCGATTGTGAGCCGATTTTAATGATTCTTTTTTTATTCGGCATAATCTCGAGGGTGTTTCTATTTAAATTTAAAGAAAATACACCACCTCTAAGGGTGGAAAATTAAGGGAACTCAAATTACTGTAGGTTTATAAACTTGCTTTGGCTGGCACCGACTCCAGAAATAGCCGATTAGATATTGTAAATATTTAAGTATCAATAATTTTGTATATTGTCCTTTAATACTCTTTTCTTTCAAATAAACAACAACAAAAATAACTTTTTAGTTTGAGTTAGTACGTATAAGTTTTGAAGTCGAGTTTTATTTTTTTGTAAAAATTTACTTTTGTTCCCGAAGATCAAAGAAAAGTTAAGAGGTCGCCAATTTTAAGACGATAACGAATCCTTTCAATGTAACGCTGGTTAAATGTATTTGATAAGTGGTTTCATCGAATGCGCAAGTGTATAGAGTTTAGAGGTAATATATTGATAAACTATAATAAAATATTTGAAAAATATCTTGTACCTTTCGGAATGATCCTCGTGTATTAGATTAGAAATTGATGGCAGATTAAAATGAAGCGCATCCCGTAAACTTGTTTACACCAATTTACTCCGAAATTTCTTGGAGAGATGAGAATGTTCGGTTTCCATATTGAATTTGTAATACTTTTCAATTTCCAAAATCTGACAATATATTTGGAATCCGCGAGCTCGAGAACTCCTTCGCATTTATTTTTACCTAGACAAGTTACTTGAAATAAAGAAGTTTAGATTTTCCGTTGAATCCATCATATTGCCTATACTTTCCGCTAAGCCCTATATATATAGTATGTAAACTAAATTTCACTGAAAAGTTTTAACAGTCAATGGCGGAATAGACATAAAGAAATTCTGAAAATTAGCAATTATGAGTTGTCTAAAAACGATAATATGTATTTTAAAAAAAGTAACTTACAACAAACCTCTTTTTACAGTTTTATTATTAGTTTAGATTAGATTGTCAATTGTAATTCCCTAATAGACTTAATAAGTCATAAGTGCCAGTATACCTGTAAAATAAACACCAATAAAGGGAACCATTAAATTTCCCTGAAAACACTTGGCTAAAATTTAAAATTGTCCTTTTCGGTAATGCTTTAATTTCAGAGATTGCCAATCATCATCTTAAGACAATCATTAAACGTCCCTAGTGATAAGCCTCTCTGGGATTAGAAAGCATTAAATTCTCATCAGCCTCGAAAGCCTCAAGAAATTTATTATCGTAAGTAAACACGCTGTAAAAAGTTTACCAAATTTCATCGCGCTAGAGCATCGGCCTGGTAGGGGGAGAGTGCCCAAAATTTGCCAGCATTATGAAAAGAAAAAGAAGCAGCAATGACGAGGATATGAAGAAGCTTCCATTTCGTAATTGAATTTTAAATGAAGTTGACACGGGTATTTACCAGGATATTCGATGAAAACGACACCAAGCCGGGAGATTTGCGTTCATACTACGTCAATTGCAAGACTTAGGGCTGCCAATTAGTCATCTGGGTAAAGTCTTTTCACCTTTTCTAAAACTAGAAGAAATCTTCCAGAGCTATATGCAAACAACCAATAAAAATTTGTTATGGCAGATACCCTCTCCGCTGGTCTGGGCCAAGATGGGAAGGACTATCAACCCTTGAGAATTTGCTGACGTCCTTTCTACCGGATTTTGGTACAAATATGTATGAAGTGTGCGGCGGTACAAGAACACGCTGAGGGTTCCAGCCGCGTAGGGACTCTCCCATTTATGTATATATATATGTATGTATGTATGTACATTGTACATCGACCTATGTACATGTTAGTTATGTGCGCTTTTCGCTGTACCAGAAAGAGGAGGGTCTGCACAAGAGCCGGTGGAGAAAAAATCGGTGATCCGTCATGTTGTCAGACTGTATTACCCGAATTAAGATTCCTGTATTGAATTAACGCAGATGGAGCCAAACAAAGATAAAAGCATCCAGAAATTGCTTTCATAGAAGAAATAAATTTTTTCTGCCCAATTCCAGGGAGGGATTCCGTTTTTCTTGCCTATATACTAGTGAAAAGAGAACTGTTTTAGAAATAAAGGGAAGCTTTTGGTGTGGCTTTAAAAGAAAAATCCTCAACACACCATCCTCGTCAAACAGATTATGTCAATACTTTTTCAAACTATCAGATTGTTTGCTATAGTACACAAACTTGCAAAATATGTATAATATGTATGTATACAATAATTGGGCCAACGTCCAATTCTAACTTTATACTTATAATAACACACACGTGTGGTATCAATATTGTAATTTTGATATTATAATACATATCGGCAATGTCACAACATTTTCACAACCAGGACACATATAAACCTAGGATGCGAAGTAGTTTAACATTTGATATCTGGATTTTAAGCAACTGAAAAATGAAAATTGAAATATGAAATGTACTTTTTGGCAGGAGTTTAACATTTCCTTTTTTAAAAGTTATATCTTTGTGTCTCGGAGTCAATTTTATTCGGTAAAATGTTCAAAACTATACCTGTCGTGTAGAGCGAATTTACCGGCAGAGGCGCTGTACACAGTAAAATTGATGTACACTACCTTGATAACACCGACATTTTGCAAATCTTGCATATCTATCTATCTGTTCTATCTACTACGCATATATTAGAATGTTTACCTAGTCTATTGCTAGTATTAGATGACAGACATGGTATAAATATAGTATTTGGAATATTATAATATCGTCAAACGTATTAGCACAGACAAATAATATTGTCTGTGGTATTAGCAATAAGCGTACAGCATGTTGTACTATAACTATATGCTTAGTGGTATTGAACAAGAATAATATGTACTTATTTTTAATTTTCAGATTTGAAATAGAATTTGTAATACTACTCCGATGCAAAATAGTTCGCCCAAAATATTAAAAATTTTTTAATGATATGTAACACTGTTATGGATTAAGTAAGCAAAAAATCCAGTAAGCAAGTTAAGTAAGCAAAATATTTAATCCATAAAATTTTAACATATCATTCAAATTTACTGTTCTAGTTTTAAGTTCAGTGGGCGAACAATTTTGCATCGAAGTAGTAAATTGTGATTTAAATTAATTAGTCAATGATTCGTATACACTGCAAATCATAGTGTTTACTGAGTGTTTTATATCTAAACACACTCATATTTAATTTTAAACCACTTTAATGTTTAACGAATTTAAGTTTTTTGATATCTAAAATTTTTGAAAATGTTTTTAGGGTATTTTCCAAACATCATAATGTTTTAATGTAAACCATTTTTAATGTTAAATGTTAATGAGGATCTTTTTGCTGTTTGTTCTCTAATGCATAGTTGATCGACATGTTTAACAATAAAATATTTCTTTACAAATAAAATATATAAGTCATTACACTTATAAAGTAAAACTTTTTGTTTCATTCATATGCATATTGAATCAAATAAAAAGAAAAATTTCTTTAAAGAAATTAAAAAAATTAAAAAAATTTTAATTAATAAAAGTATTTATATTTGTAGCCCATAAGACATCATAAAATTTATAAACCGTTTACAATTAATTGGTGGAATAAAGTGTGTGTTTCTAAGCCTAAAGTTAGAAATAAGATGTGAGAATATTTAATTCTTTACATCAATAATTCTATTTTCACAATTACTTCGTGGTTTGATTATTTCATAAGCATATAATCTTGATTCATAATGTATTGTCTTTAGCAATGTAATAATAAGTAATACTATGTATTATCACCTACCATACAAATATCATATACATATGGGACGTTTCACGCAGAACGGATCACCTGCATAACCAAAATTGGTGTTAATGAACCTTGAAGTTCGAGGTATCAAAATGTTCGTCTGGACAAGAGCTTTCGAAAAATTGCCGGCGCAATTCAAAATTCAATATGGCGACTCCAATATGGCGGCCGGAAGCTGGAAAAAGTTTGAGTATACGGCAAAAAAAGCTTGTAGAAAAAAATATACGTAACCGATCCGGTCGACTTTTGGCTCAAATTGTAGCTAAAGAACACCCTATAAAAGCTGGTGTGCTTGAATGAAAAACTCTAACATTGCGGTTCCAATATGGCGGTCGAAATTTCAATGTGGTAGACGAATTTTTAGCAATCAACTAATTTGCACCAAATCCGGTACATGGTTGTTTTTGGAGTCGCTGATTGCGAATGCGGGGTTGGATTAACAAAATTCAAAATGGCGAATCCAAGATGGCGGCAAAAATTGTGAAAATTGAGCCGATTTTCCCCAAATTCAGTATACGGGGATTTCTGGAGTCGCTGATTACGAATCTGAAGTCAAATTTGCAAAATTCAAAATAGCGGATCCAAGTTGACAGACAAAATTTCTTAGTAGAAATTACTACTCTTAGACCCAGAAGCAACGACGAGGTGCAATATTGAATTATAACCTTGACTTGGTGCAATATTGAAGTATAACCTATATGACTTTAAAAACGCATACTACTTTATTCTACCATACTCATGGATATGCACTCTCTATCGGGAGATTGCAGACACTTTATTTGTTCACCAATTATTAGTTGGTAATATTGATTCAGCTTCCCTTTACACCGTATTCACTTTCAAAGTGAACGAGCGCAATCTTAAGGTGGTGTTGCTTCTGCAAACTAGTTTATGTAAAATTAACTATAACTTTTTTTCAACCTATTAATCGGATGAGGTTAAATGTGAATAAGAATACTGATTTGTTTGATGTTGGTGTCAGTAAGCATGGACTGAAGAAAAGTCTGCTTGGTGGTTGTAGTCACATGATGAATTATCAGTTATATGCTACAGATTAATTGTTTAATTAATTTGTAATTATTTTATACGGCTTTGAATAAACTGATGGTTCGTTAAAAACAAAATACTATTCGTTATATAAATATATTTGGAAACATTTATAAAATCGGTTTTCTGTGAATTCTTAAATGATGTGGGTTTTGAAACTCTATCTTTGCCTTTCAGTATTCCATGCTTCATTTAAGAAGAAAGAACAAAAAAACCGTGAGGGAACAGCGTATCAAGTAATATTGATTTTTACCCACGTAAAATTTCATTATTATTTTATTATTATTATTATTATTATTTTTTGATTTAAAAGCATTCTTCTGATCGGGATAGTTGAAAAAACGTAGCTATCTATTAATCCCGATGGTGATGTTGCTATAGTTTCAAATTGATTATAAGAATATTATAAATATTGCTACACAATATTCCAAAGAATTTGAAATTTAAAATCAGAATATTTCTTTAAATGGCTTTTATATTTATCTGATTGCTTATTTTTTTTTTTAACGGAAATTTTACTTTTTAATATTAAACACGTTTTTAAAATCATCTTGTACAAATGGCATTTAACTGTCGGGAAAATAAAAATTATATTATTTTTGTATGTTTACGTGGAAATAACACTTTTTTTAACAAGTTGAAAGTAACGATTCCTCGTTATTTTTTTAATTAAAAGCTGAGATATCCATCTGGGATATTTTTTGTTTCGTTCTTCAATGAATCCTAGCAAATTATTGGAATGCTTAATAGTAGTATCGGGTTGGCACGAAAGAAATGAGACGGTTTGTTTTTACATTTTAAATTCTAACATTTTTATTTTACTATACATTTAGTCAATCAAATACTCGCCGTGAGCATCTATGACTTCTTGCCAACGTGTAGGCAAGGACTGGATGCCTGTTGCCCAGAACTCAGCGGGCCGTGAGTTGAAGAAGGTGGCTACGTAGGTTTCAACTTCATTAAAAGTGTTAACCCTCTGTAGGGCAAGATCATAAAACATTCAAATTACGTCAAAAATTGACAGGTTTAGGGAAATAAAAAATACATGTTTCTCAGAAATTAAAAAAATATGTATTATTAATTATTTATTTCACATTTAAGGGAGTGTAACATTACTGTAAAATTGAGTTAAACGTTAACAAAAAAAACTAATTTGGTATGGAAGGAACATATTCATTCACTTATCTATAGGTTTCCAAGAAAATAACACAATTTTACACAATTTTTGTATTTTGTTTGTAAAATTTAAAATTTGCTCGACTTTCAACTTGTCACTTTCAATTACGGGCGAAATTCTAATCGATTAACTGTTAACAGTTTACGCTGTCTATGATGATTTCCGTGGATACTACGTTGTTCAATAATATGTGACAGCAAAGTGGCGCCGATTTGAATGAACTAAATACATTCGGTGCGTATTCTAGCGGGATTTTTGAGGTTTGTGACAGAAATGTCACACGGCGCTACAGAGGGTTAAAGCGTTTATTACGCAAATCATTTTTCATAACTTTGAATAAATGATAGTCTGAAGGGGCAATGTCTGGGGAATATGGTGGATGAGGTACCGTCTCCCAGCCTAAGCCCTGCAGTTGTTGGCGGGTGGTGGATGCAGTGTGCGGGCGAGCGTTGTCATGAAGTAAAATGACATTGGCTCTTCTTCGTCTTTTTTCTTTGATAGCTGTGGCTAGTTTATCGAGCTGCGCCGCATATGTGTTAGCATTAACTGTTTCACTATGTAATAATTCATAAAACAGCATGCCCTGAGAATCCCAAAAGCAGCACAATAGAACTTTTTCGCCGCGGTTTTGATATTGCTTTGGTTGAGTTGGTGGGTCTTCCTTTCGGGGCAGCCAGAAGGCACGGCGCGTATTGTTTTCCTAGAAAACCCACGACTCGTCCCCTGTGACCAAATCCTCCAAAAACTCCTGTGTGTGGGCATGAGGTGTCCATCGGGATAAAACTCTCCTATATCCGAGCTCGTGCAGGTGATGTTCTATAGCGTGATGGCTGCAGTGGAGTTTTGTCGCTAATTCACGAGTGCTTGCATCCGGCTTCTGTTGCAGTTCACGGCGCAAATCATCATTGTCGAAAGCTGGTGGTCGTCCCGAGCGAGGCTGACTTTCGAGGCTTCGGTCTCCTGTACTGAAGCGTTTGAACCAACGAGACACTGTTGTAGTACTTGTAGTATCTGAGCCAAATGCAGTGTTGATGTTGTCTGTCGCAGCTCGCGAACTATATAGAGTTCGAACTTTTCGCTCATACATTTTTCTTCAAACTGACTGAATTAATCGTGCGTGCACTTTTATATACCCCTAGGACTGAAGCACCTAGAATGTTCTATAACATACTAGAATATGGTCGAAAACAATTGATTAGAAAAACAACATGAGTAGAGTTTTCCAGAGTGTCTCATTACTTTCGTGCCAACCCAATAGTAGATATTTTCCTAACATCAATTTTACCAGGATACGTCTCAAGGTCTAGAACATAAACTATAAGAACTATTTTCCTCAATTTTGTTTAGGTGAAATTCTAGAACTCTACTCTATTATCGGGAGTAGTCACATAATTCAGATATCTTATTCCATAAAAAAAGAATATAATTTTTTGTAAATTTGACAACATATAGAACAGCGAAGATTCTTTTGCTAAACATGATTTAGGGTAAAACGCAGAGAATTTTGTTTTCTTATTGACAACGGCTAAAAGAAAGTATGTTTCCTTGGAATATTTCTGTAGAAAAATCCTAAAGTCACTGGCCTATTGGTTCATAATCCTAAGCTGTAACTTTAAATGATTAAGGCAATAAAAATAGGTTTCCGCAGTAGTCCCTTTTTTGGCCATTAAAGCAACACCGTGTCAAGCATAAGGTGCCTCCCACAGGTGAGTGGTCATTGTGCACAGTAAATGCCGGCAATTATATTAATTTACCTTATCGGCAAGTACAATTTTCACTTGATTTAAGCGAAATGCCGTAAAAGTTCGAAACCTTTCATGTCTGTGGAAGTACATTCTATATATTCTCTTTTTTTAAGGGAATTATTTACCTAGAAAGACTCCCGCAGTTAATGAAACACTTTAATGAATGTACATCGCGTGAGTGTCAGAAATATCAAAACCGCGGTTATCGCATTGCCCGACTTCATGTCAACTTATCGCCAAACGGGTGCTTTTACGTCTGTATGATTGTACAGACTGCTGGCGTCCCTACGAATCTACAATTACTTATACAGAATTATAAAAAACGGAGGTGGCATGAAAATGAAAGCTGCAGTGTCCATCCATCTGATATGTGGAGAGGATATTCTAGGGGAGGTAAGTGCCTTGTGTGTGTTCGCACCAGCAACCCCATAATACACGAAGAGCCAGGTAGCATGCAGCTCACCAGTCGACGTACTCGGGATTCAAATTGACCCCTAATCACTTTCGATAACGAGCAGCGACAAGGATCTCAAATCCTAATCTACCCCAGCTGGAGTCTTATACTTGGCGTCCTTCGTCTAAGGTTAAGCGCTATCCAAAAAGCACCATACTGAGCGGAAGATACTTTTTAAATGACACGTTTCTTCGGTCGTTTTCTTCTGCATATGTGAAAATTTATTCATTCATAAAGTTAAGGGATTGTTGTTTCTCTGTTTTTGGTGTGTAACGACTGATGAAGTTTTCTCTGATAAAGTTATTAAAAATTAATAATTTTTTAGGATGTAAATATTATAGGTTCTAATATCAATTATATTGGGATTAAAAACCACCTATTAATTGCTTCTTCACTATAAAAACAATTATTTTCAAAGCCTAAAAAATAAGCATAGGATTCTGAATTTCTTAAGACGCTTCCAGACCAATTTTGTACCTTATGCGATACATTAGACGAAGATTTTTTCGGGAGCGCTAAAAATCCATAGAGATATGGATTACGAGTATCACATATTTTTTTTCAAGTATAGTACACAGAGTAAAAATTTATTAATTTAAACGTGGCTGATTGTTTTTGAAATACAAATTAATTATAAATTTTAATAGGATTAATAGGAACAGAGTTTTTACCATCTAAAGACGAATCTATTTCGGTTTTTTTCATTGGTTTATTTAATTAGTTGAGGAAACGATAGTCAATGAAAGCAAATTAGTACTAGAGATCATTTTAAGGAAAACCAATTTTCCTTGTAACTTTCCTGCAATAAAATTGTTAAAAGTAGAGGATAAACGAATAAATCTCGGTTTTCTACTTCGCCCAGGATACGTTAGTTAATGTAAACAAATTAGCTCGGGAAGCCATCGTAAGAAAATTCAATTTTCCATATTTACTTAAAACTAGCAGACCATTTTTAAAATGTTAAAAGTCAAGGAAAAGTGAATCTATTTCCTACTTTGTATTTTCTTATTTGCTCAGGATACAATAATCAATGCAAAAAATTTAGCACTACAGGCCTTTTTAAAAGAAATTTCTGAACAAATCTATCTCAGTCTTTTTGCACTTTTCACCTATTATAAGAAATTATAATATTAACAATCATTCAGTAGTTGGATCTAGATCTAGTACGATCTGCAAGGATATGAATATATAGTATTCATTTTAGATCATTACGGGGATATTTCAATTTTAGTTTTTTAATTTTTTAATTTTTTAAATTTTTATGTATTGATACAAATATATTTTAACTCTTGTATAAGTTATTTTCAAATGTTGGTTATTAAATTCTCCCAATTACGACAAAAATTTAATTCTTTTCTACATACTACATCAATAAATAATAATAATTATTATAAATATTTTGATTTAAAATTTTTAAACAATCGATCACCAAGGAGGATGGAAAATATTGCTGAAAGTAAGGGGTGGGAGAGTTGTATATTGTTTATATTTTCCTAAAAACAATTTTCTTTTTATCTGGCGTTGATGATTAAAAGAAACTACTGGATCGAATTTTCTCAAAATTTAACACAATGTTGTAAAAAACATAAAATATTCTTGAAACGTATCTATCATTTTCTATATCATTTTAAAATCTCACACATTTTTTTTACTATACATTCAGTCAATCAAATACATCTGTTCTATACAGAGTTCGAACTTGTCGCTCATCCATTTTTCTTCAAACTGACTGAATTAATCGTGCGTGCGCTTTTATATATCCCTAGGACTGAAGCACCTAGAATGTTCTATAACATACTAGAATATGGTCGAAAACAATTGATTAGAAAAACAACATGAGTAGAGTTTTCTAGAGTGTCTCATTACTGTCGTGCCAACCCAATATTTACCATTTTAAATGAATAAGATCTGATTTCCCCAAGCTATTTCTAATCTTACATTATAAAATTGGGTGTTAAAATTAACATGGATGTTAAAATTTCTGACGTTTCACCAAGAAAAATTAACAACTCGTCACTGCAATTACTCGCATATTGTTCATTCCTCGTTCATTCATTAACAGGCAGTTAAAACAATTATTTAAACAAAAAAGTAAAACAGTCAATTAAAATAGAGTTAATAATTTAAAGTGCTCCTGAAGTATATATAATATTTTTAGTCGGATTGTAATATAAATAAATTCTTATTTTCAATTATTCTTTGTAATTACTATGTGGAAAAACAACGGGGGCCATCTCGCTCCTAGGTCTGTAATTTCGAAGATAGTATTTTTATTAGCACATTTATAGATATATTACAGGAAGTCTATGGATAATTCTATGAGATGTAGATTTACTTGTTCCACAATAATATCTCATTTTTATTTGCTGTCAATCAGTGGCATAATATCTCAACGACAAAAGAAGGTGAAGTAGACTCGTTTCTGTAAAAAACCGATTTTATTTTGGGTCAGATCGGCATTCAGATTTATATGTATTTTTCTTAGCAGTCTGATGGATATTCAAGTTTGTCTTTAATCAAATTCCTTGTATCCAATGTAGACTCTTTCAATAACCGAAATTTTATCCTAAAATTTACATTATCATATTCTTCGAAATAGTAGTGCCTTTATTTTTTTAGGACATTGTACTATACTATCTAAGTCATCTAAAGTTTCCAAAACATCTTCATTTCCGAAAATAATAGAGTGTGGTGAAATCGGGTCTAAATCTGGTTCTGGTTTTGGTTCAGATGTAGTTATAATCTTTACTTTAATTTTTTGTTTAAGGCCCTTTATTCAGCATCATCTAATACATATATAATAATTATAATCACACATTCAGGGGTGTACGATATCTTCATAAATTAATCAAAAGAAGTTGAACTATTAAATGTTGTCACAGGAATGTTTGTTTTCAAAGTGGTAATAAGTAGTAATCATAGTTGAGACAACTTTCTAATCTGACTTCATTATCAAGTGTGTACTGCCCTTAAGGTCTTTACTCCGGGTAATAGGTCATGCATTAAAAAAAGCAAAATTCGCAAGCTTCAAGGGATTGGTTCGTGTTTCTTAAATTAATAGATAGCATCGTGATTATTGATTATATGATATCAATGTTATCAAAGCAGATAATCAATAAGTTTAGGTAAATCATATTTCATTCACGACGATAATATCTCAATTTTGTGTGATAGTAATTAACGTTTTTCAATATTTTCAAGTTGATTTAAACGCAAACCCTTAAATATCTCAATGTATGAAAAAATGGACTTACCATATACCACTCTCAACAACAACGGCTACTCTTGAAAAATGATTAGCTTAATGCACTTTCTTTTTTTGTAAAGATCAATCTTTTAAATTAAAATAAATACCATATATTTCTGGCCTCCAAAGTGGATTTCCTCTTCACTATTTATTTATTTGTATAGTAGATTAGGATCTAATAAAATCCATCATATAATCTTAAGTATATTGCTTTTGGATGTTTGTAGAGAATTTTTCGTTCTGTTCAATATTAACACTAGCAGCAAGTCATCAGCTAGCCTTCTCGTTTCCAGTAAAAGCAAAAAAAAAAAAAAAAAAATGCCCAAAGATCTAATAGACATTAATTGGATGAAAAGTTTCCTATTTTACATTGTCCGGCACTTCGTTAAACTTTTCAACGATGACACTTTCTCCCAAGTGCCCAGCATCCCTGTCATCTCTTAATTAATGGATGAGTCTTGTTGCTGTAACAAAGCGCGCAATGTAAAATTTGAAACGTTAATGCAAAAGTGCTAACAAATAGACATGTTCGGCTTCATTGGGCCTATGTAAGTGGGGCGGACCAACCACCATTAAACCGGCGGCATGAGGGCTGAAGAAAGGGAAACATTTTTCAACGCGTTATCAACTCAGACCTTAACTTTTATATAGTTGGGCACTCGTAAGCTTGTCGGGTGACTCGCCACTTAATCATATCGACATTTCGATTAAGACCAGCTCCAAATTAAATCCATATTACGTCCACTCACAATTTCCCCAGCTAATTGCTTGGCCGATAACGTTCCACCGAAACGCTGTCATTGTTGCTCGGTATTAATTGATAGCTGCTAAAGAGCTGCAGAAAAACCTACCTACCGCTAATTGAACGCAATCTAATTAATCGGAAAGCGGGAAAATCAGTTGATTCGAAGAACACTTCCGCAGAAGCTTTGCTGGTCGGTGCTCGACACAGAACGCAGCTTTGTTAAGAAATCCTCACTGATTTCGAAGAGAAGACGCCGCTTTTTGAATTCGACATTATGTTCGTCACTGCCGACTTTGCTATTATCACAGATGTTCGGCGTGCAATAAACGATCAATCATTTTGGGTGGAATTAAGAGATTTGTATTACTTCAATCGACTTTACCGGAGGCGACGGTTTTATGAGTGCCATCATAACTTCAAAGGAGTTTCCTTCAATTTGCCGCCAAGGAATTGTCATCAGGGTGCTTTGTCGGAACTTTTATAAATTATATTTCATAACATGATTATCTATAATTTTTGGGGGAAACGGATCTGTCGCGATTTATAATGATAGTATTATTATAGGCTTTAAACTGAGCAAAGCCAAGAAATTTAGGTTTCAATTTTATAAGATATTTGATGATATACCCAATATACCGATGCCCACTAGTATTCTGGAATTAGATATGTATGTAAAACAACCTTCAACCAGTTTTATAGTATATGATATTTCAAGATAGGCCAGCATGACTTCCATTTGAAAAATTTATTGAGAGCTTTATTCAAAATTGTATGGTCTTTTACAGTGTTAAATAACCGTATATGAGATGACAACTTTTGATTTTCTAGTATATCTTTGAACTTTTTCTTAGGTACATGGTCCCGATCAAATGAAAATTCGACGAATGTTAATTTACTCAAATTTACATTTATTCCGAACTTCATTTAAGTCGAGACATTTCGTTTTGTGGAAAGTGGAAATACCAGAAGTGGTGAATTTTTTCAGTAAGGCAGTGAGGTAGTGTGGAATTTTCATGGATTATTGAGCTAAATTGTAGAAACACTACCTCAACTTCAAAGCCCAATATCTCAAGAAATATCGATGTTAGCAATTTGGTGTTCAGAACTTTTTTGTAGGAAATTGAATTTGCTACAAGTTAGTCATATTCACTTTTTCTGTACCTCTTGTTGTTTACGAGATAGGGGCAAAAAGCGAGGATTTCATGGAAAAATTGGGGTTAGTGACCCGTACTACCTTGCTGGTGGGAGTTAGGGTTACACCGCAATGTACACTTTTGTAGAGCATTCAATTCTGAAGAAATCCTACCATTGACCAAGATTATAACATAACATGCCTCTGAGCTGTAGAGTTTTGAAGAAAAATAATCAAAGTTTGCGTGTATTTTATATGGGAAATCTTTATACGCCTTGGTCTAGTACTTAATATTAATATTAAGGACTCCAATTTTCAGGGAATGTTTGTTTATGTATTTGCCACAAAATTTCGTGGTGGAACTGAAAAAAAAAAAATTGTCACGAAAAAAAGCACCCTAATATATATATATACCCTATTATATAATATATATAATATATTTGACACTTACATAAATATTTAAAAAAAACTAATCAGTTATTTTTGGTGTCGGTGCAAATTCATTTTCAAATGTATTCAAAACAGTTTTTTACTTTAGCCTTTTTTGAAATAATATAGTCCTGACATACAGTCATGCTCAAAAGTAGGAAACAAAGCCTATTAAACAATATGAGACAAAGAGGGCCATTACTGCAGCCTATTTGCTTGTCTTAAATTAAAGAATAATTTACCAAATATGTTTAGCTGCTCTTAAACTAGCACGAATAACTTCTTTCTGTCTTTCTGTAGTTATCTTCTATTCAGTGGTTCATTACACAACAGATTTTGGCATAATTAAAGACACATTTTGAAAGCCAAGACCAATGTATTTACCAGCAGGCTGAGTAGGCTGGAGCCTAGAGCGGCAGATTTTAGAGGCGGCAAATTTGGGGCGAAAATTTGTTTTTATGTTTTACAGAAATTAAAAAGATTCATATTTATATATCTGAACTAGTAGTCTGTGGTTTCGCCAGCTGTTAGGGTTAATTCGCTTCATTTTTGATAATTTTTCCTGAGCATATGTTGAGTTGAATTTCTTTAAAAATTGTACACATAATAAAACATCATTTCAAGAATATTCAATTAAATTTTTAGCCTAAAATATTAAGAAGTTTGCGGTAGACATCAGAACTCATTACTAGATTATCTTAAATCAAAAAATCGAAAATATGTGGTTAGTTTTTGAGTTTCTCGACGTAATGACTTCGAGATTTTTGTTTTACAATTTTTCAATTTTGGGATCATTTTGAAGTAAGAAAACCAATTTAAAAAGAAAAAACCGGTAAAAATCAACCTATTTTTCATAGTAAAACTAATTATAATGCACAACAAAAAGTTATCATGACGTCACTACCTCATATTTTATGTTCTTAAAGTGCGTCAAATTTGAAGAGGATCGGTTAAGTAGATTTTGAGTTACAGTGCCCACCGACTTTGAACATGCTAAGTGGGAGAAAACTGCGTTTAAAGTCTAAACACGGAATTTATAAGGCACAGGAATAGCTCGAAGCCGGATCGGAGAGGCGGAGACTTACAACTCCATATCTCCGTTAGTTTTTGTTCAATCGATTTCAAATTTTAACACAATAATCTTGAGATGTTGTACATTTATATGAGAAAATGTAAAAACAACAAAAAAATACCCTACCCCCACCTAAAGGCAAACCTTACCCCGCCGTATTAGTGGTATACGATTGAGCTTTTATTAGATCAGAAATATACTCAAAAACTACTTCTTGTGCAATCTTAACTAAATCGTTGGGTTGTAAAAATAATCTAGGACACAATCATACTAATTAAGGGAAAAAGGTGGTGTAATTAGGACCATAGTGAACAGATTATAAAGTTACAATTTCATTGACAAAGAAATTGTAATTAATATGATTGTGAACTAGGGTATCAAATTGAAAAGGTTGGTAAGGCGGCAAAATTTGAATAGCTTACTGGCGGGCAAATGTGTAAATCCGCCACTGGACATGACTAAACGTATAAAAATGAACTATAAATGAAATTGAGTTAAAATTGTAGGTAGTATTTTGAGTTACTTCAAAACATTTAAAAGGCGTAGATTATTAGTACTTATTTCAATGTATATTGTATAGTGCTTATTCTACGGTATATAATTATGAAAACCAAAAGATAAACGAGAAGTATGTCCCTACAAACATATACTTTATATATAGGCATAATATATGATCCCTACATCTTTGTCGTACCAACAAATATAAAATACTAAAGGGGAAAGACCGAGAAGTTTCTCACCCCGTGCAAGATTTTGTTTTACCAAAATGTATTAGGGAATTGAACTGTCAATCTAGGAAAGGTCCACGGTTCCATTTGTTGGACTGCGCTGCGCCTTCCCAATGGTCTTCCCCGAACGTCATGCCCGAAAATCTTTGTGTAGCACATCAGGGCAGGGGCTAATTCTGGGAATAACGTCAGGACTTTACGAGACATCCACAAATTGAATTGTACTTGATTCCCTGTTGAGAGACTGCGTGACGACTAAAATGGCCGACCATTTTTCCGTGCCATGAGGGAAAACACACATACAATTTTTGGTTCAGTGTAAACACGTGCCATGGGAGCGAAATAATGAAATTATTTCCGCCTCTGTGGAAATATATTCTTTCCTGGAAATTCACGAAAGCCTATGAAAGAGTTGCTGCAATGCTGTGAATTTTTTTGTAGATCTTAAAGTTGTATTTTTGATGAGTTTTTAAAAATAATTAAAAATTAAATTTTAAATTAAACAGTAGTAAATATTACATTACTCGTTTTTTTCAAAAATAAAGACAAATAGTAGTTCCAAAAAATTAAAATCGACGTTATTAAGGGAGGTTTCTACTTTGTAGAACTTAAAATAAGCTATTTTCAAAAATTCATAAGAAACTTATAAAGATAGACGGACGAAGTTTGATATAGATAATAATGTATATTTATTGAAGAAGACGTTTTATAATCTGTAAATATTTCCACATGGTATAATTTTGGTTGAATTACGATTACACAAAAAAAAAAAAAACGACAATAGCACAACCAAAGGTGTTGATGATGTTTACCAGTTCACAAAAAGTAGTTTCAAGAAAAACGCATTTAAAGCTTTTGAGGTACCCGCGTTAAGACTACGTTGCTTGTTGACTACTTTGACTGGTTTTAATTTCGTTATTACGAGTTTCGGCTTAAACATTTACCAACATATTTTTGAAAGTATATTGTTTTAGAAAATGTAAAAATAAATATTATTTTTGATCTAAAAAGGTAGGAACCCGTTAATATTACTTGTTTTTTTTTTTTTTTTTTTTTTTAGTAAGATCTGTATACATTTTGATGAAGAAACAGCAGAATTACATTACTTAGAAAGATCGTTCAAGTGTGAATTTGACTCAGTATTAGGAGGTTTTGCACTCAGCTCCAGAATACTGAAAGTGTTCAGTAGCTATTTTAGATATAAAAAAGCATTATTTGAGATGAGCCCTTAGTTTTTAAAGTGAGAACTAGAGAAAATGTTAAAATGATATGCCGACGGGTGGGCTATCTGTTGGTTTCTATTTAAATTATATGTTATTTTGACACAGAAAACTCTTTCGCGCTAAGAAAAATGGACAAGAACACAGTATCGTATCTCCATCGTACAAAATGAATAGATTTACGATTGGAAAACATTGACAAATATTGAAAACTTATTTCGTAAGTGAGTGCTGTGTTGCTGAAACCGTGAGAATTTTGAAATTTTGGTCGAGACTGTTTTTTTTTTGGGATGCCATTAAAATTCGATGCTATGTTGATTATTCAGGAACGACTCAGCTACTTAAGCACAAAATTGATCAAGTTATTTTTGAAACAGGGCCCAAACCATCGAAAATGTTCTGTTTATTTTATAACATTTTAAAAAGAAACCACACTTTATTACCATGTAAGACAAAATTGAATGTTGTACTGTGTATATATGGTAATTTTCATAGAAATTGTATTCTTTACATTTGCAAGTTTATATGATGTCACATAGGGAGGAGGGGCGTTAAAAATGCGTCAAAGTGTGACATGGGGGTAGGGAGGGGTCTAAAAACCACTAAATTCGTATGAGTTAGCATTAATGTCATTAATTTAGCAGAAATATCCAAACAATATTTCACGCCTACAACTACTGGTTTGAATAATAGTAAGAAAATCAGTGTTTTATTAATAGTTAAATTTCTGGACAAATTTTGGTCTCTTACCCTTGTCGGCTAATTCTTCAAGTTTTCGTATTATTTCATATATCATATTTATGTTGTTATTCTGAGTTTCTCAACAGTTTTCGCATTTGAGCTCAAATATCGAAAATTCGTGAACAGTGCAGTACATTGTGAATTAGTAAAAATAAAGTCAAATAATGAATAAACTAGAACTATTGAATTCCATCGAGTACCTACTCTTAATGCGGAAAGTGGTTAGGCGTCTAGGCGTCATAACAACAATTTTCTATACAGTTCTTATTTCAAATAGCTAACATTATGATGCATTATATAATATGGCACTGAGTGCTATACATGTGGGTTTGATTTAGAAGGGATAATTATGACATATTATACTATATTATTTCGTACAATATTATTTTAGCCATAATTTTCGGTACTTCTCCTATAAGTTACAATCACGATTTCACTTAAATTTTTAGGGGGAGAGCTATACTCGTATATGTAATCTTAGGTCTTGCTGGCCATAATTTTTTGCATTGGTATATCAAAAGTTATAAAACTTTTGGTCTTTTTAGAGACAAACTAATTGTCTGCATTGCTGAGTATTGTATTAATATCAATGAAAGGTTAATACTTATTTGGAGATGGTTCTATTTTTTATTAAAGAAGTCTTTTAAAATTCTCAGGTAGTATGGAACACAATAGACACAATATCATTTTGTAGAGATACATTTCTTATCTGTGTATCGAAAACAATGGTGGAGTGTTTTATCTGCATAATTTTTAATTTGTTTTTATCTCCCTCTGAAGATCTACAAAGGTTTTGTGATCTCAACTCGTTCGACCTTTACACGGAGAATTTTTTGAATTTGCAGTCGATGTGACTTTTCTCGCGGGCATCAAAAGTACGCCATCGAGCGTGCTTGCAGCGCTCAAGATCAGGCGTAATGGAAGAAATTTAGTCAGACAGGCTCCATCTGTCCTGTAAATCTCGGGTCTCTCTGAGATTCTCCCCAGCGATAAAACATCAAACAGGTCTGTGCGCTTCTGTCAATTAATTTCTTTTATTTCTATCGGACGACCGCCGATGAAATTAATAAAAATTTATTGAGAAGTTGCCAGCGATGCCGGGGTCCAGGGAGTGACCAGGTCCAGGTCCAGGCTCAGGCCCAGCAGCAGGTCTCGGGGCTACCTCGAGAGGCGCGCGGCGGCACTCGATAGAGTCACGTTGGTCGTTGACGTACCCACAACCTGGAGCAGGACAACTCGTCTGACGCGGGTAAAATTAATGAATCAGTAAAACGTCTCTCGGATGCCAGAAATTCTTATCGGAGCGGGTAAAGAATGAGGTCACGTCCAAGTTATTACATCTCAATTCGTCGATATTTGTTTTCTACCTTCCACGAGCCTATTAGCGGTGACAGATAGGGGGAGGACGTGAATTAGAGGCAATTAGAGTGCATCGCGCACCTCGACATCGCCTCAGATACATTCGGACATCTTTAGATTCGGGGAATTGTCATGTTGTTCCCCGTCTGCGTACATTACACGTATCTGATCTCCGGAGTCTGGGGCCTGGGGTCCGGCTGCAGCGGACCCCAAGAAATCATTTCGCTCTTAATCAGGACCCAGTTTGGGGAGACGAGCTGTGATTTCAGGGCGTGGGTCGGCGTTATTAATTGGTTTCGACGTGGTCAGTGAATTTTAATTTTTCCCGGAGACAAACCTTCGGCCCGAAGATGATCGCAAAGCGGATTTTGAAGAGGGCGATCCGTGAGGAGTAAAAAGTATAATAAAAAAAAATCTGTGTATCGATGTCACTTAAATGAAAAACCGATTGACAAAACTAGTTCTGCTAGGTGTAAAGGTGTGGACGATCACAAGTTTCACTCCATTCATCTTAGCCGGAGAGGTCTAAGTCGCAGCGCTATGGATACGATTTCAACCCTAGAAAGCGTGCCCCGTCTCAGCTTTCATTCATAAGAACATTTCTGTGTTTTGATTTCGTTCACTTATTTACACTTTTTTTGGCTCTGTCTTTGGTGTCGAGATCGATTATCAGATCGCCGATTGACGAAGAAAATCGAGCTTATTCGAGACTTCTAAAATACAATAAGTGCAAAAATGTTGATCTTTTCTTTGTATATTGTTGTTTCAGTATTCTTTTTTTCATAGATTGCCAGTCTGAGAAAGAAAACGGACCGTCATATTAAGATTTCGAAAAAACAATAATTATACAGTAGAAGTAGTGAGCTATTTTCAAAAAGTAAAGAAATAATATGTCGTAGGAGATGGAAAAATAATTTAAATAAACTACTCTTTTTGCTTTTTCGTACATCCTCTATAAAGAGTCTGGAGTCATTAGATAAATCATTCTTTACCCCCTCGAACCCTCAATCAGGCAGACTATCTAATCTAGACTCCTTCACAAATTTCGACCTGTCTACGTTCAACATATTTCAGTAATTTCTTCTAATTTTGATTTAGTCTCATTCAAGATTTAGATTCGACTGAACTTTCTCTTTAATTTTGCATAGTTTGTACATGTACCTAAAATTCTAGTAGCTTAAAAACAGTATTCGTAAAGTTGTACTGTCTTCTTTTCTATTAATTTAAATTTTTGCTTCAACGATCGTTCGGTCCTTAACTAGTAGAAGACTTTAGCAGTAAATAGTGAGATATTATATAAAGTATGTTTTTTAAGCCCGAAAATTTTGTTTTTATTTGAAAGATCAACTCATGACATTTAAATATGATTTCATAAACCAGTGACTTCACGGAAATAGTCGAGAGTTGTCAGATCACACGACTTTATCGCCAAATCGTGATTTCAATAACTTGATGGCTTCTGTCGCTGTATGGAACATAGCGACGTCCTGTTGAAACCACACCTCGCCAGGACCAATCTTACCGACCGTCTTTATTCTCAAAGAAATATTTATTGATCATGGTCCGGTAACTATCTCCATTGATCGTAACGTCAGCCCCTTCTTCAATTTTAAAGAAATAAAGATCAATGATGCAGCGTGTAAAGTGCACCAAATTGTACATTTTTCTGGATGTAATCCCTAAAGTCTATCTAAGTCAAAAAAATATCCATATTTTTTAAATCAGTTGAGTTAAGAGATCTGAATTTTTCACATTAATATATTTCGCACTTTTATATAATTGCTTCATCCTACTAATTTTCAGTTAATAAAATAGATATACTTTGATATTATTCTCAACTCATAATCGTATAAACGAAAATAAATAAATAAAATGTACCTGTTTCGGTTTTCTTTATAAAAATATACATCTGCTTCTAAAAATATGTAGTAAAAATGTTAGTGGGGAATTCCTAATATTTCGTTAGTTATGGTAACCATAAATTGGTGCTGGCATTGCTGATTGAATGTTATTATTAGTTTATACATAAATTCTGTATCTAAAATTTTAAGTGCGTTTTACTCGAAATGATTTTTCTACAACTGGTATTCAGCCTGAAACTTTAACGCATTATTTTGTATATAACTAGCTATGACCTAAACTACAAAATGCGTGAAAGGTTAAAAATTTAATATGTTTAGTACAGAAAAATTATCGGAAAAAGTAGTGATTTTCATAACATTGTCTTTACATCTACATCACTTTCAAAATTTTTAAATTAATCTTTGTTTAGGCGAAAGTGATATCTCTGCAGGTTAGATTAGGAATATACATATATGCTTTTTTCGTTTCAGATAATCATATGAAAAGTTATGTGGCACGCCATCATAGTCACAATTTTAAAAGAGGCTCCTTTTAACGCTTATTTTCGATAAGGAAAAACGGTTCTATTCTTGGCGTAAATAAATAGAAAAACAGAAAAGAACCTTTTTATTTATCACTTTGTCAAAATATATTTAATAGTTTGGGCAATTTGAGGAAACTGGAAAAGCAAGATATAGAACAAACAAAAAATCAGTTATCAGAAATCTAGATTTTAAAACTAGTTTTACAACCAGGTAAATTGAATTCTTAGTAGACTGCAAAAACTGATTATCTAAATTTCTGCAAACTAGGAGTTGTGAGAAGCTTTGGTCGAACAACATTGCAGCAAAAGTGTTAGTATATTTTTACTAATATTCAGAAATGTCGACGAGTTTTTTTCTTTTTTACTTTACCAGAGACAAAAACAATTTCAGAAATGCAAATGCTGTAATTCAAGACGAATTCGTATAATTAAGTCAACTTCATTAATAAAATCAATAATCATTTCTTTTGATTTTTGTTGTCAATCAGCGCAATATTTATCTATACACCATGAGTTGAAGCAATTGGAAAATAATATAATTTTAGAGAAAATAAAAAAGCAAATTAAAATATTAGTCTGGTTAGTGAGCTAGCAAGAAACAGATAACTTATTTAAAGTGCTCTAAACGGAGCAAAATAAAAATATAAATAATGTGTACTCGCACTGAAGACGAAATCTTTATTGTAATAATTTTGAGTTAGGCTGACTACTCGTAATACTGCTGTAAGCTTGCTGAGCAGTAAGTAATGCTAGTAATGTTAAAAAATGCTAAATAATGCTCATGTGAGTAAATAATGCTAATAATTCTAAGTAATGTTTATGTGATTACAGTAATGGTACTAGTAACAGTAACGCCAATTACCATTACTACTAGAGTAAACTGCATTACTTATAGCGATAATGCATGTACTGCTAATGTCATTTTTTACAGCTCTGCCCGGTAAGTTCTTTATTTAAAACTGCCGCTCTTATTTCGTAAAACAATTCTGATACTAGCTCATAACAATACTGTTGGAATATGTATTATTATATTATAACTATACTTTTGGTTGAACCAAAGAATTTTTCTGTTATTATTGTAATAAACACTACATCGACCTCAGTGAATACCACCTTAAAGTTTTGTTATCAAATTCCGAAAATGTGGTTTCGATAGCCAGAAGGTTAAGGAAACGCTACCAAAACAAGTAAAAAAATATGTATATAGTATTTTCGATAACTAGAATTAGTTTCAAACTAAATACCTGGTTGCTTTAAAGGTATTTAATACCAAAACTAAAAGAAAAATGACATTCTAAAATCAAGAAAGATTAAGATTAAATTTATATTGAGGACTAGCTGGGTTACCCGGTTTCACCCGGCGTTGGGTAAATACTTACTAATTAAACACTTCTCAAATGTTCTAGTTTGTTATATCCTAGAAATTGTTTCAACCCGAAAACCCCTTTATAGATCCGTCAACTTGAATTTCCAAATTTTAATAATATTCAAAATTATTAGCCCCTAAATTTAGCAATTTTCATTAAAATCCGTTGAAATCGAGAAGTTTGGTCGCCATATTGCATCCGACATATTGAATTTGGAAATTTTGCTAATATTCGAAATTAGTGGCCTCAGAACAATCATTGTACTAATTTTCATTAAAATCTGTTGAAATCGAGACATTTGGTCTCATATTGGATCCGCCATCTTGAATTTACAAATTTTAATATTATTCGAAATTTCTAGGCTCAGAAAAATCATTCTACCAATTTTAATTAAAATCCATCGAAATCGAGACATTCTGGACGCCATGTTGGGTCCGCCATCTTGCATTTGGAAATTTTGATATTCAATATTAGTGGTCTTAGAATAATCACTGTACTAATTTCCATTACAATCCGTTGAAATCGAGCCATTTTGGTCGCCATCTTGGTTTGATAATTTTGATAAAATTCGAAATTAGTGGCTCGACGGATTTTAATGAAAATGAGTACAATGATTATCTTTGAGGTTACTGATTTTAAATGTTATCAAAATTTACAAATCCAAGATGGCGGACCCAATATGGCGACCAATATCATTCAAAATCAGTGGCCTCAAGATAATCATTGTACTAATTTTTATTCAAATCCGTTAAAATCGAGAAATATTGGTCGCCGTATTGGATCCGCCATCTTGGATTTCTAAATTTTGATAATATTTAAAATCAGTGACCTCAAAACAATTATTGTACTAATTTTCATTAAAATCCATTGAAATCGAGAAATCTTGGTTGCCATATTGGATCCGCCATTTTGAATTTCTAAATTTGGACAGCGGATTTGAAATCAGCATGCCGCAAAACCCCTATGTACCAATTTTCATGAAAATCTCTTCAAACTTAACATTTTCAGCCGCCATTTTGGATCCGCCATTTTGAAACTCTGTGTATTATCCGAAAAAAAATTAGTTTATATTTTAAGTTGGAATATGTACTACATTCCGACAAAAAATGAAAAATATCGATGCAAGCGTTTAGGCGTGATTGAGCAACAAACAAACAAACAAACAAACTTTCATTTTTATATATATGTATATATATATAGGGATTATCAACAGTTGAAGTTGTACATAAATTGTCCTTAGGGGAAATCACTCAAGAATACAAATCACAACTAATGGAAAACTAGCTAAAACTAATAAAAACTACACTATAATGAATAATTAACGAGTACAACTCAAATGTGAAAGCTCTTATTATAAGAAAAAGATAAGTTTTAAAAATATTATTCGTACTGTTTTTTTTTTCTCAGTGCAGTAGCAACGAATACATATGCATGTTGAAACCAATACTGATCATACCTGGCCATTTTATTGTGAATTAAAAGATAAATTGATACGGTTCTATTTAAAAATAAACAAATATATTCTACTAAAATTCACATGTTTTCCTTTATTTCAAAAACTCTGTTGTAAAATTGACATTAAAATAGTCAAAAGAACTAAACCTGATATAGGTTGATTAAAGCAGAAAATTCATACCACATGAATTAACCAAGTTTTATCATTGAAACGATTAAAAATATATTTTTAAGTGTATGCTAAACGCTATGTTACCTGGTAAGAGTAATGCAACTGCGCATTGTTTATGAAAAACTCGGTTGTAATTATTTTCGTAACTGCAGTTCAAACCCTGAAAGCGTTGATGATAAAGCCTTTCAGTTTAAACCTATGTATTCCTATTCTAAAAAAAGGGAAAATTCAAAACACAACTTTCGTTAACAAATTCTGAGCAGGTTTATTCTGCTCCTAGATTATAGAGTAGTAATCTCTATAATCTAAGATTCTACTTGATTTTGAATTGATGTCAACTATAGAAATATCTGCATCTTCTTAGGAACTTCATCTGACTAGCTGAAAATCATTTTATACCTGTGACATAAACCATGGGTATGTCACCTCATAGTAGCATTATACCAGCTGCGCCTGCTATGGGTTGGGGTTTTTTGCATGATTAGGTACAAGCTTTTTAATGATTGCAATTGAATCTAATATACAGTGTGTCACTTAGCATAGTATAGAGGATACCATAGTATCCGAACCATGGTTGCTGTGTGTAACAGGTATTAGATAGCTAAATTAACACGTTAACTCCGGCGGGTACCACCCCGGTGGCTCACACGCGAATGGTTTATCTGGCGGCGTGTACCACCGGTGGCTCACATCAGCTTTACGTAACACACAATAAATAAAACCATTAAGTCTTAATTAGCGTATAGTAAAAGGAAACTGCACTTATTAAGTTTAGCTAAACAACATTTTTTGCAAGGCGCCGCCAGATAAAGCAAAATACGATTTTTACTGCCGTCCGATGAAGTCAAATACAAAAAACTGCGCCGGCGTCAACGTGTTAAATTTGTACCCCGGGCACATACCATTATCAATAATTTTCAAACTTGTTACTTTCAGCACTATTTGCTTCAAAAATCTTTGGGAAGATGATCATATCGGAAGCTATATCTTATATTTACAGCTGGACCCTTTGAATTATTTTAATTGTAAATATGAATTTAAAATTTAACGAAAATGGTTCGTATCCAGGAAGATGGAAGATTTTATGCTTAACATATGTTATGTTCATATTTTAATAGTTGGTTGTTGTTACCTTTGCATAATTGTGGAACAAGCAAAGCAATCGAATATTGTTTTGGATTTTGTCCTTAGAAAGTACATGTGAATTGGAATAAGCACCCAATTTTATTTATCAAACGCTTTCAGATGAGGTCATCAATTCATGCAGTTCATCATGTCCTGCTTATTTCTATCTGATTGCAACCAGAGATTTGTAAAAATATGAAAAATGCAAACTCATTTCTCTGACCCGGTAACGTATCGTCATTATATGTATGAGATAAACTTTTAAATTGCTTTTCGTTTTTAGGTTTATAGGTGGATCTCTCAGATAGAGTGCTATGTCGAATTTATTTGAGGGTTGTGAAAGTGAATTTTAAATTAATTGAGAGCAACAATATTTTACTAAAGCCATCCAGATGTATTAAAATTAATTGAAATAGAAGATCGCACCTAAGCTCAAGAAAGGAAAGGAAAAGGAAAATTAACAGGCGCAAATTGAAAGTGAACTTAACATGTGAGTACTTTTACTGTATTTTATGTTGAAATTAAAAATACTAGAATTAGTTGAAAGCATTATATACATGCATTCAAGACCAATAAGTTTTTACAATCAACTGCACAGCCTCGTTAAATAATGCATACTAATTAATCTAAATCGTGCAGCCGCCTCCAGAATTTGAGATCATAAACTTGGCCTCTAAAATGTTTTACAGATTCGGCTCTAATTACATTAACCTTCATCCGCTCCTTTAAAAAAATCACACTATCATGGTAAAGTCCATAGTTTCTGTCTTATTTTAGTAATTTTAGAGAATTAAACAGTCATAAAATGTTAAATCTGTGTTTCGTATAATTTCAGAGTTAATCAAAAATGAATTGATCGAAAAATAACCTAGGAGTTGATCAAGATTAATGAAAAAGAGACAGTCTACTTCAAGTTTAAAATTATTCCAATTCAGCAAATTGTGTTATACGCAAATGTAGGATGCTAATTATTATGTAGTCCCAATCGGAATCGTATCCAATGCAAGTAAAATCAAGATTAATATTTAAGATTTCAATCAAGTTTTTTTTAATTTCCTGACTTTTTCCCACTTCTGGGTAGCTGTAATAAAGAAAAGGTATCTTCAGGTACTCGGTAAATTTAGAGTTTGCTTTTGAAACGTGAATATTTATTAATTTTTATATTAAAATGAACAATTTTCGGTGCGTATTTGAACTTTTTAAATTTAATTTTAGATCTTTCCGCCAAAATAATTCACATTCTTATACTTATATAAAACTGAAAATGCGTTGAGAGTTGTTTGGAATCTATGCCCCTCAGCTGTTAAAAATTACAGAACAAAGTTGTTTCTACTTGTTTGTTCGGTTTTATAAACAAAAATATTAGTCAGTCTCTTTCGATGTATTCAAAAAACCATTAAACTTGAAACGAATAGGTCTTTCCTTATTTCCACTTTTATTTTATTAACCTAAAATCCAGATATACGGTTTGTCGGCTTGTGAAACCAATCAGTGGGTATAAGAAAATTTAATTAGTTTGATCCGAACGTGGTTTTCGAATTTATCCTTTATAAGTAAATAGATATTTTCTGAATTTCCAAAATATAGAAAATTGTGTTATACTATATACATTAGGGTGCTTTTTTTCGCGACTATTTTTTTTTTCAGTCCCACTTCGAAATTTTGTGGCTAATACCTAAACAAACATTCCCTGAAAATTGGAGCCCTTAAAAATAATATTTAGTACTAGACCAAGACGCATAAAGATTTCCCATATAAAATACACGTGAACTTTGATTATTTTTCTTCAAATCTCTACAACTCAGAGGCATGTTATGTTATAATCTTGGTTAATGGGAGGATTTCTTCAGAATTGAATGCTTTACAAAAGTGTCCATTGCGGTGTAACCCTAACTCCTACCAGCGAGGTAGTATGGGTCATTAACCCCAATTTTTCCACGAAATTCTCGCTTTTTGCCCCTATCTCGTAAATAACAAGAGGTACAGAAAAAGTGAATATGACAAACTTGTAGCAAATTTAATTTCCTCTAAAAAGTTCTTGAACACCAAATCGCTAACATCGATATTTCTTGAGATATTGGGCTTTGAAGTTGAGGTAGTGTGGAATTGTCATGGATTATTGAGCTAAATTGTAGAAACACTACCTCAACTTCAAAACCCAATATCTCAAGAAATATTAATGTTAGCGATTTGGTGTTCAAGAACTTTTTGGAGGAAATTGAATTTGCTACAAGTTTGTCATATTCACTTTTTCTGTACCTCTTGTTGTTTACGAGATAGGGGTAAAAAGCGAGAATTTCATGGACAAATTGGGGTTACTGACCCGTACTACCTCGCTGGTAGGAGTTAGGGTTATACCGCAATGGACACTTTTGTAGAGCATTCAATTCTGAAGAAACCCTACCATTGCCCAAGATTGTGCCATAAAATACCTCTGAGTTGTAGAGATTTGAAGAAAAATAATCAAAGTTCACGTGTATTTTATATGGGAAATCTTTATGCGGCTTGGTCTTGTACTAAATATTATTTTTAAGGGCTCCAATTTTCAGGGAATGTTTGTTTAGGTATTAGCCACAAAATTTCGAGGTGGGACTGAAAAAAAAAAATAGTCGCGAAAAAAAAGCACCCTAATATACATATATGTATCGATCTTAAGCCTATACTATATACCTATCCGATATACAACTAGAACATTTGAAAATTGGCATGATATCTGCACTGTGATTTTATATTGGCAACATAAATCTATGCCTAGTTTCAAAAATCATTGTACCTATTTGGTTGGACACTTTATTTGGCTGTATATCTGTCATATCCTAACACCTTCACCTAACACCATCTTTTGAGCCCTTCATATGATCTCAGTGAAATTATGTGTAAACAGGGCTGCAGGAACTAACATTATTTTTAACTTAAATTAATCTAAAAATCTACACACTATATTATAAGAATCTCATAATTATAGACTGCGGATCCAGTATAGCAACCGACAATTTTCAGCTCTGTTTAAATCGGCATTTAAGGATTTTCACGGTTGCTGACTTTTAATATGCCACCTGAATAAGGAAATTTAAGATAGCGAATCCAAAATATACTCCCCAAATTTGTAACTTCAAAAGATACATATTTATGAAGACAAGCACTTGCCTAAGCATTTACATGGTCACTGATTTCGAATTTATACTTATGTCCGAGTGAAGCCCAGCACTTTAACTAGTAGATCATAGGTACATAAATTTAAAGTGCCTCTCCAACACTTGATTAAAGACGAAGATGTGGAACAACACTGAATGTTGATACTTTTTGCATTATTTTTTCCCAATAAACCCTAAAGCTGAGTCCACTTCAAAAAATTTGCGCGTCGCATGTCGAATTGCGTGTGCGTAAAAAATCATCAAGGTTATGACTTACGTGTCTCGTATATTTTTCTCATTCTTATCCGTAAATACAAGGCATAATAATTAAAATTATTATTGTGGTCGCAGCTTAAGGAGTCGTATCGGACCGTAATCGGGTTAATTCCTATAAATTAGCCATTTACGCTTAGAGTTCAACTTTTACGCTAGTTATGGTCATTTGTAGTTTGGATGTGTACTTTTCATCGTGGAATCCGAATTCGAGGTCAAAATTTACCCATCCAATTTAAAAAAAGATACTTCCGGTCTAAATAACACACTTCCGGTCGATCGCTTTGGCGAAAAAAAAGTTTTTGGCCGATTTAGAAGGGGTGGACGGGTGGTTTTGGACACCCTGTATAATGGGTATGAATTTGCCTTTCAAATATAATATTGGATAGGAGTGCACTAATAATTGCGTAAGATAAAAAAAAAATACATTTTTTAAAAAATAATTATTTACTTAATAATTAAACATTTATTTATCGAAACAGAAATTATAGTTGTGTGCTTGATGAGTTACATAAATTTACCATTTGAAATGAAAAAAAAATCGATTTTTTTTTTGTTTACATAAAAGTATTCCTTGACATCTTAGAAATGCTGTCCTCAAACCGTTGTGAGAAATTCGAAATAAAACGAAAATTATAGCTATATATATGTACGTAACGATATATACCGGTTTCTATAGATTTGGAACGTCGCACAAAAACTTTAAACGCGTTTTTCTCGAAACTAATTTTTTTCACCTGGTACCAATGATATCTCAAATTCTGTTCGATAGATTTAAAAAAATCAAAAAGCATTCGACTCATTAACATAAATTCTAGGACATAGACCTTTAAAAATGCATAAAAGTACCCCATCCTCTTTTTTATAGACGTACTTTCCCCCCAAAACATGGCCAATTTTTAAATTTTTTAGAAAAACAGACCTAAAAAAAAGTCCAAAAACCCATTTTGAATTTTGTCTTTATCTTCTCCAGGAAGACCGCAGGAATTGGTAGGTACCAGCTAAAAAGGGACTTTTCGTACAACACCCTCTATTGCCGCAAAACAAAACAAAAAAAAAAAAAAAAAAAAATTTTTTTTTTGTATATTTCGATGCCTATATATTCATATTTGATAAAAGGTCTTCGAATAAATGCAATAGGGTTTAAAAAAACAATTCCAACCAAAACGAAAAGCTCATAACTTAGCAGAGGGTGGCGTTTTAAAATTAGAGTAATTTAGACATATGCATCTAATTGGGTAATATATCGCAGCAAGGAGGTGTAAAAATTGCAATTGAACATGATGACGATTTTCCAAGTAGTAGATAACTATGATCAAGTTATATAGATGGAAATTCGCAGCACTATTTATTTGGACACTTATTATTATTTAAAACTCAGAAGTTCTAGTTATTTTAACAAGCTTTTATTACATTCACCTGTAACAATGTAAGCAAATCTTACAACTCACTTTTCACCCACTTCTTATCATCGTATCGATTTGAAACTTTGCAAACTTATGCAATTCTGGTGACAATTCAATAATATGGTACCATCGAACTGTGTGAGGTGATTATAGGGACTCCTCAATAGTTAACATTAAGCAAATCGGATTCATTTGACTTGTCTTAGTGAGTCCTTTGGTTACATAATGTGACCAGGAGGGTCTGATTATGGAGGGGAGTGGTCGTTGAATGCCTTGCAAATAGATATATATAACTTAAATACTCGAAACTAACAAGAGAGACCCCGTGTTATAGTAACACTCTAAATAAAATGTGGAAGATGGGTACAAAGCAATCAGATCAATGAGTTATCTCTTGATCAGACTGGGGATTAATGCATTAAAAATTTAATGCAATATGGTTTACATTATCATTTAACGACTCAATAGTTGTGGATACAAAACTCCACTGCCACTAAATGGTTTAGTGGTAATGAAATTGAAAACGTTTAATCGTTTAGTATTAATGAGTGAAACTCCATAGTGACAGTACAAATCGAAACGCATTATCATTTAAATAATGCAATATATCGGCTATTTCATTATTTCTAATTTTATATTATTCTATTCCATTTTTACTATTTGAAAATATTAGGATCAAATTAAAGTCAAATATACAGGAGCAGGATCACCTGAAGAAAGAAAGCTCGAAGCTTATTAGACGGATACAGATACCAGCTTGGGATCTCTTCAACGTTATCCAATTATTTATTCGCCAGTTTTGTTTTTTGTTTTTTTAATATAATGATCTACTTCCGTCTTCTACGCCAGTAGAACGTTTTTTTCGTTTGCTGGCATAGTGAATACTGCGCGGCGAGAGCTAACAAAAATTGTATGTAAATATTATTGATTAATAATTTTTACTTATGTATATTATCATACAAAAAGGAGACGTCAACCTTTTTTCAACAAATATAAATAAGTTTAAAAATATTTAGTAATGGTCAGTGTATTTCGATCTGAACTATCACTATAATACCAATTTTGTGTATTACTACTAAACATTTAGTGGTAGTGTGATTTAAATTTCATTACTACTAAATCATTTAGTGGTAGTGGAACTGTATTGAAAAGCAGCAAGAGTATTGAAAAACCACATACATATTTATTTAAAAACATGGTTTTAGACTTTTAAGTAAACACGGCGCAATGAGTTTAAAATTGAAAAACAGTAAGATAAATTATAGTTTAAAAAACACGCCTATATGAATAGCGTACTAAAAAGATAAAAATTAAATTAAATTTGATCCTTAAATTGGTAATTAAATTTACCTACCTACATTACATTTTATTCATTAACGCCTAGACCGCTATATAAGTACGCCCCACGCTTTTGAATTTAATTACCTATTTAAATACTAAATTTAATTTAATTTTTAACTTTTTAGTGTCCTACTCATAAAAACGGGTTTCTTAGTTTTTTAAACTATAGTTTTCTCTATAGGGAGGGTCAGATAGCACTCTGGGGTCGGCCTGCCCCACTCGACCCCCTGCTAGTTACGCCTATGCGGGTTTTTAATATCATATCTATTTTTTTGGATGGGTGATTATATAAGAATATGTCTTAAACTTACCTTGAGGTTTTGGCACGTTCCGTTTTAGTTGCATCCACTTGTAAGTCGGTACGTTTTGATGATGCTGACTCTGTTGACCATGTGATTGATTAACATTCCCAGGTGAGATGTGACCCCTTGTCCCTAAACTGGTTGCGTTTATCTGACCTCTGCCCTGCAAGGGAAGGCCCTCTAAGCCCATTTGATGGGGTAGCGAGTTCTCAACTGGAAATCCGCCGTGCTGCATATTAGAGGCGGGATGATGCCACGAAGTTGACCCCACTAAGCTCGAGGATTGGCTCTGGGATCCCAAAAGGGTTTCATCAGCCGTGCTGTAAGGAGAGTGTAAAGGGACCTTTTCGTCCCCATGAAGGTAACCAGTAGCACTCGCATGATGCGTTTGATTGTAAATACAGTCAAGGTTCGTGTAGCTGAGCCCGTTCTCGGAGCTGATTATGTGTGGATCCTGTATAACAGGACCTTGGTGGCTGACTGTGGATCCGTAGTAAGAGTGTCCACTGTCGTTGTCGTAATACGCGTCGGGTGGTGATGTGCTTGCGGGGTGCTGGGGCGTTGTAGCCGTCGTAATCCCGTACTCCACTGCCGTCGGACTGTACAAATGGGAGTGGTATACTGAAGTCGTGTTCGCCACTGAACTGGCTCCAGAAGGTAGATTGCCGGTGCTGTTCCCACTGGAATTGGTGCCAGTGTTGGACGTGGATTGTGTGGGACTAGAGAAGAAATGGCCATCACCAGCAGCTAAATTATGTTGACTATTCGCAGTATGTTGCAGGTGATGGAAATGGTGGTGGCTTGCTGCGGGAAAATAAGCGTATCCACCGGATCCCATTTCAGGATTGTGGTAGCTGTTCGAATGGTTGCCGTACATGCCTACGTCCATCATGGTTACTGTTTTCGCAATTATTATGCACTAATTTTCAAACATCGGCACTTCGGTCACTGTTGGGCCTTCTATGGAATTTTCAACCACTACACCGGGTCACTTAATTAAAAATCATCAAATCCACAGGCGGGAAACGATGAACCCATGACTAAAATTAATTAAGCAAATTATGTTAATTACACTCCGACGGATTGTCAGCTAAACACAAAACAAGAAACAGACGACCTTAGCCACTATTCCTTAGAGCACGCAAATGAACACGGTCGCTAATTGCCGTTCGCACTCAGCCGCATGCTGAAAACCGATCTTCACTCCGAATTTTCGGCTGTTGCCTATTGACGTGCTTGAAACCGAGGGCTTTTCCGCAGGAAAACTCGTCACTGTGTCGATTCCACCAGGCGCCGCCGTCACACAGTGCGAGGTGAGATCATACTGAGGGAAAGGTTCACGGTAGACGGCGAGGTGGCCGAGCCCATGCGCTGGATAGTCCTCCCGTTCTCGCTTTGACTGCCTCTTTTGGCCTTTGGTGTTTACCTCAGTTTGCGTTGTGCGTTTTCGGGGCTCCGCCCACCAGCGAAATCTTTGAAAGCTGACCAGCGACCGTTTGGCTCTTTCTTAAAATTGTTATGGCTACAGGAGGCGGAGCTTTGAGATGTTCAACTTCATTTTGCTGAGTTTGGAATCATTTTTCTTATCAATTGTGAATATTTAACATCTCTGCTTGGAACTCTTCTTCACCGGTGTACGCATTAATGAGAATATTATCCTAAATTAACTATTTTTTAATAGTTTTAACTATTTTTTAATAGTTTTTTCAAGTTAATTTTGGGTAATAGGATTTACACACACACAGCGGGTCACCCAGAGACCCAAAAAAAATCGCAATGGTTTTTTTATTTATGAGCAATATATGATCGATTTCTAGTGATGAGCAAGACAAGACTATGATAAGAAAAACTATGATAATCTTGGTATTGGCCTTGGTCTTACATTAATTGTCTAAGTCTATTTAGTCCTGATCTCGTCTGTCAATTCTTGGTCTCGTTTGCAAGGCTCTTACAGTCTTGTATTTCCTTATTTAAATATTTTGCATTATTTATTTACTCGTATTTATGTAAAGTAAGTAAGTAAAGCGAAAAAAGTGGTTTTCAGCTACTTGTACAGTTTAAGTAGTGTACAATAAAAAAAAAAAAAAAAAATAGAATTGAAGTAATCTCCTTATTTTCTTGTTGTCTTCAAGACTGATTGATGTGAAATTCCCTTTGTCGAAACTGTTAACAATTAAATCTGAAAAAATCCAATAGTTGCCGACTAACCAATGTGCTATTTTGATAAAATTATTTATAAAAAAAACAGCGCAATAAAATAATCTTTTTTCGATTTGAATCATCAACTAGATGGAGATAAAAATGTTCCTCCTCCCTCATAACAATCTAACTTTACTAACTTTACTATCTAAGTGAAAGTACATTATGTAATTCATGATAAGGACGTTAATTAAAAATGTAGTCAAAAGTAGTAATAGTATTTAAAAAAAAAAAAAATCCATTATGTGCCGATTTGTTTTGTAATTCTAGAGTGTACCTACGATTTTCTATCCCCCGTACTTTTCAATTTGAGTTGTTTTTTTTAAAGAAATTTAACAATTAAATTAAAGTTACTACATACATATTTTTAAAAATGTTTGACTATCAATAAATTTTAACAAGTCTCATAAAAAGGAAAACTACATTTTTTTTGAATTGATAACGAATAACGTTAGTAATTTTTACCATATTTGGTAGGAATTTTTCCCGTCAACTTTTGAATTGCAATGTCTCAAAAATTATAGAACTAAAAACTTTGAAATTTTGAATATAAGTTGAATTAATACTAAATAAATAAATATTTTGCTAATATTTCTAGCTACCCTCCTTCAAGATATTTCAGTCAGTCAAAAAATCGGAGTTAGATCTTGTTTTTGGTTAAGTCTCGAAAACATGGTCTTCGTCTTGGTCGCGATCTTGCAAGTTGCATCTTGATCTTGCTACTGCAGGTATAATAATACTCTTAGTTTCGGTCTTGGACTTTTGCCCATTACTTTCGATTTCGTAGAAGGTTTTTTATTTCCTAGTTTCAGGACATCCTAATAATCATAAAATAATTAGAATTATTAATGAACGCAATAAATAATTATTGTAAATAATAAATAAATAACAAAAAACATAAATTTTATAAGAACAAATTCATGGCAAGATCAAAAATTACCTGTATTTATCTACAATTTTTGTATAAAAGGCTTTTCGGGGTCGCTGATTACGAATACGCTGTTAGATTTTTTGCCATTTTGGACTTTAAATATTAATTAGTAAATTCGTAATCAGCAACCTCAAAATCCCTTTTATAACAATTTTCATAAAAAGAAATACAAGAATAATTTGCCTGAGTGTTCCAAAGCCCCTACCGATAACCGACCACTTTTATTTTTTCTGACATTTTTCCCTCTTTTTGCGTAATGCGTTTATTCCTGGAAGAAGTACACAAGATTTAAAAATATTAAAGAGCACACAGTGAAAATACCAAGAAAGAAACATTCAGGCTAATTTTTGATTTGTATTTCAATTTCCTAATAAGTTATGATTCTATTATTTACTGTGTACTTAAAACTTATAATTGCATGTTACTTTTTCTAAAAAAATTGTATTTATAAAACAGATACCTTTGAATAAAAAAATGTATACTTAGTGAGTCCTGCCTAATCAGGAGATCTAAAAACCCATTTATTTTACAAAAACCTTTACGTATTTTTTAACCCTTTATAGCCCCATGTGACATTTCTGTAACAAACCTCAAAAATCCCGCCAGAATACACACCAAATGTATTTAGTTCATTCAAATCGGCGCCACTTTGCTGTCACATATTATTGAACAATGTAGTATCCACGGAAATCATCATAGACAGCGTAAACTGTTAACAGTTAATCGATTAGAATTTCGCCCGTAATTGAAAGTGACAAGTTGAAATTCGAGCAAATTTTAAATTTTACAAAAAAAATACAAAAAGTGTGTAAAATTATGTTATTTTCTTGGAAACCTATAGATAAGTGAATGAATATGTTCCTTCCATACCAAATTAGTTTTTTTTGTTTACGTTTAACTCAATTTTACAGTAATGTTACACTCCCTTAAATGTGAAATAAATAATTAATAATACATATTTTTTTAATTTCAGAGAAATATGTATTTTTTATTTCCCTAAACCTGTCAATTTTTAACATAATTTTAATGTTTTATGATCTTGGGCTATAAAGGGTTAAAAATTACATTTAATATTGGATATTTGTAAGAACGTAGTATAACCAGCTTCTTTTTGGATCATCTTTTTAAAAGCTACATAAATTGCGGTGATACTGCGTTTATCAGAATTCAAAAAATGTCTAAAGTTACATATAAATTTTTAGATAATTTATCTTAATCGAATAATTTGTGATAGTTTAGTAAAATCTCAATTTAATTTAACTTCTTTTGTAAAAATCTGCAAATGTTTTTAATTATCCACTGGTCAGAATCCATTTTGGTAGCGGAAATGTCATAAATCATTTCTACAGATTTTTTTTCGTATATTACGATTTTGAAAACGAAAATGTCATATAAAAAAAATGGAAAAAAAGTTCAAATTTTGGATATATTTTAAAATGAATAAGAAAATAACTGATTGTAGCGTAGCTCAAATAAAAGTTTTGACCTTTAACTATTATATCAAAGGCTTTAATATTTTCCGAAATACTTCGTGTATTTCACTTTTTTTTTCATAAACCAATAACTTCATAAAATAAAAACATTACTATTGGCGTACTGGCTCATGAAAAACATACCCCAAAATGCTACAGCAGTATTTTAAATCTTTACATAAGTATTCAGGTTTCAGTTTTGTTGCGATCTCTTTTGAAGCTCTCTTATTTTTTAATGAATTTTCAAAAATGACAAAATTTAAAACATGACGTGATGGGTCATTTTCGTTTGCAGATTCGGTGCAAAATTAAACAATAATTTAAAAGAGTAGAATTATAGGATTAGATAAACAAAATTCTTTTAATTAAATATATATAGATATGAGACGTTTATTTTGAAATTGGCTTACATCCAAATGATCATAAAGACTATTTTACTTTACAAGAATATATAAAAATAGCCTTTATGATCATTTGGACTCAAGCCACTTTCAAAAGATATGATTTCCGTTCTATAATATTATAGTTTTTCAATTGCAATTAGTATTAGTAGTAGAGAAAGTTTTACTTCGTTTTGTAGGTAGATATCTTTGTGCAGGATGGTTATGGTTGATTATCTTAAAACCTTATACTTATGATAATGGTATGCCTTTATTTTCGCAAAATTGTTGTAGGTAGGAATCTTGACAAGAGTCTGTCATGTCAATTGACTGATCAGTTTGCGAATGATCTGATGAATTGAAGTCAGCGACTCTATTCTTATTCGTAATCGACTGTCTTGCGTATTAATTTTATTAAATCTGACAGGAAAATCGCTTGATGTCAGAGCTTTTGGAAATTATAATGCCATTATTTAAAAAATTATTCTATAAGGGGTCTTACCACTATGGCATCTAACAATATGTACATAAGGTTATCTAAAGAAGTCTTTATGGTTAGCCAGCACTCGATCCAAAAACCTGGTAAAATTAACAAAAAATAGAACTTTCTAAAAATGTAGTAGACTTTTTCATAAACATTTAGATTTTGGGATAATTTTCTCTTTCAAGCAGAAATTTAGTTAGAAAAAAGTTAAAAAAGCTCGTAAATTCGAATTTTAAATTCTTTATATATTTATAGTTTTACTATTGGATACTTATGGAAACAAATGTCTGATTTATATGACGTTTCTTAAATAGACCTGGTAGCAAAAGTTTTCTAAAATTGTGCCTTTTATGCTCCTCATGTCGCCAATTAAAGTTAAAAAAATTATATTCATTTACACCTCCTAGAACTTCTGCGAAATAATTTTGCTATGTAGAATAATTTTCTATTTTGGGTAAAATAAATACTTCAAATGTAGCACAAGATGTAGTACAAAATCTTTATTTGTAAACGATATGCTTTTAGTAACCTAGGATATAAATGATATTTTTAATAGTTTTAAAAATTTCATTATTTTTTAATTTTATGTTATAAAAACTACCTATATGACAAAACATTTTTGAATTGCTTATTTCAGTTTGTAAATGATTTAGAAGCCAGTTCCTAAAAAAAATATACATGTTAATAAAACTACACGCAATAGGTGGTTAGTTATATATGTACATATTAAGGGGTTAGGTGGGTTTCAGAGGTTCAAAAAATGGGGATTTTTACAATTTTTTTTTTAATATATAGAATCATATATTTTATTTAAACAATTCATCATATCAAAGATACATATTTAAACAGTATTTTGTGAAATTTTTATTTAAAAATTCCGAAAACTCAGCCGTTGGTACCTCATCTCCCTTGACGACTAAAAAAAAAATGCTTTTGCCGTGGACAGCATAACTCATTATTGGTTCATCTAAAATCAAAAAACCAAAAATATTTCGATGGTACATGGATAAATCTCGTTAATGAACGAAGCAAAAAAAAAAAAAAACTTAAAATTTGAATTTTTGACAGACTTTGAACAAAAAAACACATTTTTTGGTCCAATTTTCGCCATATATTGGCTCGAAAAAATTAGTTGTAATAAAAAAAAAAAAATCCTTCGTTCATTAACTAGATAATGTTATTTCAAAGATGTGTGCAAAATTTGAACAAAATCGCTTCATAACTTTTCGAGAAATCATGTCCACCGACTTAAAAAATTGAGTTTTGAGATAAACGCGTTTAAAGTTTAAAGCGCTGCACTGACGTGGCCTGATGGGCGGAACTTCCGAAGGGTCTATCTCTTAGAATTTTACTCGGATCGATTTGAAATTTTAGGAGAATATTTTAAACATATTGTACTATTTAATAAGACAAAAAAACAAAAATCGATTTTTTGAAATTTTCAAACCCACCTAACCCCTTAATGCAGATTGTAGGCGACCACTGTGTGGAAAATAGCTTCTGTATAAATAGGAGATTAACATACTACATGTAAAAAAATTGATACAATAAATCCAGGGTTTCGAAAAATAGATGAAAAACTATCTGAAATACGCCAAAACTGCGAAATTACATAACTTTCCCCCAATTCTACAATTAATAAAATTTAAGAGCTCCCAACCTCGTAATTGTGTTAAAAAATCATTTTAATTCAAAAGATTTACAAGTTATAAGAAGACAGCGTATTTCTAACATTTCTTAAGTGATACAGTAGAATATTAATTCCCTTAATCTGATTGATTTGATAGCAGTTAAGAGGTTAAGTGCTCTTAACTTTTATCCAGAATCGGAGGGTTTATTAGTATAAAAAATAAATTTGCACTATCAACAAAAACTTTTTAACTATACAATAAAATACATATCTAGAATTTAATAGAACGATACCAAAAGTGTTCTATAAAAGATAAAATATATAGGCTGTATTATTAGTCAAAAATCGAATTTACCTTGTCTTTTAATAATAATCCTTCTTTTAAAACGATGTATCTACCTATGCAAACTTTTATCCATTAAATATAAAGAAGATATCCTGTGACATGCAGTCTTAATTTTCTCGAAAGGTACAAATATAGGTAAACGCAAAACGATTTTCAAGATGAAAATGATAGGTAAAATTAATGATTGTCTGGCACTAAGAAACCTTAATGGAAACCGCACAAAAAGCGAATTAATAAAGCATTATGATTACTTGGCTTAGCGCCACAGCCACCTGGGGAATTTCTTGCAAGTTACCTGTAATAGGTTTTAATTGTGAACGATAAATTGACTTTGTGCAGCTTCCGAAAGAGACGACTAGTCGTTCAGAAGAAAACAGGTTTATTTAATAAAAAGGTTAAGGGGGCAAAACCCTCAAAGCTTTCGAACCAATCAGGCAGAAACCCGCCAAGCGCTGTGCTGATTGGCCCATTCAATTATGCTGGGCTGCAACAGTTCCCCAAACGTGTGACACGTGAACTGTATTATATCATGTACACGTATGACAGCTGAAACTGGGTGACATGTTTCTCTAACATACCTATGTAAACTGGGAAGTGGGAATTTATTGCTCCGATAACATGTTGTTACCGGGGAGAATAGAGTTGCAAGATTTTTTACGGAATTGAAAGTGTCACGTCTTTCAGATTCGACTCATCCCTCGGGATTTTGAGTTTTTGGTTTCGTTGCTTCTTTTCATTGTTCTCTGAACATTTTTTCTACTACTACTACAAATTAAAGTAGTTACCTGCATTTCAAATATTTTAATCTATTAGGACTCTTTATTATTATTCGATTGGATGTGTTATGAAGAGACACGAATGATGCGTTTTTTATTTTATTAGGAACAAACCAAAATGCACTGATTTTTTTCCAGAATAAAAAATTACATTTTTCTAATCTAATCTCTGAAATATAAACGATTAAAATATTTTAAAATAAAATTATTTTTAAACTCTACTCGAATATCCTAACTAGTACGGTCGATAAGAGATTTTCGCAGAAACTGGAGACTCTGAGAGACTGCAAAATTTTATTTGCATTTCTATTTATTATCAAATACAACTTTCTGTTAGTCTGTTTGTTTATAACTTGAGAACTGTCGGTTCTATTGTAATTCAATTTTCTTTTTTCATAATTGGGTCATATCTCGTCTCGTCGTCGGACGTCTATGTAATTCTTGGAACTGCCAAAGCTGGTATACCGCAGAAAAAAATTGTTCACCAAAATAATAATTTTATGTTCTTTCTCAACCCCTAATTAATTCTCTGGGGCAAAGATATAGTTTAAAAAGTGTTAATTTTTAGATAGCAGTGCAGCATGAAATTTGATTGTTTATCTAATATATAAAATTCTTTTTCACAGTTTTAGTGTTTATACTCCTCCGAAACGGCTTGACCGATTTTGATGAAATTTAATATGTATATTCAGTAGGTATGAGAATAGGTTTATAACTAATTTTTATACCCCTAAGTGTTAAGTGTGCCTCACCCTAAAAAAATTTCTTTAATTTTTTGGACAAATTTTTTTTGGTAATTTTTTTATGGTGTGGCATTAAAAAATACATTTAGTCCTAAATTTTTACCTTTCTACCACCAACCCCTACTTTTTAATAGCATTTTTTATTTTTTAACCCCGATCGATAGCAACATGGTGACTAAAATGTCTTGATTACAACGGATTTTAATGAAAATTAGTACAATGATTATTTTGAGGCAACTAATTTAGAATATTATCGAGATTTCCAAATCTAAGATGGTGAGCAACAATTTCTCAATTTCAACTGATTTTAATGGAAATTAGTACTATAATATTATTCTGAGGCCCCTAATTTGAATGTTTTCATAATTTCCAAATTCAAGATGGCGGATCCAACATGGCGACCAATTTGGACGGATTTTAATGAAAATTGGTATAATGGTTATTCTGAGGCCACTAATTTCGAATATTATTAAAATTTGTAAATTCAAAATGGCGGGTCCAATACGGTGATGCAAATTTCTCGACTTCAACGGATTTTCATAAAAATTAGTACGATTTTTTTGGTGACACTAATTTTGATCATTATCGAATTATCAAAGTTTCTAGAACCAAAATGGCGGACCCAATATATTATATATAAAAAAATTTCTCGAGTTCAACGGGTTTTAATGAAATTTGGTACAATAATTGTGTTAATGCCACTTATTTTAAATATTATCAAGATTTGGATATTCAAGACGGCGGATCCATAAAAGGGTGTTCGGGCTGAATCAATTTCTAGGATATAACAAACTAGAACATTTGAGAAGTCTTTAATTAGTAAGTATTTACCCAACGTCGGGTGAAACCGAGTAATTTTCCAATATTTGTGCAGTGTAAAACGGTTTACTTAATATTAAACAATGTGTAAGTTTGTTCAATTAATTAATTAGGCATATCAAACGGAAACACTGTTTTCTTATATTAATGGTATTATTTGTAGAAACATGCGAAAAGAAAGAACACAATCAAATATTGGTCGACGCACATGGCATAATGAAAATGTACCGGAAAGGGCAGTACAACGTCTGCCGGGCCAGCTAGTAATTAATTATAATTTTAATTTTCTAGAAATTTTTTCGAAGCTCTTACACATTATATGTCTCTAAAATTTGTAACAACAACTTGTGTTACCATAAATTTGTAAATTTCAACAACATTAGATAACCTCAAAATTGCCTATAGTATAGGTAAATCAATAATCTATAAAAATTGGGTATATATTGGTTCCATAAAATTTAGATAAATTTTATCAATTTTAGGTATCTACGCATAAAATGAGCATATGTTTATTATTTTGGTTGTGTAAATAATTCCACAATATTTATGGGAATGTGCACAGATATAACATATATCTTGACGATATATAACATCTATGTTTTTATATAAATTGTGTTATGTTATCTCTTTGGGCTTATTGTAGCATTATTTAAAATTTTAAATATTATGAATCTACTCTGTTTTGAGTTAAATAACAAATTATCACAATATATACAGTGGTGGAAATAGCTATAATTCCACTGAATAAAAGTTATGCCAAAGGTTTGTATTTTGAGAGAGAAAAATGAAAACTGCACTCCTCGGTTTTGTGCGCATGCTCAATCAATTTGGTCAGAATTTGTGTCAAATTGGTTAGTGTTAACGGTTTCTGGGTGAGTTTTAATCATTTTCGTTGTGATTGCGCGTGGAAATTACTATAATTCCAGAAGTGTTGAAGTGCCGCTGGCGGATTAAAACAAGGAGTTATTGATTCATTAAGATATAAAAAATAATTTTGGAGGTAATTTAAATATTTTAGCACAAAAAAAAAAAAAAAGGAGTACTATATTTTATCCAGGAAAATTATTAACTAAAGAAGAGCAGACGAAAGTGGTTGCGTTCAAAACAGCAAGTTTTTCACTGCGAAGAATTGCTCAGATGTTGGGAAATGGAAGAACTCACACAGCTGTACGAAATTTCCTGTGTTTATGCGAAAATTATGGTAAAACTAACAAAAAAGGACCTCCGCCAAAACTTACCAACATGGACCGGGGTTCTATAATTGGGTTAAAAGGAAGAAAACATTTAAGTTCTTTTCAAATTGTGAATGACCTTAAGTTGCCCGTGACTTCTAGATGTGTTCGGCAGATTTTGCATACCAGTGGGACGTTAGAATGGAGAAAAAGAACATCAAAACCGGCAATGAACAAACAGCATAAGGAAGCCAGACTTCGATTTGCAAAAAATCATATGTCTTGGACCAGTGAATGGAGGAAAGTGATTTTTAGCGACGAAAAGAAGTTCAATTTAGACGGTCCAGATGGCTGTCAATTTTACTGACACGACCTTAGAAAAGATACAGAGGTCGCTATGAGTCGCAATATTTGGAGGTGGTACGGTAATGGTTTGGGCTGCTTTTTGCAGCCAAGCGAAGACACCCATTTTTTGGATATCTACCAGAATGAAATCCAGCGATTATATTCAACTACTGGATAGTATCCTAATTGACTTCGGCGATGATAATCTCAGCAATGAGTGGATCTTTCAGCAAGACAATGCTGCTATCCACTCATCTCGCGAAACGTAATCGTGGTTTCAGACCAGGAACATACCTGTTTTGGATTGACCGTCGCGTAGTGCTGATCTGAACCCAATTGAAAATCTATGGGCAATATTGATTCGGCAGGTTTACTCAAATGGAAGGCAATTTACAACGATTCAGGAGTTGAAAGCGGCCATAAAACATGCTTGGGCGCAATTTTCTCAATCGCAGCTACAAAAGTTGGTAGACAGCATGCCAACGAGAATTTTCGAAGTAATTCAGGCTAATGGAGGCAGTACACGTTATAAAAAAAAAAAGTTGTATTGTATTTCTTAAAATATGAATAGTGGATTTATAGATATTTCCATGCTAAAAATTGTTTTTTTTAATATTACTTAAAATTTTGCTTTCAACTAATGATATTTTTGTTTTTTACGTTAGATTTTAGAAATGATACAATAAACGGAAATAAAATGGCTCACTTCGAATTATAAATTAGCAGTCAGTTGCTTTCAATAGAAAAAAAGCTCAGTGGAATTATAGCTATTTCCACCACTGTATATAGCCATGGCAGTCTTATACAGAAAAACTATTTACATGGAAATTCACAATACATATTGCATTTGCTGATACAATATTGTATATCTTTGTATAAAAAATAAATAAAAAACTATGTATGTACATATATAATATAAACATTTATTTTAATGGAGTAAGACATTTCGCAAAAAGACATGATTTCACAAAAAAATATAACATTTTCCCTTTGTTTCTTTCTCAGAATATATACATACATACGTATTTACTATACATGTACGGGTGGACTGTAGTGCCACCTTGCTGAATAACATTTTACCGTCTGGCGTTTGTATTTTAGTGTTGTCAGTATACACAAAATATGGAATAGTGGATGGATTGCGTAAGATTTGCCTGACTTATATAAAAAAAGCGACACTTTTACATAAATCATAAAGAATAATCACCTTAAAATTTAGCAAAATTCAATAATTTACATATTGTAATGGACGCTTACCTAAACAAAAGAAAAATATATCATTATTTTATGGAAATTTCGCAAAATTACATTGTTTATACTTAATTAAAAATCGTCAACAATCTTTGTGTAATGCTGCACCTTTTTTTACTGTGTAATTGAGCCTAGTTAGTTTTTGAAAACTAAGGTCAATTTGGTGTACCTTAACCTAGGATAAAATTTGTGCTCTGATAAAAATTTGCACTGTAATGGTATATATATTTTCTCACTTTTGCGGTTGTTATCAATTGTTTTTAAAGTCCTCATACATATTTTTCAGAGTTCGACAAATTTTTTTTTTAGATATGTAATTCTAACCTTTCAACATTTTCTTTCCTTTTAGATCCAAATCTTGAGATATATAGTAAAAATACAAGATTTTTTTATTCAAAAGTTTGTCATATTCACAATATTGTTTTATTTTGATTTTCTCGAATATAATTTCTTTCTTAACAATGTCTTCATGATATAGATTTATATTGGAAAAAAAAATATTTACCAATTATTTCTGAAGATCTTACAATTTCTAAATAATTATAATCTTTGAAAAAATAAGGACATAGGAATTATAATTAATAAAGAATCGCGTGAATTTCAGCTCACGATCTTTAAACACAGGTTTTTACTTGAATGACTCCAAAAATTCCTAATGTTTTTCTCTACCTCTCAACCCTGTTTCACATATTATTAGTTCTTGTTTTTATTTATTGTCTTATTCAATTGAAAAGTTTTAAAAAATCACACTTTAAAATATTAGAAATTTTATTTAACCACAAAAACTAGGCATTTCACTTATTTTTAAGACTTACTAGCTCACTGGAAGTCTGTTTAAGGGGAGGTTCTCATCTAGAACGTCAAAAAGTAGGTAAAGTTCGTGATTTTTTTGAAGGCAAATGACAAGACATAGGGAAATGATATTTGGCATTATCTTTTATTGTATATTTATCTGTACGAAAAAATTTTTTTATTAAAAAAAAAAAACAAAATGGCGCCCGTTATTCAACTTCTCCGTAGGCATGTTTTTCGAAAATGGCCCAGCTGCGTACAATTTAGGGGTCGCAGATTGGTCTGAAATCAAATAATGATGACATTATTATAAACTAGACTAAATTTGTCTCAGAAAGAGTGGACGACTTTCAAAAAAAATTTAAAATTGACGGAATGGCGCGATTTTGAAATTTTAAGGCCGTTTTCGGCCGTTTTTTTTCATAGTTTATCACTTACAAAAAGGAAATAATGTTACAATTTTCAAAATGTGCTCCAATCTTTCTATGAAGAAAATTGTTTACTTTAATATGCACGAAACTAGAAGTTGATCGGTTGAACCGTTTTTGAGTTATCTTGTACGCAAATTTGAAAAATCTAGAAAAACAAAGTTCCGAGATAATCGTGATTGAACGGCACGGCACAGGCTGAGCGCCCCACTACGATCATGACACCGCCAGAATCAATGGGCTGTAGAATCCGTTCTAGTGCTCGGATCGACTAAATATTTTAAAGCAACATTCTAGACATATTAAACTTTAATAATATGAAATAAAAAAAAAATCTAAAATTTCAAGATTCTAGATGAGAACCTCCCCTTAAACCATTCCAGAAAATGACTTTTATTCTTTTTTTAATTTTAGTGTAGGTTTTGGTAGTAAACTTTTTAATTAATACGTCCACATTTTGTACAGTAATAATGACATTGCAAAAGTCGTTGATTAACACATAAACTTACATTTTTTGATCCACATCTATGCTTCTAATTAGGAGTTTTAATTTATTACCCTAGGTTTGATCACGGATTTTGATGAAATTTTAATATAAAAAATTATTGTTTTATCTCCATCGCTTGTAGGTACTTCCCGAAATATTTAACTTTTAAATGTCCAAAAGTAACATTTTTCCGCTGCTATTTTATGCATATCCATTGACGTAGCTAGAGATTTTGCCGTCCAGCTGAACTAACCACAATCATTTAATGAGAAATCATAAATTACTCCTAATGAGAAGTAATAATGCAGTTCATTCACTCTCCTTATTGTCATGTGGTGTCGTTTTTAACTCCTTAGTAAAGTTGAAAGTCTAATGGTACACCTAAATCCATACTTTTATACTAATATTATAAATGCGAAAGTAACTCTGTCTGTCTGTCTGTTTCACGCTTAAACAACTGAAAGAATTTCGATAAAGTTATAATAGTATCCTGCGGAAGGACATAAGTTACTTTTTAATGCGAAAATCTAATAAGTTGTTTTTTAATTCATGAAAACTTTTGCACAGCCCACCTCAGTTCTTGGGCGTTTTTTTTTTAGATGTATTTTTTGATGCTTTAGGTTGTATAGAAGAACTAGAAGTATGTACTTATATTTCCCATCTTTTCATTATCATGTATCACTAACGTGACCATACGTCCCGCTTTGGCCGGGATTGTCCCGCTTTCAGGCTGTCCGTCCTGTTGTCCCCAACGAGGTCAAAAATGTCCCGCTTTTACGAATAAACCTTTATACCTACTTAATTACTTGCCTACATTAATATATCGAGAAAGACGACAGCGCAGCGTAGAGGCGGGTTGACAGTCAGGAACAAGTGAGAGCGAGCGACTGACATGCGAGAACGGGATAGACGATAAATGTATTACAAAATACATACTAAAGTAACTCTAATTTGGCTGTTATGTTTCATGCCTAAACCGTTGAACCGATTTTGCTGTACAAAGTAGTTTTTTGTTGCGAAATTATTTATAAATATTATTTTTAGGGTAAGTTGGTGTAAGAATTAAGATGCCAGGGATGGTAAGATACCACAATAAATTATTTTAAGTCATTTTTTAAACCATAATTTTTATTTTGCACTTAAATATGACATCGACACCGATATAGGGTACATATGTATTTATTTATATACAAATTTCCGTAGGCGTCCCGCTTTGACACGAAAAAAAAAATGGTCACGTTATGTATCACCGACTATTCGGGTTTTTTTAAAGAATGTTTTGATATCTTTAAATTTGTTCATACTTTATACCTAAAAAAAAAAACGAAGTGTGTATCAAAACCTATAACCAACTTAATGAAACTAAACATAACCGAATGAAATAACCTAAAATATGCTTTGTCATTAAATTTATAGTTAGAATTTTAAGCAGAATGGATTTCCCGTCTTTCCTTTGTGCTACTTAAAGTTTAAATGTAATTATTGTAGTATTTCTACTAGAAATTTAAAGAAAATCAATTTCATTTTCTGTTTATTATTTAAAACAAAACTAAAAAATTATTAATAATTCACTACGTAAAAAAAATTGCAACAATCACAAATTTTGCAATCTTTTTTTTGTTGTTTTTGTTAATTTAAGTTACGCCCATGTGCGCATTGCTGCAAATTTTTAACAAAAATTGAAGAAGACCGTTAATTTAATTTTTTCCATATTTTTTATGTAAATAATTTAGCAAAAGTCTGTAAAATAAAGAAATTAAAAGGAAATTTTTCATTTCTTAGATCTGTAATTTCACACGACAAATGTGTGCTTGCCTAAGTAAATAAATCGTTAGTCTGAAAGATTTTTCGAAATTTTTTACAATACAAAAATAAAATGAAAACATCTTTAACTTAATGTATTTACACAATTAACAAAAAAAAAAATGTGTGGGAATATAATGTGCAGAAAATAGAAAATAAATAAATCACTCATTGCTTATTCGTCAATTTTGGCCCCAAAAGAAATTTCTACCACATTTCATTAAAATCTGTGAGGAGATCTTACGGCCTCATTATTTGCTGAATCCGATATTAAAAACAAGGTTAGCAAAATGAAAAAATACCTTTCTGTCCAATTTCCATTTCATTCATGCTTTGCACTTTATCTAACAATAAATTACTCTCCAACTCATTGGAAATGCAATCCAAGAACGTAGTTTAAAAAATTTTTTTAAAAGCGGATACTTAAAATTATGAAAAAAAAAAAAATAAAACAATATACAAAATACTCTTGAAAGTAATAAAAGAATAATTTTCTAAAAGCTATTGGTGTCTGTACTTATTCTTTCATTTCTCATTTTCAAATCATCTCGATTTATGTATTATGCTTAGGGTTAAATTATGTTTCCCGAAAATGAAGACTGAAAAGTAGTAAATAATATTACTAACCTATTAATATAAGAGACCAATCCGTTTGTTCGAATTAAATATGCCAGAGAAGTGTATCTGTGTACAAGATCGGAAAATTAATTAAAGTACATAATGTTAGCACTATATGCGCTGAATGAATGAAATCACGTTTCGAATTTTGTGTAAATGTGGAAATAAGTGGCAGTCGAAACAATTGTGGAACATGACTTGAATTTTAAGTCACTCAAATTCATTTCGATTGTTGCACGTCCCAAAAACACTTTAGCCACCTATTTGCGAAAATTGCGAAATATATCTTCAAGTAATATTTTGAATACAAATTGTTTAATCACAGATATGCGTTAAGGAAATAAATTGAAAAGCTAATTACTTAATAATTAACTAATAAAGAGGACAACGCAATAATAAGTGAAATGACGGTCACAGACCAATAAGCGTTCAAAAAACGAAAATTGTGAGTTGCATTACTGCCCTTCATCTCTCCACCACAAAGAGCATCAAACCACCTTGGGTGACATATCTTATGAAAATGTCAAAACTGCAGTCAGATGTCAGCATTTTCTTCTCGAGCACAGCACAAATGCCACTCAGTCAAATGAGACGAGCTCAATAGTCGTTCTCTGAGGAAACATCTGAATCCGGTGGGCCTATTATTCCCATTATGTATCAAGATGCTATTTTAAGATTTCTATTGGCTCAATAATTGCTGTTTTTTCTTTCTAGCAAAATTTTTTACTTTGAAATATGTATGCATTTTAATGCATTTTAGGAAAACAATATGCGTATTTTAAAGTGTGCTCTCCAGAAAAGATGTCCATTGTGTCTTCGTTTTGCAACAACATAAAATACATTAGTTCTAATGAAGTTAGGAAAAAAGAAAGATTGTATATTTAATTGTTTTATTTGATAGGTTAATAAACTAGTCAATTTCAGGAAAAAAACGAAATTGGGAATATAAACTTAAATTTAAATTATTTTGTTTAAATCTAATGCACATATATATATTTCGTCTGTATAATCATAAGTATATATAATAATATAATTTCGTCTATATAATCATAATTATATACCAGTGGCGTGGGGTGAAATTTTTGAGAAGGTAAGCCGATGCAAAAATCAGAAACTTAATAGCGAAAAAAAACTCACCAAATGAAGTCAGGTATTACAAAATGTGTTCAACAGTGACTGCGTGTATTCTTGTCGAATTTAGTCGGCCACTTCTATCATACTTAAAGTCATTGGAAGTTAAGTGCTATATGAATATTATGAATAAATATGCACATACAATGAACTTCAAGAATAATATAAGTGGCTTTGAAAAAAACCGTTATAGTCGCGTGTATCGTGCAATCAAACTAAAGCAGTTAACAAAACTGTGAAAAGTTGATATGAAATATAATTAATCTTACTTATACTCCAAAACTAATCTACGATTTTTTTTTATAAATTCGACCAAAACATCATTGTAAAAATTCGACTGATTTCTAATTTGTAAAAGAAGGTGTTTTTCTATCGATAAGAGTGCTAAATTTGAGAGCCTTTCTTCGGTTTGAGAATTTCTTAAATAAGTATGTATTCTCTTAAGGGCTGAAAAAGATCTTTCCGCGGAAGCAACTCTAATGGGAAGAGTTAAAAATATACAACACAAGTTTAAAATTTGAGGAAAAGTATCTTTTAAAATGCCACATTTAATATGCGAGTAAAGCGCGAGAATATCAAATTGCCGTAATGAAGAAGTGGTATATAAAACGTTCAATTCATTTTTTAAAGCAGAAAACTGGAAAATTCCCGGGAAAACTGTAATTAAAAATGATATCTTTTCGTTAGGACTTGATTGAGCAAAATAATCATATTTTGATTTATTAAGTAAATCTAAAAATTTTAGTTGACTAAAGGAACTATACCGAGTTTTAATCTGAGAAATGACGAGTAGCCGGATTCTATCGTGTTATCGAGAGGTAATAAAATAGCACCACACCACACTCATAAGTCACAATCCGTTGAGCACCAAGGCAAAACGAGACACAAGTTAACAATTTTTTTATTAAAATATAATAAACAAAACCACAACATCCCTCCCTTCCGAGAAGACGACTTCTGCCGTGTTCTTGTGAAATAAGGGAGCATTCACTCCTACAATTCACAGCCCCTTCAGTATCAAAGAGATTTAATAACCAAACCCACCCCAACCAACCCCACTCACCCAAGAAGCCGCTTTCTACCGTGTTATAGAGCCCCACTACACTCACACCCGTTCATAGAGAAGACACGAATCAGCTGACATTCTAAGAAATAAACAACCACCCGCCGAAGTGACCCGAATTTCAACTTATGCAAAACAAAAACAGCCGAGAAGCCGGTTTCTATCGTGTTATTTTCTTATAGGATTTGCCTTTAGTGAGCAAAGGATATCACACACGATTTCTTTGTTACTCGTGGAGAAAAGTGTGGGCTTGAGTAAGCCGTAAAATGACCGGCTTACAGAAGCAGCGAGCGAGCACTTCATACCCGATGCAACCCCTTGATAGAACCTGCTACGGTGCGAGGGAAGGTTCCATCGTAGTGCAACAACAGATTATGGTTGTTTTTGGTTGTAACACTTGTTTTGCCATGTTTTCTTTACGAGATGAATTTTGGGAGCGCTTTCCAGGAATTTTACAGGCATAGAACAAGTTTTAAATTTACGGGAATAGGATGAGTTCCCAAAAGGGAAGCCGGTAGGAATCGTGTTATATGGACCCCACGCCACTGTTATATACATATAATAATATTAGCGTATCAATAACATAGGTATATTATCTTCACTTTCTATACACCGAAACAAAAAACATGAAATTTCCGCAGTGAATTTTATACGGAGCCGATGCAAAATCTACACTCTAAGGAAACTTGGTGTAATTTTACTCCCTTTTTTGGAATGAAATTGAATACCTTCCATAATAATTACACTTAAGGGGGTATTCTAGTGTAGAGGCACGAATTTCGGCCGTTTTTTCAAGTTTCGTAAAAAAAGAACAAAAAATATTTTTATTATCCATTTTTTCTTATTTGCTTATTGATATTTTAAGAATACATAAAAATTAAATGAAAAAAAAAAACCAAAAATTCCAGAAGTTATCGGCTGGCAGAGTGGGGGATCCAAAAAAAAGGGGGTGTGACGGCGGTCAAAATTACAACTGTTTTAGTCAACTGAAACAAAAAAATCCAACGGATTCTTAATTAGTAATGTTGTCGCTATGGCATCAACCTCAAAAAAGTAAAAAAAAATTTTTTTTTCACAAAATGACGTCCGGTTGAAAAAAAAATTTTTTTTTTTGCGATTTTTTCAACAGTTTTAAATTTTTTTAAAATATTAAAAATCAAAAATTTCAACTTTCTTGAGGTTGTTACGATAGAGAGAACGTTCACACCAAATTTCAAGTAAATCGGTTTAGTAGATCTCGAGATATCCTTACCGCCAACTTGAAAAAAGTAGTTTCGAGAAAAACGCGTTTAAAGTTTAGAGTAAAGTTTCAAGCAGTTGCGCTCATACAATCGTACGGTATACTTAAATATTTTTAATCGGCGATCCCTGCTCCATACAAGGAACCTTTCTCCCGTTCAAAATCTTCAATATATAGGTATAAAATACAAAAGAAGTTTCATGGGGGAATTTATCCGCAGGTACTCGGGCCGCGCCTACCGTCTATTGTTCAATTCATTCCGGTCGGACCAGTTTAGTTGTCGCTTCACCAAAATCGATATAACTCGGTAAATAATTGAAATTTTGAAAAATCCCTTTGAAGGCATATTCTTGAATGTTTAAACTGTATAAATACGATAAACTCATAAAAATAAGACATAATAAAAAAATAAACTCATAAAAATAAGACATACGAAAATAAAATAACAGTATTTTTCTCGCCATTGTATTAAAGTATTAAGATTAGTATAAATGAATACATATCAATTTTTCATTTTTTAGAGTACCTTAATCTAGTTATTTTAAATTAAATGGAAATTACACCCTTTAAACAAAATATTCTCGACACCACGCCTTACCTTCACATTCATTTTGTTTGAATGAGAGAATTTAGAACTCAAATTTACGTCAGTTTGACATAATTTTACATACTATTTATATGCACGTTTACACCAATTTGATGTAAAATCACACAACATTTACTAAGGTGAGTGAATATCACACCCTAAGCTTTAAAATTGTGAAATTTCACACTTTTTTGCTTAATTAAAACAAAAACGTGTATTTTTACAATCGTTATGAAATTTTACATAGAAAAAAAATGTAAACTTGCTCTTAAGATCAGTGTGAATTTGTATTCAGTTTTTATGTAGAGTGTATGTAATGTAAATGGAGTATTATATTGATATTTAAACTTATTACTTTAGCGTATTATTTTTATAAGAAAACGTATCAAAAGTAAACGACTCTTGATAAGGAGGTATATCAGAATCATACGACTCTTATTAAATTTATATTTTATTGATAAGGAGCCATATCGAAGTCTTACGATTTACATATGAGCTTGTTTAAAATATTTGCTTTAAAATTGATACAAAAACGTAAACATTGTGTTTTTTTTCTTAATTTTTTCTTAATATTTAAAAAATACATTTACAACTTTACTTCATGGTTACGAATACTGCTTAAGATAATTATAATCAATTATTTTCGTATTGTTTTGATATGTTTTCCATATGAAAAATATATGTGAAGCGTATTAATTTTGGAAGTTAATACGGAAAATATAGTATTTTTTCGAAATATTATTAAATTTAATACCAAACTTATTAATTAATTAATTTATTTATTTATTTGTTCACGAGTGTTCACCCAGTAACTAACATAATTTACATGGAGATAAATTTTTAATACAGCTGAACTAAAGATAGATCGCCTTCCTGATAATAAAATTATAAAAATCTTTGATGTTACTTATGGTATACGATAAAAACAATAAATTTATTCATGAATAGAAGTGATTATTCTAATATCTAAAAATAAAACTATGTACAAACTACTGCACCATTTGACTAAATCGCACAAATTACTTTTAATTATATCAAACTGATATTTTCATTACTAATTTTATATGTTTTGTATGGTAGGAAAATTATGGGATATACATACATATGGGCGATACATTTTATTTTGATATTTTTCGTATAAAGTTGAGAGAGAATTGTTAACATTTAAAATTAATAAGAAAAAGATATTGATTTCATATAAAATATATTTTTCGGTGTTGGCTTGTTTGTTGGCTTAAAAATAGCTTCTACAGAATTTAGTGTGAACTAAGCGATTTTGAAGTTGAATTTTTTTTTGTGATTCCGTCCTAAAAAGACTTCGGTGTTTGTGTGTATGTCACAACTTTATTTTTGAAAATTCCATGGACATAATGGACCTCTTGGTTCACTTTTCATCCCCTTTTTGCATTCTTACTTTACTTTACTACGAATTACATTTCTAATGCATTTCTCAATTTTAATGATGCAAAACAATCAAATAATTGCACCGAAAATTAGTTATTAATTCATTTTGCATTTTAGATCCTCAAAAAGAATACAAACATGTAGTTATCCACTTTTTGAGATATATCAGAATTTCCCTCAATTTCTTAAGTTTTTAGTAATAATTATTATAATTGAATGATAACAATCGATTTCTTAGTATCTCACATTATGAATTCTTCGTATGTAATGCCTGACTTTCCCATGAAATTGACACAAAACCATAGAAACCGAGGGCGAGTAGTGAGGCAAATTAAGTCGGATTTATTTGCAATTACTTCCAATATTATTATTTCATGGTCTAATTGCCACTTTTGACTTCTTAAAGTTGTTATTTAGTGAATTAAATCATATTTCCGGAAGATAGCATTTTGCCATCTTTCCAATTCAAGCAACTGTTCACTGCTAAACTATTTGAGATTCAGTGCCAAGCTTAGATCAATTTGATTTAAGTGTGCTCTCGACTAATGTGAAAAAAATAAAGCTATAATCAAAAGAGCCTTTTATTTCGAAACTCTTCTAAGGTAAGAACCTTTAAAAGTGCCTATTTGAGCCATTGGCTGTTATTATATGTCAGTAGAAATTACTCTCATATTTGTCATTTTGGCATGGTTATAAATCTCAATTTGCCACACCTAGTCCTGGGGTCAGAATAAAAAGAATAATTGTTCTCCTTTTGTGTTCCTAGGTCAAGAAGGTTATCATATGAAAAGTTATTCTTTATACTTTAAAACTGTGCTTTCTTTCATTTTAAATGTTAATAACGTAAAGTGGCCTAGCTCCGACCATCAAACTCCACCCTTATCTATTTTTCCTAAACGAAGCGACTAATATATTAAAATTAATCAAGAAGGGCAAATCCTGAAATTAAAGTGATGTGAGAATTTAAAAAAAAGTTGTTATGGTACTTTATATTTGCAAAATGTATTAAAATAACATTTTAAACTGACATGAAGCAAAGACATCAGATGCGCCTATTTCCGACCACAAGAACTATTGTTTCCTAATACCGATCACCGCTTAGCCTAATTCCGACCACTTTAGAAATCAGACATTTTCTCTATCAAATATAGTTAAAAAGTTGAAAATTTGGATACAAATTACGTGTAATTTATGCACATAATATTTATTTATATAAAACAACAAAAAATTTGGAAAAAAAATACATAAAAAAAATCATATAGTAAAAAAGGACACATTTAAATTTTTAAGCGCATAGTTCAGTATATACATAATATTTATATAGATATTCAATATATTACATATTAGTATGTAGTTCACTTTGTGTGGAACTAAATTAAATAAAAATTAATATAATTTATTTCATTTTACGGTCCTTAATTTTAGGCACATCATACGTTCAACGACTAGTCATCATTGCTGGAGCTTCAATCTTACAAATAATATCGGTTGATGAATAGTTTAAAATATCGTCTCGATCTAGCCACTTCCAATAATGTCCACTTATTGTCACCGTTTTAATTTTTAGCATTCCTTCGTTTTTTCAATGACAGTTCCGGGAAAATATTCTCCTTAGTAATTTATTATAACGAAATCACCATTCCTGTACGTTGTTTAAAATACACTTCAGTTTCCATTATTTTTTAAATCACCAATTCATTATTTGCACAAAGAACTTGAATACTTTAAAAGTAACCTGAGTAACTGATCGTATTTGAACTGATGGATTTCTTAAGAGGCACCACTAGTGTGCAATTTTGAAAAAATTCATTTTTTTTGAATATTTCGATAGTCTTTAAAAATAACATACTAAAATAAAAGTTTTGAAGTTACAGCAATCTGAAGAGCAGCCACTCATCGTATCGAGGTATTGAGAGATGTATGAATTAAGCTTTAAACGCGTTTACTCGAAATTAGTTGTTTCAAATTTGCTGCAGTTGTAACTCGAAAACAAATCATGCGATCGATTTGACTCTTATTGCAACTTATTTTATATATGTTTTTCCATGCCATGAACCTCCAGTTTTCCAGATCGAATAAAAAATGTAATTTTGGCAAGCCAAAAATCATCAAATTTTAGCGCGAAATTTGAATTTGTTTGTTAAATCCGCCATTTTGTTAAATTTAAATTTTTTTCGATCGGGGATCAGTATACGGGCAATACCTTCTAGTGTAATAAACGTTCTGTTTTTTTTTTTTTTTTGTTTCACGCACTGTGCAGTGGGGGGATTTTTTTTTGGAGCCTTGGGAAATTTGCGAATAACTCGCTGAGTTTTCATTATTTTGGTCCAAAATCTTATCATGTATTTAATATATATCTACAAATATATCCTTAAATATTAAAACATTCGATGCAGTAGTTGTCATTAAAAAAATTCCCAAAAATCACCTTTTTTTTCAGGCGGTTACACTAGTGCCCCTTAACCTATTAATGCTCAAAACGAGAATTTTGTGAATGCAGGTGCAATTGTACGATTCGAATAGAAAATTGAGGTGATTTTCTTCCAAAATCGTATATAGGGGGTTTTTGGGGATGCTCTTTCAGGATCGCCATTTGGTACAGCAATGTAATAACAAATTTTGGATTTTTTACATGAAAAGGATTAAATTTTCAATCAATCAATACGACAGATTTAAGGATTTTTTCTAAAGTTTTATACAAGAATGGGACATCTGCAGCAATCATTCAAATAAATTAAACAAATCGCAATCAATTATTGGCCATTCTCGACCACTATAACATGAGATATGCAAGTACATATATAGTTATTGTTACAATCATTGACTTATATACATGCATCGGAAAAAAGTTATTAGCAGAAATATAAAGTGGTCGGAATTAGGGAGGCGGTCGGAAAGAGGCCACTTTACCTTAATAAATGTTAAATTATCAAAAATGTAGGTATTCATTTTAAATGTTTTTCATTTTATCTATATTTGGAAATTTTAAAATATTACAGGAACAAAATCGTTCAGAAATGCGAATGCACAAATTTCCCATACTGAATGCATTAAAGTAGAAAATAATATATATGCAGGGTGATTCGTACAGATATGTCTCAAAATAAGCCAATCGATTTAATTCGACATCCAGTAAGTCTCTTAACACGCAACCTATGAGCCATTATGGTGTCAATTTAGAACTCTTTTTCCATTCCATTGAGTCTTCAACCATGTCTCTTCCCTTCTTCCGTCATGAATTACAACCTATCAAAGTTCAAAACCCGATCACATTTTATCATTAATTTTTTCAAATTTTATTATTTTTATTTATTAAATCAATGACAATGTTATCGGTTTTTGAAAATTGACAATGCCAATGCGATTATGTCAATTTTTGGATACTTACTGATTTTTTTTTAAATTTTATTCGATTAAATTATATTCTTTTTATTAACCCATTTGCATCACATGGAAATATGAAGAAAAGGCCCATATCACCGAACAATTTTTATTTTATATTTAGATGTAAAATTGTATAAAAGCAAAAAAAAAAACATTTTTCAGCATTATTTCTTAGTTTTTGTTTGAACACGTGAAATGCTCTGTCTTTATGAATGTTCTTGAAAATAATATAAATATTCAAAAGCAAAATAACGAGTCATCATAGCATCCAAGCAGTGTAACAGTTATCAGTATCAGTGCTTTCTCTGTAATCTTATACTGCTAGGGAATGTATTATTTTATTACTTACATATTTGGATTCAATGCCGAACGCAGCCGTGTATATATACGCTCCCGTGATATTGACCAGCAAAATTGAGCGTATATATACGCTTATGATTCAAATAGGTTAAAGAGTTTTACTCGTTGCTTTGTTTTTTCCACGTCAAAAAGCTCTTTATATAATAATTTCAGAAGTCATTGCGAATATAGTAGTCCACTTTTTTTCAGTATTTTATTAACTTCAAGCTCTCAATATTGCAATAGGGAACCATGGAAATAAATTTCTCTTCATTACTTAAGAAAAATGTAGGCATTTCATTAAATCGCCCTTCTTTTTCTCTACTTTAATAAACTATTTAGTGAAATGATATTAGCGAGAAATAGGGCAAATAGGGTATATTAAATTGAACGTATCTTTCTATCATGATATTGTTATTTACATAACATACTATAAATGTCTTATATTAATCATATTGTTTTAAATGTTTTTTAAAAAATCCATCTCAATATGGAGGAATAATACAGACCTCAAGACAAAAATATAAGAATATCCTTTAAACTTTTATAAATGTAATCTGTTGGTTTCTTTTTAAATTATATGTTATCTTGACACAGACACCTCTTCCGCGCTCGAAAAATTGACAGAAATACAGTATTACATATCCGCCATACGAAATTTATAGACTTAACCTTTAACTACTGAGGTGGATTTAATTTCACGTAAACCCTGACGTGGGGGCCTCAGAGTCCCGTATATACATATATGTGCTTATATTTAAAAATCTTTAGGTTTTTTAGGGTTTAGTGTTTAATAATTAGCTTTAGTGGATATATTTAAATAAAATAAAATTATTTTTATATAATTTATTTGTTTTCGGCGCAACTAAACTCGAAGGTAATAGAAGGTACGCGTGTGTCGTGTGCGAGTAATTCAAACAATTTTACTTTCTCAAGGCCTGAGAGGCCCCCACCTCAGTAGTTAAAGGTTAAGCTTGAATAACTTTGGGAAATATTGAAAACTTATTTCGAAAGTGTGTGGTGTGTTAACGAAAAAGTAAGAATTTTGAAAAGAAATGTCGGTCAAAGATCAGGCTCAGGCACTTAAGTACAATATTGATGGAGCTGTTTGTAAATTATATAAATCATATTCTATAATTAACCGGAGTCTTTACTCTTTTCAATGAATCAACAAATTTTGAAAACTACTGGAAAGAGTTTATTTTATAGCATTTTTGAATAGAAACCAGCCGATGGTTCACATTTTATTACCTTGTAGAACAAAATTGAATTTTTTACTGTACATATATGGGAATTTTCTACATATGTAAGATTATCATTATCATCAGTGATTCTAGAAGAAAACTTTGCTAACCTTTGTAATATTTAACCATGCTTTGTATTTACTTTTTCGGGCTATCGATTAAAAGCCACTTTAACAATTTGTCCATTATGCATTCCGAATACTTTCACTTGCTTACCTCTAGATGTTTTGTAAGAACGGCCATAAATCAATAATCCCATTAACTTGCCTCTAAATAAGTTAAAACTCTGGAAACGTGTAAACAAACCAGCAAGTGATACGGTCCCCGAAGCGAAGAGATTATCGCACGCTTCTTCGCAGCTTAACTGGTCATTGATGGCTAGGTGTGTTCTCATCTCAGGTATTTCCCAGGTATGCAGGCGGCCGTTGAATTCCCCAGAAGAGGCCCAATGTCATTATCCGAGCGAGTCCGTGCCCGACGCATCTCTAGGGCATTGAAGAATGTCACAGGATGATATTCCATTTTAACCGCAATAACTGGTTGGTTAACCTTCTTCAATTAATGCAAGACCTTATCTTCGGTGTGACTGCTGGAGTCTGACAGGTGACTTCAACTTTTGTGTTTCACTCACTCATTGTTTCTTTGTCCTGTTGGACAAGCAAAACGCCCCTGCGCTGCTGGAGGTCTCCCAGTGAAAGGTCTGCCACACTGACTAAACCCCCGAAATCCTTTTTCTCCTCAGCAGCCTCAACTCGTTACCTATCGCTCCAGGAAGTTTTAAAGTAATTAGCATTCCCGGGCATGTAAGGAAGTGGTCACGTGCACCATCGATGCTATATGCACCATCATGTGCCACTTCACAATTAAAAGCATAGTGGTCCAGCTAAGTGCAGATAAACGTGGAGACACACGTCTTCCTCTCGTCTTAATCTAATTGCAAATCCATTTTTCTGTCCCGGTCGGTTAAGATATCACATATCCATCTATTTGGTGGGATAAGCAGAAATCAGGTCGTGCCCAGTTCTTCAGCGCCGCCGGACGACAAAATGTGTGCGCGCTTCGAGATTTATAGGAAGCCGTCACGCTGACGCTCGGCTCTCCTCAGGCGATGCGGTCTATCGCACGAATGCGGGCTTAGACCGCTTCTGAGACATTCAGGTGTGACGCAGGGCTTGTTTGAGTCTGGAGATTCTCTTGAGATAGCGCCATCATTTGAACTGTCAGTTGACAGGATTTAATGCTAAATAAAATCACGCGAAGCAATTCTGCGATGTGAGAAATACTAGAAGCAATTCTCACCGCACTACCTGCCTGTCATTTTGCACATCCACTTTAACCTATTTGGTTGATGGTATGAATAGCTTAAAGAAATGGTAAATTCTTATAAAAAATAGAATAATTTAAAATGTTTTAAGATATTGTATAAGACTTTGTTTAAAAAATGGATTATTGCATTGTCATACGTTTTAAATACATATCTATATGCAAAATGTAAGCTCAATCGGATATTAAGAAGTGGGATAAAATTTGATTATACTCTGTAAAGAGTATTCGGGCATCCCTACAGAATTTAAAGGAATATTTTTTTGTCTTAAACATAATTTGTTATTTAGTTCACTAACTTATTTCGTTTCAATAGTTCACAATATGATTTACAATTTTAATATAACTTCAACTTCCAATTAATCACTATTCAAAACTATTTAGATGATTTCTACTTAATCACAATTTCAAATTTGATCATATGTTCTACTTCTGACTTCTCTAGTCGTTGCTTGGCAGTACTTTGGGCGCTAAAATTCTTTAGGTGGAAAATAGTAGACTGAATGAAATTCAACTAATTGCGTACACCTACCACCGATTTACACGGTACTTTTTTTACACGATTTCGCTTCTACACGGATTTTAAAATAAGGGACATAAAAAAAAAAAAAAATTGGTAAAAATTGGACATTGGACATTTTAACTGCATATATATTTTTATTGCTACTTTTGAATTACGTTGACAATAAAACTCATCTAAGTCAGAGCTTATTTATTTAGAATTAAAATTAGGTAAGAATTTTTACTAAAATAACTCGAATGTTGAATGAGTTCTTCGATTACATCAACATAATAATAAATGCCTAACTTAACCCTTTGCACTCCAAGCAATTTGGATATATGTGACTCTTCGGCTCCGCAACATTTTATAAGCTTTATCGACGACCTTGCTTCTTCTGGTCTAAGACAGTTTTCGGGCATTTATAACGACAATGGACGTTTTTTGGACTTGGTGTTCGGCTCTGACACCGGTGGCACGATCGTGAGGCGTTGTTTGGATCCACTGTTGCCTGAATCGTCGCATCATCCAGCTCTTCATGTTTCCCTGATCTTTGACAATGACGTTACTCCTCTGCTGTCTCACGCGAATTGTAGCTTTAATTTTAAGAAGGCTGATTTTGCTAAGCTTAACTTTTTGCTTTCTAATTGTGATTGGTCTTGTGTCGTTCTTGAGCGAGATATTGATGTTGCTGTCGGTAAATTTTATGTGACTTTGTTTGCTTGCGTGGTTCAATGCGTGCCTATTAGCAAAGCTAGAAACTCCTCTTTTAGCCCTCCTTGGTTTGACGACTCCCTCAAAAAGCTTAAAAACTTGAAAAGTAAGGCTTGGAAGCGTCTTTGTGTTTCAGGAAGCGAGGCTGATCACGATTTATATTTTGAATTACGCGATAAATTTAATAATGCTGTTGAAGCTTCATATCAGTGTTATGTATATAAGATGAAGTCGGTCTTACGTGACGAGCCTAAGCAGTTTTGGAAGTTCATTAATTCTAAACGAAAGACGGATGGTTTTCCATCCTTAATGAGGCTAGATGACGTTGAGAGTAGTGACCCCTTAATCACGGCGAATCTCTTTGGGGAGTTTTTTACGACTGCATTTACTAAGACCAACTGTGATATTAGTCCTAGTGATTTCGCTTACTTGACGTCATTTCCTTCGTCATCGTTGGAAATGAAGGATCTTTTATTCTTTGACGATACAATCTTGACCTACCTAAATAGTTTAGCAGATAGTTATTCGTGTGGTCCTGATGGTGTGCCTGTTTCTCTTCTTAAGAACTGTTCTGGTCCCCTTGTGCCGATTTTGTGTTATTTATTTAATTTTTCTATCTCGCTTGGTATATTTCCATCTTACTGGAAATCCTCCATAATTTTTCCCCACCATAAAAAAGGTGATAAGTGCAATATATCCAACTATAGACCTGTTGCTAATTTGGGATCTATAGCGAAGATTTTTGAAGCCCTGATTTCTCAAGTCTTATATTTTCATTGTAAGCCATTTCTTAGCCCCTCTCAACATGGCTTCATGAAGGGTAGATCTACAACAACTAACCTTCTTGAATTTTCGCATTTCTGCCTTAATGCTATAGAAGATGGTAAACAGATCGACTGCATTTACACCGATTTTAGCAAAGCATTTGATAAAATCATTCACCCTGTTCTAATTTACAAAATGAAGGACCTTGGCTTTCTTTGTGAACTGGGTCAAGTCTTATTTATCCCTTCGTACTCAGCGAGTATTGTTCCGTGGATTTCTTTCTGAGGTGATATACAATTCTTCTGGTGTACCTCAAGGCAGCCACCTCGGCCCACTTCTTTTTAATATTTATGTCAATGACTTACCTCTTTTTTTATCTCACTCACGAATCCTGTTCTATGCTGACGATGCTAAGATTTTTCGAGTTGTCTCTTCTAGTCAAGATTGTGATCTTCTAAATACTGACTTAGACGCCCTTTTCAAGTGGTGTTCTATTAATTCTCTTCCACTTAACATTAATAAGTGTACTTATATGTCTATTAGTCGTAAAAAAATTCCGATCGTGTTCGATTATACTATTAATGGCTGTGTTTTGGCAAGACTGGATAAAATTAAGGACCTAGGTGTCAAGTATGATAGCCGTTTGTGTTTCGATGATCATATCGACTCAATAGTTAACAGGGCTAACTCGACCTTAGGATTTATTAAGAGATGGGCTAAGGAATTTCAAGATCCTTATATTACGCGGCTTCTTTATTGTTCCTTTGTTCGTCCGATCTTGGAGTATGCTTCCTGTGTCTGGCCTCCATTTTACTCCTTTAATATCAATCGTATTGAAACTGTTCAACGTCGGTTCTTACGTTTTGCTCTTCAGGGGCTTCATTGGAGCAACCCAGTCATTTTGCCTCCTTATGCTGATAGGCTTAAATTAATCAAATTAGACTTACTCCAGCTTAGACGTGTTATCTCCAAGACTGCTTTTGCATTCGAATGCCTGCAAGGAATTATTGACTCTCCGGCTCTGCTATCGTCTTTTGATATTCTGGTTCCGGCTCGCTTCCTGAGACAGCCGGGATTTCTTAGGATTCCTAACCACAGGACTAATTATGGTCTTCACGAGCCAGTAACATCAATGTCTCGCTGTATTAACGCTCATTTTGAGCATATTGATTTTAATTTGACCAAGAGTTATGTTAAGGCTAGGTTGGTTTAATTGATTTAGATGTACGTATTTTTTTGTAGTAGTCAGCCTTTGGCGAATTGTAAATAAATAAATAAATAAATAAATATACATATGTGACTACCTACTCACATGCTACCTTTTGCAAGACACTCCCGATCAGAAGTACATATTCTCACAATTGGGGTAAGAGTACAAAAAACGCGTAACGGTACAAACACTTGATGACATTGGTGAACGATCGCTTATTAAAACTTAATGATAAATTATGGGCAGTGACACTGGCCGTAGGAGTAGAATGCCTTCAAGGGTTAATATGAGGAGGTCTATAAAGATTTAACCAAAAACCAAGCCAATTGTTAATTACGGATTTCATTACCAAGTCTCACCGATTTGAGATTTTCTCTTTTTTCTCTACCATTATTCCTCTCTTATTTCTCAGAATCGCTTTAAGTACTATCGAATAATAAAAGTGAATTAATTTTTTGGTTAAATTTTTAAGGATATTGATTTCTTCTTTCTATATGTAAAATGAATACCTGAAACAGGGTGTCCAATAGAAATGTGCGGAAACTAATGGATCACAATTTTTTAACAAATGGAGAGATCGATAAAATGTAAATACTTTTTAATAAAGTAAAGTCGTCATTTTTATTTCATGTCCATTTTATTATAAAAAAATTAAATCTATTTAATACAAATAAATGCCACAAATATCCATATGCTTTCTAAAACTATTAAAAACATGTTCTAACGTTTCATTTGAAATGCATTTGACGATCTTCCCAATGTCTTTAATAAAATCCTGTAGGGATTTTAGCCTAATGCTGGTAATACCGACTGCTGTCGAGTTTAGTGCAGGGAATCTCTAGTAGCGCTATCTTTGTAACGGCTAAGGCAGTCCGAAAATATACTCCGATCCGTATACAAGCAGTTTTCTTGAGCGCCTTCCCGACCCTTTTTCCTATCTAACAACCTCAGAAGTGGGATAAAAACGGATAAAAAAAAAAAAAAAAAAAAAAAAAAAAAAAAAAAAAAATTATTGTTAAATCCAATTTATACGCAAAAGTGAATTTTAAAAAAATCGGGACGATCTTTTGCTGGATTAATTGGAGGACTGATTCGGACCATCGTACGGGAGAAAGGAAGAATAAGTGCCCCACGTGCGAAATCTGATGTAATCGACGGAATCATCTACCATCCAATAACCGGCCTTATTCATTAAGCATCAAACAAATAAATTATGGCCGCACGCGCAGAAATTTTTGCCGAAAGAGCTACTCTGGCTGATTTGAGGGCGAAGATGTCACAAATGGGCGTCATCATGACAGGAACCAAGGCTGCGTTAAAAGTTAAATTACTGGAAGCAGTGCGGAATCTTTCAGAGGAAGAATTGTCCGAGTATTTTCCCGAAAATACTTTATTTTCAACCAGCGTTGGCGGCAGCGTGGAAACTGTTGAAGAGACTCATCAAAGCGCTGAGCAGGTATGTACCGTTGTGAATAGCGGAACCGAGGGTGCTGGGGATCTCGATGCTGAATTGATAGCCTTGCGCGCAGAGCTTGAAAAAAAAAGTGAAATTATTGAATTAAGAAGGAAAATTTGCGAATTAACACTGGAAGCGAATATTTCATCGGGTAGTAGGTCCCAGGCAGTTATGAGTTTTCGAGACGTCGAAGAATCCCTCATACGATTTAGCGGTGACGACAACTACTGCATCCAGAGGTGGATTCAGCAGTTTGAAGAGAATGCTGAGGTGCTAGGATGGGACAGCAGAACTAAACTAATCTACGCTAAAAGGCTTATGATGGGGACCGCAAAGCACTTCCTGAGAACAAGGTCATTCAGCTCATGGGGCGAACTAAGAACGTCTTTGATAAAAGAATTCAGCACTAAAGTGACTGGTGCAGGGATTCACAACCAACTGCGAAGGCGGAAGAAAGATAAGGGGGAGAGTTTCCAACAGTATGTCTTTGCCATGCAAGAAATTGCATCCTTGGGATCCATCGAGGAGGGCGATTTGGTTGATTACATTGTAAGCGGTATACCTGACTCTAACGTCAACAAGTCCTTGCTATTCGGCGCTAACAATATTGAGGAACTGAAACTGGCTCTGCGAAAATATAGCAAAATGGGATCCTATTCTGTTTGCGAGAGTAGTACACAAGCTAAACAGCGCTTAACGGAGAAGGTCGGTGGTACGCAGCGAGGGCCGAAGTGTTTCAACTGCAACGAGACAGGGCATCTCAGCAGTAACTGTTCGAAGCCCAAACGTCCAAGAGGTAGTTGTTTTCGGTGTGGCGTTGCTGGACACCGAGCTAATGAGTGCAGTGCAGCCGAAAATCGCAAGCAGGTGTTAATGGTCGAGGATAATTCGGACGAGGCAACAGAGGGGCTCATGGAACGAAGACTGGACGGCAGCGAATATATTTTCCCAATATCAAATGATTTCGAGCATATTGTGGGGTACACCTTTGGAGAGGATGGCGACGGAACAACCTTTTCTTGCTCACTTCGGACACTTGTTGATTCTGGCAGCGCTATAAGTATTGTGCAGGAACAGTTCATACCACCTTTCTTGATGAAAAACATCGACACCGGCAAATGCAGATTCCAGGGGATAAATGGTAGCTATCTAAATGTTAAAGGTATTTCTTTTCCATCAGTTACTTTTAAGCATAAAATTGTTAGTATAAATCTGTTTGTGGTAAAAAATGACACAATGAACTGTCCAGCTATTCTAGGTCGCGATTTTATTGTGGCGAATAATTTAGAACTAGCCCATAGAAACGAAAAACAAAATTGTTCTGACGGTGATCAAAATTGTGATCAAACGGAAATGAATTTAAAGGAAAATGATTTAAATGAAATTTTAAACATAAATTTACCAGACGATACTGAATCGCACGTACTGAATATAAACGATCGTTTACCACTAGAAGTAAAGAACAAGGTCCACGATATTGTAGTAGATGCCTGTGAAAACACAAATGTAGAAGAAAACAAAAATAATTTCGAAATGGTGATACGCTTAACAAAAAATGATCCATGTTATTCACTACCGCGAAGACTACCACATTCTCAGAAGCTTCAATTAGAAGAAATTTTAAAAGATCTTGTGAACAGGGGCATTGTTCGAGAAAGTGAGTCACCATACGCGTCACCAATAGTTCTCGTCAATAAAAAAAACGGCGAATTGCGGCTCTGTGTTGATTATCGCGAATTGAATAAATACACTTTACGTGATAACTACCCTCTGCCAATTATCGAGGATCTGTTAGACAGATTGAAAGGCAAACGATATTTTACTACTATAGATCTTCGAAGTGGTTTCCACCACATTAACGTTGCCGCTGATTCAATAAAGTACACCTCTTTCGTCACCCCTCTAGGTCAATTTGAGTTTCTAAAAATGCCTTTCGGCTTAAAAAATGCTCCATCGGTTTTTCAAAAATACTTGAACGCCCTTTTTAAGGACTTAATCCGCCAAGACAAAGTACTAGTTTACATGGACGATCTCTTAATTGCGAGCGACACAATAGAGGATCATCTTCAAGCTCTTATCCGGGTCATGAAAATAGTTAAAGAGAATTCCCTACAGTTGAGACTTGATAAGTGCAAGTTTCTTTTTGAGGAAATAGTTTATTTGGGGTATCGGGTAAGCTTCAACGGTATTCGTCCTAACCCTGAAAATCTGCGGGCAATGAGCGAGTATCCTATCCCTAAGAGTACAAAAAATGTTCATAGCTTTCTAGGGCTATGCTCTTATTTTAGAAAATTTATAAAGAACTTTGCTATTTTGGCTAAGCCTTTATACGATCTTTTGAAGAAGGATGCGGTCTTTAAATTTGGCGCAGAGGAGCTAAAGTCCTTTGAAACTTTAAGGACCACTTTGCTACAGTCCCCTGTTTTGGCTATATATAGCCCTAATAGCGAAACGGAGCTCCACTGTGACGCAAGTAGTATAGGCTTCGGCTCGGTTTTATTGCAGAGGCAGTCTGATGGTAAATTGCATCCAATCTTCTATTTTTCAAAAAGAACTACAGACGTTGAAGCGCGGTACCATAGTTACGAGCTCGAAACATTGTCGATCATCTATGCTTTGCGAAGATTTCGAATCTATCTGCTTGGGATTCCCTTTAAAATTGTGACCGATTGTCAGAGTCTCACTTTAACTTTGAATAAAAAACTTCTGAATCCTCGGATATCGCGTTGGGCTCTCGAGCTCCAAAATTTCGAATACAAACTAGAACATCGATCGGGAAATAGAATGGGGCACGTAGACGCGCTCAGTAGAAGTACAGAGATATTAATAATTGAGGATAATATTTTAAATCTTGCCTTATCTGCCGGACAAAATACTGACCCAATAATTTCGAAATTAACAATGGAATTGGAAAGAAGTGAGAGTAGGGTGTTCGCGCTTATAAATGGTCTTGTTTACCGTAAGGGGAATAATGGAGAAGTTATGTTTTATGTACCTGAACAGTTGGAAACTCGTGTAATACAGACCCACCACGAAAACTTGTGCCACCTTGGGGTTAATAAATGTTACGAATATTTGAGGAAATCATACTGGTTTCCTCAAATGAAAGACAAAATTAAAAAATATATTGATACCTGTTTGAAGTGCGCATATTTTTCTGCCAAGGATGGTAAAATTGAGGGGACTTTGCACAACATACCAAAAGGGAACACACCGTTTGAGGTCGTTCACGTGGACCATTTTGGTCCACTAGCTTCCTCAAAATTTAAGAAAAAATATATTTTTGTAGTGGTTGACGGATACACAAAATTCGTGAAGTTATACGCTGCCGGAAGTACTGGTGCCAAAGAGGTAATCTCATGCCTAAAGAATTATTTCGATACCTACAGTAGACCAGTCAAGATAGTTTCTGACCGGGGAACTTGTTTCATCTCGCAAGATTTTGCACATTTTCTATCTGAAAATAATGTAAAACATCATAAGATCGCTACACTGTCGCCTCAATCAAATGGTCAAGTGGAGCGTGTTAATCGCTTGCTTACTCCTATGTTGTCCAAAGAATCCGGAATGACTACGGCAGATTGGTATGATCACTTGGCGAAGGTGGAATTTGCCCTTAATAATACTGTGAATCGGACCACAGGATTTACCCCCAGCAGAATATTGTTCGGCGTTGATCAGAGAGGCGAATTTTGCGACAGCTTAATGGAGCAGCTAAACAAATCTAGCTATGGTGTATCTCGTGATCTCGAAGAAATAAGAAAGGAAGCCTCCGAAAACATATCTAAAAGCCAAAAGTATAACAAAGAGTATTACGATAAAAGACATAAAAAACCGCGTTGTTATAAAGAAGGAGATTTAGTACTAGTAAGAAATATTATTACAACACCAGGGATTAACAAAAAACTATTACCAAAGTATCGTGGGCCTTACAAAATAAAAAAGATTTTAGGTAATGACAGATATGTTATAACGGATTTGGATAATTTACAAATTTCGCGATTACCCTATGACGGAGTTTGCTCAGTCGCAAATATGAAACCTTATGTTCTAAGTATTGACGAAATATAATTTGATCACAATTCGACACCGAAGTAACTTAGCATTTCAATTAGAGTTTGCTCTTTTCTTGATGTATATTTAGTAATTTAACGTAAATTGCTCAAATTAGTAGAAGAGACATGGGTCCCTTTAGCCCTATCGATTTTGTTATTTGTAGCCTTAGCTTTAGCCCTATCGATTTTGTTATTTGTAGCCTTAGGTTCTTACTTCATAAGAATTGTAGCACATGTAATGTAAATTCGTTTTACGTTTTCAAATAACTTTCTTCTAAATTTTAGTATTGGTTTGTATGTAAAGTAGACGGTATCACCACAATCGAGGCGATTGAAGGTCAGAATGGCCGAGTTGTAGGGATTTTAGCCTAATGCTGGTAATACCGACTGCTGTCGAGTTTAGTGCAGGGAATCTCTAGTAGCGCTATCTTTGTAACGGCTAAGGCAGTCCGAAAATATACTCCGATCCGTATACAAGCAGTTTTCTTGAGCGCCTTCCCGACCCTTTTTCCTATCTAACAATCCTCAACTGGGTTATTATTTTCATAGCAGAGATCTTTAATGTAGCCCCATAAAAAGAAATCAAATCGAATGAGATCTGACGAGTAAGGTGGATATTCTATTCCTTTTCCCCTAGCAAAGCGTGGGTACCTTAGGCCAATAACTCGATCGCCATAAAATTTATTGATGATACTTCTTGTGTGCGATGAGGTGCTGCTCCGGTTTGTATTAAATAGGTTTAATTTTTTTATAATAAAATGGACATGAAATGAAAATGACGACTTTCCTTTATTAAAAAATATTTACCTTTTACCGATTACTCCATTTGTTAAAAAATAGTGACTAATTAGTTTTCGCACATTTCTATTTTTATGTTGTCTTTTAAATTATATTTACTTCTATTTTAGGTTGAAATAAATAACTAAATTATGCACATTTTACTTTGTTTTCGATTTACACGAAATCCCGATTTTGTTTTACACGGTTTTCTGAGAAGCGAAATTCTCAATATGTGCGTGAGCGAAATGTTCAGAATACACGCGTGGCTATAAGATACCTCGATTAAAACGATGCAATAGGGAACATGAATTTAGAACGGAAACTTAATGATATGATTAGTGAAATTTAAAATTTATGGAAATTTACTGATGGGAATAAATTTATGGAAATTTATTGACAGGCTCTTAATAGTGTAATAAATTTAAAAAGATATCATTGATTTTCTTAAGACAGTATATTGTGACATAAATTGCACTTTAATTTCAAGCAGGAATCGAAAATAATGATTATTTCTGGAAATTAAAACAGAAAAATCACCATTTTATACTAATTATTACATTTGTAGTCTTACTTAGATTTCGGTTAAATAAAAATTAGATATAAATAAGATAATAAAATGTTGATCGCTCGATAACGACTATAAAGTAATTTTTATTTTTCGGTTGCCTGATAACAATTATCAAGTAATTTTTATTTTCCCATTGGTCAATAATGTTTACATCCGAATATTTATTTTTCGATTGGTTGATAACGATTATAAAGTAATTTTTTATTTTTATGTTGCTCGATAACTTAAGTAAAAGCTTGTAAAAAGCCGATTTTCGATTTGGACACAAAACTCTTATGATGCTCCTATTCAAGCTTAAATTAAGTTTTTCAGCTGAATATGTTAAACCGTTCGGACGAATATCTCTATCTCTATACATATATCTATTAAATTATCGATTTCTCGATTTTTTTATTTCATTATTTTTTTTCTTTTAAGGAGGCGAAAAGTTACAAAAAAAAAAATAAAAATTGTTACGGTTCGGAATCAAGATCTCGTCTTTTTTATTATAAGTCGGTTAAAAATCGTTTCTTAATATTTGTGAAGTAATCGAAATACATACTTAAACAAAAAGCCACTTCATCGTCATCAACTAATCGAAAAATAAAAATTACTTGATGATCGTTATCGAGCGATCGAAAAATAAAGATTATTTCGTAATCGTTATCAACCAATCGAAAGATAAAAATTCACATACATATAAGCATTGTTGACCGATGGAAAAATAAGAATTCCTTGATAATTTCTGGTGCCCGATTTCAAGGCAATATGATAATTTTGGGATTGAGTACGTTGGAAATTCCAACTTCTGTATTCGCCGTGCAGTCTAAAAGTTAAGATTAGCGGCTGTGTAATGCTGAGTATTTGTAAGTAATGCCAAGTAATTCTGAGTAATGCCATGTAATGCTAAGTAATGCTTCTAAAGTGCGGTAATGGTGAAGTACCAATACCATTACTTGAAAATGGTAAATACAATTTTTAAAGTACCTGGTATACTGGTAATTTTTCCTGCTTGCATTACTTGTACTGGTAATTGTAATGGTAATTGTAGAATTTTTTTTTACAGCTCTGATTTTTTTTTTTTTTTTTTTATGGGAGTGGGGAAATGCTTTATGCACCATAGGTGTCCGAAGACACCCGTGTGCCGGACTCCCCAGCCTACCCAGGCCTACCGGCTAAAACCCCACTGCTCTGATTACGATACATATGTACATACATAAATCTCATCTGAAATTCAGTCCTTTAAAGTCTGAACAGAAAATTTGGAGCAGCATTTAGTATGGTTTTTCTAAAATTTTAAAGTATTAATTATATATCTTATAATAAGTTTTTAAAGAAACCAAGGTATCTTCTGATTTTTTACGAAATGCATGAAAATGATTTAATTGTTTGTAATTTTTGATTCAGTATGAGAATCAAAATATGTCGGGATTAATTATTTTGCAATCGATTAGTTTTTCAATGAATCGAGGACTTGAAAATGTTGTACGAAAATCTTCAAGGATCATTTCTGGCAGCGAACAAAACAAAATTGGCAAACATTTAATAGTATGTACCACTTATAGGCCTAAAACTGTGAAAATGTTGCAGCAATTAATTAAAGAAATTATATCTATTAGACCAAAATGTATAGCAGGAGGTTTATCTTTCTTAGTTTTGGAAATAGAGGGTTATGTATCGTTTTGCATTTATTAAGCATACATAAATCTTGTTTATGCATTTGAGATAAGTCGATCTTTTAATTTTTTATTTAAGTGCTTTATACCTTCTATGTTGATTGTTGTCTTTGAACACTAATTTTATGATGATAATTATAAAGAAATCATAGTGCATACGTAAATTATAAACGAAGATATACTTATGCAGGGAATTAAAAATAAAAAGTTTGGTGGGGTCGTTTTTATCTTTTACGCTATGAAGTATAGTGCTGAAACTATGTGTGTGTACTTATGGGCTAATAGAGCTGAATTTAAAGCAGCTGCTCTTTCACGTGACTGTAAAAAAAACCTTTCCCGCAATGCCATAAAAGGTGTTTTTTTTGCAAAATATGAAAATATATTCCCTCTATCCGCACCTTTTGAACGTATTTCTAATTCAGACGTTAGGTTTCAAAAAGAATGGCTGATTCCGCCGTCGAAGTAAGTAAGAATTTCGTGACATTTTCCCTGTAAATCCGATGTAAATACCACGCACTTAACGACGAACGCTTGCTAAAAGGATTCCCTGGGTGACAGGAAGATAGATCGGTCTCCTGGTGTCCGGCGCATATTTATATGGGCCTCAAATTGTATTCCCGGAGGAGTAGAGACGCATGAGTCCGCGCAGGGAGCGAGTTTTCCTGGGATGAATTGAAGCCAGCATGTCTGCATGGAGTACAACTCTCGTACTAGACATGTCAACAGTTTTTGATATAGCAATTCGCCCCTGCGTCCCGTCCTCGTCACGCTCCCGATGCCGAAGAGTCGTGTTTTAAAAGCCTTACCTTTAGTGAATTCGACATAAGCGGTGAAAATTTTAGATTGATCACCACCGGGCTGTCACTGAACGGTGTGCTCCAGGAAAGTTGAGGAGTTTCTATGAATGCAAAGGATACCACAGCCGTGCTCCCTGAGGAGCTGCAGATATTTTTCGTTCCGTTTTATCGCATTAAACGCCTCGATGAAGTTTTTATGCAACTTAACAGAATCTTTAAGTTTTTAAACATTATTCCAAATGTTCCATAAGTCCTTGCAGCAGCACGATATCTTTTCAACAGTTGAAACGTTTTCTATTCACTCCTATATATAATTTTTATATGGGAACAGCATTTAGAGAACACACTGAGAGAAAAATCAGTGGTTAATTCAACAAGGTACCGTAGTATTGCAACAATTCAATGAAAATGGTGAAATTAAACAGTGAACATGTTTGATTTAACTATTTGAAGTTAGTTAATTTAACCATGTAGAAATTATTAATTATTTTTTTGAACCACGGATAAGTGCACTGTAAATATAACAACCTTTGAATGTTACTCAACCGCCAAATATTCAAAATTACCAATTTTCATGGTAAACATACAATTATTTCATGGTTAAATTCCTCAGGATTTGTGGTGTGCTTTCGCACAGGGTTTTTTTTCTGGAGAATTTCTCACGTTTGATCAAATATGTTTCGTAGTAATTAAAATCAGCTCTAATTTCGTAGCTCCTTGGTTTACCAGGCAATTATTGTAACGGTACTGGCTGAGTCTATTTTGTCATGTTTTTTTTCGCATCTTTTTCGTTTTGAATAAAATGCAGGGCGTCTTTTGTGAATTTGTTCTGAATCGGAATTAGTGAAGTTCAGTTCTTCGCTAACCATCGCAAGATAAGTTCGTGCTTTTATAAGTTGGGGGCAGCAGTTTTATATCTTATAGGTAAATAGTAAGTTTCGTGTGATGTAATCATGTGATGAACACATATGAGTAACTACATTTTACAAAATGAAATTAATGTAAATATTCTTAAATGTATGACTGAAAAAGACTTCGACCAAATATATGCTGGAAAAAAATTAGGCTGTAAAATGGACTTCCGACAAAAACTTTATGCATGGTGTGAACAAAATGTGATACGATTTATATTTGCTGTTAATTTTATTTTTTACTTTTATAAATTATTCTAGGGTATCCCTAACCTGACATCATCCTCTCCAAAGATACGATCAGGCAAATAGTACAAGAACAAAACTCATTAATTCGAATAGAATCACAATCAGCAGCATCTACTTGATCAAATTCTCCAATCTCGTACTCTCCTATTTCATCTTCAACTGGTTCGACAGAATTTTTAAATTTTGTAAGCGTTTCTGAATTATTTTTTGATCAAATAATTTTCTGATGTTTTTTACTTTTAGAACTATGATAGCATTATGTGGTGGTGGTGTGTGCTTTAGGTATAATTATTTAATGTGGTGCTTTAGGTGTAATTATTTAATGTAATTATTTAATTAAGTAAGCTTTTCAAAAATTTGTTGTTTTTAAGATAGTTGGCTTTGACAAAGAAAATTGTTTTTAGTTTAGTATTGACTGTGCTATGAAGAGTAATTATTAAATTATTATTATATAAAAAAAAAAAAAAAAATTAAAACAGCAAATAAATATTTTTGCTATAACTGGTGACCCCGACGTGATCGGAAATGATCGGAAATATGAATAAAGATAAAGTAAAAAAATTAAAATTTCATTCTAGATCGGCCTCTATCAGAGCTTGGTTAATAGCACAAGATTCTAATAGGGAGTACGCATACGTCGAGGGAGGTAGTTTCATTTAATAACCTCACCCTTAATACCGCCTGCTCGAACCCTCAATAACCATCACGCACATCAATTAAAGAACTTTCCTAGCATACCAAAACTCCCGGGAATACATATAAACACAAGCCGTGAAGTAGAAAATGCATATGTAGTGATGTAGTCCGAGAATCGCCGCGAAATAACATTGCTTCTTATGGCGGAAGATCCGAAGTATGCCGCTCCACTCGCCTGAACTGCTAAACAATAACTTTTACGCGAAAATTATATTCTAATAACTATAACTATAGAGGAATACATTTCTAGTGATCTAAGAAAATTTATAGTGACAAGAATAAAATATTACAGTTTTTTGCACTTAAACACAACTCTAACCATTTCCCCGAACAAAACAGCAGCGGCAGGTCGACTTGACAGCACGACTTTCCGTGATAATTTGTTCGATGGGCTGTAAGAGTAACTTTTGAACGCAAATATCTTTAATATTTTGTTCTTGCCCCTATAATGATTTTGGTACCATAAAAACGGTATTCCTCCCCAGTTACAGTCAGTAGAACATAACTTTTTCGTAAAAGCGATAGTTTAGCAGATTCGCCCTCTGGAGCGGAATGAATAGGCTCTACCGCCATAAGAAGCAATGTTATTTCTGTGCAATCATCGGACTACATCACCCTATACATGTGGTAGTGATCAGGTCTACTTCATGGCTTGTTATATTATAGTTTCCCGGGGGTTTTGCCTGTACACAAATTTAAGAATCAGATAATACCAACACCTTCAACCTGGCCCATCGAAGCCAAATCAGCGCCACCACCTCTGACTTGGCCCATCGAAGCCAAACCAATCGTCCTATCTAGCAGTCGCAAATCGACATTATCTTCAATAGTCGCTAATCGGCATCCTATTCAACAGCTGTAAATCGACAATCGCAAATCGTCACAAATCGGAATGCTTTTCAACAACCGTAAATTGACATCTTTTCTAAATACCGCAAAACGGAATCCCATTTAACAACCGAAAATCGATCAACTTTATGCAATTGGTTTATATCGTTGCAATGGGGTAATGTGGTGGTGGTGTGTGCTTTATGTATAATTATTTAATGTGGTGCTTTAGGTGTAATTATTTAATTTAATTATTTAATCAAGTAAGCTTTTCAAAAATTTGTTGTTTTTAAGATAGTTGGCTTTGACGCAGAAAATTGTTTTTAGTTTAGTACTAGCTGACCCAGCAGACGTTGTACTGCCCTTTCCGGTACATTTTCATTATGCCCTGTGCGTCGACCAATATTTGATCGTGTTCTTTCTTTTCGCATGTTTCTACAAATAATACCATTAATATAAGAAAACAGTGTTTCCGTTTCATATCCCTAATTAATTTATTGAACAAACTTACACGTTGTTCAATATAAAGTAAACCGTTTTACACTGCACAAATATTGGAAAATTACCCGGCTTCATCCGACGTTGGGTAAATACTTACTAATATTAAAGACTTCTCAAATGTTCTATTTTGTTATATCCTAGAAATTGATTCAATCCGAAAACCCCTTTATGGATCCGCCATCTTCAATATCCAAATCTTGATAATATTTAAAATTAGTGGCATTAAATAAATCGAGACATTTTGAATGAATTGAATTGAATTTGGAAATTTTGATAATATTCAAAATCAGTGACCGAGAAACAATCATTGTACTAATTTATTCAAATTAGTGGCCTCAGAGTAATTATAGTACTAATTTCCATTAAAATCCGTTAAAATCGAAAAATTATTATCTTGGATTTGGAAATCTCGATAATATTCTAAATTAGTTGCCTTAGAATAACCATTGTACTAATTTTCATTAAAAGTCGTTGGAATTGAGAAATCTTGGTCGCCATATTGGATTTGTAAATTTTAGTAATATTCAAAATCAGTGACCTCAAAACAATCATTGTACTAATTTTCATTTAAATCCGTTGAAATCGAGAAATCTTGGTCGCCATATTGGGTCCGCCTACTTCGATTTGTAAATTTTGAGAACATTCAAAATCAGTGACCTCAAGATAATCATTGTACTAATTTTCATTAAAATCCGTTGAAATCGAGTACGCGCGAACGGTCAAACTCGCCAAGTTAAAATAATCGTTAAGTTTTTTGAAATTATCCAATTTTCTGCGCAATTTTCTTAACTTTTCTTTCCGTAAGAACCATCTACAAAGTATTAGAAAACTTTAAAAAAAAAATTAATGAAATCGGTAAAGTCGTTCTCAAGTTATTGCGTGACCAACAGAAATAGGGGTTCATTTTTATATATATAGATTGGCTGTGGTATGAAAAGTAATTATTAAATTATTATTATATAAAAATAAAAACAATTAAAATATAGCAAATAAATAAATTTGCTATAATTATTTCTACTTGTCTGTCTGGCAGTTATATTTTGAACGATTTTGACACAACAAAAGTATCGGTGAAACATCAAGAAACATTTTAGTCGATACAATTGTTGCTTGGTTCAACAGTGAGGACAAGCACATTTCCAGGAGAGATTAATAGCTGAAAGAATAGCAAATCATTATAATGACGACAAGATAAAAACATGTTACATTAAAATGTATATAATTTACTGCATGACATTTTTCAGAAATTATATTATCGAAAACCGGAAAATAAAAATGACAATCCAAGTGGTATACTCTACAATAAATACTATAATACAAGGCGAAGACTAAAAACGATCGGATTATCTCCAGAAAGAACAAAAGACGCGGAAGTCACGGAAACTGACGTTCATGAATTTGAAAATGATGAAGATATGTATTTATGTGATTCTATTGCTATTGCTAAAATTTACTGCTTATATTTTTGACACAATAGTATTTTTGTCTAATTTTTTCTACTTATCTATTTACTGGAAATAAAACACGTTATTTAACACACAAAAAACTAGACTGCTTCTAAGTCTAGTATTTGCGAAAACCATTTTTTATCTTCTATTTTTTAGATGTTTTGGTTGATTCGAAATAGTTAAAAGCACAATATCACAGAAGAATTGGAAAGAAAATGTTTTAATGGGGAAAATACGTGATTCAAAATATTTCACTTGGATTTACTCGCAAATTCTTTTTCAAGCCTACAGAAATTGTTTTAGGATTTTTTATGGGGCGATTGGGGACGTGGAAAAACATTTGATACATAGGTTTCGATTTTCAAAGAGTACAAAGTCCAAAATGAGCCTTTACTTATTGAAATCTGTTCATATTTCGCGAAGATACAGCGATTTAAAAAGAAAAAAGTGTCATCCTTTGCTTCTTTCCAACTTTTGGCAGTTGAATCCACTGGAAATTCACAAAAATTAAGGGATAATTTCTTTCTTCTACTTTTTCACACTAACTGCGCAGTGGGGGATGAAGAAATTCGATACACGGCCTTCAAATTTGACAATTTAAATTTCAAAATGAGCTTTCATTCTTTTGGATGATCCCTTAATTTTGATCGCCAGTGTAAATATAATTTTCAGGAGGTATTTCAAATAAGTGTCCCAGAAAGCCCGCAGGTACAAATTTCCAATGAAAAATGAGTCAACTTTTTTTTTGTTCACCATATACAATATATAATTCGTCATAATAAATTTTCAAATTTCTGTAATAGATACGATTTCGAAAACGTAAATACTCTTTTTCACAATGAAACGGTCTCCCTCAGACCCATAACTGACTGGCTTACTTTCTGAACGTTTTTAAACAATTCTACTTCAAACTGATTATGATGCAATTGAAAAATTGGGATGAATTGATATTATAAAATGCAAAATACAGTAGTGGAAATAACTATAATTCCACTGAGTTTTTTTCTATTGAAAGCAACTGACTGCTAATTTATAATTCGAAGTGAGCCGTTTTATTTCCGTCTATTGTATCATTTCTAAAATCTAACGTAAAAAACAAAAATATCACTAGTTGAAAGCAAAATTTTAAGTAATATTAAAAAAAACAATTTTTAGCATGGAAATAACTATAAATCCACTATTCATATTTTAAGAAGTACAACACAACTTTTTTTTTTTTAAACGTGTACTGCCTCCATTAGCCTGAATTACTTCGAAAATTCTCGTTGGCATGCTGTCTATCAACTTTTGTAGCTGCGATTGAGACAATTGCGCCCAAGCATGTTTTATGGCCGCTTTCAACTCCTGAATCGTTGTAAACTGCCTTCCATTTGAGTAAACCTGCCGAATCAATATTGCCCATAGATTTTCAATTGGGTTCAGATCAGCATTATGCGACGGTCAATCCAAAACAGGTATGTTCCTGGTCTGAAACCACGATTTCGTTTCGCGAGATGAGTGGATGAGTGCATTGTCTTGCTGAAAGATCCACTCATTGCTGAGATTATCATCGCCGAAGTCAATTAGGATACTATCCAGTAGTTGAATATAATCGCTGGATTTCATTCTGGTAGATATCCAAAAAATGGGTGTCTTCGCTTGGCTGCAAAAAGCAGCCCAAACCATTACCGTACCACCTCCAAAATTGCGACTCATAGCGACCTCTGTATCTTTTCTAAGGTCGTGCCAGTAAAATTGACATCCATCTGGACCGTCTAAATTGAACTTCTTTTCGTTGCTAAAAATCACTTTCGTCCATTCCCTGGTCCAAGACATATGATTTTTAGCAAATTGAAGTCTGGCTTCCTTATGCTGCTTGTTCATTGCCGGTTTTGATATTCTTTTTCTCCATTCTAACGTTCCACTGGTATGCAAAATCTGCCGAACGCGTCTAGAAGTCACGGGCAACTTAAGGTCATTCACAATTGGAAAAGAACTTAAATGTTTTCTTCCTGCTAACCCAATTATAGAACGCCGGTCCATGTTGGTAAGTTTTGGCGGAGGTTTTTTTTTGTTAGTTTTACCATAATTTGCACATAAACACAGGAAATTTCGTACAGCTGTGTGAGTCCTTCCATTTCCCAACATCTGAGCAATTCTTCACAGTGAAAAATTTGCTGTTTTGAACGCAACCACTTTCGTCTGCTCTTCTTTAGTTAATAATTTTCCTGGATAAAATATAGTACTCCCTTTTTTTTTTTTTTTTTTGCTAAAATATTTAAATTACCTCCAAAGTTATTTTTTATATCTTAATGAATCAATAACTCCTTGTTTTAATCCGCCAGCGGCACTTCAACACTTCTGGAATTATAGCAATTTCCTCGCGCAATCACAACGAAAATGATTAAAACTCACCCAGAAACCGTTAACACTAACCAATTTGACACGAATTCTGACTAAATTGATTGAGCATGCGCACAAAGCCGAGGAGTGCAGTTTTCATTTTTTTCTCTCAAAATACAAAGCTATGGCATAACTTTTATTCAGTGGAATTATAGTTATTTCCACCACTGTAGTAGTCTTTCTTTGTTCAGCATTTTTCACCGTCGCTGATGCTGGAGTATTATTATTATTTATTTATTGGATGACGGGCAAAGAGTTCATAAGATGTACAATTTTGTAATGTGTACACTGTTGACATTATGGAAAAAGGTGACTATATCACATTAGTGAAAGTTAATAAGGTAAAAATGAATCTACACTATACATAATATATAAAATAGGAAATAAATATCAAGTAACTTTTGGTTTTAAACTATCTAGATTTCAGCACAGAAAAATGGATCTTAATGTAAATGAAGATAATAAATATACAAATTAAATGATTCATGAAATATGAAAGCTTGAAAACAAACAAGGCTGAGCTTGAACTAGTCCCCAAAATTCAAACCTGTCCCAAAAATTTGTCTTGTTAAAAGAACGCGCTTTTATTCCTAAAACTAAAAGCACCGATTGCCTTTTTCCGGTTCACTAAAATGTGCCCGCAGCAACAATTATTTCACTTATCCAAAAGATGGCGCAAGGCAAAAAGCTCCATGGTCCAATTAATGTGCTTTTGGATTGTTCGAATTACCCTGAATTACTTTTGAGAGAAATGGGCAGAGCAAAATGCCAATTGCACAATCGGCGAACATCAACGCGCGGCCTTACTCAATAATTTAATAAGATAAAGCAATAAAATCGCTTATTACTTCTACCCACATTAATCGCGCGACATACTGAAAGAGAAATTTTTATGGTTCGACCTGCTTTTCTTTGCACACGGGAATGGATTTTGATATGCAAATGAAGATAAGATTCTTAAGAAATTTGAATAAAGATGAAAGTGAATTATATGTTATAGTAATAACTTTAAGAAGTTTATGATGCATATGACGGTTGTAAGTTGCTCCACAGTTAATGTTTTAATTCCGGTATCAGCACATTTCGTTATATGTATATAATACAATATTTAATCCTATTAATTTTTTTTCTGCACAGGTACTAGAGCTATGAGTTTTTGCATCTTATAGTTTTATTTTAATTATCTGCATTTAAATATATGACAATGCGCGATGTTAATACTTTCAATAATTTTGGCTAGTCCTCACACTTTTTTGTTATAATATTGAATTATATTCTGCCTATTTCTAACAGCTGATGAAAACGTGCTGTCCCATAAAAATTATTTATAATTATGTACAAAAAGAAAATTAAAGTACTTAAGAAAATTGTTATTCTATAATCTGTTCTGGGTCAACAACAAGGAAACCTTAAATATAATTTAGATATTTTAGTAATATTTGATGCTCTATCTCCGATTAAGATTCATTTCTAAGGTGTTTAATTAAAAAAGTAGTCCTTGTTATACCCTAGAAATTATTATTTGTTTTTATTATTAACTAGATATCTGAATAATTAAAAGGCTAATGTAAAATGTACTGTTTTGGGCACGGTGATAAAAGCAATTTTTGAGAAACCTATTGCTACAGGATTTTTGATATTTAGCGTATAAATTTGTTGCAGAATAATGAAATCCATACATATGTATAATAAAATTATAAACTTTTCATATCGGTTCATTGAAAATATTTACACAAAGAAAAATAAATTGCGGAATGAAGGATAAGTGATCGAATGCATTAAGATCATTTTTGGAATTTTTCTCTGTTTGTGTGTTTGTCAGTCCACGTATCATGTAAATACTACTGACCCAATTCGGATAGAGTTTTCAGAAGAACATAGGATTTACTTTTAAGTAACATTAAGGTTTTATTTTTATTAGTTCATGGTACAAGGCTGCAAATATATTTATAAAAAACGACATCGGTACGTACTTCAATGGTATTCGTTTACAAAGTCCCGGGCACAACAACACACAAAAGTACGATTGTCTATTAATATATGGAAGCAAGGATATATGAAAAAGAACATTTGGGTATATAAAATTCAATATCCACCAAAAAACTATATCGCCTGAAATCGATATTTTTTTCTTATTAAATATACATTTTAGCAATTCTCTCCCAATTTTATACGAAAAATTTCAAAATAATGTAATCGGAATCAATCATATGTTTTCGATATGGCTAAATATATGTAAATGTAATAAGAGTCATTTACTTTCAATACGTTTTGTTATAAAAATAATACGCCCTCAAAAAGTAATAAGTTTTTATATCAAAATAATACTCCATTCATTTTAGATATTATTAACTTTACAGCGAAAATTTCACATTTTTTCTTTTGGTGTGTTAAATGGTATGTAAAAATTACAAATCTAAAAATCAATCGATTTTTATAATAATTGCTGCCGTATTGAGATTTATAAAGTCATTGTTAATAGGCAAACCGTAGGAATTCATTCGTCATTTTCATAAAAATTCTCTTCATCATATACTTCCTCTGGTATAGTAGCGAGTAGTAATTCTACTTGAATTCGCTGAAAACCATCTGAGTTTTCAAATGTCATCAATAGTAGCAAAAAAAAAAAAAAAAACAAATTGGACACCAACCCCTAAAAATAAATTTAAATATCCCCAAAAACCTCTAAATTCAACTTTTAAGTTCTCTCTAAAAGTCCCTATATATAAAAATAATCAATATATATAGTGGTACAATATATATCTAATATATAAAATTCTTCTGTCACAGTGTTAGTGGCCATACTCCTCCGAAACGGCTTGACCGATTTTGATGAAATTTAATATGTATATTCAGTAGGTATGAGAATAGGTTTATAACTAATTTTTATACCCCTAAGTGTTAAGGGTGGGTCACCCTAAAAAAATTTTTTTTATTTTTTGGACAAAATTTTTTTTGGTAATTTTTTTATGGTGTGGCATTAAAAAACACATTTAGTCCTAAATTTTTACCCTTCTACCACCAACCGCTACTTTTTAATAGCATTTTTTATTTTATACTTCGCGATTATGACCGTTTGCGCGTTCGCGATTTCAACGGATTTGAATGAAAATTAGTACAATGATTGTTTTTGAGTCACTGATTTTGAATATTACGAAATTTTCCAAATCCAAGATGACGGATCCAACATGGTCTTGATTACAACGGATTTTAATGAAAATTATAACAATGATTATTCTTATTAAACTAATTTAGAACATTACCAAAATTTCCAAATCCAAGATGGCGGATCCAACATGGCTATTAAAATGTCTCAATTACAACGGATTTTAGTGAAAATTAGTACAATGGTTATTCTGAGGCAACTAATTTAGAATATTATCGAGATTTCCAAATCCAAGATTGTGACCAACAATTTTTCGATTTTAACGGAAATTAGTACATACTATAATTATTCTGAGGTCACTAATTTAAATGTTATCAAAATTTCCAAATTCAAGATGGCGGATCCAACACAGCGACCAAAATGTCTCAATTTGGACAGATTTTAATGAAAATTGGTATAATGATTATTCTGAGGCCACTAATTTCGAATATTAGTAAAATTTGTAAATCCAAGATGGCGGGTCCAATAGGGAGACCATAATGTCTCGATTTCAACAGATTCTAATGAAAATTTATACAATGATTATTCTGATACCACTAATTTTAAATATTATCAAAATTTCCAAATCCAAGATGGCGGATCCAATATGGTGATGCAAATTTCTCGACTTCAACGGATTTTGATGAAAATTAGTACGATTTGTTTGGTGCCACTAATTTTGATCATTATCGAATTATCAAAGTTTCTAGATCGAAGATGGCGGACCCAATATATATTATATATAAAAAATTTCTCGATTTCAACGGGTTTTAATGAAATTTGGTACAATAATTGTGTTAGTGCCACTAATTTTAAAAATTATCAAGATTTGGATATTCAAGATGGCGGATCCATAAAAGGGTTTTCGGGTTGAATCAATTTCTAGGATATAACAAACTAGAACATTTGAGAAGTGTTTAATTAGTAAGTATTTACCTAACGTCGGATGAAACCGGGTAATTTTCCAATATTTGTGAAGTGTAAAACGGTTTACTTAATATTAAAAAACGTGTAAGTTTGTTCAATTAATTAATTAGGGATATGAAACGGAAACACTGTTTTCTTATATTAATGGTATTATTTGTAATATAGAAACATGCGAAAAGAAAAAAACACGATCAAATATTGGTCAACGCACAGGGCATAATGAAAATGTACCGGAAGATGTAGAGATGTAGATTGTTGTGGCTGTCCGAAGACACACTTAGGCCATTATTACAGGCCCATTGTGATACCACTTTTTTGTAACCAGGGTTTCTCGTGGGAATCGAACCCACAACCTCTAGCGTCCTGCTGGCTCGCAGTAAACACGTCGCGTTACCAACCGGGCTATTGAGGCCCCCAAATGTACCGGAAAGGGCAGTACAACGTCTGCCGGGCCAGCTAGTTATATTATAAAAAATCCCAATCCATGCCCCTAAATTTAGTTGTCAAGTTGGGAAACTTGAATTTTGGAATTTTTCTATCACAGAAATTTCGCAGTGCTAACGATCGTTCAAATGGTAATTTTTTTCAAGTTCCTATGAAGAAAAATATTTTCTTCGAAATAAAAAATGGATCGGCTTTTTATTATTTTGTTATAGGTTTAGTGTTTTAAGCTTGTGTTAATAATCAATACATATAATAAAAGTAACTTTCAACCGAATTCCGCAGTCCCATCCCCATCCATGAAGAAGGTTTAGTTTTGGAACTGCAGGAGCTAGGTATGAAGATATGGGTGTCCAAAGAGTGCATTGCACCAATAGACTTTCCATGAGCAGCTTCCAGAAGATTCGAGAATGTTTCAGAATGCTCAAAATGTTATAGAATCTTCCAGAAGGTTCGAAAATGTTTCAGTATATTCTAGAATGTTTCAAAGTGTTCACGAATAATATAGAATGTTTCCAAAGGTTAGAGAATGTTCCTGGATGTTGAAATGTTAGGAATGTTCCAGAATAATCTAGAATGTTGCAGAATGTTATAGAATTTTCCAAAAGGTCCAAGTATGTTCCTAAATGTTATGAAATCTTCCAGAACGATTTAGAATGTTGAGGAATGTTATAGAATCCTCCAAAAGGTTCGAGAAGGTTCTTGAATGTTCCGGAATATTATGGTGTAGTAAGCAGTTCGAATTGTAACTGAATTGTAGCTAAGTTCAGGGTGAGCCTAGCTGGTGGCAGCGCCACAAGAACAAAAAGGAATTAGAATAGGGAATGAAAAAAAGAAAGAAGTAGATTATTAGGTTGGCCACGAACGGAGAAGGTTGAGAAGCAAAAATTTGTATCCTGACGATAATATTATTTGGAATATTATTTGTAATACTATTTGGAGTGCAAAAATAAAGATTTGATTACAATGGAATCTTCGAAAAGGTTCGAATATGTTTATAGTGCATTCTATAATGTTTCAAATATGGCGGTATAAAATTGCTATTGCTGATTTCTGATCACTTATTTCGAATTGTTTTCGCAACGTGACGACCAAAATTTCGTAATTTTGAAATCAATGATAATTAATATAAAGAGTTTTCCAGCACCGTTTTTTCCAATCTCTCAAAAATAAGTTCAAAGGAGTTTTCGGGGCCACTGCTTTTAAATCTTTTGTCAGAATTTGGAAATTAAACGAGGCGGATTCAATATAGCGAAAAATATTTTTACAATAATTGAAAGGATTTCAAAGCAAATTAGAATAAAAGGGTTTTCAGGTTGGAACAATTTTTAGGATATATGTATGTATGTATTTAATTAATAATTATTTACGCAACACCGGGTGAAACCGTATAACGTACATTATTTTCGAAATGATGATGATAATTGAATAGTAAACAAAATTAATACGTTCTTGGGATAGGGATCTTGAAATTCGTTAATCGTTAGCAAGAACGATTTTAGAAGAGGCCTAATTTTATTTGTTCAATTTTATATTTATTATTTTATTTAAGATCTTTCCAGTTCTAAAGTAGAACAAAATTAAAAACGCTGGATATTGATACATGTCTCTTCTTTACGAAGTAGACTGGGATCAAATAGGGATAGGTGACATCTTAAACTAGGAATAATTGAAACGAGGCCTGAATCTATTGTAAGTGTTTCTATTCTTGATCAAATACAAGATATCACAATTTTCGATTTAGGGCCAAAACGTCGTTGGTGTGACTCCCGAAGATTCCGATTCAATGTTCAGTGGTGAGCGTAGGCGAGGGGGACGTGGCCTGTCTTGACAAGTGCTGGCGCAGCGGCGGCGTAAGCAAGGGGAGCTGCGGTCTTGACAACGGCCGCGGGTGCAGCAGCATATGCGAGGGGGGCAGCGGCTGTCTTCACGATGGCCGGAGCCGCGGCATGCGCGAGCGGTTCGCGGCTGACGACCGCGTTGAACCCGTTGACTGGGTCAGCGATGTAGTCGACGGTGCGTTTGTAGCCGTCGGCGTCGATCAGCGAGTACTGCCCCTTGACGACGTCCCCGTCGCGGGATTCGACCTGGCTCTTGGAGTCCCCGGAAAGACTGTCCTGGATGTCGTACGCGAAGTTGTACTGTGGGTGTGGATCGTACTCGTCGTCGTGCTTGGCCAAAACGGGCTGAGCGACAGCCAGGGGGGCTGTCTTCACGAGGGCGGGGGCTGCCTGGTAGATTTGGGCGGCTGGTGCGGCGTGGTACACCTGGGCAGCTGGAGCATGATACACCTGAGCGGCTGGAGCAGAGTGATATACCTGGGCGGCTGGAGCATGATAGACCTGAGCAGCTGGCAGAAGACCAGCGCTGGCTACAGAAGCCACGGAAAGAATTGCGATGTACTGGAAAGAAAAGTACCGTCAGTATACAGCAGATATTAAATTAGACTAAATTTGAGAGCTGGGAAATTTTCCAGTATCATTAGCCAGAGCTGTAAAAATATAAATACCAGTACCAATGCAATACCAATAATAGTATTTAAAAAAAAGAAGATTATTATCAGTTGAAATATTGATAGTACCTATTGGTATGACACTAATACTATTAGTACTATTGGGCGTGATTTGAATAGATTAGATTAGATTGTTAGATTTATGAGGCTGTTGAAAGACATGCTGAGACAATTCTAGGCCCTTTGTAATACGACTTTTTGTGATCAGGGTTTCTTGTGGGAATTGAACTAACTACCTCTAAGTCTCCTGCTGGCTCGCAGCCAACGCGTCGCGCTACCAACAGAGCTATTGAGCCCTCATTGGTATGATACTGGTGGCTGGTAAACATTATATCAATACCAATCCTGGTATTTGTATAATGTTTACCATACCAGTATCGGTCTTGATATTGGTTTTTAAAATACTATTATTTGTATTGACGTCATAATTAAATTATCAAAATACTGGAATAGTTACCAGTGTCAGTGGTTGGTTACCAGTTACCAGTGTCAAATGGTTGGTACTTTTGAAGTAACTAACCTGAGAAGAATACTGATATAACTGGCTCTTTTGGATATGTCTCTGTCTATTTCTTCATATCTTCCGCATTAGCCGAGATGGGAGTTTTTACAAAGCGGCGAATTTATTTAAATTCTATTATTTATTTTTGATTGTATCTAGCACGCTTAAATCGGCAAATATAGTAACTATTTTAAGAAGTTAAAAGTTGTTATAAGAGTATAATATAACTTCTTAACATAATCCTCGTTTAATTTTATCTATTACAATAAAAGAAAATAATTGCAAATAAATCTGATTTAATTCTCGTCTCGTCTCGTTTTCTTAGTTTTTTTGTGTGATTTTTATGGGAAATTCAGGCATTAAATGGAAGGATTTATCGTCCAATAAAATTATTTTTGTTATAAATTTAAGAAATTGCGAGAAAATTCAAATGTATCTCAAAGCAGATTCTTTTTGAGGGGCAAAAATGAATTGTTTACTAATCTTCGGTGTAAGTACTTGATGGGTTTGTATTATTAAAATTAATAAATACTCAAAAAATGCATTAAGTAATAAACCAAACTCACAGCTGATAGTCTAAAATTCTAACAAATATTCTAACAAGATTGCCTTGAAATTTAACTTGAATTAAAACTGTTATAAGTAATGGCAATTTGATGCTATTTTTAGAAAATTTTAACCCTTTGATCTGTATTACTCATAATAAATTTCAATTCAAAGAATTATATTTTCGTTTTGAGCTGGATACCATGATATAAAAAATGCACATATTTTATCGCTACCTCTAAGCGGGCCAGTGTTAGTCCAAACTGATATTTTATTAACATTAAACAATTAATTAGTAATAGTGAAAATTAATTTCCACTACCATTCACTACGTAACACATGACGGAATGAGTTTTCGATCTGAGTATTTGACTACTTCGGATTGAAGGATCGAATCGAAAGGGAATCCAAGGCTTATTGAAGTGACATCAGGAGTGGTTAAATATAATACGTAAAGATGAATTATACATTCATCAAAAATCTCTCGATCCAGTTTCAATCCAATCTGGGTATATACAATATAGGATTAAATCTAAACTCAATCTAGATTCGATCCTGCATATATACGTAGTAAAAGACTCTTTGATAGTGCAAATCAATTTCAATACTACTGAATCAGCGATGGTGGAAATTGAATTTCAAAATTATTGGCCGATAAGTGGTGGTGTACATTATTTGAAATTCGTGTCACCGAAGCCCTTATTTTACTTAGTAGAAGTAGGGATGAAATTCTACTATCACTGATCACTCAGTCTGGTAGAAAAATTGCAATTTTCACTATCAGTAATCGTTATAGAATTTGCACTATCACAAAATTATTGATAATGGAAATAATTTGCATTATCACTGAGCTAGTAATATATACCTATGTTCTGTTCTTTAATTTTTGCATTTTTAAAATAAAATTTGGTTTCCTTTTTTAATTGCTTCCATTTGAAAGCGAAAATAATGGCAATACTTTGATTATTTCACAAATAACACTTCGAAAACGAACTTGAGAAAGTTTTGAATGTTTTTGAAAGTGTTCGAATTACAGAACTTGTGGTTGAATATCGTTTTCAATTTAATCACAATCGAAATGTCGAAATGTAGAACATGAACGAAATGAATTGAATTTGCACTACGACTTGATTGCTCAATGGTAGCTAAAAGAAATGTTAAAATGCACATCTCTGATTGATATAAATATATATATTTTTTTTCAAAAAAATCACCTGATTTATTTTCGTACCTTAAATGCCATTTTGATTCGCACCGAGCACCGTTATTGTTCTTAGACTCAACACAAAACACTGAATGACCCCAGTTCCTTTGATCTCGCTTTTATAGTCGTTCGGTTGCCAAAAACGTGTGTCCCAGTGTGCGTGTGTGTGTTCCGGAGGCAGGGAAGAGTGAAATCAGAAGAAAGGAAAATTGACCTCCCCGCATAAAAAAGCGACCGGTAAACCGAGATAAGCATCCGAAGGTGCAGGCGAATGGACCGGAGCGGTATCATTTACTTTTTAGTCTTCTTGGGCGTAAAACGAGAGCATGTGCGAGTGACCTTGACGCTAATGGAGCGCGCAGGACGGCTGCGGACCGGACCGGAGCATCAGCTGCTGCATACCTTTTCGTCTCGAATTGGGCCGGTCTCGTTTCTTAGGAGGAACCTGTTTTCCCCCCGCTGCAAGATCTTGCGAATTTTTGATATCGTCTCTCAAGAGTCTTCAGTAATTCAACTTCGCCCTGTGCGAGCCCAACTCACACGATACGTGTGTGAAGGATCTCGTCGACGAAGAAAAACATTTTAAGGACGCAGGTGGTCATTTTGCACGCAAGCATAATTGGGTTACACAAATATTTTTCTTCCCACGGTGAACCGCACATCAGCGGAAGAACTAGGTCAATTTGTTTTCTGCTTTTATCCTTGTGCAGAATGTTGGGGCAATTTGTTGCTTCATTTTGCGTTCAAATTACAAACAAATTGATTTTGTTGCTACTATATTATTATATATGTATTATAGACATCAGTCCTAAAAAATAACAAAATTTCGACTACAAATCTGAAGCACTTTATATTTAAAAATAAACCTACCTACATCCAAAAAAAATATCTTGTTCACACAACTAAGTTCGTGCTTTCTGTGACTATAATTATAATTTCTTGATTTAAATTGAATAATCAGGTATAATAACAATATAAATGACCAAATTTCAGGATCGATTTGCTGACGCTTCCATAGTTTAATACCATCGACACACTACACTTCATTATGAAGTAGGACGGCATTATGATATTACTTTTAATGACTTGTTGGCACACATCATTTTACTTTTTTATTAGAATCGACGTGTGAGCAAATTAAGTAGCTCGTGCTTCATTTTTGCTACTTCATTATGAACCAATTTTTCTTCATAATGAAATCCTACTTCATAATGACGTATAGTGTGTCAGTGCTATAATGCGAGATTTAATGTATTGCTGGAATTAAAAATAAACAAATTTCTAATATTTAAGATATATTCACGAATACATGTAGGTACTACTCAAAAATTAATGTTAGCTACAGTTAATGAAAAAGCAATACGCAATTTACTCTCCTAGACTTAAAAATGTTTCAATAGTGAAAAGAAACAATTTCAAATTCAATATTTGAAAAAGTTCTTAGTGCTATAGGGGAAAAAAACATTCTAAGTCCAAAAGTTGACATATGTCAGTCTGTTTTAATTTACTTAGTGATACTCACAAAAGGTAACAGATATTTCAGACTTGATTCAGTCTGTTTTCCGATGCAGCTATGCCATAAAATTTCCAGCCTAGCTTAGGTTTCTTTCTCGACTGAAAAAATATTTCTGCTTCATTTCAGTCTGAATTCCGTCTTAAATTTCTTGATGTAATATGCTTTTAGCTTATTTTCAGTGCAAATAATAATTTTCGCCTTATTTCAGACTGGATTCCGTCTTAATTTCAATTTGCAGTCCTTTTTTGGTCTGATTTTTTCACCCGGAATATATGACGGAATTGGTTTAGTCAATGAGATCCATTGTACATCTAACAAGAAGGCTAGTCGATAAGAGTTTTAGTATTAAATACCTTTAAAGTAATTAATCTACTACTATCTACTAAGAGAACTTTTGTATTTTAAAATAAAGAATGATTAAAATTAAATTGAGGTTGAGAATTTCAGCTGGTGAAGTTGTAAATTGCCCTATAATGAAAAATTGATGAGTAAACCATGTGCTCGTGAGTTAATTATTGTTTTTGCATGAAGTCATCATTCAATTTGTTCTTTAAATAACGTCAAACCTTAAAATAACCCTAGAAATCACTTCAAAATTAAATTTGAAAGTTCTAGTTATCATGATGTATTATATAATTCCCACTCTGTTTTTTCCTCAGTAGCTACGACTATACACGATTGTTGAAAAAATCATTAACTATGTTAAATTATGAAGAACCTTAGCAAATTTAATGTGGATAAAAAATTAAATTGACGAAATTTCAGTTTAAATATTGACAAATGTATTGTTGTAAAATTTAGATTAAAATAATTAGATGAACTTCTAATTTATTGAAACAAAATATTTATCCCAGATGAACCCGACTAGAATTTATAGGGGGCATGCCTCATGAAGCGTGTGGGCCTCATATGGCAGGTGAGGCGTATGCCGATAGAGGGATTTCCCCGTAGATTCCTCATGAGGACCTCACAAAATAAAATCAGCGATACTGAAGTGAGGTTTATCTTCTAAGTTTCTCACAAGGATCTTATGAGGCAAACCTAGTGCACTTATAACCTTACAATTAAATAGGCAATCCCACCATTTGCCTTACGGGGGTTCGATTAGGCAAACATCAAATATACACCTAGGCTTATACTTCTCAAATGTGCTAGTTTGTTATATTCTAGAATTTGTTTCAACCCGAAAACCCTTTTATGGATCCGCCATCTTGAATTTCCAAATCTTAATATAATTCGAAAGAAGTGTCCTCAGAATAATCATTGTACCAATTTTCATTAAAATCCGTTGAAATCGAGAATTATTGGTCGCCATATTTGATCCGCCATCTTGGATTTGTAAATTTTGATAACATTCAAAATCAGTAACCTCAAGATAATCACTGTACTAATTTTCATTAAAATTCGTTGAAATCGAGAAATCTTGGTCGCCATATTGGAGCCACCATCTTGGGTATTTTGCTAACATTCAAAATCAGTGACTTCAAGGTAATCATTGTACTAATTTTCATTAAAAAGCGGATTTGAAATCAGGCAGTATGACTAGCCTCATAGGGACCCTAGCTGTACCCCTCCAAAATTCTAGTCGGGAATTAACAAGACCTCATTGTATAGTCAACCGGAAATATTTTTTTCAGTATACGTCCTACAAAATCTTAACGGGATTTAAAAGTAATATAAATAATTTATTTTTTAAATTATTCATAGTTTATATGGGGTACTGTTTTTAAAATTAACTTAAGAATTTCTTTTCAGTTCGTTTAAAGTATGACCTTATTTTAAAATAGTCCTTTGGCCTGTTACATTAGGAATAAGAACATATGAAATTTCGACAGATACGAGTATAGTATTAAAAACTAAGGTTTAAAAAAAGAAAGCAATTTAATAATTTTTGTACTGGTCAACCATGCCCGAATAAAAGTGGATTTTCAATAATACGTCCTCTAATGCTAAGTAATTCGGATAAACTAATATGTCCCAAGCCAATTAGATAAATAAATGCGCTCCCAAATAGATTTGTCTGTTTTAAAGAAAATTTAATCTTACCTCAAGTGAATATGAAAAATTAATTATTTTTAAAACGGCAACTACTGCTAATTTTTGTTTTTACTAACGTGCTTCCTAAATCAACTACACAAAAAAATGTAAAACGTACTCTTAATTTTGTTCTACAGTGTGGCTGTACTAAAAAGTTTTAGGCAAAAGTTGTGGCGAATTATATCTTCCATAAAATAAACGATAGCTATTTTCATTCGAAGGCCTAGAGTTCAATATGTAATTAAAAAAACAGATTTTGGTACCTTTTGTTTCAAAGTGGCAGCGATTATAAAATATAGAACGAGTTCAATGTTCTGCATATTTGCTTCTTTTTTCGGAAGTATGTAAATATCTATCTTTCCTTGTAGGAACGGAATCGTATGACTATGTTTTGCTATATTTGTTTTTTTTTTTATTACACTGAAACTTTTTAAATTTACGTGATTTCATCGATTTCTTACCTGGCATTACAAGAAATATTCAACATTATCTAGAATTGCCTACTCAGCAACTTGGCGGGTTGTTTACTCTAGTGTTAACAATGGATCTCATTGTGTGAATTAACACCTGTCATATGTGTATAACGAGATTGTTTTATAATTTTTAAAATGAAGTCATGCTTACCAGCAATCTAGTTAAGTCAATAAATCAAAAGCTAAAATATTTAAATGAACAAGATATTTTTTGGGTGTACATTGAAACAGTTTATTGCTTACATTTGAAAGAATTAACGTATTTCTTAAATTAATTACATATATCTTTCATGATTCTTTTTGTTATTCTCTCAGAGAAGCAAGACATATATTTTTTTCACAAAATAATTTTCACATCTGAACAATACGACTAAAAGCAAGGTCAAAACTTAAATGCACTTCTTTCATTGCAAACGACTGCATCTAAAACGAAAGAAGTAATTCTAGTATCCGTGGCGAAATATTTTCTGGTTTTTTTTGGAAGATGAACCAACGAAAGAGGTAGCACACACGGTCACTATGTCATTACCAAAGTCATTCGGCATTCAAGTAAGAAAAGAGGTAGTTGCTCCATTAAATAATCGCTTTTTTGATGTCATCTCAAGATTGGTCACCCCGAAGACCAGTTCTTGCATCAGAGAGACAGTCCAGTAGTACCTGTCTTTTCAATTACGTGCTGCAAAATGTCTATAAGACCAGTACTGTTAAAATGCAACCATTACGCAATCTTAATAGACTTATTATCAAAAGACGAACTTCATTAGCGCCTCCATGCCAAAAACCTTGAAAAATTGGTGGTGTTTAGTTAACTAGATCGTAAAATTGCCCAACTTGAGGAAGAAATGAAACGAGACGTGCCAAATGCGCTCCAATTGCATATTTTGTATTTTAGTTTAGAGGTACTTTCGACGGAGCAGGAATACGAAAATGCAGCCTAGATTGCATCAGCCAGCAAAAGTGTAGGTACTCCCCAACCTGCAAAAATGTCTTAGACGAAAGCCGCTTTTCCGGCCCCGCCAAAACAAACCTGAAGGTCTAACGTAACGTAATTGAATAATCGAACAGGATTGACCGGCGTTCGTGATTCACGTGCTGCACCACATTGGCCCCGAAATGCATCTTGGGTATTGGGTGCGCTCATGCATCGCGAAATTGCTCTTCACTCGATTGCAAAAAATCATTCAATCTCTGTGGCACACACAGCTTGAATACTACCTTAAAAAAAATTAATTGCTCTCGATCACGACGGTGAAAGTGATTGCCGTGTCGCCAGGTTGAACTTGCCTCAGTTACCCAAATCGTAAGATTCCGTGCATTTTATCAATTGCTGCAGGCAGACGGCATCGCTGGCATTCTAAAGAGGCACTGCTTGCGAATTATTTAAGAAAGCTCAATTACGTCACAGGTATATGTAACAAGACAAGTCGCCGGGTAATTATATGCAAGTAACTCGAGTAGCTGCGTGAATATTGAATTGAGGTGCCGGGCTCCATGTCTAACGCTTTGCCCGGGTTTGGCGCACAATGGGAAGCTATTTTTTAGTGGGTGGAACAGAAAACGTGCATTTGGGATAAGCTGCGCATTCCGTGCGAAGGTGGTCTATCTGTTCAATTAATTGAGAGATAGAAAACAGACAAGACATCTTTACAAAGATTGCTTCCATTGTCTGTTATAGAGGTCTATTACACTGGGGATTTGTGTCTTAAAACGTTTTAAGGACATCAATAAAAGGTCATCAGCTAATAAATTTAATAGATTTTCTAATTTTAAAATAAATGCATTTGATATGCAATCAATAGTCTTTTATCCGGAACCCGAACTCTATTCACAGAATAATACTAAACTCTATATTGTTCCAATCTGAAAATAAAATTATATATAGTCCGGCTAGAATGCTCTGAATTATATAGAAGAAATTTACTGATGCTTGACCCGATATTGACCAAATCTGAAATTACCTACAGATTTTCAATTCCAGTCAACTGCTAAGTGGAAATCAATACATACAGTTTCTCATACTTTGAGTCGGACAGTAGCACAATGAGTGGTTGAATTAAATATTTTTCAGATATAAATAATGATTTCGTTTTATGGAAGTGTGTGGTTATTTACTTTCATTTTGCTATTTTATGTTAGCTATAGAGATTGTTTTTGTTTATGTATCGAGAGAATGTTTTGTCTTTTTGAAAGAATAAATTCATGTTTGATTTTGTTTATTTATTTCTAAGAAATATTTAATTCAACCACTCAGTGTGCTACTGTCCGACTCAAAGTGTGAGATACTGTATGTGGTGAGCAATCTGTTGGTATCTTTTTAAATTACATGTTCTGTTGAGAAAGAACGTTTTTACGCGCTTAAAAAAATAATTGAAACACAGTATCATATCTCCGCAGTACAACATGAATAAATTTACGCTTGAACAACATTGGGAAATATTGAAAACTTATTACCAAAGAGACTGATGTGTTACTGAAAGGGTGCGAATTTTTAAAAGAAATTTCAGTTGAGATGTGACATCGCACAGCTGCGATTTGACATCGTTGGACTTTTTTGTGTACCGTTAAATATTGATTTTATACTGACAATTCAGAAACGATTCAGGGGTTTAAGCGCAATATTGATCGAGATATTCGTGAAATAGGGCCCCAAACCATCGAAAATGTGATGCAAAATTAGGTTAGCACCGATGGGCTATTGCCAAGCCAGCCAAGGCAGCCATTTAAATGGAATTTTATTCCATAACTAATCGGAAGGCTTATTCTTTTTGTTGAAAAATATTCAACAGTATTTTTTTTATAGCATTTCTAAAAAGAAACTATCTGATAGCCCACCCTGTATAAATAAAATTGAAGAGTCTGTCTGTTATTTCGAAATAACTACTTTTTCTAAAGCTCGTATGTTTATTTACACGATACTAAAGAAAGTTTCTTTTGTTTGTAACAGACATTGTCATCTTCATCGATTTTTGGAATTTTAATATTCCACTGTTTTACTCCACAAATTTCACAAAGAAATCACAGCTATTTAAGTAAATTTACAAGTTCTAAGATCATTTTTTGTTTGTCAATTAAGTTTCATAGTTAATATTACATAATTTTTTCTGATATTATATTAAGAAGAATATAATCAAAATGTAGGTATTTACTTTAATAAAAGGCATAATGTTCAAACTTTCCAATGCTATTTAGATATTTTTACAAAATCCGAATCTTCCAAAAATCAAATATTTTATATAATTACAATAAAAATTCAAAATATATTTTAAAGGGAAGATTTAGCAATAATGCTTTAACTTAGATGTCTAAACAATTAAGGAATATCACAGGTCAATGACATTTTTGTCGTCGCATATAATTTTTAATCCAATATCCGTTGTATATTTAGAACTATTTTTTTCAGAAACTCTACATGGTGAAATAATACTGGTTTTTAGAATCGTATTTAGCACCTTAAATAAGATCAAAAGCAGTTGCTAAAAAATTTTGAAGACTTGTATACACATAATATAACTATTGGAATTTAAACTGACAAACCTTAAACCTGCGAAAGCCTAATATGTAGTAATATTTATTTACTACATATTATAAATATTTTATGGTTATTTTTATCCCTCTTATTTTAACATATATTACATTGGCTCAAACTAATAATCAATATGAGTCATATGTACATAGCTCTTTTTTTTTGTAAGTTTCAGAGTCTTTAAATAACATTCGGAAAATTACATATTTGCAATGTACTACATATATACAAGAAAAAGCCATAAAAGACAACAAATGACTCAATTTTTCAAGTCTAACAAATAATCGTACAAACATAAAAGATATGAGAAATGATGAACTTTTAATATTTAAATACTAATGCCTACTCTCCAATGAGCAAGCCAACCACAAACCAACCACTTATCAGCTGGCTGACAAAATATGTTCGTACACATCTTTATCAATGTAGATGTGAGATATAAAACGTTCTGCTTGTTTAACCCATTAATGCGCAAAACGAGGATTTTGTGCACGCAAGTTCAATTGTACGATTCGAATAGCAAATTGGGGCGAATTTCCTCCAAATTCGTATATAAGGGGTTTTTGGGGTGCTCTTTCAGAATCTGGCATTTGTTTTGCATAAAACTTCAAAAACCCTATTATTTTTTGGGTTTTTTCCAAAAAGTGCCGATTTTTTTTTGGTCATTTTTCGTCTCAAAGTCGATTATATTGTCGATGCTGCTATTGAATGATCATATAACTACCAGAAATCGCGGTCCGAATGTCTACACTTTCTCAAACCATGGTTTCGAATTTTTTTTTTGCTTTGGTTTTTGCAAAATGGCCACTTTGCACAGCAATGTAATAAAAAACGTCGCGATTTTTTTACACGAAAAGCAACAACTTTACAAAAAAAATTTATATGACAAATAGTGCTTATAATTAGTCAAGGAAAACATGTAAATTTTTTCAGAATTTGTTGGACTATTTTTGATGTTTTGGATTTGGCTAATTTTTGAAAAATCCTAAAATGTCACACGTGTTTTTTGGCTAATTATAAGCAATTTTTTGTCATATAAAATTTATTTGTATAATTGATCCTTTTTGAGTAAAAATATCACCAAGTTTTTTTATGCTGAAATTTGTAATCATTCGAATCATAAAATCATAATAAATGGCAAAAATTATCACTAATATTGTAAGATACAATTATTTCACCATAACATCATTATTACTACTTTTATCCAATTATTCATTTGAGCTACATTTCATTAAATTAATAAATATCTAGTTTATTTGGTTTTTTTAGCGAAGAACCATAGTTATAGATTTACGTACACCTCACAACAAAAGTTTATTCAATATATTTTACAAATTGATACAAAAGGATGGCTCATCATTTTACTTTGTCTACCAAGCATAAGATGCATAAGGTGAAGCATATGTGGTTTTGACAAATGACCCTGCAGCTCCTGACGAGGCAGCCGGAGACGCCAATCTGCCAAGATGATCAGCTTGAATAAGGGCCGACCCTGCTGCACTTGCAAACTGAGGGCTGCGCAAAAATGCTGGGGCTGTAATTTGGGGCGCTGGAAGGGCCAACTGTGCAGATCGAACAACTGCAGGAGCAGAATGAAGCGTTTGAAGATCTAGTGGAGCAGCAGATGCGAGCAGAGTTGGACTCGTAAGAAAAGTAGGTGCAGCAACATGAGCAGTTTTAACGACTGCAGGGGCAGCAACTGTTTTAACAGCAGTAGCATACGCCAAAGGTTCTCTTTGAACAACGGCGTTGAATCCGTTGATAGGGTCTGCGGTGTAGTCAACGATGCGGCGGAAGCCGTCGGCGTCAATCAAGGAGTACTGACCTCGAACAACGTCTCCATCGCGGGCTTCTACTTGGCTCTTCGAATCTCCCGAAAGGGCATCCTGAACCTCATAGCCAAAGTTATACTGGGGGTGGGGATCATACTCCTCAGCGGTCCTTGTTAAAATTGGTTGGGCGGAAATTATTGGGGACGAAGCTTGCAGAATCCCGGCTCGAGCTACGGCCACTAAGGCGAAGAAGAAGGCAATAAGCTGTAGAATTAGAGCGATTAATTATTATACATATCTTTTTTTTGTTTGAAAGCCATACCTTGGTCATGTTGAGTCTTCGAGTATTTTGATACTTTGAACTGTTCAGTTGAACTGATCTGTATTCGCATTGCTTTACTTTTTTATACAAAAAATTAATCTTATAGTACGACAAATTTACCTTTTACTATAAGTAAAAGGTAAGCAACATTTTTAGAGGTCTTCATTTGCATTTAATTAGGTCCATATGCATCTTCGTGACCTTTTCTCAAATAGGGATTTTTATCGTATATAACATTTATTTTCTTTAAATTGTTTTACTATCTTAAACGAATCTTAAAGATTTAAGAAGAAACCCGCCAATCATGGTAATTTTCAGTTATAAATGGAATCAACTATTAGCTTTGCTACTGTATAAAAATGTTAACCAATAAACAATTTTCCGTGAGTACCTAACAGCCTTGAAGCAGTGGCAAAGTGTAAAACAAAAGTAACTTTCTGGTTACAGCTGTTTGCAGCTTCTTTAAACCTTGTCGACCTTTATTACGATTGCATTTCCGGTTGTTTATGATCTTGTGATTTCCTTTGGTAAACATTAGCTTTTTTAATGGTTATTTGTATAAGATAAGCTGACTGTCTTTTAATTTATGTTTATCTAGCTGCACTAAACTCGATGTTTTGCTAGCATGTCTAGTCTATGCTATAAATGAAGGCTTTTAAAAAAAGGAATCGTCTCCAAAAAATTCTAATACAGGAATTATGAATATGCAATACGCCTTACAAAATTTGAAAGCTGAAAAGTAGAAACTTTCTGTATGTGGCAGTACAACAATGATTACGACGAGTAATAGTCGTATAAAAGATAAATAAATATACAAAAAATTTTCAAATATCGTTTTCAAGTGATCTTGAAATATAAGATTAATTCAACTTTGAATACTTGCTTTGTCTCCACTCTTATTTTAAGTATACGTATAATTTCAAAAATATCATATCTATTTCAAATAAAACATTTTCCAAATTAATTTAACTCCTCTCCTGTTCAGAATAAAGGTTATATTATGATAAATTAGGTATTTTATCTGATAAATATAATAACTGGTCAAAGAAATCTCTAACCTAAATTTTGTATATTTTAAATCGAGTATTTTAAACCGGAGAAGAATTCAATAAAGGAAGAATATTTATTTAAACTTTTTGGTTGTAATTGTTGTACGTTTATTTGAATTTCTTCCAATATCACATGAATTACTACCTCAGACAAAAGAAAGCATTAATTCTATGTGTATGATAACTGATTTTATTCAGAACCTCCAAACCTTACAAACAAAACAATATTTTTAGTTGATTTAAGGCGGGTTGCAGCTATGATTTAAAACTACGTTTAGTGGACGTAAAACTCGATTTTAGCTTAAACCCGATTTAACGTCTTGCACATCATCGATTTAGCTTAAATCTCGATTTTAAAAAAACGTCAAAGTTAAACTGGCACTTATGTCGGTTTAAGTTGCAAAATCTCGATTTTGTTGAGAGACGGTGGTGACTGGTGCGTTATTGTCGAATTATTTCTCTGTTTATATTATATTCAATGGATTTATTTTTGCAAACTGATCACGATTTGTTATCAGACGATAACGAGGAAATACTGCAATATTTAGAAACTCTGTTTTTCTCTCGAAGAGTCTTCGTAAGAGGTGATTTATTTAACACGTTGCGAGATGAGGAATTCTTGAAAAGGTTCCGCCTAAGTAAACAAAGTGCAATGTTTCTACTTGATAAAATTATTCATAATTTTCCAAATCAGTCGTTGTAAAATTGGGTGCCCTGGATGTCTTTATAATTTTGTAATAATACAATACGACAAATAAATAACATTGACATTGACATTATAACTTGACAAGACAAACGAGGTTGCTTTATACACAATATTGTTTTTACATACATTTTTAGTGAAAACGGAACGCAAATAGCGAATGGTAAGTAATGGTAATCTCGATTTAGTTAAATCAAAAGAAATTTTAAGACGTGCAATACATCTTGGATGAGATTTAAGTTAAGTTGAGTTTAGGGCTAAGTCTAGGTTTAATAAAATCGAGATTTGTATAATTTTGCTGCAAGCCGCCCTTAAGTAGAAATGTGTTAAAAATCAACCTTAATATTTCTTAACAACAAGCATTCTTAATATAATGATGCTCTTTCTTAATCTGAAAATGCATTTTTTCTCTGAGCGTATGGAAATCAATTTGTAGAGTTGCTAATAGTTTTAATTGTACCTTAATTACTTATATACCTACATATATTATAGTACTCCCTCCGATTTTGATGATGTCGAAATGTGTTCTTAATATCATTAACGCACATTTGGAATTTAAAGTTTCAGTTATAAAAGCCAGAGGTATGACAAGTAACACATTAATACCTTTAATACCTTTATATTTATTCGTTTGAGCAATTTATACAATTGCTCCCGGTCACGGGTCAGACATGCGCTAGTATATTCTCAGAGACATACACTAATATTAGTATGACTACTTTGTTCATTCATTTAATTACCTCGAAATAATAAATCTACAAATTCTTTATTTAGGTTATATGAATACATCATACATACATATGTATGAATGTGTAAATTTTAAATATTTTGCTAAATTCGCTTAAATGTTACAGTGCCTCAAATTGATAATAGTTGCTAATTTCTGAATTGTTTTTCGAAAACGATTGTTTCATTTTCTATGTATCGCTATACCAAGTGTATAATTTTACATGTTCATAGTTATTTTTACAGCAAACTATTGCTTTACACCATCATTTTATGTTCTTTTCCGGAACCCGTAGTAGGTATCCTATAGTATGTGGGTAAAGTTAGGATAGATGACAGTCAGCTTTGACCACAGTCTGGATTTTACAAGCGGTTAGGGAACCGCAGCATAAATTATTTGCTTATGATGAATTTACTCTATTTTCTTTTTACGGAGCATTAGTTAACTGAATTTTTGCCAGAATATATAAAATTTCCAAACCACCTAATTTATTATGCAGTCCGAGAGCAAAATCAATAAAAAATAAAGGTGATCGATTTGGATATCTTCTGCCCTCTTCTGCCTTCCTCTGCTCAAAATGATAATTTTGAGAAATGTCGACGGTACTATACTACATTATTTATCGCGAAGAAAGAACTAATTCATAGCTCAATTATTTATATAAATAGATATATTTAGTACTAGCTGAATATTAACCTGCGTTACCTGGGATTGTATGAATATTTTATATACAAATCATAGAAAGAGATAGTATGTGAGCCAAGTATGAAATAAAATTTAAAAAGAAAATTATTTTGCATGTGAGCTTGCAAAGTGTGAAAAAAGTAGATTAAAGTAAAGTATATTACATATCTTCTGTCTACTGGAACATAATAAGTTTCTCAAAGGTCACAAGAATTATCCAACTATGCTAATTAGCTTTCGAGATTACTTCAAATAAAAAAATAATAATCTCTCTGTCATAAAAAAGGTAGTGTAAATTAGTGTAAAAGTGTTTATTCGTGTTAATTTGTAGCATACTATATATCAACCGGCAAGATATAGGCTTACCAACAGTGAAAGAACTATTCAAATTGGTTCGTTAGTAGGTAGTTTCTGAGAAAACCTCTTACATTGTAAACAAACTCACTTCCTCTTTATATACTATACTATACTATATATATTAACACTAGAACTACCAAGACCCGTCAAATTGACGGGTATTGAATTCCTTCCCTGAATTAATTATATTTCTTAAAGGTATCTCTTAAGATTTATACCAAAACTTATTAAGGGTCAAAATTACGACATATTCAAAAATCTTTTTAATTTATAATTACTAACTCGAAGTTGAAACCGTGTTATATTAAAAGTGCAGAAAATTCTTAAAATAACAAGCTAGTTCTAGTGTGAAGTATAGAGTAGATATATAGATTTACATAAATATGCTTTAGTTGGAAACCTATCAAAATATATGTTAAATTAAAGAAATTTTTGCAATTGCTATTTTTAAGCTATGATGCTGTTTAAGAATTCGAATTCGCGGATTGTGAAAATTAACAGCCCAGGGTTGCCGAAATAAGTATTGTTTTATGAGAAGTAATGTATATTTTGAATGTATTAATTTCTGTTATTCTGTTTCGTTCGAATTTCGTATATTTTTTCGTTTTAGACTGTATACTTTTCTTAAATACTTTTTTCGAATACCGCAGGTTAAGTGCATCAAAGTTTCAAAATTGAAAAAAGGTTTAAATACACCTCGCGACACAGAAAAAGCCGCAGTGACTAAATTTCCACATTTATCTTAAATTCACGCCTTATTTTGGGCTAATGCACCTTTTACTCGGAATTTAGATCCTGTGTTCGATTCTTCCTCAGTCAGATAATAATTCCTAGTCGTGTTTGAGGCGAGATTGTTGTCGCTTTATTAGAAGGTAATAAAAAGGTCACTATAATATAGGGGAAGTTTAAGTAATTGACCGCCGAAAAAAAATATATTATTTTGGCTTTAGTTAATCAAAAATTTAGTTTTCGTGAAATAGCTCATAAAGTGAAATGTAACGAAAGTACTGTAAGACGTTTCGTAAAAAAAAAAAAAAGACGTTTGAATGAAATGGGGCTTCTTGCGTACATACGTTTAAAGAAACCACTGTTAACCATAAAAATGAGGATTAAACGCCTCCAAAGGGCCAAAAACCATGAAACCTGGACGTTGGGTCACTGAAAACCTGTCGCCTTTAGCGATGAGTCCAAGTCTAACCTTATGGGTCCTGACGGAAAGTATACAGTAGGTCGTAGAAAAAGCGAACGTTTTCATAAAGATTGCATGCTACCAGTGGTGAAACTTCCTGCATCAGTAATGGTAAGGGAAGCCGTTACATTAAATGGTGTTGGTAATATAGTATTGGTAGATGGTTCTGTCAATACAGGGAGGTATAAAGAAATTTTGGAAAAAAGGTTATTACACTGTAAAGAGAATGATAAAGAGAGTGGAGTCAAAATGCCATATTCCAGTACGACTCGGCTCCCTGTCATAGAGCTTGCTCTGTAAGTACAGTGGAAAACATTTAACACGAAAACGCTTAAGACGAAATATCGGTTAACACGAAATATTTTGTTGGACCCGATTTATAAATGCAATTATGGTACTAAGTTTTCCGCTTAAGCCGAAACGGATAATTCGAAATATCGCTTAACGTGAAGAATTTTTGCAACCCTGAGTTTTGAAATACATGTAAAATAATTCGCTTACCTCGAAATATGACTTTTCTCTTTTCTCTTTTGTTTAGTCAATGAAAATGTTGCCGCTCATTCTATAAAAGTGTATAACTACTGAGAGAAAATGAAAAACAATCTACGAAAGACAATAAATATGTATTATTTGCAAACGGTAACACTGCACTACTTTATTATTTCGGAGAATTTCTCTTTTTTGATAGCCGGGAATTCACCGGAATCTGTTTGCTTAACACGAAATTCTGATAAGGCGAAATTTTTTACTCGTCCCTTTAATTTCGTGTTATCCGATTTGCACTGTATTAGTAACAAGTTTTCTGAAAAAAATACTACAATAAAAAGATCACTTTGTTAGTTGTCGGAATTCAAAACTGAATCAGGAACAGAGTCATTATCTTGGCCATCTAACAGCCCTGCTCTCAATATTATTGAAAATGTGGGGTCAATAATAGGACGAAAAATCCAAGAAAAGAGGCCAAAAACCCTCTTGGAGTTGAAAAAAGTATGTGAAAATGTTTGATATAATGACATTTCAGTAGATTATCTTTGAAAACTGTACGAATCAATGCCAAATCGAATTCCAGCTTTTATTAGGGCAAAAGGAGATGCTACATCATATTAACGTTTTGAAAACTGTTTTATTATCCATATTTTTCTTGTGACTTCTATTATTCTGCTTATAACAGTTTTGTTGATAAGTCAGGAGTAGTAATTAACATTCGAATAGATTTAATCATTAAATTTCCAGATAAAATGTATATTATCTTTATTTATAGTGAAAATTATCCGGATATGTTTTTGTTAATTTTTTTTTGTTTTACTTAATAAGAATGAGATCAAATGAGTTTATTTTATTTGTAGGACTATTATTCTGTTCAAATAAAAGTTTATGTACCGAAATTACCATACTTTATTTAGTTGGTATACCAAAAAGAGCTAATTCTTTAGGGACATTTACATGCGGCTTTTTCTATGTCGCGGGGTTTATATTCGTTGATACATTCACCAGCATATAAGGTTAATAGGAAAGACAAGTATTTTAAAAGTATTAAAGAAAAACCATAGAATCTTGTAATCAATAAAAACTTTTATTCAATAAAGTGCAGTCAGTCTCCAAAAAATCTTTTAGTTAAGATGTTATTCCATTTAATAATGGTAAGATGCAATTGGAGAGGAATAGGCCGTCTTGACAATGGCCCCCGAGGCCAAAGGTGCTGCGTACGAAGCAATTGGAGCAGACTTAATCAAGCCTGGAGCAGCAAATGAGTAAGCAGCAGGAGCCGCAGCATATGTGGCCAGGGGAGCAGACTTGATGAGACTTGGAGCAGCATAACTAGCATAAGCAGCTGGAGCAGCATAACTGGCATAAGCAGCCGGAGCAGCATAGCTAGCATATGCGGCTGGAGCAGCATAAGAAGTAGTAGCGTATGCAGGTGCAGCAGCAGCGTATGTTGCAAGTGGAGCTGATTTAACTAAAGTTGGACCAGCGGCATAGGAAGCAAAGGGAGAAGATCTCAAAATTGGAGCTGCTGGAGCTGCAAGGGCCAATGGGGCACTCTTGACGAGGGCTGGAGCTGCGGCAAGAGCCTTAACATGGAGTGGTTCCCGGCGGACAACAGCGTTGAATCCGTTGACCGGATCTGCGCTGTAGTCGACGATCCTCCTGTATCCATCGGCGTCGTTCAGTGAGTACTGACCCTGAACTACATCTCCATCTCGGGATTCAACCTGGTTCTTTGAGTCACCTGAGAGTGCATCCTGGACGTCGTATCCAAAGTTGTACTGTGGGTGTGGATCGTATTCGTCAACGCTTTTGGTTAAAACTTGTTGAGCAACTGCAACCGGAGCTGCGTGCTGCAAAATTCCAGCGCGGGTGACGGCCAAAACGGCGAAGAAAGGAACAAGCTGCGGAGGTGGAAAACAATTTAATTATATTTGTTTTGATTCCGATCGAGTTTGAGTATGCGATCGGATTTACCTTGAACATTTTTCTGTTTTTGGTATGGTACTTAATGGGGTCTTGAAGTGGACTGACTGGAACTTCGCGGGCCTCAGCTTTTATACAATTTTTTGGTCATTGCTACCCCTTCTTTAGGAAGCGAAGCAAAAGTAGTAAAAGTGACGAGCGCAATTTCGATTTGACATTAAATTCACTCTGATTGCAATGGAATCCGTTTTATTTCGAAATAAAGCAAGAGTGGCAAACAAACACAAAGTCTGCAGAATATTTTTGGGAAAAGGTATCATTTTACTATTTGAACATTTTGAAAATTTGTTAAGAAAACTATTATGCAGGCACATTTTTAACTTCGTTTTGTGACTGATAAGCAAAGTTATATGAGGATTATTTAAAATCAATGAATATGAAAAGACTTGATCACTAAGAGAAACGAAAAATTACTTGTAACCCACTACGTTCGTGGAAATGTTCATAATTCAAAGGATCAAAACCATTTAAAAGTAGATAAGTCAAATCTCTCTATAACAAACTTATATAATATATCATATTGCATGGAATATTTGAAAATTTCGTCTTCCAAAAAACTTGGATTTTGAATTTTAGATTGAGTGGAAATTCCTGAATAGTTTTACTCGTAGCAAAACTATTGAATTTTGTTAAAATAAAATCAATTTGCAAAGACTGCAATTCAATCCAATATTTATTTCAGTTAAAAATTTGAGCTTTGGATGGATAAAAATCATGCCAATTTCATACCCTTATAGCAAATTTTAAGATCTTATTATAGGTCACGGTTTTAAAAAAAGTCAATTCAATGCAAAATTCGAGATCCAGATCTGATTATTAAAATATTCATCTAATATTGTGGGCACAATAAATCCTCAGTAATAAAAATAATTTACTTTGAAAAACCAAATTTTTGTGAATTCACAAAAAACTGTTTGACTCTGCAGATTTTCTCTCTTAAGGTATTCACTTTTATATTAATAAAAATTGAAGTAAGTAATATATACAAACTATACACCATATACATATTGCTTCCAAATAAGATAATTTTAGTTAAGGTATTTTATTATGAAAATATATTTAATCTTCAAAAGGGACAGACTGAGGATTTCAGTCGTTATTAAACTTTCTTTCTTTAATTGCTCAAATTAGTAGATTCCAAATATATTATTGAACATTTTCTACTACATTACTTGGTATACCCTAGCACTTTAAATATAATATGGGAATTAATTTTTTCAAGCATCAAAAATTTAAAGTCGTAAATTAAACAAATTATTAAGAACACCTCAGTTCGGCTCAGCATCGGAATTTTGATTTTTTCAAAATAATCATTAGCAACAACTTTTAAGACTTTACAATAATCAGAAATAAATATTGTTTTAAAGCAACTTTTAGTAATCGCCGAGCAGAATTTTCAAAATAACTACAAAATACGATTATTATTTTACGATCAATTTTATCTATCGTTAGTATAACTCTAAAACCTTGTGAGTGCCAAATTTTGATAATTTAGTGTTTCGTTGATTCTGAAAGACCCTAACCCCATATGACATTTCTGTAACAAACCTCAAAAATCTCGCCAGAATATGCACTGAATGTATTTAGTTCATTCAAATCGGCGCCACTTTGCTGTCACACACTATTGACCAATGTAGTATCCACGGTTAGAATTTTGCGCGTAATTGAAAGTGACAAGTTAAAATTCGTGCAAATTTTGAATTAAAAAAAAAGAAAAATACAAAAAGTGTGCCAAATTGTGTTATTTTCTTGGAAACCTATAGGTTAGTGAATGATTATGTTCCTTCCATACCACATAAGGTTTTTTGTTGTTTACGTTTAATTCAATTTTCTAGTAATGTTACACTCCCTTAAATGTGAAATAACTATTTATATATAATATAATATATACAGGGTGTCCCAAAAATACCAGGTCAGAGTGACATGGAAGGTAGGTTAGTCGAAGATCTGTCAGATAAAATAAACATGACCCTAGTAAAAGTTTCTTAGTTTTCGAGATATTGTCATTTTTTTAGTTTTGTTTAAAATCTCTACTTTTAGTTAGATTTTCAACCACCATTGCCAAAAATAACTTCAAGTTGCTTACTTTTTTATTTTGCAGGTATCTTGAGTAGTTGTTTCAGGCGTTAAAAGTAAAATTTTGCCGAAATTTAGTGTACCTTCCAAGAAAAATAATTCATTTGTGTTACCTTTTAACTCTGTCAAAATTGTAACTTTAACTTTGACAATCAATCGTGGAAAAAAAATGTACTAAAAGAAACTGGCAAATTATCTTAAAAACTACTCAATTTAATGCAGATTCAGAAATGGTATGATCCTTGGGGAATTATTTTACAAAAACTTAGAAATTGCTATTTTTATCATTAAGGGTTGTGCTAAAGCCGGACTCTAATCTGAAAAATAAAACACTATTATTGCGCAAACAATAGTGAAAAGAAAGGCCACAATGCATTTTTATTAGCTGCCGGCCTTTGTCTTTTGTGGCTGTGGACCTATTATCAGGTAAACATGAATAGGACAGCTGCGACCCTTTGCTAATTCCGCTTTTTCATTCATTCTTTTGGGGTATTGTGATGTTGATAATTTAATCTTCTCCAACTTATCTGAGATATTTGTCGAGCCGCTGCCGTGACTCTGTTACGTAGTTCCCTTCCGTGTGTATTGGTTTGGCAGGCACTTTGACTTTGAGACATCCCCAATAAAAAAAGTGAAGGAGATTAAGATCGGGGGATCGTGGTGGCCATAAGATAAGTCCAAAGAAACCCGAAGTTGTCAAAAATGAGAAAAACGAAAGCCCGAAATAACACGTGTATCACACAAAACGCAAGATAACGTACTAAACTAACAAACAAAACTCAAAACAATCTCCGAAGCCACCTTATAATACCTCATTGATGAAAGAGCGAGATAACACTATGGTCACAGCTGTCCTCTCACTCAGTTTATGAGCTGAGGATGGGTCCGCAGGTAGCTGACAATCTTCCTATTCATTGTGCATAATAACAAGTTTTCAAAATGGAGTCCGACTTTAGCACAACCCTTAATGATAAAAATAGCAATTTCTAAGTTTTTGTATAATAATTCCCCAAGTATTATACTATTTCTGATTCTACATTAAATTCAGTAGTTTTTAAGATAATTTGCCAGTTTCTTTTAGTACATTTTTTTTTCACGATTGATTGTCAAAGTTAAAGTTACAATTTTGACAGAGTTAAAAGGTAACACAAATGAGTTATTTTTCTTGGAAGGTATACTAAATTTCCGCAGATTTTTAATTTTAAGGCCTGAAACAACTATTCAAGATACTTGAAAAACAAAAAAGTATACAACTTGAAATTATTTTTAACAATGGTGGTTGAAAATCTAACTAAAAGTAGAGATTTTAAACAAAATTAAAAAAGTGACAATATCTCGAAAACTAAGAAAATTTTACTAAGGTCAAATATATTTTATCTGACAGATCTAAGGCTAACCTATCTTCCATGTCACTCTGATGTGGTATTTTTGGGACACCCTGTATAATATAATATATACAGGGTGAGTCATTTTAATTGACCACTCAAAATATCTCGTCCGGAAAGCGGTATCGAAAAAAACTTCTCAGACAAAAGTTGTAGGGGTCAGAGGGGGACACCAATTGGTGACCTTGACTTTGACCTTGAACTTACCTTGAAGGTCATTTGAAGGTCAAGTCCAGTATTTTAAATGGGAATCCCTATTTTTTATTCCAGATTATGTGTTTAGACAAAAAAACAAACACTTTTTGTTTAGGTCATTTTTTCAAAATTTCAAGATGGCCCAAAATGGGGTAAAACTCATAAAAATCCTTAAATTTGTAAATGACAACCGATTTACACCAAATTTGGTAAGTGGGGGTTTTTGGGGTCGCTGTTCACGAATTTAAAGTCGGTTTTGTAAAATCCAAAATGGCGGATCCAAAATGGCGGACAAACATTTTTGAAAGTTAACCGATTTCGAACAAATTTGGTATTCGGGGGTTTTGGGTCATTGTTATCACATCCAAGGACAGATTTGCAAAATTCAAGATGGCGGATCCAAAATGGCGGATGCAAGGATAGAATACTATCACCCGACATGCTTGAAACTAATGCTCTAAAACTCAGCAACTCTAATACTTTTCATTAGTGATTTTTTTTTTCCTTTTTTAATCACTACTCTTAGCACTACCCAGGAGCAATGACGTAGACATGGTAGTTTTCTGCTCCCTTTGGGGTGCTTTTTGGACGTGAGTCCCCTTGCCTCTCACGATGTACGAGTACTAGCAGTTTTAGGGACAATTCATCTTGATCAGCACATTAGCACGAGACAAACGAAAGACAAGTTGGTATACCCCAGCGCACGGTAGCGAGGATTTTAAACAAATTGAAATATCATCCATATCATATCACATTAACACAACAATTACAGTTGAATGATTTTGGATTACGCGTTAATTTTTGTCAATGGGCATTACAGAGGATAGCAGAGGATGCAAACTTCTTTAATTACGTACTTTTTTCTGATGAAGCAACTTTTAAAAATGATGGCACTTTGAATAGGCACACAATGACCCGAATACCAATTTTGTTCGAAATCGGTTAACTTTCAAAAATGTTTGTCCGCCATTTTGGATCCGCCATTTTGGATTTTACAAAACCGACTTTAAATTCGTGAACAGCGACATCAAAAACCCCGACTTACCAAATTTGGTGTAAATCGGTTGTCATTTACAAATTTAAGGATTTTTATGAGTTTTACCCCATTTTGGGCCATCTTGAAATTTTGAAAAAATGACCTAAACAAAAAGTGTTTGTTTTTTTGTCTAAACACATAATCTGGAATAAAAAATAGGGATTCCCATTTAAAATACTGGACTTGACCTTCAAATGACCTTCAAGGTAAGTTCAAGGTCAAAGTCAAGGTCACCAATTGGTGTCCCCCTCTGACCCCTACAACTTTTGTCTGAGAAGTTTTTTTCGATACCGCTTTCCGGACGAGATATTTTGAGTGGTCAATTAAAATGGCTCACCCGGTATTATATTTTTTAATAATCTGAGAAATACGTGTTTTTTTATTTCCCTAAATCTGTCCCTCAACATAATTTTAATTATTTATGATCTTGGGCTATAAAGGATAAATAAATGTTGTGACATTTTCTTTTTTCTGTTACGAGATTTTAAAATAAAGCTATTGTTATGTATCTACTATATATTAGTTTTTTCAGTTTATTTTTACTTTTCCTGAAATAAAAAATTTATAGGGAAACCGAAAAGCCCGTTTAGCCAATAAGATTCTGATAGCACTATCTAAAAGAAGTAATAGAAGAAAATCTCAAACTTCATAGACAAATTTAAGTTAAAATTTGACATTGAATTTTAACCATTTTGAGGTATAAATCTAAAATTAAATGATATCACGACTTCCCACTTTGTTTGGTTCTTTGAAAACATAATCGCCATCAAACCCTTTGCCAAAATGTTGAATAGCATTTTAAATATTGTATATTAAAAAATAGTTTAAAGAAAATTTTGGAAAATAAATCACATTTTGAATTGCTTTCCACAAAGGCTTCATCTGAAATAAATATTATAAATTTGTGAATAGTAATCTACAATTTATTATTTAACTTTTGAAATGCTCATCAAAAGTTTGCGTTTGAACTTGAAATCGGGCGACACTTAGATATCGTTGGCATAAGTTTATTTTAGTTAAAAGCAAAAATATAAACTACTTCTTAAATTGCATAATAAAATTATAGTTGCGGCATGAAGATATAATCTAATTAAATTAATCATGTAATATTTATTTAGCCTACCTATCTTACAGCCCGAAATTCAAAAATTCAACCCTAACCTAAAGAAAATATAAATTACTTTAATTTGTTTACCAGATAAATTAACTTACTTTTAAACTCAGATCTCGGTAGCGTGAAATCTATGCTCTCACTGAAAAAATTTAACTTATTAATGCTTCTGGTTACTACTTGTTGACCATAATTGGTTAGTTTATGTTATTTTTAAAATGAATTCAATAAAACAAATAATGTGGAAATAGTGTAATAATATTAAGAAGACCGATATCTCTATACAATAAATAATTTGTATCTTTCTCTTTTTGACCTTTAACTCATTCATTAAACATTTTTGGTTTACGTAACTTAATAAAAATACTTAATTAAAAATAAACTAATTTCAGTTTCAACTTCGAAATCACTTCGTAATAAATATATTGTCACCTAACGAATTGATAATTTTCCATATGCAGAGGACGTGAGATTGTTAAAAGAATTGCACGAAAAGGTATTGAAGATCAAGGTTAATTAAAGCTCAGTGCCTAAAAATCTGGTTCAACTCGCACTCTTTGGTGCTTATTCACAAGCAATTTTCTTTAATTTACAGCCAATTGAAAAGGCCAGCTGCCGAATGTATTGCACGTCCCATTTACGAAAAACCGCATGACATTATTTTGGTGTAAAATGCTCCTCCAACTACCCAACCAAAAGAAGGGCTGTGCTTTCGTTTCGACTTTGTATAAAAAGTTAGTCTGTCTGAATGCAGATCATCAGTTCAAATCGCAACTTCTTCGTAGATCCACACACCAAACAACAAAAAAATGCTTAAGGTACTAGAGCCACCCATTCCACCCACTCTTGCTCAATGCTCTTTTTTAACTTTTTAAATTAATTTTGTGTCTTAAACGTTTCCAGCTGGCTACCTTCTTTTTCGGTGTCTGCGCAGTCGCTCGCGCAGGTATTTTGCACGCAGCCGCACCACTCGCAGTCGCTCAACCTGTTTTGACCAAGCAAGCGTTTGCTGACGAATACGACCCGCACCCACAGTACAATTTTGGATACGATATTCAGGATGCCCTGTCCGGCGATTCTAAGAACCAGGTTGAATCCCGGGATGGAGATGTGGTCCAGGGTCAGTACTCACTGACCGATGCCGATGGATACAGGAGGATCGTCGACTACAGTGCAGATCCGGTTAACGGATTCAACGCTGTTGTCCGCCGGGAACCACTCCATGTTAAGGCTCTTGCCGCAGCTCCAGCCCTCGTCAAGAGTGCCCCATTGGCCCTTGCAGCTCCAGCAGCTCCAATTTTGAGAGCTGCCCCTTTAGTTTCCTACACTGCTGGTCCTGCTCCCCTTTCAGCACATTTTGCGCCTGCATCTGCTCCACTTTTAGCTTCTTCGGGCATCGTTAAAACTTCCTATGCTTCTCCATACGCATCTTATTCCTATTAAAGCTCATGCTGTGTTACGCAACGGCTTGCCATGACTGATTATTGTATTAGGATTGATATTATCTGAAAAAATAAACATAAAAACAAACTTAAACACTTTCATCAAAATGTTGACGGATAAATAAAAAATGTTCAAAGTGTAAAAATGAGCAATCGGCAGGAATTAGGAGTACAAAAACTTTCCCTAAAATATATTTAAAAGTGCATAAAAACTGCATCTAAATGGTTCATTCGTTTTGAATCTCTCTTTATTGATGTTTCTCTCTTTCCAAATGCGTTTTCCCGTAGCTAATTAATAAGAAACCATTATTTTCACCTTGAAAATTAGGTAAGATGAATACCAATCAATTGGGTAGTAATGTAAGAAATAGTAAAGAATGAATTAGTAAAAGTAGTTAATATTTATTTTCTATCTAAACTATTTACATCAGGGATAATATTATAAAAAGGGGAATAATACCGTTCGTAGTTACTGTATCTATTAATAGATGTGTTTTTTAATAATCTGATCCAGATCAGATTTAACAGCAAAGGGTATAGCCGGATTCTGCCCCCGCAGCGTTTTCTATCAACACTTTGCGGATCATTTTGATATCAAATAAAAATAATTCACTCCAAAGTTCAGCTCTTAATGTTAAACAGTTTTCGAGTTATTAAAAAAAAAACTTCTTTTTTGGCTTATATTTTTCTTCAATAGTAAAATTAAAAATTAACAAATGGTGATTTTTAGGGTTCTGTACCTCGAAAGGAAAAACGGAACCCTTATAGGATCACTTTGTTGTCCGTCCGTCTGTCAAGACCCTTTTTCTCAGGAACGCGTGGAGGTATCAAGCTGGAATTTATATCAAATACTCAGGTCTACTGTCCCTTGGAGCTGTGAAAAAATCAAACTTCTAAGCCAACGCAATCAAGATACAGCCGTTTATGCCGCAAATTTCCGCAAATTTTCGACACTCGCAAGGGAATCAAAACCTACGGGGTACTTCCCGTGAACTCAGAATCTTGAAATTTGGTACGAAGCAACGTCTTATAGTACAGATAAAGGAAAAATTGCGAAAACCGTAAATTTTTAGTTACATCATATAATAAAAATATTTTACGGAACCCTCGGTGCACGAGTCCGACTCGCACTTGGCCGGTTTTTTTTTCTTGAATACTTGGGAGTATAAGACATTAAAACACATTTTTGATATTATTCCCTTTGAACCCAATTTTTAAAAAAGTAGGCAAAACTAAAAACATTTTTTTAACTGTGTTTTTGAAAACATGCAATCACCAAAATTTAAAAGAAAACATATCTCATACTCCTTCATACTCAGCAATTTCTTCAGTTTTTTTCGATTTGGTGGAACTCTGTGAAAAAATTAATAACCGATTTATTTATAAATAATTTCAAATCTATGGAATTAATTTCTAATTATACGTACAAAAACATAAAGATCAAGTTTACGAAAATTAATATAAAAATCAATTTTCAGAAAATACCCAGTTTAAAATTGTTTACGGTTTCTCATAATGTTTTCATAAGGATATAGTTAATGATAATCGTCTCAATCTTGTCTTTAAACCTAAGTTGGTAATTACGTACATTGAATCTATTAATTGTCTGTACCTTCAAAGTCATAACTGAAAAATCGCGCATGTATTCAAAACACCTTTTGTAGAACATTTGTGGATTCAGCTGTTTATAGAACAAGTGAAATGAGATAGTACGTCAAATAAATGTAAACAATTTATTCAGTTGTTTATAGGACTGGTGAAATGATAAAGTGGGTCAATTAAATGTAAGCAATTTAGCACAAATAGAGAACAATCTCCTCTACACTGTACAGTGTACATACAAAAATTCGACACTTCAGTTTACAGATAAACCTTTTTTTCCTTTCTAATTAGAGAGTTAATTTTTCACGCTATTATTTAGCATACTGAAAAAGGTCGAAATTAATATCACCTGTGCAAAATGTTCTAGTGTCTGTACCACATGATGTTTAAGCTCAAGACAAATGGAATTATGCGTGGATAGGTATAATTTTTACGTTGTAATTAGGTGTTTACGGTCCTCACTGGTTTTGAAAAATCGTTGTTTTCAAATTAGTTAAGTCTAGTTTATATACATACACCCATGGACAAATAATTAGATACAGTATGATCAGCACTGCTTTGTGCACTCTCCTTCTTTCTCCTTAGTTTCAAATCTAACGGTATGATACCAGCGAAAACCTAGCGACCACGTGCTACTTAAAAACTGCACTTTTAGTAGTAGTTCGTGCCCACGCAAACATCCTGTGGTGATATCATTTCGCATGAATGCTATTTTAAGTGGACAACTAATTAGAAACAGTATTCATTTTTCCATCTTATTAAACAAAAATTGATTTTTCTGAATAATTGCATTGGTAAATATTTAAGTTACATTAAATATTCATGTTAAGCCATTATTTTTGTCAATACGTTGTTTATAAAAATGCGCAAATCCATACACATGGAAGTAGTGCGTCTTTGGTAAGCAAAAATGTCTTATTGCCAAATTGCAAACAATTGATATGCTCTTTAAAACTTGTTTATGGACCAGTAAAACATTCCCAGGTACACGGAACAATGGAAAATGTTCTAAGATCCCGGAAATTGTCTGAGCTAACAGATCGACAAATCATCAGAGAAACGAAAAAGGACACTAGGAAGAATTCTACTGACATCCACCGCAACAATTTCGGTGATAACGTAACGGCAGTTTCAGCGAGAACCGTTAGAAGGTGTTTGGCTGAGGCTGAGTTTCACGGCAGAGTTTCACGGAAGAATCCATTAGTGTCTGCAAGCAACCGAAAAAAAGGATTGAATTTTGACAAACCTCATTTGGCCCGGACAGCAAACCAATGAAAATATGTGTTAGGAAACGACGAAACCAAATTTAATATGATGGGTCCAGACAGTAGAAGGTTTGTTCGTCGACCTAAAGCCGCTGCATTTGATTCGAGGTATACTACTCTTGTTTTAAAGTATGGCGGATGATCGATCATCGTGTGGGGCTGCTTCTCCTGGTATGGAATTGGTCCCATTCATAGCATAGAAGGCATCCTGATGAAGGAAAAGTACGTCGACATACTTGAAAACGTAATGTTGTCATGTGCTGAGGGAAATTTGCCTATGATCTAGACATTCCAACAGGACAACGATCCTAAGCATACAGAAAAGCATACCAACAACTCTTTTCAAGCCAACTTTATTAGTGTGCTGGAGTGGCCTGCATCAAATGCGCACCTCAATCCTATTGAATACCAGTGGGGCGACGTACAGAAATCAGTTTTTTCAAAACACTTCAAAAATGTTGAACTTTTTATTGCAATTAAATTAGCATGGGAAAATATACCTGGGAAGAGATGTAGCCGACTTATACTTTCAATAAAGAAGAGGTGCGGAGAAATAATATTACGAACAGGTTTTCCTACGAAATATTGGAAGAAAAACAATTTTTATTCCATCCAAAACGAGTGTTTCTAATTAGTTGTCCAGCGAAATTAAATTATTGGAAATATTATGGCATTGTATTCAAAATGTTTAAAAAAACAATTGAAATATTACTATAAGTTTTAATACATTGTAAGTTAGAGAATGTTAATTTAGCTCCTTTTTGTACATATGAAACAAGAACATTGAGAATTTTCAACTCAATTCAACATCATATATGTGTTTCTAATTAGTTGTCCATGGGTGTATATCTAGTCGTTTTTTTTTTTTCTAGTAACATAATAATGAAGTCCTACTTCATAATGAAGTATGGTGTGTCGATCGTATTATGTGCTTACGAGTATATACAACATTTTTGCCTGTCTGCTTCTTTTTGTGATTAATGTTATTCACAGTGTTCCTACCAAATCACAGGTGATAATAATTTCGATCTTTTTAGTATGCTAAATAATAGCGTGAAAAATTACCTCTCAAATTAGAAAGGAAAAAGAAAGGTTTATTTGTAAACTGAAGAGAAGGAATTTTTGAGTGTAGAAAATGGAGAAGATAAATGTACCGAATATGACAAATAAGATCAAAATCGAGATCTTAATATTTAACTTCTCAGATAGTTTGAGACTTTTTTATGACTTTTAGTATAGAGTTTTTATTCGCTGTCAACGTCGTTGTGTACAAATTATCTCGGTCTTATCTGGAAGTTAAATTCTGCGATACTCTTGGTTGATGGGGTTGGATAAAACCTTCAATATATTAATCGCCAAGTCTCTAAGAAGTTTTATATTTGAAATCAAAACGATGTATAAAAACAAAAAACAACAAAATAATTTTAATTTCAGAACAAAAGAACAATTATTATTTATTTTGAAAGGTGACCAGGTTTTTTGGCATAACACCTTTTTTACTTAAAAGTTTGTAGACCTAAGAATTTGAGTAGAAAAATCGTTAGCTAATTTCATAGAACTTGAAATAAAAGCAGATATACCTCCTCGTGTACAGTGTAAAGGAGATTGTTCTCTATTTGTGCTAAATTGCTTACATTTAATTGACCCACTTTATCATTTCACCAGTCCTATAAACAACTGAATAAATTGTTTACATTTATTTGACGTACTATCTCATTTCACTTGTTCTATAAACAGCTGAATCCACAAATGTTCTACAAAAGGTGTTTTGAATACATGCGCGATTTTTCAGTTATGACTTTGAAGGTACAGACAATTAATAGATTCAATGTACGTAATTACCAACTTAGGTTTAAAAGACAAGATTGAGACGATTATCATTAACTATATCCTTATGAAAACATTATGAGAAACCGTAAACAATTTTAAACTGGGTATTTTCTGAAAATTGATTTTTATATTAATTTTCGTAAACTTGATCTTTATGTTTTTGTACGTATAACTAAAAATTAATTCCATAGATGTGAAATTATTTATAAATTAATCGATTATTAATTTTTTCACAGAGTTCCACCAAATCGAAAAAACTGAAGAAATTGCTGAGTATGAAGGAGTATGAGATATGTTTTCTTTTAAATTTTGGTGATTGCATGTTTTCAAAAACACAGTTAAAAAAATGTTTTTAGTTTTGCTTATTTTTTTAAAAATTGGGTTCAAATTTGGGAATAATAGAAGACAAATTTTTTTAATGTATTATACTCGCAAGTATACAAGAAAAAATCACCATTTGTTAATTTTTATTTTTGCTATTGAAGAAAAATATAAACCAAAAGAGAGGTTTTTTTTAAATCACTTGAAAACTGTTCAACAGTAAGAACTGAAATTTGGGGTGAATTATTTTTATTTGATATCAAAATGATCCCCAAAGTATCGATAGAAAACGTCGCAGCGGCAGATTCAGCATGCTTATCCGGTTATACTTTTTTGCATTGAATTGAAATTTTGAATAGCATAACCTAGAAAAATTTTCTTATTTTGCTGAAATAACATCAAATTTTATTGACTTATGGCCATTTTTCTTGAAAAAATCATTCCAAAAATTTTTTTTCAGTTAAAGATTTGAAGTTTGGATGGGTAAAAATCATGGCAATTTGATGCCTCTTTCGGAAATTCTAAGAGTGTTGCTAGTTTTAAAAAATTCGATTCTATGCAAAATTCCAAATTCAGATCAAATGATATGAAACGAACGCAGTTACTTCGAAGGTTTACTTTACTTAAATATATTAACAAAAGCTCAAAAATATATTAAAACTAACAATTATTAAAATTAAAACACTTTTATTATAAAATTAATTAAACATTTGAAAAGAAAATGCGTTTTCACAAAGATGTCGTACACACTGACCGTTGGGGTAATTTTAGACATATTTTTGATAATTTTTTGTACACATAATAAAGCATATTTTTGAAAATTGTACACATAATAAAGGATCAACTCAAGAATATTTAATTAAATTTTTAGCCTAAAATATTAGGATATAAGCCATTGGGAGCAAATCTTCAGATACCCTTAAAAAAAAAGGCAGTTTGCGATGGACATCAGAACTGATTACTTGATTATCTTAAATCAAAAAATTGTAAATATTTGGTTAGTTTAGACGTACAGCTCCATATCTTCGTTAGTTTTTTCTCCAATCGACTTCAAATTTTAACACAATAATCTTGAGATGTTGTATTTATATGAGAACATTTTTAAAAAACACACAAAAATACCCTTAATAAAATTGTGGCCGGCTTTTAATCGTTGTGTTTAGATTATTAATTTTATCATCCAGTTCCAGTTTTTTGAAGTTTTGAAATTTGCATATGAATGATTTTTTGATACGATTATATAATATACAGGGTGTCCAATAGGAAATTGCGAAAACTAATGGGTCACAGTTTTTTAACAAATGGAGAGATCGGTAAAATGTAAATACATTTTAATAAAGGAAAGTCGTCATTTTTATTTCATGTCCATTTTATTATAAAAAAATTAAATCTATTTAATACAAACCATTAATTTAAAAATATAGTGAAAAACGTGAATTATTAATAATATATATTTGTGAAATGTGAACCATCTACATTAGGGTGCTTTTTTTCGTGACTATGTTTTTTTTTAGTCCCACCCCGAAATTTTGTGGCAAATACCTAAACAAAAATTCCCTGAAAATTGGAGCCCTTAATATTAATATTAAGTACTAGACCAAGGCGTATAAAGATTTCCCATATAAAATACACGTGAAGTTTGATTATTTTTCTTCAAAACTCTACAGCTCAGAGGCATTTTATGGTATAATCTTGGTCAATGGTAGGATTTCTTCAGAATTGAATGCTCTACAAAAGTGACCATTGCGGTTTAAGCCTAACTCCCACCACCGAGGTAGTACGGGTCACTAACCCCAATTTCTCCATGAAATTCTTGTTTTTTACCCCTATCTCGTAAACAACAAGAGGTACAGGAAAAGTGAATATGACAAACTTATAGGAAATTAAATTTCCTACAAAGAGTTTTGTACACCAAATCGCTAACATCGATATTTCTTGAGATATTGGGTTTTGAAGTTGAGGTAGTGTGGAATTTTCATGGATTATTGAGCTAAATTGTAGAAACACTACCTCAACTTCAAAACCCAATATCTCAAGAAATATCGATGTTAGCGGTTTGGTGCTCACAACTTTTTTGTAGGAGATTGAATTTGCTACAAGTTTATCATATACTTTTTTTCTGTACCTTTTGTTGTTTACGAGATAGGGGCAAGAAGCGAGAATTTCATGGACAAATTGGGGTTAGTGACCTGTACTACCTCGCCGGTGGGAGCTAGGATTACACCGCAATAGACACTTTTGTAGAGCATTCAATTCTGAAGAAATCCTGCCATTGGCCAAGATTATACCATAAAATGCGTCTGAGCTGTAGAGTTTTGAAGAAAAATAATCAAAGTTCACGTGTATTTTATATGGGAAATCTTTATACGCCTTGGTCTAGTACTTAATATTAATATTAAGGGCTCCAATTTTCAAGGAATTTTCGTTTAGGTATTTGCCACAAAATTTCGGGGTGGGACTGAAAAAAAAGAATAGTCGCGAAAAAAAAGCACCCTAATCTACATAAAAGGTATCTACCTGCATTTCTTTCAATCTTTTGTCGCCGGAGAGAAGTACAAAGGGATGTTAGAGACCAAATCCTTTCTCATGCGAAAAAGAGGAGCCTCGTTAAATCTTTTTTTTTGTTATTCAAAACGGAGCAGCACCTCATCACACACAAGAAGTATCATCAATAAATTTTATGGCGATTGAGTTATTGGCCTAGGGTACCCATGCTTTGCTAGGGGAAAAGGAATAGAATAGCCACATTACTAGTCAGATCTCATTCGATTTGATTTCTTTTTATGGGGCTACATTAAAGATCTCTGCTATGAAAATAACCAAAAAACAGTTGAGGATGTTATTAAAGACATTGGGAAGGTCGTCAATGGCATTTCAAATGAAACGTTAGAACATTTTTTTTAATAGTTTTAGAAAGCATATGGATATTAGTGGCAAATTAGATGGTTAAAATATCGAAAATATATATCATTAGTAACTAACGTTTTTCACTATATTTTTAAATTAATTGTTTTGTATTAAATAGATTTAATTTTTTTATAATAAAATGGACATGAAATAAAAATGAAGACTTTCCTTTATTAAAAAGTATTTATATTTTACCGATCTCTCCATTTGTTAAAATATTGTGACCCATTAGTTTGCGCAATTTCCTATTGGACACCCTGTACTATCAAATATAGTGGTTTTAATTCAGAAAAGAATTATCAAAAACTAGCTGGTGATGAGCTTTAGTTTACTATAATTGGACTGATTGTGAAATAAACTTGCAATGGATCTATAATACACTTTTTTAAAGTTTGTGGTGTACACGTTTTATTATAAACTTATAGGCCATAATAAAGGTATAAAGGCAATCCCAGTTGCTTAAAGTATTAACTATAATGAATTAAAGAACACTACTTTAAACCAAAATATAACTCTATATGTTTTCCATATTCTCGACTAATAAAAAATTACTTGATATTTTGCAGAAGTAAAAGAAGTGTACGATTTTTAAGAAACTTCTGATAAGGGAACTATTTTAAGAGCAGACCAGAGGCACTTTGTTATAGTACTTCTTCTCAGTAGTTCAGATTCATGAATTTTTGTATGCACAGTGAAAATTTCGATTTTTATTGCTCGAAAAACAAAAATTATGTATTAATTAATAAAAAAGGAAGATAATAATGAACGAAAACTATGAAGGCAAAGCAAATGTTTTTCTCTTTCAAAGTGCCTACATAATTTTAAATAAAATGGGAGTATTAATTTATTGTTATTTATTGAATTTTCTATTTTATCGTTAGGAAGTGTTCATTAATTACGTAAGGATCATTTTCAAAATTTTCGAGTCTCACCTTGTAAGGGTTCGTAAGATTTTCTATTTTTTTTAACTTATAATAAGACATCGATTATTTTTTCTGTTTGTTGGATATTGTTTTAAGATCGACTGCGAAAGAAGGTTTGATATTTAATTTTTCTTAAGGGAAAATCACACAGCAGTAAAAACTATTTTAAGAAATAAATAAATAAATTTATTTACACGAGCCTAAAATAAAAAGAGTGATTTCAATTTTTAATTTTCTATGACAATTTATAATTGATGTTAAATATCAAAAAGTTGTTTTAATAGTACAAATTGATTTCTTTAAGATATTATAAAACAAACATATAAGAAAGATCACTCTCACGTAAGGAACGCTTTTGATTGCCACAGAACAGGATCATATTATGAAAATATAAAATTTTAAAATCGGTACAATGATACAATATGAGATGCAACAAAGCGTGAATAACCCTTATCATAAGACCAATAACATTTATTGTTAATTATTTCTAAAACACTTTATTTAGTTTTATATCATCTTTTCGTTGTTAGATGCCTCCAAACTTTAAGGTTGGTGTTGTTTTAATTTAATATGATGGATATTCACAATTTGTTGAATATCTATTGCCAAGCAATTAAATCGTTGCATCGAGTGCAATAACCTGCAATTAATATCTTTATGAATATTTTGCAAATTTGTGATTTGAAGTCTTGCGGATTGTGCTTCTGAACTTTTCGATCATGGTATTGCCCAATTTTTCTTTATTATAATGCTATAAAGTAAGAGCAAAATTGCATTAAATAACAAATCTATTTAAAAAAATATATGTATTCAGGTCAATCAGTCAACATATTAGGTCACTATTTTTTCGTACGAATCTTACAAATATATTTAATAGTGGTATGATGCAAATGGTGAGGAATATGCAGTCTTAACAATCGTTGAAGAAGCCAGTTGAGCTGCGTGAGCATTGTGGTAGGCGGCTGGCGAAGAAGCATACGAAACAATCGGAGCAGATTTGATTAAGGCTGGAGAAGCTGATCGAATGATGCCAGGGGCAGCATATCCATTATAACTGTTATATCCAGCATAACCAGCAGTTGCTAGGGATGGAGCAGATGCAATAGCAAGTGGAGCGCTGCGAATTAGAGCTGGAGCAAGGCCGTGCGATAAAATGGGTGATGATTGAATTAAAGCTTGGGCCGGAGCAGGGTATGATGCAAGAGGAGATGCTGAAAGTGCAAGTGGAGCACTTTTAACTATAGCTGGAGCAATAGCCGCAGTTTTCAGACCCAATGGCTCCCGACGGACAAGAGCATTAAATCCATTGGCAGCATCCGCACTATAGTCAACGATTCGCTTGTATCCATCGGCGTCTATCAAAGAGTACTGTCCCTGGACCACATCTCCATCCCGGGCTTCAACCTGGTTCTTTGAGTCACCTGTGAGAGCATCTTGAACTTCATAAGCAAAATTGTACTGTGGGTGCGGGTCGTATTCGTCAAAGTGTCGCGCTAAAACAGGTTGAGCCACTGCAAGCGGACTGGCAGCCGGCAAGATGCCAGCGCGGGCGACTCCGACAACGGCTAAGAAAGACACAATCTGCAGGTGGAAAGATAATATTAATATATTTGCAATAACATCGAGGGTTTATCGAATTATATACCTTGAACATTTTGTTGGTTTTTTCGTTAATAATCAAAGAGGTCTTCAATTGTACTGACTAGACCCTGTCGAGGTTTAGCTTTTATACAAATTTAAAATCCCTTCTTTCCAAGTAAAAGTTTTATTATATTTATTTCATTGGCTTAACACCGAATTTATATATTTATGAAATTTTTTAGTTCTTTAATATTTCAAAACTTGTGCGAAGACAAAAATTGACTTTTAAAGTTTTTTCATCGGTTATTTTTACTTTAGCTCCAATTTCAGCTCCTTTAAGGAGGTCACATAGAACATCTACATCTATTTTATCAAACGTGCTATAGATTTTCAAACTGTTATTGATGAGCCGATTATAAAGTCATAGAGTTATACCATGAATAGTTGATTGTTTGAATCGTTAAAATTGAATTTGATTGTTAAATCGTTAAAATGTTCACTCTTTTAGCTTAAAAAAAATATCTAATGGCCGAGTTCTTTTAAAAATACGACTATTAGTTTTCCGTAAGTTATTTTAATGAAATGAATGAAACTCTGAAAAGTTAAAAATAAAAAGAAACTATAAATAAAATAAGTAATCTATAAAAAGTCCTTATAAAACCTATGTTCGAGGAAAAATTTCCATCAGTCTTGTATTCTGTCTGTACGCAAAAACCATCGATATTAGGAAGAAAAAAATACTTTTTTTTGGAAAATTTTGTAATCTAAAATACTGCTTTAGTCGTTAAATCATTTGAAAACGAAATATTTACAAATTATCTAAATATTCTATTCAGTCTATAAAACACTGTTTGTAAGCACATGAATTTTGAATTTAAAAGTATTGGACTATTAGATATCAATATAAAAAGAACTCTCATAAACGGTGGAACATGTTTCGATGATTTGTTTTTTAATTTATGTTTATTTAAAATACAATATTTTATCGGTTTTTTGTAAAACAAGACCCTGTAGAGATAATTAACGCTAAAATAAATTTAAATTGAAAATAATCATTATTGGATTAAATTATACTTTCTTATAAAAAGATGTGCTGCAAATTTTATATCTCTAAATATTAAATGTTATCGTGTGTATAAAATATGTAAACATAATTCATAGTTTTACTTAAAAATTTCATAATGGGCCAATTTTTTGTATTTAGTTTAATTTAGCATAATCTTAGAAAATTTGATTCATTACACAGCACAACAAAATCAAACTTTTTTTTTGTTGCATAAAGTATTTTAATGTTTGTTTACTAATTCGAGGGCACTGATTTCGAATCTACCCTCGGTTTTATTGTATCAACTCCCGTTTTCGAGAAACATAGAGTTAAAAAGTGCAAAAGATCGTATTTCGGCCATTTTTGAATTAACATTAAAAAAATAATGGGTTTTCATAGAATGTCATTATATGACTTAAGGGGACGTGACACACCCAATTTTTTTATTTTTGATGTTTGGAAAAATTGGAAAATTGAAGGGAAAAACAGCAGATACATTAATCAAACTTTGCATATTAATTAAAAAGGGTTAAAGTAATACAACAAAATTTTTTTTTAATTTTTTGAATTCGTTTTTTTCTTTGTACAATTTTTTTTGTAAAGAACCACAAAAACTGACTGCGGACACGATTGGGAGCGAATGGAACGTCTGAAAAAAAAAAAAAAATATGAGGTTAATTGTTATCAAAATCCCCAGGGATTGAACCTAAATGGAACACTTTTCACGAAAAAATTACAAAATGGCGGCATTTTTCCGGGACAAAAAAAAGTGAATTTTTGAAAAAATGCCGCCATTTTGTAGTTTTTTCGTGAAAAATGTTCCATTTAGGTTCAATCCCTGGGGATTTTGATAACAATTAACCTCATATTTTTTTTTTTTTTTTTAGACGTTCCATTCGCTCCCAATCGTGTCCGCAGTCAATTTTTGTGGTTTTTTACAAAAAAGTGTACAAAGAAAAAAACGAATGCAAAAAATTAAAAAAAATTTTTTTTGCATTATTTTAATCCTTTTTAATAAACATGCAAAGTTTGATTAATGTATCTACTGTTCTTCCCTTCAATTTTCCATTTTTTCCAAACATCAAAAATAAAAAATTGGGTGTGTCACGTCCCCTTAAATTAAAGCCTGAATTCTAATCTATGGATACAAAAATGCACTAATCTTTAGACTTTACTTAATATCTTGGGGGACACATTTTTTGTAAAGATTAGCCAGGTGAAGTCTTCATTGCCTATCTATTGTATGAAATAATCAGTACATAGAAAAAATTACTTTCAACGGATTGTTTTGGAAAAATTTAAAAACGATTCATATTTTTATATTACAATTTAAGGTTCAACACTTTATTTCAGCTACGGTATAAGCTCCTATCACGATCCGTTATTTTTTAATGATTTTTCAAAATTTGCACTCTATTTTTCTCGAAAACGAGAGCTAATTGAACATTTTCGTTTGCGAATTCGTAATCTGCGGAAAAAACCCTATACAAATGAAGCCAAAAAAAGAGTTACTGCGACATTTTTTACCCGACTGTGCGACAGCAAAGACAGGGTTATGTGTTTCATCTGGGTATGTTCATATGTGGTATTCTTTATACCCTCGAAGTATTCAAACGGCCGGATGGATTTGAATCAATGAGGTGTCTATCGATTCGTCTAAGTCTTGCGGTAGTTATAGGCTAGGTTTTGTTTTTATAAAACCAAAATTGTATTTACAAAATGGAGGTGGAAACGACAAAATTGCGTACCATATTCAGTGGCATATCACTGAATAGGTCTTTCAAAATCAAGATGACGTTTCTTAGACAATTTTACAGCCATAAGCTCCTTAATGATGGAACTAGAGCTCAACAAATGATAATTTCTTTTCAAAATAATTATCCGTGGCTGGACAGATTTCTATATAAGATTAGCTTCGGCAATAAGCCGGTGTATACAAATTGTGAAAAAACAGGTTAAGTGCAAATTTTGTTTTTTTAAAAATCAGCTTTTATTAAAATTCACTAAATTGAAGAAAATAACCATAGAAGTCCATACTATTATTTTATGTTTTTAAGCCCCAAACCAAGAAAAGGACTACATGGGTGTACATCAACAAAAGTAAGTTGAATAAACAAATCACACAAATCGAATCATTCTGTTAGTATTTTTATACAATTTCAGCGTTGTCGCAAAATTATCGTACCAATTTAATTAATTAGAAATAAAATCATTTCAAATTATAATACAAATCTCGTGAGCTTTTAAGTTGTATAAAAACATTAACATTATGATTAAATATGTGTGATTTGTTTAATTAATTATCTCCATCCACACTTAGTTAGACCTTTTGTTGGTTTGGAGCTTAACACGTTCCCTGCCACGTGTACCGTTGTCGGTACACGCTGAACCTCATTTGTACGCCAAGCTGAATTTTTGAATTTAAAATGTTTCCGTCTAAAATTTAATTTGTGGTAAAACTGTTTCATGTGACGTAATGATGTTTACAGTAATTTTTGAGTATATCTATCTGTGTATCTATAATTATGAAAATAATATACGTTCTCTCAAAAACTAGAAAAATATATGTATTTATAGAAAATTATTAAAGTGGTTACCGTGCGCCGAAAATGGTACACGTGGCCTAGAAATGACACCTTCTCATAAACAGCATGGCAGGGAACGTGTTAATTACAATTAAAATAATGATTAGATAATATGGGGCAAGATAGGTTGTAATTGACAACTTTGCCGAAATGAAAGTTCAAACAAAACTATTTTAATTTTTGATCATGCTTTTCTCTTATGGATGACTGTAAAAATAAAATGGAAAACCATTCAAGTGCGAATTAGGCTCACACGCAGAGGGTTTTGTAGCATATTTTCTAGAATTTCTAGAAATTTATAAGACCTAAGACTTTCGTTGTAATTTTCCTGTTAACTTAAAGTAAAACATTTTTTTTTTTTTTTAATTTTAAGTCCAGTAGTTTTGGAAAAAAAGGAGAGGGGAAGCGATGGTAGCTCTTAATTTTGCATATTTTTCGGAATATCTTTTTAAATATGGTATTTAAAATTATGAAAAAAATATTTTCGCCTTCCACATAAAAGCCCTATTAAGTATGGATGATAAATATATTACTATGCAAAATTGCAAGTTTCTATTTCGCACGTTTTCTGAGAAAATCGGCTGTGACAGACGGACAGACAGACACGCGAGTAATCTTGTATTCCGTTTATTTTCCTTTGGATGTACGAAACGCTAAAAAGTAGTCTGAATTGCACCAATGGTGAGTGAAATGACGTTCTAATAGACACTATGATATGAGTATCTACATCTAAAATAACGACAAGCCTAATTTTTCGAGGGTCCTACTATAAAAATTTTCGAGGGACCCCACATCGTGTTTTGATATAAAAATTCAACTAAATACAGTTTAGTGTAAGTTAATTTTGAATCTAATTGTAATTGCCTGTTTTAAATGCTCTAGCACTTAGATTAAAAAATGTTCAAAATTGGAGTATGTAAATTCTTTTGGCATCTGAGCGCTCATTTAATGTTCTCAATTTTCTAAAGATAGTTTGAACTTTTATCGCTTTTAAAAAAAAAAATGTTTTTCTGAATTTGTGTCGGTATCCTGACATTTTCGGCAAAACCTAATTATATTTATATTTGCGTTAAAAATTAAGTAATACCTTTTTTCCTCATCGATGGACCAAAAATATTCATTTTACTTTTACTTGAAAAAAGTAGTGACGAAGTTTTAAAATTTGTATAAAAGCTGAAACTTTACAATCCAAAGTCAGTTCAATTGCGTACTTCTGCGACAAGCCTTAAGAAAAAATTCATTTAAAGATGTTCAAGGTAAACTTTTATCGTCACGCTCACTTCGATTTAAAATATTTTATAAATTGTTTCTTTCCCCGCAGTTTATTACTTTCTTTGCAATCTTGTCTGTTGCCTACGCAGGCGTTTTAGAAGCACTATCCGGACCAGTTTTTGCTAAGCACGTCGAAGAATACGATCCGCACCCACAGTATAATTTTGCATACGAGGTTCAGGATGCTCTCACAGGTGACTCAAAGAGCCAGGTGGAGTCCCGTGACGGTGATCTGGTCCAGGGACAATACTGGCTAATTGATGCTGACGGGTTTAAGAGGATCGTGGACTACACTTCGGACTCGGTTAATGGATTTAATGCCGTAGTTCGGCGGGAGCCCATCGGTGCTGCTGGACACCTTGCAGCTCCAGCTATCGTTAGAAGTGCCCCAACTGCGGTCGCAGCATCTCCTTTAACATATTCGTCTCCAGCTTCAATCGCCTCTTATGCTTCTGCTCCAGCTTACGTTCACAGCAGCGCCCCCGTTGCAACTTCTTATGATGCTCCTGCGGTATATGCTCAATCTGCTTATGCTCAACCAGCTGCATATGGTCAAGCTGTTTACTCTGCTCCCGCTGTGTATGCGTCTCATCGTCTTATCAATGCTGGAGCTCCTACAGCCGTTTTCGATTCTTCAGTCGGATCTTATGCTGCCTCTGGTCCTTCTATTTACACTAAGTTTCATGCTTCGCCCTTGGCTTCTTCAGGTATCTTAAAGACTACCTATGCGCATTAATGCAACTCTGAAAAGTTGCTATTATCAGCGCGATTTTTTGTACATATCAACTGAATAATTTCCGAATAAATTGTTTTTTTCCTTTTTTTAAATTGTGGTCATTTTTCCATGTGAAATATTATTTTTTAAAAATGGGTTGAAGTTTTGACTAAATGTTGTACCTGGAGTGTCTTAGGGGTGGGTACTCCGAAGAGTGATAAATCAAAATTAATTATTTTAAAATGTTTTCATTTGTTGGTAAGAAAGAAATGAACTAAAAATAATAGTAGATTTTTGGCAATTTCGCCCAGTTTTAGATTTTTCAAAAAGTGCTCAAAATGTTGCTTATAATGATCTTATAAAGCATGTCATGTTTCATTGTGGGGCTAGTAATAGTCTAGAAAAAAAAAAATCAATCAATAGTCTAGAAGCTAGCCCTCTTAGAGCGCGCATGGTATAGTTAAGTCGGTTGGGAATTAACTTAAAAACTAACTTTCATGCTTTTTAGTAAAAAGTTATTAATGATATCAAAACACAATACTTATGGAATGGAAATAATTTCTATTTGTTGTTATCAAAGCAAAATTTATCTAAAAAATTTATTTTTTAATATAAAGAGCTTTTTCATTTCATTAAAATATATAGATATTAGGGTGCTTTTTTTTCGCGACTATTTTTTTTTTTCAGTCCCACCTCGAAATTTTGTGTGTGTCACTAACCCCAATTTTTCCGTAAAATTCTCGCTTTTTACCCCTATCTCGTAAACAACAAGAGGTACAGAAAAAGTGAATATGACAAAATTTTAGGAAATTCAATTTTTTACAAAAAAGTTGTGAACACCAAATCGCTAACATCGATATTTCTTGAGATATTGGGCTTTGAAGTTGAGGTAATGTGGAATTTTCATTGATTATTGAGCTAAATTGTAGAAACACTACCTCAATTTCAAAGCCCAATATCTCAAGAAATATCGATGTTAGCGATTTTGTGTTCAGAACTTTTTTATAGGAAATTGAATTTCCTACAAGTTTGCCATATTCACTTTTTCTGTACCTCTTGTTGTTTACGAGCTAGGGGTAAAAAGCGAGAATTTCATGGAAATATTGGGGTTAGTGATCCGTACTACCTCGCTGGTGGGAGTTGGGGTTACACCGCAATGGACACTTTTGTAAAGCATTCAATTCTGAAGAAACCCGACCATTGACCAAGATTATACCATGCCTCTGAGCTGTAGAGTTTTGAAGAAAAATAACACAAGTCGACACGATTTTTGATTCTGATTAATATGCAGTCATTCCTCATTGCTTTCGTCTCACAATTGAAGAAAATCAACATGATTTTTAAAAAAATTTGCTTTTGTGCCCAGGACAGCAAATTTAAAATGACCAATCATTAAAATTGTTGTGTTTTCATGTCCTTGTAATTCTGTTGGGGGCGGACATTTTTTAAATTTTCGGTTGCTATATTAGATCCTCCATCTTTAATATATATTTTGGTAACAGATTAAGTTTTAGCGACCCTAAGACCTCTTTGATTCATTTTGATAAGAAACCCCATAAAATTTCAAATGTTCGGACGCCATATTTAATTCACCACTTTGGAACCCAATACAAAAATGTACCTATACTGTTTTCTCTAGTATAACGTACTTTTTGGCAAAAAATTAGAAATATCGCACAACGCATTTAGTTGTAATTGAGGTTCAAACTATCCCAACGAATGACAATTTTTCCTTCACAAAAGCAAAGTTTTAACAAAATTATGACACTTTTGCCTTCCTTTTGGACACAAGGAATAAGAAAATAGCATTCATAACTCAGACTCAAAAAAAAAGTTTAATTTTGTTGACTTGTGTAATCAAAGTTTACATGAATTTTATATGGGAAATCTTTATACGCATTGGTTTAGTACTTAATATTAATATTAAGGGCTCCAATTTTCAGTGAATTTTTGTTTAGGCATTTGCCACAAAATTTCGAGGTGAGACTGAAAAAAAAAAAAATAGTCGCGAAAAAAAAAGCACCCTAATAGATATATTTTGCTAGTATAACAATAAATAAAAACTATATACTTTAATGAAATGAAACTATTGATAATTTTTTTCAATATAGCTTGTGTCGGATTACAGAAAACTAGGATTTAACACGTTCAACACGGCGTGTACCACCGGTGGCTCACATCACATCACATGTTTTTTTTTATTGAAAAATTGAAGAGCTTATTTGTACAGGTAGGCTATAATAGACTTAATGTATTTACATATTTATTTGTTTTTATGGATTTTATTTAAAAACATTTTGTGCAAGGCTTCGCCAGATAAAGCAAAATACGATTTGTATTGCCGCTCGATGAAGTGAAGTACAAAAACCTGCGCCGGGTTAAAGGTGTTAAATGAAAGGATTTTTTTTTCTCGTAGCTTAAAACTCGAAACCCTATATAAATACAATTTGTTTATTGCGTAATACAATTTGTTAATTGCTATTAAATTAATTAAACCAGCTTAAAAAATTCTGTATACCTTTGAAAAAGGCATACAATAGAGGTATTTGAAGAATGAGCCATTTTGATGAATGTTTCGTGTCCCAGGCTTTAGTATGGTTGTAATATAAATATATATTTTTTTAATCCTAGGTTTTCTCAAATATAGGTTGTATAAACAAAGAAGTTTTCTTTAATATAACTTCAACATTCTTAATGTTGTACACTCTAATATATGAATATTGAAAAATTGTATAAGAGTTTTTGATAAGATATCAAATACTTACATTTTACATGTATTAGTAAAGAAAAATGCCACTCATTTAGGAAAAAAAGATTATTACAATTAGTATAAATAAAGAAGGGAAACAAAACGGCTTAAGATTTAAGGCTGAGCGAATCGCCCATTTCTTAAGTATGACCCACTGAAAAGTAGTCTCTTTAATTATTTTGAGAAGATAAGCTTCTCTTAAATAAAATGTGTAGGTTGAACGAAAGCCTTAAAGATCATTTTTGATACACTTTACAAAATCAAAGTCATTTTTATAATGCATTGCTTAATAATTATTTATTTCATTATTTATAAAATTGAGGTCATTCATCACATTTTTTATGTTCAGGTTCTTTTCCTATTATTTTATAGCAACTTTATTCCCGATGACAATCCCCAGGGAGGTATTCCATAGTTAAGTTGACTGGCAGATAGTCCAAGCGGCGAAGATATCAGTCCCAAAGAACCTAGGTTGGATTTCAGTCCTGTTTGGATTAGTTGAGGACTTCTGATTATTGAGGAAGAGCTTATAGCCGATCCGGATTTGATTAGACCTGGTCCACTTGACAGACTCAAAGGAACACCTCCAAGAGCATAAGGTGAGGCTGCTAGGGCTCCGCTTTGAATAATTCCAGTTGTTCCAAGGAGTTGTGGACTCCTCAGGTTCAGAATCGAAGAAGAACCAATTCCCAAGGGAGAGATGGGAAGAGAAAGTGGTGACTTAATAAGGCCTTGTCCTGCAATGCCCAAAGAACCTCCGTTCAGTCCAATCGAAGCGGAATTTATCAAAGCTGGTCCTGAAGCAATCGTCTTAATTGCAGGTGCATTCAAAGGCTCTCTGCTTACAACCGCATTGAATCCATTTAAGGAATCTGCAGAGTAGTCCACGGTCCTTTTCGAGCCATCAGGTTCAATTAGGGAATATTGTCCTTTTACAACGTCGCCATCACGGGACTCTATTTGACTCTTTGAATCCCCTGTTAATCCGTCCTGAACCGAATAAGAAAATGTGTACTGTGGGTTCAGGTCAATGGGTTCTATATTTTTCGTTAGTCCAATGGGCCCTACTGATGAAATAAGCCCAGCTTTACTGATGGCAATAGCACTAACAAGTACAATTAGCTGAAAAATCGGTTTTAGTTATTAGCAATAAATGGTGTTCGATTTGTTTGCATGAGTGCACAAGAATACCTACCTTTTGGAACATTGTGAAGGCTTTTCCGGCTCTATATTCGCTGAAATGTTATCTCGAACTGACTTCCATTTAACGCGCTACAGTTTTTATATGAAAATCAGTTATGCAAAGAGTTTGGCCATCGTCTTTTAGAGAGCCAGAAGAAAGAGTGCATGTAATAATTTAGTTGTAGTACAGGTCTTTTTGGCTGATGCAAGAAGAAACTTAAGTTACAAAAAATTTTAAGTTGTTAGTGTAAATCTATAAATACTTAGATTCCCAATTCTTACAACGGAAGACCTCCACTGCTTTCAAATTGATTTATTTATATTATTTATTGTAATTATTATTTTGGAATTTTTAATTATTTCAGGCATACTTTATTTTTATTTTTGTATTATATCATTGCAGTTAAAAAAGGATAACGTAATTAAGTGGTATATTGCGAGTGAAAAGTTAAAGTAGATAACAATTTAAATTTAGCAAGTCGACTGAAAACCACACTAGCAATAGCATTCTAAGACTGCATTTAAGGGGTTATTCTACTGTCTAGGGGCGAAAATCAGTTGTTGATTTAAAATTGTTATTGGAAAAAAATTACAAAAGCAATCGACTTCAAATTTTACATGCTTTTTTGCTAAGATATAAAGTTAACATTTATTGAGTAAAAAAAATTAAAAAAAAAAAAAAATGCCGGCCACAATGTCTAGATCATGCAGCGGCTGTTTGTGGCGAACGTAAAATGTGCGTCACAGTATCCAGGTCTTCCCAGTGATCTAAAACAAATATACTAAAAGATATACATTCGTTTTGATAAAAATCTACTGCACGCACCTACAATTTGACATAAATATTGACACTGCGCAATTTCACAAACTTTCGAACTTAGTCCGCTCGATTTTGGTCTTATTTTTAATTGCAAGTAAAGTTCCCAAATTCGCAAAATTGAATATTGGTTGATTAGTTTTTTCTCAATGCTGTGCCGCGCACGGAAAAAACTTGTTCTGAGAAAAATGCGTTTAAAGTTTTGATATCAAATATAATGAAAATTACTATAGTAATATTGTTTTATTCTGATGTGTACAGATTGAAAATCGAATATATGTGTCACTACATGTATTATGAGTAATTACTTTTAAGAGAGCAAATGTTCAAAACTGCTTACGTATACAAAGCCTTCGAAATAGAGCGGGAACGCCCGGTGTGCGCGCTCCGAAAAATACCTATAGAAAGAAAACGAAAGCAGATATCGATCTAATATTTTAAATGGTTATTCTTCAAGCTCATATCTAACGAAATATGTAAAAAGAAATCGAAAAAAATGTCTTCAGACAGTAGAATAACCCCTTAAAATAAGTAATCATTTAATGAAGCAATTAAACAAACTGCAATAAGAATCAAATCGATCGGATGATTTGCCTTCGAGTTATAACTGCAGCAAATTTGAAAAATGTAGTTTCTAGAAAAACGCTTTTAAAGTTCAATTCATACATTTCTCAATACCTCGATACGAAGAGCGGCTGCTCTTCTGATCACTGTAACTCAAAAACTATTTGAGATATTCACTTGAAATTTCACACTAGTGTTGCCTCATATTTAAAGACCATCTTATTTTTTTAAACAGAATCTGAATCAGATTCCCATTAAGAAAAAAATACTTGTAGACCTAGTTTACTAGTATGGAAGAATTATTTCTAAATCGTAAAAAGGCTGGATTTTTCTCGGCTTTTCTGCATTTGTTTATTTAATTAGTTCAAACCACGTTACTTAACGCAAAAAAACTAGCTCTATAGATCGAATTTAGGAAATCAAATTTTTACCTTCAGTAGGCCAGAAAAAAGTTGGATTTATCTTAGGTTTTTTGCATTTGTCTATTTATTTAGCATAAACCACATCACTTAACGCATAAAAACCGGCTCTACAGACCGTATTTAAGAAAATTATTTTTTTACTTTCAATAGGCCGTACTTGCAGAACTGAAAAAATTTAAAATAAAAGAAAAAGTTTAAAAAACTGTAATCAGACTACAGAAAAAAATAAATATAATTAAGGGAAAAAAAAAGTCTTTAAAAAAACTATAAAATAAGAAACAAGTTCCTTCTGGCAGTTTCGCATTAATAACGTTATAATTCAACTCAAATGCCGTGGTCGTGCGTTGGCAATTACAAAAAGCAAACATTTAATTTTGATAGACAAAGAAAACCAATGGAGATGCCGTTAATTAAGGATAAAAAATACGCACGACCACGGCATTTGAATTGAATTATAACGTTATTAATGTGAAACTGCCAGAAGGAACTTGTTTCTTATTTTTTTGTTTATTTTATTTTATTTATGTATCCCTAGTCGGGTTAAAGGTTTTGGAACTTTTTTTCCATTAATTATATTTATTTTTTTCCGTGGTCGGGTTACAGTTTTTTAGAATTTTTCTTTTATTTTAAATATATCCGTGTTTTAATATTGTACTATATTTATATTTTTGAACTCAAAATTTTCTCCTCTTTCATTTGACATCCCACTCGATACGATAGCAAAAAACAAAAAAATCAGAAACCCCGATTTTTGGATGTAACATCCGCTATACTAATTTTGTTCCTATAAAATGTAACCTATGTAACCCAGACCATAATAACGAATCGATTGATACCTCAGTCATCAATTTACTCCTCTTTCATTTGTCATCACACTCGATACGACAGCAAAAAAAATTTTTTTGGATGTAACAGCTGCCATATTAATTTTGTTCGTATAAAATGTATTCTATGTCACCCGCGCCATAATAACAAATCGATTGACACCTCATTCATCAAAATCGGCTCAATAATTTAGGCGCTACGGTGGAACATACGTACATAGACTGCTAAAATCATAACCTTGGCTTTGCCGTAGTCGGGTATAAATTGTTAAAGATCATGTAAAACACTGGAACCCGAGATATTTTTTGCATTTGTCTATTTATTTAGCTCAAACTACGTTCCGCACAAAAACTCTCTACTCTATTGGCCGAATTTAAAAAAATCATTTTTTTACCTTTAGTAGGCTGCAGAAAAATTGTTAAATATTGTAGGATAGTTGGATTTATCTCGGGTTTTATGAATTTGTCTAATTATTTAACACTAGAACTACCAAGACCGGTCAAATTGACCGGTACTCAATTTCTTGCTTGAATTAATCATATTTTTTGAAAATATCTCTTAAGAGTAATACCAAATCTTATTACGGTTCAAAATTACGACATATCGCGAACCTATTTTCATTTATAATTATTAATTTAAATGTGAAAGCATATTACTTTAAAGGTGCCAAAAATTATCAAAATTACAGTCTTGAGCGCCGGTAGTTCTAGTGTTAACTTAAACCATTTTACAAACAACTAGGTCTATAGGCCGAATTTAAGAAAATCACTTTTTTTATCTTAATTAGTAGTAGAATTAAAAATTTGTGAATAATTTATTTATTTATTGACCACGCCTACAAACTACTGTTCCACAGGCTCGCATTAATAAAATTACTTAAACTACATAATAAAAGAAAGAGCAAAATAAAAATAAAAAAATAAAAAATATTAAAAATAAAACAATTAGCATGCACTAACAATATATCATTTAACGTAGCGAGTGCCAACACAAGAATACAATTTTATATTTTGGTTAACAATTGCTAGCATTAAAGGCAAATAACAAATTATGAAAAAGTTGAGAACTCAAGAAATGACTATGCGAAGTAATAGAACAGTCTCACCGATTCACGAAAGGCAACTCTGTTCATGGATAAATCCGCCGCATTATAAACTTCATTAAAAAATCTAGAACCTTGAGCAATCGGCTCATTGCTACCATAAGTAGTTCTGTGCATTGGGATTTTCATAAAAATACCTCTAGTCCTTAAAAAGGTTCCGGGGCCTTTATATTTTGTATAGTAAGAAGGTCGGGAGACATAATGCGATAAGATATCTCTTATAAATAAAACCGCCGCGATTTTCCTTCTAGATTCCAAAGTCCCAAGGCCAAGAAGAAGGCACCTAGATTTATAAGATGTAGTGGAAATTTCCCAGTTCAATTTTCTTAATACGAACCTTGTAAAAGACTTTTGTACTGACTCCACGCGCGAGGAACGAAAAACTGAATACGGAGACCACACAATTGAAGCATACTCAAGAACCGAACGAACCAAAGAGGAGTAAAGAGATTTTAAGGTGAAAACGTCCTGAGTTCCTCTTAATAAAGCCTAACATCATAAAAGCTCTTGAAATAATATAATCGATATGATGGGTATAACTCATATTGCCATGAAAGTACACACTGAGATCACGAATAATATCGGGACGATCAAGAACACAATTTTGGACCACATATTGGAAAGAAATAGGATTCTTTAACCTGTGAAAGGAAAACGCTTTGCACTTCAAAGGGTTTAATTCAAGCCCATTGGCATTACACCAAAGCTCGAAATTATCAATCTCCTCCTGTAACCTATAACAATCAGCTAAATCATGAATAGTAGTAAAATTTTTTATATCGTCAACAAAGAGCAAACACTGGTCAAAAGAAAAACATAAGTAGGCATCATTGACGAATATTATAAAAAGAAGAGGACCTAAATGGCTTCCCCATGGAACTCCTGAGAGAACATCAAACATTCTTGATTGCGCAGAGTCAATTAAAACAGCCTGTTTGCGATTAGTGAGATATGAATCAATTCATTGAAGAAAAGATGAGTGGAAACCAAAAACTTTCAGTTTTTCGTGAAGAAGTGTTAGACTAACCCGATCGAAAGCCTTTACAAAATCGGTAAATACAACATCTAATTGTGAACCCTGTTCAATGGAATTAATAGCAATACTTTTGAAAAATTCGAAATTATTCAAAGTAGATTTCCCGTTCATAAACCCTTCCTGTTGCTGACAAATAGCTTTTTTAAACATAAATTGAAGTTTATCTTTAACTAAACTCTCAAAAAATTTAGGTAAACGCGTCAGTTTAGCGATCCCTCTGTAATTACAAACCTCACTACGAGGACCAGCTTTGCGAAGAGGTTTAATAAAAGAAAACTTCCAAGAGTCCAAGTTCAACGAAAGATTAAACAAAAGGGATAACGCGTCACACAATTTTTAATAAGCATATTAGGTATTAAATCAGACCCTTAAAACTTGTCACTATTCAGATTACAGGCAGCGTTATAAATAAATTGATCATTTACTCGCAAGGATTTCTTATTATTTCTTATTATCTGTGCAACCTTGGCTTATTATTTTCTTTAATTCTGTTGTGTGTCTTGCAGTTTTTTTTTTGAACTTTTCTAACTTGAAGGGTCTAACATTTATAGTGTCATTGATATCAGAGGATCTTATCTCAGGATTTCCTATTTTAATGTAATTCCTTGAAAGATAATCAGCCCTACGCAATTCCCCGGCATATCTTCAAGCTGCTTATTATATTCCCTAATTCTGCAATCCTATTTTAATTTATGAAAAAAAAAAAAAAAATTCTTTACAACAACAAAAGTCTAATTAACATTAACCGTACTGAGCCCGGATAAATGAGTGGTTTCAAATTTAGTTTAAAATTACACACGCATTATTTTTTCTTTTCTTCATCTAACTTTGAATAAATTCTTATATATGTTACCTGATTGATCAATTTCTAAATTTTTAGTATTTTCCTTTTGCTTACATTTTTACTTAGAAAAATTCATCCACTGGCTTGTTTACCGCGACCGGTAAAAATATGTAGGGAAGTGCCAGTACGGTTAGTGTTAATACAACAATTTTTGAGTTATTTAAATTAAAATAACTACATGTAATTAATAGCTTTGTAAAATTTACTATATGAAATTTATATAATTTATAAAAATTTGAATTCCGAATTTCTGTTGGCGTTTCAGAAAATATGGTTATTTAAATAAATTGAGTTCACATTTTCCTACAGAACTATTTAATATTGAATTACTATTGCATCAGCCAGCTATTTTTCAATTGGCGGAGTCAAAAATTCTATCTAGTGCTACCAAACTTGTGTACTTTCTTGCTAGCGAGTAAGTGGCGAGGGCCACTGCGCCCAATCTTCCAGATATATAAAATGCCCGGTGATCAAAATGCAACTCAGTCCAAGTTGAAGCTTCAGCATAGTGCAGTTCAGTCAAAAGCACTCTCATTATCATGGCCCACAAAGTAAGTAACGGTCATTGAATTTAATTTAATAATATTATAGTAATTAAATATTTTATTAATTTGAGCCTTTTGCACTTTTAGATAATTATTCTGCTCAGTGTCATCGCTGCAGCCAGGGCAGGACTAATTCCCGGTGGTCAAATTATTAGTAAATCTGTTGAACCGATTGATCTAAATCCACAGTATACCTTTTCGTATTCGGTTCAGGATTCCTTAACCGGAGATTCGAAAAGCCAAGTTGAGTCCCGAGATGGAGACATTGTAAAAGGGCAGTATTGGCTGATCGAACCTGATGGCACAAAAAGAATTGTTGATTACACCTCAGATCCAGTTAATGGGTTTAATGCCGTCGTCAACAAAGAACCTTTAGCAGTCAAAACCATTGCAGCCGCTCCCACTTTATTAAAAACAGCATCCCTAGGAATTCCCACAATAGCGACTGGTCCAGGTATTATTAAAACTGCTGGAATCGGACTATCTGGACTCGGACTATCTGGACTCGGACCATCTGGACTCGGACTATCTGGACTCGGACTATCGGGACCCTTGGGAATCGCAGCAGGACACGGGCTTTTAAGATCGCCTGTTGGTCTGTCGGCTGGTCATTTGGGCATTCCAGGAACAACACTCATCAAATCAGGCCCAGCCGTTAGTTCATCGTCTATAATTAGGGGTCCCCAACTTCTGGGAACAGCTATTTCTGGCGCTCCTGGTATTATAAAGTCTCCGATTGGTCTGGGGTCACCGCTGTCATACGGGGCCCCATTGGGCTTGTCAACAGGACAACTTCTCGGTCCACATGGCTTAATTGGATGATTTAACGACTACGGAAATTTACCACAGATTTTAAGATGTTGTTGTCAGCTTTGTAAGATATTTAAATATAATTAACCTGAGCATTAATCAATTTAAATTTTATATATGTATGTGCGGGTGTATTCAGACGACGTTCACTTTTCGGACTCATTCTAAAGGTTATTAAAAAAACATAGGTCAAATTGGAATTGTTCCCACAATTTTAACCCAAACAACAAGCGATTGAAATTTTAAATGAAATAATGAATATTTCTAATCGGCTCCATTACTTAACACTTAACCGGCTGGTCTAACATATAACTCGTTTACAAGCAGAGTTGAACCTGGGTTGAACCCTAGTTTGACTAGGTAAACGCAGGTTGAGTTGAAACTGGTTTCACTCGATTCGACTCTGCTTTGTAAGCTGGGTTAAATTTAAATTTCGAAAACGGATGCCATCTAAACGCAGGTTGAGTTGACATTTCTTCATTTCCACGGTAATTCCTGTTTTGTTATTTTATTAAAATGGCTAGGAAAAATGTTTCGGAACATGAAGGAACCAAAGACATTTTATATATTAGTGAAGCCATTCTAAAAATATTTATATGTTATATATACGTTTCATATACGCAGGTCGATATATATACGGTTCATATACGCAGGTCGATAATATTCGAAATTTGTAGCTTCAGAATAATCATTGTACCAATTTTCATTAAAATCCCTCGAAATTGAGACATTCTGGACGCCATGCTGGGTCCGCCATCTTGCTTTTAGAAATTTTGATAATATGCAAAATTAGTGGTCTCAGAATAATCACTGTAATAATTTCTATTACAATCCGTTGAAATCGAGAAATTTTGGCCGCCATATTGAATATGGAAATTTTGATAATATTCGAAATTAGTGGCTACGGAATAATCATTGTACTAATTTTAATTAAAATCCGTTGAAATCGAGACACTCTGTTGCCATATTGGATCCGCCATCTTGGATTTACAACTTTTGATAATATTCGGAACTTGTATCCTCAGAATAATCATTCTACAATTTATCATTAAAATCCGTTGAAATCGAGACATTCTGGTCGCCATGTTGGATCCGCCATGTTGGATCCGCCATGTTGGATTTGGAAATTTTGCTAATATTCAAAATTAGTGGTCTCAGAATAATCATTGTACCAATTTTCATTAAAATCCGTTGAAATCGAGAAATCTTGGTCACCATATTGGGTCCACCTTTGATTTGTAAATTTTGATAACATTCAAAATCAGTGACCTCAAGATAATCGTTGTACTAATTTTCATTAAAATCCGTTGAAATCGAGAAATATGGTCGCCATTTTGGATCCGCCATCTTGGTTTTCTAAATTTTGATAATATTCAAAATCAGTGGCCTCAAAACAATCATTGTACTAATTTTCATTAAAATCCGTTGAAATCGAGAAATCTTGGTCGCCATATTGGATCCGCCATCTTGAATTTCTAAATTTGAAATCCCCATCCCGCAAAACCCCTATGTACCAATTTTCATGAAAATCGCTTCAAATTTAAAATTTTCAGCCGCCATCTTGGATCCGTCATTTTGAAACCCTACGTATTATCCGAAACCGCTAAAATTGTATTTACTCAGGACTGTTTAGTAGGTAAAATCAATTCGCCCGAGGCCGTTGCCTTATTCAATATTTCCGTCCCTGCCCGTACAGTAAGAGAGCATGACTTTCTCCATGTGCCTTACCATCGAACGAATTACGGCATGAACGAACCATTCACGTCAATGTCACGCGCCTTCAACTCTCATTCTTCATTAATTGATTTTCATTTTTCGAGAGATAAAGTTAAGGGTCAGCTTCGTTGAGGTTACTTCTTGCTGCCGTGATTTTGTTATTATGCTTGTAAGTAATCAGATTTTTTGATGAATTCGCCAATTAATAAAATAAAATAAAAAAAATTAGCCTATATGTTAAGTCGGAAATGAAAAATATCGATGCAAGCGTTTAGGCGTCATTGAGCAACAAACAAACAAACGAACTTTCATTTTTATATATATATATTACGGTGCTTTTTTTTTGTTACTATTTTTTTTTTGTTTTGTCAGCCCACCTCGAAATTTTGTGACAAATAAATAAACAAAAATTCCCTGAAAATTGGAGCCCTTAATATTAATATTAAGTACTAGACCAAGGCGTATAAAGATTTCCCATATAAAATACACGTAAACTTTGATTGTTTTTCTTCAAAACTCTACAGCTCAGAGGCACTTTATAGTATAATCTTGGTCAATGGTAGGATTTCTTCAGAATTGAATGCTCTACAAAAGTGTCCATTGCGGTGTAACCCTAACTCCCACCAGCGAGGTAGTACGGGTCATTGACCCCAATTTTTCCACGAAATTCTCGCTTTTTGTCCCTATCTCGTAAACAACAAGAGGTGCAGAAAAAGTGAATATTACAAACTTGTAGGAAATTCAATTTCCTACAAAAAAGTTCTGGAACACCAAATCGCTAACATCGATATTTCTTGAGATATTGGGCTTTGAAGTTGAGGTAGTGCGGAAGTTTCATGGATTATTGAGCTAAATTGTAGAAACACTACCTCAACTTCAAAGCCCAATATCTCAAGAAATATCGATGTTAGCAATTTGGTATTCAGAACTTTTTTGTAGGAAATTGAATTTCCCACAAGTTGTCATATTCACTTTTTCTGTACCTTTTGTTGTTTACGAGATAGGGGCAAAAAGCGAGAATTCCGTGGTAAAATTGGCCATTTCGGGGTGGGACTGAAAAAAAAAAATAGTCGCGAAAAAAAGCACCCTAATATATATATATATAGGGATGAAGAATGTAAAAAAAATGGTAAGTACTTTTATTTCTTCTTGACCGCTGTAGATGGCGTCTACTTCCAAGAGGCACTTTTTAATCGATGGGACACTGCGGACTTCCTGTAACAATTTAAGTAATAATTCAAAAGGGATTCTGTTCTATAGGCTTAATACTAGACAATAGACCTAAAGAAGTTGGTTATGTTTTTGTATACAGAGGTAGATGGACCCAAAAATGTGCCGTTTTTTTGCAGAAATATGCAAATGCAAATACAAAGAATTAAATTTTGTTCAGGTCTATCGTCTAGTTTTAAGCTTTATAAATAGAATCCCGTTTAAATTTTTACTTAGACCGTTACAGGAAGTCCGAAAAGTGTCCCACCGATTAAAAGTTGTTTTTTGGAAGACAGCTGTAGCGTCAAGAACAACTAAAAGTGATAAAAATTTTTTTTACATAGTCTCCTGATGTCCAGAAGAAATTATTTGTATAAATATAATAGTCTTTTCACAAGAAAATTTTGAACAAGTGTGTTTTTTTTTTTTAATTTTCAAAAAGAGGGTCCCCTTAATCAAAGCATATCTCTTGCTGCGATATTTTTAACTTATTAAAATATTTAGTTTTCTGTTTGCCTTCTTTTCAGTTTTTTTTTACGGCCCATGAACAATGTTTTATCAATAAAACATCAATGAAACAAGTATCATAAATTCAAGAAGTTGGATTCTATGTTCTTAACAGGAATTAAGCGTATTAACCCAATCTTGTGTCAAAGTCTTGCTATTTCTGGCGTATTTTTAAAAATTTCCTCAAAGACAGTTATGTGTATTTTGCCCACATTAAAAAATTCATTTGATGGAGCATAAAGTTTACCAAAATCTGAAATTGATGGATTATAATTTTTTGCAAATATGAATACCTATCTCTGAAGGACAAGTTAAAACTTCGTCTTTTTTGAGTACTATTTCTTCACAACTTTCACATTTTATTTTTAAAAGAACTTTAAATACTAAGTAACCTACAAAATATCTCATAGAAAGAAGCTCAATTCCAAACTTTTCAGACCCAAAAATGTCTTCTATCATACGGTCAGCATATTCAGTCTCCAATAATCTACATTTTAAACCCGATTGTTTTGACTCATTTTAGCATATAAGATAGCAAAAAATAAACAAAAATAATCAATCTTTCACAGAATAATTTCAGTATTTAATTAAAAAATAAACAGAAACTTCTTAAGCAAAAATTGTATTCAATATTTTAGAGTAAGTATAAATAAATTCAGTATGTATCTTAACGTAATAAGTAAAATATTTAAATGTTTATATAAATCAAATTGGCATCTAACATCCAACGAGCAGTTTTCTCATCGAAATCTAAAAGAGAAATAATTCCGACAAACATCAACCACTCACGCAGCGGTAACAGCCAAAGGCAAGGCACATGGGCAAAAGCTCTTGCCAAACGAAACGATGTTGTGAGCTGCTGCGAGAAATGAAATGTAGGCGACTGTAGGGTTCTGCTGGCAGAACCCTGGAAGAAAATTTTCAGCTCAGCTTGTTTGTTCCTAGTGCGAGTTCTTTATGTTATACGTTCTTTGGTACAACCCATATTGCCATGAAAGTACACACTGAGATCACGAATAATATCGGGACGATCAAGAACACAATTTTGGATCACATATTGGAAAGAAACAGGATTCTTTAACCTGTGAAAGGAAAACGCCTTGCACTTCAAAGGGTTTAATTCAAGCCCATTGGCATTACACCAAAGCTCGAATCAATATCCTCCTGTCACCTATAACAATCAGCTAAATCATGAATAGTAGCAAAATTTTTTATATCGTCAACAAAGAGCAAACACTGGTCAAAAGAAAAACATAAGTACGCATCATTGACGAATATTATAAAAAGAAGAGGACCTAAATGGCTTCCCTGTGGAACTCCTGAGAGAACATCAAACATTCTTGATTGCACAGAGTCAATTAAAACCGCCTGTTTGCAATTAGTGAGATATGAATCAATTCATCGAAGAAAAGATGAGTGGAAACCAAAAACTTTCAGTTTTTCGTGAAGAAGTGTTAGACTAACCCGATCGAAAACCTTTACAAAATCGGTAAATACAACATCTAATTGTGAACCCTGTTCAATGGAATTAATAGCAATACTTTTGAAAAATGCTAAATTAGTCAAAGTAAATTTCCCGTTCATAAACCCATGCTGTTGCTGACAAATAGCTTTTTTAATCATAAATTGAAGTTTATCTTTAAGGGGTTACATACGTACAGCAGCGCCAAAAATACGCTAAAAGTAAAATTGTTTTTAGAAGGGATAGCAATAGAAATTAAGAAAAATAACTTTTACGCATTGTTTACTAGTATGTAAACTTTATAAAAAAAAAGTATTTCTTTTTTGTTTTTTTTTAATTACAACAAAAAAATTTTTTTTTCCTCAAGCTCTATAAAAAAAAAGTGGGTCCATGGTTTACATCATTTCTGCCTGAAATGTTGATGGATTTGCAAAACGTAAAAAAATTCTTGTAAAATAAAGTTGTAGTTATAGTCAGTCGAGCCGGATTTTTGAAATTCGAAAAATTTGGCAATTTACGGCAGTTTAAAAAAAAAAAGTGCATTTTTGTCATAAATTTCACACTTTAATTATGTTTATAAAATTTTGTAATCACAATATCAAAAATCTGGCTCGACAGACTATAGAGAAAACAATTTTGAATATTTAAAAAAAAAAGCATAAAAAAATATTAATATTTGTATGAGTTATCATGTAAACCATGCCGGAAAAAGTAGTTTTGAGAAAAACGCATTTAAAGTTTCAAGTGCGTTTCGCTCGAGGTCGCGCGCAGCTAAAGCAAGAACTTTATGAATTTTTTAATTTATATTGTTAACTTATGTCTAATCTCCCATTCCAGCTTCATATTGTATGCCTTCGTTGTCAGTAAACAATTGTTGTTGTTTATGTTTTTCCGACAGGCTGAAAGGCTCCGAAAGTAACGGTCAGCTGCCTCCAACAAGGAACAGCTCCTTCACGCATCAGACTCACGTCGGGCAGTCACGTTTTCTATAATAACTTTCGATCTATGTGGAATTTCTACAATCGACTTTCACAGAAATACGCCTAAAACTATAAAGAATAATAATCTGTAAGTCGAGTTTCTGAAAATTCTGTACGTATGTAATCCCTTAACTAAACTCTCAAATAATTTCGGTAAAGGCATCAGTTTAGCGATCCCTCTGTAATTACAAACCTCATTACGAGGACCAGCTTTGTGAAGAGGTTTAATAAAAGAAAACTTCCAAGAGTCCAACTTCAACGAAAGATTAAGGGTTCATAGCGAATTAGACCCATGAAAAACAGCATATTTTTCAATAATTTTTTTAGTAGGTTTCAATTGTAAATATAAATATGGAAGGAGTTTTACTCAATAAATATAGTGTCGAAATACATGAAAAAAATTTTGTTTGTTTATTTTTCAGATTTTTTGATGATGAAACAGGCGGTTGAAAAAAAGTGAAAAAAAAGAGGGCTGCGCCTTGTTGATGGTATCTCCGAGACGGATGGTCTGAAACAAACAAATGAACAAGTTTTAGATTCAGTATGATAAGGGCTATGGCATGAATAGACAGATTTTTGATTTTTTGAAAATTGACAAAATGGCGGACATTTTTCGAAAAAATTCCAAAAATCATAATTTTTTTCCCCGTTTTTGCCCTTAAAAAAATACTTAAAATCAAAATTTCAAAAAACTGTCTATTCATGCCATAGCTATAGTTATAGAGAACATGTGGTAAAAATTTGGTGAAGATCGGTTCAGTAGGCACGGAGATTTTATCAACAAGGTGCCGAAAAACGTTGTTTCGAGAAAAACGCGATCAAAGTTTTTTTTAATAAAAAATCGTAAAAAAATCTCACCTGCGCTTAATCAGCGATGCCTGCACCATACAGTATGCCTTCTGTATGTTCATAATTAACGTTTTCATCCAAAACAGCGTTTCTGCGCATGATTCTGGCTTCCTTAGAGGCAATAGTGCTGATGCGCGTCAGCATCTCGTACGCGCTGTCTGTCACGGTCATCAGCAAATTGTATGGCGGCCGGGCCGATTTTGACGCCCATTAATATAGTTAGAGTGCCAAAAATATAGTTAGAGTGCTCCGATCTTTATAACATTTTAATATGATATTTCTATATATATATAGTTTCCAAAAATCTAATAAAAAAAAATCGATTTTTTGAAAATTACAATTCGCTATGAACCCTTAAACAAAAGGGATAACGCGTCACACAATGAACCTGCACAATTTTTAATAAGCATATTAGGTATTAAATCAGACCCGTAAAACTTGTCACTATTCAGATTAGAGGCAGCGTTATAAATAAATTGATCATTTACTCGTAAGGATTTCTTGTTTTTTCTTATTATCTGTCCAATCTTGGATTATTATTTTCTTTAATTCTGTTGTGTGTCTTGCAGTTTTTGTTTCTTTAACTTTTCTAATAGTCCGGGAGCCACCAATCCTGAAAGTACCATGATCGCGGATTTGAAAATTTTTGGTGGGAATGAAAAGTTTTCACTCAGACGAATAAGATGGGCTTGGTCGGCGTTGATTTAATTAGCCGAAAACATGTTTAATTAAATTTTGTATTATTCAATGGCCACAATGTTTTACCGTCATCGCGGATTTTGATCAATCTTAAGTTAATTTGTGCGAAATTTTATACAGATTTAGAAAATACCCGGCCGACCGACACTTTTTAGCCGGAAAGGTCCGGCATACCTATTTGAATGGTATGATAAGGGGTAAAAGTTCTCTATTATCACGGAAACATTTTTTTTTTTTTCGTTTTACGCATTTTAATGCCAGATTCGAAAATATCTTGATAAGCGGGCTTAGAAAATGCGGGAAGTCATTTGTTGGGAGTAAATGTAATTTCTCTAACTCCGGTTTCTTTCTTAGATTTTAAGTTATATGCAGATTAGTATGGAAAAAGGGATTATAGGAAAATTTTAATATAAGTTGTCAATACAATAAATTAAGGTTGATACAGAATTTTATATTTAATTCAAGATTATTTATTGATAATCATCCAAATCATTACCATCAAAATTATAATTGCTTTCCTCTTCTGGTTCTTCGCTTTCTTCCTCATTTTGTTGATTACTAAAAATTTCTTCAACTTTCAACGGTGCAGATGGGCCAATGTACCACAATGTTTCAAGTTTACTGAATTCATTCAATTGCGATCCACATTCCGTTGGTTCGTATTAATGTCTTTTGGATCCGTCAAATGCTCGAACATATTTTGATATTCTTCATTTTGTAATAGGAGGTTGTAGGCTTTAATTTTTCCTTTAAGAACTGTATAATCACAACCTGTAAAAGCATTGAAGCCCGGTAGAGCTCGACAGACTGATGAACCTAACTTTTCTGCGAGGTGTAGGGGAGAGCGGGGTTGGAAGTTCCGATTTTCAAATAACATGAAATTTTATTATAAAAATGAAAGCTTTCATTTTCAACATGTGCAAATATTGAATGGATGTTTATCGGGTTTTGTAATATTATAGTCATTTCTACTAATATTTCAATAGTTTTTTTTACAGAAGCAAATATTTGTCAACTTTCGGAGCGGAACATTCAGCCCCGCTTTGGGGCGAGTTGTTCCACCTTTGGGGCAAATTGTTCCGCTTAGATTATGACAATAAACTGTCAGAATAACATAGGTTTTCTGAAATAAAACAACCATTTCTATATATTTATGTATGTAATGTTTATTCAATGCACAAATAAACTTAAAAAATGACAAAATATTACTGGTACAGAACATTATTGGTCCAGATAAACTTTTTTAACTTTTTTAACTTTAAAAAATAACAAAACATAAATGGTGAGCTCCAGATAAACGTTTCTTTACTTAGTTAAATTATAATTGAGATCTATAAACTTATAAATCTTATCAGATTCATAACTAAACATTCATATGCGAGTTTTCGCACCTCTCCGGGCAGAAGACCGAAGTATATTGCGGAACACTTTAAAATGTAGTTCGCTAATTTTTTTTTCCTGTTCCAAGGTAAACTAACCTGGATTTATAACCTATGGTAGGAACTTTGCCATCTTTCAATTTTGTAACAAATCTATGTAACGTCACGTGGCAAATTTTAAGCTTCCTTGCCACAGTTTTAACAGGTCTTCCCTCCTTGATAACAGCATCTGCAGCTCGACGCAACAATGTGTCGGAGGCTTTACCTCTCTCTGTCTTACGTTTGTAATTTCTCATCATTAAAATAAAAAAATATGGTCTTATGAATTTTAGGTATACGATTGAAGGTAAATTGGGGTAAGTTGTTCCGGGAACAACCAGCCCCGTCAGGAAGGAACTTGTAGCCCCAAATTACGTTTATATACGAAGACTGACATACTGGCAAACTAACATAATCAATTATAAAAATACTTATCCAATAATATACCTTACCAATGTCACTACAATTTAGGAGAGTTACGTATGAATCGGTCTATAATACACAGAGATAGACCATATAGTTTAAACACGAAAAAATTTACTTACGTGATGTTTTGACAGCTACGTGCACACAGCCACTCAACCGTTGTTGACGGAATAACTAAAATGACTGCCGACGTGGCGGGTCACCTGACGCTTTAACGACGCACATCACATGTATTGCTATCTCTTTACCTTACAAAGTTATTGCTGTCGGAACAACTTACCCCGGGAACTTCCAGCCCCGCTCTCCCCTATGTCATACTGTTGATGCAAGTAGCTTTTAAATTCATTCATTCAAAAAAATTTCTTGAACGAAGTACAATGTGTATTAGTAGAAATCTTAACCATGTAATAAGAACTGGTATGCGCGATACTTCCCGCATTTTCTAAGCCCGCATATCAAGATATTTTCGAATCTGGCATTAAAATGCGTAAAACGAAAAAAAAAACAAAATGTTTCTGTGACAATTTTATCCCTTATCACACCATTCAAATAGGTATGCCGGACCTTTCCGGCTAAAAAGTATCGGTCGGCCGGGTTTTTTCTAAATCTGTATAAAATTTCGCACAAATTAACTTAAGATTGATCAAAATCCGCGATGACGGTAAAACATTGTGGCCATTGAATAATACAAAATTTAATTAAACATATTTTCGGCTAATTAAATCAACGCCGACCAAGCCCATCTTATTCGTCTGAGTGAAAACTTTTCATTCCCACCAAAAATTTTCAAATCCGCGATCATGGTACTTTCAGGATTGGTGGCTCCTCGCCTATAACTTGATGGGTCTAACATTTTTAGAGTCATTGATATCAGAGGATCTAATCTCAGGATTTCCTATTTTAATGTAATTCCTTGAAAGATAATCAGCCTTACGCAATTCCCCAGCATATCTTCAAGCTGTATATTATATTCCCTAATTTTGCAATCCTATTTTAAGTTATGAAAAAGAAAGTATTCTTTACAATAACAAAAACCTAATTAACATTAACCGTACCGAGCCCGGTCAAATGACCAGTTTCAAATTTAGTTTAAAATTACACAAGCATTATTTTTTCTTTTCTTCATCTAACTTTACATAAATTCTTATATATGTTATCTGATTAATCAATTTCTAAATTTTTGGTATTTTCCTTTTGCTTACATTTTTACTTAGAAAAATTTATCGCCTGGCTTGTTTACCGCGACCGGTAAACATATGTAGGGAAGTGCCAGTACGGTTAGTGTTAATACAACAATTTTTGAGTTATTTAAATTAAAATAACTACATATTATTTATAGCTTTGTAAAATTTACTATAGGAAATTTATATAATTCATAAAAATTTGAATTCCGAATTTCTGTTGGCGTTTCAGAAAATATTGTTATTTAAATAAATTGAGTTCACATTTTCCTACAGAACTATTTAATATTGAATTACTATTGCATCAGCCAGCTATTTTTCAATTGGCGGAGTCAAAAATTCTATCTAGTGCTACCAAACTTGTGCACTTTCTTGCTAGCGAGTAAGTGGCGAGGGCCACTGCGCCCAATCTTCCAGATATATAAAATGCCCGGTGATCAAAATGCAACTCAGTCCAAGTTGAAGCTTCAGCATAGTGCAGTTCAGTTAAAAACACTCTCATTATCATGGCCCACAAAGTAAGTAACGGTCATTGAATTTAATTTAATAATATTATAGTAATTAAATATTTTATTAATTTGAGCCTTTTGGACTTTTAGATAATTATTCTGCTCAGTGTCATCGCTGCAGCCAGGGCAGGACTAATTCCCGGTGGTCAAATTATTAGTAAATCTGTTGAACCGATTGATCTAAATCCACAGTATACCTTTTCGTATTCGGTTCAGGATTCCTTAACCGGAGATTCGAAAAGCCAAGTTGAGTCCCGAGATGGAGACATTGTAAAAGGGCAGTATTGGCTGATCGAGCCTGATGGCACAAAAAGGATTGTTGATTACACCTCAGATCCAGTTAATGGGTTTAATGCCGTCGTCAACAAAGAACCTTTAGCAGTCAAAACCATTGCAGCCGCTCCCACTTTATTAAAAACAGCATCCCTAGGAATTCCCACAATAGCGACTGGTCCAGGTATTATTAAAACTGCTGGACTCGGACTATCTGGACTCGGACTATCGGGACCCTTGGGAATCGCAGCAGGATCCGGGCTTTTAAGATCGCCTCTTGGTCTGTCGGCTGGTCATTTGGGCATTCCAGGAACAACACTCATCAAATCAGGCCCAGCCGTTAGTTCATCGTCTATAATTAGGGGTCCCCAACTTCTGGGAACAGCTATTTCTGGCGCTCCTGGTATTATAAAGTCTCCGATTGGTCTGGGGTCACCGCTGTCATACGGGGCCCCATGGGGCTTGTCAACAGGACAACTTCTCGGTCAACATGGCTTAATTGGATGATTTAACGACTATGGAAATTTACCACAGATTTTAAGATTTTGTTGTCAGCTTTGTAAGATATTTAAATATAATTAACCTGAGCATTAATCAATTTAAATTTTATATATGTATGTGCGGGTGTATTGAGGCAACGTTCGCTTTTCGGACTTATTCCAAAGGTTATTAAAAAAACAGAGGTCAAATTGGAATTGTTCCCACAATTTTAACCCAAACAACAAGCGATTGAAATTTTAAATGAAATAATGAATATTACTTAACACTTAACCGGCTGGTCTAACATATAACTCGTTTACAAGCAGAGTTGAACCTGGGTTGAACCCTAGTTGGACTAGGTAAACGCAGGTTGAGTTGAAACTGGTTTCACTCGATTCAACTCTGCTTTGTAAGCTGGGTTAAATTGAAATTTCGAAATCGGAGTTGAGTTGACAGTTCTTCATATCCACGGTAATTCCTGCTTTGTTATTTTATTAAAATGGCTAGGAAAAATGTTTCGGAAAATGAAGAAACCAAAGATATTTTATATATTAGTGAAGCCATTCTAAAAATATGTATATGTTATACATATACGTTTCATATGCGCAGGTCGATAATATTCGAAATTTGTAGCCTCAGAATAATCATTGCACCAATTTTCATTAAAATCCGTCGAAATCGAGACATTCTGAACGCCATGTTGGCCGCCATCTTGCATTTGGAAATGTTGATAATATTCAAAATTAGTGGTCACAGAATTATTACTGTACTAATTTCCATTACAATCCGTTGATATCGAGAAATTTTGTTCGCCATCTTGGATTTGGAAATTTTGATAATATTCGAAATTAGTGGCCCCCAAATAATTATTGTACTAATTTTAATTAAAATTCGATGAAATCGGGACATTTGGTTTCCATATTGGATCTGCCATTTTAGATTTAAAAATTTTAATAATATTCGAAATTAGTAGCCTCAGAACAATCATTGTACAAACTTTCATCAAAATCTACAACTACTAATTTTCATTAACATCCTTTGAAATCGAGAAATATTGGTCGCCATATTGGGTCCGCCATCTTGGATTTGTAAATTTTGATAACATTCAAAATCAGTGATCTCAAGATAATGATTGTACTAATTTTCATTAAAATCCTTTCAAACCAAGACATTTGGGATCTTGGATTTGTAAGTACTGGGATCTTGGATTTGTAAGTTTTGGTAATATTCAAGATCAGTGATTTAAAAACAATCATTGTACTAATATTCATTAAAATCCATTGAAACCGAGAAATATTGGTCAGCATATTGGATCCGCCATCTTGGAATTCTAGATTTTGATAATATTCAAAATCAGTGACCTCAAAACAATCATTGTACTAATTTTCATTAAAATCCGTTGAAATCTAGAAATTTTGGTCACCATATTGGATCCGCCATCTTGAATTTCTAAATATGGACAGCGGATTGGAAAAAATCATCTCGCAAAACCCTTAAGTACCAATTTTCATGAAAATCGCTTCAAATTTAAAATTTTTAGTCGCCATCTTTGATCCGCCATTTTGAAACTCTATGCATTATCCGAAAAGACATTAGCCTGTATGTTAAGTTGGAATATGTACTACCCTCGGACGAAAAATGAAAAATATCGATGCAAGCGTTTAGGCGTTTGAGCAACAAACAAACGAACTTTCATTTTTATATACAGGGTGTCCCAAAAATACCAGGTCAGAGTGACATGGAAGATAGGTTAGTCTTAGATCTGTCAGATAAAATATACATGCCCTTAGTAAAAGTTTCTTAGTTCTCAAGATAATGCCACTTTTATAATTTTGTTTAAAATCTCTACTTTTAGTTAGAATTTCAACCACCATTGCTAAAAATAACTTCAAGTTGTTTACTTTTTTATTTTTCAGGTATCTTGAATAGTTGTTTCATGCGTTAAAAGTAAAATTTTGCCGAAATTTAGTGTACTCTACACGTCATTTAAGATTTCCATAAATTCTAAATAGTCATTGTGGTGAAGTTAGCTTGGGAGTGGATACCAGTGAAAAATTTCGTTCATAGAAAGTTCATAGAATCAGTGCCCAGAAGATATGAGACAGTTTTAAAAAATAACGGGGGTGTTACTAAATATTAGTACTGCATATTAACACTAAATATTAATAAAAAGCTTAACTTTAAGTTTGATATAATTGAAACAATTCCTTTTGTTTTTTAAATGAAATTAGCCTTTTAATCCATAGGTATAAAGTGCGTATTAGTTTCACAAGATCTGTAATTTTTTGTCTTTTTTTTTTTTTTTTATTAAAAGAATTATATAAATGTTTTCTTTAGTGAATCTATTACTTTATATAATCAATTTGCAGAAATGATTTAGAAAAAGAATAATGTGAATTTAACTTCCTTCAGACAAATTATTAAATGTCTGGTCGATGTGCCTATTATTTTGGCCACCACTGTATATATGTATAGATTTAAGAAATAAGAACTGGAATGCTGATCCCATAAAAAATTCCTCTTCAAAATTAAAATCTTTCCATGTACCAAATATGTCTGCAATCAAATCTTGTGTTCTTCCTGTAGCTAGCTAATCGATTTAGAGACATTCAGAGATGAAGTAAAGATTCGGAATAAAATAAAAGACATTTTTCTATATCATCTTATTCTCTATTTCATTTCACTTATTTAAAGCTAATAAGTAGAAAGTACATAGTTCAGTATGTTTTTGTTGTGCTCCAGAAGTAAAGATTCGATTGAGAAAATTCAATATTTGTTAATGTGAAACAAACTGACCGTTATTAATCTATTGCGTTTAAAAAAGACATCAAGGGTTGTAAAATTATTGTTTAAAACAGAAGCACAGCAATGCAGAACATAGATACATAGTGGTAGAGAATGAAGTAGAAATGACCTCAAATAGAGAATTATACTGGAGTTGAAAATTATAATATTGTAGCAAGCTGCTCGTTGTTTGAGTAGTTACTACTTTATTCCCTTTCAAAGTTATTTAAAAATTATTACAATAGTAATAAGTCTAATTAATTTTTACCAAACAGCGCACTTTCGTTCTGGATTCATTCCACTGCCCACGGGACAACCATATGCATCCGAAAAACTCTTTAAATTAGATAAAACTCCATTAACGCGATATTTCTGTATTGAATGCGTGTCCGTATTGAATTTAGAAGGAAAAGAGCTTTCGCTTATATGGGCGCAGTGAACTTGAGCATAGCTAAGGAAAAACATCTTCTCTTTGGACTCCGGAAATCCAATTAATTCTTCGTTGTCCGCTTCAGCACTGTTTTCCTTTTCCTCAAGCCATTTCCTATAAGCTAGGAAAGCGGCCTTTATTCCAACATCATCTGCAATTACTTCCTTCAAGACACGGTCTCCATCCAGGTTGACACCATTATAAGAATAATTCCCATATTTTTCAACAAAACATTTCTCCTTTTCTTTATACATAGCTAAAGTAGCATTACTGAACCAGGAGTCGTCTTCCCCTTTCCTATATGAAATATTGTCGATGTCAATAGCATGGTTCGTTTCGTGGGCAAAGAACGAACCTATTCCAGCATAATTTATAAAGTTAGGTAAATCTTTGTGATAGAACGGTGGTTGAAACATCAAAGCCGTAATAAACATTACATTATCAACAAAATACTCAGCAAATGCGGATGTCAAAAATAGAGGCAAGCCAATAGTAATCCAAGTAGTCTTTAGCTGCAGCATGTTTCCAAAATAGTCGTCGTTTCTAATTGTGATATTTTCATATAACTCATTGACCTTTGTGGAGTTCAAAATGAGGTCCGGATAACCCTCTTGAGTGCTCAAATGTGCAAGCTTCAATTTTAAATTTATTTTACTTTGGTTGTCAATCCAATCGGCTTCATTAACGAATTGTTTGAATGAATCCTTTACTCTCGAAATCAAATCCCTTGCATCTTCTCTTGCTTTCTTGTTAAATTTCCTGTCTGCATAAACAGAACCTAAAGCTACTTCAAAATGTTTATCTGTTTCCTCTATGCACAGCTCCAAACGCGATGTCATGCTTTTCCCGCCGTCTATAAGCGCCAAAAACTTGTTTCCAAGAAAAGGCATAAGCTCACTTGAAATATGCCACCCAAGGTAGTTGAATATTGTTCTTTTTGTGGTGTTCTTAAGCAGGGCATCCAAATTCTTCAAAAAATCTCCATGGGTAATGATTCGTTCAGTTGAGTTGTAGGTGCTGTTGAATAATAGTTGTAAGTACTTCTTCCAATCTATGCTTGTGAAATTTTTTTCTAGATCTCCTAAAGTTATCACTTTAAATCCTTCACTAGAGCTAAAATAATCATCAGGGTATAGTACTATATTGGACATTTTTAATTCAAAATCCAGAATGTCCTTAAACTCGGCTTCAATTCTATCCTCAGCTCAGGTACGTTGAGTGCTTTAAGAGACTCTCTTAAGTAGGTCTTGTAGGTTGAAAATTCTGTAGATTTCTCCACGTATCTACGGTAGAATCCGTGTATCATAGTTGGATATAAAAGATATAAGCTCCTTCTGCTAGCGTTAAAAATATCTTCATCGAAGTAAAAACTCAGAAGTTGGTTCACACCCTGGGGCCCCATTTCAGCATGAAGTTTCAGCCAGTCCTTTCCAACTTCAGTCCAATTCGGATCTATGGCAGGCCAACCTCCAAGTTCTCTTAAATATTCAACTAGTGGAGTTATTCCGCGCTTCTCTATTCTGTCCATTTCTGTGCATGATTCAAAAAAATTTATTGCTTTGCGGAAAGCATCTCCAACTTTCGTCTCGTTTGCAGAGTCTTGTAAAAGTTGTTTCCACATTTCTGTTTGTCCCGATTCAAGTTTGCTGAAAGAATTTATGTCATCTTGGTCCTCTCGAAGTGGATGAAGCTTATCCCAATTTCCACACGCGTACTAATAAAAATCGTCGCATGGAGGTGCCGAACTATTCATAAAACTTTTCATTTCATCAGAATAATTCAATCGAATTCCATTTTGGGAAGAAAACTGATAAGTTGTGATAGCTCCCATACAGAAACCAAAAAGATTAGCAAGTATCACTAAGCTAGTAAGGTTGCACATTTTAACAACACTTATTTTTATTACACGCTATGACAATTTTTACAATACTACTTAGCTTTGCAGAACGAGTTCCTTCTTTTATACAATTCTTCTTTGAAAAGTTAATTGGTTTTGTTGCTATGCTATAGCTTTGCACTTGAGTAAACTGAAAATTAGACTTCACCGGAATGTTTTTAACTTAACTAAATAACATTTTGTATTAATATTGGAATATTTCATAGGATTTGTGATTTGGAAAATAAAGGCTAGTACAAAATGTATTCCAATAAAATTAGGTTTCCATTTTTCTAAAATATAAATAATTTTTTCTCTAAGTGTTTAATATATTTTTTTAAGTAATAATGAAAAAAATAACGCTTTTTTGGATAATTATAACTTTGCTACTGGCTTACACTTTTAAAAACATTAAAAGTGAAATGATAATTATAATAACATAAAAATAATGCGGAAACATTTGAAATAATGATCATAAAACTCATTCGTACCATCCGTGGCAAATAATTTCTGTATTTATGTTGTTTTAAAAATTGAATCTTAGTATTTATATCTGAACCTACATATGTCACGACACCATCTCATGTGATTCGATAAAGAAAAACATTTAGAGTTGACTTGATCGTAAAATTCAAATAGTACCTATTTTAATGCTTTAATGATAAATTCTGAAAGTGTTTAAACAATTTATGTATTGAATTTGTTTAAACAAACTTGTAACAATGATTCCACCATTCACAACAACGGCTGATGAAAAATAATTATGTCATTTGAAATGAGTATAAGTTTGCTGCAAAATTTCATTAAAATAGAAATGCGTGCATACAGTTGTCAGCCCTGATGTTATATTATCCAATATGTTGGTAACCAGGACCTTGGTTTTAGTGCTGCGATTGTAATTGCAATTGCTAACTTCAAATTACTTTGACTGTGATATTAAATTCAATCTGTGGTAACTTTGGCTGCTTTACTTGCTCTTTACCCTGTGATATATTTGATCTGTGATTCTACTGCACTGTAATTCTACGGCACTGTGTTTGTTATTACTTTTTCCATTGTGGTGTTTCATTATTTAACTTATTATTTTCGATTATTACTTAATTTAATTTATTAACTAATTTATTTCTCTATGTACATGTGTGGTAAGATATACCAGTTTAAGCTTTAGCTCATTATGTGCATGGTTTTGTGCTGTGTTTGAGTGCTCTCGACGATAACCATACCGCTTTGGATCCAGCTAGCTACATTGACGGCTTTCATTAGGTGCCCATCTGAAACCCGCCTGCGCTTATGCAATCTTCTGCATTTGTACAGTGACGACCAACATTTAGTGATCTGTGCCAGATAAGTAGAGTTACCGTCCTGACTTTTCTTCAGCGTGAGTTTGTAACTTTTTATAATAAGAAAATTCTCTGTTACATTTAAATATACAATGGCTCTATGCGGCATCTGCTGGTGAATCAATTTCCTGTGACGGTATTTGCGGGAAATCTCTTCATTTATCATGCTTTCGATGCAGCACGAAAGGGACCTCAGCAAGTATCAAAACTTGCATGGCCTGCGTCAATATCAGACCCTGCCACGTTCTGAGATTAATGAAAGATATTGTCGCATCAGTTAGCAGAGACCAGGATTCATTTACCTCCAGCATTAACTTGACTCTCAACTCTTATTTGAACAACTTTCAAGCCATTTCAGACGAGTACGCTTTCCTCTGGCGAAAAATTATCTAACGCTATCTCCGAACAAAACAAAGAAATTGATGCTTCGATATGTGATTCACATAACATTCGCTCTAAATTGATTTCAGTCTCAAATCTTGTTGAAGATCTACACTGCAGCAGACAATACCTATCTATTTCTAATCATGACTCTCTAACACCACTTGTGAGCGACGTCAAGAGAACTATCAAGCAAATTAAAATTGATTTAAGCTCCATACCGCTCCAGTTGTCTAAGAACACTGAATCTATTGGCAATCTTACATCGAGCGTAGCAGAATTAAGGAGTTCTTACTCAGTTGCATCGCTGTTAGTTTTCCGTCCGGACCCCCCTCCACCCATGAAGGAACCTACATCAGCACCTTCCGACGGGACTGTCTCTGCATTATCTTCCGCCGAGCCCTTTACTGCTGCTGCAGTCTTCCCGACTTCCGCGGCAGTTGTATCCCCCGATGCTAAGACTACGCATTTATTTGCTGCTACGAGCTGTTGCGAATACGACGTGGTTTGCTTAACCGAGACTTGGCTATGCGGTGGTATCATGGACAACGAGCTTTTTGCTCCTGGATTCCAAATTTTTCGTCGGGATCGTTACCGTGACAATATTGCGGCGCCAGTTGGGGCGGAGTAATCTGCGCTGTTAGAGCGAATGTGACGTGTTCCTTAGTAGAAACTGCTGAATGTGGTGATTTAGAGCTTCTGTGCGTCTTTATAAAGCTACCACAAAATAACATTTACATTGTTACCGTCTACGTTCCACCTAGCTCTACTTCTGACCATTATGAAAGACTTGCCTCGACAATAGATGGAATAGTAGATATGCTGGAACCTTGCGACGATATTATCATCTTCGGATATTTCAACCTGCCCTCTGTCGGCTGGGAATATTCATCTGATGCTGATGAACTGACGCCATCGTTTTCCGCCTCTCCCGTATTCATCCGGACTTTCCTGGACTCTCTCGCCGCCTGCGGCCTGATTCAATCCAATCATGTGGCGAATGGATCTGATAGGCTACTTGATCTCATTTTCTCGTCGAACTCTGATGACTTACTTGTGAGCATATGTGCGAACCCTCTCGTGCCTGAGTCTAACCATCATCCTGTGCTTCACGTTACTCTTTGCCCCAATAATATAATTGTTAACGTTGTTGACCATTGTAATTATTTTTTCAACTTTAAAAAGCCGATTTTTCGAATTCTGATAAGTCCATTTCAGAAACGAACGAACGCGACATTGACAGGGCCCTAAATTTATTTTATGACAATCTTTATTTAATTTTTACCCACTGTGTTCCAATTCGCGTTTCAAAAAATTTTAATTGAACGCAGCCTTGGTTCAATAGTACCTTAAGGGGGTAACCCACTGTTGAAAAAAAAAAATTTAGATTTTTTTCTTTTTATATATTTCGATAGATTAGCCCTTCAAGAATATGTGTGTAAGATTTCAGATCGATATCTAAATAATTGTTCTTTCTACAGCTCTCACAGTCCTCCTCCGTTCAACTACGATTTCGGAGCGGGCGCGGCCTTGTAGCCGCTCAAACAGCTGCCGCGTGTATTACCTATTATAATACTTTCTAAGTACATACACTAATACATAGTTCCTTATACTATTATAATTAGAAGGTACCCACTATCACCTGGGATTCGCTGATTAAAGGTTAGTTGACAATTTTTTTACTTATGTCACAAAATTTCTTTAAGAAAACTTTAAATGCGTTTTTCTTAAAACGCTCTTTTTCGGTGCGCGTCGTAAAATTGTGAAAAAACTATTGGGCCTATTTACTTCAACTTTTGCATACACCTTTATTAAGTACTTAACTATAGAAGTAACTTATTATTAGAGTAAAAAAACAAATTTTGTTGATTTAGGATCAACTTTTTCGTGTTAAAACATAACGAAAATCGATACATCAATGTTCGAACGTGCACTAAAACATCAGATTTTTTTTTTTTTGCTCCAGCAATAGGTTATTTCTATCCTTTATAACAAATATTGAAGGATTTTTCTTTGGTATATTTGCAGGTGCATACTTTGGCCAGGATTTTACGAGGCGCAATTAGTATTTTTTTTTGGACTGCGTGCGCGCTGCATCGTGACGGCCGCCATTTTGTTAAAATTTTTTTTTTTATAATCACAATATAAAATTTAGTACTCTGTAAAGAAGTGTGGAAAAAATCAAAAAGATATCTCTGATAGTTTTTTTTTATCGATTTTTTAAAAAAAGTTCCATTTTTTTGGCTTCAACAGTGGGTTACCCCCTTAAAACATTTAAAATACCTTAAGAGTAAAGCGTGGAAAAGGTTTGTGTCTCACGGAGCGATGATGATAACTGGAGCTATGTTGACCTTAGCGCTCAATTCAGTCTTGAGTTGAATACTTCTTATGACATTTACGTTGTTGATATGGCTTCAAAGCTTTGAAGTAGCCCACGACAGTTTTGGAGATTTATAAATTCGAAGCGTAAGTCTGACGGGTATCCTTCTACTTTGAAGCTTGGTAATTGCGAAAGTGGTGATCCCCTACAAATTGCAGAATTATTTGCCAGCTTCTTTGGCATGGCATTCTGTGATTCGAACTATGATATTAGTTTTAATGATATTACCCACTTGACGAGGCTACCACTCACTTCTCTTGAAATGAAAGACCTCGTGTTCGATGAATTGTCCATTTTATACCATCCATTTTATCACCATCTAAAAAGGTGCGGATTGTCATTGATCAGTGTCCTTTGTTATTTATTTAACTTGTCCTTGTCAAACAGCTGTTTCCTCAAGTTGTGGAGACATTCTCTCATTATTCCTTTACATAAAAAAGGCAACAAGGGTGATATATCAAATTAGAGACCTGTTGCCAATTTATGTCATCTTGCTAAGATTTTTGAGGCATTGATCAATGATGTGTTGCGCTTCTACTGCAGGTCTGTTCTTGGCTCCTTTCAGCATGGGTTCACCAAAGGTAAATCTACAACCACAAAGCTGGAGTTGATGCATGATTGTGTCCCTGCAGTGAAGTCAGGCTGTCAGGTCGATTGTATTTACACTGATTTTAGCAAGGCCTTCGATAAAATGAATCACAGAATTCTCCTATTTAAATTATCTAAGCTCGGTTTTCCTTCTACTTTCGTCGAATGGTTGAATTCGTACCTGTCTAACCGTACACAGTAGGTTCTTTTCCGGGGAGTTCTTTCCTCCCAAATTAGCAACTCGTCAGGTGTGCCTCAGGGTAGCATACTTGGTCCGCTCCTTTTCATTCTGTACATTACCGATGTCTCTCTGCTTCTTTCCGCTTCCATAATCCTTTGTTACGCAGATGACGGAAAAATATACCGTGTTATTTCTCGAGAGACTGACTGCCATCTTTTACAATCTGACATAGCCACTTTTCATAAGTGGTGCAAGAGCAATCTTCTACCGTTTACAAATGTACAGTTATTATATTATATTATATATGTCGTTCTATAGAAAAAGGTCTTCCATACATTATAATTACTCGCTGGGTGGTAGCTTATTAACTAGACTTGACAAGAGTAACTTTTAACTCTAGACTTTCCTTTGAGGACTACGTCAACTCAATCGTTAGCAAGGCAAACTCTGTTTTAGGCTTCGTCAAGTTTGGGCTCCTTTCTATACAGTGCATATTGACCGAGTCGAGGCGGTTCAGCGTAGATTTCTCAGATTCGCTCTCCGCGGGCTTCCCTGGCTGGATAGCATGAATCTACCTCCTTACCAGGATAGACTAAGGTTAATTTCTATAGATTCGCTCCAAAAAAGACGTGATATTTCAAGGTTCCTCGTAATTTCTGACGTCCTCCCAGGAGCAATTAACTCTCCCGAGTTGCTGGGTTTCGGTACCGTCTCGCTTCTTGAGAATTCACAATTTTTTAGACGTTCCATATCATCGAACCAAGTATTGTATGCACTAGCCCAATACCTCAATGTCTTGTCTCTTTAACGAGCATGTAGACAGTTTTGAGTTTAATTTGTCTAAGCCTAATTTGAAAAATCGGCTTCAAACTGATCTTCCTTAAAATAATTACATTTATTGTACAGTAATCAGAATTTGATGAAAATTTCAAAAAAGCACCTTTTTACTTAACAGCTTTGAAGCTTGTTCAAATTTCCAAACAAATCAAGACCACCTGATACTTTTCACAAAGCGAGCATAGCTCACAATACATTTAAAACCAGGGCGCCTTTAAAAATCCACAATGAAAAAATGTAAGCAATTTCTTCCGTATTCATGCTCGGTGTGAGCTACCTGCCTCTTCTCCCTTCTCCAATTCAACATTTCCTTATAACTTAACATTGCGAGGGGAGGTCAAATTGAGAGACCGATACTAGTGCATCAAACGAGGGCGCCTTTAAAAAAGCGTTCTGAAAAAAGCTTTAGTTTATAGTTTACGCTGTAAAAGCTGTCCGTGAGAATTTTTTGGTGACTATTTCTCTCTCTACATTTCTTATAGGAATTTACAGAGGTAATAGTACTGAGCTGCTTTATCTAATGGAAAATTTTGCTGGGTATATTTTCGAGAGCTTGCATATGGGTAGGGACTTTGAGAGCGTGTTGAGAGTGTCCCTTCCCAATGGGAAATGGAAGCATCCAACCATGCGTACCGAAGCTTTCTCTGGAAGCAGAGAATGCATCACCCTCCGTATCCTCTTCTATATCTTTTTAACATAGGCATGTCCGCGGAACGAAGGAGAACAAAAGCTTTTATATTCCCTTCCTCTTAGTACTACCTAGAAGCAATTCAGAAGGCATCATATTCAGTCCAAAAGGAAGCAATAAAGGCTTTTTGATATCGCTTCCCTTGAACTCGGTTTTCAGCAATTTAGAAGATGTCAACCTGAGTGAAAAACGAAGATGTAAAAAGTATAACCATCTTCAAAAACTCCAAAATATTAATATTAAACCCCTAAAACCCCTTTATGATCATATAAAATATTGTTGGTGTCAAAAGCATGGCTCATTTCGTGGGCAATGATCGAATAATTTATAAAGTTAGGTAAATCTTTGTGATAGAACGGTGGTTGAAACATGAAAGCCGTTATATACATTTTGATATTATCAGAATCATACACAGCATTTGCTGATGTGAAATGTCAGCCAGTATTAATCGAAGTAGTCCTTAGCTGCAGCATGTTTCCAAAATAATCGTCGTTTCTAATTGTGATATTTTCATATAACTCATTGACCTTTGTGGAGTTCAAAATGAGGTCCGGATAACCCACTTCAGTACTCAAATGTGCAAGCTTCAACTTTAAATTTATTTTACCTTCGTTATCAATCCAATCGGCTTCATCAACGAATTGTGCGAATGAGCCCTTTACTCTCGAAAGTAAATCCTTTGCATCTTCTCTTGCTTTCTTGTTAAATTTCCTGTCTGCATAAGCATAACCTAAAGCTGCTTCAAAATAATTCTGTGTTCCCTGAATGCATTGCTCCAAACGTGATTTCATTGTTTTCCCGCCTTCTATAGCCGCCACTATGTTGTGTCTAATTACCAAGAATTTGTTTCCAAGGAAAATATGAGATCACTTGAAGAATGCCACCCGAGGTAGTTGAATATTGTTCTTTTTGTGGTGTTCTTAAGCAGGGCAACCAAATTTTTCAAATAATCCCCATGAATAATGATCTGTTCAGTTGAGTTGTAGGTGCTGTTGAATAATAGTTTTAAGTACTTCTGCCAATCTATACTTGTGAAATTGTTTTTCAAAGCTCCTAAAGTTATCACCTTATATCCTTTAATATCGTTGTCATAATTCTGAAAGTCCAATACTATATTGGACATTTTTAATTCAAAATCCGCGTATCTACGGAGGAATCCGAGTATCATAGTTGGATATAAAAGATATAAGCTCCTTCTGCTAGCGTTAAAAATATCCTTCTTCAGGCGGAAATCCAGAAGTTTTTCCTGACCCATGCGTTCAATTTCAGCATGGAGTTTCAGCCAGTCCTTTCTAACTTCAGTCCAACTTGGATCTATGGCAGGCCAACCTCCACGTTTCCTTAAATATTCAACTAAAGGAGTTATGCCGCTCTTCTCAATTCTGTCCATATCTGTGCATGATTCAAAAAAATCTATTGCTTTGCGGAAAGCATCTCCCACTTTCGTCTTCTCTGCAGGGTCTTGTAAAAGTTGTTTCCACATGTCTGTTGACCCCGATTCAAGTTTGCTGAGAGAATTAATTTCATTTTGGTCCTCTCGAAGTGGATGAAGCTCTCGCTTCTTGAGAATTCACAATTTTTTAGACGTTCCATATCATCGAACCAAGTATTGTATGCACTAGCCCAATACCTCAATGTCTTGTCTCTTTAACGAGCATGTAGACAGTTTTGAGTTTAATTTGTCTAAGCCTAATTTGAAAAATCGGCTTCAAACTGATCTTCCTTAAAATAATTACATTTATTGTACAGTAATCAGAATTTGATGAAAATTTCAAAAAAGCACCTTTTTACTTAACAGCTTTGAAGCTTGTTCAAATTTCCAAACAAATCAAGACCACCTGATACTTTTCACAAAGCGAGCATAGCTCACAATACATTTAAAACCAGGGCGCCTTTAAAAATCCACAATGAAAAAATGTAAGCAATTTCTTCCGTATTCATGCTCGGTGTGAGCTACCTGCCTCTTCTCCCTTCTCCAATTCAACATTTCCTTATAACTTAACATTGCGAGGGGAGGTCAAATTGAGAGACCGATACTAGTGCATCAAACGAGGGCGCCTTTAAAAAAGCGTTCTGAAAAAAGCTTTAGTTTATAGTTTACGCTGTAAAAGCTGTCCGTGAGAATTTTTTGGTGACTATTTCTCTCTCTACATTTCTTATAGGAATTTACAGAGGTAATAGTACTGAGCTGCTTTATCTAATGGAAAATTTTGCTGGGTATATTTTCGAGAGCTTGCATATGGGTAGGGACTTTGAGAGCGTGTTGAGAGTGTCCCTTCCCAATGGGAAATGGAAGCATCCAACCATGCGTACCGAAGCTTTCTCTGGAAGCAGAGAATGCATCACCCTCCGTATCCTCTTCTATATCTTTTTAACATAGGCATGTCCGCGGAACGAAGGAGAACAAAAGCTTTTATATTCCCTTCCTCTTAGTACTACCTAGAAGCAATTCAGAAGGCATCATATTCAGTCCAAAAGGAAGCAATAAAGGCTTTTTGATATCGCTTCCCTTGAACTCGGTTTTCAGCAATTTAGAAGATGTCAACCTGAGTGAAAAACGAAGATGTAAAAAGTATAACCATCTTCAAAAACTCCAAAATATTAATATTAAACCCCTAAAACCCCTTTATGATCATATAAAATATTGTTGGTGTCAAAAGCATGGCTCATTTCGTGGGCAATGATCGAATAATTTATAAAGTTAGGTAAATCTTTGTGATAGAACGGTGGTTGAAACATGAAAGCCGTTATATACATTTTGATATTATCAGAATCATACACAGCATTTGCTGATGTGAAATGTCAGCCAGTATTAATCGAAGTAGTCCTTAGCTGCAGCATGTTTCCAAAATAATCGTCGTTTCTAATTGTGATATTTTCATATAACTCATTGACCTTTGTGGAGTTCAAAATGAGGTCCGGATAACCCACTTCAGTACTCAAATGTGCAAGCTTCAACTTTAAATTTATTTTACCTTCGTTATCAATCCAATCGGCTTCATCAACGAATTGTGCGAATGAGCCCTTTACTCTCGAAAGTAAATCCTTTGCATCTTCTCTTGCTTTCTTGTTAAATTTCCTGTCTGCATAAGCATAACCTAAAGCTGCTTCAAAATAATTCTGTGTTCCCTGAATGCATTGCTCCAAACGTGATTTCATTGTTTTCCCGCCTTCTATAGCCGCCACTATGTTGTGTCTAATTACCAAGAATTTGTTTCCAAGGAAAATATGAGATCACTTGAAGAATGCCACCCGAGGTAGTTGAATATTGTTCTTTTTGTGGTGTTCTTAAGCAGGGCAACCAAATTTTTCAAATAATCCCCATGAATAATGATCTGTTCAGTTGAGTTGTAGGTGCTGTTGAATAATAGTTTTAAGTACTTCTGCCAATCTATACTTGTGAAATTGTTTTTCAAAGCTCCTAAAGTTATCACCTTATATCCTTTAATATCGTTGTCATAATTCTGAAAGTCCAATACTATATTGGACATTTTTAATTCAAAATCCGCGTATCTACGGAGGAATCCGAGTATCATAGTTGGATATAAAAGATATAAGCTCCTTCTGCTAGCGTTAAAAATATCCTTCTTCAGGCGGAAATCCAGAAGTTTTTCCTGACCCATGCGTTCAATTTCAGCATGGAGTTTCAGCCAGTCCTTTCTAACTTCAGTCCAACTTGGATCTATGGCAGGCCAACCTCCACGTTTCCTTAAATATTCAACTAAAGGAGTTATGCCGCTCTTCTCAATTCTGTCCATATCTGTGCATGATTCAAAAAAATCTATTGCTTTGCGGAAAGCATCTCCCACTTTCGTCTTCTCTGCAGGGTCTTGTAAAAGTTGTTTCCACATGTCTGTTGACCCCGATTCAAGTTTGCTGAGAGAATTAATTTCATTTTGGTCCTCTCGAAGTGGATGAAGCGCATTCCAATTTCCACACGCGTACTGATAAAAATCGTCGCATGGAGGTGCCGAACTATTCATAAAACTTTTTATTTCATCAGAATAATTCACTCGAATTCCATTTTGGAAAGAAAACTGGTAAGTTTTGATAGCTCCCATTCAGAAACCAAAAAGATTAGCAAGTATCTCTAAAATAGTAATTCTGCACATTTTAACAGAACTTATTTTTATTACACGCTATGACAATTTTCACAATACTACTTGGCTATGCAGAACGAGTTCCTTCTTTTATACAATTATTCTTTGAAAAGTTAATTGGTTTTGTTGCTATGCTATAGCTTAGCACTTGAGTAAACTGAAAATTATACTTCACCGGAATGTTTTTCACTTAACTGAATAAAGTTTTGTATTATTATCGGAATATTTCAGAGGATTTGTGATTAGGAAAATAAAGCCTTGTACAAAATATATTACAATAAAACAAGATATCCATTTTTCTAAATTATAAATAATTTTTTATCTAAATTTTTATTATATTTGTTTAAGTAATAATGAAAAAAACAATGCTATTGTGGATATTAATAACTTTGCCACTGGCTAAAATTTTGAAAAAAAATTAAAAGTGAAATGATAAATAGAATAATAATAGTAATAATTCGGAAACATTTGAAATAATGATCATAAAATTCATTCGTATCATCCGTGGCAAACAATATCTGTATTTATGTTGTTTTAAAAATTGAATCTTAGTATTTATATCTGAACCTACATATGTCACGATATCTTCTCATGTGATTCGATAAAGAAAAACATTATAGTTAACGTGATCGTAAAATTCAAATAGTATTCTGAGGCTTTACTGATAAATTCTGAACGTGTTTAAACAATGTATGTATTCAATTTGTTTAATCAAACTTGTAACAATGATTCCACAATTCAGAACAACGGCTGGTGAAAAACAATTATGTCATTTGAAATGAGTATAAGTTTGCTGTATCTTTCATTAAAATAGAAAAGCGTGCATACAGTTGTCAGCCCTGATGTTATATTATTCAATATAAAAGAGAACAGGAAAATTAACATTTTTAAGAACTCTGAACAGGCAATAAAACTATATTGAACAATTCATATAGCAATGAAAATACTTTCAACATTTATTTTTGAAACTGAACTGCTCATGGACAATAGAAACAGGGCACAGGGTGCCTGATATTTTCGAAATAAAGTTTCATACCAGGTCACATTTTTTCGGTAATCGTTCTTAAAATTAATTCTGATGAACATTTATGAATTTCAAAATGATCCGTTGAGCTGTTTTTTTTTTGTTTTTCTTAGAGAGACTTTTCGAATTTTATTTGGCAATCTGCTAAATCATCATATTTAACAAAATAATCTACCACGTGGTTAAGACAACCATAATCTACAGTAATCTATGATACATTAATCGACAGTATTCTTTAATAGATTCATTATAAATGCAGAATATTTCGAATTGGAAAAATAATTGGTATGATATAATATTTTGAAGGAAAAATTATTTTTAATAAAATATGAAAATAATAAACTAAACTTTTTCTTTAGTACCAATTAATTAATAGAATTAATTGAATCCAAGTGAATGGAAGTGAATTCACAAAGCCTTCATTGAATTCCAGAGGAATGCATTCGAAGTAATGCATTCTCTCTGCAAAATGAATATAGAATGCATTCCTCAATACTTTTTGAGGAATGGGAATTCATCTAATTCCATTCTCAATCTTTAAAAACAATTTAGCTGCAGCTTTGAGTGAACTCATTTTAAGAAAACAATTTTTAGGAATGAAGCTCGGAAAAACTGCATTATTTAACAACTCTGATCGGGAGCATTGATATACATAAATATGTATATGTACAGGTTTAAGAAAAAAGAACTGGAATGCTGATCGCATAAAAAATTCCACTTCAGAATTAAAATCTTTCCATGTACCCAATATGTCTGCAACCAAATGTTGTGTTCTTCCTGTAGTTAGCTAATCGATGTAGAAACATTCAGAGATGAAGTAAAGATTCGGAATAAAGTAAAAGAAATTTTTCTATATCATCTTATTCTCTATTTCATTTCTTTTATTTAAAGCTAATAAGTAGAAAGTACATAGTTCAGTATATTTTTGTCACGTGTGCTCCCGAAGTAAAGATTCGATTTAGGAAATTCAATATTTGCGTTTAATAAAGACATCAGGGGTTGTAAAATTATTGCTCAAAACAGAAACACACCAATGCAGAATATAGATACATAGTGTTAGAGAATAGCGTTAAAATAGCGTACAATAGAGAATTTTAATGGAGTTCAAAAGTATAATATTGTAGCAAGCTCCTCGTCCGATCTCATTTTTCAATCGTCAATCTTCAGTCCAATAACATAATGAAATTCCAAGTCATTTAAAAATTATCACAGTAGTAATAAGTCTAATAAATGTTTACCAAACAGCGCACTTTCGTTCTGGATTCATTCCACTGCCCACGGGACAACCATATGCGTCCGAAAAGCTCTTTAAGTTAGATAAAACTCCATTAACACGATATTTTTGTATTGAATGCGTGTCCGTATCGAATTTAGAAGCAAAAGAGCTTTTTCTAATATGCGCGCAAGAAAGTTGAGCATAGTTAAGGAAAAACATCTTCTCTTTGGTCTCTGGAAATCTAATTAATTGCTCGTTATCCACTTCAGCACTGTTTTCCTTTTCCTCAAGCCATTTCTTATAAGCTAGGAATGCGGCCTTTATTCCAACATCATCTGCAATTACTTCCCTCAAGACACGGTTTCCATCCAGGTTGACACCATTATAAGAATAACTTCCATATTTTTCAACAAAACATTTCTCCTTTTGTTTATACGTAGCTAGAGAAGCATTACTGATCCAAGAATTTCCTTGCCCCTTATGATCATATAAAATATGAATGCTGTCGAAAGCATGGCTCATTTCGTGGGCAGTGAACGAACCTATTCCTGCATAATTTATAAAGTTAGGTAAATCTTTGTGATAGAACGGTGGTTGAAACATCAAAGCCGTAATAAACATTGCATTTTCAGCATAATACTCAGCAGATGCGGATGTCAAATGTAGATGCCAGCCAGTACTAATTGAAGTATTCCTAAGCTTCACCGTGTTTCCAAAATAGTCGTCGCTTTTAATTATGAAATTTTCATATAATTCGTTGACCTTTGTGGAGTTCAAAATGAGGTCCGGAAAACCCACTTCAGTGAGCAAATGTTCAAGCTTCATTTTTAAATTTATTTTACTTTGGTGGTCAATCCAATCGGCTTCATCAATGAATTGTTTGAATGAATCCTTTACTCTCGAAATCAAATCCTTTGCATCTTCTCTTGTTTTCTTGTTAAATTTCCTGTCTGCATAAGCAGAAACTAAAGCTGCTTCAAAATATCTCTTTGTTTCCTCTATACATTGTTCCAAACGTGGTTTCATGCTTTTCTCGCCACCTAGAGCCGCCACTACGTTGTGTCTAATTACCAAAAATGTCTCTCCAAGAAGAACCATAAGCTCACTTGAAATGTGCCACCCGAGGTAGTTGAATATTGTTCTTTTTGTGGTGTTTTTAAGCAGGGCATCCAAATTCTTCAAATAATCTCCATGGGTAGTTATTCGTTCAGTTGAGTTATAGGTGCGGTTGAATAATAGTTTTAAGTACCTCTGCCAATCTATACTTGTGAAATTTTTTTCTAGATCTCCTAAAGATACCTCTTTAAGTCCGTCCATATAGTAGCCATATTCCGAAAACTCCAGTACTATATTGGACATTTTTAATTCAAAATCCAGAATGTCCTTAAACTCGGCTTCAATTCTATCCTCAGGTACGTTGAGTGCTTTAAGAGACTCTCTTAAGTAGGTCTTGTAGGCTGAGAATTCCGTAGAGTTTTCCTCGTAGTTACGGTGGTATGCGAGGACCAAAGGTGGGTAGTAGACTTGTAAGCTCTTTCTGCTACTGTTAAAAACGTCAAACCAGATGCCAAAATCCAGAAGTCTTTCCTCACCCATGCGCTCCATTTCAGCATGAAGTATGAGCCAGTCCTTTCCAACTTCGGTCCAACTTGGATCTATAGCAGGCCAACCTCCAAGTTCTTTTAAATGTTCAACTAATGGAGTTATTCCGCGCTTCTCCATTCCATCCATATCTTTACATGATTTAAGAAAATCTATTGCTTTGCGGAAAGCATCTCCCAATTTCGTCTCCTCTGCAGGGTCTTGTAAAAGTTGTTGCCACATGTCTGTTGGCCCCGATTCAAGTTTGCTGAAAGAACTTATTTCATCTTGGTTCTCTCGAAGTGAATGAAGCGTATCCCAATTTCCACACGCGTACTGATAAAAATCGTCGCATGGAGGTGCCGAACTATTCATAAAACTTTTCATTTCATCAGAATAATTTAATCGAATTTCATTTTGGGAAGAAAACTGGTAGGTTTTAGTAGCTCTCATACAGAAACCCAAAAGATTAGCAAGTATCACTAATGTTGAATTTATAATTCTCCCGCTTGCCGCCGGAGTGCCGAGACTCCATCATGCGGATTACTTATTCTTGTTCTTCTTAATCTTGACGTTCGCGCTAAAACATTCTGTCTGATCGCTCTTGTCAATTTTGTGCAATTATTAGAAATTGAAATATATTGTTTTGTGTTCGAGTCATAAAGGTGTTCCCATTTTATTTCACACGATCCCCACATCAAAACCAACAGGTTATGGGCCCAGGTCGGAACGAAATGAGAACAAACCGGTGCCGCGTGGTAATCTAACTTCACTTCTCGTGCGCGCCTTCAACCGACACTCGAATCATCGACGACAGTCGTCCAAAGCAATCGACCAGAGGACTTCCCGGAACACTCGCTTCACTTCTCCCTGTGGACGATAACGGCAATCCTCGGCGTCAGCACAACCTACAAAAAAAAAAAAAAAAAGGTAATCTACTCGGACAACCTCATGGCGACCTCTAACATAATCAACTCCACTCGTGTGGAGACCCTCAGCAAGGACAATTATGACACCTGGAGAATTCAGGTCGAGGCTCTCCTGAGTTCAAACGAATTGTGGGAGTATGTTAGCGGCAAGAAGACAAAGCCAGCACCGGCGGCCGAAGACGTCACCGCCGATGTCAAACAAGCCCGTGCAGCAGCCATCGCCGAATGCACAAGGCAGGATCGCAAAGCCAGGGGAACTCTGATTTTATCAATCAGCCCAGACGAACTGACACAAGTTCACGACATCCCGACGTCCAAAGGCATTTGGGACGTGCTCACCAATGCCTTCGCCTCCAAAGGACCGGCTCGAAAGGCAACCCTCCTCAAGCAACTTTTTCACAAAAGGGTCGGCGATGGAGACGACATGCGGGAGCATCTGAATTCGTTCTTCTACACGGTAAGCAAATTGCGGGCCATGGACGTGCACATAGACGGGGACTTGCTCGCCATCATGCTTCTCAACACCCTTCCAGACTCTTTCGAGTACTTTCGGGTTGCAATGGAGACCCGGGACTTGCTGCCGACAGCTGATTCGCTTCGAGTGAAAATCCTCGAGGAAGACGAAGCCAGGAAACAAAAACATAGGACCAACGACAACGGCGCCTTCTTCGTCAAACACCAGCAGTCTGGACAGAGATTCAACAAGCCCGGCAACCCGTCAAACGCTCAAAAATTCGCAAAACACGTCAAAGGCAAGGAGCGGTGCAAATATTGCAAAAACAGAGGACACGTCATCGAAGAATGCCGAAAAAAGAAAAAGGCCGACAGCGAGAAAGGCCATATGTCCTCCATTGATGACTACTTTGCCGATGCTCGCAACTCGGCGCATAGCGCCGAATCCTCGGTCGTTTCCGACAAATGGTGTTTGGACAGCGGAGCGACATCACACTTGTGCAACGACAGGTCTCTCTTCGTCAGCGCTCGAACGGTGCAATCCGGACTTCATCTCGCCAGCAGCGCTACCACAGCGATCAAAGCAAAGGGCAACGTCCGGATCTCAACTCAGGTGGGCAAACAAGAAAAGTCGATCGTTCTTCAAGATACCTACCTGGTTCCAGATCTGAGAACCAACTTGCTCTCCGTCTCGAAGCTGGTCGACAGGGGCAACAACGTGGTCTTCACCGCAAAGAGCGCCGTCATCAAGGACAACCAGGACAACGTCAAACTCGTGGCACATCGAAAGGGTAACCTCTACTACCTGGACCAGGATACGCAACGTGCCCACGCCGCTGACACCAGCTCCTCTGCAGCTGTCAAGTGGCATCAACGTCTTGGCCATCTCAACTACGCCGACATCAAGGTGTTGGTGGACGCTGGCTACATCCCGGACAAGGACATCAACGTGGACCATCCTGCGCCGTGTGTTACATGCATCTCGGGCAAATTGACTCGCTTGCCCTTCCCCAAACGGACGACGACAGCGACTCGACCTCTCGAGATCGTGCACACCGACCTTTGTGGAAAGATGCGCACTGCATCACAAGGGGGCGCCCAATACTTCATCACCTTTACTGATGAATTCAGCCGATGGACCAACGTCTACTTCCTTCGCAGCAAGGATCAAGTACCTGATGTCTTCCTGGGATACAAGGCCAAAATCGAGAACCAAACTGGCTACAAGATTAAAAACTTGCAATCCGACAACGGAACCGAATACTGCAACTCCCGTATGGACGCCATCCTCAAGGAAGCCGGGATCCAGAGAAGACTCACCTGTACGCACACGCCGCAGCAAAACGGAGTCGCCGAGAGGAAAAACAGAACCTTGGTGGAAATGGCTCGTTGCATGCTCATGCAATCGGGCATGTCTCCGTCTTTTTGGGCCGAAGCCATCGCTGCTGCTAACCACGTGCGGAACAGATGTCCAACCAGGAGTATTGACAAGGACATCCCGTACGAGAAACTCACCGGTCGCAGAACCAACCTCGCCTACCTGAAGCCATTCGGATGCAAAGCCTTTGTGCTGGACAAACAACCAGGAAAAGGCAAGTTCGATGCCAAAGGCGCGCCATCTACGGACTCAAACAAGCCGGACGACAGTGGCATTCGAAACTCTCCTCCGAGATGAAAAAGAACGGCTACATACCTACCCACTCGGATCCTTGCCTCTTCGTGGACCGGGACAAGCAGACCTTTGTCCTCATCTATGTCGACGATTTGATCGTCGTCACCAAGGACCAACGCAGAGAGAAGCAGCTCATCGAAGCCCTCTCCAGGACCTTCAAACTCAAGAACCTCGGCCAAGCTAGCTATTGTCTGGGTATCCAAATCAGTAGAACGAGGGAGAGCGTCCACATCTCGCAATCCAACGTTCGGGATGTCCTGGCCAGATTCGAGATGACCAACTGCAACCCTGCGTCTACCCCTCTCGCCGCCGGCGTGAACCTTCATGATCCTGCTCTCGACACGGACGACACCAACGAGAAGCGGCCTTACCGAGAACTCGTCGGAGCACTGATGTACCTGGCCGTCGCAACTCGTCCCGACATTGCCAACGCAGTTAGTGTGCTCAGTCAATTCAATGAGAAACACTCCAACGCACATTGGATCGCTGCCAAACGTGTTCTGCGGTACCTCCAAGGAACCATCGACTTGGGACTCACCTACAAACCGGATGACCTCAGTCTGCGCGGCTTCGTCGACGCTGATTGGGCCAACTGCACCAAGGACCGCAGATCCTACACAGGCTACTGTTTCCTGCTATCCGGAGCAGCCGTGACCTGGGAGTCGCGAAAACAACGCACAGTCGCTCTTTCAAGCACCGAGGCTGAATACCTTGGTCTCTCTGCCGCTGGGCAAGAAGCCGTCTACCTGAGTAGATTCCTGAAGGAACTCGGCTTCCCTTCGATCGCCAAAGTCGACCTGTTCAACGACAATTCTGGAGCCATCAAACTCGCCGAAAATCCCGTTTTCCATTCCCGAACCAAACATATCGATGTCCGTCACCATTACATCCGTCACATCCTGAAAAACGAACCATTGTCTCTTTCCCACCTTTCAACCGATTTCATGATCGCCGATTTCCTCACCAAGAGACTTCCTACCTCCAAGCACGAGTTTTGTCGCCGAGGACTTGGAATTCTTCCCGACGACTCCACCGTCAATCGTCGCATTAAGGGAGAGTGTTGAATTTATAATTCTCCCGCTTGCCGCCGGAGTGCCGAGACTCCATCATGCGGATTACTTATTCTTGTTCTTCTTAATCTTGACGTTCGCGCTAAAACATTCTGTCTGATCGCTCTTGTCAATTTTGTGCAATTATTAGAAATTGAAATATATTGTTTTGTGTTCGAGTCATAAAGGTGTTCCCATTTTATTTCACACGATCCCCACATCAAAACCAACAACTAAACTAGTAATTCTGCACATTTTAACAACACTTATTTTTATTACACGATACGACAATTTTCACAATACTATTTAGCTTTGCAGAACGAGTTCCTTGTTTTATACAATTCTTCTTTGAAAAGTTAATTGGTTTTGTTTCTATGCTATAACTTTGCACTTGAGTAAACTGAAAATTAGACTTCATCGGAATGTTTTTCACTTAACTAAATAAGGTTTTGTATTAATATTGAAATATTTCAGGGGATTTGTGCTTTGGAAAATAAAGCCTTGTACAAAATATATTCTAATAAAATTAAGTTTCCATTTTTCTTAAATATAAATAATATTTTCTCTAAGTGTTTATTATATTTGTTTAAGTAATAATGAAAAAAACAACGCTATTGTGGATATTAATAACTTTGCCACTGGCTAAAATTTTGAAAAAAAAATAAAAGTGAAATGATAAATAGAATAATAATAGAAATATATTAATTCGGAAACATTTGAAATAATGATCATAAAATTCATTCGTATCATCCGTGGCAAACAATTTCTGTATTTATGTTGTTTTAAAAATTGAATCTTAGTATTTATATCTGAACCTACATATGTCACGATATCTTCTCATGTGATTCGATAAAGAAAAACATTATAGTTTACGTGATCGTAAAATTCAAATAGTATTCTGAGGCTTTACTGATAAATTCTGAACGTGTTTAAACAATGTATGTATTCAATTTGTTTAATCAAACTTGTAACAATGATTCCACAATTCAGAACAACGGCTGGTGAAAAACAATTATGTCATTTGAAATGAGTATAAGTTTGCTGTATCTTTCATTAAAATAGAAAAGCGTGCATACAGTTGTCAGCCCTGATGTTATATTATTCAATATAAAAGAGAACATTAAAATTAACATTTTTAAGAACTCTGACCAGGCAATAAAACTATACTGAACAATTCATATAGCAATGAAAATACTTTCAACATTTATTTTTGAAACTGAACTGCTCATGGACGATAGAAACAGGACACTGGGTGCCTGATATTTTCGAAATAAAGTTTCATACCAGGTCACATTTTTTCGGTAATCGTTCTTAAACTTAATTCTGATGAACATTTATGAATTTCAAAATGATCCGTTGAGCTGTTTTTTTTTTTTTTTTTCTTAGATTCCTATCAGTAGCGGAATGCGCTTCTTTGTCAGAAGGACGATCTCGGTCTTGGTCAGGGCCAGCTCCAACCCGTGATCGCTCAGCCAAGGACCCACCCGACGCATCACCTGGTTGGGCCTCATTTGCGCTGCCTCGACATTTCTGGCGGTGATGACCGCCGCAATGTCATCAGCATACCCAACCAGGAAAGACCCCTCCGGCATCTCCATACGAAGGATCCCGTCATATGTATAATTCCATATGTCGGGCCCCAGTATAGATCCCTGGGCCGCCCCTGCCGAGAGAGCCCTCGTTTCCGGACCATCTTCCGTTTCGTAGGTGAGGGTGCGGTCCTTCAGATAATCCCCCATCATCCGCAGAAGATACTGGAGGACCCTGAAGTCCCGTTCTAGCGCATTCAGCGCATCCCCCCACCTCACCGAGTTAAAGGCGTTGCGCACGTCCAGACTGACCAGCAGGCACACCGGACGGGAATAATGATTCCCACATTCGGTGGCCCTGGCCGCGTCGACTACCTCCTGGATAGCGTGAACCGTCGACCTCCCTTTCCGAAAGCCATACTGCCCTTCGGAAAGATCTCCAGCGGCCACTACCGCCGCCTGGAGACGAGGCTTCAGGAGCTTCTCCAGGAGCTTGCCGGCTGTGTCGAGCATACACAGCGGTCTGTACGACCCAGGGGACCCTGCAGGTCCCTTGCCCTTGCTGATCAGCACAAGCCTCGCTGCCTTCCAGCGAGACGGAAAGATTCCCGCCTTCAGGCAGGCGTTGTACATGTCCAGCAAGAGCTCTGGATGGCTCGCCGTCAACGCCTTTAGCACCTCTGCTGGAAGCCCGTCGGGCCCCGGCGGCGCCTTCCTGTTTTTAAGACCTTGCGAGGCCCTCGTGAGCTCCTCCATTGTGAAAGGAGGAGCTTCGAGTTTCCCGCCAGCCGCGCGGTTGGATCCCAACTGGTGGGTGGGGAAAAGGGCATTCACAATGGTTCGGATCGTCTCCGCATCAAGGGGAGCGTTTGGTGAGAATGCCCCCAATTTGCGGAGAACGATCCTATACCCCAGCCCCCAAGGATCCTCATTGACGTCCTCACCCAGCCGCTTCCAGCATCGGCGCTTACTCATCTTGATGGCCCTACGAAGCTCTCTTTTCGCCGCCTTGTGCTCGGCAGATTTACGGGCTGCGTCGGGGTCGCGTCGATCGGCTCGCTGAGGCAACCGCCTGAGGAGGAGACATACCCGCCTCAGCTCCGCGATCTCATCCGTCCACCAATACGCCGGGTGTCGCCCCTCCCTATATCTCTTCCTCTTTGGCACGGCTTCTCGGCAAGCCCGGTGGATTAGACTCATCGTTGAGTCCACCACCCGTTCAGCTCGCTCGAGAGGCGGCAATCCTTGCGGGATCCCTTCAATGGTTTGCCGGCCGCGTGTGATGGCTAGAGACATCCTTTCAGCATCCATCCTGGCAACATCCCATCTGGGCGGGCCTTGCGAACGCCGGGCCCGCGCTGGCGCTACACCACGCAGCCAGATTTTCCGTCGCAAAGGAGAGATCAATGATCGTCTCCCTATAACCAGGCCGCCGAAAGGTAGGTGTCGAGCCAATGTTTAATAAGACCAGCCCGACCCTGGACACAAAGTCCAGGACGCGTCCTCCCCGGGAGTCGGGCATAGGCTCCCCCCACTCCAAGGCCTTCGCGTTGAAGTCCCCAGCCACCACCAGCTCCCCATCCATGCCCCGCACGACGTCCTCCAGACCATCTAATTTGGCCTGGAAGTCGGCTACCGGCTCGTTTGGGGTGAAGTAGCAGCTGACGTAGGAAAATCTTGATAATAATAATAATAATAATAATAATTTATTAATTTATCTATTCCACATTTTGCAACAATCGCTGCCCTTACATAGGCGCCGAATTCAAAAATGGCCCCAGGCCCCCGTACACAACGCAACGGCTCTGCCTACAGTTAAGCATGGGGGTGGAAATGTGATGGTGGGGGGGTGCTTTTCGAACAGTGGAGTTGGTCCTCTGTACCAAATTGATGGAGTTATGGATCGTTTCCGCTATAAAAATATTCTGGAGACTATTATGTTGCCACAGAAGAAGAGATGCCACTTCGCTGGGTGTTTCAGCAGGATAATGATCTGAAACACACATCGAAAGTGGTTCAGGAATGGTTTCAGGAAAATGGAATTCAAGTCATACATTGGCCGGCCCAATCACCTAATTTGAACCCCATCGAAAATCTGTGGGGGATTCGCAAACAAAAAATTAGGGGCCGAAGATTTTCTAATTAATTGAGTCCATGCGAAATCGCTGTGCCCAAGTCATTAAAGCAAAAGGATATTTCACAAAATATTAAAATCAAATTCAACGTTGCTCTTGTTTTGCACCATACAAAATAAATATTTTACAAACATTTTAAAAAAATTTAATTTTTTAAAGGCAAAAAATTATTTTTGAAATTAACTTAATTAAATTCACTGCAATTTGATAGAAAAAGAAAAAAATTGTAGAAATAAAATTGTTGTTTATTTATTTTTTTTGGGTTTTTGTTTTCTCTGTTCATGCGTTGCTAATGTTTTGCACGATACTGTAGGTCTTAGCAGACATTGCTAGCTTTATCGTGAAGAAAGGCTTAGTAAAGGCGCACGTTCTTATAAATTTGATGAACACGAAGACGTGAAAATAAACAACGGTTATCAGGAGATTCAGCTGACTGCATTGTCAGCTTTACGACAGGGGAAAAAAAAGGGTCAATAAATGCGGGTTTATTAGTGGAAGAAGAGGCAGATGAGTTGGAGACAGAAAGGCAAAGAACAGAGGAGATAGGGTCAGGGGAGACCGATAAAGAAGCTGGGGACAAGGTATTAGGAGCGCCGGAAGAAGTAGAAGCGGTTCGGTTACAGACAGATGGAAAAGTTTCAGGGCGGGGTAATGAAGGGTGATGATGGTTTTGTGGAGATTGGACAATTAGGTTCTTCTTAACTTTAAAGACGGCATATAATTATAAAAATAATAATGCTTTTTAATAACATGACTTAGAAATATTGAGGAGAGGCGAGTGGTACGTGGAGTTAGGTAAAATATATAATAATGTAAAAAATAATAAAACAATAGACCTGTAAACGATCGCAATTCTATATAACACAATTCAACTTGGATTTGCTGCAAAATCTAGAACATTTTTTGGGTTAACGTCATCGCTAACAGGTACTTCGATGAAAAAGTAAAAAAACAATTTTTTGGATTTTTTTGCCATTTGTCGTAGATGAATTTTATGGCACCGCTAGATCAACAAATAATAGTTTATCACAGTATAGTCGATGCTTAGGTCGACAAAGGCTGGCACACTTCGGAGCATCCTTCATAGCATCGGAAGATGTGTCGAATGCGACCCCCCAGCACACCATAGCCTATTTTAAGGAGCTTGATATGGAAGGGGTTTAAATAAAAGCGACTAGCACAATACATAGATCTCATAGGTCGCGCTTGCTATTCGGTTGGCACTGGGAGTGCCTTAGACGACTCGCTAACTTGATAATAATAATAATAATTAATAGTCGATGCTAGTTTCTATTACGTTCCCGCTGGGATGTCAATTTTGAAGTTAGAAATTTGGCGAAAAATAGTGTTAATTAGAAAGAGATAGAGAGGTGTAATAAGGTTGATGTACAAAAAATGTTGTTTGAGAAATTATTATTTTATTTCTCTCCAATCTACTTAAAAATTGTTACGGTTATAATAAGTCTAATTAATTTTTACCAAACAGCACACTTTCGTTCTGGATTCATTCCACTACCCACGGGACAGCCATATGCGTCCGAAAAGCTCTTTAAATTAGATAAAACTCCATTTACACGATATTTCTGTACTGAATGGGTATCCGTGTCGAATTTAAAACGAAAAGAACTTTCGCTAATATGTGCGCAGAAAAGTTGAGCATAGCTAAGGAAAAACATCTTCTCCTTGGACTCCGGAAATCCAATTAATTGTTCGTGGTCCAGTTCAGCGCTGTTCTTCTTTTCCTCAAGCCATTTGTTATAAGCTAGGAATGTGGCCTTTATTCCGACATCATCAGCAAGAACTTCTCCTAAAACACGTTCTCCGTCGAGGTTGGTACCATTGTAAGTATAATTCCCATATTTTTCTACAAAACATTTCTCCTTTTCTTTGTATGTAGCTAAAGAAGCATTACTGAGCCAGGAGTTTGCTTCCCCTTTATGATCATATAAAATATTGTTTGTGTCGAAAGCATGGCTCATTTCGTGTGCAGTGACCGAACCTATTCCAGCATAATTTATAAAGTTAGGTAAATCTTTGTGATAAAACGGTGGTTGAAACATCAAAGCCGTAATGTACATTTTGAGGTTATTAGAATCATACACAGCATTTGCTGATGTGAAAGGTAGAGGCCAGCCAGTTCTAATAGAAGTAGTCCTTAGCTTCAGCATGTTTCCAAAATAGTCGTCGCTTTTAATTATGATATTTTCATATAATTCGTTGACCTTTGTGGAGTTCAAAATGAGGTCAGGATAACCCACTTCAGTGCTCAAATGAGCTAGCTTCAATTTTAGATTTATTTTACCTTGGTTGTCAATCCAATCGGCTTCATCAACGAATTGTTCGAATGAGTCCTTTACACTCGAAAGTAAATCCTTTGCATCTTCTCTTGCTTTCTTGTTAAATTTCCTGTCTGCATAAGCAGAACCTAAAGCGGCTTGAAAGTAATCCTTTGTTTTGCCTATGCACAACTCCAAACGTGATTCCATGGTTTTCTCGCCTTCTATAGCCCCCACTGTGTTGTGTCTAATTACCAAGAATTTGTTTCCAAGGAAAAGCATAACCTCACTTGAAGAATGCCATCCGAGGTAGTTGAATATTGTTCTTTTTGTGGTGTTTTTAAGCAGGGCATCCAAATTTTTCAAATAATCCAAATGTATAATGACCTGTTCAGTTGAGTTGTAGGTGCGATTGGATAATAGTTTTAAGTACTTCTGCCAATCTATACTTGTGAAATTTTTTTCCAGATCTCCTAAAGTTATCACTTTATATCCTTTAATATCGGCGGCATAATCCTCATAGTCCAATACTATATTGGACATTTTTAATTCAAAATCCAGAATGTCCTTAAACTCGGCTTCAATTCTATCCTCAGGTACGTTGAGTGCTTTAAGAGATTCCCTTAAGTATGTCTTGTAGGCTGAAAATTCTGTAGAGTTTTCCTCGTAGTAACGGTGGTATACGAGTGTCATGGTTGGGTATAAAAGATATAAGCTCCGTCTACTAGCGTTAAACATGTCCTTCCTGATAGCAAAATTCAGAAGTTGTTCCTCACCCATGCGCTCCATTTCAGCATGAAGTTTCAGCCAGTCCTTTCCAACTTCAGTCCAACTTGGATCTATGGCAGGCCAACCTCCAAGTTCTCTTAAATATTCAACTAATGGAGTTATTCCGCGCTTCTCAATTCTGTCCATATCTGTGCATGATTCAAAAAAATCTATTGCTTTGCGGAAAGCATCTCCCACTTTCGTCTCTTTTGCAGAGTCTTGTAAAAATTGCTTCCAAACTTCTGTTTCTCCTGATTCAAGTTTGCTGAAAGAATTTATTATATTTTCATCCTCTCGAAGCGGATGAAGCGTATCCCAATTTCCGCAAGCGTACTGATAAAAATCGTCGCATGGAGGTGCCGAACTATTCATAAAACTTTTCATTTCATCAGAATTATTTAATCGAATTTCATTTTGGGAAGAAAACTGGTAGGTTTTGGTAGCTCCCATACAGAAACCCAAAAGATTAGCAAGTATCTCTAAAATAGTAATTCTGCACATTTTAACAACACTTATTTTTATTACACGCTACGACAATTTTCACTTAGCTTTGCAGAACGAGTTCCTTCTTTTATACAATTCTTCTTTGAAAAGTTAATTGGTTTTGTTGCTATGCTATAGCTTAGCACTTGAGTAAACTGAAAATTAGACTTCATCGGAATGTTTTTCACTTAACTAAATAAGGTTTTGTATTAATATTGAAATATTTCAGGGGATTTGTGCTTTGGAAAATAAAGCCTTGTACAAAATATATTCTAATAAAATTAGGTATCCATTTTTCTTAAATATAAATAATATTTTCTCTAAGTGTTTATTATATTTGTTTAAGTAATAATGAGAAAAGCAACGCTATTTTGGATATTTATAACTTTGCTACTGGTTTAAATTTTTAAAAACATTAAGGTGAGATGATATTTATAATAACATAAAAATAATGCGGAAACATTTGAATAATGATCATAAAACTCATTCGTATCATCGGCAAACAATTTCTGTATTTATGTTGGTTTAAAAAATTTTATCTTAGTATTTATATCTGAAGCTACACACGTCATGACCTCATCTGATGTAATTCGATAAAGAAAAACATTTAAAGGTGACGCGATTGTAAAATTCAAATATAATTCTGAGGTTTTACTGATAAATTCTGAACGTGTTTACATTACACAGTTCACAAGAACGGCTGTTGAAAAACATTTAAGTCATTTGAAATGAGTATAAGTTTGCTGTACTTTTCATTAAAATAGAAATGCGTGCAGACAGTTGTCAGCGCTGATGTTATATTATTCAATGTAAAAGAGAACAGGAAAATTAACATTTGTTAGAACTCTGTACAGGCAATAAAACTATATTGAACACTTCATATAGCAATGAAAATACTTTCAACATTTATTCTTGAAACTGAGCTGTCTATGGACGATAGACACATAGATATTATTTCAATAAGATATACACTTTTGAAAGAAAAAACAAAAACGTTTAAAATATTCAGAAAACATCCAAGCTGAATAAAGAAAATGAGTTTGTCTTTACTTCTTAGTATTGGATTCATATAAGCCACGTTTGAGATATACCATATATTTGGGTGTGACTAAGCCAATCTACGACAATTTTTTTAAATTTTTAAAAGCTTTTGAGCTGTTGGCTCATCGCTAACTTAAGACTCTTTACAAAACTTTTGTGTATGATAAGGCCCGAGCGTTATTTAAACCAAAAATGGCAGTGATGTACTATGAGGGTGTTATAGTATATACACTTGATTACCCTTCAAGCGTAGTCTGGCAAGATGAGGTTAACACAAACAATCTTCAATAGAAGATCTCATAAAAAAAAAATTTAACTTCACTGAAAAGTTTGGAATTAAGTGAAAAACGGTATTTAATTTAATATACATAAAATTTATTTTATTATTCTTAATAAAAGTTAGAAATCGGGTTCGAGGGTGGAAACTGAACCAAACCGTACTGTGGTCAAACAACGAATACACTTAATATGTCGCGACGTTTTTACTGGTAATTTCGATAGGTATGATATGGGGTTGTCAAATTGCATCGCGACTTGATATATTTTGACTTTGGGAAAATTTGTAATTGCAACGTCAAGGATTAAAAATTAGATTATCGTTTTGGGTTCTATTATAACAGCTAACCAGACCATAGGGGCATTACGGAAACTAATATTTAACACCAATCCTAAGCCAACGTAATATCCTCCCAACTTATTCCCCTGAAAAGTAATCGCAAAAACTACGGACACCTCGAGTCTATCACTAGAATCACAGACAATAAGATACGACATGCAACATATATGGATGAAACTTATGTTCTGTAATATTCAATAAGAATATTACGGGGAACTCAGTCATATTGACTGGAAAATAAGGATTTTGTCTGTGCCGTAAAACATGTAAAAGCAAAAATTTCAGTCAATGCTGTAAGCACAATAAAAATTATACATATCAAATCAAATTGCATTCGCATTCGTCCGATCTTATATGTGACCTTTCTTTCACTATTTATATGTGCCAGAAATTCATTTTACTATTGTGCAGACAGATTTCACAACCCGACGTTTCTGATATTCTTGCTTCATAATTATTTTAGCGTGGATTTAGAATTTTTCCTTAAGAATAGTTTTTTCGTATGTTGTGTGGGCTTAATAATTTTTTATTATTGTTTTTTTCTCTTGATTTTACCTTACAATTAAATTTAAATTTTTTGGAGGATAGCTGTTCTGTAAGTTTCATAGGCTTATTGTTAGTAATTTGTGAATTGTTTACTTTTTGTAGTTTTAAGCTTGTTGTTACATTAAAGACTTTTCGTATATTAGTTCTTTGGAACATTTAGCAGTTTTATTATTATTTATAGAATAGTGTTTTCTATTTTCTCTATGGCTTTTAGCTTAAATTGTAGTGAAAGACTGCTCTACAAGGATATTTGCAGGAGACATGCCTTAACATAGTTATAAATTTCGCACAAATTTCACGGTGTACACCAAACCCCAGAAGCCCAGGGAATTGCAGCGCATTCGTTCGGGGGCAGTACATTAGTGGGTATACTTAAAAAGGATACAAAGCTTGTCACGCACGGACTCGCGCCCGATGTACGGTTATTAAGTGCAAAAACAAAAAAGTGAACAATGCTTGTAGTCTCACCAGACAACTTCCAATGTTCTTTGATAATAAGAATGTTTTTACAAGTCAGTATGTGAAAGAAATAAGAAAAAAAAAAATTTTTTTTTTTCAAAATGATTGAACCAATTATGAAAAAGATGTTTTATTTAGAATATTAACCGATAAATAAGGGAATTTTGAATTACCAGAATTATTAGGATATGAGATTTAATACGAGATGAGCAATCGAAGATACATCTTTCTTTATTTGATACGTCATAGAATAAAAACACTACCCATGAAATGTGGAAAACAGAAATTTGACCTGATGTCAACCGAGGCATAAAAAAAAAATGTAAAAATCACAGATTTTCCCGCATGCTGGAAAACCTTACCCGGGAGAGGGTAGAAAATGTAATGTGCTCCCCGATGGTGGCAAATAAAAACAATAAAGTTAACTGACATTAGGTTATGTCAATATGACGATTAGCCTAAACGTAGTCCGCGATCTTGATTGTCCCCAATGTAGTCGCAAACCTGTGACGCAGCCTGACGAAAATCTTACTTAAGGGGGTATCCCACTCTAGAGGCCCTTGAATTGAACGTTTTTTTCAGCGAGTTGAACAAGAAAATACAAAACATTTAGAGTTAAACATAATAATCCTCTTATTATATATCTATATGAATATTTTGAAAAAAAAAAAAAAAATTTTTTTTTTTATTTAGTGGTTGGGTCAGGGCAGGCCTGCTACTGGGACTCATAACTTAGGAACGGCAGCTCATGGTGTGCACCATAGCAACCAAACAAATAATTTGAAAATTATATACCAGAATCTGATATTCCTGATGAAGCCACCCCACTAAAGCGATGTGCTGAAGTGGCGCTTGAAAATGCAGTGGATGCTACTCTTCGAAAACCCACTGCGCCAATAAGGGTCCCAACAGGCGTTCCCAGACCACCAACCGACAGCGAGCCCAGGCCGAAGTTAAGAAGGATGACAGCCTCAATCGAAACCACGGCAACAGGTCCTCCACTAGTTCCTCCAAAGAATATCGACATCGGAACTATGGGAAGACCTAAGGCGGCTCCACATCCCATGGCCTCAAGTATGGACTGCAAAACATTCCTTCCGATTTAAGATCAAATCGGGAACAATCAGATACACGAAAACTCTTGACGGACGAATCAAAATTAAGAAACAAAACAAAAAGGTAATTTTTCGTGGTAGCAGGAGGATTTTCGGCTTACGGACCGAACCCTCCTTTAAAATATTCAAACTGCAAATTCAAAACGGAATTCCACACAGCTGATCGAGAAGTCAGCTGTTCAATAAGCGGCATGTGCCATGGAGGCAAAAGTCCTCCAACTTATTTTAGGTAGTACCACTGTAAGTGCACCTCACTTCACAGCTTCAAGCAACTTGACTCGGGCTGTAGCCCATTACAAAAGCAGCTCGATCAGTTGAGCCAAAACCCCCGGGAATACATACACTACTGATAAAAAAAAAGTGAGCACAGCAAAAAATTCAATATATTGGTGTAATAAGCGTGGTAAAACTTAATCAGAGTGAAAATATTTTAACAAAAGTATATTTTAAAGTACTTCACAAATCATAGCAATCAATATACAGGAAAATGTTGCTTATATTTATTAATAAGGGATGTTTCATCCTTTGTTTTTCAAAACTTCCTCTAACCTCCTCGGCATGGACATTGTTAAGTTTTCAATTAATGATGATGGAATTCTATTCCAAGCGGTTTGTACTGCATGCCAAAGTTCATCAGTGTTGTGTATGGGATTCTTGTGGATTTCTCGATCAATGTGGTCCCACATTTTCTCAATAGGGTTCAAATCCGGACTTTGAGCAGGCAGACCGATCCATTATTTGAATATTTTTTTCTTCGAACCAGGTCTTCGTATTCCGGGCAGTATGTCATGCAGCATTGTCCTGCTGGAAGGCGTATTGACTTATGCGATCGCTCAAAGTGGGAATCAAGCCCTCCTTTAAGGATATTTATGTAAATATCCGCTTTTGTTTTTACACCTTGATTAATTTTTACGAGTTTTCCAACACCTGCTGCTAAAAAACATTCCCAAACCATTTTCCCAAATTTTCTTTTGTAGTCGTTTGGACGCACTGAGGGCAGTACAGGTTTGAGGACGATCAGATTGCAGACAAAACCTGGATTCATCAGACCATACAATTTTTGTCCAATCTGTGTTTTGATGCTCGTTAGCCCATTGGATTCTTTTGCGCTTATGAGTCGCCGTAAGTAAGGGGACTCGCCTGCAACGATAGCTGCGAAACCCAATCTTCCTAAGGCGTCGATTTATGGTGTGTCTTCTGACTTGGGATCCGGAAGAAGTTTGAAAAGTTGCCGCGAGCTCCACAAATGCCGATTTTCTGTTTTTTAAAACTTTCATCTTTAAGGCGTGGCTATCTCTCTTGGTCAGTTTTCGTGGTCTACTTGATCCGGCCTTGCGGGAAAATGTTGCACGTTCCCTATAGCTATACGAAGCAATAACCTTGTGCACGCCACCCGTACTAATGATGACACCTTTTTTTCTCATCTCCTCTCTGATGGCACTTTGGGATTTCCCAATTTCGTGCAATACAATAATATATCCTTTGTTTGCTTCAGTCAATTGTTTCCTGGAAAATGAACCAAAATACGCTTATTATGAGGTAAATTCATATTTAAAGCACAGAATCACAATTTTAGCAATAATTTTAATTTTTTTTTAATTTTTAAAAAAAACTTTAAAGAAAAACAAACATGGAGACAGTACGGTACTTAAAGTCGTTAAAAGTCACACTTTTATTACTCAAATTAAATAATATTGTATTTATTTATCATTTCAATTAAAAAAAAATAGTATTAACACTTACCGTCTCGCCAGAGCCATTATCAAAAGTAATTAAAATAACTTTAGGTTTTTCTAAAAATTTAGGCCACTTTATTTAACTGCGATTTTTTGTCCACTTGCTAACACGATCGATGAAAAACCGTGATCTAGCCATTCAAAATATGGCCTTTTATATCTCAAATTAACCCCTTTTCCGCACAGGTAGAAAAAGTGGGTGGGAGTGAGGGTAAAGTTCACATATTAAGAACGAATGTGTGTGCTCACTTTTTTTTGATCACTAGTGTATATACACAAGCCGTGAAGTAGAAAATGCATACGTAGTGATGTAGTCCGAGAATCGCCGTGAAATAACATTGCTTCTTATGGCGGATGATCCAAAGTATGCCACTCAACTCGCCTGAACTGCTAAACTATAACTTTTACGCGAAAATGATGTTCTACTAACTATAACTATGGAGGAATAACTTTCTAGTGATCTGAAAAACGTTATAGTAGCAAGAAAAAAATATTAGAGTTTTTTGCACTTAAACACAACTCTAACCATTTCCTCGAACAAAACAGCAGCGGCAGGTCGACTTGACAGCACGACTTTCCGTGGTAATTTGTTCGATGGGCAGTAAGAGTAACTTTTGAGCTCCAATATCTTTAATATTTTGTTCTTACCCCTATAATGATTTTGGTACCATAAGAACGGTATTCCTCCCCAGTTACAGTCAGTAGAACATCACTTTTTCGTAAAAGCGATAGTTTAGAAGATTCGCCCTGTGGAGCGGAATGAATGGGCTCTACCGCCATAAGAAGCAATGTTATTTCGGTGCAATCATCGGACTACATGACCCTATGCATGTGGTAGTGAGCTGGTCTACTTCACGGCTTGTATTTATTATTCCCGGGGGTTTTGATTGAGCCAAAACCCCCGGGAATATATATAAACACAAGCCGTGAAGTAGAAAATGCATATGTAGTGATGTAGTCCGAGAATCGCTGCGAAATAACATTGCTTCTTATGGCGGAAGATCCGAAGTATGCCGCTCCACTCGCCTGAACTGCTAAACAATAACTTTTACGCGAAAATGATATTCTACTAACTATAACTACAGAGCAATACCTTTCTAGTGAACGTAAAAAATGTATAGTGACAAGAACAAAATATTAGAGTTGTTTGCACTTAAACACAACTCTAACCATTTTCCCGAACAAAACAGCAGCGGCAGGTCAATTTGACAGCACGGCTTTCCGTGGTAATTTGTTCGATGGGCGGTAAGAGTAACTTTTGAAAGCAAATATCTTTGATATTTTGTTCTTGCCCCTATAATATTTTTGGTACCATAAGAACGGTATTCCTCCCCAGTTACAATCGGAAGAACATCACTTTTTCGTAAAAGCTGTAGCTTAGCAGATTCGCCCCGTGGAACGGAATGAATGGGCTATACCGCCATACGAAGCAATGTTATTTCGCGGCGATTCTCGGACTACACCCTATACATGTGGTAGTGAGCAGGTCTACTTCATGGCTTGTTATATGTTTCCCGGGGGTTTTGGTTGAGCATAAAGAAGACCTAGAAGCAAAAGGGAATTGACCTTACAATCTGACCAACTTACTCCTCTTGCAAGCGTATTGAGTTTAAGTACCATTCCTCATATAGTTAATGTGTTGAGTTAACTATTCCTATATAGCGTGCTGAGCTATTTCTCATAGTTAACGTATTGAGTTAACTATTCCCACATAGCGTACTGAGGTATTTCGTCATATAGTTAACGTATTGAGTTAACTATTCCTATATAGCTCGTTACGAAGCTCATCCCAGAATCATTCATTAAGCGTGTTTGAGACCTGAGTGGCGTTTTTTTCCACGATTTTGGTGAAAAAACGCATGTGCCGCGTTTTTTCGCCGCCATTTTGGATTGTATGTCTACCAAAAATTTTTTTCCTTTCAGTTTTTTCGATTTGGTGGAACACTGCGAAAAAAATTAAAAACAGATTTTTTTATAAATAATTTCCAATCTATGCAATTAATTTCTAGTTAAACCGACAAAAACGTAAAGATCAAGTTTACGAAAATTAATTAAAAAATCAAGTTTCAGAAAATACCCAGTTTTAAAATGTTTACAATTTCTTATAATGATTTTAATCTTGGCTTTTAATCCTAAGTTAGTAATTACGTTCATTGAATCTATTAATTATCTGTACCTTCAAAGTCATAACTGAAAAATGGCGCATGTATTTGAAACTCCGTTTGCCGAATATTTGTGGATTCAGCTGTTTGTAGACCAAGTGAAATGAGAAACTGCGTCAATTAAATGTAAACAATTTATTCAGTTCTTTATAGGACTGCTGAAATGAGAAATTGCGTCAATGAAATGTAAACAATTTAGTACAAATAGAGGACAATCTCCTCTACACTGTACACGAGGAGGTATATCTACTGTTGTTTCAAGTTCTATGAAATTAGCTAACGATTTTTCTACTGAAATTCTTAAGTCTACTAACTCTTGGGTAAAAATGTTTTATGCAAAAAAAACAAAAAAACAAAAACAGATCACCGTTCAAAATCAATAATAATTAATTGTTCTTTTGTTCAGAAATTAAAATTATTTTCTCCCTTTTTTTTATCCGCCATTTTGATTTCAAATATAAAAGTTCTTAGAGACTTGACGATGAATATATTGAAGATTTTGACCAAATTGATCAACCAGAAGTATCGCAGAATTTAACTTCCATATAACACCGAGGTAATTTGTACACAACGGTACAACGGCGAATATCCGAAAAGTCATAATATAGTAAGTCTCAAACTATTTAAAAAGGTATATATTAAGATCTTGATATTTATTTGTCAAATTCGGTACACTTATCTTCTCTTTTTTCTACATACAAAAATTCTTCACTTCAGTTTACAGATAAACCTTTTTTTTCTTTCTAATTTGAGAGTTAATTTTTCATGCTATTATTTAGCATACTGAAAAAGGTCGAAATTAATATCACCTTTGCAAAATGTTCTAGTGTCTGTACCACATGATGTTTAAGCTCAAGACAAATGGAATTATGCGTGGATAGGTATAATTTTTACGTTGTAATTAGGTGTTTACGGTCCTCACTGGTTTCGAAAAATCGTTGTTTTCAAATTAGTTAAGTCTAGTTTATATATATCTAGTAGTTTTTTTTTTTTCTTTTATGCGGTAAGTATAATGCCGTGTGTCATCAACGTTATTAGAAGTAACATAATAATGAAGTGTGGTGTGTTGATCGTATTATGTGCTTACGACTCTATAAAACATTTTTGCCTGTCTGCTTGTTTTTGTGATTAATGTTATTCACAGTGTTCCACCAAATCACAGGTGATAATAATTTCGAACTTTTTAGTATGCTAAATAATAGCCTGAAAAATTAACTCTCAAATTAGAAAGGAAAAAGAAAGGTTTATCTGTAAACAGAAGTGAAGAAATTTTTGTGTGTAGAAAATGGAGAAGATAAATGTACCGAATATGACAAGTAAAATTAATATATAACTTTTTAGATAGTATGAGACTTTTTATGACTTTTCGGATAGAGTTCTTATTTTCTGTCAATGGCGTTGTGTACAAATTATCTCAGTATTATATAGAAGTTAAATTCTGCGTTGATGTATTTGGATTAAAATCTTTAATACATTCATCGTCAAGTCTCTAAGAAGTTTTATATTTGAAATAAAAATGGCGGATAAAAAACAAAAAGTGAGAGAATAATTTTAATTTCAGAACAAAAGAACAATTATTATTGATTTTGAACGGTGATCTGTTTTTTTTTTTTGCATAAAACATGTTTACGTAAGAGTTTGTAGCCCTAAGAATTTCAGTAGAAAAATCGTTAGCTAATTTCATAGTACTGGAAACAAAAGCAGATATACCTCCGCGTGTACAGTGTAGAGGAGATTGTTCTCTATTTGTACTAAATTTTTTACATTTAATTGACGCACTTTCTCATTTCAGCAGTCCAAATTCGTGAAAAAAAAACACTTTTTAAAAGAAAACGAAGCTTTCAGTTGCAGATTGTTATTTTAAAATTAATTTTGAAAAAAGCTATTTCTTCACGCAATTACCTGTTTTTTGGATTTTGGAAGCTCATATGTCCTTTTTTTTGTTAATAAACTACATCGAATTTTGTTGTTTAGATGGAAAACATAAATCAAACATGCAATAAAAAATAATTTCATGCTATTGTGACCACAAACAAAACAATTATGAGGGTTTGAAGGAGGAATTTAGGTCACTTTTTTAAATAAACTGGAACAAGTCGTATATTAGTAACGGGATCACATACGACTTAGGCCTCATCGGTGGTAAAAAACTAGAAATGAACCCACCAACAAATTTTGTCGGTCCTTCTGCCAAACACCCTGTATATACTTCCGAGGAGGTTATATCTAAAAGTAAGAATAAAAAAGGCTTAAAGATTATTTATTATTACCTATAAACTCAAAATATCCTCAACCAAATGCTCATCAAACCACCCCGCACATCGAAAAGCGAAATAGCAATGAGCTCAACAGGGCAGAAACAGCAACGCAGCCATTAGCGATTTTGAATACATATCAAAGGATTTATGCAATCTATACGATAAGATTATTTTACCGTCATACACAATCTCATTCTTATCGCGAGCAGTCGGGGTTGGCTTTAGCAGGTATGTACAAAAAGAAGGGCTTTCGAAAACGCCGTAAGATATGCAACCTTCAAAAACATTTCAATACGAAGCTTTTGGAGGCATCGCTGGAGCTGAGTCCGTCGAAAAAGCGTTTTACTTCATTTGTTCTAGATGAAACTTCTTGTCTTTATTTTTCTATGATTCTATACTTACAACAGCACAACTTATGCGTCCGAAATGCCTCCCATCTCACTGCGTTACGGAGATAATTGACTAAATAGACAGTATTTTTCAAAATTAATTTTTTCAAAAACTATTGTAGCTACCCTAATAAAACCAAAACTGTTTGTTAGACGAAAAGGGGGGCCTCAATAGCCCAGTTGGTAACGCGACATGTTCGCTGCGAGCCAGCAGGATGCTAGAGGTTGTGGGTTCGATTCCCACGAGAAACCCTGGTCACAAAAAGTTGTATCACAATGGGCCTGTAATGGCCTAAGTGTGTCTTCGGACAGCCACAACAATCTACATCTACAGCTAGACGAAAGATTGTTTTATGTTATGTACTGGCTGGGTTACCCGGTGTTGGGTAAAAACTTACTAATTAAACACTTCTCAAATGTTCTAGTTTTTTATATCCTAGAAATTGTTTCAACCCGAAAACCCCTTTAAGGATCTGCCAACTTGAATGTCCAAATCTTAAGAATATTCAAAATTAGTGGCCTTAAAATAATCATTGTAAAAATTTTCATTCAAATCCGTTGATATCGAGAAATTTTGTCGCCATATTGGATCCGCCATCTTGAATTTGGACATTTTGCTAGTATTCGAAATTAGTGGCCGGTCGGCATATTGGGTCCGCCATATTGGATTTGTACACTTTGATAACATTCAAAATCAGTGACCTCAAAACAATCATCGCACTAATTTTAATTAAAATCCTTTGAAATCGAAATATATTGGTCGCCATATTGGGTCCGCCATATTGGATTTGTACACTTTGATAACATTCAAAATCAGTGACCTCAAAACAATCATCGCACTAATTTTAATTAAAATCCTTTGAAATCGAGATATATTGGTCGCCATATTGGGTCCGCCATCTTGAATTTGTAAATTTTGATAACATTCACAATCAGTGACCTCAAGATAATCATTGTACTAATTTTCATTAAAATCCGTTGAAATCGAGAAATATTGGCTGCCATATTGGGTCTGCCATCTTGGATTTGTAAAGTTTGATAATATTCCAAATCAGTGACCTCAAGATAATCATCGTACTAATTTTCATTGAAATCCGTTGAAATCGAGAAATATTGGTCGCCATTTTGGGTCCGCCATCTTGAATTTCTAAACTTTGATAATATTCAAAATCAGTTACCTCAAAACAATCATTGTACTAATTTTCATTAAAATCCGTTGAAATCGAGAAATATAGGTCGCCATATAGGATCCGCCATCTTGAATTTCTAAAATTGGACAGCGGATTTTAAATCAGCATGCCACAAAACCCCTTTGTACCAATTTTCATGAAAATCGCTTCAAATTTAAAATTTTCAGCCACCATCTTGAATCCGCCATTTTGAAAGCCTATGTATCATCAGAAAAAAAATTAGCCTATATGTTAAGTTGGTATATGTAGTATGGTAGTGTTTCTACAATTTAGCTCAATAACACAAGTCGACACGATTTTTGATTCTGATTAATATGCAGTTATTCCTCATTGCTTTCGTCTCACAATTGAAGAATATCAACATGATTTTAGAAAAAATTTGCTTTTGTGCCCAGGACAGCAAATTTAAAATGACCAATCATCAATATTGTTATGTTTTCATTTCCTTGTAAATCTGTTGGGGGCGGACATTTTTTAAATTTTCGGTTGCTATATTAGATCCTCCATCCTTAATATATACTTTGGTAACAGATTAAGTTTCAGCGACCCTAAGACCTCCTTGATTCATTTTGATAAAAACCCTTATAAAATTGCAAATGTTCGGACGCCATATTTAATTCACCACTTTGGAACCCAATACAAAAATGTACCTATACTGTTTTCTCTAGTATAACGTACTTTTTGGCAAAAAATCAGAAATATCGCACAACGCATTTAGTTGTAATTGCGGTTCAAACTATCCAAACGAATGTCAAATTTTCCTTCACAAAAGCAAAGTTTTAACAAAATTATGACACTTTTACCTTCCTTTTGGACACAAGCAATAAGAAAGTAGCATTCATAACTCAGACTCAAAAAAAGTTTAATTTTGTTGACCTGTGTAATCAATGAAAATTCCACATTACCTCAACTTCAAAGCCCAATATCTCAAGAAATATCGATGTTAGCGATTTGGTGTTCAGAACTTTTTTGTAGGAAATTGAATTTCCTACAAGTTTGTCATACTCACTTTTTCTGTACCTCTTGTTATTTACGAGATAGGGGTAAAAAGCGAGAATTCCATGGAAAAATTGGGGTTAGTGACCCGTACTACCTCGCTGGTGGGAGTTAGGGTTACACCGCAATGGACACTTTTGTAGAGCATTCAATTCTGAAGAAACCCTATCATTGACCAAGATTATACCATAAAATGCCTCTGAGCTGTAGAATTTTGAAGAAAAATAATCAAAGTTTACGTGTATTTTATATGGGAAATATTTATACGCCTTGGTCTAGTACTTAATATTAATATTAAGGACTCCAATTTTCAGGAAATTTTTGTTTAGGTATTCGCCACAAAATTTCGAGGTGGGACTTAAAAAAAAACAAATAGTCGCGAAAAAAGAAGTACCCTAATACATATAATTTACAAGGACGTTTATTCAAAAGCCAAATGTGAATTCGTTACTAGCAAGGATGGTAATAAGTTTTAATTTTTTTTGGAAGTGTTGCACCCATTTTATATCGATGCACTTTTTGGTAGTAATACTAGACGTAGTGAGCTACATATATAAATATATTTCTGTGCTTGTACCTCTGTGTGAACTACGAATAAATTATTTAAACAAAATATTTCTATTTGTTAAACAAATTCTACAAAAAATACATAATATAGAACATTTATTGTAGCTGCAATAGTTTTTGAAAAAAATAATTTTGAAAAATACCCGCTCTAGTATCTATTTAGTCAATTATCTCCGTAACGCAGTGAGATGGGAGGCTGAATTAGTGTCAACAGCAACATTACATCTCACTGATGTGATAGCATAATTTATTTTGAAAATACCTCTTTGGGGCCGTTGACCCTACCTTATCCTGAGCAAAACTAAGGAAAAACAAATTCTCCTTGAACTGCGAAAATCCAATTAGTTGTTCGTTGTTTTCAAAAAATCATTTCTTCTTTTCTTTGTACACAGTCAGAGAAGCATTACTGAACCAGTTGTTTGCTTCCCCTTCATCATATCATACATAAAAGCTGCGTTCTTTTGTGCAATTGTTCCAGAACAGCCCATACATTTGTTGTTCTACTCGTGTTCTGCAAGCTGAACGGGGCAAATTTCTTGGTCTGTTCACTTAGTTGTTCTACTGAAAACTAGGGGCGCTATGTGTAAAATTTTTGGGTGATTAATGTCTTGCATGTTGGTCAAAGTCAGTTGATCGCTGTCGAATGGCAAAATAAAAACAGTTTGACATAATAAATTGTGTTTTAAAGTAAATACTTGCTCGCCATTTCAACTTTTTTAGTCTTATTTATCACCTCAATTCACGTATTTGCTTTAAAACATCAGTGTGAACACACACCTTTAAGCTTTCACAGGAATTGTGTTCTGATCCGTTCTTTTGTGCTGTTCTTGTTCTACTCCGGATAGCGAGTACGAAAGAACACAGTCAATATTGTCTGTGTCAAAAGCATGGCTCATTTCGTGGGCGGTGGCCGTACCTATTCCTGCATAATTTATAAAGTTATTCAAGCCTTTGTGGTAGAACGGTGGTTGAAACATCAAAGCCGTAATGTACATTTTGACAGTTTGTGGACTATATGCAGCGTTTGCGGATGTGAAATGTAGAGGCCAGCCAGTTCTAATCGCAATAGGCTTTAGCTTCAACATATTTCCAAAATAGTCGTCGCTTTTAATTTTGAAATTTTTATATAACTTGTTTACCTTTGTGGAGTTCAAAATGAGGTCCGGATAGCTGACCTCTAAGCTTAAATTCTCCAGCTTCATTTTTATATTAGTTTTAATTTAGCTGTCAATCCAATCCGCTTCTTCAACGAATTGTTTGAATGAGCCCTTTACTCTCCAAAGGAAATCCTTTGCATCTTCTCTTGCTTTATTGTTAAATTTCCTGTCTGCATAAGCAGAACCTAAAGCTGCTTCATAATAATTCCTCCTTTCTTCTATGAACTGCTCCAAACACGGTTTCATTGCTTAATAGCTGCCAATTTGTTTTTTTTTAATTTCTAAAAATGTATTTCCAAGGTAAAGCATAAGCTCATTTGAGGCCTGCCATCCGAGATAGTTGAATACTGTCCTTTTTGTAGTGTTTTTAAGCAGGGCATCTAGATTCTCCAAATAATCCCTATAGATTATGACCTAATAGCATATCCTTAAACTCTGCTCCTATTCTATCTTGAGGTACGTTGAATGCTTTAAGAAATTATTTTGAATAGGTGTTGTAGGCAGTAAAATGTTTGGATCCTTCCTCATAATACCGACGATGTCTGAGTACATGATACAAAAAAGTCTTTGGCCTTGGTAAAACCAACATTTGTCTCATTAAATGGGTTTTGTAAAATTTGTTTCTATATGTCTGCTTATCCTGACAAGTTTATGGGCAGAACTTATTTTAACTTAGTTATCTCGAAGTGGGTGATGTGTGAGTGTCCTTAGAAGATATAAATTATTATAAATTAACAAAAAAAAAATATATATGGGACATTCCACGTCAACCGGGCCACCTAAATGACCAAAAATCATGGAAACCTAGAAAATTGTTTTTGGGCTCAAATTTTTGGTCTATCTTTACTCTTTGGAAATTGACCTGGCGTTTTGAAAAATTCAAAATGGCGGATCCAATATGGCGGCCAACTTTTCAAAAATGAACGAAATTTGAATAAAAAAAATACTATGATATTCTTCATAGAATTCTAAGTAAGAAATGTCTTTTGCAAATTTTTGAATAAAATGGCCGTTTTTGAGAAAAAAATTCATGAATTTTAAAAATTTTTATATAGGAAAAAATTGACAATTGGCATATTAGAAAGATTTAAAAAATACTCAGGTGTTAGGAGGTTGCTAGTGATGAATGCAATGTCAGATGTCAAAAAAATTCAAAATGTCGGATCCAATATGGCCAATATGGCCAATATGGATTTTATCAAGATAGAAAATTTTTAAAATTCATGAATTTTTTTCTCAAAAACGGCAATTTTATTCAAAAATTCAAAAGACATTTCTTACTTAGAATTTTATGAAGAATATCATAGTATTTTTTTTATTCAAATTTCGTTCATTTTTGAAAAGTTGGCCGCCATATTGGATCCGCCATTTTGAATTTTTCAAAACGCCAGGTCAATTTCCAAAGAGTAAAGATAGACCAAAAATTTAAGCCCAAAAACAATTTTCTAGGTCTCCATGATTTTTGGTCATTTAGGTGGCCCGGTTGACGTGGAATGTCCCATATACAGGGTGTTCAGAGGTGGGAGGTCAATACTGCAGGGGGTGAAAGGTCAGACCGAGACAAGCAAAAAATCGTACGGGTGGGGGGGGGGGGGGGGGCATCTCGCACCGTTTGGCAGTTACAGGGTGATTCGTAAATCAGGATTTTGCCTTATATGGGAACCGCTCTTGTATTTTTATCTTTTTTTTTACGCATCGCAGCGGCCCCAAACTGATTTCAAAAAATCACTATTTCGAAGCCCTTTCCAAAAAACCACCACCACCCCCCTATCCCCAACCCCTTGGCCACAATCCCCCCTGGAAATTGAAAAAATTAACTTTTATTTCACGATTTTTCACCTTTCGCCCCACTTTTCTCCGAAATTCATGTTATTAACATAGCTACTTTTTATTTTTTTTAAATTGCCTATCTAATTAACTTTCCAAAAAGGTGCAACATGCCCAGGTAGAAAAGGGTTGCAAAAGTCCTGAAATTAAAACATCCTCACAGGTACCTAATTACTTTATTGCACCAGAATGGAAAAAGTTGTTAAGTAAACAATTTTTATGACAGCAAGTTCGGAAATGTTTGTTTAGGAAACAGAGGTAATACATTTTTATTTTTTCAGCAAAACAGTAATAAAATAATAAATGTAATCTCGTTAAATAGCGTTATTAGATTATTATATCCAGTATTGACTCCTAAGTATCCTGACGCTCCGTTTCTAATACCTCCTATGAATTATGGTATAAAAATGGGTGAGTTTCAAAGGACATTGACCACAGTTGAAGAAGCAAGTGAAAAGAACGGGTGTTTAATAGAAAAAATTAAGATAAAATGGCAGAATTCAGTGTTGACGAGTATGCCGATATAATTTACGTGTACGGTTTAGTAGAAGGAAATGATAGTGAGGCCGTACGAGAATACCAAAGGAGATTCCCGAATCGGCGGGTACCCAACAGAAGGGTATTTTCAAGGACTTTCAGAAGGTTAAAAGAAACCGGAAGTGTAACCGCCCCCAGAGCAGAAACGCGAGCAGGAAAATCGGCCGATTCAGCGGACCCCGACCAACAAATCCTCAACATCGTCAGGAACAGCCCTGTAATAAGCATCAGGCAGGTCGCACGAAGGTCAGGATTGTCTTCAGGGAGAGTTTGGACCGTTGTGAACCGAGAGGGACTACATCCATACCACCATATCCCGGTCCAAGCACTAGGGAAGGAGATTCCGAAGGACGATTGCAATTCTGCACTTGGCTGTTCGAGTCTGACATCGAAAATAGAAGGTTTCTAGACCGAATTCTGTGGACGGATGAATCGCAATTCACCCGGGATGGCATCACAAACTTACACAACCTCCACACCTGGTCAGATGTGAACCCACATAGGACCAGGTGTCGGTCCTTCCAGCAAAGATTTAGTGTCAATGTCTGGGCTGGCATCATCGGCAACCAGTTGATAGAACCCTTCATCTTGCCCCAAGTGCTGAATAGTCAGCTATACTCGGACTTTTTGGAGAATACCCTTCCGGATCTGTTGGAGGACATCCCCCTGGCCACCAGAAGCGCAATTTATTTACAGCTCGACGGAGCACCTGCGCATACTGGGAACATTGTTAGGGCAAGGTTAAATGAAAATTACCCAGAGCGCTGGATTGGACGAGGTGGACCGATTCCTTGGCCTGCTAGGTCACCGGACCTTACTCCACTGGACTTTTTCTTATAGGGAATGATGAAAGATGAAGTTTACTCAAGACCAATCAACACCAGAGAAGAATTAGTTACCAGGATTGTGACTGCAGCCACGAAAATACGGGAAAGACTGGCTACCATAGACCTCAAACGAGAAATAAAACGAAGGCTACTTGCATGCATCGAAACTGGCGGAGAACATTTTGAACAGCTTTTAAAGGACAAACGTTTTAATTGTAATTAGTTTTTAAGCGAACAAAATGTATTTTTTAGTAAACTTAAGTATAATTTCCTAAAAATTCGAATTATCATGATATTCTGTAAAAGGATTTTTGTAAATAAATTTTCGTATCCTTTTCCTACCTGGGCATGTTGCACCTTTTTGGAAAGGTAATTAGATAGGCAACTTAAAAAAAATAGAAAGTAGCTATGTTAATAACATGAATTTCGGAGAAAAGTGGGTCGAAAGGTGAAAAATCGTGAAATAAAAGTTAATTTTTTCAACTTGCAGGGGGGATTGTGGCCAAGGGGTTGGGGATAGGGGGGTGGTGTAAACTTTTTTGGAAAGGGGTTCCAAATAGTGATTTTTTGAAATCAGTTTGGGCCGCTGCGATGCGTAGAAGAAAAGATAAAAATACAAGAGCGGTTCCCATATAAGGAAAAATCCTGATTTACGAATCACCCTGTAACTGTCAAACGGTGCGAGATGCCCCCCCCCCCCCCCACCCATACGATTTTTTGCTTGTCTCGGTCTAACCTTTCACCCCCTGCAGTATTGACCTCCCACCTCTGAACACCCTGTATATAATGCAAACCAACAAAATGATCAAAAATTATATAAAAATGTACTGAATTATTAGATGCAATTGCTAAAAAGTCGATTTTACAATTGTAGTACTGATATATAAAAGTCTATCATATCATAATGACTATTGAACGATCCCGGTAGATGTAATAGGTTCGTTTAGAGTTTAGACCATAGTTGGTACGATACTGAGAAACTTGAAGTAAATTATAATGTCTTAGACCACAACGAGGAACAAAAATATTAAATAAGGAAAGCAAATCCGGAGTATCACATTCCCCAATCAAGATTCTCTAACCAAATATAGTTTTAGCAGTCATGCGCCTACTCTCCAACGATCCCTACATGGCGGTAGGGAAAACAAGTCAGTCCAAGGAAGACCTCTATGTGCGAATAGTAAAATCGTCTCTGAACAAATTCGATGCGATCACATTGAGACCTATAGGACTGGCGTATTTCAGAACAGGACGTACGAAGATGATAAAAAGGAGTCTGGTGACATAAGGATCGTTGAATTGTTTTGACCATCTCTTGATAAAACCCAGCAAGGAATTAGAATGTGATAATCAAAGTTAAATTTAGAGTTATATGTAACCCCCAGGTCTTTCACTGAGTCCAGTCGGGATACCTCGTTTCCGTCAATCAAATACTGAAACTGATAGTTTTCCTACGGTAAAAATACAAAAAATACAAAATACAAAATACAAAATACATTTATTTACATTTAAAGGCAAACAGTTCTAGGGACACCATAAATAAAAATTGTTCAAGTCATCATTAAAAAGCAGACAATCCTCAGAATCAGCAATAGCTCGAAAAATCTTAGCATCGTCAACGTAACAAAGAATTTTAGAGTGAGACAAAGTCAAACTCGCGTCATTTATAAATAAAATGAACAGTTACTTGGGCCGGCCACACTGTGGTGCGGCAGAGGAATTAGGATAGGTGAGGAAAAAGTATTTCGAAAGGAAACAATCTGAATTCGTTCTTTAAGGTAAGATGATATGATATCCACTTCAGGAAACTTGCCGGAAAACCAAATTTCTCAAGCTTGAAAATCAGAGCTTGGTGATTGATTCTGTCGAAAGCCTTACTAATACTTACACACATACACTGAGTAAAATCGACCTGCCCACCATTTTCGATTGTGTTAATACAATATGACGAAAAGCTTAGAAGGTTTGAGATCGTTTATCTCTCCTTAACAAAACCGTGTTGGTGCGAATCAATAATCGGTTTTGAATGAAAAGACAGAACATTACAAACAATGGCCTCAAAAAGTTACCAAGCGCTGATAGGTTAGGTCTATAATTAGAAACAACATCCTTAGGTCCTTTTTTGGGTAAGGGAATAATATAGGAAACTTTCCAGCAATGGGGGAAATACACAAAGAACAAGTATTCGCAGAAGCCAAGTAAAGATGACGTAACTTAGAACGAAAGCCGGTTACGATTGCGTAGTGAATACTGAGCGAGGAAAATCGTTTTTTTTTTTTTGATTCCTCGAAGTCTGGCTACGACGTTGCTGCCGCGGCGCAAATTCCTTGACAATGAGATTATCCGGCCAAAAGCTATTATTCAAGATTACCGGAAAGTATTGCTCCAGAACAAGAATTTTGAATGAGACACGACCGTCACGGGCTCTCGACATACATAAGTTTCCTACATGAAATTAAGTCTCGTGGAATCGAAAAGTTGGAAACAATATGCGTGACAATATCATCTTCTGTCGTTTCCGGCTCCAATCGGGAAAAAAAATAGTTTTCGGTATACTAACAGCCTTTAGCTTTAAAGAAGTGGTCGCGGGTAGTGCGCCAAGCTGCACAGAAGTAGGCCCATCGTCAGAATGTGAATCATCGACGGGCACGCACTCAGCTGAGTCCGAAACAGCTGAACCGTCGAACAGCATTGATGGTGAAGATCTTTTATCAAATGATGCATTGGTGACATCATCGGAAAGTGCAACTGAACGCATAGTACTTGCACTTGCGGTAGCGGATCTTTGCACAGAGGCACCAACTGAAGCAGATTTAGACCGGCTAATCCGTTTGGAAATCACAGCTGTTCTCTCGGTGGGTGTGGACAGCGCCTGAGACGATGTTTTATTAGCGATCACTGTGACTCTAGTAGCTATTTTCTTAGGTTGCACATGTGGTGGTTGTCTAGGCTTAAAGGTGACTGTTTAAATTTTTATTATCCGATGTGGTGCTATTCTTAGATAAATTGTTGATATAACAATTTCAATACGGTTTGAGCATTTGGAATTATATCGTTGTACTTTTTGATAATACATGATGAAGGATGGTTTCATATACCATAGAAAGGAAAGTATGTAGAAGTAGTGTCCCAGCGGGAAAAAATGCTGAATCTTCCACAGAAGCAAATTTGAAGATCTTCCTTCCAATATCTTATAAAATGCTAGTTAGGAAGATTTTAAAGCTTTATTCCGATTCTGCACTCTGTGAATGAAAAAGGAAGATTGTGCTTGTGTTTTCATGCAGTTAGGATGACATCATTTCGTTGTGAAATCTTTCTGTTGGAACATTTCAGTTCATTTTCGTTTAGGTGCTCGAGGTTAGTACGTGATTTAGAGTGATCCGATTTGCTTTGCATTAATTGTATTAGGTAAGTATTATTTAAATTATTAATTATTATTAGTTGTACTATTTTTGCTTATTGTATCAATAAATTTACTTGAATTAATAATCAGAATCGACGCAATAAAATCCAGATATGTATATATTGACAACTGTATGAATTTAAATTTAAATATAGCTAGGTAGTTTTATTTTATTTAAATAATTTTAACCGAAAACTTTCGATTTCAATAAGTATAACTCTAGACGAGAATATGACATTTAAAAGTAAATTCTGATAAAATTTAAATTACGTTTTCTCAACACATATACTTAATTTTCATGGTAAGTAATTTTGAAAATTTCTTATTAGGAACAATCATAATGAATCCGACAATAGCTGGTATTAGTAAACGGCATTTTAAAAGACTCGTTAAAAACGAAATTTTAAAAGATAGTTTTGATTCAACGTCGAACAATGTGGATAACAATGTAAACTATAGCGAAATTGGTGTTGAAGATATTAATTCTGAACAGGAAATTCAAAATAGTTCTTGTGTTGAAGATATTAATTTGCCGGATGAACAAAAAAAATGTAACAATTATGACTTATCAACTGAAATTAGAAGTTGGGTTGTCACACATGGCATAAGTAGAGCGGCAGCAGAAGATCTTTTGAATATTTTAAATAAAGCAGGTTTAAACATCCCTAAGTCAAGACAATCCCTAATGAATACCAAGTGCACGCCCATAAACATTGTTTCGGTACCTTCAGGACAATATTGTCATTATGGGTTGTTAAGATCCTTGAAAATGTTGAATATTAAATTTGCAGAAAAAATAAGCACCTTATACATAAACATTGGTGTCGATGGATTGCCCTTATTTAAAAGTTCAGGGCAAACCTTATGGCCAATTCTTGGGTCTTTATCTGAATACCCGGAAATAAAACCATTCTTAATCGGGCATACCTTGGAAAAAAGAAGCCTGAAAATCCAAATGAGTACCTTCATGAATTTGTCCAGGAAATAAAATCTATACCAAATGAAGGCATAACGATAAATGAATGTCAAGTTAATTTAAAAATTAAATTATTCGTTTGTGATACCCCTGCTAAAGCATTTCTAACTGGTACTGTTGGCCATACTTCTGGAAACGGTTGTTCTAAATGCAAACAACAAAGTAGAAAAATTAATAACCGCTTAACTTATTCCACTACAATTGGAGACTTGAGGACAAATTACGATTTTAATCAACGCACCGATAGCTCTTATCATTTAACAAATTTCAAAAATAATAAACATATTTTGGAAGACATTGATATAGATATGATTACGCAATTTCCACTTGACGTAATGCATTTAGTAGATCTTGGTGTAACGAAGAAAATGATACATTATATATTAACTAATAAGCATAATTGCAAAAAAATAACTACCAGTCAAATAGCGAGCATGGATGATAAGCTCATTTCATTTCGGCCTTTCATACCAAGGGAATTTACGAGGAAACCTAGAAGTTTAAATGAATTCTGTAGATGGAAAGCGACTGAATTCCGCCAAATTATTCTATACACGGGTGTTGTGCTTTTTAAGGACATTTTGGACGAGGATATGTTTCACCATTTTCTGCTATTATATGGTGCTTACAGATTGGTATGTTGTCCAAAAAATTGTTATAGTAATTTAGAATGTGTCAAAGAAATGCTGCAACCTTTCGTGCATAATTTTCAATTTTTATATGGAGAAGACAAAATAAGTTTCAACGTACATAATTTACTACATTTGCATGAATCTGTTCAAACATTTGGAAACGTTGAAAACTATTCAGCTTATCGGTTCGAAAACTACATGCAAACTTTAAAGAAATATTGTAGGCAGCCAAGCAAAATCTTGAGCAGTTAAATAACCGAATTGTTGAAGAGAATAAATACGCCTATAATGCACGTGTATACAAACGAAAATTTTCCAATTTCCATAGTAAACTTACTTCAAACCCAATTTACCGGACTTACAGTTGCAATATGTTTTTTTTAAACGATTTGCCACCCGATAATTATTGTTATATTTATCCCTTAATCCCAATAAAAATTGTGGGATTCACAAAAAATACTAATGGAAACGAATGTGTCATCGGATTCGAATTTCGCCATGTTTCTTCCTTCTTCGACAACCCATATGACTCAATAATGACGGCATTTGCTTCGCTAAGGATTTATCTCGTGAAGAAAAACAATTTAAAGTAACAAACATTGTGTGTAAAGCAAGGCGTTTACCCGTCGATGATGGTTCGGTACTTATACCCATATTACATCATTGCGTAACTTAAATGTAATATTAAAAATTATGATTTCAATGCCTTCGTATATAAATGCTTATTTTGCAGTTAAAAATGGAACCATAAAAAAAAAATTTATGCCAACAGTTCGGTATGAACCAGTATTTCGATGCAATGCAACTCTTGGAGAAAGCCTCTCAAACTACAATAATGAAAATCAGGAAAATTCAGGTAGAAAAGGAGAATTTTTACTATGAACATATTTAAAAACTATTTACATATTATTTCTATCTTAGATACTTCAAACCGAACTGTCGACGAAATATTAGAAATTTTGAAAACACAAGAAAAGGAATTAAATGAAATTAAACATATGTTGGCAAATCAGCATGTATTAATGGAAAGGATATCATCAAAACTTTGCCCTGATACATCAAAAATAAACATATTTCCAATTGAAAGCTTCGAAGAATTGATAAATTTGGACAAAACAATTGAAAATATTCCAAATCATGAGCTATTAAGTCACCAAATTCCAAGGTAATTATGTAAACTGATATATTAAAATGTTTTCATTTTTAGATTTCCTACATAAGGAAAATAATAGGCAAAGCATCATTATCGAAATGTTTCAAATTAATATTCAAGGACAATTATTTACTAAAAATATCATGGAATGGGACAAAAAAACAATTTGGAGTTAAAAATTTAAAATTTTTCAGAACAATTTTATTTGGTATGGTCTTAATTTAATTTTATAAATTTTAATAAAAATAAATTAAATTTTAGAAGCTGTGTGATCCCATAATTTGGGTTTTCTACAATATGAAGAGGAAATGAAAAACGGCTTCCGATTGATGAAAAACACTTTTTACAAAAATACGTATTTTTTGAAAAAATCGAATTGAATTATTATTATTATTATTTAGAAAAATGAATCTGTTTAGTTTTTAAAATTAATTTTATTGTTTTGTTTTTGTTAATTTTAAAGCATTTATTTAGAGGCAAAAGAGGATGTTTATGTTTTTTTGCAAATATATATGAGATATGTTTAACAAATATAATTTTCTTATTTTTTCGTCCATATAGCAGCCTAACCAAAGCCAACAATATGTATGATTTAATATTCCCTGTGAAACTTCTCTCTTTTGCTTTTGTCCCCTTCGACAATTGCTTCAACGTAAGCATAAAAATCTGCTAATAACCTTCTAAAGAAGAACCTCCTCAGAAAGCCCTAACTGCTAATAATCTTCTAAAGAAGCACTGAAGCAGAAAGCTCTAAAACTGCTTCCCTCCAATGACATGCCCATACTAAAAAGATACGGATAGGTAAACGGAGAGTAAGCAAATTATGCTTCCGAAATATTGCTTTTTCATGGTTTATTGTATGATTCCGGTTCCCGCTGGGGTGTTATGTAGAAGTTAAATGTATTGTAGTTAGCAAGTAGTATTGAATTGTTTGGACATATAATAACCATGGAGATAGAAATTTATTGTATATGAATACACTGTAGCAAATTGTTGTTTATGTAATCTATATTAGTAATTGTATTCTCAGTAGCTTTTGTATTAGTTCATCTTTTATTTCAATACAAAAAGTTAGTTCTTCTATGACATTAGATACAAAAAGTTGTTTTAAAAAAATACATATATTGTTTTTATTATAAATAAAAAATAAATATAATTTAAAAGAGATAACAATATTTAATTCCTTAAAAGTGTTATTGAAATATAATAAAATAAAAAAAAGGATAAATAAATAATAACAAATTCTAAATAAATTAATTAGGAAAAAAGAAGAATCTAATCAAGACTTCACATTAGAAGAACACAACCAAGACCCCATAACTGGTGACCCCGACAGGAACAGAAACGACAACAATATCAAACAAAGAAACACTTCCAGGTTGGCAGAAATTAGGGATTGGTTGTTTTCCCAGGCTACCGGCAGGGACTATGTCTAAGTTGGGGGGGTAAATTTATTACAAACCTTCCCCCGCCACTCGCAACAACATCATCACTCACCACACTTCGTCAACAACACTCGAACAACAATCGAATCCATCAACAAAGAAACCACCACTAGCACCAACATCAACCTAAAATCTAACCGCAAATCGGTTAACCAGACGCAAATCGGCTCGGTCATTAATTCAACAACCGCTAATTGCTTTATAGCTAATTCCAGCCGCAAATCGGCCAAATTGTTTAATTGTTAATATCCTTTACTACTACTTACATCAATGGCGCTGTAAGTGGGAAGGAGCGTGATGTGGAGGAGGCGACGATTTTTAAATAAATATATAAAGTAAGCGAATATAAATATAAAAAAAAGCGATTTTTACAGTCAGACAGTCAGAAAGATATGTGATCGGTTTGGGGTCGCTGCGACTCGTAGAAAAAAGGATAAAAATACAAGAGCGGTTCCCATATAAGGCAAAATCCTGATTTACGAATTACCCTGTAACTGCCGAACGGTGCGAGATGATCCCCCCCACCCATACGATTTTTTGCTTGTCTCGGTCTGACCTTTCACCTCCTGCAATATTTTCCTCCCACCTCTGAACACCCTGTATATAAAAGAAAGTCGTGTTAGTTACAATATTTATAACTCAAGAACGGCTGAACCGATTTGGCTGAAAATTGGTGGGGAGGTAGCTTAGAACCAGGAAACGGATATAGGATACTTTGTAGGGTTTCAAAATGGCGGATCCAAGATTTCAGCTGAAAATTTTAAATTTGAAGCGATTTTCATGAAAATTGGTATATAGGGGTTTTGCGGGATGGGGATTTCAAATCGGCTGTCCAAATTTAGAAATTCAAGATGGCGGATCCAATATGGCGACCAAGATTTCCTGATTTCAACGGATTTTAATGAAAATTAGTACAATGAGTGTTTTGAGGTCACTGATTTTGAATATTATCAAAATTTAGAAATCCAAGATGGCGGATTCAAAATGGCGACCATATTTCTCGATTTCAAGAGATTTTAATGAAAATGAGTACAATGATTATCTTGAGGTCACTGATTTTGAATATTATCACAATTTACAAATCCAAGATAGCGGACCCAATATGGTGACCAAGATTTATCGATTTCAATGGATTTTAATGAAAATTGGTACAATGATTATTCTGAGGCCACTAATTTTGAATATTAGCAAAATTTCCAAAGTGTTTAATTAGTAAGTATTTAACCAACGCCGGGTGAAACCGGGTAACCCAGCTAGTTATTAATAATTAACGCAACACTGCAAATGAATACGTTAATGCATTTGTAGAAATTCAATATGTTCAATTTTAAAAGAAAAAATCACAGGACAATCGCAGATCAAATGGACTAGAAGACTAGATAGAGATGCAGGCGCAAAAATCGTCGGGTCGGCTATTGAACTAGTCACCTCGACTGCCTGTGAAGGCCTGTCATCAGTATGATCTCAGCTTCAAATTTCTGGTTTTAAGGTTTGCTCAATGTTTTCTTCTATCTTTGTTAAATTTTATATTATATGCTAAATTAAAAGTTGAACCCAACGAGTGTAAGCCAAAGCAAACTTAATTGTTTAGAATTATATGAAACATATCTGCTGGTCCTTTTTTTTAGCATATTATGAGAATATGTTGAAATCTTCTTACTTTAAATTGAATTCGTTATGTTGACATTTGCATCAAACATCGTCGAATGCTCTGGATCAGTTTTGTAATCTGTTTTATTGCGTACTTTTTAGCATATATTTCTTGGGATTGATAGTATTGATAATGCAGTTTGACACGCCGGTGATTTTTTTAGAAGGGCACATACGTCCATGGTCGTCCTCTATTGGTTTTTTAAAGAAACTTTTATTACTTTACAATACAATACAAATGAAAACATCACAAGAACAGAACACTACTTCTAAATAAAATCTTTTCAATTTTATCTGAAACCCAATATTATTTTCTTATTAATATCGAATACAAAATTGTTTATTTAAAAAAATATATGTATAAAGTAGATAACTAAAAAAATCAAAACACTTTTGTATACTTATATTGTAAAATTGTTAAAGTTTAATAAAGTTCTTAAAGAATTATGATTAAGGGGGTATCCCACTCTAGAGGCCCTTGAATTGAACGTTTTTTTCAGGGAGTTGAACAAGAAAATACAAAACATTTAGAGTTAAACATAATAATCCTCTTATTATATGATCTTTAAGGGGACTGTCCGAGTTTTTAAGCCAATAGCTCATTTTAATGATTTTTTTTCAAGAAAACTACTGAAGGTATGACAACGATTTTTTTTTAAACATTTTATTGATCCTTCGACTACATTAGAGAATTTTGTTGAGTCACTCCGGAACCGGGAACCCCCCCTCCACCTCTTCAAAGTTTGCCGCTCCGTCCGCTGGTTGCGCGAGTCTTTTTGCCTCAGGTGAACTAAAATGAAAAATTCATAAAGGCTATAGCGGGATAAGGTAGTGAAAATTGCCCCCAGCGGAATCGCTACGACGGGTGGCGCTTTCGATAGGTTGTGTCAAAAGATGCCTCCATGCCAGTTTTTAGCCCTCTAAGTCTACAGTTACCGGTAAAATCGGTTTCGTCCCATTTTTTCGAAAATAAATTCTTACGGCCGCAGTTTTTATCCAAAAATTCTGAAAATTTATACAAACCTTTATTTTTATGTTACCAATAATCGTGGATTTTTGTAAATTTTTACCTTTAAAATTGGGGTCAAGAGAGCCATTTTAATTTTCCAAATTATTTTTAGGTTAGGAACCCTATTTTTCGCCAAGTTTTAAACCATTGTTTTTTAAGTCTTTTTTTCCGTTCTTTCGAATGGCGGAATCAAAATATCGAATTTCAGGGTGCGTCATTCCGAAAAATCGAAAAAACCGTTTTTGTTTTTGCATTTTGTCCACTTATTTAAGGCATAACCTCAAAATTCAAGGGCGCAATACTTACCCATACAACCAAAAATAGTCCAGGACTCATTTTCAGTTGAAAACATGATTGCAGGATCGGTTTTTATTTTTTAAAAATCGAAAAAACTAATTTTTCTCGGTATTTTAACCATTTACTTGATATGTAACCTTGAAATTATAGAGCGCAATGCTCACCCATATGACCACACATACTCTAGGACTTATTTTTAGGTGAAAACATTATTTTAGTATCGATTATTACGTCTCAAATCTCAAAAAAAACGAAGTTTTTTGCCATTTGTACCATATATTTAAAGCATAACCACAAAAAGGCCTAATACTTGCCGATACGACAACATTCAAGGACTCATTCTTAAGTGGAAAAATTGTTGCAATATCGACTAGAATCTTAACAACGATGACAAAGCATGAAACATAGGGAAACTTCATATATATAATTATTAATCTATTTACATGAAATAAGGATATATTTTCAATCTAGGCTGGAATAACGTTTATATACAATGATACAAAAAAACCAGTCCAATTTCTATCAAAATATAAAAAAATTTATATATTATTAAATATATAAGTAATAAAAACATAGTTATAACAGTATGTATTTAATAAAAAATAATAATGTTTTATTCTGCAGTAAAAAACTTCTCAACATTCGCAATCTTCGTCACTATGTTCTTCGATGACTTACTTAATATCTGAAGTTGAAAATATTTCAGAGAGTATCTTAGAATCTAAGACTTAGATGGTCTAATAATCTTTGATTTATATCTAGCATTAGCTAGATAATAAATGACAGCAGCAATATGGGAGGAAGAGCCGACAGTACGTAACCCATTAGCACAGTGACAGGTATGCCGCAAGATACCACTGTAGCCAATAGAATTGGGTTTTTACTCAATATCATTTATAGGTCCATTCAATAATTTGTTGGGATCTTCGCATTCCTCCCTTTTAGGGAGGAGAATTTAAAAACTTCTTCCGAACATTAGATATCATCCGCCGGCATATTGAATATAATGAACTATTTTTAGTTTTAGTAGTTTACAAGTGAATAAGAAAAATATTAATTGCGCAAATTGATTTATCTGATTATTAATAATAGTTAAATAATCGAATGGGAATATCAAGGTGGTACCCATTGCGTGCTCTCAGCCGAATACTTAAGCTAAGCCGTATGGCTAAATACGAAACGCTAACATTCTCTTGAATCGAATGATCTGTTGCATGAGTCTAATGCTTTAAATGCAAAATGTAATACGACACTAAGAGAGAATATGACATCACACGACATGAAAAAAAATGTTTGAAAGATATCTATCCTTGGCAAAAAAAATATCCCGGGTGCCGGAGAACGCTATCATTTTATTTTAGCTATTGAGTTTACGTCTCAAATAAATATTGGAAAAGGGAATTTTGATTTTTGATACTGCAACAATTTTTCCACGAATGAGTCCTCGAACAATGTCGTATCGGCAAGTATTAGGCCTTTTTTTGGTTATACTTTAAATATATGGTAAAAATGACAAAAAACTTAGTTTTTTTGAGTTTTGAGACGTAATAATCGATACTAAAAGAATGTTTTCACCTAAAAATAAGTCCTAGAGTGTGTGTGGTCATATGGGTGAGCATTGCGCTCTATAATTTCAAGGTTATATATCAAGTAAATGGTTAAAATACAGAAAAAATAGTTTTTTCGACTTTTAAAACATAAAACTCGATCCTGCAATCATGTTTTCAACTGAAAATTAGTCCTGGACTATTTTTGGTTGTATGGGTAAGTACTGCGCTCTTGAATTTTGAGGTTATGCCTCAAATAATTGGACAAAATGCAAAAAAAAGAACGGTTTTTTCGATTTTTCGGAATGATGCACCCTGAAATTCGATATTTTGATTCCGCCATTCGAAAGAACGGAAAAAAAGACTTAAAAAACAATGGTTTAAAACTTGGCGAAAAATAGGGTTCCTAACCTAAAAATAATTTGAAAAATTAAAATGGCTCTCTTGACCCCAATTTTAAAGGTAAAAATCTATAAAAATCCACGATTATTGGTAACATAAAAATAAAGGTTTTTATAAATTTTCAGAATTTTTGGATAAAAACTGCGGCCGTAAGAATTTATTTTCGAAAAAATGGGACGAAACCGATTTTACCGGTAACTGTAGACTTAGAGGGCTAAAAACTGGCATGGAGGCATCTTTTGACACAACCTATCGAAAGCGCCACCCGTCGCACAGTGGGGCTATATTGCTAAATTGGTTCAAAACCACCCACAAGTCGTAATTTCTAACGGATTTTGAAAATTCTTGTTTGAGGATACTCGTGATGAGGAAACGAAGAGACTTACGAAGCCCTTTTTGCCAAAAATTGCTTCGGTGATTTTAAAAATTCAAAAAACTTCACTTTGATCTCGAAAATTCAGCATATTGAGAGTACAATCTTATGATCCAAAAACTTAAAGCAAAAATGAAAATCTGGAAAAATTTACAAGTAGGATTTCGAGGTTGCTGAATCAAAATTAGTCATTTACTTGATCGTACAAGGTCTCCTAAAGGTCATTTGAAGGTCATGTGAAGATCGGAGTGAGAATTCTTAAAATCACTGAAGCAATTTTTGGCAAAAAGGGCTTCGTAAGTCTCTTCGTTTCCTCATCACGAGTATCCTCAAACAAGAATTTTCAAAATCCGTTAGAAATTACGACTTGTGGGTGGTTTTGAACCTATTGGGCCCACTGTGCGTCGTAGCGATTCCGCTGGGGGCAATTTTCACCACCTTATCCCGCTATAGCCTTTATTAAAAATTTACACTATTTAGCCCATTGTGATAGGGACAGTTTTTAAAATGGAAAAAAAAAATACAAAATGGCGGACACTTGAAAAAAAGGTCGTTTTTTCGACATTTTTTTTTTTAGTTTTTTGGCAATAACTTTGAAAAAAAAAAAAAATGTGATTCTACCACAACGGGCGTATATATTAAAATAATAAGTGTGCCAAGTTTCAAGATGAAATCATGAGCCGTTTTCTTTTAATTAGCGCAACCGCCATCAATTCCGACGAACGGAGAAATTCACTGTCAAAGTTTAAAGTGCATTTTGGCTAGAAAAAAGTGTAAGTATTTTCTCACGAAGAAAGTGGACTTTAGTCGGGATTTTTTTTACTAACGTCTAAACATCGATCCAAGGACCATACAAAAATACCTACCTCCTTATATTTCATTCATCAATTCAAGGCCACAAATCCGAACGCTATTCACACGCGTTTCATAGCTCGCACCTGCTCTCCGGCTCATCGACTCAGACGGCCGCGCGACGGGAGGCACGCCTCTTAAATGACCTGTAACTTTTGAACCGCTCAAGATATCGGTTCCAAATTTTTACAAGTTATTTTTAAAAGTATAAACTATTGATTAAGCGAAAAAAAAAATCGATTTTTTGAAGCAAAAGAATCGGACAGTCTCCTTAATGAATAATTTGAGAAAACAATTTTTTTTATTGATTGGTTGGGTCAGGGCAAGCCTGCTACTGGGACTCATAACTTAGGAACGGCAGCTCATGGTGTGCACCATTACAGCCAAACAAATAATCTGAAAATTATGAGATTGCACATTAGTACTCTTTATATATGTGGCTATGGCATGAGTGTGTCACATTTTGAAAAAAAAATTGTTATTCATTTCTTTAATTTTTTCTACTATTCGTTATATTTTTTAGTTGATTTTTTACTGCTAAAACATGGGATAAAAGCTATGTAAATGTAAAAATACCTGATTTGCTCCACTTAGGTTATAGAGGCAAAGCTAACACAGCTTGTACCAAAATCTGAAATTTTTCGGATGAATGGTTTTCTCAGAATGCTGAAAACCATTTAGAAAAACGGCATTTAGGTTAAAGTTAAAGGCAACGAGGAGTGCTACGGAGCGCGCAGCTACGCACGTAATCGCCTGTAGCGGCGCGAGCTTTTCAAATTTCGCTGCAAGAGATAGCTTAAATGATTCAAGAAAGAACACAGAATTTTTCAAAACTAAAAAAAAATGCATTTTTTGAAAGTCGTAATTGAAACTGAATAAATTGTTTTAGGAAGAATAGTTTCGAAATTTATACAGCTGTATAAATGTCTGGTCATGTGAAGAGCGTAAAAGCTTCATTTTTAATAGCATCAGATAATATAAATATGTACTAAGGTCATTATGATTTGAAATTCGCAACGTTTGAAGTGTGCGACTATCGAAAAAATTTGCTGGAAAGATACAGTAGATGATAAAATACAATGCTATAAACCACGTCAGTTTTCGGACTATAGGTTTTTTTTAAAGTTATTCTCTAGATAACTAATACGTTGGTTCTTAATTTACTTTTAATAAAAATAACTATTTTTAAATAAAAAATATTTTAATCAAAGTATCACACATCGATGTCTATAATTATTTTTGCCATCTTTCTGGTAACAAGATGGACTCCGCGTAGAAAAAATTAATTATCCTTCGAAGCAATTCGAACCATTTTTTGACTTCTTAATAAGAGTGAAAGTGCTGTGTGTTCATAGTTTAGATATTTAATTAAAATATGTAGACTGAAGGAACTACATTTATTAGATTAGTTTTTAAATTCAAGAATGTTTCTGTACAACTGAACTGCTTAACAGTGCTACTGTAACATTCTGCCATATTCTAACTGTGATGTATCTGTATATTAGTTCTCTGATATAGTGTAGTAGTAAAACTGCAACATCTCTACAGTGAGCGCAATTTCTATAAGCGCACGTCTGATTTTCAAGTAAAATGCACAATTCATTGAAATAAAGCGATATAGTATCAAAGTTTCTTTACAGGCACAATTGTTAAAGTTTATAACTATTCATAAAAGCAATTAAACAATTCCAAATATAAGTAAATGCGTGAATGCAATAGATCAGTCTTTCACAATTGATCTTAGAGTGCTCAGTTTCTATAAACACAGTTTCTTTTTGTAGTATTACTCGTTAAACGCAAAGTAATTTTGCAACTTTTTAGGAAACAATTCATGTGAGTTTCATATTTATTTTCCAACTCTAGCTTAATTCTGTATAATTGCTGTTATTTCTTAAGATTTATTGTAATGCCCCGAGAAAAGGTCCTTGACAACGACGATCGCGTCAGAATCCGTGCGTTTAGGGAAACTGGCCTTGGTATAAGAGAAATTGCAAGGAGAATTGGACGTTCAGTATGTGTGGTGCGAAATAGGGCAATCGTAATGGATTATGGGATCATCTAAGAGGGAACACCAAAGTTTCCAATCAAAATATTTGGAACATAAGAGAAGAAGTTATGAAAAAAAAGTTGAGTGCAGCTCAAATTATAGCGGAATTACAACTCCCAATTAAAGGAAGAAGAGTTCAACAAATTTTGAAGGACACTGCTTATATTAAATATAAGAAACCGACCAAATCTCTCCAACTGCAACAGTATCATAAATATGCGCGCCTAGATTTTGCAAGAAGCCACATGAACTGGGACGAAAAGTGGCAAAATGTTATTTTATCTTACGGAAAACAATTTTATTTAGTTAGCCCAGATGGACTGAGTGGCATGATTTAAGGAAGCCCGATTCGCCTCGTCTAAGTAGTAATTTTGGTGTTGGTAGTTTAATGTTATGGGGTGCCTTTTCCTATCAAGGAAAGTTATCTTTACGCTTTATTCCCACCCAAATGAACTCTGCCATGTATACAAACCTGCTGGAGGAATCTCTTATTCCATATTTAGAAGACAATATGGAAAAAGTTTTGATTTTTCAACAGGATAACGCCGCTGTGCATTCTTCTGCCGAAACAAGACGATGGTTTAGTGAAAGAAATATTCCTGTAATGGAGTGGCCATCACGTAGTCCGGATTAAAATCCAATGGAGAACATTTGGGGAATCATGGCACGAAGAGTTTACGCAAATGGTTGACAATTTTCTTCGTTATCTCAACTGAAAGCCGATATTTTGAAATGCTGGAATGATATCGCTGAACATTTGTTTAAAAAGTTAATAAATTTTATGTCTAACAGGTTTTTTCAAGTTATAACTAACAAAGGAGGTAAAAGACAATATTTAGAAAATATACAAAAATTTACTTTTCATCAAGCTTTTAAAATAAAGACTATAATATAAAGTGAGTTTATAGAAATTGCAGACAAAACAGACAAAAGAGACTTTTAATTATATTTATTTTTATTATAAAGTAATTACTTCCTTTAATGAATGTTTATTATTTAATTAATATTTACCAATGGGGAATTTATGCAATATTATCGGTTTTGAAAAATAAAAAGTAGTTTTCTTTAAACATGAATAAAACTGGCTGCGCTTATAGAAATTGCGCATGCTGTATTTTTAGAAAATATAAGATCCTTAATACAAAAATTTCAATTTATTTATCCTGAACCTATACTCATTGCATAATTCGATAGTTTACAATTCATAGTAAATAGTAATGTATATATTTTGTATTATATTAATTATATCTTTTTCATTTTAGTAAGAGTTTGGTTGTTTGAAGATTACTTAATTTTTTTTCTTTTTCTTTTTTTAAGTTTATTTATTAGTCTTATAGATCTTCCAAATCTTGAAATGAAGATTGAAAAAAAAATCTTGTTGTTTTCTATTTTATGAGTATTGGCCGATTTTTCATTATTAGAAGTGATTGTTTGAATTTGCTGTGTAGGCTCATCGTTGATCGATTTTGGGCGATTTAGAATTAGGTTTTTATTTCTTCTGTAGGAATTACCAAATTCATCAAGGACTAAATATGACCTCGGGTATTGTAGTCTTTCAGTGACTGTTCCAGAAGTTCACTCTGAAGTTGAAGATTTTTTAAAATATATCTTTTCTCCTTTTTGAAGAGGCTTAAGTTCTTTAGTGCCACGGTTGTAAATTATTATTATTCTTTTTTGATATTTTTGCAACTTTTGTTTATGGTCTTTGTGATTCATTATTTTGGGTTTAAGATTAAGTTTGAAAGTTGGAATTTTAGTTCTTAAATTTCTGGACATTGAAAGCTGCGATGAAGAGCTAACATTGCCCTTGGGTGTCGTCCTGTATTGTAATAAAACTATGTATGGCTCCGAATTTGTATTTGAACATTTATGTAAGAGTTTTTTAATTATGCCGACAGATCTTTTCGCTAATCCATTTGAAATCTGATGATATGGACTAGAGGTGAAATTCTCGATTCCCCAGTCATGGCTAAAATTTCTAAAAGTTGGGCCGTTGTCCGAAACTAATTATTGAGGAATGTCGTGTCTGGCGAAACTAACTTTAAGTGAGCAATGACAATGTTACTACCATAACCTGAATGCAGTTGCGCGGTTTCAAAATACTTTGAATAATAGTCAACGACGAGGAGATAATTTTGTTTTTTAAATTCGAATTAATCAACTCCGACTTTATACCATGGAATATTTGGGAGATTATTTAACATTAATGGCTCTTTGGAATGTCAATGTCATTATAAATATTTAGCCAGTACACGACACCTCTTGCAAGATTTTTACACCTTTCTACTCCAAAGTGGCTTTCATGAATTAAAATGAGAACTTCAGGACGCATGCTTTTAGGAATAATCAGACTCTGTCCTTTGAAAAGCAAATTTTCAAAACAGTGAAGTTCATCTTTTATTTTATAGAATGGCTTAGCTAAAGAGTCAAGTTTATCTTTTGAATCTGGCCATCCTTAAAGACAGTATTCGATTGCTTTAACTAAAGACTTATCCGTAGTTGTTTCAGCTTGTAGCTTTTTATCAGAAAGATACGGATAAGTTTGAGACTAGTAGATTGATGTTTAGTCTAATATATTTGTCAATATAACAACTTAATAATGGAGCTCTTGAAAAAGTATCGGGAATATACATGAATTTTTAAGGAACGTAAAACACTGATAGGTTGTAAGCTTGTAATAGTACATATTAAGATTCTTTGCAGACGTGCGGACAAATTGTGTAGGGATTTATCGAGATAAGTGCCGTATGATCAGTCTCCACTTTAACATTTTGTCCATACACATACCTGCGAAATTTCACACATCCTAAAAGAATTTCCAATAGCTTCTTTTCTATTTGTACATAATTCCGCTGGGCTTGCGTCAAAGAAGTTGAAGCAAAAGCGATAGGATTTTTGTCGTGTAAGACTACGGCCCCAAGTGCGTTTTGAGATGCGTTGACGGAAAGTGTAAACTGTTTATTTGGATTGAAGTAGATAAGGACTGGAGCGTTGATCTGACTGGAGCATGATCTGTGACTACTGTAAAGTGGCTACCTTCGATGTATGGTCTCAGTTTTTCAACTGCCCACAGCACTGCCAGGCATTCCCGCTCCGTTGTAGAATAATTGCGCTCGCAGCGATTCAATGACCGGCTCAAATATGCAATGACTCTCTCATCATCACCTATCTTCTGAGTTAAGACGGCACCTACTCCGTAACCGGAAGCATCTGTATGTATAATGAAGGGATATTTAAAATCCGGACATGTTAAGATGGGTGCACTAACGAGACTATTTTTAACAAGTTGAAAAGCTTCCTCACACTTGTCAGACCAAACAAACTTATTATTCTTTTTCAGAAGTGCAGTTATGGGAGCGATTACAGTCGAAAATTTCGGCATAAATCTTCTGTACCAAGCGACTATGCCTATAAATCTCCGGACTTCTGAAACATTTTTAGGGCTTTGGATCTCCAAAATGCAATTAACTTTTTCAGGATCGACTTGCAATCCTTGCTCTCCCACTATATACCCTAAATATTTTAGTTCCGGACGGCAAAACTCACACTTTTCAAAATTTATGACCAGTCCCGCTTGATACAGACGATCTAGGACCTCTTTTAAGACTCGCTTATGTTCTTCAAAACTTTGAGTGACGATTATAATGTCATCCAGATATACAAAGACGTTCTCCTCAAGATTGCCAGATAATACATTATCTATAAGGCGCTGCCACGTCGCTGGAGAATTGCTTACTCCGAAAGGCATTCGACAGAATTGGAAAAGCCCCCTTCCGGGAACCGTGAAGGCAGTGTATTGCTTCGATTTTTCTTCGAGTGGCACTTGCCAAAAGGCCGACTTTATGTCCAAAGATGACATATATTTGGCATCTCTGAGTCTGTCAAGTGTGGCTGACACATATTTTCCATCTTTCTTCCGTACCATAACTATTGGTGAAAACCACGCACTGTTGCTTGGTTCCAGAACTCCCAACTTTAACATATGGTCCAGCTCTTCATTTATTATCTCCCGTGTGGCTGGCGAAACAGGATAGTACCTCTGCTTGATCGGAGGAGAATTTGTCTGTATGACATGTTCCACTTTATTCGTACGGCCTAAGCCCTCTCGCATTTTACTCTTAGCTTTATCCACAATCTCGTTTAAAACCTTTTTCTCCTCAACCGAGAGCTTGGATTGGGATTGTAAAGCATTAACAACGTAATTGGTCTCCAAACCCGAGAACTGCCAGCAAAATCCGCTTGAATACACATCGTGCGCCAAAAATCTATCCCGAGAATAATATTGTGTGGAAATTTTGGAATAATCAACACGTCGACAATTTTAATTTTACCATTAAGTTCGATAGGTACGCTAACTTCACCGAGAATATCTACTACTCCGCTATCTGCAACAGTAACCCTACGTGTAGTCGAAGCTCTAAGCTTCAATTTCGTACCTTCAAAGATCCTCCAACCCTCTCCGCCAATGACTGTTCTTGTCGCACCCGAATCAAGAAGACCACAAAATTTAGAACCCAAAATTTTCACTTCGAGATGGGGACGTGTATCGTTTTCTACCTTCGTGAAAACGTAATCCACTAGCGTGTTATACTCGTCCTTATACTCAATTATTTTGTCTACTTCTTTGGCGGCGGTTTTATGGGACTGGCTCGGTCTGCCGCTTAGACCTGAGCCCCGCTTACGTTTCCCGAACTCTGACTTGGCTGACCAGAACTACCTCGATTATCAGAATTTCCACAATTGCTACAGTTGGGACGTTTTACACCTTGTTTCCCACAACCATAGCATTTCAAATCTGATTTACAAAATCTAGCTGTGTGCCCAGGCTTTCCACACCTAAAGCACTTCCATTCGGCTTTATTACGCGATTGACTAGAATCATCTACAGCTGATACCAACGGGCAATCAACTGCTACGTAGGCCAAGTCCGGCTCCAAAAGTGGACTACTTTTCTTGGAAGGGGGTGGTGTAAAAGCTTCTACTGACGATCTAACAGCCTCTAAACAGCGACCAAACTCGGTTAATTCCTGCAACGATTTAAACTCCATCAATCCCAACTGGGTTTGATAGAATGGATTGATATTCCTTCTAACTATTTTCAGCTTTTGAGGTTCAGTAAGTGGATCTGTCATGCGTGAGAACATGTTACTCATAACAGCAATATACATGCCTATTGACTCCTCCTTACCCTGCGTTCGTTTCTTAATCTCCTCCAACAGCTTCTCATCGTAATCAGCTGGAAGAAATTCTTTCTTGAGCTCTTTGACTAAAGACGCATTGGAATTCAGAACACTAACAAATGACGTGTGCAATGTCGTATCATCGGCATTTTCTGAAGAATCGCTTTCTTCCGGCTCACCCGCAGCTTTGGACCTTATGCCTGACAAAGCTATTATAAGCCCAGCTCGAATTCGCGATTTTTCCTTTTTCTCCCTTTCTTCCACTGCTTTAACCCATTAATGCGCAAAACGAGGATTTTGTGCACGCAAGTTCACTTGTACGATTCGAATAGAAAATTGGGGCCAATTTCCTCCAAATTCGTATATAAGGGGTTTTTGGGGGTGCTCTTTCAGAATCTGGTATTTGTTTTGCATAAAAACTTCAAAAACCCTATTATTTTTTGGGTTTTTTCAAAAAAGTGCCGATTTTTTTGGGTCATTTTTCGTCTCAAAGTCGATTATCTTGACGTTGCTGCTATTGTATGATCATATAACTACTAGAAATCGCGGTCCGAATGTCTACACTTTCTCAAACCATAGTTTTGAATTTTTTTTTTTCGCTTTGGTTTTTGCAAAATGGCCATTTTGTACAGCAATATAATAAAAACCTTCGCGATTTTTTTACACGAAAACGATCAACTTTACAAAAAAAATTTATATAACAAAAAGTGCTTATAATTGTTTGTGTAAAATATGTAAATTTTTTCAGAATTGTTTGGACTATTTTTGGTTTTTTGGATTTGGCCAATTTTTGAAAAATCCAAAAATGTCCCAAAAAATTCTTAAAAAATTCACACGTGTTCCTTGGCTAATTATAAGCACTTTTTATCATATAAAATTTATTCGTATAATTCGTCCTTTTTGAGTAAAAATATCACCAAATTTTTTTATGATGAAATTTGGTGATATTTTTACTCAAAAAGGACGAATTATACGAATAAATTTTATATGACAAAAAGTACTTATAATTAGCCAAAGAACATGTGTGAATTTTTTCAGAATTTTTCGGGACATTTTTGGATTTTTCAAAAATTACATGTTTTCCTTGGCTAATTATAAGCACTTTTTGTCATATAAATTTTTTTTGTAAAGTTGATCCTTTTCGTGTAAAAAAATCGCGAAGGTTTTTATTACATTGCTGTAATGGCCATTTTGCAAAAACCAAAGCGAAAAAAAAAATTCAAAACTATGGTTTGAGAAAGTGTAGACGTTCGGACCGCGATTTCTGGTATTTATATGATCATTCAATAGCAGCAACGACAAGATAATCGACTTTGAGACGAAAAATGACCCAAAAAAATCGGCACTTTTTTGAAAAAACCCAAAAAATAATAGGGTTTTTGAAGTTTTTATGCAAAACAAATACCAGATTCTGAAAGAGCACCCCAAAAACCCCTTATATACGAATTTGGAGGAAATTGACCCCAATTTTCTATTCGAATCGCACAATTGAACTTGCGTGCACAAAATCCTCGTTTTGCGCATTAATGGGTTAATCCGACCAAGCCTACTAAAGGACCACTCTATTTTCGTGACTATCTTTCGGAAATCCGAAGAATCAGGATCACCAACGAAAGCTTCTGTCAACGAATTAATCTCTTCTAATTTTCCTTTCAGCGCCTCCAGGTCCTCTTCGGTCGTGAAAAGATACGGCTCAACGACAAGTTGTCGACCTTCTTTCTCGGCTTTAAAAGCAGCTCTCAAACTAACTCGCATCTCGTCAACTTTACCAACTGGGAGATCTCTAATAGTGAGCTCATACGTAAGCTCATCTTGATTAAGACGATTGATCTCCATTTCGGAAATACAAACCAATAATAAGCCGAATATACAAATAGAAAAGCCAAAATCCAGCAAAATCTCTCAAAAGTAAAAATCAATAGATCAAATTCAGGCTGATACCGAGCTAAACCTTGACTCCTTCAACAAAAAAACTTTTAGAATTCAAAGTTTTCTTTTCCGCTAAACAAAATTCAACGTTGTTTTTTTTTTTTTTTTAAACAAAATTGAACCCAATTTGAATTTTTTTTTTTCTAAACAAAATTCAAAAAAAAATTTTTTCTAAACAAAATCCAACCCAATTTGAGGAAACGATTTTTTTCTTTTTATCTACAGTCCGGGGAAAAAAAATATGGCACTCTCCCAATCAATCCCTATTTCAAAACGCAGATGGGAATCCAGAATTTAAGCTCCTCCTATTTGTACATACCGTTGCAAAAAAAAAAAAAAAGGAAAACCCAAACTACCTGTAAGAAGAGGATACTATCTTCCTAAGCTAAATTAAAAAAAAAATTGCCGATCCCATGAAAAGAAAATTTATATATATATATATTTATTATTATTATTATTTTTTCTTAAATTAATCGTATTGTACGATATTACACTTGGAAGCGCAGAAGCTCATGCATCAAAACGATCACCGAAAAACACAAGACCAAAAATATATTGAAGCTACAACTGAACTTCTGCACAGATCGTTAACGGTGCTTCGATATAACCGTACTTTACACTACTTATTGCTACATTCCAAAATAACGCATGCAACAAATTTACCGTTTTACCACACTTGCTTCAACTGTTTTCTTTTTTTTTCTTCTTTTTTTTTCGAACCTTACACAATCGCGAGCTGAAAAAAAGTTATTTTGCCTTGCCCATGAAATTAAAAACCCAAAATGGTACACGCATCGAACATTTTAATGGCCCCACGTTGGGCGCCAAAATTTTGCTACGTATTCCACAAATACGTGCTTGCCGCTAACTCAGGGAGGAAGGGCGAGGTACAATTTCCTTCTAAAGCAACATAAAAAGGGTTTGTTTGTTTGTTTGTTTATTGCTCAATCACGCCTAAACGCTTGCATCGATATTTTTAATTTTTTGTCCGAAGGTAGTACATATGCCGACTTAACATATAGGCTAATTTGTTTTCGGATAATACGTAGGGTTTCAAAATGGCGGATCCAAGATGGCGGCTGAAAATTTTAAATTTGAAGCGATTTTCATGAAAATTGGTACATAGGGGTTTTGCGGAATGGTGATTTCAAATCCGCTGTCCAAATTTAGAAATTAAAGATGGCGGTTCCAATATGGCTACCAAGATTTCTCTATTTTAACGGATTTTAATGAAAATTAGTACAATGATTGCTTTGAGGTCACTGATTTTGAATATCATCAAAATTTAGAAATCCAAGATGGCGGATCCAAAATGGCAACCATATTTCTCGATTTCAAAGGATTTTAATGAAAATTAGTATAATGAATATCTTGAGGTCACTGATTTTGAATGTTATCAAAATTTGCAAATCCAAGATGGCGGACCCAATATGGAGATCAAAACTTCTCGATTTCAACGGATTTTAATGAAAATTAGTACAATGATTATATTGAGGTCAATGATTTTGAATGTTGTCCAATATGGAAACCAATATTTCTCGATTTCAACAGATTTTAATGAAAATTGGTACAATGGTTATTCTGAGGCCACTAATTCCGAATATGTATTATCAAAATTTCCAAATCCAAGATGGCGGCCAAAATTTTTCGATTTCAACGGATCTTAATGACAATTAGTACAATGATTATTCTGAGGCCACTAATTTAAAATATTAGCAAAATTTTCAAATCCAAGATGGCGGATTCAACATGACGACCAGAATGTCTCGATTTCGACGAATTTTAATGAAAATTGGTACAATGATTATTCTGAGGCTACAAGTTTCGAATATTATCAAAATTTTGTAAATCCAGGATGGCGGATCCAATATGGAAACCAAATGTCTCTATTTCATCAGGTTTTAATTAAAATTAGTACAATGATTATTCCGGAGCCACTAATTTCGAATATTATCAAAATTATCAAATCCAAGATGGCGACCAACCTTTCTCGATTTCAACGGATTGTAATGAAAATTAGTATAGTCATTATTCTGAGACCACTAATTTGTATATTATCAAACTTTCTAAATGCAAGATGGCGGACCCAACATGGCGTCCAGAATGTCTCGATTTCGATGGATTTTAATGAAAATTGGTACAATGATTATTCTGAAGCTACAAATTTCGAATATTATCAAAATTTGTAAATCCAAGATGGCGGATCCAATATGAGACCTTTCTCGATTTCAACGGATTTTACTGAAAATTAGTACGATGATTATTCTGAGGCCACTAATTTCGAATATTAGGAAAATTTCCAAATTCAAGATGGCGCGAATTTAAAATTGGTATAATAATTATTTTAAGGAACTAGCCCAAGATAGAAACGGTTGGAGAGACTTTGTAGACGCCCTATGCTCCCAAAGGGAGTAAGACAGGACAAAAAAAAATAAATATTTTTTTGAATATTATTAAGATTTGGAAATTCAAGATGGCGGATCCATAAAGGGGTTTTCAGGTTGAAACAATTTCTAGGATATAACAAACTAGAACATTTGAGAAGTGTTTAATTAGTAAGTATTTACCCAACGCCGGGTGAAACTGGGTAATCCAGCTAGTCATTTATAATTAAGTATATACCTTAACACATACATATTTTGTAAATATGTATACTTTTTTTATATGTTTTAAATTTACTTTCAATTAACACGTTCGCTGCCAGGTTTTGTTCAGCTTTACATTCAGCTATTAGGTGCCGGTCACCGGTGACCGGCGTGGCAGCCAAAGTGTTAAAAGTATTGTGTTCGTCCACGTACATGTCGCAGTGAATGCTCAAAATATGCATCCTCGTACCCATGTTCTACCCAAAAAAGTCATAAAAGAGGTGTTGCTACATTAGCTGCGTATTTTTCATTCGGATTACGATTTGGATCAGGATCAAGTGAAAAAAACGATCCTGATCAGCGATTTGTTGTATTTCAGCAGTTGGCATACCTGCCTACCTGAGATGTCAGAATAAGCTTGACAATTGCTTAATATTTGTGTTTGTTTTCCCTCGATTCTGGGTGTGACCGCTGAATTGATCAGACGTGTTGTGGAGTTCCCGAATTTTAGTTGCGCAATTTGGTTTAGATGTTTTGAAGTGCCTGTACTTTGGCAACGCAATTTGGTTTAGATGTACTGTGATCGCTAAATTATATGAATATTGAGTGTAATTTGGTGAAAACTTGAAACTAAAAACAAAATACGTACTAATAACTAAAATAAAATAATCAGACTGTGTAGTGATTACTACTTGTTGAAAATTGGCGGTTGCTCTATGGACCATTACGGACAAAAAGGAGCAGCGTGGGCAGTAACTGCCTGTGATCGATGATTTGTAAATCATTATACAGTAAAACCCGCTTAAATGCACATCCAATTTGTCAGAAAATTTCGTGCATTTAAACGGTTTGTGCATTTAAACGTTTTTAAGATAAATGCACATGTTGTGCATTTAAGAGAGCTCGGATTACTTTTTTTCAGTTTGATTAATTACATAGCGTTCTGTTTTCGTCTTTACAAATTTTACCAAAATTAAACAATTACAATCCGCAATTTGCAAGGTCCACCCGCCAACTAAAAAAGACTGAAATGTCAAAGCAAAGACTAACGAGAAAGTGTTCTTCTTCTTCTTTGCCTTTAAATGGTAACCACCGAGGGGACAATGTAAAAGTACTACACTTCTACAGATCTGTTCATTTAAAATATGTATATTGCATTTATCCGGTTATTTTTTAATTCAAATAGAAAATTCGTGCCTGAAATTAATGTGCAAATAAGAGGTTTGTGTATTTAAGAGGTGTGCAATAATGCGGTCTTCGTTTCTACACATTAATAAGGCAAAAAATTCGGTGCATTCGCATCGTGTGCAATAAAAGGAATTGTGCAGTAAAGCGGGTTGCAATTAAACGGGTTTTACTGTAATAGAAACTAAATCCTAATAGCTGTGACGAAATTACTAATATTTTAAATTTTAACCTTAATCATAATAAAATTAGTTTCTAAGCTGATTGTCCAGTTTAACAGGAATTATTAATCTCTAATAGTAATTGCGTGTTTCCAAGGGTGGCGCTCCAATGGGGCGCCAGAATAGAAATTCCACTTCGGCTGGCATCCCAGCCAAAAAACCTGAAAACAAACGGGGGCCCCTTACGGGGAAACCTAATGAGGATAGCATGGCACCACGCAAGTCTGCCAGGATTGCTGGAGCTGTGAAGAGAGATGAGACGGCTGCTGTCCAGGGAAGACAGAGGAAGCTGGAAAATGATCTGGAGGAGGTTTCTGAGGACTCGCGCTCTGCGGAGTCTTCGTATGAGTCATCACGTGAGGGGCATAACGGCGGGTTGCGGACTGTGTCGACGTTAGTCACAAATGTACAGGAAGAAAATAACGGCATCTCGTCGGTGACTCACAATAATGATCACTTACCACGTGGTGGTGAGTGTGCATGACGGGAATGGAACACCGCTTGGGTATAGTAACGAATTAAAAACTAACGGCGCCATGGCGTCATTGATTTCAGATGGCATTGGTTCTGTGTCGTCCCGCGGTGATGACAATGGACGCGACAGAGGCTCGAGGGCATCGAGCGCTGACATTGCAATGAACAACCTGGTCGGCGGCGAGTCTTCGTACTCGGCGTGCGGGTCCCCGCGCTCGGCAGTAATACTGGAGGACCACAACTATAGCCTTAGCCGTAGCCTGGGCTCTGTTGCCGAACCTGTAGGCCGAATGGGACATAATATGCGCAGCTTTTTGGATGGGGCCAAAGGCGTGCCTCCTCTTCCCAATCCATATATGGAGCGGATAACGTAGATGACGAGCTGTCCTTTCACCGTCGGGGTGCTGGGAGGAACGGTATCGACAACCTAATGAGGGCTGCCAGACTGTTTGACGGCGCTGGCATGGAACACAATGGTAGCAGGTTCTCACCGCTTCGTGATGAGGTAATACTGGACGATTGCATCGATGGGTGCGACCCCTTGGTGCAACCAGATCGAAACAAGTCGGAGACTGGGGAGGACGAGCCCCATGCGAGATGGTAAGCTAACGGACGAGACGAGAGCGAGGTCTTTGGACACCCCCTGGCTAGCAGGTTAACAGTTAAATTAACAAATTCTAATAAAATCAAAAAAAAAAAACAATTTGTTCTTTTAATTATAATATTTATTCACGATTTTAACAATTGGAGTGCTCACTTAAGACTGACTAAAAAGTATTTTTTGGGCGATCTCATTAGCTTGGTCATACGGTAACGTTTTGTTGACATAGCGTCTGCTGTAACGTTGACCCGCGACTTACCTGTCGGGTACTTGTGCGGCGGCACGTTTTGCTGACGCTATGTCTGCGATTTTTTGAGTTTCGTAAAATTAAATTATTTGACCCGGTTTTTGGGGTACTGTGGTTTCCGCTGTAATTGTTAACACCGGGGGCTAAAGCTAAGTACTACAATAATTACAATTATTACAACTATAGTAGTAACAATAGTAATGCCGAAAATTGTATCGGCTATATTAAGAAAATTGATGCTGATGTACCCTCGGCAAAGAACAATAGTAATAAAACTAAAACTAACGGTAATAATGTCAATCTTCCACTTGATTCAAAAAATAAAGAAAACAATAACAAAACAAATTTCAATAAAGAAACAAATAATATTAAAATATTAAGGGGGGGGGGGGGGGGGGGGGGGTATAGTCAAACATGCATTTTTTGGATACATTTTTAAGATTTTTTTTTATCGATCTGGTAAAAGTAAGGTAAATGGGTGAAGGCCTACACTAAAGAAGAACTTTTTAAGAGTATTCAAAAAAATTGTTATTAAAGAATATTGAAAATTGAGTTTTTGACATAAATTATAAGTTGACGCTCCGAACAAAGCGGTGAGACACATAACTAATAGCTGGATCATCTAAAACAAAAAAACCAAAAATATTTTGTTAGTTAATAAGTTTCTTGAGGTAACGCTGTCGAGTTTTCTTATTTATTTCGATTATTGAATTTTTGGTGTGAGTTTAAAGTCAAAAAAACCAAAAAACAGAAAATTTTTTGTTTGGAATTTCTGTTTTCAATCGGGAAAAATTCTATTAAAAAAAAAGACATTGAAAAAAAAATATCTCGACAGGAATACCTTGTAAATTGTCTACAGAAAAAGTGTGCACAATTTCAAAAGGATCGGTCAAGTAATTTTTGAGTTACGTGTCTCACCGCAAATCGACTTTTTTTTCGGAGCGTCAATTTACAATTAATGTCAAAAACTCAATTTTCAATATTTTTTAATAAAATTTTTTTTGAATACTCTTAAAAAGTAGTTCTTTAGTGTAGGCCTTCGCCCATTTACCTTACTATTACCAGATCGATAAAAAAAAATAATCTTAAAAATGGGTCCAAAAAATGCATGTTTGACTATACCCCCCCCGCAAGCAATATAAAATTAAATGACATAAGACTCAATAGTAATAAGAATAGTAATAAGAATGTTACACCAAATCCTAAGTCAAATAATAAAAATGTTAGGAATTCTGCGACGGTTACTGAGTTTACTAGGGGACGGCAGGCTTCCTCTGCACGCGGTGACGTCAAAACCGGGAACAATATGCCCAAAAACATAGCTGGTAAAAAATCAGCTGGATTCTGCCCACCTATATTTGTGCCTTCGGGAAGTTTAAAGGGTCTGCTGGATTTTATTAATATCTTGAATAGGGACGGTGGCAGAGGCCAGAGTGATATATCACGCCAAGAACAGTAAGGTCTTCATAGACCACGCTCCGACGCATCGGAGTGCTCTGCTTTGGCTTCGCGAAAAGAAGCATGGAGGTTTTACCTTCCCTCCTAAGATTAATAGAACATTTCCGGCAATAATTAAGGGGATTCACCCCGCGTATGCTCCTGAAGAGGCTAGAGAAGACTTGGAGAATAGATTCCCTGAACTAAAAATCATTAAACTTACCAGATTTGGGGGAGGGGAGGTGGCCAACGTTGTACTGCCCTTTCCGGTACATTTGGGGGCCTCAATAGCCCGGTTGGTAACGCGACGTGTTTACTGCGAGCCAGCAGGACGCTAGAGGTTGTGGGTTCGATTCCCACGAGAAACCCTGGTTACAAAAAAGTGGTATCACAATGGGCCTGTAATAATGGCCTAAGTGTGTCTTCGGACAGCCACAACAATCTACATCTCTACATCTTCCGGTACATTTTCATTATGCCCTGTGCGTTGACCAATATTTGATCGTGTTTTTTCTTTTCGCATGTTTCTACAAATAATACCATTAATATAAGAAAACAGTGTTTCCGTTTCATATCCCTAATTAATTAATTGAACAAACTTACACGTTTTTTAATATTAAGTAAACCGTTTTACACTTCACAAATATTGGAAAATTACCCGGTTTCATCCGACGTTAGGTAAATACTTACTAATTAAACACTTCTCAAATGTTCTAGTTTGTTATATCCTAGAAATTGATTCAACCCGAAAACCCTTTTATGGATCCGCCATCTTGAATATCCAAATCTTGATAATTTTTAAAATTAGTGGCATTAACACAATTATTGTACCAAATTTCATTAAAACCCGTTGAAATCGAGAAATTTTTTATATATAACTAGCTGGCCCGGCAGACGTTGTACTGCCCTTTCCGCTAGATTTTCATTATGCCATGTGCGTCGACCAATATCTTGATAATATTTAAAATTAGTGACATTAACACAATTATTGTAGCAAATTTAATTAAATCCCGTTGAAATCGAGAAATTTTTTTTATATATTGGATCTAGAAACTTTGAAAATTATGATAACATTCAAATTAGTGGCCTCAGAATAATTATAGTACTAATTTCCATTAAAATCTGTTGAAATTGAGAAATTGTTGGTCACCATCTTGGATTTGGAAATCTCGATAATATTCTAAATTAGTTGCCTCAGAATAACCATTGTACACTGATTTTCATTAAAATACGTTGTAATTGAGACATTTTAATCGCCATGTTGGATCCGCCATCTTGGATTTGGAAATTATGGTAATATTCGAAATTACCCCCCGATTCTGGATCAAAATTAAGAGCTCTTAGCGTCTTAACTATTATCAAAAATCCTTTTAAAGGAATTAATATGCTACCATATTATTGAACAAACATTAGAAATACACTGATTTCTTATAATTTGTGAATTCTTCTACAAAAAGAGGTCTATCTCTTGAGTTAAAGGGATTTTTCAAAACAATTAAGAGGTTAAGAGTTCTTAACTTTTCTGTAGAATTAGGGGGTTAGTTCAATAAGAATAATCATTGTACTAATTTTCATTAAAATCCGTTGTAGTCAAGACATTTTAGTCACCATGTTGGATTCGCCATCTTGAATTTGTAATAATATTACAGAATTGGTGCCCTCAAAATTATCACTGTACTTATTTTCATTAAAATTCACTGAAATCTTGCTCGCCATATTGGGTCCGCCATCTTGGATTTGTAAATTTTGATAATATTCAAAATCAGTGACCTCAAAACAATAATTGTACTAATTTTCATTAAAATCCGTTGAAATCGAGAACGCGCGAACTGTCAGACTCGCGAAGTTAAAATAGTCGTTAAGTTTCCTGAAATTATCCAATTTTCTACGCAATTTTCTTAACTTTTCTTTCCGTAAGAACCTTCTACAAAGTATTAGACAACTTTAAAAAAAAAAAATGAGGCAAAACGGAACCCCATTGATTAGCTATCGATCGGGGTTAAAAAATAAAAAATGCTATTAAAAAGTAGGGATTGGTGGTAGAAGGGTAAAAATTTAGGACTAAATGTATTTTTTAATGCCACACCATAAAAAAATTACCAAAAAAAATTTTGTCCAAAAAATAAAAAAAATTTTTTTAGGGTGACCCACCCTTAACACTTAGGGGTATAAAAATTAGTTATAAACCTATTCTCATACCTACTGAATATACATATTAAATTTCATCAAAATCGGTCAAGCGGTTTCGGAGGAGTATGGCCACTAACACTGTGACAGAAGAATTTTATATATTAGATATATATTGGGTCCGCCATCTTCGATCTAGAAACTTTGATAATTCGATAATGATCAAAATTAGTGGCACCAAACAAATCGTACTAATTTTCATCAAAATCCGTTGAAGTCGAGAAATTTGCATCACCATATTGGATCCGCCATCTTGGATTTGGAAATTTTGATAATATTTAAAATTAGTGGTATCAGAATAATCATTGTATAAATTTTCATTAGAATCTGTTGAAATCGAGACATTATGGTCTCCCTATTGGACCCGCCATCTTGGATTTACAAATTTTACTAATATTCGAAATTAGTGGCCTCAGAATAATCATTATACCAATTTTCATTAAAATCTGTCCAAATTGAGACATTTTGGTCGCTGTGTTGGATCCGCCATCTTGAATTTGGAAATTTTGATAACATTTAAATTAGTGGCCTCAGAATAATTATAGTATGTACTAATTTCCGTTAAAATCGAAAAATTGTTGGTCACAATCTTGGATTTGGAAATCTCGATAATATTCTAAATTAGTTGCCTCAGAATAACCATTGTACTAATTTTCACTAAAATCCGTTGTAATTGAGACATTTTAATAGCCATGTTGGATCCGCCATCTTGTATTTGGAAATTTTGGTAATGTTCTAAATTAGTTTAATAAGAATAATCATTGTTATAATTTTCATTAAAATCCGTTGTAATCAAGACCATGTTGGATCCGTCATCTTGAATTTGGAAAATTTCGTAATATTCAAAATCAGTGACTCAAAAACAATCATTGTACTAATTTTCATTCAAATTCGTTGAAATCGCGAACGCGCAAACGGTCAAAATCGCGAAGTATAAAATAAAAAATGCTATTAAAAAGTAGCGGTTGGTGGTAGAAGGGTAAAAATTTAGGACTAAATGTGTTTTTTAATGCCACACCATAAAAAAATTACCAAAAAAAATTTTGTCCAAAAAATAAAAAAATTTTTTTTAGGGTGACCCACCCTTAACACTTAGGGGTATAAAAATTAGTTATAAACCTATTCTCATACCTACTGAATATACATATTAAATTTCATCAAAATCGGTCAAGCCGTTTCGGAGGAGTATGGCCACTAACACTGTGACAGAAGAATTTTATATATTAGATAAACAAATAATTAGACCCGTTCTGACCTATGGTGCTGTGTGTTGGTTTTGGGCCTCGCCCAGCGTAACGAGCTGTCTGGCTAGATTTGAAAGGGACATTCTTAGAAGATGTACCAACACACGATTCGATTCCGATGGTAAATACATCAATAATAAAACACTTTACGAGAGGGCTGAGGTCCTACCCATCCTCGAGTATATCATCGTCCTGACAAGAGGGGCACTCTTCAGGTGCAGAAACAATCATAATAGATTAATCAAAGAATTATACAATAAATTTGCTAAAGAAACACTCACTGAGCAATATTATTTGTCCCCGTTTAGTTTGCTAAATGCAGACTCCGGCCATTGTTTCGAGGAGTCCGCTGAGGTGGGCACTCCTCTTTTTTACAAAAAAGCTCGTAAAGATATGTACCGCGGTTAGCTCATTGCGAAATATTTGAATCCGCCTATGTCGCGTAACATAAGAATTAAATTTTCGGGCTGGCAGGGCTGCGGAACACACCTGCTGTCCCCTGAACGTGCCATATACTTAACCTTTAACTCCGAGTATACAATGTATGTATTCGTATGATTCCTAACATAAAATACCAAGTTGGAAAAAGAAGCCTTTTCCATGCATGCAGAATCCTTCTTTGGAAGGTCAGAAGCCTTCCTCTCCGTACTCCATATCATATCTTTTTTATATGGCCATGTCATTGGTAGGAAGGCATCTGTTCGGGTTTTCGTCGTATTCTTCCCACGAACTTCTTGGGAAGTCTTCTAAAGCTATTCTACAGAAAGCTTACAAAAGTGTTCTGACGAATTTGCTTTACGACGATTTTGCTTTACAACGATTTTGCAGTCTTTTATTAATTTTTTGTTTACAAATTATTATAAACATTCTGTAAATGTAAAAGTATCTTGTTTAAAACAAACTGATTATTCTATAAAAATATATTACATTTCAAAATGTAAAATTAACAAAAACAGTTGCATAGAATCCAAAAAACAGTTACATAGAATCCAAAAAACTGCACTTGTTGCAAACTCAACTCAGAATGAATTAATTTCGCAATTTTTCTAATTATAATCGGTCGAAGTCGGTACGTGCCTAACGGAATTTCCTTTTCTATACATCCCTTCTATTCACATCATTTATATCTTCCTTGGAATTTTATCACATTTCCTTTTATGTTTTCAAAGCTTCTAAATGACTTCCTCAAGAAGGCTTCTCATTTTTCCAGCTGGGTAGGTCTTGCGGGTGCTCTTTCATCAATAGGCGTTTTCGTTTTTTCGCTCTGAACTGCGCTCTGAGCGGAGCTCGAGCACAGCGAGCACGCTCTGTTCAGAGCTCAATCAGAGCGCTCAGATCGAATTAAAAAACACATTTAGAGCACTGCCATATGAACTGTCCTATGCAGGCCCGGCCCAAGGGTTTTTGGCGCCCTAGGCGAAAGTATTGTTTGGCGCCCCCCTCCCCCAGAATTAAGCCACTCCCCTCCCCCAATATAATTTAGTCACTGAACTATAGGAAATTTAAAACATGAACAAAATTTTAAATGTACCCTTTATTGTCAGATAATCGTAACAGTTTAACAATTATTTACACTTTTCAAAGGACCCTACAGCTAACAAAGAGCTTAGATATTTTGTTTCCTGGCTTTCTTTTTGGCAAATGTCGCAACCAAACCGTTAAGTTCGATATTTTGAGCCAGCTCTCGCTCAATGGATATTGTGGCCAAACCAACCAATCTTTCTTGAGTCATAGATGACCGGAGGTACGTTTTTATGAGCTTCAGTTTTGGGAAGCTTCTTTCTCCTGATGCTACCGATACTGGTAGTGTTAGGAGAATCCGCATATAACATATTAATATATAGGTTATATATTAATGTTATGCTTAGGTTGTAATAATAAGTAGGTTTAGTTAATTTTTTCATATAAAAATAATTATTTGCGGAAAACATTATATGTTCAAACTGCTCTAATACCAGTGCGCAGCTGTCTCAGCGGTTTTGTGATATATCAACTTTTTTTAAATTTGATGTGATATAGGCATTTTAGGAAAGAATCCACAGAGCCTAAATTTTAACGCCAGGGAGGTATAGAATTAGGTGAATGTTTCCAGCAGCATGCTGAGAAGTGCGTCATATAAATCTATTATTATTATTATTAAAAAAAACATACAAGTTAGGAAAGGTTTCTTCTAAGTCTGATTTAAAAATGAAATCAAGTACGTCTTTCGGGGTTGACTGCTTGTCAACTCGTCTGGAGATAGCTTGTAGTTCTCCACACAACTCCACTGCGTCAATGTCCTTCGACCAATTATGCGTCAACACTTTTTCGAGGGCTGCACATTTTTCTAGGACGAACTTTGACGGGTTGTCTTCTAGCTCATCAATATGGTACAAAAACGGAGTGGGAAACGAGAAAAGATTCAAGCTGTAGGGGAAATCTAGTTTAACTTTGTTAAACAAATAACTAAGAACAGCGCAGAACGTCATAAACTGACTGATCCCGGTTTAAATGAACTTGTTGTGTTTTTATAATAAATAGAAGTACCTATATTTTTCAAATATTTTTCTTGTATAAAAAAAAATGTGTATTTTTGCGCCAATGCGCCCTCCTTTTATCGGCATACTGTGCCGCCCCTCGTGCCGACCGCAACCGCCACAAGTGCCCGCAGAACCGCTGCGATACCCAGGCGCCCGCCGGCGCACTATGATATATTTTGACGATTTTTTTCCATTTTTCAATTATCTCCCGATAGAATAATGCTATTGAGATGATTTTTTTTTTAAATGAAAGTGCACACTTTGGCGGATATGGAAAAAATACTAAAAAGTTGTGATGACCTTCATTTGACCTTGAAAATTGGCCTCAAAGTTGACGATTTTTAGAAAAAATTGATATTTTTGGATGTAGAAACTATATAAATTTTTCCTTTAACTTTATTTCTGACTGAAATTCTTCGGGAGGTGTTTTAGAACTAGAGAAGATCGATAAAGGTCATTCGAAGATCACGCGGAGGTCATTTGAAGGTCATTTTCGAGAGGACTACCACGAAATCGCTTTTTTCGCAGTCTGACCGGGAAAAGGATTATAGATTCGGTCTTTGGATGCTCAGGTCGAGCTACAGCCTCGAGGATAGTCGGTAGTGGTCATCCAGAGGTCATTTGGAGGTCAATTCAAGGGTCATTTGGTGGGAATCAGCAAGAAATCGCCTTTTTTCGCAGTCCGACCGGGAAAAGGAGTTTGGATCCAGTTCTTGGATGCTCAGGTCAAGTTATATCCTCAAGAATTATGGGTAGGGGCCAGTCTAGGGTCATATAGAGGTAATTTGAAGGTCAATTTAATGGTCATTTGGTGGGAATCACCAAGAAATCACCTTTTCTCCGCAGTCTGACCGGGAAAAGGGTTATAGACCCGGTCTTTGGATGCTCAAGTCGAGTTATAGCCTCACGGATTATCGGTAGTGGCCAGTCTAGGGCCATCCAGAGGTCAATTGAAGGTTATTCAGGTTCATTTCAAGGGAATCACCACGAAATCGCTTTTTTCGCAGTCTGACCAGGAAGTGGATCGTAGATCCAGTTCTTGGATACTCAGGTCGAGTTGTCGCCTCAAAGATTATCGGAAGTGGCCAGTCTAGGGTCACCCAGAGGTCATTTGAAGGTCATAATCAAGGGAATCACCACGAAATGGCTTTTTTTCCGCAGACTGACCGGGAAAATGAGTGTAGATCCAGTTCTTGGATGCTCAGGTCAAGTTATAGCCTCAAGCATTATTGGTAGTGGCCAGTCTAGGGTCATCCAGAGGTCATTTTAATGGAATCACTACGAAATTGCTTTTTTCCCGCAGTCTGACCGAGAGAAGTATTGTAAATCCAGTCCCTGTATGCTCAGGTCGAGTTATAGCCTCAAAGATTATCGGCAGTGGCCAGTCTAGGGTCATCCAGAGGTCATAGCTCAACCTGAACATCCGAGAACTGGATCTACAATCCTTTTCCCTGTAAGACTGCGAGAAAAGTTGATTTCGTAGTGATTCCCTTGAAATGAGCCTGAATGACCTTCAAATGACCTCTGGATGGCCCTAGACTGGCCACTACCGATAATTGTTGAGACTATAACTCGACCTGAGCATACAGGGACTGGATTTACAATACTTCTCTCGGTCAGACTGCGGGAAAAAAGCAATTTCGTAGTGATTCCATTAAAATGACCTCTGGATGACCCTAGACTGGCCACTACCAATAATGCTTGAGGCTATAACTTGACCTGAGCATCCAAGAACTGGATCTACACTCCTTTTCCCGGTCAGTCTGCGGAAAAAAAGCCATTTCGTGGTGATTCCCTTGATTATGACCTTCAAATGACCTCTAGGTGACCCTAGACTGGCCACTTCCGATAATCTTTGAGGCGCCAACTCGACCTAAGTATCCAAGAACTGGATCTACGATCCACTTCCTGGTCAGACTGCGAAAAAAGCGATTTCGTGGTGATTCCCTTGAAATGAACCTGAATAACCTTCAATTGACCTCTGGATGGCCCTAGACTGGCCACTACCGATAATCCGTGAGGTTATAACTCGACTTGAGCATCCAAAGACCGGGTCTATAACCCTTTTCCCGGTCAGACTGCGGAGAAAAGGTGATTTCTTGGTGATTCCCACCAAATGACCATTAAATTGACCTTCAAATTACCTCTATATGACCCTAGACTGGCCCCTACCCATAATTCTTGAGGATATAACTTGACCTGAGCATCCAAGAACTGGATCCAAACTCCTTTTCCCGGTCGGACTGCGAAAAAAGGCGATTTCTTGCTGATTCCCACCAAATGACCCTTGAATTGACCTCCAAATGACCTCTGGATGACCACTACCGACTATCCTCGAGGCTGTAGCTCGACCTGAGCATCCAAAGACCGAATCTATAATCCTTTTCCCGGTCAGACTGCGAAAAAAGCGATTTCGTGGTAGTCCTCTCGAAAATGACCTTCAAATGACCTCCGCGTGATCTTCGAATGACCTTTATCGATCTTCTCTAGTTCTAAAACACCTCCCGAAGAATTTCAGTCAGAAATAAAGTTAAAGGAAAAATTTATATAGTTTCTACATCCAAAAATATCAATTTTTTCTAAAAATCGTCAACTTTGAGGCCAATTTTCAAGGTCAAATGAAGGTCATCACAACTTTTTAGTATTTTTTCCATATCCGCCAAAGTGTGCACTTTCATTTAAAAAAAAAATCATCTCAATAGCATTATTCTATCGGGAGATAATTGAAAAATGGAAAAAAATCGTCAAAATATATCATAGTGCGGCGCCCCTCAGGCCTTGGCGCCCTAGGCGGTCGCCTAGTTCGCCTATATGGTAGGGCCGGCCCTGGTCCTATGAGGTGTCAAGTCATTTGACTTTTGTTAAGTGACCACGTTTTTAAACAACTTCTGCTCCGGAACAACCAGCCTCCTCCATTTTTGCCAATTTGCCGGGACGCAGACACAACAAACGTCAAAATTCTTCTCGTGCTCTACGTGCTCCACCTTATTCGACTGAGCTCGTTGAGCACGCTCTGAGCATGCTCTGAACTAATAAAAGAATGCAACCATAAAGCTCTGAACACTCTGAGCGAAAAAACGAACACGATCTGGTTTTTGACAGTTCGTGCTCTGTTCAGAGCGAAAAAACGAACACGCCTAATGTTAAAAATCAAACGTCAATACGTTTGCGACACTTATGTGATATGGGGCTTTCCCTATAGGAACATTGGCCTAGAGTAAATGTAAATATAAGTAGAGAGCTGTGTATTGATCCCGTGGAGATGCGCATCCCAGCGGGAACCGGAATCATACAATAAGCAATGAAAAAGCAATATTTCGGAAGCATAATTTGCTTACTCTCCGTTGACCTATTCGTATCTTTTTAGTATGGGCATGTCATTGGAGGGAAGCAGTTTTAGAGCTTTCTGCCCAAGTGCTTCTTTAGAAGATTATTCATCAGCAGTTAGGACTTTCTGAGGAAGTTCTTCTTTAGAAGATTAATAGCAGATTTTTGCTTACGTCGGAAGGAATTGTCGAAGGGGACAGAAGCAAAAGAGGGAAGTTTCACAGGGAATATTAAATCATACATATTGTTGGCTTTGATTGTTGGCTATATTGGCGAAATAATAAAAAAAATGATCGCAAGGCAAATCGGATCAATCACATCACTAACAGTTCCTCGAGCACCTAAACGAAAATGAACTGAAATGTTCCATCAGAAAGATTGCACAACGAAATGATGTCATCCTAACTGCATGAAAACACAAGCATCTTCCTTTTTCATTCGCAGAGTGCAGAATCGGAATAAAGCTTTAAAATCTTCCTAACTAGCCTTTTAAGATATTGGAAGGAAGATCTTCAAATTTGCTTCTGAGGAAGATTCAGCATTTTTTCCCGCTGGGATAGGCATTCCTTAGACACGCGGGTACATGATTGTGTGCGAAACTGATACTTATATAACAATAAAATAACACATTTGATGTACAAAATCGTAATGCGACCCCATACTGAATGATAAATTACTGAAATTTATGTGTAAATATTGCCTTATAGAATTTATACTCATGTTACATAGATTAATATGTGAACCATTTACAACGATATGTATCAAGAATTGAGAAGCTTTGAATCTCTGCTACCTTAAGGGAGATGTTGTTTATTTTATTTTTATTTTGTTTTCCAATCATTCCTAACAATTGTGATAGCTATGTTTATTTTGGATACTGTTTTGCCTCACGTTAATTTAGGTCTAAGTTTGAATTGGTGTTTATTGTCATGGCTGGATTTGCCTGTTTTGTCTGTTTTGTTTTGCTTATATTGTTTGTTACGATACTATTTATTCATAATAAAATAAGAAATTTACAATATGAATCGCTACTGGCGCAAATGCGATAAAAATAATAAGAGAATGTGTAATTCATATGTGAAAATGTCAATTTATATTGGTAGGTCGCCTGAAGACTGATTAGATATGTAGTGACTAAAAACTCGCTGTCATACATTTATAAGTAAGAGTAATCTTCAATGTATACGAATGTAAATGTCAAGTCGCCAAATAAATGAATCTTGAATATTGAATCTTTCCCTCGATTTAGTTGTTTCATTAGACATTTAAGTAAAGTTTATGGATGGAGGTATTAATTTATCTCCATCTATTTATAAACAAATTATTGACATCTTTTATTAGCTCTTAGAATCTGAAGATGAATATCCGGAATCCAGCGAGGATGATTTTAATTTGGCTGAATTCAAATCGAGTTCGTCTTCATCCGATTCGGAGACAGAACACTGCGCTGTTACAAATTTCAAGGAGGTGATCAACAACTACAGTAATGTAAATTTTAAGAAACACTTCCGCTTGAATCGATCCACCGTAAATCAGTTAACAGGTTTTGTTTGCTCTCCTAAAAATCCTACGTGAATCTAATGACTGAAATTTCAGATTTATACGAAGCTTCGGATGTGGTGACAAATCAACAAAAAGGAGGAAGAATTTGTTTTGGCGCAGAAAAGGAGATATACATATTTTTATGGTATATAGGAAATACGAACACATTTCGTGAACTTGTTAATTTCTTTGGAATATCAAAATCGGGAGCCTGGAACGTAGTCTGTAAAGTATCCAGCTGGCTCATATCAGTTGGGCACAATTACGTTAAATGGCCTTCCGAAGTGGAGATTCCAAGTCTCATGACTTTGTGGGAACAGAAAAAAAAAATTCCGAACGTAATAGGAGCCATTGATTGTTCCCATATAAAAATAAAAGCTCCACTTGAGAATAAAGAGAGCTATTTTAACCGCAAACATTATTATAGCCTTCATTTGCAAGCAGTTGTTGACCTCAACAAGAGGTTCATAGATATTTTTGCTGGTGAGCCAGGATCTTTGCATGATAGTCGTGTTTTAAGGAAATCCGAATTATTTCATGAAGCGCATGCAAATAAAGAACGTACATTTCCCCTCAATTCCCTTTTGCTGGGAAATTCTGCATATCCACTTTTAGAATGGATTATTCCACCATTTAAAGACAGTGGTCATCTCTCGCATGAAGCAACACAGTTTAATGCATTACATTCCTCCGCACGAATTGTAGTGGAAAACGCTTTTGGTATGCTCAAAACTCGATTTAGACGACTGCTTCATTTTACCGAGCAAACAAATTTAAACTTGGTTGTCAACCTTATTGTTTCGGCTTGCATATTGCATAATATTTGTTTAATCGCAAATGATGATATTGAAGAGATTCAGGACTCAGTTGAAGCAGATGTTAATCAGTTTGAACTAGAATTATTTGCATAGAATAACCCTAGGCAACCAATTAACAGAAGACAGCAAATTGTAAATTATTTAATAAGTAAAGGTATTATAACACAATTGTAATACGTAAGGAAATAAATTGTAAAGGTATTATAATATAATACGTAAGGAAATAATTTGTGAAATGTTTTCTGAATAAAAGAATAACACTTTTTATAAATATTTTCTTTATTTAATTTTTTTTCTTAATTATTATTTATCTATTTAAAAATATGATCACGATGAAGGTTGTCTAAACTCTGTAAATAAAAATTGTAATCAACCCAATTATTTTATTTCGGGACATTTATAAACATACCATTCCCTTTGCTTATTAGTTGCCTTAACAACTGCATTTTTTCATTGTGATGTTTTTGCTTCGCTGTCATGAAGCGAGTAAACCGATCTTCCTTAGCTCTTTCGGCTTTTACGGCATACGTTTTTATTGTTTCTTCCTTCCTTTTTAAATAAGAAATTTTCTCCTGATAAAAATGTTTTTTCGAATATCTCTTGCTTCGTGATGGTAATGGTGATGATGATTGTGGTGAGAGGAGCGAAATTGTTGGAGATGTGCTGACTGGTGTTGCCGGTCATTGCGGGGAGAAAAACGAACTTGAAGGTAGTGAAAGTGAAGGAGATTCGGATGATGAATGCTGTGCAAGAAGATGTGTTTCAGGCGATGATTGGGATGGAAGCTGTAACTGAGGGGAAGTTGATGTGGAAACTATTTTAATTGAAGTATTCCTTACTGCTGGTAAAGCTTCTATTTGTTGCCCCCTTAAGGGGTTAGGTGGGTTTGAGAATTTCAAAAAATCGATTTTTTTTTCTGGTCTTATTAAATAGTACAATATGTTTAAACTTTAAACGCGTTTATCTAAAAACTCACTTTTTTAAGTCGGTGGACATGATTTCTCGAAAAGTTATGAAGCGATTTTGTTCAAATTTTGCACACCTCTTTGAAATAACATTATCTAGTTAAACGAAGGATTTTTTTTTTTAATTATAACTAATTTTTTCGAGCCAATACATGGCGAAAATTTGACCAAAAAATGTGTTTTTTTGTTCAAAGTCTGTCAAAAATTCAAATTTTTTTTTTTTTTTTTTGCTTCGTTCATTAACGAGATTTATCCATGTACTAACGAAATATTTTTAGTTTTTTGATTTTAGATGAACCAATAATGAGTTATGCTGTCCACGGCAAGTGCATTTTTTTTTTAGATGTCAAGGGAGATGAGGTACCAACGGCTGAGTTTTCGGAATTTTTAAATAAAAATTTCACAAAATACTGCTTAAACATGTATCTTTGATATGCTGAATTTATTAAATAAAATATATGATTCTATATATTAAAAAAAAAATTGTAAAAATATCCATTTTTTGCACCTCTGAAACCCACCTAACCCCTTAAACTCAAGGTGTGCCCATTCGAAATATTCGGTTACACATTCTTCATGGCATTTTTCTTTCTTCGGGAATGCTGAAATTCTTCTTTTCTTGCAGCATAGCATGCCATGCTCGAGTTTCGGCATTCGTCCAAATTCGCCTTTGCCCAAAAGCTCTGAAATAAATATATTTGAGATGGTTGTTTATTTGTGTAAACTGGAGCAGTAAATCACCTTATAATATTATTTTATACCTACTTTTTCTTCCCTTGTTGTTCAGCCATTGTTTACTTGAACTCTTACTTTTCCATTTGACAATTGATGCCAACATTTAAAATAAGAAAAACGACATTATCACCTCTCATAGAATTTTTTGTAACTACTTCTTGCGGATCATTGATTCTAATCCGAATGAAAGTGTGGATCACGAGTTGTTGTTGTATGTCAATGTTAAGAGATTGATCCAGATCCTGATCCGGTTGAAAAAACGCAGCTATTATCTGGCATAACGCTTGTCCACGTAGTCTTGTTAGCTAGCTGCGGTGGTTGTACCGGCTCGTCCTTGCCGACACGTGTGGTAATTGTCTCCGCTTGACTGTGGTGAAGGTATGTACGTGACTGTGATTCGGTTATTGAAAATTTAGTTACCATACGTGAATTGAAGGTAAGTCATTAAATGAGACAGAAGTGGTTGGTTTTTGTAGTAATTTCTATTCTTGTAAATGAAATGAGTTAATATTGTTCACTGTAGTAGGATCTAGTTTCCTACTTTTTTTTTGTAGCATCTGAGAAGCTGAGGTGCAGATCGTTTTTAAAAATATTGTCAGTTTAAAGAAGAAATGATTGTCAATTCAAGAAGGAATTTAAGAGTAAAAATATATACAATAAATTATTACGATTAAATAATTTAAATAAAAAAGAAACTATTTATAAAAGGTATAACGAAGAACAGTTAACAATTTTAAATCTTTCAGATGGTCTAATAGGAAGGATTTGCGCCACATCAAGAAGAACATTATCAAGACCTCGTCACTAGTTTAGACCTTTCACTAAGAAATAAAATTGTAGTGATTATACCTCGGTTGTTTCACTACATATCTATTTATTATTGTAACTTTTATGAAAATGTAATAAAGCACTTCAAATCCACGTTTTGTTCCATTTGCTCTCAGAAATCAGTTTTTTGTCAGATTCCCAACAACAAATGACCATCTGCGTCGGTTTAAAGAGTTCATAATGAATCCCGCTGCTGTAACACGTTCCATGCCAACGTGTACCGAAAACGGCCACAAACGAAAGTCTTGCCAAGAAAGCTTCAAAAACACTTTAATGTTTTACCTATTCAAAGTGATATTTCGTTCGTATCGTGTTCAACGTTCCAAACATGTGCACGTCAGAAGTTGGTGTATTCACAAATTTTGATCGGAACCACCGACATACATATGTATGTATAGGTTTAAGATTTAAAAAAATATGTTTTTATCACGTGTGCTCCAAAAGTAAGGATTCGATTGAGAAAATTCACTATTTGTTAATGTTAAACAAACTGACCTTTATTACTCTATTGTGTTTAAAAAATACATCAGAGGTTGTAAAATTATTGTTCAAAAGAGAAACACAATAATGCAGAATATAGAGACATAGTGGAAGAGAATGGCGTCAAAATAACGTTAAATATAGAATTGTATTGGAGTTGAAAATTATAATAGCAACCTGCTCATCCGATCTCATTTTCCAATCGTCAATCTTCAGTGCAGTACCCAATGTCAGTGACCGGATCACTGCATAATGATATACAAAAAACGTTTTTAAGTAGATACTATTTTTTTTCAATTCAGTTCATTTATTGAGCGGGTATATATTATAGTACAATGCAGTTGGTGTTACTATCCTAGTCTTATACTAAATGAAGGAGAGTGAAATATTTTAAATTTCTACTACTCAAATATTATAAAATTTATATATTATAGAGAATAATCGGTTTTCTAAATTGAAACAAATTCATAGTACAATTTTAAAAATCTCATAGAGGTACTACTTTTTTTCGAAGTTATTTAAAAATTATTACAGTGGTAATACATCTAATTAATTTTTACCAAACAGCGCACTTTTGTTCTGGATTCATTCCACTGCCTACGGGACAGCCATATGCGTCCGAAAAGCTTTTTAAATTAGATAAAACTCCGTTTACACGATATTTCTGTATTGAATGGGTATCCGTGTCGAAATTAAAACGAAAAGAGCTTTCGCTAATATGTGCGCAAAAAAGTTGAGCATAGCTAAGGAAAAACATCTTCTCCTTGGACTCCGGAAATCCAATTAATTGTTCGTTGTCCAATTCAGCGCTGTTCTCCTTTATCTCAAGCCATTTATTATAAGCTAGGAATGTGGCCTTTATTCCGACATCATCTGCAAGAACTTCCCCTAAAACACGTTCTCCGTCAAGGTTGGTTCCATTGTAAGTATAATTTCCATATTTTTCAACAAAACATTTCTCCTTTTCTTTGTATGTAGCTAAAGAAGCATTATTGAACCAGGAGTTTGCTTCCCCTTTATGATCATATAAAATATTGTCGGTGTCAAAAGCATGGCTCATTTCGTGGGCAGTGACCGAACCTATTCCAGCATAATTAATAAAGTTAGGTAAATCTTTGTGGTAGAACGGTGGTTGAAACATCAAAGCCGTAATATACATTTTGACATTATCAGAATCATACACAGCATTTGCTGATGTGAAATGTAGAGGCCAGCCAGTACTAATCGAAGTAGTCCTTAGCTTCAGCATGTTTCCAAAATAGTCGTCGGTTTTAATTGTGATATTTTCATATAACTCATTGACCTTTGTGGAGTTCAAAATGAGGTCAGGATAACCCACTTCAGTGCTCAAATGTGCAAGCTTTAACTTTAAGTTTATTTTACCTTGGTTGTCAATCCAATCGGCTTCATCAACGAATTGTTCGAATGAGCCCTTTACTCTCGAAAGCAAATCCTTTGCATCTTCTCTTGCTTTCTTGTTAAATTTCCTGTCTGCATAAGCATAACCTAAAGCTGCTTCAAAATAATTCTTTGTTTTTTCTATGCATAGCTCCAAACGTGATTTCATGCTTTTCTCGCCAACTATAGCCGCCATTATGTTGTGTCTAATTACCAAAAATTTGTTTCCAAGGAAAAGCATAACCTCACTTGATGAATGCCATCCGAGGTAGTTGAATATTGTTCTTTTTGTGGTGTTCTTAAGCAAGGCATCCAAATTTTTCAAATAATCCCCATGGGTAATGATCTGTTCAGTAGAATTGTATGTTCTATTGAATAATAGTCTTAAGTACTTCTGCCAATCTATACTTGTGAAATTTGCTTCCAGATCTTCTAAAGTTATCACTTTATATCCTTTAATATCGTTGGCATAATCGTCATAGTCCAGTACTATATTGGACATTTTTAATTCAAAATCCAGAATGTCATTAAACTCGGCTTCAATTCTATCCTCAGGCACGTTGAGTGCTTGAAGAGACTCTTTTAAGTAGGTCTTGTAGGCGGAGAACTCTGTAGAGTTCTCCTCGTAGTAACGGTGGTATCCGAGTGTCATAGATGGGTATAAGAGGTATAAGCTCCGTCTGCTAGCATTAAAAATGTCCTTCCTCAGCCCAAAACTCACAAGCTTTTGCTCACCCATGCGCTCCATTGCAGCATGAATTTTCAGCCAGTCGTTTCCAACTTCGGTCCAACTTGGATCTATAGCAGGCCAACCTCCAAGTTCTCTTAAATATTCAACTAATGGAGTTATTCCGCGTTTCTCAATTCTGTCCATATCTGTGCATGATTCAAAAAAATCTATTGTTTTGCGGAAAGCATCTCCCACTTTCGTCTCCTCTGCATGGTCTTGTAAAAGTTGTTTCCACACTTCTGTTTCTCCCGATTCAAGTTTGCTGAAAGAATTTATTTCATTTTGGTCCTCACGAAGTGGATGAAGCTTATCCCAATTTCCACACGCGTACTGATAAAAATCGTCGCATGGAGGTGCCGAACTATTCATAAAACTTTTCATTTCATCAGAATAATTTAATCGAATTCCATTTTGGGAAGAAAACTTGTAAGTTTTGATAGCTCCCATACAGAAACCCAAAAGATTAGCAAGTATCACTAAACTAGTAATCCTGCACATTTTAATAACACTCAATTTTAGTACACGGTATGACAATTTTCACAATACTACACATCTTTGCAGATTGAGCTCCTTCTTTTATACAAAAGTTTTGAAAATTTAATTGGTTTTGTTGCTATGTTATAGCTTAGCACTTGAGTAAACTGAAAATTAATCGTCATCCGAATGTTTTTCACTTAAGTAAATAACGTTTTGTATTAATCTTGGAATATTTCAGAGGATTTCTGACTTGTCAAAAATATATTTCAGAAAACTAGATTTCCATTTTTCTAACATATAAATAATTTTTTCTCTAAATGTTTATTATATTTGTTTAAGTAATAATGAAAAAAAGAACACTATTTTGGATATTTACTAGAGATGCCACGAATATTCGGCAACTATTCGGTATTCGGCTATTCGGCCACTTTTATTCGCTATTCGGTATTCGGCCGAATGTGGTTAACTATTCGGCCGAATACCGAATAGCAATTTATTTATTATTTTTTTATTACTAGCTGTTTTCCCGCGACTTCGTCCGCGTAAATTATACCCCATGTCCTTTCTAAGGCTCTAGAGTATGTATCTGTGTACCAAATTTCATTTAAATCGGTTCAGCAGTTTTGGCGTGAAATCGTGATAAACAGATTTAATTTCGTATTTATGATTAAATATAGTAAGGATTACCAAATAAATCATGAAAAAAGAACTCAAAATATTACTCACAAAGATATATTTATTTAACCAAAAAAAATAGCTAACAAATTAATATTTAAAATCTACCATTGGTAAGTTATGATGAAAGAAAACAATTTTTTCAGCGTTTGTTGATAGCAGACGATTATAAATAATAAATTATACCTGCTTCCGAAAACAGCCGCTCACTATACACACTGCTAACGGGAGATGATAAATAAATCTTAGCAAATTGTGAAAGGGTTGGATATTGTTTCGCGTTTGCTGACCACCACTTGTAAGGGTCTGCTGTCCGATCTAAACGAACAGATACCATGTAAAAATCAAGTTCATTTGCAACAGAATTTTTCTGTTCCACACCTTCATCTGAACGAACATTTTCTGTAGCGACAGTTGTGACTTGTCGCCCGCGGAAAGTACTAAGTGTGGCCGAATATTCGGCTGCCGAATGTTCGGCGCTTCGGCCAAGAGCCTCGCCGAACATTCGGTATTCGGTATTCGGCCAAATTACTATTCGTGGCATCTCTAATATTTACATATAACTTTGTTTTTAGCAAACATTTTTAAAAACAAAAGCCCGAGCGTTATTTAAACCAGAAATAGCAGTAATGTACTATGAGAGTATTGTAGTATATACACTGGGTAGTCTGGCAAGATGAGGTTAACACAAAAAATCTTCAATAGAAAATCGCATAAAAAAAATTTAACTTTTAACCGGAGGAGTTTGGAATTAAATGAAAAACTGTTTTTTATTTAACATACGTAAAAGGTATTTTAATATTCTTAATAAAAGTTACAAATCGGATTCAAGGGTGAACATGAACCGAACCGTAATTGTGGTCAAACAACGAATACACTTAATGCAGAGTTTAATTTTCGGAAGTCGGGGCCGTGCCGCGTGACTTCTTCAAGCGAACCGCGTGACCGCGGATTTGCAAATCAAAAGACGCCGAATTAGTGTCGCGACGTATTTACGTTGTTGTTGTCTCATCTAGAACAAATGAACTGAAACAGCTGTTCGACGGACTCAGCTCCAGCGATGCCTCCAAAAGATTCGTATTAAAATGTTTTTGAAGGTTGCATATCTTACGGCGTTTTCGAAAGCCCTTTTTTATTTACATACCTGCTAAATGCGATGGTGTTTGTGATAGGCGCTTCCACCCAACCTGCGTAAAACGAAACTCGCGCAATTCTGGCAAAGAGTCTCGGAGTTTTACCTGCTCTGACTGCTGTGATATAAGACCTTGTCATGTACTAAAGGCTTTCAGACTTATGTCCTCTCAAATGGCTGACCTGCTCAATCTCCCAGCTAGCATTTCTAAAATGCAAGATAAACTGAAGGATATTACGGACCGTTGGAACATTCTGCCTGATATATCCGATGAGCTGAGCACTGTCTCTGCTAAAGTCAACTCGCTGTCCGTTATCCTTGACGAAGTTGTATCTTCTGCTAAGACTGCTGCGGAGAACTCTTACAAGGCCATGAGGAAAGTGGACATCGTTGCGGAATCATTAGCCGACGTTGGCTTGGTGCCTGATGCCACACTTTCTAAAAGTACCATCAACAATATCGCTTCTTCTCTAACAGAACTTAAGAGCTCTATTGCTGGACATTCTACTTCCTTAGCATCAACTACCTCGAAGATCTTGAAAGCCATCTCAATATTAAAGGATGCAGATGTTATCAAATCTGCCACTCCATCGGAGTCGAGCTCTTCGAAGGTACCAAAGACCCGGCTCAAGTCTCAGTCTTCTGCTCGATCTTCTCCTTCAGTTTCTCTCGCGGTTACTGCACAGCGGACTGCCTCGACCTCGAAAAGCTCTCCTTCCCCCAACTCTGCAGTGTCGGCGAATCCTCTGTGCAGTAGCGGCGTTAGGGTAGGGCGCGGTTGGGCGACCGCCCAGGGCGCCAGATTTGAAGGGGCGCCGCAGGCCCCCCTTTATATCCGCTTGTTCATTGAGCGAGTCCTACTTATTAGTAAATTCCCTAAATCTAGTTACAAAATCGTTATGACGGCAACACTACAATACAGTGTTCGGTTTCATTGGTTGTTTGGTATGATATACTTTTTCAAATAAATGTCATTAGTAAATCTCTACAATCAATAGACATGGATCTCGGTAAATGCACAGAAATGTTGAAAAAATGCTGCGCTTTCTTGGAAGAATATAGAAAAACAGACTTCAAAAGCGCTATTTTAACCCATAAACGAGGTTTTGTGCACGCAAGTTCAATTGCACGATTCGAATAGCAAAGGGCGATTTTCTTCCAAATTCGTATACAGGAGGTTTTTGGGGATGTTCTTTCAGAATCCGGCATTTGTTTTGTCTAAAAGCTTCAAAAACCCTATTATTTTTTGTATTTTTTAAAAAAAAGTGCTGATTTTTTTGGTCATTTTTCTTTTTAAAGTCTATTATCTTGAAGTTGCTGATATTAAATGATTATATAACCACCCGAAATCGTCGTCCGAATGTCTAAACTTCCTCAAACCATGGTTTTGAAATATTTTTTTTGCTTTGGTTTTTGAAAAAAAAAACCCAAAAAAACTCCTGTATACGAATTTGGAAGGAAATCGCCCATTAATGGGTTAACTGCGAAGGAGTTGGAATTGAACATATGTTTAGAACGACGACAAGAATTCGACGTGTTAAACGCCAAGCTGGTGAAACTACTCGCGATGAGCCTATAACTTCTACAGAAAAGAAATTTGAAGTTGAACTTTTCAATTGTCTTTTGGACACTACCATAAATTCACTCAATGAAAGATTTGAACAGTTAAATGAATACTGGGAATCTTGGTCTTTGTTGTACAATATAAAAAAGATTCCGGAAAAACTAGACCTTCTCAAACTCTGTAGTGATCTCCAATTGAAATTAACTGTAGACTCTAAATCAGGTATAGATGGTTGTATGTTGTGCGATGAACTCATAAGTCTAAAATCTTTTTTGCCTGATCAGAATGTGGTTAATCATGTCTTTATTTTAAATTTTATCAAAGATCGCAACTTACAAGAGCTGTCTGTATCCATATGAATGGATAGCATTGCGAATATTGATCACTATACTTGTAACTGTGGCTAGTGGGGAAAGGAGTTTTTCTAAGCTTTAGCTGATAAAAACCTATCTGCGATCCACAATATCTCAATCTAGATTGACAAACTTAGCAATTTTGTCAATCGAAAATGAAATTGCGGAAAACATAGACCTTGATGTCTTAATAAAAGAGTTTGCCGATAGAAAGGAAAAGAAATTTTATTAGTTTTTTTAATAAATGGTTATTTCATTATATCCCTTGCCTTTTTTTCGTATGCGTTTCAAGTAGGTAACTGACCCATTACCTACTGTTTCAATGGCAGATAGGGGGCGCCGTAGAAATCTCGCCCAGGGCGCTGGTAGTGCTAAAACCGGCACTGCCTCTGTGTACTTCCCTTTCACCAGCAACATCACATGCTCAGCTTCCAGCGAATAGTCTAGACAAAAATGATGCTACAAAAGCTTCCAACTTGGTGGCTAACTTACAGCAGCCCTCTCTCTCGCCTCCGTTTTCTGATACGGTCGATCTTGAGGTGGTAAGGGCTCCTCCATCCCTGTTTGTTTCCCGTCTGAGTTACTCAACGACCAGTGACCATGTTGTGAATTATATTCAATCGAAACTCGGACGCCTTGGTACGGATATCTCTTGCAGGAAACTGACGAAACCCAATCTACCCGATCGTCGCACTGCTTCATTCCGCATTTTTGCCCCGGATGATGTTTTTTCTGCCATAAACTGTGATAAATTCTGGCCTGAGGGTATAATTTTCCATCCATTTACTCCTCGCACAGGCTACCCGAAAGGAAGAAGTTTTACACAAGGAAGGAGCAATCAGAGACCGTCTTAGCTGAGAAATTTTATAATAATTATAGTACTGTTTTAAATTCTAATTCTGCTGCCAGTCGTGATATTAACGTAATTTATCAAAATGTACGCGATTTGAGGACCAAACTGGATGATCTTTCTGCGTCCATCCTCATTGATTCATGTGATATTTTCTGTCTAAGTGAGACCTGGCTCAATTCATCAGTAGCTAATGAGGAGTTTCATCTTCCTGGATATGACTTCTTCCGTACCGACCGTGACTTCACTCGCAGTTCAAAAAAGGATGGCGGCGGTGTGCTTATCGGGATAAGGTCTTCTCTTGCCCCCTCTTCTTTTTCACTTCCAGTTGATCCTTTTCCCATAGAGTATGTCTGTGCTAAGTTCAAACTTCGTGATAACTTACATATTTATGTGTGTTGTGTGTATGTTCCATGTAATTCTTGTTTCGAACGCTTGGAATGCTTGTACCGGTCTTGCGGGCATTCTCAACATAACTGATCCGCATAGCTATCTGGTAATCTGTGGTGATTTTAATCTCCCTAATTTACGATGGTCGCCTTCCAGTCCCTCCGTGCTCCTATCTAATTGTACTGCAAGCTCGCTGCTAAGCAACTTAATGGAATTTTGCTCTTTGCGTCAATTCAACAGTTTCTGTAACCAAAATTCCACTATATTAGACCTTGTACTTTCTAATCTTCCATCAGAGCACCTTCAGATTGAGGAAAGTCTCGGTCTTGTCCCTACTGATCCTCATCATTCGCCTTTTGAACTCAAACTAAAATTACCTACAAATGAAAAACGTCCTTGTTCTAGTCGTAATCGTATTTATAACTTCTTTAAGTGCAATTTTGACGCGATTAATCAAGATCTTGCTAATACTGATTGGAACTCACTACTACAGTGTAATAATTCCTGTAACGAAGCTGTTTCTAAGTTTTACTCTACTGTTGACAATGCTATTTCCAAATATGTTCCTATTCGCAATGCAGCTAAGAAAAAACAACCTGTCTGGTTCACTATTGAGCTTCAAAAAGCTCTTGAAGAGAAGGAGCGACATAGATTGCTGTATAAGCGATGTAAGACGCCATATAATTACAAACTTTTCTCTAATAGTCGTGCCCGTACAAAACAGCTTTGTAAAGCTGCTTTTAAATCTTATGTGCGCGGTATGGAGGATCGGTTACGCTGCAATGATACTAAACCTTTTTGGAATTATATAAAAAATTCCAGATTCAGAGATGGGTCTCCTTCTATTCTTAAACTTGGCGATGAAATTGCATTTGACCCTCAATCTGTCTGCGACATGTTTGCGAAATTTTTTAGTGGATCTTATATTGACCACGGGACTCAATCGGACTATAACTTTTTACCACCTAGTGCAATATCTATGGCTTGTTTGTCATTTAGTGTTGATGAAGTACTTGACTATATTATTAGTCTTGATTCTAAAACATCTGCTGGCCCTGACGGTATACCTAACTTCTTTGTTAAAGAGCTTGCTCATACTCTATGCTATCCTCTGACAATTTTGTATAACTCATCGCTTAACGAGGGTACTTTTCCCGATGCCTGGAAACAAGCAAATGTTGTTCCTATATTTAAAAAGGACGACAAGTGTAATGCTGAGAACTACCGTCCAATTTGTTTACTAAGGGGCTTTGGAAAACTTTTTGAAAGATTGGTCCATAACCATCTTTCAAATATTTTCCGCCCCATAATCGCACCTGAGCAACACGGCTTTATCAAAGGCAAATCAACCATGAGCAACCTACTTGAGTTCCACCATTTTGTTGCGCATGCTCTCGAGGAACGTAGTCAGTTGGATACGATTTACACTGACTTTTCTAAAGCCTTCGATCATGTTTCACATGAAATTCTTTTAAATAAAATAAATAAATATGGCTTGCAGGGTCCTTTATTGTCTTGGATTTCGTCCTATTTATCTAACCGTAAATTGCGGGTTGTATTTTCCGGGTCTTCGTCATGTTAGTTTGTTCCGTCGTCTGGTGTCCCACAAGGTTCTATTCTCGGACCGCTACTCTTTTTGTTATTTATTAACGACTTGACCATGGTGATTAGTTCTGACTGTCTTTTATATGCTGACGACCTCAAAATCTTCCGAGTGATTCACTCTCAAATTGACTGTGATATTCTTCAGACCGACCTCTTCGCTCTTGAAGACTGGTGTAATGCTAACTGTCTGTCTCTAAATGTTAATAAGTGTTTCAAAATGTCATTTACTTTAAAAAAATCACCTCTGTTGCATGCTTACACCCTGAATTCTGTGACCCTGTCAGAGGTTAGCCAGTTTAAAGACTTGGGCGTGATCTTTGATAATAGGCTAAGTTTTGACAAGCATATCGATGATATCTGCAAGAGATCTTACAGGCTAGCAGGATTTATTTTACGCACTTCTGCTAATTTCCATAATTTGTCCACATCTAAACTATTATTTCTGACAATTGTTCGCAGCATTCTCGAATACTGCGCACCGGTCTGGTCACCTTATCACTATAAGAAAGTGGATAGATTGGAAGTTGTACAAAGGAAATTTACTCGCAGTCTTTTGAGTAGATTTTATATATCCTTTTCTTCCTACTCGGATAGACTGTCTATTCTTAACCTTCCATCTCTTGCTAATAGAAGACTTTATCTCGATGAGTGCGCGCTCTATCGTATATACAAAGGATTACTCAAAACATCACTTTTCGATGAATTGAGCCTAAGGGTGTCTACATTCCATAGCAGGAATAATAATATTTTCATGCCACCAAGAGCCTCGCTAGAAATATACTTCAATTCTCCAATGGTGCGCCTTCAAAGAAACCATCACAGACTCCAAGTTGGTCCTCTGAACTGTCATTTTAGCAGATTCAAACATCCTTGAAATGTTAAACGATTAAGTCAGTTTTCATTTAAATTTGAATACCTTTGTCAGCTATTGTATAATTGGAAATTTCAATTTCTGTACAAAGCTTACTAAATAAATAAATAAATAAAGCTAACCCCGACTGCTAGCGATAAGAAAGAGACTGTGTATGACGGTAAAATAATCTTATCGTATAAATTGCATAAACCTATGCATATGTGTTCAAAGTCTGCGCTGCTGTTTCTGCCCTATTAAGTACGAGTATTATTTGATGTGCCAAAATTTCATCTTAATAGGTGTAAAACTGATAAGTCTGTGACAAAATAGACATGACGAAACTAGTAGAAACTGCCTTGAATTATTTTTAATTTAGGGTGCAGTACACTATCTGCTTTGACATTTTTTTTGCAGTGTTTTCTCAACAAAGTTAGAATGAAATAATCAGCACGGGCTTTCTGTTGAAAGCCAATTATTGTGAGATTTATTTGTGTCATGCATAAATTAACCATATTTTGTTTAATATTTTTGTGGCAAGCATTTTGAAATACTTCGGTTTTAAAATTTAATTTGCATATTTGAATGAAATAGGAGGATGCAGCTTCCCGAAATCGCTTTGATTCGAATAGTTTTTATAAAATAAGACCGTTTCTGAATCATGTTGAAATGTTATATGCTCTCCAGATTTCTTCAAATTTAATTCGCATTCCTGGCAACTTAATTTTGGTAAAACTTTATAAATTATGAAACCAATAAAATATCTTAGTGAAGGTTCTTCACTTAGTATTTTTTCATCCAATATTTCAATTTGAATTTTGTTACCGTGCTCTTCTTCCTGGCAAACAGTTTCAAATTCTACAGTAATATTTTCATTATCAGTTATCTCTGTAGCATCAGATATTTCTGTATGACTTTTGCTTTCAATTTCCTCAAAAGAATTCATTATTTCCTTACTGGTGTGGAAATCTTCACAATCACTTCACAGTTAGAGGTAGTGGATGAGTATAACAACTTATATGACCTAATTTGAACAATAATCTGATTGACATTATATAATGATGGATTTTTATTGAAACCACCTTTACTCCGAATTAAAGAAAACAAATTTTCAATAGGATCTTGATTTAATTTATATGTTAAAAAGAAAGATTTATGCGGATATTCACTAAATAATATATCTGTTAATAATAACACTGATTTTATACTTTGTATTATTCCTTTAATCAAATAAGCCTTATTTTCCCCCTTAAATTTCAGATTTTCAATATATAAAATAATTTCCTCCAAATATTCTCTAACTATATTATCTTTTCGTAGTCCATATTTATAAATACTCTTATTCAAATAGACCTGCTATTAAAACAATCAAATAAGTTGTTCATTTTTTCAAAAAATATTGCAGAAGATGCAGCAAATGGAGCTGTTTCTGCATTAAAATAATCAAGTGTATTGGCAGTTTTAATAGCAGAACTATTATTTTTTTTCCATTTAAATAAAATCGTACGATCAGTGCTCTCTATATCTTTTTTCAATTAAGAATTTACTAAATGTGGAAAGTCATAACTCACAAATACCTTTTTATTGTCATGATAAAAAAAGGTTGGTCAAAAGTAACTTTCAATCTTTTAAAACAGTTTCTATTATTGGAACCTTGGTAATATGTTATATTTCTAATATTAAATACAATATTCTTACAATAATCTATATTAAGTATCAGTTTTTCCATAAGCATTTCTCCAGAAATAGCGCTGTCGGTACTATAATAACTAATAATATAATTAAAATTTGAAAATATCCCTTGAACCATAAAAACACAAATACTACTTCGCAGATTTATTCTTTTTAACGTCATCAGCATCGCCATATCCAATAATTTCGTCCAATTTAAGGGTATAAATACAATTAGAAGGTAAAAAAAATCGTTTTTTTTTTGTTGAATACGCTCCAAAAAGTTTCAGGTCGAAAATCGAACTCCTTATATATTTTTTCTTCTTTTTTCGAGAACATCTTTTTCAGCGCATAGCAGTTTTTCAAAACTTTAAACACGTTTTTCTCAAAACAACATTTTTAAAATTGGCAACCACTATTACTCGAAAACTACTTGTCCAATTTAGCTGAAATTTTTAGGGTTTCTTCTTTATACCTTAGGCTTGTCTGTAAACCTAATTATTTTGGAATTTTATGTTGCAAAATTGAATTATTAATGCAAAAATGGTTGAAAATGTAGTGAAAATTCTCGATTTTTTACAAAAACTTCTACCAAACGCAGAATAGTTTTTTTTAATTTTTTTATTTTTGAGATTTACCGCCAAAATACATGTATATTAAAGCCAAATTGTTTTTATGGGCTCTTACAGATCAATAACACGACTTCCAGAGTGGTTGCCGTTTTTTTTTCTTTTTTTTTTTTTGTAGGTCAACCTCACGCCAGCGTACAGCCGCCACTTTGTTTTCAAAGATTAAAAAATTAATTAATTTTATTTTAATGAAAATATGTGCAACTGTTCGACGTACACCCTACGAAAAAATTATAGAAACAAGAACGAACACTGCAATATTTGGGTTTATTTTAGTCATACATAACAAGTAAATATTTGGAAATTCGATTTGCCAACACATCTCAAAATCTACTGAACCAATTTGACTGAAATTTGCACCACTTATTTTTTTCGATTGAGTTCCGTATTCAAAATTTTGATGGAAATTCGAGATTTTTTTCGAACAGCTGTCATTTCTCGAAAAAAATTTTTTTTTAGTTTTTTCCCTTCGTCACGCCTTAGCTATTACACTTCTGAAGAAGCAATTTTTTTTTATTTTCGGACAATGCTGGACCGAGAAATCATGTACACCGTCAGCAAGGATTTTAAAAAGAGGGTCCCACTGAGCGACTCATATCTCCGCCATTTTTAATATTATTTTTATTTTAAATATTGGAAATTGTTTATAAATCTATTATATGTATACGTAAAATAAAAAAAATTCCTATTTTTAATGGCTGAATTTATTTTTATGCCTATTTTGTCGAGCGTCAGGGTGGTGTAACCCCTTAATAAGAGTTACATAGTAGTATAGATATTTTAAAAAATATTTAATTAAATATATATTGAGGATGTAAAAATTAAACTTTATTTTAAATTAATGCATTAGAGCATGAGTCATTGAGTTTAGGGACAGGAGGGTACTCCTTCGATTTTCTTTCTATATTGATGAAATTGTAGAATTGTTTGGGCTCGGAGACTAGTTTGGTGTGCATGCGATCGAAATAGTGTTTGTAGAGGGATTTAAAAAGTATTGAGAAGCGGAAAGAGATAGCAAGATAAGAAGTGTAGTCCAGATCGGACCTAGAACTGAGATAGAAATGCCATAATTTTTTCTTTTATTACGTAGGGAGCGAAGATATTTATCGTACTGCGGCACAAGCATACATATTTTTTTGAAAGAAAAGAGAAAAGACGGCTTTGAGAAAATAAAAATAAAAATTTAGTCTGGTATTATAATTCAAACAGTTCGTTTTAGGAAAACTAAAAATGAATGATTAAAAGTTTGCACTAATAATTCGTTGTATTGTTACATATCCCAAAGGCTTATTATCATCCCTATAGGGGTGGTTAATTATAGATAAGCAATAACAAATCTATAAAAAAGATCTCGACACCGCCAGCAACGAACAGCAACATTTTTGAAGCGATTTTAAATCCATTCGCTGCTTCTACTTCCTCAAATGTTTCGAATTTTACTTTTACGCCACAGACTACATCAAATTCTATCTTTGGGACACCGACGACTACGACATCTAATTGAAATTCTTTCAGAATACCACAGACAACTGCATCTTAAAATTTTTGGGACTCCATCAACTTCAACTCCTGTCTTTGGAGTTAAGATTACATTGGCGGCGACTTCATCAATTTTTCGACAGCATCGCTCCTCAGGGTGGAATGCTCCTAATAAAACAGTAAACTGTCTTGGGTCTCTCATCAACGGAAAACAAGTCTGCTCAACCTCTTACCTTTGGAGTTTTATTTCCGTCGAATACTGCAACAGTCAGCACAAAAACATTCTCTTTTAGTGCAACTGCGGTGAATACAACAAGCAAGGAAGGAGGAATATCCAGCGCATTTAACGCTAATCCGTAATCTGCGGTGTCACCACCACCAACATGGCCAATCAAACCAAGTCCACCGCCAGGGGATTGGCAAGAGCAGATAAGGCGTCGCACAGTGGGCCCAGCGGGCGTTTTTCGTGTCATAAATCTGTAACTATTTTTTATTGAGATATTTCTATGAAATTGTACATAATATTGAGTATATAGGCTTTCTAACTACGATACCAAATATTAGTATATATATTTTTTTAATTTTAAAAGTAATGTTATAAAAGTAGTTTTTCTTTGTCATAGCAAAATGCAAGCTTATATTATGTTTATTTTTTAATTAACCATTACAACTTTGAGACTGTTATGTTAAGCAAATAAAAACTCAATATTACAGTTCACGAGTAAAAAAAAAAAAAAAATAATTACTTGAAAACTTGATCTTATATTACACATATTTCTGTAAAATCCTTTTAACAAAAAAATTCCATTAAAATAATATTGCAATAAAATCTACACTAATATTATAAAGAGGAAAGTTTTGTATTTTTGTGTGTGTGTATGTTTGTAATGAATAAACTCAAAAACTACTGTGCCGATTTCAAAAATTCTTTCACCATTAGAAAGCTACATTCACCCTGAGTAACATAGGCTATATTTATTGCTAAATTCAAGATGGCGGATCCAATATGGCGACCAAGATTTCCTGATTTCAACGGATTTTAATGAAAATTAGTACAATGAATATTTTGAGGTCACTGATTTTGAATGTTATCAAAATTTACAAATCCAAGATGGCGGACCCAATATGGTGACCAAGATTTCTCGATTTCAACAGATTTTAATGAAAATTGGTACAATGATTATTCTGAGGCCACTAATTTTGAATATTAGCAAAATTTCTAAATCCAACATGGCGACCAGAATGTCTCGATTTCAACGGATTTTAATGAAAATTGGTACAATGATTATTCTGAGGATACAAGTTCCGAATATTATCAAAAGTTGTAAATCCAAGATGGCGGATCCAATATGGCAACCGAATATCTCGATTTCAACGGATTTTAATTAAAATTAGTACAATGATTATTCCGGAGCCACTAATTTCGAATATTATAAAAATTTCCATATCCAATCAACGGATTGTAATAGAAATTAGTACAGTGATTATTCTGAGACCACTAATTTTGTATATTATTAAAATTTCTAAATGCAAGATGGCGGACCCAACATGACGTCCAGAATGTCTCGATTTCGACGGATTTTAATGAAAATTGGTACAATGATTATTCTGAAGCTACAAATTTCTAATATTATCAAAATTTGTAAATCCAAGATGGCGGGTCCAATATGATACCAAATTTCTTGATTTCAACGGATTTTACTGAAAATTAGTACAATGATTATTCTGAGGTCACTAATTTCGAATATTAGCAAAATTTCCAAATTCAAGATGGCGGATACAATATGGCGACCAGAATTTCTCGATTTCAATGGATTTTAATGAAAATTGGTGCAATGATTATTTTAAGGCTACTAATTTTAAATATTATTAAGATTTGGAAATTCAAGATGGCGAATCCATAAAGGGGTTTTCGGGTTGAAACAATTTCTAGGATATAACAAACTAGAATATTTGAGAAGTGTTTAATTAGTAAGTATTTACCCAACGCCGGGTGAAACCGGGTAACCCAGCTAGTTATTAATAAAGAGAACCCTGACAAAAACTTAAAAATTTTTACATAAAAAAAATATAGGGTTTTATATTCACTTTATAAAGTTTGTCAAAAGTTTTTAATGTTGTATGTATTATATAGCTTGCAAAAATATATACAATTTGTATGTTTACATGGAATTCGGAATGAAAAATGCTAAAATAAAAATATTATTAAAAAAACAAAAAACTTAACTTCCTGATTAAATTAAATTACAATTTTCAAACTTACTATTTAATAAATGAACTGAAAAGATAAAAATAGATATATAGAAAAATTAAACATTTTCTTTTTATAATTTGAATAATCTTGGTTGGCAGTGTTCAGAAACGCAATCGGAGGCATCAAATACATTAACTAAGATTTCTATTTTGTTATTAAAGCCGTTGAAAGTGTATCTTATCAAATTTCATGATGATCGGTTGAGTAGGCGAAACAAACAAACTCACTTTTGCATTTATTATATGAAAGTTAGGATATTGGAACTTCTCCCACTACGTATTTTCTTGCTCTACCTATATAACCAACAAAATCGCTAGTCATTCATGATGGAGTGTATTGTGAATATTTGATGCCTCCGGCTGTGTTTGTAAACACTGTCAACCATGATCATTCGAAGTCAAAACAAATGTTTCATTTTTCAACTTGTTTTTATCTTTTCAGTTCAGGCTGTTTCTTTGTTAGTCAAAAGTTTAGAAGCATTTGGTCGGTTCAGGGCCGTAACCAGAAATTTTCTTACTCAAAGTAAAAAGTGGAAGAGGGGGGGTAATTAACATTTTTGAACTAAATTGGCAATTTTTTAAAATAGCGTTAAAATATTTATTTAAAATAAAGTTTAATTTCTGCATCTCTCAATATATATTTAATTAAATATTTTTAAATATCTATACTACCAACTCTTATTAAAAAAAATACGAAATAAAAGCTCCAATTTTTTGAAACACTTCATTTTTTGAAAAAGATATCTTACAAACTTTTTAGCCCTCTAGGTCTACAGTTACCGGTAAATTAAATTCTAATGAGTCTTCATTTCTGGGATCGGTTTTCTCTTTCGGTCTCAGTCAGATAAGCTCCATACAAAATAATATGGGTCGGCAGCTTGATCTTGTATTTTCCTCTGACTGCAACAATACAATTGTTGATCACAGTCCAATTCTTCTGTCTACACTTGACAAATATCATCCGCCTCTCCAAATTGATTATTTTCATAGTGCTGTAAATACCAAACATGTCAACGTTAGCGACTACGCTTACAATTTCAGGAAGGCGGATATGGACGAACTTTCCAGAAGAATATCTTCCATTGACTTCACTACACTTTTATCTGATGATAACATTGACAATGCTTTGTCCACGTTCTACGCATTAATCTTCAAAATTTTTGAATCTTGCGTCCCTTACGAACGGCAGCGTTCTCTTATTTCATCACCTCCCTGGTTCAATAGCGATCTGCGGAGGCTTAGAAATAGGAAAAATAAGTTGTGGAAGGCATATATTCTGGATAGGGATAACTCTTCGTACAATGAATTTGTTGAATGTTATAATAAATTTAAGGAATATTCCACACAATTATATAACGATTACGTAAAACGAATGACAACTGAATTCTACAATAATCCGCGAGCATTTTATAAATTTATTAACTCTAAAAGAAAAGTGGACGACTACCCTGCTAATATGCAATATGAAGGAGTTTCCAGTGACACTCCATCTGCAATATGCGATATGTTTGCGTCCTTTTTCGAAAAATCATTCTCCCCTGAATTTAAACCCGATCTTAACAATTTTAATCACTTAAACAAAAACCCTATTCCTATTAATTTATCCATCTGCATTACTCCTGATGATGTCCTCAAGCATATCAATGAGCTCCCTCTAGATTTTACATCAGGACCCGATGGTATTCCGCCAGCTATTCTTAAGGCTTGCTGTAATGAACTAGTCATGCCTTTAACATTAATTTTTCAAAAGTCTCTTAAAACTGGACAATTTCCTGTGCTCTGGAAGAACTCCCTTATTATTCCGATTCATAAAAAGGGTAACAAAAATGAGGTATGCAACTACAGACCTATTGCGAAACTCTCGTGTATCCCAAAACTTTTTGAGTCAATTATACACTCACAATTGTCTACTGTCTGTAAGCACCTCATCTCAACAAACCAGCACGGTTTTCTTCAGGGGCGGTCTACTTCTACGAATCTCCTCGAACTTGTTACCTTTGTTACTGAAGGCTTTCAAAATGGCTTGCAAACAGATTGCATCTACACTGACTTCAGCAAGGCTTTCGATAAGCTTTCTCACTCCGTAATAATCCTTAAATTGGTAAGTCTAGGCTTTCCACCCCTGGTTATTAACTGGATTCGTTCTTACTTACTCGATAGGACATATCAAGTTTCTTTTCGTCGCTCCACCTCGAACAAGATATCAGCTACGTCAGGAGTCCCGCAGGGTAGTCATTTAGGTCCACTTCTTTTTATTTTATCTATTGATGACATCTCACAACTCCTTCAAACCTGTAAAATCTTAATTTACGCAGACGACATGAAAATATTCTTTCGTACAAGAAATATTAGCGACTGTCACGCGGTTCAAAATGACCTAAACATATTCCACTTGTGGTGTACACACAATAATTTAGAACTAAATATTGATAAGTGCGAAATCATGACTTTTTGTAGAAGTCGTAATCCCCTGCGTTTCAATTATATCTTATCAAATCATGCTCTACGACGAGTTCAATCTGTCCGTGACTTGGGGGTTATCCTGGATTGCAAATTGGACTTCGTTGAGCATATCAACTGTACGGTGGCTAAAGCCAGTTCTATGCTGGGATTCATCAAAAGATGGTCCCGTGAATTTTCTAATAGAACTGTCTTAAAACAGCTTTACTTTTGTTTTGTTAGACCAATTCTCGAATACGCGAGTCAAGTTTGGTCGCCCTATTATCGAGTCCATATCGATTTCGTCGAATCTGTGCAAAAAAAATTTGTCAGATTCGCTCTTAAGGATTTACCTTGGAGCAATCCAGTTCTTCTCCCTCCTTATAATGATCGTTTGAGGCTCCTCGATATGCACTCTCTGCTCAAGCGTCGGGAGATTGCAGACATTGTTTTTGTTCACCAATTATTGATTGGCAATATTGATTCAGCTTCCCTTAAAAGCGAATTCACTTTCAGATTGAACGAGCGTAATCTTAGGGTGGTGTCACTTCTGCAAACTAGTTTATGTAAAAATAACTATAGCTTCTTCCAGCCTATTAACCGGATGAGGTTAAATGTGAATAAGAATGCTGATTTGTTTGATGTTCGTGTCAGTAAGCATGCACTGAAGAAAAGTCTGCTTGGTGGTTGTGGTCGCATGTCTACTAACAACGGACCAAATGATGAATAATCAGTCATATGCTCCAGATTAATTCTGTTGTTTTACAAAGCTTTGACTAAGCTGATGGTCTGTTAAAAAAAAAAAAAAAAAAAATCGGGTTCGTCCCATTTTTTCAAAAATAAATACTTACGGCCGCAGTTTTCATCCAAAAATTCTGAAAATTTTCACAAATCGTGGATTTTTGCAGATTTTTACCTTTAAAATTGAGGTCAAGAGAGCCATTTTAATTTTTGAAATTATTTTTAGGTTAGGAACCCTATTTTTCGCCAAGTTTTAAACCATTGTTTTCTAAGTCCTTTTTTCCGTTCTTTCGAATGGCGGAATCAAAATATTTAATTTCAGGTCACGTCATTCCGAAAAATCGAAAAAACCGTCTTTTTTTTGCATTTTTTCAATTTATTTAAGGCATAACCTCAAAATTCAAAGGCGCAATACTTACCCATATAACCAAAAATAGTCCAGGACTCATTTTCAGTTGAAAACATGATTGCAGGATCGATTTTAATGTTTTAAAAATCGAAAAAACTAATTTTTTTCGGTATTTTAACCATTTACTTGATATATAACCTTGAAATTAAAGAGCGCAATGCTCACCCATATGACTACATACACTCTAGGACCCATATGACTACACACACTCTAGCTAGGACATAAAAATAAAGGTTTGTAGAAATTTTCAGAATTTTTGGATAAAAACTGCGGCCGTAAGTATTTATTTTTGGAAAAATGGGAAGAACCCGATGTAGACCTAGAGGGCTAAAAATTGGCATGGAGGCATCTTTTGACACAACCTATCGAAAGCGCCACCCGTCATAGCGATTCCGCTGCGGGCAATTTTCACCACCTTATCCCGCTATAGCCTTTTTAGTTAATTTTCTAACTACCTGATCCCCCTGGCTACAGCCATGGCCCGGTTATAAATTTCGTGAATAGAATCACAACCAATCAATCAGATTTTTAAAAATTCTCATACTTACAAGGAGAAGGCACTCGTCATCACCGATTTCGCTCAAATTTATTGCCCATGTAGGGCTTGGCTGGAAATGAAAGTACCCGAAGTGGAAACTCCAGATGGCCAAACCAAGTTTGGAAAATAATAGTATAATAAAAATTTAGACCCGGTCTCAATACCATTCATTTTAGAACTTTTCCAAAGCTGCGGCTAGTGTAGTGGTGAACGCCCGGACTCGTGATGCAATGGTCACAGGTTCGAATCCCTGCGTACGGAGACTTTTTTTTCGGATCTTTCCCAATTTTTATAAGATTCGGGTCGCAATTAAGCGAAGTATAAAATTGTTTATTTTATTTATTTATTTATACACAAAAGGCATAGATAAGGAAAAAAATTGGCATTGCGGACTTTTCAGCAAAGGATTGTTATGAAAGCGCATACCAAAAGACTTTGTACATTAAAATTCAAACTTTTATTCTTTTACATTCGATGATTTACATTTGTCGGGGTGATATTCATCATAGAGTAATTATTTCTGCATCTAGCACAGGTTATAAACGCCGCATTTTTACAATCATAACGTTGTTTCAACGTCTCCATAGAAAAACAAACTTGATTTACATTCATAAAACATTCTCTCTCATCGCAAAGTTTAGCAGCGAAGCGAACCACGTGTAACGTAACATTTTTTCTACCTGCGCCGAAAATCAGTTGTTCGTGTACGGTGTAAGTTCGCAACGGTAAATTTCTCACGGTTATGTGCTTATTAAAAAATGACGTCCTATATATATGCGGATGCCGTTTGCGTATAAATAAATAAATAAAATAAATTATTTATTACTTGGCTTAATTGCGATCTGAATATTATAAAAATTGGGAAAGATCAAAAAAAAAAAAAGCCTCCACGCAAGGAGTCGAAACTGCGACATTTGCAGTCACGAGGGTTTACCACTAAACCATCCGCAGCTTTGGAAAAGTTCTAACATAAATGGTATTTATGTTGCGAGAGCCGAGGTAAAAATTTTATTTACTATTATTTTCCAAACACTTGGCCATCTGGAGTTCCCACTTCGGGTACTTTCATTTCTAGCCAAGCCCTACATGTGCTATAAATTTGAGCGAAATGGGTGATGACGATTAGCTGCCTTCTCCTTGTTAGAGATGAGAGATCCAAAGTGCCAGCTTTCTCTAAATTATAATAGCGCTTTTAATACAGACGTTTATTGACTCTTTTGGAAAAGATTATATATTATTTATATATATACATCTATAGTACCTAACTCCAAACGACGCACTTTCGCTCTGGGTTCATTTCACTACCAACAGGACAACCATATGCGTCCGAAAAGCTTTTTAAATTAGATAAAACTCCATTTACACGATATTTCTGTATTGTATGGACACTCGTCTCGAATTGCGCAGAGAACGAGCTTTTGCTTATATGTGAGCAGAAAATTTGAGCAAAACTAAGGAAAAACATCTTCTCCTTGGACTCCGGAAATCCAGTTAATTGTTCGTTGTCCAGTTCAGTGCTGCCCTTCTTTTCCTTAAGCCATTTGCTATAAGCGAGAAATGAGGCTTTTATTCCGACATCATCAGCAAGAACTTCCGCTAAAACACGTTCTCCATCGAGGTTGACACCATTGTAAGAATAATTTCCATATTTTTCAACAAAACATTTCTCCTTTTCTTTGTACACAACCAGAGACGCATTACTGAACCAGTTGTTTGCTTCCCCTTTATGATCATACATAATATTGTCTGTGTCAAAAGCATGGGTCATTTCGTGGGCGGTGGCCGTACCTATTCCTGCATAATTTATGAAGTTAGGCAAGTCTTTGTGGTAGAACGGTGGTTGAAACATCAAAGCCGTAATGTACATTTTGGCAGTTTGTGCACTATATGCAGCGTTTGCGGATGTGAAATGTAGAGGCCAGCCAGTTCTTATCGCAGTAGTCTTTAGCTTCAACATATTACCAAAATAGTCGTCGCTTTTAATTTTGACATTTTTATATAACTTGTTGACCTTTGTGGAGTTCAAAATAAAATCCGGATAGCCGACCGCTAAGCTCAAATTCTCCAGTTTCATTTTTACATTAGTTTTACTTTGGCTGTCAATCCAATCGGCTTGTTCAACGAATTGTTCGAATGAGCCCTTTACTCTCGAAAGCAAATCCTTTGCATCTTCTCTTGCTTTATTGTTAAATTTCCTGTCTGCATAAGCAAAACCTAAAGCTGCTTCAAAGTAATTCTTTGTTTCCCCTATGCACTGCTCCAAACGCGGTTTCATTGCTTTGGCACCCTTAATAACTGCCAATTCGTTTTGTTTAATTTCTAAAAATTTATTTCCAAGGAAAAGCATAAGTTCACTTGAGGCCTGCCATCCGAGGTAGTTGAATATTGTCCTTTTTATAGTGTTTTCAAGCAGGGCATCCAGTTTCTCCAAATAATCACCATAGATTATGACGTTGTCAGATGAGGTTACGACTCGTTGATTTGATAATAACTTTAAGTATCTTTGCCAGTCGATACTTGTAAAATGTTTTTCCAATTCTCCTAGAGTTGTTACTTTATACCCTTTGATATCATTGTAATAATACGGAAGTTCGGGGACTATATTGGACAATTTTAATTCAAAATCCAAAATGTCTTTAAACTCTGCTCCAATTCTATCTTGAGATACGTTGAATGCTTTAAGAGATTCTTTTAAGTAGATCTTGTAGGCAGTAAACTGTTTGGATCCTTCCTCATAGTACCGACGATGTCCGAGCGGCATAGTTGGGTATAAGAAATATAAGGTCCGGCTGCTAACGTTAAATATGTCCTTTTTTCTTATCACATTTAGAAACTGTTCCTGACCCATGCCTTCCATTTCAGCGTGAAGTTTAAGCCAGTCGTTGCCAACTTCGGTCCAACTTGGATCTATAGCAGGCCAACCTCCAAGTTCTTTTAAATGTTCAACTAATGGAGTTATACCTCGTTTCTCTATTCTGCCCATATCAGCGCATGATTCAAAAAAATCTTTTGCCTTGGTAAAAGCAAAATTTGTCCAATTTAATGGGTTTTGTAAAAGTTGTTTCCACATGTCTGCTTCTCCTGATACAAGTATGTGGGCAGAACTTATTTCAACTTGGTGCTTCCAAAGTGGGTGAAGCGCATTCCAATTTCCACAAGCGTACTGATAAAAATCGTCGCAAGGTGGTGCCGAACTATTCATAAAACTTTTCATTTCATCAGAATAATTCAATCGAATTGCATTTTGGGAAGAAAACTGGTATGTTTTGATAGCTCCCATACAAAAACTCAGAAAATTAGAAATCATCACTAAACGGACAACACTCGAAATTTTAACAACTTTCATTTTTATTAGAGCCTACGAAGACTTTCGCAAGAATACTTATAACTCCAAAATGAGCTGGTGCTTATATACATAAAATATCTTCACTTGTTTCTGCTGCTATATGCTAGCACTTGAATAAACTGTAGATTAGACGTCATTGGTATCATCTCAGTATCAAATTTCTGGTTTTAAGGGTTTCTAAATTTTTTTTGCTATCTTTGTTTAATTTCATATTGTATGCTAAATTCAAAGTTAGACGCAACCAGTTTAAGCAAAACATACTTAATAGTCTAGATTGATATGACAAATATTTGTTGGTCCTTTTTATATGTTGAGATAATCTTCTGACTTTACATTGAATTCGTTATGTTGTCATTTGCATCAAACATCGCCTAATGCTCTGGATCAGATTTGCAATCTGTTAGAATTTTTTAATATACCTTATAGTATTGATAATGAAGTTTGGCAGGCCGGGTGATTTTTTTAGAAGGGGAAATATCTCCATTGTTGGCCTCTATTGTTTTCTTAAAGAACTTTTATTTCTTTAAAATACCATAAAAATTTTTTCAATTGTGCTCTTTTCAATTTTATCTTCAACCCAATATAAGATTCTCAAAAAAAGAAAAATATCAAGATACTTTTGTAAATTTTAATAAAGTTCTTAAAGTATGATTAAGTTGATAGGACTGGAGAAAAACTGTAGTAATTGAAACTGAAAAAATTCTTTTATGAAGATTGGTTTCGAAATTTACACAGCTGTATAAATGTATGGTGATGTGAAGACGTAAAAGCTTCATTTTGAATAGCGTAAGATAATATAAATATGAAATAAGTTCGTCATGTTTTGACTGCCTTGAAATTCGGAGCGTTCGAAGTTTACGACTAGAAAAATAATTTTCTGGATAGATACAGTAGATGATAAAATACAATTCTATAAACCACGTCAGTTTTCGGGTACGCTCAGGTTTTGTTTTTTTTTAAGTGATTCTCTAGATACTTCATTTATTTTATTAAAAATAACTATTTTTAAATAAAAAATATTTTAATCAATGTATCGCAAATCAGTGTCTATAAATTGTTGCCATCTTTGTAGTAACAAGATGGACTCTGCGGTGAAAAATTTGAATACCCCTCGAAATAATTCAATTTTCGAACCATTTTTCGACTTCTTCATAAGAGAGAAAGTGCTGTGTAGATAGGCCCCGCGCTATTGACCGAAACATGTGATTATCAGAAGGAGTAATTTTTGGTGAATATGGCGGGTAAGATAGAACATCCCACCTGAGCGTTTCCAATGCATCTTTAACAGATTTCGCAACATGTGGCCGAGCGTTGTCGTGGAAAAGAATCAATCAATCAATGAATTTAATGCTATTAATTGTTGTTTATAACGATCGGCTTCACTAATCAATACACTAATAATTCAATAATCCTTCCAGTTCTGTATCTCAAATTTTTCCTGTTGACCCGGACGTTCCTTATCTTCCTCATTGAAATCACCACTTCTAAATTTCCTAAACCAGATTCGCATATGTTTAAATTGACAGAATTTATTCACTTTAAGTTTCCAGAAGCAAGCGATGGCTTTCAACGCCAATTTTCTTTGATTAAAGTATGAAAGTAGTGCTTGCCGCAAATTCTGTTTTGTTGGAATGTAATTGGACATTTTTAACACAATGAAAACTTTGTTTATTTTTACTTCTATTCAAAGTGACTAATCACATATAGGTTATAACAAGCACTTTAAATTCAAAAAGATTATATTCACCGAAAAATTACTAAGCCTTATTTACACCATCTAGTAATTTCTTATATTATTCTATATAGTTTAGTTTTACTTTTATTTTAAATTTAATTCCAATTCCAAGTGTTGTGTTTATCCACGTACATGTTACAGTAAGCCGTGCCTTGTAGCCGTGCCCTACTCAAATAAGTCACAAAAGAGGTGTGGATAAATTATGTCGCATAACGCTTAGTCACGTCGTATTATTTATTTATCTGTTTATAAATATCTGCACCTTTTATAAAAATGTAATAAAATACTTCATGTCTACGTTTTGTTCTGATAGACGATTGCTCTCAGAAAGGCTTGCCAAGAAAGCTTCAAAAATACTTTCATGTTTTACCTGTTCAAAATTCAGTGATATTTCGTTCGTTTCATGTTCAACGTTCCAAATATGTAGACGTCGGAAGTTGGTGTATTCACAAATGTTGATCGGGACCACTATAGGTTTAATAAATAAAAACTGTAATGCTGATTCCATAAAAAATTCTATTTCAAAAATAAAATCTTTCCATGTACCAAATGTGGCTGTAAGCAAATTTTGTGTTCTTCCCGTCGTTAGCTAATCGGTAGAGACACTCTGGCGTAAAATAAAAGAAAATTTTCTATGTCATCTTTCTCTCTATTTCATTTCTTTTATTAAAACCTAGTAAGTAGAAAGTACATAGTTAATTATGTTTTTGTCACGCGTGCTCCAAAAGTAAGAATTCGATTGGGAAAATTCTCTGTTAATGTCAGACAAACTGACTGTTATTAATCTATTGCGTTTAAAAAATACATCAGGGTTTGTAAAATTATTGTTCAAAATAGAAACACACTAATGCAGAATATAGAAACATAGTGGTAGAGAATGGCGTCAAAATGAGCTAAAATAAAGAAATGTAATGGATTTGAAAATTATAATATTGTAGCAAGCTGCTCGTCCGATCTCATTTTTTAATCATCAATTTTCAGTCCACTATCCAATGTCAGTCACCGGATCACTCCATAATGAAGTATAAAAAACGTTCTTTGAGTAGTTACTATTTTATTTCCTTTCAAAGTTATTTAAAAATTACTACAGTAGTAATAAGTCTAATTAATTTTTACCAAACAGCGCACTTTCGTTCTGGATTCATTCCACTGCCTACGGGACAGCCATATGCGTCCGAAAAGCTCTTTAAATTAGATAAAACTCCATTTACACGATATTTCTGTACTGGATGAGTATCCGTGTCGAAATTAAAACGAAAAGAACTTTCGCTAATATGTGCGCAGAAAAGTTGAGCATAGCTAAGGAAAAACATCTTCTCCTTTGACTCCGGAAATCCAATTAATTGTTCGTTGTCCAATTCAGCGCTGTTCTTCTTTTCTTCAAGCCATTTGTTATAAGCGAGGAATGTGGCTTTTATTCCGACATCATCTGCAAGAACTTCTCCTAAAACACGTTCTCCGTCGAGGTTGGTACCATTGTAAGTGTAATTCCCATATTTTTCAACAAAACATTTCTCCTTTTCTTTGTATGTAGCTAGAAAAGCATTATTGAACCAGGAGTTTGCTTCCCCTTTATGATCATATAAAATATTGTCGGTGTCGAAAGAATGGCTCATTTCGTGGGCAGTGACCGAACCTATTCCTGCATAATTTATAAAGTTAGGCAAATCTTTGTGGTAGAACGGTGGTTGAAACATCAAAGCCGTAATATACATTTTGACATTATCAGAATCATACACAGCATTTGCTGATGTGAAATGTAGAGGCCAGCCAGTTCTAATCCTAGTAGTCATTAACCTCAGCATGTTTGAAAAATAGTAGTCACTTTTAATTATGATATTTTCATATAACTCGTTGACTTTTGTGTAGTTCAGAATGAGGTCAGGATAACCCACTTCAGTGCTCAAATGTGCAAGCTTAAACTTTAAATTTATTTTACTTTGGTTGTCAATCCAATTGGCTTCATCAACGAATTGTTCAAATGAATCCTTAACTCTCGAAAGTAAATCCTTTGCATCTTTTCTTGCTTTCCTGTCAAATTTTTTCTCAGCATAAGCAGAACCTAAAGCTACTTCAAAATAATGCTTTGTCCTCTCTATGCACTGTTCCAAACGTGATTTCATGGTCTTCCCTCCAGTTATAGCCGCAGTCATTTTGTGTTTAATCATCAAGAATTTGTTCCCAAGAAAACTCATAAACTCACTTGAAGCTTGCCATCCGAGGTAGTTGAATATTGTTCTTTTTGTGGTGTTCTTAAGCAGGGCATCCAAATTCTTCAAATAATCTCCATGGGTAATGACCTGTTCAGTTGAGTTGTAGGCTCTTTTGAATAATAGTTTTAAGTACTTCTGCCAATCTATACTTGTGAAATTTGTTTCTAAATCTCCTACAGTTATCACTTTATATCCTTTAATATCGTGGACATAATCCTCATAGTCCAGTACTATATTGGACATTTTTAATTCAAAATCCAATATGTCCTTAAGCTCTGTTTCAGTTCTATCCTCAGATACGTTGAATGCTTTAAGAGACTCTCTTAAGTAGGTCTTGTAGGCTGAAAATTCTGTAGACTTTTCATCGTAGTAACGATGGTATCGGAGTGCCATAGTTGGGTATAAAAGATATAAGCTCCGTCTACTAGCGTTAAAAATATCCTTGCTTACGGCAAAACTCAGAAGTTTTTCCTTATCCATGTGCTCCATTGTAATATGAAGCTTAAGCCAGTCGGTTCCAACTTCGGTCCAACTTGGATCTATGGCAGGCCAACCTCCAAGTGCTTTTAAAAGTGCCACTAATGGAGTTATTCCGCGCTTCTCTATTCTGTCCATATCTTTGCATGATTCAAAAAAATCTATTGCTTTGCGGAAAGCATCTCCCACTTTCGTCTCTTTTGCAGAGTCTTGTAAAAGTTGTTTCCACACTTCTGTTTCTCCGGATTCAAGTTTGCTGAAAGAATTTATTTCATTTTGGTCCTCTCGAAGTGGGTGATGCGCATTCCAATTACCACACGCGTACTGATAAAAATCGTCACATGGAGGTGCCGAACTATTCATAAAACTTTTCTTTGCTTCAGAATAATTCAATCGAATTTTATTTTGGGAAGAAAACTGGTATGTTTTGATAGCTCCCATACAGAAACTCAGAAGGTTAGAAAGCATCACTAAACGGATAACGCTCGAAATTTTAACGACTTTCATTTTTATTCGAGTCTACGAAGACTTTCACAAGAATACTTATAACTCCAAAATGAGCTGGTGCTTATATACATAAAATATCTTCACTTGTTTCTGCTGCTATATGATAGCACTTGAATAAACTGTAGATTAGACGTCATCGGTAGCATCTCAGTTTCAAATTTCTGGCTTTAAGGGTTTCTAAATTTTTTCTTCTATCTTTGTTAAATTTTATATTGTATGCTAAATTCAAAGTTGGACGCAACCAGTTTAAGCAAAACATACTTAATAGTCTAGATTGATATGACAAATATTTGTTGGTCCTTTTGTTATGTTGAGATAATCTTCTGATTTTACATTGAATTCGTTATGCTCTGGATCAGTTTTGCAATCTGTGAGAATTTTTTAGCATACCTTTTTTGAGATTGATATCATTCATAATACAGTTTGATACACCGGGTTATTTTTTTAGAAGGGAAAATATCTCCATTGTAGCCCTCCATTGGCTTTTTAAAGAAGTTTTTATTACTTTACAATACAGTACAATTGAAAAACTCCCAACAACAAAAGACTACTTCAAAAAAAAAACTGAAACCGAATTTACACAGCTGTAAAAATTTTGTGTGTTGTGAAGAGCGTAAAAGCTTCATTTTTAATGGCGTCAGATAATATCAATATGAAATAAAGTCGTCATGTTTTGATTATCATTTAATTCGCTTTTGAAGTGCACGATTAACGAAATGTATCGTAACGTATCTTGTTATGCATAAACGTTTGCTACTCAATTTCAATGCGCAAAGTAATCTACACGTACAAGTAAGACGTATCAAACATTATGTATCTTTCTACGTACGTTTGACAGTTCAATATGTTTACATTCATTGATACGTCACTGCGCCATATTCCTATTCTATGGATCTATAGATGACGTATTAGGTGTCGTACTTAACTTACTTTTATTAAAAATAACTATTGTTTTTAAATAAAAAATAAATTTTATGAACAGATGGACTTCGAGAGGAAAAAATTCGATATGCTTCGAAATTATCCAATCTCCGACCCATTTTTCGACTTCTTCATAAGAGTAAAAGTGCAGTATAGATACGTAGCCCTGCGCTATTCACCGAAAAAAAATGATAGTCAGAAGAAGCAATATCTGGTGAATACGGCGGATGGGGTAGGATATTGTTGTCGTGCAAAAAAATCACTTTGTCGTGTCTTTTAACATATTCAGGGCCTTTTTGTTTCAATTCTTGGTTTAATGTGATTAATTGTTTGTTGGTAACGATTGGCTGTAATAGTTTCACCAGGATTTAATAATTCATAATAGTACCAAACACAGCACTTCTTTTAAGGGAAGGTTCTCATCTAGAACGTCAAAAAAAAAGGTAAAGTTCGTGATTTTTTTGAAGGCAAATGACAAGACATGGGGAAATGATATTTGGCATTATCTTTTATTGTACATTTATCTGTACGAAAATTTTTTTTTATTAAAAAAAAAAACAAAATGGCGCCCGTTATTCAACTTCTCCGGAGGTATGTTTGTGTACAATCTGCGTACAAGATAACTCAAAAACGGTTCAACCGATCAACTTCTAGTTTCGTGCATATTAAAGTAAACAATTTTCTTCATAGAAAGAGCGGAGCACATTTTGAAAATTGTAACATTATCTCCTTTTTGTAAGTGATAAACTATGAAAAAAAACGGCCGAAAACGGCCTTAAAAGTTCAAAATCGCGCCATTCCGTCAATTTTAATTTTTTTTTGAAAGTCGTCCGCTCTTTCTGAGACAAATTTAGTCTAGTTTATAATAATGTCATCATTATTTGATTTCAGACCAATCTGCGACCCCTAAATTGTACGCAGCTGGGCCATTTTCGAAAAACATGCCTCCGGAGAAGTTGAATAACGGGCGCCATTTTGTTTTTTTTTTTGAATAAAAAAATTTGTTCGTACAGATAAATATACAATAAAAGATAATGCCAAATATCATTTCCCTATGTCTTGTCATTTGCCTTCAAAAAAATCACGAACTTTACCTACTTTTTGACGTTCTAGATGAGAACCTTCCCTTAAAGTACGAATGTTTCGTTTTGGTGTCTACATCGACAAGATCAACGCTGATGGTATTGGTTTTTAGGATTATCAAAATTGGTAAATTTTTCATCGCTAGTGACAATTCGATGTAAAACTGACTTCTTTTTTGGCTTTGAAGCAAGATTTCACAAGTCATCAAACGTCTTTTAATACTTTTTTCTGGCAAATCATATAGTACCTATACATTTTCTCGTAGACGTTCTCTACTGAAATTTAATGTTGTTGCAAGCTGTTTCTAAGTTTGACTAGGATCTTCATCCAATAATTCTTGCAATTCTGTATCTTCTGTACAATCCTGTAATTTTTCCGGCTAAGCTGGACGCTCTTTATCTTCCCTGCTAAAATCATTATTTTATCACATGTTGAAATCAACGGATTTTATTCACTTTAAGTTTCCAGAAGCAAGCGATGGCTGTCAGTGGCACTCTTCTTTTGATTAAAGTATAAAAGTAACGCTTGCCTCAAATGTCGCTTTGTTGGAATGTAATGGGGCATTTTTAACATAATAAAAACTTTGTTTATTTCTTCTTCTATTCAACGTGACTAATCACACTTTATAGGTTATAACAAGCACTTTAACTTCACATAGATTATATCAAAAAATATATGGCCTGTGTATTATATTTTATATAATATATATAAATGAATTTTATGTTTATATGAATAAATGAATTTAAACTATAAGTAAAAACAGTAACATTTTAATTATTTCCATGTTTATCATAAGTGACTGAGAGTCAAATCGTTATTCGTTATAAAAACACGTGGTATGATTAGGGTTAAAAACGAACAATATAAAAAGTATGGCATTCGAATGTAATTTGGGAAATATTTCCGTTGGAAGTTTCAAAAAGTGTTTTGTAGTTCATTTTCCGCGGGAGATTTCTTTACACAAGTTTTAACGAAATTTTACACAAGTTTTAACGAAACTCTTGGAATTTTACATTAAACATTTCGGAAACTAAATTGCTTTTATATTCGTTCGCTATGAGTGTAAACGATTGTCCCTGAAAAATGTCTTTTTTTTCTGATGTAAACACTTTAAGCACAAATGAAGGGTTTATTATGCACGAATTTCGGCCGTTTTTTCAAGTTTCGTAAAAAAAGAACAAAAAATATTTTTACCATCCATTTTTTTCTTATTTGCTTATTGATATTTTAAGAATATATAAAAATTAAATGAAAAAAAAAAAAACCAAAACTTCCAGAAGTTATCGGCTGGCAGAGTGGAGGATCCAAAAAAAAGGGGGTGTGACGGCGGTAAAAATTACAACCGTTCTAGTCAACTGAAACAAAAAAATCCAACGGATTCTAAATTAGTAATGTTGTCGCTATGGAATCAACCTCAAAAAAGTAAAAAAAAGTTTTTTTTTTCACAAAATGGCGGCCGGTTTGAAAAAAAAATTTTTTTTTGCGATTTTTTCAACAGTTTTAAATTTTTTTTAAATATTAAAAATCAAACTTTTTTGAGGTTGTTACGATAGAGGGATGTATAAAGAACGTTCACACCAAATTTCAAGTAAATCGGTTTATTAGATCTCGAGATATCCTATCCTTACCGCCAACTTGAAAAAAGTAGTTTCGAGAAAAACGCGTTTAAAGTTTAGAGTAAAGTTTCAAGCAGTTGCGTACGGTATACTTAAATATTTTTAATCGGCGATCCCTGCTCCATACAAGGGACCTTTCCCCCGTTCAATCTTCGGCGCCACCGTGGGGTCGGGGATTTTCCCGAAATTTTTTGTGGTGAAAGAGGACCCGTAGCACCTCACGTAGTTAAAGCAGTAGGATGCAACACTCGGAAAATTCCGAGAAAAATCGATTAAAAATTTTCTGGGCGCTTTATGAGTTAAAAATATGAATCGTTTGTCGAGCCGCCGTCTAGATTAGACGGTTAAGGCTCGGTCTTATGTGCCGGAGGTCCCGGGTTCGATTCCTCCTACAGGTCTTATTTATTTATTTTTTTTTTTTTTTTGCTATCCTAACAATTATTAAAAGCGTTTCTCATCCCTATTTTATTTTTTAAAATTTATTTTAGCTCAAGAACGTAAAGTTTTTCATTCACTAAAAAATATTCGTGCTCGTTGTTCTATTCGGTTTTATGGCCCTGGGTCTAAAAAATTTTGACCTGGGGTTCCCTTAGGATTATAATGGACATTTGCGCATAGGACTGTGCGTGAGTCTGTGAGAATTGAACAGCAGATCATTTTTTGATTCTGTAGTAAACAGACGTGCCTATTTCTTAAATTACAAAGTTCTCTTACAAAAAAACTTAAAAATGTCGACTGAAGAAGTTGCTGGCCCTTCTGGAATAGGAGAGGAAATTCCTGAAGAATCCATGTACAGTGATAAATCAAAATCTCGATTGAAGAACGCAGTAGTTTATTATGAAGAGCTGTAGACGGAAAATAATTTAATTGCATCGACACCTTCGGAAAAAATATCTCACGATGCTATGTTATTGGCCGGAGAACTTTATAATAATGCATTGGAACTTTTGGGTGAAAAAAAATTCGTAATTGAAGAGGAATTAATTCACGCTCATGATGTATTACAAACTCCCTGTGATTGTAAAAAATCCGCTTTCATATGTTGCGCAAGATGTCGCAAAAATTATTGCTTTGTTTGTTTTTACGATAATTACCACTGTGGTTTTTGTATATAATTATTATATAAATAAAAATTTAATTTTTCTTAATCGACTTTGTTATTCTCATTAAAAACCCAATGTTCCTCCTCATATACTTTACAATGAAAAATAAAAAACCCACCGTTATGAATTATTTTATTGGAAAAAAAAAGAAAATAATTTTTAAAAAATAATGTAAATAAATTTTAAAAAATAAAATAGGGATGAGAAACGCTTTTAATAATTGTAAGGATAGCAAAAAAAAAAAAAGAAAAGAAAAAGAAAAGAAAAAAAAATAAGACCTTTAGGAGGAATCGAACCCGGGACCTCCGGCACATAAGATCGAGCCTTAACCGTCTAGTCTAAACGGCGGCTCGACAAACGATTCACATTTTTAACTCATAAGGCGCCCAGAAAATTTTGAATCGATTTTTCTCGGAATTTTCCGAGTGTTGCATCCTAATGCTTTAACTACGTGAGGTGCTACGGGTCCTCTTTCACCACAAAAAATTTCGGGAAAATCCCCGACCCCACGGTGGCGCCGTCTCCTTGTAAGATTGTTTGTTATTTTGTTATGTTTTGTTGTATGGGGTATGGAGCCTAGTTAAAGTGGAATAAAATAAAAATGTTTTTTTTTCCAAAATGATCCTTAAAGAACCCTCTAGTCACTAAAAAACCCTACATGTTCCCAAAAATTCCACAAAAACAGTGAAAGAGGTCCATATATTGCTAAAATTTAAGTGCAATGTATGCTACTGTCTCCTAAAATGAAATTTATTTTTTGTTATAAAATGTGAATGATTTCACTACAAATGTTTAAACACACAAGAAAATTATTACATTATAGGGAAGTTTTTTGACATTCACTCTTATGAAAATCGTTTTTTTTTTTTTTTTTTTTGTAATGAAGAGGACGACTTAAAGTGTAAAATATTTTTAAGCCTATGTGGAAGAATTACTTGTTAGAACATTTTCTTTTACTCTAGTAAAGTTTCACTAAATATAAGAAAAATTTAAGTTTTTTGTATTAAAAGCTTTATTTCCTTAATTATAAAATAACTTTTTCTCTGATTGTGGATTTGAAAATTATAGAAGCAAACTGCTGTTGTGATCTCATTTTTCAATCGCCAATCTTCAGTCCAGTTCCCAGTGTCAGCGACCAGAACACTCCATAAAATCGATTGCCATATATTGAAACACTTTTGGTAGTAACGAAACCTCTGTATTACATATTATATACTATACAGGGTGTTCAGAGGTGGGAGGTCAATACTGCAGGGGGTGAAAGGTCAGACCGAGACAAGCAAAAAATCGTATGGGTGGGGGGGGGGCATCTCGCACCGTTTGGCAGTTACAGGGTGATTCGTAAATCAGGATTTTGCCTTATATGGGAACCGCTCTTGTATTTTTATCTTTTTTTCTACGCATCGCAGCGGCCCCAAACTGATTTCAAAAAATCACTATTTGGAAGCTCTTTCCAAAAAAGTTTACACCACCCCTCTATCCCCAACCCCTTGGCCACAATCCCCCCTGGAAGTTGAAAAAATTAACTTTTATTTCACGATTTTTCACCTTTCGCCCCACTTTTCTCTGAAATTCATGTTATTAACATACCCACTTTTTATTTTTTTTAAGTTGCCTATCTAATTACCTTTCCAAAAAGGTGCAACATGCCCAGGTAGAAAAGGGTTGCAAAAGTCCTGAAATTAAAACATCCTCACAGGTACCTAATTACTTTATTGCACCATAATGGAAAAAGTCGTTAAGTAAACAATTTTTATGACAGCAAGTTCGGAAATGTTTGTTTAGGAAACAGAGGTAGTACATTTTTATTATTTCAGCAAAACAGTAATAAAAAAATAAATGTAATCTCGTTAAATAGCGTTATTAGTTTATTATATCCAGTATTGACTCTTAAGTATCCTGACGATCCGTTTCTAATACCTCCTATGAATTATGGTATAAAAATGGGTAAGTTTGAAAGGACATTGACCACAGTTGAAGAAGCAAGCGATAAGAACGGGTGTTTAATAGAAAAAATTAAGATAAAATGGCAGAATTCAGTGTTGACGAGTATGCCGATATAATTTACGTGTACGGTTTAGCAGAAGGAAATGATAATGAGGCCGTACGAGAATACCAAAGGAGATTCCCGAATCGGCGGTTACCCAACAGAAGGGTATTTTCAAGGACTTTCAGAAGGTTAAAAGAAAGCGGAAGTGTAACCGCCCCCGGAGCAGAAACGCGAGCAGGAAAATCGGCCGATTCAGCGGACCCCGACCAACAAATCCTCAACATCGTCAGGAACAGCCCTGTAATAAGCATCAGGCAGGTCGCACGAAGGTCAGGATTGTCTTCAGGGAGAGTTTGGACCGTTGTGAACCGAGAGGGACTACATCCATACCACCATATCCTGGTCCAAGCACTACAGGAAGGAGATTCCGAAAGACGATTGCAATTTGCACTTGGCTGTTCGAGTCTGACATCGAAAACAGAAGGTTTCTAGACCGAATTCTGTGGACGGATGAATCGCAATTCACCCGGGATGGCATCACAAACTTGCACAACCTCCACACCTGGTTAGATGTGAACCCACATAGGACCAGGTGTCAGTCCTTCCAGCAAAGATTTAGTGTCAATGTCTGGGCTGGCATCATCGGCAACCAGTTGATAGGACCCTTCATCTTGCCCCAAGTGCTGAATAGTCAGCTATACTCGGACTTTTTGGAGAATACCCTTCCGGATCTGTTGGAGGACATCCCCCTGGCCACCAGAAGCGCAATTTATTTACAGCTCGACGGAGCACCTGCGCATACTTGGAACATTGTTAGGGCAAGGTTAAATGAAAATTACCCAGAGCGCTGGATTGGACGAGGTGGACCGATTCCTTGGCCTGCTAGGTCACCGAACCTTACTCCACTGGACTTTTTCTTATGGGGAATGATGAAAGATGAAGTTTACTCAAGACTAATCAACACTAGAGAAGAATTAGTTACCAGGATTGGGACTGCAGCCACGAAAATACGGGAGAGACTGGTTACCATAGACCTGAAACGTGAAATAAGACCAAGGCTACTTGCATGCATCGAAACTGGCGGAGAACATTTTGAACAGCTTTTAAAGGACAAACGTTTTAATTGTAATTAGTTTTTAAGCAAACAAAATGTATTTTTTAGTTAACTTCAGTATAATTTCTTAAAAATTCAAATTATCATGATTTTCTGTAAAAGGATTTTTGTAAATAAATTTTCGTATCCTTTTCCTATCTGGGCACGTTGCACCTTTTCGGAAAGGTAATTAGATAGGCAACTTAAAAAAAATAAAAAGTAGGTATGTTAATAACATGAATTTCGGAGAAAAGTGGGGCGAAATGTGAAAAATCGTGAAATAAAAGTTAATTTTTTCAACTTGCAGGGGGGATTGTGGCCAAGGGGTTGGGGATAGGGGGGTGGTGTAAACTTTTTTGGAAAGGGCTTCCAAATAGTGATTTTTTTAAATCAGTTTGGGGCCGCTGCGATGCGTAGAAAAAAAGATAAAAATACAAGAGTGGTTCCCATATAAGGCAAAATCCTGATTTACGAATCACCCTGTAACTGCCAAACGGTGAGAGATGCCCCCCCCCCCCCCACCCATACGATTTTTTGCTTGTCTCGGTCTGACCTTTCACCCCCTTCAGTATTGACCACCCACCTCTGAACACCCTGTATAGGCCGATGTACAAATAATGTCGTTTGAGTAGTTAGTACATTATTTCTTCTTGAAGTAGTTACTAATAGATCTAATTAATTTTTACCAAACAGCGCACTTTCGTTCTGGATTCATTCCACTGCCTACGGGACAGCCATATGCGTCCGAAAAACTCTTTAAATTAGATAAGACTCCATTTACACGATATTTCTGTACTGGATGAGTATCCGTGTCGAAATTAAAACGAAAAGAACTTTCGCTAATATGTGCGCAGAAAAGTTGAGCATAACTAAGGAAAAACATCTTCTCCTTTGACTCCGGAAATCCAATTAATTGTTCGTTGTCCAATTCAGCGCTGTTCTTCTTTTCCTCGAGCCATTTGTTATAAGCTAGGAATGTGGCCTTTATTCCGACATCATCAGCAAGAACTTCTCCTAAAACAAGTTCTCCGTCGAGGTTGCTACCATTGTAAGTATAATTCCCATATTTTTCAACAAAACATTTCTCCTTTTCTTTGTATGTAGCTAGAGAAGCATTATTGAACCAGGAGTTTGCTTCCCCTTTATGATCATATAAAATATTGTTGGTATCAAAAGCATGGCTCATTTCGTGGGCAGTGACCGAACCTATTCCTGCATAATTTATAAAATTGGGCAAATCTTTATGATAATACGGTGGTTGAAACATCAAAGCCGTAATATACATTTTGACATTATCAGAATCATACGCAGCATTTGCTGATGTGAAATGTAGAGGCCAACCAGTACTAATCGAATTAGTCCTTATTTCCAACATGTTTCCAAAATAGTCGTCACTTTTAATTGTAATATTTTCATATAACTCGTTTACCTTTGTGGAGTTCAAAATGAGGTCCGGATAACCCACTTCAGTACTCAAATGTGCAAGCTTAAACTTTAAATTTATTTTACTTTGATTGTCAATCCAATCGGCTTCATCAATGAATTGTTTGAATGAGTCCTTTACTCTCGAAAGTAAATCCTTTGCATCTTCTCTTGTTTTGTTATTAAATTTCCTATCTGCATAAGCAGAACCTAAAGCTTCTTCAAAATAATTCTTTGTTTTTTCTATGCATAGCTCTAAACGTGATTTCATGCTCTTCTCGCCAACTATAGCCGCCATTATGTTGTGTCTAATTACCAAGAATTTATTTCCAAGGAAAGTCATAAGCTCACTTGAAGCCTGCCATCCGAGGTAGTTGAATATTGTTCTTTTTGTGGTGTTCTTAAGTAGGGCATCCAAATTGTTCAAATAATCGCCATGGGTAATGATCGGTTCAGTAGAATTGTAGGCTCTTTTGAATAATAGTTTTAAGTACTTCTGCCAATCTATACTTGTGAAATTTTTTTCCAGATCTCCTAAAGTTATCACTTTATATCCTTTAATATCGTTGACATAATCCGAATACTCCAGAACTATATTGGACATTTTTAATTCAAAATCCAGAATGTCCTTAAACTCCGTTACAATTCTATCTTCAGGTACGTTGAGCGCTTTAAGAGACTCTCTTAAGTAGGTCTTGTAGGCTGAGAATTCTGTAGAGTTTTCCTCGTAGTAACGGTGGTATCCGAGTGGCATTGGTGGGTATAAGAGATATAAGCTCTGTCTGCTAGCATTAAAAATGTCCTTCCTGACGCCAAAACTCACAAGCTGTTCCTCACCCATGCGCTCCATTTCAGCATGAAGCTTAAGCCAATTGATCCCAACTTCGGTCCAACTTGGATCTATGGCGGGCCAACCTCCAAGATTTTTTAAATATTCAACTAATGGAGTTATTCCGCGTTTCTCAATTCTTTTAATATCTTTGCATGATTCAAAAAAATTTATTGCTTTACGGAAAGCATCTCCTACTTTCGTCTCTTTTGCAGAGTCTTGTAAAAGTTGTTTCCACACTTCCGTTTCTCCGGATTCAAGTTTGCTGAAAGAATTTATTTCATTTTGGTCCTCTCGAAGTGGGTGATGTGCATTCCAATTTCCACACGCGTACTGATAAAAATCGTCACATGGAGGTGCCGAACTATTCATAAAACTTTTCATTTCATCAGAATAATTCAATCGAATTGCATTTTGGGAAGAAAACTGGTATGTTTTGATAGCTCCCATACAAAAACTTAGAAAATTAGAAATCATCACTAAACGGACAACACTCGAAATTTTAACAACTTTCATTTTTATTAGAGCCTACGAAGACTTTCGCAAGAATACTTATAACTCCAAAATGAGCTGGTGCTTAAATACATAAAATATCTCCACTTGTTTCTGTTGATATATGCTAGCACTTGAATAAACTGTAGATTAGACGTCATCGGTATCATCTAAGTTTCAAATTTCTGGTTTTAAGTTTTTCTGAATTGTTTTTTCTTTTAGATTGATATGAAAAATAGTTGATGGTCCTTTTCTTAGCATATGTTGAGATAATCTTCTGACTTTACATTGAATTTGTTATGTTGACATTTGCAACAAACATAGCCAAATGCTCTGGATCAGTTTTGTAATCTGTTCGAATTTTTTAGCATACCTTTTTTGAGATTGATATTATTCATAATACAGTATGATACACCGGGTGATTTTTTTAGAAGAGAAAATATCTCTATTGTTGTTCTCTATTGGTTTTTTCAAAGAAGTTTTTATTAATGTACAATACCATAAAAATGAAAACATCACAAGAACAGAAGACTACTTCAAAATAAAATCTCTTCAATTTTATCTGCAACCCAATATTATTTTCTTAATAAAATCGAATACCATGTTGTTTATTTAAAACTAGCTGGGTTACCCGGTTTCACCCGGCATTGGGTAAATACTTAATTAATTAATTAATTAATTAATTAATTAATTAATTAATTAATTAAACACTTCTCTTCTAGTTTGTTATATCCTAGAAATTGTTTCCGAAAACCCCTTTATGGATCCGCTATCTTGAAATTCCAAATCTTAATAATATTAAAAATTAGTGGCCTTAAAATAATCATTGTACCAATTTTCATTCAAATCCGTTGAAATCGAGAAATGACGGTCGCCATATTGGATCCGCCATCTTGAGTTTGGAAATTTGGCTAATATTCGAAATTAGTGGCCTAAGAATAATCATTGTACTAATTTTCAGTAAAATCAGTTGAAATCAAGAAATTTGGCCTCCATATTGGAACCGCCATTTTAGATTTAAACATTTTCATAATATTCGAAATTAGTAGCCTCAGAATAATAATTGTACTTCAGTTGTAATATGTACTACCTTCGGACAAAAAATGAAAACAAACCATCAAACAAATAAACAAACAAACAAACTTTCATTTTTATATATACATATATAGGGATGATGTTCACATCAAAAAACTCTGAGCTTTTCATTTATTCTGACGATGTAGAGATATTTAGTAGCCCTTATGTTCTAAAAGCTTTATTTGTAGTATTCATTAGACAAAATCCTTGAATATGGAAATATTCTCAGTAGGTATGGTCTCCGTCTTACTCTGTTCTATATCAGTCCAGGAAAGCTGTAGGGGAGAAGTGGCATGAAAGAGCCAGTTTACTAAACGGAGCAAAGAAGTATACTTTTAATGAAAGAAATGATGTTTTTTTTTGGTCAAACTATAATTTATTTATTAAAGTAGGTAATTTCATACGAAAAAACCTTAAACACATTACAAGAATCAGTGAAATATTCATTTTAAAAAAATGTGTCTTTTGGCTGTTTCATAACTTTTTGGTATTGAAAGAGCCACCAAAAGTTATGAATGAGCCAGTCTGTATTATAAAGTGTAATTGTGAAAATTATGCAAAATAATAATTTTTGCCGTATAAAAAAAACAAAAAGACAATTCTAATCAAATCAAATCCTTTTTATTATTTTTTATTAATAACAATCTGAAAAATTTAACAAAAAAAAACAAAATAATATCTTCTATCAATTTTCTTGATTTATTGTTGATGTTCTCTTACCTAAGGGTTTTTATGGACTGTTTTGTAGTCAGTTTCTTCATAATATTTTTTGGTTTCTTTGTATTACCCTCTTTCTCTTCTAATTTTTTCTTTTCGGGAGAGTCAGTTACGATGGCAGACGACATTTTTCTATTGTTGCGTTTCGTGTTTTGTCTTGGCCCCGCTTTAGAAAATGGTCTTACCATTTCCGGTGATATGATTTGTTGCTTTGAAGTACTCGGCATCGCAACCGTAGGGGTAGAGGTTAAATGGAGAGATGGTCTGATATTCTGGTCTGTTACAACCTCATTTTCTTCAGGTGGTTTTGTAGAAGGCGGAGGTGTTGATCTTAAGTTGGTTTTAATATTTTCCTTGTCCAAGTTCAACTCATCACCATCGTTTGACTGTGATGGATCAGGTCTATCAGTCACATATGAAGATAAAAATTCTTCCTCATTGAATATATTAGAATTTAAGGGGTAAATTCCTGTTTTCAAAAATCCTTGTGTTATATTCTGAGGACTAAAAGCTGAGAGATATGCTTTTTTTACAAATTGTCCAACTTCATAAATAGTCACCGTTTTACCAGGGTTTGACAACATCCATTCATTCATGGCAATGCGGTATCTAGTTTTGAAAGGCCCATATAATGTGACATCGAGTGGTTGTAGTTTATGACTGCAGTGCGGTGGGAATGTGACTATAATGATTGAGTTTTGTCTGGCAAATTTAACCACTTTGAGATTCACATGAGAGCTGTGATTATCCATTAATATCAATGCTGGATTCTTCTTTGATGGCTTAATATGCATCACAAAGTGTTCAAGCGCTTTAACAAAACAGTCCTCAGTCATCCATCCAGAAGCTTGAGCCAACCCTAGAGCTCCAGGCGGACCATTATTTAACATAATATCTTTGTAGTTTACTCTAGGAAACACAAAAATAGGCGGTGAAAATCCACCAGCAGCATGAATAAAAAACAGAGTTGTCACCAATACTCCTCGTTCAGCTGAGGTAACTTGCCCAATTTGTTTCGAACCTCTTTCACCTATGACTTTAGGAGGATCGGTGACGGTGCTGCAGCCTGTTTCGTCGGCGTTAAAAATCATATGGGGAGGAAACTTGTATTTGCGTAAAACAGTGATTAGTTTCTCAAAAAACGTGTTTACATTAGTTTTATTAAAACTTGTTGCACGGGATAGAGAAGTTGTGTCGTTCATAAACCCTTTGAGCCAATCATAACTTGCAGTTTTCATTTCCTTCCATTTATCTGGGCAGATATCGTTGGCCATAGCGTAATCAAATGCCAGCTTCTTAGTGTGATGTCTTGTTAGGCCATAGCACATTTTAGAAGCAGTCTTTAAATAATCCGCAAGCATATTCTCCTGGTCTGTTGTGAAAATACGCTTATTTCCTATATTAGGACAGTGTTTATAAGATGATTCACCAGAAGCCTTTACTTTTTTAACTATTTTAGCTAAGTAAGCCCTCGATATATTTAAGGCAAGTGCAGTTTTGTTTATGGACTGACCTTTCTCCAAAACTTCATTGACTGCTTCTTCAATTACCGATTTTTCGGGTCTTTTTCGTGTTTTTAGACCAGGCTTCCCATAATGCAATATCTGAAGCAAATAATTTAATTATATATGAAAATGCATATTTATTATTAGTATATTTTATTTACAAAATTCAAATGCAGGGTTATGAACGAGCCGGTTATGAAAGAGCCAGCTCTTTTATGGCCCATTTACCCGGCTCTTTCAAAACTTATTCTTAAAAAAAATATAACCTTCAAAATAACAACAATATCAAAACTTTTGCGGCTCAGTTTTTACACAGCTGCAAAGCCAAATATATGCACAAACTCAGTCCATAATCCATGTACCTATATTTGTTTACAGCAAAATACCAAAAAACAACTTAAATGAAGTAAAATACTTACTTTTTAGTGCCTAAAACTTTAAATCGATGCACCGGCGTCCGTTGATATCGGCGAACTGTCAAATGTTTGTGGGTGACGGGAAATCAGTGTTGCCACTTAAAAATAAAATCACCAACCAAATCCGTTCCTAAACTACCAAAATAATAGAAGTGGCTATTTCAAAACCTGGCTCCTTCATGCCACTTCTCCCCTATACATTTTTCATTGTACATATGATTCAGAGAATCGTTTGAAATTAAAAACAATAATTATTATTTCGCGTTTCTCAATTCTGTCCATATATGTGCAAGAGTGGTTTACCTTGCGAAAGGAATCTCCAAAATTAATATTTATTATAGGACTTTGTAATAAATTTGCCAAGACGTGTTTTTCTCCAAATACAAGTTGGGTGCTTTCGAAAGTATCATAAAAATGTTCGCTATAAATGCTATTGCAAGGAAATGCACATGGACGATTTTCATTTGAGTCTATAAGAAAACCATTTCGAAAGAATTATGGAGGATTTCTTTGTAAATTGTGAATGTGTTTAAACAATATTGAATGTTTTCAAGCATAATATGATTGTGGTTTAGCACTTGGCCTCGAAATTCAAATGTGTTTACTGTTTGGTTAAGTGAAAAAATATTTCAAACGTGCCCAAGTGTTCTCTAATAAATATGGCACGCATTAAGTCTGATTTTTTTTTTTGGTAGTATTAGTATTGTTATTATGTAAATCTCTAATAACTAAGAATTGAACGAAAGTAAATATTTTCATTATTTCGTTTGAATAGACCATTTTTCTGACATGGGAGAAAAGAATGTCTTGAACCGCCAACTAGATAAACAAATGCAAAGAATGAAATTTAATAAGTCTTTTATTTTGTCGTTATTCATTAAAAAAAAACAACAAGCATTCGAGTATGTAGTAGTAATTTGGTAGCATTAGCTGTCTGACAAAATTATTCTGAACTACCTTGAGCTCGTTAAGGTATTGAAGGCTCCAAATAGGAGCGGAATAAATTGATAAAAAGAAGACTAGTGCATCAAACAGCTTTTCACAGACATTCCAGTTTATGACTTTTATTTCATCTGGATTTTCCGATAACTATTTTAGCTTTGTTTGAAGCTCGGCAGCTATCTTAAAAATACTTAATTGAGAGAATGTAACACCAAGGAGTTTTGCTTTGCGGCCAAAGCTGCCCTTCTGGAAAATGATAATGTTCGTTTTGGAGAGATTAATTTCAAGACTATGCGATTCAAAGTATTCCTCTAATAGTTTTATGATTCGTTTGAGCCAGACAGGCGAGTCCACGAAAAAGACCATATCGTCTGCGAAGGCATGCATGATTTCAACTGCATTATTGAGTGGCACGCCTCTAACTAACATCTCAAGATATGTGCTTAGGCACGAAACGGAGTTCATCTCTATGAAAAGCAAAATCTTTAAGTTCTTATTGAATTTCATCGAAAGAATTTTGAAACTGCCTCAATACAGCTATGCTAAAACAAGTCTCTTCCGAATGCAAGATCTGAAAGCTAACCGTAAGGAATAACCCAAAATACAACTGGTTCCTGCAAGCCAAAATCCACTTTCTTGACCAAATCGGTGCGGATAACCTCTGGAATAATCTTTCGCTAGAAATACTCAATAAAGAAAAAAAATAAAATTATCGACAAGTTCAATAAATTTGTACAAGATGCTAATTATATCCCCAATATCCTTAATTATATATCCCCATATAGTCAATGCGGACAAACCTAATAGGTACCTCAACCACAGAACCCCGCTCTGGGAGAAAAGAGTTATTGCACAGCTTAGGGTACTTAATAACATTAAAAGCAGGCTTGTCATAAAGAAAGGCAAATATAAATTTAATAATACATGCTACTGTGAAAACTGTAGACCAAAACTATCTGCTTAGTCTAGCTAATGAAAGTCAAAGTTTTATTAATTTTATTAATAATATTAGCACCGCAGAAAACAACAAGCTTGTCCAATTTATAATGTAAAATAAAAATCAAAGCTTATGTAAATATGTACTATGTAACTTCATGCACTGAGAAATGTAGCATTAGCAATATACCATAAGTAGCATAAATAACACGATAAACATTAGTCTTTAATGCTCTAAGTGAAATGTATAATTTACGAATTAGTTTTGCAGATAAACACTCATTTTTAAAATTCTATGTATTTATATACCAAAAATTAAACAAATAAAGTAACTACTAGAAGTAAATTAAACGCTTTGGAATTTCCTTAATTTTATAATAAAATTTTAAAATACAATAGCTCCCTTAAAAGAAAAAAGCTACCGTCTTACATCCCGGTTTTTTCATGCTCATACTCATTGAGTGCTAATGCTTTTGAGAAATTAAAAAAAAAATAATGAATAATTGAAGGAATTGTAGATACCTCTTTTTTTATAGAAAACATTTGATAGTTTATTTATTGAAAAATATTTCTTACCCTTTGCTAATATCTTAAAAATCCTTGTTGCAAAAATACCATTCTGTTGGATGAAGGCTAATAAAGGGTAGATAAAATCATTTTAAAATCACTTTTATTTAAATATTTACAATATTTCAAGTGTTGTTAATTAATCATAGCTAATTAGTACATCTCAAATCTTAAATTACTTGAACTCCTCTACCGTTCATTATATCCTGTAGCACGTCTTGAGTAGTTACGGTTTTGACCATCTTCCTAAATTTTCTATTTCAATTTAAACTATAATCTTTTCAGTTTAAGTGGAGAAATAGTACAAAAATCATAAGTATCGAGGAAAAATTACAAAAATTAAAACAAATACAAGAGCTTGAAACTCCCTCAAGTACCTGACCATGTGACTCATATTCGATTTAAATTTATATATTATAGTCATTATTATTTTTTTTTTTTTTTTTTTTCAAATAAGTATTCGCTTGGATGCTAAACAAAATTGTTTAACATGGAAACGTAGATATGTAGAACTATTACAAAAAAAGAGCTAATAAATAACTCAGGGTAGAATGAGCTTTCAGTGGCAAGTCTAAAAGTCAGAATGAAATTAGCATAAATTTTTGTCAAAGTGCTCTTTTAATATGTTGAAATGATAACCGCCTCTGCGATTGCGTTTAAAAGCACAGAGATTGTATTATAAATTTTCTCGAGCTGAAAAGGATTTTAATTTTATGTAATATATCTTATAGGTTTTTCGAGCATTCATACAGTTAATCGAATATGTAAAACGAAAGGTAAATTATCACTTATAAGTTGATAACTGATTATAATGTAAATCAACGACCTGTTAGAAGAATTCCTTTGTTTTTCTATAACTTGCATCAAAAATTAAATTTGATATCCTGAATTATGATAAACACACAATAAACAAGTTAAACCAGCTGTTATTGTTCTTATTATTATTATTGGCAATAATCCTTTTACAAAATGTAGAAGCCCTACAACAGCAAATTGATCTTTTAGAATTTCGAATTTTATGGGATTAAGGACTAAGGTACATGTTAAATTTATTGCAACAACTGATAACGTCGTAAATATAACCACACAAAAAATGTTGCCCTGTCATGTAAATAGTAAACTAAGCGAGTCAATGAACGAATGCGATTCGATCAAAATTAAAGGATTCATGAATTCGATATTCGTTAAAATTCCTTTCGATTCTCGTATGAAACGTTTCGATAACACTTGAGTTCTTGTATTCTATTATTCTTATACTATTTTCAAAATGTAATGTAATGTCTTACAAAAATTGCTTGCATAATCCTTTTACTGAATGAGGCCTTTAATTTTGCTTCTCTTATTTATGGTAATGTTTTAATTCGTTTACGATTGAATTCATGAATTTATATTCAAATTGTATTTTATATATCAATTTGACTAGACCTCTATGTCCTTAGGAACTTCAGGCAGATATTGATCTTTTTCCCTAGGGAATATGGAAAAAAAAACATATCTACAAAACTTCAGGTAAAAACTCATTAAATTGATAATATTTGAATTTTTAAACGGGCAAAAGTAAATTTTTTAAATGCGTTTCTCTCGAAACAGTGTTTTTGCAACTGAATGACAAGATTTAAAGAAAACTATTGAATTAGTCGAGATGACATTTTACTAGAATGTTCCTTCATGGTTTGATAACTTTTTTTTTTTTTTTTTTTTTTTTTTTTTTAATTACTACATCTATATTGAACTGAATGCAACTTATTTTATTTCCTCTCATATCTCCATTTAACCGACTAGTTTACTCAAGTGTGTATCTCGCTGCACGCGAGTTGGAAAACAAAAGCTCAATGGAAATAACTCACAGATGAAATAGGCGTGCAGCACTTGGAAACAATGAGCAAAGCAAGTAGATCAATTTGGTTGGAACGGGTGCCACGACCAATAAACACGAGCTGTATGGAAGAACAAATTTAGAGGAAACGTGTCTTAGCAAAATTGTTTATGTCGTCGTTGCTGAACAAATGTTTTGCGTTAATGTCTTTTTTGTCCGTATATTTTTTTGTAGATATATAAAAGGGTGACATATATTTTTAGACGAATATTCTAAGGCCGTGTACTAAATGCTAGTTTATTTTTCGTTTGCTAACTAATTTTCGAAAGTTTGAGTCTTAAGTCTGTTCGGTAGTTCATTTCAATTCATTTTTCATACAAATTCAAATACTCTAGAGTTTAAACGTAACTGATAGTTAAGTCAAAGTGGAAAATTGGAGAAGATTCCTGAAATTATATTCATTTCTGATGCATTTTCTATAGCAGTTCCAGTTGCTTTTCTTATTCTTATGTACAAATCACAATTCTTCAAAGATTGCGAAAAAATTAATTTGAAATATTTTAAAATTATTAAAAGAGGATATGAGAAATCTTTTTCAATCTTGACAGGACAACGAAGACTTGTTTATGAGATCGCACAGTCAAAGTTGGTAATTTTAAATAATTTTATCATTCATTTTCCCTTTTTGAAAATAACTGCCAAAAAAAAGCAGATGTCATGAATTGGCACAGTTGAAATTTTCGAAAAAAGTAAACGATGTATTTTGAAAAGACGAATTAGCAACCGATCTAAACCCTGAAACAGAATCACATGCAGTGCATCGCAGTGTGTATTGGTGAAACAGAATTACGAGAGCACTGCACTGCACTGCATCGAACTCTATCAAACTGAAATTGTGTGCTATACATTTTCTGTGCTTTATCAGTTTCTAATAATTTATTAAGTTGTAACATAATAAATTGATAATTTTTTCGGAAACGTTCTGGAAATTTTTTACAACTTCGAGAAAGTTCTGTAACTATGAGTATAAATACCCGCGAGCGCGCTCAGTTCATCAGTGCAATAATCGACAGCGCAGCGAGTAGCATTATGGAAAAATTCGATTTGAAAAGACGAGAAATCCGCGTCCTTCTACTTTATGAGTTCTGTTTGAAGCATACAGCTAAGCTAAGCTAAGCAAAATGCGGTCTCTTATCATACAGCAGTAGATTGCTTTCGACATTTCTCGAATGGCGACTACAACCTTGAAGATAAACCTCACGAAGGGCGGCCGGTTGAGGTTGATGTCGACCGACTAGCCCAGCTCATCGAGGAAGGTCCAAGGAAGACTACTCGTCAACTTGAAAAAGAACTCGGATGCTCCCGTACTACTATCGCCCGAGATTTGAAAGTGATGGGTAAAGTGTACAGGCACAGTCAATTTGTACCCCACGAATTGACGGGTGGTCACTTCACATCGTACTTTTGCTTGGCTTCATAATTTGGTTACCGGGGATGAGAAGTGGATGCTTTATGTTAGCCATAACAATAAGCGACAATGGCTTAGCGCGGATCAAAGAGGAGTACCGACAGTTAAATATAAAATTACTATACACAAGGTTATGTTGAGTGTTTGATAAGGTAGCCATGAGTCTTAAAGGAGAACAAGGCAATGTATACCTCCTCTACGACAATGCCCGCCCTCACACCGCTTCCATGAGATGTAAAAAAATTATGGAGCTAGGCTGGATTTCCTTAGCTCATCCTGCATACTCGCTGGATATGTCTCCTTCTGACTACCACTTGTTCCGATCGTTGCAGGCTCACATTAGCGGAAAATCTTTTGATGACCGAGATGCATTGGAACAGTGGTTGTCGGAATTTTTTAATTCTCGTGAGCCCAAGTTTTACGAGAATGGAATAATGTCGCTTCCCCAACGTTGGCAGGAGATTATTGATAATGATGGAGTATATGTTCAATAAAATGTTAAGCTAAATTGTACAAAAATATCAAAATAAAGTTTCTTAAAAAATGATCAGAATATTATGTTACAACCTAATAATATTTGCTAAGAATAATTTGTCTTTCCATTAGGCCTGTAGGGCTGTACACTCAAACGAGAACTATGCGGTTTTGCAGTTTTTAGAAATTTGGCTAAATTGTGCTAAAATGCACTCGAAACCTCTAATCTGTATTACCTCATTTATTAACACTCTTTCTAAGTTTGACAGTACTGCACTATATGTCATTCGGTTTCTAGTTTAATGAAATGTTATTCTAGGGACAGACTATGAATGGAATTTTGAATTCAATTTTAGAATTATTATAGTGCCTTAACTCATTGTGGTCCGAATTAATTTTTGACTTTTACAATTAATTATATACCTTAGAACATTATCTCAGTTTTAGTAAAATTATAAACGCGATGAAATAAAAAGTATATATTTATGTTACAACAACAAAAATATTATAAAAATGCAAAAACAATAAATATTTTGGTAAGAATGAGATACTAATACGACTGCTTGTAGAAGTAACTTTATTAACAATTAGCAAAAATGACACTGCTGTATCTCATAAAACCAAAAATCGCTCATTGACATGCAGACAAAATTAGAATAATTATAATTCTTAAAATTAAAAACCAAACTTCGATGTTAGACCTGCTGCAAAAAAATTTTAAATCGAGTTAGGCTCGACGTTGGACCGCAAAGGGTTAAAATTAAAGTATATTTTATATCAACATTTTTGTTTCAACTTGAGTGTGCAGGAAATTCGAAATTTCGTACATAGGTCTGCCCCGGAGTATGTGTTCTAACCTTCTAAAAAATTCAACTAGTTCGAAAAAGAGTTACATGGTCATGGTAGTTTAATATTGAAGGGACAACTGAACTCATGTAGAATAAAGCTATTCCCGGTGACAATGAGCTAAGTGTTCTGCGCTTATAAGAAACGTGCAAGAAATGCGATATTAACTACGACTCAGTTCCTAACTGCTTTTATATACAAAGTGGCAGAGTTATAAAAAAATGCATTCTTTTAGGAATGCATTCCTTAAAGTGACTGAAAATTATTGATTATTTGTGTTTGTTACTATTAACTTCACTTCGAAACTTGGACTTACAGAAACCAAATCGCCATTTTAAAGTCATGAATGGTGTATCATTTTAACAATGCAAAAGCTTGAAATCATGAGAATGCAAAATCTTGTGATTTACTCACATTTTTTGAAGTATTGTTGATGTCATCTGCATTTGTTTGCAGTCATTTCCAGCTACTGAATTATTGATTTAACTGAAGTCAAAGCAATAACGCGCCATATGTACATTTGCTTTATTACCATAACACTTTCAGATTAAACGAAACTATTTTCAAATCGAATGAAGCCATTTTCGAATGAAATTAAACTACTTTCTAATAAAATGAAACCTCAGAATATCAAATTTTACTTAAAGTAAATAATCCAAAAATACAATAAAGTATTCATGTAAATAGACTGTTTAAAACAACACATAACACATTAGTTATAACAACGTGTGCTCGAATTTGTCATTGTAATCTCGTGATCTCTTTCTATTAGTACTTTAATATTTCCCACTTTCAAAGAAAATGCATTAAATTTTTATTCATCTGAGGTTTCATTTTATATGAAAAGAGTTTCATTCAGTTTATAAATATTCAAACTGAATGAAACTATATAAATATATATAATAAAATAGTTTCATTCAATTTGAAAAAGAGTTTATTTTAATCTGAAAATGGTTTCATTTAATCTGAAAATACTAAGTCTTCTGGTGTTAAATCTCAGAAATTTGGTGAAATCAGGAATAATTTTTCTTCAGACGATTACGACACTGATCCGATTTACATAAAGACGTCACAAACATATATATGAACATTTGATTTATATATTTCTTATTTAGCGAGATAACGCCTTTTTAACAGTGGTCTGAAATCCCGAAAACGCGGGATTTAGCCAATTTCTGAAAGTAATTGTTTGTAGCCAAAATGTATACCAATATGTTCTGCCGGAAATTTTAACATTCGTTAATAATAGTTAATAATTCATAGTACACCCTTATAGTTACCCCATTTGTAGCAGTAACACATCTCATTATGATATAGTTAATTTGTTTTTACGATTATACCATGCTATAACCCAATGTGTTTTTTTAGAGACAATATCTTTTTTTTTCCCAATGTGTCCTCAACCACTTTTTTGGCAAAAATGTTTAAGGGGTTGGGAAGCTAATTTACGCGGTCAAAATGAATAACACTTTTTTTCGACAAAGGTTAAAATCTGCCATTTTAACCTTTTTGGTGCTGCTAAATTTGTTTCTAGGTCCATATTTTACAGCGGGGTTGAAGGGGCCGATAGTTTTCCCTCAATAATTACAAATGATGAGATGAATATAATAGTATCACGTTTCACATTTTCCAGAAAGCGCCAATTCAAGATTTGGCGTAATTTTTTACCTATAAGTTAAAGAGGTGAAGATAGGAGGGGAACTTTTTTATAATTAATAGTTAGTAGCAAGAATAGAACACAAATCTCATTTCTAGGGTTATTTTCTACATAGGGGTTGAAGGGATGAAGATATGGTGGGTCGTCTTTTCTAAATTACAGCTAGTAACAAGATGCAATCGATCTGATTATTAGCTATAGTTAAGAGAAAAATACCCCATCTTCACACCTTCAACCCGTAGGTAAAAAGTAAAGCCAAAAATGATCTCCAGGTCGTCGAAAATGTAAATTACCATATGCATTTTGCTATTAGTTGTAATTTGCTACAAATAACAAATTGTTGTAGGAGTTTGTAAAGTAGCTGAAATTAATTAATTAATTCAAAAATAACAAATTGTTGCAGGAGCTTGTAAAGTAGCTCAAATAAAAGCATGAACCTTTAGTTATTGTATTAAAATACGAGAGGCTGTAATACTTTCCGAAATATTCCGGGGAATTTACTTTTTTTCCATAAGCCGATTACCGAAATACGATATTCTGTATTTTTCAACCCTATTTTTTTAAAAAATGTGATGTGATAGAATATTTTTGTTTGCATATTCGTAATCTACGGAAAAAATCCTATGGAAATGATATATTACTTGTTGAAGGAGAAAATAAATATTAAATTTTGCCGACCAGTGTTATCAGAGGCCGGCAATAAGTGTATTTTCAAAAAAAAAAAAAAAAAAAAAAAAAAAACCATCGATCAAGCACTAGATTAGATATTAAACTAATGATTTTTGTTTGATTGATTGATTTTAGATGAACCAGTAAAATTATATGATTGTCACCGACTTATGGGACGGGGTCAAATATAGCGATCGCTTAGTCTACAATAAATATCTTGTTTTAAAATTTTTGTAAAATAAAGTTAAAACATAACATAATAACTTTGTCTTATTTCTTTTATAAAATAAAGTAAACTACTGTAAACAATTTTTTTTTTAAATACTCATTTTTTCACGCCGCACAGTGAATCGTTCAGAACAAACTAGCGGGACAAAACTCATGTCAAAACTTAGTATTTTTACTGTTATATCCTCACTAAGAAATGTAGGTATAACTAAAATCCAAAGCTATCACTGGCCAACCAATAACGGTTTGGTAGATAATGAGGTCTAAAGTCCCAACTTACTAACAAATGAATATCGGTTTGCATTTTAGTGCATTCTTGTGTTGTTTGATGTGGTGGTTTTTTAAGTTACAGTGAATATTTAAAAACTTTTGATTATGGATATGTTAAATGAAGGTATGTACCCTGTTTTAAATGTTACTGTTATTTATTCTTCTACTCTTTTAACTAAAAATGCAACAATTACAGAGGGTATAAAATTATTGCTTTCAAAAAATATTCTTCAACTTTAATGGACTATCCACTATGCATGACGCATAATGCCGCTATTGAGACTATGCTCAATTTAATCTTCATAGTTTATTCTACTTAAAAACAGCAGTCGCAGTTTGCGCTTTTTTGCGTTACTCATGAAATGTATTTTTTTTTTCAGATATAGTGCTAACAGTCTCACGGCGAGCTTATTTGTTTCTGAATTTCCTCTATATTTTTTTTTTGTTTATGTTTAAAATATAATCTTTATAACAGACATTGCAAAAACATTTTTGTAACCAAAAAAATAAAGTTATCAATAAATATGATTATATAAGTAAACCAGAATTTTATTTCCGATAACGAACTTCATGAGAATGTATACGTACTGCAAAATCACGGTTTGTGTTCCAAATACAGAAATATCATGTTAAAGTAAATCCTCAAGCCGGAATGACGTAGAAAATATACAAAAATAATTTTGTCCCGCTAGTTTGTTCTGGACGATTCACTGTGCGCCGCTGACTACCCCAAACCCCTTAAGTAAAAAATAATCCCAAAGGCCGATGTGGCATCCTCAAAAACTTAAAAATGTTAGACTGCCTGGGTAATCGGTGAGTTACCGCACGGAAATGCTTACGGAAACCTAGCAGTTACCCCGCAGTTAGGGCCCAAACAGAATAGCCCGATGTAGCCTGGCGCAACCGCTGGATTCTTGCCTTGGCTGGCGCTGTCAAAAGTTGAAAGCACGGGGGCACAATGCTACAGACAGAATGTGTAGCTCGCCTGCCGCTTGGCGCGGTCTCTGCAGTTCATTTTTGCCAACTTTTAACTTTTGGTGAGCACCAAGCTTGACTTGTCTCAAGCTAGAGCAATTGCAGACTGCTAGTTTTAATATTTTACGCGAAACAAGTTTACGGTGCCTTGTGCCTGCTAGAAAATGCTAGAATTGAGAAATATGATGTTAGTTAAATCATAATTTTATTAATATTCTCACAAAATTATGAGCGACACATTGTGTTTGTGCCTAGCTACAGGCAGTGCGGCAGATTATCGCAAGCGGCAGCCAACACAAGAACTCAGAGAGCGCGGCAGGCTACAGCGGCACATTCTATTTGGGCCTTTATGATGAAAAATTACCACTGTCATCGTGGACTATCGGCTAGTTACCACCCTTGTTGCTTAATATACTGTAATCTCCCGTTTTGGTAATTTCATATCACTGTGTGCCGACGCAAACCGAAGTCTCGAAAATAGTTTTAGTCACTGAAACTCAATGAATTCAATTGACTGAAAATTACTTCATCGGTATTTCAAAGAATGTGAGTAAATCACAAGATTTTGTATTCTCTTCGCTTCAAGCTTTTGTTTTGTTAAAATGACTTCAAAATCAGTAGTGATTTGGTTTCTGTAAGCCCCAGTGCCGAAGCGAAGTTAAAGAACTAAATCACTTTTCGCATAAATCAGAAGAATTATTTGCCGAAAAGATTGCATTCTTTTGCACCTCTGCAAGCGGCCTCTTTGGGGTCCACTTATTGCCTACGAACGCTAGTAACGTGATTTGGGTTTGCGCCTAGTCCCGAGATCTGGCGCACGACCACCCCCCGACGCTCTGTCCACGGGTCGACTAACTCAGCTGGTAGTACTCGGGCGCGAAGTCGTTCGCCAGGTTGCTGAGGAAGTTGAAGTCGGAGGAGCTGTTCGAGTTCTCCATGCCGGTGATGGTCGAGCTGGGATTCACACCGCCGGCGTACGGCTGCGGGACCCCGTTGAGGAAGCCGGGGTTTCCAGCAGCCTGGGCGTGAACCGCGTGCTGCTGGTTGTGGCCCTGCATTTGGTTCTGGTGCGGGTTCTGCGCGTCGTAGTAAGGGGGGAAGTAGCCCTCGCAGCCCTCGACGGGCATGTTGGCCGCGGGGGGCATGTACGCCTCGTTGTGGAAGTCGCCCTGGTGGTGGTAGTTCACACCCTCGTAGTAGCCCGCCTGCGCCTTCGGGTCGTAGTAGTTGTTCGCCGCCGCCGCTGCGGTTATGTGCGGCGCATCGTACTCATTGTGGTAATATTGGTTCGGGTACTGGACAGTGTTGCAGCTGGGGTCCTGCACGTGATTGTAGTAGTTCGGGTTCTGGTGGTAGTTTTGATGCGGCGGCTTCATGTGGAAGTCGTGCACCTTCGCGCCCATTTCCGGCGGCTTCATGTGACTCTGCGGGTGCGGGAAGTCGGGCTTCGCCCCGTGGAACTCGGCAGTGTGGCTCTGGGGGTTCATGGCTTTTTGGTGGTGCGGGGCGAACTCGATGTCGTACTTGCCATAGTACTCCTGCTGCTTCTGCGGGTAGTAGCCGGGGAAGTAGCCCTCCTGGACGCTGCTCGGCGCTGGCTGGAACCGACCCTTCTGCGGCAGGTGAGCGCTGCTGCTCTTCGCCGGCAGCGGCGGCGCGAGCTGGGCTGGAAACTGATGCGAATTTGCGGGGGGGCCGACCGGCAGCGGATTTGTCGTCGCTGGTCCGTGAGACGGCTCCGAATCACGACGATACATTTCGTAATTGTTGAATGTTGGCGGTTGCTTCGTGGACGTTGACACAGCCTCTTTCTTGATTACCTAAAAATTAAACAAAGCACATTAATACTTAATATTTGATGAAGGGGCGCTAAGCCCGTACATCTAAGGGTACGGTTACCATTTTTTATTTTCAAATACCATATATTTTACTATTAAAAGCCTGATTTCTGGGAAAAAGACTAATTTGTAATCTAAACACATTCTTCATATCTCCTAGAAAAAAAATCTGACTTTGTACCTCCTTTTACTGTTTTTTTAATAATATTTTTTACCATACATACATATCGGAAACAAAATTTCCATTTAAGGGGCACCACTAGTATGAAATTTTTGAATTATTTTGAATTTTTGCATATTTCGATAGTCTATGCCTTTTTAAAATTTCAAGTGCATATCTCAAACAGCTTTTGAGTTACAGACATCAGAAGAGCAAACGCTCATCGTATTGAGGTATTGAGAAATGTATGAATTAAACTTTAAAAGCGTTTTTCTCGAAACTACTTTTTTCAAATTTGCTGCAGTTGTAACTCGAAGACAAATCATCCGATCGATTTGATTCTTATTGCAACTTCTTTTATACATGTTTCTCCATGCCATAAACCTCCGGATCGAATAAAAAATGTAAATTTGGCAAGCCAAAAATTATCAAATTTTCGCGAGAAATTTGAATTTTTTTTTACAACTCCGCCATTTTTTAAATTTCAATTTTTTTTTTCTTTTTGATCAAGGTACATGACACGGGACACGGGTTTTTTGATTTCACACATTATGAAGGTCGCTATAACTGCAGCAGTGAGGGCACTTTTTTTTTGGAGATTTAGGAAATTGCGAAAAACTCGCTGAATTTTCAATTTTTTGGTCCAACTATGGTATCCACAAATATATCCTTAAAATATTAAAACATTCCATGCAGTAGTTGTCTTTAAAAAAACCCCAAAAATTAACTTTTTTTACAGGAGGTCACACTAGTGGTGCCCCTTAATCTTATCACATTGGTTGCCAATGCATCACCGGTGAGCGCTTGAAAATGTATAACTAGCGAGCCAGTGCATTAAGTGAATACCTAACAATTACTTCACATTTTTTTAATTTTTTTATTTTTACCAAAAAATATAGCTTGTAGTATAGAAATGTTATGCAAAATTTTTTAGAATGGTATCTTAATTCGTTTAAAAGATATGAACTAAAGTACGAAGGTGCCGCATGGTGCACTGTACTGAGCGGTGTGGCTAATCATTTATACTTATTCAGGTCCCATAGAAGTACAATTAACCCAATTATGAACCAAATCCAGTAATTGAAATTTTTTTCGTTGCCTGCTACACGTTAAATACCCCACATGCCAAAGTAATAACTTAATAGTTAGCTTATTTAAGGTACTAGTACCGTCTAGAAGGCTAAAAAATGACCAATTTTTAACATTTTTTTTCTCGTTTCCTTTATTTTAAAATATTATGAAAATTTTTTCCTGTAGTTAGTACACATTTTGGCAGTAAAAAACAAATTTTTTTAATTTTATTTTCATTGAACATTTATTGCTATATGACGTCATAGTCAAGTCCTCGAAAATTAGAGCCTCAAACGGTGCAGACTTATTCTCCGCAACTACTCGATGGATTTTTTTCATTTTGGATGCATTTGTTTACTTTTGATGTCCTCTACGGCAATCCACCAGAAAATTTAAGAAAAATTGAAAAAAAAAATTGGCGGCTTTGTAAACAAAAAAATGAAAAAATCACTGTTTTTTTTCACCTTTTTTCACTTGCCAAATTTTTTTTTTTTAATTTTTCTTAAATTTTCTGGTGGATTGCCGTAGAGGACATCAAAAGTAAACAAATGCATCCAAAATGAAAAAAATCCATCGTGTAGTTGCGGAGAATAAGTCTGCACCGTTTGAAAAAATGCTATTTTGTGTAAAACGCGTTTAAAGTTTATTTAGAACATGGGAACAGCCGAGAGCGCGCTTCAATTGAGTCGTTATATCTCGGCACTGGCTTCGAATTTCGATTTAATATTTTAGACAGTTATTATTGAAGGTATAAAGAATCTAAAAATGTAAAAAAAAAAAAATTCATTTTTTGAAAATTCTAGACGGTACTAGTACCTTAAAGCCACGATTATCACACGAGCCTTAAGCAAGTGTTTGCTTCTTTAGTTGTAGTTATTTTTAAGACGTCTCAACAGGAAATGCACAGGCGCATAAAACTTAACTGCGTACTGATCTCTCTCTGAGCAGGATTAGCCAGATTAGTTAGATGGATTAGCTTGGACTCACGTCATTGTTACACTTTGGAATAATAAAGTAGTCAACTGAACCTGCTGTTTTACTTTTCGAACACTATACCACATGGCGCAGTCGGTATTTCAGCGAGTGGATCCCGATGAATAAATTTAATAAATAAATCTAGTATAAATAATAATAAATAAAAACAGACAGAAGGCTGTATGCAAAAGTTGCTTTGTGCTGAAATTAATGGAAAGAAATTAAAAAATTAACAAATGAAATAACGGCAAGTGGAAAAAGTATAACGGAAAGTGAAGAAAGTGTAATAATGGCTATGATTGATTTTCAAAAACCGGGACCACTCGTGTTAGAGGGAAACATAAAAGAAAATTGGATAAAATTTTCGCAAATGTTTGAAATTTACTCGGTAGCCACAAAAACTAATGAAGAGGACGAAAAGGTGCAAGTGGCAAGATTTTTGAGTTGCGCTGGAGAAAAAGCAATTGAAATATTCCACTCCTTTAACCTTACGGAAGAGAAGAAAAAGCAGATCAAAGAGGTAAAAGAAGCGTTCAAGAATTATTGCATCCCTCGCAGTAATGTAGTATATGAGCGCTACATGTTCTTTACGAGAAGCCAAAAGGAAGGAGAAGCTTTTGAGCAGTTCCTCGCGGATCTGATGAAACTATCGGAAAGCTGTGAATTCGGAACACAAAAGGAATCGATGTTAAGGGATCGGGTAGTCATTGGCATCGCTGATAACGCTGTTCGACTTCAACTACTGAAAACCGATCAACTGACCTTTGAGAAGACCAAGGAGCTGTGTCGTATAGCAGAGCAAGCGGGCATGCAGGCCAAGCAGATGAGCGGGGAGAACGATAAAACGTTAGCGGTAGCGGCAATTCAGAAAAAAGGAAGTTCACATGCAAACACAAATTTGAGCAATGTTAGTAGAGGTAGTGCTTATAATAAGTTTAATTTCAGAGCTGTAAAAGATGGAGGTCAGAAAAACGCAAACAGAGACTCTAAAACTCAAATGAAAGAAGAACTTAAATGCAAAAATTGTAACCGATTTCATCGTCGTGGTCAATGCCCGGCTTATGGGAAGAAATTTTGCTCTTGTTTGCAGTAAGCAGAAATCCCATACGGTGAGTAACTTAAATGTTGTGGACAATTCTGATGATGACTCAACTTTGTATATTGATACGGTAGCAGTAGACAAAGTCAAAAATAAAGCGCACGATATCGTACAAAAAAATGCGGCATGGACAGAGAAATTAAAAATAAATAACGTAGTAATAGAATTCAAGCTCGACACTGGTGCTGAAGTTAATGTAATCGGAAAAGACATTGCACTCAATTTAGTTACAGAAAACCAGTTAAAACCTTTAAATTCGCGGGTGGAAGCGTACGGGGGCCATTTAATAAAAGTAGGTGGTGTAGTATATCTGCCAACGCAATATAGAGACAAGTCCCTGATGGTAAAATACTTAGTAGTTGATGCGGACGTACAGCCTTTGTTAGGTTTAACTACCTGCCTAGAATTTGATATGATCAAACGGGTACACGAGGTTCGGAAAATTTCTTTAGGCTCATCAGTTACTAGTGAAGAAGAAAAAGTAAATTTCGTAAAAAATAATGAGGATATTTTCACTGGATTCGGTCGGTTTCCGGATCAATGCAAATTAGTACTTAAGGAAAATTCTATCCCAAACAATAGACCACCCCGTCGTATAGCACTTAGTTTACGACCAAAAGTCAAGAATGTTTTAGATGAGATGGAGAGGAGAGGAATTATTAGTAAAAGAGACACGCCTGCTGAATGGTCTCATCAATTAGTAGTAGTCGAAAAAAGCAACGGATCTTTGAGACTATGTCTAGATCCTACTGGGTTAAACAAACAGTTAAAAGACGAACATTTTATGATACCATCGGTTGAAGATTTCTGCGATGCTATGAGAGAAATGAAGTATTTTACTGTGCTGGATCTGAAAGAGGGTTTCTGGCAATTGGAGTTGAATGCAGCCTCTAAAGAATTAACAGTGTTTACTACACCTTTTGGTACGTATCAGTACAATGTTCTTCCATTCGGAATAAAAACTGCTCCTGAAAAATTTCAAAAATTAAATTCGAAATACTTCGGTAATTTACCCGGCTGTTTTGTATATATAGACGATCTGATAGTAGGGGGGAAAACGCTTAAAGAACATGACCAAAACTTGCAAACAGTTATAAATAGGGCTAGAGAAATAAACGTGAAGTTTAATAAAGAAAAACTTCAATACCGTATGACCCAGGTTAAATACTTAGGACTCAACTTTACAGGTGGCACCATATCACCGGACCCAGTTCGGATTCAAGCTATATTAGGTATAAAGTCGCCACAAAATAAAAAAGAATTAGAGAAAATAATGGGCACTCTGAATTACCTTCGTTCTTTTATTCCTAATTTTTCGGAGATGAATGCTCCTTTACGACACCTTTTAAAAAAGAACACTGAATTTCTATGGACAGATAATCACACGGTCATCCTTGATAAAATCAAAAATTTGCTAGCCAAATCATCTGTATTGCACACGTTTAATCCCAAAGAGGACATAATTATACAAACTGATGCATCTCAATATGGATTAGGGGGCTGTCTTCTTCAAAATAACAAACCCATAGCTTATGCATCAAAGAGTTTAACAGATGCGGAAACGAGATATGCACAAATTGAGAAGGAGTTTCTCGCCATTGTGTATTGTTGTGAAAAATTTCACACATATATCTACGGAAAGCATATTACTATACATTCAGATCACAAGCCTCTTGTGGCAATACTCAAAAAAGACATAAGCTCCGTCCATTCAAGTCGCTTGCAGAGAATGAAGGTCAAGTTATTGAAGTATGATTTAGAAATCAAATATGTGCCTGGCAAATTTCTGCATGTCGCGGACTTACTTTCACGACACCCATCTCCTGATGAATCCATAGATACAGAAACTCCTCTGACTGAAGTCATTCACTCCATAAATCTAAGTAATGCGAAAAAGAAAATTTTTCAAGAGAAAACTAAAGAGGATGAAGTACTAAAATTAATAATATATTACTATAAGAATGGATGGCCTAACAGCAAAGATAAATTGCCAGAGAAAATTAAATATTTCTGGCAACACAAAGATAAATTATACGTCGAAGATGACCTAGTGTTTTTTGAAAACCGAATATTTGTTCCAAGCAGTTTAATTGATGAAATTCTCAAACTGCTTCACGAATCTCATATGGGGATCACAAAAACAATATTGAAAGCCCAAACTACGCTCTATTGGCCAAAAATGACAACAGATATAGAACTCATGATTCGTAAATGTCGCACTTGCGAAAAATATAGATCGAAAAATAAAAAACATGGTTTAATACCACATGACCTACCCGATTTGCCCTTTCAAAAAGTAGGTGCTGACCTATTTGATTATGGTGGAAAATCATATCTTGTACTTATGGATTATTATTCTAAGTGGATAGAGATGTCACTAATACCAAGCAAGTCGGCCAGAAGCGTAATAGAAGTTTTAACAAAAATATTTGCGAGACATGGTGTACCAAAAGAGGTAGTTGCAGATAATCAACCGTTCAACTCTTTTGAGTGTAAACAATTTGCAGAACGGTGGAATTTTGATTTCTGTTTCTCAAGCCCCAGATATCCTATGTCGAATGGACTTGCGGAAAAAGCAGTTCACATTGCCAAATCTATTTTAAGAAAGGTGGGCAAAGGCATTGATATATATACTGGGTTATTGGAATATAGGAGCACCCCAATACCGAGACTTGGTTACACTCCGGCTGAATTACTTTTCAGTCGTAAAATCAGAACCAAGGTACCTATCCGAGATGAACAACTTAAACCTAGAATACCACATGGCGTGTCTGAACTTCTGCAGGCCCAAAGATCTAAATATGAGGAGTCTTTTAATATAAAACGTCCTAGACCCGAGCTTCTTTTGAAACCTGGGGAAAATGTAGTTTACAGAAATAAAGATAAGTGGGAACCTGCCGTTGTGGTAACTAAACATAATTCTCCTCGATCATTTTTAATTAGAAATGAAAACAATGAGGTCCTCAGACGAAATACTTATCATCTACGTAAATCATTAAATGAACCTTATATTAGGACACCTGATAGTGATACGACCCCAACGCGCTCACACCAGCTAAATGAAACACAAAATGAAAATAATATAAATAACGATATTTCTAAAAATTCGGTACCATTGTCGACACCTATAACTTTTAACAGTGAGTCATCAGATGGTTGTTCCACGACATCAGGATATGTTACTCGATCTGGTCGAGTCGTCCGCAGACCTGACTATTTCAACCCGTCTTAAAATTGTATAGTAAATTAATTTCAATTGAATTAAAATTTGCGTCTTAATTGTTAATATCATATTAAGAAGGGAGATGACGTATATAGGTCAAATACATATATACACATAGCTGCGTACTGATCTCTCTCTGAATAGGATTAGCCAGATTAGTTAGATGGATTAGCTTGGACTCAGTCATTGTTACACTTTGGAATAATAAAGTAGTCAACTGAACCTGCTGTTTTACTTTTCGAACACTATACCACAGTTTATATTATGATCAGTGCATCACAGAGAGCATCTTTCGATTTTCAAAGTTCAGTTGTCAATAAACATTATGCAGTAACTAATAAGCAGTAACGAAGAAAGTGATCGTGATCAAGAATTTGGCAGTCAATTTAGTAATGCCGATAGCAATTATGTTCTAGACGGCAAATTATTCTTCAAATACTAGCAGTTATAGTTTCGAATAGGAAATGGCACAAAGTTCGTCTATTGACATTGTGGCATACAATGAGCATAATTCTTAGATCTCACCTTGTGACGTGAGCAGTTTAAAAAAAGTTTATGATACAGGGTGTCCCATAGGAATGTGTGAAAACTTATGAGCCACTATTTTTTAACAAATGAAAGGATAGGCAAAGTACGAATGTTTTTTTATAAAACAATGTTGTCATTTTTATTTCATGTCCATTTTATTTCAAAATGTTTAGTCTATCTGATACAAAAAAATAATTTGGAAAAATACAGTGAAAAATGTGAGTCAGTAATGATATAGGTACATTAAAGATCATTGCTATGAAAAGAATCCGAAAACAGTAGAGGACCGTATTAAACAAATTAAGAAGATCGTCAATGGCATTCACATGAAACATTAGAACGTGTTTTTAATAGTTTCAGAAAGCGTTTGGATATTTGTGCTAGTTCAAACGGCTCTCATTTTGAAAACATATATCATTACTGACTCACATTTTTCACTGTGCCTATTTTTCCAAAGTATTTTCTTGTATCAGATAAACTAAAGTTTTTGAAATAAAATGGACATGAAATAAAAATGACAACATTGTTTTACAAAAATACATTCATACTTTGCCTATCCTTTCATTTGTTAAAAAATAGTGTGTCATAAGTTTTCACACATTCCTATAGAACACCATGTACACCATCTGTGATTCGCATAAGATTACCTGAAGGAAGTCGCTCTTTTGATTACTAACAATTGGTTTACTTGTGATATATTCTTGTTGAAGAATATAATAAATAATAAATGTAAACAAGGAATGGATTTGTCAGATCACATGGCAAACTATTATTGTCCACTATTTGTGTGTATTTACATGTGCAACATCGTATTTTCTTCTAATGAACAAAATTTATTTTCTTGAATTTTAATATTTAGCATTTGGGAACGAATTTTTATAAAAACCAGCTAGTGCATATGTGGTGATGCATTGGCCTAAAAATAATAAGACTTGTTGTGATCACCGGTAATGCATTGGCCGACAGACAATAGTTTTAATCATGCTTACCGGTGATGCATTGGCAGCTAAAGTGTTAAAGTTTTCTGGTGGTTTGAATTGTTTTTTAAATCTTTTTTATTTCATAGTAGAAATGATATCTGATTTCTCGATTTTGAATTTTTCGAACTTTTTTTTAACTTTAATTAAAATTAATGATTTTAGTACAGACGATAGCCAGATAAAAAAAATTAATAAGGGTCAATTTCGTTTTTTGCTCTCATTATCCTGAGTCAAGATTTTACCTGCGCCAGCAAAAATAAAAAAAATAAAAACTCTGACGCTGCCATTTTGGAAAAAAATACTCATGAAAACAAAAAGCAAGATTTTTTTTTATAAACTTCAGATTCTTATTTACATGTATCAAAAAATCTGATAATAACATATAATTTATACTATGCAATAAAAAAGATTAAAAAAACAATCGAAACCACCAGAAATCCCCCTTAATCTTAAATAAGTTCCTATATTTACTGAATCCAATATATTCAGCAATTCTATAAACGATGCTTTTGCTTTTTCAGTTGCTTCCGTTTTGACTTGAAATATTGGATGAAATGAATGAAGAAATCCTAAATATGCGTCGGAAAAATTATTTTCAAAGAATTTTCATAAAATTTCCTCAGAACAAAATATTCTTTAAGCTTATGATATAATTTTAATATTGTCCCAATAGCCGAGAATAATAAAAGCCGTGTCTTGCTGTGTGATAATAATTTTTTTTATATTCTACATCCACTACACCGCAAAATTCTTTTAATTTTTCTGTTCTTGCTGTATGTATATACAGAACAATGATTATAAATTTTCATCACAATTGATTCCACATTCTATTTTCAACGATTCTGCATCGCTTTTTACTGCATTATGTAGTAAAATATGAGCCAGAAAACCAATCCCAATTATGTACTTTGTTAATGTCTTTAAAAATATAAAAACATTGTTGTCCTCTCTTCTATTAAAAAAATTAAAATTTCCATTAACGCCACTATGTGAAACACATTTTTCTATAAATAAATACATATGTGAATGTTTTGTCTTAAGGTAGAAATTAAAAATTAAGATATTGTGACTCAATTATTTTCAGCTTAAATGTCGTAATATTGCACTATGAAAGACACCATTTTAGCGGAATCTGTAGCTATGCTAATGTAATTCAATTGTTGAATTTCTTGAGTTAAATGAATGAGAAATGTAAGGAATGATTATATTGTTCATAACAGCTTCCGTTTTCATTCTAGCACAAGAGAACTTCGAGCTATGTCTGAATCGGAGAATATTATACTATTAATATCATATGATTTATCATTAATTTTGGAAAATGTAGATTTGAAAAAGTCATCATCTTACTATTTTACGTAGTAGTAATAAATGATTTTTTGTGTTTTTCCTTAGATCATAGAGAATAGGATGGGACATAAGTCGGTTTAGTTGAAACAATCTCGTGATGTAGTGGTAGCCCTCTCTTTTGTAGTTGTGCGTCCAGTACAGACGGATAATTTCATCTACATATATAGAAAAAGGGAACAAAATATAAAGCCAATACGCCTACTGTAGTCCCAAGAGATGAAATTATTCGCACGATACCTATGCAATAGGCCCTGGTGCGATTTGAAAACACTCGAGAAATTAACCGAAAATCTCGTTTTTATGTTGCTTTAATGCTTTACTGGCGTATACGAATTTTACACGGTATGTTCTATCCTTTCCCTTTATGATCTAAATGTTTTTCAGTATCTATATGACGTTCTATACCAGCAAGAGCTCCTGGTCTGATATTTACTTTATATTCATTCTCTTTTCGCCCTTCGACAAAGCTATATTATGCATATATTTCTGGATTAACTACATAATCTCTTTTTAGCTACCATTTTACTGCAATACTGTAAACACTACTTTTTATTTAGTGATATCGATATTCTATTAGTCAATTATATTTTCCGTTTATTAGAAATAGCGAATAACAGATATTTAGGAATTTATCAGAATGCCTGACATTAATCGAAGCCTGACCTGAGCTTAAAATAATTGTAAAATGCCTGATATGTTAGGCGAAATCCTGACGAATCATTGAGGCCCGAAAAGTTGTATGGGGAGAAATTTTTAATGACCTATTTAGGTTACTTTTTTTTTTAAAAGAAAACATAATTTTTATTTTTTCAAACATGCTTCAACTGTTTGATAAAAATAGCAATATTTTTCGATTTCTCAACCCTCCTTCATCGTGACCTCGACGAGTGCGGATTCGTAATATCGCACTTTTTTTTGGCCACTTGCATGACTTTGAAAGATGCGAAGAAAATTCAAAATGATAACTTTCTTTCTCATTCAATCACATCATACGCGTTACGAACAAAAAACCTTTGCAGTGCGGAACAATGTATACAATACAATATGTATAATGTTTTTTTTTTTTTTTTTTTTTTTTTTTTTTTTTTTATTCGTATTTCGTCGGGGTCCAATAAAGGAAAAGGAAGAGAAATTAATACAAATTAATTTATTCCTCCTATTTTTAGAAACATTTTAATTATTTTGATAAATATTTATTATTTAAAACAATTTGTGTTCTAAATTAAACTCAGTATACAAAAAACAAAAACTTTATTTTCCTTTTGACAAACTACCTACGATTTTCAACTTTTTAACAATATAGTATATTAATAATAATTAATATTTTAATCAACCGCTACTATGTTGTTTCAAAATTCTCATTCAATTTTTGTTCAATTCAATTATATAAATATTTACTTATATATATTATTTTAATCATATTTTACTTTCTGAATCTATTGTACATATGATATGTACTATAAACTAGTGAAAATGGATTCAGTAGTATTATAAGTGTTGCTTTCCGTGTTTGGAATAAATCCCAAAATTTTTTATAAAGGCAAGTCATGCATTTATTGTACCTCAAATGTTGATCCACGACTCTTAAGGTACATTTCAATGTTTTCGTGTTTAAAATAAACGAGTTTTAAAGGAAATTTCATTTGAATTCCATGTGGTGTACACGTCTGGTGCAAAGGTAGAGTGGCTCCCCGAACACGAAATGTGAACGAAGCCTTGTGCTCGCTCCACTATGCACTTCGATGACTGTCAGTCAACCGCGTGACGGAAGTCGTGCCGGCCTGAGCGCGGCCATCTCCCCATTTTTACTTCAGCCGTGGAAGAGTGACGACGTGCAGCGCGAGTGAATTTCGCAGGGTATAACGGTGCAGTAGTGATCTTCCTCCCCACGGACTGCTCATTAAATTCCTGTCGCTGAGACATCTACGATCTTCCCCCGCAGTATTATTTGAGTCGGCCAAGAAGCGAGAAGGGAAAACTCTTCGAGGGATCAGGACGCCACGAGGCTCCAGTTAACCTCGAGTCGTACGGCTCCCCCCTCTACCTGTGACCCGTCGGTGGAAAAAAAAAAAAAAAAAAAAAAAAAAAAAAAAAAAAAAACGAAAAACTGCAGAGGACCGCTTTCTTTTGTCCGGCCGCCAGAATGACTCAGCTCGGCCCCCGGCCCTCCAGTTAGTCCTCACCCGAGGAGCGCTATCATTTTTCTTGCTTTCTTCGGCCGAGGTCCCCGTAGCCGTGCGCTCCTCCAAGCAGGAGCATCAAAGATTGCCCCCTCCCGCAGTGAAACAACCGAAACGGGAATTCATCGGAAGGAGAAGCCTTTTGCTCACGTGCCGTCACCGCCGCCGCTTGGAACTTACCTGGCCCTCCACCGCACATAACAGCACCCACACCTCTAGGAAGTGCAAGTTATTACTTGGCCCCCCGCTACGTCCGCCTTTCGCCGTGGGACTGCGAAGCCGCTGTCAGCCCTTACCTGAAGCCCCGGATACCTCCTCCGCCCGCAGGGCACGGAGCCCCAGCCTCGCTACAGCGACGTCTTCTGCTAGATGCCATCTACATCTGGTTTATATAAGCCTAACACTAAGTGTATATCTCTTGTATTTTATTTTGCTTTTTTATTTTGCTCTACATATTCTTTTCCTCTCGCGTACGTGTAAACAGGGCACATCCCCGTCTGGCCCAAGTCTTAGAGCGTAGGGTGCTTAACCCCAAAGCTCAGAGACATTCGTCCAGCCTTGTTAAAATCACCTTTCGTGACCAGCCCCTAGGAACGGCCTCACTATCGATCGATCGACAGGAGCACCGGCCCCCGTGGGAACACAGGTATGTAAATTTTCCTACTATCTTTTGGAAGTTTTTTTTTTTCTTCACTGGACGGGTGGAGCAGAGCTACCTCACCCCACACGCCGCAAATCTTATTGCATATACTCATAATTTTGACCTGATCTGTCATTTTACCGCTGGGGATATGGCCTGTGCCTCGCGATAACATATTATCATTTATTTTTCAAAAAAAAAAAGAGGAAATTCCATTCCTATCTGTAGTAGTAGTAATTATATCTTGCGATCGTTTCTTACTTTGCATTGCTTAATTTTCGACCTCTTATCGTCACTATCGGAAAGCTTTTCCTGTTTATACTTAAGTCACTTACTTTATGTTCGAATTACTGGAATTTACAAGAATAAATGTTTAGAATGAACTGGTAACCTGATCTTATACAAGTCGACTGACCGGACCTAGTCCCCTCTCTCTCTTTTTCCTTTTAGGTAGGGGCGGTCAGACATCATAGGGGAGTCTGGTCGCTAGTGGTGGGAAGCTGGGAGGCCTCCGTCAGGGGAAGATTTTTTTTTCATATGGACCCGTCTCTCAGGATGTCCCCTGGGCAATGGTGAGAGCCCCTTCTTCGCCCTCGTCCTAAACGGACACTCGGCCCTTTTTCTGTTCCCCATATTTCGCAAATATTTTTCTTAATTCTACTTTTATTTTGAAAAAAAAAAAAAAAAGAAAAAAACTACTAGCGCGCGTTTAGATTGTTGTAAATGGAACTTGCCTCTAGGCTCACGAACCCCCCCCAAATCGACGAGCTATGCACGTGCTGTTCAGCTAGGCGCGCAAGAGCCCCGTAGTGCTGGTTCCCATGCAGGCCCCACATATATAAATTTTCTTTTGATTATGTATGAACATAGGATGAGTTTTCAGTTCACTGCCTTCGAAAGTTTTCGAAAGCTGACCTTCATGTTCAAGCCAGTGCGACTTCTTCTTCTTACTGAAGAGGTCTGAATCCGTAGGCATGCATGTTTTACATAACAAAAAAATGGCGCCCAACGTGGGGCCCGACGATGATCGAGTATAACGATATTAGCAATCGTTTGCTATTCGACCTGCACGGTCGGAATCTGTTGTCTTTCTCTTCGCCCATTCAATTGGAGCAACCATTCGCTTCACTACAGCAGCGGTGAGGCGTATGCAATTTTCACCTTTCATTTTTCCTGTACCCTATAGTATAATTTTACCTTTCCTAGCTGTATCCTATTCTGTGGTAGTCTATGCATGGGTTTCGCAGGTTTGAGTAAGGGGACTCTCTAGGACACATCCAAGGGGCTCAGCCTCCTGAATGTTGCAGTGATCTCCCCTGCTCAGGGGTGCGAAACATACACGTGAGTGGACACCTGATTGTCCGGACGTATCTGGCTGATTCCGGTTCTTACGGAGAACCAGTGGTGGTGGGTTTACCTACCTCACTGAGCCCGAAGGACTCGGAGGGGCGCAGGTTATTCCAGTATGGTGTGAGAGCTTGAAATGAGTGAACACAGAGAACGGTGATCTTAAGGCCCAGCCTGAGTCACTAGCCTGGTTCTCGATTTGTCAGCCCGCATGACCATCGGCTTTCGGTTAAGCCACAGTCGCGCTAATACTCACCAGTTTTTACCTATCCCCTCCCATTCCTTTTAATTATCCGTTTTAAACTTACTTCCCCGTTCTTCGATTCGAAAGAATTTAATTAGTGAGGAGAGGGAGAGGAAGGGTCAGTCGTATATAAGAAGTTACACTTATTCTTTTTTTGCTAAGCTATAAAAATTTTTTTTTGGTCGGGAAGCTCATCGATAAAAAGTATCGTGTTTTCGAAACACAAAAATTTTTTTTCTCTGTGCCTATATTGAACACGTTATTTTGAATTACTTACGTACATCCCTCGTAGTAAGCTAGTATCTTTTTCGTATATTATCATTGAGTTCTCTTGACCACCATCAACCATTTCTACACCGTATATCATGCCTCTTGAACGTTCCCCTACGGATAACCAAGGTGTAGCCGGCGGGAGCACCGACGCCCAACTTCCAGCGAGAGCAAGGGTAGGAAACGAGGATCGACTGAATGAGTCTATTGACACCTTGAGAGCGGATTTAGAAAGCATCAGGGAAAGCATTAACGCTATGCAAGTAGCAGAGGTTATTGACAGACAATCCAAACGACGAAGTCAGAGGAACCGACAAAGAGGAAACCGTACCGGATTACGAAGTCAGGGTCCCGTAGCTGATAGCGACATACCTCGACCTTCGATATCTCGAGTAACAATTCCCTCCGATCAGAGAGTAGCGCCTTCTGGCTCGAGAGAGGCTCCTCTTGATTGGCCACCGCCTTCGGCCGCGATTAATACATTTGCAGCGTCTTCTTCTGCGTCTCAGAGTAGAGATACCTCACATGCTCTTCCTAACACTCCCTCTAGGAGTTCCGCAACCTATACGCCAGCAAAAAAGTCAGTGATATCCACCTGGAATTTTCATTTTAACGGCGATCCCCAAGGAACGGCCGTTGAAGATTTCTTGTACCGTACCGAATGCGTCGCGCAAGCTAACGGCGTGAGCGATGCTGAATTATGTTCAAACCTGCATTTTTTACTTAAGGACAAAGCCGAGAGATGGTTTTGGTCAGTATTCCGAAAGGAAAATCGAGTATTCACTTGGCCCACCTTTAAGGCCAGTATTAACAGCCGATTCCAATCCTTACAAACCAATCATATGGTGTTGCAAGCCCTAATGACGGCAAAACAATTGCCGGAGGAAGCTTATAAGGACTATGAGCAACGAGTGTTGTCCTTACAATACAAGCTCGCTACACCTTTGTCTGAGTCGGAGTTGATCAGTGTACTTAAAGATGGTCTAGCTCCACATTTAGCACAGTTAGTATATGTCCAACCAACCCGCAACCTCGAAGAGTTACGAATGTTCTGTTTTCAGGCGGAACGATTACAAGCTCATCAACAAGCTATAGCCTCGCAGCGTCAGAGCAAGATACACGAGTTAGAGTTCAATCCAACCACAAACACTGGCAGTCGCTTGGTCGAACCAGTGGAAGCCGTCTCGCAATTGGACACACAAGCTCAATGTTGGAATTGTCGACGTCCAGGCCACCATTTTCAAATGTGCCCCGACGAGCAACGCCACCTATTTTGTTACAAATGTGGTAAGACCAATACCACCACACCACGTTGCCCTAACTGCTCGGGAAACCGATTTACGGGTCACGCGGCCACCGGAACGTGTCGCCCAAACGTCTCTCCTCCGGGAACTTCATCGAAGTAAAAGTCGATAATAATCTACACTCACCAAACACTCAACTTTACTCTAAGCACACTTTCGAAAATATTTCAACACCTACTTCTACCTGCTATGAAACCGCTGAACGCACATTACCCAGTCGAGGATCCGATCAAGGAAAAAGGAACTTTCCCCGATTTTCTTCATTCCACGAACGCTGGTTAAACTATCAGAAGGTACGTGATCGTATTTTCAACTCTAGTATTACTGCCTCTCTTCCCAACCACAAATACAAAGCACTATTGAGAGTACGAAGGCTCGCTCGCGAAAGAAAAAACATTTCATCACCAGACCTATCGGCTATTACAGCTCTTTCTGGCGATGACCGTCCCTACCTAAAGGTCCATTTAAATGGAATACCTATATTAGGACTCCTAGACAGTGGCGCTAGCGTCACCTGCCTCGGAAAAGGTTTCGAATCTATTTTACAATCTGCGAATTTGTCCCCACTTCAGTCCCAAAAATTTGTCCAAACTGCCAATGGCGGGAAAACTTCTATCAAAGGATTTGTGAGAGCCCTGATTACTTACCGCGGTCTCACAAGGTCCTTGATTATATATCTTGTACCGGGATTGACCCAACAATTATACCTCGGGATTGATTTTTGGCGAGAGTTTCGATTAGCCCCTCATATCATCTCCGAACTGTCCACCCTGTCTGGCCAGGAGAATATGGTAAAATGTCATCTGAATCCTGAAGAGCAATGGCAACTGGATCAGGTTGTAGCTAAATTCCCAAACTACGCTGTCCATGGATTAGGTAAAACTCACTTGGAGGAACACGTTATTGATACTGGAGAAGCTCTTCCCATCAAGCAACGGCATTATCCCGTCTCCCCAGCCATTCAGAAATCCATGTATGAAGAATTGGACCGTATGTTGGCACTAGGCGTCATTGAGGAATCAAACAGCCCTTGGAACTCTCCTGTCATTCTTGTCCGGAAACCAGGGAAGAATCGTTTATGTTTAGACTCGAGGAAAGTAAATTTAGTGACCGTCAAAGATGCATATCCCTTACCACATATAGATGGCCTGTTGGGTAGACTACAAGACACCCGATTTATTAGTGGGATTGACTTAAAAGATGCTTTCTGGCAGATTCCATTGGAAGCCAGTAGCCGGTTGAAAACAGCTTTTACAGTGCCAGGCCGCCCGCATTACCAGTTTACAGTCATGCCATTTGGGCTGTGTAATGCCCCACAACGAATGTGTCGCCTAATGGACAAAGTGATCCCCGGACACCTGAGGGAAAATGTATTCGTTTATTTAGACGATTTACTCGTAGTCACACCCGATTTCCCATCACATTTAAAAATTTTGAAAGAAGTAGCAAGTCACCTGAAAGCTGCTGGATTGACAATTAATGTCAGTAAAAGCAATTTTTGCGTCCGTGAGGTACGATATTTAGGTTTTATAGTAGGCGATGGCACCTTAAAAAAGGACCCTGATAAGATCGAAGCAATCAGAAATTTTCCTGAACCGAAATCCCCTAAACAGTTACGTCGCTTTTTAGGAATGACCGGTTGGTATCAGCGATTTATTAGGAACTACGCAACGGTAGCTGCTCCTCTCACTAACTGCTTAAAAAAGTCAACATCCTTTGAAATAACCGTCGAAGCCCGGCAGGCTTTCGAGAATTTGAAAACGTCTCTAATCAACGCAACCGAGTTGGTTACACCTGACTATCGCAAGCCCTTCTTCATTCAATGTGATGCAAGTACTTCAGGGGTCGGTAGCGTATTATTCCAACAAGATGATGATGGCAATGAACGCCCGATTGCTTTTATGTCGAAAAAACTGAATCCTACACAGAGCAAGTATAGTATTACCGAGTTGGAATGTTATGCGGCCGTACTTAGCGTCAAGAAATTCCGAGCCTACGTAGAAGGCCACCCCTTCACTATAATTACAGACCACGCTAGTTTGCGGTGGTTGATGAATCAAACGGACTTAAACGGACGATTGGCTAGATGGAGCCTGAAGCTCCAAGGATATGATTTTAACATTGAACACCGAAAAGGCAGTCAATGCGTAGTACCGGACGCACTCTCGCGTGTGCACATGGCGGAACTTTTAGATGCAGAATCTATCCCATGTGAAGTAGATTTAGATTCTCCGTATTTCACATCGGAGGAATACGCTGAGTTAAAGGAAACCATCCAATCAAGTAGTAGTCGTCTGCCCGACTTACAAGTTTCTGATGGGTATGTATATGTCCGTACGAAACCACGTCAGGGTGATCTCGAAGAAGACGAAACCTGCTGGAGATTATGGATTCCCCGCGAACTTACCCAATCTCTGATAGCTTCTGCTCACAACCCTCCACAGAGCGGACACGGAGGATTCCATAAAACCCTCTACAGGTTAAGACTAAAATATTACTGGCCAGGAATGGTAGCACAAGTTAGAAATTACGTTAGCGCATGCGAGGTATGTAAAGAAACCAAGGACTGTACTCAAATACAACGACCTCCCATGGGTAAATCAATCAACGTATATCGACCATTTCAATTATTGTATATCGATTTTATGGGGCCTTACCCCCGCTCACCGCGCGGTAATACCTGCATCCTAGTTGTCCTTGACAGCTTTAGTAAATTTGTATTTCTGAAGGCCATGAGGTCTGAGTCGGCGGAACTCACTGTTCAATATTTGGAGAACGAGTTGTTCAATACTTTTGGAGTACCTGAAACCATATTTTCCGATAACGGGACCCAATTCATTTCTCGAACATTTCAGAAACTTTTATCAGACTACGGGATCAAACATCTTAAAACTGCCAAACATTCTCCGCACCCTAATGCCTCCGAGAGAGTCAACCGATCAGTTCTAGCCGCGATCAGAGCCTATCTCCAAGATGATCACCACCACTGGGATGTGCAACTACCTAAAATTGCTTGTGCCTTGCGCAGCACTGTACATCAAGCCATTAACAGCGATCCATATTATGTGTTATTTGGTCAACACATGGCGTTGCATGGCTCAGTATACCCTCTTCTTCAGAAGCTTCGAAAGTTAGGAGAAGATGTACAAGTATTGCCCACCTCATATAAGCTGAATCTCATCCGGAATCGAGTCCTGCAGCATTTAGAAGACGCCCATGCTCGCAGTGAGAGGACTTACAACACTCGGTGCCGAGATGTAACCTATGTGGTCGGACAAGAAGTGTACCGACGTCTGTGGCCCCTTAGTAATATGCCCCAGGGCCGAAGTGCAAAGCTTGGAAAAAAATATGCTAAGGGACGAGTCACCAAAGTATTAGGCAGTAGTCGTTACGAATTGGAAGACCTGAATGGACGATCCTTGGGAGTTTACCACGCAAAGGACCTGCGTCAATAGAATCCCTAACGTGTACATTTTCTCTGACTAATTCTTGGGGAGGACCCTGCACAATTAGCCAGCCTTGTGGTGTACACGTCTGGTGCAAAGGTAGAGTGGCTCCCCGAACACGAAATGTGAACGAAGCCTTGTGCTCGCTCCACTATGCACTTCGATGACTGTCAGTCAACCGCGTGACGGAAGTCGTGCCGGCCTGAGCGCGGCCATCTCCCCATTTTTACTTCAGCCGTGGAAGAGTGACGACGTGCAGCGCGAGTGAATTTCGCAGGGTATAACGGTGCAGTAGTGATCTTCCTCCCCACGGACTGCTCATTAAATTCCTGTCGCTGAGACATCTACGATCTTCCCCCGCAGTATTATTTGAGTCGGCCAAGAAGCGAGAAGGGAAAACTCTTCGAGGGATCAGGACGCCACGAGGCTCCAGTTAACCTCGAGTCGTACGGCTCCCCCCTCTACCTGTGACCCGTCGGTGGAAAAAAAAAAAAAAAAAAAAAAAAGAAAAAAAAAAAAAAAAAAAAAAAAATAAAAAAAAAAAAAAAAAAAAAAACTGCAGAGGACCGCTTTCTTTTGTCCGGCCGCCAGAATGACTCAGCTCGGCCCCCGGCCCTCCAGTTAGTCCTCACCCGAGGAGCGCTATCATTTTTCTTGCTTTCTTCGGCCGAGGTCCCCGTAGCCGTGCGCTCCTCCAAGCAGGAGCATCAAAGATTGCCCCCTCCCGCAGTGAAACAACCGAAACGGGAATTCATCGGAAGGAGAAGCCTTTTGCTCACGTGCCGTCACCGCCGCCGCTTGGAACTTACCTGGCCCTCCACCGCACATAACAGCACCCACACCTCTAGGAAGTGCAAGTTATTACTTGGCCCCCCGCTACGTCCGCCTTTCGCCGTGGGACTGCGAAGCCGCTGTCAGCCCTTACCTGAAGCCCCGGATACCTCCTCCGCCCGCAGGGCACGGAGCCCCAGCCTCGCTACAGCGACGTCTTCTGCTAGATGCCATCTACATCTGGTTTATATAAGCCTAACACTAAGTATTCTCTCTCTTGTATTTTATTTTGCTTTTTTATTTTGCTCTACATATTCTTTTCCTCTCGCGTACGTGTAAACAGGGCACATCCCCGTCTGGCCCAAGTCTTAGAGCGTAGGGTGCTTAACCCCAAAGCTCAGAGACATTCGTCCAGCCTTGTTAAAATCACCTTTCGTGACCAGCCCCTAGGAACGGCCTCACTATCGATCGATCGACAGGAGCACCGGCCCCCGTGGGAACACAGGTATGTAAATTTTCCTACTATCTTTTGGAAGTTTTTTTTTTTCTTCACTGGACGGGTGGAGCAGAGCTACCTCACCCCACACGCCGCAAATCTTATTGCATATACTCATAATTTTGACCTGATCTGTCATTTTACCGCTGGGGATATGGCCTGTGCCTCGCGATAACATATTATCATTTATTTTTCAAAAAAAAAAAGAGGAAATTCCATTCCTATCTGTAGTAGTAGTAATTATATCTTGCGATCGTTTCTTACTTTGCATTGCTTAATTTTCGACCTCTTATCGTCACTATCGGAAAGCTTTTCCTGTTTATACTTAAGTCACTTACTTTATGTTCGAATTACTGGAATTTACAAGAATAAATGTTTAGAATGAACTGGTAACCTGATCTTATACAAGTCGACTGACCGGACCTAGTCCCCTCTCTCTCTTTTTCCTTTTAGGTAGGGGCGGTCAGACATCATAGGGGAGTCTGGTCGCTAGTGGTGGGAAGCTGGGAGGCCTCCGTCAGGGGAAGATTTTTTTTTCATATGGACCCGTCTCTCAGGATGTCCCCTGGGCAATGGTGAGAGCCCCTTCTTCGCCCTCGTCCTAAACGGACACTCGGCCCTTTTTCTGTTCCCCATATTTCGCAAATATTTTTCTTAATTCTACTTTTATTTTGAAAAAAAAAAAAAAAAAAAAAAAACTACTAGCGCGCGTTTAGATTGTTGTAAATGGAACTTGCCTCTAGGCTCACGAACCCCCCCCAAATCGACGAGCTATGCACGTGCTGTTCAGCTAGGCGCGCAAGAGCCCCGTAGTGCTGGTTCCCATGCAGGCCCCACATATATAAATTTTCTTTTGATTATGTATGAACATAGGATGAGTTTTCAGTTCACTGCCTTCGAAAGTTTTCGAAAGCTGACCTTCATGTTCAAGCCAGTGCGACTTCTTCTTCTTACTGAAGAGGTCTGAATCCGTAGGCATGCATGTTTTACATAACATCCATTCAACTAAAACTTAATTTCTTTTAAATGCGAATTTTTTTAAATGCGGCATAAATACGTATACTCTACATCGAAGTAAACATAACGAGTTTTGAATTAAATGTGCAGTAAAAGTTTATTCTAGAACCTAAGCATCTGTAAAAATATGACGAAATTCAAATTTTTTCCGCTCTCTAGAATTGTAGTCCCCCTTAAACACTGTTATTTTTAGAAAAATTGCTATTTTAAGAAACTTTTGAGCAAAGACAGTTAAATTATTTACTTATAGATCCGTATGGTTTAAAAGAAATTAAAAATTATTGATTATTTGAAACTGGGTTTAGCGGTTCATTAGAAAAATTGTCAAGATTAAAAAAAAAAAGAAATCTATCTGGAAATTTTTGCTTCTCTTTACCTAGTGTATGAAACAACAAAATTAGCAATATAGCCCTTTTTAAAAAAATAAATATTCCATACAATTTTTTTTTAAAAACCGATTTTTACTTGGGTTTAGTTCTGTAATATAAAAATTTTTGAAATTCGCAGAAAAACGAATCCGTCTCGTTCTTTTTGAAATAAAAAAGAATTAAAGTGGTAACTGAAGTAGAAAACTTACATGACTGTCATCCTTTTTCTTAACTTTCGCTGGACTTTCATCTTCGTCATCTAAACTAACACTGGACGCAACGCTGGAGTCAGCGCTGATTACATTCGAACCAGAAACGTTGCTGGTGATTGGATTGTTTGATTCTAGCGTTGAATTAGGGGTAGCTGTAAGTGAAAATTCCCAAAATTATATTTCCTTTCCACAATATGAAGGATAAATATTACAATTCCCCGTGCTCTGGTTGTTATTTGTTGCACTCGGCGTGTTGTTGTTGTGCCCCCTAGAGTTAGATGTGGAGTCAGGAATGTCGTCAGATGGCAGCTCGCACCCTTGGCACGATTTCTTCGAGTTCGAATCTGAAAATTAAAAACAAGGAATGAGACTTACAAGATATTGCCCAAATGTGAGAAGATAAGCTCGGGCCAAAAGGAAAGTTTAAGCACTCCAACTTACTACTATCAGACTGAGTATCGTCATCACCTTTTAAGCTATCCTTGTTGTCGTCGTCGTCATTTTTCGACAGCGTCTGTCGTTTGTGTTTCATCCGACGATTTTGAAACCAAACCTTCACCTGAAAGAATGCCACAGGATTCGAATTAGTCGAGCTATTGAAGGCGGATGCATTCCTCAAATATCTGCAGGACGAGCTTCTGAAGGATGAATTGCTGGAGCAGAGGATCGAGGGGAGTGCCGGGGAGCGGGATTGATTTTAAAATTAAGATATAAAACTGATGCGGAGAGGAGTGCTCGGTTGAAAATTTATTCCATTACCTACCTGCCTCTCAGTCAGGTCTAAGCTCGCTGCAATTTCGATCCTTCGCGGTCGACATAAATATTTATTAAAGTGGAATTCCTTCTCCAGCTCCAGCAGTTGGGTATTTGTGTACGCCGTTCGCAGTCGCCGGGGTAGACCATTTTCTGGAACGAATTCAGCTGCAATTGAAAATTTCTGCTTCAGTTTTTGGATAGTGTTAGAAGGGCTAAATGGGGTTTATGATTGTGTTAGTTGGGGAGTATGAGAATATGTTTCGAGAAATAGTGGAATATGGATGTTTTTTTGCTATGTTACGTATTAGAGTTGTTGATTTTTAGTTGTGTTGGGACAACGCTGAAATAAAAAGTTATTCGCTCCAGAATTAGTAAGGAAAAAATAGTTCATTTCAAATATTTCATCCACGATAATCAGTAATATCACTAAGGGAGTTCCACAAGGTCCTGTTTTAGGACCAATCTCAACAAACGATTTGGAAGACTCTATTCTTAGGAAAATTGTTCTCTCTAATTAGAAGAAATCTTTCGTTTAAAAGGTTTATAAAATATTTTTCTAAAAATCGTTTATAATACTGTATTTATATTTTTCCTCCCTGAGACAATGACTTTTCAGAACACTTGTTATTCTGATTACTGTCTTACAATAACTTTGTGTTTATAAGAACACATTCTTGTGACAGTTTTACTTAAAACTTTTTAAGAAGAAATAACTGAACTCTAACAAGGAAACGTTTTCAGGTGTGTTTGACCGATTTTGATGAAATTGAAATATGTTATAGAGTATCGAAAAATAAGAGACACGTATTTTTTTTTTGTCTGCGGATACGCACATTTAGGGGGTACTTTTATTAATTTTTTTTTTTTTTTTATAAAAATTGGTGTATTTTTCAAAAGTTTTTCCGCCATGTTGGATCCACCATTTTGAATTTTTAGATTTAACATCAGATTCGTAATCAGCTACTCCAAAAACCCCTTAATACTGGTTTTCACGAAAAAACTCATGTCTGAAAGATAATACATCATTTACGTATTAGTGCTAGGGGTTGTTTACCCACTTGAGGAGCTTTTTTTACCAAAACGCAAAAACACGTCAACTTTACTTTTCAAAATTGTATGTAACAAAATATTTTTCAATGATTTTTAACTAAAACCGTTATTTTTTTGATGCAATAAAAAATAAGGGTTGCCACACCTGGGAACCGGATTACTTACAAAAGGTTAGTATATTTATGAGACATCATTTCCATTTTGTTTCATTCGAAAGAATTCATTAGAACTTGAAATATTTAGAAAAACTATTTTTGGGGGTAAACTTTAGAGGTGGTTTGCACCCCCTAAATGTGTGTATCCGCAGATAAAAAAAAAATACGTGTCTCTTATTTTTCGATACTCTATAACATATTTCAATTTCATCAAAATCGGTGAGACACACCTGAGAACGTTTCCTTGTAAGATCTTATAGGGTCGTTATAAGAACGAAAGCTACTAAAAATCTATTCTAAAAACCTTATTATCTTGATTTTCTAGAAGTAGTTTTATAAAGACTAAAGGGTGGATATTTATAAATATATTAGTTGTTTAATAATGCAAAATGCCAAAAATTAAAAACAAGGAGACGAGGAGAACATTTCAAGAATGAAAAATACAAATCCAAGTAGTTAGTTAATTGGTATATGTATACGTATATATTAAAATACTTAAAAAATTAAAAGTTCCTCTTTTCTATGAAGTATTTACTTAAATTGAATACAGAAGACCGATTGAATCAATTGAAAAACTTTTTCCTTTTTTTTTGGTTTTTATGAATATCTCAACATTTCACTTTTATTAAGGTGTATTGGTGCTTTTAATTAGATTTTTTAAATTTAAGCAAAAAAAGCGCTTTGTATTCAATTTTAAGATTTTCCTTTGATTTTTTTAGTTGCTTACTATGGGGTTGCAAATCAATAAATAAAAAAAGGGGTTTTGTAAAGTATAGGTAACGTAGAGGCTGATTATAGTGAGTTTGAACAGCAACAGTCCAGCAAAAGCATGTATCTCGTACATTGAGTATATTTATAGTACCTATATAAATAGTAAAATCATCATACTGGCAATTTTTATTTATTACTTTCATTACTATCTGTGCTTCACTCTTTCCAATTAAATTTTTTGCGTCAAAATCCACTTGACCATTAAAGGGTATGAAACTATGAATCATTCAGATTTCCTGGATGAATGCTGTGAGGGAGCTGGATAGCGGACAGAGACCTGCTGAGGGCATTTGTCATACTATTTATATATATGAGCGGGACAGTACAGGAGGAATTCAAATGGAAATGAAATAAAAAAAAAAAAAAAATCGCATTTGGTATGAATCTTCAAAACAAACAGAATCAGTGTACGGCAGCGGCAGCATCGGCATCGACCTCGGCAGCGGGGATCATTAATCATCCGGACTGAGAGTCAGCCAGAAGCAGCTTGAAGAGATTTTTTCAACAATATTCCTGGTCCTACTGCAGAGCCGCACGGAGCGCAACAACAATGGTAGAAAAAATCCTTTTAAAGCGCGCGGATTTACTTGTCCCGGACGAAGGGAAGAAAGACATTATAAAATCAGGAGCAGCCGGTACAGGGTCGGGTGAATTTCTTTCTTCGGGGAGGGCTAGAGGAAAAAGAAATTCCTAATGTCCTCCTTAATACCTGAGGGCAAGACGTCGAATATGAATTCTGTCCTAATGACGTCCCAACGCTGAAAGTGACCGCGCTCCGGTCGCGTACCCCGGGAGCAGTTCCATAGTCCAGGCCTAAATCTGATTAATGTTCCCGAATGACACACTCCTTTCAGGCCACGCACAATTTTCGTCCGGTGGTGCAAACATTTTAGCGGGCTGCCAACCTGTCCCGGCCAGTGGATCACCGCATTCAGCGACAAATAATTACACTATGGCATGTTACGATAACAAATTGTTTTCCTACTCTGGCCGCGAACGACAGCTTTTACGTACGCGGCCATACGAACAAGTGTGTAATTTTCGAGGTAATTTCCTTCGTATGTCAAACAAGAGCCGCTGCGCGGGCTGTCGTTGAAAAATAAATGTGATATGTGAAATTATGATAAGAGGGCAGGCTGTGAAAGGACATTTATCGTTCGCGACTTTACAATTCAGACAAATTTAATTGATTCAGGGTAATTAGATAAGCTCGACAGCATTTGCATTTCAGCGGAACTTTACCCGATCGCTATCAGATGTCCATTTTTCATTTTGTGCTACGTTTCAGCCGGAGTTAGTAGACAGTAAGGCCGGGTTCTAGAGAATTGGGAGTAGCTAGTTTCATTAATTCAATAGGGTCGCTGGTACAAATAAAGTTCAAGTTACTTTGTATAAGGGCAGTTTATGAATAACGTTATCCAACATGTCATGTTTACTGACTGCAAACATCGTGATCCAAACATGCCTTCTACTGATTTATTGAAGAACATGAAACTAAATTGTACCAATAAAGATTGACAAGTATTTGGAATGGAATTCTAAATTCCTCCAATAGGTCGACATCGAAATCCAGCTCATTTAGCATTTAAAAACAGGGTTAAGGAATTTCAGAACACCGTTTCCATCGAAGCTAAATGTTTCTTTAAAATACTTATTATTTCAAAGTCAGACGTTTTTTCCCGCAATTTTAATAATTCTAAGAGTCATTTTGTGTAACAGATCCTTACTTAAATATATTATTATCCAATAGGTCTAATCTGTTCCAGAAAAGAGAAAACAACGCGATTTTCTAACGTTTTCATTTTGAAATCGACTTTACTTTAGGAAATGTGTTCAACACCCCCAAAAATGATGCTTTTGAAAAATTACATGTAATTGTTGCCTATTTAAGCAGAGTCCATCCCAAATGCTAGGGTAATTTCACCAACGATAAAGTTGGGCAATAATTATAATTCTGTGATCGAAAACCCAATTTGGAAGTTGGATGTAATGTGATAGCGAGGTTTGAGGAGGTTTTTAATTATTATTAAGGGGTTATATACAGTCAGGAGGCCTAAAAAAGTAGATTTTTCAAGAATTTTTCTTGAGATGATCTTTTAAGTTATTAATGTAAAACTCTGTACACATATTATGGTAACTCTTGAGTGTATTTTAATGTTTTTTATTTGTAAAAATAATTATTTTAAAAGCTGCTACAGCTGATCTCCGGGAGCAACTCTAAAAAAAAGCGTTTTGCGGTGTGCACGATATCTCTGAACTGGATCATCCAAAATGAGAAAACCAAAAATATTTGTTTAGTATATTGTTTTATCTTGTAATTAATCGAAGGAATAAGCAAAATAAGAATTTTCGACAAAATGACGCCTTCTTAAAAGAAAAAATTGATTTTTAACAAGAATTTTCGCTCTAAATTGTTTATAAAATGGAAAATATTTATCGGTGAACAAAAAGCTTCGATTAATTACTAAAAAATATGCTTAAGAAGCTTGTCTTCAAATTTGAAACTGATCGGTTCAACCGTTTCCGAGAAATCTTGCTCACCGACTTTAAGAACACAGTTTTGAGAAAAATGCGTTTAAAGTTTCAAAAGCACTTTATATTTAGTACAAAAACTCGAACACGTCATTACAAATATGCGTGTAACTTCGAGAATATTCACCGGATTGACATGAAATTTTCTGTGGGTTTACTTAAATATATATACATTACGAAAATAAAATAAAAAAAAAGTCGATTTTCTGAAAATCCTGACTGTATATAACCCCTTAAACAAAAGTTCTACATCACCTAAAGAAAAAGAAAACATTAAAAGTTTAAGTAAAATTAAAAGTGGAAGAAAACATGCATATCTTTATTCTAATGCTAAAGCTATGCATTGGATCGTAGCTCTAGAAATACAAAACTTCGAATTTACTAATAGTAAGTTCTAAACTGTTGTTGGTGTTACTAGTTCTCAAAGGCAACAATATTCAATTTAATATGCCTAGAAGACCATTTTCGATATATGGCCCTTTAGCGAACTGAGCATCAATATTTGGATTTGTTTACGTTTTTTATTTTAGTTAGTTGTTAGACAGTAGTTCCCTATCGATGCACTTCTCATCTTGTAGTGGTGAATTTCTTTTGTTAAAGTTAACTTCGAACGATCGAAGATTTAGTGTAGTGCCTCGCAATGTTGAAAATGCCCTTTGCTTTTTCTACTTCCACAAGTTAAATCAGGTTCAGCTTCTTTATAGTAAGGTATACTATATACTACATTGAGGTACTAGGAGAAACTCAAGAAAGATTGCAGACCGCTTTGATCGCTATATACAGCAGTCTAGAAATTATTTGTGGATTTTTTGCTAAAGTTTGGCTCCAGATGATCAAGTCGTACTAGTGGTAAAATGTGTACCTTGCACAGGGTCTTTGGCCATAAATTGGGAAATGGCAAGGGTTCTCTGTGGAATGGCTCTCTGTAAAAAAGTTACAGGGTATTCAGTGAAAGTACCTGAATTCAGAAATCCCCCTTTCCCTCCCAAATGAAGCATTTCGAATTGGGCAAACTTTTTAACCAATATATTGTACTAAATAAAGCTATTTTATTTAATAATTTATTTACAGATACGCCGCTGTTGCAAATTCAAACTTTATCAAGCTCCAACAGTTAGCGTTTCCTTTATAAAAAGAAAAGGGTCAAATGATTGCATTTTGTGACTGCGTCATATACCCTTAGATTCAATTCACTTGTAAATAACGGAAAGGCACCTTCAAAATGAAACGCCCATTTTGTAGGGCCCCAAACCCAGGACCCGATGATTCGTGCCACAGAAAATGTCTCCAAAAGCGACTTTCAATCGGAAACGCTTTTGAGCGGCCCCTTTCCCCTTATCAAGATACGGAAGGGTAGAAGGGCGGAAGGGCTGGTGGGGAGTGAAGCGTTTACCTTGCCGAGGACCGAGGGGAGAAATATTAAATTTATGCCAGGTACGGAAAGCCGACGTCCGTGATAGGCAGATGTTGCCTTTCGTTTAGATAAGTTTTCCAGGTTCCGGAGGATTTCACATTCGGTTTGGGGCTAAAGTTCTGCCTTCGTCATCCTGTGCACACACGCCCATTCGTATATGTATGCATATATAGGGTGCTCTAAGCCCTAGTGTAAATTTCGCAGTGCGATTGTCATTTCTGGGCCAGAGGAATCACATTTCCACTTGAGCACAATGTGTGCCTGCCGGGGAGCATCTATTTGGAGGTAGTTTCTAAACCCATAAATTCGGGCTGTAGTGCTGTCGTTACTCCCGAGATAGGGCTCAAGGTGGGAAATTTATGAACCCTTGCAAGCGGCAGTGTCGACGTGGTGCGAGATACGGCGGCACCGGAGATACGAAGTGCAAGGAACATCCTTCGCCTCGTCGACGGCGGTTATCGCCGGTATCCACTTCAGTGGCTAGTGGGGCCCTTCGAAGTCATTTCGTCGTTTCGGGGGCTACCAGCAGAGCACCCGGTAAGTGCAGCAGCCTCCATGGAACTTATATTGCATTATTTTTTACGCCGAATCGAAGCGGAACGTATCTGCGCATCTCACATGGGACTTCCACACCCCTTGACACTTTTCGCTCCGATCTGTTACGTTTTGAGTGACATCCTAACAGTTTGAGTGATTGATTAGAATTCGGTTAATTACTCCGTTCGCTCGCTTCGGCCTCCCGGCGGCATTGCTTGGCGGGTATCCTCTCCCCGACCGCGCTTAAATCAATGAACGGTTTGGTGACAGCGGAGATATTCTCTTGACGAATTGTCAGTCCGTCGCGTCCCAGTCACAGCGCTCCGCCACCGAGGCACTGTCAAGTGCGAGTGCTACTTTCCCTGGCGCACATTTCGAAGACGAATTGATGTCGCCATCGAAGTTGATAAATCCAATCCTTCAACGCATATTTGCCTCAGAATTTATTTTGTTCATCACTTCATAGGTACGATTTTGTTTGCTTTTGCACCTTTGGCAGAGAGAAGATAACATTGAAATCGCTTCGAACAAAAATGGATGCCAAAAATCCCCAACCAAATTCTCAAATGTTTTTGCCATAAAATTTACCCATATATTATGAAAAAATCGCACATTTGGTCAAAAGTTGTAGAGATAATGCCAACGCTTTTCGCTAGTCAATTAAAAACCTCGAATTTTTCACATATAACACCAACATTTTACACTATCGCAAAATGCATCAGAAAACCTGAGTAAAAATTATGGGTCAAATTTTACTTACCTACACCGAATAACAACTGAATCTACTCCTCAAATTAAACCAAAATTCCACCAGATGTAACCTTTTTAGCGAACAAAAGAGTCAATTGATACCTCTAAGGAAACTAAAAGAGCACTAACATTAGCATAGAATCTTATAAAAATTTTCCAACGACTCTATACTAAACGAGCACCAAAGGTTTCAAAATGGCGGATCCAAATTGGCGGCTGAAAATTTTAAATTTGAAGCGATTTTTATGAAAATTGGTATATAGGGGTTTTGGGGGATGGGGATTTCAAATCCGCTGTCCAAATTTAGAAATTCAAGATCCAATATGACGACCAAGATTTCCTGATTTCAACGGATTTTAATGAAAATTAGTACAATGAATGTTTTGAGGTCACTGATTTTGAATATTATCAAAATTTTGAAATCCAAGATGGCGGATCCAAAATGGCGACCATATTTCTCGATTTCAATGGATTTTAATGAAAATTAGTACAATGATTATCTTGAGGTCACTGATTTTGAATATTATCAAAATTTACAAATCCAAGATGGCGGACCCAATATTTCTCGATTTCAACGGATTTTAATGAAAATTTGTACATTGATTATTCTGAGGATACAAGTTCCGAATATTATCAAAAGTTGTAAATCCAAGATGGCGGATCCAATATGGCAACCGAATATCTCGATTTCAACGGATTTTAATTAAAATTAGTAGGGTAACCTGCCCAGTGATGGCCACTTTAAGCGCGGTGCTTCATAGTTTGCACGACCATGCGTCTCCAGTACAACTCAGCGGTATGAAAAAAATCACGGGTATACTAGAGGATTTGAGAAAGGTGCTACGCTTTTCAAAAACAGAAAAATAAAGTTTATTTGATGTCAAAATAATTATAAACAAAAAAGTACAATCTGCCCAGTGATGGCCAGGCCTAGCCCAGTCATGGCCACCCCCTTGCCCAGTGATGGCCACTCCACTTCTCATACTTAAATCTACTTGTTCCGCCGTGTGTTTCTCCGAGCTGGAGGTTCTGCTGCGGTCTTCTGTCGCTTTGCTGCTGCGGCCGCTGCACCCGAGCCTCCTGTTCCTGGTTGACCGGTCTTGGAGCCATGTTGATGCACCTATGCCTAATTAAAATAGAAACCGAATTAGATCGAACCAGAACTACGCCCCACTATGGGCTAAACGGCACTTTTTGTGTTTAAAACCTAATATCTCGGAAAAAACCGAAGATATTAACGTAAATTTTTTTTTAAATTGAAGCTGAGACTATGTAGATTACTGGAAAATTAACCAGAATGGCTGAAATGAAAATAAACACTATGTAACATAACCTCAAAGTTGCATTTTTTTCTGAAAAATTGAATAGGCTCACACCAACAAAAAACTTGGTCCTTATTTTAAATGTCATATATGCTATCCGATGAACTTTAACCTGCTGATCACGAATCCGAGGTCAGAATTGCCCCCCACCCTACAGTTTTCAGAAAAATGAAGAATTTCCATGCCTAGTATAAGCCTTTTTAACTCTTTGAGTTACAAAAGACGAGCTTAAATTAATATTTACTATAACATACTAACTGAAGGTTTTTGGGGTCGCTGATCACGAATCTGAAGTCAGATTTTGAAAATTCAAAATGGCGGATCCAATATGGCGGACCAAAATTTTTATATTTAATCGCATTTGGACTAAAAATTGAATGCATGGGTTTTTGGAGTCGCTAATTACGAATCTGAAGTCAGATTTTGAAAATTCAAAATGGCGGATCCAATATGGCGGACCGAAAATTTAATATTTGACCGAATTTCGACTCAAAAGCGTATACATGGGTTTTCGGGGTCGCTGATCACGAATCTGAAGTCAGATTTTGAAAATTCAAAATGGCGGATCCAATATGGCGGACCGAAAATTTAATATTTGACCGAATTTTGACTCAAAACTGTATACATGGGTTTTTGGGGTCGGTGATCACGAATCTGAAGTCAGATTTTGAAAAGTCAAAATGGCGGATCCAATATGGCGGACCGAAAATTTAATATTTGACCGAATTTCGACTCAAAACTGTATACATAGGTTTTTGGGGTCGGTGATCACGAATCTGAAGTCAGATTTTGAAAAGTCAAAATGGCGGATCCAATATGGCGCACTATGGGCTAAACGGCACTTTTTGTGTTTAAAACCTAATATCTCCGAAAAAAACGAAGATATTAACTTAATTTTTTTTTAATTGTGTCAACAGCTATTAAAAGTTAAAGTTAATATCTTCGTTTAAAAAAAAATTAAGTTAATATCTTCGTTTTTTTCGGAGATATTAGGTTTTAAACACAAAAAGTGCCGTTTAACCCATAGTGTGCCATATTGGATCCGCCATTTTGACTTTTCAAAATCTGACTTCAGATTCGTGATCAGCGACCCCAAAAACCTATGTATACAGTTTTGAGTCGAAATTCGGTCAAATATTAAATTTTCGGTCCGCCATATTGGATCCGCCATTTTGAATTTTCAAAATCTGACTTCAGATTCGTGATCAGCGACCCCGAAAACCCATGTATACGGTTTTGAGTCGAAATTCGGTCAAATATTAAATTTTCGGTCCGCCATATTGGATCCGCCATTTTGAATTTTCAAAATCTGACTTCAGATTCGTAATTACCGACTCCAAAAACCCATGCATTCAATTTTTAGTCCAAATTCGATCAAATATAAAAATTTTGGTCCGGCATATTGGATCCGCCATTTTGAATTTTCAAAATCTGACTTCAGATTCGTCATAAGCGACCCCAAAAATCTTCAGTTAGTATGTTATAGTAAAAATTAATTTAAGGTCGTCTTTTGTAAGAGTTAAAAAGGCTTATACTAGGCACGGAAATTCTTCATTTTTCTGAAAACTGTAGGGTGGGGGGCAATTCTGACCTCGGATTCGTGATCAACAGGTTAAAGTTCATCGGATAGCATATATGACATTTAAAATAAAGACCAAATTTTTTGTTGGTGTGAGCCTATTCAATTTTTCAGAAAAAAATGCAACTTTGAGGTTATGTTACATAGTGTTTATTTTCATTTCAGCCATTCTGGTTAATTTTCCAGTAATCTACATAGTCTCAGCTTCAATTTAAAAAAAAATTTACGTTAATATCTTCGGTTTCTTCCGAGATATTAGGTTTTAAACACAAAAAGTGCCGTTTAGCCCATAGTGCGCCCCCTCCTCCTTACTCAGAGTTTTCCTCTTCTCCACAGCCCGCCCGTCTCATACCCTAACATGGTCCTTCCCTCCGCACGGTGACGGTGGGTGGAAAGCGGGGGAAAAAAGGGCGGGGGGGGGGGGGGGGATGCAGAGCTCTCAAAAATCGCCAAATAGGCCGGTCGCCTGTAGGCGAGGGATGTGGTGGGACGCTCCCTCCCATGCATCCCACCAGACAGGCCGCAGGCGCGGCCTGAGCGGCCGGTTTATTTGGCGATTTTGGGGAGCTCTGGGGGAATTCTGTGCGTTGAGCGAACGACACCTGTCACTCGGTCAGGAGAGGTCCGGGTCCGATCCAAGCGCAGCAGACGACAGGCACCGTTCGTAGCCCACCGACTCAAGGTTTGCGTGTGAGACGGACGCGTTGCTCCATCTCTCTTCCTCCCATGTCCACTTCTCACCATACAAACACAGCGCGCGTCTGATTTTACTCTTATGGGCCCCCACAACGCATCTCCTCTTCTCTACGAGACGCTCGGCGGCGCCAGTACTGCAGCGAGTTCAAGTGTGGCCATCACTGGGCAGACTATGTTTTTCTGGCCCAGTGATGGCCACCCCCTTTTCCCCCTTTAAATTTTGAAAAAATTTGAAAAGCAGCATAAAATACAGTAACTTACCTTTCCTTTTCCAATTAAGAAGCTGCCCGAGACTCGTGCGATTGCTGTGAGTCGAATGACAGCGTGTATCCTGAACGGCTGCTTTTAACACTCTGACTAAGAAAACGACCGCTCAGGCTGCCGACTGTGCAGCGTCCGACGCGATGCGCTCGTGCGCTCAGCCGGGCAATGGTCGAACCAAAACCCGATTGGAATCTTACTGCCAACATGTGAAAGAATATGGATCGCAAAGGCGCGCATCTTGAATTTCGCTTGGTTGGCTGGAAATCCACCCCAAAGACAAAAGTGGCCATCACTGGTACAGTGGCCATCACTGGGCAGCTTACCCTACAATGATTATTCCGGAGCCATTAATTTCGAATATTATCAAAATTTCCATATCCAACATGGCGACCAAAATTTCTCGATTTTAACGGATTGTAATAGAAATTAGTACCACTAATTTTGTATATTATTAAAACTAAATGCAAGATGGCGGACCCAACATGGCGTCCAAAATGTCTCGATTTCGACGGATTTTAATGAAAATTGGTACAATGATTATTCTGAAGCTACAAATTTCGAATATTATCAAAATTTGTAAATCCAAGATGGCGGGTCCAATATGGTGAAAATTGCTAGAATGATTATTTTAAGGCTAATAATTTTGAATATTATTAAGATTTGGAAATTCAAGATAGCGGATCCATAAAGGGGTTTTCGGGTTGAAACAATTTCTAGGATATAACAAACTAGAACATTTGAGAAGTGTTTAATTAGTAAGTGAAACCGGGTAACCCAGCTAGTATATACAATATATAAAATAATATTATATTCATGGGTTTCAAATTTAAAATAAGAATACTTTAATTATATCAAGAGTTATTTAAATTTACTATAATCAATATTATGAATCCTCAAATACAATTTATAAGCATTGTTATTACTATTCCAATTATAGTTATTATTATATTAGAAGGAATGGATTAGTAATGTGCAGGTAAAATTCTGATAACTTAGTTAAGTTTATAAAGAAATTGTAAATTAATAGGTAGATGAAAAATATGTAGTGTTCTTTGGTGCTGAATATGTTATTTTATGAGCAGTACTGTTTTAGTGGTATTTTTGAGCTTCCATCTTACATTTGTCAACTAATATTTGTCCCTTATTTGGTGGTGAATCAGTACTTTTCGTTTCAAATAGCAACATCGATATTATTTTGGTTGTACTTTGGTGGAAATTGAATGTTTGGTGTTATTTTCTTTTTGTAGTAACGATTTTTACACGGGAATCCAGGGATATTTTTTTCTTTTCCGTGAGCCCTATCGAACCCTCCTTAATTTTTTTACTATTCTACAATCAAATGCAATCATTTTAATAAGAATAACTTAATTAATTAATTAAAGAAAATTTTTATAAAAAAATAAAAGCCGACTTCAAAACCTTGCCTATATATACGTACTTAAACTAAAAAATTAATTTTAATATCTTTTATTACTTTCAGGAAAAGAGCATTAAAGGACAATATTCAAAATTATTAGATATTGTAAATATTTAAATAATTTACAATATCTAATCAGTTATTTTTTCTTTAAAATAATAAAAAATATTATTTTTAACTTTTCAGTTTAAGTTTGTTTGTTTTGAAGTCGGTGTTGTTTTTGTTTTTTTTTTTTTTTTAATTTACTTTATTTTTTTAATTGGAACTACACCTATGTGCCAACTTTTACTAAAATCGTTTAACGGGAAGTGGGCGAAATAAAATAAACGAGATTCATCCCCTAATTTCCCACCCTTAGAGGAGGGATATTTTCTTCAAATTTAAATGGGAATACCGCCGAGAAAAAAAAGAATCATTACCTCCGAGTATTAATATTTGAAAAAGTTTCGGGGATTATGTCTTTGAGGATTTGAGAGAAAAACTGATGATGAGTTATTTTTTGAACTCTCAGTATATAAATGGGCTCCCCAAATTTCAGTTTTCGTTAATCTGATTGGAATATTGATTAATTTATATAATTTTAATAATAAATGTCCCTTCCCTCAGTGAAAAGCACTGCGTTAGGATATAGTAAACAAGCAGTTTATATTTAACTCCGTCCTCGTAGTGTCTTGTTTGTCAAATTAAAAAATTCATCACTTTTTATAATTTGAAATTTGAGCACCTCATCGTGAAGAACACCGAAGTGAAGCCTCGGCGGGAGGTCGCCACGCCGCTTGAAAAGTGGCGCGTGGAAAAAATCCCAAAATATCTTTTAATTAATTTAATTGAAATTCACTTAGAAAGCCCTCGACGAAGGAGTGGCTGCTCTTGGCTCTTGGTGGGGGTCCGCCCCATTAAATCGGTAGCTGTAGCCCCCTGTTTCTGCGTTAATACAGAGCCCGTGAGGCTGGCGCACACACTGGACTTGTGGCGCACACAAGCAGGAGAAAAATATGCAAATATCCCAATCAAATTCGCATTTCGAGTAACTTGTTATCCAATCTAGAGACGAGCAATTCCGGGACGTCCTCGCAGGGTGTTGTGGCGGCATTAGGGGTGACAGAGGGACAAGTTCGCCCCCTCGGGCTCTGCTCGGGCTCCGCTTCTCTCTGGCCCAGATGCAGCCATGTTAACAAATCGAAACTTCCGACACAGATTCGAGCTTGGAGCGGTGGCATAAATTATTTTTTATCGCTCAGTATGTTGCGTTTTAATCAAGACGGAATTAAGGTTTAAATCTGCATGTCGAAAGCGATTAAAGGATGCTCCCGCTTCCAGGAGCAGGCGCTTGCAAACAGCACAGCTCTCACGCGCTGATATTTGGTCGGGAAGCGGCTTAATCAAAAAGTTTCTCCTTCTGTAGTTTACAGTGTGATTAATGGGCTTTTAAACGTTTTCAATTAACTTAATTACGAATTACACTATCAACAGCGGGGAAAATGCGGGCCTAGTTTAAATTTAAAGTAGATATTCTGGTACAATGTGTATTCTATTGATATTTGCACTATCATAGATATTAATTGTCTTTCATTTATTTTATTGTATATTGTACTATTTTTCTGCACCCATAATCTATAGTTATTATTATTATATATATTATTCAACGTATACAATTCCAATAAATTACGAACGAAATTGCATAGCGAATTTTAAGTTATGTATATTGTGTAATATTCAAGTGAATATATTGTTACAATTTTGCCCGCCGAGCGGCTGGCCGACAAAATTACACCATCTGCCTTCGCTATACTTTGGCGAATTTGCCAACGAACGGACAGACGGGACGGACTTAGGGACATTTTTTTAGGAATATTACTCGTCCACCGAAGCCCAAAAAAGATCGATGAGTGTTTCGATCCGAGAAGCCAAGCTGATCTCATCAGTATGGCGCTTGGTTTCTCTGCCATAGACACTCACAAAGGAGGGATCGAAAGCTAATCCCTATATCTGCCCGATCGCAACTTCAAGTGTGAAGTATAAGCGAAGGCAAATTCTGTAACAATATTTTTCTGCATTTTTATTGATATAGGAATGTGCGAAAACTAATTAGTCACTATTTTTTAACAAATGGAGAGATCGGTAAAAGGTAAATATTTTTTAATAAAGGAAAGTCGTCATTTTCATTTCATGTCTATTTTATTATAAAAAAATTAAACCTATTTAATACAAACCATTAATTAACAAATATAGTGAAAACGTGAATTATTAATAATATATATTTTTGAAATGTGAACCATCTACATAAAAGGTATCTACCTTTTCTTCGAATCTTCTGTCCCCGGAGAAAAGTACAAAGGGATGTTGGATACCAAATCCTTTCCCATGCGAAAAAGAGGAGGCGCGTTAAATCTTTTTTTTTTTTATTCAAGACGGAGCAGCACCTCATCGTACACAAGAAGTATCATCAATAAGTTTTATGGCGATCGAGTTATTGGCCTAGGGTACCCACGCTTTGCTAGGGGAAAAGGAATAGAGTAGCCACATTACTCGTCAGATCTCACTTAATGTGATTTCTTTTTATGGGGCTACATTAAAGATCTCTGCTATGAAAATAACCAAAAAACACTTGAGGATTTTATTAAAGACATTGGGAAGATCGTCAATGGCATTTCAAATAAAACGTTAGAACATGTTTTTAAAAGTTTTAGAAAGCATATGGATATTTGTGGAAAATTAGATGGTTAAAATATCGAAAATATATATCATTAGTAACTAACGTTCTTCACTACTTTTTTAAATTAATTGTTTTGTATTAAATAGATTTAAGTTTTTTATAATAAAATGGACATAAAATAAAAATAATGACTTTCCTTTATTAAAAAGTATTTACATTTTACCGATCTCTCCATTTGTTAAAAAATTGTGATCCATTAGTTTTCGCACATTCCTATTGGACACCCTGTAGTACACAAAGAGCAAGTTTCCGGCCAAAACAAAAGTGCTCTTTTTTATTTCAAAAGTATTAAATTCCAAAACATTAGTATCTAAATTTAACACAAAATTTCGGAGTATCACAATTCAAATTAAAAGTGCATTTGTATTCAAAAACCAAAAGAAAATATGCTCTAGTTTTTAAATTCAAGGTATGATTTCATTTGCTTGCAGTATTGTATATTGTGCATTATGATCTTTTAAATACAATAAACGAACTGCATTGTCGCTTCGACTTATTTGTAAATTTACGTTGTTTCCTTGCGATTAATTGTTACGTTTTCAATATTGATCTTAGCTCTTGATAAACATTTTAGTCTGAATTTGAAGTCGCTTGCGTATTGTATATCATTTCCTGTACAAAAAATCGACTTAGAAAATATATATTTAGAAACGATTTGAGTTTTGTGATTATCTTATTTATCTTGCGCTGGTTAAAAAATGAGTTCACGAAAATTTTTGGAAAAAAAAGCTTCGTTTAAAATGAATACCAACAGCTATTGCCTGTGGATTATAACTGTAAATTAGCAATATGAAATTTTGTCGAAATTTATTAAATTCGAACAAATTATTTTTAATATTTTTAATTATTTTAATTTGAAAATTAGAGCAATTTTAGTTGGGATTTTGTACTTTTTTTGGAATAAGAATGCACTTTTTAATTGAATTGTGATACTTTGCATTTGGAATAATTAAATGACGATACTAATGTTTTGGAATTTAGTACTTTTGAAATAAAAAAGAGTATTTTGAAAAAGAATTTTGTACGTTTGGAATGTAAAAACATATTTTTGCGTGGGAAAAGGTGAAATGTTGCTTGAAAATTGTATAAATCAAGAATACAGCTGAGCATATACACTTCGATCCTTCGTTAATCCTTGATCAGATTTAATATACAAATTGTATTAACAAAACAATTGCTTCTTTTACTTCGATACAGGAATAATATTCTTCACTTCATTCCTTAAATGTTAGGAATATGAGTCGGAAAGAATAAATTACTTAAACATAATTTCAATACAAAGACTCCGTCTTCGAAATGATATTATAATTAGTATAGGGTTAATTTTAAATACATCCACAAAGCTTTGTAACAATCGCAAATTAATCTTAATTATAATTTAAAAAAAAAAAAAAGTATTTTCAGTGACCCTAATTCTAAACCCCAAGTACCTATTTTCATAAATATATATATTATTTGTACAATATTTTCTGTCAGTAGCTATATTTTATCCTCCATCTCAAATTTTTTTTATTCCAATGATAAATTAACAGTCAGCGATCCTGTAAAACTCTATATACCAATTTTAACAGTATTCTCTTGAAAACCTTAAATTGCCATATTGGACTCAAATTCTGATAGTACATACGGAATCAGAGACCCCTTGCATGATATGTAATAAATTTCACTGAGATCGAATAAGGTGCTTTATAATTATGGCGGAACAGACAGCTTACAGTTTTACACTGCAATCGTTATCTTTCATAAAACATTGATTTTATTTCTCTTTGAAATTCTGAAGGCATTGTAATACTTTTTGTTAAGAAATGGTCAGAAGATGCCATTAGTCTTATAAAGAATCTTTAAAAATATGAATTGTGTTTGTGGGATTCTCCAGCTTAAATTCACAAAAAACAACAATCCAAGTTCTCGGACTAAGTTTTGAATGAAAACAATAACTGCTTAGGAAATCAGCGTAACGTAGACTTTTTGTGAAAAAACAATTATTTAAACTAACAGCGATTAATTTTTGAATGCTTACCTACTTAAATTTAGAAAGATTATTACCAGATGTTAATTACTAACTCTAGACTAGATAACTTTGTGTGTGAGAGTGACGTTCGTGACGAAAGTGTGAACATTTGGGAAGAGTTTTAGGATAGTAAACGTGGATGGATTTATACGGGGTTTTCTGATTTAGAATGAGTAACTGAAATACATTTTTTTTACGTTTTTGGGGGTTTTGGGTGGAGGTGGTAACTACCCACCTTGATATTGTCCACCTTGGGCCATGTGCGATCTCAAAGTAAAGCTCTTGCTATTAAATAGTATATATTTTTTCTTCCGTAAAAAAATTTATAACAGAACTTGTGCATCTGAATATCGTTACAATTCGTGATTTTCGAATTTGTGTACAGACTATCTTAGAATTTAATGTATTAACAATATTTTAAAATTATGTATATTATCTTGTTTGATTTTAAATGTTTGAACTGTTATCAATGAATCGTGTAAATTGGCAGCTTCTCAAGTACATTAATAAAAGCTTGGGCATCCATAACTATAATCACAATTGTCTGCAACTCATGCCTAAACTTTAATTAATGCACTTGAAAAGCTGTAAATTTATACAATTCATTTTTTATTTAATCTGAATTCTAGCATTTTTTATTTTAGAATGACATTTTTCTTGTGTATACCACTGAGAAAGAAAAAATTATGTTTTATTTTTTAGTGCATTTTGTTTATAAAGGTTTTTTATTTTAAAAGTTCTTTTTTAATATGTATATTTTATTTTTTTATTTTAAGGTACTGAACCCTAAAAATAGAGAAAGAAAAAATTGTTCTTTCTGCACCCTATTGAACTACCCTGATATAGAAAATAATATGTACTAATTTCTTAAAAGTATGTATTTGCAATGTCTTATTTCAATTACTTTTAAATTTCATTGTAAAATTTGCTTGAGCCTTTAGTTAAAGCATTTAAAATTTAAGAGCTGACGATGAGAGCTCCCGTAGGAAAGGAATTCTTGTCAAGTCGACAACGACACCAGCGCGGAAAATTTCACCGGGAAAGAAGAGATCAATCATTGCCGTCATCCCAAAAACAAGATGCGCCAGTTGACGGGTGGCGGAAAACAGGAAATTCTCTTGATAGACACGAACAAGATTTTTGAAAACACCTCTCCCGAAAACTGAAAACTTTCACACATCCAAAACCGTCGCCTCCTCAGCGGGCCGGAATGAGATTTCCGTTTTTTTTTTTTTTTTTTTTTCGAAAGAGGGGTCTAAAAAGTGTCTGCGCTGAAGCTACCACTGCGCCGCGCCGCCTGGCGGCTGAGGAGGCCGTTTTTAGTAGGATAATCGCGTATTATGCGTTATGGCTGGTGCTACTTCGCAGGATCATTAATAATTCACTTAAGTCCTATGTACACTTCGACTGCGCCCCAATAAAGAGCGGCTTCTTTTCCCATTTTCATTTTATTTTATCGCCTCGGTTCGAGCTCCTCGCCTGGGCTTTTGTGGCCCCGGTAATGGTGGCTGCACATATTCAAATCGAGTGAAAAGGCCCCAACGGGCAACTATCATTTTTCATACCGAGTTTTAGCTGAATACGGCCCGCTGCCACCTATTGATAATGTGGACGGACTCATTGAATTTCATTGAACTACTTCTCCTCGCCCGGGCGAGGCTAAGCTTTTATAGAATGCGAACGCGCCGGCGGATAAGATAAAAATTCTCTTTTTGCTATTGTCGAGGTCAAGTCATTCTTCGTGGAATTAGTTTTGCTGCTCAAACGGACGAGATTAATTGGGAAATGATATTGTCTCGCTATTGAGGTATGCAATCCTCTGCGGTTTTCCTTTGTGACGACCGCTGAAAGGCCGATTCGCTCCTACGTGAGTAATGCTCCTTTGTGCGGCGGCCATTGTTCCCGGATAAAAGTTCAATTGAAGTGTGCCCAAATGCTAATGGTCAAACTTTGCAGCTTTAATTTCTTCGCAAATAGAAGGGCAAAGTGACCAACTGTCCGTCTCAATCCGGCAATAAATTCTCATTTTGTGGCTGAGCTCTTGCACTGATTTAAATGAGCAATGCTCACCTTTTATGCGAACGCAGGAAGGATTGATCGTTTCATTTGCATGGCTTGCTCAAACAAAGCGATTCCAATTTTAGGACTGGCAACTCTGCTCTGTCGCTTACATTTTCTTTAGCTACTTATTCAGGTGAAGAATTCTTGTGTTTCTCACAGTCTTTTGTTGTATGTAGCCAATAAGAAGGCACCTTTTTTTTTTTTTTTATTGAGCAACCGAATATGCAGTTACAACTAATCTTTGGAACTTGGAAAAGAGTAGCTGAAATGAGTTTTCAATTACATACCTGCTTCCTGCAAAACTGGTTTAAAGAAAAAGAACTTCTACATGCACAACGTAACGTAAATCAGTATTTTTTTAAAACCTGTCTTTTTTTTTAAACAACATTTGACTTATTTTCGATTTGGTCTACTTTTGTCTGAATACAAAAACTTTGAAGTATTTGGATCTGTCAAATAAATAATTTCGACAACGACCGAAAGTGGGTAACCATTTTATTTCTTTACTTTTACAGAATTTGTCGTGCTGATTGTTACATATTTGCAACTAAAGATTGGTAACACAAAATTCTAAAAATCGTTTTACAATCATTTCAAATGTCAATATTCGCGAAAGGGACAAACAAATTGCATCACATTATATATACATAACAAGGTTTATTAATGAGTTTTTCTCTGTTTATTGAATAAACACTAACGAGATACTTGATCTTGAATCGCTTTCAGGACCCCAATATTATTCAATGATAATTGGAGAAGGAATCCAGAAGCCCATAAAGTGATTTAGCAGGCCATTTGTCAATGTGGCATTTCTTCATAAATAGAAACATTTACACTAAAGAAAATGGTTTCAGTGGTACAACTTTATTTTGGTCTTATGAAATGGTTCCTTATGCCAATGAAACAATAACGTGGTATGAAACAAATAAGGTACAATTCGGATCTTAAGCTATAAACCCACGCATGAACTAATGTTCCTAGGTTCGTCATGTCGAACAGTATTGGTCTATTATGAAGGGGAAATTACAAAAATATGGTAAGGATGCGGAAAATATGGAAAAATTCTAAATATATTGGAGAAAAGTAACAAAAGAAGTACCAGATTCATTTGTGCAGAATCTGATGAAAGATCTTGCAATCAAAGTGCGGAAATTTGGTTTGGCAACCAACACATCGTAATTAATTTTTGAATATAAAATTACCGCAATTACGAATTTAAAAAAATTGATATTAATTAAAATAAGAAGCAGTTTCACTCAAAAAATAAGAAGAACTATTTTGAAGTTTATAAGTTCCCAGTCCTTACCATGGCTAAAATTTAGCTATAAACTGCTTTTAGGCAAAGTACTGCTTTTAATATTGAGTCTTGCGATTTTACCGGATGATCTAATAAGATTCATAGCATTCTTGTTTTATGAGTTTACAAGTATTTCAGAATATCTTTGAATACGAGTGATAAGCGCACAGACACTTTCAAACTCCTATGACTTCTCAAATTAATTAGAAACAATTCTAATTGTCAAAAAGTCATATGATTACTCAAATGACAAATAATATGAGAGATATGGGTAAATTTACACCATACAAGTTGAGTAGTGCTATTTTATATGATTTATCAAATAGTGTAAAGCGTGCTAAGCGAGGCCACGACGCTTTAGTTTAGTGAGAGGGTCTCATATAGCCAGAGCTCCTGAATAAGTTGATCTACTAGTAAGAATCGGAAAAATATTTCTCAGTAAATTAACTTTATAAGTGTGTATTACACAATTTTATTGTTTATTAAAGAACCCCTATGATTTATTAGCTGAAAATAAAATGCCGAAAAATAAACGGTGTCCAGTCCATACATTTTACATTGGAAAACTTCATAAAAATGTTTAAAGTGCGAATCTCCAATATATAAAGAACATACACAAAAATCTGTTGTGAATGTTCTTTATAATTGTCAATCTAAGTTATTATTAGGTTTTTATGTAATAATTATTGGACTGTTCATATTTTTTTTTTCAAATTTTATATTGTATCACATTGAGTGTCACATGTAATAATGTGCTTATTCATTCACAATTACATCAGCTATAAATGAAAATAAATATATTTTTTGAAATATTCATCTATTGATTTTTTTCTCTTAAAATACCTACGATTTATTCCATTATACAAAACGAAAAAGTGAAATTAAAAAAAAAAAAAAAGATTTTTTCGAAGATTTTCTGAATTCTCAGAATTTATTGCTTCAGTATCTTAGAAAATTATGATTTTGATTTTGACTTCTTTATTAGCATCATCGTTTTCATTAGAAGTAAAATATACACAATTTTAAATACAGGATATCCCATACACAAACGCGTCTATATCTCAAATTCATTATAGTGCTTCCCTTGAGGGTTAATGCAATACTCAGCAATGAAGAAATCAGTTTGTTTGGTATCATTTCTTAGGATTGGATTAATTTTATTCAGGTCTTCGCGCCGAATTCAAACATCGATTTCATATTGAAAGTAATAGCAGAGCATTTTTAAGTAAAATTATTTAGATCACAATTTTTGAAGGCAGTTCTATTTGCTTTTATTTTTTTAAGTTTAAGAGATTTCAATGAGATTTAGCAATAATAGTCCACCGTTTTGGATCCTCCACCTTGAATTATGAGAATAGGGTATCGGAATTGAAATCAGTAATCCTATAAACCCCCGCATTGTGATTTTGTATACGAGTCGCAGAACATTTATCATTTTCATTTAACTTTACCCTCTTCTGAAGCGAATCTGCATCTCCAAGTTTTTATTATATGTATACCTATCATTGTACCCTTCGGCAAACTTACTCTCTATTCAATAAAAGCACGATCATCGAAATCCTTAGTTAGTTATGCGCGAACAGATAAACAAAAAAATACATATATAGAAGAATTGGTAGAATATAGGTAGAATTGATAACCTATTATTTTTTGAAAGTCTGTTAGGAAGAGATTATGGCGACAAATATATTCTTCCATTTCAATATCACAACTAATTAAATAGCCTTTGTAGACAGAGTGTATTAAAAACACGTTTTACAGTCGAAATTAATTAATTTAAGGTGATTGGCTCCATGGAGTCTTAAAAATCGAAGAAAGAAAAATGAAGATATAATGAAATGTTACTGAATTGCGTTTTGGTGACTTATCAATCAACTCTTTGTCCCTCTCTTCTCCCGAATTTCATATTCCCAAAGTTCAAAAATTGGTAGTAGTCATTTTGATCAGATTAAAAATTATCCATAAAAATATGTCACATTATCGTCAAAACTACCAAGACCAATCAAATTGACTCAATTCCCTCCTTGAATCTATACTAATATTATAAAGCTGAAGAGTTTGTTTGTTTGTTTGAACGCGCTAATCTCAGGAACTACTGGTTCGAATTGAAAAATTATTTTTGTTTTAGCTTTAGGCTATATAACATCACGCTGCGACCAATAGGAGCGAAGGATCAGTGGAAAATGTGGAAAAAACGGGGAAAATTATTCATCTTTGAGGGCTTCCGTTGTTGTTCCGTTGTTTCTTAGATCGTGTTTTCCTTTTTAAACTTTTTCAATCTATATATATAAATATATATATATATAAATAAATGTTTGTTTGTTTATTCGCCTTTTATAGACTCCGACACCGCTGAACCGATCTCCTTGAAATTTATACTAAGTAGTCTCTATTCAAAGGGGAGTAACATAGGAATTCGCATAAAACCGATTGTTTTCAGGGAAGCGTAGCAAGGCAGATAAATAGATAGATAGAAGTTAGATAGAAGCTAAATGGATAGGTAGGTAGATAGATAGATAGTAAGATAGATATATACATAGATAGATAGATAAATAGAAGACAGACAGAAGATAGATAGACAGATAGATATATAGATAGAAGATAGATAGATAAACAGACAGAAGATAGATAGGACGTAGATAGATAGATAGATAGATGTAGATAGATAGATGGATAGGTAGATAGATAGAAGATAGATATAGATAGATAGAAGATAGATAGATAGATAGAAGATAGATAGAAAGAGAGAAAGATAGAAGATGGATAGATAAATAGAAGGCAGACAGAAGGTAGATAGACAAATAGATACATAGATAGAAGATAGATAGGAGGTAGATAGATAGATAGATAGATGGATAGGTAGATAGATAGATAGATAGAAGATAGGTATAGATAGATAGATAGATAGATAGAAGATAGATAGAAAGACAGAAAGATAGAAGATAGATAGATAAATAGAAGGCAGACAGAAGGTAGATAGACAAATAGATACATAGATAGAAGATAGATAGATAAACAGACAGAAGATAGATAGGAGGTAGATAGATAGATAGATAGATGTAGATAGATAGATGGATAGGTAGATAGATAGATAGATAGAAGATAGGTATAGATAGATAGAAGATAGATAGATAGATGGAAGATAGATAGAAAGACAGAAAGATAGAAGATAGATAGATAGATGCCGTTTAGTTACGGAAATGATTCTATGACCTCAATAACTGAAAATCTATTTACGTTTGGATTAATGGTCATGAAATATTTTATTTATACATTCTCGCATAAAACCGATTGTTTTCGGAGAGGCGTAGCAACGCCTATGTCATAAGATTTATTTCTAAGTTTATTAAGGTTCAAACTTAGAAAATATTCAAAAATCATTTTTCTATTTATCCCTTTACACCCGAAGGTACACGAAAGTGCGGGTAACACTTACTATCGTGCGACTTGTAAATTACGCAGGCCTAACTATCGTGAGGGCAGCTTTTCAGAAAATGGCAAAATGCAGGATTTTCTTTTATTATTTTTATTATTTTCCGTAGTCACCTAGATAATTTCTCAGTTAATTGGTTTTTGGGAAATTCTTTTTCTCTCGGGTGTAAAGGGTTATAATTGCTAATTAAAATTTGAAGCATATAATATTTCAGTAAAAAAAAACGTAAGCGCCGGTAGTTCTAGTGTTAATATGTATACACAAATGTTTTTCATTTTACCCTTAGAAAATTCGGTCGCAGTGTCCACCATAACAATAAATCAAAATACCCTTAGGATCTATAGAACTTTTTTTTTAATTTATTATCGACCATATCGATTACCCTTTCTCCGAAATAATTGTGAATATGTTTACAGATCGTCTTAACATTGGCTCTTATGTTAAAAAATTGAGCTATAGCTCAGTCTATATTTTTACATAGAAAAATCGCACTCCAGTTAAAAACGAAAACTCAATTTGTCTATGTAAAAATTGAAACTTTTACTCAGTTTTTTAGCATAAGAACCAATGTTAAGTAGCACTGTAAATCAAGCATTGTCTCATATCCTAAAAAACTGGTAAAAGCTGTTCAATTTTTACATACAAAAAAAAAAATCGATCTTAATTTGAATGAAAAAAATCTCAAGTTTTTCTATATAAAAATCAAGAATCAGTTTTTTTAGGATATGTGTTTGTTTCCAATGGTTAAGAAATCTAAACGACTGACTTTATAAGCAATTTTTCTCTTATACCCATGCCGTAATTTTTCTCTTATACCTATGTTTTGGATTTTGGAAGGCAGCATAATAGAACAGATTAAAATGAGTAATAGATTAAACAATCAGACCAATAATGTAAAATTTGACACGATTTGAAATTGATTGATACAGAAATGAAGTAACAATAACCAGGATATTATACCAATTGAGACATATAAGTGGGTTACCAACCGCAATCAGTATGAAATGACAAAGATTTATACCGGAACCCAAAAATTGATTTCACATATAAACTACGTTTATGATAAAACGCCGGTTGTAGTAATCTAGGTTTAAACAGCGTTTAAACACAAATCTAAAAACTAGGCCTAAGAGGCCTAGAGTTGTTTCACCCTTCAGTCCCAAATAATTCTTACAAAGGCAAAAACACATAAGTCTGCTTGATCTTAATTACCTCAAGGACATACACATTAATAAAACGTATCCATCCCCTGATATGTTTAATTCCAACCCTTTTCACGCCAGCTCCTTCTGCGGAGTTGAGTTCAAAGACCACAAATTGAATAGATTATTCACCCCCTTGCTAGTGTGCTTAGAGCACGAATAGTGGAGGGGTGTTGAGAGGGATACACTCCTTTTTGCCAAAACGGATAAAAGGATGGCCCAAGATATCTGCGGCGCAGAAAGGCGGTTTTCACTCGTAAGTTACACATTTACCTGTGTCGCAAACTCCACGATTAGGCCCTCTTCCCGGCTGAATTAAGGCTCGCCATAGACCAGCCACTTGACAAAAATACTTGAGTCTGTAAATCTCCCCAAAATAACTTCCTGGGAAGGACCCTAATGCTGTTGAACACACTCGGTCCTTTGTCAAGAGTGGACCCGGGGATATTTCATTGAAAATAAATTGAGGTCATTCTTTATCCTGCGGTGCGGCACAGCGGTGACCATTTTGACACTATCCAAAAGCATTTTGCAGCGAATGCCCTTTATGCTAAGAACTGACCGCAGCCACCTACACACCCACCCACCGCTTTGTATTCTGCTCTTTTTGCACTTCTTGCGCATTTACACGTTCTCACATTATCTTATCTCTTACGGCAAAATAAATTATACCCTTATGAGAAGGGAAGATGCGAATGACCCTACGTACTCACGTATTTGCAGACTACTCTGTACTATCCCTGTTTTGGTAGATGGGACACATAAATATTTTAGGTTTTTCAGTATATCAATTTATTAATGTTTGTTTAAGGTTACCAAAATAGATGAGTTTTTGAATTTTTTTAAAATTAAAACTATAAAAGCTCCAAAATTAAAATGTGGATAATTTGTTTGTTATAACGACTTTGTGTTATATAAGAAATGGTAACTGTTCAATGTCAAAAGTTCAAATAGTCTATATATGTACCTTCTAAAGCATAAAGCTTCTGAACTACAGCGTTTTTAGGGAATTTTATTTCAAATTTATACAAAATGCTTTACAATAGTTTATACAATCAAATTCCTTTAAAAAAAAATCGGTGTTTTGTTAGGAAAGAAGAGAATACTAGAATATATTATTATTATTGTTGGTGTAGGGCGGAAAGGCTTCTTCAGCCTCGCGATCACTGGAACCAAGTTAGGTATATTGTGAATCTAAGTGTTAACTTCCCATTCTAAAATACTAGAACACTAAGGCAATTTTAAGTACAAATCTAGAATAAAAGAGCAAGAATGCAAAAAAAAATATTTATAAGCCACTCTGTGTATATGTTCGATAAAACTCGGTTACAAATTTCTCTTTAAGGCTAAAAAAGGTTATCTACCATTACTTTATTTGGAGTCAAATAAAATATTAAGAAAGTATAACAATTTTTTCACGCTATCACAACTTTTGTCTTGTCCAAATCTACATTTCTACTAAAAAGTTAAGAGAATGTTAAACATTTAAAAAATTTATTTTATCTGTTATAGCTTCCTCATTAAATCTAATAAGTTCAATTAGTTTGTCTACAAATAATATAACAATTAGGATTTTAGGGTAATTTCGAATTTATTAAAATTTAGAGATTTAAGATGATAAACCCAATAATAATTTTAGATATACTGAAGTTTTCAAAAATATTTAAAACCTAATCTTCACTAATAATAAAAATATTCGCACCGCAAAATTTATATACTGAAATTATATTTTATTTTTTTCAGAATATTTGGAGGATTTTCTGTCCATAGATCAACATCTTAAAAAACATTTTCAAGATATATATGTAAGGAAAAGCCAAAGGAACTACATCCCCTATAAAGGAGGCCACTTCAACTAGTTCTGATTATATAAAACAAAAAAGGGATAAATAGTAAATGAGTCGCTGAAAATGAAGCATCTCACAAACAAAATTGATGTCTACTACTATCGTTTCGTCCAGCATTCAAAATACCATAAATTTCCATACTCAATCTCAATGAATTGAAAAACTTTCGTTAAAAATAAGTGAGAAGTTAAGTTTGAAGACCTGTTTAAAATGAAATCAGATAATGAAAATTTTCCGTCAGATAGGTTTATTGTTTTTGAGTATTTATAAAAATATATATTATATAAAATAACGTTTATAGGAGCTTGCAACGTTGTTAAAATGAATATTCAAACTTTAGGCTATTACGTTAAATTATTATTACCTTTTTTATAAACACATTATTTCATTCAATAGAATATTATAATTATAGGTAAATAATAATTTATTGTTATAACTTCATTTGTATTTAATTTTGAGCAATTTTGGTCCCCCTTTAACTTTGAAAAAAGGTTTAAAAATCGTCAAGACCCACTAAAAATTTCTAGAGGTGATAATAATTTGGGCACATGTGTATTGTAAAGTACTTGTATAATATTTTTTTTTCTTTAATGAGAAAAATATGAACAATGAAGGAAATATTTCCCTTCTCTTAGAACGCTTTTTTTACATTACTTGCGATGAGTAAGATATCTCCAGCGCCCCTTATTTAAAATGAAAATCAAAGAAGTTTGCGTTAGTTATATTGCATTGCGAAGAGTTTTGTAAAATTTAGGCTTTTAAACAAATGGCCATGATATTTAAAAAAAAAGTGAATTTTCCATAGGGTCCGCTCTACCATATAGGCGAGCTAGATGGCTGCCTAGAGTATTTCAAGCGTACATATTGTAACAATCATTGACTTGTTTACATGCATCGGAAAAAAGTTATTAGCAGAAATATAAAGTGGTCGGAATTAGGAAAGGCGGTCGGAAATAGGCCAGTTTACGTTAACTTAAAAGGTTCACCTCAAGAAAAATTCTTGAAAAATCGACTTTTTTGGGCCTCCTGACTGTATGTATATAACCCCTTAAGCGCGTGCTGTAATTTTTAAACAATAGATTTTCGAATGTTCATCAATTGCTTCTCTGCTTCATCTGGAGAGAACAATTACTTTTTAAATGAAAAATTATAAAGAAATAATCTACGCAAATTAATAAGAGCTATATTTGACAATTCTTTCTTGTATATGGATGTAATATTTTAATACTGAAACAAAAAAAAAAGTTGTGGAAATTATTATTATTATTGTATCGAAAATTTTAGAATAATTTTAGTTTATTGTATAACAAGTATGAATTTTACAACAAACATAATTGATATACCTACATGCATTTTAAGACTTTGTTGAAATAAGTTGCTCAAGTAATTGTGTACACTGTGACATTGATTTAATACTATCGTATTTAATAATTCTCAATTTGAAAACGATTATTTTTCAGTAATTATGAAAATGCGATAAATTTTAAACTAAAGCTTAGATTTAAAATCGTGAAAAATCTGTTTTACATTGAACCGTTTCTTATTAATAACCATTATTTCAAAAATGATACTTTTAAACGTAATGCCAAATTCTAATAATCAAATTATTTATCATTACTTCTTAGCTTAGATAATTTAATTATTATTTGTTTAATTATTATTGTGTTTACCTTACTTTTCGGTTTAGTTTATAAAAACAGAATTTTATAAGTCTTTCTTTTAGCTAAACAATTTTTATTATTCTGGAGATAATTTTAAAATAACGTTAACCGGAAAAAAATTACGTCCAAAATCTTGAACAGTAATAACCTATTTATTAATATCAGATGAACAATTCTATTTTTTATCACTCTATTTTTATCACTTATTCTAGTTCCAACGATAGCGACACTCATATAGATTAATATTCCATTATTATTATTATTTTTTTTTTTTTTCAGATACGTGACACAGCTGAAACCATCAACGCCACCCAGATCCATTTTTTTGAGAGTATCATCTTCGGCGACATTTTTTTTATAATTATAATTTTTTTTTATGATAAATTTTTTTTGTATAAGTATTGAGTGGTTTAATAAACGTACATAGTTTAATTACCATTTTTTTTATTAATTTCACCTTTAAAAAAATCCTTAAAAACCCTTAAATTTACGGGCTCTAGATCACCGGGTCCCCTTGGTTATTGGTTATATTGGTTATATCTATCCACTGTTTAAGTTTATAGAACTTAAACCAAACCTTGAAAACCGATGCTAACAAAAAATTGTAAAAATTACACTTCACGAAATATAAAACATATTGATTTAGGACACGCCAAATTTTGGAGGCGATTTTTTTTTGATTTTGCCTAGGATGGTGATTTCACTAGAGCGGTCGCTACTGTTTCAATGTAAATAGTTCTGGGTTTTTCTTTAGAATAAAGCAAAAAATCTTACTCACATGAAAATTTGAAATCGATGGATGAAATAGTTTTTTGAAGAACGCAGTAACAGAATTTTTAAAAAATTCAGTTTTGAGAAAATCGCATTTAAAGTTTCGTTAGCATTTGCTAATGATTTTAACACGTTCAACCCGGCGTGTACCACCGGTGGCTCACAGGCGAATGGTTCATCTGGCGGCGTGTACCACCGGTGGATCACATCACATCATATGTCTTTTTTATTGACAAATTGAAGAGCTTATTTTTACAGGTAGGATATAATATACTTAATGTGTTTACATATTTATTTGTTTTTATGTTTTTTTTTTATTAAACATGTTGTGCAAGGCGCCGCCAGATAAAGCAAAATACGATTTAATTTTTCGACCTATCCAACTAGACGTAAGTAAATCCTTAATTAAGGTTTCCATGCATTTCACCTGATTTTCTTCCGTTACTATAGCTCTGGGACATCTAAGGTTACATATCTCAAAAATAGTGCAGTTTTAGAGGTACTTTTGCAAGAAGTCGAAGATAAGATTTATAGGGCTGAGGCATATGCAAAAGACGCAGACTAGTGTGGCAATTTTTCAGGGCGAAGTTGAGTCATTTCTCCCCATATAACTAGCAACATATTTGCGAACGGTGACCCGTCCTCCGCGTTGTCGTTAGTGTCGAAGTTTCGTGCAGGCTTCGCAGCTATCCATCGATTTGACGGCAGATGTTGCCGCTCCCCGTGCCCCCGAGAAGGTAAAGTTTTTCCACGTAGGAGCCCCATCCGCGCAGCCCGAGGGTGAACGTGTCGCCAATGTTTTATTCACGCGATACTCATCATCCGGCCATGGATTCATATTTGTCGAACTTTTCTTCTCCAGATGGATCTGCCTCGGCTAGAATTCTCCGCGCAGGGGCGGCGGTGACGGGAGGGGGCTCTCGTGCAGTACATTTGCCGCACAACAACTGCCAAAAGTTATCTCAGATTATTTTTATGATATTTCTTCCTGAACTCTACTCGCTCGCCGGTGTGCCACTGTCGGCAGGAGGTTTTAGGAAGTGCCCCCATCGCGCGCCCTTAACAATCGAGCCCTTGGCTCGGGAAGACATTTGGCCCTCCTCAATGGCAGAATTATACACAAAAGTTAGGTGAATAAAACATGCGAAACATTTGGTAGCGATTTATATAATGTCTGCGTACATGCCTAAGTGATTTACATGATTTATGTCGCAGATTTGATTTTGCCACCACACCACTCTCGAATCCGAATCGCGCGAAATTGTAATGCCCCTCGATGGATAAGCTGTTTCGGATCACAGGGTAGACGGGGTTGGAAGATTTGCATCTTTAGCAATCCAGCTATGGCGGATATCACCCCAAGGTGCCTATTTTCATGTGCCTGAGCTCAAAACTGTGTAGCAGCTCTCAGCTCGGGAGGGTGGAATCCTTTTCAGATTCTCCCAATTCCGAAATTTCCGACATTTTCCTTCACCCTATTAGAAAGTTTTGATTGACAGCTACAGCTCGAGTGGGTTTCGCCATATTTTGGTATCCCTTCTGCTTTCCTCCTAAAACATGGCATTCTGTTTTCCTCTTAATCCCTGTAGAGAACTTTTAACTGAACCAATATTGATTGGCTTTGATATAACGTTTTGGGAGGGAGTGAAATATATAAAGATATACCAAGGCTACTTTAAAATGTTGTGGCAAAAAGTTGTGTTGATTTTAATTTTTAATTCTTGGTATTCATTAAAGACAACCTGATGCATAACCGATCAATTCCAGTCCATTTTAGGTGTCCTCCGGAAAACTCGGAACAGTGCATAGGACGTTCTAAAATATACGTAGGTTACTTTGCACTAGCACTCTTTTATCTGTCAAACTTGAAGTGTTCTCCAAAGTACACTAAAAATGGATTTATATCTGATATTGTGTTCGGTATTGCAACAATAATTACCACCTTTTGACCGTTCACAAGGAAATTATTAGCAATGTTGTGGTAAGAAAGAAAATTTACAGATTTCGTAACGCTCTAAAAATATATTTAAATATTTATACATTTAAATTCGAACAGCCTAGAAGCACAGAAAAAAGTATCAAAGTGCAGTCCGAAGAAGTTAGTGTGCATTAGTGGACATGCGGATTTGAAAACGGCCTAAACGGATTTTTCTGCCAAATATCATATTCAACTGTATACATTAAAGGTTCTTATTATTTCAACATAGAATATGGATATGGAGTTTACGTGTGGAACTCAATATTCGATAAATGACCCTCTAGACTCTGTTGACAAATATTCTCTCTTTTGACGAAATTTTCACATTTTGACATAATTACAGCTGAATTACGCCAATAACACGTCGAATTTCCGTAAATTATTTGCATACACTTTCTCTTTTAAAAATCCCCATAAAAGAAAGTCTAACGGTCATCAGCCAATCAAATTCATTGCAGGTCGTGATGATGACTGAAAAATGTGAGCATTTTCGTACAGTCTCTGCAAAATTGTCACCATTTTGGTAGTAAATTTCTATGTGTTGCTCGATTGTGAAATGGTCCATGATTTAACCTCAAAGTTTGTTGGTGACAATTATGCAATGTCAGCGTTCCATATTTGATAGAACCAAAAAGATGCCAAATTCAAAATTAAAGCCAGTACATTTATACTATATATATATATTAAAGCCAGAGATATTTATACTATATATCACAATTCCATTTATGTAAAGATCAGTTGTAGGGTAGATGAATTAATCGAAAATAATCGAGTACATATAGCTCGGTTTTTTAATATACATATAAAATATCAATAAATATATCCAAATCGATCCAAGTGTCAATCAACGCATCCAATAAATTAAATCAAGTATGCACACAGCCAATAAAAGGACCGAAAGCTATTCTCATCGAATAGTAGAATTTGACTGACTCATTACCTTTCCATATGAAAAATAATAAACATATAAAAAATAATTTTCACCTATTATGTATTTTGATAAGTACAGTAGATAGAGGATAAAATGGCAAATATTAGGCGCGATTTTGTTTTGAAAATTAATGTGTGAAACTTACTGCAGCCTTATTACCTGCTGCACCATCATTTAAAGCTAGTACCGGTGCGAATTGGGTCTTTCTTTTAGTCGGAAATAAACCGCCCTAATTTTCTAAATATCTGGTTCCAAAAACTACTTTCGTGGTCCATTTAACTATTTTTGCTTATGATGGTCACCTAAAAATATTGTTATAAGCGTGACCAGAGAAATATATTTAAAAATTTTAAAATTTGTTATTTAAGCCACACATCTCGTTGAAACAATATGACCGAATTAGTTCAGACAATGACGTCCATTATAAATATTTGTATGACCAATCCGTCAAATTGACGGGTCTCAGACTTATTAAATAATTGTGAAATTGTAACTTTTTATAGATTATCTGTGCACTTAATTCTTTAGAAGTAAAGAGAAAATAAATAAAATAAAGATATTTCATAAAAATTAATCTAAGATTTAACATTTTGGGTCACGGTTGTTCTAGAGTTAAACTAACTTTAAATTACGAAAGAATACCTTATCAATGTAATGTGGATGTTAAATAGTAATGGTTTCTGTTTAAATCTTAACACATTTTTTCTAATAAAATTGAGATGCATTCCTTTTATATATTCTCTGTAGTTAGATGAACTAGGATCTAGTTGATTGAAACTAGATGAATTAACAAGCCCTCATTATTGAATCAACTAATAATATTTTTTTCAGTGTAAATAATAAACCCTCATTTATGCAATTTCCCCAGTGCATAGATTTTAGAAAAATGTCCATATAAATCACATATTTTCTAGTTGCTAGATAATAAATTTGATTAGGTGTACGAGTCAGTCTAATTATGACACGAACTCAAACACTGAAAACACTGCCTTCAATGCATTACCCCCTCGAATGTTATCATTACCAACAGAAAACCAATTTTTTTTTCACTTGGCCAATTTTCCAAGTGGCATTAATAAAATGCTGCGCACATTTCAAGCTGCGGCGCCGCCAATTACAAGGCAGCGAGTGAATAGCATGATTCATGCCACTCGGGAGGAAATTATTTGCGTTACTCTATGCAATTACGCCAGGTATGGAAAGCTCTAATTGCAATGCAGATAAAATTGCCCGACATCATGCAAGCGGCCGCATAAAACTGCATCGGCACGACATTCGGTCCTCGCCAGTTGCTTTTCATCCACGTCTGGCATATCAAAACCTCTAGATTTGATTGGATACAACTGCAAATTTTCACTCATTTTGCAGCAAGCTCAATGACGATGTTGACATAAAAGTCTTAAGAAAGAGAAACCTGCGCTAATTTCAGGTCTTGAATTTCTAGTTTGTTAGATCTTATAATTAGTCAGAAAAGCGCATTTTATGCACTCTTACTTTTTTCAAACTACTCACTATTTTGTAGTAAACAAAGGAGTTAAGGGTTATGGTCAATCAGATATTTGAATATTGAATAATTTAATTTATTGCATTTTTAAAATAGGTGACAAAAACATCCTGTCTTGGTGCCTCAACTAGTTTTATGGGTGTGTTTTTAGAAAGTACCATGTATGTATATAATAAAACTAAGTGTGATTTGTCTTTGCGTGTCGCTAAAACTTCGACACCGAATTTCGCAGCCCCATGATTATATGGTGCGGTAACCCTCTATCCCCCGTCCATGAAGAAGATTTCGTTTTGAAACTGCGAGGGTTAGGTATGAAGATATGGTGTCCAAAGAGGACATTGCACCAATAGACTTTCCATGGGAAGCTTCCAAAAGATCCGAGAATGTTTCAATATATTCAGAATGCTCCAATAGGTTCGAGAAGATTCTAGAATGTTGCAGACTTTTATAGAATCTTCCAGAAGGTTCGAGAATGTTTCATGAAATTCTAGAATATTTCAAAGTGTTCAACAATGTTATAGAATGTTTTCAAAGCTTTGAGAATATTTCTAGATATTGGAGAATATCGTAGAATGTTCCAGAATGATCTAGAATGTTTCAACATGTTCTAAAATGTTCCACAATGTTATAGAATTTTTCAAAAGGTCCAAGAATGATCCAAAATATTGTAAAATATTTTCAGAACGGTCTAGAATGTTCGAGAATGTTGAAGAATGTGATACAATCTTCCAAAAGGTTCGAGAGGGTTCTAGACTGTTCCAGAATATTAAGGAACCTTCTAAAAGGTTCGACAATGTTTCAGTATATTCTAGAATTTTTCTAATATGGCGGCATAAAATTGCTATTCATGGGTTTTCTGGTCGCTTATTTTGGATTGGCTATTGGAATTTAAAACGTGACGACCAAAATTTCTTAATTTTAAGATTTTTCAACGATAATCTCAGATATAATCGAATCTCTCGAAAATCAGTTTAAAGAAGTTTTCTGGGCCACTGCTTTTAAATCTTTTACCAAAATTTGGAAATTAGACAAAGCGGATTCAATATAGCGAATAATATTTCTAAAATAATGTAAGATATTTCAAAGCAAATTAGCATAAAATTGTTAAATAATTTGTGAGGATATATCAAGTTAAAGCAATTGAGAAGTGTTTAATTAATAAATATTTACGCAACGCCTGCGCCGTGTGAATCCGGGTAACTCAACTAGTTTTGTTATAAATATAAATTAAAAATAACGTAAGAGGTTTCAGATTCTATTTATTTATTCTTCGTTATTCAAAACATTTTAAACCAAAGAAAATATTTTTAAATGAAATGAGAAATAATTCGATTCTTAATTCGATTTTATATCATACCTGTAACATTACTGAAAATACATAAATATGACCTCTTATTTTAATAATAGTAAAGTATCGGAAATCCTGCAGAAAAACACTTGCTATTGCCATAACAATTACATTGGCTTAGTTATATTGGTAAAATAATGTATAACTAACTTTAAATATAATGAAGTTAGAAAACAATAATCTTTTGCTTTCGAGTTAATGACGTTATATGTTATACCGAAATTACTTGTTTGTATTATTTCACTTGTCTGATTAGTAACTAAGTTTATGGCTTGTTTTATGCCATCAATTCTACTTCTTATATCAGCTTCATAACAAAATGGTTATTTGGCTACGCAAGTTTCCATTTAACTACAACATTTTCCGAATTAAGAAAAGCCAGAGCTGAATTAAAGAGACACTTTTCCCAATTGAATTAAACTTATCCGAATTAATTTGACATTTTATTCAAATAAATTAAACTGTAGTTTCAGAACTAAATTATTTCTTCTTTCTATAATTATTATTTTTGCTTTAGTAATATATACAAATACAGATTTTATGTAATCAAACTTGTCGTGATATCAATATAAAGTTTCTAGATTGGTAGCTGTTTCAAGTTTCATAATCATGTCCATAGCAAAATTGGTGCTCCTTCTGAACATTTTTTCAATATATATTTGTTTCTATTGCAAAATGCAAAAAGCAAAATATGTGTATTCTGCCAAATAGTATTGCCAGAAAAAAAAAATCATAGGAAGACGAAAGAATTTAGTTTTGTAAAGCATTTTAGAAATTACATTTAATTTGAGAAAAGTTTTACTTAAGGGCAGGTTCTCCTACTTTGAGCGAAAAAATCGACTTTTTCATGATTTTTTTTTGGGTACTTAGGATCGAGTTAGGAACTAGCGGTTTTTTTGTGGTCATTTATTAATATAAGTAGAACAGAAAAAAAAATTTTTTAAAAAAAAAAATCCAAAATGGCGGTTCCAGCCAACAGTTTTCCTGACAGTGCGCGACGTGCAACGACTTGCGCGCTGCATTCCCTAGGGTGGGGTAATCATCTGAAACATGAAATTCAAAAATATTTAGTTACTTAAACATTGTCCCCCGGCCCTGAATGTTTTTTAAACAAATTAAACGTTTTTTGAAAAAACTACACCACTTTGAAAAAAAATGCAAATTTTTCGTCATTTTTTTCCCATAAAAATCGGCTCAAAAAATTGTTTATTTATAAAAATTAAAAAAAAAAAAAACATTCAGGGTCGGGGCAATACATTTCTCTAAATTTAGCACTTTATATCAAGTGAATCGGACAAGTGAGTTTGGAGCTAGAGTGCTGCGCGCACTAAAATCTGACAATCGTGGGAAATCGCGTGTAAAGTTTCGCTTCAAGGCCTAAACAGATAAAAAGTTCCACAGCACTCGTCTCCACTCGCAAATGCCAAAAACATCAATTTTACACTAAAATGAAGGGGACTGCACAGATAAGCGAGTGGTTAACACTCGTTCCTTGAAAAGTTTGCCAACTTTCTACTTTTAACGCCCGCAAATGTCAAAAGGGCAGTTTGATATTCTTGATTTTGTGATGGTGATGTAAAGTGCGATTACAAATTTCTGGTAAGGAACTATTTAGAGACATGAAATATGTTTTAAATAATATGTGTTCTTGTATTCTCAGGGATGTCAATTGAAGAAAAGTTAATAGAAGAAGTGCAGAAGCATAAAGTGCTTTTTGACATGCATTCTAACGGATACAGGACCGTTTTGATAAATGGTTTTTTACCAATTCACACAGCATATCAAACTGTTGAGGCGTCATCCTTTTATGTTTAAAAAATTCCTCTGGATCCTTGTTTTTCATTTTTAAATACGTAACGTTGAAGTATCCCAATGTATTTTGCTCAATGTTAATCGGGCGAATCCACCATCGCCTCTTAGGTTTTTTTTTTATAGCCATCATATTTAAATTAAGTATTAATATATAATAAGACCATAATAAAAAAAAAATACTGAAAAAGCAACTTCCTCCATAATTTGAGTGCATTCGACATCAAATGAACAAATTTTTGACATTTGTGAACGGCTTATCTGTTCGTTTACTTTTTGCGAGTGGAGACGAGTGCTGTGGAACTTTTTATCTGTTTAGGCCTTCACATTTTCACTCTATGAGCGCTCGTCCGGCCGGCGCGGTGCACACTTCTCTTAAACCCGCTGTATCTTCCAAAAAAATTAAGAAATCAAAAAATCCTTTCGGCAACATAATTTAGACATGTTACCAATTTAAAAAATGTAAAAAAAAAAATCGATTTTTTGATCGCAAAGTAGGAGAACCTGCCCTTAAATGAATTCAGGTTTTTTAATTTTAGATTAAAAGTTTTATGTATTGAAGAAAATTTAAATTATAATGAAATAAAGTTTTTGTGTAATGAGTTGCAGTTTAATTTATTTGAAACAAATATCAAATTAAGTGGGATAAATTTAATGCAATTGGGAAAAGTATCTCATTAATTAGGCTCCGGTTTTGCTCAATTAGAAAAATGTAGTTAAATATAATGATATAACCAAATTACCACTTTGTTTGGAGGATGATATTAGAAGTAGTATTTATGCCATAAAACTAGTCATAGACGTTTTATGAACTTAATTGTGGATATTATTATTTTAATATATTGTTACTTAAATAAATACTGAAAAGTGAGTAATAATCCGAAAACTATGTAAATACACTACAATATTATAACAAATAATTTGATATAACTCTTATCCAAATCTGCAGAGATAAAATTAACTCTTAAATTTAAAAGAGAACCTAAGGCCTGATCAAGATCAAAATAGGTGTAATTTATTTATTTAATCTTTGTTCATTCTGGACATAGTTGTCAAATTTATAAAAAAACTTTCTTTATCAGACAAAATTTAAAAAAGAATTTCCGAAAATATAAAACGAAATGTTTAATGATTTCAAAATTTAAAATTGACCATCATTGTACAAATAAATCGAAGAAATATTATTTAATAGAATGCATTCGCTACACCGCATCACATTCCGATCTAAAATTTCATTCTTACCGCCGCAGAATCAAAATTCGGTCAGTAGTCAAGAAATGCATAACAATTAATCAAAGCCGCCTCATTACGAGAAGCGATTGATAGAAATGAGCCGAAAATCATCCGCGGTCCCGCCTAAGGACGCACAGTCGCTTTTTGCCGGAGATTCGCCAGAACTCCGCTTTGACATGAATTAATTTCGCCCACAAATCGTTTTGTTCCCAGGTTTCCACTGTTTAAAGGCAGCCCCGAGGAGCCCTGGTAGATTTGAGGTGCCCAATAATCATCCACCGAAATGTTTTTCTACTCCACTTAATTTGATGCCTCAGCTTTTGTTGAAACCGCTCCTTGGCGTTTTCATCGTCTTCACGTGTTTACATCATTTATCATCCGGGCCGCAACTGACACCTCGCTACATCTCCTCCAGGATGCATTAGGGTGCGAATGTTAAGTTAATTTGTAACATATCCACTCGCTGCTGCTCCGACCCGCACCGGGGTCTCGGAGCCGTGTCTAGGCCGAGCCAGCCGGAATGCACGCAGAAGTGTAATTAATTCCTTGAATTATAATTTTTGCCCGGATCTAGAGGCTTTAATTAGAACTCGGGCTGGTAGAACCAATTCGATGCTCTGTGCTGAGTCAACTTTACTTTTCCTGTTCAACAATGAAAGAAACTTGTTCCTAAAGTAATCAATCAACACTGGCTGTTTAGGTAACCTAGAGTTAAATTAATAAATATATTATTAGTTCAAATATTACATTTTAATGGTGGCGACATGCAGCATACCTTAAATATAGGTTTAATGGGTTATTTTTACTTCAAAAGAAGATAAATTTTTCAGATGAATGACAAGTTATTGATAAAAATTAATATAAAATTTAATTTAAATTTCACAAATAGCCATTAATTACACAATGTCAGAATAACCCAAAGTGTTTCTGAATAACGTGTTTTAAAAGCAATAATCAACTTATCCATTCCCATATTTGACGAAAATGTGTATTAAAAAAGTAAATCAAATAATTTGACCTTATGAAAAATAAAATTGTCAAATATATATAAGACCATAACATTCTGCCAAATATATAATTCAGTTTCAGAAGCGAGCATTCCACAGTAAAACGATATCTGAGAAATAATCGACGATAATAAATGTACAAACCGCATTTAACATGTTTGGCATGAAGGACTGATACACAAAATTATTAAATATAAGTTTCCTAAATATCTAATCTCTATAATGCAAAATTACCTCAAAGATACTTTGTACAAAGGTACAAAGGTACTTTAAAATATACAGCATGTAGGGTCGAATAGTGCAGAAGCATGTAAGATTGTAGCTGATGTACCCCAAGGATCAGTACTCGGACCAATATTATATGATTTATTTATGGCAGATTTTCCTATGCTACGTGCTTGCCATGCATCAATCTTCGCCGATGATTCCAATATAGACCTCGGCAGTAAAGAAGTTGTGTCAAAAAATCAGGTAGGTCTTCTTAACACAATAGCCAAATATTTCCAGAAATGGAAGATTAAATTAAATTGTGAGAAATGAAAAGCTCTGCTAGATGGGGTAGAAATTCCATGGTGTGAAAATGTGGAATACCTAGAAGTCACTTTAGATAAAACTCTGACTTATACATAAGTTACACCTAATTCTCTTTTTACACGATTTTTCTTTACACGAATTTGATTTAACACGAGTTCAAAAGAAAAAAAATTTCTCATTTTACACGAATTGTTTTGTTTTAACACGATTTTTAATATTCCAGGAATATTTTATTCTTACGTAAACGTATGCGTTTATTGTTAGAAAGTGACCATGCATAAAATTTTTTTATGTCTTTATTATTTTAACTTCTTTTATATTAATGAATTTCAGATATAATTCCCTTTTTCCAAAGTAGAAGTTATTTTTTATAAAATATTTAATGAATTAAAACGTGTAAGCACGAAATAAATTAAGTGAACTCTAACAAGAACTTTTTAATATTGTTTACACCTAATTCTCTTTTTACACGAATTTTTTTTTACACGTAATATATTTTTTGGGAACGTATCTATCGTGTAAAAAGAGAATTAGGTGTATACATTTCAGAAACTATTCAAAAAATAAATATCTTAACCAGCATATAATATCCTTTTATAAATAGAAAATCAGCCGTAAGCCTGAATAACAAGTTCATTTGTAATTATAAAATGTAGTAGCTACAATTAAAATTATTTTTTTCTTAAAGTCTTCAGATAATGCATTTATTAAATCGTACTTCCAACAAAATACATCAAATTTAGAGAAATTTTTTAAAATAGTTGCAGTTCTATTCTAGTTCCACAAAAGCACCAACTCACGGACGCATATAGTACATGAGTAGAAAATGAGTTTTGAATCGCACGTTTCAGCACTCTAACTAAAGGGAAAAATTGTTAATTTCAGAAGAAGTCAACAAAATGTCCAATTTTTCAACCTTAAAATGTTGTAGTTAAATGGGTGATGGTATATAGCAAAGTAGAGGTAGGTGAGCAATTTTTGTGGAATCTAAATTGAATACAATTGTAATAATTTCTAATATTATGTATTGCATTTCAGTTATAGATAATATTTGTCAGAATTATATTTGAATAATGGCGAAAATATGGACTTGTTTTCATATTTCGAAAGTATTCTAATTTAAGATTTTGTAGGTGAGTTCATGTACTATATACAATATAGAATATATTCTAAGAGCCGATAGTCTGATGATGCCAAAGTACAGCGAAACGTGTCATTCATGTAATTATTTTACAATTAAAATAAAGTTAAGTTTATTTTTGATCTCGCATTAAAATAATCCAAAATTGTTGACCGTGATGAAAAACCAATATTCAAGGATTTTTCTTGGAAGTTACAGAATACAGCACCTTCACTAAAGGCTCTTAGGGCATCACTTCCTTTAATCTGTTCTTCCGTTGCAGACTGCTGATTTAGACGATATATTGCTAACTTGAACTTATCGCGGATTGCAGTGGTGGACTAAAAAAAAATAAACTGCCTGAAGGAAATTATTTTCCTCTCCCCTGAGATGGCCAAAAATGAAATAGCTTCGCCGCCGTGACGATTATTCGTTGTATAAATATCCCTTCATAAATAGCGGCGACCCCCGCCGAAATGCGAGTGTAATCGTCCAGAAGTTTGTGTTTTTCATGTTATTTTCCGTCCAGGATGAGTCGCCGCTTTTACTTTCTTCGGTTTTTTCGTTCGTCCTTAGCAGCTTCGGATGCGATATCTTCTGCCGCTAAGACGTTTTACCACGTGCTTTATATCGGAAACAAGTCATTCCACCTTTCCAACCCCTGTGCGGTAGCAACTAAACCGGGCGCGGGAGGATTCTCGACTGCGGTTTCGGCGCTCAACGCGCTAGCAATAACGAGGACGACGACGCCGTCGTCGAATTAAAAAATTCCACCCCATTCAAGATAATCTAAATAAAATGTTAAGCGGGCAAAAAAGCAACCCTAGGTGCGGTGTAGATTACACATTTATTAAAGACGGATGTTATGGGGAGCGGCTAAAGATCAGCCGCTAGGTGGCTGATTTAAGGGCTTGAAAAAGACAGCTTGAATTACCCTGAAGGGTAAATAGTGCTCCTTGAACAGAGGCAACGATTTTAAATTGTGGGTTGCAGTAATTCGTTCGTTTTGAAATTTTATTAAATGGCTTTTCAGTTTTCTACTCTCGAAAAAAAAAATCACAAAGAGTGCAATGGCAAACGTCCAAAGCAATGGCAAAAGTGAAACAACCATCGAATATCATTTTTAGTTTCGATATATCAAAATTTGAAAAACGGAAACACGAATGCAACTTGGTGTCTGTTAATATCAACCCTTTGACCTAATAAGTTAAAATCTGACAAGAAACTCTAGAAAAACTAGGACATTAATATTTTTGGAGTACTTAAAACAACCCAGACATTTTCAACCCATCAACTGGCAGGAATCGAATGAAAGAAAGTTACGTAAAGACATAAAAAAATACATGCATATAATGTGTTTTGGAAGAGTTTTTGTTAAACTACGAACTACTAAGAAGAGAGCGGTGGTTATTTAGACGACTAATGTGTTAGATTATTACCTCATTATTAGGCTTCAAAAAACATTTCTACCAATTTTATGCAGAATTTACTTAATAACACACCAAAGAGTTTTTATTACCCAAACATTTCTGAGTGTAGTAATTTAAAAAAATTTTAAACAAATAAATTTTAATCTTTTTAACTCTAAGATTTTGTAAGAAACATACTATAGTTTTTTCCTCTACAAATACTGATTACTAGAATGATTTATCTATAGCTTATATTTATAACCTTATAGAAAAAAAAAAAATGCGAATATTGAAAAAAAGTTAATAAGAATGGAATTCGTCATCATAAATTATTTTCAAATCGACTGTGCTACTACTGAACTACTTTCGGTTCGAATGAAAGTCAGAAAAGCGTGCACAATTGAAACATCTATAAAATGATATATGTATGTATGTATCCAAAAGAATGACCATTTTCCTTCACAAAAGCAAAGTTTTAACAAAATAATGGCACTTTTACCTTCCTTTTGGATAGAAGCAAAAAGAAAATAGCATTCATAACTCAGACTCAAAAAAAAGTTTAAATTTCTTGACCTTTGTTATTAATACATATAATATAATATCGTCGATGCGCGTGCAATACCGCGAAAGAGCAGTTTGTAAATACCGCGTAACAGCAAGAGGCGCAAAATTGAAATATTGCGCCTACGGATTCTTAACATAGTTTCGCTCCCGTAGGTCTCACAGAATTTAAATTAGCCTATAAGAAATCTCATTTTTGACATAAAAAAACTCAATTCTATATTAAAATGTTTCATTTCAAACCCGCGTACCTGCTAATTATAAACTATATTACTTTTTCTGTAATTTGTTGTAACAAAACCGCGTAAGTGGCTTTATACAGAATCTAAGCAAGTTATTAAAGTAATTTTATACGGATCTAAGCAAGTTATTAGTAAGCTAACGTTATTTTTCTATAAATTAGGCCGCAAAGAAGTAGCCTTAGAGTTCAGTCCATAAAATATAGTTAAATGGCTAAGATATTAAGTTTTTTTTTCCTCCTGTAAAATCGTGAAAACGCAGATACGCGGTATTTATAAACTGCTCTTTCGCGGTATTGCACGCGCAACGACGATATATTAATTTTACGGACAATCCTTTAAGGGGCACCACTAGTGTGACACTTTGAAATTTTTTTTTTCATATTTCGATAGTATATACCTTTAAAAATAACATACTAAAATTTCAAGTGCATATCTCAAATAGTCTTTTAGTTACAGCCATCTGAAGAGCAGTTGCTCATCGTATCGAGGTACTGAGAAATGTGTGAATTAAACTTTAAACGCGTTTTTTTGAAACTACTTTTTCCAAATTTGCTGCAGTTGTCATCCGATCGATTTGATTCTTATTGTAACTTCTTTTATACATGTTTCTCCGTGCCATAAACCTCCAGTTTTTCAGATCGAATAAAAAATGTAATATTGGCAGGCCAAAAATCATCAAATTTCCGCGTGAAATTTGGATTTTCTTTTTAAAACTCCGCCATTTTTTTAATTTTAAATTTTTTTTTTTCGATCGAGGTGTATGGCACGGGAAATACCGGCTAGTTTAATAAATTTTTTGGTTTTATTAGTCGCTATAACTGCAGCAATTTTTTGGAGTCTTGGGAAATTGCGAATAACTCGCTAAATTTTCCATTTGTTGGTCCAATTGTTATCATGTATTTACTATGTATCTACAAATATATCTTTAAAATATTAAAACATTCCATGCAGTAGTTGTCTTTAAAAAATTTCCAAAAATCCCTTTTTTTCAGGCGATCACACTAGTGGTGCGCCTTAAGACCTAAAAGAAAGCGTACAACTACTGTCGTTAAGTTATTGAGGGTTTTTTTAGATTCGGACCATTCCAATTCGATCCTTAAACACCTTAGTGTAGAATATGTAAGCTGATTTTGGACTAAAATTCTTCATACAGATTATGAATACTGAGAATCATTACGGGCTTCATAGACCCAAAACTGACCCTGAACTGTTCAAAATCGGCGAATCGAAGTTAACAAGTTTTGGGCGCCTTTGGGCTGAAATTTTCATATTCACATAAGTAGCGAATTCATTCCAATTCTAACTTTAGGATGTTTTCAGGCAGAAAATATCGACTCGGGCAAACTTAATGAATTTATCCGTAGAACTATGGAAAATTATTCAGTAGTTTTTTGGACTTACCACTCAAGGAGCCAGGATTCGATCTTGGTCTTGGGTCTAACCAAATGTTTTAGCGAGACATAAAACTTTTTACCTAAAACAAATGCGAGTTAGACAAAATTTATTCTTTTGTTCTATGAAATATTGAAATATTTTACAGCAGTTTGTTAAACTTATAATTTTTGAGAAATTCACAATATTCTATTACCAAAAATGTTTTTGCTGCATACAAATTCGGTATAATGGCGTTGTTTGTAATAGCAAAACAAAAAGGGCTTTATCGTACATACAATAGCTGCGATTTTTTAATGATTAGATCTGGATCTCGAACTTTGCATTGAATTGAAATTTTCAAATCTTTGCTAATAGCATAACTTTTTAATTTATTATATAATTTTATTTATAATTTATTATATATATATTATAAAAAGAAAATCGAATTGATTGATTTATTAAAACTTTTAAAACTTTTGCTGTAGTCTACGATTTAAAAAATTCAATTCAGTGTAAAATTTCAGATTAGGATCAGATCTTTAAAAAAAAGCAGCTTATGAACGTGCGTACTCAAGTTTAGAAATATCAGAAGGAACTCCACTCGAATATTCCGTCAAACAAATATTTTGACATTAACTACATTTTAATGTCATGGCAATACGATCATTTTGAAATTGAAAATGCTCGAAATTTTGAATTTAGGTCTGTCTGGTTACTTTTGGGTAAAATTTTCTTGAGTAAAAATCTGGTAAAAAATGTCATATGGTTGTGAGGATAAACATAAAAAGTTACCAGACGACTGTAAGTAAAAATTGGATGTACCTTCAAAATCTTACTTGTGTATGTAAATTGTGAAACATGATCAAGATATTTTCGAAGATTTTTAAAATATTCTTTTTTATTTATTTAAAATGTTCTTCAATAACTTACTTCTATCTGAACCGAAACGCATAATTTAAACACAAAAATGACAGATTTTACTGTGGCAAGCAACCGGTGATTTTACCCAAATTTACTCGGTCTCGCAGCGTGAGTAAAATCTGGTAAAATTTGGTAAGAGGAGAAGTGCTGTCATGAGCTCAGCTTTTCTCCTCCGTGAGATTAACAGACACTTTTAAGTAAAAGGTTTTAACCATGAGTAAAAACTTTAGAGTTAACAGACATAATGTTTCAATTCATACATAGTCTGTCCAGGATATATATAGGTACAATTCAATTACAATTTTGACTACCCATAATGCCAGCTTGAAATTAGAAAAATTTGGGGAAGTGGGCACTTTGCTGTGAAAGAATTTTTTTTTTTTTTTGCTGGGGAGGCAGTTTTAAACCGCGAACTCCAAAAATGACTGCATTGTGAAGCTGACTGGTCTACCGAAATTGCTTTTTAACATATGCCTTGAAAATAATGATTCCTTCTTTTAACATGTAAATTAAATAGTTCATTGTACGGAATGATTGTCGGTTTCCTTTCAATAGATATATTGCAGCCCTTATTTAATAGATATATTGCAGCCTTTATGTAATAAATATATTGCAGCCCTTATTTCATAGATATATTGAAAATAGAAGCCCTTCGAAAATATCTGAAATTCTTGCATTAGAAACATCTTTGTTCCTAACCAGATTCTGATAACTTTTAAAGATATTCCCGGGGCCTATCCCTATGAAGCCAACCCCTTCCCGATTTTCCAACCTAGTTAGCTGCAAAAACTGAGCTCAGCAACCTTGAATGGCAAAATTTGAATAAATATCCTCGTGCTGACGGAACAAGACGCCATCAATCAATGTAAGTGCAGAATGGGGGAGTCGGTCGCAGACTTGAATAACTTTAAACGCTCGGTATGGGGGGCGGGCATGCAAAAGCGAAAGATTATGAAAAAAGCGCTACTTCACTCTATTCATTCACATAAAATCTTAAGAGATGCGACAGAGATCATCATTCCGCTTTCTTCCGCGCCACTCTAACTTTATGGAGAGTAATGGTGCGCAATTTATATGCGTTGAGGTTGAATTTAAAATATTCGCGAATTATTAATCTGTGTTTTTTTTGGACAAAAAATTACATCGACATTTGTCCACTTCCGCCTTTTAAAGGGGAAAATTCTGCAACATGGTAAAACACAGGAAACGAGCTGAATTTTAGAATTTTGAAATTTGATTTTGAAACAAGATAAAACTGTCGCAACTGTTACTATTTCTGAGAGCGTTTATAAAAATCTTGCATAGACAGTGTGGTTGGAGTGCGCCAGTCTTTTTCATTGCTTAATTTAGCAATAATGTCATTAAATTGAGAAGAGTGCCCCAACCTTGGGAAATAGTCCTCGAATTGCGTTCTGGCGGGCGGAAATTTAATTGTTTTGTGGCCGAATTAAGTTCGCACAAAGCTGTCCAGATAATGAAACATTGGAAACAATAAGACGCCGGAAAAGAAGATCTCAGACACGAGGAGAGACATCACTCAAGTATGAGGCTAAATAAAATACAAATAACCGTATACACGGCGATTTTTCACATGGACCGAAGAAAAAGTGGTCAAGACATCGTCCGACCGGACTACAAGACAAAAGACAAATTACCCTAATTGAGTCGGCAGTAACCAGACGAAGGAATTGTCCGACGGAACCCGCGTCCGCCTTTGATCTGCCCGTCTATGAATTATTGATACACGGTAGTTTTTGGAGAAAAATTTACCGCATCCGAATGAGGAAAACCTTCTGAAGCGGTGGTTTTCTGTGCTTTAGTTCGATTAACTCATCGCCATTGGGCAGCCTCGTCGCAAATTGAATTTGTTCCGAGCGATTTTCAACCGATTCGGTACGGCGCCGACATCCCAATGATCTAATTAAAACTTTTTCTCGCGGCGCGCATTCATGCCGCGCTGAGGTGCCTAAATGTTGAACGGACTCATAATTGCTCTTTTACGCTCAACTCTTGACAAATCAATAAATTTTCGAGCATGGGCCAAGGAGCATCAATCATCTTTCAGTATGCGCTTGTTTTTTCTCGATTGTTTACGGTAGGTGTAGCTGGAGATAAAGAAATTGTCTCTATGTTTTACTGCTCCTACGGACAAACTTGTAAACTTCATTACAAATACCCATTCCAATTCTTTAATTGTTTAATTCCTTTTCAATTACTAATGTAATTACCATAACAAATAATGTAATATTGGACTGTCATTTAGAATATATTCCACCGGAAAAGGTAATGGAATTAATAAGTAATTGAAGATAAACTATCCAGGAATTAATACTTACCGGCCAGTCGAGTACCCGTTTAAATTCTGTTGTAGATTGAAGCTGTTTTTTTATTTTTTATTATTTTATTAATTTAATTAATCACAACAAATATCGATTTATTTATAATCTTATTTAAAGACAGTAGTAGCTATGTATCATACAACAATACTAAGAGATTTTTTTCTGGGAAGGATCATATATTCCTTATTACTTGAAATATTCGAAAGACACACATACATTTTATTTTCTGTTGCTTGTTATTTTCTTAGGAAAATTATTATTGTACCCATTTTTACTATTCAATAATAACGATTCTCTTACTGAAATTAACTCATAGACGATGGATATTTTTAAAATTAATTTCCTTCATGCCATTTCAAATAGTGTAAATATACACATAAATACTTGAATTAACCCCATAGTAAAGAAGTCATATAAGTTATTAGGATTTATCCTCAGAACATGCAAATCCTTGAAAACCCCAGAGGCGTACATCTTTTTGTTTAACACCTTAATTAGAAGTGTACTGGAATATGCTAGTCCGGTGTGGAACCCATTTTACTCTACGTACATTCAACAACTTGAGTCTCCTTTGCGGAGATTCACTAGAATACTGACGTATAGACTATTCGGAACAGCACAGGAATATAACGACAGGCTTCAAAGTTTATCAATTTCTTCACTGGAAAGTAGAAGGACATTCATAGACGAAGTCTTCCTTTTTAAAATATTGCACAGCCACTTGGATGTTCCAGAGCTGCTTCAAGGAATTCGATTTAATGTGCCTCCACGCCGTTGCCGTACTATTCAACCTCTGTTCAACATTCCTACTGCTCGAACGAATATATTGTCCAAGTCGCCACTGCATCGCATTCAAAAGAATCATAATGAGAAATTTAAATATATCGATATTCTCGTAGATAGTAACCTAAATCATTTTAAAAAAGTTTTGTTTTCGGGTCTGGAATTCCAATTTCAAATGGACAATGAATCCTAACAGTTCCTCTACTTATTTTACTGTATTTCTTATATCTTCCATAATTTTACATTCCTATTTATAACTTAATTTCGCTATCCTTTTATTCTTATTCTTTTTTGATTTATTTGTTTCGATTTTACTTGAGTTATTCTTTTTCTTTCATTTTGATTTCATCTTTATTTTGCCATCCTTTCTCACACATTTAGAATATTGATTTCTGTTTTTTTTGTTTCCATATTTTCACCTTTCTTTTTCTTTTTTCTAGATTTTAGATTATTATGATTACTATTATTCATCGCTTATTTGTATTGCATGGTAGTAGATTACATTTTTAGTTATGTGGACTTTTTAAATTGAATTATAATACTTTACTTACTTAATTTTTCTTCTTCTATATTTAGAATTATATTTTCATATATATATTACTTAGTACTACACTCAACGGTAGATTGTAATTGGACTGTGTCTGTATTCTATCGTATAAATAAATAAATAAATAAAATAAATAAATAAATGCCTGAATAACAAAAAATTTTACGGCAACTTCGAGGCCCTAACTTTTATCGAAGGGGTGGTCAATTCTCATCGAGACCAACTTTTCTAGACGTATTTTGAGTCGCCCGACACGATCCAACCAAAACAAAAAGTGAAAAAAATTATTATTATTGTTTTTTTGCAATATTACATAAATAAATACCTTTTTCACGTCATTTTTTTCGAAAAAACGACAGATTTAGTGGAGGAAAAGCAACTTTTTACTGCAATAAAGTGCATAAAACGTGTTATTAGTACTTAAACTTCAAAAATATGCAGTCATTTTTTTTCGTTAATAATATTAGGTTGCATAAAAATTGCAACATTGTAAATGATCTTCTACGCATATTTGCATTACTTTCGATTACTTTTTTTATCTCACTATGTTCGACTATTCCCAAAAATGTATATACACTAGTTTTAAGGGTCACTGATTACGAATTTGCTATCAGATTTTCGTAATTCAAAATGGCGGATCCAAGATGGCGAACAATTTTTGGCAAAATTCTCAATTTCTTCGAAAAAAAAGTGGGTATCCGGAGTTTTTGGGGTCACTGATTACTGATTAAATGCCTGCATATTTTTGAAGTTTAAGTCCTAATAATACGTTTTATGCACTTTGTTGCAGTAAAAATTTGCTTTTTCCTGACTAAATTAGTCTCTTCGAAAAAAAATTACATGAAAAAGGTATTTATTTACATAGTATTGCAAAAAAAAACAATAATAAAAATTTGTTTTCACTTTGTTTTAGGTTGGATCGTGTCGGGCGATTCAAAATACGTCTAGAAAAGTTGGTCTCGATGAGAATTGACCACCGCTTCGATAAAAGTTAGGGCCTCGAAGTTGTCATACAATTTTTTGTTATTCAGGCATTAAGGGACTACTACCGGTTATAATTTTGAAAAATTCAATTTTTTTTTTACATTTTTCAACTCAATATACCTTCAGAAATCACGTCTCAAAATTTTATTTGGATATTCCCAAAAATATAAAAGTTACAGCAGTTTAAGCGTGCCCGCCTATTATATATTTATAAGTAAAAAAAAAAAAACTTTAAACGTGATTTTCTCAAAATGACCTTTTATCAAATGGCGGACACACTAACTCCGAATTAGCCCAACCGATTGGGCTCAAATTTCGAGTGCTTCTTTATTTGAGTATTCAATCCAAAAAAATGTAGCAAGTGAAAACAAGTGAAAAAATAAGCGATTTTTTGAAAAAAATTTTCAAACGTTCGCCATTTTGTTTTTTTAATCATTTTTTGACATATTCTGATTTTTTCCTACGTAAGGGACATTCCTTAATAAAATGCCGTTTGGTTTATTTGTTTCAGACTCTTCGTTTCTGAGATGAGTTGTCCGCCATGGGACGAGTCATTTTTTGAGCTACCAACTTCGGCGCCCTCTATAAACAAGGAAAAAAATGATAAAAATAAAAAAAAAAATTTTTGTAATATTTGAAATAATTATTATCACCATGCAAAATTTGAAATTGATATATAATAAAGGAGCTGAGAAAAAAATTATTGAAAATTATGCTGTTTTTTTGCAATCTAACCGGTAGTAGTCCCTTAATGGGTTAAGGGACTGTTAAAAATATGTATAAAATTTCATAGGAAAATTTTGTTAAATGCGAAAATTATAATAGAATTCATAGTTCACCTGCTCTTTCTGCAAATTAACAAAACTTTGCCGACTATCAACGAAAATTATCTCACTTAAACACTGATCGGTTAAGTGTTCAAAATCAATTCTTTTCCTTTTAATTAAAAGCTTTTTCATATTTATTAGCACTACTTACATATTTGTTGGTCTTCTATTTTATTAATTCTTGGCATCAGCACTAACTTTAGTTATTAAAAATTACAAATTTTAATTAAATTTGTAGACGCGATCGGCGTTTAGTTAATTATTTTTTGTTTCCAGCTTTTTAAGGTTGCATACCAAAAATGTTTAGATGAGTAATATAATATGTATAGAAAATACTACTTTTTTATGTAGTCTTAGCGAAAAGTGATTTTTCCAATAAACTCATCAAAATTCTTTTCATTTGAGACCCATTTTAATTAATGAGTGGTTTTAAAAATATATTTTTTTATATAATATAATTAAATCCGTTAAGTTATTGTATTTAGGCTTTACGTGGGTATAAATAAACTCACATACACACAATTCAATGTACAGATTTCGACAAAATGTAGATACAATGCGACAATAAGAGGATAAATACATAATTTGTATTCCAATGAATGGCAATTACTTCGAAAAATGTTTAACTGCTGACTGCCTAAATTTTAAGATAATAACGATAAGACTGATTAACTAAACCAGTTGCAATGCAGGTTTTCGAACTCTTTTCCTTTTTCGAACATTTGGGTCTTGCCAATTCGTAATGTTTGCTTTTCATTTGTTTTCTCTTTGACATTTCTTCTCTATAAGTAAACATTGAAGACTCCTATGAAGTCTTGTATTTAATTTCTATAATTTTAAAATATTTAAAAGTATATTTAAAATTATAAACGTTGAATGTACGAATTCATAAACAAGTCTTTTCGTTGACAAGACTCCTGAAAAGGGATGAAAATGAACTTTTCATATCTGCTGTTAATAATTTTTAAATATTTCAAAAATTCAAGGAATTTAATATGTGAGGACTTGAGATATGTAAGAGTAAGGCAAGCAACTAAAACTACTCAGACCAATCAAAAAACTCCAATTGTTGTGCGGGATTTCATATCATCGTTATAATGACAAAAGTCCCCATCGATACGTATGCCGCTAAAAATGTACATAAACGTAAAATTAAAGTTTTTCGAAATTATTTGAAAAACGTACTGATTTGATTGCGCTGAGATTTTTACGAATTCTGGAATTCTTCTATCTTCAGAACTGCAAAGAATATTGATTCAATTGATAGTCATAGATATTTAACTTTTGTGAAGAGTATACGATGCAATAAACTTGTTCAACTATCTTGTCTTCGCTCAATATTTGGACCCATATTTGGGAATTCGGCGCGATTGGTCGAATCGAATCTTACCTCGACTCGAGTTGACTTTAAAGCCTGCGTTTATACTACATGTGGAAATTAACTTATTAAAACGGGCTCAATCTAATAACAAAAAGCAAATTTAATTCATTTTCTTCGCTTTCGTTCAAATCGACTTCACGCTTGATGACAGCAAGTTTATCGTGTGAACGCACGGTTTCGAAATCGTGTTGTCAAATATGAGACTCATAAGGTTAAATGTTGCATCCGTGTTACATGCATACAATTTTTTTACAATTTTGGACACCACTATATCTCATCAACGCTCATTCGTTTAAAAAAAGTAATCAGACAATATTTGTCAGAAATTTCATGAGCTATAAATAAAATAAGTATTTTTACCATAAGATTAACCATTATAGAGATATTCGTTTTTGACACCTGATACAATTTTTAGCGGCAGACGTATCGGTAGGGACTTTTGACATTTAATTTATAAAGATAATATGAAAGCCCACATCAAAATTCAGCACCATTAAAATTTTTTCCGAAATGCGTAGGTACTTTTAGCTTTGACTGAAATATACGATAGCATCAAAATTGAATTAATTGAATTACCTTGTGATGGTCCAAGCAGGCAGGTAGGCTTAACGGATATAAAATTTTAATCGAGTAGGTTTGCGCTTTTTGTAAAAACAAAATATAAAAAAAGAAAAAAACAGTCTTTTCCTAAAACACAAATCTTCTAAAATCACTTAATAAATTGAAAAGGAAACTACCATACAAATTTGCTTTACAAAACCTAAGTTCATAATATGCATAGTATAATATGTAAATCTGTCTGTAATATCCCATCTATTTAGTTGAAAATAATTTTTAGAATAGTATAATTTTTCTGTAATAATTTATTTATATTGCCACGTCCAGGCCTTTTTCAGTATCTTTAGTCACTGCCATCCATAAATTACTGTGCTCAAATCTCTTCCTCAACCATTTGCTTAACCGCAGCCCTAAAGATGTCCCCCAAAAAGATCTCGGTGACAAGGCCATAAAAACGTCGCAGATATGTCCGGGAGCACGTCTATAAAATCCGCATGTTAAATGAGTAAAACCACTGTTACGTCTTCATGACCGAATTCGGGATAGCGCTGGATATAATTTATAGTCGCGGATCCACGTGTCAACCACGCGATTCACCCCCAAATATTGTTTCCGTTCTGGAATGATACATGACTCCAGGACTTACGCTCCCATTACGTTCCGAATGTGAACGCGATGACATACGAGCATGTGTCGCGACTTTTCAGCCTTTTGAAGTCGATTCCAGGAGCAGATTTTAAATTTGCACCCCTCTGGAACCCCTTAGAATCGACCGCACTGCTTTCCCTTGCGTAGAATGAATGAGGATTCCTCCGATTTTCCGGATGCTTGTTTTTTAGAGGGTTTTTTTCTCGCTATTTTCCTCTAGGTAAATTTCTACTCTCTGGGGAAGTGGACGTTTGCTTAAAATGGTCCTCAAGACTGCTTAATCACACCAAAAACTTCTTATCTTATTGAAAGCATACTTTTTTCCGTATATTTTCTTCTCTTCTCCACCCTGGGGGATGACAATTTCAAAGTGGTTTATGGCGGTTGGAACTTGTTATAAATTAGGGCTAATTAGGAGATTAACTTTCTTCTTGTGATTATTAACCTGCAGCTATATAACAAGTTAAAAAGTAGAATGTACTTTTCTCCTTTTAAATTTAAATAATAGTGCACTGATATTGCACTAAATATTATTTAAAGAAATATCTTCAATATATAGGTATACGTAGTTAAGTTTTTTTATATTTGTCAGTTTGATCATTTTCTCAGGATTCTTAATTTTGGTAGGGAAAAATTAAATATTTAGGGAAAACTGGAACCAAACTACCGAGAGATAGACGTGCACGAGGAATGTTTAATGAATGATTTTGAAATGAGAAAAATTTTTTGGCTACCGCAATCGCACATGTGCCAATATTTTTCAATCTTCAAGTTTTTGTGTTTTGGCAATAATAATTTACTTACATACTGCAAGTTATTATTAAAGGAGTTTTTTTTTTAAAGAGAAACCAGATTTTCGATTATCCCTGTCAAATGAACTGTCATTTGTTATAAGTGTCAATGTCAGTTTTTATTCGGTATTTTCTAACAAAATTAAAAGATATACTTCGAAGCAATGATTCCAAATGGGGGCCTCAGTAGCTCAGTGCTAAAGAGAGCCAGGCTACCGTTGTCGATTTCGTGGGTTCGATTCTCACTGGTCTTTGGCCACTTTGGGGACGCCCATGTCTCAGCTAGTAGCTTGGCGGGACACGTGGTCAAACCTACTGCTGAGGCCGTGGGTTCGAAGCCAACTTGGTCAATTGAACACTCTCGCCCATTCTCCCATACCTAGATATTCCTTTCCTTGGTGTACCTCACTCAAAAGACCTCTTAGGTCGCAGTGTGCAACCGCACGCAAACGATTGCAAATCGTGGAAATTTATTTCCGGATTCAGGGCTCATTTATAAAAACTTCGTGAATTTTACAATATGCTCGAATCATCGCCCATTCAAACATGCTATTTGTCACGTCGAATTTGTCGATTCGCAGGCGCGTGTAAGAACTCGGGCTTTGTTCAGTCACAATTGGAAAACATTTGCGTAAGGATCTTAAGATATTGATGTTGTTGTGGTTTCAACAGAACGGCGCTACGTACCATGCAGCAAATGAAACAATTGAATTGTTAAAAGAACTATTTGGCGAAAGTTTGATTCCAACAAATGGATCTGTCAATTGGCTGCTAAGATCGTATGGAAGACAACATAAAACATGCCATTGCGTATATGCGGCCCCAAAAGCTCAAAAAAATTATGACAAATTTCACTGATAAGAAATTATAATATATCGAAAATAATATCTGGCAGCTCATATGACGGATATTTAATTTAATGTTAAAAAAATATCTTTCGAATAAAACCAATTTTATGATCACTTGCTCAATTTTTGTGTGTTTTATTTAAATTGAAAAACCGGACGCGCTTAAAAAAAATGTTATTCGTACATGGTAAAAAATGTTGGAGTAAATGTGATCCAAACTAGTAAAAATATAAAACCATTCAAATTTGGTGTAAATTGTATAGAAATATAGGTTAAAATTTACACTAAATTAAAATAAAATTAATAACTCATTGCCTTCGTTGGATAAGACTTTTAAGATTTATTTCATTGGTTTTCATAACAAATGTAAACTCTTGTAAGATTTTAAGTTAAATTGAAAATGTTCTCATATACATTTTTTTGATAAATTCCTACCTTATTATGTTTATATAAAATTTAGAATATGGTACATATGTAGACATTATACGACGGTCATATTAAACCTAAATTTCTTACCTTAAGTAGGTAAAAATGTCAAAACTAAAGACAAAAATCGATTTTTATCAACGTTATTAAATAACATTGCAATTTATTTTTTTATTTTTTGTTGTTGTTCGTTTCAAATTTGGGGAGAAAATTGTAGCCGTAAGGATTGTGTTGTTAAAGGGGAAGTCTTAATCCAAGATGATAAAACAATTTCCTTTTGGCAAAGAACAAACTTTTTCAGGCTAACGAGGTCAATAAATAATACAAAAATGTGATTTATTTTCTTCCATCTCTAAAAATTAGAACTGCCTGAATTGTTACAGATATCTACGACTCCTAAAATTAAAAAAGATTTCAATAAATATTGGTGCGGATTTATTAAAAACTTGTCTTCTACACAGTTATAGTATGCATACAAATTGTAATTTTGGAAACAAACTCTTAAAATTATAAAGAAACAGGAATTATTGAAACAATTATAATAATACTCCATATCCTACAACAGAATTCTTAACATCTGCAAACATTATGCAATTCAATTCAATTCAATTAAGAAGTGAAAACAGATTCTATTTGAAAATTTGAAGATAAATTGGGATTATTATTTAATGTTGAACATATTTTGAAAGAACTTTTTCCTAGATTTAAAGATTGTTATTCCAGCAAATATCAAAATTATATTATTTTTTGGTTCTTTTTATAATTAATAACTTTAGTAATTAATGAGAAAATAATATATACTATATCTCCATCAGTCTTATTTTATGAAACTAAAAATATTCCAGTATAAAGCATAAATTAAAAAAATTTTATTGACGTAATGTTCAATGTTCGTTTTAATTTCAAACTCTTCTACGATTCATTATTTCACTTTTAGTTTTCTTTAAATTTAGTATATACTGCTTTTCAGGACTTTATTAGTTTACTATGAACTTCTTTATAACTTAATTTATTTCACCCTTTAAACTTATATAGATATAACAAAGTTTTCTTTATCCTCTGAATTTAAGGAAATCGAACTTTTCTGAAACTCTATTCATCACAGGTTTCATATCAAAACTGCGTTTCCTCAGGGGGGTGTGTTGTGCTTTGCACGGATATCGATTTGTTTTGATTTATAAAACGCCTCGTCACTTTCGAATCATCAAGCATTCAATCATGACGTGATGTTTTCATTTCAGTAGCATGGCATCTTATTTCTAATCGTCTTTGAATGATTCGATTTGAAGGCTCATCCATAGAAATGGCACTCCCTTCGGTTATATATTTTTGTTATAAAATATAAATATCACTCCAACCACCCCCAAAAATAGTGCATATAATGAATATGAGCCCGCAACTGAGGCCAGTCGACATCATCAATAGAATGACCGAGCTGGTCAAACGCCCTGCAACAATGACAGTGACTTGTGGGGGAGAGAGGCAAAGGGCAAAACCCATCTTTGGTCATAAAACTTGTTTGAGGAGTTTTTGTGTCCGCAGAAAGCTCCTTCGAACGGAGAAGTTCGGTTAATGAAACCACACTTGGTCCTTTTAATGGTAACAAGCGTCCGAGCCAACCCTTTTTCAGATACACCCGTCCGGCTGGAATGGACGAGCAGCAGCATTCCGGGAAGATGTTTATCCTGCTGGGGAGTATCTTAAGAGGCTTCGTGCCATCGCCGCAAGACATTTACTCGAAAGTTTCGTGAGGACCCAGCCTGGAATTGATTATCATGGCAACATGACTCGAAACTTTAAAGAGATACAGACTCCCGGATGCTGGTAAAATTTTGATAAAATCGTCAGGTTTTTTGGGGGTTGTGATCCATGCTCGATTAAGAAGGAAAAAAGTTCCGCCGTCGAATCGATAGCTGCGAGCAGCCACACTATTTCCCTCTTCGATCGACAAAAAAGGATAAGCCTGAACTCTGTGTGCATGTCCCTTTACGCTTTTTGCGCCGAACCCGGAACCCGGAGCCCGGGTCCCAGCATCGCTCGTCGGGAATGCCTGCCGTCACAGGGAAGACTTTTGATTGACAGGAGGTGTGGACAATCAACCCCGAGGTTAGGGAGAGGATGATCCATTACGTCCTGTGCGGGGCGTCATGTGTTCCCTGGAACATCCCTGTGTAATGATTCAGTTTAATACGACGACGGGCTCTGCAATCGGCAGAGTGTGCGGCGAGGCGAGGAGTCACCCTGTGTTATATGCTGGGGCTTTTTTCCTTTCGCTAGTCCTTGCCGTAGATTCGAGGTAATTGCCTCTTAGTGCTGCCCTTCGTGTGTGCGTCGTGCAGATGTTGCCGGCCCTTTGTGCGTTTCCAGGATATTATCTGGAGAGCTTTAAGTTTTAGGGCGATTACTATAAAGAGGACTGTTTCAAGGTAATTTATCGTCATCCCCCACATTTGTTTTGAGGTAACGCAATAATTAGGACAGTAATTTATAGTGTCGATTTTGCCTACTTTTCATTTGTTTTTCGGGAATGAGACAATCTTCAAAAATACCAATTTTGTTAGTAGTCAATTGACCATGGTCACTTTCTACTAAATTCGTAATTTTTATATTTTTAATTTCTTTAAATTTAAGCCAGAACTCAAAGGAAGCTAAATCAGGCAAATAGGGCGGTTGATGACGTCTTGGTAGTCAGAAATCATTGTTTCACAGATATTAACACGACGCTATTTTTCGACAAAATTTAGTGTTTTTAGAACCAAACTAGACGCGACGCCTCTGAGGTATAAAACATATTTTGAAATGGTTTGGGCTGATCCAAGTGAAATGCCCACAGCATCAGCAAAGTCTCTAATTGTCAGTCGATGATTTTCGAACACCAAATCTTTGATTTTCTTGACGTGGCTTTCGTCGGTAGATGTTGATGATCGTCCGGGGCGTTGTTCGTCTTAAACTCGTTCTCGGCTTTCTTTAAAGCCTTTGTACCACTTGTAAACATTTTTTTTTGCGACATGGCCTCATCACCAAAGAATATTCATTGCGCAAACAAAATTTAATGCAAATTCTTTGCTCAACAAAATCAGACATAGTAAAGAACGAAAAACTTACTTTTGTATGTTTACAAAAACTCTGCAGCAATTGAATATTATTGACATGAGACTCTGCATAGATGTCAAAGAAAGTACCACTAACCCACAAAACATAATAATTTCATGATTTCGTAGTACCCGCGAAGTTTAAGTGAAAAATTCACCTTACTTTTTTTTATGATAGTAGTATAAATTTCAAACCGTATTTGATATTTGGTCTCGGTAATCCCGAGAAGCAATGAACAGATTTTAATGAAACCTTCAGCGTTATCTTCTTTAAAATCTTAGGAGAACACATAGGATACATATTATAACGATACGATCCCATATACTATAGATTACAAATCGAGTTGAATGTAAGAGAAAATTAAGAAAAAGGGATGCGAACGCACAGTTTTTCGAAAACTCTGGCGAAACTATTAGATGTATGATTTTAATGTATGCAAGAAATATTGAATTTTACATTATCTACAATAAAAGTCTGATGTAACGTTCTATAGAACATAAATAACTCATAATATGTATTTTCACATCTTCCTTGCAATAAATTTCGACTGCTGAGGATCGGCTGAGGGTTGCTGATGACGTAATATTACATCATAAATTATGTAGTGTGCGCAGATTTGTTGTTAAAATATCCCTTTCATTTGGTGGTAACTTATCTCCTCCCACCTGAGAATGGTCCGTATTTTCCCATATGAGTATTGATTTCTCCACATTTTACCTTTTAAGACAAATCGGTCAAATTTAGTAAAGGCATAAATGCGTCATTTTGGGCTTCTTATAACAAACAAGAAGACTGGCGAATTTATATCTTAACCATTATCCTTTTTCAGGCATAGCATAACCATAAAAAAATGTTCTTAATATTTAAGTTCCAGGCCAGTGCTGTTTGCTAAAAGAGTTCAGTTCAACTCTAAGTTGGAGATGTTCTTAAAATCACAGCGTATAAGGATATTTCAATATTCTGCTGCTACTGCTGCTCAACAGAAGTACTTACTGCTTTTACTTAGCATTCGATATGAGATATTTTATTTTGTTATTAAAATTCATTGCATTAATTTCTGATAATTTCGTCTAGCTTAAAACTCTTTAGGAGAAACATTAACCACATAAAAATGTGACCGAATGAAGAAACAAGTGTTTTTGTTATGAACGTAATAACTTTTTAATGTGTGTGGGTGTCGACATAATTATTTGAGATTGTCATTATTTAACCCATTTATATTAATTATAATAATATATAAAAATTATAATAATGAAAAGATCACTTATCTGTATACATATGTATGGTGTCCGTTTTTTTATCTTTTACTTAAGAACTACTAAACAGTTTTTAATACATGAAGCACCTAAGACGGTTTTTATATCAAATAAATAGGTATATAGTGCAACGCCGTGTCCGCGCAAGCTAATCCATACTTACATACAGTATGTAAAAATATTATTCACATCCTTTGTACAATAACTATTTAAGGTAAGAATATTGTTCTTAAATCTGGTATTTTTCAGAAATGCATGCATGTAATTATAGCTGTTACAGTATGTGTTTAAATAGAGTCAAAAGTATATTTCTTAACAAAATAAATAGGAATAAATTCACAACAATGAAGTAATAAAGTACGAAATATACATAACAAATTATTCACACCTCTGTAAATTTAATTTCGCTAAATTTTCTACAACGCAAATGTATTTATAGTTCGTTTTTGTTTTGTTTTTTAAACATATGCATTTCTTAAAATTTAGTTGAGTTTTGTTTGCAATTAAGTGTATTAAAATGGCTAAGACACGAGAACTTTCTAACCAAATTCCTGAGTTAATCGTAAAATACTAATATTCGCGCTTAGGGTACAAAAACATAGGTGATACATTGAGTATTAGTAAAAATACTATAGTGTCTATCATTCAAAAGTATAAGAAAACTGATATAGTCCCAAAATTCAAAGGACAAGGGCGCAAACAGAAAACTACAGAGAGAATAAAAAGAGACATTTTAAGAAAGGTACATGAAAATCGTGGTCTATCAGCTCCTTAAGTTGTTGTTAAAACAGAAAGTGACTTCGGAATAAAGCCTCATCTCCAATTTATCGACGGCATAATAACAAAGAAGGTTTATTTAGATCTCCTTAAGAAAAAACTTCGGTCATCTGCTGCAAAACTAAATTTAAGTGACGGATTCATATTCCAACAAGATTCAGATCCGAAGCACACCGCCAAAATAGTGAAAGAAAGGTTTACTGAGGAACAGATTCAGATTTTAGATTGGCCTTCGCAGGCACCAGATCTTAATCCAATTGAACATTTATGGTAAATTTTGAATAAAACGTGTACATTTTAGAAAGCCAAGTACCATTGCAAAAAACCTGGTCGAATCCATGAGGTTTAAACAAAATATTGAAATTAATTTTAAAAGTACTAAGATCATAAAAACCACTAACTAAGATCATAAAAACCACTAACTTTAGGAAATTATATGCTACAAAAATATGCAATGCTTTACAGGTAAAAAAAAAAAAATTTTTATTAACAAGAAAAATGAACCTACTTAATCCTTTACACAACCATGTTGCAGTAATGCAACAAACCAAATTCCTCCATTTTATTTACTTAGAACATTTAAAATATTACCGTTGACGTCATGTAGCACAACTTCAACAAACCATCGTATAAAATTCATTTTAAAACTGGTGACTAAAAGGTGTATGCTGTCGTAAATTTTAGTTAATCTATTCTATTAAATGTAACTCTGTTGAAAATGAAAAAAGTAAAAGAGATTTTTTAAATAACCTAATAGTTACAATTGTTCTTGAAATCCGCGCGGCACAAGTCAGTATTTTTTACCTTTAATCACGAATTTAACTTTATTTATATTTGAGATATAAAGAATAGTGACTTGCGCTGCCCAAACTTCAAAAATAATTGTATCTAATACCAGCGACACACGGATGAATTAAATGATCATTGCCAAATGATATTTAAGCTTCAATTGCTACATAGAGATCCACGTGAAATACGGCAAGTCGGCAAGTAGCAGTTGATTTATGAACTACACTGTGTGATATAATAATCAGAATCTAAAATTTTACGTTAGGATTATGTGGTCTATATTCTGTATCACTTATTAAATATGGATAAGAGAATACTTCGTAATTTAATGATTTTTCTCAAGCAAAAACAAAAGAACATAATGAAAAATGTTATCATAATAATTTTTAAAAATTCCTAAAAGATACTATACTTAAGAAATTAGCTTCGAAATGAGCTCTAAGCTCTCAAGTTGCATTTGGAAGGTGACATACGACCGTACAAATGAAGACTTGCAGAAATAGATCATTTGACTATAAGCTAACTCATAAATAATTTTTAATTTTTTACATCTTTTTTTAAAATCTGAACTTTTTCCTTTCAACCCTTAACATCTAAGAACTTCATTGATTCGTCAAGATTCATTGCAAAATATTTAATTTAAATCGAGTCGATGGTGGTCAAGGAAATTACGAAATAAAGTCATTAGCCCCTTCAAAAGCGTGAACCTTCGTTAGTGCATTCATTCAAAATTTTACTACATATATTCAATGTGGAGAGCTCCTGTCTTTATTAGATCGTAAACCTCCTTCGGTTCTTGGAGATTATATTCGCAAGTTTGCTGTGATACATATAGATTAGATACATTCATACGTACAGACCAAACAGCGAACCTACTTCCTTTTTTTTTTTAAATCTGTTGAAAAGAAATAGTAATTTTGCTTTTGTATTTGTTTTCGGAAATTAATTCGTTTATTTGGTATGTCCCAAGTGGAATTCAAATTTTGGCCTTTTAAATGCCGATTTATAATTCATTCGACCAATTCTCTACCCCAAAGACATTTTTGTGTGTCTTTTTAATCCTTATCTCTTTAAAAGCAGCAGTTTTAAGAGTTTCTTTTATTATTGTATAAGATAGTTATTTTAAAATATCTGGTAGTCTACCTTTTTAATAACATTTTACTTACACATACCCTAGCTAATAAGCTAAGTACTAAGTTTTAATTGATCTTTTTTTTTAAATAATAAAATATTTTTCTTAATAAGTAGATTAAAAATTGGGAGAGTTTATTATTTATTTACCCAGTTGATAATATATTTTGTTAATATTTATTTAAACGGTTTTCGTTACGACTTCCTAAAATAACTAGCTTAAGATAATAAGTCTTAAAGTCAAAATTCGAACCGAAATCAGCATTAATTTTGCATTCGAATAATGAACAAATTCGAAAGAAATTTATAAAATAAAAAATTACCAAAGCCTTTACCACGATTTTACATCTAATCATATGATCTATGATAATAAAAATATTGCAAATTCGATTCTGAAAAGTTTGGAGAAAATATTTTAAACAGCCTTTCTTGCTAAAATTGTGGTAAGATTTTACTCATTCTTATCCCTTATTAAAAATGACACTAAAAGACTTACTTCTCTTTATTATTTTTAGTAAATATAAACGTGTGTTTCATTCTTAGAACAGTATAATGCTTATTACAATATAAAAAAAATAAATAATGTGCAATTTCCTAATCTTAACATACCAATTACCGACTGTTTACCCTATAAATCAATTCATCTTGCAAAATGTCGGGATCGAATTTATAATTAAGTAATTGTGAACGTGGAAAACTTAAGCGGTCTTTGCACCTCGTACACAAGATCATAAATTACTTCAACAACTCCTCTTATCTTTCTTTAAAATACTTTCGCGCTATAAAACTCTTATTTATAGACGTTTATATCTTAACAACCATAAAATAGTCGGGAGCGTCTTTACAGTCACCGTGAGCATTTTTATGGTGGGTGGCGCATAAATTTCGCTTCGATTTAAATTATTCCACACCGGGCGCAATGTTCCGCCAGAAGCAACCCGCCCTTATTCGACATTGTGCATTAAAATATCGGCGGAGGGCGAGCTCGGCTTTGAATGCTGCCACCTACAAGCTAAACCCTGAGCGGCTCCCGCGTCCTCCAATGGGGAGCCAGTCAGTCCACAAAAGATATAGGGCCCCCGGTCTCGTAACATTATAAAGTTGAATGCGGGCACTTTTTGCACTTCCGCGGCGTCCTCAACGACTGACTCTTGTCGCTGCCGACGGAACACTTATCTTCGGAATTATGCTCCCAAACAGATTTACACGTGTTCGATGCTTCTCGCAGGATTAAGACATGAGTTATAAACTTTGTGACTCTTTTATTAACAACTTCTTTACGGGGAAAACTTTTGGAGATTTCATTGTCTGCGTTTTACAAATAAGTTTTGTATATTAATATTTTAAGATTTGATTGTCACTTATGTATGTCGTGTAAAACTCTTATCTTAAAATAAACAGTCAGATAAAATATCTTCATATAACATATTCTCAAAGAATGTGATGAAAGAAAAATCAATACACAAAATGTTTTTCAACTAGAATCTAGCAAATTCCAACTAGAGTTGACTTCCAAGGATTTCGAGTTGTAAATCTTGTGAAAATGTAGATACTAGAATTATATTTACCTACTTTAATTAGATTTATATCTAAATTAACTAGCTAAAATTAGCTTTAGAGCATCCATCGGTGGTGAAATTTTTTCCCTTAGCATAACATCTGCTGGAGTTCCTAAAGGATCCGTTGTGGATCCTTTGTTGTATAATATCTGCACATCTGATTTTCAACATCTCCCAAATTGCCGGTACTCTACGGACGCGAATGATAGGAATTTGTTCTTTCGATCGAAAAGTATTGAAAATATAATTACCACTCTATAAAGTGCATCGAACATAGCATTTAATTACTTTAAGAAGTGTAAAGTCAAAATAAATCCCAAGAAAACCCAAGCAATTTTCCTTACCCGCAGAAGAAAACAGATCTTTTTACCTTATCAAAGTCTTGAAATTAACTTATAACGCATACCTTCGTATCACATTCTATAAAAAAATATTATTATTCATAACATATTGAATTTCTTTAAAAATTCTCAAAAATCCTTTCATACCGATTTTTGTGAGATTACAGTAAAAATATAGATCAATTAATATCTATCGAAAACTTTAGTTTCCCTAGATTTTAAGTTAATTTTGGAGGAAGCCCAGTAGAATTAGCTTATTTTCTAGTGAGGAATACTACAATATAAACCTACAGAAACTGAACGCTAGACAGTACCAACAACAATTCTCTACTTAAATGTAAATACCTACGTTTGTTAAACCAGTCATTTACTCTGAAGTAGAATATTTTATTCCGTCAAAGGATAAAAATATTTATTTTTATTTTTAATTAATTATGATCTCCTTTCCATTTTATTTAGGGAAAGTTGGAGTAAATCTTTATCCTTCCACGTTGCATAATCGCAAAAATCTCAAGTAGTTTCCGAGATATAAGCGCTTTAAAAAACGCGTTAGCAACATTTTTATGAAAAGTAAAAGTTCCATTAAACTTTTCAAAAATTCACCATTGCTTTTCAGGATATGGCTCATATTAAGAGAAAACAATCGTAAGGACTTATAGAAATTTCAGCAAATCAGTGAGTAATAAGGAGGTAGTATGGAAAATTTATTTGGTATAAAAATGACAAACCTGATTTTGTTACCATTGAAGTGAAGTTTAAAGAAACAGATAACACATTTTCTTTATCCAAGTAGAAATAATATTCGTTATTCGTTTCTTTAAACTCAACTTACTTCCTTTAAGTCTAATAAAATCATGTAAAGATTTTCTCTTCAGTTTTCGGTTTTATGGAGCGGCTAAACTAAATCTTTACCGCCATTAAATTTATATTTGCTTTTTGAAAGCGAGTTGTAAGTAGAAATGTTTTTTCGGGTATTTCGAGTGTCTGTGCCAGGAATATAAGAGTTATTCGATTTTTAAAAAATTACAAAATTTACATCCTTTTATTATTTGTCTCAAAGACGTTAATCAGCGATACTTGCCATTATATAAATACATTATGAAAAAATGTGATCAAGCATAAACATCTTAAAATTATTAACAATTAACAGAAATTGCACATTAAATTTCTTAAAATTAAAATATTTACTTATTACATACTAATATAAACGAGTTATATATACTTTGATTTGTCAGACCTACTTTCAACTTTAAACTCTTGATACTTTTTAACAAATAACCCTAATGTCATAAATCTTGCCTTTAAATTGGACCCCAACGTTTTTTTACAGTCAAGATAGATGTCACTAGAATCAATAATCTAAAAATACTCTGCTATTGTTACTTGTGCATATGTAGATCTAATTATTTTCGCTAAATGAAAATTTTGGCAGCGCAAGGTATAATTTACTAGTTGATAATAAAGGGTTATACCACTTATTTGGCCAGAAATATGTGTTTACATGCTATTGAACCTACGAACTTAAAATTACCGTCTGGAAAATAACAATAGTTACATCTTCCGTTCAAATCACCTGTGTGCTTCTTTCGCTGATGGAATGCGATTCGTTTTGTTGTAGTGTGTTGAACTTAGTTGCATGATTTTCGCATTAGTAATCATTAAGAGCAGGCGATGCTTATTGCTATCACGAGACTGAGAAAGAAGTATGAGAATTCAAATTTAAAAGTCACGCGATTCTCTTTTGCTATTTTCTTCATTTATGTGTTTTTATTTGCGAAAAAGTGTCGAAATTGAACCTTGATGACGAAATGATTTAAAAGCTCAGGGATAAAAAAAAAATTTAATCATGTAAAACATTATGTGTAAAGTATGATGGTCACCAGAGGTGTCGATTAAATAAATTAATATAGTATTCATTTGGATATAGATAAACCTAAAAATCTTATTGTATTGAGTTAGTTCACACAAATTAAAGTGTGTTCTCATTTGAAACTCAATTGTCATTGTTATATGGCACCTTTTTAAATTTTTCTTAGGTAAACCCTGCGCTTTCATGCAATTTTTAGTATCATATCTATGAAACAAGTATTTCTAGGTCTGAAAGTGCTAAAATTACAATTATTTAAGCGCTGCCCCGTCATACATACATTCGTCTATCTACAAGTTCATAACTTTTCTCAGCCGCCATAAGTTCTATTGAAACCTTCACATAAAAATTCTGAATTGGTCAATAATGATGTAAAATTTCAAGAACTTTCAGAATATGGTAATGATTTTTAACTAAAATTGAAACTACGGAGGTTATGTTTGCTTCTTTGAACAAAAATCGCGTTTTTTCAAAACATTTTTTTAGAAAAACATTATTTATGGCTCGAAACCAATGAAGAATGTGGCGGAAAAGCATTAATATCGCGTCCATGGACCCTGTTTCTTAATTTGCAGATGCGTACGCTTTGAAATTCAAAATGGCGGTATCCAAAATGGCGTTTGAAAGTCGAAAATTCAATGACATATAATATTATGGCTATTAAAAAAAAAGTTCTTAATGGATTTGTTTAGAAACTTATACAGGGAAGCTCTTGCTGTTTGCTGATTGCGGATCTGAGGTAAAATTTAAGACATTCAAAATGGCGGGCTTAAGATGGCGGACAAAGACATTAAAATTTTATAAATCTGAGCATAAAATAGCTCTAGAGGGATTTCGGGGTCGCTGATTGAGAATCTGAGGTCAGATTTGAAAAGATAAGAATGGAGGATCCAAGATGGCGGAAGAGAAAATGAAAATCACATATATGTAGGAATTAAAGAACTGAATGTAATTCAATAGATTTAATTCAGGGTATAAAGTAGTTATAATGAGTACAGGTTAGTCGCCAAATGACTTTAAGGTTGAATAACACAATTATAATGATGAGGAACGGTACTGCTGAAGTACGACTGCTTGTCTACTGAGGTTTGGATGCTGCTGAGATGTGACTGCTGCTGGCGCTAACTGCTGACTGACTAACTGGCGATAAAATCAGTGGTAGATGCTGTTCGAGTCATCTGTCGTATGGAGACGGTGTTGCCTACATATATCTGAGCAAAAATTTGCACTGAGGGGTTTTTGGGTTCGCTGATATAAGTTTCTAAATAAATCCATTAAGAACTTTTTTTTTAATAGTCATAATATTATATGTCATTGAATTTTCGACTTTCAAACGCCATTTTGGATACCGCCATTTTGTATTTCAAAGCGTACGCATCTGCAAATTAACGAACAGGGTCCATGGACGCGATATTAATGCTTTTCCGCCAAATTCTTCATTGGTTTCGAGTCATAAATAATGATTTTCTAAAAAAATGTTTTGAAAAAACGCGATTTTTGTTCAAAGAAGCGAACATAACCTCCGTAGTTTAAATTTTAGTTAAAAATCATTATCATATTCTGAAAGTTCTTGAAATTTTACATCTTTATTGACCAATTCAGAATTTTTATGTGAAGGTTTCAGTAGAACTTATGGCGGCTGAAAAAACTTATGAAAATGCGTCCATTTAACGGGTTAACTTCAAAAAAGAATATTTTAGAATCAGACTTCAATTTAATAAAGTTGTTTTTGAAACCAAAAGGTATATTTTAAATAAAAAAAAAGTCGACATATATTTAACTCAAATAGGTAAAATTTCTCAATGTAAAGAAGTTCTGAATTAAATTTTAAACAATTCCCAATTATTTGACTAAAATTGAATCGTATAAACCGTAACATTTGGCACTTCTATTGTATTAATGTATTAAATGTGGTTGGAGAAATTAATTTAAATTGATAAATTTATTTGAGTTAAAAATGTCATCTAATTTGAAAAGAAAATATACCTTTTAATTTTACTAACGAATTTCTTGAACTGAAATGTGATATTTATTATTTGAAAATTGTGCTTATGTTATTTTAATTAAGATGTCCTTTCTTAAAGAAATATTATCAGTAATATAGCACATAAACTTCTTCATTCTTCTGCACATTGAAATGCTTCAATTCGTTTTGGAGGACTAAATTTTTATTTTTCTGGAATTTTATAATAAATTATTATGCCATTTAAAACAACGAATAATTATTCACATATTAAAACTTATTAAATTATATGCAACACTCAGTTTTGTCTGAAACACAAACAGAAGACCTGATAGTCTTATATTTAAGTCTAATCTCCACAACTTAAGCTGCGTTTTTTAATAATCTGATTTGGATCTGGAATTGAATTTTTTAAACCGTGATTTATAGTAAAAATTTTAAAATTTGCAATAAACTTATCAAATTGTCATGATTTTTACTCATCCAAACCTCAAATGGGATCGTTACAGCACCATGATCAATGAATATTTCTTCGAAAATATGGATGACATTGATCCTGGGGAGACTTGATTTCAACAGGATAGGGCTACGTGATATACGGCGACGTAAACCATCGCTTTATTGAAATCACGATTTGGCAATAAAATGATTTTGATTATGGTTCAATATTTGTATGGCCACAAAACGAAATCGTACCTCTTTTTGTATACCTGAAACCAAGATTTTAAAGCATTTTTAAAGAAAATCACCGGACTATAAGCTCTCTAGGTTTATTTGTAAGTATCACCAAAGAAATTGGACACTTGACCAATTTGCCAAGAGCTATTTATGGTGCAAAAACCAGAACTCAAATTTATTTCCTGGAAATTATGCAACAAATTCACTGACCGACGTTAATTCAGCCACTTCACCATTGCATGGCGGGCCTTAAGAAATCGTGAGCTGTTTTATAAACATTTCCATTTCGTTCAAAAGTGGCCTTCCTCCGGCGATTTCTTGTCAAATCAAAAGCGCAAGACATGAGAAGACACAAGACGACGAGGCAAGAACTTCCACATTTCGAGGAAAAAGAATGACCGTCTGCGGCGCGACGGCGGCGGCCGATCTTCATTTTATTTTAACCCCCCCGACTGCAGCACAGGCGAACGTTCGTGTTTTCAGCCATTTCTTACCATTTTCCCCCGGCACTTAAAAAAATTGTTTGAAAGCAAAGGTATAATTTGGATTTTTACATGGCATGAAACCATGGGAGCAACACCAGCCAGGTCGGGTCGGGCGGGACGCGGACACGAAACAGCGCTCTGGCTGGCCGGCTGGCTCCGGATTGTTACAAGTTTTTTGAACGTCGAAATAATTACATGATTGGGGTCTGTTCGTCCAGTGCCATTGAAAGGCTCGCCTGCATATGTATCGCCGAAAAAAGGCCACAAAAAGCGGACAAACAATTTAAATAATTGAAAATGGCGCTTGTTCCGTAACACTGCATCGGCAACCTGTAATTTGGGGTTGACCAGACGGAGCACCTTCAGACGAGTCGCTTTCGTCCATTTTTAATGCTCTTTAGGTTCAATTACTCGACAATGGGAGAGCTTTGAATATTAAAAGACCTTTACCAAAAATAACATACTTAAATGCGCCACAATGAAAAAACCAACCCACTGCAAACCTTTTTGAAATCTGGGGAAATAATGGTAATAGAGAGAGAATAGCAAGCTGCAGCGTCGACCTCAGCGCGAAAGAAAGTAATTTCCTTTTGATGCAATAAATAAGACTGCAGGAAATTAAATTGAAATGCGAAAAAAGTTTCTTTCATATTTCTTCTCGTTTTAAATGGATTCAAGTGCGCGCGGAGGGCAGTTTTTCTTGAATTTATGGGTTGACAAAACCACGAGTCCAGGAAGTGTAGACGGGCCCCGGCAAAGAAAAAGAAAGTTTACTTTCCAAGACATTTATTTTGCCTTTGCTAAAATATCGTCATATTGTATAACGTAATTAAGTGATGTTGAAAATGGTAAAAATCTCACATTTTAAGCAATTCATTTACTCAGTTACTGCCATTTTACTTCTCAAGTACTTGTGCAGATAAAAATTTCAACTTCCTTATGTGAATGTTCCGAATTCTTTACAATAGTGTCACTTATCCCAGGTCTTTAATTTATATTTATAATTAGTTAAAAATTGGATAATTAAAAAATTAAATTAAATCTGGCATCTTTGAGTATTTCGCAGTGGTACTAAATCGTTAAAATACAGCCTGAAATTCAAAATGTTATCATATAAGCAAACATACGGTTTTTTTTTTTTTTTTTGTAAAATCAAGATGAAGAATTCAATAGGGCTTCTTCCAATTTTCAGAAAAGTGATATGGAAAAGTACAAAATGGAAAATTTTTGAGTTTTTCTCATATTGGTGAATAATAGCGCTTATTTCTTAGAGTTACATGACCTGAGAGATAACATTTACAATTTGCATGAGTTGTTTTAAATGGCCATTACATAAATAATAAGACAACAACTAATTAAATAAATAACTGCCATACGATAAAAATTTTTGAGTCCAGAATGAATATTTAGTTAAGACCCTAGTATATTTTTAGATTTTTTGTGGATGAATCCACTTGTTTATAATTGTAGTTCTTTAGCTACAAAATGCAAAGAGCTGAAATCGTGTTATTTCCATGTTCCAAAGGAAATGGATGTATTAGCTGTATTTTCTTCATAATATCTCGATCAGATTACACTTTATGCAAATTTTCAAATCTTTTCTATAAGATTAGCACTACAACTACAGGAGACAAGCTTCTAAATTTGATAATTGTTGGCACCTTTCAAGTAATATGCTTTTACATTTAAATTAATAATTATAAATGGGAAAAGGTTCTCGATATGTCGTAGTTTTGAATAATTAATAAGCTTCAGTTTAACTCTTAAGAGATAGCTAAAAAAAATATAATTAATTCAGTCAATTTGACTGATCTTGGTAGTTTTAGTATTCGAAGAAATTAAATTTAGTTTTCAAATCAATTCAAATCAATTCAAATCATCAAATAAAGCGCAGCTATTAGGGAAAAAAATGTTTAAAATAAAGGCGGCTTTGTCTGTCTGAAAAAATTTCACAATAATTTCTGTGTAAAAATTCATTGATTTTAATTTTCTTCTATCTTAAAAGTTTATTTTCACTGGCTATGTTTGGCAGATTATGCTAAATTTTTACACATAAAAGAGGTAAAAGTAGGTACCTCTTTAACCGAAAAATGTGTATTTTGTTTATTTAGCAACCACATAAACTGTAGTTAAAATGTCACAAAACGTACACGAGATTTGATGCACCAATAACGATCTGTCACTGTATGGATGATCCAAAAAAACACTTAAACCAATAAAAAAATTCACGAAAACCACACTGAATTTTACATTTAAATACATGCACTTGAATAGGTCTGTTCGTTGGCAATCCTGTGGCACCCCAGTGCGCCCTATCTGCACTGGTTTTTAAACGTCAAGTGACAGTTCTGTGTTTTTTGAGAAACCTGGGGCGCCCTGGTGCGCCCTGGTGCACCCTGGTTTTACCCCAGATAAAAACTCAGGGTAAATGACGGTTATCAATTTAATTGTTAACAGATACGGTATTTAAAGTGGAATTAACTCTTGTTGCGGGCACAAGAACTTAATTTGAGCATTTCGATGTGAACATTATGAAAAAGTAGTGGTTTTATTTCATAATTTTTGTGTAAAAGGCCAGATGACAGTTCTCCTTTTTAATGAGCTGTTCGCTGGAGTGAAAAGAACTGGGCTGCCCCGTGTTTTTTGACAGTTCTCAGGGCGCACCAGGGCGCACCAGTGCGCCCTGGGGTGCCACAGGTTTTCATGCCAATGAACAGACCTAATATTAGTAGCCAAATTGGTCAATGTTTGCTGAGGTAAAAAATTTTTTTTAAAGGGACATAGGGCGGAATATGATAATATCAGAAAGGTATACGATAATATGCTATAATTATTTATTTTAAATCTTTCATTTCTTTTTTTTTTTTACTGTAATGCACAAGTTGAGAAAGAAAGTATTTAAAAATGCAGAAAAACCAATTACATTTTATCCATGCGAAAGCACTTAAACAGGGTCAACGAGGACTCGAGACATATTGATAGTGGTACTTATTGGTATAATAATTTTTAACCATGTTAACGCTACACAGTCCTAAGCACGACACAAAAGAAACCTTGACTTGGATGGTATCAAAAAATCCAAGTCTAAATTGAAATACGCAGTTTAATGACTTTATCAATTTGAAACCAACAGATCGTCAAATCTCATGGTTTAGGCGGGAGTTGAAACCCGGAGTTCAATGACAAAGTCTCTCTGTCACTCGCAATACTAATTTGAAACCAGCACCAAACCTATGCAGCATCAGGATTTGAGGATCGAAGGTTGAAATTATCATAATGTTGTATTATTAAGCGAATTGTATACGTGTGCAAAGTTTCATGAGCATCTGTTAAGTACAAATAGCTGAAAAATCGGTGAAAACAAATACATATGGAACGTGAAGCTAAATAAAACCATTTAAAAATGGTCACACTGATCAATTCGGGCAAAGTACATGTTAATATATTTTTGTAAATTATTAAAATCAATAATGCACATGTTAATATATTTTTGTAAATTATTAAAATCAATAATTGACAAAAATATATTATACATAACAAATAAAATGAGTCCGTATGCCTTATTGTCCTTGGTTTTTGCAAATGACTTGATTTGGTAGTGATATTCTATGCACTACTAATGGAATTTTCGCCTATTTGTGAAAGTTTTAGAGGGTTCTCGGATCAGTTCTACAAGATAGTGCAAAAATACTTAATTTAGATGATTATGTAATTATATACATATATATATATATAATGTATGTGTTTCATATATTTTTTATGTAATATAAGATGATATTCTTATTTACTTTAATATTTTCTTGCACAATCTTGAAGAATGGACACAAAAATCCCATTTTAGGAATCTTAGAATTCTATAAAAGGCACAGAAATTAGGTAGGTGAAAACACAAATTTTTTTTTTTTTCACTGTCAAATTGAGTCATTTAAAAAAGATCAAACAAAATAAGGTACAAGGTCTCATTTTATTTATTATTTTTATCTTAAAGGATGTATGACATATAAAATTATTATTAACCCTTTACACTCCAAACTTTTTTCCTGTAGGATTACCAACAACTCCGGAGTATTTTTAAAGAAAAAATTAAATAATATCACACGTACTTAAATTGAAAATCACCTTTTTATTGGAATGTTTTAAATATTCTTATTTTCCAAACATAATATTTAAACCTTAAGCTCTGTAATTCCCTTTGGTGTTTATTTTACAAAGTATTCTCCAAGGTGTAACCCAGGCTTTTCACGACAAGTGTCATAAAAATAAGTTGTTTGATGTCACTTGCCTTTTTCTGTTCTGTCAGAGCAAACTTTATAATCTTTGTTCCTGCCTGTTAGCATAACATGGAGCCTTCCATTTAAACGAATAGTTGTCTTATTATAAGTGGATGTTGAAGCCCTACAGTTTTTAGTTGATTAATCAATAGTTTTACGTACTTCGAGGACTGAGTGAACGCTCATTTCATTGTTTTTTTACAAGTTTGTATAATATAGGGGGGTATAGTTAATCATGAATTTTTTGGACACATTTTTAAGATTTTTTTATCGATCTGGTAAAAGTAAGGTAAATGGACGAAGGCCTACACTAAAGAACAACTTTTTAAGAGTATTCAAAAAAAATTGTTATTAAAAAATATTGAAAATTGAGTTTTTGACATAAATTGTAAGTTGACGCTCCGAAAAAAAAGTAGATTTGCGGTGAGACACATAACTAATAGCTGGATCATCTAAAACAAAAAAACAAAAAAGATTTTGTTAGTTAATAAGTTTCTTGAGGTAACGCTGTCGAGTTTTTTTATTTATTTCCATTATTGAATGTTTGGCGTTAGTTTAAAGTCAAAAAAACGAAAAAAAGGAAATTTTTTCTTTGGAATTCTGTTTTCAATCGGGAAAAAATCTATAAAAAAAAAACATTGAAAAAAAATATCTCGACAGGAATACCTTGTAAATTGTCTACAGAAAAAGTGTGCACAATTTCAAAAGGATCGGTCAAGTAGGTTTCGAGTTACGTGTCTCACCGCAAATCGACTTTTTTTTCGGAGCGTCAATTTACAATTAATGTCAAAAACTCAATTTTCAATATTTTTTAATAAACATTTTTTTGAATACTCTTAAAAAGTTATTCTTTAGTGTAGGCCTTCGCCCATTTACCTTAATTTTATCAGATCGATAAAAAAAAATCTTAAAAATGGGTCCAAAAAATGCATGATTAACTATTGCTATTTCTTCTATTATTTATTATATGAACTGAGGTGGTGTATTTGATTTACCCTTAGAATTGTAGCAATGAACAGTGCGGTGAATGTGGATGACGTTGGAGTGCAAAGATTTAATTAAATTCATTTAGGTATAAAAATTACCTAAATCTTATATTTTTCATTATCTCTTTAGAAAACTTCACTTTTAACGATTCACGTTGTAAATAAATGACAAACGGAGTACCACTTTTTGTCACTTTTCACCTACATATAGTCGTTTAAATCGACTAGCAGAATACCGAATTCGACTTGTCGTGATTTTTGACAAGTGTCACAATTACGGGAATATAGACCATTAATTTATCTTTTGCAGCTACTAATTGTAAATAAATTCCTTTATAAATTTGTACTCATTCAAAACGAAATCGTGTCATCATCCTGAATGTATCGATCTCTAAAAATAATGAAAATCCGTATATCAGATTCAGGGATATATTTTTTTTTTATTAATTTAAAAGTATCCCCTTGCCGTCAATAAATGTGTCACTCGGTTCGAGATGGTGTGGAATAATTCTAAACAAAATGATCGATATGTTGTCAAACGCAGAAGTCATTTGAAATTCTATCGAACACGTTTCGGTGCGCTCTGGTGCAAGCCACCCTATCTAGATATTTTGATCCGGAAGAGACTGTTGCCAGACAAATCGTTGCGATTTGACGACGAGTTTTTTTTTTTTCTTTTTTAGCAATTGCTGCAAGAATGATTGATCACTCAATTGTTCTCCTGGACAAATCAAAGCTCAATCATGTCACGCAATCAAATTCAAATGCAAATCTATCAGGGCGAATCTCGGATGACTGCGACTATGACCTCCCGAAAATCTCCTGAGCAGATTTGTTACCCTCAGCGGATAACTTACGGGGCATAAAAGCTGCCATGACAAGCGAACGACTCCGCTGACAAATCAGTGGTCCTGTAGCCATCCATTAAGATGCTCACGTGAAGATACACGTCTCGGATAGGAGATGAGACTATCACGAATTATGGGGAACTTTCATTGTTGTTCGGAGCCGTGCTCCCACAATGTTATCAGCATTGTGTCTACGAAGGGACACCTTCCCACTTGCTCCTGACTCGGGATCGCAGGGATGGGGTACACGACCGATTATCCCTAAAAAAGGTCAAGTCGGAAGTGATAGATGATGCTGGGTACCAGGACCAAGACCATGCAAAAAGTCACTGGGGTGAAACTTTACGTGGTGCTCAGCTTGTTTATTCAGAGTCCTTAATAGAAATATCAAGGCGAGTGATTATCAGTTTAATTTAGCAACGCAATCTTGTAAATCGATTTTATTTGAAATTTTATTTTACTTAGCTTCTTATGGAGAATGTAATGGGCTTAGCGTCTGTACGGATTTTAACGAAGTAGTAAGAAGTAAAACATACATATCTTTGTTCGAAAAAACGGGCTCGTATTATAAAAACTGAATCTGAAACTGAATAAATCCTTTAAAAATTAAATTAAACTGTAATTCCAATTCCCTGGAATTGTAATTTGTAATTGATATGTCGAATTCTTTGGTACTGGACTTGAAAAATTTTCCAACTTTATTAGGAGGAATTGTTATTGTAAATTGCCAAACACCTACGGAAAGAGCAATCGATAATAAAGATTAAGTACTACTACACTCTAACAACTGAGTGTAAATTCATACTGATCTTTATCAATTTTACAATTTTTTTTTAAAATTACGTCAAACTGACGTAAATCTATGACTACGATTCCAAAAAATGTACATCTGCTATGTGCAAATTTACCTACTTTAAAGAAGTAAACAATAAACATTTATTATGCAAACGTCACATATTTTAATCTAACGGTGACTGTATTTGATATGAATAACTTTGTACTATTTGAATGAGGTATAAAAACAAAACTCATAGTTAGAGTGATTAAATTCGTCACAATTTATTACATTATATTTTTTAATTCCAAATTAGCGAAATATTGCATTGAGTTTAATTAAAGCAGGAGATAATTTCATAACTTCTTCCTTATCTTTCCAATTACAATGAATTTTTATATGTTTTTCTTGAATTAAAATCATTATTCTATAACTATGGAATTTATTCTATTTCTGCAAAAAATTGACAAAATTTCAAATTTAATATAGTTCTACTTAATTCAGAAAAAAATTAATTTACTATTTGTTTTTAATGAAGCAGTGAGAAAAATAAAGAATTACAATTTTTGTTGAAATTGATTTCCTCATATAGTAATTCATTACACATTGACCGAAATGCCTTTTTTTTGCAAATACCTTTTAAATTCCTTTTAAGAATGGAGAAAAACGAAATCCAGGAAATTGCAATTGTATTTGTAATGTAATTGAATTTACCAAGTTTTGCGTATTATCACATCAATTGAATCTACACTACGAAATTAGAGTCAAAATTATGAGGAACGCTGTAATTTTCGATCAAATCAGTCAAATTAATCACTGTTGCTAGACTTTCAATTTCGATTTCAAATACCATATCATGATGTGCAATTGTTTATCTGAATACATCTTTAAATTTGCTGCTGTACTGGGAGCATAAATTAAAATCTTCTGATAACGAAATCAGGGGATTCAGTTTCGTATTCCAGCTTAAAAACTATTGTTTATATCGAAAATCAAAATATACCACGTGATGATGAATTGATGAAATTGTGATGTCATTTTGCCATCGTTTCGCCGTGTTTGGAAACTTTCGGTCAGTATAACTTCTGACTGAGTGAAGTTATAGCACTCGTTTTGGTGTGAATCAATAGTTTTGATTGTAATCTATAGATACACTGCAAAAAAATATTATATTCAAGTTTTAGTGAAGTAATATTTAGTGAAATTAGAAATAAACATATTTTAAGGCAATTTCGGATTTTGCTCACAAAAGGCCATGTCAAAATACAAAAATCGTATACGGTAGGAAAGAACTTAAGAGCAATCCAGCTATACGTCATAAACAATTGTGTTTACTAATTTTCGATTAGGCAATCTTCTGCCTTGTTTTCAACCCGTAAAACCCACAGTAAAGAAACAATACCTGAATATATTTTGCACCACCGAAAACTTCAGAATTGGATCATTCACTGAAAATTTTGATAAAATCAAACAAATAACAATAAGGACTGCCAATTACTGCAAAACTCTTTATATATAACATATTTTCTGCATCAAGAACTGTCGATTTTGTCCGAATAAGCAAGGAATATTATTGTTAATATGATTATATATTTTATAACCCACATTATTCGATTCCAAAAATGTTATGTTCCGATACCTACCTACTTTAACGCCAATCTCTAAGACTTTTTTTCGCACCTCCAAAACTCCAACCAGAGTCATTTTATTTTCGTCCTGTGCGTTTTTCACCCAATGAAAAATATATAATAATAATGGTGAAAATATTCGTGAATATTGGTTGCGGATTTTTTTCACACTTTTTTTCTGTGTGTTAAGTTGGCCCTTGTAACCTGGCCACTTTTCAAAAGTTGGCCATATACATATGTTAACACCAAGAAAACTCGGTATAAAATACATCAAAGTGCCTCCGTATGTTACACATCTTTACAATGTTGCATGAATAGTTATGAATTTTGTTGAATTAGCATATGTTGTAGCGATATTAACGTACTAACGAATTTCATTAATACGTAAAAATATATACCTTACTATCGTAAATCAACCAAACTTCTTAGTATTGAAAATTTTAAACATAAAAACTAAAATCAGACAGCAGCAAACGTTTTTGTATACTGTCTGTCTACTAAAATTGTACGGAAAGAAATTTCGAAAATTATTATTATAATTATTTACTTATTTTTTAATGGGAATTATGGCAATAAATGATCCTAGTTGGAGAAATACTATATAATTTAAAAAAAAACTTGTTGAAAACTCAGTGAAAAATATTACCATAAGGAAAGCTCCCCAATTTTAAATTTTATATTAATATATTAATAATATATACTATATATATTTGAAATTACTATATATTTATTTTATTTTTAAACGTTACTTCATATTTAGCTTCATCACTAATTAATAATATATTCCTAGAAATGTGTTGTGCGTTTTCGAAAATCTGGAAAAAATCTATCCTCTCTGTCTTTACCACTTCAACCATTAAGTGGATGTAGATCCTTTAAAACTTAAAAATTGTGTTTTTTACAACTGTCTATGCGAATGAAGCGTGGTAATTATTGTATATCGCTTATTCCAGCAAATATTGAACGATTTTGATTTCAATCGAGAGCTCTGAGATAAAAAGTTCAATTTTTTTAGTTTGAACTGATGATAAGGACACTAACTTTTTTTAAGTACACAATATCCAATATGTTTAGTTAGAAAAAACTATAACCATACTTTCTAAAGTAAAACGATTTTACCAAAAGCGACGACCGTAAATCAGATGCTGTTTCAAAGTGTCTTTATTTTGAGAGTTTGAGAAAATATAAATCAACATGTAAAGAATAGCTCAAAAAATCTCATACCCGGTGCATTACAATAAGTTGGGAATAAATCTGGGGAATTGAGTTTTGCTCAAAAGCCAGTTCCTGTTGGATGCATACCTCGACGAGGGGATGAATAAAGTGCCACCTTAAATCGCTCGCTTTGCATCCGAAACACATTAAGCGCAGTTGGAGTAGTTGCTTCTATCCACTGCCGCCGCGATATCTGTCCTAAAAAATTATTTTTCGATGCAAATTTTATTCGCCGCCATTAAAGCAGCTCGGGCTTGGTATCCTGTGGGAGCGGTGGGTATTTTAAAACGGAGTAAATGCATTCGCCGTTCCGCAAGCTTAATTGAAACCCCAGTGCCCCGCGAGGGGGACCGGGGCCAGTAAACAAGAGCCCCGAGCAAATTGCATTCACCTGTAATTAAGATTGATAGTGGCTGCTAGGCGCTTCGCCGGAGCGGTGAACGCGAATCGCAGCGCAACGCAATCCCTAGGCGTATTTAACCGATCCGTTCTGCTTTTACGCTTTTGTGGGCAGAGACCACACTGCCCGCCGGATAAGATCGCGCCGCTGTTTTTCTATTTCTAATTTCCCAAAAGCGAATATTTTAACGCCCTTTGAACAAAACTCCATTACTCGGACTCATTGGCAAATCGGAAGTAGATTTGTTTGTTTTGAAGTCAACAAGTGGAAAAGTGGCGCACATTTTTTTGTTTTCGCATTTTGATCACAGCTCAAATTTCTTGCTGGGAAAATTGATTGCTCAATAAAACAAATCTGTCGGGTGTGAAAACGAGCATTATTGGCAACCGTGATAGCAATTTGTTCCGGGCGAACGACAGCGGCCTTGAACTTTGAGCTGCAAAAATTACTCGGAATGTGGACATTTGAAATTGCCAAATAGTAACCTTTACAGTCAAGTCAATCGAACTTTTCCTATTTAACAATTTTTAGATTTAGCCTTCAAAATTCGATAGAGCAATCATACTAACATTTTTGCTTTGTTCATGTCTCTGACTAAATGAGAATTTGAAATTAAAGCTTCTTAAAATTATGAAAGATTTTAAACTGAAATGCAATAGCTTACTCGTATTTACACTCAGCGACCCAGAAAACCCATATATATATACCCATTTCCATAAAGATCTCTGATATTTTATATTTGTAAAACTCTTAAACCATTTCAAATATTATAATTGTTTTTATAATTGTTCAACTGCAAGGTAAATTTTAAAAAAATACCATCGTATTCTACTTGACGGGTTCTATGCCCTTGGCAGACAGGCAACAGAGCTACTTGGTATTGGTATCGCTGTATTGAATCATACAAAATTAATCAGTTATTTTTTACCTAGGGGCTGAAGAGTCGGTTTTTTCTAAACTATACCTTGTAATAAGATTTATATCGTTTCATGCGTTTTCGAGAATGTAGAAATCATTTCTGGGGTTACATTTTACTAAAACAATTCACACTCCTTCAACCTCCAGGTAGAAGAAGTAAGCCCAGAAATGAATTATATGTTCTCGAAAGCGCATGAAATGATACGCATCTTGTTATGAACTATAGTTTAGAAAAACCTACCTCTCTATCTTTATCCCTTCAAACCTTACATAAAAAGTAACTTCAAAAATTGATTCCGTGGAAAACTTATGAAACAATATCCATATTGTTATTAAAGATAGCCTAGGAAAGACTAACAACTCATAAATAAGTAAATTAATTATAAAACTTTTTTTTTTTTGTGTGGATTATTTTTTATTTCTCTCAAAATTTTTCCTTTTTAGAGTTCTGTGCTTACTGAAAGCCCTTATAAACCCATAACAACTGTTTGTTTGTCTGACAAAGCTTCGTGACTTCAACATTTTCATATTTAAATATATTTATATTATATGGTCGACCTCTTTTAAGACGTCATGATATATCTTGACACACATGTAGTATCGATATTATAAAATTCCAAATACTCACTTTTATACCACAATGACAGACTTATAATACTAGTAATATACTAGGTAAAAAATATAATAAGGTTTAAAAAACAATGTTTCGATTACCAGTATGAGCGTAAGGCAGATTAATAAACACTTTTCTTGTTGTACAGGCTGATTCATTTTAGTTATTTCGTAAAGTAAGCTATATTGTAAACAGTTTTGTAAACAAACATTTTACGTTTATAACCACATACTCAATAATGACATTGAATCTAATATTAAGGTCAAAATTGGAGGTAATTTCAAGTTAAGTATGCTTCCATGTCATAGTGTCGAATTTACCTTAAGTAGCTTCACTAAATACCCTTTAATTTGCGTAACAAAGAGTCTATAAAGCTTACTAATGAATTCAAATAAAAAAAAGTTGATAATTTCAAGTATAAAAATAAATCTTTCTTATGTTCGATTTATGTTAGCGGGCCACAGTCATGTCCAACATACGTTTTTTGTTTGGTGTTGTCAGTATGACGGACAAGAAAAGCAACTATAGGTCTCTCGGTTAGGAATGGGCTAGTGTGAATGGACCCTTAAGGTTAGAAAACTCCTCACCCCATTAAATTCATTTTTTTTTTCTTTTAGAAAAACTTACAAAACAGAAACTCTCAGTGGCTCGAAAAGAAAAAACTAATTTATTCGCAGTCACTCAAAGAAATTGCTCAGATATTCCTCCTAGTCATCGACTGCGGCTCATGCTGTTTTATCCAACAGTCCCCGCCTTGAAGGGAAAAAAATCAATTTTTATAGCCGTTCAAATTTTTTTCGCGATTAAATTTTAAAGTAATGAAAAGTCGGTGGTGCCTCGCCTTATTCTTATACTTTAGGGCTTGGCATTCTCTCGAAATTTTCTGGTAGCTGAGCTGCTCCCTATCCTGCTGGGTTTACGAGTTACGAAGGGAGCAGATGAAAAAAGAATACGAGGAATTTATCCCCGCCTAAGGATGACATGATTTTCGGGAGAGAAGAGGAGAAAGAAAAGCTTCTTGGCTACGTTCGAGGGAAGTGCAAGATTAGTGCCGAGTTGTCTCCAATTTGTGTTGGATTTATGCTGGACGTCCTTGCGGCGAGCGAGGTTTTTATTTTTATCATGGCAGGAACGGAGTTTGAATTCATTGAGTTTAACTGAATTAGCGAGTTGTTTCAGATAATCTGACGACTCTGGCAAAAGAAGAAGCACTTTGTTTCGTTTAAGTGAATGGAACTTTCGTACCCTGAAATTACTCTATCGATTGCCTTGGATTTTAAAAGAAATTTATGAAATTTTCATACGTTTTGGAAGTGGTAATGTATTTATTTAGTTATTTCTAATTGTAAAAACTAAAATTTGAAAAGAAAATTCATCACAAAATGACAGAATATGTAAGGGAAAAGTTTGACTTCTAAACATAGCAATTAGCCAACGAAATTACTTGTATTCCCATTCTAGTAAAAAAATACAAACCTATCCGCTTCCGAACGCTGTCAAAATGTTTCTTTTTGACAGATCTGTTTTAAATATTGGCCCATATGAAGTTAAAGTTGAGACATACTAGAATGTACTAATGCTCAAGTATTTTCTAGTACCAATACTCAACAAAATGTTTAGGAAAAATATAAAAAAAACTATATAGAATTTACGGAAAACACCAACGAAGAAATTCTCGTAAAACTGATAATAATTTCGTCAATGTTTAAACATTTTTCTTTTACGAATTTTGCCGCAAGTTTTAAGATTATATATATTAGATATATTTTTTCGTAACACCAACAATACTTATTAACATTTGAACAATTTTATTTTACGAAATTACTCGTAGTTTTGTAGAAGAAATTGTGTTAAGACTACATTTTACCTAAATTATGTCAAAGACTTAGATTTTAGTTCTGCAGTCTACTTCGTAGAAAGGTTTGTAAAATCTATGATGGTAACTTTAAAATTATGAAGTCTTTTGGTAGATTGGATATAATAATAATAAAATTATATGATTTAATGTAATACATATAATTAAATGCAAGGTTTTGCATTTCATTCCCACTTCTCAAATATAATACGCCCGCTATGTTCTATTTCAATAACAATTGAAAATTTTTGAATGAATGAAGATTTTGTAAAATCATCAAAAATATGTATTAAATAATTTCTACGAAAAAATTTGTAAATATTTTATGAAATATTTTTCTGAATGTAGTTCGTTATGTCTTCACAAGACATTTCAGTAATCTTTAGCATGCTTAACTTTTCTCAGTAGAACAATCAAGAACGATCGAGTAATATCGATTCGAGTAAAAATTAAAATGTCCTAAAAATGTCTATGGCACGCCAATTGCAGGCCTTCACGCTAAATTTATATCCAAGTAACTCGAAGCTATATTAGAGGTTTCTACACAGAGCAAAATATATTTGATTTAAAAGCTTTTCACATTTCATACAAAATTGTAAGGTAAAAGGAATCAAATGAAAAATTTGTCGCGTCAAAAGTACCATCTTTTAATCTAAAAGTCAGCCAGACAAAAATTCAAATTCAGATTTTTCTTGTAAATGTGTAAAAACATTTGTTTTCCGAGACTGTTTGTATTATACAGAATATGTACAGAGATTATTATTAGTTTCTGACTATTGTAGATTTTAATGAAATTATTAATATTCTTTTTAGGTATTAAAGGGTTTACTCATTGCTTCATTTTTTCTAGGTTAGAAAGACCCTCTTTTTCTAGCTTCTGAATATGTATTATGTATTATAAATAAGTGCACTTTTTCACTATTTTTTTACATAAACTTTGAAATAAAAACTAAATTATACGGATTTACGTTAAAAGACCAATTTCAAAGCAAAAATTCTTAATGTTTCTCTCGAAATAAAAGGAGATTTTAAGATGAATATGGTTTATTTTGTTTTAAAAAGTGTCTCATTTAATTCAAATATTGAATTTGAAATGCTTTTGAAGTTCAAAATCAATCTAAAATACCAATAACTTTCATTAAAATCCTATCATCAAAGAGTGTTCTTTTAAAATACGGTTTTCGGATTAAATGCGTTACGTTATTTAAAATAAAAGATGGAGTATTTGAGTAAAATATTTTGATTATACAGATATTTTTTTTTGAGTGTGGGTTTTTCTAGGTTATATTTCAGAATTTTCCCAAATACAACTATCATGCACCAATATACATTAACAATAGTAAAATTCTCATAGGCATCGTAAATGAGTTATACATTTATCGAGAACAAACCTTTTCGATTAACATATTCATTAGGATGGAGGACAGAATCAATTGCTTCTATGGTATCGAGCAAGCTTTTCATTATTGACTTCAACTGTGGCATCGAATTGTGCAATTGTGTGATGAGAGGAAAATGTATCAAAACAAAAATTTCTTAGCTATGAAACTACTTATTACACTGCTCACAATTTTTGATACAGTTGATGGCGGATCAGTTGTAGGAAATCCCACACTTAATTGAATTCCTGGATTGCCGGGACTTCTCAAAAAAATTACCACCATCAGCAAAAAATAAGTTGCCATCAGAGCTGTAAAAAATGGCATTACCAGTAACATGCATTACCATTACAGGTAATGCAATTTAAAGATAATTACCAGTACCATTACTAGTAATGGTAATGCAAAAAATCTAATTACCATTACAGTTACTGGTACTGGTACTTCACCATTACTGTAATCACATGAGCATTACTTAGCATTACTCGCCATTACTAGCATTACTTACTCACATGAGCATTATTTTGCATTACTTACCATTACCAGCATTACTTACTGCTCAGTATAGCAGTAGTACTCAGCCTTAATCAAAATGATTACAATAAACATGTTTGAATGAATATTAAAATATATATTTATCTTATAAAATCGAAGATTTTATTACCAAAATGTAAAATAACTTTCAAATTGGCATTTCTTATTATGAGTAATGCTGAGTAGGTACTGCTGTATAAGTCTGAGTAATGCAAAGTACTACCATGCAATGCTACGTAATTCCGAGTAATGCTAGTAATGCCAAGTAATGCTACGTAATGCACATGTGATTACAGTAATGGTGAAGTACCAGTATCAGTAACTGTAATGGTAATTCGATTTTCTTGCATTACCATTACTAGTAATGGTACTGGTATTCATCTTTAAATTGCATTACTTGTAATGGTAATGCCCACGTTAATGCATTCCAAAGTAATGCAATATTTTACAGCTCTGGTTGCCATCCATTCGACACTTTCTTTATTAAATCTGGGAGTCAAAAGTAATTTATTAAAAAATTACTTATTAGAAATATATGGTATGAGTAACTGTATATTTTTTTTATATAAATTCATTGGATAACCGCTTCTTTCAAAATTGTTTTTTTCCGAAAACGACTTTATTCTATGAACTTTATGGTATTTTAGTATAAAGAATAAATTTAACAATAAATAAAATAATAATAATAAAAATAATAACTGAAAAACTACTAATGCCAACTATAATTATTATAGTTAAAATTACTGTACCCAGAAAAACTGAAAACTTAATTCCCATCAGAATAATGGTAAAAATTGAGGCTTAAACAAAACTTTATTCCTCCATTACCAGAAAAAATTCATTTGATATAAAAAACAGTCATAACATAAACAGTTCAATCAATGCTAATGTTATATTTTCGATAAGACAGATAAACACAATTCAGTGCCAATTGGATTAAGTAGTTTGATAAGATATTGAACTAACTTAATTATGCTATAAAAGTGATTGAATTCAAAATCAATAATAACCAAATTACAGTCAATCCCCTTTTCCTGGATAAATCCTAGCGTTAAACAATTACAACGAACTTTAACGAATATTTAGTATTTTATAAATATATATTTGTACGAGTAGCTTACACACACGTATCAGAATTAATAATAAGATAGATCAATTGTTTAAACAGTGGAACAAATTAAAAAAATTATTAAATTCAAATTATATACATTTGGATTAATGGTATTTCTTATTCAGTACACAATAATATGATATTTGTTTAATATAGTGATTAAAGAAGCAGATAAAAGACAATGCATAAAAATACCCAGGCCTGGCGCAAACGAAATGTTTGTCAGACTTTTAGTTAAAATGAACAATGAAATTCTGTATATGCGTCACTTTCAAAATCGATAAATAAATATATGATTTTTCTATTGGTTTTTTAACACGGATAACTTTTATGCATCTAATATATATTAGTTACGTAAATAGCTGCCATAGCTTTCCCTTCATTGAGATCTGTACGTTCCTTATTTATTACTAATTTTTGATATTAATATTACTACTTGGATATTGCACTTTCGACTTCGATAATTGCTTAGTGATTGGTAACTGGTTAAAATTGATAATACTATATTAGAATATAGTTCGAATTCTGGCGGGATTAATGGAACACATTCTCTGGAACTTGGAACCGACGTAAAATTCGAGGAAAACCATAATTTGGATTTGGACAATTCAACAAAATCTCATAGATTTTTCCTGAGAAAATAAAACACCATCAACCTTTGCAAAATGTAAAAAGTTTAAAATTTTTAAAAAAGCGAAAGGCCCTATAGACCCACATACTTTTTTAATCTCTCACTTTTTTTCTTGTAAAATAGGTTCGCACTAAATTAAAAAGATAAGTATTAAAAGACGAAATGATTTTTACATTAAAAATGGTGTCATGGCATTTTTTGGAGTCTCAAAATTCGAACGTCCCATATTTGCAAAATAAAAAAAGTGCCAATCCATTATTAAATTTCATTGAAAATTTACTAGTACCAATAGTTTAAGTGTTACTGATTTAAAATGCAATGGTTAATTTAAATAAAAACTTCAAAATATTACTGATTTAAAATGCAATGCTTAATTTAAAAAAAAACTTCAAAATTATAGATACAATAAAATTTTTAAATGTTACATAGTCTTTTTATAATATTTTTCTAAAATTTAATATAATTAAGATATTTTACGATTAATCGTACAGTATGAAACTTTATCCAATAGTATAGAGAATATATTAACCCTTTCAGTACGGTAGCAGCTTGATGCAGAAACGCTGTCTATGAACGAAGTAAAAATAGAGTAAAGTTGCTCTGTGGACTGCCACTTTTTCATGACATTATTGTGGGAGGCAGTAGCGGCGTTAGGGTAGGGCGCGGTTGGGCGACCGCCCAGGGTGCCAGATTTGAAGGGGCGCCGCAGGCCCCCCTTTATATCCGCTTGTTCATTGAGCGAGTCCTACTTATTAGTAAATTCCCTAAATCTAGTTACAAAATCGTTATGACGGCAACACTAGAATGGAATGCAGTGTTCGGTTTCATTGGTTGTTTGGTATGATATACTTTTTCAAATAAATGTCATTAGTAAATCTCTACAATCAATAGACATGGATCTCGGTAAATCCACAGAAATGTTGAAAAAATGCTGAGCTTTCTTGGAAGAATATAGAAAAACGGGCTTCAAAAGCGCCATTTTAACCCATTAATGAGGAAAACGAGGTTTTGTGCACGCAAGTTCAATTGCACGATTCGAATAGCAAATTTGGGCGATTTTCTTCCAAATTCGTATACAGGAGGTTTTTGGGGATGTTCTTTCAGAATCTGGCATTTGTTTTGCCTAAAAGCTTCAAAAACCCTATTATTTTTTGTGTTTTTTAAAAAAAAAGTGCTGTTTTTTTGGTCATTTTTCTTTTTAAAGTCGATTATCTTGAAGTTGCTGATATTAAATGATTATATAACCACCAGAAATCGCCGTCCGAATGTCTAAACTTCCTCAAACCATGGTTTTGAGATATTTTTTTTGCTTTGGTGTTTGAAAAAAAAAAACACCAAAAAAACCCCTGTATACGAATTTGGAAGGAAATCGCCCATTAATGGGTTAACTGCGAAGGAGTTGGAATTGAACCTATGTTTAGAACGACGACAAGAATTCGACGTGTTAAACGCCAAGCTGGTGAAACTACTCGCGATGAGCCTATAACTTCTCCAGAAAAGAAATTTGAAGTTGAATTTTTCAATTGTCTTTTGGACACTACCATAAATTCACTCAATGAAAGATTTGAACAGTTAAATGAACACTGGGAATCTTGGTCTTTTTTGTACAATATAAAAAAGATTCCGGAAAAACTAGACCTTCTCAAACTCTGTAGTGATCTCCAATTGAAATTAACTGTAGACTCTAAATCAGGTATAGATGGTTGTATGTTGTGCGATGAACTCATAAGTCTAAAATCTTTTCTGCCTGATCAGAATGTGGTTAATCCTGTCTTTATTTTAGCTGATAAAAACCTATCTGCGATCCACAATATCTCAATCTAGATTGACAAACTTAGCAATTTTGTCAATCGAAAATGAAATTGCGGAAAACATAGACCTTGATGTCTTAATAAGAGTTTGCCGATAGAAAGGAAAAGAAATTTTATTAGTTTTTTAATAAATAGTTATTTCATTATATCCCTTGCCTTTTTTTCGTATGCGTTTCAAGTAGGTAACTGACCCATTACCTACTGTTTCAATGGCAGATAGGGGGCGCCGTAGAAATCTCGCCCAGGGCGCTGGTAGTGCTAAAACCGGCACTGGTGGGAGGTGTACTTATTAAAATGTCTTCTTTTCAAAGTGGTTACAAGTTTTATTTATGAACATAAACATAACATCTTTAAATATCAAAATCACAGAAAAAAAAAATATTAAAAATAATTTCACAGACAACATAAACGGAAATAACAAATTCAGAAAGAACATAAACATAAAAATATAGTAAATTCTCAAAGAGATACAACATGATTTACATTTGATACTTTTAATGTAATAATATAAAACTTTAATCCGTTATTAAACATATATTAAAGTTAAATTAAAATTACACTTTTGGCACTCGTATCGCATTTCTATATCACTACTGCTTGAAAATACACATTTCAGTTTTTGTGGCACCAAACTCAAACGTACAAGCGTCGATAGGCCATGCCGAATTCATTTTTTTGAGCACATTTAAGCGCTCATAATATTCAAAGGGTTAAAAAGTAATTAAAAGTACAATCAATGAATTTTTCGAGCACAATGAATTATTCTGTTTATTGACTTTTTTTCTATTTAAATGAGTATTATGTCATAATCACTGTTTAGACAGAATTGCATTAAACTAATGGTTAATTAAAACCATAATTTAGAATTAAACAATTATCTGTGTTGCATAATATAACAGTTTATTTCTAGGTAACTTTCTGCTGGGCTTAATGAAAATAGCCAACGCGATTGCAGTTCAATTTGCAGCTTGACAAGTTCGCACGTGAAATATTAATGGACCTCCTGTGTGATGGTCGTCTATTGAATTTTTCGACAAAGCACGTTTCCGTGAACGTAACCATTACGAGCGCCTCGTTCTGGAAAGACATATCGTCAAAAGGGAAAAATGACGTATCATTTTAGCCCTAAAAGCAATTCGATTAATGCCTGGAAGTAGTTGAAATACTTCCGCTCGGGCGAAAGGATGTTCGCCCCGAAAAGGGTTTTCGGCTAGCATAAATCTTTTTAACTATCCACGGCGCCTGTTGATTCTACCAAGAAGTTTGCGGCCCTTGCGAACTCGCATACTATATACATATATATATATATGAGGACTGAGGAGGCTCAAGGACTCCGCCAGGAAGCCTCCAGTCGTATAAATAAGAGACTGTCAGGAGCAATTTGTAACAATGTGCTCGACGCTTTAATAGGATACTTAGCATGAGTGAGCAATAGCTCCCGACTCTGGGAATTTCGGGAATCGGGGGAGGCACAACCATATAGTGATTTTTACGATCTAATCCGAGTGGAAATTTTCACATAGTCGCCTGGATCTGGGTGAGGAGCTCCTGCGGGGCTCGTTCACACGTCCTGAGACAAAGGAAGGTGCGGACGTAACCTTCTATCCCGGGGAGAGCTCTAGTGTATGCGTATCATTTGTCTTTATCCCAGCAGGGGGCCGGAGCGGCAAGATATATGAACCTGGAGTGATGTTGCGGCATCGGAGCGCCCGAGGAGCTCTTATGTCTATGGTGGCGCTTAAATGCCCTATTAACAGGAAGGAAAAAAAAACTGCAGACGGAAGACAATCCTTGATGGTTAAAAGCAGGGGATTCCTGACAGGGCCAGGAATTAGTCATGTCAATTTATCAAAACAACTCAGATCTGCCTCGCGCGATAGGAGCGCTCTATTAAGGTGCGCAAAATAGTGCCGGGCTCCGCATTGAGGTGGGAGTAATGTGGGGCATTAACAGTGGGAAGCCCCCCGAACGCACTCTTATCTCAAGGAAGATTCATGAAGATGTCAGCCAGCAGGGAGGTGCGGTTTTTCACCTAGACCTACTGGAGATTGCCCTGTCAGAATTACCAGGATAATATTTTGTTTTTTTTCCAGAAGCCTGTGGATGCTTTCAATTTTACATATTAAGAATGATTAATAACGTGGAGAAAGCAAAACGTAGTCACGCTAAATCACGCACGCACATCATTCTAAACGTTAAATCAAATGGTAAAATGACAAATCTATTCCCCCTGACACCTTATCTGCTCGCACTTGAATCGTGTTGCGAAAAGGAATTCGTCCGGTTTCCTAAGAGATAGAAGTACCTGCTGAAAGGCTTTTCATGTCATCTCTATGTACATGAAATAATATGCAATTGCAATTTATCTGTTTGTATGTCTGTCTACTTTTGAAGTTCTATTCACAATGGAAGCCCTTCTTAGCGAAACTCTGTTGTCAGTCTGTCTGTCCGCAGCATATCTAAGACATTACTGGTGTTCTTTATATATGTAAAATTAACACACCTTTCTATTTAAGTTACACCTAGATTTATCGTTCAAAATATTTAATTAAAAAGACATTATTCATTTGATTTTTATTAATAAAATCCTTAGACAAATTTCCAAAAGTTGGCTGACGGAAAGTTATTGTAGTTTTAATAATTATCGTTTCTTTTTCGAATCTGGAAATGGAAATTTTCTATCACTTATGATATTAGAGAAGAATAAAGTTACAAATTGAAAACTCTAGAAAAGTAATGATGTAATGTGGCTTAAATGAAAAGATCATACATACGTGTTCCAGGAATACATGCGTTTATTTTTATTATTATTATTATTAAATTCAATCTTTTCATAAACGGTTTATTTCATACAATACATAGTGAATGGAGATCACAACTATAAACTAGCGTATAACCATAAAAGACCTATCCTCAAAAAGATCTTAAAGTAATTATAGAACTTTGGAATGACTTTCAATGGATTTTATTTTGAGTTCTTTCGACGTTCTATTACTGTGCTGAAAACGTCTTTCTCAATTTTAAACTCCATTTTTCTGGGAAAATTTGATGTTTCAACAACGTTCACTTGTCCAATTCAGTTTACTTTTGCTCATTTTTGAGTATGCTGCAAGAATATCCAAGTTTGATCAAAGGTTACTAAGAAAGTGAGCGACTTTTGCGTTTTCATTTTTATACATTATAAAGGAGTATCGAAAAACACTTTCCTCTTTTCTCAAATACAAAATAAAAATGTACTGAGTGAATTTAGGAAATCTCGCGGAAGGGTTGCTTTTATAAAAATCTTGCAAGGAGCGATCAAAAAGTTCCCGATAATGATATGACCAGCGTAAGAATTATGCAAATAAATATTTTATTTGCCAACATAATCTTCTCCTGCTTCAATACATTTGGTATACCGCTTTTCTAGTTTCCTTATTCCGATTGTCACAAAATCTTGCATTCGAGTCTCAAAAAAGCCCTCTCCTGCAGTCATGATCTCGTCATTGTTCTCGAATTTGATTTGAAATCTTGCACTCGAGTCTCAAAAAAGGCCTCTTCTGCAGTCATGACCTCGTCATTGTTCTCGAATTTGATGCCTCGGATGTGTTCTAGGAGCGAATATGGAGCGAATATGGGCGTGTTCCATCAATTGAAACCCTGCATTCTAATAATTTTTGCTCATTTTTCTAAAGAATCAATAAAAATGATTACTTCAGTGTCTCAGAAAACTCAGACGCAAGAACTTTAACCGGAAGCAGCCACCTTAAATTTTTTTTTTACTACCGGTAAAGAGGGCCGTTTTCAAGCCAAACTTAGTATTTTTATTTCAGTATCCAAATTGTGTACTTATGTGTCATCCACAGTCACGAATGGTTGTACAAATTTGGCTTCATCTACTTGCAATAGAACTAGATTTCTTTTTGAAATCTCTAGTCGCTTTTCTTTCTGAACCTCTTTCAATATTCGCGGAACTCAACACGCGCTGATCTTTGTGAAGTTTAAATAATCAGAAAGTATTGATTGAACATTCCAAGAGATATCCTCAGAGTATCAGTTATAAAACGTCTATTTTGAATTACTTATCCTTCGTTTTTTTTTTTTAAATCTCGGTAAAAGACGTAGAAAGTCTCCCAGAGCTATTTTCATCTTTGTACTTCACGTTTGAATTCCGAACACCAAAATTAAACCGCGGAATATTACGAAGCATTGTGTCCTTTATCCTCAAATTTTGACTAAGCTTAAGCCTTCATTTTACGTACAAACTTCAAGTAAAGCTCAAAACCAGAGCTAAATTCAGCTAAAATGTTCAATGCAGTTTCTTGGGTATTAGCTTAAGCTAGTTTATCTTAAGTGACAAGCAAACTTTATTACATTACCGGCTCTAAGACTTTCAGATAGGAGATTTACAGAAGACAGAGAAAAGCTAGTTACATGTTAAAATGTTTGTTAGAAACATATTTTAAACTACTTTAAGAACAAAATTTAGGGTTTAGAGGCTGTGATTCTCTATTCATAAATTAATGCAACAAAGTTACTTTAAATAAAGCCTGCAATTGTGTAGAAGTTAAAGTTGTACTTAAGAACTTAATGTGTGTTATAAAGTTTAAAAGTTTTCGAAAAATATCCAATTTCAAGTCCCTATCGGCCATAAAGCAATAAAAATTATCCACCTCGGAGGAGTCTATTCGTAAAACTTTATCTCCTCTTTAAGAAGAGCACATTTTAAGTAGAAAGAAGCCGAGTGAAACCCTAATTTCATCCCTTTTAATGGACTACTATTTAACCGCACAATGGAGGGCTATCCCAGTGCACGGGTTCGCGGGCAACAATTAACCGCATCTTCTCCAGCGCCGAATTAGCATATTGTCTCGGCTCCTCGGGGAATGCCACCGAGCAGCATTAAAACTAATTGAGCGACTCTTTATTTCCATTATAGAAATATTTCTAGACGGCGAGGCGAGTGAATGGAATCTGAAAATTCACGGTGGGAACAAGGAGCCACCTCATCCGTCCGGTTGCGGCCAAAAACTGGCTGCTCGCGCGCTCATTCGCGATGTAAGCGCGGCGCTGAATTACATCAATAATTAAGAAAAATTTTTGACATTTGACGAGGCTCGTAAAATCTCTCCGCACGGTCCTCCTTCGGACCATTAATCCACCGTTTACAGCGGTAGCAGGTCATAAAAAATCCTGGATAGTATTCCCCCCTGCGCTGGTCCTGGCTGGTCGCCCCCTTAGATCGCCTTAAAAGGGATATTACGGACCGTAAAGGGAGGAAATCATCCAACAAAATAAACAATCGCACCAGCGATGATGCTTTATTCCGCGTAATTCCATTATGAAAAAGATTTTTCTGTAGCGTCATCGTGTTGATTTGCCCACTGGTGGCAAAAAACAAAAATTTGAATGCGGCAACACTCATTGTGTTCTTTTACAATCGCATGATGAATGGCGAGATTTTTTAAAACGGTCTCTACATCGTCGAAACATCGCCCGGATACGTGTGCGAGTGACTCATCTAAAAATGTTTCTCTTTTTTACGCTACTGACATACGTAGATTCATTCTTCAAAGGTTGGCAACCAGAACCATATGGCAATATTATTTGAGTTTGACTCGTGCCACAAAATAATAGATCTCGATTTCGAGCTCTTCTAAACTCAAGGATCTTTCCCCCGTTTTCGTCGAAGGGTCAATTATAAAAATTATTTATGGCCCTTTACCACGAAGTTTCGATGTTAAGAACATCGGGGATTTTACGAGTTCTCAACTTTGTACCAATAAATCTTTGTTGACCAACTTTTCCCTATTAGTACCTCATCAGCAGTTTATTACTTACATCAACAATGTACGCATTAATTTCTATGTTTGTAACGCCTACTATTGAAAATTTATAGGAATTTTCTAATCTCTGAACTTTACAATTCTATCTATATTTCGTGTCTATATGTAAACGATAATCCAACTCAACCTTTACATTGGACCGTCGAGCAATAATTTAAATCACTGCTGAAATTTTGTTTATTTTTCCAGCATATTTTCTAAAAAGAAATTTTAAAAAAATGAAAATTTTACAAAATCGGGATTTTATCTTTCATTGATGTAAAAGAAATTCATTTATCAGAAACAATTCGTTGACAAATGTATTGAATCTGGATTTAATTTAAATTCTCAAATATTTCTCAGCGTTGGGTGATTTTTTACAAGAAATTGTGGATTATCGCTTATGATGAGTATATCAGCACCTTAAAATAATAAATATCACATCATATCTACAATACCTACTTCTGAAGGAACTTCAGCACTATTCTAAAAAAAATTTTTGTTTTGTTACGCTAATAACTATGGCATTGTGGGAAAGCGTCCACATCTTCAATTAATCTCAGAACATATTCACCCAACTGAAAACCATATAAATTTATTAAAAGTATGCATATTTATTTTCTCTATAAATTATACTACCCGTATTGTTCTTCGTATAATTTAAATTAACCACTTAACGACCAAACCCGAATTAATTCTGGTAAAACTCTGCAGCAGCACATTACCATGAAAAACTTGAATTACAAATACTATGATATGCTAAATTTTTAATTTTCGGTTAATAACTTTATTGAACACTTCATCCCAAATGACTTATAACACCAGTGCAATTTTATAATTTTCAATTTCTTTGCAGGTTTTTTTCTTTTAGTATTTACCTGTTGGAAGAAAGACAGATTTTTTTAGATAAATTCGTTCAAAATTGTAATCTTGCAAGTTTTGAATCTCTATTTCTTTACAAATCATCTATACATATAATAAAACTGTAACCGAATCGTATTTGTGCACGCTACACCGGATAATAGTTATAGTTTATGCCCTGGACTAACATTTAGGATATTATTTATTCGGATAAAATATAAGGTTTCAAAAAACTAATCAACATTTTTCAAATCAAAGAAATTTTAATGAAAATTAATACTATATGTGGTTTGAAACCACTAACTTCGAAAATATTAACAAAATGCATTTTGGGACCTCAAATTTGGAATCTACTATCAAAATTTGTTTATCAGTTCTTTGAACACAAAACACACAAAACTAATACGCGGAATTTTATAAAACTTGAGGTTAAAACATGCCGTAGGTTAATATTATATCACCATTCGTCAGAAAATTCACATACCGTTGAAAATTCGATTTGGGTATACGATATTTTAGGAATTTGAAATTGTTTCGAAATATATTTTAAGCTATATTTTATTAACCTATTCAAGAATATCTTGAGGGCCACGCGGACAAAGTCGCGGGTACATCTAGTGTATATATGTATAAAAAGGTATAGTCTTTAACCGTAATTTCATATAAAAAAGTATAAAATTTAGTACCTTAAATAGCTTACGATTTTTACGTTTTTTTTTTTTTTAAGTCAGCATAATATAGTAAAGTTAGGTAAGTATGTATTTGTACATTTTAACCCGTAAATAACTTTTCTTTAAATTTTTCTTCACAGTAATGGAAACAATGTTGTTTTAATAACAATTATTTTGTTTAAGTAGTGTTCTTCTATAAGGTTATGAATCGATCAGTATTATTTAGTTTTTAATTTAAAAGAACTTTCTGTTTATAGTTTCTCCTCTTTTAATATATATGTAATAATATATTGTTTTAATTGACAAAAGAAAATTCAAAAGAATTAGCCTTAAAAGTAGACTGAGTGGCTGTTTGAAACCTACAAAGAGACGTTTCCAAAACAAGTTTTTTTTTTTTTCCAAAACAAGTTTTTTTTTTTTGATCAAAATCCCCAAAAGGCAGTGACGTAAAAATAAAAAATTATTATATTGGCATAATTGCAAGAAGCAGTTCATTCTTTAGATTGAATTCAACTTTACTAATATGCAATAAATTCTGAAATTGTTGGATAAGAAATAAAGAGAGTCTCCACAAAACCTCTCCATTTCGACATTCGGCTTTCCAATTAGTTATCATATGAGCCTCAGCCGCACGACTTCTGAGGCCTCACCTTTCAGAGGCCTCGCGGGTTCAAAACGATCGCGCAAGCCTAAGTACAAAAGCTGCAGCGGTTGAGTCAAACAATTTAGCACCAGACGCAATTTGAAATTGCGTTATCAATCGAAACGTACTGAGCCGGAAGATTAATCGAACACAATCGATTTTGTGCTGTCAGCAACAAGGAAGAACTTTTTCAGGTATGCCGCCGCAGCCGCAGCCGCAGCCCCATTCCAGCCGAGGAGGGCCCATAAAAAATCCTGGCGGAGTAACCGACAACGGGCGGGAAAAAATCACCTTGGGAAATTATTTGACAAATGAACCCAAATAACAGGTTGCTGGCCAGGTCCGATAGTCGAATACGTCATTTGTTACATCACTGCGAGCGGCTTTCGGATGAATACAAATGAAGTCCCGGACGGCTGTCCATCAACGCGGCAGTTACCGGCGATCGTTACAAATGATCGCAAATAACAGATCCGGGCAGCGGAGCACCCGAAGATCAAGGTCCCGCTGCCGGGCCCATTGCGCAGGCTCGGATGGGTCTAACCACACCGCCAGGCGGCGCCAGGGTCCTGCGTTGATTAATTGTAGAAAAGCGGGGATAATTGCGCGGATCGCAAGGGCATAGCATAACTAGGGGGTGTGGGACATATGTTGGCTAGAAAATACTTAGACACTAGAGACACAGAGATGCCCAGATACAGATCGTCAATCTCTTACTTACCTTGGCTGTTATTCTTCCGCGACGTCTTCTTCTCCTTCATCCAGGGATACTCGGGCACCGAGTCCATACCGTCGGCCGGGACCACCGGATATCCGGGCGTCCCCATTTTAGGGCTCTCGGGACTCAGGTGGTTCAGGAACTCGGCCATCGAGGGCTGGGAGTTGATGAAGCCACTTTCAGTGGCCATCCAGTATGCCGTGTCGGCACGTTTATCACAGTTTGGTCCCATTTTTGCGCCGTGCTGTGCAGCCGCAGCACCCTGTCCGGCTTGTACTTGGAGGGGGTTAAGGGGCGATTCCGATTTTATCTGAGCACCCATTTGGGGATCCAGACTACTGCACACTTCTTGCATGATTTTACTTTATTTTTTCGTTCTTATTTAAGGTCTTTCGGCGACGATCTACCTTTTAGTGTCAATCCACTTTTCCGAAGAATTTCCCTTTCGATAGCATTTCACTTTGCAGGGGGTTCATCTTTCACATTTTGATTTCTTTTAAATTACCTGAAATATAAAATTAGTATTTAGTTTTTGTTTTAATAACCGGATTTGAATTGATTGGAATAACTTTTAATGAATGCTAAGCAATTTCACTTCTCATTAAACAGATGGGAAAACTAATATGTCTATCCTGGATATTACAGATTTTGGTTTCCTTAGAAATCCACAAATGAAATACTATTGAGAAAGCAAGAAATTTCATACAAGTTTAACGCGGACAACACTACGCTGTACCTAGAAAACCGGGCAAGTGCGATTGATTCATATCTAGGGTTCCTTACAAATGTGCACCATTTTCTGTGCAGATGTCCAGCGCTTGCTAGAGCCAGACATAGAGCACTGGGTAAATATATCATCAACGATCGCTGGGAGGTGTCTGAAAAGCGGATAAGTGATATTCTTCACTACCTAGACGCCACGGATTGGCTGTAGCTCATGTCGAAGCCTTCCTGTGTACTGAACTCACACTAAACAACCTTCTTATCAGATCATAGTTTTGTGGTATCAAAACGGCACGTTTTATTAGTGCGAATTGGAATCTGACCAGGCTGTAAGAATCGTCACTTTAACCAATCAAACCAACCAACACTGACGACATTCTTCAAACTTGCTTATGGAAAAATAACACAAACTTTTTCAACTTGCTGATTTGTTTGATGCACATCTTGGTTAGTACTCATTTAAGGGGGCAGTACACTTCTATTTTTTGAAAAAAATTCAAAAGAGCGAAGATCAGAGCTTAGAAAGGCAAAATCCCAAGAGGATGAGTATTTTGAAAAGGAGGAAGGCGTAATGTATGGACCAGGCATTGCCGAATAAGCGTAAGATACTTTTTCTTTCAGAATTATCTGCGAATTGAATAAAAAAAAACTTTAAACGCGTTTTTCTCGAAACTACGTTTTTTGACTTCGTTGGCAGTTTTTTGAAAAAACTACTAGTCCAATTGGGCTCAAATTTTGCGGACTTATTCCATATATGTTTGCTTCTGGTGTGAACCATTATTATTAATATATATAGATTATATTCTAAATATTTTACTAAAAAAAATTAAAAATTAACGTTAAAAAATTAAAAATTCCGCCATTTTTTTTTTTTTTTGCCATTTTTTTGATACATATATTTTAATGTGTAAAATTTTCAAATGATTCAATAAATTTTTCTATAAAGAAAACATTTTTAAAAAATGCAAAAAAGAAGTGTACTGCCCCCTTAAGAAAGGTTTACTTTTTTGGCGTAGTATTCGTCTAATATCAACGAAAATTGATAGAATACAAAAATGGGTTGAGGACGAATTTGGTTCGCTGTTTTATTCTTTTAACTTTTTTACTAAGGAAGATTTTCCCTCAACACGTCCTTAAGAAAATAGTTGTTCGATTTTTCTAATATTTTATTCGATATTTTTAAATGACTTTTTATACCAAAAAAAAAAAACCGAAATCCTTATGGTAAATCTTCGCTGATTGTTTGTCTGGTCTGTCTGTCTGTTTGTCTGTCACACACGAGCTGTTCACTATATAGGTACAGCTTGCGTTTACTCTACGCACCGATAAGATGCTTGTCCCTTTTCTATTTATGTTATGCAAATAAGGCCTAAAATATTTTTAAAAAATCACTATGAAAATTACAGAGAAATTACTTTGGGCTCTAATCCAATTAAATTTTTTTTTTTTAATGAAGTTAAGCTCTTAGAAAGTTTGTGAAATGCTAATTTTATGGAATGTATAACCAGACTGCAAAAAGGAACTGCCTATTCAGGTTAGAAATGTGGCCTGAGTTTCTCAACATTTTAAAAGTGGAGATCTGTCTGACATCGTTTTTAAAATTTCAAAATGAAAAGCTTAAGGTAGTTGCTCAATTTCAGAATTATCATATTGTTTTGAAAATAAAATGCAATTTATGTAAAAATCTTTACTTGACAGAGTATTCGTCTGGATTTTCTTAATAAGATATTTTCAAAATTGAGTATGAACAACATTTTGAATTTCGTTCATAGGCTCATCAGAATATTACTGCTGGTAGACAATTAGTTTTGCTTTATATATGTAGTATAATATAATAGTTATGGGCTATCTACGTTACATACATAGATCCAAATTTTAAACGTGTTTTGCTCAATATAATATATTTCAAATTAGCGGTAGCGATAACTTCAAAAATTACTAATTACATTGAAATCCCATAGTTATTTTACAAATATATTAATAGCATAACTATTTAAGTGTTATAAAATAGTTTTAAAAAATTAATTTTTTTTATTGCAAAAATAGCTAAAAAACATCGTGTAAAATTGAAATTATTTCTTTAAAAGGATTTTTGTTTTTTTCTTTGTTTCACACACATTAGTAATAATAAAGGTTTTATAAATATTAAAAGTAATAATAAAGGTTTTATAAATATTAAACAAAACGTTATTTTTAAAAAATCAATAAAATGGACTCATTCTCACTAGTTTAAAGGTATTTCGCCCCTTAAGAAAAAGTGAAATAATTTTCTTTTATTTCTAATGTAATGTAAACTGCGTTTTTTTAATGTTTTAATAGCTCCAGACCACAGACCATTAAAAAAAAGATAAGGTAAATTTAAGAAGCGTGGAACCAGACCTATCTTCATTGCCTTCGGACATAGTTTGGGTATAACAGCATGACCAATATCTTAAATAAAAATAAATAAAAATTAGCTGTGGAGATGTGGGAAATTTCAAAAATATAAAAGCTGGATCTTAACTTTGTATTAGAAAGTGCACTTATGAAAACGAATAACAAATTTCATTAATTTATCATTTTGGCGGGATTCAGGTTGAAGCTTAGAATCAATAATAATAAAAGCAATAATCAAACAAGGAATAAACTTTTTTTTATTCTCATTAATATCCGTTCAATTTTATTTATTCATTATTTATTTTATTTAATTTCCAACATATCCATATGATCGCAGAACAATTGTTAAGTTACCCGCTCTTTATATAATAAAAATGCTAATAAAATTAGGAAGTTATTGACAATTCTTGAAAGTGGTAATTCAAGATGGCGGCATGTCAAACTATATAACACTTTTATGAAAATTTATAATAAGGAATTTTCAGAGACGCTGAATTTGTAAATTTTATCAATCTTAATGAATTCTAATATTCTGTCAACATTTAAGTCGAGCATATTTGAGTGTTACATTTTAATCAACTAGATATTTTTTTTCTAATAAGTTAATGTACGGAACCTTTGATAGGTTGATTGATAAATCTTTCAATTGACAAGTTGTTTCTAAACCATTGAAACAAAATCTTTCTTTAAAACGTTATGTCTAATTTCATTGGTCAACACCAGTTTTGTACAGAACAAGTCTTATATCATTTCTATAAGATTTTTTCCGTAGATTACAAATTCGCAAACCAAAATGTCTTCTCACGTTTGAAAATTCTACAGAAATTATATATGGCTTGTTCTATTACAAATTAAATATTAAATTCTGTTGTATGTATATGTAGTATTTTTTGAGGGTTACCCCAAGGGGAAAAAATGAATCTTTCTACTTTATGCTAAATTCAATCTTGTCCTTTTCCCTATAAAATGATCTTTAATTTTTATACGAGTTTATCAGCTGACGCAACAAGGGTCTCAGTTTGAACCGTAATAACTTTTCATTTCTTGATTATAATATACAATAATTTATAAGTGATCGTTGGAAAACTGAAACTGTCCTACAGAAAATGTTCTTACTAGATTTTCAAAAACTGTTTTTTGTGTTGTGACTTTGTTTAAAAATCGTGTTAAACTCTAAATTTAAAAAAAAAAAAATTATAGTTATTATTCTATTCTATTTTTTCAAGATGAGAATGAACGACAACGGTAAAGTTATAAAAGATATTTAGATACAGACCCTTTGAATAAGTCCGGTGGTGGATCAGTGGATAAATGTATCTTAGAAATCGCCTCAAGCACAATTGGGACACTGTCACAAATTCGTCACAATTCGGAATAGCACAGCACAAATTCTCTGAAGGACAAATACCTGCACAGCACAGAAATTTCGAAAAAATCGAAAATTTCAAATAGACCGAATTCACTTCACTTTTGTTTGATTTCCACCTGGCCGAATGGCGAAGTAATTAATTTACCTTAATTATTTTTATATTATAATATTAAATCACTATTTTTTTTTTTGCCTCACATTTGCATAGGGATGGCCCAAAAACAGCACACAAAAGCGTTCGGACTTTTAGGAACAATCGCCGGTGTGTTGTCCAACAGCCGCTAAAAGCACCCGACGGTGGCGGCCAGATCGCGTTCGCTGTGGATCCGCTCCCCGAACGAACGCTCCCAGTTTAAACATTTAACTGAAAAACGGTCAAACGTGGCGGTGTTATGGCGGCGGCGGCCCCAAGCGGTGCTCACTCATGCGGGACGGACCGCAATGGACGAACCCACAAACCTCGCTTGGGGTTTTCTTGTCACTCTTCTTTCAGTATTATTTCTTTTTGGTTTTTTGTTCCGCGTTTCTTCCTGTGACTGGCCCCTAAAGCCCCGAAAGCAACAAATAAACAGAGAAAAGTTGAAGCTCCTCTACACACACTGCCGTCGCGCGTGTGTGTGGCAACAGAATTTTATAGGACTGCTACGCCACTGCCCGTCCTGCTCCTCCCCCAGAGTCGTACTCTTTGCGCGGCCGGGCACCCACCCCCGATCCCGCCTCTAGAGGGTCATGTGTGTGTTCAGCGGCGGCGACGGGCTCTTTTGTTTTATTTCGGCCACTGTCGTGCTCGCTGGCTGTCCGTCGCCGTCGCATGGAGAGCGCCCGTCCGCCAAGCGCACTGTCCTGTCCGAGGGTTCCCTGAGGAGTTCCTTGCTCGTTTCTTCTTCTTCTACTTCTACTAGCTCGCCTCCCAGGGAAGAGGAACACCTTCCCGACCAATGACACTTTGCGCACTGAACGGCGCTCGAATGGCAGAGGCTAGGGCTACCTGAGCTCGGGGGCTGGCCGTGACGAGTGCCGCGGGCGCATGCGCGGCCATGAGGCGTGGTTTGGGCCTCATACCCGGCCGTCACACTGCCGCGTTTGACAGCCGCACGGCCCTCAGAAGAAGAAGAAGAGGGCGACTTTTTGTGTTGCGCTGCTGCGGCCCGTAAAGTTCACGCGGCAGGCAAAGAACTAAAAGTCTCCGATTCTCCGCAGCTGTGATTGGCTGGGGCTCAGTGCCCAGGGCATTATTTTTGTTGTTTAGTGTTCGTCAAAATGTTCCGCACACACGCTCAAACCCATCGTAGCGCCGAACTTTCAACGTATCGAACGCAAACTTTTATATAGCTGCCGCCGCGCCGATTCCTCGTCGTTGCGTTGACGAGCAAATGCACCGGAAAATCGAACTTTTATCGATGAGGCGCGCGTAGCCGGCACGTTTCGTGTGTCTCTGACGGATGCCTTTGACACAAATCCCAGCGAGTAGCTGGCCGCTGCTGCATCGCACCTCATCTCCAAAGAGTCTAGGGCCCCCTCGGGGGGTTTTCGTACCATCCGGAGGCGCCCTGCGCCCTTGGTTGCGAATCCCGCCGAGTGATTTTGGTGTTGCACACGTCGTCGTCATTACGACGTCATTATCGCTGCCATTAGACGTCTGCGAATTGCACACCACCACAGGCGCGGCGGGCGGCCAGGGAACCTTTCACATTTTTATTCATAGCCAGACGCTCGGGAGGAAGTGGTAAATTTGATTGCCGAAGGTGGGGAGTGCTGCTGATAATGACTCAAGGTCATCCCTGACAAGGTGACGCCGTGACGTGTGCAGCCGGAAGTGAGATTGTTATTGATGATGGTCAAATTGGAAGCAATTTCGAGCAATCTCACAGGCATGGGAAAATTGGCACCGGGTAAGCGAGAGATTGAAAGATATTTAAATTATTAGCGGAAATACAGAGCTCGATTAAATTCTAATAACATGCAATTAAATGTTTTAAACAAGGAAAAAAAGTGTGCGTCGACTCTGCACGTTTAAGGCCTGGTACACACTAGGCGTTTTTCAACGCGCGCTTTGGTAACGCGCGTTTTAAGAACTATGAAGTCCCATTACGGTGTACACATTCTAACGCGCGCTTCTTCATAGTTCTTAAAACGCGCGTTACCAAAGCGCGCGTTGAAAAACGCCTAGTGTGTACCAGGCCTAAAAGTAAAATTTCTTTTCAGCGAAAGAATCAAGATAAAGTTCAAAAGTGCTGGACGCACACGAATACACGGAGAAAAAGAAGTTGTTGAAATTACCGAAAGTAGATATCGAATCAACAATTTCCGACTTTAATTTTCGCTTAATCGCATAAATAGTTGGATTTACAATTTTGCTGAATTGTGAAATCAACTACTGATATGTTGAATTTACAGGACCAAGAGCTTTTAAAACTAGCAATATTATAATAGTTAATTCAACAAATTCATTCAATTAATTCAGTGCAAAAATTTACAAATTTAAATATCATAGAATCGACCACTACTTTTGTTTTTTAGATAAAATTTTTCAGTATCCCAAGAGTATCCCAGCGTCTTCCAACGTATCCGTGAGCGTCTCCCACAGTATCCCTGAGCATACCTGAATATTTTTATGAATCTCCCACAGTCTCCGGATGGGAGACTGGAGCTATAAAATTGTTGGTTGGGAGACGCAAGTTTTTTTCGAGTCTCCCGAATTTCGTGAACTAAGAAAATTTCAACATCGTCCTATTGGGAGATTCAAATCTCCCAATGGGAGACTCAAGTCTCCCGAAATTTTCGTAGTTAGAAAATTTATTGGACTTAGAATATTTTACGAGCTCAGAATATTCCTTGGACTTAGAATATTTTACGAACTTAGAAAATTTTTTGGACTTAGAATATTTTTCGGATTTACAGCATGTTTCAAAACTTATAAATTTTCTGAACTTAACCTTTTTTCTTGAATTTAAACTTGCCAATGATTCTAAATTAAAAACACGAAAATCGGAATCTCCCATTGGGATACTCGAGTCTCCCGTACGAAGACGTTCAAGGGTATTTCGACCATCGAGTCTCCCTTAGTGCCACCAGGGAGATTCCATGGGAGACGGATACTCGAGTCTCCCATTGGGAGACTCTGGGATACTGAAATTTTTCATCTCGGGAAGAATTGATTCTTATATTACTTTAAAAGGCATTCTCCGAAAATTCGCTCTTGGTTGAAACCCTTAGAAGTAACTTTGATTTTACAGAACACTTTCTATTCTGATTAATATGTTACAATAATTTTGTGTTAGTGTTTTATAAGAAAAGTAAGAACAAATTCTTTTAAAATTTTAACTTAAAAATTTTTAAGAACAAATAACTGAACTCTGGGACTAAGATCTCGTAGGATCGTTATAAGAACGAAAGCTACTAAAAATCTATTTTAAAAACCTTATGAATTCGTGACTTTTTATGAAGTTAAACTAAGATTGCTATAAAAGTAAGGATTTTCTTGACTTTCTAGAAGTAGTTTTATAAAGACTTAGTGGAAGACAACAACAAGTGGCCATATTTTGCTTTTCATTGAAAAAATGTATAGTAGGTAACAACTGATTTCAGTTGAAAAAAAAATTCATTTTTCTTTAAGTTCAAACTATTCTAGAATTAATTCATGTATTATATCGCAAGGAGGGCATTTTGTAAATATTTTTGAATATTTTAATTTATTGAATTAAAAATAAAAATCTTTTTCTATCATTTCATGTCAATTGATTTGCAAAAGTAGTGATAAAAATTATAATTTCATTAATGACTCAGTGGGAAAATTCCAAATACTTCTAAAAGAGCAGATTCGAAGTGCTTCATCCACATTTCATGATATACTTCGAAAAAGTGCTTCTTAAGGAGCTCAAAGAAAGTACTTACTCCTGCGGACATCATATGTCAAAATTTGTATGAAACTGAAGCGCAAACGAAGCATTTTGTGTTTCACAAACTCTAAAAATGAATAACATGTGTAACAAAACACACAATCTTATTTAAAGTTCATTGTGTAGACAATACTCTTAGATTTTCTTTTGACAATTTTTAGAAGTGATTTGATGAACTCTGCAGGAAATCTTCTAATGCGTTAACAGATTCATTTCATATTATACCCCACTTCTTGACTAGTAATGAATGGTCTTTAAGTATTCTTAAGAAGTTACTTTTTGAAGATATTCATTGTATTCTTTGAAGATATAATCTTAGCTAAAGCCCATTTTAATTCTCATATAAGTCTTGCAGGACTTTATAAGAAAAATACTGTTTATTAGGATGTATCTATACTAGAGATGTGTAACTCCCGAGCGAGTCATTCAAAGTGAGTGACACACTGTGGTGTGTACACTGAGCCAACTCACTTGAAAGGAAATGAACGACACACAGCACACCAACACAGAACACACAGTTTTCACAATTTTTCTCTCTGGCAGATGTGTCGTGTGGTCGTGTGCGTTTGTCCTTTGAGTTGTTATTCCAGCGACCTGGCGACGCTCATTGAGTGAGCATAACAAATATAATATAGCAAGAAGATATGTGCTATATTCTATTTTTGTGTGCTCTGTGCTGTGTCTTGTGTTGAGTGTGTCGACTGTGCAGTGTGCATCATCGGGTTGATTATCGTGTCGTTGCGAATTGTGAGGAAAAAAAGATATTTGGGAGGGAGTATGCTCTATTCTCTGTGCGTGTGCACTCTGTTCATTCAGTTGTAAGGTTGTGTTATATTTTGTGCTGGCTCAAAACCCCCGGGAATACATATAAACACAAGCCATGAAGTAGAAAATGCATATGTAGTGATGTAGTCCGAGAATCGCCGCGAAATAACATTGCTTCTTATAGCGGAAGATCCGAAGTATGCCGCTCCACTCGCCTGAACTGCTAAACAATAACTTTTACGCGAAAATGATATTCTACTAACTATAACTACAGAGGAATACCTTTCTAGTGAAATTAAAAAATGTATAGTGACAAGAACAAAATATTAGAGTTTTTTGCACTTAAACACAACTCTAACCATTTCCCCGAACAAAACAGCAGCGGCAGGTCGACTTGACAGCACGACTTTCCGTGGTAATTTGTTCGATGGGCAGTAAGAATAACTTTTGAACGCAAATATCTTTGATATTTTGTTCTTGCCGCTATAATGATTTTGGTACCATAAGAACGGTATTCCTCCCCAGTTACAATCGGTAGAACATCACTTTTTCGTAAAAGCTGTAGTTTAGCAGATTCGCCCCGTGGAGCGGAATGAATGGGCTGTACCGCCATAAGAAGCAATGTTATTTCGCGGCGATTCTCGGACTACATCACCCTATACATGTGGTAGTGAGCAGGTCTACTTCATGGCTTGTTATATGTTTCCCGGGGGTTTTGGCTGGCTCAATGTGTTGGCTCAGTGTGTCGACTCACTCAAGTGAGTGAGCGAGAGTGTGCTGGCTCAGCAAAAGGTGTCATTTTGCCCATGTCTAATCTATACATATGAACAGTTGTTTTCTAAAGTGGTATAAATTAATTTTTGGAAAAAAGATGAGTTAATGGTAGTTTTAATTAGATATAGATATCCCACTTTTATATTTATTATCACATAGTCAGTGAAATTAATCAAAAGAAGTGGAATTGGAAAATGTTATCGTAAGAATGTATTTGTTGAAAATGGTATAAGTCCATTTGTGGCTAAAACATCGTTTATTTTCTCTAACATTTTTATGAATTATTAACTTTGTTTTTTTCGTCTATCCAGAACAATATAACACTTTGTTATGAACGGAAGCTACCAGACTAAAGATTTTATATTTTTGAAAATTGAATCAAATGTCCATGATTTTCAACTATGTAAAACTTCAAATCTTGAACTGAAAATTTTTTCATATTATGTATTTATTAACTGAAAAGTGGTTGTTATAAAAAAAAAAAAAAACCTTTCTGCGTAGACGAAAAAAACGTAGATAATTGTATAATAAAATTTTACAAATTTATAATTTTAACACTAGAACTACCAAGACCGGTCAAATTGATCGGTACTAAATTGCTTGAATTAATCATATTTTTTGAAAATATCTCTTAAGAGTAATACCAAATCTTATTAAGGTTCAAAATTACGACATTTATAATTATTATTTTAAATGTGAAAATATATTACTTTAAAGGTGCCAAAAATTATCAAAATTACAAGCTTCAGCGCCGGTAGTTCTAGTGTTACAATGATTACCCGAATTGTTTAACGTTTGCCAATATTTTTAAGTTGATTCAAACGCAAACCCTTAAATATTTCAATGTGCGAGCAAATGGACTAATAGCACTTTCAAAAACAACGTCTCAATATTTTTCATAAGACGTTATTATTGAAAGTTGGATAACTCCATTGGTAGCTAAGTAGATCATTAATTTTCTTTAGCAATTTTATTAAGTATTTTTGCATAATAAAATCTAACAAGTTTATAGTTTCAAAAAACATAACCCGAACTGATGAAGATTTATCATTAGTTTTAAAATGATTCGAAAGCAAACCCTTAAATATCTTAGTTCATACAAAAATGAACTTATACTACTTGCAAAAATAACAGCTCATATATAGATATAGAGTATAATTATTGTATAATATGGTAAAGTTGTACATATGTATATAAGGGTAGTTTTTAATAAGGCGACTTTTGATTATTTTAAAACTCACTTTACTTCATTCAAAGTAAAACAAAAAACAATTCAGTTAACGTTCTATTTTATATCTGCAAATCTTATGTATTTATTTTTATATAAATATCTACAGAAAGGACTTGAGGTTCTCTATAACTACTTTCATAAGTAGAAGATAAAAATTAATTTACATAAAACAAGAGCATTCAAAAAAGACATCCATATTTTTTACCTAATTACGAAATTACTAAACCTCGCAAAATCTCTTGTAAAAAACGTGGTTTCATAATCGAGAACGCGCATACCTTCTGTACCTTTTATGTTGTTAAAAAATAACAATTAAAATACAATAATTTATGACGATAAGTGATTATGTTGATAAGTGTGAGATAGAGGTTATTGTACGTAATGATAATAATGATTTTTAAAGTAAAATTCAACCTAATACCGATAAAATTGACCAGAAATTTGCAATATGCTAATAGCCACACGCTAGGAGAGTTAGTACTCAAAATCAATTCAATCGTAGGAGTTTTAGGGATGTTTAGCAATTTACCAAATGAAATATAAATGGAGCACTATATCTATAGTTTAAAAAGAATACTAATCAAATTTTACTAAACTTAGAAAACTATACAAAATACATTATTTAAAGACTACACCATATATATGTATATTTAAAAATGTCCGTTCAATACGATAATAACTACTAAAAATAGTTTATTCGAAAATTTATTCTGAAGCAGAACTCATATCGCATTTATCGGGTGAGAATTCAAGCTGTATTTTGTTATGCAAGCAATGCCCGACGAACTTTTTATTTATTTTATCTTCTTTTATTGTTGCCAAGCCAAGCTTTTGTTTAATATGCTATCGAATTTGGTAAAACGTAATCAAAAGTTACTAGATATATTCATAATTCATCAACAATTCTGAGGTAAATTTGCATGAAATTCTTAGAACAACAATTTAGTTGGCACTTCAGAACGAAACTTTGTGAAAGAAAAAAGAAGTTTTTTTGCGTGTTTTTCTATATGCGAGGAAAAAGCGTTTTTTAATTTTTTTTAGGCGATCATTTCGCTTTTGGAATTCACCATGTTGTAGAAAACAATTTTTTTCTAAATCCTATCATTAAGCATTTCATATTTATTCACATAATGCTCATGAAAACTGACCTCTTATTTGAGGAAAATGTCAATCTATATTTAAGTAGTAATCTTACAATGAGAAATGTGGTTGTACTTCTTGCATAATAAGTTAACTAAGAAAGAAAACTTGGGTAACATTCAAATTGTAAGTTAAATAATTGCCTTGTCCAAAAGCTTACTACCATGATCAGAAAGAAAAGGAACTTTTGACCGTACAGTGTCATTTCTTCTCCGATTGTAATATTTTTGATGTTGTTGTTGGATTAGCAGAACCTTATTGGCATTCTCTTAATTTGTGGAATCATCATACATTAAAATTTGTAGTAATCACAGAGTTTTGTTAACATCCTCTTTATTTATATTTTAAAAAGTTTCGGAGATTATGTCTTTGAGGATTATGTCTTGGGGAATTTTCTGGTGCTCGAAAACAGCTTAGGTAAGCTGTCTTTTGTAATGTCAACACGGTCTCTTTTGTGCAGTAAATTCAACTCTTTCGGCATCAGTATTGGAACGACACGTTTCAAGTCCAATTGATTGTGCAAAATGTCTTGATTGGATCTCGTCTGCTAACTCTCTGATTCTCAATTTGTGGTTTTTGGGCAATACTTGTTGAATTTCATCGGTGTTGTTATCAGTTGTTGACGTCGATGTCCTGCCAGAACTGTCGTCATCATCGAAGAACTGGAGACCACTGCTTATTGCCCGAGAGAATCGTCGCAGAAATACTTTTGCAACGTTTTCGGACCATTGATTTCATGTTTAACACAAAATCTAATGCAAATTCATTGTATTTTCATATCCACTTTAAATTTTTTTAAAAAATCGAAGAGATGAAGATATATGATGTTAACAAAATGCTATTATTATTACAAATATCGATTTATGAGGCCATCAATTTCAGTCAAGATTCTAACAATCCAACAATCCGAAAAAGTATTACAATCGGACAACAGATAGCACTGTACGGTCAAAAATCCCCTTTCTTTTTGATCATGGTAGTATATCAGCAGATTAACTATTTTTCGTTGCTAAAAAATAGTCGACTTTATTGTTTGGTGCATTTTTAGCTTACGATTTTGGTTATTTTAATCAATGTTTTTCTTTCAATGAAAAATATAATTCGAAAATATGCCACGGAAGTGAAGGCGATTAAATTTGATGTTTTGGAGTATGTGGACGATAAACTTTGGACAAAGGGGAAAATTCTAAGATTAAGTCGGAAGCACAAAACCTTTGTCGCGGCAAACGGCAAACGGCAAACAGCAAACGCTCGAGAAAAAAAGCCCTCGTCTCAGAAATTGCCCCGAGCACGCAACATAACGTCCACCGGGATCTGCAGAAAAAGATCCACGACTGGCTCACCTGTTCATTTATCATTTAATTAAATCTGATGATCCGGAAATAACAAGCTTGGACAGGATGGAGGAATTACGAGCGTCTTTGCCGCTGCCCGCCGCCGATTCTTCTTCTGGTTAGGAAAAACTGATACCAGCAAAATCCGTGGTAATTGGCCGTTGCGCTGAATCTGCTGCGAGGAGCCATTTTCATTTTACTGACGTTACAATCCCAAAAAAAAGGGGAAACAATTTTGTTTAAAAGACGAACAAAAAGCCCAACTCTCCCGTGCGATGAGGTGCGTGCGCGGGTGGGAAAGTGGGAGGAACTGGGAGCAAAACAACAAAATTTTTATCGACTAAATAAAGCGGCCAACAAAGAAATCCGAAATTGGCGTCTGGGGCTCGTGGAACGCTCAATGGGGAACAAAAGGGCGAAGTTGCCTCTAATTTGAGTTATGACAGGGATCATCGCGTGATCCGGGCCCATTACCGGTCCGCTGGAAAAACGGCGGAGGGACCAACGAAAGGCTTCTTCCTTTCGGGCGGCACCGACCAGGGGCCTGCCGCCGCTGCACGCATTCAACTTTTTCTGATTGCGGTGGGCAGAGCAATTTCAGAATGAAGTCAAAGTGCATTTTGCAATTAGTTTATTTACTTTTTTCCCTTTTTGCATCTTAATGCTCTTTTTGTAAACTGTCCTGAATGGCTGCGAAGGACATTCAACCGAATTATTTTTAGCCAAGACTATCTCATTTTGCAGCCTATTGCACCTATCTTGCAGAGTTGTGCATAGTGCACTATCACTGTCACCAAATGTTTGTGGTGGTGCAATTCAAATTCCCTATCACTAAATTGTTAAGAGATAAGACATAAACTATAAATATAAACATAAACATGGCAAAAACTTGGAGGCAGATTCGAAACTTAAGCCTCTACGTGAAAACTAAATTCATTCACGTTTACTCTAAGAAGTTTCTTTTCAGCTCACTATACTTTTTACAACATTTTTAAACAAAATATGGAAAATTTTTGAGTTTGAATCCAACTCAACGAAAGACACGAGGCCGAGACCAGTTGCAATAGACGGCTGTTTGACAATTGAAGGAAGTCTGAATTGACCTTGACTGATGGCATCTCCATTGGTTTTATTTGTCTATCAAATTGTAATGTTTGCTTTTTGTAGTTGACAACGCACCACCATGCCATTTGTGTTGAATTGTAACGTTATTAATGTGAAACTGTCAGAAGGAACTTGTTTCTTATTTTTTTAGTTTATTTACAGTGCGTTTCATAATACAGCCTCAGTACAAATATTGTTCAATTTTTCTTCAAATGCACTTTTATTCAGATTTGATCTGAATACAATTAAGAGTAACAAATATTATACTTTTGACAATAAAAAAAGGAAAGAAAAAATAACAAACATAAAAACAATTTCCAATAATAACAAAAATTAATCATTTTTTCGTCTCATAATATAGCCTCAGGTACAAAAAATTAGATATATCATTCTAATACTAACTGTTATTAATTTCTTAATATTTTGTAGACCCTCCATTATTCTTAATAATTTCAAAAATCCTAGCAGAAATGCTTTCGTAAAGCCTCTTCACGTATTCCAAAGGTATCTGACGCGAAGAAGACGGGATTGCATTTTGTAACTCAGTCATCGTATTGTACTGCTTGCCATTACTATAAACTTTGCGGGAAAGGTAGCTCCACAAATTTTCAATAATGTTCAAGTCAGGTGACTTCGCCGGCCAAGGTAAAACATCAACATTATTAGCCTCAAACCATTCTTTCACGCACTTTGCTTTGTGAATTGAGGCATTATCATGCTGAAAAATCCAAACACTTCTTTCTAAAGCCTCATTAATTTTGATTTTTTGTTGAGACAAAAGTTCAATGTATTTCTGGGAGTCCTGTCGTCCTTTCAAAATGACCAAGTCGATCACTCCATTAACGCATATCGCATCCCAAACTATCATTGATCCACCTCCCATTTGTCTACGACTTAAATAAACTGGAACTTTCCTCAAATCGTGATAATAACAACTGTATCCATCTGGACCATCCAGATTGATTTCTTTTTCATCGCTAAAAACAAAATTTTGCCAATCAGTTGTCCAAGCCATATGATCACGCGCAAAATGTAGCCGGTTCAATTTGTGTAATTTTGTTAACGGAGGTTTGCAAATAATTTTTCGGTGTTTGGGTATTCTGCTCCGCTGTATTTCGCGATGTACACTTGCTCTACTAAAGTTAACACCAGTTGATGCCCAAATTTGAGAAAGGGAGAGACTGGAATTGAAACGGCTCGTAAAATTAACCTTTTCTCGCTTGCTGTGGCCTTGAAAGGACGGCCTAGATGATTTCCTGTTGAATTTTCTTTGTTTTATATATAATTATTTACAGCCTTTGGATTTCTCCCTAATGTATGAGCTATTTCCCGGTTGGATTTTCCTTCGTTCTTCAATTTTTCAATTATTTTCCTTTCTGTCTCGTCTAGAATTTTTCCTCTCGCCATTTTTACTTTTTCCTTGAACAAACCGCTTTTAGATATTTGTTTTTATTAAATTCACCAACAAAACTTACGACTCACAAAAAATTAACCTCACAATCTTGAAGAACAGGCGTTACACCACCAGAAACTACCTTCAAATGACAATGAGGCTATATTATGAGACGGAGGATTTTTGACGACCGTACAAATTCCCCAATGTACGGAGGCAAAACCGCGGGGTATGCAGTTAATAAATTGCATTAAAGATCTTAATTGTTATTGTGAAAGCAAACCTTATTTTAGTTCTTTCGTTAACATTATATATAAGAAAAAACCACTATTTTCTGTGGTGAAGCTATATTGTGAGACGCACTGTATGTATCCCTAGTCAGGTTAAAGATTCGGAACTTTTTTTCCCTTAATTATATTTATTTTTTTCCGTAGTCGGGTTACAATTTTTTAAACTTTTTTTTTTATTAGCTTATATGACGAAAAACTTCCAAAGGCTTAATTTTTTTAGAATATTACTTTTCCTGGCAACTTTCAACTTCCTAATACGAAAAATGTTTAAAATTAATAAAATTATCCTTTGATATGGGGCGCTCCACGCCAATTTGGACAGTTTAAAAAAATTTTATTTTTGATTTCCTCAATTTGTTGACATTTTTTGTAACCTTCGAAAAAGCCTTCCAGGAAAGTTTTGAATTTTTTTCGTCCCATAGATATCAAATTTATATGTACTTTTCAAAAAACAAACAAAAAATACGAAAGTTTTTTTTCAAAATATTTTTATTTTATTTTTAAATTTATTATTAAAATTATCAGGATACTATTATTAAAATAAAATAAAAGTACTTATAACAAAAACTGGCATCGAAACTATAATATCAAGAAAACTTTTTAAAAGATACGCAAATAAATAAAAACTTACTATTGTTTATAAACAGACTTAACGACTAATTATTAATTTTCAAAGCCTGTTAACAATGAGGTAGTGTAAAAATTAAATGAAAATAACTAAAAAAAAAGAAAACACAGTGACAGAAATTGGTATTCTTAATGATTAATACGGAATAATTATTTTTTAAAATTTTCGAAAATCGAAAAAAATAGTAATTATAAAGATCTCACGACCGGGCTTAAAAATTGTTAAATGGATGTTTATGATAAAATATTTTCGAAAAAATCTCAAATTACACATTACATAAATGAAAGTACTTTGAATACTATCCGATATAATATTTTACATTAATAGTACAGTGCATTACATTACTTAAAACTACTAGAGTACTATCCAGTAGAAATTTTGTTTAGTGTAGAACGTTAAACAAGTATTTTTACTGATACAGTACATTTAGTACAATCTACATTCATTTTTATTATTAACCGATTTCGCGTTAGTGAATTTGCAGTGCACTTTATCTATTGAGCAATAGTAAAAGTTCAGTGCACTATCCCTTTGCAATTTCCAAATAGCGAATTTGCAGTGTGCACTATCTCTTAACTATTAAAGGGGGATTAACTTTTCTTAAATGTAAAATCAATGAATTTGATTTGATTGTTTTTTAATTAATAACTATAAAAGTTACAAATTTGGATATGTTATTTATTATACCTTGAAGTATTTATAAGTAAATTGTACAATAACGGTTTTCTTACAAAAATAGTTGCTAATGTTTAAAGATTATGACCCCGCGCAAGAACATTTCAAGAACGGTTACTTCCTTCAGGTCATTTTAAATCAAAAAATTCAAACAGCTTTGCATTCTTTATTCACACAGTTACTCTCCGATAAAGAAGGAAAAAAAATCCTTCAATTCTTTCAATCTTGGTAATCAGCTTTAAACATCATGTTTCGAAATAATCGAGTTCAAAGTTTTAAATTCCGATAGATAGTTCGTATACCTGCTAAGGCACAAAGTCTCTGAATTTAGATGTATTAATTTTTATTTGAAATTTTGTCGAAATGTTCTTCAATATTTGATGTACAAGATTAAGTACAAACATTTTGATTATTCTGGCGGGAAAAAAGAGAATACATCTTTAAGTGATAGTTCTTTAGCTCTTTTTCTTAGCTTTCTTAGCAGACACACTGTGACATTCATTAATATAGCATCAAGTAAAGAGCCCGAACGTGTTGGTTTTTAAACGTTATTTGCAATTAGATATTCAACATCAAGATCTACTACAGTGGACAAAAAATCGTTAAGTTTAAGTTCAAATTCAAATTTTTTATTGCAGTAGATTTAGTGATATCTTAAAAATTTAGGATTTTGGATTATTAAGAATTCCAATAAAGCCGTAATAAATGTAAAACAAAACAAGTGTAAATAACAGAAAAATTCCCTAAAATAAAATGATGCGAATTCGCTATTCAGAAAAAATTAGGTGACCATAAGTTCTTTAACCTGTCCTACTAAAAAGAATATCTGAGTGTAGGAGGTTTTATCTCCCCTATTTAAAACAATTAAAAGTGTCAATTGGTAGGTGTGAAAAATAGCTCCATATTTTGTTTTGCTAACAATATTTAAATTTGTTAAATTTATAATACTGCTTTCGATTAAATGAGTGAAAATGACAATGCTTAAGCTCATTACATTTTGCTTTGGAAAATAATTACTAATATACATATAGTACATTTATTTATTTACAACTTCTTAGGCATACAGCTTTCGTTCTTTGCAAAACATGTACCTTTAACCAGATGCAAAATATCCGTCAACCCTGCTGACACATGCTGTCAGTCGGTGCAGGCAAATCTATCAGTCAGTGGTCAAATTGAAAAAGATTGTGGTTGCAACACACGGGGAATGTAAATCAAAATTAATTTAGGGCTCGTGCACTCGAACCACTTCTCAGGCACTGTTCGCAATTTAAATTATCCACTTTGTGGGTTTTGGACGACTTTTGTTGCTTCCGGTCGTCTCTCTTTATTGATTGATAAATTGACGGTAACGCTTGGCATCTTACTTAAGCCATCTGGCCAGAAAATTAATGTTATTTCACATGATGGATGGATATAAAATATATTTACATACATGTCTCCATTAAAAATTATTGTTTGGTGGAGATATGATCTAGAACTCAGTAGACTGTAAAACGTTAAAAAGAGTTATTTTCAAGATTTAATATATATCTGAATACTGCTAGAATAATAAAAACAATTAACTTTACGGATCCCTATTGTGGAAGTCGATTCCGTTCGTCTCGACTATAGAAGAAACATTTTCAAAACTGAGAAACTAAGAAAATTAGTGTCCTTGCCAAGTCGAGAAAAAGCAACCTCCAAAAAAGTGTCCGTAGTTATGTTAAAACTCAACTTTAAAATAATAAAGCAGTAGTGCTTACATATCTATGTAATTATATATACTGGTAATTTATAAGCTGGTAATTTAACCGACATTATTTCTTATGCTAATAAATATAAACAATACTCTGCGAATTTATATACGCAAGTACATATATTAGGCTTAAATTTTGTATTCAGTAAATTAACTAATCTACGCATTTTAAATGTGCATGCGAATTTGAATACTCATTTGAATTCTCATATTAATGCTAATTTTTTAGTTGACACGGTTCCATTTTTTATCCAATCATTTTGAGTTGGATGTGGAATACACACATACAAGGAACAGTAAAAAGTACACATTTATATTATTAACGCAAAATATACCACTATCAGAACTATCCAGAGCATCGATCTTAAATTTGTCTTATTTTAGGCAATACTAGAGGTTGTCACGAAAAGGAATATTATAACAAAAAAAGCAGAAATTTTATTTATAATTTTTTTTTTTTTAATTATCATTGAATTATATTCATGCTGGTAATACAGACTCCGTACCTAATGGTACAAAGTAATAGAGTGATTTATCACTTCGAAAATTTTATTGCAATTTTCCCATTTACTTGATACAGTACGAACTAAAGGGTCCATACCCAAACATTTCTAACAATAGCAATTTTGAAAAAAAAAATTGTTGTAGTAAAGCAGCATTTATTGTATTGTCATAAACATAAAAAAAAGTTTTTCTGCAAACATTAATTTGCTGGGATATGCATTTACAACAAATTTATAGTCTAAAAACAAAATAGGGCTATATTACCACACCACCTCTTACTGTACCAATAATTTCGCATATCGCAACAGATTTCAAAGATATCGATATGGAGAAATTCAAATGGTAATTTTTCAATTAGAATTTGTACTTTTTGAAAGGAATAAAAAACAAGAGTAAAGCAAACAAGTAAAATGATAAATAAAACTTTTCTTTGATATGACCAATTATATACAGAAACGTAGAAAAAACCTGTAATCTAGATTTCTATAATAAGTTTAAAATCAGCAACTCTGAAAACCCGCTAATGCTCATTTACATGATAAAATAAAATAAAATTGTTTGAATGAAATAACAAGAAAAAACCCTTTCGGTGGAATAGTTTTTGAGATATTAAAAATGTAGTTTCGAGAAATAAAGAGTATCTATTTTAAAGTCTGCATCACTCAGAAAAGTTCTCATATTATAAAAAAAAAGGTTAGGCATGATTTGGAGACGAAGAAATAGTTTAACACAACTTCTTCATTAAAATAATGCAAGAAACATATTGACTCACGCTTCTAATAAAAATAATAACATGGTTTTTCGACTGTACATATAATGGAACATTTCATATATTTTATGAATTTACTTTTTAAAAAAACGAGAAGTTGAAGGTCTTTACATTTATGCAAATTCAGATTGATTTTGATGAAAATAAAATCTTCGATTTCAACAAAATTAAGTAGGTACTTCTAGAATTTGCGATGTTTTTCCATTTCTTGTTATAGAAATCGAGTCACTACACTGAGATGACTTCACTTACAGTGGGACTTCGTCAAGAGCCATCATCCATCATGACACTTGAATCGAGATGATTTCCTTTAGCTGAAACGTTTGACCTTTTTCAGCATTGTATGAAAAATATAGTTGTAGTAACATGCAACCTAAATACAGGCGTGAAATAAAAAAAACGGTCAAGTGCAAATTCCGTACCATACTTTCTAGAAGTTTTAGAAATATTTAAGACCTTACAGCCTTCGTTATAATTTTCCTGTAAACCTCAAATAGGGCGATATTTGTAGGTGCAGTCGTTTCTGAAATAAAGGGGAGTGGGGAGAATGTTATATTTTAGCAAAGTTTGCAGAGCACCTTTCTTAATACGCTACTTAAAATTATGATAACAAAATATTTTTGTATTACATAAAAATTCCTTTTAAATTATATATGAAATTAAAAGAAACATTTTCGATAACCTAATTTGCACCACCTATTCTTATATGAATATTTTAAAGTGTTAATTGGTGCAAAATATATGGATTAATAGATTTAACAAATTCCAATTTTCTACGGCGCATGGTTTCTGAAAAAATCGGCTGTGACAGACGGACGGACCAACAAACACACGAGTGATCTTATAAAGATTTCGTTTTTTTAGAGATTAAAGACACTAAAAATTACGATATTGACTTTTATATATTGATTTACATTTTATGAAAAAGTTTCCATTTACAGAATGAAGACAGCTTAGTATTTTAAAGAAATTTATATTTCCTCAACAAAAAGAAAAGTTTGAATTCTCTAAATTACACTTCAAAATATAAAACAAATGTCTTGGATATTTTATGAAATTTAAGATATTAGCTTTATAAGTGCAATTGTTTATAATTTTAATTCATAGACTTATCTTACTTCCTGTGAATTTTTTTTTTTGTTTTTTTTTTCATAATTCCGAGAAACTTTCTTTCAGATCAATGAAATTCAGAACACTTTTTATACATTTTTGCCATATATTTGATTTGAGAATTACAATTTGTCAGAGAGCATACAAAAACATAATTCAAAAGAACATGCAAAAAAAAAAAAAAAAAAAACTTAATCAAGCTACATACATATGTACCAAGCAAGGAAAAAGCTCCTAACTATAGATATACTTAGCAATGAATATAGATAATAAAAATATTAAATATAACAAAAGCTACCACTACAGCAGTCATAAAAACAATCAGAATTGATCATTTGAATTTATAGAAGAATCACGAAAAGTTAACCTATTCATGAATAAATCAACTGAACCATTCATTAAAGAACCGAGAATATCGTGCAATAGGCTCATTCAGACTATAGTTAGAATTCTATGTGTAGGAACTTTAAGAAATACGAGTATACCCCTGGTCTTAAGAAAATTGCCAGGAGGGTATACATATGCATATTCAATAAGGTTAGAAAATCCGGTGCTCTGTTAAGGGATTAATCTATTTTACCAACTTCAAAAAATCGATAATATTCTTTGAAAATTCTAGAATGATCCGAACATTCTAACTATACTTTTCGATACCTTAAACATGAGTAGCTGAGCGCGCTCTATTACTTCGGCCGCAGCTAAGCCGCTTACCTGGAAAACTTCAAACGCATTTTTCTCGAAACAACGTTTTTTGGCCTTATATTGCCCAATTCTTGGGCTACTCAACTGATTCTCTTGAGATTTTAACCACATATTCCTAGCATGTATAGGTTCGTTTATATAAATTATAATTTTTACTATATTTTTTATTGCAAAAATCACTGAAAAATAACTTTTTATTCTGTTCTGAAAAAAAGTCCGTCATTTTGTTAATTATGCATAAAAATTATTAATTATAATTCGGAACGAACTCACAGCTATTATTTACTTAATAACATTTGATTTTTATGTTTCAAATGATTTGTTGCAGAGAAATCGACAACGTAAGTCATCTGCCTACTTTTTGAAGAGTTACCTTTGTCTACCATTTTTGCATATAAATATTGAGTGAAATGAATAAAAAAAAATTTGTTCTTATATTTTAAGAGTGTATTTATTGAGCCCGACAACTTTTATATTATTATCTATCATAGTAACGTCAAACAAAAATCGTAAAAATAACATTTTTTCAAGCGTCTAAAGAGACTTAACCCTTAACGCATTACGCAATAATGGATAGATTACTTCTTTTTACTATAAATATCAAAAAATCATAAATCTGAAAGGTAATTGTTTATTCACCTTTTTCAATAGCTAAACTGATATTAATCCTTTATATTTCAGTTACCTCCCAACCATACAATTAGATTTTTACTATGCCGAACAATGTGGAATATTCAAGTTAACTCAAATCCTTTCTCAATTATTAAAACAAAATTAGTCAAACGAGAAACCCACAGTAACCGGGTCCCTTGCGACCGAAATTTTGGATCCCTTGCCGCATACGACAATTAAAACAACCAAAGTGCAATAATTTTCACTTGGTGCTACAAGTTTTCGTGGTGGTTTCTTCGAGACACCTTCGCCTTGTGGTTTGGCACCGTCTCGATCTAACTTTCTGAGCCAGCCCACGAAATCTATTTTGAACCGCAAACAAGAGCCAGATACAAGCCATTGCCTCAGTTCGGCTCGGGAATGGATCTGGTGTCCGCGGCAATCTCCAGTTAATTAAATTAAATATTCCGCTGAAATTAAACCGCACAACAGTCGCGATTTAATTAGGTGGACCTGATTTCTTCCCTCTCCCCTGGACCGGGTCGCTGTACATCTCGGAGGGATTTGTTCCATTCGTTGCGGTGAGTTTATCAGGGAATAAGTAGTCCTTGGAAACTTCTTCATGCAAATGTAGGGCAATAAATTCATTCGATTTATATCTTGCGCTCTATCGGAAGGAAGGAATGACCGCTTTATTTTGGTCTTTTGCTACTTGGGGTGTATTTTGTCCCTTAAAGATATTAAATGCATCTGCGGCAGCTGTAAGGGGAATCTATTCTTTAATTTGAATGCAGTGTTTCTTTTAAAATTTAAATAACGTAATATACATGCAAGAAAAATTTTGTATTTTCTTCGTGATATGATATCTGGTCTCGAACAAGTGCCAGATCATTTCTATAGGACTTTATCCAGATTAGATTCGTAAATGAAAATTCTCAATTAGCTCCCGTTTTCGAAGAAAATAGAGTGAAAATTCAAAATACTGTTTTTTTCCATTTTTGCAAAATCATCAAAAAATAACTGATGTAGGGTTTTTTTAGCGTGGCTCAAATCTAAACCTGAATCCTAATTTAGAAATATAAAATACCATCATATCTAGCTCTTTAGCTCTTTATCTCTTGGTGATTAAGTATTTCACGAGCGTCTGTTATTATCTTTATTCACAATCCATTACATTAAACACTTCCTTTGTGCATAAAAAGAATATTTCAAAAAGTTTTAAAGTCTTTCCCAATTTTCAAATAAGGTCTTTTGCGCTTTTTCATTCTACTATTTCTTGAAAACGGGGACTTACTAATTATTTTTATTTATGGATTCGTAATCTACAAAAAAAAATCGTATAGGAATGATCTGCCATTTGTTTGGAAAAAAAATTTAGTACTGGCCAGTGTTACCTATTATATGTATATAATCAGATTAACCCATTAATGCGCAAAACGAGGATTTTGTGCACGCAAGTTCAATTGTACGATTCGAATAGCAAATTCCTCCAAATTCGTATATAAGGGGTTTTTGGGGGTGCTCTTTCAGAATCTGGCATTTGTTTTGCATAAAAGCTTCAAAAACCCTATTATTTTTTGGGTTTTTTCAAAAAAGTGCCGATTTTTTTTGGTCATTTTTCGTCTAAAAGTCGATTATCTTGTCGTTGCTGCTATTGAATGATCATATAACCATCAGAAATCGCGGTCTGAATGTCTACACTTTCTCAAACCATCGTTTTGAAAAATTTTTGTTTGCTCTGATTTTTGCAAAATCGCCATTTTGTACAGCAATGTAATAAAAATATTCGCAATTTTTTCACACGAAATGGATCAACTTTACAAAAAAAATTTATATGACAAAAAGTGCTTATAATTAGCCAAGAAAAACATGTAAATTTTTTTAGAATTTTTTGGACTATTTTTGGTTTTTTGAATTTGGTCAATTTTTGAAAAATCCAAAAATATCCCGAAAAATTCTGGAAAAATTCACACGTGTTCTTTGGCTAATTATAAGCAATTTTTTTCATACAAAATTTATTCGTATAATTCGTTCTTTTTGATTAAAAATATCACCAAATTTCCTCATGAAAAAACTTGGTGATATTTTTACCCAAAAGGATCAATTATACGAATAAATTTTGTATGACAAAAAGTGCTTATAATTAGCCAAAGAACACGTGTGAAATTTTTCAGAATTTTTCGGGACATTTTTGGAGTTTTCAAAAATTGGCCAAATCCAAAAAACCAAAAATAGTCCAAACAATTCTGAACAAATTTACATCTTTTCCTTGGCTAATTATAAGTACTTTTTGTCATAAAAATTCTTTTTGTAAAGTTGATCCTTTTCGTTTAAAAAAATCGCGAATTTTTTTTTACATTGCTGTACAAAATGGCCATTTTGCAAAAACTAAAGCAAAAAAAAAAACAAAATTCAACATAAAAAAAAGTGAGTTTATCGATGAAAATGATTTAGATTTAATGAAAATTGAGTGCTGCAGGCAATGAATTATTTTAAATTCGAAGCTTAAGATATTTTTAAAGGTATACCAAAAAAAATTTTTTTTCCTACTAAAAATTAAACAGATATCACACATCTTCAGCTTGAATTATTATGATCACTAGAAAAAAGTAAGTTAATAAGTCCAACATACACTTGACCCATCGATATCACACAAATTTAGTTCTTTATACTAATCACTCACTCTTTCGTGTATTTGGAAATTGTAAACCCTTCACCTACTCTACTAAACTTTAGCTTCCTAACCCAGTACAGAATTTAAAAATGTGTAAATATTTTTTTATTTGAGCTTAAGAAATTCAGGTCATTCTAAACTCAACCCAAAAGTTTTTGGTACGCATTACCCACAGTGGCTTAACCGAATCCCATAAATGTTGAGACAACAAAATAAGTTGACTAAATTAGCCGCAAAATACTGAAGACATGAGTGGAATTCACATCCCCCTAAACCAAACTCGCATTTATTACAATTTTCTCCCAATAAGCTGTCAATAAAGGACATTAAAGTGTGAAATATATTCCGCAGGAATCTGGCCCTGAGAAACGGACCTAAAAACAAAACCATGTCCTGGGGGATTGAGGAAGTGGACACAGAAAAAGGAGTCCTCGGAGCTCGGCTAAACGTCCACCCTCATTTATATCCCTTGAGGTCACAATTTGCCACAAGGGTTGGTAGCAGAAGACGTATACGTGGTTAGATTCCCATAAATCAAACGCTTGTCGGCTGCTATTCATGATTTTTCCTACTCTGCCACTGTTCCGGCCAGAACATCTTTAAGCTATCGCTCATACCGCCGGTGGTCCCTTTGACCACGAGTACTTGACCAAGTTTAACCCCCAGCCGAAGGGACTTGAAAAATGTCTTCTGCCTGCGCTAGCTGGTGCGGACGCAGCGCCAAGGTGAGGTCCGTAGAATTTAGGAAAGTACAACAGATGCAGGGAATAGCAGAAAAGAGTTCCACATATCAGGAATTTCTTGGCCGGAGCACCCCAGGCAGGAGGTGGAACCCGGCCAGGGAGCACTAATTTCAAACACATGGCTCTAGTATTATTTCTTTTGCGGTCCAGTCCTTTTATTCAAATTAAGTACTTTCGCAGCCGACCTCCGTGGAACAAAGTAACCCTTTCGGGTCATTTGTATATCATCCAGAAAAAATGTCGCTAGCATTTCACATGTGCAGGTCAATGCGGTCCAGCAGCAAACGCACCAATTCGTTTTACTTCTGGGAACTCTTTAATTAATAGACTAGTCGGAGAGGCTTAAAAGTCCCATTTATTCATTTCCATTTATTCTAAGGTAAAATGTACTCCGATGATTAAAATTGATTGGGGTGATCACAATTAACATCTATTCGTATCTTATTGTTAGACAAAAATTTTTCAGAATCCCGACGAATTATCCCTATCCCTATATGTGCATAATCAAAAAATCGTACGCTTAATTTGATCCGATTTTCACTCAATTTTCAAAAAAGGGGCACACCTATGGGACCAAGTAGACTTTGTTCTTTAAGGTATTTTGAACGTAAAAACGCTTGTGAACAGAGGAAAAGCGATGACCATTTTTTTTAAATCCAATTTTACGAAGTTCCTTGCAATGAAAATTTTACGCTTTTTTCCCTACTTACGAGTTGTAACTTTTGCTTACATTGGGCTGCGGGGGGCAGAAAAATACCAAAAAAATCATTCTTCATGTGAAATTCACTGCTGAATCTGAATTCGCTGAGATATTTTAGCCTAGAGCTAAGGGAAAATTAGAAAATCAAGCTTTTGCTGAGATTAAAAGAAAAGGAAAGCGCTTAACTAATCATCGAGATAAAAAATTATTCAATAATTTAATGACGTTTTCATCAAAACGTCGGATTTTCGCTGCAAAATATCAGTTAAGCTCAAATCGTTTTAATCGAAGGAACATCCAATCTCTTTTTACTAAACAGAACAGAGCGAAACAAAAATTAAGTGTCATTGAATTTTATATTGATGATGAAAATTCAATTCAAGCGCCTAATGCACGTTGCGTTGTTAAAAATAAAGTAAGAAAACAAAAGCGATATCTCAACGATACGGTGCAAAATCTGCACAAAAAATATTGCAGCACTGTAGGAAAAATTTCGTATGGACTTTTCCACAAATATAAACCATGGTGGGTTAAAAAGTTGAAAGCATCATCGAGGGAAACGTGTTTGTGCATTACGCACGAAAATTTTAAATTAATGTTTAAACGTCTTCGCTCTCATGGGTTGATTAGTACTGTTACTCTTAATGAATATGTTGAAAGTATTTGTTGTGATTCGTCAAAAGAAAAATGTATGAATCGCGAATGTGATGATTGCAAATTTCAAATACTATCTTCACCGACGTCTCCAGAAGAATCGACTTATTTTCATAAATGGGTAACTGAGAAAGTATCTCGAGACGGCGCCAAGGGCGCTAAGTATGACGTAAAAATCACTTCAAAACAAAAGATTAATTGTAATTTAGGCCAGTTGGTTAATGAATTTAACAGTAACATAGAGACATTTACAAAACATGTATTTATTGTAACCCACCAGTGTAAAGCTTTAAAACAGTTAAAGAATACTCTTGCAAATAATGAAGTGCACATTATAATGGACTTTTCACAAAATTATAATTGCAAATACCATAGGGAAGTTCAAGCGGCTCACTTTGGTGCTTCAAAGAAGCAATTATCACTGCACACTGGAGGATTTTATTACAAAAAGGATGATAAACTATTATTCGAATCGTTTGTAGTAATTTCGGAAGATCTCACCCATGAAGCTCATGCTGTGTGGGCTTGCCTTCAACCAGTGCTTTTAAGGATTAAAAGTTTATTACCAAATTTAAAAGTCATTAATTTTCAAAGTGATGGTCCGTTGAGTCAATATAAAAATAAATCAAACTTTTATTTATTTCACTTTTTTTCAAAAAAATTGGGTATTAGACATACAACTTAGAACTTCTCGGGACCGAATCACGGTAAAGGCATTGCTGATGCAATCGGGGGCAATACGAAAGAAACGGTTGACCGACATGTTGCCAATGGTGGTGACATAACATGCACTGAAGATTTATTTAATTTAATCAACAATAATACAGTGATTAAGGCATATATTGTAGAAAAAGCTGATATTATAAAAATAGAGCAACTACTTCCCCCAGATTTAAAACCAATTAAGAGTACCAGCAAAGTGCACCAAATTATTTGGGATGAAAAGCAGCCTGAACAATTGTATTTCAGATATTTGACCTGTTTGAGTTGTAATGATAGCTGTGAACATTATGATTTATCTGAAAGTAAAATTACTTGGGCTAGCGAAAATACTGATTTTAATAATGACAGTGAAAATTTAAATGTTTCTGAACCACTTGCTGGTACCACGTTCAATACTGGTGAATGGGTATGTGTAATTTATGACGGAATATGGTACCCCGGTTTAATAACAGATGTTAAAAGTGATAAAATCACAGTTAAGTTTTTGGAAAGAGGAAGGAAAATATTTCAGTGGCCTAATGAAGACCAGATAGAGCACTTATTTTTTACTCAAATATTGTGTAAAATCGATCCCCCGCCAAAACGTACTTGCAAAGGCCGAAAAGAATATTTTACTATTTCACAAGTACAGATAAAAAACTTTGATGAACTAGTCTCAAATTGCGTTATTTACGAGGAATAAATTGTATTCTTTAGTGTATTATATCATTTATTAACTACTTAAAATTACATTAATATTAAATTTTTTTAATAGTTATTCAAGTATTGTTTATTATCTTTTTGAAAAATATAATTTTATTTATTTTTTTAAAATTTTAGTTTAAATTTTTTAAGAAATTATTGCCATGACAAACTGCAATTTTAAGTTACAAAAGTAATTTATTATTTTTAGTCTTCAAATGAATTTACAATAATATAGCTTGTTACATATTTAAGGTAAGTATCAAGCCTATGAAACTATAGATTTATTTTGCTTTACACGAGAACTACTGATTTTGAATTTTTCTCGTCCTAATTTTCATTTGAACTTCAAAAGCCCATAACTTCGGTTAGAATGCACTTGGAAGGTTCATCGAGGTTTCATTTTGAAGGTATTGATAACTAGAAGACATATATGTAATAAAAGTAATGCTAAGTATGCATACAGTGTACGTAGAGACGATCAAACTCGCATAAAAGTAGTTAGTCGTAAAAGTAGTTCTGACTGCAGTTTTTTTGATTTTCTATTTTTCCCTTAGCTCTAGGCTAAAATATCTCAGCGAATTTAGATTCAGCAGTGAATTTCACATGGAGAATGATTTTTTTGGTATTTTTTCTGCCCCCCCGCAGCCCAATGTAAGCAAAAGTTACAACTCGTAAGTAGGGAAAAAAGCGTAAAATTTTCATTGCAAGGAACTTCGTAAAATTGGATTTAAAAAAAATGGTCATCGCTTTTCCTCTGTTCACAAGCGTTTTTACGTTCAAAATACCTTAAAGAACAAAGTCTACTTTGTCCCATAGGTGTGCCCCTTTTTTGAAAATTGAGTGAAAATCGGATCAAATTAAGCGTACGATTTTTTGATTATGCACATATATACAGTGCGCGCAATTTCTATAAGCGCACGTCTGATTTTCAAGTGAAATGCACAATTCATTGAAATAAAGCGATATAGTAAAAAAATTTCTTTACAGGACAATTGTTAAAGTTTATAACTATTCATAAAAGCAATTAAACAATTCCAAATATAAGTAAATGCGTGAATGCAATAGATCAATCTTTCACAATTGATCTTAGAGTGCGCAGTTTCTATAAACGCAGTTTCTTTTTGTAGTATTACTAGGTAAACGCAAAGTAATTTTGCAACTTTTTAGGAAACAGTTCATGTGAGTTTCATTTTTATTTTCCAACTCTAGCTTAATTCTGTATAATTGCTGTTATTTCTTAAGATTTATTGTAATGCCCCGAGAAAAGGTCCTTGACAACGATGATCGCGTCAGAATCCGTGCGTTTAGGGAAACTGGTCTTGGTATAAGAGAAATTGCAAGGAGAATTGGACATTCAAAATGTATGGTGCGAAATTTTATTAAAAAGGACAATCGTGATGGATTATGGGATCATCCAAGAGGGAACACCAAAGTTTCCAAACAAAATATTGGGAACATAAGAGAAGAAGTTATGAAAAAAAAGTTAAGTGCAGCTCAATTTATAGCGGAATTACAACTCCCAATTAAAGGAAGAGAAGTCCAACAAATTTTGAAGGACATTACTTATATTAAATATAAGAAACCGGTCAAATCTCTCCAACTGCAACAGCATCATAAATATGCGCGCCTAGATTTTGCTAGAAGCCACATGAACTGGGACGGAAAGTGGCAAAACGTTATTTTTTCTTACGGAAAACAATTTAAATTAGATAGCCCAGATGAACTGAGTGATTATTGGCATGATTTAAGGAAGCCCGATTCACCTCGTCTTAGTAGTAATTTTGGTGTTGGTAGTTTAATGTTATAGGGTCCCTTTTCTTATCAAGGAAAGTTATTTTTACGCTTTGTTCCCACCCGAATGAACTCTGCCATATATACAGACCTGCTGGAGGAATCTCTTATTCCATATTTAAAAGACAATATGGAAAAAGATTTGATTTTTCAACAGAATAACGCCGCTGTGCATTCTTCTGCCGAAACAAGACGATGGTTTAGTGAAAGAAATATTCCTGTAATGGAGTGGCCATCACGTAGTCCGGATTTAAATCCAATGGAAAACATTTGGGGAATCATGGCACGAAGGGTTTACGCAAATGGTGGACAAATTTCATCGTTATCTCAACTGAAAGCCGATATTTTGAAATGCTGGAAGGATATTGATGAACATTTGTTTAAAAAGTTAATAAATTCGATGTATAACAGGTTTTTTCAAGTTATAACTAACAAAGGAGGTAAAACACAATATTTAGAAAATATACAAAAATTTTCTTTTCACCAAGCTTTTAAAATAAAGACTATAATATAAAGTGAGTTTATAGAAATTGCGCAGACAAAAGAGACTTTTAATTATATTTATTTTTATTATAAAGTAATTACTTACTTTAATGAATGTTTTATATTATTTAATTAATATTTACCAATGGGGAATTTATGCAATATAATCGGTTTTGAAAAATAAAAAGTAGTTTTCTTTAAACATGAATAAAACTGGCTGCGCTTATAGAAATTGCGCACACTGTATATAAAAATGAAAGTTTGTTTGTTTGTTGCTCAATCACGCCTAAACGCTTGCATCGATATTTCTCATTTTTTGTCCGAAGGTAGTACATATTCCGACGTAATATCTAGACTAATTTTTTTCGGATAATACGTAGGGTTTCAAAATGGCGGATCCAAGATGACGACTAAAAATTTTAAATTTGAAGCGATTTTCATAAAAATTGGTACATAGGGGTTTTGCGGAATGGTGATGTCAAATCCGCTGTCCAAATTTAGAAACTCAAGATGGCGGATCCAATATGGCGACCAAAATTTCCCGATTTGAACGGATTTTAATGAAAACTAGCTGGGTTACCCGGTTTCACCCGGCGTTGGGTAAATACTTACTTACTAAAAACTTCTCAAATGTTCTAGTTTGTTATATCCTAGAAATTGTTTCAACCCGAAAACCCATTTATGGATACGCCATCTTGAATCTCCAAATCTTAATAATATTCAAAATTAGTGGCCTTAAAATAATCATTGTACCAATTTTCATTCAAATCCGTTGAAATCGAGAAATTTTGGTCGCCATATTGGATCCGCCATCTTGAATTTGGAAATTTTGATAATATTCGAAATTTTTAGCTTCAGAATAATCATTGTACTAATTTTCATTAAAGTCCGTCGAAATCGAGACATTCTGGACATGTTGGGTCCGCCAACTTGCATTTAGAAATTTTGATAATATACAAAATTAGTGGTCTCAGAATAATCACTGTACTAATTTCCATTACAATCCGTTGAAATCGATAAATTTTGGTCGCCATCTTGGATTTGATAATTTTGATAATATTCGAAATTAGTGGCCCCGGAATAATCATTGTACTAATTTTAATTAAAACCCGATGAAATAGAGACATTTGGTTTCCATATTGGATCCGCCATCTTGGATTTACAAATTTTGATAATATTTGAAACTTGTAGCCTCAGAATAATCATTGTACCAATTTTCATTCAAATCCGTCGAAATCGAGATATTCTAGCCGTCATGTTGACTCCGCCATCTTGGATTTGAAAATTTTGCTAATATTCAAAATTAGTGGCCTCAGAATAATCATTGTACTAATTTTCATTAAGGACAGTTGAAATCGAAAAATGTTGTTCGCCATCTTGGATTTGGAAATTTTGATAATATTCGAAATCAGTGACCTCAATATAATCATTGTACTAATTTTCATTAAAATCCGTTGAAATCAAGAAATACTGGTCGCCATATACGGCCCGCCATCTTCGATTTGTAAATTTTGATAACATTCAAAATCAGTGACCTCAAGATAATCATTGTACTAATTTTCATTAAAATCCGTTGAAATCGAAAATATGGTCGCCATTTTTAATCCGTTATCTTGGATTTCTAAATTTTGATTATACCAAAAATTACTTTATATTTTTATGGTTGAGAATTTAAACCTAGAAATTTTAAAAAGGTATTGAGGGTTTATTAAATTCGCCAGATAATTTATTTACATCTTGTAATAAATTTGATAAAATAATTCGAAAAAGGATATATTTTAGTCTCAAAATGTTTTAAATGTTGTTTAATATAATGAAAATATTCTACTTTATATTTTAGCATAATTTATCTTTCAAAACTATTAAAAAAATTAGTCCAAAATTGTTGACCGTGTAAAAATAAAAATGGTTTTTAATAACAGTTTTCAAAATTACATAATAAAATGTTAGTTGCTATTCAAAAATTTAGTTTAACCTTGAAATGTCCTTGTGACATTAGTCAAAGTTGAGAAAATACCAGGAATAAAAATTATATAGTATTTATTAATATTAGTAGTATATTTATTTATATTTTTTACAGTTCTTATTCAAATATAACTCTTATATTTAGTGCGGAATATAAAAATTCACAGCATTATTATTTCATTGGTGTGGCTAAATTGTGATTTTCGTCTTTTTAATATAAATTTTAGGGGGAAAAATGTACTAAAACCCGATGAGAGAACAAAACAAATGTATACAAAAAAGTAAATGAAATATAGACAGACAGTTTAACAAAATATATATAGACAAATTTGATCTTGGAAATGATTTTTGAGATGGACCAAAGAAAAAACTACCATCAGAAAGTGAACAAATTTTGTTGGAATATTTTATATTATTATTTTATAGGATTTATAACCATTCTAAGGAATTAGAGAAGAGAGTGCATTTAAAATAGCATAATTTTTAAAATAAGTCTGTCTTTTAATTTTAGACATCTCTAAAAATTGCAACAAAATTATTTATATAGAAGCCATGAGCAGTGAGGAAACCAAGCTACCAAACTAAACGATTTTTATAAATTGCTTTATATTTATAGAAAGGGTGCTCAAATTTAAGATGTCTTTTTAATTTTTTAATAAAACAAATCAAATAAATTAATTAAATAAAGCAGAAATGTTGCGGTCAAGAATGGAAAACAATATCTGCAGCATACTTTTGATAAAGTTTCCAAAGGCATTTTTGCATTATTGAGACTCAATTTCATCTATATGCCCGATTATGTTGTCTTTAAGTTGCTGAATTGTTTGAAGATCGCTAGCACAAACCTTACTCTTCAAAAACCGCCATAGGAAAAGATCAGTAGGGTCAATTCCAAAATCTAAGAGGCCAAATAAGATCTATTCCTTTCGAAATTATTCGATTACCGAATTTTTCTTACTAAAGATCGAGTTTCGCAATATCTGTGTGACACGTAGCACCATCCTGTTGAAGCCGCATATTCTCTAAATTAATAGCCTCTAATATCTTCCATAAAAAATATTAATCCACAAGACTTGCGTAAGTTTTTCCAATATTTATCGTTAATTTTCTTCACCTCAGAACCAACAGTTTTGTTTGTTAACATATCCACCAAGATGAAAAGGAGCTTCTTCACTTCAAAATGATTTAGACGAAAAAATTATGACTTTCTTCTCGTTTTTCTAAAGCCCAAACGTCGAATGCAGTTGGCTTGAGTTAACTGGATCTTATAAGCCTCTAGATCAATGGTGGCGAACCTATGACCCGCGGGTCAGACACTGACCCACGCAGGCTTTTTAAATGACCCACGCATTGATTGTTATAAATTTATTTTTTATATCATAAAAGAGGGAACAGAGAATCAAAAATATTTAAAAAATAAAATATATATATCTCATGTCGAATTTATAAAAAACATATATCCATGGGGACATTGGCTAGCTGCACGGCTCTGTGTATGACGTACACTGACGAGCAAAAGTGGTTTATGCACTGGGTCAAATCTTGTAACTTTTCTGGTTTCAATGATATCGCTCCCAAAAGGTGGGTATTACATAATTTCAATAAACATATTTCAATTTAAACAAATGTAAAACAAAACACAAAACAAAGTTTCTTTAAAAAAAACACAAAATATTACATTATTAACAAAGGACGTAGGCAACCTCATTTGTACAGGTTTGCATGCCAAATATTAAATATTATATGCGTGCACAACTGTATAAATGAAGTTGATTATATTCATCGCTAATAAAATTTATAATGTGATATTTGTTTTTAACAAAATTATTTTGTTTAATAAATATAAATGTTTTTAAATTAAAATGTGTTAATAATGCTAGATAAGTTCACTACCACCCACCATTTTATTGCGTCATTAAAAAACCCAGAAAAGTTAGAAACGTGTGGCTACAATGGACAAGTTGTTTTAATGATGTTTGAAAATATTAAAATATTTATCACGAAACTTGACATCTTTACTAAGGATTTGGAAATGAATATCATGAAATATTTTTCTCAATTACAAAAACATTTTCAAAACACAATAATTTTTGAAAATACGCTTGACGTTTAAAACAATGTAATTTAAAAAAATTTAATGATTATACGGGAAATAAAACAAGCTTTTGATTAGATATTTAATAAATTTAAAGGTTTGGAAAATACATTTCACTTTATTTTATATCCATACAAAATGGAATTCAAAAAATTAATCGAATTTATGTGGCTACGTATCCATAATTTAGAAATGGAATTAGTTGAATTTCAAAGCAGCATAGTGTGGAAAAATAAATTTGAAAACTTGATTTCCGAAGTCGAAAGAAATTTTTTAGAAAGTAGTGCAGATAATAATGATCCCGCACTAAAAATTCAAAATATTGTATTAATCGTATGGGATTCTTACCAATTAATTTTGTATCAAGAAGAAACTTGCTAATGATCTTCTAATTATGTTTGGGTCCACATATTCGTGTGACAACTTGATTTCTTCAATTTTGTAAAATCTACCGATAGAAATAAATTTGGAAATGAATTGACTGCGAAATGCGTTAAACTAATGAATACGGAATATGAACCTAATATTAAAAAACTATCTGAAACTAAACATCAGCAGATTTTTCATTAAATATACTTCCACTATATAATACTTATGCATACCTGTAACTATATCTACTAATATATAATATTTCATAATATATTTGTGATTTTCCTTATTCCTTGTTCATTCTAATACTCAGTGCATCACCTAATATCACTCGATTTATATCAATTTTTTTTATTTTTACTCTTAGCTCTTGAATTTCAAAGGTAAAAGTTGTAAAACAAAAAGGAAACGTAAACTTTTTAGAGGATTTTAAAAGTGAGAACCAAAAAAGTAATTTTTAACCATCCTCCCCTCCCCCTTTCCAAATGATGCCACTGACTTAGTGACCCACGAGCTAATACTAAAAAAATATTGAGCAAAATTTGACCCACTTCTCTAAAAGGTTCGCCATCACTGCTCTAGATGAAGATCTTTATGCAAAATATTGAATAATGTTTTTGATTTAATGCATATAATGTAAACGATGACGAATTGATGAACGACCACTACGACTGTAAATTTTGCTTCTTTAATCTTGAACTGAACCTTTTTTAGCAAATTTCGAAACAATATTTCGAAAGTTATTTGCGACGAAGTATTTGTTTGGCCATATTTTGTACGAAATTTTCTTTCAACTTCTGAAAAACTTTCACCAAAATGATGATAATGTTTTTAATAATAAACACTCATTTTTCAATCATGTAGCACTCTATATTTACTACACTTGGGAGAACAAATCGACTCACATTGTAACTTTGTATTTATTAGCGCATTATTAAAAATTGTTACTTATTTACGGGAAATTGGCTTGCTATTTGGAAATTCCAATAATTAGCTTTCTAATGACATCAAAATTACTAATGTATCATAACATTTAATTGAAATAAAAGGGTTTTATTGAGATCAAAGGGAAAAACCCAGTTTTGCACTCATTATCTCAGATAAGAATTGTTTGGTTCCTAAGAAATATAAAGGATTGAAACCATATGTTCCAAATCAGTCAGTTTACAAAAGTTGGCAGGCACAGTTGAAGACAAGTTTTATTTGAAAAAAATATAGTGAACATGGACACAACTCCGGAAAAAGCAGCCAAAGTAATAGTCCTGTTGGAACAGGGCCATAGTCATCGCTAGTCAGCTTCACCTCAGTCTGCGGTTTCTAGAGTATACTGAAGATATCAGGAGAATGGTACGTTTCGTCGAAGACCTGGATCCAATAGGCAGCGCTGTACATCGGAGAGGTTGTAATAGTATCTCTAAGTGGACGGTCAGAATGAGATTCAAGGAGACTGGTTTGACACCGAAAAGCCCAGCTTCAGGACCACGATTGACCACAGCGCATTGGTAAGCACATTTATAATTCGCTCAGGAAGAGATCAATTGGAACATCGATGAATGGCGAATTACAGACGAAGAAGGATCTATAGGAGGTCTGGAGAGCAATATGCCCAATATTGCATAGCCGAAAGATTTCATTCGATTTCAAACTGAGTTGGAGGGAGACGTTCAACGGCTGTACGATATGTTGAGGAGATTTTAGAAGAACACGTGGTCCCTTATGCAGGTTTTGTTGACGAAACCTTCAAATTGATGCACGATAACGCTAAACCACACGCAGCGGCTATCGTTCAACAATAATTGCGCGAAGGCGGCACACATGTATTGAATCGGCCAGTTCGTAGCCCGGACCTAAATCCCATAGAACACATATTGGATGAGCTGAAGAAGAGAAGGGTCCGAGCCAGAAATCCTTCCCCCGCGACCGCAACGGAGCTGAAAACAGTATAAACAGAAGAATGGTCATCAGAACAGGGGTAGCAATACAAAGCATTGACATCAATTTTTTATTTTTTTTAATAACATTTCTTAAAAATTGCCTCTTTTTTTAATTAAAATTTTTTTTTCCGATTTTCCTACATTTTTGACTTTTTCATTTCTACAATGAATATCTTAAAGAAAAACTCATTTCATGCAACCGATTTTGGTGTTATTGAAAGCTGAAAATGGTATCAAACACTTTATTCTCTAAGTTCAAAATTTTGAGTGAGAGGCATTGGAATGCACGCGTATAGTGTAAGTCGATTTTTTTGCTCCTAAATATAGTTGCAATATTCCTACTTGACAGCTGTAAAAAATGAAAGCATAATCTAATACAAAAATTATAAACGGCGGCAAATTTAAATTCCAATTTCAGACTTGAGCACCCTTTATATTACGCACGCACTTCCATTGCGGACAATTTTTATCACGATGACCCCTCAATCAATTTTAATCATGATAATATTTGTTTTCTGAAGAACTAATATGAGTCGTTTCAGATTTTGACTGGCCTTTCGAAAAAGACGGCATGTCCGGCTTAAGTCGAGATTATTTTTCTGCGGCTTTCGAATGTGTGAATATTCACACGCGTCCCGAAGAAGTCGCAACTCACGCCGGGGGAGAAAACCGCGCTGCTGGAGACTTTACAGTAGTTAAGTGACCGAAACATTGAGTAATGGGCTTATCGCGGTCATAAACAATTAGCCGCCGAGGGGAGGAGTGCTCTTCGCGGGGAGGGACTGTGGGGCCCAGATGCCTCCCGTGGAGCTCCTGTCATTTGGTTGTTAGACCGGCCCGGGTATTACCAACAGCAGCCCCATCCAGATTCCAGGTATGGAAAGTTGAGCCGGTCACTCGCATTGTCCAACTGAACGGCTAATGGATTTTTGAAAACTCCACTCGTCGACGGCAATTGGACTCTTTGCTGGACATGCAGTCGAGGGGCGCAGGGCCAGGTTTACATTCGCTACTCTTCTTCATTCTCGCCTTTTAAGAGGATTGCTCGCCGCGGCGAACCGAAGTCATTTATCACTCTAAAGGAGATGAAGATTTTTTCGACGGCAACAGAAAACGAGAAAATCGGATGAATCAGGAAGTGAGTGCGAGAAAACTACTTGCGATGAAAGCGGCCTAAATTGGGACGTTTGCGCTTAAAAATAATCAACAGCCTTTCACTAGTTGCCCTACAAGTCTAGGCAGTTTGGGGAAATCTTAATCTAGTAAAGTCAAGTGGGGTAAACGCAAGTGCCATAGTTAGAATAACACATATGATATATAACAACAATATAATCTAATATATAATATAATATAACCTAACAATTTAATATTTATATTTACTATGTGCATTAAGCATATATTAAGCCATTGCTTCAAGTAGTTATTCAAATTAAAATAACTCGGTCAACAGGAAAACAATCCAAATTAAAGTACCATGGCTCGGTGTACAGGTGCAAATGTAAAAAGTATATTCAATTTATTAGCAGTTTAGATAACGTCAAATCTGGGGTAATAGAAATAAAATGCGTAAATGGAATAACCTTTGGTTTTTGTTTAGAAGAAAACGGTGAAGAAACAGAATTTCGATAAGGGTTGGCGTGTAGTTCAAAAAGTACGTACATAAAACATATCAGAGATGGCAACCCAATTTTTTTTAAAAACAAATCTACCAACACTACCCCGCTATTGCAATTACCCCACTTGACCCTATAGAGGTAAGAATATTGATTGATTGAATTTCTTCTGTAGTAAATCTTATGAAAAATATATAAACAAAAGGATTTACATACACTAATTCGTTAAACGCTGAAAGCTTTATAGTGGCTGCTTTGTACGCTCTACGCACAATGCATATCCGAAACTTTTAATCCTCTTTCTTAAAATAGTATTTTTCGAATTTTAGCCCGTAATATCCACGGTTACGATGGCATGTACCACAGTGGTACACAGGTTGTATGTATATAACAAAAAACTTCCATCGCGAACGTGTTAATGTTAAGATTGACTTGACTAATGAAGTCCAAATTATGCATATACATAGTTTAAACACAAATGTAGCTATGACGATAATAAATATAATATAATAATATAATAAAATATTTAAGGAATAATGCTGCTCTAGAGAGCTAAAAAAAAAAGAATAACTTTGAATTTTTTTATAAAAATGTAATAAATTTATTACAAAATCTATAGAGCTATATATTTAATTTTTTTTAAAAGATTTTTTCGAAACAGTGCTAGTAAAAATTCATAAAATTTTTAAGAAGGCCGCAACACGACCGGACGATTTCTACACTTTGATCGTTTTATTCGGGCGCACGGGGTTCTTTAAAAAATATAAGGTGTTATTCATTTCATAACGTTTTTTTAATAATTTTAAATGTTAACGCTGTTTGCCAATGCCGAGATTTATATACCTTTTTGTAGTTAACTAGCTGAGTTACCCTATTTCTCCCGGCATTGCGGAAATACTTTTTAATTAAACATTCCTCATATTTTATAATTTCTTATATCCTAGAAAATGTTTTAACCTGAAAACCTTGAAGCAGTAAAAATAATTGTGCTAATTTCCAGTAAGATCTGTTGAAATCGAGATATTTAAATAATAAATGTATTCATATTGGATCAGCCAATTTGAATTTGCAAATGTTGATAATATTCAAAATTAGGGGCTCAAAATAATCATTGTACTAATTTTCACTAAAACCCGATGAAATCGAGATATTTTCGTCACAATTTTGGATCCACCATATTGAGTTTCTAAATTTAACCAGCGGATTTAAAGTCAGTACTCCTCAAAACCCCTAAGTATTAATTTTCGTTAAAATCGCTTTAAATTTATGTAAATATGAAGTAACTTGGCTACAGCGCTACCTATCGGATCATACCTATGAACCATCGTCTTGACAAAACAAATATATTGTGGGAATATAACCTCAATAGCTCCAGTCGTTCAGAAGTTACACGATTACTAACAGATACACCAATGATTATATGTGCGTGTATATTAAGATTTTATTTAGAGCGTGCGGCCGTTAAAATTGTTGATAAATTATTTCTACTCCAAGCGGCTGTTTCATATTTTTCAAACACACTACGGATCGCGTGCAGTCGTCCTAATACCGTCTAGAAACCGTGTGACCGTGGTGGCAGAGGTGCCGCCACCGTTCATTTTTCCTCTGGGAAAATTTTGCTCAATTCTCTATTAGACTAGCGGAATTATAAAATATCCTTTTATAAAAATGGCGCGTGGTGAAAAAAGTTGTTTTTTTCGGTTTACGTGAAAATTTGTATATACAGGGTGTTCAGAGGTGGGAGGTCAATACTGAAGGGGGTGAAAGGTCAGACCGAGACAAGCAAAAAATCGTATGGGTGGGGGGGGGGGGCATCTCTCACCGTTTGGCAGTTACAGGGTGATTCGTAAATCAGGATTTTGCCTTATATGGGAAAAAGTTATCATGAAATCCCTACGTGGTGCTGTAGACAATGTAATTTTAAAGCTACAGTAAGTATGTTAAAATTTATCTTATTTTAACATTCTAAAGTATAATTTAAACAGAAAAGAAAATTTAAATTTGCCTTATCTAGAAGTTCTCATTTTTAAAGTCTTATTTCCAAATTGTGATATTTTCTTTCATTCTGAAACAGGCTCTAGCTTAACTTATATTAATTAGCAATTACTTGGAATTTTTTATTACAGACGTGCAGTATTTTCTAATTATAGAGACTATGCAATGCGAAAAGTTATTTTTTAAAAAAAAGCTTAAAGTTCTTAAACACTCTTCAAATATCAATATTATATGATGGGAAAACCACTAAGCTAAACATTTTCTAAAAACCTTATCAAAATTCCTTGTCACATACGTACTCATAATTTCTAGAATCAAAAATAGGAGTTTCTTTTTTAATTAAATCAAATTGGCCTTGTAACGAATCTTGCGATATTTCGATCTCATGATATAGTAGAACATTTCATAAAAAAAAAAGGTTCGTATTTTCATCCTCCTATTTAAAACTTAAGGTAACTTGATGTGATCGTTAATTTACATTTTAAATAGGGTCTCTGTTCTCAACTAATAAACCTCTCTGACTCTTAGCCGTGAGAGTTTTATATATAAGATTGTTTATTCGAAAGTCGAAATGCAAAAAACGAATTATGCATTTTTAACGGGATTGTAATAATTTAATAACACAGGTCAACATTTTATCTAGGCTTGTGCACGGGAATCGAAGATTGTATCCTAGGGTTTTTGGGGTCGCTGATTACGATGACCGGGTCGGTTAGGCTCCATCACGTCAAGTTCAAAGTCATTTGAAGGTCAAACGGTCAAAAAACCTTCCAAAAATCTGAAAAAATTCACGGACATGTTTTTGAGGTCGCTGAATCTGAATCCGGTGTTTATTTTTACTTTGCATGCATCCTTGAGGTCATTCAAAGTCATTTGAGGGGCTTTTGAGACAAAAATGCTAAGTACCATCCGAAAAATCTGAAAAAATTCATACGTATGTTTTCGAGGACCCTGAATCTGAACCTCAGTCGACTTCATTTCAAGGTCATTTGAAGGCCAAACGGTCAAAAAACCTTCCAAAAATCCGAAAAAATTCATGGACTTGTTCCGAATCCGGTGTTCATTTTTAGTTTGCATGCATCCTCGAAGTCATTTAAGGTCATCTCAAGGCAGGTATTCTAGTTCTGTGGCACAATTGTGCATTTCGCACATTGAGATTGTTACCATGTTATGCATTAATCAGATTTATACCACAAAAGATTCTTTGGAAAATGATTGCAGAATCCAGGTAAAAAAGAATTCAGATTTTTCGGATGGTACTTAGCATTTTTCTGAAAACCCCTTCAAATGACCTTGAATGACCTTGAGGATGCATGCAAACTAAAAATAAATACCGGATTCGGATTCAGCGACCTCAAAAACATGTCCGTGAATTTTTTCAGATTTTTGGAAGGTTTTTTGACCGTTTGACCTTCAAATTATCTTGAACGTGATGGAGCCTAACCGACCCGCTCATCGTAATCAGCGACCCCAAAAACCCTAGGATACCATCTTCGATTCCCGTGCACAAGCCTAGATAAAATGTTGCCCTGTGTAATTTATTACATTTATATGCATATAAAATATAACGAAACTATAATACAGGCTTAAGATATTTTTTTTCGAAAGGCATACAAGAAAATAACCCACACGGTTAAAAATGTTGGAGTAAAATTTAATCTTTTGCTTATATTACAGCCATTTTTCAATCCACTTCGAATTAAAAGTAAATATTTATCGAATATTACTCAAAAATGCAATAATTTTTGTATTGAAAAGTAATCCAAAATATATGTTAAAATGCTCTGTAATCTTTTTGGAGTAATTTTCAATATTAATTGAATTAAAATAAGATTAAAAGGTAATACTTCAATCCAAGCAGATTGAATTTAAAGTTTTTTATGCCACAATGACACATTGGCCATGCCAGTCAAGATGGAGTGCGAGTGGAAAGTGAAATTTGGGCGGGCAAAGTTTGGCGACAGATGCATATTCGCCCCTATTAGAAAGGTGACCGATGGTTATAAATATTATATCAAGTGAAGATATGTTATTGTCAAGTAAGTAGAGAATGCGTTGTTTTGTTTCGTATGTTTAATAAAATGTTTTTCAAGTTTTAGAAGCATGCGACAGTGCTGAACGCTATGCAAAATTCACATTAAAAGATCAATTGGGGACCGAGATTGTTTAAGAAAATCTAAGTTGCTCAATATAGGAGATATCAAAGATGACACATATTGAAGGTGTTTTTAAAGAAACAATTGGTGAAATAAAAAATAAACCTAAATATTCCCTGAAATCCAAAAAATATAGTTAGTGTTTGAAACTAACATCATAAAACCTAAATATTCCCTGAAATCAAAAAAAAATCCCTGTCACTGTATCAATGGATTAATGCACTATAAAATAAAACAATTAGTATTAACTTATTAAAACCATGGTAGGTTGGAGGTAAAGTATCGTTAATATTAACTTTTAATACAATGGAATGTTTTAATAGAAAACAAACAAAACATTACAATTCAATCTTTTTGTATTAAAACAAACATTAGTATTAACTTCTTAAAACCATTGTGGATTAGAAGTAAAGTATAGGTAATATTACCTTTTAATACAACAAGTATTGATTTTTAATGTTCTAGTATTAAAATTCATTTAATACTGTAGAGATTTTATTTTAATACCTGCCAATATTACAGTTTTATTTTAATCCTTTCAAAATATTAAAATCTAATACTTTTTTGGTGTGGACTTATATACAATCCAGAAAATATTGGCTTTTAGTCCAACATTTTTTACCGTGCAGTTTTTGCAGAGAAGATGAATTGTTTATTATCAAATCAACAGAATTACATATTACTACATGAGAAAATAAAACAAGAAACGCGATTTTCAGCATTAAACCTATACTCTAAATAATTCTGAAATAAAATTACAGTCATTTTACTAGGAATTTGATTTCCTATGTAGTATATTAGAATTAAAAGTATTTCAAAGCCTAAAAACCTAATATTTACCCATTTCAAGTCTACAAATCTTTTAATTGTACATTCAGTTCGAAGTAAGTAAGTAATGAATATACATATATTGTTATGAATAAATTTACTTTATTTATAATTTTACACAAGATTTGAGTATTTTCGAACAATAGAGTAAAATTAACATTATTGAGAACAATCTGAATTCATCCAAAAATTACAAAAACATTTTTGAGTGGATTTTGATCTTGTTCTGTTTTTATTAAAAAATGGTATAATTTTATCCCAATTATTATTATATCCTAATATAATAAATCTGAAGCTGAAAAAACACGAATGAACTCAATCAACAGGAACCATTGAAAAATATGAGAAATGAGATTCTTAAGAGGTCTTTCTACCTTCAAATTTTAAAAATATATATATATATATATTTTTTTTTTACAATTTTTCATATAAAAAGAAAAAAGATATCATTGTAGAATTTTGCAGGTATGTCTACTGATATTAACAAAAAATACAAAAAAAATTGTTTGGGCCAAAAAATTGTTTTTGAAAAAATTTCAAAAAACGATGGTCGATGGTTTGGATCGACTGAAAAAAAAAATTAGATATTACAAAAAAGAAGAACATTTGTTAACCAAAAAATAACAAAAGGTGGACGTTTAAAAAAAAAAAAAAAATTTTTTTTAAGTTAAAAAATCGATTTTAAATCAAAAATTTGGTCACCGATCATTTTGATTCTAGTTCGGGCTATAGCGACTCCAATACTGGATAATACCCCGTTTTTCTTTCAGTCGAAAAAGGCACATTAAAAATCTAAAAAAATTTGTTGTATATTTTTAATATAAATAAACATACCTATAAAATTCCACAATGATATCTTTTTTTCTTATATAAAAAAGAAATGTTTAACAAAAAATTATTTTTTAAATTTAAAGGTAGAAAGACCCCTTAAGGGGAGGTTCTCATCTAGAATCTTGAAATTTTCGATTTTTTTTTTATTTCATATTATTAAAGTTTAATATGTCTAGAATGTTGCTTTAAAATATTTAGTCGATCCGAGCACTAGAACGGATTCTACAGCCCATTGATTCTGGCGGTGTCATGATCGTAGTGGGGCGCTCAGCCTGTGCCGTGCCGTTCAATCACGATTATCTCGGAACTTTGTTTTTCAAGATTTTTCAAATTTGCGTACAAGATAACTCAAAAACGGTTCAACCGATCAACTTCTAGTTTCGTGCATATTAAAGTAAACAATTTTCTTCATAGAAAGAGTGGAGCACATTTTGAAAATTGTAACATTATCTCCTTTTTGTAAGTGATAAACTATGAAAAAAAACGGCCGAAAACGGCCTTAAAATTTCAAAATCGCGCCATTCCGTCAATTTTAAATTTTTTTTGAAAGTCGTCCACTCTTTCTGAGACAAATTTAGTCTAGTTTATAATAATGTCATCATTATTTGATTTCAGACCAATCTGCGACCCCTAAATTGTACGCAGCTGGGCCATTTTCGAAAAACATGCCTCCGGAGAAGTTGAATAACGGGCGCCATTTTGTTTTTTTTTTTTTGAATAAAAAAATTTTTTCGTACAGATAAATGTACAATAAAAGATAATGCCAAATATCATTTCCCTATGTCTTGTCATTTGCCTTCAAAAAAATCACGAACTTTACCTACTTTTTGACGTTCTAGATGAGAACCTCCCCTTAATGAAGCAATTGAAGACCTTGGTACAAACATCTGCCAAGGCCTAAAATCAAAATTTGTGGAAAAATTAATTAATTAATATCCGTAGGTTTTTTAATAAAATAACAAACCACCTAAGTTTTATTTTTTTATATAGAGGATTAGGGGTATTTAATATGGGTGTAGGTAAAATCGTTCTTAAAAATATCATTTTGAAAATTTGAGCTGGTCTGATTTTTGCATCAATCGATCAGCGAACCTTTAAAATAAATAAAACGTATAGCAAGTGAGAAAGCTAAATTTCACTCAAAAGTGGACTTGGCTGGTTTTTGCATCAAGGTTTTAACGCTATACAGGGAAACAATTTTTACAAAATGACAAAATTCAATGAAGTAGAATTAACTGTTTTGAAGTGAATGGTGAATTTTGATGTACAAAGTTTAATTTATATTCATTTTCCAAGTAAATTTGCACCGATTGTCGATCTGTAGCCTTTTTTCATAATTCTAACTCTAAAATTCTCTGATTTATATAATAAAACGTAATACTACGCGAAAATTTCCCTTTTGCGTACTTTTTTGGTCTTTGACTAATTTGAGTTGAGTGTAAAGAACAGTGAAATCTCAGGTGCAAAGGGGCGAATTATTTATTTATAGGCAAAGTTAATTGTGTCGCTGGTTCGCTCGATAGAACCGGTCATGTTCGTTTCGATTGTACGGTTCGGCTGGGGCCTTTAACAAAATATCGAAATTACAAGGACTCATGTATCGCGGGCGAGGGGGCGGAAAAGCTAGAGAGCCGGGGAAATGATTAATGATGTCAAATAGCAGGTTTCCATAAGGCCAGCAAACAGCATCAGTTTTGTAAGTTGCCTCTCCGCACGCAACTCACCGCTTCCAGGAACGGCGAAAAAACGTCGAGCAGGAACGCCAGGACTTTCGGGATGCATACCCACATGTGGTCCCAGTCGTTGATGGAATCTGTGACTGATGTTCCCGGTATCCTTGCTCGTCCTCGCCGTGCTTTGGCGAGGAATGCTTCCTTCTGAAAAAGTAATTCACTAAGAGTTACAAATAGCAAAAAACGACCAAAGAAACGTCCTCGAGAAATTTTATTCAAAACACATTTTATAAGGATACGAGGGTATGTGAGCCCCGGGAGGGTTCAGCAAGCGGCGAGGCAACCTTAAGCGACACGACATCTGCTTATCCGAATATTAAACTAAAAATCGGGGGAGCCCGGAACGCATATTACATGCACGCCAAGGACATTTAATATCGAAATGGGGTGCCTTATGGCCCCAAATGCCTTCGCGAAATGTACCGATTTTTCTTCGGCGCAATTCATTGCAAAATTGTCCATTTCGATAAAAATTAAATGTGCGTTTCAAACATAATGCACACTTGTGCGGCTAATTTTAAGGTAAATTGCTGAATACTATTTGCTTCTACTTCAATTACGTTTAACTGCCTTTTTTTTATATAAGAAAGACTACTATAATTATTCTGAATCAAACACAAAGAATGCACATATCATCGCTTCTTCTTCAAAATTCTATATGTGAATGTCTTTTTAATGATTTTTCCAACAATAATTTTGTTGTACTCGTTTCAGCTCTATAAGCATGAAAAACGCATTTTGAACCAAAAAAACAACAACGATAATTGAAGCTGCAGTGATAACATTTTAGGAGATGTGGAGTTTGAGGTCTGCTTACGGAGTTTTACGAAGCTTTCTGCCTCTTGTACTTCCCGACATAAGTATTTAAAATTTCGAAGAAATTAAATTAAATTAAAGATGTTTTCGTTTTTCGGCTGTAAATGTTTTTGTAAAATTCCTAAAAATAAAAGCATTTTTCATTTCTTCGATCTGCCATTTCATACGACGAACGCGTGCTTGTCACCGTCGATAAGTCGAAAAAGATAATGACCTTATTTTCAACGAATATTTAGGGAATATGCAAACATTCGCAGTAAAAAATTGTCATTTTTCGAAGCTTTAAAATCAAATAATATCTCGGGAAGTATGTATAAAAGACCAACAAAATGGTTTTTCGCATTAATAACTAATAACCATAATTGAACAATGTTCTTCTTCGTTCATCTTTTTAGTTCCGATGGCATTGTTTGGATAAGGAGACAACCTGGCGAAAGGTACAAAAAGTAATGTTTAAGGCCTACAGTCAAACACGGAGGAGGTGAAAAAATAAAAAATTCAAATCAAAAAAATTCTGCAGTGTATCTTCTGATTAAAGAGTAACATTTTTGTATGTCTTTTCCTTAGTTCGCTGTGAAATGTGCAAAAACAGACGATTTTTTCGGTCACTCTTTAACCCTCAAGGGAAGTACTATAGTGAATTTGAGATATAGAAGTACATAGGTATGGGATACCCTATATTTAATTTAATGGATGAAAATCAATTTTTCTTTCAATTTATGCCTTTCATAGCGTAAAAAACAACGATGCTCACAGAAAAATCAAAAAAATCATTACTTTCTAAGATATTGAAGAAAGAAACTAAATCAGAAAACTTCGAGAAAATCGCATTGCTTTCGGAAATTAACTGTTTCGTTTTGATTAATGGAAAAACCATTTGATCGACGGGGTTCAAAAACTAATCATAGGTACTTTAAGAGAAAGATATCGAGAGTTCGATATAATTTTCATATATAGCTAGGGTAATTTTTAATGACTAGCACATTATTACAAGGGACACTCAAGGTATTATAATATTTGAAAAAAATATGAATAGTTAAACAATTATTAGATCAAAACATAAAAATAACTTAGGTTGACAATTTTAAAGAACCTGTCTGTATCGTTTTTACACATTGGAGATTCAAACATTTTTATGAAGTTTTCCGATCTAAAATGTATGACCAAAAACCGTACTTTTTATTGTTGGGCATTTTATTTTCTGTTAATAAATCACAGGGGTTCTTTAACAAGGGATAATAATATGTAATACGCACTTATAAAGTTATACCGATTCTCACTAGTAGATCAACTTATTCAGGAGCTCTAGGTATATGAGACCCTCACATTAACCCATTAAGCAGGTAAATACAATTAGAAGATCAAAAAAATCTATTTTTTTTGTTCCTCTAAAAAGTTAAGAAATTTCCCGTAGAATACGCTCCAAAAAGCTTCAGGTCGAAAATCGAACTCCTTATATATTTTTCTTCATTTTTCGAGAACGCTTTGTTCAGCGCATAACAGGTTTTCAAAACTTTAAAGGCGTTTTTCTCAAAACAACATTTTTAAAATTTGCAACTACGATTACTCGAAAACTACTTGTCCAATTTAGCTGAACTTTTTAGGGTTTCTTCCTTATACCTTAGGCTTGTCTGTAAGTCTAATTGTTTTGGAATTTTTTGTTGCAAAATTGAATTATTAATGCAAAAATGGCTGAAAAAATAGTGAAAATTATCGATTTTTTACAAAAACTTCTACCAAAAGCAGAATAATTTTTTTTTTTTAATTTTTGAGGTTTACAGACTAATTACATGTATATTTAAGCTAAATTTTTTTATGGGCTGTTACAGATCAATAACACGACGTCCAGAGTGGTTGCCGTTTTTGTTGTAGGTCAACTTCACGCTAGCGTACAGCCGCCATTTTGTTTTCAAAAGTTCAAAAAAGAATTTTTTTTTACATTCCTCATTTATACCTTAACAAGTGTACAAAGTTTTATAATGATTGCAATAAACCTTCTTTGTGAAAACAAATGTTTTCTAATGCGTAATTTTGGCCCGTGTAGCTAATTGTATTTACACCCAATGCGCAAAACGAGGATTTTGTGCACGCAAGTTCAATTGTACGATTCGAATAGCAAATTTGGGCGATTTTCTTCCAAATTCATATATAAGGGGTTCTTGGGGATACTCTTTCCGAATTTGGCATTTGTTTTGCATAAAAGCTTCAAAAACCTTATATATTATTTTTTGGGTTTTTTCAAAAAAGTGCTGATTTTTTTTGGTCATTTTTGGTCGATTATCTTGTCGTTGCTGCTATTGAATGATCATATAACCACCAGAAATCGCGGTGCGAATGTCTAAACTTTCTTAAACCATGGTTTTGAAAGTTTTTTTTTGCTTTGGTTTTTACAAAATGGTCATTTTGTACAGTAATGTAATAAAAACCTTCGCGATTTTTTTACACGAAAAAGATCAACTTTCCAAAAAAAATTATAGAACAGAAAATGCTTCAAATTAGCCAAGGAATACATGTAATTTTTTCAGATTTTTCTGGACTACTTTTGGTTTTTTGGATCTGGAAAATGTTTGAAAGATCCAATTTTTTTATTTCTTATATTTGGAAAAATTAGAAAATTGAAGGGAAAAACATTAGATACATTAATCAAACTTTGCATATTTATTAAACAGCGTTAAAATAATACAAAACAATTTTTTTTAATTTTTTTAATTCGTTTTTTCCTTTGTACAATTTTTTTTTGTAAAAAACCACAAAAACTGACTGCGGGCACGATTGGGAGCGAATGGTACGTCTGAAAAAGAAAAAAATATGGGGTTAATTGTTATCAAAATCCCCAGGGATTGAACCTAAATGGAACATTTTTCACGAAAAAATTACAAAATGGCGGCATTTTTCCGGGAAATAAAAAGTGAATTTTTGAAAAAATGCCGCCATTTTGTAGTTTTTTCGTGAAAAATTTTCCATTTAGGTTCAATCCCTGGGGATTTTGATAACAATTAACCCCATATTTTTTTATTTTTTTTCAGACGTTCCATTTGCTCCCAATCGTGCCCGCAGTCAATTTTTGTGGTTTTTTACAAAAAAATGTACAAAGAAAAAAACGAATTCAAAAAATGAAAAAAAAATTTTTTTGTATTATTTTAACGCTGTTTAATAAATATGCAAAGTTTGATTAATGTATCTACTGTTTTTCTCTTCAATTTTTCAATTTTTCCAAATATAAAAAATAAAAAATTGGGTGTGTCACGTCCCCTTAATGGGTTAAACTAAAGCGTCGCGGCCTCGCTTAAACTTAACCGAGAAGAGCCGCCACTATGATGGGGAGTTTTGTTGTGGAGGGTCCTAAGATTCTCCTACTCTAAGACTTAGCCCTCGACCTCTCATAGTTTAGGAATATTTCTCACTAGTTCTGAAATATAGAGTATACGGCACCCAGTGCCTCCCCTGAGAATTAAAGGCGGTCTTGTGATATTGGGATCCATGCCTTGGAACGGATGCGACGAACTCGATTTTATTGACGGCATATGACCAAGGAACTTTATTTAGATATCCTTAAGAAAAAAACTTCGGTCATTTAAATTTAAGCGACGGATTCATACGGTGTGAATAATTTTTTTTTGCTTAATACGTGGAGTTAAAATTAGTTTTGTTTGTTATTTTTGAATCAACATTCTAAATTTGATGTATTTATAACTATGTGTTGCTGTAAACTTAAATGTTAAAAATTGTTCCTGTTTAGATAAAATTATATGCCATTTAATGTGGGTGTAGAATAATTTGTTTACATACTGTATATAATACATGGATCACTCTGATCTTCATTCATTCATTTAAAACACACCCAAATGTATAGAAGGAAAGGAAAATTCAAAAGCTGTTGTTTTGTAGACAAATTTATTTTTATATTATATATATTACTATTACAAAGTATTAAAATAAATACTTAAATTATTAATTTAAAACTGATACTGGATAAATTCTTCCTCAACAAATTCTGTGATACCGTTTTTACATTCACGGAATTTATTTATGCCTACGAAAGAAAATTGTTCAGAAAAAAGGGAATTTTGTAATTTACATACACCCATGGACAAATAATTAGAAACACTTTGATCAGCACTGCTTTGTGCACTCTCCTTCTTTCTCCTTAGTTTCAAATCTAACGGTATGATACCAGCCAAAACCTAGCGACCACCTGCTACTTAAAAACTGCACTTTTAGTAGTAGTTCGTGCCCACACAAACATCCTGTGGTGATATCATTTCGCGTGAATGCTACTTTACGTGGACAACTAATTAGAAACAGTATTCAATTTTCCGTTTTATTAAACAAAAATTTATTTCTCTGAATAATTGGTATTGTTAAATATTTAAGTTACATTAAATATTCATGTTAAGACACTATTTTTGTCAATACATTGTTTATAAGCATGGGCAAAAAAAAAAATTGTAACGCTTCCATGCACATGGAAGTAGTGCGTCTTTGGTAAGCAAAAATGTCTTATTGCCAAATTGCAAACCAATTGATATGCTCTTTAAAACTTGTTTATGGAGCAGTAAAACATTTCCAAGTATACGGAACAATAGAAAATGTTCTAAGATCCCGGAAAATGTCTGAGCTAACAGATCGACAAATCATCAGAGAAACGAAAAAGGACACTAGAAAGAATTCTACTGACATCTACCGCAACATTTTCGGTGATAACGTAACGGCAGTTTCAGCGAGAACCGTTAGAATGTGTTTGGCTGAGGCTGGGTTGCACGGCAGAGTTTCACGAAAGAATCCATTAGTGTCTGCAAGCAACCGAAAAAAAAAGGATTGAATTCTGACAAGCCTCATTTGGCCTGACAACAAACCAATGATAATATGTGTTAGGGAGCGATGAAACAAAATTTAATAGAACGGGTCCAGACGGTAGAAGGTCTGTTCGTCGACATAAAGCCGCTGCATTTGATTCGAGGTATACTACTCTTGTTGTAAAGTATGGCGGATGATCGATCATCGTGTGGGGCTGCTTCTCCTGGTATGGAGTTGGTCCCATTCATAGCATAGAAGGCATCCTGATGAAGGAAAAGTACGTCGACATACTTGAAAACGTAATGTTGTCATGTGCTGAGGGAAATTTGCCTATGATCTAGACATTCCAACAGGACAACGATCCTAAGCACACAGCCAAGCATACCAACAACTCTTCAAGCCAACTTTATTAGTGTGCTGGAGTGGTCTGCATCAAATGCGCACCTCAATCCTATTGAATACCTGTGGGGCAACGTACAGAAATCAGTTTCTTCAAAAAACTTCAAAAATGTTGACGAACTTTTTATTGAAATTAAATTAGCATGGGAAAATATACCTGTGAAGAGATGTAGCCGACTTATACTTTCAATAAAGAAGAGGTGCGAAGAAATAATATTACAAACAGGTTTTCCTACGAAATATTTGAAAAAAACAATTTTTATTCCATCCAAAACGGGTGTTTCTAATTAGTTGTCCGGCGAAATTTATGTATTGGAAATATTATGGCATTGTATTCAAAATGTTTAAAAAAACAATTGAAATTTAACTATAAGTTTTAATACATTGTAAGTCAGAGAATGTTAATTTAGCTCCTTTTTGTACATATGAAACAAGAACATTGAGAATTTCCAACTCAATTCAACATCATATATGTGTTTCTAATTAGTTGTCCATGGGTGTACACACATACATTGTAATTTACATACATTTATTTACATACTTTAGAAAGTTTTTTCATTTTAACTTTTCATAGGATTGCAGCATTCTTGCTGATCAAAATAATAGGTAATAAGGTTGAAAAGTAGTCTACATAAATAATGTAATGTAATGTAATACGTATCATTATTTATTATTTATTATAACAAAGTATTCGTAATTTCTCATATGTCATGCAATCAAGTTATCAGGTATTAAGCTGCAAAGTTAAAAAATTACTGCATGTTTAAAATGTTCAAAATAATAGATTTTTTTGTTTGGTAGTGATAATTTCTTTTGCTGTTTCAAATAATGATACCAATCACTTTTCAGAAGAACGAGATTTTCAAAGTGAAATTGATATTTCGATTACGCCAAATTATATTACTATTTACAATATTAAATGGTCTATTTTAAGGGGACTGTCTACTGATAAAAATATTTTTTTTAATTTTTTTTTTTTTAATTATTTTAATTGGTATAAGCCTCAAGAATGGCTATGTAAAATGTCAAAACGATATCTAAACTCGTTTTGATTCTACAGCGATCTTAGCCCCCCTCCGTTTTATTATACTTTGAGTAGCGTAACAACTTTAAACGCGTTTTTCTCAAAACATACTTTTTCGGTGCGCGTCTTAAAAATGTGAAAAAACTACTTGACCAATTTATTCCAAATTTTGCACGAATACTTTCTTGGAAACTTAAAAAATAGAAAAAAGGCAAAAATTGACCACCCTATTTTCAAACGAGTACTAAATTGCCAACAATTTATTTATTGCTCTAAAATTAGGCTAGTGCAGTAGTTTATGCAAAAAACCAGTAGACAATGTGTTGTGTTACGCTTACAGATGGATATTTTGGCCAGGAATTTACAAGGTGCAATTTCATTTTTACACCGAGCAGAGCAGACTATGAAATGAAAGTGCAAACTTTAACCATTAATAAAAAAGCATGTACATTTTCAAATCGATATCTTTATTCGTTTTTTTTATAAAGCGATTTAAAACAAAAATTAATTTTTCGCGTTTTAACAGTAGAAGGAAGATTTAAAATTAATACCCAAGGTATCTAATTTTGTATCTATTTATGAAATTTTATTCTTCGTTGCGAGGTACCTACATACCAAACAAAGTTAGTTTGCTTCTTAGCAAAAATGAAGCAAAAAAACCTGTAGTGTATCTGCTTTGTAGTATATTATTAATATTAAATTGGAATTTAATAAATAAATAAAAGAGTTACTATTTCCAAATACACTATCAGATTTTTTAATTCCAATTGATTTTTGTATAAATGGGTACACGCATATTTGTTTGCTAGGATCGCTGATTTTCTTTCAACCCTCGGTATGATGAACTTCAAAATGATGATGATAACGGCGGACATTTTGAAACTCAAGGGAGTTACTTTAACGTACATATGAAAACAGGACCAAAGGGGTTACCAGTAATTTCGATGTTATTTTTGTTTAATAGAATTCCGAACGTCAGTAATGCTGTGAATGCGTTTGTGCCTATTTAATAATCAATTTATTTGGGTCAAAGTGGTCAAATGAAGTGTGAGTCACGAATGGAATTTCCCTCTTCAAATGTACGTTCGGTACAAAACTCGGTTAGATTTTATCAGTTTTCTTTGTCTCTGCTCGCATTAGGTATCTAAAAGGTATTTCCCTCCCCCGTCCTTTTTTCCACTGAATCTAAGCATATGCTTTTTTTTCTATACTCCGGCGCTGTTGGCCTCTGCGCCATTAAATTATCCTGAGGAGCACAGGTGCAGTTTACGTTTTTTCCATTGTAATACCGCCCAGGAGCCTTGCGAGCCTTTCAACATCTCTTTTTCTTGTTAGCATACGAATTTACCTGCAGCTTGCAGATGTCGAAAGCCCAGCGCCGGTGTCGTAACATTTAAACGTGACACGAATATGTTAAAGCCTGGAAAAAATCCCGTCCGCAAAGAAAACATCGCCAACTAAATCGCTTCCTGCTGCGAAATCGCACAATGACAAAGAATTGGATGCTTGGGAGGAGAAATGAGCTAATTCGTCTAATACCTGGCCAGCAGCCGAGAGGGGCGGGGACCGTCTTAATGCCGATTCCAGGGCTCAGGAAGAAGCCGGCAACTTTCGACCAACTGCCATGCTGGCTAAATTCTTGTTCTTGCAGTGCGAACCTGACCAAACAGCCACGCTCGCAGCAGGCAATAACTCAGCGTCACGGCAGTATCCATTACCCGGAGCCGGCCCATTCCTCGGAGGTGCATGCGGAATTATTATTGCACCGTCCACCGTGTTATTATATGTCATTACATTTTATAGGCCGTAATTGGCCTGACATTTGAGCCTATGCAGTGCAGCTTGAATAATTTATTAAAATGTCTGCAGAAACGGGATATTAACTCTACTACGTCCTCCATTTTTTTTTTTTTAGTTTCCATTCGAGTTGCGGTGGTAAGCCGCGATTACTCCGCAGCTGGTGCACGCCAGCCGCTCAAGGCCTAAGCCATCGCTGCATAGCATTTAAATGCATTTCTAACTTTGACGAATTGCTCAATTGCGCAACTTTAATGCCCATTAATTTTCTCTAACTCTTGAATCTACCCCCTTTAGGTCAACATAGTCAAATTGATGATAGATGTCCACCATATAAGATAACAGTGTTCACTTAAATATAATAAAAGACCACTACATGTTAATAGTTAACAATTTTGGCTTTATTTCTAATAAAATTAGCACTTATATGTAAGTCCAGATTCGGATTAGATTTTAATAAATGCAAAAATGCAAAAGTTTATTGTATATAAAACTATAAATTTAACATTATCTACCATCAATTGTAAAATTCTATGTTAATGGTTAATTCTGCGTTACTTTTAGTCATTTTTACAATAAAAATTGAAATTCTTGTTGTCATTTTTATTGCGATGTTGTAAAAATTAATTGTTAATATTACAGAAAGCAATAGAATCAACAACAAGAATCAAGCTCCAAATTTGCAATGAGTTTTCAAAGGTAAAGCAAAAAGTTTTAATTACCTACAATTGCAAATTTATTCAGATTGAAGTGTTTTACTGTAAAATTTACAACATTTGAAGTAAAACTGACAAATCAACAATACATTCATTTCGTCGTAAAATTTACATATTACGAAATTGATTTCACTATAAGTTGTTAAAAGAAAGTAAAAAGGTACCCTTGTAGCCCGCAAGTACTCATGTTTGTACGTATTAGAATGGAAGACTTTAATGCCAAGACGTTTGAGACGAATGAAGTTTTTATTGATAGTAAAGTGTTCAATATATGAAGTTAGCTTTTTCAGTTTATCAAAATCAGTGGTGCCTTTTTTAGCAAGTAATTGTATACAATTTTGAAGCGAAAGCTTCTTATTGCAGACTTTGGAATGGAGAGTCAGAATAGAAAAACGGACCGTCACGAGAATAGAGAAGAGATTGCAATCGTAAATTTGTAAATCCAAGATGACGGATCCAATATGGCAACCAAACTTTCCCGCTTTCAACGGATTTTAATGAAAATTGGTACCATAATATTTTGAGGCCATTAATTTTGAATATTATCCTAATGGAAAACATATGTTTCGAAATAAAAATGTGTAATTGTATTAAGATCTTAATTTGTTTTCATTGAATAAATAAACAAATAAATTTAATAATAAATATTTAATGTTTCAATTTTAAAATCCAGTCCAAAATGCAGTCTGCAGCTAATTGTAGAGGTAATTTACCGTTCTACGATTTTACTTCAATATTACAGTCAACAAATTTAAAAAATTTTGTTGAGTCCGAATTGTCAATGCTATTTTCTTGATGCTCTCATCCAAAAGGAAGGAAAAAGTTCCGTTATGTTGTTTAAAGTTTGCTTTTGTGAAGGCAAAATGGACATTTGTTTGGATGGATAATTTGACCCTCAATTACAACTAAATGCAATGTGCGAGATTTCTGATTTTTTACCAAAACATGTGTTGTACTTTAAAATACAGTACAAAATTTTTTTTTTTATTGAGTTCCAAAGTGATGAATCAAATAGGGCGTCCGAACAGTGGCAATTCCATGGGAGTTTTTATTAAAATTAATCAAAGAACTTTTAGCGTCCTGATATTAAGCCTGTTTTGAAAATGTATAAATTAAAGACGACGGATTTAAGGGGGTAGTCCAGTGAAAAAAAAAAAATTTTCGTTTTTTTTTTTTTTGCTTAAATCTACTCTACTACACCTAGAAAATACTACGTCAGATCTCACAGTCTTTTGCTCCGATTGATCTAAAAATTTAGCTGTATATTTCTTGATTCTGTATCTATCTTCAGAACTAGAATTATTAAAATCCATTGTTTATTTACAAAGTTATAAACAAATTAAGCACCCGAAAAACACCCGAAAAATTCGAAATGCCGTCATTTTGTTATTTTTTATTGAAAATTAATAATTCTAGTTCCGACGATAGCCAATGTTCTACAGATTAAAACCTCGTTTGAATTTTTTGTTTCAAATGAACCGTTGCAGAGATTCGACGTCCGCCAACAAAAAAAAAATTTTTTTTTTGAGCGGACATTTTGTCGGGATGGCTCATCGAAAAAAAAAAAAAATTTTTTTTGTGTATTTTAATAGTTGTACTATCATATGTCAAAAAGTTTTTTTAATAAAAATTGATTTCTAATATGAAAACAAATCGTTGAAAAAACAGTCGTTTTCACTGGACTACCCCCTTAATATAGTTGATGAAAATTTTAAAAATGTCCGCCCGCAAAAGATTTGCAAGTAAATGAAAACATAAAGGTTTTGGGGGTTAGTAACTTTAAATTTCCTATCCTGGGCACAAAAGCAAAATTTTTTATAAATCTTGTAGATTTTATTCACTTGTAAGCCGAAAGCAATGAGAAAGTACCACACATTAATCAGACTCAAAAATCGTGTCGACTTGTGTTATAGATATTTTTTACGTTCCAAGCGTCTACAGCGTTTGAACTAAGCTACTTGATTCGAAATTAATCTGGTATTAGTAAGTATGTTAATGTCCAATTAATCAGCGATATAGTGTGTATGTTGAATCGTTGCAACTTGCTACTTGTGAATGTAAAATTTAAAAAAAATATTATATAGCAATTACGACCTTGCAACGTTAAATTAATATAGACTGATTGTAGATTCTACAGGGTTACGTTATAAAAGCTATAATTTTTCTTTTCAGTACAACAAATTGGCTCTATGGTTTCTTTCAGTAGAAATGAAATATGATGCTGTACATTTGGCAGCAAAATTTGTCAGCAGGAAATTCGTACGTGTTTATATACCTTAACTAACTAGTCATTTTCTCACATAATAAAAGATTTTAACAGAATATTTGACAGATTTCAGATTTTGTGGCCAAACTTGACTTACTAGTCATATTTATTCATTTTTACGGAAGTATGTTACGATTTTTGAAATCAGCGACCTCAAAAACATGTACAATGACTATCCGTATGCACTATATTTCCAACGAAAATATTTCTTGTTGTAATGGCGGCCATATTAGATCCGCCACTTTATAAAATGAAAAACTAATACGATTTTTGAAATAAGCGACCTCAAAAACATGTGTAATGACTATCTGCATGCACTATATTTGCAAAGAAAAAACTTCTTGTTGTAATGGCCGCCATATTGGATCCGCCATTTTGTAAAATAAAAAACTGATACAATTTTTGAAATCAGCGACCACAAAAACATAAGTGATGACTATCCGCATTCACTATATTTGCAAAGAAAAAACTTTCTGTTGTAATGGCGGCCATATTGTATCCGCCAATTTGTAAGATGAAAAACTTATACGATTTTTAAAATCAGCAACCTCAAAAACATAAGTAATGACTATCCGCATGCACTATATTTGCAAAGAAAATATTTTTGTTGTAATGGTGGCGGCCATATTGGACCCGCCATACTGAAAATATTTGTTATAAAATTTGTATGTACTCTGTTATTGTTGTACACTCCAAAAATATAGTATGAGTAACTTTAGAACATTATTTCTAAGAATAAATTAGTACTAAGTTTATGAAAATTTGGACAGTCGATGCTTCAATTTTAGGCATCTTTGAGCGGCCATATTTAATTTTTGGTGAACATTTTTTCAAATATGACCTCAGATTCGGAAAAAAGCAGGCCTTTTTTTTACTTTATAAAATGTTTTTACCTAATAATATTTAGTTGGTTTTAGGCTTTTTATAGACGAAAAACCAATCGACTGTGAAGTTTGAAATGTCCGCTTTATCGTTAAATGGGTTCAATTTAACTATTACTCATTAGATTCTGGAAGCACTCGGATAATTTTTCTTTTAATTGTTGTTGTCCCTGTTTTACTTCTATATATAAGTAAAGCAAATAAAAACGATTTCTTTATTCATTTTGTGTAACTAATATTAATTTCATTGTCATTTAATTTGTTTCTTTTGTTTGTGATACTGCATTTGTTGTAACTAATTTAAAATTGGATTTGCTGTAAAAATTGAAGTGAATTATTACTCTGATTTTATTTTTTCAAGGACAAGTTTTCGGAAATCTGGTAATGATCCTGGTGGCCTAGGTAAGTAATTTCTATACTTTGTCTACATTTAAAATTCAAATAAAATTATCATTTTAGAAAAATGAATTCGAATATTTCCGGACGGAAATTACCAGGTGTGGCGGTTAATAATTCTTAATTTGCTTAAAAGATGGCGCTAGAAACAAGGTTCACAGTCCAATCTCTTATGTCATTTTTTTCTGTGACGTTACCTGTTAAAACGCCATTGTTTTTTGACGGATTGAGAAATAGCGTCATATTTTTTTCGTGTGTTAAAGATGTCGAGTTTTGAGCCAAATAAAGACCATTTGCGGCACGTAGGTACTACTTTTCTTGTTTAATCAAAAGAAAAATGCGAGTGAAAGCCATCGTATACTCGTCGAAACCTACGGTGACAATGTCCCAATGCAAGAAGCTTATGTGCGCTGATTTAGGAGGTTTAAAACTGGAGATTTTGACTAAAAGGACAAAGAACGTCCGGGTCAGCCTAAAAAAATCGAAAACACCAAATTACAAGCATTGTTTTGGGTATCAACCAAACACAAGTACAAATGGGAGAGAGGTTAATTGTTGGCCGCCGAAACATTTGTGATTGCCTACATGCCACAGGGAAAATCTAGAAGGCAAGAAAATAGGTACCATATGAGCTGAAGGAAACTCGAAAAGCGAAAAACTGACTGCAAAGTTTTGCTTTCTCGGCATGCACGGAAGAGTTTTTTACATCGGGTCGTCACGGGGGATAAAAAATGGATATATTTGGAGAACCTCAAACGACATAGCTCATGGGTTAACCCAGTTTACGCATCGACCACAAAACCGAATCGGTTCGGAAAGACGGTAATGCTGTGTATTTGGTTGAATCAGAAAGGTGCTGTATACAAAGAACTTCTGAAACCAGCTGAAACAGTAACTACCGATCGCTACAGACAACAACTGATCAATTTGAACTATGTATTGATCGAAAAGCGAACAGAATGGGCCAGAAGACACAGGAAAGTAATCTTGAAGCACGACAACGCCCCATCACTCACAGCGAAAGCGGTCAGAGATATCATTTCTGCACTTGGCTGGGAACTCTTGCCACACCTGCTGCACTCACCGGACTTAGTCCCTTCCAACTATCCCTTCTTTTCATCAATGACACACGCAAATTCCACGGAGCACTTCAGCAATTACGGAGATATCGAAAAATGGCTTGATGACTTGGTCACCTCAAAAGATGAACGGTTTTTTTTGGAAGGGAATCCAAAACTTACCTGATAGGTGTAAGAAATTTGTAGCAAACTATGGTCTTGACCTTGAATAAAATATTTTTTATACTATTGCCAAATTAAAAGTGTTTTATTTAAGAAAAAATTAAGAATTATTAATCGTAACACCTGGTAATTCAAGGAGGAACCAGCGGGTGAGTACATATAGCAGATATTAATTAATAAATTAAACACATAAAGTAAAAGTCATATGTTGTGAACTTAGCACTGGTCGTTAGATACGCTGCTTGCGATCGTAGGGAGTAGTATATTTATAGAAGAAGACGCAGTTTCCAACTTCCGTATTTAAAAAATTCTTAAGATTTCTAGATTCGTTAGCTGTAAGCATGTCCTCCCTAAGATTCGTGGAAAAGAAAAAGTCGAATCGAAAGTTGGAGGTACTGTCTTTGGCCCACACTTCTGGCTCTTTTGATAGCCATTTAAGATCAAGATAATTGAGAGGACAGTGAATTTGCCCCGACACCAGGGAGAATCCCCTCATTTAATTTCCACCGTTTGGGGGTGCAATTTATTTTTATATGCCTGTAACCCGCAGGAAGACAAGCAATTTTTTTTTCTTTTTACATTATTTTTATACCTGCGGTGGCTGGCGCTCGGTAGGGTAACCTTATCACCTTTAAAAATACTTCATTACACGCGACCATTTTTAAGAGGTGCGCAACCTCTAAGAGTCTGTTAATATTGCGGTTATCATCTTTGAACCGGTAATGACGGTACAAATGAGTTATTTGCAATCTCAAAAATAACTAAGTGCCCGTCGTTGGACTGATAAACTCCCGCCGAGGACTCTAAGACGTTTAACGCTCGTAACGCAGAGATATTTCAGATAATTCCTTAACCTTAGCTGGTGATCTTTTGCGGCGCTCGCTGTTCGTAGAGGGCCACAACAACTGAAGGAGGGTTTCGTCTCCTCCCTGTAAAATGGATTTCTTGTTAAATTTATTGTCCCTTGCCGCGAAAACAGTAAGCCTGTACTCCTCTGACAGAAGAAATTCAATGAAAATTTTAATAATTAATTTTAGAAGGAACTCTGCTCTGCAATTAACCCATGTGGTGCTGACGCAGATATCACGAAATTAAAATATCATTTGTTTCAGGAACAAGGCTGGGAAAAAGCCCACAAAATATGGGGAGATGTCTACTATTAGGATATATGGATGACTGTACTATATATATAATATATACAGACGGATTCGTGCCACGCGACTTTGTTTAATGTTAAAATTGTGATATACCGTGCAAAGTGTGAATACATAGGTCTTATTTCGCGCATTTTATTAAGGGCTTATACACTCCTCCAGAATTATAAATTTTACCGATTTCGATTCAGAATATATTTAAAATAAAACAAACCACATGGAAAAATTAAAAACACTTACATAGTTGTATTTATCTCTTAATTTACTCCGTAGATGCGTAGAAAAATTGTGTAAATTGAAATCGTATAAAACGAGAAGTCATATACAGGGTGTTCAGAGGTGGGAGGTCAATACTGCAGGGGGTGAAAGGTCAGACCGAGACAAGCAAAAAATCGTATGGGTGGGGGGGGGCATCTCGCACCGTTTGGCAGTTACAGGGTGATTCGTAAATCAGGATTTTGCCTTATATGGGAACCGCTCTTGTATTTTTATCTTTTTTTCTACGCATCGCAGCGGCCCCAAACTGATTTCAAAAAATCACTATTTGGAAGTCCTTTCCAAAAAAGTTTACACCACCCCCCTATCCCGAACCCCTTGGCCACAATCCCCCCTGGAGGTTGAAAAAATTAACTTTTATTTCACGATTTTTCACCTTTCGCCCCACTTTTCTCCGAAATTCATGTTATTAACATACCTACTTTTTACTTTTTTTAAGTTGCCTATCTAATTACCTTTCCAAAGAGGTGCAACATGCCCAGGTAGGAAAAGGATACGAAAATTTATTTACAAAAATCCTTTTACAGAATATCATGACAATTCGAATTTTTTAAGAAATTTTACTTAAGTTAACTAAAAAATACATATTGTTCGCTTAAAAACTAATTACAATTAAAACGTTTGTCCTGTAAAAGCTGTTCAAAATGTTCTCCGCCAGTTTCGATGCATGCAAGTAGCCTTGGTCTTATTTCACGTTTCAGGTCTATGGTAGCCAGTCTCTCCCATATTTTCGTGGCTGCAGTCCCAATCCTGGTAACTAATTCTTCTCTAGTGTTGATTAGTCTTGAGTAAATTTCATCTTTCATCATTCCCCATAAGAAAAAGTCCAGTGGAGTAAGGTTCGGTGACCTAGCAGGCCAAGGAATCGGTCCACCTCGTCCAATCCAGCGCTCTGGGTAATTTTCATTTAACCTTGCCCTAACAATGTTCCCAGTATGCGCAGGTGCTCCGTCGAGCTGTAAATAAATTGCGCTTCTGGTGGCCAGCGGGTTTTTCTCCAACAGATCCGGAAGGGTATTCTCCAAAAAGTCCGAGTATAGCTGACTATTCAGCACTTGGGGCAAGATGAAGGGTCCTATCAACTGGTTGCCGATGATGCCAGCCCAGATATTGACACTAAATCTTTGCTGGAAGGACCGACACCTGGTCCTATGTGGGTTCAGATCTGACCAGGTGTGGAGGTTGTGCAAGTTTGTGATGCCATCCCGGGTGAATTGCGATTCATCCGTCCACAGAATTCGGTCTAGAAACCTTCTGTTTTCGATGTCAGACTCGACCAGCCAAGTGCAAATTGCAATCGTCTTTCGGAATCTCCTTCCTGTAGTCCTTGGACCGGGATATGGTGGTATGGATGTAGTCCCTCTCGGTTCACAACGGTCCAAGCTCTCCCTGAAGACAATCCTGACCTTCGTGCGACCTGCCTGATGCTTATTACAGGCTGTTCCTGACGATGTTGAGGATTTGTTGGTCGGGGTCCGCTGAATCGGCCGTTTTCCTGCTCGCGTTTCTGCTCTGGGGGCGGTTACACTTCCGGTTTCTTTTAACCTTCTGAAAGTCCTTGAAAATACCCTTCTGTCGGGTACCCGCCGATTCGGGAATCTCCTTTGGTATTCTCGTACGGCCTCATTATCATTTCCTTCTACTAAACCGTACACGTAAATTATATCGGCATACTCGTCAACACTGAATTCTGCCATTTTATCTTAATTTTTTCTATTAAACACCCGTTCTTTTCGCTTGCTTCTTCAACTGTGGTCAATGTCCTTTCAAACTTACCCATTTTTATACCATAATTCATAGGAGGTATTAGAAACGGAGCGTCAGGATACTTAAGAGTCAATACTGGGTATAATAATCTAATAACGCTATTTAACGAGATTACATTTATTATTTTATTACTGTTTTGCTGAAATAATAAAAATGTACTACCTCTGTTTCCTAAACAAACATTTCCGAACTTGCTGTCATAAAAATTGTTTACTTAACGACTTTTTCCATTATGATGCAATAAAGTAATTAGGTACCTGTGAGGATGTTTTAATTTCAGGACTTTTGCAACCCTTTTCTACCTGGGCATGTTGCACCTTTTTGGAAAGGTAATTAGATAGGCAACTTAAAAAAAATAAAAAGTGGGTATGTTAATAACATGAATTTCAGAGAAAAGTGGGGCGAAAGGTGAAAAATCGTAAAATAAAAGTTATTTTTTTCAACTTGCAGGGGGGATTGTGGCCAAGGGGTTGGGGATAGGGAGGTGGTGTAAACTTTTTTGGAAAGGGCTTCCAAATAGTGATTTTTTGAAATCAGTTTGGGGCCGCTGCGATGCGTAGAAAACAAGATAAAAATACAAGAGCGGTTCCCATATAAGGCAAAATCCTGATTTACGAATCACCCTGTAACTGCCAAACGGTGCGAGATGCCCCCCCCCCACCCATACGATTTTTTGCTTGTCTCGGTCTGACCTTTCACCCCCTTCAGTATTGACCTCCCAACTCTGAACACCCTGTATATGTATATTAGGGTGCTCTTTTTCACGACTATTTTTTTTTCTTCAGTCCCACCTCGAAATTTTGTGGCAAATACCTAAACAAAAATTCCCTGAAAATTGGAGCTCTTAATTTTAATATTAAGTACTAGACCAAGGCGTATAAAGATTTCCCATATAAAATACACGGTAAACTTTGATTATTTTTCTTCAAAACTCTACAGCTCAGAGGCATTTTATGGTATAATCTTGATCAATGATAGGGTTTCTTCAGAATTGAATGCTCTACAAAAGTGTCTATTGCGGTGTAACCCTAACTCCCACCAACGAGGTAGTACGGGTCACTAACCCCAATTTTTCCATGAAATTCTCGCTTTTTACCCCTATTCCGTAAACAACAAGAGGCACAGAAAAAGTGAATATGACAAACTTGTAGGAAATTTAATTTCCTACAAAAAAGTTGGCAACACCAAATCGCTAGCATCGATATTTCTTGAGATATTGGGCTTTGAAGTTGAGGTAGAGTGGAATTTTCATGGATTATTGAGCTAAGTAGTGTTTCTACAACTACCACCTCAACTTCAAAACCCAATATCTCAAGAAATATAGATGTTAGCGATTTGGGGTTTAGAACTTTTTTGTAGGAAATTGAATTTCCTACAAGTTTGTCATATTCACTTTTTCTGTACCTCTTGTTGTTTACGAGATAGGGGTAAAAAGCGAGAATTTCATGGAAAAATTGGGGTTAGTGACCCGTACTATCTCGCTAGTGGGAGTGAGGGTTACACTGCAATGGACACTTTTGTAGAGCATTCAGTTCTGAAGAGACCCTACCATTGACCAAGATTATACCATAAAATGCCTCTGAGCTGTAGAGTTTTAAAGAAAAATAATCAAGGTTTACTTGTATTTTATATGGGAAATCTTTATACGCTTTGGTCTAGTACTTAATATTAATATTAAGGGCTCCAATTTTCAGGGAATTTTTGTTTAGGTATTTGCCACAAAATTTCGAGGTGGGACTGAAAAAAAAAAAAATTGTCGTGAAAAAAAGCACCCTAATGTATATACATATAAAAAAGCAGGATGGTACAAATTAGGCTTATTGTTAGATAAAAAATTACAATAACCAAATGGAATTGTGACATTTCTGTAGATTGCCCACTGCAATGAGTATGAAACTGACAAATTGATCTTAGAAGAAAATTTATTTAAATCGTCTCTTTTAGCTCGTAGTTATAAAAATTGGTTTATGTAAATTCTCGAGGTTAACCAATTGAATTCACTTTTCTTGATTCTTACTTAGGATATAAATATATGAAAAACGAATACACTCTTATTTAGAGAACAAAACTACTTTTTTTTTTTTTTTTTTTTTTTTTTTTTGTCTTTGACATTGCAACAAATAAGACTTTTTCAATTTGAAGCCTTGGATTCGAGCTTTATAATGGAAATGGGTAGAGAAATGGCTACACAGTTGAAGCTTGAAGGGTATACTCTTTTAAGGAACATACATGTACATATATGTATGTAGCACAGTATATCATTAGGTGGCCAATACACGGTCAATCATATTGCACAATATTTATGACTGACGAAAATGAAAACTTCGAATCTGGACTTAGGACTGGTTGAAGAACAGGCCACTTTTATGTCGTCCTTTGTGGCCTCCGGGAAAATCTCTTTGTACTTTTTTAACAATATTTCATAGGCTGTGTTTTTCTGCTCCCGATCATGATACTCTTTACTTTTCACTTTCCACAAGGCAGGCAAATCATGGTCTAACTGTATACACTCAATAAGGAATTCACGTTCCTTTTCTTTCGTTGCAGTTTTGATCATTTTCGCTGCAAAAACTCGTAGACACATGTACTGTTCCACTCCGACTGATGGACTGAACACAATATTGCGCAATATACGTTATACACGGCGCAAGTAATTAATATTGCGCAATAAAATTTAAACTCGCTCAATATTTTATTCAATCATTGCGCAATCTTCAATAACACTGCGACGATCAATAATATTGCTCAGTCATAAATATTGTGCAATATTGTGCCTTATAGAAGTAACTCACTTTATTAAAAACTTTATTTTGCTATTATGCAGAGAAAAAACTTCAGTTAAGTATGAAATCCATGCATATTATAACATGCATTGAAAGATCGTAATTCTGATAATTAAGTAGTTTATTTAATTATAAAAAAAGTTTAAAATTATTAGTATTATGTTAATATTATTATAATATTATAAATGAAATTTTACACTGTTAAAGTACCATTATCATATAACACAATTCTTCTTAAGAAAAGATATATAACTCAAAAGGCTTTTTAAATTCAAGATCAACAAAATTCTATGCAAATCGATCGATAAAACTTAGAATTTCATAATCAATAAGGTTTAAAAAAGATATTATTATTTAAATATAAAAAAAGTCATAATGTTATGAATAATAATCATAATTTTGAGAATGAATATTCATAACCGAAACTCAGTGAGGGGGACAGAATTTTGTTTTGTGCTTAATTTATGTATAAATTGTTCTTTAATATTCTCCAAATTAATTTTATGTGTAAGTTATTCACAATTTGTGTTAAAAAATTATTGAATGTAGATTTGTAAGTTACTCATAAATTATACGTATAAGGTATACTATTGCATATGAAAACTTCTTTATTAAATTTTACATATCAATTACGAAGAAAATCATATGACACTACGTAACAAATTTTATATTTTTTTGCTCCAATGAAATTATATACCAGTTATATATATCTATAGGATTTTTTCCAAAGATTGTGAATGCGTAAACAAAACTGTTCCGTCACGTCACGTTTTTGAGCAAAATAGGCTTGAAAAGTACAAAAGATCATATTTTGTCCATTTCTGGAAATTTCTTAAAACATAACGGACTGTGATAAGAGTTCATAAACCGACTCAAAAGAAAGCTTCAATACTTATCTAGATATTATATATGAAATATCAATTTTAAATAACACTTACTAAGCATCCTGGAGAATATGCTTTTTAATAAAATTAATCTGTTGTGATCTTTATTCACTACATATTGCATAAAATAATCGCTTTATGCAAACAACTGAATTTCATGATATATTTCGCAGAGTGCTAAAGTCTCTTTCTTATAATATAGATATAGGTTTAAGCTTTTATTTAAGCTCCTATTGTAATCTGTTATTTTTAATGATTTTACAAATTAGTCTTTTGCACTTCTTAACTTAATTTTCTCCCAAAACCGTGATGTGATGGGCTCTTTTTAACCGACGAAAAAAAGGAGGAGGTTTTCAAGTCGACGCGTATTTTTTTTTTTTTTTTATATATGACCACGCATAATTTTTTAGAGAGTAGTCGTCCGAGTTGAATGATTCTTTTTTATTAGATAGGTATACCTAGGCCTGCCATCCGTCCGGGATTCCCCGGATTTGTCCTAGTTTAGATGGTGTCCGGAGGTCGTCCGGAAGGGGAACTCCACTTTCTGTGTCAGGGGAATCGCGATTGATTGAAAGATAAGCAATAAAGGCTATAGCTGGATAAGGTGGTGAAAATTGCCCCCAGCGGAATCGCTACAACGGGTGGCGTTTTCGATAGGTTGTGTCAAAAGATGCCTCCATGCCAGTTTTTAGCCCTCTAGGTCTACAGTTACCGGTAAAATCGGTTTCGTCCCATTTTTTTCTTACGGCCGCATTTTTTAATTCTGAATTTTTAAATTCTGAAAAACAAACCTTTATTTTTATGTTACCAATAATCCTGGATTTTTGCAGATTATTATCTTTAAAAATTGGGGTCAAGAGAGCCATTTTAATTTTTCTAATTACTTTTAGGTTAGGAACCCTATTTTTCGCTAAGTTTTAAACCATTGTTTTTTAAGTCTTTTTTCGGTTCTTTTGAATGGCGGAATCAAAAAATCGAATTTCAGGGTGCGTTATTTCGAAAAATCGAAAAAACCGTTTTCTTTTTTGCATTTTTTCCACTTATTTAAGGCATAACCTCAAAATTCAAGGGAGCAATACTTACCCATACAACCAAAAATAGTCCAGGACTCATTTTCAGTTGAAAACATGATTGTAGGATCGATTTTTATGTTTTAAAAATCGAAAACACTAATTTTTTCGGTATTTTAACCATTTACTTGATATATAACCTTAAAATTAAAGAGCGCAATGCTCATCCATATAACCACAAACACTGTAAGACTTATTTTTAGGTGAAAACATTCTTTTAGTATCGATTATTACGTCTCAAACCTAAAAAAAATTAAGTTTTTTGTCATTTTTGCCATATATTTAAAGCATGACCACAAAAATGCCTAATACTTGCCGATACAACAACGTTCAAGGACTCATTCTTAAGTGGAAAAATTGTTGCAGTATCAAATAGTATCAAAAATCAAAATTCCCTTTTCCGATATTTATTTAGCTAAAATGATAGCATTCGCCGGTACTCGGGATATTTTTTGCCAAGGATAGATATCTTTCGAACATTTTTTTCCATGACGTGTGATGTGTCCGGGAAAAAACTCAAATGTCACCCAAAAATCCGGGGTTTTTAAATTTTTTGTCCGGCATCGGCGATTTAGGTGATGGCAGCCCTAGGTATACCTCCAAATTGGTTCCATTTAAATTTTAAAAACATATATAGTTCTGATGACATTACAACATAATGGAGACCTGGAGTTAATCTGAGGATGAAGACGGAAGACAGTCTAGGGTTTACAGCTGCATTATGACTGTCATCGAGGGTCTGATGACAGAGACGGAAGGCTTTCGAGGGAAGTCCTTTTTTGGAAAAAAAAACTTTTAACAATAAATTAAACCGACAAAAAAGAAACTGGAAAGCGAAAAATAAAATAGACCTTTTTAGTCTTGATAATTAAACTTCTAAACTAATGTAAGTAACTAATTTTGAGTCGGCGCCAAATAAAAACTCAACAAAGATTATTAAATTACTTTAAAGAAATAATCAAAACAAAATAACACAAAAATGCAACGTGAAATCTCCAGCGACTCAAAATTAATTATTTACATTAGTTTATAAACTTAGTTATTAAGAGAAAAAAGGTTTATTTTATTTTTCGCTTTCCAGTTTCTTTTTTCGTCGGTTTAATTTTTGTTAAAAAGTGTTTTCGTTTGTAAATTTTGTAATCTACGGAAAAAATCCTTTAAAAAAGATGTATCGCTTTTTCAGTTGCAGAATTGATATTGACTTGCGTTATTTGTGATTATAAATAGATAGACTTTTTAAGCCCTATTAAGATATTTGATAGAAGAAAAAAATCTCTGTGTAACAGGCATGAAATTGGAAAATTATTTCGACATAAGTTAATAGAGAAATAGTATATACAGGTGTCCCTCAAGTTACACGATTAATTGGACCCGTGTAGCTCGAAACCGTGTAAGGGGAAACTCAAATTTAGTACTACTGTTAGTGACCTGAAGTGACTCAAGTACCGTGTATCTCGAGGGATACCTGTACAATATTTTTAAAAAGCAAATTGTTATATGATAAGCTCAATTAATTGTATGTATGAAAATAGTTTATCATACCGCATCAAAACTCAACTCAGTAGACATTGGGCGCCAGATTCAACCGCGGAACTAGGCGCCTAATTTTTAGCATGATACTGAAAATTCGATTCGGGAGGTAGCGCCCAAGAATGTCCGATTCAATTCCCTTTTCTCTGGCCGTTCGCCCGTAGCGCGCAATTCAATGGGACCTATTTGCAAAAATAATAGTCGAAAGTTCGCAGAAACATTCCCAGTTAAAGTGCCGTAAAAAGTCGGTATGCGATGACTTTCAGGATTGCCGCAAACTTTGCTCATTGTTCCCAGTGCACACAAAAAGGGAATTTCCATTCCGGGCGCCTTTTCCGCTGCTGCTTATATTTACGGAGCGGTTTTTCATGAATAAATTTCACTTTGCAACAGCCAAGGAAACTTTTTGATACTTGCTCATGCAGAAAACTTTTCACAAGCCCCTCCCCGCCAGTCCCCGTCGCGCGCGCTCAGGCTATCTGGGGCGCCGCAGAAACTTTTTCCATTCGAACCTGCCCAGCCCTCGATTTTTATACCCTGTCAGGCCATCGATTACCCCTGCATGTTTCTAAAGGGTCTTCCGCGCGCCCCTTAATGGACCTCCGTTGGGCGAATTAATTGCTCCTCTTTGTGGTCGTCAAACTTCTTTTAAATATTTTATGCTTATGCGAGCTTAGAGTGTTCTACTCCGTCCCGCCACAAAGTATCCATCAGATATACGTAAATTTTGCGCATACTATATCCAAATTCAAAGCAGCCTGGCATAAGTTCCTAATCTGCCCGCTCTTGTCCTCCCCATCCCTGGGCCGGAGGAGACAAGACAAACGGAAAAATCTGAGAGTCATCTCGACCAATGCGTCCTTTTGTCTATCGCATTTGTTTGTGGCATTATCGCCGCCGCAACCCTTTGAGTTATTGCGTAGCAGTCATGTGGCCCTACACAAAAACGGCTCGTTTCGCCAAAGTCAAATTGTTTTTGCACAATTGGCCCGAGGCTCTGACTTGCGGAAAACCGCTGCCATCGACTCATTTGTCATGTGTATCAAATAATCTCTCCACGACCTCTCTGCGCCGAGTTCAAACGGACGATCCGCAGTACGACCTGCAAAAATTCGTCCTAAGACAATGGAACGTGACATGGCACGGATTCTGTCAGGCGGACATAATTGCTCATTTGGCAGAACTCATTAGATTTTTTCGCACAATTACAATTTTCTCTTCGAAAAACCCCAAATTCCTTGTATTATTGTCTATATGCGGTGATACTAGCAATAAATTGTTCCTAATACTAGTGTGATAAAAAAATACAGCCAATTTAATAATATCTTTGATAATTTTTATTTATTATTCCAAATCTATATCATCCCCTTCAAAGTAGTCCCCGCCCGATACAATACACCTATGCCAGAGATTTTTCCAATCCTCGAAACACTTCTGAAACTCGATGTTGGAATGGCCTTCAGTTCCTTCTTCGATTTTTCTTTTATCTGATCAGTCGATTCAAAACGGTGTCCCCGAAACGGTCTTTTGAGCTTATAAAATAGCCAGAAGTCACATGGAGCTAAATCGGGCGAATATGGTGGTTGTGGAACGACATGCATCGAATTTTTGATAAAAAAGTCTCGAAAAACCAATGCAGTGTGAGATGTCGAAAGTGAGTGTTTTTGGAACCAATCGAGATGTTACTCTTCTCAAGCACAATTATTCTTTCAAAATGGACCGATCCAAATGAAATGTTTTCAGTATTAGCAAGGGTTCTAATTGCCAACCGACGATTTTTGAGCACCAAATCTCTGATTTCATTGACATGTTGTTCATTGATTGATGTTGTCTGCAGCAGTTTTTTCTTCCCGCAAACATAATGTTATGCAATTTTTGCTCAATAAAAACATCGTAAAAATCGAACAATTATTCACTTTTAGGTGCTTAGAAAACACAATGAAACTAACCAAACAAATGACGTACTGGCCTGCAATTTTACACAGATATGAGTGTCAGTGCTGCCAACCTAAAAACAACAAGGTTTACGAACCGATGTACCCGCGCAATTTAAATTTAAAATTGGCTTTACTTTTTGATCACAGTAGTATATAATAAATATTGTAATAAATAACGCTCATTCGTTTAAACAAATAATATTAAAAAAGACCTTGCTACAGTTAGTTCCTGCAGGTTTATTTATTATAAACAATGTAATCCTGCAAGTTTATTTGTTATAGGCAATTTAATTGTTTAAATGGCTATAATTAATAACCTAAAAAAGATACATTCATTTTCCCAAATACTTTTTGTTTCTTATGAAAAAAGGAACATGCATTTGAAAAATTATAAACCGTTAATTTGGACCGGAGATATTGCAAAATTTGGTTCCGAATATTGCAAATATTCGCTCATGTCTTCCTTAAACGATATACATGATTGTATGAATCATAAAATAACATGCAAAGCTTTAATCATTATAAACAATCATGATTACATTCAAGAAGTCTTATTTTAAAGCGACAAATATTTCCTTCAAAATGAGCATTTGTAGACTTTCATAGCTTCTCTACGAGCCGAAATATGATCGTTTAAGGAAGAAGGAAACGCATATTTGCAATATTTTCCCACTAAATTTACAATACCTCCAGTCCAATTCAACGGACTTTAATTTTTCGGAATGCATTTTGTTTATTTTCTCATAAGAAAACAAAAGTATTTGGGTACATTTCCGTATCCTTTTTAGTTTAGTAATTATAACCATTGGAACTAAATTATTTGTAACAAATAAACCTCGATTATACGTACCAAAAACCATAGCGCCCGAACTAAGTTGCCAGAAGAAAAAGGCAGTGCTTGATAGTTTAAAATTTTATAATTTTGACTCACTGAATACGAGTACATACGGAAAATTTTATCGAAATCAATTAACCCTCTGTGGCCATACCTCTTTCCAATAACGTGAAAGCCATATAGGTGCAAATATGGATTCACTATTTTATTTTATTATACATTCTATGTGGTTTAATATTTTTTATCGATAAAGATATGATTTTGGGGTAAAATTTTCGTGGGAATTCAAATATTTTATTAGCAAAACCCTTAAAGTGCATTATCACATAAAAAAACGACGATTTTTAAATAAACTTTTTCAAAAATTCGATTTTTACGCAAAAAAATCATATTCTTTTTTTATTTATAAATATGAAACTTCGGAAAAACAAAGATAAATACCTATATTAAAATAAAAAAAAATGCTTGTTTAATAATATATATGTTTAATATTTTTAACAATTGCTTGAAAAAAGGATAATTTTAAAAAAGTAAAAAATGATGTTATGTCCAAAAAATGGTTTATTTTAGGCATTTTTGTTTATAATACATATATTAATCATTAAACTTTACATTATTTAGTTAAATTTTAAACATTACTCGGTGGTATTGACTCAGTTAATGCATAAGCCGGCCCTGTGCTGTGGAGGCGCATTTCATTCGTGTTCGAATTGCTTGCTCCCTTTCACATAGCCCGCATTTGGCTCTCATTTCTTCTCTTACGATGCTGATACTAGCTAGTGGCACCTCTTCTACTTCTAATAATTTTTGTATTTTTTTACGCAAATATGTTCGCAAATTTCGTGACTGCAAATGTCGGCGAAGTTGAGTTGCTACCAAAGTAAATGCTAATATTTTCATAAATTTGTATTATTTAGTCTCTCATTCTCGGCACGCAAAGTGTACATTATAAAAGCATTGATTCCGGCCTGATCCAATAAATAAAATTTACATTTTACCACAAACAATTTAAAACTTACCTATTAGACTATAATAAATACAGGAATATTGTTTGTTGTATTTTCCTTGTGTCGATGTGCACTCCTTTGCATTCACTGAACGCTAGTTGAGCTAATTTCAAATCATGCCAGATGTTAGGTACATTTATTATGTTACTGGCGTCACAGATAAGCGAGGCGAGCATCCTTTCTTAGGAATGAGTTTACCTTATCCTGTGTTCCCTTTGATTACCAACAATTTTGGGTTAGTAGGTAGCTACATTTCTCAAAACAATTCTAAATAACTTATTTCTGTATGAACTCACAATTTTGTAACGCCAAGGCCAAAGGGGTGCAAATATGGCTAATGGTTACTTTTCGATGTTTCTAGCGCAACAGCTATTGAGGGACGGGCACCACGCTACTGCTCGACCGTTACACTAATGTATAGACATAATTGTCGTACAAGAGCGAAAACTCTATAGTGCATGTCCTATGAGAGAAAGACATTTGAAATTTTTGGTCTGCCCGATTTGCACCCGTATGGTTACAGAGGGTTAAGAATTATGAGAATTATCGAATCGTGAACACGAGAACCAAGGATAAGAAAATGTAGCTCCCACCCTTTTGACCAATCGGCTCCATTTGTAAACTCGACTTAAATACTGACCTTGTTATTGCAGAAGTCAAGTTTGATCGAAATCGATTAAGAACTGTGGCAGCTATTATAGTAACAAAATTATATTTTTAAATGGTTGAAGTTGACAAATAATACTAGTGACCAAATTAAATGGTCTTTGTCTGCTTCTGAACAAGTGAAATATCATTTCTATAGGATGTTTTACGTGAATGCTTAAGGGGGTAGTCCAGTGAAAACGACTGTTTTTTCAACGATTTTTTTTTCATATTAGAAATTAATTTTTATTAAAAAACTTTTTGACATATGATAATACAACTATTAAACTACACAAAAAAATTTTTTTTTTTTTTTCGATTAGTCATCCCGACAAAATGGCTGCTCCAAAAAAAAAATTTTTTTGTTGGCGGACGTCGAATCTCTGCAACGGTCCATTTGAAACAAAAAATTCAAACGAGGTTTTAATCTGTAGAACATTGGATATCGTCGGAACTAGAATTATTAATTTTCAATAAAAAATAACAAAATGGCGGCTTTCGAATTTTTCGGGTGTTTTTCGGGTGCTTAATTTGTTTATAACTTTGTAAATAAGCAATGGATTTTAATAATTCTAGTTCCGACGATAGATACACAATCAAGAAATATACACCTAAATTTTTAGATCAATTGGAGCAAAAGACTCTGAGATCTGACGTCCGCCGAGTCAAAACATGCTGTTTTGAGAAAAACGCGTTTAAAGTTTTTTATGCGGAAAAAAGCTAAAAAAATTAATTTTACCTTAGTCAGCGAAGCCTGCTCCATACATAACGCGATGCCTCCTCCATACATAACTAACCTTAAATACAAAACAGAAGGACCTAGACCGTTATAAACCGGAAAAAAATGGGCGGAGCAAACAGAAATACAAGAGTCCTCCTTGCTCCGAAACACGCCAGGGGACCTTCGAGCGCTCGGATTACACGTCTCTCGAAAACTCTCTGTATCTTTAAAACTATTCAATATTTTACTTAGATATTTTAAGGGAGTATTTTCTAGGCGTAGTAGAGTAGATTTAAGCAAAAAAAAATATCGAAAAAAAAAATTTTTTTTCACTGGACTACCCCCTTAATTGGCTTTCGTTTTGGAGGAAAATAGGGTTACAAATTACAAAGGTCTTATTTTACGTATTTTTGAAAAACCATTAAAAAATAACCAAATGTTATAGGAGCTTCTTATGTAGATTAAAGGAAACGCTGAATCCTTATCTAAATACATGAAATACCACTTATTTATTATAAATAAGCATGTTTAGAAACAAATTGTTCATGAGCGTGTGCTAGTTATGATTTTCCATTCACTATATATTGCATGAAATAATTAGAATATGGAGAAAAACAGTTTTAAAGCTTGTTGTACTTTGATATAAAAGCTCAAAGTTCAAATTTTCATTTTAGCAAAGTAACAAGTTCCTGCTAGATTTCATTATTTTTTAAGCATTTTCCAAAAAAGTCTAAAATAAATCCTTTTGTACTAACCCTATTTTTCTCGTAAGTTTGAACTAATAAGAAATCGTCGGTTCCTCATTCATAATCTAGTTACGGAAAAAATTCTATACAAATTAGTTAACAGGTAATCATGGGCAAAAACCTGTGTAGTGTGTAGTCATCATTTTGATACTCAACTTAAACATCGATCCGGCGAATGTATAAGCCAAGTTTGATCGATACCGATTAAGAAATGCAAAAGAATTAAGATCTCAACCATTTTTACAAGAACTACCTCAAAATGTCTATTGAATCCGTACATTCGAAGTGAAACTTGTTTTATTTTATAGTTAAATTTAATTAAGTGCATATAAGATATATTGTCTCTTCACTAAACTTCAGTAGAACGGAAGTTATATAGGATATAAGTATATACATATTTATAATATCTCAGACAGAACTTATGTAGTAAAATTTTTATCAGATTTTGTCTACACCGTTTTTCCAATTAACTTTTTGAGGCATATCTACGATTTTAAGGGGGTAGTACACTTCTTTTTTTTTAAAAAAATCGATTTTTTTTTTATTTCATAAGTGTGCTCTAATATATCACAGAAATGTGCTCCCAAAACCGTTTTGAGAAATTCGATATATAAAAAAAGTTATAGACACATTTGTAGCGGTGCCTTACGCTAATCGCACCTTAAAATTATCGAATAAAAACTTTAAACGCGTTTTTCTCAAAACCACGTTTTTTGACCTGGCCGACATGATTTTGAAAAAACTATTGGTCTGATCGGGTTCAAACTTTTATGGGATACTCTATACATGTGTAGTTCTCGCCCGAACTAGGATTTTGAAAATCGGTTAATGTTTAACCCTTTTTTTAAATAATTTTTTGCAAAAAAAAATGACCGAAAAATTAAAAAGTCCGCCATTTTCTTATTTTTTTACCAAAATATTTTATCCTCGTTCGAGCGATAGCGACTGATCTATATTTTAATATGCACTTTGAATTGTTTGTTTCAGACGTTCCAGAGTCGAGATATCATGTCGGCCAGATTAAAAAGGGGTCACCTTCAGGCAGCCATATTAGGGCCCTATGAAGAAAAAAAAAAAAAATTCTTTTTTTTATATTCTTGAATGTTAGTTGTATCATATATAAAAAGTTTGCAAGATCAAAATAAAGTTAACTATAAAAAAAAAATCTTTAAAAAAGGCCTTAAGAAGTGTACTACCCCCTTAAAGAAAAAAATCTAAGTTGCATAGATTTTTCTTAATATAAAAAAGTGAAAAACTAAATAAAACTATGAGTAATTTCAACTTTTTGAGAAACGTTAGAAAATATCCCATCATGTATAAAAAGCTGCCCTTTCGATAAAAGTTCATTGATAGTATAAAGTAGTTATTTTGGTCCCAAAACAACTCAAAAAAATGGTTACTTCGCCGAAAACAATCAGGAACATTTTTTTATTGTGCTGTTGTAACATGATTGTATCGTCATATCTTCTTAATATTCATTCTATTTCATTTTAGAAAAATGAGAATAGTTGGTCCTTATACATTTTAACAGGTTTTTATGCAAAACATTCTCGATGTATCAATTCGACATTGTTCGAAGAGAATTTTATTCTAATTATTTATAACAATCGATATTTCGTTATTGTTTTTTTTTTAATTCGTACATTCTACAATCAATAGAATTCTTTTCAATACAATCTTCACATAATCGTACTTTTTATAGTTATAGAACATCAATTAAATTTTATACGAGGGGCAAAAATTCGATCAGTTTTAATATTTTCCTATATACATATCTCATCTGACATTATTCTTTGGACCAGCGATTTTTCTTATAAGCGAGCAGACACACAGACAAACTCTACATTTTGTATTGATTATAGTAATATAATACACAAAAGAAATTGTTCTTATTCTATTTATTTGTTATTTAATATTATGTGACATTAGTAAGATTTGTCTGAGGAGATACCATTTATGTATATGTGTATTTCTTCGGCCTAGTTTTTGCGTGGTGGATTAAGTTTATGATGATAAATCTTTTCGACTTTGAAATTGATTTGATTAAATATATAGAATAAAGTACCAGTTTTACAAATTTAGGTTTAAATGACATTTAAATTAAAAACTAAAAGTTAGGTTTTATTACAAGTAACTATGTATTTCTATTTTAGTTCGCTTTGGTTAGTAAATATTGCTTCAATGTATACTAGAAATTTACCACCGACGGTCCAAGGATGCGTCTAATTTAGAGGAAAGATATGACGACATCGTGTAATTTTATCATCTTTATATTCTCCTGTCAACGAGCAGTCTCTCTGCCGGGATTTTATAAATGGGAATCATGTATGCAAGGCCGGAGCAGGATGTTGCTTAAAAATTGAAAAATCCACACATACATGGAGGGCTGGTTCCCTCGCCGCGCCACCTCACCCACACAGAACGAATTCATTCATTCCAGCCAGAGCCAGTCCCGGTACAAAAAGTGGAGCACGCAGGCGGAAGGGGAATCCACGCCAGGAACCGGGACCGGGACCGGGACTCAGGGCAACACAATGACGATAGACATAGCCGAAGTAATCCCACCCCATTGCAATTTCCATGGCGGTCATCAATCTTCTTATGCTCTCTTCCGAATGACAGCTCAGTGGTGTAGTCAGGTTTCAACTTTGTTGCGGGGAATGCCCCTTTTCCGGGGGCATCCCGGGACGCTGGATCTCATGGAAATATTCTTCGTTCGGGGAAGAATGAAGTTTAATCGCTTAAGTACGAACCTGAAGAGCAATATTCCAGGCGCGCCAGCGGAGCTCAGACTATCCTGGCCCCGATGCAAGGACGCCTTCTTCATCCGGTGTCTGCTGCCGATCAACAGAGAGAAGGAAGACGCATCGTGGAACCTGGGTAGCGAGCGCTTCCCTCAGGACGCCCTGGCATGGCACCACAAATTCCGACACCCTAATCCAGCAAAGGAGCAGCCCAAATCCAATTTTCTTTCGGGAATCTTATCTGACGCGAGGCTCCCGGATAGCCAGCGCGGGATGTCTGTGACGTGTGACTGACAAACGGGAGCGACGGATGATGAAGGACACGGAGGAGGATAGATCTCCGCAATCTGCCGAGCACTTGTAAAAACCGCCCGAAGCGTGGGAGTGCTCCGCAACAAAGCAGGAACCAGAGTAGACGTTTTTATTCACCTAAAAGAACCTATAAGCTACTAAATATGCATACTAGGGGTGTGCGAATACTATTCGAATCGAGTCGAATCGAATCAAATAATTTGAAAAATAGATTATTCGACTTATTCGAATTATTCGAAAAATCTAATATTCAAGTTATTCAAAACAAAACAAAATAAATAATGAAACAATCGTTTTTATTTAATATTAAATTAAATAATTTTTTTTATTGAAGAAAACAAGTTAAAGAAATATTATGAATTACATTAATTTAAATTTTTATACATATAAAAATATTAAATAAGACACGTTCTCAGGTTACATTGAACTTCTTTTTTCCGTGGCAATATCACAAGCTGAAGAAAAAACTCTTTCACTTTCCACAGAAGTGCACAATTGATAAATATAAAAAATTTGATTTTTCTTTTTGCCACCCAGAAAGTGGATCAGAAATCGGCGAAACACGTGGTATATGAATATTACGAACAATTTCTTGTTCAACATTTTCCATTAAATTATTACCTGATTCTGCATAATTATTTAATCTTGGCTGTTTCATGAATTTCCAGAACGTCAATGGTTCACTCACTCTCACTTGTTAATGAAAATAAAAAAAATTTTTATTAAATTTTCCTTCAACAATTAATGATTGAGAAGACTGAACATATAAGTTTTTTCTCTTATCATTTTAAAATAATGCAGATACCTTTTAGTTTATTATTATATTTTATGTTTATTGGTGGTTTTTTATTTGCTGCCTTCTTCTCTTTGTTAGGAAGACTGTGCTTTGAGTATTTCTTTTTTCAAAAGTTTTATTTTTAAGAAAGTGTTAACATAACCTCTAAAAAGATAAAGTTTTTTAATGAGTGAGAGCGATAATTCTGAATTGAGCGATTTGGATTTTCCTTCTGATAATGATTTGATAAATTCTAATTTATATAGAAGTTTAATTGATGAAGCAGGCTCATCTGATTGGTTAATGATGGGTAATGGAGTTGATGTTCGGTTGTTTTGGATTCCTGCACATAAGACAATTGAATTTAATGAACTTGTTGATGACGCAGCTAAAAGAAATATTTTGTTAGGTCAGGGCTCTCAGATTTTGATACCAGCATTTGATTTCAAAAGTTTTTACAAAAACAATCTTCGTAAAGATTTTCATTATTGGTGTACTGAGATTGATGTGCAGAAGGGTAAAAAATACATGAAAGCGTTTTATAAAGAAAGTGCAACGCCTTGGTTTTATAATTTTAAGTTTAGGACAAAAAGTATTGTTTAAGATGATTTTGTATAGGCTGAATGAACTATTCTATCAAGAAATTTTATTCTAGCCATTTATATTTTTTTTAAATAAAAATAACCATATCAAATTAATTTATCGTAGGTATTGTAATAAAATCACAATTTGCATATGCAAATCCATAGATTTACAATGAATGTAACTGATATCGAATAATTCGAAAATATTTCGAGTTATTCGATTCGTTTCAATTCGAAATATCGAATATTTGATTTGATTTTCGAATCGAATATTACTATTCGATTCGGTTCGAATTATTCGCACACCCCTAATGCATACATCACGTATACATATATATATACCATACACTAGAAGTTACTAAACATACATACATAGAATGAGTGCAAAATATATATTTTACCAAAACATTACTACATTAATTTGTTATACCAAATAAATATTTTAAACCTAAGATATTTCATTTCAAAATAATAAAAAAAATAAAATTAGTGTGATTGTTCCGGAATGCACAGTCGAGTGATTGACCCACTTCACGCCGTTAAATAAATGTCAGGCTCATAGATTAAAAGATTTATTGTTAATCAGAAACATTATTTTCATATCTGTAAAATGAATATAAAGTGTTGCCGTACGTAAACTTAATCTAAAGAAATACCTAATACATATTGTACAATATATTCAAAATTGAGCATTTTCTGCTTCGTTTTCTTGACGAGTATACTTTTATTCAGAAGTGGTTGTTGGTATGAGAACAAAGTGAAATAATTTTTTTCCGATTAAAATTTCCTCAAAATTGGTCGTCCTTTTTTAGAGGATCGCCATAAAAATTAAAAAGAACTTCCCACCATCTCCAAGTTTGAATATTACTATATATGTCGTGTCATAAGTCATGTGTTATTCTATGTCATTTGTTATGGCACATGCCATATCATATGTCATTAACTACCGATTACTTGAGTAATAAGAATCTTTTTACTGAATATTACGAACTAACTGAATATTTTGAAACTTCTGGCCTATGAATTACCGATTGCGTAGATAATGGAAAATATATTTTTGCTTGTTACCAAATATTTTAATATTTAGAAACTTACTATTTTCTTGAATATTTCGATAATCATAAATCATAGAAAACAAATTGTATTTTTATGGTATTGGTTAAAATCATCGAAAATATTGACGAAAATAACAGTTTGCCGATCTCTAACACGCAAATATACATACATATGTACTTGTACATACATATCATATTCTATTCAACATTACTACCTTGAATAAAATGATTATTGTTTAAATATTATCGTTTACTTTACATATCTATATCCTTTCCCCTCTAATATGTCGTAGAAAGTAGGGCCGCCGTAGTTATATACTAGAGTGTTGTCAGTTTCTGTTGAGACGTCATAAAGAGAAATACATGTACTTTATAATGAGTAATCTTACAAACGAAGAAAAATCGAATGCTTATTCCAGAGGTAAAAACTGTATTGAAGTATATAAGGCCTTCATTTTTTTTCCCCCTGCACTCATTTTAAAATTATGAATGATTAGTTTAGGCAACTTTCCATTTGTCATCTTGTAGCTCTACTGTGACAGTTTGATTTGGTTGTAACAGTTCCCAATGGATAGGACCTTGACAATCCCACCAAATGCAAAATGGCCTTCGCAAACGCAGGAGGTGTACTACCTGACATTACCTTCGTCGCATTATGACCAAGTTGAAACTCATAAAGCATAGAGTGGCTCAAATGAAGTTTTTCTTGATCCATCAGATATGTACCTCGATTTCTCAAAATTTAATGATTAAGCACACTTTTCTGTTTTTTTTTTATCAAAACATGGAAATACTAGCTTTCGATTAATACCAAAATTTTCTAAATCGTACAAACAACAATCAAGTTATGAACATTTCGATTGAAACAACAGAAAAACATCAACACTTTCTTACCAACCTAATATTTCATCTAATCTAATAATCTCAAGATCACTCAAAAGTCCTCACAAACATCTCAGTAAAGGTTAGAGATTAGGAATATTTCCTAGAGTTACAACTAAAAGTTCAACCTTTCATTTTTGTACTTTTGTCTCCGAGACAAAATTATGCAGGGTTAAATGTTCAACTTTTATTTTACTTTTTTTTCATCCTATTTTTAAGTTCAGATTAAAAAAAACACAGAATTCTATACTATAAAAACATTAGAAAAAAACAACTTAACTCATCTGAATATTAATCAATCATACTCGAACAGTGTGTACAGTTCGTGGGGCGATTGGCTTTCATAGCAAACAGCCAAATGTTTGTGTAATCAAATTTCAACCCTTTCCTTTCATTTTCGTTTCAGATTTAAACTCATAGTCGAGTCTGTGACTTTTGAGAACAATGAGGGAAATGAGCTTGAGTTGTGAAGGAATTACTCATTTTTGAGCTTCACTTTAATAACGCGCATATCCATCAGCATCGAATTTTCACACTCATATGCATTTATTTTTCAATAAGGGAGCAGCATCTGTGTATTCGTTTCCACCCTCCATTGGGAATATTGAAATTATTTCATGATAGCTTATTTATCAATTTGTCAAAGATGCACGCATTGTCAATATGAATATTAACATAAATATATAACTGTACACTGAGAGAAAATTCTAATAAAAATTACGGTGCTATCCCCTGTAATCCCGACTTAAGTGACAAGTTCCTAGAAAATTTACTAGGGAATAACAGATAAAATACGGTTGACATAGTATTTTTTACTATTCATCCAAGAATTTTTCCGAAACGTCATAGGAACTTTTACTGTACAGCACAGTTAATTTTTATGCTAAGAAAAATTTCCTGTTGATTCAAGGAAAATTTACTTAACCTTCATGAAATTGTACTAGTTCATAAAGGAATTTTTACGGTGCCAGTACGAAATTTTCTACTGAATTTAGAAGCCGAAGTACATCGGGTGTACGATCGGATTTTTTCGGAAACTGGTACGGCTTACGAGTGTTGTTCATAGTACCTAAATTTGCTCGCTGCGTGGTCGCTTACAGAAAGTCTGTAAGTATGACATTTTTATTATTACTGCTAAGCATGTGTTTCATGGAATCTTCAAATCGGAGTGCAGTCGGACAGGTCAGTTATCCGAAAGTCTTCGAAAGAGTTAGATCATATAAATTTTTTTGCACCGCAAAAGTCTTTCACAGAGGGGATTTATATGCTTTATTATATTTTCGATTGGAATTTCTCTACAATATAAATATTTGTAGTTAATATCTTATCCTACTACTGGGTAAATTTTGATGTAGATATTTTAATGCATTAGAAATTAAAATATCTACATCAAAATTTACCCAACGGTGCTTTTTTTTCGTAAAATTTTCCGGTGCCACAGCGTAATTTTATCTTGTGCACATAGTACTTTTACCTATGCCTGTCACTTAAGTGCTGTTTACGGGAGAGCACCGTAATTTTTCTTTGAAAAAATCGTAAAAATTATTAGAATTTTCTCTCAGTGTAGATTATTATTGAAATAATTTGAAATACGTATTTGAAAGAATGAAAAATTTTTAAATCGGATTTCCGACAGATTTTCTTATCTCATCAATCTAAATTGTGAAAGTTTATAAAATAGTAGGATTAAAATCGGAAAGATGGATTGGGCGAATAGTCCAAATTACACTGGTCTGTATTTTTCATGGTTATCGCTCTCCCTCAAGGGGAAAAATTGGTTTTTATATATGATGAATCCGAAAAAGAATTCCTTCCATTACACCACATTTTCGAGAAAAGTAGGGTTGAAAAGGGGCAAAAACCATATTTTGGCCATTTTTGTTATTTTCTTAAAAAATAATGGGAAGTTGTAAGAGCTCGAGACATAATTCAAAAGAACACTTAAATACTTTACTATATACATAAAATACCAGTTATTTGTAAACTTTATCAAGGTTTGTTCGAGATACCAGTTTTTCATGAGAGTCTCTCTCCCATGTTGTCATTCATTTCACAGGTCATTTATTTAAAAAAAAAAAAAAAACAAAAAAAAAAAACAAATTTGAATAACATTAGCAAAAAATTCATATTATATAGCCAATAAGTCGATTGCTATCAACCGTCGATATCGAAGCGAATTTTGATCGATCAAAACCGACAGAAGACAATTTCAACATTCAAACGCAAGAGAAAGATAAAAAATTTGCAAATTTAAATTATGAAACTTGGTGAAACTCAGTGATTTAGTTTTTCTTACAGATTTTACATTATTAAGTGATTTAAATTTAAAATTTCAAGGAAAAAACAAGACAACAATTGAAATGATCAATAAGACAATGTGAATTACTTTCCAAATATATCCGATTACCTACAAACAAATCAACATTGTAATTATAACATTGAAAAATACGTTGAAAAGATTAAAAAGGTGTCTTGAGTCTGATTTCGTGATTTTGAAAAAGTTAAAGTTGCAGTATTTGCCTTTCACTTTAAACCAAAAAAAAATAGTACAAAAATTTCGGATACATTTAATATTAAAAAACAAACGAGTTAGAAACATAAATTATAACTTGACAAACTGATTTAATTTTACAACCCAAAGAACTTAAACAAGATTTGTAGAAAAACGTCAATCTAGAAAAGTATACCAATATCACTCTTGTTTTGGATCTACATATTATTTATTAGTATACAAGACAAAGGTTTGAATGTGTTAAATGTCTCCTGTTTTTTTTAGAAAAAAGCCGATCAGCAAAAAGTTCGCCACCCCTGTTAAATAGTTAGGGACCCTATATTTCGTTTGAACTATATTTGTAGCTAATTCGATATTTCATTCTATCTCAAGAAATTTTCAAAAATGTCCAAAATACGGTTATTTTCAAATTTTAAACCTATTCTTTTTTAATATGTTCTTTTTTTTTTTTTTTGAAAACGCGATATGATGGAACATTTTCGGTTTCGGTTTCGGTTTCGATTTCCTATAAAGTTAGCCTATCGGATGCTCAGGGCAAAATATTTGCAGTGTTATCAGATCTTTGAAAAGTTTTGTTTTAGCGTATCGCTGTTTTAAAATACCTACTAGACTTTCTGCAAAAATCCAAGTCTCTGAGAAACTTTCTGTTACGTATTTTAGGAATTTTAGCAATATCTTGGAAGCTCGAGATGTAACTCAAACTAAGCTTAAATCCTAAAATATAGCTGCTTTTAATAAAGATTATAAATAACTGGTATTTTAAAGCTATAGTTTCGAAATCAAACTTTCGTTTGAATTACTTACTTTTATTTATGTTTCAAAAATATTTCCAGATCTCAGTCAAGTAAAAAAGAAGGGAATGTTGTACTCCGAAATCCGAACTGACTTTGAAAATTTTAAACTTATACAATATAGGTATATGAAGGGTATTTCAGATGAAAGGGCCTTAAACTCATTTTTTTTTTTTTGTATTTCTTAACCAAGAAAAGTAACAAGTATTACATCGTTCGGCATAATCGTTTTTAGTTTAAGCCCTTAAAAAAAATAATAGTAGTACTATCGAAATTTTATATGTTCTATTAGAATACTGTTTTGCTCGAATATTCTGAAAATATAAGCGAATAAAACTCTCAGTAAAGCAAGGTTCATTTGCAAAATTTTTAATTAATTTTCGAATACATCCATTTTAATATTGGGCCCTGATGAAACCATGAAAATCTTCCGGCTGAAACCATTTCTATGTGTCTCAATAACGCCGGTGTCATGCCGTATGAAAGGTGTGCCATGTGCTGAACATATTTCGCTTTTCGACGTCCCGAAAACAGGATCCGTTCGAAAGATATAAATTAAAAAATTCACCGCCGCATCTCCTTTCCTCCACAGGTCCAAATTGGATTGTGTGTCGCAAACGAACACCCCCGAGCCGAGCGGGAAACAAGTGCTGCTGCCTGCTGAATGCGTTTAAAAATTCGACCGTGTTGCAAAAATTGTTTAATTTGCATACAAAACTCATTAATCATCTTTCGATGCACATTAAAGTAGACATCCTCTGATACCGCTTCAACATTTTTTTTCGCCCTAGAAATATAGACCGGAGCAGGAAAGTTTCTGGCAGGGAATATCCTGTCAATAGCAGTGGAATTTTTGAGTAGGACATATTTTGAAATATGCTTTCAGAAAACGTTGCCAGGTTTTGGCACTTTCGGAGTTTGTTTCTTGTCGATGTCATCAAAATATGCTTGGTAAATTATTCTTTCATTATTTCATTAATTACACTAGTTTAAACATTTTTATATTTTTTCATGTCTTTTGTACGAATTTTCTTTTTTTTCAGTCCTTTAATGGAAATTAATCACTAATAACGTAAGTGTATTGTATTGTATATATTGTTTTTAGTGTTGCGTTTTTGTAAAAAGAAAGTAACTCTATTATAGCCTTTCTTGGACATTTTTTAAAAAGTAACAGAATGTCATAGCTCAATAGCTCGGTTGGTAACACGACGCGTTGGCTGCGAGCCAACAGGGCGCTAGAGGTTGTGGTTTCAATTCCTGGTCACAAAAAAGTAGCATCACAATGGGCCTATAATGGACTAAGTGTGTCTTCGGACGTTTCGAAAATACAATAACTAAAATTCGAATTTTTAAATGTTAGCCATATTTTCTTGAAAATGTGACGTGATCAATTGTTCCAATTATTTCAATTTCAGAAAATCATAATAATAAAAGGTTTAGTACATTGTTTTAAGGGGGTAGTACACTTCTTTTTTTTTGAAAAATCGATTTTTTTTTTATTTCACAAATGTGCTCTAATATATCACAGAAATGTTCTCCCAGAACCGTTTTGAGAAATTCGATATATAAAAAAAGTTATAGACACATTTGTAGCAGTGCCTTACGCTTATCGCACCTTAAAATTATCGAATAAAAACTTTAAGCGCGTTTTTCTCAAAACCACGTTTTTTGACCTGGCCGACATGATTTTGAAAAAACTATTGGTCTGATCGGGCTCAAATTTTTATGGGATACTCTATACATGTGTAGTTCTCGCCCGAACTAGGATTTTAAAAATCGGTTAATGTTTAACCCTTTTTTTAAATAATTTTTTGCAAAAAAAAATGACCGAAAAATTAAAAAGTCCGCCATTTTCTATTTTTTTTCCAAAATTTTTTATCCTAGTTCGAGCGATAGCGACTGATCTATATTTTAATATGCACTTTGAATTGTTTGTTTCAGACGTTCCAGAGTCGAGATATCATGTCGGCCAGATTAAAAGGGGGTCACCTTCAGGCAGCCATATTAGGGCCCTATGAAGAAAAAAAAAAAATAATAATTTTTTTTATATTCTTGAATGTTAGTTGTATCATATATAAAAAGTTTGCAAGATCAAAATAAAGTTAACTATAAAAAAAAAATCTTTAAAAAACGGCCTTAAGAAGTGTACTACCCCCTTAAGGGTAAAAATACTTGTAAATTATCATTATAATAATAGTTACTTAAACTTTTTCATGCGCATCTATTTTAAAAATTTATAAAGATGGGGGAAAAAGTAATTATATACTTTAAACACTAACTTCTGTATAATTGTATAATTATGATTATAAATGAATGAAGCTTTTTTAATTATTATTATAAAGCCAAGAAGTTGTAAGTAATATAGACGTTATGGCTATCTAATATTTTAAAGTTTTTTCTTAGTGAGTTAATTATTTAATTTTTATGATTTTCCAAGTTATGTTTTATTAAACAATTGAAACAGTACGGTCTGGTATGGTCTTATTAACACTAGATTTACGAGCATTTATTGTATGATTTTTTGATATTCTTAAAAAACAAGTTTACAATATATTTCCGTTCCAAATAAATTACTCAAGACCAAAGGAATTTACAAGAACATATGCTTGTATTATTACATCAATTAAATATAACACGTCTCACTATAAATTAATAAATTACACTAGTTTACAAATTTTAATTTTTTTCTTGCCCCTCATATGAAATGTAAATTTTTCCTTCCTTTAATGAAAACTAATCAGTAATGTAAAATCGGATTTTTTCCAACACGTTAAGTTTTCGAGAAAAACAGGTTTAATGAAAATAACCATATTTCACTTTTGGAAAAATTCTTAAAAACAACGGGATTTCGTAGCAGCTCGAAACGTAAGTCAAATCAAGGATTTAATTCTAAACTATAGCTTTATAATATATTATTAGTAACTTTTATTAAGATTTATTCAGGAAACGAGTTTTTCATGAATCTTTCCCCTGCCATGTAAATGAAATTAACCAACGGTATGTAGGAGTGGAACTCGAATGAAAAACTTGTCTCCCCAACAAACCTTGAAAAATATTTTAATTAACTGACATTTTATAACTATAGTATAGAATTTAAGCATTCATTTGAACTGCGTTTGGGACCGCTACGACATCTCTTTATTTTTAAAAATGGCTAAAATACGGATTTTTTAAATTTTAACTCAATTTTTCTTGAAAATGTGACGTGATGGGATTTCTTTATTATTTTTTTCGAAATCAGAGAATCTTAATAATAACATACTTAGTAAATTTTTTTAAGGGGACAAAAACCTTGTAAACTAGTGTTATCATTTCCGTACGTTTCATTACGAAATCTGAAACTTATTAAAATTACTGGTCTCGTAAACTTAACACTAGTTAGATATTTTTAAACGTTGACACAAAATTTTATAGTTTACAATCGAGTTAGTATAACTACTTTATATGTACTTATTTTCATACTGCCTTTAAATATTCAAAGTAAAGGGCAATTAAAAAACAGCAGTATTTTTTGTATCTCACTTCTTATTTATTTTAACAATAATTCAAAATTCATCAATAGTTTGTATTTCTATTATTTTCAGTTTACTTTAGAATCCATATTATAATATATTTATTAGAACAAAATTCGGTTAATTATTACTATAAATTCGTATAAGATACATAAATCAGAATATACCTATCCCCCTACTTGCACTGTAGATAAGTTCCTCTAACCGTGTAAATCAAAATCCGGATTTCGTATACGTAAAAACGTGTAATTCGAAAATAGAATAATGTGCATTATTCGGTCATTTATTGCAAATAAAAATAAAAATTAATATAATATATTTTGAAAAATATAATAATATAAGTTTATTTATAAAATGACTAGTATATAAGGAATAAGTATGTAATTCATTTTACATACAGAAAGAAAAAATTACGTCCTTAAAAATTATTTTAATTAATTAAGTATTTACTTTTATTTAATTTTTACTAGTGTGGAATTTTGAAAAAATCGATATTTTTTTTTTTTTGGCATATCTCGCTAGTCAATACCAACATACTAAAATTTCAAGTGCATATCTCAAATAGTTTTTGAGTTACAGCCATCTGAAGAGCAGTCGCTCAACGTATCTATGTATTGAGAAATGTATGAATTAAACTTTAAACGTGTTTTTCTCGAAACTACTTTTTTCAAATTTGCTGCAGTTGTAACTCGAAGACAAATCTTCAGATCGATTTGATTCTTATTGCCACTACTTTTATACAAGTTTCTCCGTGCCATGAACCTCCAGTTTTCCGATCAAATAAAAAATGTAATTTTGGCAGGACAGAAATCATCAAATTTGAATTTTTTTTTTTAATATCTCCGCCATTTTGTTAAATTTCTATTTTATTTTTCGATCGAGGGACATGGTACGGGCAATACCTTGTAGTTTAATAAACTCTTTGGTTTTTTTGATTTCACTTACCGTGAAGGTCGCTATCACTGCAACAGTGGGGGGACTTTTTGGGGAATCTTGGGAAATAGCGAATAACTCGCTGAATTTTCAATTTTTTGGTCCAAAGATTTTATCATATATTTACTGTATAACCACAAATATATCCCATAAAATATTAAAATATTCCATGCAGTAGTTGTCTTTAAAAAATTCCCAAAAATCACCTTATTTTCAGGCGGTCACAATAGTATTGCCCCTTAAGGTTCAACTCCCCGATGACTTTGATCTTGGGATATGTTCTAGGGGTCATCGACTTGTGACAAATGAAGAAGGTTGGGAGGTGCGCTTGTGAGTGTAGTGGGGTAAGAAAGCCCCCTGAAGTGAGAAAGTTATTCGCCAACGAAAAATAACTTATTTACCCTATGCTATGGTATGCAATTACATTACATTTTTAAGTTTGCAGGTATCGTTAAGAGAATAAAATTTTTAATTTTCAACCTGAAAAAAAAATATGAAAGAGTCAAATGCGCGCCCTATATATATATACATATGTACATATACTTGTTCAGAATGACTCCAAGAATGACAAGCGCAAAGTCATCGAAGAGTTGGATCTTAAAGTAAATAATTACCAAATTTTGTTTCTAGGCTCTTCTTCCTGATTGGTGTTTATTTAATTTTTATTTTATTTTTATTTTATATAACTTTCATCATTCGATAATACTTAATACGATGTTGGTTTAATAGAGAAATATCGCATCGGCCATCGGCGAAACTTGGTATTAAAATACGTAATTAAAAATTGTTTAAATAAATAAACTCTTACTTACAAGGAAACGTTCTCACTGATTTTGATGAAATTGAAATATGTTATAGAGTATCGAAAAATACGGATACGCACATTTAGGGGGTACTTTTATTTATTATTTTTTTTAAATAAAAATTGGTGTATTTTTCAAAAGTTTGACGGCATGTTGGATCCGCCATTTTGAATTTTTTAAATTTAACATCAGATTCGTAATCAGCGACTCCAAAAACCCCTTAATACTGGTTTTCACGAAAAAAACTGATGTCTGAAAAAAATATACATCATTTACGTATTAATGCTAAAGGTTTTTTACCCCCTTAAGTAGCTTTTTTTACGAAAACGCAAAAATAAGTCAACTTTAGTTTTTGAAATCGAATGTAAACAAATATTTCTCAACTAAAACTGTTATTTTTGTGATGGAAAAATATTAAAAAAAAACCGTTTTTCTGCAATAAAAAATAAGGTTTGCCACCGCCGGGAACCGGATTACTTACAAAAGGTTAGTATATTTATGAGACATCATTTCCATTTTGTTTCATTCGGAAAAATTCATTAGAACTTGAAGTATTTAGGAAAAACTGTTTTTGGGGGTAAACTTTAGAGGTGGTTTTCACCCCCTAACTGGACGTATCCGCAGATAAAAAATACGTGTCTCTTATTTTTTAATGCTCTATAACATATTTCAATTTCATCAAAATCGGTGAGACACACCTAAAAACGTTTCCTTGTTAGACGATTTTTATGGTGATTAGAGTTCACAAATGGCAGTAAAAATATGTATGCATTTAAAATGTTCACCTTTACCTATTTTGTTTTTTAGTTTTAAGAACCATGTAAAAGCGAAATCGTGTAAAAAAAAGTACCGTGTAAATCGGGACATAAGTGTATTTTAAATTAAACGGTGTTATGGTGTTATGTCTTCTACATATTTTTCCATTTCATAAGTGCTTTGCGATATAACACTATAGAGAAAATAATATATATTTCGTAGTACGAGGCGAAACAAGCCAAACTCAATTATTAAGAATACTAATAAACTAAATTCGATGAAGATTTTCAAAGCAATTCATTTTTACCGACGTCCACCATGCCATAAAAGTTCACCTGTTGGGCCATCTAGAGGAACCAGCGGTGCATTCAACAAGTGGTAAGCAAAGACACCAACCCTCGAAAGCTGCTGAAATACGGCTTTCTTGATTTAGTACAGCCATATGTGGGTTTAAATAATTGTAAATAAATAATAATATGTACTGATATTGCACATGTTAAACTTTACTCTGATATCTTAGAATATTTGCATCAGTTCAATTCAGTTCAGTTCATTTATTGAGCGTGTATATATTATAGTACAATCAAAAACGTTGATGTCGTTATCCTAGTCTTATACTAAAAGAGAGTTGTGAAATATTGTAAATTTCTTACCACTCAAATACAAATTCGTTCGTTTTTACAGGAGAATCATCGGTATACAAAATTAAAATAAGTTTATGGGGAACAAATTTTAGAAACCTCGTAGTGAGTCAAGAAATAATTAAAATTGAGCTAAAGTTATCAACAAGTACTTAACCTATGCTGTAGGAGACTTAGTGATATGTTTGATCATTTTCTAGTCTATTCATGTTTATGATGCAGATGTCTTCAACTTGCTCTGTGTTAATATGATCGTGAAGTAGTTTTTTCGAGCAATCCCAAGAGAGGCTTGTTACCATTTTTAAATAACTTTTATCCACTTACTAACCCTTGTCCGTGAGAGTGCCGTTCGTGACCAAAGGGTAAAATTTTGGGAAGAGTTGTAAGGTAGTAAACGTGGATGGATTTTCATGGGGTTTTTTGATTTAGAATGAGTGAATGGAGAGCTTTCCGATGGAGTGCATTTTTTTACATTTTTTGGGGATTTCAGAGTGGGGGTGGTAACTACCCAATTTATAATAATTAATTTATCGCAAATAAATGATTTGGGAATCAAATTAAATACAACCGATTGAGGGTTATTCATAAATATTTCAATATCATATTTTTTAAGTTTAAGTCCTAATAACACGTTTTATGCACTTTATTGCAGTAAAAAGTTGCTTTTTCCCCACTAAATCAGCCGTTTTTCGAGAAAAAAAAATGACGTAAGAAAGGTATTTATTTACATAATATTTAAAAAAAAAACAAAAAACAATAATAATAATTTTTTTTTTTACTTTTTTTTTTTTTTTTTTTGGATCATGTCGGGCGACTCAAAATACGTCTAGAAAAGTCGGTCTCGATGAGAATTGACCACCCCTTCGATAAAAGTTAGGGCCTCGAAGTTAACGTAAAGGCACTAGCCGTACCCTGCGCACGTTGCTACGCCTCTCCGAAAACAATCGGTTTTATGCGAAAATGTATAAGTAAAATATTTCATTACCATTAATCCAAACGTAAATAGATTTTCAGTTATTGAGGTCATAGAATCATTTCCGTAACTAAACGGCATCTATCTATCTATCTTCTATCTTTCTGTCTTTCTATCTATCTTCTATCTATCTATCTATCTTCTATCTATCTATATCTATCTTCTATCTATCTATCTATCTACCTATCCATCTATCTATCTACATCTATCTACCTCCTATCTATCTTCTGTATGTTTATCTATCTATCTTCTATCTATATATCTATCTGTCTATCTACCTTCTGTCTGTCTTCTATTTATCTATCTATCTTCTATCTTTCTGTGTTTCTATCTATCTTCTATCTATCTATCTTCTACCTATCTACCTATCCATCTATCTATCTACCTCCTATCTATCTTCTGTCTGTTTACCTATCTATCTTCTATCTATATATCTATCTATCTTCTATCTATATATCTATCTGTCTGTCTTCTATTTATCTATCTATCTATGTATCTATCTATCTTACTATCTATCTATCTACCTACCTATCTATTTAGCTTCTATCTAGCTTCTATCTAGCTTCTATCTAGCTTCTATCTAACTTCTATCTATCTATTTATTTGCCTTGCTGCGCTTCCCTGAAAACAATCGGTTTTATGCGAAATCCTATGCTATCCTTAAAACAAACAATACTATATAGAAAACTAGTATAGATTAATGGGTTAATTTTAAGACCAAAATCAATAAAGTTATGCAGGTAGTTCAAAACATTCTTATTTTCTTAAAGAGTTGTTTTGATTTAAAATATGGACACGCAATGTTGAACATGTATCTTTTTGCTTGAACACACCCGAGTGTGATTAAGTTAATCAGTTTCAAACAATAGTTCAGTTAGAAAATTGTAAACTGAACAAATGAATTTTACTTTACAAAAGTGAATTTTCAGTTGAACTTATTATATATGGACATATATTTTTCTGCTCCAAGCCACGACTTTTGTTCCACTAAAATGATAGAAAAGATATTTTTTTACGTTAAACCGTGTTTGATATTCGATGCAGATGAGTATAAAGAATTACATCCAACTGAAATCTCGATTTTTGATTTTTGTGAATTCTTTTGCATGGTGTCTCCTCACTTCTGAAATTGTTTATATTTATTTGAGGAAGAAATTAAATCATCCACCAGATCCAGCCAGAGCTGAAGAATTGAAAAATTTCTAAAAAGTGTTACAAATCTTAAAATAGTTTAGGGTTTTTTTTTTTTTTTTGACTATTTAATTAACTCAAACCACGTTACACAACGTGAAAAAAACTAGCTCTATAAGCCGAATAGCACTAAATATGTAAATAAAGTTGTCGCTTGTGCTTCCCAGGGTATTTTATTTAAGTTTGGCCAAATTATGTTTTCCCATTGCGAATTTCTGCATATTCTCTAAAAGTTTCATAGTAATTTGTGTAAACAACTTAATTTAAAAATGTTTACACTAAAATGCAAAAAATTCAAAATTTTAAATATCTAGGAATCCAATAAAATTTTTTTTTTACAAATTAATATTCTTATATTAGTTTCATCAAAATCCGACCTCAAACTTAATTTAAGCCAAATAAAGATATTACGCTCGCTCACCGCAAAATTAAAAATGATTTGTTTTCGATCTGCTTAAGGGGAGGTTCCTCTGATCGACTCTGAAGAGTTCGTCACTTTTATGAATTTTTTTGAGGTATAAAGAAATGTGATATGAACAAACGGTTTTTTGTACAATGTTTATTGATAAAAAGAGTCCTGAAATTTATTTTTTTCCCCCTCTTTCAATTCAAAATGGCGGCTCCAGCTATATCTCCGCGAGGCCTTGCGCGCCATACATGCGTCTGCGCTGGACGTTCCCGAGGGTCGTAGGGGTCACTGAAACATGAACATTTTTTAAGTTAGTTAAATAAACATATGTAGCGGCCCTTCAACCAAAAATTTCAAAATTTTGATAAAAAAAACAGAAAAAGTTATCCACTTGAAAATTAAGGTCGTGTTTTGGGGTGTGTTTTAGTTGTTTAAGACAGGCGTAAACATTGTTTATTATTAAAATATATTGTTAATAATGGATCAAGGGCTCCCAGATTAAATTTTACACATGACTTTAAAATTTCAAGTGGATCCGATCAGTGGTTCTCGAGATACACTGTCCCGCGCACTGAAAATATCAACTTTCGGGAAAACGCGTTTGAAGTTTTAGAACCATTTCGTCTTGTTCGCTAGTTGTGCCGCGTGGACAGTTGCACGCTTCTCGTTGAAGCGCTGTAACTTTCTAAAAACTGCATAAAACGCAAAACGGTTTTAGGATCATGTTTTTAACATATTATAGATTGATAATATGTAAAAAAAAAAAATCGATTTTTTCATCGCCGATCAAAGGAACCTCCCCTTAATCGAATAAAACTCTATTTTGTTTGCAATCGTCTGTACTGGAATATGAAATAGAATCGTACCATTTCGCGCGAATAAGACATTTGTAAACTCAGTTAAGACTGGTTTTATCCATAAGCGTAATTTATACGCGTGTGATAAAATTTCGCGTTTCAAATATTTGTTCAAATGAAGAGAAAAACTTAAAACATCTTAAAATCTCAAAGACTTTAAGACAATCTCCAAGAATAGTTATGATGGTAGAATGAATTTGGCGTAACATGATTAACCCTTGAAAGCTGCCGAAGTATGGTTTTCACGATTTAGTATAGTCAATATGCATATTATATGGTTATCCACAATTTTGATGGGAACTCTTATAGATTGAAGAACTTATTATAGATTGTTTACTATGATTTTACTGTCAAAAAAATTAAACTTATACAATTTGTTTCTTCAGTTCGGCCAATTTTTATCTAATTTCCCTATGTATGAGTTATTCAGCTATACAAATTGACAAGTTCTACATTCAATCTATAAGAATGTGTGTTTTTTGTTTCCAAAGATCACCTATTTTACAGAATGTTATTCATTTGCAAAGCAACAACTTAAAATTGTAACTCCATATGAAAAATGCGCCTACTAATTTGCTACTAAAACATTCTTACGCAATAAGTTATGTTACGCAACTCCAGAGACATATGTTTTCAATTAATTGCCGTACAATTACGTAGAAGACAATGTTTTTAATTTATACATATGCATAAGATATTTCATGGAAACATTTATAAAAAAAATGGATCTGTAGTCGTATTTGTGCGCTAAATATTTATCCAGGTGAAATCGGAGCTGTCTTAAAGTATAATAAGAGTGAACTTCGAAATATTATCAGTAATTATTTGTCAGAGTTTGAAACGATGTCATTAAAGTGTTTTGCATTAATTTTATCTGTTCTTTTTCAAAATGTGTATTCAGTTAAAGACAAAATAACAACAGATCGTGAAAATGAATTGAAGCAACTTATCAACTTGTCGGTGAATCCTTGTGATGACTTCTATGAATTCTCGTGCGGAAACTATAAAACACTATATCCAATGCCTGGATATAGGGGAAAATTTGAAACCATGGATCGAATGTCTGAGGATAACTATGAAGTTTTAGACACTTTGTTGCGAGAGGACATTGACAAAGTACTACAAAAAGGACCTGTTACTGCCGAGGAAAAAGCGAAAGCCTTCTATTCACTTTGCAACAATTTGACTGAAATAAATCACCAAGGTCCTGCACCCCTGTTTGAGTTTTTCCAGAATTTGGGAGGATTTCCAGCTTTTGATGACAATTGGGAGCCAGATACCAATTTCAACTGGCTTGAATTAATTGCAGTAATCCAAAGTATACTTTACAAAAATCCATTCTTTTTTGAGATGTTCGAATTAAGGGATCCAGAGAAAGTCAGTAATCAATCTATTCCTAAATTCATTAATTATCGTTTTCCGCTTGGTGAAACAGACAACGATAAAGAAAAATTACGTTTAATTTTAAAAGAACTACAAATGAGTGAAAAAAATGCGAAGAATGCATTTGATGGATATTATAGATTTTATGACAGTCTAAAGCAACTCGATTATTTTTCGAATAGCATACCAAAAACAGCGCAAATCAGCGAATTTGAAAAATTGGCTCCTGGTTTTAATTGGACAGCCTATTTGTCCGGTGTGTATGGAATTAAATTCGTTGGAACAGATCTAATTCACGTTACGAACATCGAGTACTATCAACAATTAACAAAATTACTTAATAAGGCAAATGTTTCTGATGTGTTGAATTTTGCTATTTTAAATCTAATTGATGGACTTCTTCCAGTTTTGGACACTGGTTTTCTAAAAATCAGAGATAAATCGAATGAAGATTCTCAAGCATATACAGCATCAATGCCAAGATGGCGACAATGCGTTGATCTTGTAATAGATGTTATGAATTATCCGGTCGCTACAATATTTATTAAAGGAACTAATCTCCCACAAAACCGACATAACGTGCAACAAATGGTAGATAATTTAAAATCAGTATTTACAGAGTTTTTACGGAATAGCTCTTGGCCTGGTGAGCAAACCAAAAACAGCACTATTGAAAAATTAGAAGCATTCCAACTTGACTTTAGTTGGGAACATTTTATTAAAGAAAGCGATAAAATAGACAAAGAGTACAAAGATCTCTACATAAATCAATCGAATTTCTTAGAAGCATATAAAAAGACAAGAGAAATCACTATTCATCGAATTGGCAAATTATTTTATACTCTACAAAATCGAGGTTATTATTATTATCCACTCGTTAATGCAGACGCGTTCACAATTCTCCAGTATAATACGTTTTCAATTCATCCTGGTCTTCTTAAACCACCATTTTATCATAATAAATTTCCAAAATTTTTACAATATGGTGCCCTAGGAGTTGTTGTTTCTCACGAAATGTTTCACTTATTCGATGATAGTGGTTCGAAATACAACGCACAAGGTTTTCTAGAAAATTGGTGGACTGATGTTGATTTAGAAGAATTCCAGAATAGAACTCAATGTTTCGTAGATCAGTATGCTAACTACACTCTTGATGGAAACTCGCTTGAGGACAGACCTTCTAATTCTGAAGATATTGCTGATAGCTCAGGAGTAAAATTCGCATACATGTCATATGATAAATTTTTAAGAGATAATCCACAAGTGACAGAAGAAACTATGCAAGGACTGAATTTAACCAATAGACAATTATTTTTCGTTTCTATGGCTCAGTTTTTCTGCTCCCCGGTTAGACCTGAAGCGGTTCCAAATTTAATTCAAACTGATCCACACGCCACTGGATCGTATCGTGTTATTGGAATTGTTCAAAATTCAGAAGAATTTAGTCAGCAATTTCAATGCTCTGCTGGAGCTCCAATGAATCCTATTAACAAATGTAATATTTTTTCATGAACATTAAAAACAAAAACCTCTTCTGTATTTTTATAGTAGGTGTTTTATTATGATTTATTAAAAGATATGGCTCATATTAGATGACTTTTATTATATTTATACATAGAAATCAACAATTAAGATATTTTTTTAAAAATAAATCTGGTTGAAAGGAGCTGGGCTGATGAGACCAATTTTTGGCTCACCTCAGAATCGGAAAAAAAAATTATAGTTCTGATTTGAACTTGCTGTTAAAGAATTGGAGATATGCATTTATTAAACACATACTCATATTATTTTGGAAATTACGATGAGCACCGAAACTAATATTACTAATATAGGTTAAAAGTGATTTTTGAAAATGTTTATCCTTTTTTTCTGAGATTCCTAAGTTTTCTAAGTATGAAGTGCACAGAGTACCATTTTCAAATTTACATATAACAAACTTTGAGATATGCTCTATCGAATAAAATAAAGTCAAAAAATTAAAGTGGTTAGAAAAACTTATGTATCTCAGAAAATTGGGTAAACATTTCTAAAAATCACTTTTGACCTATGTTAGTGATATTATCTTTAGGGTAAGTACTAATTTCCAAAATAATATGAGTATATAATTAAAAAATGTGTATCCCCAAGTTCAAATCAGACCTTAAACCAATTTATTTTCTATTCTGACGTGGACCAAAAATTGGCCCTTTTTAGTTTTTAGTTCCTTTAACTTCAAATGGATTTATTATTTAAATTGAAGTAAATCGTGCAATTTGTGTGAATTACACAAATCTACTTTATCGTAATAATAGAACTTTACGGGAGCTGATATTATTCCTTTTTGATTTTTATATACCTAATTTTTTTTACACGATAGATACGTTTCTGGGAAATATATGTAAAAAAAAACCGTGTAAAAACACAAATTGTATTTATGGAAAAACATAAAATTGGGTTCGGAACTTAAGGGGGTATTCTCATGTGAACGCAAAAATTTAACCTTTTTTTAGGAAATTTTTTTTTATAAGACAATAAAATTCAATCCCTTTAATTTGTATCTTAAACTGTATACAAAAAAAATTTTTTTCTTATTTCACATTTTTTATATATATTTTTTTTAATTAAATTAGACACAAAAAAAAAAAACTGGTCATGGTAATAGCGGCTATTCATGTTGTATGAAATTAAAAAATCGAATAGATTATTGTTAAGTAGGTCTGTCGCTATCGTCCCTACCAAAATTAATCAATTTCATTGAAAAAAAAAATAACGGACTGTAGAAAAAAATTTTCGAAAATTTTGTTTTTTTTCGTTAAAAGTCGTTTAAAAAAAATAAGAAAATATTTTCGAAAATAAGCAATTTTGGTACGGACGATAACTATTAATGAGTAGCAGAACATATATCAATTTCAAAGCAATCGATTGAATAGTTTTTTTTTGGGACCTTGACAGTTTTAGAAAATGATGTTTCGAGAAAAATGCGAAAAGTTTCAAGAGCAGAACAAGTCGCTTACGGCGCGGCGCGTCGGCGACTATGAGTTGTAACTTATTTAATACTAGGAATTTCGGTCTGAATTTTTCACAGCATATTTTCGATAGGTTTTACTATCGAAATATGAAAGAGAAAAAAATCGATTTTTCGAAATGGTCACATGAGAATACCCCCTTAAATAATCAGTACAAACACTACGATTAAACAAACCATATGGAAATTTTTTAAGAGCCTTGTAGTTCTTACGTGCTGAATATTTTATTTTATAAAGATAACACATAAAATAAGAATATATTATATGAAGCAAATTTTCATTTGAAAAGACAAAATTTCACTAATTCATCAATATCAACTGGTAATAAGGTAAAAGCTCCACGAATTCTGAAGTAGTAGTTGTGGAGTTATTACAGGAGTAAAAAGAACAAAAAGATTTCTTAGAATGGAAATGAATCGTTCTAAATTAAAAGAACTATTGTAAAAAGAGAATGTTTGTTTTATAATTCGTATTAAATCAAAATCGTGTAAAAAAAGTATATATATTATTTTGAAAAGTACTTCTTTTTTAATTATCAGTACTTTTTACAATACTTTTCCTTCTCTCTGCAAAAAACAATCTAATAATTTTCAAAACCTGTCTACGTTAATCTACTGCAAGTTTCCACTTTTTAATGTATTTGCAAACAAACGAGTAGAAGTGAAGTGATGTAACCAGATAGTAGTGGAATGACGACACCACAGTATCTAATATCTCTGTTAGCTATCATCCCTGCAAAACCCATAAGTAATTTAAAAATTATGTTAAAACGCTTTTATGACTCTACTTTTATGAATCTTCTGATTCACGCGTAGAGATTTGTAATGTTTTAGTACATATCTACGAAAAGTACTTATTATTGTTACTGCAGTTTTGGGTCTTCTATGTTTTTAACAAACAAGGAAAGTCACATACTCGTCAACACCGATTTCGGTCAAATTTATAGCACATGTAGGGCTTGGCTAGAAATGAAAGTACCCGAAGTGGGAACTCCAGATGGCCAAGCTTTTAGAAAATAATAGTACACAAAAAATTTTGAACCGACTCTCGCAACATAAATATCATTTATGTTAGTAGTGTTCCAAAGCGGCGGATGGTGAAGTGGGAAGCGCTCGGGCTTGTGATGCAAGGGTCACAGGTTCGACTCCCTGCGGGGGGCCTTTTTCTCTTTTGGATCTTTACCCAATTTGTATAATATTCAGATCGCAATTAAGCGAAATGATAAATAATTTATTTTATTTATTTATTTATACGCAAAAGGCATAATTGGGATTGCGGACTTTTCAGCAAAGGATTGTAATTAAAGCGCATACCAAAAGACTTTGTACATTCAAATTCAAACTTTTATTTTTTTCATTCGATGATTTACATTTGTCGGAGTAATATTCATCATAGAAGCATGGGAAACAGTAATTATTTCTGCATCTAGCACAGGTTATAAACATCGCATTTTTACAATCACAACGTTGTTTAACCGTCTCCATAGAAAAAAAAAACTTAATTTACATTCATAAAACACTCTCTCTCATCGCAAAGTTTAGCAGCGAACCACTACCTGCCACGGTAAATTTCTCATAATTATGTGCTTATTAAAAAATGACGTCCTGTATTTATGCCTTTTGTGTGTAAATAAATAAATAAATAAAATAAAAAATTTATCAATTTATGAAAAAATCCGAGAAAAAAAGGCTCTGCACTCAGGGATTCGAACCTGTGACCATTGCATCACGAGTCCGAGCGCTCACCACTACACTATCCGCTGCTTTGGGAAAGTTCTAAAATGAATGGTATTTAGAGTTTAGGTATTTAAATTTTTATTATACTATTATTTTCTAAACGCTTGGCCATCTGGAGTTCCCACTTCCGGTACTTTCATTTATAGCCAAGCTCTACATGTACTATTTTGGACTTAAAACAATGATGACGAGTGCCTTCTCCTTGTAAGACATAAAAAAAAACAATTACAAATAAAAGATGTGAAGTTTGCATAATAAATGTGTATTGTTTACTTCTCTAAAGTAGGTAAATTTGCCGATGTACATTTTTGGATCTAAATACTCCTTTAAATATAGTATTTTTACACTACAGCGAAGGGGACAAGGACGTTATCTCTAATAAATTGGATAAAATGCAGGTAATAGTAGAAATAAGGTTATTTTAATAATAAATTCTCAATAGCTTATTGTTTGTTAGATATTTAATGAACTCATAAAAATAAGTCATATGAACTTATGGTATATACAAATAATATAACAAAATCGTTTTCCTCGCCGTTGTATAAAATATGATCAGTATAAATGAATACATATCATATTTAATTTTATAAAATCTCTTAATCTAGTTATTTTACCTTTAATGGAAATTACACCCTTCAAACAACATATTTTCTACAACACGTCTTAACTTTAAAGAATATCTTCACAAAGTGATTGCGCATTAATGTGGTTTGAATGAGAGAATTAAGGTTGTAGATTTACGTCAGTTTGACGTAATTTCACATATTAATGTGCACCAATTTGATGTAAAATCACAGAATACTGGGTGAATATCACACCCAAAGCTTTAAAATTGTGTAATTTCACACTTTTTTGCTTAATTACCCCAAAACTGTGTACTTTTAAGATTGTGATAAATTTGTACACAGAAAAAAAGTGTAAAATAGCTCTTAAGATCAGTGTAATTTGCATTCTGTATGTATCTTTGTTATTTTCAAAGATTTAAAATATTCAGTTTGCTGTTTACTGAATTTCGCCTCTAGCTGGGAAAAACTTAAGAACTTCAATTATTATAAGAATAATCATTCAATTCTTAAAAATATTCGAATTGTTATAAGTCATCATAACACTATAAACTGAATGTAAATTAAATTCACTTCGATCATGATAAAAATACATATACTTCCAAACGTAATAGGTTTCTGAATAGATAATATCAAAATTTAAACCAGTCCATTTTCAGTCATTTCTGAACGGGTAAAAAAATAAATAAATGAATTAAAAAAAATAAATAAGCAGCTAAATTCCATTTTAAAAAAAATATATATATAAATTTACATAAATCTTTAAATAATATCAAAAGATTAAGACATAAAGGTTAACTAATCTTTATGTTAGCTAAAAAACAATTTATTTTCACATTTGAAATTACTTTGAGCTTGATATTTTTTTAAATATTTACGCTCAGAGCAACTCGAAAAATTATGAATTTTATAAGAAAATTAAAGAATATTAACAAAAATACCAAATTTTATAACAAGTAGTTAGATAATTTATATAATGGAAAAAGGCAATTTACCTAAAATGTAGAGATGTATTGATCCAAATTCTGGGTTAGGTGATTAGTTATTTTAGTTATTTTAGGTGATTTACTAAATCTTAGAAAGCCTTACAAAGTAACAAAATGCTAGTAAAACTTTTACCTTATTATAAATTTTCCAATTGCCGCAATTATTAGAACATTCTAAACACTGAAACTTTAAAAGCGCGTTTATTTTAAATATCTTTTTTCAAGTTGACGAAAGTATCCCATGGTACCCAAATTGACCAGTTGCAATCAATTAGGGCTTCAAATGTGCAGAAGACTTATCATTTTCTACATCTACAGATTGTAAATCTGGTTGAATAAGAGGATTATATTTTATTTAATAAAAATTCATGGAAAATTCAAAACGAACAAAAAAGATAGTCATCTTTAATGTGTATTTGAGAAAAAATCTCACACACATTTTGTTTCTTACAAGTTTGACTAGATTTCTCCCACTATAAGCAGTTCATCGGACACTAGTACAATATATTTATATTATGTATGAATAATTTATTCTTATTTTACAAACGATATTTATTGGATTTAATTTCTCTGAAAGAAGTAAATGGAAAATTATTCCTGTTACATTGTAAAAGGTTTTGTTTCGTAAATGGGCGATTTATATATTTAAGATATAATGCAAAAATGCTTGACTATATGACAATTTTCTAGCAAACTTGAGCTTGTATGTAAAAATCAAATTTTGTAAAATTGAAATAATTCCTTATAGCAACCTCGATTCCATGAATCATCACACACATTCACCCGAGAACCGTAGATCAGGTGCACAACCAAAACCGTGCTTTGTCAAGCGATGGTCATCTACCTTTCACCTGAACCAGACTTGTGACGGAAATCTTTATCAAAAATCCGAAAAGCCTAAGGTCGTCGAAATGCCTCAAGTAAAATTTATGTGGTGGACAAATAGCTGCGTGTCGACTGCTAAACGCACTTAAAATTTTGTGCGTACCGACACTGAAGATAAGCGCATTTCTGAATTTCACCACTATCTGACCGCTCAAGATCGTGCGACATTTTCGACACAAGCAGCAGTGCACCCCTGACACGCGTGTCATAAACTTTGTTACAAGTGGCTTCTCCTTTTTTTTAAGGTAAAAAACTGTCGAAAAAGTTGTGAAAACTGGTGTGCTAAAAAGTCGGTGTGCAAACAAAAAGGGACAGGCCTGGCGAGAGCGGGTGCCGCGCCCTTACGAAGGGACAATAAGTGCTTGACTTCTGTAATTACCTCGGGAATAGGTGCAGATAACTTTCGAGATAAGAAGGTAAGTTCCTGTCCAGTCGTCTGCTGGTCATTAGCTAATAAGTGAAGGATTACCCCCGACTAGCCGCTGGCCACTTCGCTTGTAATGGAGACCCTAAAGCGGGCGGCGTGGCCCAGTTCGGTGGCGGCGATTTTTATGATTTGAACACGCATGTCGCCGATTTTTGAGTCGTTGCAAAATTAGACCACAGACGCATTTGTTCGAGGAGTCGTGTCCACTCAATTAAGTGCTGGACATTTTCCCTGATGTAGGTTTCTTGCGAGGCCTTCCTGCTATAAATCATATTTTCCAGACATTGAGGTCAGCAAGTCCGAGTTGATTGATTTACTAACCTCACAGTTTTCATTAGCTTTGCTGTTTGCACAGTTTTTTTTAAAATTTATTTAATGTCTCAGCTGAATGAATAATTTCAGTAGTTATAAGGAAAAATAGGTCGATTTTGATATGCCCAGGAAAGGGAATAAAATATACCTCCACTTTTTTTACTCACCCTCCCACATTTTATAAAAACAGGTTGGACGAAATCGATTAACATTCCCAAAAAATTCCGTAAATAGTCTAGTTTTTTGACCAGTGCGCAATATATGTACTAATAAAAAACAAAAACAAAAAACCTATATTATTTATGATTTACTCTATTGAAAAATTCAATTATATTTTTGCCTTAAATAATGTTTTTGTGTTCAAAAAAATGAGGCACAATATGTTTTATTTCTCCCTCATATAACATATTTTTTAATGATCTATTCCGGGTATTACACCTGAGCGCCTTTCAGCCCGCTCCTAGCCGCTTCGGTACTACATACAATTTTCTTAAATCAATCAAATCAATCTCAAACCTGCACTTTCTTTTCTACTAGATAAATAATTGCCGGCGATTTTTTTTTTTTAAATAATGCAAATTAGATTTTTCAAACATGTACCATTTTATCAAAAAATTAAATTTTCTAATTTTCTTACGTTCTTCAAAGTCAAATCTTATCTAGAACTCAAATTATTTTGAATATTCCTTCCCGGTAAACAAATTGGAGGAGAACTCTTGCCAGGCGCAGAACGTTATCAGCCTCCATTGTATTACAACCTTTAGTGAAAAAATGTATAAAGATATGTGAAATAAAGGACATTAAACGTGATTTCCATTCTATCAACTGGGTATCCATAAAAAAATATTGAAATTCACCTTTTTTCCGGGCTCTACGAATTTTGCTTATCATTTTCACCTAACAAGATTGCTGGTAAGCATAACCAGAGCAAATTTATTTAAAAATCATAAAACTATCTTGTTATTTTAACCACATATCTAGTTGAAAAGATATGTCAAAATTAGTTCAGACAATGAGGCCCATTTTTAATATTAGTACGATCAATTGATTATCTGACATGGCTGTTAAGCTACGATCTAACCCCAGGCAATTCTGGAATTTTGTAAACTCTAAACGTAATTCTGACGGGTATCCTTCTTCCATGAAGTTTGGTAATTCCGTAAGTGGTGATCCCCTCCGAGTCGCTAATTTTTTTGCTGAATTCTTTGGTGCTGCATTTTGTGATCCAGTCTGTGATATTAGTTCTAATGATTTTATCCACTTGACGAAGCTTCCATCCACTTCCCTGGAGATGAAAGACCTTGTTTTCGACGAGTCGTCAATTTTGGAGCATTTGGCCAATTTGCCGGACAGCTTTTCTGCTGGCCCTGACGGTGTTCCTGCTTGTTTTTTAAAGAGGTGCGGTCCAATGTTCGTCCACGTTCTCTGTTATTTATTTAATTTGTCCTTGTCTTGTGGGTATTTCCCTATGTTATGGAAATGCTCCGTAATTCATCCTCTACATAAAAAAGGTGATAAATCAAACATAACTAACTATAGGCCTGTAGCCAACTTAAATCACCTAGCTAAAATCTTTGAGACACTGGTTAACGACGTATTACGCTTTCATTGTAAATCTATAATGGGCTCGTTCCAGCATGGTTTTACTAAGGGTAAATCAACCACAACAAACTTGCTGGAATTCGTCCATTACTGTATACCTACTATTGAAGCGGGTTGCCAGGTCGACTGCATCTTTACTGATTTCAGTAAGGCTTTCGACCGTATTGACCATAAAATTTTACTCCTTAAACTTTCTTTGCTCGACTTCCCCCCTATTTTCGTTGACTGGCTGTCATCTTACTTAACTGACCGTACACAGCAAGTCCTGTTCCGTGGGGCCCTTTCTGCACAGATTAATAATACTTCCGGTGTGCCACAGGGAAGTATTCTCGGTCCTCTTCTTTTTATAATATACATTAATGACGTATCTTTGCTCCTGTCTTCGTCTAGAATTCTTTGTTATGCAGATGATGCAAAGATATTTCGTGCTGTCTCTCACGTTTCCGACTGTCATCTTTTACAATCTGACTTAGCCACTTTCTACAAGTGGTTCAATCGTTTGCCGTTAAATGTTGATAAGTGCACAGTTATGTCATTCTCTAGAAAAAGGTCTCCTTTTAATTTTAATTACTTAGTGGATGGTTGTGGATTGCCTAGACTTGACAAAGCCAAAGACTTAGGCGTTTTAGTGAACTCTGTTCTCTCCTTTGATGACCATATTAACTCGATTGTAAGTAAAGCCAATTCAACCCTTGGCTTTATAAAAAGATGGTCCAAAGAATTCGACGACCCATACATTACCAAACTTCTTTACTGCACTTTCGTCAGACCTATTTTGGAGTATGCTTCTCCTGTTTGGGCACCATTCTATGCATTATACGTAAACCGCATAGAAGCAATCCAGCGGAGATTTCTCAGGTTCGCACTCCGTGGCCTACCCTGGCTTAATAGCTCACATCTCCCTCCTTACGCTGAAAGACTGAAGTTGATCTCCATGGATTCACTCGAAAAGAGGCGTAATATATCCGGAATTATTATGATGTCTGATATCCTGAACGGTTCAATCAATTCCCCTGAGTTGCTGTCGTCAACTCATATTTCTATTCCTTCTCGCTCTTTAATATCTCGGGACCTTCTCCATCTTCCGCATCACCGTACAAACTACGCTATGCATGAGCCTTTGATGTCAATGTCTCGTCTCTTCAATAAGCACTCCAACATTATTGATTTTAATGCACCTAGGTCTGGGTTGAAGAGTCGGCTTATGGCTACGTTACACTAATTTATCATTATGTACATCTTGTAGTAATCAGTATTTGATGAATTATTGAAATAAATAAATAAATAAATAAATAAATAAATAAATCAACCCATCAAATTGGTGTGTCTCAGACTTTTAAATTAATTTACCCTGACATTATATTGATTTTCGTATCCATGCACTTAATTCTTTAGAAGTAAAGAGATAACAAATAAAGTTGAGCTAATTTATAAAAATGAATCTAGGGCTTAACATTTTAGGCCACGGTTGTTATAGTGTTAAGGGGTCTTTCTACCTTGAAATTTATTTTACAGAAGGAATCAAGATATCGTTTGGAAATTTTGCAAGTATAATTTTTCACAATTTAAGAGTACAAAACTATTATTTTGGATTTTAACATGGCTTTTTTTGGTCACACAAATTTTTTCAGAAAAAAAACCAAAAATTACGATTGACATGATTTCGGTAGTCTAGAACATCTGAAAAAAGGCTAAAAAAAAACACATTTTTGAGGTCGGAAAATCTACTAAAAATTGTAAAATTTGTTAAATATCTTTTTGATTTTGGTCCGGGCTAGCGACTTTAACACTTAATAATTTGCCTTTTTTTCACATGTTCTAGATGGCCGGAATCATGTCAACCGTTTTTTTTGATGTTTTTTTTTTAAACTTCATGTGACCAAAAAAACTAATGTAAAGATCCAAAAAAAAAGTAATATTTTTTTACTCTTAAAGCGTGCACATTTTCAAAACGATATCTTGATTCCTTCATTTTCAAGATAGAAAGACCTCTTAAACTAACTTCCGAAAAGGCATCTAATAGTCACGAATCATACACGTTGAAACAATGTAAAGTTATGAACAATACCTGATAAATTAAACGTGGACTAAACGTTAAACTGAAAAGATTTCTGTTTAAAAATTAAAAAATTTATTCTAGTAAAATTGATATGCATTCCGTTTATTTTAATTATTTTCTATTAAAATTGACATTAAAATAGTTAGATGAACAAAAATCTAGTTGAAACAGAAAATGCGTACCAAATAAATGAACAAGCCTTCATTGGTGAATAAACTAGAAATATTTTTTTTTAATGTAGACTAGTGTCATTCTTAAAAAAAAAAGCTTTATTATTGATATATTTATATATAAAATGCCGCAACATTTTTCATCAAATCGGTCAAAGACTCGAGTTTTTACAACGACTTCTAAAAACTAGACTAATAGCAACTATAACGTACTATAAAAATATGTATACAAAAAAATAAAAAAAATTTGATGGTCTCTTGTGCCGGCCAAAATGTAGCCATTTCCCGGGATTTTTTTAGAGAATAATATAAAATAGTATGGAACTTTGGGTAGGACATGTTGAAATGTCTCCAAGTCAATTATAATTTAAAATTAAACTAGTTATTATAGATATTAATTAAGTTCACAAATAATATAGTTATAAAGGGATCGAGAAATTCGATTTCCTTTTCCTTTCCATGAATTATTAGAAAAGTATCTTAAGAATATATAGGTTTTAAAATTCAAATATTACCAGAGCTACAATGAATTTTCTAACCAGCGTTCTAATATAAAAGACTCTCTCCGTAAAACTTTACAAGCGTTTCTTTCGGAACATGTATTTCAAAATTAATGGGTAACATATTTTGAAAGCTAGTGATCGGATCTTGTGGACATTTTAAGGTCTCTTAGAATACTATTTCAGCTTGTCGGTAAGCCGCAGTCGTGTTTCAGTTTCATCAAGACCGACGATTTTTTTTTTTATCTGTTTAAGATAACTACAGCCAGTGCTAGCCCGCATTGCTACATTGCTACATTGCATCTCCTGGACTATTAATCTGTCTCTAAATCGTAAAATAACCAAGTTTAATTTTTATTTTCAGCTCTTTTGCTGTTAAATTACAAGTCGAAATACTATGTCTATATTCTTATTTTTTTTAAATTGTTTTTGACAAATTTTCAACTAAATTGACAACATTATTTTAACTGATTCCATTTGCAAGTAATTTAAAATAATCTTCCAGAAATAAATTAAAGCAGTTACATTTTTTAAATTTTACATATTATTTCAAGGAAATGTTTTGGTTTACATTATTTTGTGAAAAAAAACTTGATATATAGCACTTTTCCTTTTTTCTGAGTAAAAACCATTTTTGACGATTGACAAAAACAAATGTGTCAAAATCTATGAGGGAGGAAGGATTATAAAGGTCATAACTTCTATTACTAAGAATCGATTTCATGTATTGTTCTATCAATATTTGCTAATACCAAAATATAACCGGTTAACACGTTGTTTTTATATTTTTTATTTACTCTGCGTTAAAATTTAACATATGAAGATAAAATAACGATTAAAGCCCAACAAACAATTTGGAAGACTCAATTCTTAGGCAAATTTTAAAAGGACTTATAAAGCTCTTATTTATTAATATTTCCATAAAGAAATTTTTCGTTTAAAAGGTTTATAAAAGATTAGTTATTTTTTTATGAGTGGTTTTGTAAAGACTTAAAGGAAGACAAGAAAAAACGGTCATATTTTGCTTTTCAATGAAACAACTTAATAATTGATTTAAACTGAAAAATAAATTAATTTCTCCGAAATTACAAACTATTATATGATTAATTCATGTATTATACTCCCAGGAGGCATTTTGAAAATATATCATGGACGTACTTTTACTTCAACTTTTTAAAAGTCTTTTAGAGGTGTTGCAAGAATATAAATAATACACAAATTTGAAAAATGAATATAATGTATGTAACAAAACACACAATCTTATTTAAAGTCCATTGTGTAGGTAACACTCTTAGTTTTGCTTTTGAAAATTCTTAGAAGTGATTTGAAAATCTCTTCAGGAAATCTTCTAACACCTTAACACATTCATTTCATACGCCACTTCTTGGATAGTAATGGTCTTTAAGTATTCTTAAGAAGTTATTTTATTAAAGCCTATTTTAATTCTCATATAACTCTTGGAGGGCTTTATAAGAAAAATATTGTTGGTTAGGAGGTTTCGTGTATCATATGTATTTTATATTTTTATTATTGGAAATTCTCTTAATATAATTTGCTTGTATTTTTTATATTAATTACACAGCCCCACAAACAAAATAAAATTGTATATATATTTTGTTAGAACCAAAAAAAAACCCGGTCAAATATTAGGGTAGTTTTCAACCCCCCGAGGTTTTGTTTCAAATCTATTAGGTGGACGCTAGTGTCTACCCTTAGTTTAATCGTGATACATCTGAAAATTTATATAATTCGATTCATTAAGATCGAACAACTATTATCGGAAATTAATCTCATTTTCACCCTCCTCAAGGGGTGTTTTTTGGCTCTAGCAAATTATTTTCCGGGTGTATGACTTTTTTCCACCTCTGATTCGGATTCAGTGTCAAAAAATATATTAGGAATTTATGGCCTCGTTCGCTGGTCTGACAATTTTCTTATTCTTTTTTGCTGTCTTATGTATAAAAGTATTAAATTTCAAAATTCGTTTAGCTTTAGAATACAATTTTGAGGATTTTCCATAAATTAAAAAAAACTGTTGCCTTCATATACTTTCAATAATAAGTGATCAAAACGCAGTGATGATGTCAAAAACAGGCACTTACATGTTATATCGCGTCCTTAAGGATTTTTGTACCTCATCCTTGATATCTTCTAGGTAAAAGCTAAGGTAGTTTCGACTTTTATTACCTCCATCCAGTTCTTAGGGAAATTCAAATTTTGCCTAAGAAGGCTACAAAACTTGAGTTTGACCTAATCTTGAAGTGGTCATATTATTGTAGTTAATTTAAAGAGTAAAGGCTTTTTTTCCAAGCAAGATAACAAGGAAGACATTGCTGAGATTGAACCGCCAAAAAGGTTTAGGTTGGGATTTTTCTGTGACTATAATCAGTTGGACTTTTGCCTTTCTGTTAAAAATTTAATGACGGCCGGGGAATTTTGTTCATTAGAGTTAGAGATCGAATTGTGAGGCATGTTGCAATACCTGATGGAAATTTATAATACAATTACCCCATGTATGTAAATGCAACATATTACGAAAATCTAGTTACAGAAACGTGTGTTATAATTCTTCAACATTATATCATGTAATAAACCCCTATATGCCATTTTATTATGATTATCGCAATTAAAATTATATAATTTTATTCTGAAGATAAATGCAAGAAATTGCCGCATTATTGCTTTTACCAAGAACATGTCGGTTTTTTTTTATGGAAAGATTGAATTGATATCAATATGAAAGAAAGGAAAAAAAAGGAACAGACTGGCTTTATTTGATTACATTGTTTTGGATACTCTTCAAAACATAAAATATCTTGTAGTAAAATCGAACCACAATAAATTTTTTATTAAAGCATTAGGATCTTTCGTTCCAATTTTACAACGTTCAGTTAAGGGGGTAGTCCAGTGAAAAAAAAAAAAAATTTCCTTTTTTGTTTTTTTGCTTAAATCTACTCTACTACACCTAGAAAATACTCCCTTAAAATATCTAAGCAAAATATTGAATAGTTTTAAAGATACAGAGAGTTTTCGAGAGACGTGTAATCCGAGCGCTCGAAGGTCCCCTGGCGTGTTTCGGAGCAAGGAGGACTCTTGTATTTCTGTTTGCTCCGCCCATTTTTTTTCGGTTTATAACGGTATAGGTCCTTCTGCTTTGTATTTAAGGTTAGTTATGTATGGAGCAAGCATCGCGTTATGTATGGAGCAGGCATCGCTGACTAAGGTAAAATTAATTTTTTTAGCTTTTTTCCGCAACAAAAACTTTAACCGCGTTTTTCTCAAAACAGCATTTTTTGACTCGGCGGACGTCAGATCTCAGAGTCTTTTGCTCCGATTGATCTAAAAATTTAGCTGTATATTTCTTGATTGTGTATCTATCGTCGGAACTAGAATTATTAAAATCCATTGTTTATTTACAAAGTTATAAACAAATTAAGCACCCGAAAAACACCCGAAAAATTCGAAATGCCGCCATTTTGTTATTTTTTATTGAAAATTAAAAATTCTAGTTCCGACGATAGCCAATGTTCTACAGATTAAAACCTCATTTAAATTTTTTGTTTCAAATGAACCGTTGCAGAGATTCGACGTCCGCCAACAAAAAAAAATTTTTTTTGGAGCGTCCATTTTGTCGGGATGACTCATCGAAAACAAAAAAAAAATTTTTTTTTGTGTATTTTAATAGTTGTACTATCATATGTCAAAAAGTTTTTTAATAAAAATTGACTTCTAATATGAAAAAAAAATCGTTGAAAAAACAGTCGTTTTCACTGGACTACCCCCTTAAGGTGACATTTACTTTCTAAATTTGAAAAAAATCGATTTTTTTTTATTTCATAAATGTGTTCTAATATATCACAGAAATGTTCTACCAAAACTGTTTTGAGAAATTCAATATATAAAAAAAGTTACAGACACATTTGTAGCGGTGCTTACGCTTATTGTACCTTAAAATTATCGAATAAAAACTTTAAACTCGTTTTTCTCGAAACTACATTTTTTGAACTTGTCAGACACCTTTCTCAGCTTCTAATCATCCGATTTGAAAAAACCAAAAAGTATTCGATACTTTATACAATATACTAGGGGCTATAGTATAGCCTCTATACCTCTAAAAACTTATATTTATATAAATCCACCCCTTTTACAAGTGTAGTTCACCTAAAAAATTCGTCGATTTTTCAACAATTTGTGAAAATCTTCTATAAAATAACGAAAAAAAAAAAATTTTTTATAATTTTTTAGATATAATCCTAGGAAAATGTCTCATGAACATAATCCATTTTGAATTTCGACTTAATTTTTTTCAGTAAGCTCAAAAAATGTCTGACCGACAAAAACCTGCCTTTTCGAATGTGCCCTCTACCGTCACTACGAAGAGTCAAAAATCATCAAAAAAATTTTTTTGATTAACTTTAATATATGTATAATGTATATATATATATAGAATCAAAAACCAGTTTTTCAATTATTACTATAGATTTTTTTAAAAAAAAGTTTTAAGAGTGTGCTTTTTTCCCCTTAATGTCCCCTTAACATCTTTCCGCGGTATTCTTAAAATCAGATAACTTCGAATATTTTAACTATAACATTTCAGAAAAAATTATGAATGTCACTGTCTCTTTTTAAAGGCATCCCAGAAAAACTTTATAAGCAACATTTAAATGAAACTTTATTGGTTTTTGCTAAGACTTTATTCATTAACACAATAACAACAATTATTCTTGATTTTTTTTCCATTAAAATTACTTCACGCAAAGAGAAATGAAATCTGAAATCATTAATCACTTTAATTTCTAGCTAGCAAGGCTAGAAATAATATTCATTGATAAGTAGACAAAATAGGCTATAAATATACAATTAATAAGTAGACAAAATAGGCTATAATAACCTTTCTTCAAATAAATTGTTTAACCTCCCTTTATACTCATTTTTTATTTAAAATATATGTTATAACACACAGAACAAATATTTTTAGATTAAAAAGGTCATAATTTTTAATAAGACATGTTTTTGTTGATGTCTTGTATTATGACATTTTTTTCTTTTTCTAAAATGACCTTGCAGCGTTCAAATGCTACTTACAATAAATTGAAGTTTTGTATTTTTAAATGTTGTCTTTAGTATTTTAGAAATCCCCAGCACGCAAATATTAAATTAACGTAGATGGGGAAAAAACAGATGATATTGTTGTTATGATCTCAACTGGAATCTGTTTAACATAAAATGCTGCATCTGACTCTACATCTTGTGCAAAGTCAGGAGCTTCATAAACTTTATTGCCTTCGCATAAGCCTTCTCTTTAGTAAAATAATTTACAATTGAAAGTTTTATCTCCAGTTCCGAGGTCCAAAAATCTAAAAGACCATTTAATATTCAAGCGGTGAAGTTTGGTTTTCTCTGACTAGAAGACGATTCTCGCGATATACGAAATGTTTGTAATAAAAATCTAAATTTTTGCTGTAATGTGTCATTTGTTTTTACTTTTATAAGTTTATTGACTTTTAGCTGAAACCGAAACATAATCTAAAGGGTGAACAATTGTCGGTTAATTTTCTTCTTTCGTTGATCTAGCGCCAGACAGGTAAAAATAAAGCGACATCGACAAAAACATACCTGCTACAAAATCACTTTCACTATATTGCTACCTGTTTCTCACGTGCAAATTAACTTTCTTCGTTATTTTACCTGGAGAAGTTAGGTAGACGACATAACCAATCCCTAAATGTACCGTTCTGTTACCTTACAGGTACGAAGGGCCTGAGAATTCTGATTGGTTAGAATTTTAGCTTCGGTCATCCCTCCTCACCACCTGAAAACGATGCTTATATATTCTAGTGATCCTGAAGAAAGTATTGCAGTTTTCTTGCACATTCAAGACGAGTTAAAACAATACATTTGAGAAAGTTCACTTTTTGAAAATGCATCAAATTTTTGGAACATTAAGTGAAAGTTCAATGCGATCTCCTCCTAGTTATTCGGAACATATTAGTAAGGTATGTGAAAAGAATGTGAAGAGTTTCATCATAAAGATTATGGGAGAATGATAAGTTAGTTATAAATACAATTATATGTGCTGTAAAAAATTGTGTACAAAGTGGAATGATAATAGTAAAATAATATTGTTTTATTTATTTTTCAGATGGCAAACTCCCAGCAAAATGCATCAATTCACCAACAACCAAATCTCTCGACATTTGATGGACAAATCGGTCAAAAAGCCAAAAGATCTAGAACGGCTTTCACCAGTCTTCAGCTAATTCAAATGGAGAAGGAGTTTCACATAAATCAGTATCTTGTGCGTGCCAGACGAATCGAAATAGCGCAACGTCTTCAACTTTCGGAGCGACAAGTTAAGATTTGGTTCCAGAACAGACGGATGAAGTACAAAAAGGAGAACAACATCAAGGATATCAACAAGCATCGTCCAGGATCAAATTCTTCCTGCTCGATTAGTGACGGATCAACATCACCTCGGATATCTTCGCCGGAGCGCGAGAAACTCTTAAACGAGCCGCGAGATGAATGCCACCAAGGAACAGTGATGCGCTTGATGTCTTATTCCCAAAATGCCGCATTCCAGCAACGACATCCGAATTTGTATAATAACAATCAACAGGATCGCCAAGTGAACTACATGCAGGCGCAGATGGCCCACAACAACTTTTTGGGACCTCATCCTATCGATCAAAATAGCTCTTACTACAACTCACCAAACCCTTTTATGGGGTACATGAGCAATCACTTAGCTTCTCTGGCGGCAGATTATTCCGAAGGATATCCCCCTCATCAACAGTTTAATTATTCCCTGAATGGAACACCTCAGCAGCACTATCACGATTCCCATGGCCAGGGGAATTTCTTCCTCCAGGGAAATCTCATGAACCCCGGCTTAGGTCCTGCTCTTCCTTCAAAAGATGATCTTCATTTGGAGCCGTCTATTAAAAGTGAATTCCCGGGTAACTCAATGCAGATAGCCGATGTATTCAATACCCTTCTTGATATCTAAATCTATAAATAAATTAATTAATTAATAAATAATAAATTATATTCTTGTTCTACTTATCCCTAAGTGTTTGGGAACAAATATGCAGGCACCAGTGCAATCTCACATTTTAAATTTATTCCGCTCTCTGAAGTAAAGTAACACAACTTTATCTTTATTATTATGTTAATTTTATTTTCAAACAGAGCCCGGAGTCATGTGCAGCCTTGCATTCAATTTTACTTAATTAATTATTTAATTAAGATCTAGTTTTAAGTTTTTGATTGTAAATAACTAAAATTGATTTGTCTAAGAAAAAGCAATGCAACTGAAATTTATTGTTGTAAGTTGGACATATTAGATTAGATTTTTAATAATCTGTTATATTTTAAAGCGCAAAAATGCCTCAAAATAATAAAGTATTAGTAAATAAATATCATGTAAATTATCTTTAAATGTGGCATTATATAGGTCATTAATTTATAACCAGACTTAAATCTACCTACAGGGTGTCTACTGATACTTTAATTCCTTGAAATCCTTGAAAACTCCTTGAATTTATTTGTTTTCCTTGATATCCTTGAAAACCCCTTGAAAAAAGTGAAATTGACCTTTAAATTTTAAAAATTAAATATTTTTTCATTAAAACAAAAAAGAAACAATCAACTTGTGAAAAATCGAATCTTTCAGTTAAACTGTATGTATTTTTATGTTTAAAATGCGCAAGATATTTTTGTAATAATTTCCTTTTTGTAAATAATGAATAAAAAATATACTGCCATTATTTAAATACACTTTGGTGCTGTTAATATTCTTGAATTTTCCTAAAATTAATCCTTGAAAAGTCCTTTAATTTTAAAAGCAAAAACCGGTAGATACCCTGACCTATCATTGCAGTGATATTAGTATTGAATCATTGAGTACTGAGCCGTTTTGGGAACGATGAGTTGAGTATTGCTCTTCATTTACTTTATACCTATAAAAAGTTTTATTCCAAACAGTTCTATCGATAACAAAAATTCAGTATCAAGAACTTTATGGCAAATATTTCTTAGTGCTGGGAAAATAGATACATTTTATATAAATTGGGATTGTTAAAAAAAAGAAAACTAAATAAAACTATAGATATTTCTTCTGAAAAATTGGTTGTACCTATGCAAAAATGTACATAGCTCTTTTATCTAAAAATTTAGGATTTCGGACTATTTCATTTATTTCGTACTATATTTCAATATAATTAATCAAAAAAAAGAAGTATATAACCTTGCAATAAATTTGGAAAGCTATTCCGAAATTACAAACGAATTTTTCTCTATTATCACCTGATGCCCAGCTACATGAAAAATCTTGGCTACTTCTCCGACCTCCAAAAAAAAAGTAGGTTCTCAATTCGATTGTATGTTTTTTGTTGTTGTGTATGTTACGCGATATCTTCGCCGATTGTGAACCGATTTCAATGAATGTTCCCTTATCAAATAGGGTATACCTCGAGCGTGGTCCTATTTAAATTTGGATAAAACATCCCACCTCTAAGGGGCCGTCAGCCGTCAGGTACACAGGGGGACTCACGCATGCACGCAGGGGGAACAACGCGTACACACTGGTGTACGTGCCGTATCTGCGTGCATGTGCCGCAACTGTGTGCACTGATGGTAGTGCGACTACACCCTCCACGTGGGGGCGGCCGGAAACAGGCTCCCGGTATGGGAAGTCTCTACCGGGAGTGCTGGCTAATGGTAGTCGGGCGGAGAGAAGGATACTCTCTTAAATAAAATACCCTAATCCAAGGTGGAACAGCATACGCCGAGGGATGCGTGGCCAAGAGGGAGCTTGGTCGTGAGTATGCGGACTCTGGATACCGGTCGCCCTCCAGTTTCAATTAGACTTCGCCGCATAACGGGCTCTGTGCGGTGTGACCTTCCTTTCCCGTTTTCTCGTGGGAACAAAACTGGATAATATACAGGAAAACCCCAAAAAAACTGATGTAGTTCCGACTGCATCCGCCGATGATCGGGTAGCGATCACGGCAGAAAACACTGTAGCCATTGGGCTACAAGAATCCATCTCCTGTAGTGGAGCCATTGGGCACTCTACAGAAGAACCTTCTTCTGAAAAGTTGGAGAGCATCTGTGCCCCAACTTTGCCAGCACTGTCGGTGCCAAGGGGCGACAGACGTAGTGCTGTGTCTGAGGAAATGTCCTCGGATACAGACTCCGACTGCCACGAGGTACCGGATTGTGTAAGCCTGTGTTCGGAACAGTCCGGACTCACGGCTGTTGGCGCAGAGGTGAGTCGGATGAAGCTTGACGCTGGTTCCGGTTTTGTCAGGCTCACTCATGCGGAGAGGAGGAGATTTAAGAAGGCTTTGGCGAGTGGCCTCTCCAGGGAAAAGTCTCTGGAGATAGCAAAGATTAAATCTCCGGTAAAAGTTGAGTCAAAAAGGACTCGTTCAGAGGATAAGTCCCCTGATCTTCCGGCTACAAAAAAGCCAAAGACGACCCATATGGGGTCCGCGAAACCCACCTTTAGCCAGGTGGTTAGTAGCATTAAGTTAGGTCTAGTATCGGCGGACATGGACAATCGTCCCCTCTCACCGGAGCAAATGGCTCTGCTACAGGAGGCGATTGTCGATGCCACGATAGAGCTCGTGGACAAGAGGATCCAGCCGGAGTTCGAAGCATGTATGCCTCGAACCGGCTGGCTCCTTCTTGTCTGCACAAATGAGCAGACGGCCGACTGGGTCAGGAGTAATTTTGAGCACATTCGTGCCAAGAGCGCTCTTGACATCCTACTCGTTGAGGAAGAGCAGTTCCCCCGGACTCACGTGATCCGGGGCTACTTTCCTCAGAGTCTTTCCCTCACAAATGAGAAGGTGCTGGCATCAATTGATGCCCAAAATGCCTTCTCAGCCGTGCAGTGGAAGGTACTGCAGAGGCTGACACATGGTCAACTGCTGCATCTGGTCATTGCCATTGATGATGCGTCAATGGCAGCCTTGACCAAACTAAAAGGCAGGATCGCCTATAGGTTTACCCACCTTAAGCTCATCCTTAAGGGCGCCACTAAGGATGAAGCAGTAGTAGGGGGAAGCGGCAGTAAGCCAGATGGAAAGGGACCAGTGTCTGTGGACCTACCCTCTTCCGGGGTTGCTGCAACCGGCGCTAGAGGTGGTGTCTTGCCAGCTGGGGGGTCAGTGGATGTTGTCTCCACTGCTAAACCCTCCACTAGTCGAGTCTTTGGGCAGGCTAAAGCTGCGACTGTTAAGTCGGCCCCTAAGAAGACGACCACTGGGTCGTCTAAAGGCAGTGTCGCCCCAGCTGGAGGGTCAGTGGATGTTGGTTCCACTGCTGGACCCTCGACTAGTCGAGTCACAGGACAGGCTACAGCTGCGACTGCCAAGTCGGCCCCCACAAAGAAGACGTTGACCACTGGGCCGTCTTCGGCCAATGCTAAGAAGAAACAGCAAAGGCCAAAGGTGGGAAAACTGCGAAAACCCCTTCAGGGTAGCAGTACCAAGGGACCTCGACGAGCTAAGGCGGCGGCCCTCGTCAAGAAGTCCCTCTCCAAAGAGGAGCAATGAGCACCATGAGGGTGCTCCAGGCGAACCTGCACCATGCCAAGGGGGCATCGGCCACGCTGTGCAGAACCTTCGCCGAGAAACAAATAACCCTTGCGCTCATACAGGAGCCCTGGGTTATTAGTGGCCAAGTCCGAGGACTCAACATCGACTCATGTAAGTTGATCTACGACCGCGGGGTAGAAGTACCACGTGCGGCACTTCTGATAGACAAAAGTGTCAATCATCTCCCCATTTCTAATTTTATTTCCAGGGACCTCGTAGCGGCGCTGGTGGAGATCCCCACGCTGGGTGGAGTACAGGAAGTCGTCCTGGCATCTGCCTACTTCCCAGGAGATAGGCCAGATGTTCCACCAGAAGAAGTCCAGGAACTCGTCGAGTACTGTCGACGACTTAACCGTCAGTTCCTCATCGGTTGCGACGCTAATGCGCACCATACGGTGTGGGGCAGCAGCGACGTAAATGAAAGGGGTGAGTACCTTTTGAACTATCTGTCTAGTAAGAATATAGATATAGTTAATAGGGGGTGCAAACCAACTTTTATCACTGCGGTCAGAGAAGAAGTGTTAGACCTCACTCTTGCCAGCAGGATCCTGTCCGAGTTCATAGTGAACTGGCGAGTATCAGATGAAGCGTCACTGTCGGATCATCAACACATTAGATTCGACATTCCAGGGCGCTCTGAACTCACTTCAAAATCCTTTAATCCAAGAAAAACAGATTGGAGTGCCTACAGAGCCATGGTGAGCTCAAAGGCAGACATGCTGGTGACCACTATCAGCTCAACCAGTGAACTAGAAGTGGCTGCAAACCAGCTAAATGAAGTAAGAATATCCTCCTACCATGATAGCAATGTTGCAGTTCCAGCCAAAGTGGTACGCAAGGTGCCCTGGTGGAACGAACAGCTATCGGACATGCGTAGGCATGTGAGGAGATTATTCAATAGAGCCAAACGCTCTAAGCAGTGGGACGAATACAGATCCGCTCTCACTGACTACAACAAAGAATTGAGACGCTCGAAACGCGAATCCTGGAGAAGGCACTGTGAAGGTATAGAATCATTACCGGAAGCAGCCCGTCTTCAAAAGGTATTAGCTAAGGACGTCTCCAATGGAGTTGGACTCTTGAAGAGACAAGATGGCACCTTCACTGAGTCGCAAAGGGAAACACTTGAATACCTATTACAAGTACACTTTCCCGGATCAATTCTAGGAGTAAATTCACTACAGCCTGCAGACTCTGATCCTAGCGATAGAGCAAATCGCAGAGCGTGTAGCAGGTCCGGTGTCATCTTTGACAGGGACAAGGTTAAATGGGCAGTGGCCTCTTTTCAACCTTTCAAAGCCCCAGGAGGTGACGGGATCTTCCCGGCATTACTTCAGAACTGTCTGGATACGATCCTGGATCCTTTGGTTTGTCTGTTTAGAGCCAGTTATATTTGGGGATACATACCACGCTCATGGAGGAGGGTGGTGGTTGTATTTATTCCAAAACAGGGCAATAGGCCCCTTGAGCTGCCCAAGTCTTATAGACCAATCAGCTTAACATCTTTCCTGCTGAAAACAATGGAAAGATTGTTGGACCTTCACATAAGGTGCAAACTGGAGCAATCAACACCGCTCCACAGATCACAGTTTGCTTACACTAAAGGTAAATCAACAGAGGTTGCTTTACATAATTTAGTTAGTAGGGTCGAGAAATCCCTTCAGGCCAAGGAAATAGCTCTGTGTGCTTTCTTGGATATAGAGGGTGCTTTCGACAACACAGGATATGATTCTATATCCAGGGCTCTTGTGCGCAGGGGTATAGACTCAAATACAATCGCATGGGTAGATGCAATGCTAAGAGAGCGAGAAATCTCATCCATGCTGGGCAACACCTCTGTGTCAATTAGGGCAGTTAGAGGATGCCCACAAGGCGGGGTACTGTCGCCATTGCTTTGGTCTCTAGTTGTGGATGCCCTCCTAGTCAAGCTTTGTGAGCTTGGCTACCACACTGTCGGTTATGCGGATGACCTGGCAATAATCGTTACAGGAAAATTTGACTCAACTGTCACGAGTTTGATGAGGACCGCACTTCGTGTAGTCGCTGACTGGTGTGTCAGTGAGGACCTAACCATCAACCCGTCTAAGGCCGTCCTGGTACCTTTTACGAAAAGGTACCGTCTGAATTTGGATACTATATCCATCCAAGGAACGGTCGTTGAGTATTCCAATGAAGTAAAATACTTAGGTATTTGGCTGGATAAGCGGCTTAATTGGAATACTCAACTAAACTATTCATTAAATAAGGCCACGCGAGCCATGTGGGCCTGTAGAAGACTTTTTGGTAGGACATGGGGTCTCAACCCAAAGATGATCCTGTGGTTATATAATACAATTGTCAAACCAATTGTTGCATATGCCGCCCTTGTATGGTGGCCCAAAGTTCAGCAGCAGATGGCAATTGCTAAGTGCAACAAGCTACAACGGCTTGCTTGCCTCTCCATAACAGGAGCCATGAGGACTTGTCCAACACTCGCCATGGAGGCGATAGTAGGACTCGAACCTCTGCACTTTTTCATTTTGAAATCAGCCGCAATTAGTGCTCTGAGAGTGCAAATCACATCCAAAACGCAAATTGCTGACAATGGTCACATGAGCATCCTGCAGCGCATCCCTGACTTAAGGATCTGTTATATAACAGACTACATGACCAGGGAACTGAGCTTCGGGAGGAGATTCAGGATTCTCATCCCTGAACGTGCAGACTGGAATGGCGACGGCCTCAGTCTGGACCCCAGAACTCTCCGTTGGTTCACAGATGGCTCAAAAACGGAACATGGTGTTGGTGCTGGTGTCTATGGACCCAACACCAAGGTCTCGATAGCAATGGGAAAATGGCCCAGCGTTTTCCAGGCTGAAATCCATGCAATTGAAGCCTGCGCCCTTCTCAATATTAACAAGAGACTTAATGGTGCCAATATCACTATCTTTTCCGATAGCCAAGCGGCCCTCAAGGCACTCTCGTCATGGCGCTTCTCGTCTAGACTTGTTAAAGAATGCTTTGATACCCTTCAACACTTAGCAACTTCCAACAGGGTTACCCTCTGTTGGGTACCGGGACACTCCGGCGTTGAGGGAAATGAGGTTGCTGATGAACTTGCCAGGGAAGGTTCATCTTCTCGACTCAAGGGCCCTGAGCCCTTCTGCAGCATTGGCTGGTCTTCGTCCAAAGCTGTGATAGAAGAATGGGTCAGGAATCTACAGTGCATACACTGGGATAACTTCCCTGGGATCCGGCAAGCTAAAGAGCTCGTCAGACCCTATACCTATACTGAAATCAACGTTTTGAGTAAAGCGGATCTCAGACTGTTGGTAGGTTACCTAACTGGCCACCATGGGCTAAGATACCACCTAAATAAAATAGGTCTGTCAAATGAGACGGAGTGTCGTCTGTGTCTTGAAGACGACGAAACTACATCACACATTTTGTGTGCTTGTCCGGCTTTAGCACGGTTAAGAAGAGGGATCTTCGGTCAAGAGTTCCTGGACTCGGCTGAAGCTCGTTCATCTTCTGTAAAAGACCTTCTGGCGTTCCTTAGGGTAGCAGATCGTCTTTTACTGTAAAGGGGATTCGGCACAAAAGACCGCCTGGTCGCAGTGCCCACCATGTGGGTCACCCCTAACAATAATAATAATAATAATAAAGGGTAAAAAATTAGGAGATGAATTCCGTTTATTTAATTTCACTTTCCGTTAACTAAAAATGCTTTGGCTGGCACCGACTCCATAATTAGCTGATAAAATATTGTAAATATTTAAGTATAATAAATCTTGTATATTGTCCTTTAATGTTCTTATCCTTAAAGTAATAAAAGATATTTATTTTCGAAATCGGTTTTATTTTTTTATAGAAATATATTTTGTTTTACTATATATGTACGCTATTAAAAATTTCTTTAAAATGTCTAGGTTACTTATTATATATTTAAAAACTTATTTTCGCTGTTTGCAAATTCAAATTACACTAATCGGAAAAACATAAATTCACACAGGTGAAACAGCACTTTATACAATTTACAAGGGGTGGGCACAACATGATAGAAATGGATTTGAATAGTTTTTGAATATGTTGTAAGGGTTAGTCCTCTATATATTATGGTAAAAGGAATTTATGCAACCCAATAATCAAATCATCCACAGCGTGGTTTTTTTATGTATATAGTTGAACCGATCAAAGGCTCAGCTTTTAAATTTAGTCATTCCTCCTCTTTCTCTGATAAAGTACTGTGAAGACATGAATTTAACAAATTTAGCTGCCGACTCTTTTGTCGTTTCACCAGTCGTTTTTTTTTTAAATTCAATTTTAAATTGAACTTTCAATTCAAAGAATAATGGTTTATTACAAAAATAAAAATTTATATCTGTGACCAGTTCCCTATTCAATAGTGTGCATACTATCTGCATATACTTTTATTCTATACGTATTATTATAGAAAAATAAAGACAAGAAATTTCATCTAGAAAAACAGAAGTGAAATGCATTTATTTTTCATGCGATGCCTCTACATAAACTAAAAATGTTTTGAAATTGCATACCATAGGGCATTTTAGTTAAAATCGCGCAATAGCTTAGCTGATAAAAGTATGAATATATAAATTGATTATATTTAATTATTGTTCCCATGCTTCTACCGCTGCTTTGTGCTCTACATTAAAAAGACGTTCCGCTTTTGTGACATTTTTCTACAAAAAACTGAACTAGTATTTAAATTGCACGTTAAAGTTTGGGCTTGATTATTTCGTAAACGAAGAAGGGTTGCATAAAATATCTTTTCCATAATACATAGAAACAAACCCCTACAACTACAACATATTTAAACGTTATTCATTATTCTTATACAGTTATAGCCTCCCTTGTTTTAAATGAAAAACAATGCTCTTTCAAAATGAAGTCCCATCTTGAATAATTTACATATATTAAATAAAAAATGTCTCATAAATCCCCGTCGTGGTATCGAATACTATATTTTTTATATGGGGTAGATAGAGAGAGGAATGTTATTGTTCCACATAACTCAAAAATATATTTCCAATATTCTGATTTGTTTTAGAGCCTGTACAAATTTTGACTAAAATTAAAATCTGGCTAGTTCTTTCCAAACCTGCGAATAAACTTTCCAACACTTAAATTTCGAACAAATGTTTATCCACTTTTTCTTCTATCCATAAAGTCAAATATCTAAAATTTATTCCGGTCGGAAAAACATTAAAATGTAGCCAATTGCATTATAGATTCGAATAAGCTTGACGAATTGAAAGTACCCATCGCTGGCATTTTCCTACAATTGAAGCCTCTGGTGGAGGAAGGTGTTAACTCACTTTTTACCAACTGCATAGTTTAATGAGTTAACACCTTCTTGCAATAAACTAATTCAAGAACCCATCATTTTGCTTGGAGTAAAACGTTGTTTTACCCATATAAAAATCACATGATGATATTTTTATATTACAAAATGAAATGTAGCGCCACGGAAAATAGTTTGGCGGGAAAAAAATTTTTTTCTGAAAAAGTGAGTTAACACCTTCTTCCACCAGAGGCTTCAATTTAGTTAGCATTTTTTCTCTTTCAAATAAAAACCTTAATCGATGCACATTATTCCTATAATAATTCTTTAATCGAAAGAAAATAAATTCGACTTGAAGGCAACTACGTTCGGCGAAGCAAATAAAATCTAAAAGATTACCTACGTGGTTACATCCTTCAAGGCAGTTAGCCGATAAGCCAGACGACGTCTCGTTTATATGGAGGGTAGGATTAGGGAATTTTAGGGTCTGTTGAGGGTTTTGGCGCCTCGTCCTTGCGACAGCGTTTTATTGCGCTTTATTATTTGGCCATTCTTTTCTGGGACTCTAGGTGACGTCTGGTCGTGACTTTATAGAGTTCAAGGTGCCACAGAATAAATGTAAATCCTTTTTGTTCCTGTTGTCCCAAACTACTTAATCTTTTTGTTTGGGAATGAAATCTAAGAGCCAATTCGGAAAATTATTATTTTGTAAGAAATGTATTTTCAGATTTAAAAGGAAATTTATTAAATCAATTAATATTTTCTTTTATAATTTTTTTAATTTTAATTTGTTTAGAATTTTGTATCTAAAAGTGTAATATTATTATATAAAATTTTATTATTTTTATATGTTTTGAGAAATGCACTATTTTTCGACTAAAGGGCTCTTAAAATCACGTCCTATTAAGACTTATTTTAAAGAACCATATTTCAAAGGAGGTTTGGATCAGGGGAACTTTTTAGTATTTTTACCTGAATGGGTTGGGATTTTCCAAACGTGAATATAGAATATATTTTTTTCAAGCAATTGAAATTCAGGTTCCTTTCTAAAATAAGATAAAGGCTGTTGCCTCGATGGAGTTTTGTAAAATAATCGGGCGAAGGCTGATATTCCAGGTTGTAACCTGTACCTACACTGACAAAATATCTCTAGTTGATTCAATAATGACACCTTGTTTTTTTACCTGATACAGCTTTTGTATTCGCATCAACTAGATCCTTGTTCATCTAACTATTTTGTTTTCAATTTTATTATAGACTTGTTGAAATAACATTTGCTAATTTTTAAACAGAAATTGTGTCAATTTAACTTTTAATTCAAGCTTAATTGACCTGATATTCTTCATAACTTACCATAGTCAATGTTTGTTTCAGTAAGCGTGCATATTCTTTGCTACTACACAAAAAAGAAAAGAAAAACAATGTCGGAATAAGACCATCTTATAATAAAAAGTTTCAAATATGATTTTGGGGTGTTCTCTGACGTATTTTTGAGGTTGTTTTACCATAAGCACAAATCTTAAATCTTCAATAAAAAAAACACTAATTAACTCACGAAAACACTGATTATTCATTATTTATTTACTTTTAATTTTTTTATTAGTTGTGATTTGTGTTTATGTTTTTCCATAAGAGCGATTTATAACATTACCTATTAATAAATATCAAATTAATCTTAATTTTAGAATATCACTTTTCCCTTAGTTTTGGTACCTACTAAAAATCTTTAAAGGAACCAGGTATCTAGATTGCTGAGTAAAAAAACTATTCGTGGACATAACACGTCCGTATAACGTTAAAAGTCTTTTAAATCCTCTTCCTTTATATCGTTATTTATGGCATTAGCGTTATATAAACTTACCCAACTAAAATGTTTAAATCAATAAATACATTAAAATTATTCCCGGTTTGTAGTATTTCCTACTGTATTATTGTAAAAGGTGTAAAGGAATTAGCAGCTATAAAAACAAGTATAATAATGAACATCTAAAATTGTATACTTGATACAACGATAGAATAATATATGAATATACCCCTCTTTTTTTGACGTATGGCGCTAAAGTAAAACAAAGATTTTCTTTAATTTCTCTAGGAAGTCTGTTTTTTATTTTTAGGGTTCCATAGCCAAATGGAAAAAAACGAAACCCCTGTAGTTCCGTCATATTTTTAGTTCTACATAAGTATATGCTAGTATATGCTTTAGACAAGAATTTAATTTTACATATAGCAAACAATTTGTTTCCCATTTTTCAAGATACCTCCCACAAAATAACGTGGGATGTAATTTTTTTTTCGCCTATCGTGTGGGGTATCGTTGAAAAGCCCTTTTAAAATAAAATAGAGGTTTCATTTATCACTTTTCATTTAAATGCTCCATTTCCAAAATATTAAACTTCAAAGTCATTTGCAATCTGAAAAAGATCTTGAAATTAGGTCTTCACAAGTACTTTTAATTAAAATTATTTCGAGTAATCATATTTAACTAACTTTGGAATAATAGAGAAAACTACGCGGAAATTCCATATATGGAAATTATGGTTTCGGGACCTATCAGATACGAGTTCAACACGCACGTGGCCTGTTTTTTCTTATGTTTTTCTGTCTCAGAAGAAGAACTTATGGAATTCCTTGTGTAGATTGCGAATCTAAAAACAATTTAGGAAAAATAGAATACTTCTCCGCTGTTTACTGCGGTGTTTACACTTTGTTGCAAAATTATAAATCCATCCAGAAAATTGTAGTTCTTCCTACTTTGCAATGAAATTTTCAAAAGCTTTCTTCAACGAAAGATTTCAAGTGTTTATATGGTAAACATTTTCAAAATATCTGAGAATTCCGAAAAAATTATCCCATCTTTAACACGGGATTTAGTATAAATGATTAGAACTTCATGAATTTTGATAATATACCAAACCAATAGGATAGTTAGAACAATCTTGATTTATTTCATACATCGTCAACAAAATATCTGATGAACGTATTCTCAAAGTCCTAGAACGAAGTTCGTATTCTTTTCAAAGCTATTCGTTATTCGCTGCTCGCGTATTCGAAGCTTAAAGTGCGTTTTTCTCAAAACGACATTTTTTTAATTTGCGTGCAATTACTCAACAAGTAATTGATCGATCGCTTTAAAATTTGTTATAGGTTTACCTTATTAAATTGCCAAGAATATGAACTAATGTTGATGATTTCATTCTTTAAAGTATAATTATTTTTTGACTAATCCTACAAACAAGGGTGAAAATTGATACCTTTTTCTTTAACACTTTGACGCCGGCGCAGTTTTTTGTATTTCACTTCATCGGGCGACAGTAAAAATCGTATTTTGCTTTATCTGGCGGCGCCTTGCACAAAATGTTGTTTAGTAAAACTTCAAAAGTGCAGTTTCCTTTTACTATACGTTTATTAAGACATAATAGTGTTATTTATTATATGTTACGAAAAGCTGATGTGAACCACCGGTGGTACACGCCGCCAGATAAAGCATTCGCTTTTGAACCACCGGTGGTACACGCCGGCGTTAACGTGTTAAACAATCATAAAACATTCATTTTCAACATTTTTGATTGCAGATTAGTTCATGTTCTTTGTAAACGTGTTAATAATGTAGACAAATTTTGTTTTTGAATTTAGATAACAATTACGACCCCGAGGATGCGCGCAAGCTAGAAAGTCGGGTGAAGACCTGCTGTGAAGAACTGGTAATTCATCAGCGATTTCTGGCTAAAATGTTTTCAAAATTTAATAATCGATGAAAGCATTAATAAAATACCCACGAAGTTTTAAAACATTCATTAAAATTCTTCCCTGAAACAAAATCCCAAAAAACACTTACAATTTGGCCTTCTAATGTGGTTTCCCTTCTTAATTAAACTTACTATATACACCGAATTTAATAATGTTTTTCTGTACAGTTTTTGAAACAACTTAATTAAAAATTTTATTCTTGCACGCGGTCTTTTATAGCGACATTATTATAACTTCAACTTTGATTAACTATTGCTTAAAAACAGTAGGACGAAAATCATTGAGTTTAGAGCATAGATGTAATTAATACCGTAACTGAGCAAATTATATAGGGCTTTTCACTAGTACCAGTGAAATACATTTAATAAACAGTCTCGACAAAATAATTTTCACACCAATGAAGAAAACAAGGATATAAAGAGATTATTTCAATAACTAGTTCAATAAAAAAAAAAACATATCATTTTCCTCTATTTTTGTTATTGGGTACTTAAACGTTGTAAGTAATTGAATGTAATTTACTCGCTTTATTTATAAGATCTACTAGATCAATATAAGTAAATAAGTAATCCAAAATATTTTTTCTTGGTTTTGTTTTGGTCATCACTAATTAAAACCATGGCATTTTCTCTTTACTCGTGTGAATATCTGCAATTTTTGGAGATTTTCCATAAGAAAAGTGGATTTATAATTTTGTAACACCTAAATATAAAATGAATATCTACCATGTGCCATTTACCTACGAAGTCCTACTTACGTTCAAACTACGCATTCGACCGGGTTTTCCTTCTTATAAAATTCCTACTCGTCAATATTCTTGTTTTAAAAAAATAAAGTAATTTTTGTTGAACCGACCAACGGAAAATATAATAAAATACAGTATAGAAAACGTAAATTTAAAGTACTGGTTTTTGTATACCGCAAAAGAACAGCTCATATCAATAACTGGTACCCTCATGAAGAAAAACAAAATTATAGACCAAAAGCGTTGGTCGACTAAGAATTTTATTCCAATGGCCTTGAAAAGTATCATGATTTTAAGAACACTACGTCAGGAACAAGTTTGGAAAGAAGTTATTTCATTTAATATTGTAACAGATGTTTTCGTTTTTTCGAGCATTAAATTTAGTTAAAAATAGCGTATTGTTATTTTTTGTCTGTTTTGTTAACAATTTTTCATTTCCTTTCCTTTTGTAAATAGCTGTTAACGGCTTTTCATTAATAATTTATAGAAGTTAAGTCTGACGATAATGTTTTGGACTATATTTTCCAATAAATGAAGTTCAATTATAATTAATATATGTTGTGATTATTGGGAAGACAGTATTTGACCATCGAAGTATGCAATTTTTGTATTACCTTATTGCATAATGTTAGTCTTTTCGTCTGCAAGCAGATTTCGTTGGATTCACAAAAGAACTTCACTTGCACTCGGAAGGAAAAGCTTCATTCAGCAAAGAGTAAACTTTATAAGAACTATCCCAAGATCAATGTCAGGGACAAAGTGAAGCCAACGTCCGAACTGGTTGCTAACGACTCGTGAATCTCATAAATGAGTCTCGGCGGCTCAACGACCGGTCTCTGGATATGATTTAGAAACGACTCAGCCATTGACTGATGAAGCAAAGATACTCGATCCAGATGCTTCGCGATGTCGCGCAACAATCCATCAAATCAAATAATTGAAGACGCTGAATCCAGCGTGCGGTGCGGCCTCACGTAACCGCCGCCGGGGCAAGGAGCTTTCGGGTTTCGGAACCCGATTGCTCCACTGTTCGCAGCAGCCACCTGCGTTCTTTGGAAACCCAATCAACAATTTCAGCGTCCGAGATGGGGTAAGCTTGCCCCCTGATATTCTCGATAAAGTCGTCCAAGATTCTGAAGACTGTTCAGTCTTCAGTCAGTGCGTCGAATTGGTTCGCTGGGGTAGAACAAGAAAATGAAGCTTGTCGTTCTTCTTCTCCTCGCAGTTCTGAAACGTTGCTCCGCAGTGCTTCCGCCTGATTTCGGTTACATTTTCAATGATGCTTTGAGACCGCTTAAGAGTGAAAGTGTTCTTGTAAGTGGGTGACAAAAATTTTATTTAGGAGAGTTTCCTACAAGCATGATTTATATGAAATGTATATTCGGTTTTGGGGTTTAACGAGGAATTTAAGCATGCTACTCAGTGATGGATATATAATAAGGCACACACTAGGCACCGGCCTAGGGTATCACCACAGAGGGGACATCACAAAAAGAGATTACTTTTTTGTTCTAGTTAGAACAATTTCGGTTATTAGACTTCTTATTAAAAATTATATGTTTGCATAGGATTTATAGCATTATATACAATATTTTCTATTAATTGAGATGTTATTACCAATAACAATAATAAATAGAATATTATGTAAGCGTGAAATTTCGCCTCAGTTCGAAAGCAAAGGAATAAATTTACGTAGACAAGAATGTTATATACAGTGAGCGCAATTTCTATAAGCGCACGTCTGATTTTCAAGTGAAATGCACAATTCATTGAAATAAAGCGATATAGTAACAAAGGTTCTTTACAAGCGCAATTGTTAAAGTTATAACTATTCATAAAAGCAATTAAACAATTCCAAACAGTTGATCTTAGAGTGCGCAGTTTCTATAAACGCAGTTTCTTTTTGAAGTATTACTCGTTAAACGCAAAGTAATTTTGCAACTTTTTACGAAACAATTCATGTGAGTTTCCAACTGTCCAACTGTAGCTTAATTCTATATAATTGCTGTTATTTCTTAAGATTTATTGTAATGCCCCGTAGAAAGGTCCTTGACAACGACGATCGTGTCAGAATCCGTGCGTTTAGGGAAACTGGCCTTGGTATAAGAGAAATTGCAAGGAGAATTGAACGTTCAGAATGTGTGGTGCGAAATTTTATTAAAAACGGCAATCGTAATGGATTATGGGATCATCCAAGAGGGAACAGCAAAGTTTCCAATCAAAATATTGGGAACATAAGAGAAGAAGTTATGAAAAAAAAAGTTAAGTGCAGCTCAAATTATAGCGGAATTATAACTCCCAATTAAAGGAAGAAGAATCCAACAAATTTTGAAGGACACTAGGTACTTATATTAAATATAAGAAACCGGCCAAATCTCTCCAACTGCAACAGCATCATAAAAATGCGCGCCTAGATTTTGCTAGAAGCCACATGAACTGGGACGAAAAGTGGCAAAACATTATGTTTTCTTACGGAAAACAGTTTAATTTAGATAGCCCAGATGGATTGAGTATTTATTGGCATGATTTAAGGAAGCCCGATTCGCCTCGTCTAAGTAGTAATTATGGTGTTGGTAGTTTAATGTTATGGTGTGCCTTTTCTTATCAAGGAAAGTTATCTTTACGCTTTGTTCCCACCCGAATGAGCTCTGCCATATATACAGACCTGCTGGAGAAATCTCTTATTCCATATTTAGAAGACAATATGGAAAAAGAAAGCAAGTATAATATCCATGTACGCTATACTATTTTCTGTTATATCTTCTAAACAGTTCAAGTTTTTGCACTAGTCAATCAAAAAATAAATGAATCTCTCGCCATTGTTAATGCATTAAATGTAGGTACATATATTTGGTTGAGTTGGATATATAATTCAAAATAAAGAAAATCCATTTTTTTAAATTTATCGATCCGTAAATTTGTATATGATATCGCAATTTCGTATTCCACGTTTTTTAATTTATAACTGTGTAAATTAATAGTGAGAAAGAAATAAAGCCTCAATCTTAATATAGGATGTCCGAAAACTCACAAGTATAAATCTTGAAAATTTCAGAATTTCTTAATCTACTTATAAAATTTGTTCCATTAGACTTAACTGTTGAGGGGTTTTTTTAAAACGAGTAAAACGAATCGTCTTATGTACTACGAATTTGTACCTTATTGGGTCTTATCGTGGAAAGCGACAACGCGAAGAACACGTTAAACGTCCAATTTCCGTATCGATGTAAACGTAGAAGTGGAAAATTTCCAGGGTTTGTTCGACATTCGTCATTTTTGTATCGTGCAAAATGCGCAGCGGCAGTTTTTTATATACGTAGTACGGTCCATGAGTTCTTAGCCTCATAGAGTACGTTCGAAAAAATCTTCATGATCGTGACAGCGACAAGTCTCAACAAGCTCTACACAAAATTTCAAGTCCCTGCTGTAATCCGTTTAATTGTAACAGACCTCGACTAGCAACTAAGATAAGTGATTTTAAAAAATGTCTCAAGTTCAATATCGCAAGAAGGAGTACTCCAAAAGATATTCAATAGAGTGGCATAAGAATCCTGTGTCAAAAAAAGCAAAGATTACTCAAAGCACAAGAAAAAGTGATGAATACAATTTTTTGGTACTGCGAGGGAATTCTTTTGATTGACTTCAAGGAATCGAGTACAGTCAACGGTGCATATTACTCTGACTTATTAAGGCAGTTGCATCAAAAAATTATCGAGAAAAGCCGTGCAAAAATGAGTCGAATGCAAATTTATAGTCCACATTCCAGCGGAAATGAATTTAATTCCGTACTTTTAATATTAAACTGCAGCAAATTTCGTTATTTGACATAAATTTCCCTCATCACATACTTGCAATTGAATGCCGCAAAAAGAACATTTTCAGTTCGGCAGCTCTGACCTACTGAAGGTGAAAAAGTAATTTTATTAAATTCTTAAAATTTGTAGATACAATTTTGATTTTCTTAAATTCGGCCTAAAGAGTTTTTTTTTTCAAGTTGAGTAACGTGGTTTAAGATATACATCAATGATGTATCTCTCATTTTGAAAAATTCCAGGATTCTCTGCTATGCTGATGACACCAAAATTTTCCGCCGCGTTTCTAACGACTGCGAAACTTTGAATTCTGATTTAGACATATTTTATGAATGGTGCTCTATCAACTGTCTTCCTCTCAATATCGACAAATGCAATTCCATGACTTTCTCTCACAAAAAGATTCCGTTCCACTTCTCTTACCGGCTGTTTTTTAACGCGTGTTAATAAAATTAAGGACTTGGGTATTTGGCTCAACGTCCGTATGTCCTTTGATGACCATATCAATGCTATCGTTGCTAAGGCTAATGCCACCCTTGGCTTCGTTAAGCGCTGGTCCAAAGAATTTGAGGATCCGCATATCACGAAACTTTTGTATTGTACTTTCTTTCGTCCCATACTGGAGTATGCAAGTCCTGTTTGGTCGCCCTTTTATGCGGTTCATATTAACCGTATCGAGGCGGTCCAGCGCAGATTTGTTCGATTTGCTCTTTGCAGTCTGCATTGGGATAACCCCTTCATCCTTCCGCCTTATGAAGACAGGCTTAAGCTTTTTCCCCTCTCTTCTCTTGAAACTAGACGAAACAACGCCAAAGTTGTTTTGCGTTCGACTGCGTTCAAGGATCAATAAATTCTCCAGAATTGTTAAACATCTTTAATATTTCTGTCCCGGCTCGCTCCCTGAGGAATTATAACTTCTTCCATGTTCCTCAGCATAGTACCAATTATGGTTTGAACGAGCCTACCTCATCTATATCACGCCTTTTTAATTTGTATTTTGACAGTCTGGATTTTAACCTCTCAAAACACCAGATTAAAAATCTGCTTTGCTAAAGTTACTTTTTTTTTGCTGTAGTAATCAGTAATTTGATGAATGTGTTGAATAGGCAAATGCAAAAAATTCGAGACAAATGCAACTTTTTTACGATTTTTAACAATTTCTCAATTCTGTAACTCTGTCCTAATGAAGGTAAAAATATGATAATCTTAAATTCGTCCTATAGAACTAGTTTTTACGCATTAAGACGGTGTGTCAAGTCCCCTTAAGATAGTTAAATGGGAAAATGTACAAATCCTAGATAAATGCAACTCTTTTACGATTTTTAACAATTTTTCAATTCTTCGCTCTGGCCTAATGAAGCAAAAAAATGATTTTCTTATATTCGGCCTATAGAGCTAGTTTCTTCCCGTTAAATAACATGAATGCAAGGTTTCAGTTTTTGTAATAACAAACAAATTAATTTCATAAAATTTAGCTATTAATTTTAAGTAAGTAAATAATAAAATTGTACAAACATTTTATTAATAATAAATCAAAAGAATTTACGATAAATTCAACTTACTTATGTTTATCGGGGCAACATTCACTTTTTGAAAAGGCAGCATGTACAGGCATCCCTCGAGATACACGGTACTTGAGTTGCACGATTTTCGAGTTACACGGAAAAAAATTGCGACGTTCCCTCGCTATTTGAGTTACACGGTTTTATACCAATTTTTATAAAAAGGGCAAAATAATAAGGATTTATCATATATTCGTCAATGTTAGCTATCTGCGGAATCCTTTCGCTTCCTGCTCTTGAAAAGTGGAATATACAGGTCACTAACAGTAGTGCTAAATCTGAGTTTCCACTTCCGTGTAACTCGAAACCGGTTTCGAGTTACACGGAACCAATTAATCGTGTAACTTGAGGGACACCTGTAATTTCCATTCATAATATTAAATCGCCTTTCACTTGGTTTCGCACTAGTTTGCTATTATTAAGTACTGACTCTTGACTCGTGACTAATTAATAAATTATTCAGAAGCAAACAAACAGTTATTATAAGCTTTCTAGTTATATTAAATTGGTATTTATTACACTTAATCTCGTTTGGATAGGATAAGCTTTTCGCTACCGACTAATAATTTAAAAACATAATGATATTGCCTTCTGCAGGTGAAGACAGCCAGACAAAATGCCTACCCAATGGAAGAGCACGATGTGAAGACTGAAGATGGTTATATCCTCAAATTATTTCGAATACCCTCTAGCCCAAATGCACGATGCAAAAATCCAGTGCCTGTATATTTACACCATGGTTTATTTGAATCTTCGGACGTCTGGATGGTGAATGGTCCTCGAAAAGCCCTGGCTTATGTTCTGGCCGATTCTGGATACGATGTCTGGATGGGAAATGCTCGGGGAAACACTCATTCAAGGAAACATGAAACTCTTTCGCCAAACAGCCGCAAATTCTGGCAGTTCTCGTTCCATGAAATAGCAATATACGACAATCCAGCAGTTATAAATTATATCTTATCTACGACTAAACAGAGCCAGTTGCACTATATTGGACATTCACAGGGTACGACGACATTTTTCATTTTAATGTCTCTAGTGGCTGAATATAATAAAAAAATTAAATCAATGCATGCCTTGGCACCAGTTGCATTCTTTAAAGCTCACCAAAGTGGATTTTTTGGATTGGCTGCGAATCACTCAGATACTCTGATTGTAAGTTTAACTACTCTTCAAGAAACAATTCATAAAGTTAACTGGAAATATAAATTTATTTAATTCTAAGATGTTAGCAAGAAACTATGGATTAACCGAACTTCTTCCTAATTCCTTACTTTTTCAAAATATTGCTGGTTCTCTATGCAATGTTCCGGATACTTCTGCATGCTATGGACTCAGTCGTATAATAGGTGGACAGAGCTCTATCCAAGAAACATCAGTAAATAATTGCCTCTTTATTAATAATTTTTTAATAAAATAAAACACTTTCAGGACATATATCCACAAATTTTGGAAATATTTCCAGCAGGAGCTTCAGTGTTTCAGCTAATGCACTACATCCAGGGAATTAAAGCAGGAGGATTTCGGTTTTATGATTTCGGAAAGGAGCAAAATATTAAGAGGTATGGTGCGGAAAGACCTCCAGACTATCCTCTTCGGAATATTACGGCGTCACCAATATTTTTTTATACAAGCCAAGGCGACACTATTGCCCGACCGCCTGATGTCCAGAAATTAGTTAAAGGCTTACCCAAAAAGCCTGTTATTATTGAGGTGGAAGACAAGGAATTTGGTCATTTTGATTATTTATTTGGAAAATATGCAAAGAAAATGGTGTACAATAGATTGATTAGAGAAATGAAAGCAATTGATGGAATTGTTTGTAATTAAACCAAACACAGTATTAGCTAATTGATAAAAAGTGCCTATGAGAATTAACTTTAAATTCTCAATATTATTCTAAAATCTAAATAAAAATACTTTAAGTTCACCGCTTTGAAATTTTTATTAATTTTATTCGGTTAAGTTTTAATATATCTCAAGATTGTAATTTAAACGATAATAGTCTGAAGGTAGGATTACGTGTGATATTTTAAATTAGGAAAATATAATTGTTAGTTTTGTTAATATATATGATATACAGTTGCGGATATACATATTTGCCGCCAGTAGACTATTAAAATTTATCCACCCTTATCGACTTCTAAAATTCGATACCCTCGTTCATAATCATATTAATTATAATTTTTTTGTCAATGAAATTGTAACTTTATGAATCTGTGGCGTCACTGCACTACGTCACTGGCTCTTGTGCCTCACATTATTTTTTAAAAAAAACGTAGCAGCAATTTCAAGTAAGTACTTTGAAATTTGTGGGAAGTGGAAGAGAAGTAATCAGGGTAGGAAAAAAATAACGGGAGTTTTTGTTTTTCGGGAAAAGTTGAATTAAAAAGATAAAAAAGTTTAGCTGTTTTAAAAAAATAAAATATAATTGAATAAAAGAAGATAAAATAAAATATTGTATTATCTTAAATAAAAAATAAACCAAGGAATAGAATAAAAGGAATATATATAATTTCTTTCCCTTTTTCTATTTTATCCTTATTGGTGACCCCGACGTGATGGCCCTTCCTGGTGAACAACCCCGACCGAGCCCTTCCTGGTCAACAACCCCGACCGAACCCTTCCTGGTCAACAACTACAACTGCTACAGCTGTTCCGGAACCAAAATCAAATTATCACGGTTGCAAATCAAAAGAAAAAAGAAAAAAGAAAAACGAAGACAGAAGAGAACTTTAATCATCCAGGATAGTAGATTTTAAAATTTTCTTATCGCTATATTATCTCTGCTTTGTTAAAATATTTGTAAACTTTTTTTTTTCCACTTTTCAACGCGTCCGCTTTTCTTAGTCATAACACATTATATAGTGATAACTTTCGTTTCGCGAGTGAATGTAAGTGTTATATTGTTAATATAATGGCACAGAGTGACACAACTGCTAGTGGTGATGCAACCCGTGCGACACCTTTTCTTCCTTCCGGTGAAACACCAAACGTACAAGCAGTTTCTATAAAACCTACTCCATTCTGGAGAGAGATGCCAGACATCTGGTTCGATCGTCTAGAAGCTCAATTCCATTTAGCAAACATAACATCTCAACAAACAAAATTTTATCATGTACTCGCAGCATTAGATGGAGACATTATTCGAACAGTTCGAGATGTGACCCGTACTCCACATCCAACGCTTCCATATGACCGTCTAAAAGAAGCTTTAATTAATCGACTTTCACCTAGTGAATCTTCAAAAATTAACCAGCTGTTAAATGATATCACTCTCGGTGATAGACAACCCTCTCAATTATTACGAGAGATGAGAGAACTTGCAGGAGATAGGTTATCGGAAGACCTCCTCCGCACTCTCTGGTTTCAACGTTTACCCGAAAACATGCAAGCAATTTTAGCATGCAATCCCGGCTCATTAACAGAATTAGCTGCTTGTGCAGATAAGATTTCCGAAATATTAGGTAGATCTTCCATTTCTGCAGTTTCTTCCCCACAGGCGAATGGTAACAAATCCTTTGAAGAAAATTTCTCTACTAGACTTGACAATATTGAACGAAAATTACAAAAAATGTTTCGTTCAAGGTCTTCATCTAGACATCGTTCAAACAGTCATTCAGGAAACAACTCATTACAAAACAAACTTTGCTGGTATCACAACAAATTTGGAGACAAAGCAACTAATTGCATTAAACCTTGTTCATATGTGAACAATGAAAAAAAATTACAGATGGAATCAAAAAAATAAATCGCTTGTCATCAAGGACGACAGGTGACAAACGCGATCTTACAAGTCGTCTTCACATTTTTGATAAAACTTCCAGACGACACTACCTCATAGACACAGGAGCCGATGTTTCTGTTATACCAGCACCCTCAACTAATAGGTTATTGCCCTCCGGATTACGACTTTCGGCAGCTAATTCGTCTGTTATTAACACATACGGTAAAAAACTTTTAACACTTGATCTTGGTTTGAAACGAAATTTTCAGTGGCAATTTATTATTGCTGATGTACAAAAACCAATCTTAGGCGCTGATTTCTTATTTAACTACGGTTTACTAGTAGATCTTTCCAAAAGAAGTCTAATAGATCCACTAACTTCTCTTACCTCTTCTGGTATTTTACGGAAATCATCAATTTCAGCATTATCATTTTTAAGGGAACCTTCCATTCATGAAGGAGTTAAAAATCTACTACATAAATTTCAAGAGATTACAATAGATTCAGGTTTCACTAAACCTATTAAACATAGTGTAACTCATCAAATTGAAACCACAGGTCCTCCAATCGTATCTAAAGTACGACGTCTATCTCCAGAAAAACTTTTACTAGCTAAAAAAGAATTTGAATTCATGATAAATCAAGGAATATGATATGGCGGAATTACACCGCCTTTTTCCCGAAATTAGTATGATTGTGAACTAGGGGATCGATGCGCCAGTTCTTAGATTATTTTTACAACCCAATGATGTAGTTAAGATTGCACAAGAAATAGTTTTTGGGTATATTTCTGAGCTAATAAAAGCTCAATAATGTACTACTAATAAGCTGAGGTACTTACAAAATAATGTACATTCGGTAAACGTAATTAAATAATTTGTATTGTGCTTACTTACAGTTTAAAAACAATATATTCAATTATCTGTTAACAATCCGGCTAATAATGACGATGAAATTAAATTAATTAACCCTTTATAGCCCAAGATTATAAAAAATTAAAATTATGTTGAAAAGGGACAGGTTAAGGAGAATAAAAAAACACGTATTTCTCAGAAATTAAAAAAAATATATAAATTATTTATTTCACATTTAAGGGAGTGTAACATTACTGTAAATTTGAGTTAAACGTAAAGGGTAGTACGCTGTTCGCGCTAAGCTAAAATTTCACCAGTCTCCAAAAAAACGCGTGAAAACCGAAGATAAACACTCGCGAAATTTTTTTTGTAGAATTGATGGTAGAGATTTAGCATAGATTCACAACATAGCGTTTAACGTCAATATATAAAAGGTAAATGAATCAAGTGAAAAGAAATAAAATTAAAGAAATCGAAGAAATTGCGATGCTAGGAGCTGTTTTCTTCTTGCAATTGCTTACGATCCAAAGACGAAGCCCTTCCGTACGGGTAAATCCTTATCTCCAGAAACGAAAAACCAAAGGCCGATTCGCAACAGCTGTAAGTACACATTAGTAAATTTCATAATTTGATAATAATTCACACTTTAATTTAGTTCTTCGACATGGTACAAAATCCTAGCGTTTTCAGAGAAAATTTTCATATGGACCTAAAAACTTTCCATACTCTGTTCAGGATGATAGAGCCAGAATTGCTTCCAAAAAGGAACACGCATCCTGATACAATAAATGCATTGGAAAAATTTCTCCCTCCAGTGTTAAACACGGATGTCTTCCTTTTCGAAGGCTTTTTCTTGGATATTTCATTAATTAAATATTCTTCAAAAAAAACCTCGTCTACAGTGTTTTCCATCTCTGTTCAAATATTTATTTATTATTCTATTAATTATTATTCTATTATTTATTATTCTATTTTGTTTTATCACTTACCTCTACGTTCTTCAAATACAATTTCAATAAAAATTTAAATTCAAATTCAGCAGCCGCAAATCCTTCAAATGTCAAAATTCCGCCGCGAATAAATGCTATGTACATTCACAGGCTAGCTAAAATCTTGGGGAGAGTTTTGCAGCGCACCTAGTGGCTTATCCGTGAAACAAACCATTTAGCGAAGGAACAGCGTACCACTTCGCTAAATTCCGCAGCGGAATTTTAGCTTTTCATTTCGCCAGGCGGAATTTTGTATGGAAAATTTCGTTTAGCGCGAACAGCATACTACCCTTAAACAAAAAAAACGTATGTGGTATGGAAGGAATAGCCGGCGAAAACACGGACTACTAGTTTAAATAAAAATGTTGGACTCAAATTTGCCGCCCCTAAAATCTGCCACCCCTAAAATCTGCCGCCCTAGACTTCAGCCTACTCAGCCTGCTAGTAAATCTGCCACTGATGATATAAGTGGTTGGTTTTGAGTTCAATAATCGTAAAAAATATGAAAATTGTGGTCGGGCAGCAATTTACTTAATTTTCTCTGAACTAATAAATGATACTATAAGTATCGATGAAAACAGCCACAGAAATTCAAAACTTATTAACTACAAAAAGTCAAACCAAAGATAAATAACTATAAAAATAAAGCTCTTTTATACTCAATAAGAAGCTGACCACAAGTATGCTAAATAATAATAAAATGTGTAACTTTTATGAATTACATATACATTTTAGCTCTATTACAAAAGCCGAGCAATTTCTTGTTGTTTTTAGAGAGTAAGGTATTTTTTAAAACTTTATAAAAGAAAAAGAAAAATTTTATTTTTCAATACATATAATTTTTTTAAATAACTAATCAAGTTTTAAATTTGAGCAAAGCAAATTACCTAAAGTTTACATTTTTTTACATTATTAATCAACTCATCAAAGATTTTAAAACCAATAATATTTCTTATTTTTGAATGAGTTTTTTCTATTTAAAAAAACAACCATTTTCAATTTTTTTCTCTGTTTCCAAATTTGTATTAAGAAAATGCATATAACGATAAATACTCCAAGTCTGCTTCTGTTGGGAATTTTTGATTCGATTTGACTATTCGAATTAATGAATGAGTTTTAACTATTTAATACCATTCACTAGTACCTAGAGCAAGTAACATTTAGGTTCATATACAGAAATTAATCATACAATTAGTCCTGTTTCATGAACATATTTATATAATGAATTTATAGTTATCCTAAATCCTATTTCATAGAAAAGTTGAAAATGTGCAATTCTTAAGTTGATTTTACAGGGTTAAAACAAATGATTATTCAATAAACAGTGGGCGCATGTATCTTCAAAATAGGATTGTTAACTTTTCAGAACTAAGTTTATTCTACATAATTTTTTTATATTTATAGTAGTTAAATAATTTAAATAAATGAATGTAAGATACATATAAGAAATTAAAAAGTCCACAGCACGCACACTTTACCGATAAGAATGCATATTATTTCCTTCATTGCAATTATTCAAATTCTTTAATAGATTAGTTTCAAAGTTACAGTCATTATTTTCTAAAATCGACTTAACAAGGCAAGATTAGAGTCTACTTTTTAAGAGAAAAAAGAGCTTCTCTAATAGAGTTTTCGTGTCTACAATACTCTAGAAAAGTCAAATAATCAAAACTTTTTTCTAAAATAATTTTACGATCATATTTTTTGGAAATACCATATAACTATTCAAATTTTTACTTATTCGGTTATTCTCAAGCATTAGTTTTACATTCAAATAAATCTCGTAAAGACCGTTCATGACTTTACACTTTTAAACTTATTAAAACAGTTTAAATGACTAAACTTTAAGTTCAACTTAAATGATTAACTTATACGACCTTTGCAATTTTTACACTTTTCTTATGAATAGCAATTTATTTAAATAAATAAAATACAATTAGTCGAACTATATATGATTGAACACACTTATGTATCTTTTCTATTATATATGCGAAAACGCGGAGACACGTTTTATTTGGAACCATCTGAACTGCTGAACTACGAGTACAAGTAGATGCAGAAATAACGAACGCTTAAGGTAAAATGAAATATTAACAACTAATGCCACTTTGTACAAAATGATAGAATGGAGTTTCAAAATTATATATTTAATGTGTTTAAAAGATGATAATAGTGAAAGTCGTAATCAATGTCCGGTGCTAAAGGATAAAATATATGCTGTTCGAATTTAAGAAATCTCTCCTTTTTTAAAGTCTGCTTCTTAAAATGAAGAGTCTAGAAAAGCTTAAGTGGGGCTAGATACTTCAGTTCAGGTAAATCTTAATAAATTCTGCAAAGGTTCTAAAGATTTTTCAGTTAGTGCTGTCAAGCTGGTTTGCTAAGATAAAAGCAGAATGGAGCGTGTTCTTAACGTACTTCTGCTCTTTGGAATTTTAAAGCATCTCTCTGCGCTACTTCTGTCTGATGTTGGTTTTATTTTCAACGAAGCTTTTCGATCCAGTTACAGTGAAAATTTTGTTGTGAGTTTACTACTTTACTTTGCTCTTTTATTATTTAAAGTTTATTTAGTTTTATTCATTTTGGTAAATTGAAATCATAATTTAACATATTGTTATACATATGGATTTACGTATATGTACTTACTATATTAGTAGGGTATTAAAATAGTTACTTATACCTTTTACAAAAATGTTATGTCTAATCAAATTAGAAATAACATAAGACGTTATAACAGGTTGGAACTAAAAAAGATTAAGTTGAGGATAACTACGGTCATATTGGATTTGGCAGTTTGATTTTCTAAAATCTAATTTAACAAAAAATCGTCATCAGTGATTCTGAAAACCACTATGTATCTGTTTTAGCAAAATTGTGTCTCCTGAAATTTTTTTTCGGATAGTAAATCATCCCTATTATCGTAGTCATGTACCTTGGCGAAAATCACAACGAACTGGAAAATTGTTAAAAATGGTGAAAAAATTGAATTTATCCTGGATTTTTTGCATTGCTCTTTTTAATTATCCTAAAACACGTTACTAAACACAGAAAAACCCACTCTATAAGATTAGTTTAAGAAAATCATTTTTTTACCTATAATAAACTGGAGCTGCTGAAGTGGAAAATTGTTAAAAATGGTGAAAAAATTGAATTTATCCCAGATTTTTTGCATTTCTTTTTAATTATACTAAAACAGGTTACTTAAGGGGTTATATACAGTCAGGAGGCCCAAAAAAGTAGATTTTTCAAGAATTTTTCTTGATATGAGATTAAGTTATTAATGTAACACATATTATGGTAACTCTTGAGTGTATTTAAATATTTTTTATTTGTTAAAATAATTATTTTAAAAGCTGCTACAGCTCTTCTCCGGGAGCAATTCTAAAAAAATGCGTCTTGCGGTGAGTACGATATCTCTGGACTGGATCATCCCAAATGAAAAAACCAAAAATATTTCGTTAATATATTGTTTTAACTTGTAGTTAATCGAAGGACTAAGCAAAATTAGAATTTTGGATAAAATGGCGGCTTCTTAAAAAAAATCCATTTTTAACAAAAATGTTGGCCTCAAATTGTTTATAAAATGGAAAATATTTATCGGTGCGAAAAAACCTTCGATTAATTACTAAGAAATATACCTCAAAAGCTCACCGACTTTCAAAACACAGTTTTCAGAAAAACGCGTTTAAAGTTTCAGAAGAACCTACACTACATATAATAAAAAACTCGGAAACAAATATGCATGTAACTTCGAGAATATTCACAGGATGCACTCATATCATCATTACGCTCATCACTACGCCCATCATATCATCATTACGCTCATGACATCATCATTACACTCATCATTACGCTCATCATATCATCATTACACTCATCATTACGCTCATCATATCATCATTACGCTCATCGTATCATCATTACACTCATCATTACGCTCATTATTTCCTCATTACGCTCATCATTACGCGCATCACATCATCATTACACTCATCATTACGCTCATCATATCATCATTACTCTCATCACTACGCTCATCATATCATCACTACGCTCATCATATCCTCATTACGCTCATCACATCGTCATTACACTCATCATTACGCTCATCATATCATCATTACACTCATCATTACGCTCATCATATCATCATTACGCTCATCACATCATCATTACACTCATCATTACGTTCATCATATCATCATTGCGCTCATCATATCATCATTACACTCATCATTACGCTAATCATATCATCATTACGCTCATCACATCATCATTACGCTCATCATATCATCATTACACTCATCATCACGCTCATCATATCATCATTACGCTCATCACATCATCATTACACTCATCATTACGCTCATCACATCATCATTACACTCATCATATTATTATTACACTCATCACTACGCTCATCATATCATCATTACGCTCATCATATCATCATTACGCTCCTCTCATCATCATTACACTCATCATTACGCTCATCATATAATCATTACACTCATCATTACGCTCATCATATCATCATTACACTCATCATTACGCTCAACATTTCCTCATTACGCTCATCATATCATCATTACACTCATCATTACGCTCATCATATCATCATTACACTCATCATTACGCTCAACATTTCCTCATTACGCTCATCATATCATCATTACACTCATCATTACGCTCATCATATCATCATTACGCTCATCATATCATCATTACACTCATCATTACGCTCATCATTTCCTCATTACGCTCATCATTACGCGCATCACATCATCATTACACTCATCATTACGCTCATCATATCATCATTACACTCATCACTACGCTCATCATATCATCACTACGCTCATCATATCCTCATTACACTCATCATTACGCTAATCATATCATCATTACGCTCATCACATCATCATTACGCTCATCATATCATCATTACACTCACCATTCCGCTCATCATTTCCTCATTACGCTCATCATTACGCGCATCACATCATCATTACACTCATCATTACGCTCATCATATCATCATTACACTCATCATTACGCTCATCATATCATCATTACGCTCATCACATCATCTCTACGCTCATCACATCATCATTACACTCATCATTACGCTCATCATATCATCATTACACTCATCATTACGCTCAACATTTCCTCATTACGCTCATCATATCATCATTACACTCATCATTACGCTCATCATATCATCATTACACTCATCATTACGCTCATCATATCATCATTTCGCTCCTCTTATCATCATTACACTCATCATTACGCTCATCATATCATCATTATACTCATCATTACGCTCATCATATCATCATTACGCTCATCATATCATCATTACACTCATCATTACGCTCATCATTTCCTCATTACGCTCATCATTACGCGCATCACATCATCATTACACTCATCATTACGCTCATCACATCATCATTACACTCATCATTACGCTCATCATATCATCATTGCGCTCATCATATCATCATTACACTCATCATTACGCTCATCATATCATCATTACGCTCATCACATCATCATTACGCTCATCATATCATCATTACACTCATCATCACGCTCATCATATCATCATTACACTCATCATATTATTATTACACTCATCACTACGCTCATCATATCATCATTACGCTCATCATATTATCATACGCTCCTCACATCATCATTACGCTCATCATATCATCATTACACTCATCATTACGCTCATCATATCAGCATTACGCTCCTCTCATCATCATTACACTCATCATTACGCTCATCATATCAATATTACACTCATCATTACGCTCATCATATCCTCATTATGCTCATCACTACGCTCATCATATCATCATTACGTTCATCATATCATCATTACGCTCATCACTACGCTCATCATATCATCATTACGCTCATCATATCATCATTACACTCATCATTACGCTCATCATATCATCATTACGCTCATCACTACGCTCATCATATCATCATTACGCTCATCATATCATCATTACACTCATCATTACGCTCATCATATCATCATTACGCTCATCACTACGCTCATCATATCATCATTACGCTCATCATATTATCATTACACTCATCATTACGCTCATCATATCATCATTACGCTCATCACTACGCTCATCATATCAGCATTATGCTCATGATATCATCATTACATTCATCATTACGTTCATCATATCATCATTACGCTCATCACTACGCTCATCATGATCTGTACGCCATTCCTTCATGAGCCCCGAGAACATTGATGTTTTGCCTCCTTCGCTTGCTCCAACCAAGATCGACGCGGAGGTTGCCTCTGTTCCAATTACTTCGGAAACAAACCCTGTCGCAGCTGAGGATGTTGTGGACGAGCAGAGCTCTTCTGGCCGTGCTGATGAGCGTCATGGAGGCGACACCACCACTGCTGATCGATCGTATGGGGCATCTACTGGGACTGTGAATGCAATTTTGCGACCAGCTGTGCTTCGTCGTTGTGCTTTTATTTCTCGGCTGCATGCGGAAACCACCTCGGACGACGTTATGCGTCACTTAACTTCAAACTTAGGATCACCTTGTGATATAATTTCCTGTAATCGGATCGATAAACCAAGAAATGGATCTGATTCTTTCTCCGCATCTTTTAAAATAGTTGCTCCTGACACATTATTCAATGTCATTACGTCCTCGGCGTTGTGGTCTGAAGGAGTTATCGCCCGCGAATTTGTGCCTAGGCGCCGATCAGGTAAAGGGTCAAGAGGCTGTAAAAACTTATCAGCGAAATCAACATGTATTACTCAAACGTAACCGGACTACGTTCTAAAACTAGCAATCTCTACTTGAACTCTATGGATTCTTCCTTCGATGTAGTTTGTTTAACTGAAACATGGCTATGCGATTCTATCGCTGATGCTGAGCTGTTTGGGCACGAGTACCTCATTTTCCGGCGGGATCGTCATGCTTTCGCCTTGAATGCCCCGGTGAGAGGTGGCGTTTTGTGTGCTGTCCGTCGCAATATTCCGTGCGCTATTGTGGAGTTTGCTAATCTGGACGACTTGGTATTGTTGGGCGTGATTTTAAAACTGGAACATAAGTCCATACTCATTTTAACAGCATATATTCCACCATCTTGCGGTAGTAACATCTATAATAGTCTTGCTGTTATTACAGAGGAGCTTTCAAATTCCTTGTGCCAGTTTGACGAAATATTACTATTCGGCGATTTCAACTTACCGACTATTTACTGGACCACTTCAAGTGACAACGAGCTTTTACCTACTTATGTATATACTCCGCTTCATTGTGCTTCTTTTATCGACGACCTCATTTCATCCGGGCTGACTCAATGTTCGAATGTAGCCAATGAGTTTGGCAAATTCCTGGATCTGGTGTTTAGTTCCGATCCTAGTTCCAATGTGGTAAGATGTTGCTTGCTCCCTTGCTTCCCGAGTCATCTCACCATCCGGCTCTTCATGTTGCATTTGCTTTCGACCCAGTGATGCCAACTATAGCTACCAGGCATAATTATTGTTTTAATTTTAAGAAGACTGATTGCTCTAAACTGAATAATTTATTAACTAATTGTAATTGTAATAATTTACTTTTTGAACGAGATATCGATGTCGCTGTCAATGCATTTTACAAGAATTTATTTATTTGTCTCTCTTTATGTGCTCCTATGTCTAGACCGAGTAAGACTTCGGCAGGTCCACCTTGGCTCAATAATTCTTTAAAACATCTTAAAAACCTAAAAGCTAAAGCCTGGAAACGTTTTTGCGTATCGAAGAGCGAGAGAGATTTTGTTGAATATTCCAACTTACGTGATCAATATATTTCAAGTATTGAAAACACATATTTTGAGTATATTGAGAGTATGAAGTGCATTTTATCGACCGAACCTAAGCAGTTTTGGAGGTTTGTAAATTCTAAACGTGGAACAGACGGCTACCCTTCACTGTTGAAGTTCGGGGATTCTGAGAGTGGCAATCCTCCGGCTATTGCCAATCTCTTTGGCGATTTTTTCAAGACGGCTTTTATTGATGAAACCTGTGATATTAGCTTTAACGATTTTAATACTTTGACGACTTTCCCGGCGACATCGCTGGAAATGAAAGATCTTTTACTAGATGACGAAGCAGTTATGCAGCACTTGATTAGCTTAGCTGATAATTTTTCATGTGGTCCTGACGGTATTCCCGCGTCTCTTTTAAAGAAGTGTTCCAGTCCTCTTGTCAGTGTCTTGAGTTATTTATTTAATTTGTCCATCTCCACTGGTGTCTTCCCAGAATTGTGGAAATGTTCCTTTATTATTCCTTTACATAAAAAAGGTAATAGAAACGACATTTCTAATCACCGACCAGTTGCGAAACTGTGCTCTGTTGCCAAAATTTACGAGGCTGTAATATACAATATCCTCTGTTTCCATTGTAAACCATTTTTAAGCTCTTTTCAGCATGGTTTTGTAAAGGGCAGGTCAACAACGACTAACCTGGAATTTTCGCATTTCTGTGTTTCTGCACTGGAAGCTGGTAAACAGGTTGACTGCATTTTCACAGACTTTAGTAAGGCATTTGACAGAATCAGCCACGACATTTTAATCCATAAACTTACAGCTCTTGGGTTTCCACATTTGTTTGTTAAATGGGTTTGCTCTTATTTGTCAGGACGCACTCAGCGAGTGTCCTTCCGTGGATCCCTGTCTAAAGAAATATTTAATATTTCTGGAGTTCCTCAGGGAAGTCACCTTGGACCACTGTTGTTCATCATTTTCGTAAATGACTTGTGTGTGTGCTTAAAACACTCTAGAATTCTGTGCTATGCTGACGACGCCAAGATTTTTCGTGTTGTATCTTCTGTGAATGACTGCGAACTTTTAAACTCTGACCTAGACACCTTTTATACATGGTGCTCTATAAACCATCTTCCTATTAACGTAAACAAGTGTACGTCGTTGTATTTTTCAGAAGAGTATACATTCATTTCGACTGTGATATAAATAACTCTTTATTGACCCGACTGAATAAGACCAAAGACTTGGGTGTATGGTTAAATAGTCACTTTACATTTGACGATCATATTGATGCAATATCTATTAAAGCTAACGGCACCTTAGGCTTTATTAAGAGGTGGTCCAAAGAATTCGACGATCCCTATATAACACGACTTTTGTATTGCACCTTTGTGAGACCCATTTTAGAATACGCTTGTTGTGTTTGGTCACCTTACTACATAACTCATATTAATCGTATAGAGGCCGTACAACGACGATTTATTCGGTTTGCTCTTCGTGGGCTTCCTTAAGAGGACCCTTTTCATTTACCTCCTTATATACATCGCCTCAGGCTCATTAATATCGACTCTTTAGAATCTCGGCGCAACATCTCCAAAACTGTGTTCGTTATGGAGTGCCTGCAAGGCAACATCGACTCCTCGAGGTTGCTGTCTTCTTTTAATGTATCGGTACCCTCTCGCTCTTTGAGAACCAGGCATTTTTTAAACATCCCCCAACACCGCACTAATTATGGATACAATGAGCCTATCACATCGATGTCTCATTGTTTCAATAGTAAGTTTGATAGCTTTGATTTTAACTTATCGAAAATTAGTATTAAGAAAAGACTTTTGTAATTCCATACACGATTTTGTCTTTTTTTTTTTTTTTCCTTCAATTTAATTGTTCTTTTTTCTTGTAAGTAATCAGTCATTGATGAAATTGAATAAATATATAAATCATATCATCACAACTTAATTTAAGAAAATCATTTTTTTTACCTATAATAAACGGGAACTGCAGAACTGAAAAATTGTTAAAAATGGTAAAAAGATCGATTTTATCTCGAATTTTTTGCACTTTTGTTATTAATTATGTTTAATCAGGTTACTTAACAACAAAAACTCCACTCTATAAGCTTAATTAAAGAAAATCATTTTCTTACCTATAATAAACTGGAGCTGAAGAATTGAAAAATTATTAAAAATATGGTGTAAAAATTTCTCTTTTTAATTATGCTTAAACAGGTTACTTAACACAAAAACCTGAACTATATAAGCTTAATTTAAGCAAATAATTTTTTTAACTATAGCAAACTGGAGCTGCAGAACTGTAAAATTGTTAAAAATGGTAGAAAAAAGATTTATCCCGGATTAATTTTTTTTTTTTTTTTTTTTTTTAATTATGCTTACACATGTGACTTAACGAAAACAAATCCACTCTATAAGCTTAATTTGAGAAAATCACTTTTTACCTATAATAATCAGGAGCTGCGGTACCGAAAAGTTGTTAAAAAAAAATCGAATTTATCCCGGATTTTTAGCAATTGTCTTTTTAATGATGCTAAAACACGTTACTTAACAAACAAAAACCCACTATATAAGCTTAATTTAAGAAAATCTATTTTTTACCTACACTAAACTAGAGCTGTAGAACAGTTCGTCAATTATAATATAAATCATCTTAAAAAATGTTTTTTCAAGAAAAGCACGTTTAAAGTTAATATAAATAATCATTTAATTCACCCGGACCTTCCGAATGCAAATGGTGAAAACTTTATAACTTTGGAGTTTTTAAGAATTTTGAGTTGAGAAAACTTTCCACAAATGAAAAATCTACTTAAATTTGTGTTCTCAACATGAAAATCTATTTAATTATTATTTTTTTAATTGAATAAAAAACAGATGAGGACAGCAAGGCAAAATTCTTACCCGATAGAAGAGCATACTATCGAAACTGAAGACGGCTACATCCTCAAATTACTTCGAATGCCATCTAGCCCTACTGCAAAATGTAGAAGGCCAATCCCAGTTTATTTGAGCCACGGTTTATTTGAATCCTCTGACATCTGGATGGTGAATGGCCCCCGAAAAGCCCTAGCTTATATCCTGGCTGATTCTGGATACGATGTCTGGATGGGAAATGCTCGGGGAAACACTCATTCAAGAAAACATAAAAACCTTTCACCACATAGCCGCAAATTCTGGGAGTTCTCATTTCATGAAATAGCGGTATACGACAATTCTGCAGATATCGACTTTATTTTATCTACGACGAAACAGAGCCAGTTGCACTATATTGGACATTCGCAGGGTGCGACCACATTTTTCACTTTAACATCTTTAATTCCGGAATATAATAAAAAAATTAAAACAATGCATGCCTTTGCGCCAGTTGTATTTGCTAAATATCAAAAAAGTCATTTTCTTACAGTAGCTGCAAAGCACGAGGATGTATTTGTGGTAAGCTAATAAATGATCACACCTAAATATTGCAATTAAATTAAATTGACATTTTAAGATGCTTGCGACTGACTACGGACTTACTGAATTGTTTCCCAATTCGTGGCTTTTAGAAAAATTAGGTAGTTTTTTGTGCTCACCATTAGACGCATCGGTTTGCTATGCAATAAGCCGAATGGTAGCTGGGCAGAGTTCAAAGCAAGAAACTCCAGTACATACATATTTAATTTTATACAATGTCTTTTTTTAATATCGAACTTTTTCAGGAAATATTTCCTCAGCTACTGGAAGTCTTTCCAGCGGGAGCTTCAGTCTATCAATTGCTTCACATTACTCAGGCGGTGAATAGTGGAGAATTTCGCTTTTTTGATTTCGGAACGGAGCTAAACATGGAGCGGTATGGAACGAACGAGCCTCCGGACTATCCTCTTCAAAATGTCACTACGTCTCAAATATTTATATACAGCAGTCAAGGCGATACTTCTATTGGTCCCTTAGATATGCAAAGATTAGTTCTTAGTCTCCCAAAAAAGCCAACTGTTGTTGAAGTCGATTTGATGGACAAAGAATTTGGTCACGTGGACTATATCTATGGCAAATATGCTAAAAAGATGGTATATGATAGACTACTTAAGGAAATAGAGGCAGCTGATGGACATATTTGTAATTAGCTAAAGATATCATAAAAGGAACATATATTAAATTGATAAAATTAACTTCGCATCAAGATTAAAAACAAAGCCTTTATGTAAATAAGTTTTAAAATATAGTTAATATTAATAAGATATACACTACATACATTTACACTGGTAACCAGCACAGTTTTCTTCAGGGTCGCTCTACTTCTACGAATGTCCTTGAATTTGTTACCTTTGTTAGTGAAGGTTTCCAAAAGGATCTGCAAACAGATCTTTTTTCTTACTCTTTATATTTATTTTTTTATAATTATGTACAGTCAGGGCAGACGTCTGTGGGCTAAATAAATAAATAAGTAAATAAAAAATTAATTCCAAAGGGACCTTATTAAAAACCATCATAATACGTATAGGTATATTATATTATATATTTACTTTCATATTAATAAAGGGTTATGGGAAATTCGATACATTCTCTTGGAGGGATAAAAGTAGAACCCATTTGCTACAGATTTGGCCATGTGCTACCCTATCCGAAAATGGTTAGTTTTTGAGCAAGTTAATTTTTTATGTTTTTCCTTTAAAATGCCGATTTTTGGCAAAAAATGCTATGTACCTAAAAGTTTTTTACATTTTCAGGCTACTAATATTCTCACACTTCCTCGAGATAAAACTGAAAGGAATACTAATAAACTTCATTCTTTGGCATTGAATATGCAAAGAATAAGGTCAAAAAATTATTTGTTTGTTAAGTTAAGTGTGAATTTGTGTTAAAAAAATTATCGAATAAATCGTACAAATTACTGAAATATCTTCCTTATTTCACTAACTCTTTTTCGATAGATAAAAGTTAACATTAGCAAATATCAGAGATCGGCAAAAATATTTTTTTCGTCAATATTTTCGATGATAATAACCAATACCATAAAAATAACAATTTTAGTAAATAAATTTCCAATTGTTAATTAATTTGGTAATAAGCCAAAACATGTTTTCCATTATCTAAGCAATCGGTAATTCATCGATAAGAAATTAGAGATACTTAACTAGTCCGTAATTTTCTATGTGAAATTTCTGAGTACTCTAGCAATCGGTAATTCATGGGCCAGAAATTTTAGAATACTCAACTTGTCAGAAATTTTCTGAACTAAATGGAGCATCTCGCACCGTTCGGCAGTTACAGGGTGATTCGTAAATCAGGATTTTTCCTTATATGGGAACCGCTCTTGTATTTTTATCTTTTTTTCTACGCATCGCAGCGGCCCCAAACCGATCTCAAAAAATTACTATTTCGAAGCACTTTCCAAAACGGTCAACACCACCCCCTATCCCCAACCCCTTGGCCACAAACCCCCCTCGAAGTTGAAAAAATTAACTTTTATTTCACGATTTTTCACTTTTCGCCCCACTTTTCTCCGAAATTCATGTTATTAACATACCTACTTTTTATTTTTTTTAAGTTGCCTATCTAATTACCTTTCCAAAAAGGTGCAACATGCCTAGGTAGAAAAGGGTTGCAAAAGTCCTGAAATTAAAACATCCTCACAGGTACCTAATTACTTTATTGCACCATAATGGAAAAAGTCGTTAAGTAAACAATTTTTATGACAGCAAGTTCGGAAATGTTTGTTTAGGAAACAGAGGTAGTACATTTTTATTATTTCAGCAAAACAGTAATAAAATAATAAATGTAATCTCGTTAAATAGCATTATTAGTTTATTATATCCAGTATTGACTCTTAAGTATCCTGACGCTCCGTTTCTAATACCTCCTATGAATTATGGTATAAAAATGGGTAAGTTTGAAAGGACATTGACCACAGTTGAAGAAGCAAGCGATAAGAACGGGTGTTTAATAGAAAAAGTTAAGATAAAATGGCAGAATTCAGTGTTGAAAAGTATGCCGATATAATTTACGTGTTCGGTTTAGTAGACGGAAATGATAGTGAGGCCGTACGAGAATACCAAAGGAGATTACCGAATCGGCGTGTACCCGACAGAAGGGTATTTTCAAGGACTTTCAGAAGGTTAAAAGAAACCGGAAGTGTAACCGCCCTCAGAGCAGAAACGCGATCAGGAACATCGGCCGATTCAGCGGATACCGACCAACAAATCCTCAACATCGTCAGGAACAGCCCTGAAATAAGCATCAGGCAGGTCGCACGACGGTTAGGATTGTCTTCAGGGAGAGTTTGGACCGTTGTGAACCGAGAGGGACTACATCCATACCACCATATCCCGGTCCAAGCACTACAGGAAGGAGATTCCGAAAGACGATTGCAATTCTGCACTTGGCTGCTCGAGTCTGACATCGAAAACAGAAGGTTTCTAGACTGAATTCTGTGGACGGATGAATCGCAATTCACCCGGGATGGCATCACAAACTTCCACAACCTTCACACCTGGTCAGATGTGAACCCACATAGGACAAGGTGTCGGTCCTTCCAGCAAAGATTTAGTGTCAATGTCTGGGCTGGCATCATCGGCAACCAGTTGATAGGACCCCAAGTGCTGAATAGTCAGCTATATTCGGACTTTTTGGAAAATACCCTTCCGGATCTGGTGGAGGACATCCCCCTGGCCACTAGAAGCGCAATGTATTTACAGCACGACGGAGCACCTGCGCATACTGGGAACATTGTTAGGGCAAGGTTGAATGAACATTACCCAGAGCGCCTGCTAGGTCACCGGGCTTTACTCCACTAGACTTTTTCTTATGGGGAATGATGAAAGTTGAAGTTTACTCAAGACCAATCAACACCAGAGAGGAATTAGTTACCAGGATTGTGACTGCAGCCACGAAAATACGGGAGAGACTGGCTACCATAGACCTGAAACGCGATATAAGACGAAGACTACTTGCATGTATCCAAACTGGCGGAGAACATTTTGAACAGCTTTTGTAGGACATAAGTTTTAATTGTAATTAGTTTTTAAGCGAACAAAATGTATTTTTTAGTTAACGTAAGTATAATTTCTTAAAAATTCGAATTGTCATGATATTCTGTAAAAGGATTTTTGTAAATAAATTTTCGTATCCTTTTCCTACCTGTGCATGTTGCACCTTTTTGGAAAGGTAATTAGATAGGCAACTTAAAAAAAAAAATAGGTATGTTAATAACATGAATTTCGGAGAAAAGTGGGGCGAAAGGTGAAAAATCGTAAAATAAAAGTTAATTTTTTCAACTTCCATAGGGGATTGTGGCCAAGGGGTTGGGGATAGGGGGGTAGTGTTGACCATTTTGGAAAGGGCTTCGAAATAGTAATTTTTTGAGATTGGTTTGGGGCCGCTGGGATGAGTAGAAAAAAAGATAAAAATACAAGAGCGGTTCCCATATAAGGAAAAATCCTGATTTACGAATCACCCTGTAACTGCCGAACGGCGCGAGATGCCCCTCCCCCACCCATACGATTTTTTGCTTTTCTCGGTCTGACCTTTCACCCCCTGCAATATTTCCCTCCCACCTCTGAACACCCTGTATATTATACAACATACACGTACCTACACATCAAATATCGCATGTGACAATGGCACATGACAACTGACGCACAACAGATGACGTGACACGATATGTGACATAACATGAGACATGACATATGACATGACGTATTACATGTCATATGACATGAGATATGACATGACGTATGACAAGTCATATGACATGACATATGACATGAAAAATGACATGACATGATACATGACATATGACATGACATATGACATGACATATGACATGACATATGACATAAGGAAGTTATTTAAGTAATTTGTACGACACATTCCATACTTTTTTTTAAACAATATCACGCTAACTTAACAAAAAAATAATTATTTCACCTTATGTTTTGCATATCCAATACCACAACATGAAATTTATTAGTATTCCTTCAGTTTTGTGATGTTTTTAGTGATAATGTACAAAAAACAAATTGAAAAAGTACAAAATGTTAGGTGCATGGTATTTTTTTCCGAAAATCGGCATTTTAAAGTAAAAACATAAAAAATTAACTTGCTGAAAAACTAACCATTTTCTGATAGGGTAGCATGGCCAAACCTGTAACAAATGGGCTCTAAATTTATCCCTCCAAGGGAATGTATCGAATTTCCCATAACCCTGTATATTATAATTAAATAATATAATCATTGGTTGACTTTGTCTTTCCTTATCTTTTTGGCTCTAACACACAGTCAGTTAATGTAAATCAGTTAGCACAAGAGGTAGTTTTAAAAAAAATCCACTTTCCACATTTACTAGTTATTTTTAAGGACAATAGCTATACGTCCTTATATTTGATATCACATTGTTTTAAATAAATGCACAGGAAGAACTAAACTATGAAGAAGTAAAGCCTCCAAATGCGCCAGCCTTTTCAAGTCTGTTGTTTTAGGTCTTCTTTGGACGTTTTTCCCTTACCTATAGGGGAAAGTGGGGGAAACACGAACACCTAAGGGAAAACTTAAATAAAACAGGGGAATTTGATCACAGAGTTTTTTTATTGTTTAACTATAAAGTTTACTTATCTGTCTAACGAATTCCGTAATCAATTTTTATATTTTTAATAAATTGTGACAATATGAAAAAAAAAAAAAACCCTTAGTGTTCGGCTTTACTCGACATTAGTGGGGTAAACACGAACACCAAGTGGGGTAATTATGTATGAACATTAATAACGACAGTGATCACATTTATAACCCAAAGATGGTGACTGTCCGTCAGTACAATTCTCGCGAGCCCATTTTTTACACACGTAGCACATAATCCAGTCTTCAACGGGGGATCTATACAGGGTGATCCAAAAGTATGGAAACGGCTAAATAACTTTCGAGGAATGCATTTTGGAGCAAAAAGTTGTAGACAAAAATTTTAGGAATTTTCCCCAGCTATTCAATGGTGATCTTAGATTTGACCTTGACCATGGCTTTGAAGGTCATTTCAAGGTCAAGTTGACTTTTTTAAATTGGAACCCTTATTTTTGACCACGGAAATGGAAAGAGCGGAAAATTTTACGTCCAACTATGACCTTTACCATGACCTCGAAGGTCATATCAGGGTCAGGTTTGTGATTCCCTTATTTTCCTTCAATCAAAATTTTACCATACATTTTTCCAATAAATTCTCTAAACTTTAAATTCAATTCAAAAACCCAAACCCCAACAGGAAATCAATTATCAGTCCGAAATACCTCTAAAAAGAGCATTACTTTGAATAAAACCGATAATCAAAAAATCGAAGAAAAAATAAAAATACATTCCAATCATTGTAAATCGCTGTGAACAGAAAAACAAGCTTGACAGAAACTTTAATTAATGCACCCAAATCGTGGGTAAAAATCAGTGCTCAGGAATAGAACATATCTTAGTCAACGAATACAAAATGTACGACAATAATGAAAAAATGGGATTTTGAGATTTTCAAGACTGTACTTTGTTTTGGTCTTTCTTTTGTAATTATGAGGCATCTGAAAAAATAATAAAAAAAGATGAACGGGGAACCAACAAAAGGGAGGGGGGTAATGCCGAACGTTCGAGATTGCCCGACATGGAGTGTTCGCCTTTACCCCGCTGGATCGAAAACAATAAAATGGAAAAAAAATGTAGGTTATATTTATTTTGCTGATTGCGTCATTGTCATTTAGCTGATTAATATGTGAGTATTCCACTATGTAAAAGTTAAATTACTATTGTAGATAGAAATAAAGCAACACCAACTTTAATTTACCAAAAAAATTACATCAAAAACATGCAAAATATTGAAAAATGCATATCTTGACAAGTACGTGCGTCTGCGTCTCCCGTGTTGTTGACTGGCACAGGTGGTGGCATGGTCTCCGAAATGGCGGCAAGTAAAATATGGCTATCTCTCTCTAACACAATAGAACCATTGAATTCGGGATTACCCCACGTTCGTGTTTCCCCCACTCTCCCCTATAGAAGTTTAAAATATTACTACTTTTTATAATTTTCAGTTCAAAAAACCTGCCATTTTCTCCAAAATAAATTTTTCACTATTTTAAAATACATTATAGAAGGAAAACTTAAAATTCCCCACAATTAAGTTCCAAGTAAATGTGTGGAACGCTTTATCGAAGACTCGAACCCGAGACGAGCTTTTGATTTGGCTAGATAAATTTACAAGAACAAAAAACTGGAATAGGCCTAACTGACGAAAGTAAAAATTGTTAACTAAAAATAGAGGTTAAATGAATTATCTTGATGTTTTTGTAAATTAGGCCTTTTAATGGACAAATTTTCCTGACTGTAGTATGAAAGTGCTTACAATATTAAAATTCGACTAGCTCGCAATTTCATTTTTTTATTATTATTAATACACATATTCCCCGATTTACACGGTAATTATTTTTATAAGATTTCGCTTTTACGTGGTTTTTAAAATCAGAGATTTATAAGAAACTAGCTGACCCGACAGACGTTGTCCTGCCTTCAATATGAATATTCAATTCGAACTGGAATAAATCATAAAAAAAATATTTCAACAACATATTGTTTATTGCAATGCTTTTTGATACACAATATTGTACGTTTTCTTTTCTGACGCGTAAACAAATAATGTTGATGGTTTTCCGACACGGGAACAGGCGACATACAATTGGCCATGTGAAAAACAGGGATTTTCAAGATTGATGCCACAAATACTTAACGACTGCCCTTGCGATTTATTTATTGACATTGCAAATGCAAGCCGCACTGAAAATTGTAACCGTTTAAAGTCGAATGGCATGTCGTTCGAAATCATAGGGATGCGTAGAATCAAAACGTCTTCGCCTTTGTACTTCCCTTTTAAAATTGTGGCTTCGATAACGTTTTTCATTAATTTCTTCACCGCAAGCCGGGTGCTATTACAAAGACGTGGCTGGTTTATGTTCCGCAACATAATGATTACCGATCCGACTTTTAATTGCAGATTATTAGGTGGTTATCCGGGCAAAAATTCCGTTGGATTTGGATAGTTGACAAAATTTTTGGAGTTATTCCACAATTGGTTTTTTCACCGAATTGTTGTGTGCACAACGCTGATCGACTTGTCTTGCTGAATCGCCCATAAAATAAATTTGTAAAAATTTGTAGTCACTATCCGCCGTTGGCAATAAGGAACCTGTTCGATGATATATTTGATCCTGAATCCGCAATAGCAAATATATGAAATATAGGTAATTGTATAGCGAAGTATTTGTACCGCCATGTGGCTGGCAAAATATGTTAGCAGCACTGCCATTCCCTCATCAACTTCTGTAAACACACTCACTTCTGGTTTCTTTTGGCAATTCAGAGCTACCAACGTACTTTATCCCATTATACTTACCTTGAAAGTAGGCATAAAATTATCTCGAATAACTTTTGTTGCGCCAAATGAAGTCATTTGAAAGAAATTATTATATTGCTGGATATGAGTCAAAAAATGTTTAGAATCTGGCCCATTTCCGGAAACCAATGAATGTAGTGGCTCTGGTGGCGATACCAATGGATTCAATTTGACTTGGCCACTGGCGCAACACAATCCAGGTGCTTCATTTTTAAACTTCAATGCCTTGCAATGTGGACATACAACGTTCATTGGTCCAATAGCAACGATTTGCTGTGAACTGTAATCGATTGCCACGTTATAATTGAATGCAGCTCGATGCGGATTAAACGCAACATTTCTACGTTGTTGATTTCGATTCCGTTCAACTTCATTACGCGCTTCGCGTTGCTCGTCAGTTTGACTTGCTCGTACATATCTTTGACTTGCAGCACTGCGAGTTCTGCGACCTAAGCTGGTACGTCTAATTAGTGGCATTTTGAAGAACAAAAATTCAACTAAAAATAAAAACTTGACTCCCATATTTTTTCTGTATAACCATGTATACCACGTGTTAGTCTATCAAAACTTACCAAAAATCGATATATTAAATTAAACTTTGAATATAATGCCGTGAACTAAATGTGATGAACAACACTTCTTAAAAAACTCACTAAACAAACTGAAAACTGGATTAACGTTCCGCACGAATCTTCTGTGCAGTGTGCACCAAAGAGTAGAATACGGAATAATAAAATACGGAACGTAGAATAAATAATATGGAAAGTGTTTTCGATTGTTATATGCCGACCGATTTCTGTCAATTTTTAATTATTTTTACAAAAATATAAAACACCCTGCCTGCTAAATTCACATTCGTCAAAATCGCGAAGTTAAAGTAGTCGTTAAGTTTTCTGAAATTATCCAATTTCCTGCGCAATTTTCTTAACTTTTCTTTCCGTAAGAACCATCTACAAAGTATTAGAAAACTTTTAAAAAAAAAATCAATGAAATCGGTAAAGTCGTTCTCGAGTTATTGCGTGACCAACAGAAACAGGGGTTCATTTTTATATATATAGATAGGTAAAAGTGAACATTTTTACTGCATGGATATTGCTACTGCAATTTTTAAATTTCATTCATAATAAAAATACTTAAACGAGAAGAGTTTATTTATGTATTTATTTATTACGGATTCCAATACCAAGTTTCGCCGATGAGAGATTGTCTCTTATTTCCCTATATCGAACCAGTATCACATTAAGTACTATCGAATAATGAACGTTCCACAACACCAATCAGGAAGAAAAGATTAGAACAAAATTTGTTTAAGGATCTGATTTCTTCTCTCTATATGTGAATTAAATTACATACTTATACCTTATATACTAGTTATTTTGTAAGTACACTGGTATTTTTGTTTTTAAAAATATATTTACTTTTATTTTACGTTGAAATAAATGAATGAATTATACACCTTTTAGTCTGTTTTCGATTTTCAAGGTTTTACGTACATATGTGAAATCCCGATTTCGATTTATAGTTCACGGTTTTCTGAGGAACCTTTCTACCGTGTAAATCGGGGGATAGTCGTATTTAGAATTGTAGCAAATAACTTGATGCAATATTTTCTTTAATACTGCTTCTAAACCAACTTTTGTGGAGTTAAGTGTTTTGGTTTAAATAAATAGAAAAGTACAAAAAAAAAACTACGTTGAATCAAGTTTACCTATGATTTATAAAAATTTCTCCTTTAAGTAGTTATGCCTAATGGAAGGTAAAAAATTGATTTTCCTTAACACTAACTTCTAGGCCTAGTTTCTTGACACAAGTAAGTAGAAAAATACAAAATACTTTGTTACGCTAGAAAACTAGGCCTAGAGAGGGTTAGATCACAGAATAAAGAGGTATCAAAAGTCCTAACTAGAACAAAACATCGTTCTATAAAAGCACAATTCCTTAGGTGCGGTCGACGCCGAAGGTTTTCTAGCTTAGGTTTAAGTTCTATAAATTTAAACAGTAGACAGGTTTAACCAATAAAAGTATAAAAGTAAAAAGTCGTAAAAACTATAAGAACTAATGTTTCATCGACTTTCATTTATATTAAGATGTACACAAAACCGAATTACATTATATTAAACAATTTTCATAAAAAATAACCTTCATTATTTGTGCACACAAAGTGGCATATATAACCTTTTCATGAAGTTTACTTCATCTAACGAACTACCGCTGAAGCTTGAAAGAAATTAAACCTTTTACCTAAAAATGTTCATCCTTATCACTTTTGTATTTAGCTTTTAATAGATAATATCGGGTTGGCTAATAAGTAATGAGCGTTTCAGTTTTTATTTTATGGAAATTTCGGGTAGGGTCGAGAACGTTCTGTTGCAGGGGGTATATAAAGAGCGAGTCGTGAGCATGCCGTCAGTAATGTTTCGGTTGTCATTGCGTAAAGAACCACAAAAAAATGAGTGATATTAAAACGCATATTCGGCACTGTTTATTATACGAGTACCAATCTGGGCATTCGGCTGCAGAAGCTGCACGTAATATATGCCAGAGGATAGCTGATGATGCAGTCTCCGAGGCTACAGCAAAGCGGTGGTTCCAAAAATTCCGCAAGGGTAACTATTCCTTGATCGATCAACCAAGGTCTGGGCGTCCGGTAGAAATAGATATAAATAAAGGCATTAATTGAAGAAGATCCTCGAAGCACTACGCGCAATTTGGCTCTTAAGCTCGGATGCTCTCATGGCACGGTGGAAAAGTATCTGCACGGTTTGGGGAAGACGTACAATTATGGTGTTTGGGTACCCCACCAGTTGAACAAAGATCAACTGACTTACCGTGCAGATATCTATGCATACCTTTTATCGTTCCGTCGCACATTTAGCTGGCTAGACCATCTCGTTACTGGAGACGAAAAGTGGGTTATCTATATCAACCACACACGCAAGCGCCAGTGGCTGGGCCGCAACGAACCAGGTAAACCTACGCCAAAAAAAGAACCCCATACTCGGAAAGTGATGCTCTCGGTCTGGTGGGACATACATGGAGTAATATATTGGGAAATTCTTCCTACTAATATCACGATGACGGCAATAGTATACTGTAATCAACTTGAAAATCTAAAGCTTGAACTCCGTTGTAAACGTCCACAACATGACAAAAAAATTTTCCTTCACGACAATGCCCGCCCGCACATCGCTAAGAGTACCCGACTAAAGCTACTGGAGCTCAACTGGGAAAGAGTGCCACACCCTCCATATTCGCCGGACTTAGCCCCAACGGATTTCAGTTTATTATACATAGTAATCATTTACAAGGAAAAAGCTTCGATGATGAACATCAGTTGCAACAATACATAGATGAATTCTTCAAAGCAAAACCGGCGAAGTTTTACAGGGATGCCATCCACTCTTTGCCGAATCGTTGGCGGACGGTAGTAGATAACGACGGTGATTATATTGTTAACGATTAATAGTAAATTATTAAATAAATAAATACAAACATAAAGTCATGTATGTCGCTCATTATTTATTAGCCAACCCGATAATTCTTTTAATCAAATACTTGTCCCATATTTCTATACTAGTCTTCGAACGAAGTTGTGTTTTATAGCAATATTTCGAATTATATAACTGAAGCAATGTAAACTCTATTAATTATTATCTTCATTCGATTCAAAGTAAAAGATTCAGGCAAGAAACACAATGATACGACCGACGACCGGCGAGCGACGGGAGCGTACGACGACACAACCACAAAGCATATCGAGCATATACATATACATCTAAATACATTGACGCGACACGAGCTACGCGCCGTGCAAAATAGATCCGATTCTATTTTGCACGTCGTACGCGTCGTCAGTGCCAACTGTAAAAAATTGAAACAGACACAACTATTAATGTATGTGGTTTAGTTCTGTGGTTTTGACAAATATCAGCTGTTTTTCACGGAGCCCTCCACAAATTCTCATCGTAACCCCTTAGACCGCCTACTTCAATTCAAATTTCGCGCGCTTTGTCAAACTGGCAACGACCGTCGCTCGTATCATTGTGTCATGGCCAACGTACATGGCGTACGCACCCGTCGCTCGCCGGTCGTCGGTCGTATCATTGTGTTTCGGGCCTCAATCTATTAGGTGGTTGCATTAAAAGTCGCTGTTTTTTATGTTTTTTTAACGTTTATTTCTATGATAAAAATTGTAATGATTTTAATCAAAATATGCACCTTCGGCAGCTACAACCTTCTCCCACTTTTCTAGGAGCAATTCAATTCCGCGGCGAAAGAAAGCTCTATCCTTTGAGACTATCTAATCAGCAATCCATTTTTGGACTTCTTCATAATTTTTGAAATGCCTGTCTTCTAAATCATGCTGCATCGACCGAAACAGATTATAGTCTGATGGAGCCAGGTCTGGAGAATACGCTGGGTGGGGAAGGATTTCCCATTCAAACTCCATCAGTTTTTGTTCGACCTTCAAAGCAACATGAGGCCGAGTGTTATCATAAATAGGAATCATTTTTCGTCGATTCGATGCAATTGATGGTCTGTTTTTCATCAAATTTTTGTACAAATTCTCCAACTGTTGTTCATAACGTTCAGCGGTGATTGTTTCATTCGGCTTTAACAAATCGTAATAGACAACTCCTTCCATATCCCACCAAATACAGAGCATTGTCTTATTAGCGTGGATGTTCCGCTTTGGAGTCGATGTTGTCGGTTGGCCAGGATCAACCCATAATTTTTTTCGTTTTGGATTCTCAAAATAGATCCATTTTTCATCTCCGGTCACAATACGCCATAAGAAACTCTTCTTTCTTTGCTTTGCAAGTAATAAAAAGGAGATGTTTAGCCGATTCGCAATAGCACTATCGGTAAGTCGATGTGGCAGCCATTTCCCTTCTTTTTGTATCTTCCCAATGACATGCAAATGTCGCGATACAGTTGATTTATCAACTCCAAGTTGTTGAGCTAATTCTCTAAGCGATTGGACGGGATTATGGTCCAATAACGCTTTTAATTTCTCATCTTCAAATTTTTTCGGTTGACCTGGCCGTTCTTTGTCATAAACATCACAATCACCGCTTTGAAACCTTCTGAAACAATCTCTGCAACCTGTTTCGGATGGAGCAGATTCCCCATAAGTTTCCGCGAGTAATCGGTGAGCTTCAGCCGCACTATTTTTCAAATCGAAATAATTCAGAAGTACACATCGGAAAAACAACTTATCGCGATCCACTTTGCACTGTATATTAAATATCACTTAATGAATATAAAAATGCCGTCAACTGGATTTTATTAACACACCTTCAAGCTTCAAAAATGTATATCTCACAGTAATTATAGTTCAGTGTAAAAATTGCTACCCACATACATATATGTGAACAGCGGGAATTAATGCAACCACCTAATAATTTGGAATCAAGCTAACCCTACGTCTGCACTCGCCAGATTTTCTGGTAAGCTGATTAAACGTCATCGCTGATATGTCTAGTGTGTGGGAATATTCTGGTAAGACATTTCATTTGAAAAATGGCATTACGGAAGAAATAAGTTGTAGTTATTTTCATTAACTTACGTGCTTTGGCGATATCGGACCATGTTTTCTTCTTCAAGTCTAAACGTTTATAAAATTTACTCTTCGTATTCCATAAGCACTCTTTTTCACGAAAACTGTTAATAAATTCAATTAGCTAAGTTAAATTCCGCAATTTTTTACACTGCATTTGTCAAATTTCTGGTAGCTTTGCAACAAATCTGGCTTACCATTTCTGTCTTACCAGAAAATCTGGTATACCATCTGCGGTCTCCACTAGACGTTTTATAGACCGAAAAGCTGGTAAGATAGAAAATCTGGCTAGTGCAGTAACTATATTATAACAAATATTAGGGCCAATTTCCATCGAAACACTTTTATCTCAGCTTGCTATGTTCTCTGATGCTCAAACTTTAACGTAGCTACATGAGGTAAATAAGTTGCCACACTCGTTCGCTGCCGTTCTTCATCAGCTCTTCTGCAGTGGGATTTGATTTGTTAAACATTTTTTGACTCAAAGAGGGACCAATTTTTTATTCTAGATTATCATCTGATTATTCTTTATTTCCTGCCAGGAGGTAGACCATATGAGGACTATTATTTTACATTTTAAATTATCGTTGCTAATAATCAACAATTTTATGGCTGAATAAAAAAATAAAAATTAAGCAATATCTGCTACCGTAGGAAGAAAGATAAAACTCAAAAAATTCTCATTATTCGTGAGTTAAGAATTACAACTCAAACTAAAATTGTTATTCATGAATGAGAAAATAAAACTGGAACAATAAAGGTTGCTGCCGAGCAAAAGAAAAAGTTAATCAATAACGGCAATACTCAATTCAAGAAATAAAATACACACAATAATCGTTACGATTGGACCATAGTGTGTACAAATTATATATAAAGGATACAAATTTAACTCAAAAAGTAACTTACAAATTTCAGTTTATATTTTTTTTTTTGCTCAGAACTGTGAAGGATGTGATTTTTTAGCCAGACAACAGATAAAATTAAAAAATAGTCCAAAAGGTTCACTTGGCTCATAAGTCTATTTTTTGTATTTTCAAAGTAAGGCCTCTACAGTCACAGTTGTTGGGTACGCATTTCACATAGACGTTTCAAAATATATACACAATAATAATTAAAGAATTTGGGGTAAATAAAAAACAAATATATGATTTAAATGATAAAATTTCAGTAAATCCTAAAATACGAAAACAGATTTTGTCTTAACTCCTAGAATAGTTTAGACTTAAAATGTCTTTTAGGAAAAAAAATGAAAGAGCTCCACGAAAAATGTCTCGAGATAAAATAAATAGGAAAAAAAAAACAACGACAAGATGACTATTTCGGGAGATTAAAGAAACACAGCAGGTCTGAGGTCTTAAAAACTATCACTAACACATACACAAAGTAATACGTATTTGGCTGGGATTTGTTGGGCTTTACAATCTAAATAAATTTAAATTACTAAAAACGAACTCACAATCACTAAAATCACATTTGTTTCGGCTTTTTATTATTATACTAAAGCACGGTCTCAACTAGAAGGCACTCATTTGCTGGGCGAAGGTCCAGGTCCATCGGCTCTTCCATAAATTTATTAATTTTTTGCATTTCTCGTGTTCATACTGTCCATCTCAATATCTGAGCAATTTTCTGAATTCGAGAGGGCTGAGTCCATTGACGTCACTGTAAGATTTACTTTTTTGTCACTGTTGAGCAGCGGTTGACTTGCCGGACTGTTTTCTGCTGCCTTCTCCTCGTCCGATTCAACAGGAGTTGGAGCCGTCTGAGCAATGAAATTGTTGCTGTTAACATCTTCGATAGCCTTCCGCAGCTGAAATCAATAAATAAACAAATATAGATAAAGTTGGATTAGCGATTAAGGTACAATTACCTCCTTCAATCCAACAACTCCAACAAGACGACCTATTTTCGTTACGTAGGCGTGGTTTATCCCCACCATTGAAAATAGCGAGTGGACCTTAAGGATTGAAGTTCTTTCTACCAATTGGAAAGGCGCTGGATCAATGTGGACACTTGCTGCTTCTAAATCAACTGGTTTCGACATTTCCTCCATTTCCCACAATTTTTGATCTTCTGGCGACATGTCTATCACACGTTCTCTAGGCTAAAAATGAATTTTATTTTATTTTAATAAGGCAACTACTTCGAAACGTGAATATAATTACGAACCAACTGAACTTTCTTTGATATTCCTGTGTGGACATGAGTAGTAGACTCATTTCCAACCATACTTGGTGATAACGATCCAATTTCTGGATCAGGAGTAACATCCTGTAATGTGGCGGCTTTTTTGAAAATCGCTTCAAATGCTGAACGTATTCTGCTCTCGGTTCCAGTAATGGTTGAATAGGGCGTCAAAACTGGACTGTGCGGTGATAGAGGACTAAAACCTTTCAAGTTAAATGAATTTGTCTTTTTCAAGATGGACTTTCGCGGCTGCGTTCCAAAAACATTGTGATTTAGATTCTCCTGTCTTTTTTTCGCTTGAGGTGGAAGCATTTCGTCGTTTGCGAACTGACGGAGTGCTAAAATATCTGGAGCAGGTAAAACTTCAAATCGAGATGGTCGACGAACTTTCTCTTCTTCTTGTTTCTTTCGACGTTCCTCTTCTCTTGCCCTGGAAAGTTTGAAAACGAAAATTTTGTCAAAAAACCCAAATAGTTCAGAAAAATAGAAGCGCACAAAATGTTTCTAGACTTGTGAATATTAAAAAAATAAAGCAATAATTCTCAAAGACTTCTGCATCAACTAAAACTTAGAAGCTTTTATTTAACTTCACATCTTCACTTTTTATTTATTTATTTGTCTACAAACACATAATTCAATAGGCCATGCAAAAACTTAACTAAATCAATCAAAATACATATGTACTAAGCAAGGAAAAGCTAACTATAAATATCATATTTAGATTGAATGTAGGTAATAAAAATATAAAACATAAAAAAAACTACCACTACAGCAACCAAAATCAATTAGAAGTGACCAACTTTACTAGATCATAAACTTCATTAAAGAACCGAAAGCAATGTGCAATAGGCTCATTCAGAGTATAGTAAGTTCTATGCATATGAATTTTAAGAAATATACTCCTGGTCCTAAGAAAAGTCTCAGGAGCATATATACTCAATAAGTTTAGGAGATCTGGAGACATAATACGGTAACATAAGGTATCCCTAATAAATTATACTGCTGCGATTTTTCTTTTAGCCTTCAGAGATTCTAGACCATAAAGAAGGAACCTGACTTGTACAAAAGAGTAGTATCCCAGTAGTCCCAGTTTAATTAACATAAAACGAATCTATAGTGAAAGACTTCTAAACTGCTTTAATACGCGCAGAATAAAAAACGATGTAAAAAGACCAGATAATCGATGCATATTCAAGATTCGAACGAACAAAAGCATTAAATAAAGAGATCAAAGTAAACACTTAACTAAAATCTTTAGAATTACGTTTAACAAAGCCTAACATCCTGAAAGCTTTTACAGTTACCTGGGCAATATGATAAGTACAACCCATGTTTCAATCAAAATACGCTTCGAGATCACGAACAACAATAGGACGATCAATAAAAGTCATTAATTAAATAATTGAATAAAACAGAAATTTTCAACAGAGGAAAGAAAAAAATGTTATATTTAAAAGGATCTAATTCAAGGAGAAAAAATTATTAATTTCAACCTATAACCTTAATTTTAACATGTAACCCTAATTTCTCTCACTTCCCGTTGAGGTGTGATGTAATTTCGCACACCTATAAAACTTCGACTACACTAACCTTTAGTATAATATAAGGACTTTGGAAATTCGACTTTCTGATGAAAATTTACAAATCCATTCTAAATTGTAGATTAAAAAAAAAACTATATCTAGGTGTTTTCAGTATTGCGCAATACCAAATTTTAGTAAAAATTTAAAAATTATAAGATAACAGCGGTAATGTGACCACTTATGGATAGTATTTTTACCTGGGAGTATCGGCATCGGTTTTCCTGATATCGACATAAGAAAGTAAAAGTAGTTTACGAGCAATTAATTACAATTTAACCATTGATTGTTAAAATCTTACACATTAAAAACAATATTTTGTTTAAAACTATTTAAATTTTTATATAATTGTACTAAGAAATTAATATATGAACCGTTTATTTTGAAAGTGGCCTAAAACCATTTAATTTAAAATCTAAATATTTAAAGGTTTGCGTTTTAATAAATTTAAAAATATTGGTAACTAATAACATGGTATTATATTGTTTTCGTGTTTCTAAGGATGTATAATTTATCAACCCAATTAGCAAAATAAACATTGTTTAAAAGATAATATATTTTTGATGGCTATAAATGGACTTATGCCACTTTCAAAATTAATTAAATGACTTTTTTAATTCTTAGAAAAGCATTAGTCCATGGAAAATTAAAAAATTCCCAACTTTTTTTGACTATTAAAGAAATGTTACATTAAAATTAATAATACATATTTTGTAATTCATTATTTATTCTTCTTCAATTTACATATATAGGCGGGATTTCAAGTAATTATGGTATGTAGGTGGTATATATTTTCGTTGTATTTTAGAATTGCGGTTGGTCTTCTTTTTTCGTACATTGGTGTCAACTCAATATTATTAAAGTTTCTTGATCTTGCCCCAGCGCGGCAGTAAATCCAAAGTATTGAATAGTGAAACCTCATTCATTGCTCTTTTAGAGAGCATTTAATATGGTTCAGTTCTCAAAAATCGCATCCTACATATTTTGAACCAGTTCACCCCTTTTCCGTTAGTAATTTTTAATCTTCTAAAAATTCCGTTGGGTTATATATTCAATGGAATTATTATTATTTCAAAAATCATTATCTGAACTAACTGAACAATAATACTTTAACACTAGATTTACCGGCGCGAAATGTTGTAATTTTGATAATTTTCGGCACCTTTAAAGTGATATGCTTTCAGATTTAAATTAGTAATTATAAATGGAAAAAGCTTTTTGATATGTCGTAATTTTGAACCTTAATAAACTTTGGCATAACTCTTGGAAGATAACTTTACAAAATTTAATCAATTCAAAGAGTAAATTTGAACCAGTCAATTTGACTGGTCTTGGTAAATCTAGTGTTAATAATAAAACATAAAGTTCTTATCTCATAACATTTTACTGGATCATATACGCCATATCCGTTTGAAACTCTCAAAGTGGGAGTTAAGCCACTTTCAAAATAAAAATTTTAATCATTTTATTCATTAGCTAATTTTCGTTTCACAAATTATATTATATTAGGTACAATTCGCTTTTCAAATTGAGAAGATAAAGTAGAAATGTAAATATTAAAATAGCTAGCTTGATTTTTTCGGGAAAAACTTAACTTAGAACTAGAGTTAGGCCCCTTTCAAATTAAACGGCTCATATATACTAGTACTTCCATGCTATTAGAGTATTTCAAATATCTATATAGTATACTTAAAGTGAAATAAATAATCGAATAATAATATTTCGAAATAGTAATTTAAAGCAAATCATATATTTTCCTTTTACCTTTTCAGCGTTTTTTCCCCAAATTCTAAATATTATCTTGAATATTAAATAACTCCCTCAAGATTTCGCTTACAAGGAAGGTATCCCGAAGTATCACCGCCGATTTTGTTGCGACTGAAATAGCACCTTGATCAAAAAGTTTCAGGAACGATCACCGTGTGATGCTGTCAGCCACCCGATTTGAGTTGTTATTTTTTTTAAGGTTGCCACATCTATAATTGACATTCCCACCAAGTTGCAGCGCTATGGCTTCATATTGGTAAACGTTACGCCGTCTTGAATACATCTGCCTCTCTGCGTGTTTTCGATTTTTACTAGTTTAAAAATGGAATAGACTTTGCATCTACGAGTTTGTATTAAATTTTACATCAAAAACGAATTCAACGGTGCGAAGACCTTTAAAATGTTGGAAAAGTGTTTCGGCAGCGAACAACAAACGTTTATGTGTGGCACGAATGCTTCAAAGGTGGGCGTGAGTCAGTCGAGGATGACGAACGCAGTGACAGGACTTCGACATCGAAAACCGACGAAAACATCGATCAAATCAAAGTAATAATTGCCGAAAACCACAAATTGACAATTAGAGAGCTGGCAAAAGACTTGAACATGGCGTATGGATCTGTTCAAAGCATTTTGGTTAATGATTTTAGCTTGTTATTTGGGTTTGTTATTCTACATCAACTTTTAAGAAATACGTATTTTTTTTGCGGATAAGCATTTTGTAGGGGGGTACAGTTTGAAGGTTTTAAAAACTTATATTTTTCTCAAACGAACAAATGCGTATTAATCTATATATGAAAAATGTATATAAGAGCACATTCAAAAGCTAATATTTACAATGCTTGAAAATAATAAAAATCAATGAAAAAAAATCTATCGCTTGTTCCTGGAGCTGATCAGTTGCAATTGAAAGAGCAAGAAAAAGTAGTAAATACGCGTTCTTGCTTTATATATATTTAAGGTGATAACTGCCCCCAAATAAGAATGTACCAGTTCGTGAGATATACCCCCAAAAAATGATTTTCGACATAAAAGAAAAAAATACGTATGTCTCAAAATTTGATGTAGAATATCATACTATATTTCATTTGCAACGAAGTCGTCGGTGACATGTCGGGACCCCTTTCTTGTTAGTTATTTAATATACTCTAATAGCTGAAAAATCATGTGATAAGTGGAAGAGTTCTACGATAATTTAAATAATATTTTTTGTTTGTTATCAATATTCGTTTTAAAATAAAAACTTTAACTTTTAAAAATATATATTTGATTAGTGTATTATAACTTACCTTTCTTCTGCTTCCTTCTGCCACTTTTGAGCAATCTCCATTCGTTTTTCTCTTCCAATATGCTTTTCAATCATTTTAATAAGTTCATAGCGTTGTATAGATCCTAGAAGTATCATATTTTCTGGAGTATCCACCAGAGGAAAACCACGAAGGTGTTTGTTTTTCTTCAATATTTCCTTTAACTTTTGATAACTAATTCCTTGCCAAATATACTTTACGTCCCTCACCATAAAATCCTCCACGTATATACTATACATGCCTAAAAATATTCAAATTTAAGCTGGTATCAGACTTTTATTTTTATTTAAAACATACCAGAACTAGACGGTAGCAGATCAGGTAGATATGGAAGTTTCTTGATTAGAATAATGCTATCATACATGGAGGGTTGTAACAGAGCAGCTACGGCGTTCGAAATTAATACAGCTATCATGACTGGAACAACGTGCGTAATCTGTCCGGTCATTTCAAAAATAATCACAGCAACCGACACCGTATGAGTGACAGCCCCTGAAAAGGCTGCAGCCCCCACGACAGCATACCCACCCGGTATAATCGGGGCTATTCTGCCTCCATAGCGAACACCATTCGGGAACCACAAATGCATACTTTCTCCTATCAGGCGACCTAGGCCAGCTCCAATTTTGAAGACCGGGATGAAGATACCTGATGGTACTGGGATGGTGGACGCTACTATTGAAAAGAAGAACTGAAAAAAGCGTAGTTGTAGTAGAATCATTTAGATTGAAAATCAACTGAATTACTGTGAACATGATGTAGCAGGTTAAATTTATGAAAGCGTCTGTGTAGGGTGTCGTCCAGTGGTCTACAATCGCAGCCTGTTCCACTGTAAGGTCTGGACGCGTCCATGTGAAATTTGAGAAGAGCTCTGTGACCTGCTCATGAGTACTCAGCTCTCCAGCTATAAATTGTCCAGATCCTAGCGGGAACGATATTGTGGATACTAGAAGAGCAAGTATCCCAGGGTACAGAAAACGACTGAAATGAAATTTAGTAAATTTAGTCATTCAAAAATACTATATGAATTGATTACTTTTTTTGAAGAAACTTGTTCATTTTCTTATTTGACCTCATAAATAGGACGTAATGACGATGTACCCAAACGTATGATGCACCTCCGAGACCACAAATGACCCTTTAAAAGTTATAAATTTTATTAATTCAAATTTAGATAGAGAAACAGAATAACTTACCCCATTAACGCATACACGAACAGCTCTTGGGGATCAAAAGGAAATTCTGTAGTAAAACTTGTTAAGAAAAACGCTCGTACAGTGTCAAGATTCTGGAACCAAACAGCCAGTAAACGAAATACTGTAGCACCACAAACTGCAGCGAAGAATCCTCGCCAGTAATTACGAACAGCGAAGTAAGTAGTTGTTACTTCAATACTAAACAGTACACCTGTAAGAGGAACATTTTTTTTTTTTTTTTTGTAATTATCGTAGAACTTATAAAAGCAAATTGATTTATTATACCTCCTACAGGAGCTGCAAAACAAGCTCCAACTCCCACTGCGCACGCAGCAGCTAACATTTCCGAGTTTCTAGACTCGTTCTCGTATATTCCTTGGAATGATGTTACTAACTTACTTAATAATTGTGCAACTATACTAGCTATGTGGACAAATGGACCCTGGAAGAGAAAAACTTTTTTCAAATAATGAAATGATACTTTTGCGACGGTTATTTTGTTTTTAGTGTTAAGTTAAACTAAGTTCGTTTATTTTTAAGAGAATTGAAAGAGAAAAATCATAAACGTATGCATAAATATGTATCTGAATCTCAAGCATATCTAGTTTAACCCGTTTCGGTCCAAAATGAACCAAATTTTTTCAATTTTTTAACCACTGTTTTTTAGGAAAAAATTATTCAATCTTGCTGAAACTTAATACCCTACATTATTTTAATGGTACCTGGCGCCATTTTTAAAAAATTGGGGCTGAAAGCAGAAAAAGTGGCGAATTTTTTAAATTTTGATTCAACGTAGAGTGCTAATTCTCTGGTTCTGGTGGCATAAATAGTTTCTCTAAAAGATAGGAGCGATAGTGATAGGAAATCGAAAATGGGGAATTCAAAATGGTAATTTGCAGGTTTTGTTTTATTTATATACCTACAGGGTTTTTTTTTATTGACTTTTTTATTTATTTTATTTTGTGAGTATGAAGTCAGATTTCCAAATTTCAAAATAGCGGATCCAATATGGCGGGCGAAATTCTTAAATTTGATTGAATTGGGACTGAAAAATGAGTATAAAGTTTTTTGAGGTCGCTAATTACGAATCTGGGATTCAATTTTAAAAATTCAAAATGGTGAATCAAAGATGGCGGATAAAATGTCTTAATTTAATATAATCCGGACTGATAACTGTACATATACGTTTTTGAGGTAGCTGATTACGAATCTAGGATCGATTTGATTCACCAACGTGAAGATCGACGATCTCATGACTCTTCTTCATTTTTTTTGTTTTTCATATTTTTTTTATTTTTTTAGATAATTTGATTGAATTTGAACTGATAACTGATAACTCAGGTTCGGGAAGTGCAGGAAAAAATACTGTAGGGTATTAAGTTTCAACAAGATTGAATAATCTTTTTCCTAAAAAACGTAGTGGCTAACAAATTGAATAAATGTAGGTCATTTTGGGCCGAAACGGGTTAAGAGGATTATTTAAAAATTTTCATGGTTGACTTCGTTCACAAAAGAAAATGTTACGGAAATAATTTTAGTTCCATGTAATATGAGCCTATGCATTGAGAAAAAACTGCGAGTGCAATTGCTCTAATTGTAATATTTTATTGTTTATTTTAATTGTATATTTTTATTTCTTATCCTCTGCCTGAAATTAAATTTAATGGGTACCGTCTGTATATCGAAATACGAATATTTTTGAAGGTTTTTTTCTAAATTTAAAGAAATAATTAATAATACATTTCTTATTTATTTTCTATCAGTTATTCACCTCAATGATGCATAAGAAAATACCTTGAAAGGATTTATGGTGTATCATAGTTTTCGAAATATAGCATAGTTGTTTTTGTGCCTTCCATATATAAATTTATTCTTTTGATGTTTTAGTGAAATTTGTCAGTAAGAAAAAGTTATTTTGAATTATTTTTATCACTTTACAATTATATACAAGACTTAAAATTTGAAAAATCGCATTTTTTGTCCCATTTTCAATCAACATTGTTAAGAATCGTTGAGATATTGAAATAGTTTTATTTTATTAAATTGTATTGCATTTCTATTTTAAGCGTTGTTCAAACACTAAATAAAATAAACATAATTACGTATAAAGTTAACTTTCTGAATTCTCTAAGCTGTGTAAGCAATATGAGTCGGCTTATTGAATTATTTTCGTCTATTTTTGCCGAAAAGGTCAAATTCTCAACAAATACCTGTGACTAGGCTTTAAAGTTCAATTGTTAAAAATGTTGCTACATTTTTTCTATAAAACCACTAAGTATTTTTAATGTAATGTACATTAAGTTAATAATAAAGAAATTGAAAATGTCATCATATCACTACTTGTTGATGGTATTCTTGATAAAATTAAGCTCTTATTTTTTTAAATAAACATGGACGTTTGATTTTTAATATTCGAGGGGGTATATTTCTGAAGTGAATAAAGACCCAGGAGTAATCCAGCATTAATTTGAAAGCTTAGAGTGCCTTCCATCAAAAAAGACTAATCTAAAAACATTCACTGGAAATTAAGAAAGGGAACTTAAGGTTTGATGGAAAATGGTTCTATCTTTCCACACCGACATCACTATTTAAAAATTCGTAAATATAAAAGTCTCTATTATAAACTCCATACGACATAAATAAATTAATTAATATCTACAACCAACAAAAAATAAATTTTGCTTTCGAAAATTTGTATTTCAAAGATGAACAATATTACACAAAAGAAAATATAATACCAAAATTGGTCTTTTTATGGAGTTAGTTCACATCTAAGGGAATTTACTAAACGCAATCAAAACAAGTACTGTTATATAGGTAACAAATTAAAGAGATACATATTATCATCTCAACCGATCTCAACTTACTTCCTAGAAATTACGATGTAATTGGAGGATATGAAAATAAGTTGCTTTTGTTTTTAAAATACTTTTAAGATCTGCACATTTGATTGCAATTGCAACGACAAAAATAAGAAGGAAAAGTGCTTAAAACACTAGATTTATTTTGTTTATTTCACGTCTGAATGAAATTCATAATACTGGAGGATCGCATGATAATATCTAGATAAATGGAATAAGTAACGCTATTTAGCATAAATTGCTTTCAGGCCGTGATGCACAATCGCAATAAAAGCAATAATGCGAGTCAGGTACTTAACCCTCTAACAGGTAAGGCTGCCTGGAGGCAGCTATTGCTTAAATCACGTTTATTCAACAGGTGAATTTTTTTTTTATGATATTCGTTTCATAATCTGTTAGTTAGACCCTAAGAAACCTTTTTAACTGAGTTTCAACGCATCCCGCTGATGTATTTTATTTGTGTCATCAGCTTTATGTTAACATTCGTTATATTTACAACAAAAATTATTGCTCCCAAAAAAAATTTTTCGAGAGGTAAATAGACGTAGTTCCAATTATACGATTTGTCTGAAAATTTTTTGATGTGTAAGTAATTATAAATACTTTCGGTATTGGTGTTTACTAGCAATGAAAAAATATTAGTTTGTGTTTTAGGAGCCAAAAAAGGTTAGCGGCCTGTAGGCATCCATGCCGGTTTAGTACAAAATTAGTGTTTCACTATTTTTCAATTCTTATCACCCTTTTGTTCCGCTCGCTACAGGGAAAGGCCTCTTATCTTAGCTCAAAAGGATTTTTTAAGACTTATTGTCTTATGGTGGTGGTGCATGAGGGATATGTGAAGCTGTTAATCGATTAGGGAAAGGTTTCATTGCCGGGAAATAATTCTTAGGCTATAGAGTGTGTAAATCTTACTTTGGCTCAGCGCGTGCTGAGGACTTTAGTCGGCAGATTTATAGTCTCTGTCTCTCATTACCGACTATATGCATTAAAAGACGTCGCGTCGCAACTGCTTATAATAAAGCCGTACCTAAGGCCATAAAGACAAAAAATCCCCAGTACCTGACAGGCCATAAACTTTCCTAGATGATTCTCGCTTACCTAATTACCCTTCGTGCTCGATAGTGCAATTGTTATATTGCACTGTTCGGAAGAATAGCACATGTTTTATGACTTTGTTTTCGAAATCGATGCATGAACAATGTATGGATACTTTTAATTGCAGTTTTTTAGGCGACATCCTTTTGGCACATATTTCATTTATTATAATATATAATACCCAAGAGATCCTCACATGCACTAAGTGCGTATGGATAATTATTACCCTTTGTCGCCAAAAAATCACAGAAAAAATATTTAGGTATATAAACGAATGCACTTGAACTATCAGATCAAACATCTGTCGAGCGCGAATACGAGCTGATTTATTTTTAAAAGTGTGGATAAATAGTGAGTGTTTTACTTGTGTTTATTGAAATGGAGGATAAAAAGAATTATGGAAGGAACAAAACCTTGGATATTTCTAAAATGACCGATGATCAGTTGGAAGAATTTATGGATTCGGTGGAAACTGATATAGAGGACGACGAATCGGATGATGATGTAGACAACATTCTGCAAGCAATTTATAATGAAGACACCGAAATGAATGTAGGAGAAACTAGTGCCGCTAGCACTTTAGCGGCAGTATCATCGGCGAGACAAGCAGAAGAAGTAGGATCTAGAAAGCCACCGAAGAGAGCCAGGTCTCCACTACCATCTATGGAGAATACTGGTCCTTCAACAGTGCCTTCTGGGGGTGGTTTCACTGGTGCAGGTACTGGCTTTCGGAAATTCATTATCCAAATTCTACATATATTATATTTTCCCTGTTTAGCTATTCATGAAATATGCAAGGAAGGATTCTCCAAAATTATATGGCGAAAGAAAGCGATGAGATTGCACGTCAATGAAATTGCTTTTCGAGGAAATTCGACGTTACCATCCACGATTAAAGAGCTAAAAACACCACTTGAGATTTTTCGTTATTTCTTTTCAAGAAATATAGTAAATATGATTCCTGAAGAAACAAATCGAGCAGCCCGTACGGAAGACGTAAATACCAATTTCACTACGAATGCTGATGAAATTTATCACTACATAGGGATCCTTATGTACATGTCCGTTTATCGTTTTCCTAATTTAGAGAGTTACTGGGGTAAAAATGCGCTTTCAACAATTCAAAACACCATGCCTGTGAAGAGATTCATGTCGATAAAAAAATATTTATCGTTCCAAGATGAAACTCAGCGCATTAGGAAAAGTCAACCTGGATACGACCCATTATTTCGCATTCGGAGATTAACGGAGGAAATCAATAAACAGTTTGATTCGGTACCAAAAACTGCTCGATTATGTATCGACGAGCAAATGTGCAGCACTAAAATCAAGCATCATCTTCGGCAGTATCTCCCAAATAAGCCACACAAATGAGGAATTAAATTGTTTGTACTATGCGATTCGCACGGCTTTGCTTATCGGTTTGAAATTTATAATGGTGCAAGTGATAACGTGATTTTACCAGGTACACCGGATCTTGGAAGCTCTGCGAACGTTGTTATACGCTTGTCACAAACAATACCTAACTTTGTGCACCATATTGTCTACTTCGACAATTTTTATACATCGTTACCTTTAATGGTATATTTGCGTGCAAGAGGAATTTACAGTTTAGGCACGGTGAGAGTAAACAGAATTCCAAATTGCAAGCTTCCGTCAGACAAGGATATAGCGCATGAAGAAAGAGGCTATTCAATAGAATACATGGGAAGTGCGTACGGTGTTGACATTACCACAGTGTCGTGGAAGGATAACAAGAACGTGCGGTTAGCATCGACTTACGTTGGTGTTGAGCCATTTGCCAGGGAAAATCCAAACGAGCGGACAGCAAAAGTTTCACGTTACGATCGGAAGGAAAAGAAATATCTGGAAGTGGACTGCCCACAGATAATTCGTGAATATAATAGCCATATGGGTGGTGTGGATCTAATGGATGGGCTTATGGGTCGTTACCATATCCGAACGAAGTCTCGAAATGCAATGGTTCGACTTTTTTATCATATAATCGACATGGCTGCGACAAATGCGTATATTTTATATCACCGCATCTATTCGGAAAAATGCAACGACTCAAGCTACAATTTCGATGAAGAAGAAATTCTGTTGCAATTACCTCAATTTCGAGAAGAAATTGCCGCTGGTCTTGTTGCGTACAAGGAAAAACATTTCATTGGTCGACCGTCAAACTTACAAGAGTCAGGATCAGGACGGAACTTACCACAACCAAGTACTTCTGGTATAGGCAGAAAAGCCAAGCATCCGGTTGATGACGTTCGTTTCGATAAATATGACCACTTCCCAGTGTGGTTAGGGAAAGAAGGTGGCAAAAAAAAGTGCAAATTCTGCAAATCTTCCCAAACGCAATGTATATGTGAAAAATGTGGCCTTCATTTATGCTGCTCAAACTCTAAAAATTGTTTTTATAAGTATCATCATAGAAAATAATTTAAAATTGTTATTTGTTATTCCCTCTCTTTTGAATAAAAATTATTCCATATATATCTTTTATTTCACTTAAACTGGCAAGAGTGCCTTGAGGCAGCCTTTACCTGTTCTTACCTGAAGGCGAAACAAAACGCATATTTGATTCGAGCATACTTTTTCCTCGTTTCTTATGTCATAGTTAATTAGGAAAAAAATTCCCGAGGTTTTAATTTCATTTTTACAGTTTTGCCAGTTAGAGGGTTAATATAAATGGGGAAAACATGCAAATGTGCCGGAAATTATTAAAATAGAATTGAAAAACGTTGAATGCAAAATGTTTAAAAGCAGATTGACATATGTAAAACTGAATTCTTTTCAAAATTGAAAGGCCAAAGCTACAACAAGGCTGTTTCACTTATGCAAAATGCGCGTGAATTTGATATAAATTTAATATCTGAAAATGTTTTTCCCCTGTTTCGAACCTTGCCAGTTTATTTAACTATGCTTCTTGTACAAATCCCTCACAGAAGTGCAATTTGAAAAAAAATTCAAGTCAACGAAAGCTGAAAGCAATTGCATTAAAGCAACAAAAATAGCACACTTGTGACACAACATAAAGTGATTTAATTGAGAATTTCCGACACTTAGGAATCAATTCTATCTTATCCATCAAGGTGCGCTTCAGCGCTTCACAAAACGCCGATTACGCCGCATACTTTATCCGATTGAATCATTGCGGTGTGAGAGATAAACATGTTTTATTAATGAAAAGAAAAATGCCTGCCATTTATGCGGTGTCGTAATAACTCCACTTAATTTGCCAAGTACATTTCATTTATTATTATAGAGAGAATTGTATTAAAATGTTGAATAATAAAATTGTTAGAAAATTGTGATGTCTATATTAATTTTTAAAAAATACTCACTTCTTTTCCCAATGGCATACCACTGCCCAATGTTGCTGTTAACCCAATAACTTTTGCAACTAGAGTTTTAAAAGTGAGATATTCTTTAAGTGCTACACCCCGAAGAATTGTCTTCATTTCAGGAATTCCTGAGCCTATAAATTTGAATATATTTTAATTTTTATTCAAGATATTTATAGCAAACATCTATAATATTTACCTATACTTTGCGGTGCTATAAGATGCACGAATCCAGCCGAGAAAAGTATCAGACATACTGGCAGAGATACCCACGCAAAATATTGAGCTACTGGCTGAACTGTGAGGTCTCTGTACAGCCATACGCGTGCTAAAATAATAAATAAAAAAAAAATTTGATTAATTTCATTTTTGATCACTATGCATTTTCTAGAAATTGAATATCAATCACTCACCATTTGAACAGACGTTGACACCTTTGTCCATTATATACGATAGGAATGCCATGATAACACCTAAAAGGGCTAAAAACACCCAATCCTCTCCCAATCGAGCAAATGTGTGCTTCCATACCCATGATAAGACTTTTAATATGCGACCTGTTCTTTTCCCTAAAAGTTCCTGGAATGATTTCCAAGTACTGCTTCTTTATATTCAGGAGGTTTTAATTCAAACATTTGTGACTTTTATCAAATTTTTGGATTTACCGTGGGAAATTTTATCAAATGTACCGTTGATCAAACCTTACTTATAACATAATAATCTTATTAATTTGTGTTGTCACATTGAGAGGTTTATTAAACTTATTAAGAATGAAATAAATACAAAATTATATATGGTATTTCTGCATCATTTTGAATTTTGAATAGTGAAAGAATAAAAACATCTAATAAAAACAACGTCACACGAATATAAGAATCAAAATGATAAAACTCTAAACATAATAAATATAACTTTTGGTAATATTAGAATAACAACGGATTTTACGTTATGTTTGATTTCGTTATTCATACTATACATTATTAATTGAACTATGGAACATTTCACTACCTTGCTACCTTGAAATATAGTACATCAAAAGTAGTATTTATATCATCAAAAACCAATTGATAAAGATTCTGGGAAAGCTAATGCTGAAATTAATATATGTAATGAACTGGAATTGCCGATTTTAGTATACGTACACTTATGCTTATGACTAAATAAAAAAAAATATAAGCCATGGAAATTCGGGAAATCTATTATTAATATTAAAATTTTAAAAAATGTGAGATCCCTAGGTAGTTTCAACCAAAGTATTGTAACATCTATTTCTTTAGTATTTTATATTCTGGTGCTAATCAGATTTTATTTCCTTGAGAGCTATTTTGTAAAAGAAAAATACGATTTTTATATATGTATAAATGAAGAATAGCTAAGTCAACTCTACGACGAATTTCGTTTGTTTGAAAGGAATAAAGGAATGCATTTAAAATAGAACTAGTAAAGTATGTTGTCTAATGTCTAGAAGAGAAAGTGATTCAAATATTGTTTAATGATTTTTTACTTAAATTAACAAAAAAAAAAAATTGACGTAATGGAACATTTTAACAAAATTTGAACGAGCTTTTTCGGCAGGAAAAATTAATTTTATTTCTAGGCTATAACATTACTTCGTCAGCGATAGAACATTTTTAAGCTGACAATGTCTAGGTTACAAAATCTTTTGTAGTATTCATAAGGCGATCTATTTAATGTAGGGAAGTATATACTTCAAAACTGACAACAATTATGTAAAATCGGTAAAAAGAAATTGATTTTTCCTATTAGCATGTTCTATTGAAAATCCAAAAATCACAAGCACATTTGAAAATTATATTTTGTGGTGATTAATAAGTATTGATAAACCTTAGACGTCAACAACAGTCAAAACAGTGTTCAAAAGCGAACTCAAATGAAAATTAAATTAAGTTGCGTCACATCGAAAAAGTGAAACCGATTTTCTTGTAATTTTTGGATTCATCACTTTGATTAGAAAGAGTGAAATTAAAGCAAGCACCGGAATTAAGAGAAAATCACCATAATTTATACACTATATAGAATCGAGCACATATTTTAATCGCGAGGGAAAAATTTCACAAATTAAAACTCTCTGAATTTGGCGCCGTTGGCATGTGACTGATTTTTGTCCCCAGCCCGGATTGAAAATATTACCATCTGAGAAAAACAAATCTTTCACGATTAGTACGACTCTAAATAGATATTTGTCGTTTAAAGATAGATTGTATTTTTTATAGAAAACAAAATTGTGTATGGAATGGAAAAGCGTGTGAGCAAACATACAGGCTTAAAAGATGAATATAATATAATTTATATTGCAACAAACATTATGGCCAGAAACAAAAAGAATAAAGCAACAAAAGAAAATTAATTTTGTTCTAAAACATTTTCACGCATAGGTTAGACGCGCAAAATGTGAATTTTTTTTAATGGTCAACACTAAAACAAATGACTTTATAAATTGTTTAGGATTTATCTTGCATTGTCTAAGTTATTTTATTGCGTTCTGCAGATAGTGACAAGAATAAGCAGGTGTAAAATACTTTCCAGTCTATAAAACATACAACTTGGGACAAAAACACAAAAATATCTTTATTGTTTTCTTGAACCTAAAAGTCCGGCTCTAAACACAAGATTCTTATATATCTGATAAAAGTCACTTATGAATGAAAATAAAATTCAAATGAAGACAATGTATCTACCTAACATAAAAGAGCTCAAAAATAAATTAGTCGGTACCTTGTTTCTTGCTTTATCTTCTTGTTTTCGTCTTTTTTCGAGCAATTTGAGTTTTCTGGCTTCATCTTTTGCAAATTCTCCTAGGTCCTTTGTGTAACGACCATACATCTGAAAGAAAGCAACGACACACAGACATTAGAAAGATTATTTAACATAATATGCAAAAATAAAACATGCTGAACACTTAGAACACTAATTAGCATGCACTATGCACTTTGAGTGGCCTACTTACCTACTTACAGTCCTTTCCACTTGAAATTTGTCAATCATCTTCATGATCGTATCTTTTCTTTTGCCCGGCCAAAAATCGTCTGATCGAATCTGGATGAGGCTTACCTATTTTTTTTTTCAATACTTCTTCAATTATGATCTTTGGCCGAAAGATTTAGATTTAATATCGTCTGACCGATTGTTGGAGACAAATAAGTATGGGGCATTTATTCAAGAGCGCATGTGAGTTTTGGTAAATATAGCGCCAGAGAAAAGAGTGATCTAAAAATACTAGCAAACAGTTCCTTTATCAATCGGTCTATAATTTGAGCTTTTGTTTACGAATCTTAAGCACAAAGAAGCCGAAGGGACGCGGTAGGAGCCACCAAAATTGTAATAGTACTCTTTTGCCAACATGTCGCCGAAAGTGTTTCAAGTTTATGCGCTAATAAGCAAACGTGATTCAAAAATAAACAAAGTACTTCGAATGTTTGCTAAAAGATTTAAACAACGAGTTCCTAATGCGTCATCGTTTGTAAATTATGAAATTCATTTCTATCGCAATTAAAATTTTCAAAGCGATACAATCATTAAAAAGGCAATGCTTCGAGCAGCATAATTAAGAATAAGAAAACAACAAGGCAGCTAATGGTTTAAAATACAAACAAATGTCGATTTTTACGACTAGACCAATCCTCAGTATCATTTCATCGATACGATGCCTAGCTTATATTAAAATGATGATAAAATAATTTTTTTTTTTGCCTTTTTTCGAACTTTTATTTTAATAAACAACGATTTAGAACCGAATTTACAAAAGGAAATTTTTTTACAAAACACCGTAAGGAAGTACTACAACCAAACTATAAATCTATTACATGGCATTAAATATAAATTATTTCAACATAAAAATTATCTTTTTATCATTAAATGGAACCTTTTGAAATATACATATTTAACATAATTTACTGAAAACTTGTGATTTCAAAGTACCTATTGTAATAATGTAAATAAAAACGAGACAAAATAAGTCAAAATTAAAGAAGGAGTTAAAATTTTCCGCAAATCTATGAAGTTTGTACATATAAATATATGTATTACAAATACAGGTATATAAAATAAGTTTGTTGTTATGCTTTATTTTGGAGACTATCTTAATTAGAATTGTACTGTCACCCTTTGAGTTTTTCAACACTATTACATCTCTATAATAAATATACATTGCTACTTTGTGAAACAACAAAATTCTCAAAAACATTCGGGCTATTGCGGAGACAATGCGGAATAAAAGCGGATTAAACTTGATGCAGAATCACTTGCAAATATGAACGAGTTTGTTTAATCAGCTTGTTTAATTGATTATATCGTTGATGAAAGTCACAAAAACTGTCTGCTCCATTCTTCTTATTTTTTAATTTTATTCCTCATATTTCAAATAATGAGCACACAAAATTCGACCAGAGTGTTTTATATGTTTTAATTTTATAGTTTAAAAAGAGTAGAATAATATGTGCGAATCAAAAAATTATCTGATTGTAAAAATTGATTTATTTATCCAATACAAAAATTACATATCAGCATTCCGAATTTTTCGATATTTTCTAATAGAATAGTCTAAAAACGATATTACTTGAAACTATTTAATAACAGTGGTTAAGAAGAATTGTATATTAAAATTTTTTTTTTTTTTTAATTTAACCAAAACTTCTCCTACTTCAATACATTTGGTATACCGCTTTTCAAGTTTCTTTATTCCGATTGAAACAAAATCTTGCACTCGAGTCTCAAAAAAGGCCTCTTCATTGTTCTCGAATTTGATGCTTCGGATGTGTTCTTTTAACATAAGGCATAAGTAGAAATCGCTAGGAGCGAAGTCTGGCGAATATGGGGGTGTTCCATCAATTGAAACCCTGCATTCTTGATGTGTGTGCGGGCGCGTTATCTTGTTGAAACAATACATCTGCACGTAACTTTCTTCGTCGTTTTATTTTAATTTCCTCGCGTAATTTCTGCATCAATGTTACATAATAAGCACCGGTAATTGTTGCTCATTTTTCTAAATAATCAATAAAAAGGATTACTTCAGTGTTTCAGCAGACTGAGACGTAGGAACTTAAACCGGAAGCAGCAACCTTAAATTTTGTTTTTACTACCGGCGAAGAGAGCCGTTTCCAAGCCATACTTAGTATTTTTATTTCAGTATCCAAATTGTGTACTCATGTGTCATCCACAGTCACGATTGGTTGTACAAATTTGGCTTCATCTACTTGCAATAGGGCTAGATTTCTTTTTGAAATCTCTAGTCGCTTTTCTTTCTGAACCTCTTTCAATATTCTCGGAACTCAACGCGCGCTGATCTTTCTGAAGTTTAAATAATCAGAAAGTATTAATTGAACATGTCCAAGAGATATCTTCAGAGTATCAGTTATAAAACGTATATTTTGAATAACATATCCTTCGATTTTTTTTTTAAATCTCGGTAAAAGACGTAGAAAGTCTCCCAGAGCTATTTTCATAGAATATTATGACGCTCTGTAATGAGTATTATAATTGAAAACTATGTATGTATATAACAAAAATGAATATAAGTGTTCAGGTTAATACCAAAAATTATGGGAGGAATAAAAAAGCTTTAGTTGATCCTTTTATATCAGCCCATAGTTTTTGACATTAACATGGCAATAAAAGAATCGGAGAAGCAAAAAATCTTAAGAATTGCCTCGACATCTTTCACGATAGACAGACCAAAAAATCTGCTCATAGGAATCCGAAAACAAAATTCTAGAAAAGTTAAAAGATCGGGATTGAATATTTTAGTACGAGCTTTAAGCCGTTTAGATATTTAAAGCCAATAATTTACAGAAAAAAATGTTTCTGAAATAGTATATAAGGAATAATAATAACAATTTATATAATTCTTTTAAAAAAATATTTATATTTATTAGTAAATATGGTAGTAATACTAATTAAATTCGGCTTGTTCCTGTGCTCAAAAGGAACTTTCGAAAAATTGTTAAAATAACCATACTCTACTATATTACTTTTGCCATTTTCGTAGCCATGGAGCAGTAATACACTAAGCATTTTGTTTTCTGTGGGGACGTAAAAAAAAATTGAATAAAATAAAAAATATTTAAAATAACCGAGTTATATGAAAAGTTTTTTTTGTGATTTTTAACAATTTTTCAATTCTTCAGCTCTGGCCTACTGAAGGTAAAAAATGATTTTCTTAAATTTAACCCCTAAAAGTTTTTTCACGTTAAGTAACGTGGTTTAAGTTAAATAAATAGACAATTGCAAAAAACCCGAGATAAATGTAACTTTCTGTGATTTTTAATAATCTCTCAGTTCTGCAGCTCTGGCCTACTGAAGGTGAAGAAATTTTTTTATTTAAATTCAGCCTGTAGAGATAAGTTTTTGGCGGTTAATAACGTCGTTTAAGTTTTTAAAAAAACCAACATAAATACAACTTTTTACGATTTTCAACAATTTTTCAATTCTGCGGCTCTGCCATACTGAAGGTAACAAATATGATTTTCTTAAATTCGATCTATAAAACTAGTTTTTTTCACGTTAAGTAACCTGTTTAAGTTAATTAAATAGACAAATGCAAAAAACAAAAAAAAAAAAACCCAATAAATGTAACTTTGAATTATTGAGATTAATATTTTAAAAAAGAATTGAAATGTAACACGAAACATTTATTTCTTCTTCGATGGTTAATATTAATAAATCACAACAATTATATAAAATGTTATCAATTATCATCTAATTTTTATAAGAAGAACATTGTGGAACATGCTCTCGGATAAAATACTTGGCCGCCACTTCAATATACAGAAGCTCCCAAAAATAATCTTAAATGAATGATAATTCTTAAGTTCTGTGATTATTTTTGGGGATCGTCTGGGGTTGGTTGATGATACGAATTAATTTCATTATTCTGTTCGTCTTCCTAAAAATTGAGTAAGTCTTCAAATTTAATCCAAACCAACCAATATTTTGGACTAGCCTAACCTACGACTCTTCTTATGATTTTAATGTTATGCAGCCACTGTAAAATTTCTCTTTAATTTCGTCATTATACTGCAAATTATATTTAATGACGTAAGTTTTTATAGGCGGATTAATATAGATAATAATTCTATCAAATCACACATATAAAGTTTTTAGATAAAAATAAAGCGAGAGCTATATGTGTATTTGTAAAACCACAATATAAGGACACTGTTACCGCAGCTAAACTCAATGTTAATGTTTTTACCCCTATCATATTCATAGAATCGAAACATGTTTTCTTTAAGGCTTACCAGCCATTGAAAAATATTTAATTATTAGCACATTATAGCTAAAACGTGTGCATCATGCGCCAGCCAAATAAGTGTAAAATGAGCATTAACTTAAAAGAGAATTGCATGCGTTTATGTGTGGTCAAAAGACGTTTAATTAAGAAATCACACAACGTAGATGCGTCTAAATTTCGATCTTAAAATCTACAGCGCCAGAGAAACGGAAAAGTGCAGCAAAAGTGTCACAAAGTCCACAGCTCGGTTAGCAGCTTGCCAACTTACATAGTAGAAAGATTCGATCTCGATCTCGATCTGGTTCTTCCCCTCCTCACCGTAGAGACTGTCCAAGGAGTTCCTGGTGGAGCTTCTGTGAATCTTCCCTTTGGCATGCCTGGCCTTGTGCAGTCGAATGGAATCGTTCCTCCTCAATAGGAGTTCTGGCTCGAAAGCATATTCCCGGATGAATTCCTCATCTTCCTCTATTCTGTACATCCAAATGAATTTATTTTCGTAAATCCTTGGAAAAATATCCAACACTGAACGTCTACTTTCCACGAAAGCCGTATTTTGCACAATTCTTCACTATCAACATTTTGATAAAAGAAAATAACACACTCTGGCACAGAACAAGACAACGGACATCACACGTCAAAACAAGACCACAACCGTTCACTTTTATCTTAGACCACAATCAACCAACCCACCAAAAATATGTTGAGTCTAGCGAAGGATATTTTTTTTCGACCCAGACGAAGCAGATCACCCTGTTTATTTTTGTAATGAAATTGCATTAATCAGCTCATTCGATCTTAACATCGAAAAAAACACATGTAGATATGTGCGCTCCTACTTCTGCGGGATTTACGCTTTGACGACACGCGTTTTAAAGACTATTAAACTCTCGCTGGTATCCAGCACAACAAAATCCTTTTTCGGCCAAATTGTCATCAACCTTCGAACACCTTGACCGAAAGAGACGATCACCTCGAAATACAAGAACGACACTGCTCTAGAAATCTACCTGCAGAATCGCTAGACGATAGAAAATTTCGACATTTGTCTGCTCTATCTTCTTCTTGCTCCTTTTTCTATTTGTTAAATTTTCGAAATTTTTTGGCCAATGCAACTGTTGCATTATTGGCGGGCATTTTGCAGACAGACATTCATCGGAGGTGGGCAAGGTAGTCGTCGTGTCGTGTGTCTGTCGGCAGATGGACCAGACTAGATTTACTTTTTTTTATTTTTAGAATCCCTGCTTCTGAGCGTGAACTTAACACAATTTTAGCGATAATAATAGCTGAACTTGCAATATGACTTGAAGCAGACAAATGACAACAGCATTCGTTTATTTTTATTTATTTTTTTTTTTAATTTTTGAGTAGAAGCACGGGCCAACACCAACGCAAAATAAACAAATGTTTTCGAAATTTGTAAAATTTTTCGAGGAGAGCAAAGTCTATGCATGGATTTTTCGAATTGGATTCATTTTAAAATAAAACATTTTTAGTAGCTCCGTGAAAGAGTAGTGAATGATTTTGATTAATTGTTCAAATTTGAGTTTTGCTAGTGCTATAGATTTTATAACTTCTGTCCGCACGTTTAGATGGAGTCAAATGAATAGCGTGAATTGATATGTGGAGTCTATTTAAAAAGATAAATATTTCGTTGAGGATTTTTCAAATACCTTATTAAATTATTTTGAATATACAAACGTTCAAGTTTTTTTTTTTTTGTAGAATTTCAAAAACATCAGCACTGGTCTGCTTCCTAACTTTAAAAGAATTAAGTTATAATGTGTTATTTGAGTAGCAAATTCTATATAGTGCAAGGATTTGAGAAAGGTCTCTAATATGAATAGGGCATTTATAAGTAAAGTTGTATCAAGAGTCGTGTTCTAAATTAGATTGATGTATACGACGAGTGCCACGATTGCTCACGGTTGACAACAAGCGGATGCGGCTGTAAATGTCGGCAATGTTTGAACCTCCAGAAAGGTCGTGGCCACGAGTTTTTGGGAATTCGAAGCGCATAATCCTCATGGACTTTTCAGAGAAAAGAATCACGATCACCATTTTGTATTATTGAACCGATTCGATGATAAATTAGCCCCATTTGGCAAAGAAAAAAATATTGTTCCAAAATTATGCTACGAATTGCTGCCACATCCACAGTACTTGCCCACTCTGACTCCCTGACTTCTTTCCGTTCCTCAACATGAAAACGTGACTCGCAGGAAAAAATTCCTCTCAAACGAGACGGTCTTCATGAAGACAAAAGCCTATTTTGAAGAATTTGACAAATCGTATTTTTTGGAGAGATTAAAGGAATGGCAGTGATGATGGGAAAAGTATATCGTCCTAAAAGGAGATTAAGTTGAATACTAAAAAAACAAATTTATGAATAACTTTCCTTTTCATTCCTAACACGGGTACTTATTGATCCACCCTCGTATTAACGACCATAAGGTCATTACAAAATTGTGTATAATTTTCAATGCAGCGTAAAACAATACACCAACAATTTATAACGACACATTTAGCAAGAATTAAAAAGAAGTCAACCAAGTTCATTAAACAAAGGTAAACTGATCTTTTCGTTGCACCAATGAGATTCAAGTGTTATATTTTTATATTGAAATGCAAATTTAAACAATTTATTAAAATTGTCTGCCTTTTTGTTGCACTAAAAAGTTATTTTTATCAAACACTAATTTCAATGTAGACAAATCACTTATTTATCTAATACATCCTACATCATTCAGGCGGGTTGGTGATTTAATAATGAATCCCTGGTTTTTATGCGTAAAATATTAAAATAGTGTTATAACTAAAGTTTGTTGATTCAGATTGATACATTTTCGTATTATTACGACAATTAAAAGTTAATTTAATAACTTTTATTAAGTTCAAATCTGAAACTCGTCCAATTTACGAGTTTCGAAAATCAAATATTAATAGTGTAAAAAGCATATCAAACAATGTCACTAAAACACTTCAACAACACTAATCTTTTTAAAAACAGATCAAAGGATTTTACCTCATTTTTGCATTTGAATAGCACAATAAAAATCTATTAAATTATCAGAATGGTTTTTCAAAAAATACACATAGTAATCGTTGACTAATAATAATAGATATTATACAACCCTAAAAAAATTTATTGGTATTAAATTCGGCTCGAAAAGTCGTATTAGTTTACTCACAAAAATCATCCAAACATTTCGATATCCTTAAAGTGAATGTAACGATTTTGGTAAAATCTATGTACAAAGGACATTATTAGTTTTCAAGTTCATCCGAAAAATAAAAACACACTAAAGTTTAACTAATGCAAAAATCAACTATCAATCAGTCACGTCACGCAAAAGAATACTGTTTATTTAAATTTAATATTCAATAATATAGCTAAATTAATACAGGCATTACAAGTTTTTGTGCTTTGGGCAGCAATTGAACTCAATCGAAGATTGATTACTGCAGAAAATCTAGTTTTAACAAAAAAATAACAAAAGTTCTAAAATACTGAACCTCTCCCATCACTCCTTTTAAAGTCTGCAATCATGTTTTGTATTATACTTTTGCTTTGCTTACATCAATATGATCAAAACTTTCATTAAAGACTTAAATACCATATAAAATACTTGGTCCTCTTTGTATCGCTTAGGTATACTATAGGTATGTATATTTCATCAAAAGACTGGGTCATTTTGTGATAATAGCAAATTAAACAACATGCATCATGCAAACAACAATTAATAACAGTTAATAATCTTACAAGAGTGTCAATGTAGCCAAAAGGATCATCATCGTCCGATGAATCCGAATCGCGTCCATGTTCAGAAGCACTTGGCGGCGGACAGGGATAAAATGCATGAGCCTTTATTTTCCTCTGTTTCTTGGATCGATGTAGTTCGTCCTCCATCGAAGTTGTGCTGCTTCTCCGCTGTCTGATATCCCTTTTATAATCCAAAGATTCACATTCAACACTTTTCATATACATATCATAAAAATAAAACACAAACGCCTTTCGAACCTGAGAAATTTTTCAAAATCGGCCCATTCCGAATCCACCATTTCGACATTTTCCTCGCCAAATTCCTCGTCGTGCATAATTCGTTCCATAACTTTTCGTTCGATACTCCTTTCCCGGCCGCGATCGTGTTCAGACAACATTTCGACTGTTGGTTCTGACTCTTCGGTTCGGACAGACAGAAAAATACGGGGAAACAAGTTCAGTAGTCAGTCAGTTAGAAAAAACGCCCTAAAAACAGACAAACACATCCGTTTTAAGACAACTCTTTCTGCGAACTGTGCCGGCTCAAAGACACGACGATCGCGTCTTGAATCATTCCTCGGCACAAATTATCCAATTGAGAAGATTCGCTTAGAACAATCCAGCGACGACGCGATGGAGGAAAGCCGCGCAGCCTCCGCGGGTCGAAGAGGTTAATTTTTGTGAATGGGGCTCATGAATTTTACTCGACACGGACCAGCTTCCTTGTAGCAACGCGCAGCGCAACGAAAAGTGTCGCACCGAGGCCAGCTCGGCCGTCGCAATTCGGTTTGAAACAATAAATTCGTTAAGAGTGCAGCAAATTGGGTAATTTACCTTTTAAGGCGTATTGCAATGACTTCTGAGTTCAAGCGAATTCGACTCGCCCAAATTGAATTGTATCAACGGAAGAAAACAATCAGAACCTAGCGAACGCAGGGAAGGTGATGGGAAATCTCTCTATGCAAATTTCACGAGGTAATGCAATTAAGAAACAATTGCAATTCCTCGAGTAATTACGACCAGAGGATACAATTTAATGAACTGGTTCAATGGGCTTGGGTTATGACTGTAACGCTCAGGAAAGTATACAGAATACTTCTGATTCTTTACGTCTTTAGTACACAGAAAAAATGTGTGTGGGACAAACTACAATAAATACTGTATTGCCATTATAGGAGCCAATCATATATCTTTTGCGAATAGATACCATAGCTGAGATTCTCAGTTTCACCCGGTTATGCGTAAATACTTATTAATTAAACACTTCTCAAATTCTCTAGTTTGGTATATCCCAGAAATAGTTTCAACCTCAAAATCCTCTTCATGCAACTTTTCATGAAAATCCTTTGAATTATATATTATTATTGTAGAAATATTACACTGGTGAACACCAATTTAAATGTCCAACAAATGACAAATTTTTGTCCGCCGATTACGAATTCGCAAACGAAAATGTTCAATTAGCTCCTATTTTCGAGAAAAATTGAGTTAAAAAGTACAAAAGATCGTATTTCGGACATTTTTGAAAAATCATTAAAAAATAACAGATTGTCATGGGAATTTTAACGTGGCTCTTATGAAGGTTTGAAGCCAAAATATGAAACACTTCCAAATTTTTCGAAACATTAACAATTTTCTATGTATTGATTATTTCATACAACAAATAGTGAATGAATATTTCACCTGGCGAATACTTACGGAAAACATGTTTCCCAAGAGGGTAAGTAAATTAGACAGACATCATGACATCAGACCATGATGATGATGAGCCCATGACAGATAGCGCCTAAATTAATAATTAGTACTCATCATTAATTTACGTATACTGCCTTGGCCATTATATTAGGATTCAGGCTTTCATTTGAGTCATATTATGAACTTCTATGAAAATATGTTATTTTTTAATGATCATTAAAAAATGTCTGAAATACGGTCTTTTGCATTTTTTAACTCTATTTTTCTTAGAAACGGGAGCTAATTGAACATTTTCATTTGCAAAATATTAATATACGAAAAAAATCCTATAAAAATGAAGCAATAATTATTCGGCAAACGAAAAACATAAAATATTTGTTGCCCTATGTTATTCGCCATATTACATCCGCCACCTTTAATTTCCAAATTCTGACAGAAAATTTAAAAGCAGTGGCACTGAAAACTGTCAAGAATTTCGAAAAAATAGCACTGAAAACACCTTTGTATTAATTATCATTGAAATCCTTTAAAATTAGAACATTTTGATCGCCACATTGAACAAGTTATATTGTATTGCGAAAGTCCAATAGCAGATCCGAAATAAGAAACCACAAAATAAATAGCAATTTTATGTTTTTGAATTTCAAAATTTTGATTTAAACATAGAAGATTCGAAATCACAGGCTGCCAAATTCATTTTGTAACTCATTCCTTTGAACTATAGAAATTTCGTTCCGCCATTTGGAATTCCCAAATGTCGATAGCAGATTCTAAATTAATTGTGAAATGTTTATCGCTTTGGGATCCACCACCTTGGATTTCTAAATTTTGGCAGCAGATTTGAAATCATCATTCCGAAAAACCCTTAAATAACAATTTCCATGAAAATCAATTCAAATTTAAAATTTTCAATCTCTATATTGGGTCCGCCATTTTGAAACCCTATATATTATCCCAAAAAAATTATCCTATACATATGTTAAGTTGGAATATATACTACTTTTGCACACAAAATTAAAAATATCAAGTTAAGGGTTTATGCATACATATACAGCCTTGGCCAAAAGTATTAGGCAACAACATATTTCCTAGAAACATTTCTCTTGTTTTTCAATATGTCGCCAGCAATCATAAACGGTAATTAAGCTAATAAACCCTTTCCTAAAAGAACCAGAAAACGCCTGATCGGGAAAATATATAAATTTGTGGTTTTTTTAAGGAAACTTTAGTTTGCAATTACTGATCGTAGTGCAAGCAAGTGCCTTAGTGTTGTTATTTTTTTAACGGAGTTTGAATTATTGGTTGTTGCTTTTGTAAAAATGCCTAAAAGAAGGAATCTTTCTGATGAAGAACGGTCACGAATTTTATTTTTACATGAGCAGGGCAAGTCTCAAGTTGAGATTGCTAAAACTCTTAAATGTTCTCGTTGTGCGGTGCAAAGTGCTATTAAACGTTTTAAGGACACTGGTTCACACGTAGATAAAAAAGAACAGGTAGAAAAAGATTGACTTCGAAACGTGAGGACCGAAATTTGATTCGAGAGTCCCTCAAAAATCGAAAAAAAACATCTTTTGAACTTGCTGCTGGCCTCTCTGATCAATTTGGCAGGACGATTAGTGCTAGAACAACAAGAAGAAGACTTGGAGAGGCAGGCCTGAAAGGTTGTAAGGCTAGAAAGAAGCCATGGCTCTCAGAGGAAAATAAAAAAGCCCGCCTCGAGTGGGCTTTAAAACATCAATGTTGGACAAAGGACGATTGGGAAAATGTCATATGGTCCGACGAATCTAACTTTGAGGTAAGTTTTATTTTGCTTCATTTCAATTATTTATAATGGTTCAATCATAACCACTGTGTTTGTTAAAACATTTTATGAATATTGAAAATTATGTTAAATTTTTTCAAATTTTCAGGTGTTTGGCACCCCTGGTGTGACGTATGTGAGGAGGAGGGTAGGTGAAGATTACCTTCCCGAATGCGTGGTGCCCACGGTCAAGCACGGAGGGGGCGGCATTATGATTTGGGGTTGCATGGCGTCTCTTGGAGTGGGTGAAATGCATATTTGTGAAGGACGTATGAACAGTGAAAAATATATTGCCGTGTTGGAAGAGGTTCTACATCCATCTATCACGAAGATTTATGGTGACACCAATGCGGACAACATAAAATTCCAACAAGATAACGCGCCATGCCACACATCTGCAACCAGTATGCGATATCTGAAAGAACACCATGTTGACCTTTTGGAGTGGCCAGCACAGTCACCAGATCTTAATCCAATAGAACATCTTTGGGGCATACTGAAGCGGAAGATACGGGAGCACAGCATCACATCAAAACAAGGACTCAAACAAATCCTGCAGCAAGAGTGGAACGAGATTTCTCCAGAAGAGTGTCGGAAGCTGGTAAGCACTATGCCAAAAAGAATAGCTGCTGTCATTAAAGCTAAGGGCGGACCAACAAAATATTAATAATATGAATAAAGTACAATAAAATAAACATAACTGTAGTTTAATTTCTCTCTAATATGCACAAATAAACTGTATGGTGCAATTTTCTTAGGGTGCCTAAAACTTTTGGCCAAGGCTGTATATTAGGGTTTTTTTTTCGCGACTATTTTTTTTTTCAGTCCTAACTCGAAATTTTGTGGCAAATACCTATACAAAAATTCCCTGAAAATTGGAGCCCTTAATATTAATATTTAGTACTAGACCAAGGCGTATAAAGATTTCCCATATAAAATACATGTAAACTTTGATTATTTTTCTTCAAAACTCTACAGCTCAGAGGCATTTTATGGTATAATCTTGGTCAATGGTAGGGTTTCTTCAAAATTGAATGCTCTACAAAAGTGTCCATTATGGTGTAATCCTAACTCCCACCAGCGAGGTAGTACGGGTCACTAACCCTATTTTTTCATGAAATTCTCGTTTTTTTTGCCCCTATCTTGTAAATAACAAGAGCTACAGAAAAACTATTTATGACAAACTTGTAGGAAATTCAATTTCCTACAAAAAAGTTGTGAACACCAAATCGCTAACACCGATATTTCTTGAGATATTGGGCTTGAAGTTGAGGTAGTGTTTCTACAATTTAGCTCAATAATCCATGAAAATTCCACACAAATAGAAAAGTTTCTAGATAATTTGTTAGCCTTATCGATTAACTCTTCAAGTTTACATTTGATATTTGTGAAGTGCAATTGTTATGGGCCTTTCTACAAATTTCGTATTGTTCAATTAGTCAAAATAAAGTCAAGTTGGGTGTAATGAATAAACTACTACTACTGAATTCTGTTGAGTGCCTTTGATGTCGAAAGCGATTTAAATTAAATTTCATGAAGGCAAAGTGATAAAATTAATTTAACCGCTCTCTACATACTGATTAATAACGTGCCTTTATGCCTAAAATGTCTCTAAAATTTAGCTTTATTCTAATTGCCCTTTTTGCTACGTATATTAATATATAATAATAAAACTATAAACATATAACGTTTAATAACTAGGCTATGTAGTTTCAGACTAAATGGCAGAAATATAAGAGATAGAACATTATTCATGGAAGTCATCACGAAACATTTTCTATACAATGCAAATTTCAAATAGCAAACATTATGATGCATTACACGTCACAGCGTGATTTCTAATATGGCAGATTGCTACTAATGTGGATATATTTTAGAAGCCACAATTATTACATAAACTTCCATATTTTATAGTATATCATACAACATTATTTTAGTCATAATTTTCGGTACTTGCTCCTGTAAATTGTTGCAATCAACAAACCTGTTGTTTCTTTGGAATATAAATCTATTCCTGGTGCTATTTTTGATATGAACTAAAAAGCAAGAGAGATAAGAATTTATTAACCGTCCCAAGACACGAAACACCTAAAATGATACGAGACCTTCTCTTGGATAGTCGTTTTTGATTTTAAACCTAGATAAACTTATTTTTCCTTTTTGATCCTAGATAGAAATGGAGTGGAATGGTTTAATTAACCCGAGCAATATGTAAAACGATGTGGTTGAATCTTCTGTCTATTAAAATATATATTATTTAATTAATCTTCTTCACTATTTTAAACTCTTCATCACCAAGAAATACCCGAAACGATTGGCGACTTCCTTATGCTGTAATTTTCCTAAAAATGTAAAAATGCACTATGCAGGGGCCAGGACTGATTTAAAAAGGCTGTAACTTTGACATGCATTATTTTAGGATTCAAAGAAAATCAAATGAATTTTCCGAATATTTCCGAACTTTAATTGAACGTTTAACCTAGGTATATTTTTAATACGAGTTTATACGTGTATTCAAAATACTATTTGAGAAAAACCGCTTGAAATTTCTACACAAAGATCAAATATTTCAGCAAAGTATTCTTTGAATGCCTATAAATTTGTTAATTTTCATCAAATTAAATTCAAATATGTAAGATTTTCAGCAATCTCAAAGCCAAAAAATTTCGTTTTTTTAAATCCCAACCGAGCATAAAAACTGTAATTTTTAAAATTCAAATCTAGAAAAATGTCTAAAAATTCCAATGTTTTCCGTAATCTAATTTCTATACTTATAAAATTAAGAAAGAAATAAAAGTGGAATACTATACATATGTTGCTTCAGGAAATTAGGCAATTTAAAAGATATCTTTTTGATCATTTGAATAGTAGGTAGAGTTTGTGACAATTTTTTGTCAATAGGTTGGTGCATTTAAATAGAATTTAAATCTATTGGACTGCCCTAAATTCTAATTGGTATGTATATATAATACTTCACAGGTCTAGAAGTAATACTGTACTTGTCTGTATAGAGTTAAATGAAATAAGTTTAAAAAATTTAAAATATTAATATATAAAGAAGAAATGCAGGAAATAAAAATAAAAAGCACATACTCGAAACGATATTTTCAAAAATTGCAACTTCGGGCAGTTTTTTTATATCTATCTCTAAGCAACTTTCACCTTGCACAAACAGTGCTATAAAGATATATCAATTGAGTGCCTCTATAAAATAACCAAGTTATATTAATCTTCAAACAGACGTCATTCTGTTCCCCAATCAGGCCACATGCGTCTTCATTATTCAATTTAAATGAAACAAAGGTTGCCGACAACTCTAATAAAAATAAAATAAATTTGAAGTTGCAACTTTTATAATTTTTAAAAAAAGAATATACCCATAAATTGAACGAGAAAAGTACAACATTGAAATAAAGTTTAACTTCTTCCGCTTACTTCAGTCTCCACTCCACTATGTTTAAAATAAATTTTCCTTTTATAGATGAAAACCAATTTTTGGTTTCTTTGTCATTTCACTTCTATAAATCATTATTTTGAGGGCACACACATCGAACTGGAATAGAATTGAAATCGGCACCAACCGCAAGCTTCACACTGAAGTTATCAATAAAAAGTGGGCATCTCATTACTCTATCGCGAAATCGCCACAATTTTACCTCGTGCTAAAGATAATATTATATTATTGGAGATATTCCAAAAACGAAAAAAGGATGACGATTCGATTTATTGGTGCATTTGAGGAAGTGGTAGATAGTCATCGCTGTGAACAACAAAAGATAACAAATTTTTTTGCTGCACCCAAATCGAACACTCTTTTGGGTATTACCCGCAATTCTTATCTTTACAAAACATTCTCAGCTGTAAAGGTCGTCTACTTTTAATTAAAATGTCGTAGTAAAATCCACGAGTCTCATACAGAAGCGCGGTTCGCATTCACGATCCGAAAAATAAAGAACACCAGCCAAAATGAGCTCAGTGTCAATTGCTAATTAGTATTAACAAAGTTGCAGTTGCGCTTAATTGGAGCGAGTTCCGAAAATCCCGATAACGCACGCAAAATTCTTCCCCCACTAGATCAACACTACGATCGTTAATAAAACGCTAAAAAATATATTTCTTAGGACAAAATCACAAAATAGGAAGGATCGACTCATATTTGCCACGGCGGCGACCGGTGTACCGGGACTGATATAAAGGGGATCATATTTCAAGAAAACTGCTCCACAGGTCGTCGCGATGAAGAATTGAAAAGATCTCTCCTTCCTGTGATCTGATTAAGTTCAGGAATCAGGCCGTGATTATTGCTCGTTAAGACGATTTAGATTACTTTTGTGGCCGAAGTTAGTCTGACCGCGGCTGTCTTTCACTTTGCTCCGGCTTACTAATCGAATAAACCGCGAACAATCTTTTCTACTAAATGTATGACTGAATGACCCAGAGGGATGTTGTGGGCCAGCCCAAATATATCTAATCAGTCCGAAAAGTTGGCCTTATCGCGAGTACATCGATAAAAGGTAGACGGGTATTGATATTTTATTTCGTCGCAACTATTATACCATATTACAATTAGTCAAACTTTTTTTGTCTATCGTTTGGCCGTACAGTGGGGCCAAAAAGCACAATACTTAAATGAATTAAAAATATCAGTTCAAATAAGTCTACATTTCATGAAAAATTTTTTCTATTTCTATCCTATGTATTATCAAAAGAAGATGTAATAATAAGATTAAGGGGAGGTTCTCATCTAGAATCTTGAAATTTTCGATTTTTTTTTTATTTCATATTATTAAAGTTTAATATGTCTAGAATGTTGCTTTAAAATATTTAGTCGATCCGAGCACTAGAACGGATTCTACAGCCCATTGATTCTGGCGGTGTCATGATCGTAGTGGGGCGCTCAGCCTGTGCCGTGCCGTTCAATCACGATTATCTCGGAACTTTGTTTTTCAAGATTTTTCAAATTTGCGTACAAGATAACTCAACAACGGTTCAACCGATCAACTTCTAGTTTCGTGCATATTAAAGTAAACAATTTTCTTCATAGAAAGAGTGGAGCATATTTTGAAAATTGTAACATTATCTCCTTTTTGTAAGTGATAAACTATGAAAAAAAACGGCCGAAAACGGCCTTAAAATTTCAAAATCGCGCCATTCCGTCAATTTTAAATTTTTTTTGAAAGTCGTCCACTCTTTCTGAGACAAATTTAGTCTAGTTTATAATAATGTCATCATTATTTGATTTCAGACCAATCTGCGACCCCTAAATTGTACGCAGCTGGGCCATTTTCGAAAAACATGCCTCCGGAGAAGTTGAATAACGGGCGCCATTTTGTTTTTTTTTTTAATAAAAAAATTTTTTGGTACAGATAAATATACAATAAAAGATAATGCCAAATATCATTTCCCTATGTCTTGTCATTTGCCTTCAAAAAAATCACGAACTTTACCTACTTTTTGACGTTCTAGATGAGAACCTCCCCTTAAGTCGGAATATTAATCTTGTATGGCATAGTATAAAGCATAACTTGAATATAGTATGTGGTACTTATATACATTTCTTCAAATTCCAAAAAAAAAGATTTTTGAGTAATTTAATTGTAAACCTGTTTAATCCCACTTCTTAAATATGATGTGTAAGTAAACCTAACCATCGATTTTAAAAAAAGCATCAAATGCCCAGATATTGATCACCTAACTTCTCATAAAAGCTTTTGACGGATAAAATTGCAAGTGATAGTTTGTACTTGTGATGTTCTAGTGATTCTGTAACACAAACACAACATTTGTGATTGCATGTTGTGACGTTGAAACAATGTTTTATCTCAAAATTGTCGGTATGTTTGTGAGTAAAGCTTCGATCCCAACTAGTAAAGTAACGTGAGTGGTACACTATTGACCACAAATTAAAATCTTTAATAACGAAATCTCGGATTTACGAAATAAATGTTGAAAAACTAAATTTCGAATTTCCAAAATCTCATATTTGAAATTCTCGCATTGTCAAAATTTAGCATGAACAATATCTGGTTTTGAAAAATTTAAATCTTGGAATTAGATAAAAACTTTTTAATTTTTACGCGATTTTATGCATATTTTCCAGTGGAAATAATTCTGAAAAAATCCTGAATATAATAAGCCAATAAAAGAAAATGTCTACATTACTATAATCTGTTAGTAAACATTTATTAACCATTAACATCTGGAACATTTTTAAAAAACGTTCATTTTCGAAATTTTGGAAATATACCAGAATTTAAACGGTAAATATAAAGAAAACATCATTAATTTCCAAAAGAGCGGTTTCGATATATCATATTCTGTTGCACTATAATAATATAATTTGAAGGTATGACTGAAAATCATAGAAAGTTTTCTTGCATAGCATTGTCATTTTTCTATAATTTTATACAAATATTTTTTTTCCGTGGTTCCAAGAAAACTCGCACTAATCGAAACCGTATACAACGAGATGCCGTATATATATAATTTAAAAAAAACTTTAATCCGTGTACATCGAATCAAAAATCAAAGTCAAAAAGAAAAGTCGTAGATACGTTCACAATAACAAAATAACGTGTAAAGTGAGACAACGATTTTATGACAAAATGAGGATTGGTTCTAATGAATATTAAGTCTAGAAATTGAAGCTGTAGTATTCATATAAAATATTAAAAGACGGGTGCTACGTACTATTTAAATTACTTTATCAAAATTAAAATCAAATATATATAATATATCTATAATATGTATGTAATAAAATATGAATTATTAAATGAAGTTTTAAAAACAACCAAACTACTCTTCTTGTTATTTATTTACAATCTTTTCATTCTTTTTAACGTTTGTCATTATTGTACGATTAAGAAGGTGCCTTCAATAATAAATCCAGTTTGTGGAAGGAATATGTTCAATATACATATACTACAATATACAGGGTGTCCAGGAAGTAGTGCGCCAAAATTAAGGGGATGGTAGCTTGGGTCATGACCTTCCAGAATATCAAAATATGACCTTAGTGAAAACCTCACCGTTTTCGAGATATTTGGGTTTTTATGAAAAATTAAATTTTCACTAGCTTTTGTCAGAATATTGACTAGTAGGTGCACATAAAAAGACATGTTATCATTTTTGTTTTGCTAAAATATTCTAGATAAGTTGCCCTACCTGGTAAGCATGTCATTTTTTATTAGTGACACATGACCGTCGCGAATTGGATTATTGAGCTGAATTGTAAAAACACTACCTCAACTTCAAAGTCCAATATCTCAAGAAATATTGATGTTAGCGATTTGGTGTTCACAACTTTTTTGTAGGAAATTGAATTTCCTACAAGTTTGTCATATTCACTTTTTCTGTACCTCTTATTATTTACGAGATAGGGGTAAAAAACGAGAATTTCATGGAAAAATTGGGGTTAGTGACCCGTACTACCTCGCTGGTGGGAGTTAGGGTTACACCGCAATGGACACTTTTGTAGAGCATTCAATTCTGAAGAAACCCTACCATTGACCAAGATTATACCATAAAATGCCTCTGAGCTGTAGAGTTTTGAAGAAAAATCATCAAAGTTTACGTGTATTTTATATGGGAATTCTCTATACGCCTTGGTCTAGTACTTAATATTGGTTAAGGTGGCGACCCACCACTGGGGGGAGTCCAATTAGCGCTAAGGCGCGCCGTTTTGATATTACTTAGTACTTAATATTAATATTAAGGGCTCCAATTTTCAGGGAATTTTTGTTTAGGTATTTGCCACAAAATTTCGATGTGGGACTGAAAAAAAAAAAATAGTCGCGAAAAAAGAAGCACCCTAATATAATATAATCGAATTATCTCAGAGAAATTTCCTTTTTAACTTTAAAAACCGTGCAGAAGCTAAACTGTGTAAATCAAGTACCGTGCAAATCAAGTGATAGGTGCAGTGGCGTAGCTAGGTAACCAAGGGCCTTGGAGCAAATCAAAAAATGGGACCCCACTGCTATCTAAACTGGTTAGGTTTTATCAAGTAATATTAAATATACAAAAATGCTAAGCTACTTTGTCATCAGCTCTTTTTCGTGCACTGCAGGGCAGGTAATAAAAATATTAAACAGTAACAACATAAATTACAATTAATACTTGGTCTAGGTATTGGGCAATAAAACGAAATAGAAAAGATTCAAGGGTTTATTATATAAAGGTCGGACTAAATAACAATTATATTTACAATCTTTTCCTAGCTTTAGATTTCGCAAAAGTATCAATGACAATAAAATTGAACCACTATATTGACCATTACTAAAAAGTTTATTGACATTAGCTTACTTACTCCTGATACAGCATTAATTTTTTAACCGTTCTCGAAAAAAAAATCTTGACTCGAATTCACAATAAAATGCACATCGATGAAAAATAAAACGCACATATCGCTATCCGTCAAATTGACAACACTGCCAACCCACAGAAAGAATTTAGGGGAATTCCGTAGGTATAACTTTCGAATTTTTCTCAACTGAGTTGCCATGATTAAAGTCGGGTTGCAACCTGTCATATTTATTTTGAAAATGGGAGAAGTTTTCAAAAGTTCAGTTCGATCGAGATTTTCTGGTAAGGATTCGAGGGCCCCCTGAGCTTGAGGGCCTCGGGGCACTGCCCCGCCTAGCCCCTAGGTACTGGATAGGTGCATCTCTAGAAATTACCTTAAACGAACTCTTAACTTTCCTATAACACTTCATAAAAATTCGTGAGCAGATCTCAAACTTAACTTATTCCCACTTTTTTTTCCTACTAAATTATTAGAAATTGTTTCATTTTAGAATGCTGGACTTAATTTGTAATTAGTAATATTAGACTTACATTGAAATAAAATATTCAATTCCCACTCGCGAATATTATTTTAATTCACTACCAGATTATAGTGATAAGTTTCGAATCTGCGAGATTTTGAAAATGCGATAGTTAAATTTGTGAGAGTTTGAAAACGAGATTGAAGCTTCGTTCAATCGCACCCAACCCAAAGTAACAAATATTCATATTCGCATTTGCGTTTGCAATATCTCTTTTTACAAAAACTAGTGTAAGTGAAAAAGTTAGTGAAATTCAATATTAACACTTAAAGTTTATAATAACCAACCTAGGCCAACTTGAAGTGAATTATACACTTTCGCTTAAATCAAATTGTAAATTGTGGTGACCTGACCTGGTTTAGTTAATTTTAGTTCTTAATGCAGTTGAGTGTTTCTATTTTTTTAATTTACCTTTTTGTATTAAACACATTTTTCTCGAATTATGGATAACTTTTTTTTTGTAGTTTTGCGTTTACCACCCCAAAAAACACCTAAGACAGCTATTAAAACAAAAATTCGTTTGTATTTATAGCATAATTATTGGTATACAAAATTAAAACAAAATGAGGAACAATTTTAAAAACCTCGTAGATGGGTCAAGAAAGAATAAAACTTAAGCTACAGTTTATAAATAGTACTTAACTATCAGAGCAAATATCTATGCTGTCGGAGACTTAGTGCTATGTCTGATCATTTTCTAATCTATTCATGTTCATGGTGCAATTTTTTCAACTAACTTTGTGTTAGTATGATTGTGAAGTAGCTTTGTCGAGCAATATCAGAGGGGATTTGTAATCATTTTTAATATTTTATTCTGTTGTACTTGCAGTTTCTTTTTATGTATTTTTGCACAGTTTTACCACACCGAAGATGCATATTTAAGGATAAGTTGAAAGATCATTTTATAAATCAGTATTTATCAGCCAAATGCAAAATACCAGGGATTCGATATTTTTTACTATTTTTAACAATTTTTCAGTTCTGCAGCTCCACTTTATTATAGGTAAAAAAATGATTTCCTCAAATTAAGCTTATAGAGTTAATTTTTTGTGTGTTAAGTAACGTCTTTTAGCATAATTAAAAAGGAAAATGCAAAAAATCCGAGATAACTTTGATTTTTCTACAATTTTTAACAATATTTCAGTTCTGCAGCTCCAGGTTATTATAGGTAAAAAAATTATTTTCTCAAATTAAACTTATGGGTGAATAACGTTTAATAAGTGTAAAGCGTGGAAAAGATATTGTGTCTCACGGAGCGATGATGATTACCGGAGCTATGTTGATCTTAGCGCTCAATTCAGTCTCGAGTTGAACGCTTCCTATGACATTTACGTGGTTGATATGGCTTCAGAGCTTCGAAGTAGCCCACGACAGTTTTGGAAATTTGTAAATTCGAAGCGTAAGTCTGACGGGTACTCTTCTACTTTGAAGCTTGGTAATTGCGAAAGTGGTGATTCCCTACAAATTGCAGAATTATTTGCCAACTTCTTTGGCATGGCATTCTGTGATTCGAACTGTGATATTAGTTTTAATGATTTTACCCACTTGACGAGGCTACCACCCACTTCTCTTGAAATGAAAGACCTCATGTTCGACGAATTGTCCATTTTGAAACATCTGGCCAACCTCCCAGATAGCTACTCCGGGGGTCCAGACGGCATTCCTGCTTCTTTTCTAAAAAGGTGCGGATCGTCATTGGTGAATTTCCTTTGTTATTTATTAAACTTGTCCTTGTCAAGCTGTAGTTATGGAGACATTCTCTGATTATTCCTTTACATAAAAAAGGCAACAAGGGCGATATATCAAATTACAGACCTGTTGCCAACTTATGTCATCTTGCTAAGATTTTTGAGGCATTGATCAATGATGTGTTGCGCTTCCACTGCAGGTCTATTCTTGGCTCCTTTCAGCATGGGTTCACCAAAGGTAAATCTACTACCACAAATTTGCTGGAGTTGATGCATGATTGTGTCCCTGCAGTGGAGTCAGGCTGTCAGGTTGATTGTATTTACACTGATTTTAGCAAGGCCTTCGATAAAATTAATCACAGAATTCTCCTATTTTCCTTCTACTTTCGTCGAATGGTTGAATTCGTACCTGTCTAACTGTACACAGCAGGTTCTTTTCCGGGGAGTTCTTTCGTCTCAAATTAGCAACTCGTCAGGTGTGCCTCAGGGTAGCATACTTGGCCCGCTCCTTTTCATTCTGTACATTAACGACGTCTCCCTGCTTCTTTCCGCTTCCAAAATCCCGTGTTATTTCTCGAGAGACTGACTGCCATCTTTTACAATCTGACATAGCCACTTTTCATAAGTGGTGCATGAGCAATCTTTTACCGTTAAATGTTAACAAATGTACAGTTATGTCGTTCTGTAGAAAAAGGTCTTCCATTCATTATAATTACTCGCTGGATGGTAGCTTATTAACTAGACTTGACAAGACCAAGGACTTGGGCGTAACTTTTAACTCTATACTTTCCTTTGAGGACCACGTCAACTCAATCGTTGGCAAGGCAAACTCTGTTTTAGGCTTCATCAAGAGATGGTCTAGAGAATTTGACGATGCCTTTATTACCAAGCTTCTCTACTGTACCTTTGTCAGACCCATTCTGGAATATGCTAGTCCCGTTTGGGCTCCTTTCTATACAGTGCATATTGACCGAGTCGAGGCGGTTCAGCGTAGATTTCTCAGATTCACTCTCCGCGGGCTTCCTTGGCTGGATAGTATGAATCTACCTCCTTACCGGGATAGACTAAAATTAATTTCTTTAGATTCGCTCTAAAAAAGACGTGATATTTCGAGGTTTCTCGTCATTTCTGACATCCTCCAAGGAGCAATTAACTCTCCCGAGTTGCTGAGTTCAATCAGGGTTTCGGTACCGTCTCGCTCCTTGAGAACTCACGATTTTTTAGACGTTCCATATCATCGAACCAAGTATGGTATGCACAAGCTCATTACCTCAATGTCTCGTCTCTTTAACGTGCATTTAGACAGTTTTGAGTTTAATTTTGAATTTAATTTTGAATCGGCTTCAAACTGATCTTCCTTAAATTAATTACACTTATTGTATAGTAATCAGAATTTGATGAATATTGAACAAATAAATAAATAAATAAGTGGATTATTGTAAATCGATTTAGGCCTTTTAATGCAGGACATATTCGCTAATGTCAGAGAAATTATCTGCTTTTCTAAGGTGCAGATATTTAATAATCAAAAATAAGAAATAAATGTTTAATTTATCTTCAAATAATATCTAACATTTTAGAAAATCTTAACAACAACAATAGCTGATCGGTGCAGCAATAAAAATTATGTTGAGAATGAAGCACAAAGTTACGATCTTCAAAAGTTAATTCCAAAAATTTGTTCTACCTGACATATAATTATTTAAAATTAGGAACTTTTTGGGAATTATAATTTTTTTTAAACAACTTCTGCAATTGATGATTTTTAGATTATCTCCCATTTAATATCTTACCAGTGTCCACATGATTTGAGCCGGTAAATCGGAAAAACTCTCCCCAGTAAATTATATCGATAAAGTCATTAATAACACAAATATAATGACTATTATATAATGTATCATACAAAAAGAGTTTTATGAATTGTTATGATATATAATACACTTATACGATGAAATTTTATTATTTGTTTTTTAAATTCGTACTACCTCAATCAAATCCGTAAACTTTTAGTATTTACCGATTAAATATAATATTCTGTTTTCACACCAATTAAAAATACGTCAAAGTACCACTAATCAAAACAACACCTAAATATTATTTAATTGACGATAAAAAAGAATATTCATTTCCTTAATTTGCTTTTAATTTGTTTTTAAGAATTCTCACTGAAATCTTTGAAATCATAATAATATAATACAAACAAGTAATTGGTCTTAAAAATTCATCGGTATAGAGTGTGTTTGTCTTTCACAAAATGAACTTCACTAAACATAACTAACTAAAGTATATATTTACCTCAACTGTAAAATATTTTCCATTTTGATAGAGTAATGGATGAGGACGTCGGGTCCTCTCTTGATATAAAATAGGAACTTTAAACATAGTCCTTACACTAAGGTGAATTAAAGAACTAGGATATAACTGAGCGAGCTGATCGCGAACACTGAGAGTTACGCTAAACTGGATATTCTTAATATTGTTGCACGTGATACCACCCAAAAAGCCCGGATCTTTATCATCATCGATATTTGCTACTATAAAAGAAAACAAAGTAAATTTTCATTGTTTGCCCATGAACAAATTCTTGTTAATTAGATCGAATCTCATATGGTGTTGATTATCGTCATCCAAACAGAGGATGTAGACATAAGGATCATATCCACTAAAAAATGAGAAAGTACCAAATCTTTTACGCTACTGTTTACGCATATGGAAGATCACATGCTTACAATTGTCTTGAGGGTAAAGTTTAATCGAGATTGTTTTTCGAGGGCAGACTTAGAGAATGCTTACAGGGAAAGTCATATGTATAAGCGATTTTTGTTGCTACGGAATATGACAGATTTAAGCAGATTTTCAGAATTTTTAAGTATTTTTCAAAATAACAGAAGGTGGAATTTAAATTTAAAATCAGTCATAATTTAAAATATATACAAATTGCACCTCGTACGGTTTATTGATAAGCTTATGCAATTTTTGGACACTTCCATCAACAAAAATAATGAATGCAAGTTAATCGTATTTAAAATACAAATAAAAACTGGCAAAATATTAAAGGAATTAGAAGAATACTGCGTTCGCAATATTTATTAAATATTTCGTAAAAAAAGTATACCAATTTTTTACTTGTCGTAGTGATGTTGTTTTAAGCAAGCACAAATAAAACTCGATTTAATTAACGTTTTTGAGCAAACAGAAATGGTTTAGGCGAACGACTTTATTAATTGCATAAAAGGCGAGATAATATCTACTTTTATAGTGGCAGTAAAGACCGGTTATCGAAGTCAAAGAAAATTACATTCTAAAAATAAAATCTTCATGTACAAAAGCCTGGGTCATAATTGTTATAAATACGATTAAAGTTGCAAGATTATAGTAATTTTTCAATTAATTTTTTTTAATTAAAAGCTTATGTGCTAAACAACTACAACTGAACAACAGAAGTATCAGTCTCAATTTTTATACATATATATTTAGAAAAACCGAGTTCGATCTTATTTTTTATGAGATAAAACTCGAAGACTGAGCTTTTGTTCAGCTTTTTACAATATGACCCTTTGTAAGCAAGGGGTGGAAAGGGTGAGAATTAGAGGATTGGAGAACTTTTTCAAGCCAAGCTATACTTATTATATATACACTTACTAGAAAAAGTCTGCGTTCACCCGCTGTCGATCGGATAGTAACGTCAAAAAATCAAAAACGAACAAATATTTTCCAGATTTTAATTCATCTATTTATAACATATTTCTTAAATATTAGACACATACAAAATCATTTATTTCGCTTTCACAGTTTTTTAGATAACGGCACTTTTCACAAAAAACACAAAAATGGGACAGAAAAAGTCTGCGTGCGCTTGCAACAAAAGTGATAAAATATAAGATAATAAAAAAATTCGAAGTTCATTAGTAACTGGTTGGGTATCCTTGTTTCTTCAGGACCTCTTGGAGTCTTTTTGGCATTGAATTGACAAGGTTCGTTGTCTCCTCAGTACTTGTCTTCTCCCATTCCTCTTTGAGTACAGCTTTCAACATTTCTTTACTTGTAATTGAGTGTTGACGAAGCCTCCTTTCTAGTGAATCCCATAAATGTTCGATGGGATTAAGGTCTGGTGATTGTGGGGGTGTATGTAGCTGTTACGGGACATTGTAAAATAACCAAAGCTTTACAATCTCGGCTGTATGCTTCAGATCATTATCATATTGGAAGCAATAATCCGTACCTAAGCCGAGGTTTCTGAAGCTTTCTGTCAAATTATTTTTTAAAATGTCGAGGTATTTAAAGTTATTCATTGTCGATTCAATCAATTCCATCTTCCCAACGCCATTACTCGCCATACACCCGCACACCACTTCTCCACCACTACCATGTTTTACAGTGGGAAGCAAGTTTTCTTTTTGGAGTGCTGTTCCTGATTTTCTCCATACCATTTTGCGCCCTTTTATGCCGAAAATGCAGAATTTGCTTTCGTCTGAGAAGACTACATTCCTCCAAAACTCTATTGGCTTGTTTATATGCTGCTTGGCGAAGGCAATGCGTTTTTGTCGGTTGACCCGTGAAATAAACGGCTTCTTTCGAGCTACTCGACCGTGGTATCCATACTTCTTGATAATTTTTTTCGCAGTATCAGGACAAATATTTTTGTTATACCTTTCCTTGATTTCAGTTGCTATTTGGGGAGCAGTTAGTCGTGGATTTTTCTTTACTAATGACACTATATGTCGTCTTTCCCTGCACGACAACTTTGATGGGCGGGGTCGGAACGAGGCTTGGAGGTGAATTCTCCTGTCGATTTGAAATTGTTTATGACTCTTTGAACTGACGAATATTATCTTCCCAATATTTTCACTATTTCTCTTTAGCTGTTCCCATCTTTCCATAATTTTATTTATTTATTTGATTCGTCTTTCACCTACACTAATTTCTTTCCTTTTATTTTCCATGGCAAGAAAAAATTTAATTCACAAAATAACTTGTGCAAGAAACTACTTGATCATCTGATAAACTAACTAGCAATAAAACCTTATAAGGGTACACTTGAAGCGGTATATTTCGGGGAATCCCAAAATTCAACAAGTGAACGCAGACTTTTTCTGTCCCATTTTTGTGCAAAGTGCCGTTATCTAAATAACTGTGAAAGCGAAATAAATGATTTTGTATGTGTCTAATGTTTAAGAAATATGTTATAAATAGATGAATTAAAATCTGGAAAATATTTGTTCGTTTTTGATTTTTTGACGTTACTATCCGATTGACAGCGGGTGAACGCAGACTTTTTCTAGTGAGTGTATATTTATTGTTTATCAGCACAAGAAGATTTATAACTGAGGTCTAAATAAAATATAGAATATCCTATGACAAGTTGTTGGAAACAATTTAAGAGAAAAAAACTAAATGTGGGCACTTTCTGTTAAGGGGACTTTTACTTTCTAAATTTTCAAAAAACGTAAAAACATTCCTTGGTATCATGGAAATAATGTCCTAAAATTTTATTAAGAAATTCGAAATAGAAACGAAGTTATAGCTATATTTATAACCATAATATGACCATTTTATTCGATAAAATTACAGTAAAAATACTTTAAACGCGTTTTCCTCGAAATCACATTTTTCAAAACGTTTTTCCTAAAATCTACTAAACCAATCTCAGTAAACCAAATTGTTTTTGATACTTTATATATACGACTACTAAGTAAACCTCTATAAAATTTAAAAAAACCACCCCACCTTTTTAGTACAGGGGTAAATTCACCCCCAAAACAGGCGTTTGTTCGAACTTTTTATAAAATCGCGTATAAAGGCCATAAAAATATAAAAAAATTAACTTTTTATAGGTTTATTTATTAGTTTTAAGTCTCACGATTCAATTCGTGGAATTTTAAAAAAATTTGTTACAGGAAAGCAGAAAAGTGTCTCCCAAATTAAAATGCATCTTTTGGAAGAGGCCTCCTGTAGTGGTAAAAAACAACTAAAAGTGCCAAAAAAATTTTTTTTTGTATACCTCAAAACCTTCTTAACAATGTATAAAAAAATTATAACCATAAATATAATAGTTTTTTTTTTTTTTAATATTTAAAAATTGTCTTTTTTCCCAATTTAGAAAGTAAAAGTCCCATTAAAGCAAAAAAAAAAAAAAAAAAAAAGACAAGAACACGATAAAAAAAAATATATATTATATAATTCTATAATAAAAGCTGAACAGAGAAAAACTTCTGTGTAAATTAAACAGATTCTGCATATTATTAAATAGATTTATTTATAGCTTTTATCCAAATCCAGATCCTTAATAGTTCGAAACAACTTTTGCTATTACTTTTATTTTATTAAATTATTGCTTGAAAGCTTCAGAATTTGTTCTAGATATAAACAAATTTCGGCCAGTATTAAAATTCTCAAAAGATTACTGTTTAATACAAGAAATCAACTAATTTCGAAAAGGAGTACCCACTTAATTGATTGAAATAAAATCCAGATTACATTTAAAGAGAAATATTCAAAAATAAGACGATTTTTCTTGTTCAAACTAGAAGACCCACCCTTTTAAAGGGGCAGTACACTTCTATTTTGTGAAAAAATCGATGTTTTCAAAAACATCAAATTTGTATACTATATACCTCCAAAAGTAGTTTACAATATGTTAAATCGATTGAAAAAGCATTGCCGAATAAGCGTAAGATACTTTTTTTCAGAATGTGCGAATTGAATACAAAAAACTTTAAACGCGTTTTTCTCGAAACTACGTTTTTTGACCTGGTTGGCAGTTTTTAAAAAAACTACTGGTTCGATTGGGCTCAAATTTTGCGGACTTATTCCATATATGTTTGCTTATGGTGTGAACCATTATTATTAATATAGGTTAATATTGAACCCTTTTTTTATAAATATTTTAATAAAAAAAAATAAAAATTAACGTTAAAAAATTAAAAATTCCGCCATTTTGTTGTTTTCTTGCCAAAATACTTCATCGTGGTTCACACGATAGCAGCTGACTTATATTTTAATATGTGCTTTGAATTTTTTGTTTCAGACGTTCCAGAGCTAAGATTTCTTACCAACCAGTTTGAAAAGGGTTTTTTTTAGGCAGCCATATTACTGCCGTACAAACGCCAGAAATTTCGAAAAAATCATTTTTGTTTTCTTTGATACATATATTTTAATGTTTAAAATTTTCAAATGATTCAATCAATTTTTCTATTAAAAAAAAACACTTTTACAAAATGCAAAAAAGAAGTGTGCTGCCCCCTTAAAAGCAATCGATTTCTATTTGTTTAGAATCTTAACACTTAAACGCCCTTTTTATTTTGCAGCTGTACGTAAACATCCTGCAATAATTTGCGAATTTGTCTTTTTAGGGAAATATCAGTGTACATTTTATTTCCATACATTATTTTTAGGTAAAATTTTCAGATAACATAAAGAAGGTGTAAAACTTAAAAAAACTATAATTTTTTTTTTGATTTTTAACAGTTATCAGAAAAATATGAAAAAAAATCTTGGTCATGTACTTTTCAAATTATAAGGATTCAAAAATAAATCTTAAAAACTGACACCCTGTGATGATCTTTCAAGTCCTGTGACTGCAAATATTAACTTTTCGTCATTTTTTTTTCTACCGTATAACTATGAATAACCCTTCTCTCAAACACAGTTAAAAGTTAGAATATAACTGCCTCAGTTTCAAATAAAAAGTTAGATTTTTGCCCAACATTGAATGCAAAATAATTACATTACTCAACTTTAACCGACTGTACTGTAAAAAAAATGTACTACACTATTTTGGCAAGTAACATTAAAAGATGGCGCGTTTAGTCTGGATTCCAAAATGGTATGACACTTACTAATTGCTTCTTCATAATTAAGGAAAAAAAAATTTTTATGAATGTGACGTGACTTACTGCTTTAATAAGAGTGAGCGAGGATAGTGACGGTACCTTGATCAAAGGGTACCACTACTTAAAAAAGTAATTTGTTAGTTTTAGGTGCATTTGAAATAAAATTTAGTCGTTGGGTTTCCTTATGATTTTTATTCAATCAGATTTAATGTTCAATGTAACAAATGTTCAAACTGTTTGCCTTCAGCTGCAATGCAAGCTCTACACCTCTTTAAAAATGATCGCGTGATAAGACGGGCGTATCTTTTCGAGTTGATGTATTCAGCGGCTTCTGAAATTCTTTCGCGCAGTTCATCTAAATCTTGGATAGGTTTACAGTACACTTTCTCCTTTATCGTACCCCAGTAAAAGAAATCTATGGGGTTTAAGTCTGGTGAACGGGCCGGCCACGAAATTGTACCGCCCCGCCCAATCCACCTATCGGGGTATTCTCGATTGAGAAACTCTCGTACTGTGAGAGCATAATGCGCTGGGCAGCCATCTTGTTGATACCACATGTTGCCGTAAATGTTCAGTGGCACTTCTTCCAATAAATCTGGTAATTGGTTCTGTAAGAAGTCCAAATAAGCCTGGGCATTTAAGTTCTCCGGCAGCTCGATTGGACCAATAACTTTACCATTTAAAATTCCCGTCCACATGTTTACTTTAAACCGGTACTGCGATCTGTCCTCCCGCATCAAATTTGGATTTTTCACGTGCCATTCGTGCAAATTGTGGAGGTTCATGTAACCGTCCTTTTTAAATGTTGATTCATCGGACCATAGAATTTTTTCAAAGAATCGCGGATCCTCTCGGTACTTCTGCAACATCGTTCGACAAAATCGCACTCTCTCTGGGTGGTCTTGGGGTAACAGACTTTGTACTCGTTGTACATGGTATGGATGAAACTCGTTTTTTTTTAAAATACGATGAGCAGTACTTTTGGGGACTCCAATGCTCTGTTGAATTCCACGTACTGAGATAGTTGGGTCTTCTTCAACTGCTTGCAAGACTTCGTCCTCGTAGGGCATGACGGGTCTTCCCTCGCTTACCATTTGAGTAGGGAATCGACCCTCTGATAATGACCGATGCAAATTAATAAAAACCCGATGATCGGGATAACGCTCAGCGTTTGGGTATCTCTCACGATACATTCTAGCTGCAGCATTGGCATTGCATAAGCATTCTCCATAAATGAGATGCATGTTGGCGTATTCCCGTGCGGTATATCGAGATGGCATGATAATACACTACACAAACACGGGATCACGATTAAAACAATTCAGTCAATACGAATACAGAAAGATGCGCAGTAAACGAAAGAGCGTAACGTACTGCAGTATTGCACAATGTGTCTACGCATCCCTGTTTTGCCAGATTAGCGTCTCTATCTGTTTCACTTACACATACGAAATAATGTATCAATACGTCTCGCTCTTAGATAGAAGTAGCGTCACCATCTGTCTCGCTCACACTTGATAAAGTAGCGTCACCATCTGTCTCGCTCACACTAGTCAAAATAACGTCCCTCTTCTGGTCGCTAATCACGCTGCAATCTATCAACTCAACTTGCGACGTCTGTAAGCAGCATTCATCTCGGTCGACATTGTATGAAATCCGACTTTATTCAAAAGTTTTTTTTTATTTTTTTTTATTAAGAAGTAGCAATTAGTAAGTGTCATACCATTTTGGAATCCAGACTAAACGCGCCATCTTTTAATGTTACTTGCCAAAATAGTGTAGTACATTTTTTTTACAGTACAGTCGGTTAAAGTTGGGTGATGTAATTATTTTGAATTCAATGTTGGGTAAAAATCTAAGATTTTCTTTGAAACTGAGGCAGTCATGTTTTAACTTTTAACTGTAATTGATAGAAAGGTTATTCGTAGTTACATTACAGAAAAAAAACTGAAGAAAAGTTAATATTCGCAGTCACAGGACTTGAAAGATCATCACATGGTGTCAGTTTTTAAGATTTATTTTTGAATCCTTATAATTTGAAAAGTACATGACCAAGATTTTTTTTCATATTTTTCTGATAACTGTTACGACTTGGCCTAATGCTCGATTTCGGCTTGACGTTGATTTCTGGGACACCCTGTATATGATTAAATTTTTTAATTGTTCTTACACTAGCATCAATACCATATTTTTGTTTTTAATATGAAAATATTCAAAGCACTTTCCTCTATGTAGTGGAATGTTACAAAAGCTACACAGAAACGAAACGAAGTAAGACTTATTTTTTTATGAGCCGGACATACCTACACGATACCGTCTGCGAGATAGTTTGTTACCCGATCCGGTAATTTTTATTATTTTATATTTTTTTCATATTTTAAAGTAACCGCATTGGTGGATCATACTCTAGTTGATGGTCCGGCTTCTTATAGTATAGCTTCTTCTTGCCCATCCGGTTTTTTTTTTAGCATGCGCGGTTTTCTTGTAAACACAAAAAGCGTTAAAAAGAGCACAATTTATTAGGTACATTACTACTCCTTGGCCATTTTCGATATTTTTTTGAAACATGAGTAATAATTAGTAATAAATATTGGTCAGCACTATCAACACCTTTCATATGCTTATTATACTCTATGACTATACTTTTAGTAGTAAGCGTATCATATTACAGACGGCAAAAATATAATATTTATACACAGAAAAAAATAAAATTGTGATTTTATCTAAACACAAATACATGACTAATCTTTAGAAATATTATTTAAACGTCTACTAGATATTTTGCAAATATTAAATGGTTAATTTAAATTAGACGTTTCTAAAATCTTTTTGTAAAATGTCATTTCTAATTCAACTTATAATAATAATCAAAACATTTTAGAAAAATTAATTAATTTGATTTACCTACATTAGTCAAGTTCTATAAACATTTAATTAATTTAATAATTAAGATCGGCTCTTTGCTACGGTCCTTTTGCTGGTTGAATTAAGTTTTTATTCTACTGTATGGTGTAGTGAAAAAATATATATACATTTGTTGAAATGCTTAACAATTATTTTTCTGAAGAATTGACTGACGATACAAAGTTGATTTAAATAAATCAACTAAACTAGGCTGAACTAGGCTGAAAATCAATAATTTTCTTTAGATGTTCATGACTATTCCTTTCGGTAATTTATCTAAATCTATCAAATATATATTTTTTCCAGTGTAGGTCATATTCTTCTCTCATATTTATCATCCTCATTCAACTATCTGTTTTTTTTACAAATCTTATAGGATCAATTCAATATCTATGTCAGCCAATTTTTCGATACTGAAATATTACAATTGCCGTCCATAATTCGTAAACAAACTTCCCAAACTACCTCAACTGCATAATATAGCAATTAAAATCTGTAACTGTAGACAAATATGAAACATCGATTAGCATCATTTGACAGGTAGAAAACATAAAAACTGATAAGATTTCGCCCAAACAAAATATGCACGTGACCAGCGAGGTTATGAACACTCGTGCCCATCGTGATGTTTCTATTACGATTTATTTGGGTATAAATTCCTGATCCGGGGATTTACCGGTCAAAAACTTTCTAAATTAAATATACAAACATTATTTTATTATTTCCAAATACCAACACTACCGGCTAGATATTTGTAAAAAGCTCGTAAATTCTTGAATCTTTAAATGAAGAAATAAAGAAAATAAAGAGTTATTATGATACAAACATCCAAAGTATTCTTAATAACAAGACAATCTAATAAAAAACCAGTCCGTCTGACGATCGAATTAGTTCACAGCGATCTCAGGTGCGAAGTTCATTGATTACTCGAACATTTCGTGGATATGGGGAAAAACGACCCACAAGACAAAACTGGTTAGAGATCACTGATCCGCGAAATGATCTAATGTGAATTAGAAATGCGCCTCCAGCATATGATCATAACTTGCTCAGGTAATTTGGCAAAATCCGTGACTCCCAGGCATTTACAAATTACTTGATTATATATTTACATTCTTTGCATAAAAAAAAATCTTACACTTTTCGAAGAAATAAATAGTTTTATCATCTCTTACGTCATTACTTGCGTCGATGCTGCACTTTCTACTGCAGCTTAACCGGATCTTTTTCGTAGTTTCAGCACTAAAATAGGCATATTGTTAATTCCCATGAAAATATGATTTTATGATTATACTTCAATTTGTATTACCACATTTGACTATAACAAATATGGTATGACTGACTATAACAAATATGGTATGACTCATAAGTATGATATTTTTCTTTTATAAGCTGTGTTTTTTTTAATGATCTATATTGATCCGGATCACAGATCATTAAAAAAACGATGAGGGAAATATATGCAGCATGGCACCGAACATTTTTAACTGTCTTCTTCTTTACTTACTGACGTATAATATAATGGACCACTCGGCTTGCACTGTATAAAATGCTTAGAAAAGAATGGTACACATTTCATTCTTTCTGTACCTCAAGAAAGATAATGTTGCTTCGGGATAAATTAAATGAAAGTTCATTAGCTGTGAAGTTTACAACATTCTGAGATGTGAGAAATTTCTAGAAACCTTAATCTGGACAGAGATCCAGATAAAAAGCTGGATCTTCACTTTGTATGGGGAATTCTATACAGACCATTCAAAAAACGCAACTAAAGTGTTTTTAGAAATATGTTTGGCTCATTCTTGTTACGTTTGGTAGGTGGATTCCATTAAAAGCCAAAATTTTTAAAATCCTATTTTTAAATGGAGATTTTATGCCTTAAATATTTCTGGAATGAAACATTCTAAATTTACATAATCGGAAAGAAGAATAATAATAATTTTTTTAAGATTAATTACCATTCAAAATATCGATGTTTGCAAAAAGTAAGACAAATTATGATCGTAAAATAACTTTTATTACTTTTAATTTATAATAAATTTAAAATTATAAAAAAAATAAAAATTATAAAGGCAGTATGTGTTCAAATAAAAAGAAAAAAAATTAAACTCAAACTTCCATGGTCGAAAATTTTAAAATGCTTTTAATCTTTATAAATTAATATATTAAATGCAGTAAGATATGATTTTAATACATTTAATTTAAAAATTCTATTGAATTCCATATTTATTGAATTTTGTGCGTCATTTGACAAACGTCGTAGTATTCTTCTAAGGCTAATAGTTAATATATATATTTTATATTCTAATTTTTATTAATAAACTTACATATTGAAAATCAGCCTATTAAGATTACAATAGATAATTTAGCTACATTGAATTAGCTTTCAACCTAATTGGTTTCGTGCTTAGCCGTATGGATCAAAATGTAGCCCAAAAGGATAAAGAGGAATGACACAAACGCGTTTCCTCTGTTGACACAAAGCCATATACGTACGTGTTATATATTCTGTCAAAATCGTCTACAATAACAAGTCGTGAACTGGCCTTTTGAATGTGTGCATAAGTGGTCTGATAATTCGAGAATGCAATACATTGACGCTTATGGCGGGTCGGTGAAACTTCCTTGGAGACTTGCATTTATCCGAATTATATGTATCATTTTTAGGAAGATAATATTAGAAAGAAATTCAACCTCAAGAACTTTTACTACCAATGGGCTAAAAATATAGATTAGTTCATTGATGAGTTGGATTCAATCTCAAAAATTTTACATATTTTGTTTAAAAAGGTGGTAAAAAGTCGAATGAATTGAAAACAAAACTCTTAGGTAAACGTGAGTGAACGAGTGTTTAGATGGAAGCTTTAATTGGATGCTACCGCCAATTTTTTGCCATATTTATGTCGCCCGCCATAAGACCCAATGTATTTTATTTAAGAGGATCAGACCGCTTTGCACTATCTCTGTGCGTGTGCGCCGGACTACTTCACGTCTTGTAATTGCACAAGGTTTTGGTTCTGTTTTCAATTGGGATAAATATAACTTGGATAGATTGTGGTTATTATTATAAATGCGGTTTCTATATCAGACTATGAAAAGAAGAAAAAAAAATCCGAAATTTGGCTTAATTAAGAGCATATATTTTGAAAAAAGTAATTATTATTTTCTTTTGTGAGGTTTATAAAACAGAATTATTAAATGAGAACTTGAATTGCTTCGAAATTACCCAGACAATGAACTTGATACCTTAGTTAGTTTTAATAATTTACAATATCAAGAATCGTATTAAAGTTGTTATGTAAAAGAAAAGATGTACATTGTATTTATATTTTAGTATGAATTGCATTGTATTTTTATTTATAGAAGAAGACCCAGTAATAAAAAATTAAAAAGAATTTATTTGTTATTTCTTAAAAAATTTATAGCTGAATTATTTTACTCAGTTGGGTTTAGGACACTAAACACTGTTTATGTATTAACTTTTAATATACTTTTATTGATTTATAATAAAAATATGAGTTTAAAAGTAATAGTTCGGATATTAAATATTTTAATAATTCATTAACTAAATTTTAATACGCACACATATTAAAAGGAAAATGTAATACTTGTAAAATATTACAATCTAATATATTTTTGGTGTGGTCAAGTATACAACCCAAAAAAATGTTCTATTTATTCCAAAATGTTCGACCGACCGTTTACATACAGAATGGGAATTCAGTGAGTTCACAAAAAGAGATATTATAAACTAATTAAATCTACAACCAAACAAATATCATACTCTTTAATAATGATTTCACTCAGGAAAAAAATTATTAAATTGGCAGCAGTCTAAAGCAAGATATTGTAAAAAATGTTGCGAATCACAGACACGATCTTAAAAGGCCTTAAACTTGACGCATTTAATCTTTGTTCCTGAGACTGTTGTGCTCATTTATTTGATAATCAAATTCGCCTACTCGAAACTCCGGCAGGTAGTCTTCTTAAATTTAGTACAGATGTATAAACGTGTGCATATGGTAGTTACACAAAACCATTAATCAAAGCAACTGCGTGATGCTACAAAATTAGGTGGATTTCATTAAAGTTGATGAGCGCTCGTGTAAAAACAAGTTTCATCAAAATTCCAGGTTTGTAGTATGTAGTAAAAAATTAAAATAAAAAACTATTATATAAAGCAGAGAATCATGATTGATTGATTAATAAATCGTTTGCATCTTCTCACCTATCAGCTAAGAAATAATTGAGTAGTAGTAACATTGTTTAACCTTGCCACTGTAGTGCAATGACATATATATTTGCGATGAGACAAACATCAGATTAACATAGTTTACTAGGAAAAATGAAAGCATTTGTCGTCTTCAAATAAGAGAGCGATTAAAGTGTTAAGTCAAAAAATTTCTTAATCAACTTATTTGCTCTTAAATCTTTATCATTTTGGAGCAATCATTTAGCACATGAGTTATCACAAATATTTCACGGAGCACTTCAATTGTGAATTAATTGATTAATCTTAAAGGAAAAATTAATAAAGAAAAATAATAAAGCCTACTAGAGAGACATTTGCTTTCTTAAAAATCATCATTCAAGTGCAATGATTCGTTTATCTTTTATTCTTTCATTTAATTTACTACAAGAGATAAAAAAGTAAGTCTGAATTATTTATAATTCCTAGTATATATATACTTTTAAAAATGAATATGTATGATTAATTACTTATCAAGAATCTGAAAAAATATAATATCTATATTCCGGAGCTAATACGATTTATGTTAAATATAAGAATTCATTAGAAAACCACAGGGGTAATCAATAACTTTTTTACCTCGATTATCGGTCACATTTTTGCATATTCGATATTCTAAAATACAATAGCACGTAAAACAATTTTAATTATAAAAGTAATAAATGTTATTTTATTTCTAAACATTTTATGCAAATCCATGAACAGAACTTAAATCATTATTCAAATTATCTATGCATGTATTTACTGTAACTTGTCGGCAATAAAGTATTTGTAATGGACTTCTTATCTTGAATTGATTTTTTTACGAGAAGGTCGCATCAATGTAAAATAACATCTTATAGTCAGATACAGAGTTTTTAATTTTTTGCATATTTTATGATTTGCATATTATGTAATATCTACTAATTCTTATTTAGACTACTTATTGATTGCGGTCTATGGTAATTTTCGGTATGTTTCTTTTCTATTAGCTAGTGGAATTTATTAGGGAATAAAACAACAATAATAGTTTATTAGGGACAACAAAATAATATGAAAAATCTGATATTTACATATTGAAACAAGAACTCTCTCAGATAGTTCCCTAAATTGAGTAGTGGATTCCTTCTTCCCTTTAATGGTTTTTTCTGTTTAATGATGTCTGGGATAGAAAAATTAACTTAAAAATATTTATTGAACTCGATTTTTAACTTATAAGTTTTAGTTTTCTGTACCAAGTAGTTTGGATAATACAATTATTTTTTCATATTTAAGTATATATACTGTGACACTTTAACTAGGTTTTTTTGCCCTATCCAGAACCATATCAAGAATAGAAAATGAAATGTTATGATTGATGAAGTGCTTGCAGATTTCCAAAAATACCAATCCTTCTGCTGCCTAGCTCTTACAAGGAGAATTTACGTGGTCGTCATGATGAATTTTCGCTCAAATTTATAGCACATGTAGGGCTTGGCAACAAATGAAAGTAAAAAATTTCTCACTTCACTTGAATGCGGGCTCGAATCTTATAAAAATTGGGAAAAATCCGAAAAAAAGCATCCCCACGCTGGGATTCGAAACCGTGACTTCTGAATCCCAAGCTGAGGTACTCACCACTGCACCAGCCGCCGCTTTGGAAATGTAATACAATGAATGAGATTTAGAGCCGCGTGAAAATTTTTGTATACTATTATTTTGTAAACGCGTGGCCATCTGGAGTTCCCACTTCGGGTACTTTCATTTGTTGCCAAGCCCTACATGTGCTATAAATTTGAGCGAAATCGATCATGACGACCACGTAAATTCTCCTTGTTAGTTAGCTTCCGTTCAATACAAAATGTTTGATTGTTCTGGATAGACGAAAAAAACACAGCACAGTATGTTGCATATTGTATTAGAAAGGTTGTAAATGACTCTCTTCACCACAACATTTAAGATCTGCATCAATTTATTTAATACTCTGTATACTCCGTATTTAAAGAACTAACTTAATTTATTTTAAATTACTAAAATTAAAATAAAAAATTATTTATATTTACCGAGTTATTATTAGTTAAATATTCGTTGTTTTAAAAAAATGTACAGTCGAAATATGTTATTATTGATTCTGTAGAAATACATCATGGGGCAAAGCCAATTATTTATTGAGGTAGTATTTTTATTTTTATTGGACCACGCAACTTGGTTATGGTCTAAATTAAACTTTGTACTAATTGCCACTAAAAAATATATGTTATTTTAAACGATCACTAAAAGTTCACAGTTTTAATACAAAATTTAGACTGTGATTATTTGAAGTAAGGACCGGAATTTGAAGAAAATCAATAGGTTTATTCAGATTTTAGACAAAATTCGATAAGTAAACACTGAAACCTTAAATTTTTACCAAAATCATTCCTTAAAACCCAATTTTCCCCAAAGTGCATAGTCACGTTCAGTTCAAAACAGATAAAATAAAGTAAATAAAATCACTCACCAAAGTATGATGGTACCCCAGACCAGCTTCTTCGTCATCATCTAAAACTAAAGGTGATTTGGTTGGCTGGATTCGATTCGGCACGATCAGCCTGTCCATGTTCTTTTCTTCATCCATTGCTGCACCTGAAGATCAATTGACTCCCACTATCAGTTAATTGTAGCACCTAAGATAATCAAAACGGAGCAATCACTTAAAATTACTTCACAGCACTTCAAATTTGTACGCTTCACAATCACATGAAAAAGATAAACCCGATCCGGTGTTAGCCGATAGGTGAAATCAAAGCCGAAATCCACTTATGATTATCAGAGCGACTGGTGACAGAGCGCTGGGCAATAAATTTTATTTTTTAACGTTTTTTCCACGTTTACTCGTTCTTTTCTTTAGTCGAAATGTGATTTTTCGCAACTTTAATTCCCTAAGTAAATCTCATGAAAATTAGCACGTTTCATGGCGGGTATTTATCACAGTTTAGCACTAAATTTGAGAAAAACATCAAGAGCAAGCGCGCACTGTATCGAACGAATTTCCTCGTATGCGACAGACAAATTCTTCCGAGATAAGAAAACTCGCAGAAAGTATCGCGATTCGATGTCGTGTGCACTCCTCGCCGTGACTAGAATGTGACTGCCTTTTGATCGCCGGAGACGCTGAAAGTAATTTTAATATGGAATTAATATGCGTTTCCCACTTTTGGTGACATTTTCTGCGATTTTTTATTTATGTTTCTTGAAACATGTTCATACATAAAATTGGTTTTCCCGGTAATCGTATAAGAGGAGAGCACTTTATGTGATCATATTCTATCATATGACAGACTAGAGACATTTGATATGCTTGAAAATAGTGTAAAAAGTTCACAGCAGATGATTGCTTATTTAAATTCAGTTTTTCCCTTCGCAAATAATTGAACCTTTTAATTGTGGGTCAAATTTAAGATAACGCAATCGTTAATTGGGTTCTATTCCCACGAAAAAAAATATACTATACGATTAAAGGTGTTTTCAATAAAAATCATCTGTATTTTAAATAATAATCAATAAAGTAACATGTTACACAATACTAATACTATCTCGAACTCTAAAATAAAATATGTAATTCAGGGTTTTTATGATAGAAAAAAACAACATTCATTGGCATTTCAGAATCGTATGCGTGTTTTCTCCTGTTATGAAATACTCATAAAAATTAAGCTGCGATAAGATATGGTTGAAGGGTAATCATAATGAACAACATTTGCAGTTTTTACAATATTACCTCATTGTTTGCTGCATTTCAAGCAATTTAAGGAGATACACTGAGTTATATGGGAAAGTTACGAATTGAATAAGTGACATTGAGTAGAAAGTTGTGATCATGGAATTTTTTTTCTTGTTTCTGATTTATTATATTTAATTTTCATTATCTCACTCAGGGAGATGCTTTTACAACTTTCCGTTCATTCAGCAAAACAAAACAATACAAAATCGTAAAGCAATGATACTTTTGAAACGATAGGTTTACATGCTTGATATTATTACAGTTCCCTGGCTATCTGGTGCTGACCTCGGATTTGACCTTGACTGTGTCATTTAAGGTCATTTCGAGGTCAAGTTGATTTTCTTAAATGGAAATACATACTTTTGACCCCAGAAATCGAAAGAGTGGCAAATTCTACTTTCAGATATAACCTTGAGCAACTTGAACCTTTGACCTCTGGACGTCATATCAAGATCAAACACTAGAACGGAAATAAAATTTAATAATTAAATCTGGGCTTAAGTCTTAAGTAAGAAGTCAGTGGGAAATCTTACAACTTTTGTTCTGAACATGTTCCAGTACATTATATTATATATAGACATTCTATTGGTAGTGTATTAAAGAACTCAATTGCTGAATGAATAGGATCTTGTTGTATTCAATTCGTCTTAGGCACTGGTAGGTCCTATTTTAATTGCTTTGTCAAGTAATCTGATACTGTTTCAATGTTCTTCACTGTTGTCTAGCACTATATGATATATGATGATGTATATGTGCATTATATATTAAGTTTTTTATTTCCGGTTAGATAAAATGATTTGTTCCTATTACTTCAAGAATTCACCTGATGGTGTCTACATATCTTGTCCAAGTTAGTTTATCGTCTATAACCATTCCCAAGTCTGTAGATAAATTTCCTGAATACAACAAGAATGTGTCATCAACATACATATATTACATACTTTGCACTTAACTTTACTGCAGTAATGTTGTTGTTATTTCTCATTAATATTTCAAATATTTCTTACATACATATATTAGTATACTTTTTTATTAAGGAATGTTCCCTTATAGAAAAACTCTAATGAACCCTAATCACAACTAATGAAAACTAGTGAAAACACTAATAAAACTCCAATAACAAAATTATGAGTTCGTCAATATATTCGTGAATTCATTAGTGTTTTTCCATGAAACATTGCTGAGTAAGGCATTTTTTGTTTATTCTTGCATTAGGGTCTTAAAAATATGTGTTTTAAATTTTAAGTCGAGTTTCTTATTGTTAGCGAAATGATAAATAGATTACTGATTCAACGTCCATAAGGTTCTAATCAACTTTGTTTGTCGAAATCATATTTTTGCTATGCAACACGTAAACTCGTCTTGTTATTTTATCTTAGTTCGCAAAACAAGCCTATCAATCAGATATTTCCGTCAATCGGCGTGGCGTAGGACTCAAAACCTGATTGTGTTCTTCTTTTTAACTTTATGTAATAGGATACCAATGAATAAGAGGTTCCGAATATATCAAATAAAAGGTTAAAACTAGCTTTCCTCTGTTTCCTCTTTGCTCCCAGACAGTCTACCAAAACTGAAGAAAAATCATTTTAAAAAATGAAATGATAGGCTTTAAAATTCCCAAAGATAAATAAATAATTATCCCGGGTTTTATTGCTTTATACATATGTATTGTACATATCTTTCCACTTTCGAAATAACCGGAGGTAAAATAATTACCTTAAAAAACGTGCTTTTGCCATATCATATATATATTTTTTGTTTCGTAATGGTTTAAAAATGCACGTTTATCTTATTTGTTTAGTCCTCGATTTTCATGAGGCGCTCTGGCATTTCACTTATAACCATGATTATGTTTCTTCAATAGACAAATTAAATAAGAAAAATATAGCAATACGAATATCTTTAACCCTGCGCTAAGTTCTAATATCCTGAAACCTCTTTGTGATCAAGAGTTAATATGTAAAATATTTCTTCAATACTTATGTTCGATTTTTTTTCTAATAGGTAATGCTGATGGAAATCTAGGACAAATTTGAGTCATTTGCTTTACGCTAGATTACATAATAGTCAAGATACAAAATCTATTGTAATACTTAGTTTGAAATTTGTTTGGAACGCTGATAGGGAGAATAAAACTTAATATGCAAAACAAGATTTTATAGTTTTCTGGTGTCGAATAAATACGACTTCATTTCTATAGGATTTTTTCTGTAAATTACGAATTCGCAAACAAAAATGTTCAATTAGGTACCATTTTCGAGACAAATAGATTTGAAAAGTGCAAAAGACCGTATTTTAGTAATTTTTGCATAATCATTAACAAAATAAAACGTTGTTTCAGGCAAAGATGCTTGGTTTGTTGAACAAATAATGAAGGAAAGACTGAATTTTGTCATTTTAATTTTCTTAAAGCCAACTTTTAATGCTCTGATCCATCTCAACTAAAATGAACATTATATAATTATTTATAATTAATAATATATTAGGTGTGATTCATCATTTTAAAGGATTTTTTTATTAAAAGTAAATATTATTCTTAAATAAAAAAATAAACTTAATTTTAATCAAAATATTTTCCATAACTGTCTATATTTTTTTGCCATCTTTCTGGCAAAAGATGTTCCCCGCAGTGAAGAAATTGAAAATACTTCGGAACAATCGAATCTTCAACTAATTTTTCGATTTCTCTATAAGAGCGAAAGTGTTGTGCAGATAGGCCATACGTTATTGATCGAAACAAGTGATAATTAGAAGGAACAATGTCAGCCAAGCGTTTCCAATGTATCTTTAACCTATTTCACAAAATGTGGCCAAGCGTTGTCGTACAAAAATAACACCTTGTCGTGTCTTTTATCATATTCAGGGCGCTTTTGTTTCAATGCTCAGTTTAATGTGATTTATTGTTGTTTATAACGATCGGCTATAATTATTTCACCAAGTTTTAACAGTTCATAAAATAATATATAAATAATATAAACTTTAGTCCTCTGTAAAGAAGTGTGGAAAAAATCAAAAAGATATCTCTGATAGTTTTTTTTTATCGATTTTTTAAAAAAAGTTCCATTTTTTGGGCCTCAACAGTGGGTTACCCCCAAGCTGCGCGGACGCTTTATAAGATCACTGGTATGTCTGTCCGTCTGTCACAGTCGATTTTCTCAGAAACCATGCGCCGTAGGCTCTTGAAATTTTTCATAGTAATACAATTTATTAACACGTTCGCAGACAGTAAACATCTAACTGCCGCAAAAAAAAAAAAATGGGTGATTTATTTTTAAAGTAATTTTAATTTTTATATTTTATATCATTGTATATCATGTGGATTATCCTTTAAAAGGGTTTGTTATGTGGAATACAAAAATAATTTTTCCATAATTTTAAACAGCACATTTTAAAAAATATTCTAAAATATATGCTGAATTGGAGCATCCTCCTCTGCCTCTTATTTCCGAAACTACTGGACCTAAAATATAAAAAAAAAAAATCAGGGAATATAACGCCTTTCTAGAAATTCTGGAAAATATGGTAAGAAACTTTTGAACTTGCGAGTGTAACTCGCACTTGATCAGTTTTTTAAATATATCATATTTTTATTGAAGCCTACATTTTTTTATGCGTTTTTTCTTTTCTTGTATTTGGTATGTCAGTTGGTTTGCACCTGAGCATTATGACTCACCCCCAAAGAGTTCTTGAGGCTTGCGGACTGTTGCCCTGACTATTTCTTATGAAGTTAGATTAGCTCTTGTTCTAGTATCTTTTGTTATTATAGTAGGTGGCTATAATTTTTACTTGTTTATGGATTGCCAGATGTATGCGTCTTGAGTCTGCGCATTTTCAAAATAGCAACATTTGAACATAAATTAATTAATAAAATGTGGATATCTGACTATCTCTGAAAGGTTTTCTATTGCTTACTCAATGTCGCAATAGTTCGCTTGTGCGCTTACATAATATCCTCAGTTCGAAAGTCCGTTCTCGATTTCAATCTCACTTTACAATTCAGTGGCATTCTCCCATACGAAATGAATAAGATCTTAGAGAATTATACAAAGCGAAAAGCATCGCAGGCTTTTAGACTTACATTTCATTTCCTGTAGACTCTCAAATTCGCCATCGGTTGGTAGGTATGATTTCAAATTTTTAAGTGAGCAATTCCGCTTCCACTAGAAAATATCTAGCCACCGCCCGCGCCGCCCACGCTTCGATTAGCACTGTCGCACGCTCGTACCTCAGCAGCTCGCTGCTAATTAAGAATGCACCACCCAAATTGGCCTAATAACTCGGACCGTGCTTGTTTACTGGGGCAGCAGCACAGATTCGTCGCGTTGCGTTAATCGCGTTATATCACCTGCAATAATTTCACGACTAAGGTCACCGCGCGATGTTTGCAGAAAGAATTCACTACGGATTATTATGCGGCCGATTGCCCCAATGCGATCGGTGGACATTTGCTGAAACAATAAGCGTTCATTATATTTGCGACCGGCAGCCGCTTGTTTTGCCTTATTAGACGCCTATTTCCGATCATTTGGATTTCAAGCTCGAGTAACCGGCCGGCTCGACGGAGCGGCGCACGGCGGCAAATTGAGCAAGCGCCAGATCAAATTTTGTCGTCATCCGTGCGCCGTCTGGTGGCCAGTAGGGTCGGACGGGGGGAGGGGCAGGAGTTATAAACCTCAATTTTCGACACACGCCGCGGCCCGCCTCGTTTGCATATGCGTAAAGGTGGAGTTGATTCGCATTAAACAGGTGGGTCACGCGCTCGACGGCATCGGAACTGTCGTCAGAAAGGCCTCATTATAATTCGCTTTTACTGACGTTTGTTTGATCATCTCAGTAAAACGATCTTGCAGCTTATTAGGCCAATTTCGGGCGATTCTTTCTTCTAATGCTATGAATTATGAATATCTTTCTACTAACAGATTGTAAATCGTATATGACAACGAATAACCACAATAGAATTATGTGATTAGCGCGATTTCGTGTTTTTAGTGTTAAGTGATTTTACAATCCCAACTATTGTGTCGTCTATTGGGCTAGCCATAATTTTGAATTCATTAATTTATTTTATTTGCGGTTTTAAATTATTCACTCGTCATAAATTGTTCAAGTTTTTTACTTCTTGTTACTTACTCGCAGTAAAGAGAGAAACAAAGTTAATAATTTATTTTATTTTAAAAATATAAATGAAACATTTATCTCGTTCATGTGATGAGAGAAGTTAACAATTTATTTTTAAAGTATTAGTAAAATGTTAACCGCATTTACGTCACAGGGGTTAATGATTGGAAAGAGTCATTGTATTGTATAAGATTAATGATTTTTATATATTATATTTATGCCGCATTAGACTACTAGAGGGTTTATAATCTTTTATATAATTGACCAAGTCTATGATAATACTAAATTTGAATATGGGGGGGGAGTAGGGTGGTCCTCTTTCATAAGAAAGAAAATTAACACGTAATTTGATTATATACCATAAGAAAGTATTTCAGTATTTTTTTTTTGAATTTTTTAAATGACATTTAGAGGTCGCTACCAAGGTTTGAATTTTAAATAAAAATTCAAAATCTGTATTTGTTAGAATATTACAAAATTATTGTTGTTGTTATGAATTAAGATATTATGTAGATATTTGAATCATTTATTTTTAAGATACAAGGGTTGACTTGCTAGTATTAGGGTACTTTTTCCTATACTCTTTTACCAACAAAAGCAAATATTGCTTTTGTTCTTCATTGGTTGTAATTAATTTATTATATTCTTCCATTAAAGCAACACCGCGCTCAGCAATGTCATTCACTACTCGCAAAGAATGAACGATATTTTTGGCAGCTACATAATCATTGTCTTCATTCCAAGTTTCCACGTCTTTTTTCAAAAAATTTGATGAGATACCTAGGATCTGGAAGAATGAATCTTAAGGAATTGCTACTCACGAAGTTTTCTATATTTTTTTCGTGGATATGTTTGATATCAAGGTTTATTCTTTTTAAGCAATCTTCTATGCCTTCAATTTTCAGTGCTTCTACCATTTTTTTCTTCTTTTGTACGGAAAGTTCGTCATCGGAAAAGCCAAGCGAAACTAGCTCTTCCGACAAATACCACAAATGATTTAGAATCTTTTTCAACGCAACAGTAGCTATATTTTTGTTAAAGCTTTCAAATGCGTTAAGGTCTTTCAACAATTGTAAGTCGTTTCTTGGTGCTGACCTTCCGGTAGAGGCTTAAAACCAATATTTAACATAAATCATCACCGTGAAAATGCATATTTCTCTCACAGCCTTTTAGTCCTTCTTCATTAGCTTAAACTGATGCTTAAATAAATAAATTTTCAAACAGTAAAATGCTCTTGCCATCCATCTAGCTCGATGTAGACCAGCAGGTCTCCTAAATAAAACGCCTTTTTCAGGAACACCTCCTAAGAAAATGATAGTGAGATTCAAAAGTTCTCTGTAGTCATCTCGAGGTTGATGTACTTGTAGTTGCTTTCTGGCAAAAGAAATCCTGTCAATAAGAATATTTGGCTCAGCGTCATCTGTTATTGTTTTGAAGTCGCTTTGGTCAATAGCGTTCCAATTGTTCTTAAATCTTTTAAATAATTGTATATCAGGACCACTAGATGCGGCAAACGATTAATCCACTAAAGCTGACAACATAATTGCCATTATGTGGTGACGACAAGCAAGCCAAGGCATATCTTTATCCATTTTTTGCTCCAAAAGAACGCATACTCCACTTCTTAAGCCGGTATTTATAGCCGATAAGCCAAACCTTACTTTGATTTCTAGTAGTTTTACTGAGTCCGCTACCTGTAGAGGCCATTGCAAGTTGAAACACGTTACTATGACTTTTACAAATAAAACACGTGCGCTCTCGTTAATGACTTATTAGAACTGAAGTGCGGGGCGAGCTAAATCTCGATGCGTCGGTACAGAAGAGGGGTCGAGGGGAGCAGGGGGTAAGAAGCAGTTGTCTATGCGAGTTTCACTTGCATGTAAAATGTGATATAAACACCTAAATGAAACATTAATGAAACTATCATTTAAGCTGTCCTTCAACGCTTTTTGTAAAAATTTTGACAGCTGGTAGCCACCTCTAAATCTTAACAAAAAAAAAAATCAAATGAGATAGTGGCCCGGGGATAATTCAAAAGTCGAAAAATAAGGACCACCCTAATGGGGAGTCATTCCAATTGGACAAATTATAAATGTATCATTAACAAATGAATCGTTATTTGTGAAAGTGATTTCATTTTAATAACTTTTCCGTTATACATCTTATAAATCATCTTTCAAATACTGCACTTATACCACTTTCAAAAATTACAGCTCAAGTAATCAAATAATTAGCAAAATATTTTTGTGTAGGATTTTTTAAATGTTTTAAACCATGTTTTAGATTTAGAGGTGCCAACACTTTTAACTTGTTCGGAGTAATGTAAAATAACATATTTCAAAATCTAGCTTAGGGCTGTATGCACCAAACTGGTTTTAGATCCTAAGAGTGGCTTAACTTATGTTCGAATAATCTTATGCATCAATCAAACATTTTCGAACTACTATTGAATCCGGCGTCACATTTAGTCGAATTTTGGCAAGAAATTCTACTTTTATTATTACCTTCCCTCTTATGAAAAATAATTACATAAAAAACGAAACGAGTCTCATTCAAATTTAGCTTTTCACCACTTTACTTTAATGACACTTCTTTCAAATCATCCGATTTTCACTTCCGAACTTAAGATACAGTCTTAAGTTTTAAGCCTTAAGCTTAAGCAGGGTTTTGGGGCTTCTCGTTCTATGGCTCAATAGAATTGTAAGCGGGCTACACACGCTACGACTAATAAGTTGAAAGACAAATCTGACGTCGCACTTTTTGCGTAAATGTGCACATACTTTTTGATGACTTATTCAAGAAGTTTCGATGTTAACAATCAGTTTGAGGTGATTGCAATTAGATCTAAATATCCCAAATTAATAAGTTCAACACTTTATGGTATTGTAATTTCCCACAGTTTGACGTATAGGAATTAAGTCAAAATAAAAAATATATTTTTAAATTGGTGTCCCAACAGAAGAGCAATACCTGCGTGAACACACAATGATATGACATCACAAATCTGCACTCTGCGACAAAAAAATCAAACGACAGCAAATTTCATGTAAGTCAGACTTCAAAATTTTTAAGTTGATCAACTTGTGATACGCACGTACCAACTTCAGTTTGTGCTTTGTACATACTTTTATCCTTTCATCATAATTCAAAGCGTATGTAGCGCCCTTTAGATATAAATTATGACTTATATCAACTTATATCAATATCTCCAAATTTAATATAAATATTTTGAACCTCACTATGCATCTAAAGCTGCGTGTTTTTAATGATCTGCTGAATTGAAATTTTGCAATAATAACTCTTAGTAGTACTTTTGAATTTTGCTAAAAGAACATCAAATTGCATTGATTTATGTCTGTTTTGCGCCAAAAAATTTTAAAACCTTTGCTACGGGACACAATTTAAAAATTTCAATTCTATGCTATTAGCTGCGTTTTTTTCAATCGGATCAGGATCTGGATCAATCTCTTAACATTGACATACAACAACAACTCGTGATCCACACTTTCATTTGGATTAGAATCAATGATCCGCAAGAAGTGGTTACAAAAAATTCTACCAGAAGTGCTAGTGTCGGATGAATAGTTTGGAAATTTCTAACAGAGTCGCTGCTGTAGTTTTTCTTTTCTGAAATGATGGCAGCAATGAAATTTGTAGTCGATTGGTTCTGAGCACACAAAGAAAAAGTAATTTATAGTAACAAAATAAATGAAATCGTTTTTCTGATTATGGGATTTAATAAAAAAACAAAACTTTGAAGGCTATTTTTGAGTTTTCTTTGACGAAATCTGTCGTCTAATCCCCAATTCTTATTAGATTAGCAAAAACAGGAATTCCATCTCCTCAAACCCAAAATCGTGATCCCGGTGATTAATCTGAATCGTTTTTTTCATTTGATCCTGATCCAGAGCCAGATCCAGATGAAAAAAACGCAGCTATTAAATACAAAATCCAGATCAAATCACTAAAAAAACGCAGCTTAGTTTGCAGAGAAAAAATTCGGTAAAAAATTAAATTGATTCTGTATATTTTATCTGTAGAACTACCGGAGCTTGTAATTTAATAATTGGCTGCACCTTCAATGCAGTATGCTTCCAACTATGAAATAATACTTATAAATGGATAAATAATTTTTAGCCTTAACTTTGCACTTTGCCTAAGCAATAGCAGAAAGGCGCACGCCACAGCGGCGCCAGTGAAGTGCAATAAGTGCTTAATAAGCTTTGGCATAAATCTTAAGATAATTTTCAAAAATAGTATTAATTAATTCAAGAAAGGAATTGAGTACCAGTCTGGGTTTGATAGTTTGTATTAAATAGATTTATTTATGGCTTTCATTCAGAATCCAAAAACCCCTTATTAAGTAGTTCAAAACGTTTTTTCCTACTAATTTTGTTTTGAAATCAGCATCAGAATTTCTTCTGGATTTTAAAAAATTTCGGTCAAAACTTAAATTCTCAATGCAATAAGAAACTCAACTAATTTCGAAAAGAGGTACTAGCTTAATTGAAATAGAAGCCAGATTACTTTTAAATTGAAATATTCAAAATTGAGAAAATTTGTCTTGTTCAAACTGGAAAACGTACTCTTGAAAAGAAATGGTTTATATTTGCACTAAATAATAATCCTATTAAATCTAATAGATTCTTTTTAAGTTTGGAACAATATTTTAATATTTAAAGTAATAGATCTTAACCCGCATTACAAATTATGGCCTCAATTTTCATTCCTTCACTAAACAAGCCCATATTTTTAACATACATAGTTCAATAATCATATATTTTGGAAGTCTTAAAAAAATTGGACAACTGTTGAGCAAAATGTGTCTCGCTGAGATAGAAAATTAAAATTGATTTGTTATAAATCTAAATTATTTTGAATCAAAGTCGCTGACCTATCAAACAGCTCTCCTGTGTAAGATAAAACCACAAGAACCACAACTTAAAGTGCAATTAAACTTAACTTAAATAACAATTAAACAGAAAATCTCAGGTATTTTCGTGAATACTTGTGGTAAAAGTGATTCCAAAGTAAAATTAAACAATCATTTTGATGATAAACAGTTCCATTCTAAGTTTTTTAACCACATATGTCTGTAGTGTTTAATTATTTGTAATAAAACTGTCGACAAAATGAAAATACTCTTTCACATTTTATTCTTTTTGTACAATTCCAAATTCCCCTGAAAAAGCAGTAAAATTAAAAATTTGAACTAGCAGCCGGCAAACATTCTTGGATATAATCTAACCCATGAATTTACAACACTTGAGTCTTACGCAGAAAATTAATTCACCGAGAGCAAATAACACGCAATCATTTGCAAATTGTGGAATGAAGAACAGAACAATTTATTAAATCACCCTTACTAATACACGAAATAATATATTATAATTTATGTTCCACACGATACCGTGGATGGTGAACTTACCTCAGAAAAAGATTTATTTGTTTTAATTTTTTTGGAATTTTTCAATGTCATTAAGCATTGCTAAATGGGTCGTATGCTGGATGAATATTAATGTACTTCACCTTTAAAATACTCTGACTTTTTCTCTACAAAAATAATTCCTTATATTTTCATATCTCAAAAGTTCAACACGATGGAAAAATAAATAAAATAATATTCCACACGATCTTTTGATACAATTATGACTTTTTTAATTTTGTCAACTTAAATATGCCAATGATTTTTTAATTTGCTTCTTATAGCCTTATTTTAAAAACAAAATATGTCATGGACGGTGGAATTGCTTCGCCCGATATTAAGCCAATTTCGCTTTTTGAATAGAATTTACCTTCACGAAGTTTTCACCCCACGAGGTATGATGAAAAACAATAAAAGATATAATAATTAAAGATTGATTGGCTGACGCGGCCTTAGTTTTCTTTGTTGTGGAAAGATTGTACTTTAAATTTTAAAAAATACTTCGAAAATCAATTTTAATTTTGAAGTTGCTAAGAATTTTTTAAACTTTTACCATATCACTTATTGTTTTACTACTTTTACCATTTCGGGAAAATCCGACCTTAGACTTAGCAAAAAGAGCGTTTACACTTTATTCTCATACATAAAATACCAAAAACGAATTATAAATTATATTTCAGTTCTTTCAATTCTTCACTATAATTTTATTTGAATTTCTTGGTTGCCATAATTTGAAAGTAAGTAGAAACCAAAATTGCACACCTCATTGACTTACAGCTGGCTCGAATTCAAGCTTTTTTAGCTTCTGACTCATAGTTAAGTGGATAAAAATTGACTGCATAAGAAATTCACTGCTTTCGGGCAGTAATTTTTTTATCTATATTTTATTTAAACAATAGGTGATAATTTTTAACTAGAAAACATATAAAAGTTTTGCACAATTATCGCCTATTATTTTCTGTTAGTATAATTTACTACTAGAAGCCATTTAGAACAGTCTGTTTGAAATTTGAAAATTAAATTAAACTAAAAATTGAGATAATTTGTTAAAACTTGTAAGATCAAATCAGACTTTCTCCTTTTTAGGTTTTTAATTCACACACATCACAGTTTAAATAATCATTATAACTATACATACATTATTTTTCCTTATTTGGGATGCGTTTATCTTTTAAATTGTTTTATATATAATTATATGATTTAATGTACAGAGTTTGGACTTATGACTAAGTTTAATCCTTACAACTATGATACCTAACATCGTACAGAGTGTAGTTTATTATTGATTATTTGGTGCATCTTTTAGAAAGACATATATTGAGTAAAATCCTCTTTGTGTATAATTTTTGTCCGATGCTTAGCTATCCTAATTTATTCGTACGTTCATAAACCTATTTCGGGCTAGTTTCAGTGCCCTAGATGAGATTAGCTCAACGCTGACTTTCTGGTTGAATATATACGTATTGTAGTGCCAAGACAAATTGTAAATTATCTTTAAAATTTTATTTTGCATGATCTGGAGTTTGTCTATGTGCATCTTTGCGCAATTGAACCAAACCGGACAACCGGGCAAAGAGCATGATTGAAATATAGCTTTAGAAAGTATTATTGTATTTTCGATATTGAGATTGGAGTAACTATAGTATAAGTAATAATAAACTAAAAGGAAACACAATAATTCGCTATAATACCTTAAAGAACACCAGTACAATATTCTTGTTATTCGTATTGAAATTCAATAAGCAATAATTTTTGTTGTAACCAGTAATAAGCGAATTAATAGGCAGAGTTGCCTCAATGAGTCTGATTTTGTAAAATATTGGAGACTTAGTGCCAGTGTTAAGCGAAAATAATAATTCAGGACAATCAATTTCACTAGTCAGTAATTGATGCAAGAATATGGTGTTGAAAATCTCTCCAACGTCTATAGATTCAATAATTTAAGCCTATCTTGATAAGGTGGTAACGATTACTCCACGGCAATTCACACAAGGCGAATACTATTACTAGAATATTTCAAGACTTTAAAACATATGGGTCAAATAGTTCCATAGATCAATGTCTAATGAAACCTAAAACAAAATTACTTTTCTTGACTAGGGTATCTATTATACAAATATTCTCAACTTTACAAGAAAACGACATAATAGAACACGTATTAACATTTAAGAATAAATAATTATAGTCACACCAATTAACGAAACGATTTAAATCATATTGTAGCAAGCTACAGTCGTCAGCGCAGGTTATTTCCCTAAATATTTTGACGTCATTAACAAAATATACATATAAGGACTTGTGAGTTAAATACATCTTGTAAGTTATTGACCTAAGCTAAAGGCTAAGGCTGTGCTTAATTGAGCGCATAAACTTGACGTAAAGAAACAGTGATAATTACTTTAGCTCTACTACTTTAGCTCAAATATGTTAATTTAGCAAGCAGATAAACTGCAGTCAAAATGTCACAACACATTTTTTGTACAATACAATAATATAATTATATATATAATTATATATTTTAAATACAATTTTCTCCTTCACTCTGAAATCTAAATGCACTCAAGTTAAGATATCATACGGTTTGACAACATCCAGGAAAATTAATGAAATTTTTTTTTATCCGTGCTAAATTTGCAAACTTACGTAGCAAGCACAGAAACAGGACAACTTATAAATAAAATAAATAACAACGGGCCGAGATGACTACCCTGAGGTACCCTTGAGGGACGTAAATGGTTTTAGATAATTTCGATTAACGAGATGCAATAGAAAAATAAATTGCTTGTTATACCTTCTAAGCAAGACCTATTAGACTAGGTAAAAAAAATTTTTGGATTCTAATTCAGATATATTAAGAATGACTATAGTCCCGCACTAGTGAAATTTTTTGCGTTGTGCAAAGTAAGTTAGCTATACGACATAAAATAAATGTGCCAGGTAGTAGCATATAACAATACGTTACTCTTTTAACATAGAAAACGTAAGAGATTTTTATTACAATTAACTATAAACATTTTAAAAGTTTTTATAAGCTCATATAAATAGATATCGTAAACTTCGCAGAATTTGCTTATGTTCTATGTATACACATATATATATATATATATATCTGACGGAAAAATTCTAATAAATTTATTTTTAAAATTATCCGAGAGTTAAACCACAAATTCCACAAATTGCAGTTGCCTCGACTTATTTTTAAAAATCAAAAAAAAGAACTTGCCAAGAAACTTTCCAGCATAACAATTAAATTATATCAAAATAAGATTTCCAATCACCATTTACGAATAATTCATGTTTATGTCGTTGATGTAAAAAAAATTCACTACACTTTGATAAAGAAATGTCACCATTCATAAGTTCAACACACTTTATTGAATAAAAACGTTTTGACTCACCAACAGGTTCACAGTGAATATAACTTATTTTTGTATTTTATGGAACTTGAAGAGTTCGTCAAAAACAATCAAGGGGACCGATGACTAGGAGGCTGTATCCCGACTCGACTCCCACAAGAAAAACGAAACGATAAATCCGAGCCTTGTGACCAAATATTTTCGCGAATAAATATTGATAACAGTGGTGTGCCGAAGTGGTGGGAAAAAATATATGTCAACAGACGATGTTAACTAGATATTCACGAGTCCCATATTCAAATTAAAACGTCGGCGGCAATTTGGACATTATTAAAATGCGCATTTTAATAAGTTTGCTTACCTGATAAACGATGAAATGATCGACTACAAGTTGGGCTTGATTTGCGTTTACGTTGTTTGCGCGGGAAATGTAAATTTCTAGCACTCTTTCTAGATTTCGGTGCACTCCTCGATCAGAGAGAAATTGACGATACGCACTTGCGACCGATTCCCACTGGAACTGGACTGTCTGAAAAATCACTTTTAGCACGCATTAGAGCAATGAACTGGCGACGGTGCATCCACTGATATACGTGATTATAAATATGCACTTTGGCCACTGACACTTTCTTTGGAATGCCCGGACCCGACAGACGGGCAATCAGCGAATTACCCGGCTCTATGACAACTAGACCGGACGTTCACGCACTTGAGGCGAATAAGATGCTAACGAGTAATCCTCGTTAATGCTTTCTTTGGCTGACCTCGAAAGAGACAGCTACCACCGATCACCACGTCTTCTTGATCTTCGCACTGATTTTCGGCACCATCTTCCCAGGGATTTTAAAGCAAGGTATTCGCGCGATCGCTACCTCTAGAGGACAGTCGATAGGCTTTATTGAAAACCACCGAACCCAATTTTTGCTTAGTCAGACAACCGATCGACTATCGATCATTTTACAATTTAATTGAACACCGATCGTCGATCGAGCACCGGTCCCAGCTTAATGAATGTGATCCCCTCTGTCTGCTCTCGGTATCTTTTATATCACGCAAAGATGTATCGAGACAGACTTCTTCTAGGTCGCCACGATCAGCACGTGGCGTGTTTTTTAGTCGTGGATAAAATGCGCCCAGCTGACTGCCGGCGTCCGGATTTTTTATTTTATTTTTTTTTGGAATTATACACCTTGTCGATGGCACACCTTGCCTCAATGAGAGCAGCGGCTACCAAGCTTTAATCAGCTTATTTCTTAAGTTTTTATTCCGTATGATTTTTGGCGCGAACTATCTATCAGAAAGCAAAACTTCGACTGGCTTCAATCTCGGGAAGCAGTCGCGATTTACAATGAAGATCTAATATCGCACTGCTTTAGAGTGGATTGTTTGTCTACAATTCAGATATCAGGCAGTGATTTATAGTATATGTGATGTCTACTTTTGTTCTCGTTTTTATATATTTTTTAAAAATATTCCATTTCTTTGAAATTAATCGCCTGTTATGTTTAATTCGGATGCGAAAATTTTACGCTTTATATTTTTATAATTTAGTATATTGTACAGAACAGCCTGTGTCCTCTATTCAAAGCAAAACTAATTTGTCAATGGTCAAACGCCTGGCGATTTTTTCCATCAATCTTTTGGCAATAGCTCAAAAATGTCTCCATGTTTTCGTTTTTACTAGCTGAGAAAAATCACATTTGATGATTCAAGCGTAGTTCAAGGTAGCTAGCTTTTTACTATTAGCTCGAGTTGGAAAAATGAATTGATCTCTCTGCTACGGAATATTTCTTCTAATGAGCATAAAATATTTAAATTTAAGATCATTAACCCATATCTACAGGGCACCCCATTTCAAGGGCGTATAAAAATTAAATCGAAATTTTTAATCTAAACCGCAAATAGAATATTTTTGAAATAAGACTTTTTTTTTCTAAGCTTACATTTACTTAAGCAATTAAAGTTGATATCAGAAATTTATGTTGTCTTAATTCTGCCTGAATCTAAAAAGCTATCGAATATGAAAAGGGCAAATAAATAAAATATTCGAACTTCTTTGTAATCAATATATACCTACTACAGTCTGAACAAAGCGGATGGGGCTTTAGTTTTGATTCCAACAAGATTTAAATATTCATATTTTTCATTTATATTATCTTACTCATTTTATTTAATATTAAAACTTAAGCACCAGGCAATTTGGGGTATGAAACACGCCAAATCGCACTAAGTGTTTAAGTGTTAAGTTTCCGAATATTTAATGTGCAGAGAAAATCCATTTGCGATCAGAAAAAAACATACTTATTTTAGCTCGTATTTTTGTCTTCAATTTTACGAGGGTTCGTAAATTTCGAATAAAAGCGAATTGTTCAATTTTCACGAAATATAGCTCTTTACCAAACATGGGAAATATTTCCTGGAAATTAATTTAGCATATCTTATTTTCATTATTTTATATCAAATAATTAAATCGAAAGCGAAAGCAATTCTACAAGAAAAAATAAATTAATAAGTTCACATTATAAAAACATCAAGAATAAAAAATGTATCAGCTGTCGACTTTTGACTTTCGTAAATGAATTGTTTTAAACGATTCTTTAATAAGTCGTGAAACTTCATATCTCTCATTTACTCGCGAAAACTAAATCTTAAATGATTTAAATTTTCGTCCGTAAGTAATTCATTTACAATTAATTTTTCGCTAGTAAATAAGAACAATTTACTTCGTTTTTCCCCGAAAACTTCAAGATTTAGTAAAGAAATTCACTAGCGAAAGTCCAAATAGTCCGACAGCTGATTAATTTTCGATATCGTTGTTCGCTTAAAATAATTGTTTTTCGATTAATTTACGAATCTTGGGTTTACTGGAAATACGTGTACTTTAAGTATTCTAAATGCTATGTATTACTAACGTTCATTATGAGCCCAAAATAATTTGTCTGCACTATAGTTAATGGAGTTATAATTAAAAAAATAATTAAAAGTATTGAATGTTTCGAAAACACAAAGTCTGGCATATCTCCTTAGATAAGACGACCTATTCTATCAAAACAATATCGTTATTCTCTCCTTAAAATATGATGAAATGGATAAGACAAAAGTAAATATGTATTGCTTATATCATAAATACCTTGATTACCATCTTTTTCTAGGCATTATTTCCTCTTCTATTTAGCTTAATTTTTCTTCTGCATAAATGTTCTCCAGCAAGTAATGTTTACTGTCTGACATCGTGAATGAAAATCAACTCTTTGAAGACGTTTTATTATTATTCCTATAACTGAAGTGGAAGTGTAAAATATTTCTGTAAATTCATTTTCAAGCTAGCAATAGGAAATGATAGCATTGTACCGAACCTAAGAACTCGAAAGAGACTTTGAAAGCATTTCAATGAACTCCTAACAATATTTATACTGTTGCTATTATCAAATTGATTCCGAGAATTGCTATTGCGATCATTTATACATTATTTTCTCTAAGCCGCTATTGAAATTATACCTCCTCTTTTACAATCGTCAAGGTAAATTCTTTGTAAAACTGGAATTTTTTTAATTGTTCAAATAATTCGCTCGACAAATCGTGGTCGCACAAGCGGTAAAAACAATTAAATTAAGAGAAGTAATTACGCGTTTCCAATTCAATGAGTCCGAGAAGAAATTAAAATCAAACATTTTCACGCCCGAGGCGTCATTACTTTTTTCATGGTCTCATTATGTTTGTCTCGCTATTATTTCCGATGATGTGATTCAATTCTTACGCTGTGCAATTGTATACATATGCACTGCAATTGTATACATATAACACACTGCTCGTCAAAATTAAGTTAACACTTTTTCCAATGTCTGCAACTTTAGTTACCATGCGGGTTAGAAATTTGATATTTAGCACACAGATTGCCTAAAAGTTTCTCTATAGATGCGTGAAAATGTTATCCTATGGAGAACATCGGAAAAATTGTTATAACCTTTGTCAGAAATTCAATTTAGAACCGGAAAGCTACCAATTCCTACGAATAGTATCAATTTAGGTAAAATTACCTTTTACAAAATGTTTAATTTAGTAAAAATGTTCCTTGTACAAAATATTCAATTTAATAAAAATTTTCCTTGTACAAAATGGATAATTTAGTAAAACTTTTCCTTGTACGAAACCAATATATTAAGAATTTGCATTTTATACAAAATGTTCAATTTAGTAAAAAATTTTCTTGTACAAAAGTTTCAAGTTAGTAAAAATTTTCCTTGTACAAAATGTTCTACTTAGTAAATATTTTCCTTGTACGAAACGTTCAATTTGGTAAAATCTTCTTTGTACAAAATGTTCAAGTTGGTAAACAATTTTCATTGTACAAAATGTTGAACTTTGTATAAATGTTGAATGATAGGTGCTAGTTAAATTTATTATTCCTAAAGAGGCCTAGTTTTATCACCCAATTTTCTCTCTTAAATGAGGTTTTTAAAATGGGATTTCAAAAAGCAGGATAAACAAAAACGAAATTTTAAAAACAGGAATTTCGTACTCAACCGAATCTATTAGATTTCTTCAGAAGTATTTAGCTAAATTGAAAAAATTAAAACCAAGAATCTGAAATCAACTACTTAAGGTAGGTGTCTAGTCTAGAATTTTCAGAAATTGTTTTTTTTTTTTTTTTCATTTTCCAACGACTTGTATTGTCAATAATCACCTCTCGAAAATTGGTGACGAAATTCTCTATAGATAAAAAGTTACAGCGGTTTATGTAGGGACGAGTGGGAGCGCGCGGTTGGCAGCTGGAAACTTTAAAAGCGTTTTCCTCGAAATCACTTTTTTTCAACTGGCGGACAGATAATCTCCGCAACCGCTCGATTGATTTTGATAAAATTGTGTACGATCCTTTATTAAGGTGTTCACCACATAAAAAAAAAATTCACAATATCAAAATTTACAGGACATGAACGGTGCAAAAATAGGTCAATTTTTGAACAATATTTTTCCAGTCGCTATTTTTTTTTTTATTATCGATTTTTGTCAAACGGTGGTGAATTACCACGTGGCAAACCTTCCTCTATAAAATGACATTTTTTGTTTTTGTTTCAGACTCGCAGATCCGGAAATTAACTGTCCGCCATGGAGACATTTTTTTTCTGCAGCCTCGACTACAAATTTTTTATAAAATGCTGGAGAAAATTAAAAAAAACGTTCCTATTCTATATGATTAACATAATATCCTGGTTCAAAATTTATTGTTTTATCTAGCATAGAAGCCGAGAAATAAATGTTTGAAAATGAGCTCATTTATCTCTCTCTAGACTAGACACCTACCTTAAACAAACAAAATTACTTAAAATGTTTAGACACGCTTGTATAAGGTCCTGTTATAATTATTGAAGTGGTTATAATAGAGATGAAGGTATAGCTGCCTATTTAATACAATTGAAGATTCTGTTATCTGCCAACCAATTGCTTAAGTGATTTAAGATGTACGAGTATATAAAATATCTAGATACCTGCGGAAAAATCGAAAAGGTGAAATTTTTTGTGCAGTCATTAAAATCAATCAACTACCTGAGTTCAACTCCCAAACTTCTAACCTTAGCTGCTTACATTGACCTTGCAGATGTGTCTAGGCTAACCGAATAAAACAGTGTTAATTCTTGAAGCTCCAGGCTATTCCTTATTTATAGATTCGTTTTGTTCTCCTCTCAACGACGTCACTTTTTTTTTAAATTAAAATTAAAATCGCGTGCAACAGGGCGATCACCAGACGTTCTTGAACACTCATAACTTTTTAGCAAATGAAGTAATAACAGAAACTTTATAATTTCATTTTTAATTTCTAAAACACTCAATTGCTCATCGTTCAAGAAAACAACAATTTTGGTAAACCTAGTATTTAATATGTATATATATATATAAAAGGAATGGATATATATATGTATATACATATAGAAAAGGAATGGATGGACAAGAAAAAAATACAATGCAATATTCGCTTGAATTCTAAAAATGTATTTTATCCCACTTTATGGAATACAGAAAAGTATGTCATCAAACTGGAAACGAGAACTATTGCCGATTTTAGTCGTGATGAAGTCTTAAAATGTATGTGCTAGTAATTTACGTAGAATACAATTTAATGTTTATAAAATGTATGGACTGTCGGCGTAGGTCGTGCAATTTATTTCCTCGAGCTTACTCTAACGCAATCGTCAAGTTTAAATTTAGATGTACTTTATATGCGTCTGGGGAATCCCCCTTTATTTGTCAAACCATCGAAAAACAATTCTATATATCGACTGCCCATCTGTTCTCGGTGTTTCTTCATAGCTTGCATGGCCTCTTCCTTGTTGTCGAAGTAAGCATCAGCAGTTCCGCTGTGTAAGCCCTTGTTGTTGTAGATGATCTTCACATTCAAGGGACGAAGGGGTTCGAAGAACTGCGATTTCAAAATGATCAGTATAATCCTAAAGGTTGCTAGAAGCTTATTACTTACCCTGTACACATCATTTTCGAAGCAAAAGTAGGGCAATCCTCGCATATGTACACAGTAGAGGTCATCATTGCGGCCACCGCCTACAGGGCCGAATCCACCTCCACCTCCCATGTTTCCCAAATTGTTGTTTCTCATGTTGTCGTTCATGCCACCGCCTCCGTTTCCGAACAAGCTGTTGTTGCCGCCGCCACCACCAAAGCTGCTTCCACCGGAGTTGTTACCGAAATTACCGCCCCCGGAGTTGCCTCCGCCGAAGCCACCACCCAAGCCACCTCCCAAGCCACCGCCTAAGCCACTGCCCAAGCCACCGCCCAAGCCACCGCCCAAGCCACCGCTCGATGAGCCCCCGAAACTACTGTTCCCGCCGCCAAAGCCGCCGCTGTTGCCGCCAAAGCTGCCAAGACCTCCACTGTTCCGGTTCGAATTGAACGGCGAATCGAAGGTGTTACTGTTTCCGCCACTGAACGGATTTCCAAGACCAACACCACCGCCGCCGCCGCCGCCGCCGCCACCGCCGCCGCCACCCCCACGGTTGTTTCCGAAATTGTTGAAATCTCCGAAACCGCCGCCGCCAATTCCAGAGCCGCTGTTGTTTCCACCGCCATTGAATCGGCCACCACCCCCACCGCCGCCGACGTTGTTGTTAAAGTTGCCTCCGCCCATGTTGCTGTTTCCACCGCCTTCGTTCGATGCCCATATTTCTGCTTTTTTTTAACAAAGTTCAATTTCAAGAATTTACAAAATTTCTTATTATGGTAAACGAAGGTTTTTTTATTTTAACCTCGCAAACCAATTTTAAACTGGACCCTACCGAAATCACGATCGCCACCACGTGATCCTCCGCGGTCTTTTTTGTCGTATGGTCCAAATGAGCGACTGGTTGTTTGGCGCCTCATTTCACCCAACGAGCTCCGAAATAATTCAATGTACCTGTGAGTGCAGAATAAAAGTAGGATTAGGGATAACTGCTTAATAAAGTTTTAAGAAATTTGTACATATATCATTGCTTTATGCTATCCGCAAGATATGTGTAAAGTTGTGCTTAACAATTTTTGTAAGTACTATAGAGATACTTTGCATGGACCAAGGCACTCACACTAAATTCGCGAATTCCAACAACTATATTTTAAATTTTACTCCTCCGTAGAGATACATGAATGGGATTTATGGGAGCTATATGAGAAATCACACCACTGGTTTAGACTTCCGGCTATAATGGGTGACATTTATCGAGGTTCAACACGTAAGACAAGAAAACTTCAACTTGATCGATTAAACATTTCTAAATGATGCCCTAATTACTTTAGTCACAATTTAAAAAAAACATGTATTTTACTGGTGGTACGTAAAACATTTAGTGACGCTGGAAGCCTTAAAAATGGAAGTCGATTTCGCTCTACTCCACTAGCGAAGAAAACTTATTTTCAAAGTTAATGCTAAGAAAATGACTATCTTAGCTAGTCGAGTCGAACGATTACGAAGGTGAATTCCGACTTCACCTTAAATAACTTCAAGTAGATTCAATAAATAAATAAATAAATAAGATCTGTTTATCAAAACTTATTGACTTCAAAGTAGTTCTGAGATTGAAACTTCTAACCCATTTTGTTGTTTTACAAAGTATTTCATAGATTTTTACTATTTAAATAATTATCTACGATATTCTAGACCTCTAACAGCTTCCATTAAAAGTCCGGGACTTCTAATAACGAATTTTTGCCACTAAACGGACTCAAATAGGAACTCTAGGCACGTCATTATGGGCCACTGAATGCACTCAAATAGGAATCCTGACAACAGGTTACGGAATTCAAAACCAAAAGGTTCCTAGAGGCGAGACGAACTTTTAAGTAGTTGTGTAAGTTACTACTTCATTTCGTTTTCAAGTTTCATAATAGGATAACGACATATTGAATTGATTTTAAACTCAACTTGGTCAACGTCGACTTGTGTAAATTATCCTCTGAATTTCTTCTAAATGGCGAAATAACAAATTAAAAATATGTAACAACTTTTAATTGCAAAAGCGTGCCAAGAAACGATTTGAAACTATTCAGCAAATCGCCTAAAAAATGTATATTGGTAGCAAAAAAGAAAAGAAGAGGAATTCGGGAAGGATTTGCAATCTTAGGCAATGAGACAACAGAAACCTTCCAAAGCTGAGGGAAATCAGAAGTACTGAAATAATATCTGAAAGGAGAATTTTAAGAATCTAATTCATCATTCGAATCTAGATAACTGAAACTCAAATTCTCTTCGATGGGAGAAATTGATAAAATTACAAAAGTGCTGGAAAAACCGATTTGACAAAGTGCTTCACGTGCTTAACATTGATTTCAGATGTAGCACCCAAAGAGCAGAAATCTTGCTCATGCTAAAACAATTGTTTTTGAATTGTTTTTATGATGAATGGATAAAACCGATAAGTTAATGAATGTCATCCAAACACTTTGAAATTGAAAACAGCACAATTTATCGGTGGAAGACTTTCTGCAACAAACTCATTTCGTGATTTAATTTCGAAACTATTTTTGAAGTTAAGAAATTGGGCAATAATCGAGGACATATTTACAATCAGCTATTAAACGAAGGAATCAACCAATATTACGCAATGAATTTATAAACCAGAATCTAATACAACGATTTTATATTCATCAGATAAGAAATCACAAAACGTAAGACGAAATCCTTCATAGTTTTCATGATATCAAAAAAGAGGCACCCAAACAACCATTATAAAAATCTCTTCTCAGTTCACGCTGAATGTAGTTTTAGTTCACATAATCAAGACCTTTTCCTTCTACATTGACTTGCATGAACTGTGTTATATACGCGATTATCTAATAAGTATTCTAAAAGTCACTTTAAAAGACTTCATACATGGAGCAAAAATATTGCACTTTTCGCGAACTATGCCGCAACGCTGATAACAGAAAAGAAGGTGATATACCATGCATTTAATAAACACTTTTATCAGCAGAAAGTAGATTTTCATAATTCTCAAAATGTGTTATTGATTTTCGACACCTAAAACGACATGGCTTTATTTGTTGTATTAATATTGATTGATAAAATGGAATTAACGCGGAAAGATAGTTGATCTCCGACTAGTGAGCAAAAATATTTCAAGTGGCTGTGCGATCGGTCAATCTGATGGTCTATTTTTCTTCCCTTGAGGGTATTATGCGGGCAAATTCTGCGTGACTTTGAAATACTTCCTAAATCAAATTTCCTACTATTCTGTAATACATTATATGCATGTATTAAAACACAATCATCTATTAACTGCCGCGCAACGAAGTATCTCTTTAAAATAAAGAGTTTCTAATTGAGTAATCTATTTAGCACAAACAATAATTCTTATCGAAAGTAACGAACAAAAAAGTTCTCACTAACAATTGATAAAGTTGGAAGATGAACCTCTATCGCCTAGCAGCCGAAATCCACCTAAGACCAGATTGATTTAGTCCCTTGTTGTTAAGATAACTCAGTGCACTCAAAAGTTATTTACTTCAAAATGCTCAAGGAGACATACTTATTTGCAAAGCACAAGACAAAATGTCCATCCGAAGGCGAATGCACTCGGCTTATCTTAAAAGGTTTTATTTGTTCCTGGAATCAAACTAGAAGAATAAGCTATGAGTAATACAAATTACTACCGTAAAGTGAGTTTTTAGAGTTCAGAAACAGACGTTGGTCAACTGTAGAAAATTAATTCGTGAGCGTGGGATACCGCTTCCAAAACCAAGTTATGTCTTCTTTTAATATCTTCAATATTTAACTATTTTAGAAACTCATGAAGGGGATTCTTTATATTTGAGACTTTCGTTGTTTTGGGTAAACCAAATTATTTATCTATACCTTCAATAATTGATATGTACTGACTATGTTTTTATCAAAAATATTTTTTTAGTGTTCTGAAAAATATTAGAAAACCTGCAAATCAAAAGGAACGTAATAAATGTTTTAAACATTTTTGAATGACCAACAACTTATTAAAGTTAAATGCTGCCTCACTTCTAAACCATAAATTAAATTCTTCAAATTTTTTAACATAACTTTTCACAATAATACAAAACAAAGAAAGCATGTCCTGAGTTGATAAGTACTTCACTTGTATGGTCCAATAAAGCAGAAAAAGTTATATTCTAAATTTTTTTATCTTAGTCGAATTGAGTGAGGTGATTATCACAATAAGAAATGATTCACATACTATATAGGCAAATTTATAATGATTAAGGTTTCCAAGTTATTTATTTTGGTTATTAATGAAAAGCGCAATTACACAACCTTTTACTGAGTCCCACCATCTCGTAACACCTTTGTAACCATTGCAGATTAGTACTACGTGTGCCAAGAAACCCACAGCAGCGCAGGTTCCTTTGCTTGAAAAGTATTAAATGCATTCAAATGTTTTTCATTTAAGAAAATTGTTTTAATTAATGGTGACAGCAAAACCCCATCCATTGAGACTTTCATATTTTGTTTTGTTTTGATTTTGTTGAAAATTTTTTTAAAAATATTATTACTAATTGTTTTCTTAAATATTAAGTTTAAATAAAACTGTGATAAAAATTAATAATCCAACCCACCTGTGCCCAATCTTTTCCCGATTACGTTTTAAGGCATTTTCAGTATCTTCCTTAGATACAAACTGAACATATGCTTCCCCAGTTGCACGACCCCTCCGATCCGTAACAAGAAGCAATCGATTTCGTTTGATTTCCAACCCTGCCCACGACACAGTATGTTTGTTTTTTTATCGATATTTTTAATTATAATCTTTTAAATTAAATAAAAATTTTATAAACATGTTTAAACACCTCTTACCACACTAGAAAAAAGATCTAATTAAAGTGTTTTATTGAAAAAAACTTCTTATCTCTACATGACCATTTATTTGCTAGGTTTTGTAAAGCGGTTTATATCTGGAAGAAGGTTCTGTTCCCCATAAATCGTTCTTTTAATCGTCTACGTTATTTGGGTGAAGAACTTATCCTTAAACTTTTGTTTGTTATTATAATGAATGAAACGAAATTTAATTTTGTATAAAACTAATCCTTTCCAGCAATGTTTCTTTTTCACTTATTACTACTGAGACAAGTCGGTAATTTTTTAGAATTTGTGATACGAAAAAAGAAAACTATATATTTGTTTCATATCTACCTGAAATATATAAGCGATGACGATTTACTGATTATTAACTTAAAATGGAATAATATTCAAATAGCCTTTTGTATCCCATATACTCAAAACATCTACTATCAGCTTCTGAGCATTCTGTCGCTTTAATAACTTTATTTATTACCTAATATCGTTCATACGTCGCATTAGATAAGCGACAGTAAATAGTCGCGGTAGTTATAAGATTTCTGAACGCTACATTCATAAATGTTTACTCTACGTCTTCCATACGATTCACAAATTTCGCAAACAATTGCAAAATCTGCATAAGCAAAATTATATGCAGTGCTCTTTGTTCTTTTCACATTTGTTAATCAAATGTTTAATTATAACTGATAAATTAATAAGATGAAAAGGCAAAAACAATTTTCAAAATTAGAAGGCGGGAATAATACCAAACAGAAACAACAATTTAAGTCTAAAGGAAACTTCACCACTTCTTATTAATTTCAAATATCTTTTCATATTAAGAATTTTATTGTATTGTTTAAAATATCATCATCATTACATAGGAAAATATTTTTATTGCTGGATTATCATCCATTCAACTTTCCACTTAATCCGTTCAAAATTCAGTAAACGCCAACTCACATTCCTTTAAACTTTGTTCTTTTACTATAATTTTCTCCATCAAAATTTAGAAGACAAGTCTTTTTCCTTTTTGGGTTAAATTTTGTTTAGACGTGATAAAAAAACCAATACTTGGCTCCTAAATGTCTATGGAGATTCATATAGAGAAAAATAGAAAATCAGTGTCCTACGACGGAACGATTTCTTGCAAATATTAATTATTTTGAAATTTTACCGAAAATCATTACTCCAGCGGAGCCGAATGTTCAACGAAACACTTGTCTGGTTTGACTGATCGGTGGAGAATGTAATGGCAAAGCAAATCGAACTCTTTTTTTAATTGGAATAAATTTATCTAAATTTTCGTTGTGATCTGACATAGATGACGTCGACACTGGTGCATCGTCACGTGATGAAATTTGATCAAATACGGGTTGATATACAGATGTACCAGCCGAAAAATATGGTTTCAAACGGCTCAAGGAAACCTTAACATCTTTACCCTTAACACGAAGGGTATAATGCGACTGCTGCCGTGAAATGATAGGAAATGGACCCTCGTAAAGATACTGCAGCATCTTCGTCTCATCAGTCCACACAAGCGCATACGAGCAAGTCTCCAACTCTTTAAATTTGAAAAATTTAATTTTGGATTGATTTGAAATCATGTTGAAAATATTTTCAAAATTTAAATCCGCCAGTGTTTAACACGTTCGCTACCGGAACCCGAGAAATAATTCTTGTACCACAGACCAAAGGAATTTTTCTTACAATGTGACTTCAATTGGCATTGGGGTTTTAAATATTATATTTATTACATGGAAAATAAACTAAATAATCAAATCATTGTCATAAACTGATAAACACATTTGCGTTTCGGGGCTCACATACAAAAAATGATACGTCGCATATATGCGACGCTGGTAGCGCACGTGTTAACGAAATATATTCGTAGAATTGGTGCACAACTAACATGTCCTAAAAAAGAATCTCCGGAAAGTCCGGGTGAGTCCTTAATCACTATACAACAATTGCGCTTGAGCAAATAAAATTTAGATCATTTTTAAAGTTATATGTAATATAATAGTAGTCTCAACAGACTTATGAGGTAAGGTTTGCACCATCATGCAAATCTATTCATTTAATTACAGTGAGGCAAGCCTTAAACTCTGAGAAGGCGGAACAGGTTCAATAAAATCCAAAATGAATGGTATGAAATGAACCGAAAGAAATTTAACCAACACTTTTGCTAATTTATATATATAAAGCTAAACACACTTTTTTCTTTAAACCTTTGTATCTCATCAACCAACGATTCAATTTTTATCTTTTTTGGCTCAAAAAATCGCTAATTTTTTTCTCTACATAGGAAAATTATCTAGAATCTTCTACTATTATTAACTTTTTTTTTATTCATCCGGAAAGTTGAAAAAAATACGAACATACCCTATATATCATTTTTTTTCTCTTAAACTATTCATTTTCATACAATCTCAATAATTTTCCATAAAACTAGAAGAATGAACCGACATTTTTCCAATTTTTAACATTTTCCAAAAACCACCCACTCCCCAGGACTAAGCTTTTAACACTTTTTCCTCTTTTTTGAAAAAGCTTTTTTTTTTTATTTTTTATTTTTTTCAACCCATTTCCCTTCAATTTTTTCCAATTTTTTTTTCACCCACATTTACCCCAAACCCTTTTCAAACTTTGTTAAGATACCGTTTCTTAATTTTATTAACTTTTTACCCCCCCACACCCTCTCGTGTGCGCGCACTTTTCGTCAGCTTTTTCCAAATTTTTTCACTCTTTTTTTTTTTTCTCAATTTTGGCTCGCTAAATTTCTTTTTTTTTTCAATATGTTATACCCATCGCAATTACCTGTCCATTGACCCCCCACTCATCCTCCCAAGCGAATTAGGACCCGACCTGCAATCAATCAAACATGACTAGATTTTAATCAAATCGAATCAAATCGAACGACTTCTTCTTCTTCTTTTCCCAGTTCGAGGCACTCCAGTCGCATTCAGTGAGCTTGGAGCACTTCGTTTCCCACACTTCGTTCCATTTCGGGACCTTGCTCGGAGCAGTTCGTTTTTCACTCTTCGTTTTATTTCGGCACCTTGCTCGGAGCAATTTTTTTTGCTTCGTTTCTATTCTTCGTTCTTTTTCGGGACCTTGCTCGGCGGTCTCTAGAAATCAGCGGCGATTCACTGTCCAGACTTAATTTTCACATATCTACCCTCAGAACTCAGCCAAATCTTGACCGATTTGCTTCATTTAAATTTTGACCGATAGCCCCACATGGGGACTTTAGTTGGATCCATACACCGCTCATCTCCACTTACCCCTCGCCCTGTAAATTGTAGCGAAAGGAGCCGGGATCTGGGAAATCTACTTTTCCATTTTCCGGCTAAACTACTTAACCGATTTTTCTCAAACTTCTTCACAACACTAATTCCTCCAGGGACTTTTACTCAGTCCTAAACTTAACCCCCCACGCCCCCCTTTTCATACAACTTTTAACGAAAGTAAATTTTAAAAATCTATTTTTAAGGCAATGGCAAGGAAATATTTTCATTCAAATTCTCGATAGCGCTTAGCTCTTCCCTCCCTTGAGTCTTTCCTTGAACAGTTGCCGCACCTTTTTCAACTCATTGTGGGGTCCGGAAAAATCGAATCACCTTGCAATTAACACTGGCTAATCTACTCTTCAAGTTTCCACCCTCAGAACTCGGCCAAATCGTAACCGATTTTCTTCATTCAAATTTTGGATGATAGCTCATCATCATTGCCATCTCTGCATATTAACACTTATCTCTTCCCTTCACCCCTTTCCCCGCAAATCGCATCTAAAGGAGGACATCTCCAGAAAAGGTACCTTTCCACATTTTGGTTCAGAACTCCTCCAGATGATGACCGATTTTCTTCATTCTAATTTAATATGAAAGTCCTCCGTGGGCGCCATCTCTGCATACTAACACTTATCTTTTCCCTTCACCCCTTTCCCCGCAAATCGCTTCCAAATTAGGCCATCGCTAGAAAAGTTAATTTTGCTCACAACTCCTCCAAATATTAACCGATTTTCTTCATTTAAATTTCATATGAAAGCCCCCCGCGGATGCCATCTCTTTAGATTTATATTTATTTTCCCCGTTCACCCCTTTCCCATCAAATAATTTCTAAAGGTTCAAATTTCTAGAAAAAATACTTTTCTGCATTCTGGCTCAGAACTCCTCTAAATAATAACCGATTTTCTTCATTTAAATTTTGTATGAAAGCCCCCTTGGGTGCCATCTCCATGTATTTATATTTATTTTTGCCGTTCACCCCTTTCCCCCCGAATGATTTCTTAAGGTGGCCATCTCTAAAAAAATATGTTTCTACATTCTGGCTCACAACTGCTCCAAATTATAACCGATTTTCTTCATTTAAATTTCATATGAAAGCCCCCCGCGGCTGCCATCTTTGCATATTTATATTTATTTTCCACGTTCACCCTTTTCCCCTCAAATAATTTCTTAAGGTGCAAATCTCTAGAAAAATTACTTTTCTGCATTCTGGCTCAGACCTCCTCTAAATAATAACCGATTTTCTCCATTTAAATTTTGTATGAAAGCCCCCCACATGTACTATCTCCACATATTATTACTTATTTTTTACGTCCACCCCTTTCCCCCCAAATGAGTTCTTCAAGTGGCCATCTCTAAAAAATTATGTTTCTACATTTTAGCTCACACCTCCTCCAAATCATAACCGATTTTCTTCATTTAACTTTTGTATGAAAGCCCTCCATGACTGCTATTGCCACATATTTTTACTTATTTTTTAAGTTCACCCCTTTCCCCCCAAAAATATTTTTTAATGTACCTGTCATTAAAAAGTTATATGTCTACATTCCTGCTGACAACTACTCTAAATAATAACCGATTTTATTCATTTAAATTTTGTATCAAAGCCCGCCATGTGTGCTATCTCTATATATTTTTACTTATTTTTGCCGATCACCCCTTTCCCCACAAATTATTTCTTAAGTTGACCATCACTATAAAAAAATATTTTTCTGCATTTTGGCTCAGAACTCCGCCAGATCATAAGCGATTTTCTCCATTTAAATTGTGTATGAAAGCCCCCTATGTGCGCTTAGCCATCTAAACTACCTGTCGAATGATCCCCCACTCATCCCCTCAAACAAATTAGGATTAAAGCTACGATCAATCAAAAATCAATAAAATCTAATCAAATCGCACTCACGTTACATTCAGTAGGACTGGGGCAGTTGTTTTTCTTCGTTTCCATTCGTTCTATTTCGGTGTTTGACACTTCGTTCTTTTTCGGGACCTTGCTCGGAGCAGTTCGTGTTTGACACTTCGTTCTTTTTCGGGACCTTGCTCGGAGCAATTTTTTTTTTCTTCGTTTCTATTCTTCGTTCTTTTTCGGGACCTTGCTCGGCGGTCTCTAGAAATCAGCGGCGATTCATTGTCCAGACTTAACTTTCAAATATATACCCTCAGAACTCGGCCAAATCTTGACCGATTTTCTTCATTTAAATTTTATATGATAGCCCCACATGGGGACTTTAGTTGGATCCATACACCGCTCTTCTCCACTTACCCCTCGCCCTGTAAATTGTAGCCAAAGGAGCCGGGATCTGGATAATATACTTTTCCATTTTCCGGCTAAACTACTTAACCGATTTTTCTCAAACTTCTTCACAACAATAATTCCTCCAGGGAGTTTTACTCAGTCCTAAACTGAACCCCCCACGCCCCCCTTTTCATACAACTTTTAACGAAAGTAAATTTTAAAAATCTATTTTTAAGGCAATGGCAAGGAAATATTTTCATTCAAATTCTCGATAGCGCTTAGCTCTTCCCTCCCTTGAGTCTTTCCTTGAACAGTCGCCGCACCTTTTTCAACTCATTGTGGGGTCCGGAAAAATCGAATCACCTTGCAATTAACACTGGCTAATCTACTCTTCAAGTTTCCACCCTCAGAACTCGGCCAAATCGTAACCGATTTTCTTCATTCAAATTTTGGATGATAGCTCATCATCATTGCCATCTCTGCATATTAACACTTATCTCTTCCCTTCACTCCTTTCCCCGCAAAACGCTACTAAAGGAGGACATCTCCAGAAAAGGTACCTTTCCACATTTTGGTTCAGAACTCCTCCAGATGATGACCGATTTTCTTCATTCTAATTTAATATGAAAGTCCTCCGTGGGCGCCATCTCTGCATACTATCACTTATCTTTTTCCTTCACCCCTTTCCCCGCAAAACGCTTCCAAATTAGGCCATCGCTAGAAAAGTTAATTTTGCTCACAACTCCTCCAAATATTAACCGATTTTCTTCATTTAAATTTCATGTGAAAGCCCCCCGCGGCTGCCATCTCAGCATATTTATGTTTATTTTCCCCATTCACCCCTTTCCCCTCAAATAATTTCTTAAGGTGCAAATCTCTAGAAAAATTACTTTTCTGCATTCTGGCTCAGAACTCCTCTAAATAATTACCGATTTTCTCCATTTAAATTTTGTACGATAGCCCCCCTTGGGTGCCATCTTCGTGTATTTATATTTATTTTTTCCGTTCACCCCTCTCCCACCGAATGATTTCTTAAGGTGGCCATCTCTAAAAAATTATGTTTTTACATTCTAGCTCACAACTCCCTGAAATTATAATCGATTTTCTTCATTTAAATTTCATATGAAAGCCCCCCCGCGGCTGCCATCTCTACAAATTTATATTAATTTTCCCCGTCCACCCCTTTCCATCAAATAATTTCTTAAGGTGCAAATCTCTAGAAAAATTACTTTTCTGCATTGTGGCGCAGAACTCCTCTAAATAATAATCGATTTTCTTCATTTAAATTTTGCATGAAAGGCCCCTACATGTACTATCTCCACATATTATTACTTATTTTTCCCGTTCACCCCTTTCCCCTCGAATGATTTCTTAATGTGGCCATCTCTAAAAAATTATGTTTCTACATTCTGGCTCACAACTCCTCCAAATTATAACCGATTTTCTTCATTTAAATTTCGTATGAAAGCCCCCTCTGGGTGCCATATCTGGATATTTACATTTATTTTCCCCGTTCACCCCTTTCTCCGCAAATGATTTTTTAATGTAAAAATCTCTAGAAAAATTACTTTTCTCTATTCTGACTTCGAACTCCTCTAAATAATAACCGATTTTCTCCATTTAAATTTTATATGAAAGCAAGCAATGTGTGTTATTTCCACATATTATTACTTCTTTTTTGCTTGCACCGCTTTCCCCGCAAATGATTTCTTAATGTGGCCATCTCTAAAAAAATAATGTTTCTACGTTGTAGCTCACAGCTCCTCTAAATGGTAACCGATTTTCTCCATTAAACTTTTGTATGAAAGCCTTCCCTAAGTGCTATTGACATATATTATTACTTATTTTTTAAGTTCATCCCTTTCCCTCCAAATTATTTTTTAATGTATCTGTCATTAAGAAGTTATGTATCTACATTCTGTCTGACAACTCCTCCAAATAATAACCGATTTTCTCCATTTAAATTTTTAATGTGTGCTATTTCCCCTATTACCCCTTTTCCCCAAATCATTTCTTAAAGTGCCCATCTCTAGGAAATAATTATGCTAGAGTGGGCTTATTTTACACACTGAAAAATAGGTTTTTCCCATTTTCGATTTTCTAATTAAGATATTGTAAAATTGTCTTCAATTTTATTTATTTTAAACGTTTTCCCAATACCAATCCAATGAAATATCGTACATCCTCTCATATTAATAAGGGCCCGAACGCGAATGGATCAGAAATCACAAAAATGTAAACAAATCGATTACTTCTTCCACACCCAATTTGAAGAAGCGCACATGACTTCTTTTGTTTAGTGAGCCGGCCGGTGTTTTTTTGTATCCTTTTTTTTTTTATAGTTTTTTTTTACGGAAATTCATGGCTTAAAAAATCGCGTTTTCCACCGTTTTCTAATACACTACTTTATCTATTAGTTTTACTTTTTTTTTTTTTAATATTCTTCCATGAAGTTTAAAAAAATCAAATTTTTTTTCCTCCCATAATTCTATACTTTATAGAAATTGTTGTAATTTTTTCTACATATCTAGAGGCTCGAGACTGGACCCTTGATCCCCATAATATTCATTATTATCCACAAATAATCCCCGACCCCGCCAAAACAATTTATACCATTTGGTTTTTGTTAAATTTGTTCACTTTTTATTTGTTTCAAACAGCTCCTTTTTTATACGTACAAATTAGGGAGAACAAATCTTGAGGAAATATAAAATTTTCAAAGGTGTTCTTAGCGCTTAGCTTTTGTTTTTCTTTGGCGTCCCCTTAAAGAGTTGCTGCACCCTTTTTAACTTACAGTGGGATCAGGTAAAATAGAAACAGGTAGAAATCGCCGCTGATTCGTTTCTTTTGTTTTTATTTCACAATTTCCTACACTCAGAAGTCAAGTATGGGGGGTGGTAGTTTTATATGTATGTTTTTTTTCCGTAGACAATTTAAAAATTTGGAAGAGGAAATTTTTCTCTTTCTTTTGTTTTTATGCAAAAATTAGAGAACTATTAATTCATTGTATGTTTAGGCATACGACTTGACGGAGTTGAATATTTAGATCGTTGTACATTCGATATTCAATTTCGTTATTTTCAATACTCTTAACTAGCTGAATTCTAAAAGTACTTAATTTGTATTGTGAGGATTTCACGGTACAGAATTTGTGCATAAAAAAAAAAAAAAATCAAAAGTTTTGTGAATCGTGTTGTTGTTTGTTTTTCTTTGGAAGGGTGTTTTGTGTTACAAAGGAGCAGCCAGATTTTATAAAAGGTAAGTGTAACTACTTATACTCATTTTAATACTTTTTTTTATATTAAAAAGCTCATAATTTTGTCACGTCCGTCAGTTTTTAAATTTTCTATCTACTTTTATATTCACTGGAGTAAATGTAAATACATTTTCTATTTTAGCCATTTGCATTTCAAATTTTTTATTGAGATGATTATTTAGTGAATTTTAATTTTAATGAACCTGAACTATGATTAATTAGGAAATTGAATTAGAATATATTTTCATGATTTTTTTCAACAACGAAATTTACCGTCAAAATAAAATGGGAGCAATTTGCCTAAAAATTGTTCAGTTTGTCAGCATGAAACAAAATTTCATCTTATGTAAATTATTCATTTAAAAATTTTTATAAACACATTATCTTACGAGAATTTAAGAAGAAGAAGATATTTTAAGTGTCGGTACAGAATTTTAAAATTATGAACGATTTATAACGGCTTATATAAAAATTATAACGTAGCAGATGGACCTCGACGAATATCCAAACATTGTATAATATAATTATTGTCGCTTACAGTAAGAATAGCAGAAATCAATGAATACAAATTCTGGCGCCTTTAGGTATCCCTAACAAAAACAACAAAACAATAATTAGGGATTTCCACAAATAATAACGAAATTTATGACGGAAGTTACACTGTTGACACATATACATAAAAATGCAAATTGCAGACAGGTAGAAACTAAAAAAAAGCTATCTAATAAAAAATTTTAGTGAATGTGATTGTTTTGTAAGTGGTGCAGCAGCTAATATTTTATTTCTATATTCACTGGAATAGAAGTAAAAAATTTGCAGAATACGAAAAAGCTAAGGAATCAAAACATATTTTTTATTACTTCAAATTTTTCTTTGAGATGTAGAAACTTTAGTGAATTTTAATTTGAATGAACCCGATCTTTGTTGATAGAATATATGTTCATGATTTTTTCAACCACGAAAATTACCATCGAAATAAAAGGCGAGCAATTTACCTAAAATTTGTTCAGTTTATCAGCATGAAACAAAATTTCATTTTATATAAATTATTCATTTAATAAATTTAATAAATACATTATCCTTAAGAGAATTTAAGAAAGAAGTTACTTTAAGTGTAGGTACTGCATTTTATAATTCTCAACGATTTATAGAAACTTATACAAAAACTATTATTATTTAATTATTACGTAGCAGATGGGCCTTGGCAAATATCCACAAATTGTATAATTATTGTCGCCTACAGTAAGAATAACAGTAATCAATGACTTGAAATTTTGGCACCTTTAGGTGTAACTAACAATGACAACAAAACAATAATTAGGGATTTCCAAAAGCAATTATGAAATTTATGAAGGAAGGTACAGATCCTTTTTTGACACATATACATAAAAATGCCGATTGCAGGCAGGTAGAAACTCCGAAAAGGCTATCTAATAAAAAGATTAATGAATGTGATTGATTGCAGTGGTTACAATTTTATTAAATTTAAATTATTCTCAAAAATTGAGTAATTAATATTTTGGATAAAAATGAAGTAGATTTAATAAACATTTTATTAAAATTAAGAAAAATAAATACATTTTATTCACTTATCTACATGAGCCTAATATTTATTTAATTTTTTTCTATGAAGTCTAACTTAGATTATCGTAGAATATTGAAAATAGGTGTGCTTTGATTGCTCGAGTGCATATGCCCAAGCAAGTATACGCTTCCGCACTCTGGATTTTATTATTAAAAAAAAAAAAATATATATATATAATCGTCACAGATGCAATAAAAAAAATTGGATTTATTATTGAACATATAATTAATTATATGTATAAACATATTCATTAAAAAATAATAAAAGAGTAAAGTATAATATATATCATTAAAAAAGGCAATAATAATATGTAAATAGATTCTGTGTGACGGTAACGAGTTAAGGGTAGAGGCTTTTTTTGATTTTTGAAAAAATTGTATCCTTCTTAACAAATTTTTCATTATTTGAACCATTTTTCAAGAATAGTTGTATTTTTAAAATTTACCAGCTATAATTTTGCCAATTTTTATATTTTAACTTGAAATTTTATGAAGATATTAAAATTATTTCTTTTTATTTATCTAAGTTCGAATTTATCAGATGGTTGCGAGTTAACAAATATTTTTTTTTTCAGTTTGTAAAATCATATCTGCGCCAGACGAATACAACCACAAAAGGAAAAGAAAAAGAAAAAGCAACATCAGTTTTTCTTATTAATTTATTTTTAATATATAAAATTATTTCAAAAATGCCATTGAGACGTTATAATAAAAAAAATTCAATTGCGTGTATAGCATCCGGTAATATAAGTCAAGCATCCGATATTTTTCCAGAAGAGCGAAGAAATAAGCAATGTATGGGTATTGCTGTAACAGCCATTGCTTATTCAACTGTCTTTAGTAGGAGTTTCTTAAATAGTCAGCAGATAGATGATATTGTTAAAAACGGAGATGTTTATTATTCTATATGTAGATCAGGAGCAAGTCATGATTTTCTTTGTGCCGAAGAGTTAAGAACAAATATTCGGCTATTCTCAGGAGAAAATTTTAATATAGAAAAAATCTTTCCCACTTTCAATAATGGAATGGGAATGATTTGTAAGAAAAAAGGTTTTAGAGATTTGGCTGTACTAAACGTTGAAGACAGGCTTAGGGAAGTTTTTTTAGTAAATGTTCCGAATGATGGATATTTATTCACTTCTCATAATTTGACTGTTGCTTTTTGGGTCGAAAATGATTTATATTACGTATTCGATTCACACGCTGTGGCTAATGATAAAACAATGGATGCTGTCAATGGACTAGCAAGGTTTTTTAGTTGTAGCTCAATAAGAGATTTAGCAGTTTTATTATTAACTGGCCATCCCCGAGATGATAGTTACTTTGAAATAGTTCAAATACGACCACGAACTATACCCAATAATGTTAATGAGCCGAATGAGTTAGACCATTCATTTATTTGCCCTGTTCCCGGAAAAAAACCCTTATTAGATAATAATAATATTCAAATTAAACCTGATTTCTGCCCACCCACTTCTAGGACCCCGTTAAAAAAGACTGTTGGTCGACCAAGAAAGACAGTTAGAAGTAAAGAATGTCAAGACCAACAAGATTTAATTTCAGAGCCATCTATAACTCAAATTCCATCCGATTTAAAAACAAATAAAACTATTGTAATTCAACCTAATTTCCATCCACCCACTTCTCAGACCCCATTAAAAAGGCCTATTGGTCGACCAAAAAAGGTAGTTAGAATTAAAAAAGTTCAAGACCAATCAGATTCAATTTCAGAGCCACCTCCAACTCAAATTTTATCTGAATTGATCGCAAATATCCCTCCAACTCCTCTTCCTTTTATTGAAACAACTGAACGAGAAGAAGAAGTTCAGGAAATCATTCCCGTAGTTATTGAGTCTAGGTTTACTTGCTTAGGAGATAGATCAGGAACTTATTTAGACAAAATTATCCCTTATACTTTGAAGGCACCCGGTTCCCTTAATTCACCTTCAACATATAGATGTAGATATTGTAGTGCTCCATTTTTTGAAGAAGAAAGGACTAGGAAGGTAGCTTGCTGTGGTCGTGATGGCAATAATTTTTTTCAAAAACTCCCCGAGGTAGATGCATCGTTTTATGATAACAATTACTTTTTGAAGAACGCAAGGCAATTTAATAATTTGTTCGCGTTTTCCGCTATAGGTACCACAGGACATTTACCGCAACCCCAAAGTGGTGTGTCGTTCATTAAAGTTTTAGGTAGAGTATATCATCGTGTCTTTGACCTCAGTTACCGGGGTTCGACTAATAATGGTATGTTGTATATTGAAGATAATTTAGAGCGGCAAAGGTTAGCTCAGAATCGACATTTAAACATTGAAATTCTGAGAGAAATTGAGAGGTATTTGAATTTAGTAAATCCTTTGATACCCTCTTTTAGGAGATTGCACTCTCATACCGATGACAGTGCCCATTTGGTTTTCGAAAGAACAACCCGAGCGACACACGGTCCAGTTGTTGGTGATATGCCAGCTTGCAATGAAATTGCCGCCATTGTAAAGACTGGCCCAGATTATGAACCACGGAAGGTTGTAGTCTGGAAGATAGGTAGAGCAAAACCCCATAACGTAGATTATTTAGATCCAAGCTACGAATGCTTACAATATCCGCTTTTATTTCCCCATGCAACAGCCGGCTGGCATATTGGACTTATTAATAGAATAGGGAAAAAAATTACGCAGGTTAAATATTATCGGATGCTATTACTTTCTGAGCCTAGATTTACAAAATTATGGCGACTGGGACAAGAGTACTTCGTCGATATGTGGAATCGAGTGGAGGAAGAAAGATTAAAGTTTATTAGATTAAATCAGAAATCCTTACTTCGTGTAGCTACCCGGGAAGAAATAGATGAGACGATAGCCGGAGAGGGGGGTGTAGTAGCTGGCAAAATTTATTTGCCATCGTCGTTTACCCATGGGCCTCGGTATATGCAAAAAAACTACCACGATGGTATGGCACTCGTGGGTAGACTGGGTAAACCTTCATACTTTTTAACTGTCACATGTAACCCTCGGTGGCCTGAAATACAAAACAGCCTTCGAAGAGGCGAATCAGCCACTGATCGTCCGGACCTCTGCAATAGAGTTTTTTATCAAAAACTCAGACATTTATTGCACCTCATTTATTCAGGTAAACTTTTGGGACAACTTTCCTTTTTGGTCCACGTTATTGAATTTCAAAAACGTGGACTCCCTCATGCCCATTTGGCAATTCGCATTGAAGGCGGAGGGCCGATTTTCGGGGATCAAGTTGACAAATTTGTAAGAGCAACGATCCCCCCTGAAAATGAGGCTGGAGGGAGGCTCCGGAAATCTGTTTTGCAGCATATGCTGCACGGCCCATGTGGAACTGCAAATCCACGTTCACCTTGCATGGACAGTGAGACAGGAAAGTGTAAAAAGTTTTACCCCAAGACTGCCAACGATGTGACTTATATCGATGATAGGGGTTATGTTATATATAAGAGGCCCTGCCGGAGTTCGGTTAATATTCCAGTTCGGGGGAATACGAATTTTCGGCAAGTAGATGATAGATGGGTAGTTCCTTATAATCCGGCTATCCTTCTCATAATGGACTGCCACGCAAATCTCGAAATATCGACGTCAACAAAAACGTTAAAGTACATGATGAAATATATTTATAAAGGACCTGATACTGCCAGGGTAGCTGTTATTGAAAATCCTCAACCTTCAATTAGAAATAGGAATAATAATTATATGAATCAACAACCATCAGTAGTACCAGCAGAAAATAGGACCAGAGCAGCAAATGATGAGATTGAGGCATATGTAAATGCTCGATACATTTCTTCTTCTGAAGCGATGTGGCGTATACTAGAGTATGATCTTTGTAGTCGTAGGCCCACTGTTAATGCACTTCCTGTGCATCTCCCACATAGAGAAACGGTCATTTTCCGACCTGGGGAGGAACTCGCCGCTGCTGAACGCAGTTGTTCAAAGCTATTGCTTTATTTCGAACGGCCCCAAGTTGAAGAATTAGTCCAATTAACATATTTGGACTTTTATGAACGTTTTCTAATTTTAACATCTCCCCCAGATAATAGTAGTGTTAGGATATATACATATAGTAATAGGGAAAATTTTTTCATTGTTCCAAGACAAAGGGGAAGATGTGTCTCCCGTTTATATTGGTTGTCCCCATCGTTAGGAGAGGTTTTTTTTTTGAGGATGCTGTTGGCAATTTTTCCTGCCAGTAGTTTTGAAAATTTAAAAACTGTTGACGGTCAGCTATTAGGAACTTTCCAGGAAGCAGCTAAACAACGCGGTTTACTAGACACTGAAGATGAATATTTTATAGCAATGCGGGAAGCAGTAATCTTCAAGACTGGGAGTGGACTTAGGCAATTATTCCTATCAATAATTATTTTCGGAGCTCCAGCTAGCCTCCTTTGGGACGAGTTCAAGGATAATTTAAGTGAGGATTTCCTTAGATTCAGACCAGGACCCAACCCAGAAAATTTAAAATGGGCTTATAATAAAGCTTTAGTATTAATTGATAGGATGCTTCGTCGTCATGGTAGGGATCTGCGAGACATGGGGTTGCCCGAGGTTGAAGAAGATTCGCACAGTACTGAAGCGGCCAGGGAACGCATTCAATGGGATAGAGAAATATGTAAAAATTTCTCAGACCATTGGATGCCTTTACTTAATCCTGGCCAATTAAACTTCGTCCAGATGGTAACACAATCAGTACTGGAACCCGCGGTATCAGACCAACAAAATTACTTTTTCTTGGATGGTCCTGCGGGAACCGGTAAAACACTGGTATTGAATGTTGTTACCAATCTATTACGATCAAACGGTCGCATTGTACTGTGCACTGCCTCTACGGGACTTGCAGCTTTAAATCACGAGGGTGGGACTACGGCACACAGTATGTTTAGATTGCCATTAGATCCAAGCATTTTGGGAGGGGGTAATATTAGTTGGAATAGCCAAAGGGCACAATTATTACGTGAAGCATCGTGCATCATTTGGGATGAATGCACTATGATAAATAGGGGGTCAGTAAGTGTACTAAATAATTCACTGAAAGATCTTTGTCAGTGTCAGAAACCTTTCGGAGGAAAAGTTATTATTTTTGCGGGAGATTTCAGGCAAATTGCGCCAATTATAGAATACGCTGGGCCAGACGAAATTGTTAGAGCTTCGATTAAATTTTCACCTTTGTGGCAAGGCATAATAACCTTAAAATTAGTAGAACCGCAAAGGACTAGAGATAGGGAATTTTATAATTTTCTATTAGCTATTGGGGAGGGAAGAATATCAGAAGCAATATTTAATGATACTAGATTAGTTGCCCTCACTGGAATTAATAACGTCACCTCCATCGATGAATTGATTAACTTTGTTTTCCCTGATGAGATACTTTTGCGCCCTGAAGACTGCGTCTCTAGGGCCATACTATCACCCACAAATGCTGCTATTAATTTTATAAATAATATAATTTTAAATAGGCTGCCCGGGGACATTAAGCAACTGCTTAGCGCCGATTCAATAGTTCCTATGGACGGCGTTACCGACAATCCCGCTTTCGGTTCGGAAGTCCTTAACGGGATTTCCGAAAAGGGTGTCCCCGATCATAAGTTGTGTCTCAAAGTAGGGTCAGTTTGTATTTTAATTCGGAACCTAAGCTTTGAGCATCGGTTAGTCAATGGTACTAAATTGATAATTAGATCAATTTCAAAGTTCCTCTTGGAGGCATCTGTTCCCGGACGTACGGAGATGGTCACGATACCGAGAATATGTTTCAAATTCTCGGCGGGGCGATCGGGGATCGAGATGATGCGACGACAATTCCCAGTAAAGTTGGCATATGCTTTGACTATAAATAAAAGTCAAGGTCAGACTTTAGATCGTATAGGGGTAGACTTACGTAGTAATGTATTCGCGCATGGCCAGCTTTATGTAGCGTTAGGCAGGGTTCGATCTTCTGAGCATTTGCGGATTTTAGTGCCAGAAGACAACATTAGATCAGGTAAAGTGTATACAAAAAATGTAGTGTATAGGGAACTTTTAATATAAATATATTATTAGATATTAGTAAAAATATAGGTGATACAAATAGACTTTATCTAAGCTAGGGTATTCTAAAAAGAGTTAGATCCTCCGAAAGAATTGTAGAGATATATTTATAGATATGATAGGTTATAATAACTATAAAGCTGGGTTTTTGGTTTTTATTGTAAGCTCTGTAGGTAGTAAAATTTATTTATTTTGGGTTTTATTGACAGTACTGGAAAGCATTAAATCAGAAATAGGAACATTTGAGGATTTTTGATAACTTTTTTAATTTTCAGTTAGTATACATTTGTCTGGCAGTCCATTTCTTCTTTTAGAAAGTATAGGAAAGTCTCTGTATATATATAGTATAAAATTTAGGACGTTAATTGGGACTAATAGAATTATTTCAGCGGATGTATTTTTTTGTGTATATTATATATATTATATTTTTATGAGACAGTTACGGTGTATTTATTATAGTGTATTAGGGGGTATTACATTAGGGACTTATACTGATTTTTTTTTTTTTTTTTTAATTCAGAAATGTAGGCTCCTAGGCTCAAAACTATTTAATGTAAATTTTTTTATGTTTTAAAGTAATTAAGGAAAATTATAATTGGAATGTGTGATAATAAAACCGTGGGGCATTTTTTTAATTGTTTGAAATAATTTTGTAGATATTTTGTAATTTTTAAAAATTTGGTAAAAGTTGTTTCATAATTTTTGTAATAATTAAAGTAATAATTTTTTAAAGATTTTGTAATAATTAACGTAATAATTAGAACTTTGAGAGGATTAGGGTTACTGGCGATACCTCTATAAAATAAAACGAGTGGTCTGGCTACCTCTTGGTCACTTGGAAATCCCGGAAATATATAAACGCATTTATTTTGTACTGCTAAATGTAACTTTTTTCCCGCTTTTGCTTGCTTTCTTTTTTTTGTTTGCTTATCTTTGCTTGCTCAATCTTTGCTTTCTTAATTTTTTCTTTGTGTTTTAAATTAGTTTGCTCAGTTTGTTTGCTTATTTTATATTTATATATTTTTTATATTTTAACACTTGATCACAGCGAGCCCAACGAAGTAGCAGCACCAGCAGCAGCCGACAACCAGTACAGCATGGAAAAGACCGGCCAGCAAATTAGAATTTCATCAGTTACAACTTTATTTAAACAAATGTACTTAATGTTAAACTGCAAAACTGCAACCATTGTATTATTACGCTAAACTCTAAATAAATAAATTTTTCGCAAAACCCTAATTTTCCATATTTCTTCTTTTTACTTTTTTGATTCTACATTATCCTTTCTTTTTTCTCTTTCATTCTACTTCTTTATTTCTTTTTCCTTTTAAAATTCCTCTTTCTGTTTTTGGTTTTTTCATTGTCATTTCGAAGAGTACACACTCTTTCTATATTGTTAGTTACCATTTACTATATAGCCTTACTTTACACCTTGAGCACTACAACCAATTTTTTCCATTCACCCCTGTCCCCCTAAAACATTTCTTACGATGGCCATCTTTAGAAAAATTATTGCATATTACTGCATTCTGGGTCAGTTTATATTTCATTTTGTTTAAAAAACAAATTGCATCTAATAGTCTTTCCATTTATTTTCTTTTAAAATATATACTGTTATGATGAGGGCTTCAGCCCGATAATCGGCCGGCGATAGCCGGCCAACCACGGACTACTAGTTTGTCATCTAATTGTTAACGGCTATATTTCTTGACGACTAAAAATAATTTTTAATTTGAACATATTCCCAATATCCTTTTTTCTACTTTAAACGAAATAAGTGGTAAAAATTCCTTTTTACTAAGACGTTTGCTATTGATTTGCAAAACACCACAGCTGCGTTTAAGAATTCAATTTTTGCAATCCACTGCCCAACAAATCTAAGAACACATAAAAGGGTAATATACACCACTGCATTTCTTTTCAATGTATTTTTTGTAACGCTGTAACTATTCGACACCGTAGATTTAACATGACTATGAAATTAAATCACTTTATATTCTGGTACTAATGACATAAACGGATGTGCAACGAGTTGACATCAAACATTTTAAATGAATATTGACTGACGATTGTCGTTATACAGTAGACGCTAAATACCCGGCGTCGACATATAGTTACAGGGTTATTGTAAACAATTCAATATAATTCTCTAAAACTGTAATTCGAGCTTTAAGGGTCCCGTTAATGATTTAAATTTGAAAAAAAGTAAAAGAAAGCTGAAAAATCGCTGGGATGAATTCCTATCCCATATGCAAACAAAGGTTTGACTGCAGAAGCTGAAATGTTTAATGAATCATAAAACATGAAGCGATTAGTTAATAATAATGTATTAATTCTACCATCTTTCAATAAATTATAATTAAAAAAAACCTAGCAACAGAGCTGGAAAGGATTGATATCTTACAATGTAAATATTTTAAATTTTAACTTTTACTATCAGAAAAAATATTTCTCCCGCAATTCTCTCTACTCCCGATTGAACCAACCCGCAAAAATTGCTTCCCTTCCATCATATTCCCCGCATTTCAGCCCAAAATGAGAAAAAACACTAACGTGGCGACGAGCCCTTACCATCATACTTACCATTGAAAAATTCCATAATCATGTCCTCCTTACAGGTGTAGGGTAACCCGCGCATCTTGACGACGGTACTCAGCCGCGAGGGTTTCCTCATCGCGTACTCGGCTTCCTCGTTGGATGCACTGAAAACTATCGGTTAAGTTTTAGAAAAATGTCGTGAAACTTACGAAAAAACCCACAAAATCCTCAAATGAGGAAAAATCCCCAATCACGAAATCGTTAAATTCAAAAACCCCAAACATTTGTAGAAAGGAACACGCATCATTATTTTTTTTTTTTTAGAACACCATTTTCCAGTAAAAACGATAGTTTAGTAAATCTGGCGTGTGTGGTGAAATATGTGGGCTGCCATTAGAAAGACTACGGCAACCTATAGATGTGATGAGCAAATCTACTTTACGGATTGTTATAGTTCCCGGGCGTTTTGATTACTCCCTTTTCGAACATTGAAACTTTAAAAAATTAGTATTCTCTAGCTCTGTTATTGTAAATGTATGTACTCTCAGCGGTCTTCCAGGACCATGTAAAAATTCCACCTGCCTGTCATTCTCTGACAAGTAACGTAGTTACCCCCATCTAAGGCGTCATTTTTTATTCAGTGTTTGAAATGATTCGGACGTGAATTATCGTTTGGATCTAAAGTCTGACCATCTCGTTAATTTTCTCCGAAGGTAAGTTAATTGTTTTCCAACCTCTATCAACTTATTTAGGTGGTTGGTTGTTTTAATACATTTTCACATTAATTAACCTAAACAAATTTTTTTGCTTTTGGAATACCCGGAGGAAGGCAAAAGTTAAAAAACATAGAAAAGTTTAACCTCCTGCGGCCCAGACCATTAACTAGCGAACTAGTCATTACAGCCCAAGGACCTACCAGTAGTACTAATATTTTATAGTCATTCAGACCCAACACTTTAATTTGAATCGGAAATCTGACGTTTTATATTAAGGCCGTTTTCGAATTCACATGCACTTGCACTTAAATCTATTTTTCTCACTAAAAGTTCTCCTAAAAACTCCGAATAGTGCGTAGGGCGATCGAAAATACACGTACACCCCTATTCTTCATTCCGACGGAATTGAAACCCGTTCGGAATGTAGGAAATTTGAAAGCAGGCTGGAACATTTTAAAAGTTTAGCAATTGTCGAGTTTTCTGACAGTGCCAGCCTGCTTTTGAATATCCTACATTACGAACGGATTTCAATTCCGTCGGAATGAAGAATAGGGGTGGTAGTTTGCTTTGCAATTGCACTATTTTATCAGTCGAATTTGAAGTGTTCTCCAAAGTACACTAAAAATGGTTAGGGAATAGTGCAAGTGCATGCGAATTCGAAAACGGCCTAAGGCCTACAAGTAGGCCCTTGGGTTGTAATGAGTACATCGCACTTATGAGGTCCGGGTCTGAATTACTATAAAGAATTAGTACTACTGGTAGGACCGTGGGTCGCAGGAGGTTTAAGTGCTTTTGCACTTTGCGGTATCAACAAACTTTTGAAGATGCCATTACAAAATGAAAGGTTTTGAATACTTTTTTCAGAACATTCCGATGATGTGGATTTTTTTTTTGCGGTCAGGCTTTAAATATCTCTTAGGTCGCCGGGGGGGATACCCATAACTTGGCCCCCAAATTTAAGGAACGGGGTTCGAAGCATTTTGCTGTCCTAAATACGGGAAAAATAAAGAAAAAAATCTATCTCGACCCGTTTTCGAGATATAAAAAAAAATAGTTAATACTTGACCCGTATCAACTCCAGACAGCAAAATGTTTCGAAACCCCGCCACGACACTGAAAAACTTGAATATTAACAAACCGCCACTATTTTCCGAACATTTCTATGTTACCGCCGATCAATTTGTTTATAAATAACGCACGAAAAACACTAATTTGTTTCCAAAATAATCCCGATACCGCGAAATGTCAATTTATTTACCAAAACAAGCTGAAGTTCGTTTCGTTTTTTCGTCCTGAAAACAGGAGTACCAACAGCTTTAGCAAGTTCGTTGGGTTCGTTGGGTTCGTTCGATCGTTTATTGTAACGGTATAATATTAGTACAGTAGAGTCCGGATATAACGACTTCGTTTATAACGACCAACCGGTTATAGTGACGAAAATGCAAACTCAAGTTAAGTTTCATATAAACTTACTATGAAAACATGTCCGTTTAGTACGACTCCGGTTTAAGCGACCAACCGCTTATAGCGACCTATTTTGACAAGAAATCGTCCGCTTAGAACGACGCGCAGTGTTGTTTACAATACCTACGCACAAACAATACCTAACCGCTTGTTTTTTTGCATTTATTTTTTATTTTTGTATTTGAAAGTACAACTCTTCAAGAGTATCCAGTAAAAATTGTAGGTCGATTGGAGCAAAACTACCGGAGATACAGTGCCTCGACTTATAGTGGTAGCGAACAACTCAATGCTCTATTAAAACTTTAAAACGCGTTTTTCTCCCACTTAGAATGGTCAAAGTCGCTGGACACTGTAACTCAAAATCTACTTGACCGATCTTCTTCAAATTTGACACACTCTTTAAGTACATAAAATATGAGGTAGTGAAGTCGAGATAATGTTTTCTTTTGCATTATAATTAGTTTTACTATGACAAAGAGGCTGATTTTTACCGCTTTTTTCTTTTAAAATTCGTTTTTTTTTAATTTAAAATTAAGCCAAAAATTGAAAAATCGTAAAAAAAAAAAAATCTCAACGTCATTACCTCGAGAAGCTCATAAACTAACCAAATATATTTGATTTATTGATTTGAGATAATCCAGTAATGAGTTCTGATGTCCACCGCTTTTTTTTTTTTTTAGAGGATCCAAAAATTCGCTCTCAATGGCTTATTTCTTAACACTTAACGGACGGGCCCCGTAGATTTACGTTTTTCCATTCTGACTTCCTAGGACGGGCCACGTAGATCTACGTTTTTGCATGAAGTTTTAGTATGTTGCATTTGGGGTTTTCTTTTATGCACACTGTTTTATTGTAGTTACAACGCTTTAAATCCATACATTCATGTTTATTTAATTCCCCTGAAAAATTCCCGGAAACTAGGAAAGACAGAGCAGATTCGACCCGTCCGTTAAGTGTTAATAATTGAGGTAAAAATTTAATTGAATATTCTTGAAATGATACTTTATTATGTGTACAATTTACAATTAAATACACCTTACCTCCTCCCCCCTTAAAGTTATTTTTTGTTTATTTTAATATGAATTTGTTTTATTTATTTATAGAAATTAATCTAACTATGTATATTATTATTTCATAATAACAGTAATATTAATACATAAAAACAAGCTTAAATTCATTCATCGGTGTTCGTTCGTTTTGTGCGTCGTCCGGTTAATACGACTAAGTGTCGCCGGTCCCTTGAGGGTCGTTATATCCGGATTCTACTGTATGTCATTTTATTCCTTGTGCTTATCAGTGATCTTTGTGGTTTTCAGTTAATCTAGTTTTGATATAAAAATGAGTGGTAGACATATTAACTAAATATTTTCCTTTTACAAAATGCGTATTAACTAAATATTTTCCTTTTACAAACGGTATTTTAACTAAATATTTTCCCTTTACAAAATGCATTTTAACTAAATATTTTCCTTTTACAAAATATGCATATTAACTAAATATTTTCCTTTTACAAAATGCGTATTAACTAAATATTTTCCGTTTACAAAATGCATTTTAACTAAATATTTTCCCTTTACAAAATGCATTTTAACTAAATATTTTCCTTTTACAAAATATGCATATTAACTAAATATTTTCCTTTTACAAAATATGCGTATTAACTAAATATTTTCCTTTTACAAAATGCATTTTAACTAAATATTTTCCCTTTACAAAATGCATTTTAACTAAATATTTTCCTTTTACAAAATATGCATATTAACTAAATATTTTCCTTTTACAAAATGCATATTAACTAAATATTATCCTTTTACAAAATGCATTTTAACTAAATATTTTCCTTTTACAAAATATCGATTGATCGAAAAAGAACGAACTCAACGAACTTGCTAAAGCGGTTGGCAGTTGGCACACCTTTTTTTCAAGAAGAACGAAACGAACTTCAGCTTGTTTTGGTAAATAAATTGACATTTCGCGGTATCGGGATTATTTTGGAAACAAATTAGTGTTTTTCGTGCGTTATTTATAAACAAATAGATCGGCGGTAACATAGAAATGTTCGGAAAATAGTGGCGGTTTGTTAATATTCAAGTTGTTCAGTGTCGTGGCGGGGTTTCGAAACATTTTGCTGTCTGGAGTTGATACGGGACAAGTATTAACTATTTTTTTTTATATCTCGAAAACGGGTCGAGATAGATTTTTTTTCTTTATTTTTCCCGTATTTAGGACAGCAAAATGCTTCGAACCCTGTTCCTTAAATTTGGGGGCCAAGTTATGGGTATCGTGCCGGCCGCCGGCTGTCAATGTGTTAATATTCCAATTTATTATTGCCGACTTCTTTCTTTAAAATACAAGCGATTCTCTTTAAAACGGCGTTAGGATTTTGTAGATATATTATTTATGTTGAAGTTGAAGTTATGAAAAGTTATGAATTTTTTAGGAAAACGTCGTGCCTTTATCTTTAAACTCTATCTATCTCGAAATCTACTGCAAATTTTCAAGATTTTCTTTTTTTCGATCGACCCAAAATCGCAATTAATGAAAAAATATTGATTTTTAAGTTGGTGGTTAAAACTAGGGATGCATCCGATACCGATACCGATACCGATATATCGGCGATACTTCAGGTTTGCCGATATATCGGTATCGGCGATATTTTTATGGCAGATTCACCGATACTTTGCAAATTTCGCGCTTTAAAAATGTAATGTAAACGCGCGTGTTGTCCCATCTATTTCGTTGCAAACGAGGCATGAACTAACTATGCTCGGGGAAACCCCGCGCTTTATTCAGTGTTTTGTTTCGCCCGCCTGCTTTGGCCTCGCACTCGCACATCTATCCCATTTCGCTAGGTTGAATGTTACAGGTCTTATTCAAACAGACTTGCGAAATCGCCTTTGCCCGCAAAACTTAAGAATACTTTGTTTTTTAAATAAAAATCTTATAAATGTTAATTTTGATTACTAAAACTATTAATTAATTGTGTTTTATTTATTCTACCTTCCTTTTTGAATTCAATAAGCGTATCGGTATCGGTATCAGTATCGCCGATATTTTTATAAGAGTATCGGTATCGGTATCGTATCGGCAAAAAGGCGTATCGAGGCATCCCTAGTTAAAACTGCATGGATCTCCTAGACCCAGTCTGACGACGTTTCTGTTTTATCACGAAGGGTTAAGCAAACCAAATTTACAAATTATGACATCCAACATCTAAAGCGGAGTCGCATCTTAACCCCTTGAACTGCAATTTATTTTCATGCAGCACTGGTTAAGGGAGAAAATTTAGTTTTCCTAGTTATAAGAGGTGGCATTCATATAGAAAATTACGGCTTTGTTGCTGTAATTGTTTATTAGTAAAAATAATATTTTTTTCATATAATAACGCGAATGATTTTTATTATCTAGACATACTGGAGCTGTTCTCGTCATTTCAGTTCAAGAGGAAAGATTTTTATTTAAATAAATATTTTGACATTAATCATCAAATACGTCCCAATCCCCATTTTATGTGTAAATTCTAATCCACCGCCCGACGAATTTTATGTTTGGGAATTTCGTGATTGGAGATTTTATAGGTAACCCAAAAATGTCTAAACTAAAAAACGTAAACAAAAATACTCTTACTTTCAATGTACCGATGGCCGAGAGTCTCCTTGTTGTGCTTGAAAGCCTCCTCCTCGTCTTGTTCGCTTTCGAGCAATACAAACGCCTCCCCAGTGTTCTTCCCGTCAGCCTTGCTGGTCACCAGATGAATTCCCTGTGTTCCCCCTGAGATGTTTACCTCCTTCAGGAACTCCTGAATTTCTTCGGGGGTAACTTGCCAGGGAAGCCCACGCAATCGAATGTAGCGAGACATTTTCTTGAAAATAAAAAATTTAAACTATTACGTATTGATCTGTGAGAATTAAAGCTGCATGTTAACCGAATGCAGTGCAACGTGATAAACTTAAAAACATTGTATACATTTAAACGAATTTTATATTTTTAAAACATTGATCGTCAACAAATTCACTTTTAAGAGAAAAATATTTGCTTGGGAACCGCTGAACACTCGCCATTTTGAACGCTCGCAATTTTGCACTCAATTTTCTCCAAGGTAAACAGACAAATCACATGAATTCCATTTCAAAACTAATTCAGTATAAAAGATTCACCTCTTCCACGTTTTTTTGTGTGGGATTTATACCAAAATTACTGCAATATTGAAAAAACTGTTCACTCGAACACTGCACTCTCGCCGAAACCAACGCCGCGTTTTGTCGGCACACCGAAAATGGCGTCACTTTTGCACGAAATTGCACCGAAAAAGTAATGCCATGTTAATACATTTTCAGAATGTAACTTATTAAAAATTTTAATTTATCGTTTTTGTTAATTGAGTAAGAAATGAAATATTTATAAAAGTAATAATAATGAAACATTATTGGTTTTAATTTTTTGAATGGAAAATACCTTTGTAAAATTAATGCCTACAATATGTTTACAAGGCAATGCTGAAGGAAACGTCAAATCTTCAGTTGTCACGGTTTACTGTCAAATTCGGAATGCGGGACGGTTCGCAACGCAGGCGGGTTTCAAGTGTTTGGAGGTGATTTAATTGAATTAAACTAATAAAATGGGCAAAAATCAACCGGGAACATCAAGTACTCAATCAGAAGATAAGAAAAATCTTGAAATCACGGACAAACTGAAGGTCCTCTGCCTGCATGGCTACCGGCAAAATGCCGAAAGTTTCAAATCGAAACTCGGCTCATTTAGAAAATTTGTGGGCAAGTACGCCGATTTCGTGTTCATAACAGCACCACACCAGGCGCCCCCGCTGGACGGGACTCCCGAGGAAGCAGATATCAGTGACCAGAAAAGTTGGTGGTTCAATAAAGACGATGGCACCTTCAAAGGGACCAACGTCGGAGGCCCCGCGTTCGGGTTCGAAGAGAGCTTAAAGTACGTGGAAAAGATTTGGGAAGAGCAGGGACCATTTCAGGGATTATTAGGTTTCTCGCAGGGTGCCTGCTTCGTTGGACTAATTTGCGGAATTAGCCACAAAAACAGTAAATATTTGTACTCACCTTTTAAATTCAGATCCAAAATTAAAACAACTTTTTACAATTTTAGTGACTTCCATAAAACCGTCCTTTGCTGTGCTGTCCTCCGGCTTTACATCGGGTAGTTTGGTACATAAGAATTTCTACGAGAACGCGCTAGAAATCCCCTCATTTCATATTTATGGCGAAAACGACGAAATAATCCCACATGAAATGAGTGAAAAGCTCACTGCGATATTCCAAGATCCTGAAATTCTTACTCATCCCGGGGGACATTACTTTCCGGCCACTGGCAAACAGAAGTCCACTTATGTCACATTCTTCCAAGATCGGCTCGAGGAGTACTTAACCGCGAAGGAACTGGAAGCCGCTCCTGAAACCGAACCGATTGCTACTGATAGCTCAAGCTGATGTTAGACTTTTTGATTTTCTCACTAAATTAAATGTTTTATTGCGTTATGAAATCTTTCAGTAATTTTTGTTTTGAAAAATGATTTTCCTTAAAATGACCTCTGGGCCAATTCGAACAAAACACAATTTTAAATAAACGAATTTTTCTAACTAGATATTTGCGCGCAAGTAAAACCGGGATGATTTTTTTTAAAGCGGCCTCTAGCAATTAATTGTATTTAAAGTACAATTGGTGTTACAAGAGAAAGAACAATTTGAAATTACCAAGAATAAAGAGAAATTTACCGTTCAAGAACTAATTTGAGTCAAGTTTCTTCTATAATATCTAAAATATTGAGTTAGGAGGATTTCCTTGCCAGAAAAGTTTTATTTTCTGAGTATTATCCTTGAGTTTAGTGCTGAGCACTGCTTTTCTCGAGAATTTAACAGGGTAACTTAGTACTATTTTAATTCTCGATTTATAATTATACCCATTGTTAAATTTATTTTGTACTATTATTCTCAGAGCAAATTTTCTAATAATCATATAAATTTATTCTTTAAACAAACAATTAGCTATAAGGCATAATTATTTTCGAGTCTATCTATCAAACCTTTACAATGAAAATAAAACTCCGCTAAATTGCAGGTTTAACTCGAAGCTTTCGTACAGATTTGGTAATTTCTCAAAATCTATGATATTCAAAGATTTCTTTTTTTGCTGCGTTTTCGACATAATCTGACATGGATTTGGACTTCTTACATTGAATTGATTTTTTTATACTGTACTCTATAGCAAAGGTTTTAGAATTTGCATTAAACACATTAAATTGATGATGCATAATTTTTAACCGATTCAAACTTGAATCAAATCTTGAATTAAACAAATTAATGAATTCATTTGTTGGCGCAAAATGGGCGTAAGACAATTTGATTTTAATATAGCAAAATTTAGAAAATTTGCTATGAGTAACTGCCTTCAAGATCAGATCATTTAAAAACGCATCTTTTTAACCGACTTCTAGAAAGAATGAGGTTCTCAATTCGAGGCGTATGTATTTTTTTTTTTTTTTAATTTATGTTATGTACACCGATTCTGCGAGATGACGCAGTCGATTTGCGTGATTTTTTATGTTGAAAGGGGATGCTCACAAATGGTCTCATTTAAATTTCATCCAAATTGATTCCGTAGTTTTTAGTAAATCAAAAATAATCTCAAAATGTTATTTGAAAAAATCGAACCTTACTTTACTTTTCTTCTCCCACTTAAAACACATTTTATCGCAATTTAAATAATTTTTTAGCTTCTATCACGCGGATGCATGCTCTGTAATGATATTTATTATTTTTCTAAACCCAACCTCTGACCGTTTTTAACTTTCCCCACATTTACACTTTTTATTTTTCCCAACCAACTTCCTTTCCGTTGTTTTCCACCAACATGTACCTTACGACTTTTGCTAATTTTCTGCAGACAAACATCTTCATTATCGCTAAGTTTATTACCCATACCCTCCTCTCGTGTGCGCCTAAGTCGGCCCTTTTTTCACCCCGAAGCAAAAGGGGATTCCATGCAGTTCTCGTTCTTACATAGACATCTGCATTAGTTGATCTTACCTGTATTTCCACTACATATGGTGAATAATATATTCATCTAGGAAGCATCTGTAACTGTTCAAATTGTCTGATTTTCAAAATATTTTTCTAGAGAAAGCCTATTTTAAAAAAATTTTTAATAGAACATTTTCAGTAGAAATCAGTTTTGGAAAAATACAGTGTTACCCATCTTAGCAGCTTTAGACTCATCTGACAGGTATTTGTAAGCGAGAAAATCGTCTGGCAATTTTTTTTGTAGTCAAAATAGCATAAATTAAGATATACTCAGATGACAAACTTGTGGTAGTCAATTATTTTTAATTATAAATTGACAACTTGGAAAAAGTAGTGGGTATCTTTGCAACCGCTCTAATTCTGCCAGAAGTGGATTGTCTTACTTCAATTACATTAAATAGTATGTATAAAAAGTTTTAGCTTTGTGGCTGTACCTTAGTCGAAGTGGCGACCAGCTCTACGACTATTAAGAAACTATCTTCAAAGCATTGGCATGCAAATATTTTCCGCCGCATTCTTGATAACGCTTAACTCTTTCTTTGCTTGGGTATTCTGTTGAACAGTCGCCGCACCCGTTTTAACTTAAAGTGGAGTCGGGTAATATGAAATCAGCTAGAAATTGACGGCGGCTTATTTATTTTATACTCAGTCCGTAATTCAGCTTAAGGGGTTAGGTGTAGTCAGGATTTTCAAAAAATCGATTTTTTTTTTTGCATTTTCTTAAAGTATAATATCTTAGAAATATTCTCTGAAAATTTGAAATAAATTCGACAAATACTTTTCGAGTTATTCGATAATTAACAAAGGGTTCTCGGGCGCTCTGGAACAAAAAAACCGATACTGCACGTGTGAAAGTGGCAGATATGCACGCTAACGACAACACTCGAGAAGGTAGAATGCTACGTAGACAACATCAAATAGATATTTTGGAAGCTGTTACAACGGCTGAAGACCTATTATATGGCCCAGGAATAGATGACTCGTTGTAAGTAATTAAATAATACCTATTACTTTCCGTAAATTGAGTGTAAAACTTCAAATGCGTTTTTCTCAAAACTATGTTTTTTGAACTGGTGGCCACTCTAGCTCAAAAACCGCTCGGTAGATTTTAATGAAATTTATACAGATTTTTGAAAACATAAAAAACTAGTGCCTGATCGAAGGATTTCTTTTTTTTTTAATTTCGATTTTTTATAAACAATTAACTGTAGGTTTTTTCCCAAAAATCTGGAAAATTTTTTCCTGAGGCTGCCAATTTTGTTAATTTAAAAAAAAAAAAAAAAGCTTCGATCAGGCACTAGATTAGATATTAATAAAACTAATTTTTTTTGTCCAATTGATTTTGGATGAATCTCCAAGGATATATGATGGCCACCGCAAGGCGCTTCGGTTGGAACTGGGTCAAAGCAAACAGCCATAACTTTTAAAATTATTAATTTTTTTTTCCAAAATTCCTGTCAAGTGAAGTCGAAACCTTATTTAATAATGCTATGTTTTTACTTTTACAATACAAAATAATTTAGTGGCAAAAAAAAATTATTTAAAATTGTCATTTTTTTATGCCTCTGACTACACCTAACCCCTTAATAGGGAAATAAATTCCTGTAGAAGTATTCAGTAAAAAATGGAACATTGGTGCCGACTTCAAAAGAAATCGGTTTACAAAGAAATCATAACAAATTAGAGGTATTGGAATAATAATACTATACTGAACATATGAAATAACTGAGTAGTCTAATTAAAAATTTATTTTGCACTTTGTAGTGGCTTTTTCAATTGTTTTTTTGTGGTATTTTTTTGTTGAAAGGTCCTCTTATTAACCCGATAAAAAAATATTTTATTTTTTGGCTCTCGGAAAAAGTGCGGGTAAGTATTTTTTCTGACTATGCCAAATTTCATGTCGAGAGAATTTTGCTGATCGATGAAAAACACAATTTTACCAATAAAATTTTACCTATTGTCAGATAAAATAATTGACACCAATTAGACTACGCTTTTGTCAATTAAATTGCTGAATTTTTTAATTTATTTGTAGTAGCTGACTACATTAAAATAAAACTTACTGTTGGGTCAGCTGTTAATTTTATTAAGAGCACTCTGCATAATCTCGTTGATCGAAATCCTGATGTAATAAGTATGTACTAAGTAATTCACATGATCAAGTATTTTAACATTCTTTGAATATTCTAGCATTTATATTAATTTACAACACAATCGGAACCCTAAAGCTGCACGTCTAACTTGAAATAATATACCTAGACCAAAAGGCTCGTGTTTTTAAAACTGATTTTATTTTATGTTTGAAATATAACAATTTAAGTGTTATAATGTTTTTAAGCGGGCGGCAATCGGATCAGACTACGAATGGATAAAAAACGGCTGAAGCACTCACCGAAAGAGCTCGATATGCATTTTATAAAAAGAAAAAGAAATGTTTTTTTTTAAAAGGATACCTCTATAATATCAAAAACGGCTGTCTCAAAATGGTTTAAAATCAGAAGCATCTGTCCGCTGTCTATGAAACCAGACTTATTAAATTTGGAATGACAAACACTCAAAGCCGCGCAACTGGGGTTTGGGACCTTTGCGCAGCTGTAATTTATTCCTGAGTTACAAGTAAAAACTGAGGATACATAAATATTTCATAATTTATTGGAAAAAAAAATTATAAATCTAGAATTGACAGTAAAATGAAGTGGTAAATTGCTTCGAACTAAAATGTAGTAGTAAAATAAACCGACAAAGGGTTAAGGTAGAAAAGAGACCCATGTCATCGAGTCGATAAGCTCGCTTAATTTCTACTGACTTCGTCTCGAAGGTGCCAATTAAAAAAAAAAAAAGAATTACGAAATAGGGGAACAACCGAAAATCTAAACAAGTGGATCTAGCCAAAATTCCTAGAACTTACTTTACGTTCCTTACTTCAAGCGTGGAAACTGTTAACTCTAAGAAAATCTTAACAAAAAAATATAAAAAAAAAATAATCAAATGTGTGTGTTACGTGTGAATTCGATTGAAGGACGCCTAGGCGACAATCGTTCTACCCTGCAGCTCGATGCCGGGAAGGAAAATAGAAAACAAACCGCGTTTTAGCTTGTGTAGATAACACCGAAAATTGTAAATCGCAACAGACTCATCACTTAGCTTTAATTTACTCGTTACATATAAAAATTCCTACGGAAGTCCTACTAGTTCCTGGCCGTTGGCGGCCTCTTGATTTTTCATGACGTCCGGAAGGTCTGGAGGGGACGAATATGGTGTCATTTCGAGTGGCTCGAAGTCACCACTTTCCACTCTGAAATAGTAATTAAAAAAAATAATAATAAAATAATTAGCATAGCAGGAAGATAGCGAGGACTGGAGCAGCAAATTTACCTTAAGGCTAAGCCAAGTTGAGCTGGGGCTTGGGCTTTGGCTGTTGACATTGTGATTCCGTAGTCCTGCAACGTTTTCTCGTCTTCCATTTTTATATTGTCCTTATTGAAGAGCATCTGGTCGCGCGGTTTGATCTTCAGGATACCTTTGGGGAAAATAATAAGACATTTTATTACAGTATTATTATTTATTGTTACGAGCTTATATGCATAATTATCTGATTATGCTACAAACTAAACTGCACACTATTTCCCTCACAACCTTTCGGCATTGACTTATTAATGTTAAACCATGCAATAACTTTTATTTAATATCCAACCCCACAATATATTAAAAATAATGTTTCTATGCAAGTTTCGTATGTACCCGTTTTTTTCGTAAAATCTAATGATTGAAACAGTTAACAATGATTGTTACAAAAACTAATTAGAAATAATAATAACAGGCAATTTCTTCTATTCATCAAATCCAGAAACGACAAAATCCACAAATGCTAAAATCTTATAAAAACTGATTATTTTCTTTGATATTTATTTTTGCAACAAACAAAGATGTTTTTTTTGTTATAGTCCAAAAGAAAGAAGTTTCTAGAACTCACCTAGCCAAACAAACAATTTATGACACGGGGAGGTTCAATGCCAACCGACTCCGAGTTATTATAAAATTTAAATTTGTTAATACTTTTTCTTCGAATTATTGCAGCGTAATCAGCCCAACGCCAAAATATTTTTAACAAAATACCCTATCCAAAACAAAAGAGAAAATGTATCTACCTGGTATCGCTAGATACAAAACTTCGGTTTGTTAATTGTTAAAAAAAAATATTTAATAGTATTTTTATTAAGCTTTTCAATGCTGTTTTTTGTTTGACAAGTACACGTATGCAGTAGATGTTCTACCTTTCGTTTGTATAATTGTTGTCATAAAAGGGGTTACACCAACAAATTATCATACATTTTTGAAAAGGCAATCGATGATACTATTTCTACGCGAAAGAGAAAAAACAATGTTTTGTTGATGACTTTCGCTCCCCCGCTTTCTTTTAGACCACCACAAATGAAATACCCTGTATTTAGTAACTACATGAAGGAGCAGATCGAAAACAACACTTATTTTCAATGCCTCAATTTTTTCTTTCTTAAACGATTGAATTTAATAACAACTTAATTTAGATTTAACTCTAAAACTTGTTCGGCTCGCAGACACTTCGTTGTGTTTTCAGGTTTTTGTCTTTTCTGTGTTTTATCGTTTCTGAATTTTGTTTTTCTGGATTTCGTGCTGAACCCTTTATTCTAATCAGGTGCATTATGACCTTTTTAGACATTTTTGAAGATTAACATATTTAAACTTTATTGTGTAAGACCCTATCTATTCCGAAGAGGAGACTACTAAACACAAGTAGAACCTTAAGTGTATTTCTTACTAAGTGTCGTTTGAAGTCTTCTGATACGGCCACTTTTGGATAAGCTCCTTTTAAATCCAGGATGCAAGAATCTCTACATTTATTAAGGCTAGCAAACAGATCCTCACTGCTTAGCAGTGTATAATGTTCTATTTTTAAACACTTATTCACCGTCCTTTTAAAATCCACGCGTATGCGAATTGTCTTATTTTGGCAAATCACAAGCATTTTCGTCATATTTAAGTATTAACTTGAGTTAAAGTCAATACTGTTGTTACTAAAAAATACTCGTAAACAGAGTAAACTCCTCTTTAAAATTTAGAATACTTATAAAATCAAATAAGAACGAAAGGTAAAGGGTTTTTCTGTAATCTATAGTTGCTTAGGAATTTTTTATAGCAAGGTTCTTAGAAGTTTTTAGCATAATGGTTTTTGCAGTAAATTAATTTATACTTAAAGATTGTTTACAATTTACTTATTTCGCAAATGGTGAAACTCAGAAAATATAGATTTTATTTTTTTAACTGCTTTACCTTGAAAACTCTTAAGAACTGAAAAAATATTATTTCAACTGTACCGTGGTAGGAACGACAGCTGCGCTGCTACGTTTTCATTGTATGTAAAATTTTGGCTTAATCGGTTAAATTCAGTTTCGAAAATAAATTCTACTTCTACTTTTTTATTTAAACTTTACAATATGTGGCGACGTCATCGCTACTAGCACTTGTGATTTTTGTCGGCTGAATTTTCACTCCGTATTTTTCCTAAACCGAAATGAAAACTACTGCGATAAAATTCAGCCGACAACTTTTAAAGGATATCTCAGTTTGGAAAAAATTTCATATTAAATTATTTTGATTAAAAAAAAAAAAAAGAATCAATCATTCACTGTAAAAACCTAAAGATGAATTTTCGTTATTTAGCTTCTGGTGATTGATTGTGGAATAATGAATTTTTGTCACCCGGCCGGATATTTGGTAAAGACCTACTGGCTTTCCTTAGGATATATATATTTTAAAGGGGTTTCGGCACAAAAGACTTTTACCAGTGCCCAGTGCCTACCATAAGGGTCAACCCTAACAAAGACTACATTAATAATATATATGTAATTTATCATGACTAAGATTTTGTGACATTCAAATTTAAGAGCTGTAAACAAATAAAAGCAAAAAACCCCAAGAACGACTGCCGAAAGTCCAAATAAGATGATGCAACTACAAAAAGAAGATTGAAGAGCTTAATTTTGAGGGTTAGGATGATGTCGAGACATTTTTAAGGAAACAAAGGCTAAGTGAATTCTAGCAAAATTCTAATAAAAATAAATATAAATAGCGGAATTCTAATAGCTAAACTACTTAGAATTTATTATGCTGCCGAAAACCAGCTTGCGAAAGTTGGAAAACTTGTTTAATGGACAAACTAATCCCAGAATAGAATTTGACATTCAAACGCGTCGGTGTGCCCCAAACAAATTTTTTAATGTAATATTGTTCTTAGTTAAAATCGCAACAAAATAAAAAGGGGCTCGGTGCCTCCTTCAGCTGTAAAACTGATGAAAAGGTTTTTTTTTGTCGAACGTTGTAGATTGATGGATAGACTTTTGTCGGCCAAATCAGAGGACGTAGAGTGTGATTTTGTAAATTTTCACACTATAAGTTAGGTAGAGATTATGGGAGACCTTATTCGAGGAGTGAGGGGCGTCTGGCCCCGGGTACAAACCTTCGATCATCTTCTTGAGCTCGCCGACGGTTGTGTTCTCTTTGGCATCCGTGAAGATGGTGGTCTTGTGCCTTCTTATCATGAGGAAAACGTCCTGGAAAAGGAAGGGGTCCCGGTCAGAGAGGGCCTATCACAGGTCTTATCATAAATAAATCATTTTTTTTGGTTATGTCAAACTTGACAGTCGGTCAAAGTTCAGGCACTGCAGCCAGGCGGACCGCGGAGGAGGGCGCTGAAAGTGAAGTGCACCTACCATTTTCTGGGGCTCCGGCTCGGTACGAATTTTACACTTGGACTGGGAAACTTTCGGATTGCAGCACGCCGCACATTAATTACAAGATGCGTCTGGTTACCTCTCGCAGCGGGTGGAACAAATGCCCCGACGTCGTCCCGAATTAGCAGATCGCTCGCGGACAAGATGACTGTTTTGTTATGTGCCCGATATTCTCTCCAAGCCTTCAAATCTGACGTTTCCTGCTTCAGCAACAAAGTGGAGACTGGAAATATCTCCGCGCCCGGACGAGAGCGCTTTCGTCGTTTGGCCATTGGAGTTGGCGCGAAATTTGAATTTTCTTTTTGGGAAATCAGTTAACTTACGCGCCAAAACGGTTCGTGAGGCTCCAAAGGTCTTGTTTTGATATAACTGTTCTTGTGCACCAGCCTCCATGACTTGCATTTGACCTCTTGATTTTTCAGGAAAAGTTTTTCGCAATGCACCCGCTTATTTGTAACCTCCATGGGGGCTTCCTTGGGATCAAGCTGTTTGGATTTTCTGTGGCATTTCTTTGATTTCTTCGCATTTAAATTTCATAAAAATTACATTGTTTTTAAAATGAATCGACTTCGGAAAACATTCTGGAACCCACCTTAGCAGAACTAGCTAATTCAGCTAAACTCAACATGGTCCAGGCTCTACTTTTGCAAACAATTATTTTCTTTACGATTTTAAGCTTTCGAAGCTAAATTTACAGCAGCCCTATCAGTATTTTATTATTTCGTTTATTTAGTTGTGCAAAGGATACTTTACTTTTCCAATGTCTAGTTTCAGAGTGCTTTGATATTTTAGGCATTCGAATTTAGGCTCTGAGAACACATTTTCTAAAATTCTTCACATTAAATAACAAATTTAAAAAAATAAAAGTTAATTAATATTTGGTATAAGGCGTCACACGCTTATTTATAATATTATTAATTATTTCGTTTTAATGCTGCTTGGTTTTTCGATTTAATATAATTTTAATGCCCAGAATACTGCGAGCATTTCTTATTTTTTATATAATAATTAACTGTAGAGAAAATTGGATCATATTTTAGTCGGTTTGTACTTGGTGGGAGTAGATTATAATTTTCCATCATTGTTTAATACAAGGAAAACACCGTGAATTTCCCAAAAAGGTTTTAATAGATAATTTTTCATGGCTTTGTAATGTTATAAATGGCCTTAGCCTTTTCTATCTCTGTCAATTGCTTCGGGTTAAATTTGTCTGTACTTTCATATAAAATTGCAGTAGAAGTATACAGAGGAAGATTAAACACTGCTCCGATGGCTCTATTTAATAATGTCGACACAATTTTCCGATTCTTTGCTGTGGTTTGACTCCATATTATTAACCCATAAATTACCAAGATCAATATCAAAGAATATCGAGTTACAAAGAATGATCACTCTAAATTTAATACGCAGTTACCCCCTCCACTGCGATTTTTCAAAAAAATAAAGCAAACATTTTCCCATTAGTAAGAAAGGGCCGAAATGCCTGTTTTGTTCCATACCGTAATTCCAATGCAAAGAAGGAAGGTCAATAAATAAAAATAAATTTTTTGGAAGGGAGGACTTGAAATTCTTTTTGGGTTTTTATCTATAATCAATATATAGTCAATTTCAACTAATACGAAACTTCTAAATACATTCCCCCCCCCCCTCTGCCACCCCCTCAAAGTTATGAAAAAGCAGCTATAAATAGCACTATTTTAAGGGGTTATTCTACCTTTTCGAGGCAAAAAAACAGTAATAATTTCAAACTGTTATAAAAAAAAAACGACAAAAGGAATCGATCTAAAATTAAACATGGTTGTTTATTAATAAAAAATTCGACATTTTTCATGAAAAAAAAATATTAAAACAAAATGGCGACTGCACTGGCCCATTGCTGCAACGCGAAAAAATTTTCACAGCCAATTGCGCGACGTAGTACCCAGGTCGTCCAAGTGATCTGTAAGTAATTTAACAAAAATAAATCATTAGTTCTAATGAAAATATCAATTTTTCGCAATTTGACAAACCTTTAAACATAGCGTACTCGATTTTGGGCATTTTTTTCATCGAAAAAAGTACTCCAAATTTTCAAAATTGAATACAGATGTCTAATTGTAGGGGGGTTCCGTAGATTTTCATTAGAACTAATGATTTATTTTTGTTAAATTACTTACAGATCACTAGGACAACCTAGGTACTACGTCGATCAATTGGCTGTGAACATTTTTTCGCGCTGCAGCAATGGGCCAGTGCAGCCGCCATTTTGTTTTAATATTTTTTTTTTTTCATGAAAAATGTCGACTTTTTTTATTAATAAACAACCATGTTTAATTTTAGATCGATTCCTTTTGTCGTTTTTTTTTTATAACAATTTGTAATTATTACTGTTTTTTTGCCTCGAAAAGGTAGAATAACCCCTTAATGCATTAACGCTTATAGAAAATGTCTGAGCTAATGATAATGCATCTAGACAACCAATTAAACATAAATACCCCCTCCCCCCCCCCCCCCCCCCCTCACAACCCCTCCCCCACGAAATTTCAAGTCCTTCCTGCGAAAAAATTTAGGCCGAAAACAGGCCTTATTGACCCTCCTCCTTTCGACGGATTTTAATGAAAATTGGTGCAATGATTATTCTGAGGCTACAAGTTTCGAATATTATCAAAATTTGTAGATCCAAGATGGGAATCCAATATGGAAACCAAATGTCGTGATTTCAACGGATTTTAATGAAAATTATTACAATGATTATTTTAAGGCCACTAATTTGGCTATTATTAAGATTTGGAAATTCATGATGGGGGATCCATAAAAGGGGTTTTCGGGATGAAATAATTTCTAGGATATAACAAATTAGAACATTTGAGAAGTGTTTAATTAATAAGTATTTACCCAACGTCGGATGAAACCGGGTAACCTAGCTATTCTAAATTCTGTAAAAGAATTACATCCAATCGGTGTAACCCTTACATGTGTGAGGCATCCCTCCCGTTTTCGACTGTTCCTATGAAAAACCATGAAAGCGTGCCAACACAATGCCACAAAATGCTATATACCGAGCCCTTTTCTAGGAGGAGGAGTACGCTAAAAAACCGTATTTTTTTGCAATAAATATTGTTATATAATAAAATTTTTAAAAATGTATATAATTGAGTATTATTCAAGCAGGGGAAAATTAAATGGAATATTAACGTTGGAGAAAAACGATATTATGAATTGTTGAATACTGTCTTCGACGCCTTTTTCAAATGGTGCTCTAATAACTCCTTCCCACTTAAATAAGTGCACTTCGACATCCCTTTATCGTAGAGTGATCCCTATGTTATATGAATACTAGCTAGCCCAGCAGACGTTGTACTGCCCTTTCCGGTACATTTTCATTATGCCCTGTGCGTCGACCAATATTTGATCGTGTTCTTTCTTTTCGCATGTTTCTACAAATAATACCATTAATATAACAAAACAGTGTTTCCGTTTCATATCCCTAACGAATTTATTGAACAAACTTACAAGTTGTTTAATATTAAGTAAACCGTTTTACAATTCACAAATATTGGAAAATTACCCGGTTTCATTCGACGTTGGGTAAATACTTACTAATTAAAGACTTCTCACCATGATGGACCCACCATCTTGGATTATGAAATTTTGATAATATTTAAAATAAGTGACCCAAAAACAATCATTGTACTAAAAAAGCCGTTGGAATTGAGAATTCTTGGTCGCCATATTGGGTCCGCCATCTTGGTTTTGTAAATTTTGGTAATATTCAAAATCAGTGACCTCAAAATAATCATTGCATTTATTTTCATTTAAATCCGTTGAAATCGAGAAATGTTGGTCGCCATATTGGGTCCGCCATCTTGGATTTGTAAATTTTGATAATATTCAGAATTGGTGCCTTCAAAATTATCACTGTACTTATTCATTATTCATTAAAATCCATTGAAATCTAGAAATCTTGGTCGCCATATTGGGTCCGCCATCTTGGATTTGTAAATTTTGATAATATTCCTAATCAGTGACCTCAAGACAATAATTGTACTAATTTTCATTAAAATCCGTTGAAATCGAGAACGCGCGAACGGTCAAACTCGCGAAGTTAAGTTTTCTGAAATTATCCAATTTTCTGCACAATTTTCTTAACTTTTGTTTCCGTAAGAACCTTCTACAAAGTATTAGTGTTCGCGATCAATTGTGAGTTAGACACAATTGCCAAGCCAGTTCTCAATCTTTGTCGAGTATAATCGTGTGAGAAATAAAATTCATAAATTGTTTAATCCTTAATGTTATATTAATTCAAACTAATTTATCTATTCTCACAACGGTTTTCAAAAATTTAATTCAACGTTTTTTACAACAAGTCTTTTTGGTTTATAAAACTAACTCCCACTTCCAACAGATTTCAAAAGATTCAAATTTACGTTCGCTTTCGACGGATGCCAAATTCAAAGTGATCGAGAGCAATGATGATTCACAAATTTTCCCCTTCAAGAACTTTCTTGACCAAATTCCATATATGGTTATGCTTTTCAGAGATTCTAACTGATTTCCCTACACAGAGAAATGGAAAATCGGTACTTTCTCCGATTAGCATATGCCTTCCCATTCTTTCAATGATATCACATCTATTACGTTTTCGCAGAGTTCGAACGAGTATCGAACCAAAGACAATTGATCGGGTTCGAAAGCTGTGACGTTTTGTGACTGATCAATTGTAAACAATCTAAACTGGTAAGTACTCTTGAATTATATCCCTTTTGTTTGATGGATAATTATTCTGTTGGACAGTGGTTTACATTGGGAAGTTCACAGAGTAAATTCTTATTTTACATCTTGTTGTTTTAGTTTTCTGTGGACACTGACGATGATCTGACTCGATGGGTCCGACTCGACGATGGATTGCGCAGTCAGTCAGATAAGTACATTAATATATTTACGTTGTGAGGATGTTTCCTTTGTGTCTTCTTCCAGATCAACAGTGACGACGGAACATTCTCCCGCCCTTGGCATCGTTGTAACAACATAAGATGGCAATAACGTCTATCCTTTCAATCTTCTTTGGTATGTGGCGGTTGAGAATTTGCAATCTGGAACGAGAAATTTCTAATAGGATGTAAGGGTTATAGCGCCCTAAACTCGCTTCAAGGAAGTATGGGAAGTGGGAAAGTGTGAATGTGGGTTTTGTTTGTTTTGATTACTAAGTGTTTTCAAGGTATTGCTTTCGTTAATAAATATTTATTCGCGATTGTTTGTTTATTGTCCATTAATTTGGCTAGTCACGGGTAACACACAAATTTTCGCAATCGGTCGTTTCAATACGGAATTTTTAGTTTTCAGCGTAACGACACGGACGAGCCCATCAGATCCAGGATGTGTTTCTAGTATTCGACCAAGTGCCCATCTGCTCGGTGGTAAATCTTCGTGTTTAATAAGCACTAGGTCTCCAACGTTAACATTTTTAATTTGGGTTGCCCATTTTGGACGTTGTTGCAGCCGAGACAAATACTCCGAACTCCACCGTTTCCAAAAGCTCTGATAAAGAGTTTGCAGCAATTGCCATCTATCCAGGCGATTAGTATTTAAATCCAGTAACGTCGGTTCCGGTGGGGTTATCAACAAATCTCCAATGAGAAAGTGTGCTGGAGTGAGAGGGTTTAAATCCTGAGGATCGCTGCTCCGTTCACATAGAGGTCGAGAATTCAGACAAGCCTCAATTTGTGTGAGAACCGTATTCATTTCCTCAAACGTTAACGTGTGGTTGCCCAAGACTCTCTTCAAATGATATTTTGTGGAACGAACGCCCGATTCCCACAATCCACCGAAGTGTGGTGACGCGGGAGGAATGAAATTAAATTTGGTGCCTTCGTTCTCGATTGCTTGTGCAATTTCCAGATCGAGCTGATCAATCATTTGCTGTTGAAGCTTTGTTAGTGCTTTGCTAGCACCCACAAAGTTTGTCCCGCAGTCGCAATAGACTTCACTGCATTTGCCTCGTCTCGCGCAAAATCTTCGAAAGGCTGCGATAAAACCTTCAGAGCTCAAATCAGTGACCAATTCTAAGTGAATTGCTTTCACGGCCATACAGATAAAAACCGCGATATAAGCTTTATATTTTTTTGCATTCCTACTCTTATGCGTTTTAAGTTCGAAAGGTCCACAATAATCCATACCCGTGTGGGCAAATGGTCTGCTAACGCTCACTCGGGATTTTGGCAAACTTCCCATTAACTGAGTCTGTACATTGGCCCTTTGCCTGTAGCACGTTACGCATTTATGCACATGATGCCTTATAGCATTTTTCGCGTTCAGAATCCAATAGTGCCTACCGAGGACATTCAGCATCAGTTGTAAGCCACCATGTAAAGTCTCCTTATGTACGTTGTCGATGAGTAGGCTTGTCAAATGGCATTTATCGGGCAGAATTATAGAATGTTTTCTTTCAAAGATCAAATCAGCATTCTGAAGACGACCTCCTACTCGTATTATGTCCTTGGAATCCAGAAATGGGCTTAACTTGAAAAGCCGACTCTTGCGTTCTAACGGACGATTTTTTCTGAGTAGTTTGATTTCTTCTTGGAAATGTTGTGACTGTACTCTTTTTATTAATATCTCCAGCGCGTCTTGAATTTCCGTAGCTCTGAGGTAACCGTGTGCTCTTTTTTCGGATGCCTCTCGAAGATTTCGAATAAATCTTAAGCAGTAAGCTGTGACTCTTTTTAGTTTTCCTAGAGATGAGTAGTTTGTTTCCCAATCTAGTGTAATAGAGTAATAGAGATTTTGTGCTCTTTCTGATCTCTAGGTTCGTAGGTTCTATAACCGCTGTGTTTGGCCATTCAGATCTTACATTCCACAACCACTCTGGTCCATTCCACCACAGCTTGTGGTTCACTAACTTCGAGGGAGACATTCCACGAGATGCACAGTCGGCGGGATTGTCTTTGGAGGCAACATGAGACCATACCTTTTCTCCCAATGTCTCTTGAATTTGAGAGACCCTGTTCGCCACGAATGTTGTCCACTGACTAGGATGCGCCTTGAGCCAAGCTAACACAATTTTTGAGTCCGTCCAAGCATGAATTGCAGCATTCTTTATTTTCATCGCGACCATTACAAATTCCATTAATTTCGATAATAGTGTAGCAGCACATAACTCTAACCTTGGGATGGACAACGTCTTAACTGGTGCTACTTTAGTTTTTGATGTAAGTAGACTTACATATCTTTCTCCTGACTGGCTGACCGTGCAAACGTAGATTACAGCGGCATAAGCATCTATGGATGCGTCGGCAAATCCGTGAATCTCGATTGTTTTATGTTCTGTATAATGAGTCCATCGTTCCAGTCTTAAATTTTCGATAGATTTTATGTCTTCTCTGTAGCTACACCATTCATTTTCGAGTTCTGAAGGTACTTTCTCATCCCATCCAAGTCCATGTTTCCAAAGTTTTTGAATTAAAATTTTTACTATGATTATAGAAGGAGATATCCAGCCTAAAGGGTCAAAGAGTTTGGATACTTCTGATAGTATGAGTCTTTTGGTCCAAGTTACAGGTGCTCGGTCGAAACAGATTGAATACGAGAAGCAATCAGAGGATGGAATCCAATGCAGTCCAAGGGTTCGTACAGTTGTGTCCTCATTCATGTGGAGTGGTAAATTGGTCTCTCGATGGCTCATGGGTATGGCTTTCAGCAATTGTTCACAATTAGAGGTCCATTTCCGTAAAGAAAATCCTCCCGATTTCATCATTTCCATAAGCTGTTTCTGGGTTTCTAAAGCGGATTCGATGCTGTCAGTTCCCGAAAGTAAATCGTCAACATAAAAATCGGAGAGTGTTGTCCTAGAAGCGAGAGGGAATCGATCTTTTTCATCCATTGCCAGCTGTTGAATTACTCTCGTTGCCAAATAAGGAGCGCTTTTCGTTCCGAAGGTCACGGTTAGCAACTTGTAGTCTTCAAGGGGTAATTCGGGATTTTCACGCCAGAGGATCCGTTGATATTCAGCATGTTGACTTCGCACTTGAATCTGACGATACATCTTTTCGATGTCCGCCGTAAATACGATTTTGTACTGTTTCCATCGTAGAAGCAAAGCGGCTAATTCGTCCTGTACGACTGGTCCTTTCATGAGCCTATCGTTTAACGAGACTCCGCTGTACGTAGCTCTTGAGGCATCAAACACAACACGTAATTTTGTTGTGGAACTACTTTCCTTCATTACGGCATGATGAGGAAGGTAGCTACAAGAATATGCGCAGATACGATTAAACTTTTTCGCATGATCTTCTTCGCTAGAGGATGTCTTGATCATGTGTCCCAACTTTATGTATTCTCGTATGCATTCACCATAGGCGTCTTTCAAAGAAGAATTTCTTCGGAATTGATTTTCAAGCTGTTGTAGCCGAATCCTGGCGATGTTACGAGATCTCCCTAGATAGCTTTCCGTTGTTTCTTCCTTGAAAGGTAGTTCTACCTCATACCGTCCGTCTGATAATCGCCTGGTTGTTTTTGCAAATAATTCCTCACACAATTTCTCCTCTGCAGTGTAGATTTTTTCCGCCGGAACTTCTTCTAATTCCCAAAACTTCTGCAATTGATTATTAAGTTCCGTGTAGGTGTGGAAATTATGCACACTTATTGGCTTAGTTTTAGTGTCGCCCGTTTTGCCCGTGAGAACCCAACCAAATATCGTTTGTTGCGCCGTAGGAGTACCACTAATGCCCTTAGCAATGCCATCCATCATGATATCTCCATAGACATCAGCTCCGAGTAATAAATCGATTTCCCTCGGTTTGTGAAATAGAGGGTCCGCTAGCTGCAAGTCTTTGATATGATCCCAGTTATGCTGTACGATAGGGTTTGATGGTAAAATGTTCGTTAAATCTTTAAGTACTATGCCTGAAACTTCAACATGGGTGTTTCCTTGTAAGGGTTTAATTTTAAAATGCGCTTGTAGATTTGATCGATTAATAGAGTTTTTACCGACTCCATTAATCTCTACAGAAATTGATTCCTTTTTAAGTTTCAATTTTTGCACCATTGCCGATGTGATAAAGGAGCTTTGAGAGCCCTGGTCGATTAGAGCTCTTGCAGTGTGCTCTGTTCCGAAAGAGGTTACGATATTTACTAATGCTGTGGCCAGAAGTACTTCATTTCGAGAAACTTCGTTGGTGAATAAAGAGGTCGTAGAACTTCCGACTTTCGGAGTGAATTCTGGAGATGCTACCGAAAGTGAGGATGTTTTACTTTCGTTTATTGAACTTTCTGTGGCTGGCTGATTGGAGTCCCCACTTTTGCGATGGAGAAGCGAATGGTGGCGTTTCTGACATTGAAAGCACGATTGTTGACTTGGACAATTTGCTAAGATATGTCCAGACCCAAGGCAGTTTATACAGAGTCCCTTTGACTTTACAATGGCCAAGCGTTGAGCGGCACTCGCTTCCGAAAATTTAGGACATTGACGAATGCTGTGATTGTTAAGGCAGATGACGCATTTCGACTTAGTGGTAACATGAAAAGCTTGATTTGTGACTTTCGAGCGGTTGCCTGAGGAGCGATCTTGAAAGCTCCGTTTTGGAGAAATAGCTTCGAGTGTCCGAAAACGCATTTGGAGAAAGTTTTTTAATTCCTCCCAAGTCGGCAAATTTTTACTCTTACTTACGTCTTGTTCCCATAATTGATGGGTTTCGGCAGGTAATTTTTGCACCAGGAGATAAATAAGTATGGGATCCCAATCTGCAATAGCGATATTTAAATTCTTCAGGGCTTGCAATGATTCCATCGTTGTGTCTAGCAGACTTTTTATCCCTTGACTTGATTCCGTGGATACCGTGTTTTGGGAAAATAAAACTTTCAAATGAGTGTTAACGAGAACGCGCTTATTATCGTATCGGTCTGTTAAAAGCTCCCATGCCGACATATAATTGCTCTCCGTCACTTGAATATGTCGTAAAAGATTTTCAGGCTCACCGATCAAATGGAGTTTAAGGTATTGCAATTTTTGCACAGAAGATAAAGTTTTATTATCATGTACTAGACTTTTAAATAGGTCATGGAAAGTTGGCCACTTTCGATAGTCTCCACTAAATTTCTCCAAAGCTATTTTTGGCAACTTAATTGACGTCGAAGCATGCGTCTCGCGCTCACCGATGGATCGCGATGGTATGGCACTCTGATCCAACTGATTGGGCTTAGACTCAGCTTTAAATTCTGTTTTAAATCGTTCGTTTATTAAAGAATAATTGTCGGTATAAAACTCTTCCATTTCAGAGAATACATCCGCTTCCAAATATTCAATTTGCGTTTTGTCAGTATCAGTGTAGCTGAGGACAAGAATTTCCAGATGGCGAGCTTTAAAGTTGTCCCAATACTTTTGCAGCTCTTGAAGCTTTTTCACATAATAGCTCTCAGTTCGCCGAGCTGAGCCATCCTTCTTATAATTTCGGATTATTTTCTCCATCATCTCCTTTTGAGCCATTTGCATATTTATTAATTTTTCCATTTTAAGATGTAAGATGTACCACCACCAAGCACAAAGGATGGGCTTACCTTAATTATGATGAGTGTCGATGGTACTGATGATTGTGACGATGCTTCTGCGAGGGCTAAGTTTCACGCACGCGATTCCGAAACCGAACCGATTACCGTTTTACTAATTTGAGTTCAAATTTTCCACAGATCAATTTTTCACAGATCACAGTTTTCTTAGATTTCACACAATTACTCAACGATCCGGCTCGAAGGACCAAAAATGTTCGCGATCAATTGTGAGTTAGACACAATTGCCAAGCCAGTTCTCAATTTTTGTCGAGTATAATCGTGTGAGAAATAAAATTCATAAATTGTTTAATCCTTAATGTTATATTAATTCAAACTAATTTATCTATTCTCACAACGGTTTTCAAAAATTTAATTCAACGTTTTTTACAACAAGTCTTTTTGGTTTATAAAACTAACTCCCACTTCCAACAGATTTCAAAAGATTCAAATTTACGTTCGCTTTCGACGGATGCCAAATTCAAAGTGATCGAGAGCAATGATGATTCACAAATTTTCCCCTTCAAGAACTTTCTTGACCAAATTCCATATATGGTTATGCTTTTCAGAGATTCTAACTGATTTCCCTACACAGAGAAATGGAAAATCGGTACTTTCTCCGATTAGCATATGCCTTCCCATTCTTTCAATGATATCACATCTATTACGTTTTCGCAGAGTTCGAACGAGTATCGAACCAAAGACAATTGATCGGGTTCGAAAGCTGTGACGTTTTGTGACTGATCAATTGTAAACAATCTAAACTGGTAAGTACTCTTGAATTATATCCCTTTTGTTTGATGGATAATTATTCTGTTGGACAGTGGTTTACATTGGGAAGTTCACAGAGTAAATTCTTATTTTACATCTTGTTGTTTTAGTTTTCTGTGGACACTGACGATGATCTGACTCGATGGGTCCGACTCGACGATGGATTGCGCAGTCAGTCAGATAAGTACATTAATATATTTACGTTGTGAGGATGTTTCCTTTGTGTCTTCTTCCAGATCAACAGTGACGACGGAACAATTAGAAAACTTAAAAAAAGATGAATGAAATCGGTAAAGTCGTTCTCAAGTTATTGCGTGACCAACGGAAACAGGGGTTCATTTTTATACAGGGTGTTCAGAGGTGGGTGGTCAATACTGAAGGGGGTGAAAGGTCAGACCGAGACAAGCAAAAAATCGTATGGGTGGGGGGGGGGGGCATCTCGCACCGTTTGGCAGTTACAGGGTGATTCGTAAATCAGGATTTTGCCTTATATGGGAACCGCTCTTGTATTTTTATGTTTTTTTCTACGCATCGCAGCGGCCCCAAACTGATTTCAAAAAATCACTATTTGGAAGCCCTTTCCAAAACAGTTTACACCACCCCCCTATCCCCAACCCCTTGGCCACAATCCCCCCTGGAAGTTGAAAAAATTAACTTTTATTTCACGATTTTTCACCTTTCGCCCCACTTTTCTCTGAAATTCATGTTATTAACATACCTACCTTTTATTTTTTTAAGTTGCCTATCTAATTACCTTTCCAAAAAGGTGCAACATGCCCAGGTAGGAAAAGGATACGAAAATTTATTTACAAAAATCCTTTTACAGAATATCATGATAATTCGAATTTTTAAGAAATTGTACTTAAGTTAACTAAAAAATACATTTTGTTCGCTTAAAAACTAATTACAATTAAAACGTATGTCCTTCAAAAGCTGTTCAAAATGTTCTCCGCCAGTTTCGATGCATGCAAGTAGCCTTCGTTTTATTTCACGTTTGAGGTCTATGGTAGCCAGTCTCTCCCGTATTTTCGTGGCTGCAGTCACAATCCTGGTAACTAATTCTTCTCTGGTGTTGATTGGTCTTGAGTAAACTTCATCTTTCATCATTCCCTATAAGAAAAAGTCCAGTGGAGTAAGGTCCGGTGACCTAGCAGGCCAAGGAATCGGTCCACCTCGTCCAATCCAGCGCTCTGGGTAATTTTCATTTAACCTTGCCCTAACAATGTTCCCAGTATGCGCAGGTGCTCCGTCTAGCTGTAAATAAATTGCGGTTCTGGTGGCCAGGGGGATGTCCTCCAACAGATCCGGAAGGGTATTCTCCAAAAAGTCCGAGTATAGCTGACTATTCAGCACTTGGGGTAAGATGAAGGGTTCTATCAACTGGTTGCCGATGATGCCAGCCCAGACATTGACACTAAATCTTTGCTGGAAGGACCGACACCTGGTCCTATGTGGGTTCACATCTGACCAGGTGTGGAGGTTGTGTAAGTTTGTGATGCCATCCCGGGTGAATTGCGATTCATCCGTCCACAGAATTCGGTCTAGAAACCTTCTGTTTTCGATGTCAGACTCGAGCAGCCAAGTGCAGAATTGCAATCGTCTTTCGGAATCTCCTTCCTGTAGTGCTTGGACCGGGATATGGTGGTATGGATGTAGTCCCTCTCGGCTCACAACGGTCCAAACTCTCCCTGAAGACAATCCTAACCGTCGTGCGACCTGCCTGATGCTTATTTCAGGGCTGTTCCTGACGATGTTGAGGATTTGTTGGTCGGTGTCCGCTGAATCGGCCGATGTTCCTGACCGCGTTTCTGGTCTGGGGGCGGTTACACTTCCGGTTTCTTTTAACCTTCTGAAAGTCCTTGAAAATACCCTTCTGTCGGGTACACGCCGATTCGGGAATCTCCTTTGGTATTCTCGTACGGCCTCACTATCATTTCCGTCTACTAAACCGTACACGTAAATTATATCCGCATACTCTTCAACATTGAATTCTGCCATTTTATCTTAATTTTTTCTATTAAACACCCGTTCTTTTCGCTTGCTTCTTCAACTGTGGTCAATGTCCTTTCAAACTCACCCATTTTTATACCATAATTCATAGGAGGTATTAGAAACGGAGCGTCAGGATACTTAGGAGTCAATACTGGATATAATAATCTAATAACGCTATTTAACGAGATTACATTTATTATTTTATTACTGTTTTGCTGAAAAAATAAAAATGTATTACCTCTGTTTCCTAAACAAACATTTCCGAACTTGCTGTCATAAAAATTGTTTACTTAACGACATTTTCCATTATGGTGCAATAAAGTAATTAGGTACCTGTGAGGATGTTTTAATTTCAGGACTTTTGCAACCCTTTTCTACCTGGGCATGTTGCACCTTTTTGGAAAGGTAATTAGATAGGCAACTTAAAAAAAATAAAAGGTAGGTATGTTAATAACATGAATTTCAGAGAAAAGTGGGGCGAAAGGTGAAAAATCGTGAAATAAAAGTTAATTTTTTCAACTTCCAGGGGGGATTGTGGCCAAGGGGTTGGGGATAGGGGGGTGGTGTAAACTGTTTTGGAAAGGGCTTCCAAATAGTGATTTTTTGAAATCAGTTTGGGGCCGCTGCGATGCGTAGAAAAAAAGATAAAAATACAAGAGCGGTTCCCATATAAGGCAAAATCCTGATTTACGAATCACCCTGTAACTGCCAAACGGTGCAAGATGCCCCCCCCCCCCCCCCCCCCCCCCACCCATACGATTTTTTGCTTGTCTCGGTCTGACCTTTCACCCCCTTCAGTATTGACCTCCCACCTCTGAACACCCTGTATATATAGATAAATGAAAGATTGTTTGTTTGTTTGTTGCTCAATCACGCCTAAACGCTTGCATCGATCTTCTTCATTTTTTGTCCGGTAGTACTTATTTCAACTTAACATATAGGTGTTTTTGGTTTTTAAATGGTGCATCCAAGATGGCGACTGAAAATTTTAAATTTGAAGCGTTTTTCATGAAAATCTGAACTTTGGGGTTTTGGGGGATGCTGATTTCAAATTCGCTATCCAAATTTAGAAATTCAAGGTGGGGCCAATATGACGACCAAAAAAACACAATTTTTTTGGGGCCACTAATTTTGAATATTATCAAAATGGTGGATTCAATATGGCAACCAAAACTTTTTCGATTTCAACGGGTTTTAATGAAAATTGGTGCAATGATTATTTTAAGACCACTTTTTAAGATTTGGAGATTCAATATGATAAATTGGTTTTCAGGTTGAAACAATTGCTAGGATGTAACACACTAGAACATTTGTGGAGTGTTTAATTAGTATGTATTTACCCAACGTCGGTTGAAACCGGGTAACCCAGCTAGCATTATTAATATTTATATAGCAAATAAAGCAATGGGCTTAATATTGACCCTTGAGGTACGCCGATTTTAATATTCCTCTCGTAGCTATATATGTGTCGTTTCGTTTTAATGATCACTTTGTGTAAATAATCCAATCCCTTAATAGCTCCTCCTCGTGTATCTATGTAGTTCCTAAAGACCTCCGTATCATATTTCGTTGTCCACAGTGTCGAATGCCTTTCTAAGATCCACAAATATTGCTAATATTTTTTTATAATTTTTTTTTTTTGTCTAAAGCTATAGATATGTGATTCACAGCATCTACTTCAGCTGAAGTGGTATTATGTACATCCGCTTTGAAATCCATACTAATTAGGATCAAATCCTCCGTTTCTCTGTTTAAGGAAATGGGAGGATATGTAAAGTAAAAAAAAAACGCAAAGGGTATAGCCGGATAAGCATGCCGAATCTGCCCCCGCGGCTTTTTCTACGAAACTTTGGGGATCATTTTGATATAAAATAAAAATAATTCACCCCAAATTTTGGATCATAATATTAAACAGTTATCAAGTTATTTAAAAAAAAACCTCTTTTTTGGTTTTTATTTTTTTTTTAATAGTAAAAATAAAAATTGACAAATGGTGATTTTTTCTTCAATACTTGAGAGTATAAGACATTAAAAAACATTTTTTTTATTATTCCCAAATTTTAACCCAATTTTTAAAAAAATAAATAAAATTAAAAAAAAAATAAAAAAATTTTTAACTGTGTTTTTGAAAACATGCAATCACCAACTTTTGACAGAAAATTGCTCTCATACTCCTTCATAATCAGCAGTTTTTTCAGATTTTTCGATTTGGTGCAACACTGTGAAAAAAATTAAAAACCGTGTTTTTTTGAGTCTGCCCATAGATTATCTCCGGATCTACCGAACCGATTTGAATTTGGTGCATTTTGTGTTTTTTAGGTTGCCTCTATTATAATTTACGACAATTTAGCCCAAAAATTAAAAAAGAGAAACTTTGACAAGAGGAAAAGATGAAAAAAAGGTTAATTTTTTCACATTTTTTCAAACTTTTTTTTTTTTTGCATTTTTCTACTAAATGTGGTAAATTACAAGGTAAGGAACCTTCCTTTTTAAAATCCCGTTTGAATTTTTTTTTTTCAGACATCTCAATGCTGAGATGATCTCTGGGCAATGGAACTAGCATATTTTCGAGCTGCCGGCTTCAGCGCCCTCTGTACAAATTTCTAAACACAAAAATTAAATTAAATATTCTTTTTTCAATCTACAAGGATCAAACTTATTACAAAAAAAATTTGGTTGTAATATCTAATAAAGGGGCTGAGAAAAAAAATCATGAAAAAGTGTCATTTTTTGGCTCTCTAGACGGTAGTAGTTTGTGAAAAAATTAAAAGTTGATTTTTTTATAACATCTTATTTAAAAAATTTTATTAGTAGGAAATTATATAAATAATATAATTTTTTCAACAGAAAATGAATATTATACTATAGAGATACTAACAATATTAAGAAATATGTTACAGAAATAAAACAGAACTAACTATCCTCATTAATAACTATACATTGTCCTGCATTATTATAAATGTGACTCAAAATTTCTGCTGGTTTTACGTATACAATTTTTGATACATATCTAGCATGAGGCAGATAATAAATTATTGCCGCGACATGAGAACAGCAACCAACCGTACGTCTGCCATTTGCACAATCACAGCAATATCGAGAAATCTCATTTATTCTATTCTTGTTAGGAAGATACTCAATAAAGCAATGATATGTCTTCGCACTGATATGCCGAGATTTAACACGAAAGATAATGTTTTCAACTGTTTTTACATAGGTACTGGATGCTTATATCTTGATCTTCATTCATTATTTCAGTTAAATATGATCGTTTTGATATTTCGTAGAGTAAGTGGCAGGATAGGTCAGGATGAATGCTTAAACCTTTTTTCAACAATTTGTGAATCCCAAATACTTAGATGAAAGAATTAAAAATTTATGAGAAGGCAAAAAAAAGTATTAAGAAAAAATAATAAGTTAAATAATATTATTCAATTAATAAATCTTTAATATGAACAATAATTCAGATATACGTAGAATGATATAAATCAAGATATTTTATTTTGCTTTCTCTCTTTTGCTGAGTTGAAAACCAAGTTTTTAGATAACAATTTTCCTTTCAACTCCTAATAGATGACGTTTGTCATCAAAACTGCGTTTAAATGTTGTTGCCGGCCGCTAACGGATAGTTTAAACCTTACGTTAGATAGTAATTATGTTTTTGTCGGTACAACTAGAAATTAATTCCATAGATTGGAAATTAATTATAAAAAAATCGGTTTTTAATTTTTTTCACAGTGTTGCACCAAATCGAAAAATCTGAAAAAACTGCTGAGTATGAAGGAGTATGAGAGCAATTTTCTGTCAAAAGTTGGTGATTGCATGTTTTCAAAAACACAGTTAAAAAATTTTTTATTTTTTTTTTAATTTAAATTATTTTTTTAAAAATTGGGTTAAAATTTGGGAATAATAAAAAAAATGGTTTTTAATGTCTTATACTCTCACGTATTCAAGAAAAAATTACCATCTGTCAATTTTCATTTTTACTATTAAAAAAAAAATAAAAACCAAAAAAGAGGTTTTTTTTAAATAACTCGATAACTGTTTAATATTATGATCTAAAATTTGGGGTGAATTATTTTTATTTTATATCAAAATGATCCCCAAAGTTTCGTAGAAAAAGCCGCGGGGGCAGATTCGGCATGCTTATCCGGCTATACCCTTTCTGATGATCAAGATAATTATATTAAAATCATAAATTATTTTTGGATTCGTTGCATTCTCCCATGGAAAAATTCTATTCTCTTTTAATAAATTTCGTTGTGTTCTTATTCAAAATTATAAATTTTGTTGCAGAAATTTTTTATAAATAATTTTAAGCGTAAGAAAATATTACTAAATTCTTTTGAATTATAATTTTTAGATCTTTGTCGTAAGATTCGATAACGCAATAACAATACTGCAATATACTTTAAGAATTTATTTGTTATATGAAACGAGCCATTCAGCATTATTTTTTTTAATTAAAAGTAGCTCACATAAGTAACTGCATTTCTCCAATTAATAATAATTTTCTTATTATATAACACTATTTGTTTTCTATAAAGACTCAAAAGTGTCTTTTTTTTATAGTATAAATTTCCAAAAGTAAATCTCAATAATCATGTATTTTTTGACCGTTTTGATCAAATGATACCCCCAAAAAAGCTCGAGGTAAGAGATTTTAGGGCAATTGACCCTTAGACTCTTCGAAGTATAGAACTTTGCATCTATATATAAAATTACAAAATTTAAGCTTTATCCCCGCTTTTCATTTTCAGTTCCTCCAATACTTATCATCAGATTTTGATGAACATTTATACAAATGGTCTGTATAAAATCTAGATTGCATGGAAACAATTTCACATTTAGTTAAATAATTTTGCTAAATTAAAATTCTCTAAGCAATCAGAGCATATTGCTGTTATATTTACTACGAATACTTATCTTACAATTACTTTTAGGCAGCAGATTGTTTTCTTACGATATTCCTTGCTATGTATAAATAGTCAATAAAATATAAGTAAAAATATTTTATATATTCCTTGTAGAAAATAAGTTAAAGATAAAATCTCACTTACATGATCCCAATTAGTTTAGTGGAATAGAGGCGACCAAGCGAGGTCTATTGTGAGTTCCCGATTTCCATATATGTTATATTCCCAGATCAAGTCATTTGATTAGGCTCATAGTAATGTTGGGATTTGTGTCCCATACCACTTTAGGTTTTGGGAAGGTGTCTCCTAGATAGACCTTTCTGCTAGCCAGCTTTGCTAATTTTCTTGTGTTGTTACCTCAGTGGACAATGTCTGTTCTACTAAGTTGGAGAAACTTTCTGGCCTTGCTGAGAGTATCAGGTATGAAGTATTTAGTTTGTCAGGCTTATGGAGGATTTCCAGTATTTTTGTTTCTTTGTAGATACATTCGTTAAGGATACCTTTGAGATGACATTTAGAAGTGCCACAAAAGGATCCTGGTCCTATAAAGTGCCATTCCGCCCTTCTTTTTGCCAGATCCTCTGCAATTTCGTAGCCTATAGGTTTTCGTGCTCCGGAATCCACAAGAGGACGACCTTATTATTCCTCGCGTCAAACCATCAATGAAGCCTTTCTCAGACAATTTTTGGGTGAATACAGAATGACTTGAGAGCCTTTAGAGCTGCTTGACTATCTAATAGCATATGAATCGTGGAGCCGTTGATGCTTCAGCGAATAAAAGTCGAGCAAATTCTGCAAAGGCGAGCACTTCAACTTCAAATATGGTTGGAGTCTTACATAGAGCTGTAGAAGTGCCACTCCTTTATCAGTTTTTGAAGCAGTATACCAAACCATAGTGCTACACTAGATTACCAATGATTTTGAAAGTTTCTGAATACCACGTCAAATGATTGTTCAAAATCTAGTATTGGTTTGTATATCAGTTATACTGGTTTCGGATACCAGGTGGATTTTATCTACAATAGACTTGATCGGACAATTCTCCTGGTTTAAACACAATTGTCCGCTTTTAATGGCTGCCGTTGTAATTCCAAGGCAGGCTAGCTGTTGGATTTTCTAGCCACTGATATTATCATTTCTTACTTTACAATAAAACGACATCTGAAGCATATTTTTGTATTTTTTCGTTTGGATAAATCCTCCATCACTACCCAAACAATGCTGACGTCGTCACCCTAACTTCAACGCCGAAAATGAAAAGCATTTGTTGCAAAAGAAACTTAACTAAAATTTGTCTTCTCCGTATGAGGATGAAGATATTTTCTGAGGTTACCCTTTAGGGTAAGGTGGTAACTCCTAAAGAAATGAATCGTTTTGAAGGCAATATATTGTAATTACGATAAAAGTTAATCGAATAACTTAATTAAACTCCAAACCGATCGGTTCTATCCAATAGTTGTTTTATTTTTTAATCTTAAGGGGGTATCCCACTCTAGAACGTTCAAAAATGCATTTTTTTTTTTTACTTTTGAAAAATTCTGTGTTCTTTCCTGAATCGTTTAAGCTATCTCTTGCCGCGAAATTTGAAAATCTCGCACCGCTACAGGCGATTCCGTGCGCAGCTGCGCGCTCTCCACCACTCTTAACTTTAACTTAAATGCCGTTTTTCTCAAAACACTGTTTTGATGAATGGTGTGCAGCATTCTGAGAAAACCATTCATCCGAAAAATTTCAGATTTTGGTACAAGCTGTGTTAGTTTTGCCTTTAAAACCTAAGTGGAGCAAATCAGGCATTTTTACATTTACATAGCTTGTATCCCATGTTTTAACATTAAAAAATCAACTAAAAAATATAACGAATAGTAGAAAAAATTAAAGAAATGAATAAAATTTTTTTTTTTCAAAATGTGACACACTCATGCCGTAGCCACATATATAAAGAGTACTAATGTGCAATCTCATAATTTTCAGATTATTTGTTTCGCTGTTATGGTGCACACAGTTCCTAAGGTATGAGTCCCAGTAGCAGGCCTGCCCTGACCCAGCCACTCAATAAATTTTTTTTTTTTCTCAAAATATTGATTAAAGATCATATAATAAGAGGATTACTATGTTTAACTCTAAATGTTTTGTATTTTCTTGTTCAACTCCCTGAAAAAAACGTTCAATTCAAGGGCCTCTAGAGTGGGATACCCCCTTAAGTAAGTTTATGTGGCTCTGATCCCTTAGGAAATGTTATTGAAGAATTACCAAATTCTGTAAAAGGAAACCAATGTTTTGGTCGAAAAAACGCAAATATTTTAATAAATTATATTTATTGTAGAACGGATCAAGAAAACATAAGATTTTGGTTACTAAAAAATCTTTGTACTGTTTTTATGATTTTTCAAAATTCGTCCTATACTTTTCCCACCAGCATTTAAACTCCCAAGATTTTTGGTCGGTCGTAAGAAATGCTTCGACGAAGACGAAGTTCAAAAAAATTTACTAATGTGCATATGATTCAAACACATAATTTCACTGCTTAGGAAGGGCACAATAAGTAAATAAGGACTAGAGCATGTAGTCGATTAAAATAAACGACAACTAAGTTTTATTATTATCCTGAAAAACTTAATCAGCTAAACATGGATAAAACCCTGAAAATTCTGTAAAACAAATTAAATAAATAGGAGGGAAGAAAGGTCAATGAAAAGATACTTTTTTTTTGTTTTTATACATTTCATTCATTTTTCGTTAAAAGAAACTGAAATCCAATTTATTCCAATGACAGGCTGATGAAATTAAGGAAAACAACTAGTTAAAATTTTTATTACTCCTGAAGAACAACCTCTCTTGTACTTACAATAGTTAAAAGATCTGCTCATCTCCTTTATCTGACTATCCGTAACTGCACTATTTACTTAGTAAAAACTTTACTGGTTGCAATATATATTTCTTTATGTACAACGTTAAACAAGTAGAGGACTGTCGGAAGGGGGGTTCAGGGACAGTTCACTTAACAATAGTTTACAATAATAATCCTCATATTCAATTATTACTCTAGCTTGGTTCACCTGAATTCTTTTTGTTTTTTTTTTGTTTTCTTGGCTTTATCTTAAGGCTATGCTTAATTAAGTGGTAGTTAGTTCTCACGTTCACTTTACAATTTCTCTTTTTTATCTGTTTTCTGTTTTTTATATAAAAAAAAATTTAAATCTATCACCTACACATGCTTACCCGAATAAATAATTACAAGTTTTTGCCCTGCACACTCCACTCGCGCTGAATCACAGACTGTCCGACATCGAAACTTCGAGTCTTTTGGTTTTACCACATAAAGATACACCCTGAGATGGAGCACGAGTGGAGCGCTAATTTGGACTTCATTGGTTGGCGAAATTCACACTTAGATTTTCGATCTTCACTGTATTAGACTCATCTTAATCTATGTACGTACGAGAACTCCATGGTCTGTTACTATCTCCAAAGTGATTTTTTTTTTTAGTTAAAATAATTTTGTTGTGCACAGTTGCATTGCGCCATCCTATGCCTGATATAGCGAGTGTGTGCTTTGTACCAAAATGTGATTTTTTATATATGTATAGTATATATATATTTTTTTTTGTTTCCAGAAATTATTTAGAAAAACGTACTCCCGAAATGTCAAATTAAATTAAGAGGAAAGCTCAACCGACACCATATCAGAATCCACTGTACGCCGCCAGGTAGTACAGTGATTCTCATTCTTTTTGATGGTGCGAAGGTGGTGAGGGTCCCTGGGCTGAATGCTGATGGTGGCCATTTGTGTTTCCTGTGTGATTCGATCCTGAACCATTACTGCTCCCGTCCGGCTTGTTGTTCTCCCTTCGAAGAAGATAGACGGAACCATCTGCAGCCTGCTGCAAACTGTATTCCGAAGGTGAACATGGATTTCCATCAGCATCTCTCAAGTACTGTTGAAATTAAAAAAGATTTCAAATTATAGATGATAAACAAATTTTCGTTTATTTCTAGAAATTAGAAAACGATGGTAGAGCCATGAAATTGGAACGATGGTGTGTTAAGATATTAAAGTAGCATATTTTAGAAAATAATTTGGCGTCTTCTATCTACAACGAAATGTCCACTTTTCAACAGGAAAACGCACCCGGGCACACAGTTGCAGTAGCACTAGTAAGTTGAAAAATATGTTGCCCTCCAACAGTGCCGGTTTTAGCACTACCAGCGCCCTGGGCGAGATTTCCACCGCGCCCCCTATCTGCCATTGAAACAGTAGGTAATGGGTCAGTTACCTACTTGAAACGCATACGAAAAAAAGGCAAGGGATATAATGAAATAACCATTTATTAAAAAAACTAATAAAATTTCTTTTCCTTTCTATCAGCAAACTCTTTTATTAAGACATCAAGGTCTATGTTTTCCGCAATTTCATTTTCGATTGACAAAATTGCTAAGTTTGTCAATCTAGATTGAGATATTGTGGATCGCAGATAGGTTTTTATCAGCTAAAGCTTAGAAAAACTCCTTTCCCCATTAGCCACAGTTACAAGTATAGTGATCAATATTCGCAATGCTATCCATTCATGTGGATACAGACAGCTCTTGTAAGTTGCGATCTTTGATAAAATTTAAAATAAAGACATGATTAACCACATTCTGATCAGGCAAAAAAGATTTTAGACTTATGAGTTCATCGCACAACATACAACCATCTATACCTGATTTAGAGTCTACAGTTTTTTTCATTGGAGTTTGAGAAGGTCTAGTTTTTCCGGAATCCTTTTTATATTGTACAAAAAATACCAAGATTCCCAGTATTCATTTAACTGTTCAAATCTTTCATTGAGTGAATTTATGGTAGTGTCCAAAAGACAATTGAAAAATTCAACTTCAAATTTCTTTTCTGGAGAAGTTATAGGCTCATCGCGAGTAGTCTCACCAGCTTGGCGTTTAACACGTCGAATTCTTGTCGTCGTTCTAAACATAGGTTCAATTCCAACTCCTTCGCAGTTACCAAAAAAATCAGCACTTTTTTTTAAAAAATGCAAAAAATAAAAGGGTTTTGAAGCTTTTAGACAAAACAAATGCCGGATTATGAAAGAACATCCCCAAAAACCTCCTGTATACGAATTTGGAAGAAAATCGCCCAAATTTGCTATTCGAATCGTGCAATTGAACTTGCGTGCACAAAACCTCGTTTATGGGTTAAAATGGCGCTTTTGAAGCCTGTTTTTCTATATTCTTCCAAGAAAGCGCAGCATTTTTTCAACATTTCTGTGCATTTACCGAGATCCATGTCTAATGATTGTAGAGATTTACTAATGACATTTATTTAAAAAAGTATATCATACCAAACAACCAATGAAACCGAACACTGCATTCCATTCTAGTGTTGCCGTCATAACGATTTTGTAACTAGCTCAATGAACAAGCGGATATAAAGGGGGGCCTGCGGCGCCCCTTCAAATCTGGCGCCCTGGGCGGTCGCCCAACCGCGCCCTACCCTAACGCCGCTACTGCCCTCCAATGGCATTATTTAATATATGTTTTTAAATATTCAAATTTGTATATTTCTGACAATGAAATTAAGATTTTTAAACGGCTCAGAATAGAGCACAAACTTTAGTCCAATAGAATAGAATTGCATGATATACCAAATATCACATTTAAAAGTTGGTCTAATAAAACAAAATAGTCTTACCGAAAATGACAAATCAAAAGCAAAATTAAACGACGCCAATCAGTACGAAAAAACCCCCAATTTTTGTAAGCCTAAGTGATTTTAATTTTACCGACTGAATTTTTTATATATTTCTGCTCTGATTTCCATAGTTGTACGAAATGTATTTTCACACGAAAATGATTTAAGTGTTCTTAACTCTTTTAAGAACGCAGGTCTCTAAATTTTAAAATTTTCAATTCAGTATGAAACGTATTCAGAATACGTGAAGATGAATTATTTTCTAATCGTTTGATTTTTTAATGAATTTGAGGGCTTGGAAAATAGCATTGTCTTACATAAGTTAACCGAAAATGGACAATTGGACCGAAAATGAATAATTTAATTGGGTATATCATAAAAGCTCTGTTCTCACTTTATGCTCAGAAGAAAATTTATATTTTTTGTTTTTAGTAAACTAAATATGTTGTATTTAATTTCTTTTAATTGCAAAAAATTCGTCCGGTTTTTTTTAGTTGAATTTAACTATTCAGTTTGAACAGCGCTTGGATTTCTGATCACATGGTTGGACAACTAATCAGCAAGGAACTTTGTGTGTACCTTTTAAAAAATATGTAACACTTTTGAGATGAACCAATTAAAATAGATATAATCTATTCAAACACTTAATTGTCGTAGATTTAGTTAAGTTGCTACGACGTGATCAACTTAAACTCATTAACATTAAAATGATTTTTAGCAAGTGTGCAAAAGATGGTTTTTAAGGGAATTCTTTTCTTTATAAGTATTAGGAAATAATAATAATAAATAGGAAAATTTACAAGTAAATAAAAACAATTGTTACCTGAAAGACATGTCTGTGAAGAGTAGCAAATTTATTAGCTATCCTCTTTCTTTCCGCTAGGATGACTTCTCTATCTTGGTAGAGTCGATCTTTTCTTCTCCTCACTTCCCTAACCTCGTCCTCCAGGGACAAAATTTGATCCAATTTCCTTTTTCTGCAGTTCTGTGCAGCAACCTTATTCTTGCCACGTCGTCGAATATCTCGAATAAGGGAAAGTTGATTCTCAGTGAGATCGTATTTGGAGAGTCGCTCATTAAACTCGTCCATCGGCAGGTTAATAATATCATGAACTGCGATGGGAATGTTAAGCGATCGAGCACGTTTCTCATCGCGTGTCAGGTGCTCGTCTTCGGCTTTCTTTTGTTTTTTGTCGCGTATCTGAGGACGTGGCGTGGATCCGCTTCCCTGAGGCAATGTGTACGTATGATTGTGACTAATGAGATCATGTGATCGTGGCGGCCGAGCCGAAAAATCCAAAGAGCATGCGTATTTCATCTCGGAGTTTGTCATTAAAGGAACATGATTCTTGTTTATTAGGGGTCCAACAGCCCCCTCCATGTTGTGTCCAACCGCAGAAGGATTTTGATGGAGGCCGTAGGGTTCGTATTCGTATTTAACTGGGGTCGCTAAGTGATCGGCGGGCTGTGCTGCACTTTGTGCTTGAGACAGCGGCATATTTGGTTGCTCCTGGAAGTATCTTTTCCCGAACATTTGGTGCTTTTTCTGGGCAACCGGCTGTCGAGATGTGTCTCCTAATCGACTGCTGTAGCTGTAGTCGTAGGGTCCGCCATATTTACCCTGGTGGAACTCCTGTGCCGAATCACTTCCAGCGTCGCCCCATTCGCCATCGGATAGAGACGGGACCCTTTCAGAACCCATGGAGCTTACAGCGCTATCGCTCGAGGCGTCCAAGCGGTCGCCGCCCGCACTAATTCCCTCGCTCGTCATAGTTCCCAGGCTGGATGGCATTGAGGAAAGCAGGTGACCGCCATGACTGCCTCCACTTGAGGAGCCCAGCACCGACGAATTGTTGCTGGTAGCGTTGCCTTCGAGCATGCGCATCGTGCAGAAACCTGGAAAGAGGGAAGCAAAGATAAGCACGTCATCGTTTGTCTTTTTCCTAGAGATATACAAATATTTAATAGTTGGTACTTTTCATCTTTTATTCCGTACTTTTGGTATTTTTAATGGTAATTTTCCTATATTTTTCGAGTACTATTCACCGATAGTTTTAAAGGTAAGAAAATTGCAGTTTTATGATTATATGCAATCGTTTTTGCATATTTATGTGGTGCCTATAAAGAGCGATTCATAACTAAATGTTCCAACATATACCAATCGATTCTATGGAAGTGTCCTGATGAACATTTGTAAGGACGACCTTCCTCTCAGATCAACCCTACACCCCCAAAATCGCAATCGAAAATTGTATATTCTTGAATGTAGGTGCGCATAACATAAATCTTTGTAATTTTCAAAAGAAAGTAGGCATTTTCTACTTTCCAATTATACCTTACATACGATGATCCGTTGATAAATGACGGAGATAATGGTGCTTACTGAGAAGCCTTTTAACTACTTCAAGACCTTGTTAAATCCTTAAGATATGCAAGCATATTTTTGACTATTTTTAGTTTCTATTTTGAATTTAGCCCGCTGATTAATTTTCTACTAAAAGTTTCCTACATATCAATGGTCTTAATTGTGTAAAGTTGAAATTAAATCATTCTAAGAAATAGGTAAATAAAAAATAAATAAATAATTCAGTTACTTTTCATGACACTCTTCGAGTAAGTATGATTTTATGCGTTTTCCGCATATTATACTAATAGATGCCCTTTATATAAAAAAAAGAAATAAAACAGGCCAAGGCATGGCTTAGTTTGTTATGATATTATGCAGTATTTTTTAATAAAACACGCTACTTCTCGGTCCCCTTTTATAATTTCTTTTTCAAATACAATATAATATTAAAAATTAAAATCGTATGTTTTGGAAATTTGAAAAAGTAATTTTAGAGGGGAAGTGCATACTGCAACAAAATTCAGTAGTAGTGATCAGCAATGAAGTCTACATTGAATCAATAAAGTTCTTAATTCTTATTCTTAATTATACTATATATTTATACTTTATAAATAACTGTCAATTTTTGTTAAAATGATTAACCTGTTAACAGGGAATTAATTTTTGTTCAACTCGTTTTACGATGGGGACTTTTTCCTCGCAGTGAGTAGTAATATTATCACACCTAAAGTAATAAAAAAAAAAAATAGTTTTTCACTTTTTAATTATATTTCTTACGACAAAATTTAAAAATGTCCATCACAAAAAAAGTCGTCATGCTAATTTTCTTAATTCCCGACTTTTTTAAATCGTATGTAGACTTTTGTGGCTAAGTGAATGAATATAAAGTATGCATCGGTCCCAACACCGGTTATCCAATTTCTCCTTGGTAAGTTAATACTAGGTTTACGGACATTTAATGTATGATTTGTGAAAATTCCGAAAAAATGTTTAGAATATATTCCCGTTCGATATAAAGATCTCGAAAGGTAAGGTATATACAAAGGGCTGTAACTCGGCCATAACTTATCTACTGTGTCAAACTGCATGATCTCCGAAAAGCGAAAAGTAGGTTGTGTTGTGTAGCTCGTGGCGCCGTCTTGTTGGAACCGGAATTGGGTTTATATGAAGATCTTCAAGAGCGGGCCAAATGAGCCGTTAGACAAGTCCAATTGCTGAGCATGCCGTAGAATCGATAAATTTGGGTCTTTCACTATACTTCGACTCACAGTGGCAATATATTCAACAGACCTTGACACATCTAAAACACTTTTAATTTCTTGAAATGAAATTTATTGACTGTGTTGAGAATTGTTTGTTGGGAAGATCGATTATGACGACCATTACTTTTGTAATAAATTTTAGTCATTTAAGCACGTTGTTGCACAGTTAAACGATCTATATTGTAAAATAGTAAATTTTATACTAAGTACAGTACTATAATAGATGCACAGAAGACGCCAAACGTGCCAAGTGCCAATGTTGTACTTTTTCTAGTATGAAATGGGTAATCCTATATTTTTGGTTTTTCCTACTTCAAACGCTTTGATTTAAATTTCCTATTCCTGGTTAATGAAATGTATGAAATTTGAAAGCAGACTGTAACAAGCGTCGAACTCTCTTTCAAATATTATACATTTCGAAAGAAGATTAAATCCTTTGACTTGTACGATTTAAAATCATTTTCACCATATTTTCAAAAAACAGCGAGTATTATATTATAAAAAAAATTTTGCGTCTAAATGCTTTTAAACCGAAAAATGAATCGCACCGAAAAGTGTGAAAATATCATCCAAAATTAAAAATTCCATTTACAACCATAAAATACCGCATATAATTAGTATTATTAGTCGTTTTCATCACTTCTTCTTAACCAACATGTATGTCGTCTTGAAATTACTTTGGGCGTGCCATAAAATGCGACAGTTTTTTTTTTTTTTTTTTTTTTTAACAAGACAAGCTCGATCGACAGAAGTTTCGTGGAGCTTTCATAATTTCTCAACCGCCCGCGCGCATTTAACTTCCGATTGCAAATATCGTCAGACTTGCCACGGATTTTAAAAGCAAGCGCAATCGACTTTGTCTAGAAAAGATTTCAATGCCTTAGTCAGAGGTGGGCAGTGAATCACACACAATTCAACTCTGTGCGACTGCCAGAGTGACTAATCGAAAAATTAATTCCACTCAATTTGCGGTGGTTTCGGGTATTGGAAGATTTCCGCTAAGAGATTCGAGATCGGAGGATCCATTTATACTCAAACTTAAAAAATTTATTTATTTACCAAGCAAAGATCTAGGCCCATTCGGATTGTGGAGTTTGTTTATCCTGCCATTGATCCCGGCAATTCGCGCTTCTAACCACCGAAAATTGTTGGGAAAATAACTCATCACAATTCACACGGCAATTTCTCCTTTACTGGAGAGATGCCTCCAAATTTGAGGCCGAGGTTCACACCTTTCAGCCTCTACGTGGATCTGAGTGGGTTCACGTACACCAAATTCGAGCAGCTTTATCTTATCACAAACTTAGATTTGTTTTACGCTGTAGGCTCACATTGTAAAAATGTTTGCAGGTGTCTCGTGGCTGAGAGCAATCCTCGCCGCCGACAAATATTGCTAGATTATAATTCGGTCGCCAAAACTGCTTGCGAAATTTTGAATGGCGGCGGGTTGGGGGAGCGGTTCGTTTCTATTTACACTTAAAACAAGGCTAAGGATAAAAGTACAGCAAAAAAAAAAAAAAATTATAAAAAATAAGTTGTCTCTTTAATTAAGGCCTTTGTTTGCCGTTCCGCACCAAGTGACACTGCGCAGAAAAATTCTGGGTCATCTCTGAAAATTTCCGCAAGCAAATTATGGAAAAAACTGCAACGTAAGATTCAAAGACGGTGAATCGGCTGAAGATGGGGAAGTACCTATTGAAGCGATTTAATTATATTCGATCAAATCAAATTGAGTTTGTGGTTATTCAATTATTTAATCGAAAATATAAACCTACTTTTGTCAGATAATTGATGAGTCAATTCGAATACTCTACTCAGAGCGAAATAATTGTTAACCCTTAGACGACACACCTCTATTACGAACTTAGGACGGCATATGGGGTAGAAATCACCCAACGGTTTGAACTAAATAAGTCCTGACATTTTCGAAAAAAGGGTACACTCATTGCGTGCTCTTTAATATAGTATCAATAGTTTTTAAAAGAAAATAATACGAGAGCAAGAAAATTTCATTAAAAAATTAATAAAATTTTCATTTTTTGGGATAATTTTATGTAATAAAACTATATTTATTTTGCAATTATTAGAAATACGTATAAATGTTTTGTTAAAATCATTTGGGGTGGATTATACCCGTTGTGCCGTATAATGGTTAAATTAAAAAGTAAATCCAATTATACACTACTATATAGATTAGAAGAAAAAACAACTTTAGCATTTTCAATAAATTCTAACTATATGCAACAGTATCAGAAATTTCGCAAAAAGAAGGAAAAGAAGATAATAAATTTATATTTAGTCAGTCAGATCGATATCAATCAAAGGAATCCTCTTAAATGTTGGAACGCTGGTTTATCACGTCAAAACATTTTTATACGCAATTTTAACTATCTTACTTTTCTTTAAAATATTACACAATTTTTTCATACTACTGTATTAATTTTATAGATTAATTTAAGACTAAAGTTTGTGTAGATTATAAATATATTTGCTTTGTAGTTCCAGATAAAAAACTCAGATTGTTAGAGTATACATCAACAAATTACTCTATCGACAAGGCACATTGGTATATAAATTAACATAATTTCATAAAATCAATATTTTGCAAATTTAAATTTAAATTAAACTGATAAAAGTCTTGAAAATCAAAAATATTAAGAAAAAAAATTCTTAAAAATCACTTGATAAAGTATATTCCTCTCTTGAAAACTCCTATTAATTAATCAAGAATTTTTCGCGGTTCAAGTATCATTTACATACAAGAAAAAAGTATTATCCCAGTTTAATCCAATCAACTGAAACTTACTCTGTTATTTTATTTATATGTTTAAGATTAGCCACCTTCCTACAAAATGAGTATAGAGTTCTTTTAATAAAATTAGTAGCGTTTTCTGGCTTATCAAAATTATAAAGATTGCAAGTAGAGTCAGTTTCAAAAGGCCATGACCTAGCATTAATTACTTTTAGTAAACCGCGGCGCAATATTAATTTGATTTTGCGAGTACTTATGTCATTTATTTGGTGGATGCAGATTAAATTGTCTTATTGAAGAAATGGAAAAAAAAAGATTATCAGTGTTATTCTACTAATGCAAGTTTATTATGTATACGTACGATGAAATTTGTATAATTTGCTAAATACTTTTTGCGTTAAAAATCCTTATTAGCCTTAACTAGCAAATATTAAGTCTAGCATAAAAGTAGAAGTAAAAAAATCCAACCAAGCATTAGGCACTATAAAAATCCCATAAACACAACACCCAATTAACTAAATTTATCACCCTTGCTGAAATTATTAGTCATAAACTGATAATCTGCATAATTTCGAGCAAATTAAATCGTTAAAAATAAAACATTCGTCTCTATTTACCTGCGAATCCGCTGATAAATAATTACAAAACACATTTTGAGCATCAAGTTCACGTACAATCTCACTTTTTTTTATATATCTCTTCGCCAATTGACCCAATTTTGATAAACTGTAATGCAAAGTGTTGCATTTGTTTAAACATTTTTGCCAATTCACCATTGTAAAACGCGTGTCGGTTAACAACCTCATTGTTGGCCTTGCATTTTCGTCAACTGACCCAGATTAATGTATGACGGCATTAGTGAGATATTGAATGCGTTGGCTTTTTCATTCACTTTTTTATAGAAATCTTTCCGGGTATTTGGTTAATATCGCAGTGCTATTGATGATTCAATTTTGAATATATTTACACTTGTCATAACGCCAGACACTCAGAATGTGGACAAAATTTCCCACACACTATCATATGTAGGTATAAATTATAATTCTTGTTATCATTTAAACGTAATGAAACAAGGAATGAAAGAAAATATATTAACATGTACATATGTATGATTTTGGTAAGTTCTCAATGAATGAAAATGTCAAAATAACAAAAAATTAACGCTATGTGAAGCTATGGAGTGTATACTAATTAGATTGGATATAAATTAGAAATTGTTAAAAACCGAAAGATATATTATTTCAAATACCCACATTTTAATTTTACAATTTTGTTTGTAAAAAGAAATACACCGACCAGAAATACTACAACATTGTTGCAAACAAAAACCAGATGATTGACTATTTTTACTTTTCAGAGATATTAGACTATAAAATATTTAAAAAAATTTAGAAGCCCACAGATACCTGCAGATTAAAAACTCAATGTAATGGTATTCGTCAAAAAAATATTTTTAGGTTCTAATTGACAAACAGATTCTAAAATACGAATTAAGTAATAATGTCATCAGCTTGCATCTTTAGAACTAAAAAAAATTGATATCTATATTTCGGATTTCTCGTCGATCAATTTCGATGTGCCATTTTATTTTATTTTTATTTATTTTATTTTATTTCTACTATTAACAGATAACCAAATTGTTGTAGGGCGCCTTGTAATTAATATTATATTTACTTTAGTTTTCAGTGCTTATCTATTATATAAAAATAACGTGTAAGTAAATTTTACTGACCGTAAACATATAACATAAACTATACAGTGGTCCAAACGAATAATCACACAAAGATTGTAATAAAGTAAAAGACATGAAATTATGGTGAAATAATTGTAGAATATTAGTGGTATTTTTTTGCTACGATTTTAATATTTCTAATACATGTGTATAACAAAAAAACATACAAAACAACAAATAACTCCATATCTCAAATTAAAAAAATAATCGAAAAAACTGGAGACAGATGGTAGCAATTGTCGAAGTAACAGAAAAATATTATATGATCGTGATAAAAGTAGAATTATTTATGAAAGAAGTACGGGGAAAAAGAACCCTTTTCAAAAGAGACTTTGAGAGAAACGTGTTTTTTGCATAAAATATACAATAACAGTCAAACATGTGTAGAATATCGTCTTAAAATTTCAGAGCGAAATTCGCAGTCCTTCCGAAGTTGCAGCTTGTGAATGATACTGACCCCCGCTCGGCTTGAGAATCGTTAGGTCATTTAGTCACAAATTTGGTTTTCTTGAAACTTTAAACACATATTTGTGAAAACGACTATTTCGTGAACCTCGTACAAAATAACTCAAACACTACTTGATCGATCGTTTTGAATTTTTGCACACTTTTAGATGATATCATTATCTTCTATGTGAATCTCCAGTTTCTTGAAAATTATTAAAAAAAAATTACTTTTTCACTAACAAATATAACAAAAATGTCATGAAAAATCGAAAATTTTGTTCAAACACGTGCCATTTTAAAAATTTTCAATTTTCTTTGAATTTCTTAGGTTCACATAGAGAGTGTGGCTCTTAGATAGAATCAATTTCTTAGATCTGCAGCTCGTTTCTGTAATTTCGATTGAGAATATTCTCTATTAAATGACGTCAAAAATATTGGTCGTCTTTAAATCGACTGAGCTAAGTTGATTTATTTTCGGGTGTACCAGTAAAGAAAGGCATCGTGAATTGAATCAGGTGAAAATTAACGTTCGAATTTGAAACAGAATCTCAAGAGAGGAGAATATAAAAACACAGTGATAGAGAATGACGTCAAAGTGACGTCAAATAGAGAATTTGAATAGAGTTAAAAGTTACAGAAACGAGCTGCTGATGTTCCAAATCAATGTAGAAGACTAAATAAACTAAATTCGACTAAAATTTACGAAAGAATATTTTCTGAAAAACGATGAATTTTGGAAAGTGGTAGGACCTCTCTTGGGTAGTTGTTTTAACTCTTTAATACTTTGAATTAGAATATTTGGCAACATCAATCAGTTGAAAGACGCCTTACAAAATATAATAACTAAATATTGAACTTTATTTAAATTAATACCTAATTCAAATAGATTTGCAACTTGATATTTAAAATATTAAAAATTTATTATTTCTTACATTTTTCATGTTTGTTTGACATGCAGTTAATTATTGTTTCATATAATTTTTTCTTCCATGTCTTGGAAACTTGTAATTTTTCAAATGTATTTTAAAAACGTAAAAACTACAGCAACCAAAATTAAGCTACATATCAATGCAATTATTTCACCATCTGCATGTGTTTTACTTTATTTACTACCTTTGTTCGATTATTAGTTTGAGCCACTGTAGATACGAAGTTGCCAATCCAATACTCAATTGTCGAAATAAGAAGCTTTTAGACTTGATAGTTCCAAGACATCTTGAAGAAAATAATTTAAATTCCTAGAAATTAACTTCTTTTCTTATTTGCACATTGATAAATGTTTCTTGTGGATGGAAAACTTTTGAGGAAAACAAAGAATTATTTGTACAATTTTTGAAAGGAATGTCATACATGATTTTTAAAATAAAAGGCCTATGTATAATTTATAGATAATAGAATTGGATTTTGAACATTTGATTATGTCATATTAATCTAATTTAAATGTATCACCAAGTTTAAAAATAATTAAAAATTGCCAGATTTTTCCCATGAGATAAGGCGAAATGATGTGTTAATTAGACATAATTGAAAGAAACTGCAACAGATCAATTACCGCAATTATGATTTACAATTTTAATTAATCAGCTGGATAGTAATTATTTGCAGGCAGAAATAGCCGCAGCATGAGCTACACAAAAGTGGCACGTTAGCACTTAAATTATATTAGCGAACCGGGAAAATCACTCGTGAAAATCAAATTCTGTAAACATTCGGACGTGAAGAAATATTTTCGGGGCTCTGGTCTAGTCTGGCAAGCGTTATCACAATTGCCGGGAGCTAATGCAAAAAATATTTGCCACCATCCGGGATTTTGCGTAGTTCGAAAAATCAAGTGTTATCGCGAAATTTCGCACGGCTAATTATTATACGATACAAATTGGACGACGAAAAAAAAAATCTCAGTCATCAGCGAAAGGAGTTGATTTTTTATAAATATATATGCATAAAATTCAAAAGCTACCCACCAAGTGGAGATTTTGTAGTAGGCGGTAGAAACTGTCCTGTAAGCGTCTTTTGCTATTTTCACACTGTTGACATTTTTTTTGCGAAAATAGCCAAATTTTTGGCAATATGAGGAAACTATTGACGGATCAGCGGGGGGTTTTGTTTACAAGAACTTAACACAGAATTCGAAATTTTTACAAGTCATCGATTAAAGTTTACCACGTGCACACTCGTTTAGAATTTATTATACGAAAAAGGAAATGTTTAATTACATTAATTACAGAGAAGCAATGATGAATCGGCTAACATTCTTATTATTGTTGTAGCAAAAGAAAGTCGGCTTGCATCGCTTTTGCTTACTATGTCTATTTCGGTTAGCTATACTACGCACGATCTAGCCGAATTCGCATATATACTCAAGGCTATTTTATAGCTGACATTCGACTGTGAAAGAATATAGAACTCCGGAACAGGAAAGCCAAAGCGGACTGGAGTCGCGAATTGAAAAATTAAAAAAAAAAAATAAGAAATTTATGTTAAAATTAGCACTCGATTTTCGGACATGGAATCGGAAGCGTGACTTTTAGCAGATCCTAATAGTAGACGCACCTCGAACCGATCAGTGTACGTATCACAGCATGACTAAGCATTTAAAAATAGTAAACACACCGACGAGTCTGATTCTGTTCGGAGCTTTGGGAATGAGTGCGCCAATAGTCGGCGCGCCGCTTTTGCCAGTATTTAGTATGCCACCAAGACATCATGCTAGCGATCGCTAGCCACGATCACCTCTGCCGCTAGTAGTTCACATTTTTATAGCTTTAGCCGCGCAGCTTTCTGGCGGTTGAATTGTACTCGCGTACGCAATATGACGCCATAAGCTCAAGTTTGAAGCATTGTTTTTTCTCGTTCACACATTTCTACTGTGACGCAATCGGTGTGGGATTTTTGATCGTACTAAAACCGGTCCGAGCTGAATATCGAATAAGACTCATCGATCCGATTAAATCAGTTAGCACGTTTATGCTATTCATTGATAATCTCCCGACCTTTCCGAATTGATTGTAGATAGTCACACGATATATCATTAAAGTAAAAGCACCTCTAACACAACCACAAATTTAGTGCTACAGTGCAGATCGACTGATTGTTGTGTGAAAAAAAGATAACATCAACAAGTTAGTGAACACATGACTCTGCACTTCAGAAACTGATAGCCGCTTGACGCTTTGTCGAGCGGAAATATCGGTCCACGAGAGTGTTCTGTATCAAAAGTTAGACTTCAATCGTTTAATTTCCCAACGTTATCAGCTAAAAGCGATATTTTGCGATTTCGTTTAAAACAAAAGATTTTCATGTATTTAATCATCATAGTATTTCAACTTCTCTTATCTCTATCTGGATATTTCAGCACAATTCGATAGCGAATGGTGTATTGTTCCTTTCCGCAATAAACCTATAATCAATATATTTCTCGCTATTTTTCCTGATATTCGGATTACTTAGAAATAGAAATCATTATCACTTCTCTAATATTAATTGCTTGATCACTAGAACCAATCAAGGTCTATGGAAGGCCACATATATAGAAATCGAATAGAAATGTATTATATAGTTATTCTGCTCTTCTTCAATAATTTTGTAGTTTACTGTCTATTGCTCTCTTCGGTTCTACACACTTACCGAAAAAAAATATTAGCTCAGCCAATGTCTTTTGAAACGAAAAGCTTTTTTCGTTATAGTGAGTGAGGCGACCGCGCACCGCATTACATCATAAAATATCAGCAACATATTATTTTGAACGAATATTGAATAGATAAAGCTCAATATCAAATCCAGGTCTAGGTAATCGCAACCTGGAACATTTGATCATTTTTAAGGTTTCGGTACTCCAAAGGAAAATGAACAGAACCTTTATGAGATCACCCGTGTGTCTGTCAGTCTGTCGCAGCCGATTTTCTCAGAAACTATGAAACGTAGAAACTTTACATAGTATTATATTTCATTAACTTACATAGTTAATTTAATATATCATGTGGGGTGTTATTTAAGAGGGCTTGTTATACGGAAAATTAAAATATGTTCTCATAATTTAAAATAGCATATTTAAAAAGATATCCTCAAAACCGTACTTAAAAAACTGCTGAAGCTGAGCTGATTGAATGATGTATATGTCATGGCGTAAGATTTAAGAACCCCAACCTCAATATGCAAACCAAGGTTTTTATGGATTAATAATCCAGTGGGAAATATCGAAGTACTTCCTAAGAAAAAAGCAGATTTGAAGCGCTTCATCCACATTTCATGATATGATTCGAAAAAGTGCTTCTCAAGGACCTATTTGAAACAGATTTGAAGCGCTTCATCCACACTTCATGATATACTTCGAAAAAAGTGCTTCTCAAAAAGCTCAAAGAAAGTGCTTCCTTCTGCGGACATCATATGTTAAAATCTGTATGAAACACAAAGTGCTTCGTTTGCGCTTCAGTAAGAGCACTTGGAAAAGTTGTTTAAAGCACTTCTTTTCCCGCTGGGAATTTCTTTCTGACTCTATCCGTAAATTACATTGTATTTGTTGCAGACTTAACAATTACTATTTTGCGTTTATTCAGATCAAAAAATAAAGATTCTGCATTCTAAACTATGTCAGATAATTATAATCGGTAATATATTACAGAAATTATTAAGCACAAAAATACGCTTCATCCACACTTCATGATATACTTCGAAAAAAGTGCTTCTCAAAAAGCTCAAAGAAAGTGCTTCCTTCTGCGGACATCATATGTTAAAATCTGTATGAAACACAAAGTGCTTCGTTTGCGCTTCAGTAAGAGCACTTGGAAAAGTTGTTTAAAGCACTTCTTTTCCCGCTGGGAATTTCTTTCTGACTCTATCCGTAAATTACATTGTATTTGTTGCAGACTTAACAATTACTATTTTGCGTTTATTCAGATCAAAAAATAAAGATTCTGCATTCTAAACTATGTCAGATAATTATAATCGGTAATATATTACAGAAATTATTAAGCACAAAAATACGCTTCATCCACACTTCATGATATACTTCGAAAAAAGTGCTTCTCAAAAAGCTCAAAGAAAGTGCTTCCTTCTGCGGACATCATATGTTAAAATCTGTATGAAACACAAAGTGCTTCGTTTGCGCTTCAGTAAGAGCACTTGGAAAAGTTGTTTAAAGCACTTCTTTTCCCGCTGGGAATTTCTTTCTGACTCTATCCGTAAATTACATTGTATTTGTTGCAGACTTAACAATTACTATTTTGCGTTTATTCAGATCAAAAAATAAAGATTCTGCATTCTAAACTATGTCAGATAATTATAATCGGTAATATATTACAGAAATTATTAAGCACAAAAATACTAAACAATAAAAAATAATGGGAAAACCCACCTGTGTCTACTAATTTCATAATTTAATAACTGATACCTGCACTCTGCAGTTAGAAGCTATTTATACACTGAAAGTAAAACTTTGTTAAAAATAACAAAAATCGTAGGTTAAAAATGCACCAAACAATAAAATTGATTTTTCTGATCAACGAAAAATAATTATGCGGTAATACTACCTTGTATGCACGAAATCAAGGGTCAAAGCACTCTCTATTCACATCTAAAAAATTGTTAATAATTGTTAACAATTTTTTGAAAGTACTTTAAGATATATTAACATACATACAAAACAGAATTAACTTATATTAAACAATTTTCATAAAATAAACTCAAAAAATGATCCATGATTTCGTGCAAACAGGGTAGTATTACACCTTAAAATTGTTTACTAACAATTACTTGATGAACTTACAATTTTTATGTTAAATAAGATTTTTGTTAGTTAACTTATTACGTGTAAGGTGCAACAACCTATCTAATTAAAGAGTTGGGGTTACTAAAAGAGAGCATTTTTGTCTGATTTTTTAGTAGTGCAACATGTGTGTTGCTTTGCTTCATGTTTTTGTGTGTAATTGAGTAACATTTCATTTAAAAATATTAATTTTTAACGGGTATATCGGTAGTAATGTTGAAAGCCTCATTCAAAGTGGTGAACACTTTTTCTCAAAAACTGCTAGAGCGATCAATATGGAGTTTTAAAAAATCACTATAAACTTCAAATTGAAATCACTTAAAAGGCACTCATAAAAACAGCCTTTCTTTACAAAATGTTGCTCTTAAATGAAAACTGAATTGTTCTTAAACTACAAATTTAGTGAAACTTGACTTTACAAATTGTTAATGAGCTATAAGAATAGTAAGTTTTGAACACGTTTCACTCAATTGCATAGCAGATTAAAAGATTGATTCTATTTGAAACTAAGTTCATGCATTCTAATCCCACAATTGAATTTAACTATTTTGGGTAATTAGTATTGTATATATGTATGTATCAAAACGATACCAATATGTATGATGTGGTCTTACCAATTTATCTTGTTTAAATGGACCACCTTTATTTTTCTGATTGTACGAATAAAATTACTGATCAAAACTAATTTGAATTTAAAACTTAATATAAAAATATATTAATACTGATACTGTTTAATTTAATTTATTATAATTGTAATACATTAGATAATAAGAATATAAATAAAGTGAAATACGAAGTTAAATGCCAATATATTCCATATAATTGTTCATATTACATTTACTTTAATTGCATTTGAAAAATGAAAAGATATAACTTCCACGTACGTTTTAGAAACTTTACCTCATGAAAATCTTTGCAAGGTAGATGCAAAGTTAGAATTTAATTTTGTGCATATCCGAAGTCGATCTGTTCAGATTATAAATTAAGCATTTCCTTACATAAAGCAAGGGATAAACAAAGCACAGGCAATATCGCGGACAAAATAATTATTCTTCTAATTTAATTTTAAGCCTTCATCTTGTGGAAAAAATAAAAGTTTGTTATAACAGAAATTTGATATATTTTATATAAGGGAAAACTAGATATAAATATTACGGAATAAAAACTCTGAACTAATTTCTATTAAAAGAATTAAGATGCAAAATCAAGTTACGTATTGAAGATTACAATTTTAAAACGAATTAAAAGTGGAGGGTTTTCAAAATTATTTGGATGAATAACCAAAGACTATCTAGTAATAATTTATGCATGACAGAACATATATTTCTATGCACATTTAATGTTAATTTTAAGTAATAAAGTTATCTTAAAAATTTGATTATTAAAATTATTTTAAAGATTTGTTAATAGATAGATAGATATTCAATGGAATCTTATCAAATTTGTAGGGTATAAACGATAACCCAGTGTCGAAGTTAAAACTAATTAAAGCGTTATACTATTAGATTATTTATAAAAGAATATTTCATCTCTAGAGCAATAATTGTCCGATTCAGCTGTAATGTGCTCATTCTACTTAAACTGCAAAAAAGTTTCTCCTGTTTTATAATTACCTTCTAATATGAATAGGTACAGAAAAAATTCTACAGAAATTACATATTACTTCATACGTAATTAAAATATACCATGTCGAAATTGCATTGCTGCACGCTCAGGAAAAGCTTGTTCCATAAAAAATATATAAAGGAGTATTAGTAAACTCAAATGATAATTTAAGTTTATAATTCGGGGTTCAAATTTTCATTTAAGTCTGGTTTTAAAATTTCGAACGAGTGTTTCTCGAAAATATTTTCACTACACTTAATCAAAAATTAATAATAATTGATTATCAAAATTTTCCAAAAATTAGTGTTTTGTCTAACACTGACTTGTAAAGGGTAAATATGTTTATTATACATATATGTATACTTAAAAATGATGAATAAATTTGAATTTTGACATAATTTATTATTATTTTGTAAAACTTCTATCTTGTCCCTCTCACCGTACTTTAAATTTGTTTTTATATTATACGTGTAAGAAATGTTTAAATAATGGATTAAAAAAAGTACAAGTATTTTCCATGTAAAAAAATTTGAAAACATATTCAATGAATGCTAAGATAGTTGCGAACTTAAGCTGAATCACTTTACTGTCGTTAAAACATAAATACTACTGAGAATTCATAGTGTTGTACTTTTATAATTTTAAGATAAGGCAAAACTTATTTGTTTATATTGCAGCTTTGAGAAATTATCTTGAATAATGCTTGTGCCTAACCAAGACAATCAATGTTTTAAAATCTAGAAGAATGGTACTTACCCTCATTGACTCCCATATCCATTAGCTGCAAATCTTCATCATTTAAAAATGAGTTTATAAATCCATCTGTTGTGTGGTTCAATTCAGAAGATGTGTTCTACAATATAAGAAAAAATAATTCATTAACGATATTCATGGTTCCGTTTATGTTTTACTCACCGAATAGTACATCATATCGTGTTCCATTTTATATCCTGCTGCTCCTGAGTCGGCTTCATGGCTTGAGTTGGTTAAGTGCATGCTGGAAGTGACGGCTGAGCCTAAGTTGTGACCATAATGAGGCTGCGTAGCCCCTAAGTCGGCCAGGGAGGCATTATGCAGCACGGGATGAGGCGGATGTGGAAACTGACTATGTTGCGGAATTCCTGGTGCACTCTGAAATTTGTTTTGGATTTGATTATATTTTAAACTTTTATTTATGCTTTAATTCTTACCTGATAAGGATAATGCGTTGGATAATGTGGATAGGGAGACATGTCACCCACACCCATACCGACACCCATCCCAGGAATTGGATTGAACAAACTGGCAATGTCCTGGAGACGTTGTTCCATTGATACACCCCGACTTAGAGGCACTCTTGACTGAAATTATAAATTTTTGAACCTTAATATATTTTTTTATGTTTATACTTATTATGATTTTTATTATAAGAACACTATTCTCGATAACTAAGGACTGTCCCAGAAAAAATCCGACCACCTTTTGAAGCTTATAAATTATATATTTATCAGTTCATTTTTATTGTATTTAGCTCTACTTTAATGAAAAAACAATTTTCATCCAAACAAAATATTTAATTTTTATTAACTTTTAATTTCGATAAAATTTAATAATTTTGATTTGACACCTGACATAAGCGTTGTTACAGACCTTAGGTTAATCAATTTTGAACCTTCACAATACTTTTTCTTGAAAATTTTTACATCAACTTTTTTGTTTCTTATTTTACGGTTCTTCTTCTTTAATATATGCTTTATTAGGGCCCAGTAACGCTCAATAGGGCGAAGTTCCGGACAATTAGGTGGGTTGGCTTCTCGAGGTACGGTAGTGTTTGCATGAGCACGATAGAAATTTCTAGCTGTTTGACAATAGTGGACAGTTGCTAAGTCAGGCCAAAATAGAACAGGAACTTCATGTCTGCGAATGAAAGGAAGTAGTCGTTTTTTCAAGCACTCCTTTACGTAAATTTCTCCGTTAATAGATCCTTGTGTTATAAAAGGCCGTGATTTTAAAGCACAAGAGCAGATGGCTTCCCATATGAGAAATTTTTTGGGAAATTTTGAAGTTGAGCGCACTCTAAATTTTGTTTTTAACTCCTTCGCGATTTACCGCTACGTAATATTCACTTCCTGGTAACTGCGTAAAGTCGGTTTTGCAATATGTTTCATCATCCATTATGCAACACGAAAACTTTGTCAAAAATTCTGCATAGAGTTTGCGAGCTCTTTGTTTACACACTTTTTCTTTATTTTCAGCTCTATCCGGTACTTTTTTTCCTTGAATGTTCTTAAATTTAATCTCTTTTTGATTCTATGAACCGTTGACTTCGATGTATCCACTATATCTGCAACATCTCTAACTGAGTAGTTAGGATTCCTACGAAATGCATCTTTCACCTTTTTTTCAACGGTACTGTCAGAAGATCCCCTTTTTCTTCCCGATCCTTTTTTTCCTTTCCACAGTCGACCTCTCTTTAAAACGTTTCAATACATTTTATATCGTAGGTTTCGGAATTTTAAGCAATTTTGATAAAGCTCTTTGAGATAATCCAGGATTTCCTATGTATTTGGAAATAATTTCTTTCTACGTTTTTCTTCAAGTCGCGCCATCATATGATACAGTACTAATAATAAAAAGGTACTGACTGCAAAGTGAAGTACTTTTGTGGGAGACAAAGCTGTGCAAACTCTAACAAAATCAAACAAGCCTAGCCAGAGTATTAAGGGGAAACAACTGGTCGAGTTTTTTCCGGGACAGTCCTTAGTTGAGCATATATGAAATTGTAAAGAGCTCATAAAATATAGTATGCGAAAAACCGATTATCCGAAATTGTTAATTTACAAAAATAATATATTTGTTCACAAGTGTGGGTTTTAAATTTAATAAACAGAATATACTAAAATAAATACATATATATATTTATTTTAGAGTTTGAAATTTGGTTAATACCAAAATAATATTTAACCTAATTTGCACGTAGTCTTTGCCCGTATACTTTGTATTTAAAATTTAATGTTTTATTCTCAACAAAGTTAGGTTTTGTAAAAAAATATGTTATAGTTATTAAAAAGAGATCCAAGTTGAGATTAGGCGAAAAATAAAAACTGCCCATTTTTTACAAAGATGCAATTTCATGAAATAAAAAGTTGACAATATTTAATTTTCTCCCAAAGGATATATTTTTGTTAAACTTTTCTTTGAATTCTTTGATAAAACTTTCCTTCGCTTTTGATAACATTTTCTGTAGAGACCTTTTTTTGGAACCAGTGTAATGCAGTAATTTGTTCACCTATTTCCTATTCACGTATCAGTCTATTATAATATAATCTATACTTCTATATTTATTAATATATAAAGAGAGAGAGAGAGAGAGAGAGACAGAAATGAGATGACAGAAAGATTACTTTTTACTGCTTCGGTTTGCTCTTTTGTTTACTTTGAAATGGTACATGACAACCTGACATAGTACATGATAAGACATATGAGTTAATACATGACGACATAACACATAACACGAAATATGACATTACATGATACAAGACATTACACAAGACATGGAAGAACATGAGGAAAGTGATACAAGGATCTTTTATTATATTATTAAAATGAAAAGCTTCATCCTATATATCGAATAACATTTGTTACACGTGACCACTAATATTAAATGGGTCATTATTTATGGAAGTGGTATATGTAAGTCCACTGTTTAAAAACGCGCAACTAGAGAAGTTGTTAAAATAATATGTTAAAAAAGTGGACTTATTAAACTGCCACAAATATTTTTGGCCGTGGGTTGAAGAATTCAAGTCAAGACAGGGCTTTCTTTGCATTTGAGTTTTCGAGCACTCTTTTATCCTTACGGTTAGTTATGTTTTCATTACAATTTGTATACCTACTTTTTGAAGGCATACTTTAAGTTTTGGTTTCTTTAGATGAATGATTGAGCTCCGGCAACGCCGGGTAATAGCTAAGTTTGATTATAAGTTTTGAGTTCAGAGCTTACAATGAAATTTCATGCGAATATTTGTTAATCGCAAAAAAAAAAAAAATATATATACATATTTGTGTAAATTCGCCTATTTTGTTTATTATTTTAATAAAGTTGTCCAACCAGAGCTTTAAAAAGGTGGCTTTTAGACTTCATGCTGAGCCTTGAGCGATTATATTCAGACGTTCTTTTTTTAAAATTTTAAGTCTTTATATTTTTCCTAAAAAACTGTTTAAATATTGTACATAAATTTCGAGTGAAGAATTTCGCTCATAGTAAACTCAAAACTGACGTTCCTAAGTTACATAATTGAAGAAACGATTTGTATTAAAAATCTTACAAGTTATGTATATGCGGCGAATTTGTTTAACAACATTTTTTGCCGTAAGGTTTGTCATTTGGCAATTAATCAATCGTCTGTCTGTCTACCTCTGGACTTTAAGCCCCTTAGCCCCTAGCGCATGTCTAGCTTAAAACCGGATTTTTTTTTCATTTTTACTTTCGTGCTTTGAGTCTTACGCGCAGTAATAAACAGCTTAGATTTTTTTTTTTAGAAGCTGAGGCTGTGAACTAGAATACTTCTGAAGCATTTCTGATCTTAAATATTAGGAAATCGCATAGCTAAAGAAATTAAAGGAATAGAGCAGCATGACATTGATTACAACACTCCTTTTGCTAACGAGGCTCGTTGTGGAGTCTTCTCTTCTGCCTCAAGAGTTTTAATAGACGCAGGCATATCGCACAAAGCAAACATTCATCAGTCTAACGAAAGTGTCTTGAGAATTATGCGCAAGCCTCTTTAACATTGCATGTGATTAATAGCGGCCAATTTAAGGTCCATATGAAAAATATTGATGGCTTGTCATTAGACACGAGCTGTCAATCCCTCAAAAAACTTCCTTGACAACTATTTCAAATTGAATAATTATGGTGTCATTTTTGTTATTGCTGTTCGATGTTGCCGCTAAAGCCGCTTCACGCGCCATTGGGGGTTCAATTTTGTTCTCACTCTGCCAATACTATTCAGGGGGCAAATTAAAATCAGAAAATTTTTTAATTGACGTTTAGCGAGTGCTATTCGCATTGTTTACGTAACTATTTGTGGCATAGCTTCGAATGAAGTAAGATAATAAACCCAATTACTGACTAATTGTAATAGTACAAAGAAATTAAATTCGTATGCAATTCCAAAACACAATATAAAGAAGTTGATGATGATTGAAATTATCTATGTGTGTGAATCGCCCAACTCTACTCAAAACTTAATTTCCATTATTGGTATAAAAACCTACCTTTAAGCATTGTGATTTGACTGAAATAGCACAAATCTTGACAGATCCCTGTTTACTAATTTTAAAATTATATCGACTAAAAAAACATTTCGTTTTCGACTTCCACGATAGGGTGCCTGATTCTATTACCGTCCCTGAAAATCGAATTGCTTTCGAGAAATAGTTTTCTAAACTGGACAATTCGTTAATGTAAGTGAGGAACAAGATTGGGCCTAAGTCTGTTCCTTGAGGCACATCAAATTTCACTGGTGTTTCTACAAAATAGCTCAAAAATTCCACACCTCAACTTCAAAGCCCAATATCTCAAGAAATATCGATGTTAGCGATTTGGTGTTCAAGAACTTTTTCCTAGGAAATTGAATTTCCTACAAGTTTGTCATTTACATTTTTTCTGTAGCTCTTGTTATTTACGAGATAGGAGCAAAAAAACGAGAATTTCATGAAAAAATTGGGTTAAGTGACCCGTACTACCTCGCTGGTGGTAGTTAGGGTTACGCCGCACTGGACACTTTTGTAGAACAGTTCTGAAGAAACCCTATAATTGACCAAAATTATACCATAAAATACCTCTGAGCTGTGCAATTTTGAAGAAAAAAAATCAAAGTTTACGTGTATTTTAAACGGGAAATCTTTGCACGTCTTGGTCGAGCACTTAATAGTAATATTAAGGGCTTACATTTTCAGGGAATTTTCTTTTAGGTATTTCCCACAAAATTTCGAGGTGGGAGTGAAAAAAAAAGTCGCGGAAAAAAGCACCATAAGGTACAGTCGCTAAATTTCGTCACCAAACCTAATTTCGTCCCCTTCAATATCTACTCTTGTAAAACCGCCATCTATTATCAGTGACCCGAACCGACAGCTAGTTGCATCAGTCGGCCATTGTGTAGAAGTGAGTGCGTCAAAAAAAGTGTTCAAGGTGAGTTTTTCATTGAAATATTCTCAGATTCCATAAAACATTGAGATACCTGACTTATTGATACTATTGTTTTGTCAAACTAACTATTAATATCTCAGATGTTAATCGATTAAGTAAAATTTTCATGTTATGACAGGTTTTTTGCTTAAATGGATGCGAAAAAAATAAATAGAAATTTCCTAATATCGTCCCCTTACGTGAACCTTATATCGTCCCCGGGACGGTATTAGGATTTCGTATGGTGAACACAACGGTCATGTTACTTAATACCTTAATACCTTACCAATGATTAAAATAATTAAGAAAGGGCTGATTAGATATTAATATGATAGTAAGGTTCGTTTTTATATAATAGAAAAGGAGTAAGTACAACTCCAGTTCACGTACTGATTATTGTGATCTCAATATCGTCCCTGGGACGAAATTAGGAGCCCAAAAATATATTTTCATAATTTGAGTATTTTTGTTAAAACTATTTTATAACTTTTTCTAACAATGTTAACGCGTTTTTGATTATTTTTAAGAATAAAGGAATACTGAACCTAATGTTTGACGTTTCATTTATTACTGTAGTATTTTTTTCTATTTTTTTAGATTTGTTTTACAAAAAGGGAACGATATTTGGCGACTCTACCTTACTATATATATTTATATATCAGTTCTTTAACACAAAAAAAAATGGTAAATTTTTGAGTGTGTATTCAGTTTCAGCTTTCTGAAAGCTTCAGAGAAAAAAAAATGTTTTAATATCTTTTATTCAATTTGTATTTTATTATATATGTTCGTCACAATTATTTCTCTTGGAATTCGCAAACTACGTGATATATTTGATATAAAAACAGGTCGAAGATAAATTTGTTGTATATAATACTAACAATTCTAGAACAAGTTATTTAGTTAATTCAAATGTATTTAAATAATGCAAAAACATTTTATAGTTTTAAAGAAACTTCGGGGATTCCCTAGTACTATGATTACTTCATTATTCAAAAGCTACTTGTTTTGCTTGTGTCTATTTGAGTTATATATAGTAATATTTACGTCGTCAATTCCATTTTTAATCAAACTTACGTTCGATGTTGTATCAATGTCGTACCAGTAATTATCCATTTTACACATTTATCACAGTTAAATTTGAAAATTTTGTGCGTATTTTGAGGTATAAAAAAATAAACTTGTTTCAACAATATTCAAACAATTCTACAAGTCACAACTGCTTTTACTTTTGACGAAAGCAATTCCTCAAAAAAGTAATACCGCACATGCCGCGAACACTCCAGGATATGTTTGGAGAGACCTTGAGAAGAATACGCGCAAACAAGTCGAAAAGTTTTTCTTAATTCCCCCAAAAGTAATTGATAGTAACAAGTGAGGCCCCCAGCAAAAACGGGCATAGTCGAAGAATAGCACTAATTTCAGATAAATCCATCCGCACCAATAGAAGGTAAAAAAAACCATTTCAATGCCACTTCAAGTTTGGCAGTGCGGCGAGCTCATATTTGTGGTAAATCAAGTGAAAAAGTATTCTTGAGAACTTTTCGGTTTCGGCGCGAACTCGGACATGGAGCGTAAAAAATTTCTAACAATGAGCACTGAGCGGAATGGAGATATATTTTTTTTTTTAGCCTAGTCTAAGATACTCAAGCAGAGAAACGAAAGAAGCACAATTATTATAGGAGGTAAGTACAAAAAGTCGGTAAAAAATTACATACAATTAGCCAGGCACACGATTTATGGTATGTGACGCAGTTAAATGGTATCCAGAATACTGGCCACTGGGTAACTAGTTACGGACTTTCCCGCCCCCCGGGGTATATAAAGTGACCACTGCTCGATAATGACATTACCTGCAATCGGTGATGTTTTGCATGAGGCTAAAGATACGCCTATTGGCACGCAACTCCACTTTAGCATTGGGAGCCGGGTACGTAACGTACGCAACACAGGAAGTACGTCGCGACCTTGAAAAGTCTTTCCCTAATTATCGGCACAGCGCGAAGACTTGGTTCGACTTTATACTCTAATACTCTACGCATCTTTGAGCTATTCAAGATGACTTATGAGGGTACCTTAAATCATAAAATTCTTACAAGCACTGCATCCAGATCGTAGCATTACAGGTCATCAATCATAGCCTTTCCGCGTAATCCAATCAAGCAATTTTGTCCGGTGCACTATTAAATCAACACTTTTCAGACTTTCAGGATAAATATCACCCTGATTACAAAATCGATCTAGTGCACTACACTTGTCCAAATATTTGGCCCTGTTCGGAGAAGCTTTGACTCGGTCACCAACATTCGTCCGTTCCGAGAAAATTTTGAAAAGCCGCCCGAACACACCTAAAAACTACATAACATCACCGGCAATATAAAACGACAATTGTGTTCGAATCACTTGAAAAAGATCACTTTGGCGATCGACCACTCAACAAAAGGTGAATCCATCGAGCATAATAATCACGACGACCAGGTGAGAGAGCGTGTATCTTGTATCTTGTAGGAACGCGCACCGAGATTTGAAAGATTGTAAGAATCCGCGGAGCCCGCAACTCGGCCAGAGTTCAGACCCAAGTACAACTCTCGATCGGATGAGGTGAGACGAAGCACGGCAGCGTCGTCGTTCTGAGCTCAGTTTTGTTTTTGTCTAGGCTCACAATAGAAGCACACTTTGGCCAGAAGGCTTAAGTTGTACCTGTCCACTTTAGCAAATAAATTTACTTAACATCTGTAATTTGCCCTCAGATTTTTTGAGGTGTACAAATTTTTAAACACCGAGTTCCAGTAGAATTTTTAAACACCAAGTTCCTATTGTATTTTAGTTTTTTTTCGGGGTACGAATAGTAGAAAGCTGACACAATACGTAGCATATATGTAAATTTGTTACTGCTTTTTATAAGCGGTGTTCAGAATAACATAAATTTTGTTAAGTCTGGCTCTGTGAAATATCTGTTCGGAATTTGTTTATGCTTTAGAAATGCGGAATTAGTAGTTCCTTAGAAATCAGTTTTATGTAAGTCATTACAGTTTTTTTTGATACTCAACACTTTTGCTAAAGATAACAACTGTAACTATTTTGCAATTAAGTTTTCTATTTTTTATTCGTTTGCTTATTTTGAAATGTTAAATAATACAATAAGTTTAAACGAACTGTTCTGGAATATTACAAGAATGAAATACATATAATAGTATTATCAAGACTATAAAAACTTAATTACCTGTTAAATAACTTTTAAAAAACAGATAAGAAGAAAAACAATTGATAGAAGAGGCACATACTTGCACCATATATCCTTTCAGGACAAAACGAGAGCGGCCACACCTTGTGGGTCATCGATATAGCATTCGGCCTCTTTATACGTGTCAAATTATGTTGACAAATAAATATTTTTTATGAAGAAAGATAAAAGAAAGATACTATATACGCTGCTCTCTTCGACATGACAGCTTTCATAAGATCGAATTTTTGGAACTTGTAGAACTACTAATGGTGAGCTTAACACTTTCGAACGATATTCTCCCTTATTTCCGAGTTGTGCACCTTAGGGTTTTGGGGATTAACTACACTAGTGAATCTCTTTAAGTACACGGAGACTCGGCCAAATCGGTGACCCACAAGGTGTGACCTCTCTTTGTAAGTGGAAGTCAGATATGCATCCTCGAACTATTGTATATTTTGTATTATATATGTACTTTATAAATAATACATAATACAGTATCATATGGACTTGTTAGATTCATTACATATTTATTTATTTTCAATATGAAATGTGGATTCGAATTGCACGATTTTAATTTACACGGCATTTTCGGGGAGTTAGTATAATATAAAACAAATATAATAAGTATAATATAAAACAAATGCTACTGAGAATCGAGAAATTTCTGTATTTATGTCTATTTGTTGATTTTAAAAGGCGGGAACGTAATACATGGATATAATTTTCATACAATTTGACAAGTTAATATTTTATTTAACGAATTTATTTATCTGACTGTTGGACAATTTTATATCATTTCTACAGGATTAAATTTCGAATTCATAAACGAAATGGGACATTTTCCCGTCACATTTTTGAGCAAAATGAACTTGGAAATTACGAAAGATCATATGTTTGAAAAGTTATTATAAAATAACGAACTATGAAAAGAGGTTGTAACACGACTCAAAAGAAAGTCTGAACACTTATCTAGATATACGAAATACAACTTTTCTGTAGCCCTTACTAAGCATTCTGTGGAATAGGCTTTTTAAGAACGTGCTTTGAGTTGTCATCTTTTTTCATTATACTATATATAGTATATTGTATAAAACAATCGCTTTATTGAAAAAGACAGAAAAATTCGAATAGGACTCGAGTCCTAAGAAGGGGCAATATATGTAATTATATATGGTGTTAAAAAAATTCTAAAAGTTATTCTACGAAAGTTGTTCAATTTTCGAGTAACTCCACAACATTCTTAGAGCTACGAGTAATTTATGAATACCAAAAGAAACCTCCAAATTAAGTTTGTCAAGTCATAATTCCACATAGGTTTAGTAATTAGTGATTTTCGGATTTTTTCCTTTACTTGTGCTATGAGACTTTCCTTCGTGTCAAATTTCAAGATTATATGGTACTTTTCCCGTATAAGTTTTGATGAATGACACAGTTAGTGAGTTAGTCTGAAAATATACTTGGAACGCTGTATCGTGGTATTGCATTGAGTCAGAAGCTTGAATTTACAGGCTATAAAATCTAGTATTTGTTATTAATTTCAATTCGATACCTCTAAACGTTCCTGAGAAAAAGTCTTGACGGACAGACAGACAGACCGTCAACAAAGTTATCTTATAAGAGTTCCGTATTTTCATATTGTACTTTGTTTTACAATAGATATAGAATCAAGCTTTTATTTGAGCTTCATTATAAGTTCCTGTGATAATCCATTATTTTTACATGATATCTCAAAAAATGCTAAAATACGGTCTTTTGTACTTTTTTTTGTATTTTTCTCAAAAAACGTCTAATAAAAACAGTAATCGATAACGAGTCTACAAATTTCATGATTGAAGCTAAAGAAATATTGTTAGACCCTTTTTTTATGTAATGGTGCCAAGAGGATATAACCGAAATTTTATGAAATTACTACAAATAAGTTAAACAACAATAAGAAATTAAGCTCTTAAACTTGTTTAATTTAGCCATTTTGGGTGTTGAATAATAACTTCGTTATGCTGGCACACTTTTTTACAGGTTTTTAGAGAGATAACGCTAAGCGCATTTTTAAATAAAACTCTTTTTGTAATTAATTAAATAAATAAATATTAAAATAGATTTTTGAATAAACATGTTATGAGTTAAACATAATAAAAACTAAACATAAAACTTGAATTTGCATTCCCTTATGTGTTATTGACTCAAGAATAGCAATTTCGAGAAGATATTGGGAAAAAGTTTATAATTCCTACCACCAATAAGTATAATTAAATATCATTTTCAACCATTGCGCACAAGAAATGTCTTAATGAGAATTGAAATTTTAATTTGCAGGGACCTCCAAGGTAATAAGACATCGAGAATTAAAGTTGACAGGTAAAAAACTCAATCACAAGAACTACATACACTTTGTCCCTCCCCGCAGGTAGACCTTAGTGATCCAAACAGCTGATATTACTGTAGGTACCAATAATTGATGCTAATGCAGTATATTTCACATTATTGCTGGCATCTTGACCGTCTTTATTTTGCTCAAGCAAAAAAATGTAATTACAACGCAATTTCTTTCTTTGGAGGGAATCTTAAACGATTTTCATTGCGCTTCACAGATCTTGGTTGGAGAGATGACGTATGAAGTGATGCTGAAATCGGTATCCAAACAATGTTTTTTAATTTAATCAAATTTCTAGTATGAGTTCTCATTTTTAGAGATAATTATCAAAACACGATAAACCTTAATCTATACATACAGGGTGTTCAGAGGTGGGAGGTCAATACTGCAGGGGGTGAAAGGCCAGACCGAGACAAGCAAAAAATCGTATGGGTGGGGGGGGGGGGGGGGGGGGGGGGGGGGGCATCTCGCACCGTTTGGCAATTACAGGGTGATTCGTAAATCAGGATTTTGTCTTATATGGGAATCGCTCTTGTATTTTTATCTTTTTTTCTACGCATCGCAGCGGCCCCTGATCTCAAAAAATTACTATTTCGAAGCCCTTTCCAAAACGGTCAACACCACCCCCCTATCCCCAACCCCTTGGCCACAATCCCCCCTGAAAGTTGAAAAAATTAACTTTTATTTCACGATTTTTCACCTTTCACCTCAATTTTCTCCGAAATTCATGTTATTAACATACCTACTTTTTATTTTTTTTCAGTTGCCTATCTAATTACCTTTCCAAAAAGGTGCAACGTGCCCAGGTAGGAAAAGGATACGAAAATTTATTTACAAAAATCCTTTTACAGAATATCGTGATAATTCGAATTTTTAAGAACTTATACTTAAGTTTACTAAAAAATACATTTTGTTCGCTTAAAAACTAATTACAATTAAAACGTTTGTCCTTTAAAAGCTGTTCAAAATGTTCTCCGCTAGTTTCGATGCATGCAAATAGCCTTCGTTTTATTTCACGTTTGAGGTCTATGGCAGCCAGTCTCTCCCGTATTTTCGTGGCTGCAGTCCCAATCCTGGTAACTAATTCTTCTCTGGTGTTGATTGGTCTTGAACAAACTTCATCTTTCATCATTCCCCATAAGAAAAAGTCCAGTGGAGTAAGGTCCGGTGACCTAGCAGGCCAAGGAATCGGTCCACCTCGTCCAATCCAGCGCTCTGGGTAATGTTCATTCAACCTTGCCCTAACAATGTTCCCAGTATGCGCAGGTGCTCCGTCGAGCTGTAAATAAATTGCGCTTCTGGTGTCCAGGGGGATGTCCTCCAACAGATCCGGAAGGGTATTCTCCAAAAAGTCCGAGTATAGCTGATTATTCAGCACTTGGGGCAAGATGAAGGGTCCTATCAACTGGTTGCCGATGATGCCAGCCCAGACATTGACACTAAATATTTGCTGGAAGGACCGACACCTGGTCCTATGTGGGTTCACATCTGACCAGGTGTGGAGGTTGTGGAAGTTTGTGATGCCATCCCGGGTGAATTGCGATTCATCCGTCCACAGAATTCGGTCTAGAAACCTTCAGTTTTCGATGTCAGACTCGAACAGCCAAGTGCAAATTGCAATCGTCTTTCGGAATTTCCTTCCTGTAGTGCTTGGACCGGGATATGGTGGTATGGATGTAGTCCCTCTCGGTTCACAACGGTCCAAACTCGCCCTGAAGACAATCCTGACCTTCGTGCGACCTGCCTGATGCTTATTACAGCGCTGTTCCTGACGATGTTGAGGATTTGTTGGTCGGGGTCCGCTGAATCGGCCGATTTTCCTGCTCGCGTTTCTGCTCTGGGGGCGGTTACACTTCCGGTTTCTTTTATCCTTCTGAAAGTCCTTGAAAATACCCTTCTGTCGGGTACACGTCGATTCGGGAATCTCCTTTGGTATTGTCGTACGGCCTCACTATCATTTCCGTCTACTAAACCGTACACGTAAATTATATCGGCAGACTCTTCAACACTGCATTCTGCCATTTTATCTTAATTTTTTCTATTAAACACCCGGTTTTATCGCTTGCTTCTTCAACTGTGGTCAATGTCCTTTCAGACTTACCCATTTTTATACCATAATTCATAGGAGGTATTAGAAACGGAGCGTCAGGATACTTAAGAGTCAATACTGGATATAATAAACTAATAACGCTATTTAACGAGATTACATTTATTATTTTATTACTGTTTTGCTGAAATAATAAAAATGTACTACCTCTGTTTCCTAAACAAACATTTCCGAACTTGCTGTCATAAAAATTGTTTACTTAACGATTTTTTTCATTATGGTGCAATAAAGTAATTAGGTACCTGTGAGATGTTTTAATTTCAGGACTTTTGCAACCCCTTTCTACCTGGGCATGTTGCACCTTTTCGGAAAGGTAATTAGATAGGCAACTTAAAAAAAATAAAAAGTAGGTATGTTAATAACATGAATTTCGGAGAAAAGTGGGGCGAAAGGTGAAAAATCGTGAAATAAAAGTTAATTTTTTCAACTTCCAGGGGGGATTGTGGCCAAGGGGTTGGGGATAGGGGGGTGGTGTAAACTTTTTTGGAAAGGGCTTCCAAATAGTGATTTTTTGAAATCAGTTTGGGGCCGCTGCGATGCGTAGAAAAAAAGATAAAAATACAAGAGCGGTTCCCATATAAGGCAAAATCCTGATTTACGAATCACCCTGTAACTGCCAAACGGTGCGAGATGCCCCCCCCCCCCCCCCCCCCACCCATACAATTTTTTGCTTGTCTCGGTCTGACCTTTCACCCCCTGCAGTATTGACCTCCCACCTCTTAACACCCTGTATAATAAAACTGTAACCGAATCATGTCTCTACATGAAACATTTTTGCAAAAAATAAATTTTGTGTACATTTTTTAATTATAGAGCAAATGTCGTAGCAGCAACTTTTTTTTATTGAATTTTTTTATTTGTCTGTCTATGCACAATGCATTACGCAAAAACTACCAGACGGATTTGAATGAACCTTGGCATTGTTATAAATTAATAACTTTAATTAACAATTACTATATGGCATATTATGGTTTTAAAATGGCAGATCCAAAAATGCAACCATAAATTGTAAGAGATTATTTTAGGAACACTGATTTAAAAACTCCTTTCAAACAGAAATTTCAGTAATTCAAGGAATTTTAATGAAAATTATTGAAGCAGGATGTAGAGGAATTCTTAGTTTGAACAATTCTACAAAAATTGTCGAACTTATTTCTCTCTAATACGGTAGATAACTTCCGAAAACGCCGTGTTGTGTAAAACTGTGTTACATGAGACTAGGGGCCAGTACAAAATAGATATGGGGATACGTTTCGAAAACTTTTTAAAACCAAATATTTTTTTTCTCAATTCAAATATGTTTATTAAAAATTTAAACATATGTAAACATAACTAAAAAACAAATCTCTGTTCGCATTTAATTCGAACACATTTTAATGCATTGCTTAATCATCGGTACTCATCACAATGAGGCCAGAGCCTTTTTTTCGATATTAGCTGTGGTTTTTGACCTATCTGGCTCAGGATTTTTGCATAAAATCGGGCTCAGAACAATTTTGCATAAAATTGGGATTTAAAAGCGACTCACATCATTAAAAGCTATTTTTAAGCCGTTCATAGGCCAAAGCGATTGACTTATTTTTTATATTTAAAATAACTTTATTTAATAATCAGGCTTAAGATACTACATGACAAAAATTGTTATGGCTGTTGCATAATAAATGTTTTTTTTTTCAAAAGAAATGGAGCTAGAACCTAAAAAAATCGTAACATCTGTCTCATGCCGCCGTGTTATACGATTCTGTGATATATTGAACTCGTGTTTTTGTTTTTTTAAATAATTATAAATTTTTTAAGAACTAACAATAAAAATTTATAAGCATTGTACATATAAGGGATAAGTAAAAATCACTTTAAATTCCTTTAGAAATATTCAATGAGTTATGTATTTTCCACAATTTTATTAAAAGATTTTTACTATCCCAGTAGGAAATGTAACAAGGGATTGCCCTAAGAAAGCCTGATATGACTACTTCCAAGCACTTCCAATATTCCCTCTAGCATGGGTCTGCAGGTATCTACCTTATATCCCTGCTTCCTGAGAATCGAGTGGGTAAGGAGTAAAGGAGTTTTACCTAAAAACTTGTTGTGTTTTAAGAAGATTTCGTCATCGTGCGATGCGCTTGCATCTACGCGTTTTCTTTTCACTCTCGAAGAGTGGAGGTTGTTTTAATTTTTATTAAGGGATTAGGTGGGTTTCAGCGGTTCAAAAAAAGGATATTTTTACAATTTTTTTTTTAATATATAGAATCATATAAATTATTTAATAAATTCAGCATATCAAAGATACATGTTTAAACAGCATTTTGTGAAATTTTTATTTAAAAATTCTGAAAACTCAGCCGTTGGTACCTCATCTCCCTTGACGTTTAAAAAAAAAATGCTTTTGCCGTGGACAGCATAACTCATTATTGGTTCATCTAAAATCAAAAAACCAAAAATATTTCGTTAGTACATGGATAAATCTCGTTAATGAACAAAGCAAAAAAAAAAAAAAAAAAAAAAAAAAAAAAAAAAAATGGAATTTTTGACAGACTTTGAACAAAAAAACACATTTTTTGGTCAAATTTTCGCCATGTATTGGCTCGAAAAAATTAGTTATAATAAAAAAAAAAAAAAAATCCTTCGTTCATTAAGGGGTTATATACAGTCAGGAGGCCTAAAAAAGGCGAATTTTCAAGAATTTTTCTTGGGATGATCTTTTAAGTTATTAATGTAAAATTCTGTACACGTATAATGGTAACTCTTGAGTGTATTTTAATGTTTTTTATTTGTAAAAATAATTATTTTAAAAGCTGCTACAGCTGATCTCCGGGAGCAATTCTAAAAAAAAGCGTTTTGCGGTGTGCACGATATCTCTAGACTGGATTATCCAAAATGGAAAAACCAAAAATATTTTGTTAGTATATAGTTTTATCTCGTAACTAATCGAAGGAATAAGCAAAATAAGAATTTTTGACAAAATGGCGGCTTCTTAAAAAAAAAAATCGATTTTTAACAACAATTTTCGCTCTAAATTGTTTATACAATGGAAAATATTTATCGGTGAGCAAAAAGCTTCGATTAATTACTAAAAAATATACTTAAGAAGCTTATGTTAAAATTTGAAACTGATCGGTTCAGCCGTTTCCGAGAAATCTTGCTCACCGACTATAAGAACACAGTTTTGAGAAAAACGCGTTTAAAGTTTCAAAAGCATTTTACATTAAGTACAAAAACTCGAACACGTCATTACAAATATGCGTGTAACTTCGAGAATATTCACCGGATTGACATGAAATTTTCTGTGGCTGTACTTTAATATATGTAGATTACAAAAATAAAATAATAAAAAAATCGATTTTCAAAAAATCCTGACTGTATATAACCCCTTAACTAGATAATGTTATTTCAAAGATGTGTGCAAAATTTGAACAAAATCGCTTCATAACTTTTCGAGAAATCATGTCCACCGACTTAAAAAGTTGAGTTTTGAGATAAACGCATTTAAAGTTTAAAGCGCTGCACTGACGTGGCCTGATGGGCGGAGCTTCCGAAGGGTGTATCTCTTAGAATTTTACTCGGATCGATTTGAAATTTTAGAAGAATATTTTAAACATATTGTACTATGTAATAAGACAAAAAAAAATCGATTTTTTGAAATTCTCAAACCCACCTAACCCCTTAATTCAATGAGTGCCTCATATTTTAATAAGCTGAGCAACAGCTCAGTCTCGATTTTTATTTAGATTCAGATCAAGTTTGGTTTCTCTATATAAAAGTTGAGACAAAGCTTTTGCTCAGTTTATTAGAAAAGGCCCTATTATTCCCTTTATTTTGAATAACTTCTTCTATTTAATTTATTCTGAATAACTTCTTCTATCGGGGAAGCGAATCTTCTTATAATAGTCATCCAGAATAAGCGATTATTCCATTGATTCAGAGTAACTACTTCTATCCCTGGTTATTAGGGAAACGAAAGTCGGAGACCTTGCCTCCAATCCCGTCGTGTGTAAAAAAGAAGAAGGAAAAGAATCGAGTCGGGAAGGAGTGCTACTTGCCCGAGAAGCAGTTATATCATTTCTTTTTAGCCCCTTCTTTTTCCTACTGGGATGTTTTAAAAGCTTCCTCATTATATAGTTCCCTATTATACACACAGATCTAAGTAACCTATCTCTTCACGCTTAAATTTAAATTTTGTTACAAAGATTTTCTCGAATATTATTTCAAAACCAAAACAAACTTATATACTTTATAAGTGTTTAATACTGTGTACTCTCCTATCAAAATTTTTGAAAATATTGATTTTTCATATTTTCATTGTATATTTTTTGAGGAATGTTGTGTAAAAATCTCAAACTGAAATCCCCAATAGTTTAGATACTGCAGGTCGGTGAAGTAGACTGAAAAAATGATTTATTCATTACATAATAGAACGTTTTTCTCGAAACGAGTTTCTTCCCCGACGTCTCGATAAAAAATTCAATTTTTAACATAGTTATTTCAAAAAATTTTGCTGTATTCTACTTGCCTATTTTTTTTTTTTTTTTTTTCACCATAAAATTCGTGTGAAAAATTGAAACATTTTTTTCCTTCCATAAGGTGAGAGCTATATTCACATATTGTAGTATTAGATTTTATTTTATTTTTTTATTTTAGATAATCCTGTCTCGAGTGCCAATGTCGCCCGTCTAACAACCTTTTTAAAGGGAACTCATGAAGATCCATTTAATAGTAATAACACTCACTGTATACTAGAAACATGTATAAATAAAGCTTTAAAAGTGTTTTTCGAAGAATTCACACAAATGTTTTATTTAAGCATTTTGAGCAGCATACTATGTATTTATTATACATCGGCTGAAAATAGGTACCTCAACTAGCAAAACATAAAACAGGTAGAACCTGCTTCGCGCTTTCCCGGTAAGTGAATTTGTCTCTACCTTCCTCAATCCTTTCAGAAAACCAGAAGTCGAACTAATTAATAAAGTGTTAGGCACCACAGCACCCCGGGGCTAATATAAACAATGGACTCATTTGTTTACGCTCCTGTGAAAAAGACAAAAAAATCAAGTCCTGAAGATTTACAACATAATTTCGGCAATAATCTCCTGAAAGCCACTGACATGCTGAGGATTAGTGTATAAAGGACGTCGACTTTGCTATGGTGAAAAGTAATTGCTACCTGTCTCCAAGTGCTACAGCAAGTATAAGGAAAGGTAAAAATAAAAACAGTCTGCGCAGCCACAAAAGAGGGCTAGGGATAAGGTAAACATTGCTCAGGGATTGCCGAGCAGTCGCAGTCCCTGGGATCTATCTTCTGGACCTCAACATCTTTTTACTCATAATGGATGGGTTTGCTGAACTCGCCCTAGCATCTCTCTAGATGGCAACAGGAATTTTGTCGAACTGGGCTCGGCTGTTGATGTGATGCTAGAGACGCTTGCATCCAAAGATTTGATGCAATCAGATTCCGTTTCTTAAAAAAACCCTACTCTGGCCGGGGACCCTCGAATCGGTCATTCTTTACGGGGCGAGACGTCTGAAGTGCATCGTGGTGTCATCACGATGAAGAATTGGTAAGAACCTGTCATTTTGGCGTCTTGATGAGTCGAGAGGTTTTCAGGAAAAGCACTTAATGCCTGACTTGAAGGGTTCTCAGCCGTATTCGAGAAATTTGTTTAATTTTATTCTTAAAATCGTGCACCACCATCTCTTAACAGTAGGTTGCAGTGGGAATGTTATCCTATCGTTCACTAAAGTCGATTCAAGTGCAGGATCTACAACACTATTGAGATGCGGGGATTTTAACTGCGAATCTCGCGTCTTACCTGATGATGATGATGAAATCCAGATTGACGGAATGCACTATTTGTTGCATAATTTTGTCCAGGTCGGTGGTGCTGGAAGGGACCAGCTGATTGAATCATCATGTCGAGGTCGTCTAGTTCACTGGCATCCTCTAAGTCAAATAAGGGAGATGGTAGCGATGATATTTCAACCTCCGATTGTGGAGGTTCTACTGTTGCTGGACAACCATCCGATGAACTTGATGCACCGTCTGTTTTAGACTTTTCGGAATTCTTCTTACTAGCAGTCTCAGATTTTTCTGATTTATTCTCTGGTTCCTGGAGGAAAGTAAAAAAAATTTCTGAATTAACAATCAAAGTCCAAGCTATTAATTTTATTTAGTAATAATAATTTTCACTGTTGCATTAAATTTAACTACTACATGAAAGTTTCTTTTCACAGAAAGAATAGTTCCAAATCAAAAGTAACAAATTACGTTCTAAACTTTTGTCTATTGTACTTTCGGATTTTTCTCTTTATCTCTTACATACTGCACATAGAATCAGAGATTTTCTAGGGGTTGTACGAGTAAAAATAAAGAAGACTTGTGTTAAGTAATTTTCGATTAACTCTAATCTACCCATAAAAAAATAAAAAAAATTAAACCATATTTGATATGCTATGCGATATAGTTGTAAATAATACCTAAGAGTAGATGAAACCTAGTTTATTTAATGACGAACATAAAGACGAAGGTACGACTTTCAAAGACTTTGACTAGATGCATTATTCCGTCACTTCATATTTTCTCATTTTCGCTTATTTGAATTTTTAGAATTTGAAGAGTGAAAATTTGAAACTGGGATGTATTATCACTCTTAGCACTCGAAATCGATAACCAGAACTGTGATCTTGGCTGCCCTTAAAATTAGATTAATTTAATAAATAAATATTCCAATATTAAATTTGTTTTAGAAAGTTTTATTAAATTATAAAATACATTATTGTACAAAAAAGGTACTTTGTTAACCACTTGATGTTCCAAGGATGGAAATCTGGGCGTTCTTGTCTAATGCGTGGACAGTTGAAACAAAGACCAAAAATATGCAAACGCAAATTATTCGAAACATTTTGAAGAGATTAACGACGGACTTGTATCGAATGAATAAGAACTTATAAACTTAACTTGAAAAAGTTAGAGCTGTTTATGATGAAAAGATATTCAGAGCTCTGCATTTTATAGCAGATTCAACAAAAGCGTAGAGGGCACCTCTAGCGAGTATTGAATCTGTTTGCTAATATTTACATTTGCTCAAAAATTTAATGGACAATAGAAGTTCTCCAGTTGAATAAATAATGTGAAAGCTTTCGTATAAAATTTAAAAAATCTAAAGGTATGCCAATTAAAATTATATTTACTTTGGAATACGTGGTCGTCTATAATCAATATTACAACTGGGGGCCTGAATAGCGACGCGCCGACTGCGAGCCAGAAGGGCGTTAGAGGTTGTGAGCTCAATTTCCACGAGAAAACTCTTCACTTACATTAGAACGTTAATATTTTGGACGAAACTAGTTATTTATATTATTTTAATAATTTTCTTTTGGATGTTTCGGTCTAAGTTAATAAAGTGTCGACAGAGCTGGGTTGGAATAAATCCTTTAGGAATTAAATTACATTGAAATTCCAATTCCCAGGAATTGTACTTTGTAATTGATATGTTAAATTCCTTAGTACTGGACTTGAAAAAGTTTTCAATTCCATTAGGAGGAATTATAATTGTTAATTGATAATGATCAACTACTTATTAATGGACTTGAATTATTCATAAATTCCATCACAAGAAATTATACTTGTAATTTATTTTTTCTCTAGTCTCAAAAGTAATTTAGAAAATATTTAGAACAAAAGGAATTTCTGTAATCATTAAAATTTCAAGAATTGAATTCCAACTTCTAAGAACTGATTCACAAAAAAATCTCTGATTCTTTATTTTTCACTTATTTCCAAGAATTTTCACCACAGCATCTTACAAGCATTTAGTTCCTCTTGAATTATTTCTGAAGATACGTCTTCTCGCTTTATCTACAACACAAGCTATTACATTTAACACAATTAAATAAATATTAAGAACTACTAGATCTACTAGACAGAAAAATCTAAGTACTACTAACGATGACTGTATTTAATATGAATAAATTTGTATTATTTGAATAAGGTACAGACCAAAACTTATAATCAAAGTGATTACATTTCTCTCAACCTATTACATGAAGATTTCCTAATTCCAAATTACTCAGTGTAAATAAAGCACGAAGAAAGTTTCATAACTCTTTCCCTATCTTTTGAAGTTCGGTGAAATTTACAAATTCACTAAAAGTAATTCATTACACGTTGGAATTGACGAATAATTCAATGTAATGTAATGCAATTGAATTACCTACATAGCTCTGAGTGTCGACAACTACCACCTACAGTAGATGTAAACAAAAAAAATTCTTCCACTTTGTAATAGGCTTCAAGAGATAATTCCTAGTTGTCAAATATTAGCACTTTTATACACAATGTGGTTTCAGGAAAATCCTTCAAAATTAAAATTAAATTAAAAGTATACGGAATGGAAACTCCGATTAAAACTAATATAACAGATACTGCTTAGCTGAAATACAAAATTTAATACTTGAACAATTTGGCAACTATCTATTATTATTTTCCTAAGAATTTCGAGTGGAAAATATTTTTCTCCTAGTTAGTTAACTGTGGATGTTAACAAGGTATGATCATTTATTTTAAAGTACACAAGAAAAATAGTAAAATATGCCGTACTACATTCTGGTTGATTGCAAAATGTTTGTATTTTACCATACAATTTTTGATAATTTTTTCAACATTTTCAAAAAAATTCATAACTGAAAAATCCGATCTAACATATTTTTGAAAAAAACAGTACTATCATAGAAAAAAGAACAGTAAAGTAGAATGAAGAATTGCTTCCAGAAAAAAATATTGTGTCAAAAACTAAATATTAGGTCTGTGTAGTAACTTTTGGGTAAAATCTTCTTGAATAAAAAGCTGGTAAGAAATTTCATATGGTAGTGGGGATAAACATAAAAAATTACCAGACGACTTTAAGTAAAAACTGGGCACACTTTCAAAATCGTGCTTGTGTATGTAAACTGTCAAACATGACCAAGATGTCAGAGGAAAAACTTATGGATTTATTTAATATTTTTTAGGATTTTTAAATATGTTTTTTAAATTATTTAAAATGTTTCTCAAGAACTTATTTCTATCTCAATCGAAACGCAAAATCAAAACCCAAAAATAACAGATTACACAGTGACAAGCAATTGGTGATTTTACTTAAATTTATTCGTTCTCGTGACATGAGTAAAATCTGGTAAAATTTGATAAAACGAGAAGTTTTGTCAAGAGCTCAATTTTTCTTCTGCGTAAGGTTAAGTGGGGAGTATACATTTAGGGGTACCGGTTAATTCGTGCGGTTTTCTAACAGATAGCGTAACTTGTTTTATATTCCAGTGATTCACCTTTCCAAATATGTGTTGGAAAGCTACTGTCATATAGTTTCAGAATCAGTATGTGTCATTTAGCTGAAGCGTAAACAACAATACTTTTTTTTACTCTGAAAATGTCGAATTTTGTGCCGAATAAAGTGTTTTTGCGGGGAGTACTTCTTCATTACTGCAATATGAAGAAAAAGGCTGCCGAAAGTCATCGTATTTTGGTGGAAGTGTATGGTGTGCATGCTCTAGCTGAGCGTACGTGCCAGAAGTGGTTTGCACAGTTTAAAAGTGGCAATTTTGACTTGGAGGACGATGAACGGCCCGGACAGCCAAAAAAGTTTGAAGACCACGAATTGGAGACACTGCTCGACCAAGATCCATCCCAAACGCAAGAAGAACTTGCAAAATCACTTGGCGTCGCTCAACAAACCATTTCCGATCGTCTAAAAGCAATAGACGTCGAACACCGATTTTTCGCGTGTGAAAAACTGCTTCAACGGCTCGGCCACATGTTGCACAGGTCGTCAAAACCTACCTTAAAACGCTCAAATGGGATGTCCTACCCCAGCCGCTGTATAGTCCAGACCTTGTGCCATCCGATTACTATCTCTTCCGACCAATGCAACATGGCCTGGCTGACCAGCACTTCTCCAATTATGAAGAAGTCAAAAAATAGATCGATTCGTAGATAGCGGAGAAGCCGGCCGAATTTTTCAGAAAGGGTATTCGTGAATTGCCAGAATAATGGGAAAAGGTTATAGCTAGCGATGGACAATACTTTGAATATTAAATTTGTAACCATTTTTTCACAATAAAGCTTCAATTTTCGAAAAAAAACCGCACGAATTAACCGGTACCCCTATTAGATTTTTCAAAAACATCAAAAACATAAACTTTAGACCTATAAAAACAATATACAATATGGTATATAAGTCAAAAATGCCGAGAAATATACATATATACAACGTAATATAATACATGGTGTCCAAGCGCGTGAATTTCAGAAGAAAACTTTAAATGCGTTTTACTCGAAACCACGTTTTTTCAAATTTTCAAGGATTATTCTACACATGTGTGAATCGGAATTACAAATATCCGTTAATATTTTACCAATTTTCTACCCACTTTTTAACCATTTCTTTACTAAAAAAAAGGGAAAAAAATTTAAAAGTCCGCCATTTTGTTATTTTTAAAACCAAAAGACTTTATTCTAGTTCACACGATAGACACTGATTTATATTTTAATATCGTGCTCGAATTTCTAGTTTCAGACGTTCCACAACTGAGATTTTCTGCCAACTGTTTTTTTTAAAGGGATCTAATTACGGCAGCCCTATCACAGAAAAAAAAACATCGAAAATTCGATATGTATATTTTCCCTACGAAAAGCCATGAGAGCGGGCCAACACAGTGCCACAAAATGCTAATGGTTTTCTTTTTTTATCTCAGTGGGAAGGAGAAAGAAAATGATCATTCTTTGTGTGATGTCTATATTCTTTGATCTAAACTACATGACGAAAAAATTGAAATTTCAGAATTCCAATATAAATTTTTAAAAGTTTTATTATACAACAATATTTATTGTACAAAAATATGGAAGACGGTTTAGCCGGAGGGCCCTACAAGGGATTTCAGAATAACCGTTGTTATTGGGGATGCCCATGTTGTAGTTACAGCAATGGCCACAAGTATAAAAGTACAAATTGCTCCTTTGCATCCTTTTAGTGAAATTTAGAAACTGTTCTGATAAAAAGCCATTCAGAAGACTGCTTTTTATAGGACCTCAAACAAAATCGGAGAGAAACAATTCTAGTGAATACTGAACTATTATTTTTTCTTAAAATTCCCGTGTGCTGAACGATACAATGAACAATTGAAATTTTTTAACTGAATAAATAATGCCAATTTGTTTATTCAGTCTTATAGGCACATTTTAGGCCATATTCAATATCGAGCGCCTAGAGCATTCAGTTGATTGTTTAACCAGCTCAAATTCAGCTCCATGAAACTATTTACAAATGTATGCTCATTTGTGATCTAATATTGCTGAACTATAATATGTTCTATTAATTTTTAAATCGTTATTCACTAAAATCTACTTGTAAAATTTCTCAAAATGTGAAACTAATAATTGGATCGATTTCAGCTTTTACATACATTTATTGAATAATGCATAGAATAAATAACAAATTGATTATTTTAGAGTTATTACTACTTGTTATTATTAACAAGCATCAATGTCTTTTTTATTCGGTAAGATCCAAAAAATCATCATGGAAAAATATACACCGCAGCAACGATTCCAAATCGTGTAAATTTATTTCCGAAATCAGGGCTCAGTTACAAAATCTTGTAGAGTATTGAATGAATTTTATGGAAATTTTGCAGAGCAATGATCCGCGAAATATTGTTTCCTTTTTGTGTCCTTCGGGCCATTGATGCTGACGACTTGTGGTTTCAACAGGACGGTATTATGTGCCATACAACGATCAAAACAATAGATTTATTAAAAGGACAAAATACCCTTTGGTTTATATTGCAGTAATTTTTCAATCAGTTTGAATTTTCAAAAAAAAAATGGCTATATATAGTTAGATATGTACACTCAGTACCGAAAACGTTATTATTAAAGCAAATGCAATTTTACGGACCTAATTTCTTTAATAAAGAATTTGTCTCAATCATTTTTCAAAAGAAGAAAAATCAGTTTTTGAGAAAAACCTATCTTTGGCTGTTTTACATGTTTGTTTTCTACAAATTTGTTTCTGTGCATTGTTCAAGTTGTTCAACTTCGTTATAATATTACACTTTTGTAAAAAAAAAAAACATTCGAACTATCGAACACTATGCTATTATAATGTTAATGATTTATTTCAACATTGCCTATGGAATCAATAATAACGAACTCAAATTGATAATTTTTAATATTTGCATACAAGTCTAGTCATCCAGATTGTCCTTTTGACATTAGTTATACAAAATCTCATACCGTCTTCATTATCCCAATATTTAAGCATTTGCGTTGTTTATTTAGCTGAAGAAATTCAATTGTCCATTGTATCTTTCAGTAAACGCAAATATTAAGAAAGTATTCGCTAGAGGTGACTTCTCCGATTTTGTTGAAGCTCCTATAAAATGCAGTTCTCAGAAAGACTTTTTATCAGGACAGTTCTAACTTTCATTAAAAGGTGTACTTTCTTATTCATTGAACCCAAGTTAAGTTTTTCAAAATGTTCAAAGCAATTTGCACTTTTCTATTTGTGGCCATGGCTTTAACTCTTACGTGGGCAGAACCGATCGATTCAACTCTGATGATATCCCTTCTAGGAGGAGGAGTGCGTTAAACAATTATTATATTTTTGCAATAAATATTGTTGTAGAATCAAATTTTCAAAAATTTATATAATTGAGTATTATTCAAGAAAGGGAAAATAAAATTAAAGGGAATATTATATTAACAATGCCTAAGCGACTCTTTTGGGACACTCGTAGAAGAAAAATATCTTTTCGGCTAGTAAAAACAATGCTACCCTGTAGGTAAAATGAGCTGTTCTTTCAAATTCCGCTGCTAATTTTCAGTTGTCACCTCTCCTAAGGGGTGAAAATGGGGTGTGAAATGAAGAAATAACGTTTAATTATAACATCGTTGAACAATCGTAAGAAAAAATCTTCTACACATTTCAATAACGTTATGTTCTTACTTTTTATGATATAAAATAAGCAATCTTCACTTATAATTCAATATGGTTGAACTACCAACCCCTAAATAGGAGTATTTTTCTGAAAAATGAACAAAACTTCTTTGACTATATTTTTATTGATTCTATGGTTAACTGGGGATATTTCAGACTTAAGAATGTCAAAAATGATATATCAATATGAACCAGTGACTCTTCATAACGCCATACGAAATAGTCAAGAGGTATCAAACAACCTTATACGCATAGTGCAAGTTGTTCAACTTTGTTATAATATTATACATATACATTTGTAATAAAACTGAAAACAAAATCAAACATATGAAAACTAAAAATTTCATTCGATTATAACGAAGTCAGATTCATGAATTTAAAAGTCTCTTCGTTCAGATTGTCATTTTGACTTTGGTTTCACGAAATCCCATATCTTCATCATTATCCCAATATTTAGGCACTTGCATTATTTATTTAGCTGAACAAATTCAATTTTCCATTGTATCTATCAGAGCATGCAAATACTAAGAAAGAACAATGGTTCAGTATTCACCAGATGTATCCTCTCCGATTTTGTTGAAGCTCCTATAAAATGCATTTCTTTGAATGACTTTCTATCAGAATGGTTCTAACTTTCACTAAAAGGTGTACTTTCTTATTCATTCAATTCAAGATAAATTTTTCAAAATGTTCAAAGCAATTTGCACTTTTATATTTGTGGCCATCGCTGGAACTTTTACGGGGGCGCAATCGATAGTTCAGAGTATATTGAATTAATGCCATTCAAAAACTGAAGATTGTTGCATAAAAATATTATTGTATAATAAAATTTTTATAAATTTATATTGTTGACTGGTGCAGATATTTGTCTGAAATTTCCAATTATACGCAAACCAATTTATAGGATTTTTCCTACAAAAATGTTGTGTTAACAAGAAGACAAGTCGAAAGCATAGAAATAATTTCATGAGGCTTGGTACATACTAAAAATTAGTATGCAGTATATTAAAAATTCCTATACAGTGTGGAACTTTTTACCTTGCAGTTCGTCAAAACATCATCAAAAATTTGTAATTTTTTGCATACTGCCTATTTGTCTTCTCGTTCCAACATTACATGATAATTTTCCCAATAAACTACTTTTCAAGTATGTTCGATAATATGTATAGGATTTGAACTAATATTTGTTGGAGAATTTCGAAAACTGTGACAGATATTTTTCAATTCTATTGTAAGTTGTACTTTGCCAGGGGTCGGGTTCTGGTGTTTTTGCTGAAGAAAATAGGTTTATTTCAAAGATGGTCCTTTATTGTTAAACTGCATGTATATGGGCGTTTTCGAAAATTCATCATGGTGTAAACCACTTCAACCACTTTTCATCACCTTGTTCGTAAATTCACCATAAGTTTCAAACTTTATTTCACTCTGTTCGAAAATTCATCTAGTATCTCCATCACATGCACCATAAAATTTTTCGGTTGTTTGTGGTTGACAATGACAACCTTATTTAATATGGAATCATGGAGGCGAATATTGAGCATGAGATGGCTGAGATTTTTGGACTCGAAGGTTAGCTTTTGATGGAATGCCCGTAATTGGTTGACAAATAGTAACATTTCGATAAGGTGATATCTTAAATTTCTTTTCCGAAGATGCGTTCGAAAATTCACCGCTAAAAATATAAATGTAGGTGAAGTTCACCATATTGGTGCACCCTATGGGTAAAATTGTGATTGATGGTGCATCAAACCGATGAATTTTCGAAAACGCCCTATGTTTCTTTACGCAAAGGTGGCGACACAACATTTCGGAGACTATTTCCCCTATTTTTGTTCCTGGAGGCACACAAACTAGAATTTCTTCCTTATTAGGATTTATAATACACAGTAAAGAAAAAAAGTGTAGCATTACACAAAAATTACTCATGATTTTTTCACAATAATGAAGTGTTGTGAAATTTCCACAAAACAATGGTATTTTTGTTTTTTTTAGGTGAGGTCCCATTACAGTACTTTAATTTTACTAAACTTTAGGGTAATATTGCTTTTGATTTATTTAAAAATGCATGTTTTTTATATAAGTCAGGCAATCCCTTTCGCAATCTGTGTACTATTCCATCATTTTCGTACATTGGCAACACTAAAATACAAACGCTAGACGGTTAAAGCTTATTCGGCAAGGCGGCGCCATAGACTCCAGTCTTATAGAAGAAGAAAAAATGTTATATTTTTCAGTGAAATCATCTTTTTGTGCAACATGCCTTTCACCATTAAAATAAATGTGCAAATTATACATGTACTTAAAAGTTTTTTATTTTTTTTTAATACAAAGATATACAATATTTTATTACCAAATGTAATATGTATTGTGAATTTCTATGTAAATCGTGTTTCTCTATAAGATTGCCAAGTCTGTATGTATTGTGTTAATTTGTTACTTAATTCGAAACAGAGTCGATTCATAGTATTTTAAATTTTGCTACAACAAACATGGCCTCTTTATGCCACAACAAAATATATATATAGTAAAAATATACATATTATATATGCCAAATTATACATTATATCTGTGCACATTTCAATAAATATAGTAGAATTATTAACACAAACATTTTATGAGTATAAAATTCTAATCTAAATTTTATGCAATCAATATTTCCCCAATTTTTATGGATTATAGACCTACCCTAACGATATGCAATTTTGCAGTTACCTAATGTTGTTGAAATTCAATACAATTTGTGTCAAAACTTTAATGAAATATTCGTCAGATTTTCATAAGAAATTCAAAGATGACGTAGCATGTTCCACAAAACAAACAAAATGCAAAGTTCTATATTTCGAAATTTCGCAAAATTTCTTCGATTTCACGTAGATATTTCCAATAAAGTGCTTCCATATTTATTAAACTTATTAGTAACTATAGTAATTTGTACAGAAACTAGAAAGTTTCTCCTTGTTATATTTTATACATTTGGCATTAAAGGGGAAACTTAAAACTAAATCGAAAATTACGCATTATTGTATAACAAAAATGTTCGCTCGACATTGTCTCTGAAATCGCAACGAAGTCAAATTGATGAAAAATTCTTCGTCCACGACCTTCATATTGTCATTTTGACTTTGGCTGTAAGCAACGTCATATTTTATTAGAAATATGATTTAAATTCACACCTTTTCCATGTGACTTTCATGGAGTTTCCACATCCAAAATATTAAATTACTTGATTTACTTATTCAACTGAAGAAATTCAAATGCTCACTGAATTTTTCAGGAAATGCAAATATTAACATAGAATATGGATTCAATATCATTGTTCATTAGAGGTATTATCTCCGATTTGGTTGAAACTCCTATAAAATGTAGTCCTCTAAATGTTTTTTATCAGAACAGTTTCTTTCACTAAAAGGTCAAATTTCAAGTTGGTGAATTATTCAAGGAAAGGGAAAGTAAATGAAATATTTCTAAATTTCCATTCGTACACGGAGAGAATTGTATAGGATATTTTCGCAAAAAAATTTGGGAAAAATTTCCATATTTGGTGTTAACGTGTTCGTCAAAAGCTTAGAAATAATTTCTTGATAATTTGTACATAGTAAATATTATTATGTAGTATATTAAAAATTTATATGCTGTATTGAACTTTTCGCCATTTTGTTCGTTCAAAATTTCATCAAGAACTTGTAATTATGTAAATAATGTTGATTTGTGTTCTCATCTCATTGTATGGTTCCCGATAAAATATATGCTTTGGAGAATATCAAAAAATATGTCTGTCACAGTTTTTGATTTTTCAGGTAGTAACTCTTCATTCTGAAATTTTTTCCTTAAGATTCCAAGTTCGGTTATATCTAATTTGAATTCCTGATTCGTAAAATATGAAGCAAATATCTCAATTAACTTATTTCCTAGGGGAAAAAAATCAAAAATCAAACAACTTAAAAGAAGGGAAAAAATTAGATGAATCTGATCGGAAAAAGTAATAAAAATACTTAATTAATTATTAAAAATAAGCATAAAAGCGATTATTTTTAACTTCAATTCTATTTATTGTACATTTTTCCTTTACTTCTTTTAAGTTGTTCAGACATTTAATGATTTCAACAGCATAGCACAATTGTTATTAAAAAAAGTAGCTCTTCTGCACTTATAACACAAATTCTCTCGATCGTCGTTATTTATTATCCAGCGCCTAATTTTTAGGATTCCGTGCCAATAAAATAAAAAGGAACTCTAATGTTATTTACTAGGTAAATAAAACCTACCCTTTTTTGTGTGTCTGTCTGTCTGTTACCATTAGTGTGATATTACACTCACGCTACCTCCTGCCTAATTTCAGCCTTCAATTAAAGATAAATATGCGATACAAGTCACAAGTAAACTTTATCTGAATATAAAAGATCGCAAAAAGCCAAAAAAAAAAAAAAGTCATTTAATACTAATTAACTGAATTAAATGCCTTTTTATAAAATTAAAACTTCAATGTGTAAAGTCTTATAAGCATTTTAATGAATTGAAAATACTATAATAATTATAAATTCCTAATATTATAAAAATGCTTTGTTTACATTACACTGTACTGACAGTGGAATTATCTATATACTTTATTAGCTGGGACCTAGGCAACATCATAGCCAAAGTGGTAGAAACAGCGACAATTAATAATAAAATTACAACTTTAATCATCTTGATGAATTTTACTGTCAACTTGAGTAGGTACTATATAAGAGTTATGATTTAATGGTACTTTTCTCAAGAAGAAACCGCATAATATGATATTTTATAGTGCCCACAGAGAATAGAGCAGCTGTTTTATTTGTCTGTACATGTATATAATTTCAATGGTTCAAAAACGCAATGTGCTATTGATTTTCGTTCTTCAATCAAAGCTGAATAAATGACAGATTTTCCTCAATAATATAGAAGATTGAACAAAACTAATCAGCTTTGATAAAATTACTGAACAATGAATGGAGTAAGTTACAATTGATCATTTTCCAGTTTTTTCCAACTATTTAGAGCCACTATTCAATCAAAATAATAATTTTTTGGACCTACTCGTAAATTTTCATGTAGTTTGAGGACTCCTGACGGATTTTGATGTAACGTTGTAAAAACGTTGATTTGTGGTCAAAAATGATGAATATGTTAACAAATTTTGTTAGTCACTTGTACCTTGTACTTTCCGAGAAAAAGCCTTTTCGACTTATCTATGATGACAAGCACGCATTTGTCGTATGAAAGACCGAAGAAATGACAAATTTTCTTATTTTCAGGACTTTTGCGCAATTATTTACAGTAAAAAGATGGAAAACTCATTAATTTACAGATTGTCCATAATTTTCGCGAAAACTTTGTGTGAATAAAATATAGAAAATCGTGACGGAAAACTGTTACTTTTGAATATTGTAAAGTTAAATTTTTTGGAAAGTACAAAGCTGAAAATTGTATGTCCTTTTTCCAATAGCCTGGGAACATACCATATACATCCAACTCTTTTTTTACACGATTTTGAAATAATACGGTTCACCAATAAGAACAAATACACTATTCTAAACGCATTTTTTGTTCTGGCACGAAACCCAAAAATTTTTTGGACAGCGTCTTACAGGAACTTATGTATACAGCAACAAAATAAAATTGGGAAATACCTTAAACCCGGTAAAGTATAAGTAAACAATCCGTGAAGTAGGAACTGCATGTATAGGAGGCCGGTAAACTGTTCGCAGCTACATTGTTTCTTATGGAGGTATAAAATAAAATTGTATTTCTCACACCCTATCTCCTAAATTAACATAAATACAATTATCCCCCATGCATCGGATTTTCCTCCCGGAATGTTTTGTCATTGTTTGATTTCAATTACGCACCCCGTGAGAGATTTTTAAAAATAAAATCCGCAGTTAACTGGATAAAAAAAGAGTTGGGTGTATATGTCTCACTACAGTAATTTTTTGTGGGACAGACACTATAAACCTACAGGTGCTTATTCTGGCAGTCGTCTCACCTAGTGAGATTTGTCACTTTCAGCTTTTCCTATTCTGATATGCTATTACGTGACAAATGTCGTAAAAATCGCCAAACCTCACATTTTTGGTTATTCTAGGAGTCGATTTTTACGACAAACGTCGTTGTAAAGTGACGAATCTTGGCGAACGCTTTTTTCAGGTGACAAACGGCGAATACTGAAAAATTTGGCGACATGCCAGATAAAAGGTCAGTTTAAAGACTTGTTTTTACATGGATTTTTCCCAAACGTATTCTTTTAGGGTTAGAGTCACGAACAAGAAACAGTTCGAGCAATTATTAGAATTCAGAATTCAGACCAAAATCAAAATCTTGCAAAAGGGTTAAAATTTGCTGTAAGTTTTTGTATTCCTAAAGCAAAATATATCAGGATGAGTAGAGCCAAATAAGTCGGAAGCTAAATAGCATAGGTCCTCCAGTCAGACAAATTTAGAATGGCAAAAAGTAAAAGTAAAAACTTCTTAAATTACCAAAATATTACACTGCTTACATTTACATGACTGGCAGTTAAAGGTAAAGAGAAAATTACAAGCCAATAAAAAAGAACAAAATGCCACGTGGAGTGGACCAAATAATCTCCACAATTTTCAATGGTAGAAGAGAGAGTTACACATGTCCTTACTCTCGAAAAAGGAGCCAGTTCCAGTAATGAAGAAAGGAGTTGTGTTATAAGAATCAATGGGCCCTATTATGGAAGTCGAGTTTGGTTGACTCAACTAGCGAAGACGCTGTTTTTAGTAACTCGACTTCCATAATAGGACTCAATAATCAACCATTTGTGTTCGTAGCAATAGAGCAAGGAGTCCTGCCATAAAGACCAAAAAGAAATTATTTATGTTCCTAGTATTATAGTTGGAGAAATTTAGTTTCTTTAAATAAAATACTTAATTAACATATTTTTCAATAATCATTTTTATTTAAAAGATTTTCTGGATTATCCATGTGAAATGGAAGATATAAATCTCGTCTCTGATTCTTACTGCTAGGTTTTATCAGCATCTTCATCTTGTGCGTTATCTTCACGCCCTACTTTGTTCCTGTTGTGAAACATCCAAACTTACATTATGTTACTCAATTCCAGCGGATTGGAATTATCCCGTATTCTTAAACATACCTCTTCTTGGTCTTAAGCATACCTCTTCTTGGTCTTCCTCCTTGTTACTGCTAGTGAACCACAACTCACTACTATTCATTTTACTGTTATTATTATAACGATTTACGCTCTAATAGAACACAAACTTAACAGGGTCGCAGGAACCTCAATTGAAAAATCTCATTGAAATATCAAATCACACTCAAGTGTTACCGTTTAGATTTTTTTTTTGTTCAAATGCCTGCTGTGTCACATCACTCGACTCCTGGAATAGGCGAATGAATTTCATGTGACAATCAATGTGAGAAATCTCACTAGGTGAGACGACTATCAGAATAAGCACCACAGTAATTTGATTATAAACTTGCCTAAACTGGCACCGACTTCAAAAATAACTGATTAGATATTGTAAATATTTAAGTATCAATAATTTTGTATAGTGTCCTTAATGCTCTTTTCTTTAAAGTAATAAAAAATATTATTTTTATCTGTTTAGTTTAAGTTTGTATATATAGCCAAAGTTATGAAATCGTTTTATATTTGTTTGTAAAAATTTACTTTATTTTTAAATTTACGGGAAGTAGGTGAAATTCAACAAATGGAATTCACCCCCTAATTTTCCATCCTTAAAGGTGGTATATTTCCTTCAAATTTAAATGGGACTTCGGAAATATAACCTATTCAATAAAAAAAAAGAATCACTAAAATCGGTTCACAATCGGCGTAGATATCGCGTAACATACACAAAATAAATACAGTCGGATTGAGAAATCTGTTAAAAATCAGCATTAATTTTAAAACAATTTTTCGGATATATACTATATATTCTGTCAGTATTGAAAGTGTAAAGATAACAAATATTATAGTGGATTATTTTAACTAATCAAGCATATTTTGTTTTCAACCCTTTTGTTTGAATTTCTCAACTATTATTTGCTTATTTTAAATGACTTGTTACTCGATTTTTCGTTCAGTATACTTTTCAATATCGTTTAATGCGCATTAAATGCTTCTACATGATAACTGGATTTTTCCTTCAAACGTATGGTACAAAATTTCATCAATATTACTATAATAAATTAGTACAGAAACTAGAAAGTTTGATTCGGTTATATTATATACATTTGGCATTAAAGGTAAAACTAAAAACATCAAAAATACGAATTATAACAAAAATGTTCGCCCGACATTATCTATGAAATCGTAACGAAGTCAAATTGACTTTTCATCAATTTGCATATTCGTCTTAGTCTACGGCCTTCAGATTGTCATTTTGACTTTGACTGTGAGCAAAGTCATATTTTATTATAAATATGACTTAAATTCTCACACCTTTTCTACGTGATTTTCATGGAGTTTCCACATTCACAACACTAAAGCGTTTGTATTATTTATTCAACTGGAGAAATTCAATTGTCCCCTGGATTTTTTGAACAAAGTAAAGATTAACAAAGAGTATGGATTCAATATCAGTATTGGTTGAATGTGTTCTTCTCCGCTTTTGTTGAAGCTCCTATAAAAAGCAGTCCTCTGAATACCTTTTTATCACAACAGTTCTAACTTTCATCAAGAGGTGTAATTGTTATTCATTCAGCCCAAGTTAATTTGTTCAAAATGTTCAGAGCAATTTGTATTTTCCTATTTGTTGCTATCGCTTTAACGGTTACGTGGGCGGCTCCGGTAGATCAGAATGCGATCATGACCCTACAAGGAGGTGGATTGGGCTAAAAATCGTCCTTACTTTTTTTGCAATAAATATTGCATGCAATTTAATAAAATTTTCAAAAATTTATACTGGAGTATTATTCAAGTAAATGAATACATTAACTTTACAGGAGACTGGAACAGGGATTTTTATAAAATTATCTGAATTAGTTTAGATAATATAGGCTTTCGTCTTGTTGTATGCTGGTCAATACTGAAAACTTTCACAGAAATGTTTCGATTTTTGCGGAGGCAACCTTTCATTCTACTTGTACTTTGCCAGTAGCCTGCGACTAGTGTTTTGTGTATTTAGTTGGATTTAAATTTTAACATTTTATATATTTTGTTAGAAGATCTACACAAGTTCAATGAATGAAAAACTAACTCTTCAGGGTAAAATTGGGTGAATATGATTTTTATATAGAAACCATAGTTTATCAGCCATCCGTGAAGTTTATTTATAAGGAGACTTCTAAAAGGGAGAATGTTTTACAATAACCCGAGTTAATCCCATACTACGAAATCATAAAGAATTAGTTTATTTTCCCACCTACTCAAAACTTCCAGTGAAAAAAGTTACGATGTAAATTGTTAGTAGCAGCAGACCTTCGAAAGTTAAAATTATTCCATACCTTTTAGGATTTTCGAAGGTTGTTCGATTGTTTTTAAAATTGTGTTTTTAATTTAATGAATTTTATATACGAGTTAGATGAGTATTATGGAGAATTATCATTATCGCGAGATATGTAACTTCAAACTCTGGAAAAATGCAATTTTTTCACCGCAAATGTTTGCACATTCCTTAAAATTTTCGTTGCAAATTTTGTAAATATTGTAAATTAAAGATGTTTCTATCTTAGCATTGTAAAAAGAATCTACAAGAATTCTTGAAACTAAAGAATCAAGAATAAATTTTTTTTACCGTAGCACGCATTTGTCGTCTGAAAAGGTAAGATCAAAGAAATTACACATTTTGTTCTTTTCAGTACTTTTACGGAATTATTTATAGAAGAAAGATGAAAACATCTTTAATTAAGAGATTTTCCACAATTTTCGCAAAAACTTTATGGAAATACATATACAGAAAATTGCTGCGGAAAACAGCCACTTTTCGATATTTTAAAGTTAAATGTTTTGGAAAGTAGAAAGCCGAAAATATCTTATATATGTATGACTCACTTCAGTAGTTTTTTGTGGGACAGAAGAAGAAAATTTATTGTTGTAATAGCGCACATTTTTTACTTTCCTGAACATAATACAATACATGTCATTAGAGCTGCTTTGCGTATACTACGATAGGAAAAAAATATGTTCTAACAGGAACAATATCTTTTTCGAAAAAAAATATCGAAACAACTAATATAATTCAGTTACTAGGCGATATTTGCTTCCAGGACAAATAATTATACATACCTGTTAATAATATACTTTGAAATTCTGCATTCTCGAAGAAATTCTAGAAAATCAGCATTAATTTTAAAACAATCTTTCGGACATATACTACAATATACAGTCAGTACTGAAAGTGTTAAGATAACAAATATTATATAGGCTTATTTTCCTTAATCGAGCATATTTTGTTTTTCTGCACATTTCTTTGAATTTTTCAACTATTATTTACTTATTTTAAATTCGATTTTTCGTTCTGTATACTTTTCAATATCATTTAATGCGCATTAACTGGATTATTTCTTCAAACGTATGGTACAAAATTGCATCAATATTACTATTTGTACAGAAACTAGAAAGTTTCATTTTGTTATTATTATTAAAGGGAAAACTTAAAACAACATCAAAAATACGAATTATAACAAAAATGTTCGTCCGACATTATCTATGAAATCATAACGAAGTCAAATTGACTTTTCATCAATTTGCATATTGCGTCTTAGTCTACGGTCTTCAGATTGTCATTTTGACTTTGACTGTGAGCAAAGTCATATTTTATTATAAATATGATTTAAACTCTCACACCTTTTCTACGTGATTTTCATGAAGTTTCTACATTCACAACATTAAAGCGCTTGTATTATTTATTCAACTGAAGAAATTCAATTGTCCGCTGGATTTTTAGACAACGTAAATATTAACAAAGAATACGATTTGAATACGATTGTTGATTAGAGGTGTTGCTCTCCGCTTTTGTTGAAGCTCCTATAAAATGCAGTCCTCTGAATGCCTTTTTATCAGAACAGTTCTAACTTTCATTAAGAGTTGTAATTTTTCATTCATTCAGCCCAAGTTAATTTGTTCAAAATGTTCAGAGCAATTTGTACTTTTTTATTTGTGGCCATCGCTTTAACTATTAGTTGGGCGGCTCCGGCGGATCAGAGTGTGATCATGACCCTTCAAGGAGGTGGATTGGGTTAAAAAATCGTACTTTTTTGCACAAAAATATGGCATGCAATTTAATAAAATTTTCAAAAATGTATACTGCAGTATTATTCAAGTAAATGATTATCTTTATAAGAGACTGGAGCAGGAATTTTTATGAAATTAGATTAGATAATATATACTTTGGACCTTATTGTATGTTGGCCTATATTGAAAACTGTCAAAGAAATGTTTCGATTTTTCCGGAGGCAAGCTTTCATTCTACTTGTACTTTGCCAGTAGCCTGCGACTAGTGTTTTGTGTATTTAGTTGGATTTAAATTTTAACGTTTTATATATTTTGTTAGGAGATCTAAAGTGAAAGTTAAAAATAAATGAAAACAGACCTCTTCAGGGTAAAATTGGGTGAATAAAATTTTTAGATAGAAATCATAGTTTATCAGCCATCCGTATTAACCCTCAGTCACAAAGGTCGGGTATACCATACCCAGAGCCTTTTAGAAACGCGTAGCATTTTCCAGGGGGAAGGGGTACATGTCTAAAGCGCATGCGTAAAAAAAGTAGAGGTACCAAAGTACCTAATTAGTGCTTCGTCAAAGTTATTAGTGTCACCTAGCATACTGTTTAATTTGTCCGAATATTGGTCTGGGTATTTTATACCCGCCATGTGTGAATTCGTTAGAAAACGTCGATAATCAAAATTTGACAAGTAAGTAAAAATGCGTACAAAAGAGCAATTACATCAACTTTTGATGTATATTTTTAGTATACAAATAATATTTTATCATTTTTTTTTTCTTTCTAGCGATCAAAAAATGAGCAAGATGCGTGTTTTCTGTGACAGTTTAAGGATAGTAAATTCGTATATGGAGGCCTATTTCTAAAGTATGAAGACATAATTTTTTATGTAAAACAATTTAAGTTGGTGTTTCTTGAACTATTAAACTATAATAAATCCTTGCTTTTAGTATGGAAACCCGTGCACGAAGGAATGCGGTTGAAATTGCCTTGTAATTTGCTTTTCCACTTCTTTGGAAAATTGCTCATTTTCAAATTACAAAAAAAATATGGTTTTTGGAGTAAAATACTAAGTCGTGCTGTTTTTATGATAGTTCGAACATTTGTTTACAAGGATTGATGGTTTATACTTTTTAAAAATCGTACTTGATATGTTTTATAATTTTTTGAAAAAAAAATGTTTTTCTGAAATTTTGCTTTTTTTTTTTTTTGTTTATTGCTGTGTAATTTTTACAATTAATAATTTTTTATGTTGGGAACGAAAGGTTAATATCCCAAACAAATGAAAAAGTAGCATCGAAATTGCTAACGAATACTTTCACTATACGGTATTCACGTCCAAACTCTGGACGGGTAGACCATACCCGCCTTTGTGAATTTGTGTAAAAAAGGCCTTGTGTGACTGAGGGTTAAGGTTTGCTTCATCTGCTATGGCAACAGATAATGAGACTTCTAAAAGGGAGGATGTTTTACAATAACCCGTTTTATATAAGTCCCATACTAGGTAATCATAAAGAATTAGTTTATTTTCCCACCAACTTAAAACATCTAGTGAAAAAAATTACGATGTAGATTATTGTTAGTAGCAAAAGACCTTCAAAAGTTAAAATTATGCCATACTTTTTGGGCTTCTGGATTTTTGAACGTGGTTCCTTTGTTTTTAAAATTTTTCCCATTTAATGAATTTTCCAGACGATTTAGATGAATATTATTGAGAATTATCATTATCGCGAGATATTTACCTTCATTTTTACCCACATTTTTGCACATTCCCTATACATATATTAAATTTCGTATATACCTAAATCCAAGAAAAACTTTTCTGAAAGTATTTTAAGCTGTCTCGATTATGATTCAGGTGAAAGACAAAGTTTGGTTATTTCGTTATCAAATTCAAACACAGATAATTAATAATTAATTTTAGTTTAAAAAAGGAATTTCTTTATAAAGATATTTTTATTCTAAATACATTAAATTTTTTTTAAAAAACCCCCAAATCAGAAACTCTAAGAGCCAATGCAATTTATTTTCAAAGTCAATCCATTTTGCGCTATCGTTGTAAGACTACCACTTCATGGCTTGTTGTATTGTAGGAAGAGGTTTTGTTGTTCCCAAAAGTTATCATTAATTTCCCAATTTCTGATACTGTGAGTGGTCTTAAGACGTACCCTTTTACGTCAATTAGACATCAATAAATCGCGAGATTGAAAAGTTAAGTGTATAAAATTTGGAATTATAAACGACCAATATTTTATTATGATTTTCTATAAATGTTCGTAAAAAAAAATATCGATATAACTAAGACCTTAAAAGCATATCGCTTCAAATAGTGTTCGATCTCAAGAAATATTTTGCCTCAAATTGCAAATCATCATCGATCAGTGAAGATCTCCTAAAAGTTGTTGAATAAATTCCGGCGAATTGCAAAACAGCCGTCAATTTTGCATGATCCGCCGAACAGCTTCGGTAAAAAAAAAAAAAGGCCCCACTATATCGCAAAATGCATCAATTTGTGTCGGGGTTCGAACATAATTTACTAAATTGACTAAAAATTGACAAGTGATCTTGTGGTACAAACCTCGGGATCTTCAGTTGTCAGGTCGGCCAATTGGAGGACGTCTTGCAGAATCTCATCCAACTGCAGAGGAAGTCGAATGTATTCGCCTGAAAGAGAAATGATATAAATGCAGTTAGTATCAAAGATGCGCGCCGGCTGAAGAGAGACAAAGCCAACTCGAATGGGGAAATTAATTAAAATGCCATCAACACTTAAATCATTCACCGTCGTGGGGCCATTAAAATTCACATTAAAGCGCCGCCATCCGTCGAGTCTTTTACCTTATAGAGCCCCCTGGCGGCGAGCCCTCCCTCTGTCCAGGCCCTTCTTTTATCGGCGGATGGAACGAAAACAACTGTCGAATCGATGTTTGATCCATTATCACGCGGCCATTTTGTTAATTCTTATCCAATTTTTTACACCACATCTCGTTAATTACAGGAAATACAGGGGGAACACGCAGTCAGTGACCGACCGTGCGGCTGAGTGGTAAGCACTTTTAGGCCAGAGCCACACTGCCGCCGTCGCTGACACGAATCGATCAATTTTTGTAATATGTAAAACAACAAAGGACACTTGTCCCCGATAAGATAGTCCGCCAGTTGGGTGATGGAGGGACTCCTTTTTGGATTGACACATGTACTCGCACTCCACACCCTTCCTTTGGTAGGTAACTTTCTTGAGACAGTGTATAAGACAAGACACGACAAAATACCTGGGAATTTTCTGGGTGTAAACGGTACGACGACGGTCTTATTTAGATAGGGTCACGTATGGCCAATGTTTACTGGGCACACCTTGTGAAAATATTTGCTTGATATTAGCGCTCAAAAGGTAATTGCTTCCTTTATCGGACCCAAATTAGGGGCTAAGCTGTTTGTTGATGGACGAATTACCTTCTTGAATAAATCAGTTTCCTGATCATGTATCAATGGCTGAAATGAAACGAGTGCTTTTGCGGCATTTAAAATTAATATAACAGAAATGATGCCAGCATCTTCGTGATGTGAATAGCCTTGAGTTTTCTTTTTTCTTAATTTTCAAGCTGACTATTGTACTTATTTCAAGAATGGGTTCACCTTCTTTTTGGATTTCTTAATGTAAAATTCATCACTCAAGTCCAATACTAAATATAGAAATATTTCATCACAATCAATTACAAATTTGGAAATTGTTAATTTAATTTCTGCTCCGTAAAGACGTTTACATGGTGTCGAAAAAGTAGGAATACAAAAAATCGTTTTATTATGCAAACAGTAAACTAGGTTCGATCTAACTTCGTTGCAGAAAAGTGGTAAAGGTTCAACAAATTCTCTGATATTTTTCCTTTTCAGAGGAGCAGAACTGGCCTAATAATTTACTCTATAGAGCAGTAAAATTATACTATAAACGGAGAATATTATTATTACATTAAAGTACAAAAAAAAGGTTGTTCAATTTACAAAAAGTCACAATTTTTATGAATTTTAACAGAATGATGCACCTATTTACATTGTTAATATCGTTTAGAAGTGGTGTGTTGAAAATGATGTTGATTTTTTGACAACATATGATTTTTAAGCCTAGCAGCACGGATTAAGTATTTAATAATAGTTTTGATAAGTACAATGTAAACGGTAGATATTAGACTTTATTTTTAATTATTTTCTAAAATCAAAGATAATGGACCCGAAATATGCCTTTATAGTTCAGAGATCTATTTGTTAAGAATAGATAAAAACAAATGCCTGCACTCAGAAAAATACCATTATCAAATCATACCAACTCAATGGATTTGTTATAGTATAAAATGTTAATTTATCAGATTAAGTTTTAAGTTTTACGTAATAAGCTATATGTTAATGTTACAGGTAGAGTAGCATGAACTAATTTACATTGAACTAGAATGAAGTTATAATCTTTCTTTTTGCCAGTGTTTCATGTTCATTGTTGCTAATATTATGATAAATAATATAATTATAAGTGACTGACTATAAAACTTAATATTTCTATATTACAATTAGGCATATAGATTTCTACTTTGTGATATATAATGACACACGAATCATACAACTTAATACAGACTATTTACTCAGGGACACTTCGTTTATATAGTATGCATTACAAAGCTGTAGTATTAAACTCTATATTTTTGATACTAGATTTTATCACTAAACTTGTTTACGAGTGTTATATTACAATGTACAATAATCCAATATTTTGAAACATACTTCATATGTTATAAAGTAATTATTTATATAATTTACATTGTTCTTTTTTATGTTGTATACATATATTTCCATTTCATAATGCAAGTTGTTAAATATTACTATGGCCACTGTTGAATCAGGAAAAATGTCTCTCGGTCGATTTTGTGGTGCAAAATAGTTAATTCATATATTTACGTATTTTGCCAAATTTACAATGACTTTTCTCTGAGTGTAAAGCTAAAAAAAAAACCATTCAATAAAAAAGTAAATTTAAAAAAATTAACAAATTACAAAAATTCATCTTAAAAAAGGGAACCAAAGAAAAAAAAACAAATTTCCTATTCTTAAAGAAATATTTCCTATTTTGAGAGAAATATTTTCTTTAATTTTGTAATATTTGTTTAAATGAAAGAGACTATTTTATTTAAATCTATCACATCGACAAAATTAAAATAAAGAAATGTTCCTTTATTCTAAAAAGACTTTTTAAAAGACAAATTAGTTGAAGGTGATATTATAAAATAAACGTCAACAAATTGTAGTCCTACCCGGAACAAAACATCCATTTCGAATCGATCCAATCAATTCGCCTGTTTCAATAGAATAACTCAAATATGGCTGATTTCCGGTGCAGTCATAATTCCTCGATCGGTTGAGTGCGTTCGAAAATAGACATTTCTTATCAAAACAATTTTCCTCTAATTTGCCAAGAAAAAAAAAAAACGATATAAAAACATGAAAAACGGAAAATATGCAGGAATGATTTTTTTTCAGACCGAAGCGGAAAGTGTTTCACACCTGACGAACAATGGCGACGGTGGCAGCACAGGCCGCGAAAGAAACTTCCCCGAATTTAGTGGAGTCAAGTTGAGTCGACTCGAGTTCGACTTCAGCTGCACCAGCCAGACTTGAACGAATCGAATGTTGGCGGCTTTGAGGTGTGAAAACAAAGCGCGACCCGCCGAACAAATTGCCGGTTGCAGGCCGAGAAAAAGAGCGAGCACTCAGACGCCGCCGCCATTAAATAATAATACCCGCGAGGGCCACGGGGAGCGGTAGTGGTCCGGTCCTCCAGCCGCGAGTTCGCTGATTGGCCGCGGCTGCCTTAAGTGCTTCATTTAGTAAAAATTTACCTGGAGGAAAGAGTTTTTGTGAAATAACAAATTTTCAGCGCATTAGTCACTCCCGAGCGTTTTCGAGTCCGCAAAGCATTGTGCTTTTTTCTCAACATTTGATCAAGCATAGAGGCGAGAAATTGCCTGATGGCTTCCAATCGTTCAAGTTCGAAATTTTTAACAATTTTCTCCGGTCGTTCTATTGCCACGCATGGCTTCTCACTTTCCGCGTTCTTAATAATATATATTTTTTTCTTGTAGGCGAAACACAAGAATAGACCCCATTGCAGAAGGAACTCAGATGTATAAATTGAAGAAAAATTCCAAATTTTATGTTAATTGCATTAAACGATTGTTTACATAACCATGTCTATGACAACCCACACTTTGGCTTTTTATGTAACTTCGAAAATATAGTCAAATTAATCTTCTAATCTAAAAATAGGTGCAATCCACTTTATACCTTAAAAATGTTGGTTTTCGCTATACTGAATCATATAAAAATAATTCGTTTCATTAAGAACGTAATTTTTTTAATTATTAAAAAAACTAAGTTCCAATTCATTCGTTATGCTTGATTGCGACCATTATTTAAAAAAACACTAATGCTAAAGGAGTGCATCTTCTATTTATTGTTAATAAAAGTCATCATTTTTGGTTACCTGTTGTTAAGTTGGTGTATTTTCTTTGTGTTTGATATTTATAATTAAGTTTAGAATTTTATTTTGATTTTTGTACATCAGTTCACCGAGAAAAAAACTATTTTTATTATAACTATTTTGTATAGAAATTAACAATTAGGTAAAAATTTCACTAGTATTTTGTTATTTTGTACCAAGCTAAGGCTTCCTAATATTTGATAAATCACCGAAAATAATTTGGTTGATTTAGAATTCAGGAAAGCTTTTTCATAAGTTTTGGGTAAAAGGCCTTTGTTATTGTATAATTTACCCTAATACTTAATATAATTTTTTTAAAAAAAGAGTACTTGTTGGTAACATTTTACACAACGCTAAAGAAATTTCCCTAAACACATGTATAATTTGCACTCAATGGTACTCATCAATAAATATAAGTTATAATATAAATGATTAGGAAATTTGCAGTCGGTGCTGTTCGTTTATGTACAATATTATATAAATAAAAATCTGACTGAACAATCCTGCTCAAAACGTTTGAACAGTTCACTAACACAGCAATAGTCAATATTCTTTAATTTACCTATAAAAGTCATAGTTTTTCTAATTTCTCTTAGCGTAAAAATTTAAAAATATAAAATTCAAAATAAGTTAAAATGTGTACCTATATACATAAATGGATTCATTAAATGTTTAAGCTAAAATAAAGATATTATCTATTAGTTAACCTTTATACCTTAGTCTTTTGGTATTTATACACTTATTCTGAAAGAAATTAAATTCATCTGCTTATTTATTTTGTTATTTTTCTTTCTATGTTTTTACCTTTCAAAAATGATTGAAAAGGGGACTGCATTAAGGGGGGGATAAGGTTTTCAGCATGAAAAAGAAACACTTTTTTTGCGATTTTTTTTTAGAAATATGGTTTGAGCAAATTTATCGAAATCTTTTGTATATTATTAAGTATGATTTCAGCAATACTCAGTAATTTTTTTATGCGAAAATATCGACAGACAAGCCGATGACTGAACTTTTTCAAAACCACTTTTTAAAAGTCCGTGTACACTGCTATTTAAAAACTACATTACTGATTCATTTCAAACTTGGTACACACTTTCTATATATAAAATACCTCCCCCCAACGTTGAGTTTTAAATTTTTTTTTTTACATTAAGGGGGGTTTCCACTTACAAAATGATGAAATTTTTCGTAAAAAATAGCAGTTTTTACTTTAAATGACCACCAAAAATTTATAAATGAAAACAATAATAATCAGAGAACGTTGGAGGGAGGATTGAATGATACTCTGACTAAATTTTAAAGGTTTTTAATTTCGGATAATTTCCAGCTGAGATACAGTGTACACCGCAAATCGTCTATTTCCAAAGACGTTCTTGGAAAAGCTCCGTTACCGGCTTGTTTGTCGATATTTTCGCATAAAAAAATTACTGAGTATTATCGACATCATACTTAATAATGTACAAAAGGTTTCAATAACTTTGCTCAATCCATATTTCTAAAAAAAAATCGGAAAGAAAAGTGTTTTTTTCACGCTGAAACCCTTACCCCTCCCTTAAATTTTGATACCGTCTATTCAGAAACCTATTACATTCCGAAGTATATTTATTTTTATAATTGGAATGTAATTCTTTTAAATATTGATTGTAGAGCTATTTAATTTGTAATTTAATTACTTAATATTTTTCTAGCAATAGGCAAAATGCAGTAAAAACCAAGCTGAATTCTTACTGAATTAATAATCTAATTAATCTTAGAAAACAACAAATTGAAATAAGGATACATATGTATATTATATACAATTTTGATAATGTCTATAAATTATTTGATAAATTGACCAAGTATCGAACAATATGTTTATAAAAATCGTTAGTTCACCTAAACTTCCTAAGATTGGCCTAAAAATTTTCGATAGTTCCGTAAGTTTATAGTTAGTTTACCTTAGCTTTTAGTATAAGATTGCTTTAGTATCTTTAGGTAATTTGCCGTAATTGTTAGTTAATTTACCTAAGCTACCTGTATACGATTACCCTGATAATTTAAGATTATCGAAACTTTAGTTAGCTTTCCCTAGATTGCTGCATAAAATTGTCCTGGTGTTTTTAGGTAATTTATCAAAATTTTTAGTTTGTTCTTTCCCTTAGAATTACCTAATGTGTTTCTTTAACAATTTTGCATATTTGTTTTATCAGTGCAGAGTAATAATTTTTTTAAACTCCGAAGTCACTGAATTTTTAAAAGTATGTATTTTATTTAATTAGGTAATTATGTATTTTTTCCAAATTTTTTAGTGATTACAAGCGAACGAATGTTCAAATCAACCAGAATTTTTCATGATACGTTTACTCATGTTCATCTACATACAATACATTAGAAATTATTCTTTTGTAAGGGCGCTATTATTTCTTAGGAAAACATATTTCTAATTTATACATCAATGTATCACACACTTTTCTTTCTTATAAGGTTAGGGCTAGTTTAAAGTTTCGATTTGCTTTTTACATTGTCGTAAAGTAGAATGTCTCAAAAACGTCCTGTGAAAATTCTATAAATGGGTCTGAAGAAACTTTAAACGTGTTTTGCTTAAAATGATATTTTCAAAGACGATGACGACGATGCCTCAAAAACCGCTCCATCGAATAAAATTCTGCCAAAATTTATAAGACATCAAAAGGATATTATTTGTTGATCTATACTTTTTTTTACAACCAGCTCCTTACTTATTTTTTAAAATAGCAACTCATTGCTTGTTTTCCTTAAAACCGATGTCTTCACATTAAGAGGCCGCTATATTGTCGAAACAACTTTTTTCAATTATAGATAAATTAATAAAATAGTCATTATCTGTTAATTTCGAATGTACCAGTTCCGAGCAGAATTGATCGCAGCAGAACAATTTTTTTAAAAAGATCTCTCACGATATGCCTTATAACTCGCTGATAAATGGATATTTTTGTATGAAACTATCCAAGCATTCATGAAATGTTATACTATAATGTACAAAAGTATCTATTACTATAAATAAACGGGTTACTGTGTAAGAAAATAAAAAAAAAATAAAAATACATTTTTCCTTACAAACCCTTCTTAATCCCTGAATATAGGAAGATTCTTAAATTACATTTGTTTTTTAATTATGTATAAATCCATTAAAGTAAAGAGATAAAATGTTAGGTGGAACTCATGAACTCATTTTTGTAATTATATGAGGAAGTCGTGTGATTTTTACAAAATACTATATGTGTTAATTTCAGCAGCTTTCTGGACTTAATTTTATCATAAAAACAGGACCTGCAGCTGCATTCATTAAAATGTTCAACCGTATATCCGTGGGGATCTGTCCTGAAATATTTACGCTTTTATCGAACGAAGCCGATTTTCTCTCATTTACGTGAGTTTTACAAATTATTAGAGAATTACTCGGCATAAATTTGACTTGGACCCGAAAGATAAAAGTCCTGACCATCGGCCCATTGGATGGATAAATTAATTCTTGTCCTTATCGTATAGATTTCGAAAAACTCACAGATTAGAAGACATGCCAGCTGCCTGATCGCCGTGTTTGAAATGTCAAAATTTTTTTGACTAATGATGAGTTTCCAGAGCAATTCCCTTTGCAGTATGCGTTACCTTGCAACTACAATGACGGGTATACCTGATTTATGATTTATGAACTGAAGGATTAGAGCAAAACTCCTTCGGGAATTGAGTTGCAACCGTCGACGTGCACTGGGCCGACCCCGTTGTGAATCTTTGGAATTTGTTCGTTACTGTGACCAATGGGCAAATTCTTATAATTTTTCGAATTCGGTATTCGACAATTGTTCCACTCTCATGAAAACAGGCGTTCAAATCTCCACTTGAAAATCATGTGAGTAATTTGAGAATTTTTTAAATATTTTGACACTCCTGGTTTTCGAATTTTGATCGATCAGGCATCTCTTGAGAATAATAAAAGTCATTTTAAGAACAAACACATTGAATTATTTAAGAAGAAATCTCTCAACCCAGTTATAGCCTTTGTAATTGGCGCCTAAAACTAAGTACATTTACACTTTTTCTCGATTTTATTTTTGTAAGACAAAAAATTCGTTCCATAGTCTCAAAATATAAGAATTATAATCTCAAGTCGTTAGATTTCGTAAGCCTCTGGTGTTATATAGTATCATAAAAAAGTCAGTCAGTTGTAAACATTATCATATCAGTAAAAAGCGGGATAAAAGCTTTAAACACTGTTCCCAAAATAATAAATTTAATGATACGTTTGATCCTTGATATTAGATATGCCTTACATTATAAGATAAACTATATTTTATCCTACAACATTCCTGCATTTGTAAAAGAGGTTGATAAATCACTAGGACACATTTCATCAATTGGTCTATATTTAATCAATTTTAAAAAGTAGACATTTAGGTTAAAACGGTATTCTGACCTGAATTTTAGCAATTTAATATGTGATTTGTAGAGATCTTGATTAGTCCCCCAAATTATGTTCAGAAAACAAGGCCCAATTACATAAATGGCATCCCAATCAAGTAATTTTAGTTTGAAGAAGATAGAAAACTTTTAAGTAAAATGTGGGCACAATTGATGTAGAATAACCTTAATTACAAAAATGGAATTCATGTTTTCTTAAGGAGAAAATTTAGATATGAGTTTACATTGGTTTAAAGAAAATATATTTTAAATAAACACTTTAAAAGTATGAAAGTAATACTGAAATAAGAAGGGAAACTTATTTAATATATTTTAATATAAATTAAAGTAACCAAAAAACTATGGGCATTAGGATGGTTTTTTATAAGGTGACTTTTGAACTTCCTTAGTCTAATCCTCCAAATAAAATTAATTTCGTAAATACATATTTCTTACAAGTATAAATAGATAAATAATGAAAAATTTTAAAGACTCGGCATAGTTTTACATCTGACTATGTAGACGAAACAAATTTAAGACAAAAATAATTTCAATATACAATAAAAAGATATTAGCCAGTCTAAAAAGTTTTCAGTTTTAATTTCAATTCAAAATTATATGGTGCAATATAGCGCAAACTATTATCTAATGATAAGCATATCTTAAACATTAATCATTTTTCACTTGAATTTTTAATTAGACACCTGAACCTTTCTTTTAAAAGACCAAAACAATTTACTTCTCTGATATGGGAAATTTTTTTATTATTGGAGCCCTTTGTCCGCAAGTATCGAGTTTATACAAAACAATAATCAATTAAATTTTCATGGGAATCTTTGTTGATGATCGTGACACATAAAAAAATGTTTTTAGACTTTAGGTTTTTCATTTTTAATCGATTATTTAGGTTTGTACAAATTTTATACATAAATTTTATATATGTATATAAATATGTAGATCTTAAAACAATATGAAATTTTCAGAAATTGCAGAGAATATAGTTGAGTATTCTAAACAGTATTCATACTTTCTTTCTTTGAGTTATTTTTAAATTTAGATAGTTGAAATTTTCAATGTTTTTCTCGAAATAGCTTTTTAGCATTAGGAAACAATTGGCTCGATCATCTCGAGTGGCAATTTAATTCTATTTAGAGCTCAAAGATCACTATTTATTTTGTATCCGGCCCGACCCTCAAAATTAAACTCTACTTTTGAACATTTAGATCCTTGAACAAGTTTTAAAGGATCCAAAAAGAACTCATTCGTAACTTCTTTATTCTAAAAATAAATAAAATGTCTATGTAATAATTGTCTTTTGTTTGCGAATCCTGGAGATTATATTAGGTTTTTGGAATAAAAATATGAAACCGGAGCCAGTACTCCATTCTGAAATCGGGACATAGAGGAGCTAAATAGAGTTAACAAATTCTAATTAGTTCCTGAACCTTTCTAAAGCGGACGTATTTACAATCTGGAGATCAAAATATGGTTTAATTTATTTATTATAGAATCTCTATAGCGTTTATTCTTATTTGCTCTTCCAAGTTTTTAGTGGTAACAACGGGTTTAAAATAAAATTAAAATATGGGATGTTAAGAAAGGCTTATTTTATTATTTGACGAACTCTTAGAACTCAAAACATCGTTTGAATTTTTTAAGACAGCATGTTTCAAACTTGCTAAAATACAGTAAAAAAATATCTCTAGTCGATTAAACGATGACACCTTGCTTCAGTTGGTACAAATTCTCTGTTTTCTAGTTCATCTAACTATTATAATGTCAATTTTACAATACATTATAGAATTTTTAAGCAGAAATCGTGTCTATTTAGTTTTTAATTCATGCTTAGTTAACCAGAAATTCTTAATAACTTAATTTGGTACATGTTTGCTTCATATATGCATATTTTTTAGTATATAGTCGTTGTTACTAAACTGAGAAAAAAATATAATTAGAATAATTAAACTTTCAAGTATGACTTTGAGGTGATTTCTGAAGTATGTTTGGGGTTGTTTTAAGAAAAAATTAAATTAAACATTCAAGAAAAACATTAATTAGCTCACGAAAACACTGATAACTCGTCAATTTTTCATTATAGTGTAGTTTTTATTAGTTTTAGATTTCCATTAACTGTGATTTGTGTTCAAGAGTGTTTAAAGGGAAATACAACTTCAACTATTGATAATTCTCAATATCAATTTTTAAGTATTCTGAAGTTTAGAATATCATTTTTCTCTTAATTTTGGTAACTATTAAATACCTTTGAAGCAATTAGGTATCTAGTTTGTTCTAAAGGTATTTGATACCAAAACTATAATCGACTAGCCTTCTTGTTAGATGTGCAATGGGCCTTGTTGACTGAATTAGTTTCTGTATATCGTTTCAACGAGATATGTAATTAAAATAAGAAGATAGTTTTGTAATTTTTAGACTTCCCTGGTTATGTTAACCAGCAATCTTGTTAGGTGAAAATCAAAAACAAGAAACAATGTTTGAATAAGATATATTTTTATTTTGTTTTTTTTTTTTTTATTGTACTATATCATCAATGCTTACAGAATATATACAATTTCTTTAAGTGTTTAGAATTTTCTTGGATATAATTGTGTTGGAAGAATTTATGTATTTTTATTACCTAACTAATATTTTATTGATGCCGAGGAAAAAGTTGAAAACCTCATGAATTATACTTAAATCTATCTATCCTACACTATCACTGTACTCCGCTATTTACTATTACAGTTAATAGCTAAACTGGGCAAAGATGCCGGACAAGGGGACGCTCAGACGTTTCAGGAAGAGTTTATTGTCCAGGCTTAGGGTCTTAAGTCTTAGATTTACGATTAATAAAAGACATTTTTTTGGATGTATTGTAGAATTATTACAAAAAATGTTTAAAAAATCATTTTATTGGATATAAAAAGAGAAGTTACCTTAAAACTTTTGAGTTAGACGAAGTATTGAAAGATTTCTATATTTATTTAGAGACCTACTTTTTAAGTGCCTATATATTTCTAAAGGCGAACTTACCCTTCTATTTAAAAGTAGTAATCCAAAAAGTGTGAAACTATGCAAGTTTTTGAAACCACCCACAGACACAAAGCACTTTAATAAATTATAAAATTTCCTTTTAAATAACTTTTCTCACTAAATCCACAACAAAAAGCCACAAATTCGAAGTACTAAAAATAGTTGGACCCAGTTTATTTTGCACCGATTATGCATGTGCCCAAAAAAAAACTGCAGTTTTGTTTAACAATATAAATATATTTTTTTCTTTTCTCTTTTATGAAAATCACCAACGCAAAGAAACACTGAGAATCTCTCCACAAACGGTTCAAACACCGAACAAAGCTAAACTCCGACGACGATGACTGCACAAAAATCTTTGAGGATCCCTCAAAAGGACAACATGAGGTAATCGTTTCAGGATGGAGTCGTTGAGCTTTTTTCTCTGTCGACTCGCCGAACATGAAAAAAATCTCCTTCTCTCCCTTTCCCAGCACGATCCTGGATGCTGCCGTCTCAGTCGGTCGCGTGGATACGTTCACAGGAGGAGCCCCGACGACAGTCGAAGCCAACAGAATCGCGTTGGCCTCTATAGGCCTATGTTTTACACACGAGGAAGCCTCAACGGGGGACAATATATTTTATTTTTCGCGATAAAGAAATCCTGACAAGTGACGGCTTTTAACGTTCAACTGAATGCGAAAAAGGACCAAGGGCGCTGGTCGGATTCGAGTTTTATTTATTTATTTTTTCTTCCTACTTTAGAACCGGGTTCTACCCTATGTGTCACACTATGCCGCCGCGAACGCCACCCACAACCGAAAGACCGACTTGCGCAAAAACACGATTCCTTCTCAGGCCGATTTCTAACGATCTGGAAAGATGGGTTCAGAGCACCGGAGTGCGCAAGCCCGGGCCACAGCCAGCGAGCAGCCATGGCTCAGTCGGGGAACAGGGCCGCTATGGGCGGGGCCTAGTCGGCGCATATAACAACTGGTTTTCGACTTTCCAATTCCAGCGGCTCCATCGTGGGCTATGTACCGCACAGTCAGCCATTATGGTTCAGGAGAAGTTGCCGATGGTGGTGGTGGTGGCCGAAAGGTCTAAAAGTTACACAACTCCGGGGAGTAGTGTTGATCTGGTTTCGACCTGCTACTGGTGCGGGTCACTCCACCGATTTCGGGCTACCGCGCAAACTCTGGAAAAACCTGCCGCCATGTGTCGAACAACTTCTAGCCGCAAAGCATCGTTAGACTTGAAACGACGAGGCGAGGGGTGATGAGATAAAAACTCTTCCCATCGTGCACGAGACCAAGAATAAATGGAAGTGAGCGGTGGAGATGCCATCTTTTGGGCTAATTTTCACTATGGGCGAAGTTTAATCTCCGTTAAACGATAAGTGCTAATCGAAAATTTAATCAAACTTTGTCTGTCGTACTGTTAAAATCTTGCGGCAAAGTTTCAAACGTAGAGAGGGTCAGATAGCCACAAACCGTCTATTACTCTTGAACCATCCTTTGACCTTTGGATTTTTGAGTTAGGTAAGCGGCGTCGCCGACACTTACCCAAAGAATTAGAAATTTAACTAGCCTTTTTAAAAGTACACTTATCCCCCGATTTGCACGGTACTTTTTTACACGATATCATTTTTACACGGTTTTGGAACGAAGGGATTTAAAAAAAAAAAACTGGTAAAAGTGAATATTTTATATGCATACATATTTTTACTGCCATTTTTTAATTCCGTTCACAACAAAAATCGTCAATAAAGAGTTTATTTAGGATAGAAATCAGGTAAAAATGGTTACCAAAATAACCTGAATGTTGAATGAGCTTTTCGATAACATCAATATATTAGTAAATGCTCTATAAAGATTTAACCAAAAACCAAACACAATTGTTAACTATGGATTTCATTACCATGTCTCGCCGATTCGAGATTGCTTCTTATTCATCTAGTCTATCTACTATCGAGCATTGAAGGTAACATAATACCAATCAGGAAGAAAAGATTAATATTTTATGAAAGTGAAGATGATTCAATTGTTGGTTAAATTTTTAAGGATCTTAATTCCTTCTTTCTGTAAGTAGATATATAATATATTTACTTTTATTTTACGTTAAATGAATGAATTATGCACATTTTAGTGCGTTTTCGATTTACCTATCTACTGTATAAATCGAGGGGTAGGTGTAATTTTATTGAATGTCGTATCTCTTATTAGAATTTATTAGTACAGGGTAGAACATGCATGGAGTTATAAAGCAATGATAATAATATTGTTATAATACTGTTTTATTGAACGTTAAAAGAAACTTATATGGTTTTTAAAAATATACGGCGGGTATGTAACCTGCCGAAGTCGTATTTAGCACAGAATATCTTTGCGGACGATTCTCGTCATTTTAACTTTAAGGATTACTGTTGTGGAAATATACTCCTTGCATCTTTTAATATCTTATTTTGTTTCAATTACTTAATGCAACGTATGATGCAATTTTAATTAAATTGCAGTTAATTTCGATAATGTTCCTCTGAAATTTTACCACTCCCAAAAGTGGTGCAGAACGAAGTTAGGATCGAGGAGTTTTGTAACCATTGCACGTATGTCGTTTGCTTCGCCCCAAAGCTGCTTTGAAATTTGAAACGTGAATCTAAATAAAAATTTTCCGCCATTTATAAATTCCCCGAAGGAGGTCAAGCAGCGAGATTAATTACTGTCCAACATGGGGCGAAGGAATCACCAGTCAGGTCGGTCAATTTGATGGTATCCACGCCCATCAGAAACAGAAAGAAGAAAAATGCTTATCGCACTGAAACAGACCGCGCCGTGGTTCGGCTCAGTTTTGTAATTAAGGAAAATAAAAATTCGGATGGCCGTCGACTGGATTGGGAGCTCCCCAGGTCGCTCGCTGGGCATTTGCATGCCTCAAGATCATTTTTCATTCGGGCCTGTGACGGCTGGGCATAGGGGGCCTATGGAAAAGATACGGCGGCGCTGCGCTGCTGGTGCTGCCGTCGGCGGAGCCCCGGCTGCCGCTGTTTCGGCTGATCCCAGAAACTCGAGGGGCTCCAACTAATTTACAGCGCTAGTTTGTTATGGGCCATTGCGAGAAACGAAAATTGTCAAAATGCCAGGGCTGAATTGAAATAAATTGTTCTCGGCGTAGAGTTCATATCACGCTCGATTACGGGCTTGGAGTACAAAAAATGGTTTCTAGCGAGGCTTATTTCGTGCCGAACAGAGCAGAGGCGGCTTAAGATCTTAATGACCATTAGATGAATATCTATCTCTAAGGCTGTTTTTGAGTTTTCGACGTAAATGTTAATAAATCCAACAAATGCTAAGTTCAGAATCTATGTAGGTACATAGGGCTGTTTTTGAAGTAGATTTGTCAAAAAGGAATTTATGACAACGTGCTGAAAAGCCAAAAAATCTACAACTGCAATTTGCCAAAGTTGTTGGTTTGAACTCTTAAAAAATAATTGTAAAATTGCTACATAAACTTAATGTAAAAATGCATCATGAGTTGAAGATTGCACCTTCAATGTTACCAAGTTAATTTATCAATTTCGACCAACTTAATTTATACCATAAACATTTGTATATCCATCGAGTTGAAATTGTATGCGATAAGATTATAAAAAATTATTTTCATACTACGTCAATTTTATCAGATAAACTGATTTCGAAATCATGCGGACAATAAATTATCTTTTAATAACATCAAAAACCGGTGTAGTAAAATATTTAGCTCCAATTACAGTACATTTCGTTTTAAAGAAATCAATATTCATTGTGCTAATCATTTGAACTTATAAAATTAAAACAGAAAGTAATAACTAAAACAAACAATTTTTTGTCTAAAACTGCCCCAAATGAATAATACTTAGCATAGGTTCCTATAGGTTTTATTATATCAATCTCAGTTTGTTTTTTTAAATGATTTTTCTTGTAATAGAAATTTAAGCCAGCGATACATTTAATATTACTATACTATAATTTTATTATCAGACTTTTATATCCACAATTTGAAAAACTATTTCAAATACAAATTGAGATTGAAAAAGTTTTAAAACTTACCTACTACGAAAAGTCATAGAATTTATTTCCATATACCATTAATCAGGTTTTACCATTTCTAATCTATTTGTTTTTTTATGCGTACGAACAAACTTACCTTTATTTGCATACTTTTAATCCTCTCTTCCCAAACCCCTTTTGTAATTTATTGTGCTACAGCATTAAGTCTGCTATATTATGAAAAATCTCTGTTTTATTTATTGATTAAATTTAAAATCTGGATCTGCCTATTTTCTCCGCTCTTGTAAAATTTGACATTTGAAATTATAATAGGGGGTTTCGAAATTGAGATCGAAATTCAGAATTTCAGGCATAGTGTGCCAAGGCTGAAATAGGACCCATTATACATTCCAGTAAGCTTTATGTTAATCTTATCTTTTAACAGATGTGGAATAATTTAAGGTAATACAGAATTTTTTTAACCTTTTAAGGACGGGAGTGGTCGATATATTGACCAGCCAGAGGACACATAATATTTGATGTTTTTCATGGAGAATGTAATGCGCTAAATATGGGAAAAGTAGTATAGAAATTCCTGGAAGCATCCTTGACCGTGAAAATTGCTATTTCAAAGTTAAAGTTTTGTTTGCTATTTCGCCCTGAAAGTTGACATACCTACCTTTTTTTATGTACTGATTACGAAAAATATAATACCACGAATCGCGAAACTCATCTGCAAGGTGAATTCAAGGTCAAACATTGATATTTTTCCGTATTCAGCCCATCAAATTAGAAAAATACTTTCAAACCGTCGCGACAAATTTTTTACATGGGACTTTCCGTTGCGGACGGGCCTGGTCGATATATCGACCAGCAAGGAGGGGGGGGACTCCACATAAGAAGTTCATTGAATTTATTTATAATATTCATGTCTAATAAAATATCAATTTTAACGTAATTTTCCCCGTCCTTAAAAGGTTAATTAAAAATAGAACATATGTTTGTGAATATTTCATACGATGTTAGTTGATAATATTTAATTCTGTTTTATTAATCGGCAATATAAAAGTGATTCATTTCATTTAAAATTCTGCACATATAAAGGGTGTAAGAGTATTTTTTAAAGGAACTTCATCATATTAATTGAATTATACTGACTCCTAAATTACAATTATTCCTAAATTAGCAAATCTACTTTTTGTGTATTCTTAAAGATTACAGACAACTGTTTAGAAAAAAGGATAACAAACAGGTACGCTGAACGATAGCTTAGCCTCTTCAGGGATACTGACACATATGTGTACTTTTGGTTTTTTTTCATCAGTCAATCGTGCAAAGCTAAATCGAAAATAACTATATTAAAAACAAAAAACGATAATTCTTTTTACGAATTTTGAAAATTCGCCCCTGAAGAGGTTAAGAAAATGTACAGTTGATTTTTTGGTTAAACACGCCCGAGATTTCGAGTTGACCGTAAAAAGAACGCAGTTTTTTCAGACCTTCACTTGACTGCTATTAATTTTATAACTTTTCCAAAATATAATTATTGAACACTATTATAGAATTCGATTTTGCTCGATTCGACTAGCGACGACACTCATTTTCTTAACATATCATCTTTAAAAGATGTGAATTATTTATGAAATATTATTTATCGGACTTATGAGTGTGATTCTCTTGTTGTTTTAAATACAACAAAGGAAGGGAAAAAGTGTCATTATTTTGTTTAAACTTTGCATTTGTGAAGAGGAAATTAATATCCATTTGCTGCCGAAAATTGAAAAAAATGTTCACCCCCAAACGATTTAGAAGAAGGAAATGCAAACAACGATTTTCGGGGTTAATGATTTTAAATTCAATTTTGAAATTAAATTCAATTTTGTTAGATTTTTTTTCATACTAATAATTTTAATAATCTTTCGAAAAACCTGGAATTCTGAGTCCAGTTAAAGGTTTTCGGAATATTTTCCAAAGAAAGATTTTAACCCTTAAGTACTACACGGGTTCGTACGTACCCAAGTCAAAACTGATTTTTGTCTATACGTTAGTAGGAAGAACATGTTTAATCATGAATTATCCTAAGAAACTAAGCTCAGTATATTTTATTACACTTAATATAGATACAACATAGAACGAAAAGTAAAATAAAAAATAAATTACCCAGATAAATCTATTGTATTATGAAAAGCGAAATTATGAAATTTGTGGGTCCGTACGGAGTCGGAATAATACTCGATTTCTCGTGAAAGACTGGGTATTGCGCGCTATAACTTTGTAGTAGAGGCCTGTATACAGATTACTATTATCACACGCAAGATGATCCAAATCGGTTTCGCCAAAACCGTGCCACCCCCTTGTGAGAAACAAAAATCATGTTGACTTGTGTAATTAGATAATATTAAGTTACTCAAAACATAAATTACATTTTTTCTACCGTCAAAATGTGTATCGTTCTTAAATTGTCATTTAATGGACACTTAGTTTAGGTGGCTCTAATCTAAGGTCCTTATAGTGAAAACGGACATTTATTTAAAAAAAAAAAGTACTTATTACTCTTCCATGTAGTCTAAAATATAAGAATTTGTTGTGGAAAACAGGAAAACAAGTGGCTGAATTGAATAGTACCGATTTGGGGAAGATATGACAAGCATAAAGTGGTGCAGGAGTTGTTTGCAGAAGTTACCCTCTACAGGAGTACCGTCAAGGGGCGCCGTTAGAGCGGCAAAAAGTCTCAGTCACGACGACGTTGCTGCACAACCGGGAGATGTAACAGGTCAAGCGCCGGTAGTAAATATCAGCAAAATCGCACTGGCTCCAGACGCTTATTGCGCTGGCCGGATCCGAGGCTAGAACGGAACGCGGCGTAAAGTACCCGCCAAGTAAAGTACACCGCCGGAGCAGAAAAGTCCGAGTAATGGTGACAAAGTAGAAATTTTTGGTGTTTACATTCACACGGGCCAGTGTGCCCTCTGCCGTGTAAAGTGCACACCGAACAAATTGAGCGGCGACGGCGGCGTTGTCTTCCTACGTAACTACGCTTCGGGGGCTTGCAGGCTGAACCCGACGAGGTGCGATTGCGGGAATAGTTCGCTTTTTTCGGGACCGAGCGGCCAGGCCCTTAGTCGATCGCTACGCTACCTTTGCCGCTTGAATGGAACTAAGTCACGGCCTTGCCGCTCTGTTTTTGTACATCTTCCTCTTGTTCTGGCGACTCTCTGCGGCAGGGAGGAAGCACGATGACAGCTCTTTTAACCGGGTCAAAGTAGATCAATGGCTCGAATATGATGACGTTTGCATAAAAATGCATGAATTTCTGTTCACCGGGCATCGCACTAGACAGGGATTACTTGCTTTTATGAAAATGATTCGAAAATATGCCCAGACGGCCTTGACCGAGGAACCGAAATCGATTTTTAGCCATTAGTACAGGGAAAGTGTTGAAAATTCATCAGATTTACATTGTCATATTTAATTACAAAATTTCTCCTAATAATATAATTTAATTATAAATGTATATTATGCCAGATCTTGTACCCCAAACGTACAACGTAACTTATAACTAATTTAACGAAATAACACGCTGTGTATCATTCTAACTAACTAATGATCATTTAGGGGGGAAACTAGATTATACAGTTAAAAAAATCGTTTTTTCTTCAGCATAATTCTTCCGCTTTTTTTAATATATGTATCTCGGCTCCGAATGGACCTAGCGAGTTGATTTTTTCTTTTTTTAAATATAAGATTGCGCGGTTTCTCGTAAAATTAGCCTAATTACAATTCGTTCAGATTTGTTTAAGGAGTCGAAAATGCGAATTATTTGTCGAATTGTCTAATACCTGCTCCGCGCGAATAGGATTTACCGTATGGGTAAAAAATGCCCTCATACTTATCAGGGGTTAATGAAATAAAAATCAATAATTGCATGATCGTAGTCTCACGTCGTATCTCAAAAAAATAAGACTAACTATTAAATGACGACATTTTCGTTGTTCAACACTAACTACCAAAAATAGTTATCAATTTTTATTCTTAAGCAGGCCACATTATTGGCATTAGAATGCAGGAACTTACGGTATTGTTTCGTATGCAAACAATATCCAACAAACTTAAACATATTTAAGCGATTCTAATTTTTCATATTGTTGTCTAATCAATCTTTTGGTTAATCTTTTATCGAATTTAGTAAAACATGGTCAAAACCTGCTATTTTTATAGTTCATCAACAATTGTGAGGTCAATTTTAATGAATTTCTTTGTTTAAGAACAACTCAGCGGGCATTTTAGAAGAAAATGTTGTGAAGGAACTCAGAAACAAGGAGAAAAACAACATACATACTGCATTACATTAACTAAGAACAATGTCAGTTAACATTTAAAATTGTAAATTAATGAAGAAATAGTTAGTAAATCAATTTGCTTATTCAAAATCTTATAACACATCTTTAACCTACGATTCGGGTTATTTTTATAAAAGTTTTTTTTTCTTTTAGTGTATAAATTCAAAACGTAAATTCAAAACGTAAATTCAAAATGTAAATTCACAAACGCACACAGATGCAATCAATAAGAAAGGAATAAGCTTATCTCCTACATTAGGTATTAAGTCTTACAACAGGGTACTTATGTAATTTTAAACAATTTTCTTGGATTTTTAATTAGCCCTAACCAGACGTAAGTAGCCAGACGAGGTAAGAACCGGAAGAAGAAAAAACCTTACAAAATGGTGTTGAAAGAATGGCATTAGCATAAAATCATAATTAGCCGACGTTTCCGACACTTGACCGCACCAAGATAAATACACCACTGAGTTCCCAGATAATTTCAAAAATTGCTAAGATTCCCAGCCCAAATGAGGGTCTCTCGAAGGAAACGCCTCGTCATCTTTGCATTTTTCTCATTGGCGCGCAGAGCCTAAAATAATTCCACAAATTTGAAAGTTAAATTGCCCTCGGAGCAGGTGGGCTAATGATTTGAATTAATTTCGTACTCCGATTGTGCGGGCGCAGTCGGCCTGACTTCTTTCTATATCTGAAGCACGTCGAGCTTAATGCAAAATTTTTATTCGGCCTGAAAATAAGGAAAATTGCTCTTCGCCATTTACCTACTTGCGAAAAAAAAGTAGCAATTTTGATGAGACAAGAAACTTTCTTATTTTTCGCTAGCTGAACGCTTCCGAATTTGTGTCGAGAGAGCTGAAGCCTATCGCTGCAACGTTTCGCCAGGCATCTTGTCGAGGAAAACTCTAAGTTATTATTTGCCTGGGCGCCCTTTTACGGCTCTATCACACTTTTCTATAATAAATCGATTCACATCCATTAGACGAATAAGCTCGGAGGCTGTGGGGGATGAAACGAAGCAAAAACAGGAAAAACCTTAAATGGGGAAAATGTTGGATGATGTCGTCCATTCATCTTATTCTTGGGCTTTTTAGTCAGGAAGAGAAAGCCTCATAAATTATCCGAAAGAAAGTGATGGAGGTCTGTACTAAAGGAAGTCGACATCTGCGGCAGTTGGACTATCCTTAGATTGGTTGGCTGTTCCCTTTCCCATGATAGACACATATATAGTATCTATATATACTAATAATAAAGCTGTAAAGGGAGGTTTTCTATAACTTTTTTTCCAATTTTTTCCGGAAATTTGATTTTGTTTAGACATAATTGATAGTTTTCAGAATTTTTTTTTCAGTTTGTCCGTCTGTTCCTCCAGAAATCTTAAACTCATCCGATTTCAATGAAATTTGGTACATATAGTATATCAAATATTCAAAGGATGTGCTTGACAATGGCTACAAAGTGGTTTTCTGTATCGCTGATTCTGGTATAAGACTATCAGGACTTCTAAATTAAAATGACTGATACAGTATGATTTTTATCTGTCATAATATCATAAGTTCTGCAATTTTCAACTGACAATTGGGTTGAATAATTTTTAAGATGTGTATTTTTATATGAAACAAAAGCCAAATGTATGCCAGGTGAAGTCAGTTATGTACTTTATTTATTTATTTACGTAAAAATTCCCCGTCTAGGAGCAAGATGGAACCAAAATAGACATATGCTGCTTAAAAATTCGGAAGAGTTAATAAAACTATTCAAAATGTCAGACGATTACAATTCTAGAGATATCACGTACTTTTTCTAGCGAATCCAAGGAGATCAGTTTGATTATCAACAATCCAAGGCAGAAACGGAGAGCGAACCGACAAAATTTGCGCTGGACCTTTTTTATTTTTTTTATTATTATTATTAGGGGTGACCCTCATGGTGGGCACTGCGACCAGACGGTCTTTTGTGCCGAAGTGCGCTGGACCGTTTCGACACGATTAATATGCACAGAGAAAAATGGGGCCCAAACATGACTGCCGTACTCCAAAATGGATCTAATAAAGGTGCAATACAAAACTTTGGTAATGTAGGGATCGTTATATTCGTTGGACCATATTTTATAAACCCTAAGGTAGAATTGGCATTGTTTATGACTGCATTAGTATCGTCCTCAAAAGAAAGTTTAGGATAACACCCAAGTCTTTGGTTTTATCAAGTCTAAATAATGGGCTTCCATCCAACAAGTAATTGAAATTAAGGAAAGACTTTTTTCCTAAAAAATGGCATACCTGTACATTTATCCACGGAAGACAATTAGAAAAACACCAATTAAAGAAGATGTTTAAATCGGAAAGTAAAAGGTGACGGTTAGTCATATATACCATAAAAAGGAGTGGGTCGAGAATCCTATCCTGAAGAGCTCCGCGAAACGCGTACGACCAGATAAATAAAAAGACAGTCAATCAACAAAAAGAGGTGAAAAACCAATTACGGAAAATAGAAAAAGTAGGATTCTATGATCAATTCTGTCAATTGTCTTACTGAAATCTGCAAAGATATAGTCAATTTGATTTCCCGATTCAACTGCAGAAAGACAGTATTGTAAGGATTCTAGTAAGTCGTACATAGTTGATTTACCTTCAGTGAAATGAGCCTAAAATCGAACTACAATGAAAAAGTAACACATAGTTAACCAAAATCTTGAGAGTTTTGGCAAACAATTTTTTTTTGCATAAATTAGCAAAAGCTCGAAATATCGGATTTATTGCCTTTTTTATGTAAAAGAAAAAGGATTTCCATATCTTTTGGAAACAACCAATGGACAAAGACAAATTAAATAAATAAAAAAGGACACACACACCAATTTCTGTAAGAAATAAGGCTGAACAAGTTGTTGGATAGCTCGGCCAAATGTTCTAGAATTGTGGATTCCCCGAATAGGCGGTCTTTAGTCTCCAAAGAAGTTGAAGAAAGTTTCGTCAAGTGAGTAAAATCCTTAAAACTAATATCACAGTCAGAATCACAGAAAGCAGTATCAAAAAAGTCAGTGAATAGATTGAACATTATAGAAGTATCACCACTCTCTACATCACCAAGCATCAAAAATGAAGGGTAACCGTCGGATTTTCGCTTAGAGTTATTTCGAAATCTAGAAGCTGGGGCAAATATATAAGGAACAAGTTAAGATTACGGTTACCTCTCGGATTTTAACGAAACTCGGTAGAAACGTTCGTCTAGGCCTAGAACGAACGAATATGCAAAAATTTTTTGTCGGAAAGCTCAACTTTCTGAGAAATTCAACTTTGAATTTCTAAAAAAGTCGCTGTCACGACTAAAAATTTTTGCATTGTTTCTTCCGATTTCGATTAATATCGCGATCGGTAACCGCACTACACTTCACTAAACTCCACAAAACACTATTTCCATGAGTTTTATCCAGCGTTGGATGCGTAAAAAACCCTAAAAAGAGAAAAATTTGCGTTAATTTTTAACACTTACCTTTACTCCGGTCTCCGGTGACATCTCCCTAGAACTGTCTTCTTTGTGGAACGTTACCCACAACGCATTCCACCTCTAATTTTCATGCGTTCAGAAAATTAGATAACATGCATTCGGAATGTAATAAGACCAGCGAAATATAGAATAATTTTTAAGAAATATTTATGTTATTCGTATTAACAGAAAAAGCGTTAACAATAATGTTTAAAGAATAAATTGTTTTAATTAAAGGGAAATTCCTAGTTAATAGGCAGTTTGTAAAAGGAAAATTCCCTCTAATAGGCAGTTTGTAAAAGGAAAATTCCCTCTAATAGGCAGTTTGTAAAAGGGAAATTCCTAGTTAATAGGCAGTTTGTAAAAGGGAAATTCCTAGTTAATAGACAGTTTGTAAAAGGGAAATTCCTAGTTAATAGACAGTAATTCCTAATTAATAGACAGTTTGTAAAAGGAAAATTCCCTCTAATAGGCAGTATGTAAAAGGGAAATTCCTAGTTAATAGGCAGTTTGTAAAAGGGAAATTCCTAGTTAATAGGCAGTTTGTAAAAGGGAAATTCCTAGTTAATAGACAGTAATTCCTAATTAATAGACAGTTTGTAAAAGGAAAATTCCCTCTAATAGGCAGTTTGTAAAAGGGAAATTCCTAGTTAATAGGCAGTTTGTAAAAGGGAAATTCCTAGTTAATAGGCAGCTTGTAAAAGGGAAATTCCTAGTTAATAGGCAGTTTGTAAAAGGGAAATTCCTAGTTAATAGACAGTTTGTTTGCATTTATTGGGTCCTTTAATTAAAACAATTTATTCTTTAAACATTATTGTTAACGATTTTTCTGTTAATACGAATAACATAAATATTTCTTAAAAATTATTCTATATTTCGCTGGTCTTATTACATTGCGAATGCATGTTATCTAATTTTCTGAACGCATGAAAATTAGAGGTGGAATGCGTTGTGGGTAACGTTCCACAAAGAAGACAGTTCTAGGGAGATGTCACCGGAGACCGGAGTAAAGGTAAGTGTTAAAAATTAACGCAAATTTTTCTCTTTTTAGGGTTTTTTACGCATCCAACGCTGGATAAAACTCATGGAAATAGTGTTTTGGGGAGTTTAGTGAAGTGTAGTGCGGTTACCGATCGCGATATTAATCGAAATCGGAAGAAATAATGCAAAAATTTTTAGTCGTGACAGCGACTTTTTTAGAAATTCAAAGTTGAATTTCTCAGAAAGTTAAGCTTTCCGACAAAAAATTTTTGCATATTCGTTCGTTCTAGGCCTAGACGAACGTTTCTACCGAGTTTCATTAAAATCCGAGAGGTAACCGTAATCTTAACTTAAGCCATATATAATTATCACATGAGAACTAGATATTTATATAAAACTAGAATTTTCTTCCTAATTAAGTTTTTTCCTAAAATCGGGATTAATCTCGAAAAAAATGAGAAATACTTGTTTAATTATTTATGTCTTGGAGTACTTATACCAACTTTTTAGTAAATAGAATCGTTAAATAATGTTTCTCTATATAAAGTTGTTTAGAGTCATTTAGGTCAGTCAGTAACTTTATGTACAGTATACAGATTATAAATGGTACATTAAAAATCTCTTAGTAGTAACTTAACACAAATTAAATTTCTGCGAAAATTATCTATAAAATTCAGATTATTATTATTATTTAGTGGATCGTTAAAGCACTCAAGCTGCCTCTCGATAACAACGCGACCTATAAGTTCTATTTTGCCAAAATTCAGATAGTATAAAACCAAATTTATTGCAATTCTTTAAATCCACTTAGTATTGCACTCCGTTTTGCAATTTAATAACATAAAAAGAATTTATTAATCGAAAAATATTTCAAAAAACATTATTCACAGGGAAATTAGTGTTCATAAAAATGAATTACAATAATATTAAAGCATAATTTAGATTGTATAATTAGAAATCATACTTAAAAAAGTTTTAAATTAAAACTTTGTCTTCCTTGAAAGCAAAATTTAAATTCAATCAATTAATTTAATTCGAGAATTTTTATTCTCGTGAATTTTATTCCTTGAATTTTTATTTTTGAATTAAAATTATGTACATAATTTTAATTCCTGAATTCTTATCCTTGTGATTCTTTATTCTAATAAAAATTCACAAGAATAAAAATTCTCCAATTAAAATAATTGACTGAATTTAAGGGGGTAGTCCAGTGAAAACGACTGTTTTTTCAACGATTTTTTTTTCATATTAGAAGTCAATTTTTATTAAAAAACTTTTTGACATATGATAGTACAACTATTAAAATACACAAAAAAAAATTTTTTTTTTGTTTTCGATGAGTCATCCCGACAAAATGGCCGCTCTAAAAAAAACAATTTTTTGTTGGCGGACGTCCAATCTCTGCAACGGTTCATTTGAAACAAAAAATTCAAACGAGGTTTTAATCTGTAGAACATTGGCTATCGTCGGAACTAGAATTATTAATTTTCAATAAAAAATAACAAAATGGCGGCATTTCGAATTTTTCGGGTGCTTAATTTGTTTATAACTTTGTAAATAAACAATGGATTTTAATAATTCTAGTTCCGACGATAGATACACAATCAAGAAATATACAGCTAAATTTTTAGATCAATCAGAGCCAAAGACTCTGAGATCTGACGTCCGCCGAGTCAATAAATGCTGTTTTCAGAAAAACGCGTTTAAAGTTTTTTATGCGGAAAAAAGCTAAAAAAATTAATTTTACCTTAGTCAGCGATGCCTGCTCCATACATAACGCGATGCCTCCTAAATACATAACTAACCTTAAATATAAAGCAGAAGGACCTAGACCGTTATAAACCGAAAAAAAATGGGCGAAGCAAACAGAAATACAAGAGTCCTCCTTGCTCCGAAACACGCCAGGGGACCTTCGAGCGCTCGGATTACACGTCTCTCGAAAACTCTCTGTATCTTTAAAACTATTCAATATTTTGCTTAGATATTTTAAGGGAGTATTTTCGAGGTGTAGTAGAGTAGATTTAAGCAAAAACAAAAAATTAAAAAAAAATTTTTTTTTTCACTGGACTACCCCCTTAAATTTTAATTTCGAGTAATACAAATATTTAATTTAAAATTTTTTTATTTTAAATTATTCAATTGAAATTATGCTTGAAAGGCAATGAAAGGCTTGAAATTAATTAAACGAATTAAATTCAAAATTTAATTTTTATTTCATCGCAACACAATTATAATCCTACAATATAATATTGTAACCTATGAAAATATAAATCAATTCAATTATTATTTTTTCATGAGATAGAGTAAATAATAAATCCATGTCAAAGCATAATTAACTTAAAACAAATAATATCTCCATACAATAATAATTCAGGGTTTCTCCTATCTTAATTTAATTTTAAAATTTAAAGTAAATTAATTTTATGATAGTCATTATTTTAATTAATTTTTATTAGTTAAGACATAATAAAAATGTTACAAATCAATTTTTTTTTATTTTAAATAAATTATTTATTTTATTAATTTGTCCACAATAGAACGCTCGGTATTAAATAGCAAAACGGCGAGCTATAACTTAGTTAATTTTTATGTGAAAATGCGTTTCGTACGAATACGAAAATGAAAACATATGAAGACATTGAAGATTCAAAATTTATAACTTGATTTTAAGAAAAACAAAACATAAAGGTAGTGGAATGAAAAAATAAATTGTAATTGTTTAGTAAAAGGACTACCTCTTTTGAATTAGTTAGAATAATCGAGACTAAAATTGCTCTCCTGTATAAACTATGAACGAAATTTAGGATTTCGAGCGTTTTTATTTTTAAAATTTTCATATTTCCAATATAATTTGTGTCAAAATACTTGTGTGATGGAATTTTAATCTGAATTTTCACAAGAAATTCAAAGATGATAAGATATTTTTAAAACTGTGTACGCACGAAATTCTAAATTTCATTCGTCTTTCCAAGGTATAACCATTATTTCAAAATATCTTTTTATATAAGACAGGAAGTTCAAATCAGCTTTTATAATTCCCAGTACTCTTAAGGATTATTTTTCACATTATTTTTATTTTTTATTAGTTGTTTAATGAGGATAATCAACATTTTGATTAAAAATTCAAATCATTATTTCTCTGTTATCTTAAGTCTGACCTTACTAATTCGAATTCTAATATTCTACAAACATAATTATCGGATCATAAGATCCAAAAATCAAAAAATTCTAATTTTTAAAGTTTTTAGAAGTGAGAATCGAGCTGCAATTGATTTTGATGAAGGTATTGCCGATATGATATCGTTTTATGAAAGAAATTAAATATGAATTTTAATAAAAATGTAATTCTTCGTTTAAATTTCATATTGAATAAAATATATGAAAAGTCGTTCGTAAGAAGATTCTAATATTTTTAAGTTAAAAATATTATAGCAAACAAGAGGCTCACTGTGACTGTTCAAGAAAAAAATACCTCTACGAAATAGCCCAAAAATATGTTGGCACATGTGCCAAAATAATTAACTTGTTTGTAAACTTCTTTTTCAATTACATCTCAATCTTGGAGCGTTAAACCGGTACAAGATTAAAAATGAAATAGCCCAAAAATATCAAGACATAAACCTTTAGGAGGACTGCTTACCTTCACGGTGGATTGAGCAAAATATGCTGCTCGATGGCACCCGACAATGGCGAAAATTTCGACATAGCTCGCGTCCAAAATTAAGCGCACATGTGCTGAGAGATGGCGGACGCAAAAAGTCCAAATATAAAGCACCGTGACGCCAATGTTGATAAAACCATCATGAGATGGTTTCTTTCATGAAAGAGTACCGGTATACGAGACTAACTAGATCCACCATCCATCCAATCACATGATTCGTCAAAATTTGTGTCCAATTAAAGTCAAAGTCGAGCGGTCGTAACCGTTCAATGGAGGAGGAAATCAAAATCGAGCTAATGAAGACGTCAAAGCGAGCTCTATTTCATGGGCGAAGGGATGCGGTGGCGCGCGCGCGGGTGCAAGTTGAGGACGGCCGTGCGACTATTGTCGGCCTTAAAAAGAGGTGTTGTACGCAGCCCCGCGCACCCCCGCCACTGGCCAAGGTGTATCGGATCTATTGGATCTATTCACATGACTGCCCCGAAGATAAAAAGATCAAATCTGGCCGGAGAAAGATTAATTGTGGCTGTGCGCAATTGACACTTTTTACACTGTCACACCAAAATGAAATGGATTTATTTCAGGTAATCTGCGAATGACAACCACGGCCCGGAGCTGTGACAGCCGCCTCCGATGCCTTGGGTCTTTCCAATTGGACTCCGGCCAGAAGGCCTCTTTTTGCTGTATGAGGCTCACAAGGGGTGGATTGGATGGAAGGAAAATGTCCAAACTAAAGAGACATAGAGTAAATTCCTTCGGTCAGACTTATTCCTGCGTTGTCATCCAAAGGCCCTATGAATTTTTCTGAAGAATTTGCCGCCAGCTTTTCACGCAATCTACGGCCCGAGAAAAAGACACAAATGCAGGCATGGCCTTAGTGTCCGGAAAGGAAAGAAACTGAAGTGGAACAACTGAAATTATTTCCTCGCGCTGGGATCTGGGGTCTGGGGCCGCGGACCCCGGGTAATTCATAACAATAAACTCTAATGATATATGAGAAAGGCAGAGGTCTGGTGTTAAACTTATTAGGAAGGTGGAGCGACACAAAAGAACTCGCGACCACGAGCAGTCATGAATTCCGGTTTTGTTTTGAAGTCATCACTTGAGCTCCTCCGTAAGCCAATTAGGATTAATTTGAAGTCAGCCGCAAGACGCTAATTTTGAGACTGTCTTCGGCGAACAATCGCTTTGATGATATTATTTTAGTGAAGCTATCTAAAAGGGTTGTACTTATTAAGGCTTTTCTCAAAAATTGACTTCAAATATAAACTTAAACAGTATATCGCTCATTAAATACAATAACGTCATAACCCAAAAATTGTCATTTTTCATAAAATGCATTTCAAAGATTAGGCTCTTTGTTATTTCAGTAAGAAATAGTTTCAAAACTACCTCTCCCTTGTCGCGAATTATGAAAGCTCAGATATGACGTTTTTTACAGTTAAAAGTATATACGAAATTTAGTCCACCCGTATATATAATTCAACAATAATGATTTTTGAGTTATGACGTTATTGCATTTAAGGGGGTATCCCACTTTTTTTTAGGTTTGAAAAATTCTGTGTTCTTTCCTGAATCGTTTAAGCTAACTCTTGCCGCGAAATTTGAAAAACTCGTGCCACTACAAGCGATTCCGTGCGCAGCTGCGCGCTCTCCACCACTCTTAACTTTAACTTAAATGCCGTTTTTCTCAAAACACCGTCTTGATGAATGGTGTGCAGCATTCTGAGAAAACCATTCATCCGAAAAATTTCATATTTTGGTACAAGCTGTGTTAGCTTTATCTCTATGACCTAAGTGGAGCAAATCAGGCATTTTTACATTTACATAGCTTGTGTCCCATATTTTAACAGTAAAAAATCAACTAAAAAATAAAACTTATAGTAGAAAAAATTAAAAAAACGAATAAAATTTTTTTTTCAAAATGTGCCACACTCATGCCATAGCCACATATAGAAAGAGTACTAATGTGCAATCTCATAATTTTCAGATTATTTGTTTGGCTGTTATCGCGCACACCGTTCCTAAGGTATGAGTCCCAGTAGCAGGCCTGCCCTGACCCAACCACTCAATAAAAAATTTTTTCTTTTTTCTCAAAATATTCATTAAAGATCATATAATAAGAGGATTATTATGTTTAACTCTAAATGTTTTGTATTTTCTTGTTAAACTCCCTGAACAAAACGTTCAATTCAAGGGCGTCTAGAGTGGGATAAGAAATAATAGCAAATATGAAGTATGTAGGGTAAGCTGCCCAGTGATGGCCACTGTACCAGTGATGGCCACTTTTGTCTTTGGGGTGGATTTCCAGCCAACCAAGCGAAATTCAAGATGCGCGCCTTTGCGATCCATATTCTTTCACATGTTGGCAGTAAGATTCCAATCGGGATTTGGTTCGACCATTGCCCGGCTGAGCGCACAAGCGCATCGCGTCGGACGCTGCACAGTCGGCAGCCTGAGCGGTCGTTTTCTTAGTCAGAGTGTTAAGAGCAGCCGTTCAAGAGACACGCTGTCATTCGACTCACAGCAATCGCACGAGTCTCGGGCAGCTGCTTAATTGGAAAAGGATAGGTAATTTACTGTATTTTATGCTGCTTTTCAATTTTTTTCAAAATTTAAAGGGGGAAAGGGGGGTGGCCATCACTGGGCCAGAAAAACATAGTCTGCCCAGTGATGGCCACACTTGAACTCGCTGCAGTACTGGCGCCGCACTATGGGCTAAACGGCACTTTTTGTGTTTAAAACCTAATATCTCGGAAAAAACCGAAGATATTAACGTAAATTTTTTTTTAAATTGCAGCTGAGACTATGTAGATTACTGGAAAATTACCCAGAATGGCTGAAATGAAAATAAACACTATGTAACATAACCTCAGAGTTGCATTTTTTTCTGAAAAATTGAATAGGCTCACACCAACAAAAAACTTGGTCTTTATTTTAAATGTCATATATGCTATCCGATGAACTTTAACCTGCTGATCACGAATCCGAGGTCAGAATTACCCCCCACCCTACAGTTTTCAGAAAAATGAAGAATTTCCGTGCCTAGTATAAGCCTTTTTAACTCTTTGAGTTACAAAAGACGAGCTTAAATTAATTTTTACTATAACATACTAACTGAAGGTTTTTGGGGTCGCTGATCACGAATCTGAAGTCAGATTTTGAAAATTCAAAATGGCGGATCCAATATGGCGGACCAAAATTTTTATATTTGATCGAATTTGGACTAAAAATTAAATACATGGGTTTTTGGAGTCGCTAATTACGAATCTGAAGTCAGATTTTGAAAATTCAAAATGGCGGATCCAATATGGCGGACCGAAAATTTAATATTTGACCGAATTTCGACTCAAAACCGTATACATGGGTTTTCGGGGCCGCTGATCACGAATCTGAAGTCAGATTTTGAAAATTCAAAACGGCGGATCCAATATGGCGGACCAAAAATTTAATATTTGATCGAATTTCGACTCAAAACCGTATACATGGGTTTTTGGGGTCGCTGATCACGAATCTGAAGTCAGATTTTGAAAATTCAAAATGGCGAATCCAATATGGCGCACTATGGGCTAAACGGCACTTTTTGTGTTTAAAACCTAATATCTCCGAAAAAAACGAAGAATTTTCAAAATCTGACTTCAGATTCGTGATCAGCGACCCCAAAAACCCATGTATACGGTTTTGAGTCGAAATTCGATCAAATATTAAATTTTCGGTCCGCCATATTGGATCCGCCGTTTTGAATTTTCAAAATCTGACTTCAGATTCGTGATCAGCGGCCCCGAAAACCCATGTATACGGTTTTGAGTCGAAATTCGGTCAAATATTAAATTTTCGGTCCGCCATATTGGATCCGCCGTTTTGAATTTTCAAAATCTGACTTCAGATTCGTGATCAGCGGCCCCGAAAACCCATGTATACGGTTTTGAGTCGAAATTCGGTCAAATATTAAATTTTCGGTCCGCCATATTGGATCCGCCATTTTGAATTTTCAAAATCTGACTTCAGATTCGTGATCAGCGACCCTAAAAACCTTCAGTTAGTATGTTATAGTAAAAATTAATTTAAGCTCGTCTTTTGTAACTCAAAGAGTTAAAAAGGCTTAAACTAGGCACGGAAATTCTTCATTTTTCTGAAAACTGTAGGGTGTAGGGTGGGGGGTAATTCTGACCTCGGATTCGTGATCAGCAGGTTAAAGTTCATCGGATAGCATATATGACATTTAAAATAAAGACCAAGTTTTTTGTTGGTGTGAGCCTATTCAATTTTTCAGAAAAAAATGCAACTTTGAGGTTATGTTACATAGTGTTTATTTTCATTTCAGCCATTCTGGTTAATTTTCCAGTAATCTACATAGTCTCAGCTTCAATTTAAAAAAAAATTACGTTAATATCTTCGGTTTTTTCCGAGATATTAGGTTTTAAACCAGGGTACGGAGAATCAAAAAATTTGATTCGTTCGTTTGCGAATGGATCCCAAGCGAATTAAATTTTTTGATTCGCTCACGAATTTTATTATTCGATTCTTTTTCTAATAAAATTCGACTCGCGAATTGAATCGAAAATTTCAAGAACTGAAAATTTAATTCGTTCGCGAATTTATCGCAAATGAATGATTTGGGAATCAAATTAAATACAACCGAATGCAGATACCCAACAACGTAATACGCATATACTTTTATTCATAAATTTTAAATTTATTATTAAATTTAAAAAAATAACGTATTCTACCGCAGTAAATTGAACTCTTTCACTCTGGTCAAAATAATTGCAAAAAATAAAATTTCAATTATCATAACAATATATTTCGAACTTAGCTGATCGGTTCCAAATCGTCGACGAGTATTCTGCATGCCGTAAAATGCGACTAAACAGCTAATGACACATGATGTGACATGCAACATGACATGTGACATGATTTTTTTTTTTTTACACCATGTTGTAGAGCGGGTCCGATAACCCCCCTTAGAAACCCCGAAGGGGTCGAAAAAGCCCTAGGAGGCCAAAAAATAGGCCAAAACATCATTTTTGTTTTGTTTACGAATGCCAAATTAACGACGAGTCTGTTGCAAGCCGTAAAATGTGGATTAACGGCTTATGACACATGATGTGACATGCAACATGACATGTGACATGAAATTTTTTTTTGCACCATGTTGTAGAGCGGGTCCGATAACCCCCCTTAGAAACCCCGAAGGGGTCGAAAAAGCCCTAGGAGGCCAAAAAATAGGCCAAAACATCATTTTTGTTTTGTTTACGAATGCCAAATTAACGACGAGTCTATTGCAAGCCGTAAAATGTGGATTAACGGCTTATGACACATGATGTGACATGTAACATGACATGTGACATGAATTTTTTTTTTTGCACCATGTTGTAGAGCGGGTCCGATAACCCCCCTTAGAAACCCCGAGGGGGTCGAAAAAGCCCTAGGAGGCCAAAAGATAGGCCAAAACATCATTTTTGTTTTGTTTACGAATGCCAAATTAACGACGAGTCTATTGCAAGCCGTAAAATGTGGATTAACGGCTTATGACACATGATGTGACATGTAACATGACATGTGACATGAAATTTTTTTTTTGCACCATGTTGTAGAGCGGGTCCGATAACCCCCCTTAGAAACCCCGAAGGGGTCGAAAAAGCCCTAGGAGGCCAAAAAATAGGCCAAAACATCATTTTTGTTTTGCTGGAATTTTTCAGAAAATTAGAATTTGAAAGTTTTTGAAATTGAAGATAGTAGTCAAATCATAAAACTTCAAATATTTTATTAAAAATTGCTGCGAGAGGGTTTTCAGGGTTGCTCATTCCGATTTTTCTTTTGAGAGTTTGGAAATCTAGATGGCGATTGAAATACAAAATTCTATGGATGTGAAAATTAGTATCTAGGGTTTTCTGTAGAAGGCGAGGAGGGACATTTTTGAATCAAAGTCGGATGATCAAAAGTGGTGAGAAAAATAAGTAGGTCAAAAGATTTAAATGAAAGTTAATTCTAAAATAATAACAATAGTATTTTTTGTTGTTTAATATTGCCAGTTAATTGTCCTTTTAATTTTTTTTTTCCGCATTCTAAATACGTCGACGTCTTGCTATCCTTATCATAGCAGACGTATTTAGAAAATTCAAAAACTTTAAGTCGACCCATTCTTAAAATTACAATTGGTTGCACCCTGAAGATGTATATATCAGTGGCTAAACAGCTCACAAGAGTGACTGGCCTGCCTACTACACAGTCACAGCTGACGCATCGCCAACAAAGAACAGCAAAAAGCACGAGAAGAGAGCGAACCGAAAAGAATGATTCTTTTCCATTCATATTCGCTCGTGAACGAAATCTGAAAAAGTTTATTTGAATCATTCTCAGGGATGAATTGAAAGCTTTAAGTTCTTCTCAAAAAATTCGCTCACGAATTTTATAAATTTGATTCGATTCGCGAACGAATGGAAAGAGAGGAATTAAATTTTTTCGATTCGCGAACGGAATTTTTCCGTACCCTGTTTTAAACACAAAAAGTGCCGTTTAGCCCATAGTGTGTCGCTCGCTCAACGCACAGCATTCCCCCAGAGCTCCCCAAAATCGCCAAATAAAGGCACAGGAGGCAGAAAAGGCTGCTAAAGCAGCTGCCGCAGCAGCAAAGCGACAGAAGACCGCAGCAGAACCTCCAGCTCGGAGAAACACACGGCGGAACAAGTAGATTTAAGTATGAGAAGGGGAGTGGCCATCACTGGGCAAGGGGGTGGCCATGACTGGGCTAGGCCTGGCCATCACTGGGCAGATTGTACTTTTTTGTTTATAATTATTTTGACATCAAATAAATTTTATTTTTCTGTTTTTGAAAAGCGTAGCACCTTTCTCAAACCCTCTAGTATACCCGTGATTTTTTTCATACCGCTGAGTTGTACTGGAGACGCATGGTCGTGCAAACTATGAAGCACCGCGCTTAAAGTGGCCATCACTGGGCAGGTTACCCTACTCCAAAATCAATTTTATTTCACTTTCCCTAAAAAATATTTTTTTGTATGTGGATCGGTCACACTTCTCATTAGAACTCACAATTACTAGAAGGCATCGGCAACCGGCCACCGTCGCTCGGTTAGAGAGAGCATCGGAACGCAAATCCGAAAGTCGCAGGTTCGAACCCTGCCCGTGTCCGGCCCGATCTTTTCGGTCGGTCGGTTTTTTCAGTCTTCAGCTCTGTACATTTTGTACTAACTATATTGTACAGATGTTATTATTCGTCAATCCCTTTAATTTGTTACTCACATCAAGGGGATTCTGAAGAAAAACGTAATCCGCCATTTTGGATTTAGAACGATATTAAATATACTATATTGCACTGTCACGTGTGCAAAATTTCACAGCTCTAGCTCAATTAGAACTAGTCGAAATTTTGATTGCAAATTTTGTAGCAGCCAGGCAGACAACGAAGTAAGTCAAATAAAAACTTTTAAAATGCACCTTCAATGTGTGTCTGCGATCTTTTGAGCACCATTTCGTTCTAATTTTACACAAAATATTAATGTAATTTTATACCACTTGAAAATTGATGTAATTTTATACAACACACGCCGCAATTTTGTTTCAATATAATGTAAATCCTTAGTTAAATCAGTAAGTTAACTTGTGAAGACACGTTTCGCTACTAAACGTGGATACGGAAAAACAATATTTGTAAGTACAATGTCGACCAAGTTAATTTATACCATACAAATTTGTATTACAATCGAGGAAGAAAATGCGCGAAGTCTAAATATCCGTGGAAAGATGAATATTGCAATAAATTCTACAAATATATTATATAATTTGAGATTGAATCTTGAAAGTTACCTATTTCACTGTTTCAAATTTTCACACAACGAGATTCTTAGAAATCTTAGAGGGATTTTTAGGCTTCGCTTTACTTTAAAAAACACAATAAATTGTAATTTTCCCCTTCTATTGCATCCAAACTAAATAAATATATGCGAAACTAAACTGTTTTTGAAAGAAAAGTGCTTCTTATACGGTTTAAAAATGCGTATATTTACCTTTTACAATGTACTATATAATTTTATGAGGTACTCAAGTGACTTATATATAATTACATTAATATTTATTAGAGTGCACTATAAACGAAATAAGAATTTCGAGCGTGTTCAAGTTCAAATTTGTTTGACGGAATATTCGTCTGAGATATGTTGATATTATGTTTCTGGCTTTTAGAAGGAGAAGAATCTGGTTTAGAAGATTCATGAATTTTAATTTTTAGGAGTTGTATTAAACTATAATACTGAAAAATAAGATACATAAGATTGTCCTATTAAAATTTTATATCGAAATTAATATAGTAATGTGATGAATTGAATAAGACTATCAGACACTATTTCCAAAAATATTCGTTTTACTCGATGGAATAAATAAAACAACAAAGTTAAGAAAACTTATAACTTTAAGATTTAGGCTCGAGAATCACTCAATAGTATTCGAATACTTGATTTAATAATAAGAGTAGGCTCGAATCAGCTCTCGACTCAACTTCAGTCTTGATTATTTTATAAAAGTACTCGAATCTACTCTATTCTTATAAAGAGCGGACTCGTCGCATCACTAAATTTTTCTTAGTCATTACGCCCTTGAAATCGTAAAGTTCGTTTTCTGCATGATAATGCAGGGCCACATGTTGCAATTATAACAAGACAAAAACTATTAAAATTGAGCTGGGATATTTTGCCACACCCTGCCCAGATCTTTCACCGACCGATTTTCACCCTTTCCGGGCCCTAAGCGATCTTTTTCAGAGTAAAATTTTTAATAATCAGGATGAGATAAGAGACTTCTTAAATAACTATTTCAACTCACTGTCACCGAGCCTCTACGTTGATAGATCATTGATTGTGATGGAGATTATTTTATTGAATAAACTCTTTTGAGAAACATGAAACGATTTTTTTAATTTTTACCCTGAAAACGGAAGAACTTTCCGATCTACCCAATATTTTAATTTGATAAATTCATCGAAAAGAATCTAATAAACCGATTAAAGTGTTTCAGAACTTGTTTTGTAGACAATCTGTGAAATTCAGATAACACTATGTAACATTGATTTCGTATTAGAACAAGTAATAGATCATTTCAATCCGTTTTTTTCCCGTAGATTACGAATTCGCAAACGAAAAAGTTCTATCACGTCACGGTTTTGAAAAAAATAGGTTAGAAAAGTACAAAGACAGTATTTTGCCATTTTTGCAAATTAATTAAAAAATAAAGAATTGTTGCATGAGCTTGTAAAGTATCTCAAATAAAAGTTTCAACCTCTAGTTATTATATTAAAATACGAGAGGATATAATACTTTCCAAAATATTCCGTGGAATTCACTTTTTACTATAAGCCGATTACTTCATTCAACAGATAATGAATGAAGATCACTGTTTGCGCAGGCTCATGAAAATCTTAATCCTGAAGATGCTTCGTAAGTGCTATAGATTAGTGGTATTTCATATATATCGATACGGATTTAGGCTCTCTTCTGAGTTGTGTAATGGTCTTTTTTCATGTTTCGTTATTTCCTGCTGAATTTTTAAAAATGGCCGAAATACGATATTTTATATTTTGCAACCCTTCTTAAAAAACGTGACGTGATAGGACATTTTTATTTATGACTTTTTAAACTACGGGAAAAATCCTATATAAATTATATATGAGTTGTTAGTTATGTAACAAATTAAATAATAAATTTTGTCGCACAGTGTAATCAAGAGTTTTTGGTTTTATAAATCTGAAAGCCAATATTTTTCACAACGTAGGGTTCGTGAGAAATGTAGAAATTTTTTTCTTGTCATAAGTGGAAGTTTGAACGTTAAACTATTAAATGAAAATACAATACAAAAATTAGAACAAAGGGCCTTAAAATTGACAAATCTGTACTACGAGAAACGAAATCGCAATCGTTTCTCGCTTCGATGGCACTTCTGTCATCGTTCCTGTGTCAGCAAAATGTCAGAGAAACTTCAGTAAGTTCAGTATTTTTAACATGTCGAATAGTGCATAAAAGTGCAAATTTTTTGCATGCTATATCCCGCTAAGGACCAACTAGTGCCAAATTGGCACCAGAGTTTTCTTCAACTAAGTGTAACTAAAGCACTATTTTTTCATGAAACTTGTTTCGTTTCTCTGTAATTTTTATTAAAATGAAAACAAATACTATCAAAATCATTACGTTCATTGTGTTCCTGATTAAATTCCCTACAATTTGGATTAAATTTGAAGTTATTTGACCAAATCTGAGAGAAGTATAAAAATAAAGTAGGACCTTAGCGGGATATATATTTTAAGTTTGCATTAAAAATGTGGCCATAATTCAATATTATTATATATCGAAAAATATATTTTATTATCTATTTAAAGAATGAATTAAATTATATACTATACATTTATTAAAGGAAAGTTTTCAATTAAAAATAGCATTCAAAACTGCATTAGGAATGTTGAGAAACAAGTTTTAATTTAATTTATTGAAAAGCCCCAGAAAACTGTTCCAGTAAAGTTTGAAAAATATTATTAGGAAATAGTATATTTCTTATATTTTCTAGCTCCAAATAAGTTAGGAAGGAAATATTTTTTTTTTAAAACCGCGGCAAATAATATACTAATAAATGACAATTTGGCAGCTTTCAAATGTTGCATTTCATACAAACAACTCGCACTGCACTTGGCCATACTAACGAAACGAACAGTTCTTATGATACCAAAATAATTTCCTTCCGTTTCGTTTGACGATTCTTATAGTTTCTCATAATAAGGCCCCGGATCGGACCTTGAATTAGAGTAACTATTGTATTATTGAAGATCCTGAGAAAAAAAAATATCACAACTTCAAAAATATCTAACGAATATTTCCAATGAGCCTTACTTTACCCTTGATATTGAGATGTTGCACCCATTTTTTCCTGTAATAAAAATCCATCTAAAGAAGCAAATGCAAAATTTAAAAGAGATAAATTTAAAAAATAAAAAGTAAAACTAAGCGCAGCAGGTAATACTTTCATCAAGATATAATTCTCCCGCGAAGCAGATACGCCATTGATACGCTTTACAGAAAATCCAATCAGAGGATCCGCGAGCCCCTTGGGATCTTTATCATTAAGATATCGCTCACCTTAGCCAGGTAACATTTAATTAACTCCGGCTCAGCGTGGAGTCCCCGTCTGGGGCTAGGAAACCGCGCGGCCATCGTCCGGTTCTGTTTCACGCGATTCGGCTAGAAAGCGGCGATCGATGTACAATTCGAAGTCCGCCTCCTTTGAAGTTGTTTTTGTCGATTTTATTATTTTTCTCGAGACCTCGACTCCATTCCTTCATTCTCGCACACAGTTTAATTTTATAATTAGTTTAGTCCGGCTTTAAATTACAGCCAAAAAGGTAAAGCAGAGCGAGGGAAAGGTTTTCGAGCATCAAGAAAATGGTGCCCAAATTAAGAATACACCCCAAGCAACATGGCAACCGGAAAAAGGATTACAGCAACTGAAATTTTTTTATAAGAAATAAGGGCGCGCGTACTTCACCAAGAAAACATTTGTCAAAATGCCAAGGGTCGCGTTCTCTGTATGTGTCAAGTACTGTTTGCGATTCCCGAAATGGTTTTCAGGAAATTCGTTCTGATTGTTCCCTAATTGAATCCGGTTGGTTGCGTTGACGGAAGGGTAACTTATAAAGGGACCTCCAGCGAGAAGGGTGAGCTCTGTCTCGTCTCTGATGAATTCCTTTAGCCGAAGCGCTTTCATGTATATAGAGATTTTTCAGAGTGAACTTGACGTGTAATTTCTCATTTTAATGGAGCGAAAGCTAATGGATGTTTCCAACATGTATGGAAAAATGGGGAGCCCTAAAATGCCAAATTTACGAAGAACGGCTTTCCATCAATTTTGCCACTTTCCCTTTGCAAGGGTCTTATCTACTGAAGTTTGCATAGGCGCAAAATGTATCTAATCATACTTCAATGTTTATAAAACAAATATTTTCCGAGTTAAATTCTTTTACAAGGAACCCAAAATTTGCAAAATAACAAATTAAATCTTGCTTCGAATTCTGAGGACTAGGATCCAAAATTGTTGCAAAATAAAAAACAATTTGTTTAAATATTACTAATTGAAAACTGATATTTCTCTAAACCATGGTTCTTAAATTGGCAGTCGGTGCCGCACTTTCACGGGTACCACAAAAACGCCTTGCTATTGCTTGTTTTAGTAATTTGAACAAAAATTTAGTATCTTTTACAACCACTTTGGAATTAACACAATTGATTCGTAATTTCAAAAAGTAATCCCAACAAATCCGTTTTAGTAATGGTGTGAGTTACAAAGAATAACAATATTTACTATGCATATTTAATATTTGCAAGTTTTGTAATTCATACAAAATCTAAATATTGTATGTGCATTTGTCTATATTGTGACTTCATAATAATTACAAATAAAGTATTTGTTCACATAAAAAGTTTTTTAATTCCTGCAATACGATAGTAAGGCGTTTTTGAATAACTTGCAGTATCGTAAAATTAAAAACGAAATATTAGTTTCAACAAATTTTTTTTAAATTCCAACAGAACTAATTTGCTTTTATTACAAAAAGAAGATTGAAAAGAACTATTTACATTAGTACTTAGTATTAAAATAAGAGTGTATATCAATAAATAAAGTAGTCAATCATAAAATCTTATTAAAATTTAGCTCGACCATTCTGCTATTGAGAATTACATAGGATATTTGGAATTACAAAACACTTTATTTGATATTACTAGAAATCACGATTCAAATTACAAAAAAATCGTTTTAGTTATTACCTTGGCAATTATAAAGTCACCTTACTAAAATCCTTTTGTAATGTTTGCAATAATTTTATTGTCGTGGGAATTATACTTGTTTAAGTAATAATTAATATATTTTATTATATATTGGATTGGTAGGAAAGTCTGGCGACACAAACACTTTCTTTAATAAACATAATATTTTATTAAGATCGTATTAATCACTCATATACTCTCCTTCTTCATCTACAACTCTTGCCCAACGCCACGGTAAACTTTGAATCCCATCCATCCAAAAATCCTTTGGTTTTGAATCAAAACACTTTTCTAGGGTATTTTGAAGGTCTGTTTGGTCATCAAACTGTTTATCGAGTAAATAATTTTTTAAAGTCCGAAACAAATGGTAATCAGACGGAGCTAAGTCTGGTGAGTATGGTGGATGGGGTAGAACTTCCCAACTATAGTTTTTTCAACTAATTTAGCTATGTGGGGCCGAGTGTTATCGTGAAGAAGACGAACATGTAAACGCTTTCGCCGTTTTTGTTTAATAATTGCAGACAGATTTTGTAGTTGTGATGAGTAGGTCTCTGCGTTTATTGTGGTTTTAGGTGGAAGAAATTTGTAAAACAACATGCCCTCAGAATCCCACCAAGAACAGAGTAAAACTTTTTTCTCAGCATGGGTTGGTTTGGGAGTTGGTTTTGGTTTCTTGTCTTGAGGTAGCCACTGGCGCTTCCATGTATGGTTAACATACAATACCCAGCTTTCATCTCCAATAACTATTTCGCTGAGAAAGTCCTTTCTGTGTGGATAAAGCAACAATCAAAGGCAAATAGACATTCGCGTTGCCTTGCTGGACTCGCTGAGTTCATGGGGTATCCAAGATGATAAAACTTTTGTGATGTTTTGGATGACTACAGCCAAGTTCATCTGCTAACTGTCGTGACGATGCATTGGGTTTCATTTGTAGTAGAGATCGCAGTTCTTCGTCGTTAAAGACTGTTGGCCAGTCGGACCTAGGTTTGTCTTTGAAGGAAACGTTTAAACCAACGTCCTACTGTCGAATGATGAACCACATTACTGTTAAACACCCTGCACATATTTGTAGCAGCAGATCTTGCAGAACGTCCCCGTAGCAATTCGTAGTAGGCAATCGCTCGAAGCGCACTCTGATCCATCTTTTTTAACACTGCCTGATCGAAACAAACGGGCGCTTTATATACCCTTTGATATGGAAGCTTCTCGAATATTCTTACAGTTCTTGAGGTCGAATGATCTCGAACAGCTTTCCAATAAATAATATTTAGTTGAGCACTAAAGTGTCGCAAGACTTTCCTACCAATTCAATATTTCTCCCAGTGTACATGAAAAATATTGAACAGAATAAAATGTAAAATTAATAAATAAAATTTTACATACATACTTCGAACGAAAAAATATCTTTAATAATATTCTAAAATTTGTTTCTTAAAATCTGTTGACCCCAAAAATATTTCGCATGAAACTTGTTCATGTTTACCCAATTTCTGGATATCACTTGGTTGAAGTACTATATAGTACTTGCTCATATAGTATTCTAAAAAAACTGAGTTAAAGTCCAGTATTTATTTTTAGCACCATTGAGCAGGTTTTATATTTAAAGCGAATTATTTCTTCTAGATATTTTCACTTAACACATTTTATAAATACATCATATGTATTTTATTGTCCAAATGTGTATGTAAGTATATATAAAAAATGACATATACGTACATATACATGACAATAGTTTAGAACAAAGCAAAGTCGAAAAGATCCCGATCCACCCTACTTTTAGAAATGTAAAAATTTCTGTTACGTCACGGTTATGATCTTTGAATTTGTTTTTTTTTACTTAATGTTTTGACTAACAATAAGATGCAAAGTCTCATCGATGTATATCTTGAAATAAATTTCGAATACCCTTGAAGAATAGTGTTTTTTAAAATAGCTAAAATACAAAATAGACGAAATTTATGTATTTTTTAATTCCAAATCTGAGTAATTTAGTAGAATCATAATACCTTTTCAAATTCCTAGTTTTATATTATTAACAATAAGAATAGATAGTAATTTTGGGTGGAACTGAAGTCTGAAAAAATTGTAATGAATCCTAAAAATTACTTTAATAAAGGCAAAGGTTTGTTGTTTGTTTATAATATTTAAAAAGATATTTATTTAATATTAAAAAATGTTAATAGGTTAGTTCCCAAGAGACACTTTTTTACAAGCTTTTATTCAATTTTACATTTTTGTCCGTTCGATTGTAATGAAATTTTACAAATATATTTTAACACACTTCCTGTCATGCAAATAAATTGAAATTTTTTCCTTTTACAAGGTCTTCTGGGAAGGGATCGAATACTTGTGAGATCAAAAATTTTAATTCGGGTAAGCTGAAATTTTGTATACACATGGCATTTCTAATACATTCTACTTAATTTATTTAACTAAATAAAAGCTTATATTTTAAACAAGTTTTTCATTAATTTTTTGTGTTGTACTTAGGTCTTTTCCTCTTAATTTTTTAATTATATCTATAGTCAAACTAAGCTTTGAAACGATTCGACATTCTTGGACTTTGTGGTCAGGTACCTTTATTTAAAACCTTATCTGCCGAACTAGGTATGGGAAATTGGTGAAAAATATTGAATTGCACAACGATCAACATGCAATACTTCCACAGATTTTAAAACTGGAGCCGGAGTAAGTGGAGTTAAATTAAGGCGTATGTACGATGTGATAGAAAAGGAAGGAAAACGAAATGTTTACTGATTCCACATCTCTTCCATACCTTGTCTTGTTACATAAAGCCTCGATATGCTATAGATTTGTTTTTTTTTTTGTTTTTTTTTTGTCTTCGAAAAAGAAATTCGACAATATCTGAAGCATCTCGACATGTCGCTCACGATTGTGTTGACGTTTTCTTGATTTGTACTGAATAGTGGATTGCGGCGATTCACTTTCTATGCCCTCGCCAGATGCGTCGTAGACGAGGTAAAGAATCATTACCCTCAGCCGCCGGGGAGCAATGGATACCGGGCATCAGGCCTGTCAAATTGAGGATCTGATCAGTCCCATTTTTAATATGCCTCCGGCCCGAAAACTTAAGATTGCTCCGATATCCGTCTTGAATAGACAAAAGACCTCATACCAGGGGAATGCAATCAAAATTCGCCGAATCATCACCGATTATGGATAGTCACTAGACGTGGCTTATGACGGCGGCAGTCACTTAATAATTATTGACCCGAGAACTTTGTGAATTTCAGACATGGCCAGTTTCTGGATAATGTCGATAGTATGCACGGAGGACGACGGACGGGAAGACGATTCGTTTCGTATTCCTGACGGCTCCTCGGGGAAGGTATGATACGTCCACTTTTCCGTCCCGCCACTTCCAGTGGAGTGGTTTTGCCGCTCCTCGGCTCAAAGGACTCCTTCCAAAGTCGTCCTTCACCTCCTCCTCCTCGATGAAAAAGAGGGCTGGCACGATAGTGTGGTTGTGTTGTCGGCGAAGACGATGGCTTATAAGAAAAACTTCTTTAGCTCATGACGTTCAATAAAAATTCCCTTAACAGGTGGTCATTTATCACCGACTGATCGACATATCTTTAATTAAAATTTCTTCTGTGGACTGCCGGAGGAAAGGAAGCCTATTCGCGACCAGTGCACCTCTGCAGCCCAATTTATTCCATCGCCTTCGATAGTAAATTTTTTTATTTATCGTTTCGTATTTTATTTTATTATTCTCCTTCGCGTGGCTCACAGTCATTTTTTCTTTGAATGTAATCCTAATGGCCGACGATTGTAGTCACTTTGTAATTCGTGGGGGCTGGGGAGCTGAGGCCCTTTGATATCGATGACATTCTTTGTGCCGGAGATTCTAATCGAAAGATTTGTCTCCTGTGTTGTAAATGATTGGATTGTATCGATAATCGAAGGTGACGTAAATGGATTATCGAAATTCACTCAGTTTTGTTTGTGACGGGGCGTGATTTGCTAGTTTTATTCGAATGCCGACAAAAAGTCGTTTGATTAAAAGAGGGAAGTTATGTAATTTTATACATTAAAGTGATGATTTCGATTTGAAATATTTAAAATGATTTTAATGATTTAATGATTTTTATTCTTAGCACTTTACGCCCTGCCCGCATAGTTTAGCTGTTCGAATAAAATTATTTTGAATTGTTTTAAAAGGAAACTTTATATGTAACAATTTGTAAATCCAATTTTGTAATCACACTGAGAAAAAAACCCTTACTTTCTCGCTCGTGTTATAAACTATCTTTAATTTATAAAGAACAAATGAAATAACTGATTTTAGCTTAGTGTAAAGTGATTATTTTTTTGTTTTAATTTTTAGGAATAATCATTATTTTGGGTCCCAACTACTTAGAAATTTGGGTGACTGTAGAATAGAGAAGTATCGAAGCAGTGGCTTCAAAAAGCAGTTTTTATTCCAGAGGTCTTTAGCTTTATAATTATCTTCGTAATGAAATTCAATTAGTTTACCAAACCGAACACATTAACCTTCAACATTTTTTATTTGTTCTGAAATGAATATTGGAAAAATGTACGTACTTAAACATGATAAGAACTTAATTATAAAGAATGTTGTTTTAAGTGTGTTATTGGAAAGATGATTTTTCATCACACGTACGGGGTAATTACTAGGTTACTACACGCGTTTCCGTCCACGTAGCCGCAACTCGTGCGGTATCTGGTACAATCGGCTAGTTGCAGCCCTTGTTGCTTAATATACTATTTTAACACTTAATATTTCAATTCAACTTCAGATCCTATCACTCCAATTATTAACCACTTTTGGAAAATTTGGTGCCGTATATCCGCAATGACACGTTTTATGTTCACGTCGAATGCGTCAATCAAAGCTGGTTTATCAGCATAGACTTCACATATCCTCACAAAACTATAGTCCAGCAGTACCAAATCACATTATCTTGTGGCCAATTGACAGGTACATTGCACGAAATAAAATTTCCGCTAAATGGTCCTTACAATAAATCGATTGTTTCGGTCACTGTATGGGACGTAGTGCCATCCTGCTGAACCCAAAAATCTTCACTATCAATATTACGAAATTTTAAAATTCACGAGGTGATCTATAAGATTTTATAACTGAGCCTTGATTTCGGAAATAAAGGAGGTAGCGGGTTAAGAGGGGTCTGGCGGCCCCCACAGGGTTTGATAAAATCGATCCCAAAACCTTGAAGAGAGCCAAAAAAAGATTTTTTTTCGACCCCCACCTCCCCCCTAAAACCCCATAAACGAAAAAAATGTGTTTTTTTGATATTTGATTTTTGTTCGAGCATGTAAATCAATTTATAAGCGGTTTCAACGCTATTTAAAATTTGTTTGGGGTGTGTAGATGTCCCCTGAATTTTTTCAGATTTTACTCTTATGTTTAATCGAGTGAAACATAGCTTTGAGCCCATGGGATTTGAGTGTAGGCTTGATCAAAAATAACGGCCGAAATAGGGTTGAAAGATACACTCTTCCCCTACAAAATGGCGCCAAGCGAAGCCAATTTAGTTGCGTGTAGCCGCCGACATTTGAACTTGAGTAAAACGCGAATTTTGAAAGTATGAAATTTTGAACTCTAAAATTAGTCTAAACAAAAAAATCACAAAAAATAATGTATATTGGGGGTTTTCAAGGTCGCTGAACAAGAATTTGATGTCAAAATTATGTTTTGACAATTGACAGTTGTCAAAAATGCTGTCAACAAGAAACAAAAGTTTGATTTCTTCAATTTCTTTGATGAATGATAATGAAATGCTTAATCTACGGGATTTTCTGACTCGTTTATTATGAAAAACGTTTATATTAACACGTTGAGTGCGGCACCGCGCTCAACGTGTTAAAAACATGTTTTGGCAGTTGACAGCTGTCAAAAATGTTGTAAAAAAAAAGAATCATTTTTTAATTTTTTCCAAAGCAGGCATAATGGAATCAATCTAGGGTTTTTTTTAGATAAATAACAACAAGAATAATAAAATTTAAGTTTTTGAATTTAATACCAGGCAAATGAAAACGCTGGAATTGACTCTCGCAATCTGTCCACTGAACCGCCCTCTATCAGTTGTTCTTTCTAACCTTCTAGACCCACGCGGGGGTCGAAAAAAATCTTAAAAATTTTTTTTTTTGCCCTCTTCAAGGTTTTGGGGTCGATTTTATCAAACCCTGTGGGGGCCGCCAGACCCCTCTTAACCCGCTACCCCCTTTGCACGATTAGAGTTCGTTGCTGCGGTCTATATCTTTTCATGATGATTTGATAGACTTTACCAAATAAAAATGACATTGACACTTACAAAAAATGAA